>CM057458.1:848217500-850717500 GCA_016271365.2 Neoceratodus forsteri
GGCAGTAACAGGCGCTGGAGTGGGAGGGGGTGTTGGGGAAGGAACACACCCAGGTGGCAGGAACAGTTTCTTAAAGTCCTCTACAGTTTTCCCTTCAACCAGCAACAACTTAGCGAATTTCTCCTCAAAAGTCTCAGATGATGGTGGTGTGAGTAGTGGCGCCCTGCCACCATCTTTATTCACTGTTTAGTGCCCATTGTGGAGCCTGTCATTGACTGAATGGCCCTCCCTTGCTCCCAAATGATCCCAAACCTGGCTCCGCTACTGTGTAACCCCCCCTCTTTCCCCGCTAGTGGCTACAACGATACCCAGTAACTACCTTCACAATACCACCAATATACCTTGCAAGTACCCACACTGTTTGCACTTACCACCAGGGCTGGTTCCTCCGGTTTGACCCTGGGGACTCCCTGCAAAACAAGGTTAGGCAGAGCAAATAGAAACAGTACAGTATTTCGAGCACAAACAGGCACCACAATCAGGCTGAATGCAGAAAAGATAGATCTGATTTATTCTGGGGTTTGAACATGGGATGGCGTAATCAGGTTAATTAGCTTAAATACTCTTATCAATCACCCAGCTGTGTATGCATTCAGAATCCTAACAAAGTCACACTCTCTGGGTACCCAGGTGGAGGATAGTGGGCTAGCCAGGACCGTTGCCGGGGTAGGCGGTGTTGTAGCTGGTCAGGGCCCTGTGATGGAAAACTAATTTGCACAACACAACAGTGTGTAGTCATGGACCCTCCCCAACCAGACAATCCCTGCCCTATATTTCAAACTAGCCAAACTAACCCCCACCCCCTACAACCAACTTACCCCGTTCGGGTTAACTGCACTCCCATCTGTCTCACGCCACATGATTAACCTCTCAGCAGCCCATGAGACAACCATCACCCCCGGAGCCCCCCCACAAACAGTAAGAAACCACGTATAAGCCTAAGTAATTAATACCAGCCAGTGATATAGAACAGTAAATAGCTATGCTGCATACCTAACCCCAAACTATGGTTGGTTGTGAGGACAAGCAGCAGCAAGGCCCTCATCTGAATTAGCACCACTGACTCCCCCGCCAGGACTCACTGTGCAACAACTCGCTGTGGTGTTGGTCCTGAGGGCCAGGAGAACCAAGGCCCTCCCCCGAAGCAGCTCTGCAAACTCACCCACCTGGGCTCACTGTGCAGCAGCTACCTGAGGTGTTGGTCATGAGAGCCAGGAGAACAATGGCTCTTCCCCAAAGCAGTGTCGCCGATTCCCCACCTGGACTCATGTGCTTAAACTCCCAGAGGTGTTGTTCCTGATGGCCTGGAGAACAACGGCCCTCCCCCAAAGCAGAGCCGCCGACTTTTAAGACTGGGCTCACTGTGCAGCTATTATGTTCCAAATATGTAATTCAGTAAATAAAGAATCCATAGTCAACCAGAGTGATGTTAAAATTTATTTCTGAAGGGTTCAAATCTAATTGAGAGTACGATGTATGTGTAATGATTAGTGTGCAGGTATTACGTAGGTGTAAATGATGACTTATGACGTTTGTTAAATTTGTTATTGTCTTTGTATTGTATGTTGTACTGAGATTGAACAGTAGCATCTATAATATAGGACTTGTCCTAAACATGTTTTATTCCAGCTTATCCTGTATAAAATAAAGATTTTACTGCTACTACTACTACTACTACATGTTGGTCATGAGGGCCAAGAGAACCACAGTCCTCCTTAAGCAGTGCAGCCGACTCCCCTGCCCAGATTCACTGTGCAGCACCTCCCAAGGTGTTGGTCATTAGGGCCAGGACAACCATGTGGCAGCTCCCCATGTGTTGATCATGAGGGCCAGAAGCTGCAGCCCTTCCTGGAGGCAGCGCCACCGACTCCCTCACCTGGACTCACTGTGTAGCAGCTCCGGTGTTGTTTGTCAGGGCCAGGAGCAGTGCCGTGAACTCCCTGCCCAGATTCACTGCAGAAGCTCCCAAAGCTGTTGGTAGTGAGGCCAGAAGAACCACAGACCTCCCCAAAACCAGCAGCGCTGACTCCCACCCAGAATCAAAGTGCAGCATCTCCCTGAGATGTTGGTCATGAGAGCCTGGAGAAACATGGCCCTCTCCAGAAGTAGCTCACATTCTCCCACACCGGATTCACTGTGCTGCAGCTCCCCAATGTGTGGGTCATGAGGGCCAGGAGAACCACAGCCCTTCCCAAAGCAGTGTGGCTGACTCACTCCTGGACTCACTGTGTAGCAGCTCCCGAGGTGTTGGTTGCCAAGGCTAGGAGAACCATGGTCTGCCCAAGCAGCAGCCTGTCTCCTGCCCGGGCTCACTGTGTAGCAGCTCCCTGAGGTATTGTTTGTCAGGGCCAGGATCAGCGCCGAAAACTCCCCCGCCCAAACTCACTGTGCAGAAGCTCCCCAAGTTGTTGGTCATGAGGGCCAGGAGAACCACTGCCTTCCTCCGAAGCAGTGCAGCCGACTCCGCCACCTGAAGTCACTGTGCAGCAGCTCCCTGATGTGTTGGTTGTGAGGGCCAGAAGAACCACAGCCCTCCCACAAACCAGCGACGCCAACTCCCTCACCCAGAATGAAAGTGCAGAAGCACCCCAGGTATTGGTCATGAGGACCTGGAGAACCACGGCCCTCCCCGGAAGCAGCGCCATATTCTCCCCCACCTGGATTCACTGTGCAGCAGCTCCCAAGGTGTGCGTCATGATAGCCAGGAGAACCACAGCTGTTCCCTGAAGCAGTGTGGTGGACTCCCTCCCGGACTCACTGTCAGAAGCTCCCGAGGTGTTGGTCACCAAGGCCAGGAGAACTACGGTCTGCCCCCAAAGCAGCAGCGTCATCTCCTATGCCCAGACTCACTGTGCAGCAGCTCCAGAGATGTTGGTCGTCAACACTAGGAGAAGCACGACCTTTCCCCAAAGCAGCACCACCGACTCCCATGCCAGATTCACTCAGCACCAGGAGAACCACGACCCTTCCCAAAGCAGCAATGCTGACTCCCATGCCTGGACTCTGTGCAGCAGCTCCCTGATGTGTTGGTCATGAGGGCTAGGAGAACCACGGCCCAACCCTGACCAGTGCCATGAACTCTGCCACTGGACTTACTGTGCAGAAGCTCCCAAGGTGTTGGTTAATAGGCGAGGAGAACCACAGCCCTCTCCTGAAGCAGCCCTGCCAACTCACACCTCAATTCACTGTGCTGCAGCTCCCTGAGGTGTTGATCGTGAGGTACAGGAGAACCACAGCCCACCCCAAAGAAGGGCCGCCATGTACCCTGCCTGGAATCACTGTGCAACAGCTCCCAAGGTGAGGTCGTGAGGCCAGGAGAACCACAGCCATCCCCAAAGCAGCACCCCGACTCTAGCACCTGGACTTACTGTGCAGCAGCTCCCTGATGTGTTGGTTGTGAGGGCCAAAGAACCACAGCCCTCCGCCAAAGCAGCGATGCTGACTCCCTCGCCCAGATTCACTGTGCAGTAGCTCCCCAGGTGTGGGTCAAGGGCCAGGAGAACCACAGCCCTTCCCCAAAGCAGCGCCGAGACTCCAATGGCCAGACTCATGGTGCAGCAGCTCTCTGAGGTCTAGGTCGAGAAGGCCAGGAGCCACAGCCCTCTCCTGAAGCATCACCACTGACTCCCTCACCTGGACCCACTGTGCAGGAGCTCCCCAAGGTCTTAGTCATGAGTTAAAGGAGCAGCGGCCCCTACCCCTAAAGCGCCCCAGATCCCATGCCCATACTGACAGAGCAGCAGCTCCCTTAGTGTTAGTTGGAGGGCCAGGAGACCAGGCCCTATCCTGACACGCCGCCAACTCCCCCACCCAGACTCACTGTGCAGCAGCTCCCCAATGTGCTGGTCATGAGGGGCAGGAGAATAGTGGCCCTCCCCGGAGCCTTTCCCCTGCCTGGACTCACTGTGCAGCAGATCTCTGAGATGTAGTCGTGAGGGCCAGGAGAACCTCAGCCCTTCCCTGAAGCAGAGCCGCCTACTCCCACAGCTGGTCTCACTGTGCAGCAGCTCCCTGAGGTGTTGGTTACTTAGTAACCTTCTGTAAGCCAAAAGCATGCTGCTACAATGCAGAATTAAAGTCAATATGTTGACATGTGGCTTCTACAATGCTGTATTACTCCAAGAGGGACCCAATCTTGGCTCAGGTTCTGTTCTTGGGTCAGAAAAAAAATGTGTGTGATGGTAGTAGAAATCCATCAACCATTTTTTCTGGTCCAAGGACTGAAATCCCCCCTTCCCTTCATGTACCCTCCAAATCTGTTTAAAAATGGGCCCCTTTTTTCCTACCTTACTATTGGCAAACAGCCTTTGTTTGTTGGTCACAGATATGGCCTGCCGTGACAAATCAGTTCCTGTGGCCCTGGAAAGGAAAAAAAAAAGATATATACAAATTACCACAAGAAAGGTAAAACTAATTTTGAAGCAGTGGGTGGATCGGGGAATGGGGAGGGGGTTCATGGCATACCTATGTAACAGGACATGGGGGTTATTGTTACACATGAAATACAAGGTCATCGGGGATCAGGAAGGTCATTTGACCTCCAAGTAATGTTACTATTTCTAAATATAGTGATATGAGGGATTTGGGCTTCAGGAGGGCTACTAGACCACCAGATAATAATTTGTATTATAGTGACATTGGGGATTGGGGAGGGTCACTAGACCACCAGGTAATGCTATATTTTAAATAGTACATACACCTTTAAGGTGGAAAAGACAACCAGTCCATCAACTTTCTCCATTTCACTAACTCAGAGGAATACCCCAAAAGAACTGCACACTTTGTCTGTGAATTTTACCCAAAATTCATGCAATTCACACAGCCTGAGTTTCAGCTGATCAGTCTGAAATTTGTGAATTTCATGAATCACGAATTTTCAGCACATGCAAAGTTTTACTTCTCAGCATCTCAATCCAGGATGTCTTCTTTCACAGAAAATTCCTGTGGCTATTTGGGAATTGACCCCCTTGAATATAATGTACTGATTGCAATGCATAAACTATCTGCAGTATTGGCCAGGGGTGGTAAGGTGATGGCTATGCTATATGCTGTGTTGGGCTGCACCTCTGTGACCACTAGGCTCTCTGGGGACAGTGACTGGGCCCGACTGGTATGAGAGCTGATGGGGGGCCCCGCTCCCCTAGTCTGGGGCAGATCCCACCTGTTCCAAGCTGTCTGTGTAGGTTTTGTCATCATCTTCCATGTCATCCTTGCTGCTGTCTGCCAGCTGGTGCAGACCAGTGGGCAGTATGGGCTGCAGAGAACAAAATGGTCCTGGGCCATTCTCTATCATGTCTGATCCGATGTTGTTTGTTGTTGCGGGAGGAGAGGAGAGGAGAGAAGGGGAGGGGAGGAGAGAAGAGGGGAGGGAAGGAAGGAAGAGGAAGGAGGGGAGGGGAGGGGAGGGAGGGAGAGTTATATAAAACTGTACCAGAAAGAGGTGTGTAGGCTGAGCCAGCATACATGCCTGACATATGGTGCCATTGCCCAAGCTGTGTGTGGAGTACGCTACCTATACCATGCAGGTACCAACACATCCCTGTGTTGGTGGCACACTCTGACATCATGGGGCACACAATCCCACACGCTGTGCACATGATCCAACACCAGTGTGCTCACACCTCCTGACTCTCAGTGTAGTCCCTGAAGCCCAGGCCCATCTGAGGCCTACCACCACTGGGCAGTTCCACCTAGCCAGCAAGAGGTAGTTTGACTAGAAAATATTAGCTGTTCTCATCTATCTAGTCCTCATTCTCCTTCAAGCAGTCTTCACACATGCAGCTGCTGGACTCAAAGTGCGACCTTTACCTCTGTTTCAGAGCTACCCCCGACAGCCTAGTGGAAGACACCTCCTGACTGACTGGTCCTGGTGGGCGTCAGTGACTCAGACAACACAGAACTTTATCTCCAAGGATGAGGAGGCCAGGTTGACTTTCAGGGCTAGTCGTCTGGTGGTGTGTAGTACCATCATGCGCCTGGCAGGTGTTTTCCTCATTTCCTTCCAACCTTCCACACTGCTGCCAAGGTCTTTGCTGTTGCCTGATTGGTTGGGGGCATCACGCACTTACCCATGACATCCTAGGTAGCCCATATTAATCATTAGGTGGTGCTGCATTAACAAGAATGTTGCTACCCTCTACCAGGAGCCTGAGCTCTCACAGCTCCACTTGCCCAGGGCAGGTGGACAAGGCTGTAGAGCGAACCCAGGTCACCAGATGGAAATGCAAGCACGTTGTTGCCACCAATGAGGCCAAGGCAAAGCTCAATGTCTTTATTTTTTACCACCTCTCTTACTGTCCTAAAGACCCTTCATATGACGGTTTAAATACAAGTACTTCTAACTCACTCAGATGTTAAGCAAGCTTAAGCAACCCTCTCCCATACTACTGATTTCATAGTGGGGGGTGAATACTGTCACACAATTCTAAAGGTTTACTCACCTTCTTTCCTCCCTTGGGGAATAACGTGACTCACTGTTCTAACAGTTTTACACTGCTACCTTAAGAACCTGGGCCCCACAGATCAATATGAACCATTATTGTGTTTTTTTTTCTTTCCTCATTTAACCCCTACGTTGTCTACACAGTGAGTCAGTGCTCCACAAAGGCAAACATCTAAAATCTCCCCCAACTGTGTTTACAGCATTCCTTCTGGGACGAATCTAGCAGAGCTCATGCAACAGTAACATAGATCATGTGTACGTTAACTCTGGGTTGGCCTCCATGAGGTGTGGCTATCATGGTGTAACACAGCAGCTTATCAGTCGATACAATTAAGAATCAGACATTATCTGCCTGCTCGATAATGCTGTTTGCTAACTAACCAACTGCCCATACAGTCAGCTCACACACCCACAGCCTGAAAGGCTGGCCGTTCTTCAGAAAATAATCTGTAAGGATATGTAACTCTCCTCTCACTGCTTTACATCTCTATTTTTTATGTTTACATGTCAAAAGCAAATCCAGATCTTGGGGGACTTGGATAGCAAAGAGCATTAAAAAGCAGCCATTCAACAATGTAGTAATAGTAGGAACATTTTATTTATAATATATAAACAGGGATACAAAATTCAGTTGAGCCATAGCTCATTTCCAGTGAGGTCCCACTTTAGAATATCAAGCTGAAAAACATGTGACAAATAACATATATTCAACAGGACATACAAATCCTAATTATACTTTACAATAAAGAATTTACATTAGAAGTATATCCACATTATATACAACATATACTGTACATAAGATTTGATTATTTCATAGTTAATACATTTGCGTCAACATTAATTCAATATTAAAATGTAGATCCTTGTGCTTTTTATATCACATTGTTACAATATATTCCTTGCCCCCGGTCTCAGCTGGACACAAGTCAGTTAGGATTCTGGTTGCTTACTTGGTAAAATATGATTCAAATAGACAAATACATGCCATGGCAATGTCGGAAAATACATTATCAATCCACGCAGCGTTGTAATTTATTGGGTTATAAATGTCACAGTATCAGTAGAAAGGATAAATAAGGTTGATAAGCAGAGTCTCTTTAAGCTGAGTGGCAACCACAACACCAGGGGCACAGTGTTAAGCTGGAGGTGGGAGGTTTAGCCGAGGTAGGTCAGGAAGCACTTCTTCACAGAGGGTGGTGGACACTTGGAATGCACTGCCAGAAGAGGTCATCTCGTTGAAGACAGAGGGCAGCTTTAAGAGAGGCTGGGATAGGCAAAGGGGAAGGTAGGGATCGTGGGTAAGGAGGAGTCGGAAGGAGGGCAGTCACAGTAGCTCAAGCTGTTGTCCCTGCAATATGAGCAGAATGGCCTTCTTCTTCTGCTGCTGCTTGGTATGTTCATATCTCCATTACAATGGACCTAAAAGGCGTAGTGATCCTGTCCTAAAGTTTACCCAGCTTGTGGAGAGATGATTCATTGCTTACTCTCCCCAACCCTGCCAATCATAGCAGAAGTAATGGTTAGGGTGGACTGTGGACTGTCTGTTAGGAAGCTTAACTAAGGTGCCATTGTGGCATCGGGGAATACAGACATGCAGAGTAACTGAAAGCAGAGATGGCTTGAAATTAGCACAAGGTATACCCCAACTGCCTTTCATCTCATCCCATCCCTCAGCATGTTACATCTCCCCCCAACAGGTTCCAGTTTAATAATCTACCTTTTTTCCCATTACCTATGCCTTTACACCTGCTGGTTCCAGTTTAGACTTATCCCTTTACCCAGTAAACCCTATCATTTTTTGATAGTGCCTAGTGGACATTGCCCAGTTAACAATGAATAAATAAAATTTTGCTAAACAACCATTTCACAGGGGAATACTTTAACAAAAAGTAATCTGATTCTGATCAATAGTTTAAAAAAGTGGGACTTTTGTGTACCTCTTCTACAGTACAGTCAAAATGTTACCACTCTTGGCATTTATAAACTTATGAAAAGGTATTTTATTGCTGATGGATTTATTTAAAAAATGAGCTTTTTAAATAACAACTTTTACCATGAGTGTAATGGAGCGATTAAATACCTTGTCTGCCAGTAGATGTAAAACATATAGGAATTTTAGATGCATGCAGAGGCAAGTAGCACAGCAAAGGAAAACAACTTACTGCTCACAGATTTGAGGATGACATCCGTCTTGACTACAGTATATATACTGTAATTGTCCCATTGAAATAACGGCCCCATAACAACTTAGAGAGAGTTTACAATGCACTTCAATGATAAAGTCAAACGACCGTCTGTCAGCAACTGGTTTACAGGGAACCCTTGCATTTTACGCGCATCATGACACCTCGTCCTTGTAAGCACCCAGCTACAACTTAGTGCCAGCCTCACGAGTGTACATTATATTCTAGGGTTTGAGACGCTAGTGCTTCCGAGAATCCTTTTTGCAAACCCATTATCGTTTCCACACTCACCTCCACAGTCTATATCTGGTTTTTCCAGCGGCCAGCAGTCACAGTCACAGTCATCCAGGTCGTGCCATCCACTCACGGGCTAAAATGTGCAAAAATAAAGTAAATCCCAGAAGAAACGGACACAAACAATAGGAGCAAATAGGAGCAAACAATCGCTTTCACCCATACAGCTGCAAACACCAGACAGAAAAGTCGCCTCTGAACTCTGACCGGCTGTGCCTAAAGGATGCGGGAACCCCTTCATTCACGCTCCCTATCTGACGCATCACCTACCAGCAGCAGAGTGAGTCCAAGTCGCACCACATGTTTCACAGTCCCATTCCTCTCAGTTTGAAAATGAGTCCTATATCACCGTTGCTACTCAACTCTTGGTGCACTGTTCTGTATATAAAATCCCGCTACTAGTGTCGCCTTTGGGAGTAAACTTATTGCCACGCCATGCAGCAGACTTCCTGAGCAATTAGGCAAATGAAGTATCTTGAAGTGGTTCTGAGTTCGGGATAATAAACGCGCGAATGGACTGCACAAAAAAAAAGGCGCGAGGACTGACAAGAACGAGTAGCATTCTAATAGCGTTCCACACAAACACTTACTATTCCATTATCGAAGGTTACCACAAAATAAAATAAAAAGTAAATTATAAAATGGGGACACAAATAAGTAATATATAAGTTGGTAAACAATAAAATTGGAGTTTACTATATGGAGCCCTGATCATTTCAGATAGCATACTAGAGAGAGAGGCACGGAGACATTTATTCAAATCCCTTCCATCTCCTTCACATTTCACACAACCTCCCCAAAAACCACTATAAAACAACACAGTGGTATTTTCTTCCGCTAATGATCAACAAATTACAAAACATATACATGCCCAGCACTGACTGGCGAATGCGTCGAAGATCTACTTTTTTTCCTATCCATGCTGAAGCAATATTTCTATCCTACCCAGAAAAAATATAATAAAAAAAGTGATGTATTGTGGTAAACTCTTTCCCATAGATTAGGAAAAACTACATCCTCAGTTTGCTCACTAATTCGAAGGGAAGTGAAGTACACCGTTACAGATGTAAAAATGGTGTGTGGAAGTCACGGCTGCATGAATTGCTGACAAAAAGTTTTCTCGTGGTGGGTACCCGACAGTCTGTACCATTGCCTCCTAATTTACAAAAAGTAAAGACTTATCTCCTTTCAAATCCCTCACTTCTTACATGTCCGTCTGCCAGGAATTTACATCACGGCATTCCAGTAGCTATATATACACAATGAATTTCCAGTTACTAATGCCCGTTTTCAAAATTAGAGAACAAACAACTGACCTCACAAAAAGAGCTGCTTACACTGACTTCACAAAGCAGTAGATCTCAGGCAACTGTTCGATAGAGCGTTTGTTTTCAGAAACTCGGGAGAGGTTCCAGCTCAGCTTGCAGCCCACAAAGGGAAAATGCAAGTGCGTCAAATCTAGGTCAAATGAGTACAAAAAGAGGCTACTGTTATGTGGTGAGCTGTGATTGGTTAAGAGTGATACCAATTACAGAAAGTCAAAGGTCCCTGCTTTGCCTATCACTAGGCAGATTTCTATGAAATCAAACCTGTCTATGTGCTCTGTAGCTCTGAAAAAAAATGTTTAAAAAGACAAGTTATGCCGTCGGCGGCAGCAGGGGCTTAATTAATGTAGGACGAGTTAACTCGTCGGCGGCAGGATGGGGGTTAAAATCTGCCATTGTTTTATTTCTTTTATTCCTATGTAATCGTAAAATTGTACCAAATATTTTTTTTGCCTGTAGACATTCAGCATTAAACCATGACAAGCAAGTCAATTCCCTTTCATGAACTGACAAAATCCTTGATCGTGATTTCCAGGCCAGATGACTCTATCTTACGAACAACGATTGGCTTGTGAACAGGGATGTTGTCAGCTCATGAAAGGGATCAGCTTGTGAAAGGAATTTGGACAGCTCATGAAAGGGGAATTTTTGAATTTCTGTCACAAGCTGTCAAACTTTTGCGAGCCAATCCCCTTTCACGAGCTGACAAAATCCTTGATCGCAATTTCCAGACCAGATGGTCAAAATCTGATGAACAAGGAATTCTCATGAATGTGGACTTTGACAGCTCGTGAACAGGGACTGACCTCGCAAACAGGGATTTTCACACCTCACGAACTAGGAATTTGTAAACTTTGCCAGTGCACTGCAAATAAACGGTTTGGTCTTTTGGCTTGAAATTTACAGGGTATAAAGGGGGGGTGTCCCACAGATGTGAATTATGCTATTTAGGTGCACAAATTTATATCTGTTCCATAGCTATGCCATTATGAAGTTGAGATATTTCCCATAAGATAACATTGCGGCTCCCACAGCTCCTTTCGGTGCCCATTTCTCAGAAACTATTCGAGATACTGATTTTTCTCACAGGGCAGCTTAATTCACCTTTAGGTGAACTAAGAAAGCATGGAGGTTTCAAAGTTATGATTACAACTGCAGTGGAATTTTTTTCATAGCTGCTCGGTTACTGAGATATTGGCAAATTAGTGTTACAAGGGTTCCTTTTCAGCCTTATAGGGCTACTCTATGGCTCCGTAGTTTTGTGTAAGTGGGAGTGCAGGGTCCAGAGGGCCCATGCTCCCATGGACACACATCCTTATGCAAAAATGGGCAGCTTGCAGGGAGTGCAGGGCCCAGAGGGCCCGCTCTCCCACTAGCACATACCAGTTACATTACACTTTCTCAAAGAGTAAGGACATTCATTGCAAAAAAATGAACCCATTTAGCTACATTCTGATGATTGCTTTTTCAAACTCTGCCAAAAAAAAAACCTTTTCTGGGCATCCAGCTTAGTGAGATAAATGCTTCCCCATGTTCTTTGTATGAGAACAGTGGGATTTTCTTGACTTCTTCAGCTGCAGCTGGAACTTGTGCTGCTGGCTGTAGGGTGAGGTGTGAGCTGCTGTTTCCATGGTGTCTAGTGGTATCCTCACCTCCCGATAGCTGTGTCCTCCTCATATGAAAACAGAACTGACCTGGTAGTGTAGTAGTTCCCCCCCTCCTCAGTCTGACTCACCTCAAAAAGGCATTTTTCTTGGTGGTGTTGTAGCCCCTTACCCTCCCACCCTCTTATGGAATGACCCACCATCCAGCTCCTGCTCCCACCTACCCTTTCCAAATTGTGAATCTGTGACCAGCACAGCCCTCCTCTCACCTCCACAGCTGGCCAAGACAGTGCTCTGAATTAGAGGTGCTTCAGAATGCACTATGAAATGAGGACACCTATGATCAAAGAAAGGACTCAAGGTGGAAAAAACTTGGAAAGGGTGGTTTCAGTCCTGGGATCCTTGGGCCTCAGAGTACTGTCACTTTTCCTCTATGCCACAAAGAAAATGCGGGTGACAGTGTATTTTGTTCTTTAGTAATGAATTGTGTAATGATGTGCATGGCTTGATAACAAGTTGAAATTCCATGTACGAAAATGTTCTATGTGTGAAAATGTTCTATGTGCAAAAATGCATGAAGCCTGATTGAAAAAAGAACAGAAGGGCCAAAAAGAAATCAGGACAATGATGGAGGGTGTGAGTGCAGGGCCCTCCTAAAGCTCAATAAGAACAATTTTGGAGGAGGGCTTCCACTGTCAAATAATAACTATGTGAGGTGGGAACATAGGGCCTATAGTGCTCTGCCCTCCCACAGCTAGATAAGGATAATTATAGAGGGAGAAGCATAGGGATTTTAGGGTCCTTTGCTGCCAAGAACAATTTTGGAGTGTGGGACTCAATGTCAAATAATAATTACAGGAGGTGGGAGTGCAGGTGTCTTAGGGCCTTGTGCTCCCAAGGACAAGTTTGGAGCCAGTGTCAAATAATAATTATGGGAGGTGGGAGCACAGGGCCCTGAAGGACTCTGCACTCCCACCATGAAATAATGATTACAGAGGGTGGGTGCACACAGCTCATAGGTCTTGTGCTCCTACTGCTAATTAAGGACAATATCAAAGGGCCCTAAGGGTGGTCCCACAGCTGACTAAGGATAATTTTGGAGTGTGGGAGTGAAGGGTTTGAAGGGCCCTGGGCTTCCACTGTTAAATAAGAACTAACTATGAAGAAATATAGAGGGTGGAAGTAGAAAGAACACAATGGGGAAAAATGAGGAAACAGTTGTTTTGAACCTAGAAAAGTAAACATTCATTTTTATATAGGTAGCAATAGTAATATATCATTGGGAAAAAAACATTTTCAAGATGTACCTGTGACAAATTTCATTACACAATTGCACAATAACACAAATGACATACTAAACAACAAGTATAATAACAATAACTTACCAATTTAAGTCAACATTTCCCTAGTTACCTTTATGCAATCACTTGGGGATTCATCAACAATCCAAAATACCGAATGCATTTATATCTACAAACTTATTTAAAAATACATCTATGTCCTGACTTTACAAAACATATACTGTACTACAGTCATTTACACTCTTATCTATTCATGGATAAGTCAAGCCACTTCAATCATTACACATGCACGTCACTTTAAAATCGTATCCAATGACATTCATAAGCTATTTAAATTGGTCAATTTTTTTCTTTACATCATCTATAGGAGCCCACAACTTAACTACTTTTGAACCAAAAGTCATTTTTCCAAATCTGTCACTTGGTTTAGGTATGACAAATGTATTCCCCTCATTTCTTTTAAGTTTATATGATGTTTACAGCTAATATGAGACAATTTATCTACCAGGTATCCGGGGGATTGACTATGGGCCACCCTATGGATTTTTCTAATCCATTTTTGATCCCTTTTTAGCTCGAAATGTGGCCACTGAAGTAACATATACATATCACAATGATGAGAATGATATCCACAATTTAGTACAAATCTAGCCAATTGTTGTATAGTACTTTAATAGATCTCAATTCCATTTTATTAGCCATGCCATATACATGACTTCCATAATCAATGCAAGGAATAATCAGTTGGTTTATAACATCCCCTCTCATTTTCTGGTTTAGACAAAATTTAGACCTCCGAAAAGCTCCAAACTTGTTGTTTGTTTTACTTACCAAGTCCTTAATATGTACATCAAATTTTTAATTTTGATCCATATAAACCCTCAGGTACCTATAAGATTCAACCTGTGTTAGTATTAAATTTTTAACTGTTTTTATAGATAATTTGTACTGATCAATATTAGCTTTCCTTTTAATTGAGAATATCAGTATTTTTTTTATTATTTAAACAAGCTTTGATTGCCTCAACCAGATTTCCAAACTACTAAAGTCTTTTCGAAGATGTTCCTCAATTTCCTAGTTTGTTTTCCCACCAACCAACAAAACAGTATCGTCTGCATACATCCTCAAAGCAGAATATTCAACTATCTTAGGTGACTCGTTTACATATATTATGAATAATAAAGGACCTAAAATCGAGCCTTGTGGGACTTCTCTTTTGATAGTCCCTGGATTTGAGAGAACATCTCCAATCTGGATTTGCTGCACCCTTTCAGTTAAATAAGACTGAAAACAGGGAAGAGTTTCATTATTTATCCCCAGGCTCAACATTCTTTCATTAAAGATGTTATGATCTATGATGTCGAAGGCCTTGGAGAGATCCACGAACACTGCACCTACAGACCTGCCCACATTTAAATGGGTGGCAATGATATCAACCAGGTCGGTGAGCGTGGTGTCCATGGAGTGGCCCTTTCAGAAATCAGACTGGTAACAGGACAGGAGAGAATTTTCTTCCAAATAGTTACTCAACTGCTTCTGGACCAGTCTCTCCAAGACCTTTGACACCCCAGACAAAAGTGAAATTGGCCTGTAATTTGTTGGCTCTACAGGGGAACTATCTTTATATATTGGAATAACTTTTGCCTATTTCCACATGGTCAGAAACTTATTATTTAGCAAACTCCAATTTAAAAGCCTTGTTAATATTGGGGCTATACTTTGAGGGAATCTTTTAGGAACCTATTTTCAATCTGATCAAGCCCAGAGGCTCTCTTTATTTTAAGTTTCCTTAATTTATCCTTTACCTCTCTACAGGTAATGACTCTGAATCTAAATTTTTTCCCATTTAGGGGCCAGTGCTCCCTCAAACCACTCTCCACATGATTTCCATGTGGTATTTGCATATTGGGGAGTGTGGTAAAATATTGATTTAACCTCTCAGCTGAGCCTAAAGATGACAGTAAAGTATAATTATCCCTAATTTGGATGGGCTGTTTATTCACCACTGGATTTTGAAAAGACTGTAGCAGGTTCCAATATTTTCTTGGGTCTATACTTTGTTCGACCTTGGATTTATAATAAGATTTTTTTTGATAATCTAATTTTAGTTTTAAGTGTATTTCACTCTTTTTTATATTTCTCCCAATCTTTTGGGTCCAGAGTTTTATTTGCTTTTCTCCATAATTTATATTTATATATTAAATATTTTGTTTTATTTTATCTGAAATCTATGGGACATTAGTTTTTCTATTTACACTATTTTTAAAGGGGGCAATTTCATTACATACCTGGGTGAACAATGAGGTGCATTCTTCTAGAGCCCAGTCCAGCATGGGTATTAGAAACAACCTGTCCCATCTATCATTTCTTAATTTATACAAAAATGCTTCTTTACTATATTTGTTTAAATTACAACACCTTACTGTTCTAGTTATCACATTTTGTAAGCTTTTCCTAAGACCAATCTCCCCCCATGAACAAATGATGGAGCAGTGTTCCCCAAAAATAGGTTGCTTCACGGTCATAGATGTTACCTGGATTCCATCTGAGGTAAAAAGAAGGTCCAGAATGTTCCCCTCATTCAAAATGCAAGTTTTCCTTGTGGAGAGTGCAATATTTTGATTTAGATTTAATGAAGCTAAACTATTGCGAAGGGCATTTCCTCTCGGTTTATTCCATGCTGCATTAAAACCACCCACCAGCAACAGGTCAGATCCCAATGAATGTATTTGTAACGATTGGGTCAGTTTATCAAATTCAGTAACTCTAACCTTTGGAGGGGAATATATTAGTCCCAAAACCAAATTCAAATCTTTCATTTTCAATAATATGCATTCAGTCATCTCCACTTCGCCCGTAAACAACTCAATGATTTGTCCTAGGTCCCATTTAAGATATAGTAGTAAACCCCCAGCTCTCTTTCCTTCTCTATCTCTTTTATACATAGCATACCCTTGTAACCCAATTTCCCCTTCACTTATTCTTGGGGTCAACCATGTTTCTGTCAGAGCTACAATATTTGGATTTTCTGAAGCCTCTCAAGCTCTTAATAAGTCCACCTTATTTTTCAAACTTCTAGCATTATCATATATTAGTTTAAAATAATGGGGAGTGTGCCCTGGGCTTATTTCTATATCCTCTCCCATAATCAAAACCAAATGAAAATTCATTTATTTAGCTAAACATTTGAAATGCATAGGTAACTTCATTTGCCTAGTACAGAATACAGATCCCCTAACTAAAGCAAAGGGATTTCATCATTTTAATCTTATATGGGACAATTTAATCTCCTGTGTTTCCCTCCACTGCTGCCTAAAGCAAATTGTTGAGATTTGATTATCAGTGTTTTGCCTTATTACATTATTTGTAAAGACAGGACACAGAACTAAACATAAAACAAAAAAATTAAACCAAATATTTAAAACACCCATTTTGTTGGTTATATGAGGTGACTTAAAGACGTTCAGTCCCTAAGTGAGGTTTTTACTCTAATAAAAGGGGAAGCCAAATATTCTAATTTTAAAGCTATATAAGATATCCTCTTTCCTAGGGACCACATTTTTTTAAACCTCAGTGCTTTAAAAGTATCTGCTTTTCTCAACTAACCCAAACTGTATAAAAATCAAACTACACAAAAGGCACCACAAGTATATCCCATATGTATGTATCTTCTTATATACAGTTTTGTCTAACTAATAAGATACACTCATGAGGCTCAATTATAAATCCAACTTAATATATTTAATACAATTTAATAACAAGTTTTCCCAGTTTCCAACCTGTGTTTACATCAGCAAGCAACCCCTCCTAAGTAGTTTCTCTTCCAAGTGGTGCTTGCACTACTCACACTTACGCAGTAGCAGCGCAAACTTTTAAACCTGGTGTCTACCCCTCCTCCTTCTACATATGAGAGCTCCACACCCAACCTCTCATAGCTGATTCAGTGGAGCCTCGTAATGTTCTCAGCCCAATAATTACAAGCAGGCAGTCGGAGAAGCAATGGCACAGTTTAAATATGTAGGTATACAACACAAGTTCAAGGCACAGTGTGTCAGTCTTGCATGCTTTAGTTCTTCAGTGCAAATAGCATACCTGGGCACAATGCAGTAGCAGTGTGAACTTTTAAACCTGGTGTCTGCCCCTCCTCCTTCTACGTATGAGAGCTCCACACCTGCCCTCTCACAGCTGATTCAGTGGAGCCTCATAATGTTCTCAGCCTGATGATTACAAGCACTTGCGACTCTTGAGCCTCAGGGTACTGTCACTTGTCCTCTACACCATAGAGGAAGTGTGGGGATATAGTGTTTTGTTGTTTAGTAATGAATTGTGTAATGATGTGCATGGCTGGATTGCAAGTGGAAATTCCATGTGCAAAAATGTCATATGTGTGAAAATGGATAAACATAGATTGAAGAAAAAAACAATTGAAAAAAATAGTGAGTAAAATGCAGGTTAGAAACTGAAACCCTTGGCCCTGCAGGTGCAGCATTTTGTGCTGTGCACCGCAGAAGAAGTGGTAGCAATAGGGTGTTACCTATGTACTAATGACATGTGCAATGATGTGCACAGTTTGATCAAAGGTGGATCTCATTATTTGTGAAAATGTTGCATGTGTGAAAATGGATAAAGCCTTTATTGAAAAAAGGACAGAAGGGGAAAATGAACATGAGCAAAGGATAGATATGAACCTGGGACTATTATTGTTTGGTGTGTTGTGCTTTATACTCTGCACCACAGAGGAAGCATGGGTGGGAAAGTGTTTTTTTTTCTTTAGTAATGATGTTTATGGCTTGATTGTACATGGATATTCCATGTGCAAAACCACTGCATGTGCAAAAATAGATAAAGCTAGATCGAAGAAGGAAAAGAGAAAGAAAAAAAAACTGAGGAAGGTGGTTTCAAACCCAAGACCATTGGGCTTCTGGATACTGTGCTAAGTCAACTGCACCAGAGAGCAGGCATGAGTGATACGCTATTTTGTTCTTTAGTAATGAATTGTGAAATGATGTGCATGGGTTGATTGCAAGTGGATAATCTATGTGTAGAAATGTGGTATGTACAAAAATGGATAAAGTTAGATTAAAGGCAGAAAACAATGGAAAAAAACAAAGCTGAGGAAAGGGTGGTTTCAAATCTGGAACCAATGGGCTTCAGAATCCTTTGCCTTGTCCTCTGCACCACAGAGGAACTATAGGAGAAAGGGTGATTTGTTCTTTAGTAATTAACTACGTAATGATGTGCATGGTTTGATCACAAGTGGATATTCCATGTGTGCAAATGTGGTATGTGCAAAAATGGATAAAGCTAGACCAAAGACAGAAAAATAGAGAAAAAACTGAGAAATGGGTGCCTTTGAAGCTGTGACTCTTGGGCTTCAGAGTCCTGTACTTTGTCCTCTGCACGACAGAGGAAATTTGGGTGAGAGATTGATTTGTTCTTTATTAATGAACTATGTATTGATGTGTATGGCTTGATCACAAGTGGATATTCCAGGTGTGAAAATTTAGTATGTGCAAAAATGGATAAAGGTAGATTGAAGACAGAAAACAGGGAGGGAAAAATTGAGGAAAGGATGGCTTCAATCCAGGGACCCTTGGGTTTGGGGTCCTCTGCACCACAGGGGAAATACAGGAATGAGGGTAATTTGTTTTTTACTAATGAACTATGTAATGATGTGCATGGCTTGATCAAAAGTGGATATTCCATGTGCAAAAATGTGGTGTGTGTGAAAATGGATGAAAGTAGCTCAAAAAGTATGGGATGGAAAACAATTAGTAAAATGTAGGTTAGATACTGGGAGGCATGCTTCTTGAGGTCCTATGGGTTGTCCTCTGTGTCACAGAGGAAATAGGAGCAGATTGCTGTTTATTTTTTTGTTACAGTTATTAAATGGTAATGCTATATATAGCTTGATCAAAAGTGTATACTATATGTGAAAATGTTCCATTTGTGAATATGGATAAAGTCTGATTGTAAAAAGTAAAGAAGGGGAAAAAGAAAAAGTTGAGTGAAGAGTAGTTTCAAACCCAGGATTGGTTCTTGTGATATTGTGTTTATTGCTGGGCTTTCTCTTCTGCACCACCAAGACAGTGCTAAAATGAAAGTGTTTTTTTAACCTGTATAGAGATAATAGCCTTGAAAAAAAAAGAAGAAAATTATGTACAAATATGTTAGCATTCCTACATTAACCATTCTTATTTTCTTCATATGTGTCTCTTATCTGGTTTGAAAGACAGTCCTTCCTTTGTGTGATATTTCTGTATTGTACAATTTGTATAAAGCACACTAAGTGAAACAATGGGAACAGAGCTTAGAATGTATAACAGATTTATTAATCTATAACATTTTATATACATGATTATTTAATGAAAACACAAAAGCACGTTAGAAATAAGTGACATGATTTTTACTTGGAATGGTTATCAAAAATACTAACATAAAATTTGACTTATATTCAGTCTTGATCAAAAACAAAATAAATGACTATTTACAATATTTAGAAGGTGGGAAATTGTTGGGAATGGTGAGAGGGTTATGGCACCTGTTGGGGAAGGGGAGATGGGATGAAATGTCTTGCAGAATTGTTTTTATTTGGATTAATTCATCTGTGATTTCATTGAGATGGGATTGATTCTGCCACTCAAGTATCATTCAGGTGTCCTCTGATTGTGTCTGCAGATGCATCTGATGCAGGACAGCCATAAGCACTTGAGTGACAAAATCAAACCCTTCTCTGATTGCTTAGATAAGGTCCTCAAGCTTCTTTGTGAGTTCTGATGTTGGATCTGGTAGAAGAAAAAAAAATGTCACTTTATGAGGTTGTGTATGTTGCTGCTTGCAGTTTGTGAAAAGGTATTTGCCAGTTAATATCATATACTTACCAGTTGCTGACACTGACTGGCTTGGCTGCCCTTTAGTGAATCTTGGTCTTCAGTTGTATCTTGTGTGTCATCCTCTGTGATTGATATCTGTTTCAGCTTGCACAGGACTGAAGGTACTGGTGACTGTGGCTCTTTTTCAGGGGGCCTGGGGTGCTTCTTCTTTTGTGTCTGTATCTGAAATGTATGCCTTGAGAGTAATATGTTAGGTACTGTGGCTTAAAGTTATTTTTCTCTTTGATGGGTGTTACCTGTACTCACTGGGAGAGGCTTTTGGGTGTCAGCATAGCTCAGTTGGTAGCACATCCACCTCTGGACCAGAAGGTTGTAGGTTCTCATCCAACACCGGGATTGGACTTATATCTAAAAATTGCTGGCATCTGAGTGCAGTATTGGGGGTGCTGTACTGCTGGAGTGTGCCATCCTTTGGATGAGATGTTAAGCCGAGGTCCCTTCTGCCCATCCTGGTGTTGTCCTGGTGGTTGTCCAGGTGGAAGTAAATGAACCCAGGGCACTCTTTGCAAAAGAGTAGGGAACATTCCTGGTGTCCTGGCCAACATTCCCGTTCCCATAAACCGGTTCATGCAATTATCCAGGCTGTGTGGGAGTGATGATGTGCAATATGGCTGTCACCACACATTCAGTCACTTCACTACCAGTCTAGCATTGCTTGTAAAATGCTTTGGGATACTGTGTATGAAAAGTGCTATATAAATGCTGATTCTTCTTCTTTTGTTTCAGCCTCATTTTCCTGCTCTTCCTTTGTACTTTCAGAGCCCTCTTCACTCTCGCTTTCCTCTTGTTCCTGTAGATGTGGTCTCTGATGTTCCATTGGTGCTCCCTTGATGTGTTCTATTACACATTTGTAAAAATAGTGTTTTTAGTAATGCATACTGTGTCTGGTGATGTTGTGTATGAGTTTGTATATTTGGTGTGTTTCATTCTTGCTGACTTACTGCCATAATATCTATCACCAAATTTCAGTTTTTCAAAAGCCTTCCATAGCTCCTTGGCCATTTTATACCATTTCACATGGCACCGTGGAATGCTGCTACTTGTTTGAAGTTTGTAAAACTTTTGTCAAACTAGTTTCCACTTGAGTTGACAAAGAAGTGGGTCTTTGTCTAGTTTTTTTTTTATTTTTGACCAAATAATTACTCACAGCTTGCCACATTTCATTCAGTGGCTGATTGGTGGCCTTCATTGTGATTTGAGGGTCTCTAAGGGCTTTCATAGCCTCTACTAGGTGTGGGATTTCATTATCACCACAAATATTTGGTATTTCCTTTAGGAAACAAAAAAGAGAAAAGTAAAAAAAAATGTTGTGAATAAGCCACACCTAATGATGATATACAATAGCACAAAAAAAAAAAAAATAAAAACATTTGAAATTATAATAGTTCTGTCTAGTTTTTGTGTTATTTAATATGTTGTGTGTCTCTGTATCAGAGTTAGTTCTATTTTTTGACCAAGATAGTGTGGCTCTGAAAAGAGCCTTTGTGTCTTTGGGGCTGATCCAAGACAGCCAGTGTAACTAGCATGCAATTATGAGTTACGCTGGTCTCCTCTACACCAGGCACCCTATGCCGCATTCCAGAAGGTGCAGGGTCCCGGCAATTGTGACATGCGAGATACATCATGATTGTGGTGGTAGACCATGCATGGCATATTGCAGTTGCATGTCACAACTTGCAGCGAGCAACACGCAGCCCCCTTGGAGCCCCCCCACCCTGGACCACCACAGCACACATCAGGGAGCATGGGGAGCCAGGACAGATATCACAGGTGTCCGGGGGGGTGCTACTGGTCTGGATCCACAGGGTCCCTCATGATCGGGGGTTTGGGGGCAGGGGTGTAAATGTGGAGGCCAGGGGGACAGCATGGCACCATGACCATGGTGCTACATGGCTGCATCTGATGGTGCCAGCCATCGGATGCCACCTATGACAGCTCTGAGCTGTAGTAGATTCCTTTTGCCACTGCAGCTTTGGGAATTGCAACTGTGGGTTACGATACCCACCCACCTGGAATTGGGCTTTGTGCATGTCGTAACACACAGTTGTGCCAGGCAACAGTGGGCTGCAGTGTAAGTAGTGTCCTAACTTGTGATTGTCATAGCCCATTGACACACTGGCACAGGGCACTTCCTGGAATAGGGGCTGGTGTAACACTTGACGTAAGTCGCAAGATACACCATGGGGTTTGGTGTACCTCGGCTTATGCTGATAGCCCCTCTTGGAATCAGGCCCTTTGTACCAGTTACCACTGTTGGTGGAGATGGCAGCTCACAAGACAGTTTGAATCCCAAGTCGGAGGTCCCCCAGGAAAATGCAATTGCCAGTATCTAAGAAATGCACAGCATCTTTTAGATAAAGCCAGTCTTTGTAGTACCTAATTTGGGGGTGATGTATAGTGTGCATTCCCAGGTCATGAAGAAAATCAGAAATTTGAATGTTGACCTTTTTTCATGATCCGTGTAGCAAGTAACTGTGTTTCTGTGCTGTCCAGATCATTCACTCTGTAATATCCGAAAAGATAATTTTACAGGCAGGTAACATTCTCAGTAGGGAAGGTAAATCTGATTTAACTTTGGCTACTAAGTCTATCCACCTTTTGTCAGCCAAATCATTCCCTCTGAGGTGGATTAGCAATATATCTGGAATAGGGGTTCTGTCCAAAAGTTTGTGCATGGTTGGCATGAGTTGCTCCCACCTCATGCCTCCCCTTCCAAACCAATAAACAGAACAGTTTGGAAGACACAAATCAGTTCCAAAATTACTTGATCTAGCAAATGGGCTAGCTGTATGCACATGTGAATTGCCAATGAACCACACTGTTCTTGTGGAGCTTCCTGCCATACTCAATTCTTTGTCAGAAAGAGTAGATGCCAGTAACTTAAAAGCAAGCATTCTTCTGTGAGCAGTCTGGCAGAAGTACGTTTTTGAGTCTATGAATTCTACTATTGTTAGGAGAGATTTAGTCATATGGGTTGACAACAGATGTATGGTTGAAAAATGATGACATCAGGACATATCTTATAATGTAACTTGACGAGTAGTGTGTACTGTGGCATTTCTGATTGGTTCAGTACTGTAAATATTTCTGTTGAATTGGGAAGGAATGTTTTGATGTCTGACTGGTAGACAGCATATCACTCCACAAGACTGTGAATATCTATTTGTTGTTTATTGTTATGTCTAGGAGTCTCTGAGGAATCTCCCCTCTTTTGCCTTCTGACATTGTAGGTGGTAAGTGAGATATTTCAGCTAGAATTTGTAGTGTGAGTGGTTATTGGTAATCAGTAGTGATTAATGTTTCAAGTTTGTGAAGGGCTGTACCTGTAAAATTTAGATATGGAACTTGCTTCATGTATGGTACAGTCTCACAAGAAAGGGGATCATAAAAGGTCAGAAAAAAGGTGGCATATCATTGTTTGATTGAATGTTGTGATAGGAAATAGATTTTGTGTTTGTGCTTAGAATAAAAAAACTGGAATAAATCAGGACCTGTTGTTTTCATGTGTACTTTTTAACATAATTGCTAGTGTGCATCGTGTTCTAAAGCAGTGTGAAAAGTTTAATTATCTGTATGTGTGCAGTTAATTTCACATGTTGCCTATGTTGATAGTTTTTTGGATTGATTTAATGTATCAAGTGTGGATTAAATATAATACTTATTAAGTTAATGTAGTAATTTGTCATCAGACCTCTTAACTTCTCAACGTGAAACTTTATTGCACTGCTTTTCAAAACTTAGAGCAAATGGACAGAATGTGCAGTAGTTAGTATAATGTTTATTGTCCCAAGATCCCCTTCAAATAAAAACACTGACAACTTTAAGTGTGGTTGCTCAGTTGGCAATAAATTTACTTATTTGCATAATCACCTCATTGTACATCTCATAAGTGACATATCTCCACATATTTCAATTGATATCTCTTCTTCTTAAAGTCCTGTACATTATATATACATCTATTAATTTCTTATTGATGCAACTTAGACACAACTTTATTGTCCCCTCTTTCTGTCTTCTTCTTCTGCCCCCAGACATACATCCTGGGCGGACTCTCTTCCTCATCTGCTGTCAAGGGGTGTAAGTGTACACACCATACCCCTGTTCCGTGATTGTCATTGCTGTGTCTTTTTGCTTATTTTGCTTTTTTCTTCCCTTTCTTTCCTGCCCTTTACCTCATTTTTCACCTCTCTTTTTCTGCCATCGACCTTTGGCAGTCCTTTTCTCTGCCACTGTGTTCCACCTACCACAGTGATGCCCATGTGCTCTACCTGCCACAGGGCCCCTTGCTTATTTACAGGGTGCAAGGGTGGGACTTTCTTGGAGCAAAATTGTGAGCTCCCCTGAGTTGTGCAGCCCCTTAAGAGGGGCCCCTTTGAGCTCCTCCCCCTGGTTCTTGTCCAGTCATCCTGTGCCACCACACTAACCTGTCCCTCCCCTCTCTCCTATCCCTTCCCCCTCTGTGACCTCATTGCTTCTCATTGCAGAGGTGTTGCCTCCTTGAGGTACCTGCCCCCCCTTTCTTTTAAAACTTCCTGAGCTCACCCTTCTTTGTTGGGGACTCAGGACAATGGGGTCTATCCTTCCAAGGGGCAACCCTCTTTGATCGGTCATATGACCTTTTCAAACATTATTGTAGAAAGACAAAATACACCAATTTCTGTCACACAGATAATACACATTCAGGTATAAAACATCTCTTAAATATATAAATGCACATTAGCCAATATCTAAAAAGCTTGCTGTACAGAAAGAGTTTAATGTAAAAAATATTCCCCTTAATTTAACTTCGGTTTTTTGTTTACACATATCCACTCATTACTTTAACCTTTCTTGACAATCTCTACTATAAAACACTCTCATTTACACTTCTTCCTAATTACACAATTGCTCAATCTAGTTGTAATAGTGCCTCTATGAGCTGTTTGTTTTGTGCCATAATTGGATTCTAGAGATTGCAACTAGATATTTAGCTACTACTTTAATAATTACTTCATCATCAGTGATACAGAAAATTTCAAGCAATGTATCCCAATCTGAAGTTAAAACAGAATTGCATAATGGTACAATCCATTTTTCTCTTGGGGTCTTATACCAACTACAAACAAACATAACATGTTTTAAATCTTCAACTGAATTTGACATGCAACAACATAATTTAGCTTGTTCAGAACTATCTTTGTTATAGATGGCATCATGTATGTTGCTAGGAAATAGCTCTAGCCTATATTTAGTGAACTGCATTCTTTGTTTCTTGTCTACTAGGATCTCAAAATAGTACCTGAAAAAAATGTGCTTTGTCATTATATGTGCAGTAGTTTGTTACTGTAAATCATTATATGTCTAGAAGTAGTGGATGCCATATACTTAGTGTTAATGAGTGGTTTTATGAACTCAGTTCAGTTATTAAATATTTTAATGTGCACAGCAATAATGTAACTATATTAATATGTCCAAAACTTTGTAGGACAAAGTTATATTTTAGTGTAAATATTATAGCACTATGCCAAATTCATAGCAATTGAGAGGTACAATACGTTTGACATATACAGATTAGCCTGTGCCCCATTTTTTACATTTTCTTAGCAGCTGTGAAATACAGTAATCTTTTCTGTGTCTCTTAAAAAGAAAACACACACTTACTTTCAGATGGATTGATGATAAATATGGGAAATGGAGTATTTTTGAAAAGATTTTCCTATTTCACGTCTCTCTTATTTTTGCTGATGAATTCTGTTGTGAACATCTTGTTTTGGGAAGGGGGAATTTGAAAAATTCTGCATTACGATTGGCTGTAATGTTGCATTTCCAGTTAATGTCCCACCCATTGGCTTGTCAGTCATATATACTTTTGAAAACGTATGTTTTTTAAAGTTTGTTATGGTTTATGTTTTCAAGCATAGCGCTAGATCGGTTAGTAAAGTCCTGTTGCGAAAATCTGATATTTTGTTTTTGTAAAAATATTAATAATAATTTCTGATTGGCCTACTCTGCATATTAACATGTTTGTCACCACTCTCCAATCTGTCAGTAATGTATTTTGTGCAAATGCAGGCTTTTGTGAAAATGGTTTTACTTCCGAAAATGTATGCATTTTCGCAAATGGTTTCTGGGTCAATAGTCAATAGCCAATAGAAATACATGTGCAGAAATGAAAATGCTTTCACAAATATGAAAATACATTTGCTTATATGGATTTTGTGTGTGTTTTTTGCTCCTCTTTCACAAAAGATTCCACCTAACTTAAGCTGGCTTTTGTCTCTATAGTATCCATTGTAGTACTAATGTTTTTTTTGAATTTGTTATACTGCAATGATGTATGTCCATGTATGAAGCATGGCACTAATTAGAATTTTCTCTTTTTATTCTTGTTTTCCAGGTACCTTGTATTGGTAGCTACATATCAGTATACCTGTGAAAGACAATGCCATCTAGAGATAGAGTTCAGACTCTACGTAGGAGGGCTACATATAGTAAGAGCTGTGAGGTGCACAAACTTGCAAAACATTTTGCAGATAGCAAAACTGGTTGTCAAGCAGCCAGACTGTCCAGTGACAGAAAAGTGGCTACAGAAATGCATGTAGATCCACAAAAGGTGAGCCATGAGTGTCTCCCAGTAACAAGTGGAAATGTGGGTAGTCAGACTAAACAGTCTGGTTAGAAAAAAAGTAGGGCAACCATGTCACAGAAAAAAATGTATAAAAAAATAAAAATGTTACTGGTATTGTTAGCAGTTCTATTGATAAAGTCAGATATTTCCGTGCACTGGCTCATAAAGCTAAGACTGAACAGATTATACCTGCTACCATGAGATGAGCAGGGAAGAAAATAAAACAGAAGCTTTTGTTAATTAAACTCTAACTCTGTGTTAGGCAGTTTGTTTCTATGGCAGTGAATGTTAGAGCTCGGTAGTGGAGACAAATGATGTCTCAACTTGACTCATTCAAAAAAGTTGTCTATGACATTAAAATGAAATTGCAGGAAGTTGAACATCTCAATAGAGACAACTTCTGTGACATTTTCAATGGTCATTAGTTACATACACAACACTCAGGGCCTTACCTCTGGGAAGAGACATACAAGCCACTGTTGACAAGAACAGTGCTTTCAATGGAAGTGAGTGGGAAAGCATGTTATGTTTTGCCATTACAAAATGTTGCTACTCTACAGGATTAAGAGGAGGATGGTAATGTCACAGTTGAGGAACACAGACCAAAATGTTCTGTGTGAGCTTGTGATGAGTTGTATAACATACGGTAAGCATCTTTTGACGAGGTGAAGAAGTTCATCAACCTGATTGCCATCATGAAGAGTACTAAACAGTATGAATTGTTTGAATAAATTGACCACTGTGACATCAGTCCATATACTGGACTGATGGGCCATTATCTAGCCTGTTTGCAGACTGGTGTGTGTGACAAGTGTTCTTTATCATAAGTGCATGATTGCTGTGCATAATACAGCAATGTGTACATTTTTTGCCAAAATTTACAATGTCAGGCATGCAGTGAACATGTTTTCTGAGTTAAATCAGTTACCTGTACTGACAGAAGGTGATATGGAAGGCTCATCTGTATTGATTAAAAAAGTACAGACTGAGTCACCTTCTCATGGCATCTCTAACTTGTGCACAGGTTCAGAAGGAGTGTATGCTCCGCTGATGAGTCTGACGTTATTAGAAAGTTTGGCAGTGAAATTGTAAAGTTTGAGTTGACCAAGAGACAGAAATTTCAACATATCTGTGTTTCTTGCCAATGATTGTTCTACAAAAAGAAGGTTGTTGACATTGATCTTGACAAGATCAAGATGAATTGGTATCCAGTGAACACGGCAACTGCAATTGAGTGCTTACAAAAAGGGTGATTCAATCACAACACCTGTGTTCTGGCCTACTGGAGGTAGGGGTAGGCAAATACAGCGAGAGGATGTCACTATATATACAAGCACACAGGGGGACCATGCCATGAGATGGGCAGAAGGGAAGGGTGGGTATGTGAGGTGTAGTGTGGCGGTTACCTGCCAAGCTGGCCATGTGGCATGGTGGGTAGGTGGCAAGCTGAGGTTGGGAGGGTGCTGGGTTTGGTTCTGGGGCATGATCGCTTTTTGCATTGGGTCGGGTTTTCTTTTTTTTTTTTAAGCTTTACACCTCCCCAACATGCACCCCCTGGAGTTGAGAATCCTAATGTTGGAGGGCAGGGGGTGCAGCCCCCCCACATAACATAGAAAGTGGTAGCCGGTTTCGCAGTCACTACGAGTGCACATCGCCGTAATTCATTTTCAGTAATGTACACTTGCCCAAACTGCCATTGCCCTTCCACAATTGCCATTTTCACATACAATCAGATGAATCATATGTGGTTTTATTTGGCAGCTTATCTCTTACTGTGATCAGACTTTGAGATGTCTACAAAGATAGTCCTGTGTGACTACTGCTGTAGTAAGATTAAGGCAAATGTCTTACCACCAAGGTCCATACTGAATAATATGGAACCATACATTGCACCCTGAGAGATTGCCAAACTTAATTTGTTTGAGTGGATTCTGATATAAACAATGAAACTGTTTCAAGCAAGTGATTGGAATCATTTCAGACATCAAAGAAATAAATGTAAAATAGAGATAAAAAGGGCTTAAGTTCAATATCATTAGCAATTCCCTTGTGTAAAAAACAAAAAGCTTTCAAGCAAGTTGCCATTGTATATGGAACTCTTTACCAGACAACTTGTGTAACATTACAAATGGCTATAATTTCAAGACATCCTTGAAAGCTTTACCTAAAAAAGATAGACAGTGTAAGTGTGTTGAAAACTGAAACTGTAAGTTTGTCATTGACAATTTGCTCCCAATTGCCTGACTAGCATTTCATGTTGTATTAGTGATCTGAAGCTAACATACATAATTTCTGGGTTGCTATGATAATGTGATCTCCATAGATTGTACAAATTGCCTCATATCAAATTTACAGAACTGCTCTTTGTACATTTTGACATTGAAAAAACATCCTTGTGTGGGAATGTTCATATTTGTATTTGTATTTATTGTACTTGAAATATTAGCCTGTATGTTCTTAGCAATCCAGGCTGAGCCTGTAAAAGAGCCATGTGGCCCAGTGCTGTTTACCTGGTTAACAAATAAAATTCAAATTCAAATTCGATTTTGCAGCTTAACACTAAGATGAAGAAAATGCCCTAGAAAGAACTTATCAAATCTCTAAAGGGTACTATCATGTACATACTGTTTGCTCTGTGTCTGCATGTGTTGTATCTGCACTCCCAGTAAAATAACAGGCAGGAAATGGGTACTTAGCTGCTGGAGTTTATTGCTTCTCCTAGCTCCCTAAGCGCCTCTACCCCACTCTCGGGCTTTCTACTGAGGGATGAATACTGCTTCCTTTGCAGGAAAATGTTGACACTATTTCTCATGAAATAAGTCTTGTTATTTTATTGAATGGTGTTCCAACAAAGTCTAATGTAATTTGGCAGCATGTTGTCTATGTTGAAAGAGTGAAAAATGCTTTGAGGTACATAAAGAGTAAAACTATTTTTTATGTGAATCTCAACATTGACCATCTTTCAGATTTACATGTCCAGTTTAATGTTCTTGAGGCAAGGCAGGCAATGATAGAGCAGGTTAGGATGAGTATAGAAGAAAATGTGTATGAGCAGCACACTATTCATCCTTTCCATGCGAGACCCAGTCAGTGATAAACTAGAGTTGTACCAGATGAAGCAAGTTGAAGGAACTGTTGTCAGTATCTGGGAGAGTACTTTGGAAGTACATTGCTTTCCAGAACTCTTTCCACATGGAACAGGAGGACGTTTAGATGCAGGCAAGGTGCAAGTCCCTGGTGCTGAGTACTGAGCTTTAGAGTGCTACATTCAGATAGAAATTTCTGGAGGAACATTCAGTACTTGTTTCACCTGTTGTGGGCGAGTGAGTTGAGTATATTCTCTGCATCTAAAGTTCATACTTTATGGATGACAACATCTCTGCAAGGTATGACAGCTGTAGAGTTCTTCGAGAAGTTGAAAGAGAAAGATGAAACTCTGCAAGTTAACATGACTTCAGTTCTGTCTAGTATGAGAGGTACTAAACAGTATTGGTACCATAGGCACTCTGAAGTGATTTGCATGCTTCAAGAGTTTGATCCAGCTACTTTGTTTGTAACTCTCAGTTGTGCTGAATACTCTTGGAATGAATTGGCTGATTTGTTGAAGTGAGCTAATGCAGATGTTGATGACATTTCGTCAATGACAATTGGAAAGATGTGTTCACTTGACCCAATGTCTGTATCTAGGTATTTCTACCTCTGTTTCATTGAGTTGTTGACATTTATTCAGTCAAAGAAGAATCCACCTCTTGGGCTGGTTGAGCACCATTTCTGGAGAGTGGAAAATCAGGCATGTGGAACTCCATGCATGTATGTGCTGTTGTGGGTTAAGGATGCACCACATATGAGTGACAGTTCTGTTGCAGAAGTGTTGAAGTTCATTTTGCGATACCTTACTTGTCACATGCTGGATAAATATGATAGCCCACAACTGTGGAAACTGGTGTGAAAGTTCCAGCCTCACTTATGTGGCAAGTACTGTTGCCAGACTGTGAAAAGTCAGTCTCATGGGGTATACCAGGTGTCGCTTTGGATTTCCAAGGCATGTGTGTGAACAGGTTCAGATGAATGATGTGTTCTCTGGAATGTGACATCATCTCAAAGCAAAATAAACAAAAAGGGTACATGAGCTGCCCAGAAAGAAGAATGAGGTCTACATCAATGACTACATCTCAATTCTTCTGTTGATATGGCAGGCAAACATAGATGTTCAGTTTGTGACTGATAACTGTATGACTTTCGTGTGGTATGTGACATCCTACATCACCAAACATGAGCAAACCTGCCTGTAGGAGCTTTGGGAGGAACTGTCAAACACAAACAGCTCTATAATGTCACATCTCTGGTCTTTGGGTTTGAAAACATCGTTGCATAGAGAGTGAGGTGCATATGAGGTGAGTGACAGGCTTATTGGAACTTATCTCTATGGAAAGTCAGACCCTAAACCTCAGTGTGTACTATAAATAGAACTGAAGGTGTGTCCTACGGTCCGTGGAGGAAATTAATCAGTTGGCCTCAAGTAGGCCTTCTTCAACCAACATTGTGAAGGATAACCTAATTGACACATACTATCCTATGTGCCACACTGCTATGGAAGAGATGTACTTGTATGAAGTTGCAAAATGGTACAATTATATGCCTGGCCTTCCAACCAGGACAGACAGCCATGTCGTTCAAGTGCAGGGCTTGGTAGGGAGTTTTTTTGAAGAGATAAAAACCATGGCTTATTGACCATTGCAAGCTGCATTGCAAGTGACCTGAGGAGGTCGTGGAGTCAAGAACAGTGGGGGAATTCAAGAATGCATGGGACAGACAATGTGACCTATTCACACACTGGTGAAAACATGTTGGACTTGGTACTGACTGAAATTGACAAGTGGCTGAACCCCCCTGTCCCTGAGAGCTTGGTTCATAGCAAGTGACAATGGGTCAAATGTGGTAAAATGCATTACGAATGGTGGCTTTTTTCAGGTTCCATGCATGGCCTATTGTTTAAATCTTGTGGTGCAGGAGTTTATGCAGCTCCCTGATATAAAGGAAATGCTGACAGTTGCATGCTGTATCTGTTCTCACTTTTCACACTCTGCAAAGGCCCGTGTCCAACTTCAGCAGTTGCAGATCTGAAACAGCCTCCTGCAGCACCACACGAAGCAGGAAGTTGTCACCCAGTGGAACTCCACTTTATACATGGCAGAATGGTTGTATGAACAGTACAAAGTCAACTCAGAATACCTTGTCATGCACACTAGCTGTGACAGTTCTGGGGCCTCCATGTCTATGACAACTGAACAGTAGCACCTCATGGACTCTGTAATAACAATCTTGATGCCTTTTGAACATGCCACACAGACAGTGAGTGGTGAGTCTGCCTCCATTAGCCAATCAATTCCACTGCTGTGGGTGTTGAGGCAGACATTGGTGAATGTACACATAGTCTTGATGTTGCCTGAGACAGTGCTAGCAGTGTGTTGCTGAAACACATGCTGACAGTATTCGACCAGAATTGTCACATCTTGAGCATTCAGCGTAGTGACAACTTTGCAATAACAACAATGCTGGACCCATGATACAATCATGGAATTGCCTCAGTACTGGAGGATGTGCCTGAACAGGTAAAAACTGTTAGTGAGCAACTGGTGCACTTGGTTTGTGGGGCACAGAAGTCACATGCCAAGGTCAACAAACCTCAGCAGCATAATCAGGCTGAAGGGGAACCTGGAGTAGTAGCAAGCATATCCTATAAGGGGAAGGGGACTGCAGTTCCAGGTGGTCTATCATCAAAAGCAGTTGGCATTAAGCCACTTTGGGAGGCTTTGTCCCAAGTGGGGATTTGTGACATAAATGATTCCAGAGAAGCAGATGATACATCGACCACTGGACTTAGAGCAGCACAGTGAATGGTTTAGTCATATTTGTCTGAAAACATGCATCTGTCAATCACTGATGATCCTCTTTCATACTGGAGTGGAAAGGTCAGTGAATGGCCAGAGCTGACCACTGTGGCACTGAAGTACTTGACATGCCCACCCTCTAGTGTGAGTGTCGAGAGGGTATTCAGCTTAGCAGGTGCAATAGCCCAGGATCATTGTACAAATCTCTCTCCTGCAAATGTCAGTTTGCTGACATTTATAAAAAAGAATGAGAGGCACACACCAGCTCAGACTGCAACCTCAGTAGTCATATCCTGGCATAGTCATGGTTTTGCTGATGTTGTAGAAAGGGACCATCCTGGTGGCACTGTTAGCATAAAGTGGCCTACCACTGACATAGATGATAACACAATAGAGAAAGAATTTCCCTGTGGTCAGAATTCAGACATAGAAGACTGCGAGGGCAGCTTTCTTTATGAGGATGATGATGAGGTTAATGTTGGCAGGTTTTAACTTAAGTGGTTAAAAGACTGTCACATTTCTTGTATGGTACATGTTTTCTTTTTCATAAAGTTAAATCAGTGTCCCACTGTTAGTGACTCAAAATCCATATGTTATGTCACATTTATTACACAGAGCACAGTATATCCTGGTCCCTGGACTACCACCACCATAAGACTGTTGTTCACCACTGCCACCATAGGGAATGTGACCGTGTATCCCCCTGGACCACCACCACCATAAGACTGCTGTTAGCTACTGCCACCACCACCAGATGCAGAAAGATGTGAGAGGGAATGCCATCATGTGCCTCAGCTATGACCACCCACCACCACCATTGTGACAATGTTTTCTATTACATGTATTGACAATGCCAAGGCAGAGGGAGTCGAACAGGAGACCACATCCATCAGCCACAGGCACAAGGCTTCTTACTATTAAAACTATAAAATCAGTATGTGTACTAATGTTTTTCATGCTATTCAACTTCCTTTAGCTGTGTTTTGTTTTCTGTTGCTTTTCTGAGCTGCAATGGTCAAACACATATGGTCAACTTATTTTGTTTTTTTAACAGGTTAACAACAAATGACTCTCCTTTGCTGAAGGTCTGTATCAATGGTACAGCAGAAGTACTGTCTACAGGAACCTATGGGATATCCATTTCTAATCCATACTGGTAAGTATATAAATTTTATTTCATCTGTTCCTTTTTTTTCATAAGAGTGCAAAAATCTGACTGATGATTCATAAAGTAGGTGACATGTATGTCACAAAAAAATATTTATGTAAAAATATTATACACTGTATTCCAAATTTGCAGCTGTGCAGCCATGACAGTGTTGAAAAAGTTGGACCCAGGACGTGTTACTTGACAAGATGTGATTTTGAAATGTAACTTGAGTTGAGATGCAGGGACACTGACACAGTGTATTTGTTACAGCCTGGTACTAAATTAAATTATGATCTGATGATTGCAGTGGGACATCTTGCTATCTGTGTTAATCCAGATACCCATGGTGGAACAGCCACAGCTTAAAAATAATGTCTTACTGCTGCAATCAAGTTGTAATAAGTTCTTCATTTCTTTTTAAGGAAACTTCCAGATGCTTTGTGGTGTCATAGCTGCCTGCCTTATCCAAAGAACCTCTTCAACATCATGCCCCCCCCCCGGGCTTGGGCAGACATGCAACAAGCAAAAGTCATTTGAATCAATGATGACCTTGACCATCATCACTGGACTGGAGAAGGATGCAGATAAAATCTGTGAAGAAGTAACCAAATAATAAACCATTAATGAGACCTACCTGCAAATATGCCCCCCCCCAAAAAAAAATACTTACCTTCATTGGCTTGAGAGTATTCCATTTCCAATTCCAACACCAAAATTTCTCATCAAGCATGGGAATGTGTACACCAACAGTATGTGACCTGTGATACAAAACAATACAATGAGTACATGCATATATATGTCAACCCCCCACCTAGAAAATGCATATACAGTAGTAGCCACAGACATTACAAGCTATTTCCTGAAATTTCTGTGATATGTCTAGAGAAATCTCCTGCTTTCTGCATTTCCACTGTAGGGGCAGCAGAGAGAAACTCTTTAGAAATTTTGTGAAATAGCTGGAAATAGCTGCCAATGTCTGTGGCTACTGCTGTATATATATTTATATATACATATAGATATATATATAAATATCAACTCACCAAGACTACTATTAGTGTACACAAAAAGGGCACCCTTCCATCCGGTTGAGGTGATAGCATCGCATTCACAGCACACTTTGGACAAACAACAGTTCTCTCACTGTCATCATTTGTGATGGAACACTGAATGGTCATTCATGTCATGTTATCCCTCCTTCACACGGTTTGGCAAGACACTGTGCATCATGACATCATCATCACAGTATGTTGATTTTCTGGACACAAGACAGGCATGTGGTGCACAGCTCCCATTTCACTTCATCAGTACTTGGGAATTTTCTGGACACGAGCCAGTTGCATTTTGGGGATGCAGAAAACTTCTGGGGACTCTGTGTGACCACTGCGCGCATGAGTGACTGTGTAGTACATTATGGGGGACTTTCCATGTGGTGTACAGCTCCTATTTCACTTTGTCAGCACTTGAGAATTTTCTGGACACAAGGCGGTTGCATTTTGTGTGTTGAGAGCACATAATGTCATAATTGTCTGCTGCATAATTGTTAATTTTACTCACAACAGAAGTGATATATAAACAACTGATGGACAAAAACAGAGGAAAATACTGATGACGACCTGGTCCACACCGTATTAAAAGGAGCACACCTTTTATTACTTCAGACATGAAAAAAAGTACTAAAGCAGACTCAAATACTGGAAAGAATGGTATCATACAAGTCAGCGGGTAGGTAAAGTGGCAAAGTATAGGTCAACATTTTCACCAGATTGTTGCACTGCTGCTTTAATGTCTACTTCAAAAAGGAAATATTTCTGGAGCCTCAGTAATGTTTACTTTGTATTGGGACTGTCAAAAAGCAGGACTGAACAGTGCAAGTATGCTGTGCTAAACTGCATGTGTGCCATCTGTGTTCTTTCCTGTGTGTGCAGACATTGTCCAGCTTCATGCAAACATATATGTGGTGTGACTTGTTGCAGTATGTAAAGAATAAAGATAAGAAAGAATATATGACGTATATTTTATTTATAAGATCAACACTGGCAGAGTAAGTGATATGATATTTTTTCAGAGGTCTCGAGCCACTGTGCACCTCAGTCACTCACAGTGCAAACATGACTTTGTGGAGATAATACCACAAAAAATGCATGCTCTCCTAAAAGTGATGTGTGCAGTATGTGAGTAAGGTGCACTCTGGCCAGACACCTCTGAAAAAATATCATATCACTTAGTCCACTGCTGCTGATGGTGACAATAAAATATACATTATATATTCTTATCTCTATTCTTTACACCATAAACACTGCAACTAGTCAGCATACAGTATGTATGTTTGCAAGAAGCTGGACAATGTCTGAAGTCACACACACACACACACACACAGGAAACAACACTGACTGCACACATGCAGTTTAGCACATTATACTTGCACTGCTCAGTCCTGCTTTTCCACAACCACTCCACAACAGAAAGTAAACATTACTGAGGCACCGGATTATAATAACAGGGCAATACAGATCATGGACTGTATGTATGTATGTGTATGTATATATTTAAACTACTACTGTGGCCTTCCCTCTCTCTGTTACTAAACAAAAGACAAAACACTACAGCGGTGGGGGGGGAGGTGTGCTGCAAAAAAAGCTAATGGAGGATCCCCTGCTAGTCCAGCAGCAGATAGAGCATCAACACAATCTGTAACTGGTGTCGCTCTATCTGCTCCAACTGCTGCTGGACAGCACCCACCCTCTCATTATTTTTTCCACCATGGTCCACAAAAGCACACTGTCTGCCTGAGTTGCAGGCATTGTGGGGTCCACTGGTGGTGTACACCAAACAGTGGTGGTGATGAGAGTGGTGCTGGTGGTGGTGGTGGAGCAGCTGCTGCTGTGGCCCTCCTCCTGCTGTGGTGATGCACAACAGCAGCACCCTCTGCCACTGCCACAGAAGGGCCAGCAGGTGGAGGCCTAGCCCATTCTGTGGCAGCCTGCAACTCCGCCTTAGGGTGGTTCAACATATGGGTGCACTGGCCCCCAGTCCCCAGATGTGTCCCCGGGGGCCATGGTGCACCTCCACCCCACAAAGTCTGCATACAACAAGGCTGCTGTCCCCCTGACACAGTTGAAAAACTGCCAAAATGGGGAGCTGCGGTGGGAGGAACCAGGCACGGGAGGGGCAGATGCAGTACCAGCAGCATGGTCATGGTGGGGCTTGACATGTTGCTCTGAAGGCAGTGCTGCTGGAGCTCCTGCAGCTGCCAGTGGTGCTGGTGGTGGTGGTGGACTTGGTGGTTGTGGTGGTGCTGCTGCTTCCAGAGGGTGGAGGAGCAAAGACTTTTGAGTGGTCCAACACCACGCAGCCATGCTCCCCATGTGTGTGCACTCCTCTCCTCCTGCCAGCAACGCTGCCACGTGGCTCCACTGCCCCTGTCACAGTCCCATGCATTCCCTCTGAGTCCTGACTTGGATGGTCCAGACCCCATCCCTTCTCCATTTCAAAAGAATCCCTCCTTTCCTCTCCGACTAGCAATGCCATCGCCAATGACTTCACACACACTACACAACACAGAACATACACTCACACAACACAGGCACACACACACAAAACAAAACTTATAAAACAAAGAAATCAGTTACCACAAGAAAAAATGAACTGTCAGAATAGCACAAAAAAAAAAGACTGAACAATTAGCTTTTAAAAAAGATTTTGGGTTTGATCATGTTTACCAACAACAACAATCATCTCTACTCTCCTCCTACAAAATGCCTCCTCTCTGTTACTCAGCACAGAAGAAAGTGAAAGTATCTGCTTGTATGACTCACTTCCTTCCTGCCTGGCTAAAGCACGTGACTTACAGTACTGTAAGCCATGTGATGTGTGGGGGGTTACCTATATTGTTGTCATGTCGCCTTACTTTGCGTTAAGGCACAATGACAATGTGAAGTCAAAATAACATGGCGAAGTGAGCACTTTACAATGGTCACTTCACATAGCGTTATGACAACACAAAGTGGCAACTTCATGTTCACTTCGCCATTAGATTTTAAATTCACTGGATCTCTAATACGGAGAGGCATCACCAGTAGAAAACAAGAAGTTGTTATCCCTCTGTACAGACAGTTAGTGAGACCCCATCTGGAGTAATGCGTGCAGTTCTGGACACCCCATCTCTGCAAGGACATAGAAAGGATGAAGGCAGTCGACAGGAGGGCAACTAAAATGGTGCAGGGTCTGCATCAGAAGCCATATGAAGAGAGACTAAAGGATCTTAATATGTATACCCTAGAGGAAAAGAGGGAGAAGGGGGCATGATAGAAGCATTAAAGTACATCAAGGGAATCAACAAAGTCCAAGAGAGTAGCATCTTTCAGAAAAAGAGATGTACAAGAACAAGGGAGCACAATTTGAAGATAGAGGAGGGACAGCTCAGGGGCAATGTGAGGAAGTATATTTTCACAGAGAGGGTAGTGAATGCATGGAACAGCCTTCCAGAGGAGGCAGTGGGGTCAAAAACATTCAATGGACATAAGGCAATTCTAGTGGGGTGGAGTAGGAGGAAGTAGACTGTTGGTTAACTAGGATCCACAGCTTATCCAAAAGGTAGGAACATGGGCAGACTTGGTGGACCAAGCAGTTCTTATCTCCCATCAAAGTCTATGTTTCTATCTATACAGTGGAGAGTTTGCTAGGCAACCACGTAGGCATGCCAAAATGCCCACACGTGGTGTTACTAATTCTTCACACTTAAACCCCGATTCTCATAAAGTCAGATATCTGCATATTACTTTTCAGAACTCCTTTCTATTCAAGGAAAATCATCAATTCATAGCTCACTAAACAGCACAAGTGCATTTTTAGATGTTTATCAGTACCAGATTAGGATATACCCAAACTTAGTGAATGAGAAAGTTAGTGAGCTAAGAATTGATGGTTTTCCTTAAATACTTCGGAGTGCTGAGAAATAACATGCAGACATTTGACCGTATAAGAATCAGTGTTAAACATTTAAGTGTGAAGAACTAGCAATACCACATGAGTGCATTTTGGTGGTAGGAACTTAGCTTTGTGCAATGAAAGCCCAACATTTTCCCATCATCTATTCAGTACACTGTAATAAGATGTATATAATTGCAATGTACTTGCCTGTGTAAACTGATTACTGTTTTTCTGCATTTTTTGTCCTATCTGTAATGTTTTGTCCACCACTAACTTGGAACATTTGGAAACGAGTCCTTGACTCAAAGGTATTAATCCTAAACTGAAGTAAATTTTAAAAAAAAGAATAGAAATGGACTGCCATTGTATACACTATGCGTATGCTATTGTATCCATGTACAATAACATCTGTACATCACAGGTTTACAGGGCTAGTGGCAGGTATACCCACACCATCCCCTTTGCAAAGAGACTCCAGTTTCTCCCCAAAGTATGGTGAAATCATATATCATTTTCAATGGATCTCTGCTGTCACACATTTTTCAGTGTATCTTCCTGTGACAGACGAGGTAAAACAATGCTGAAAAAGTCAGCAGCAGTCATGCCTGGGGACCAGGGGGAGGATAGAGCGAAAGACAGAGTTTTCAGGAGCCATGGACGGTAACTGGGTGAGGGATGGGAGGGAGGACAGAAAGAGAGAGGAAAAAGAGAGACTTGGTGGGCGGGTGAGTAGGCAGTGGGGAAAGGAGTAAAGAAAGGAAAACAAAACTGACACTCATGTCCAAGAATAAAATTACATGGAAACAGGGAGGAGCTGTAGCCCGGGGGGGGGGCTGGCAGAGAAAGGGTCAGAAGAAGTTGCAACCATGGACCAGACATTGGCAGGAGAGAGGCAAAATCAGTAGGAGCCATAACCAGTTTCAGCATGGAATGGGGGAGAAACAGAAAAAACATGGGAAGTGATGACATGGTGGGAAAGGGGGTAGGGAGAGAATGGGAAATGGAAAAGTAAGCATGTGGGAGAGATGCAGAGGGAAGAAACCAGTCACAGTGACAGTCTGAGGTCTAAACTGGAACTGCTCCAGGCAGCACAAATAAAACCTGCAGACAGCTTCCTTCCCTGGATCAGACTTCTATGGCCAGTGCATTTCCCGTTGAAGCACAGACCCAAAACTCCAGCTGCAAGCACTTGGTTAAATACTGTAATTAAAGTGCTGCTTAGGTCAGCTTGTCTTTATTTTCATTTCCTCCATAATGAAATAAGCACTGAACTTAAGGCCAATCTTGCCCAGTAAGGGCACTATGAAGTTATCAGTCAAATGTGTGCTCTATGGACAGCCAGAGAGCACTGTGCTGAAGATGGCTGCTTGATTCTTCATCTCCCTGGATTCACCAAATATCATCATCCATCCTACAGATTCCAGACTTCCTACCTTCACCAACATCTGAGATCTTATTATATGTACATTGCAGAACAGCTCTGGTACAGTATTTTTATTGCCTCATAATTACTGAGCGAGTTATCTACAGCTTTTCAATTTCTCTATTAAGGCCTACAACAATGGCGGACCAATCTCCACATAACAGTTCTCTTAATAGAGTGGAGGCAATGTTTCAGCAACTAATAAGTGAAATCAATGTATTAAAAATTGCATCTCAACAAAATATCAATAATATGCAGGCACTTGATCAAAAAAGCAGAGCTAATGATGTTAAAGCATCTCAAAATGAAGATTCCATTAACACATTACAGGCTACCATCAGGGAGCAGGACAGAGTTATTAGGAACCTTCAGGACAAAATAGATGATATTGAAAATAGAAACAGATGTAACAACCTTAGATTTCTCGGATTTCCTGAAGGTGTTGAACTAGGAGATACCAGTGCTCTTCTAACTCATGTACTTCCTTCTTTGTTTAAATTACCAGACGGCCAAGGCCTAACCATCAAGAGATCTCACCGCACCTTAAATCCGAGGCCTGGACCCGACCAGAAACCCAGGCCCATCATTGCCAGATTTCTAAACCACGCACATACTGAACTGATTCTTCAAAAAGCGAGGCAATTAGGTGCACTTACTTGGCAAGAAAACCGAATCCTAATTTTCAGAGACTATTCTAAAGAATTATCTAACAAACGAAAAGCTACAACCCCATTAAAACAATCCTTCATCAAGCGTGGAATTAAGTTTGCACTGCGTTACCCTCCAACAATGTGTCTTTTTGAATGATTCTACCAGAGATTTCAGTACCCCAGAATCTCTCTCTGAATTTCTGAATTGGACACAGCCAGACTTACATTGCCTTGCGATGCTAATGCAGCTTTGTTCCCGCCTAGCACAAGCACTTCTAATTACAATGTCTTGCCCTTCCTGCTGAAACTGTCCTTCAGGTCCCTGAGAATCTACAGCCATCATATCTGCCACTGTAGCTCCTGCCAGAAGCTCCGCACGCATACAAGAAAAAAAGCATCTGGTTCTTCTCTAAATAATAATACCTGCTGTTTAAATAATATTTCCACCTCTCCAGCTTCCCATGTGGAACGTCACATCAGTTTTTTTACTCCTCTTACCTTGTCTAACAAATTCTCCGCACTCCAAGAAGATCTTCACTCATCTACAGAGGATCTGAGACAGACTGTATCTGACACGTTTACTCAAGACCCGAAGAAGCTCTCAACGGGTAATGACTCTCCCGATTCTTCCTGGGCTGATCTTGTGTCCAGCTCTCCCTTTAAATCATCTGAACCACCCAAAAAGAAAAGGAGAAGAAAATCGAAGAGCAAGGCTACCTGAGGCTTTTCCCACTAAAAAAAAAAAAAAAAATGTAATAAATACTATGGCCCATAATTAGATGTGGTATAGCAGTTTCTCACCAGAATCCCTCTTCTTCACACCACCTCACTCGATTCCTTCGGTACATTTACCGCAAAGCGCAGTCTCTATCGCACCCAACAGGTTTGGAGCACTTAAATGCAGTAAATCGCTATCGCTGCTGAGTAGCTTCTGTATATGTCTGTGGAGGTGAGTCAATTGACACTGGAGGTATTTAATCCATGCAGGCTTTACTCACAATGTATTCAATGGAAAAAAATAAGAGAAAGAATAAATATTACAATGTTTGTAAGATCTCTTCTAATTAATCCTTGTGTGGTGCCAGACATTAGTATATATAATTGCTATTTACATTCTAATTTTTCATAAGCTTTAGTGCCACCATGTGGTCAGATGCATACATACATATGTAGAGTTCTGTATTTCATATCAGTGTGCCCTTAACCCCTACTATTATAGCATTTTTCCACATAAATCCTATCATTTCGAATGTGGAGGATGATTAGACAAATACTCTAAAATCATTTACTTATTTAATATTTATTTTGCATCACTTCTGGTATGTAGTCATCAGGTGCATTCCCATTATATCTCACAGATTTTGCACCAAAGTATGCTTCCAATTGTATTTCTATACATTGAGTTTTTCCGCCTTTTCACATTATTCTTCGTCCTATTTTCTTCCAAATCATTGGAACTTATAAAAATGATTCCATTAATACACTGATGCACTATGAACCTATAGTATATACTGCATTCCCTAACCTAGCTTATGTGGATTAATACACATCAGGCATCCTTTTATCTGGTTCACACTGTTCCAGCATTATCTGCCATCATGTTGGTATACTTTATTTAATATTGGACTTATTGTTAGGTCCAAGCTAATTCATTATGTTTGGAATTTAACACTATTACATAATTATCCTTTTTTATTTGGTAGAATGATGTTTGTTTTTTTCCAGGGTAATGCTTTAATCACCTCAGCACAAATCTCAATTACACTTCTTTAATATACTGTTATATAAAGTTTAGTATCTTAAGATTATAGGGTAAACCGCATCTTGAGATTCACTAATTACTCTACACGCCTAGTAGTGTAGAGTGAGAGTCCTGGTGTATTTACTGACTCTTATTGCTCTGCATTTCATAAAAGTTTCAAATTAATATTCTTGTTACTGAGTTTATACTAACGTTTGTTGGTTCTAATGTTTAATTACTTGATATTCCTATCTCTATACTCTCCCTCTGCGAGACAAAATTAATACAAATACTCAATCATCTCGAACCCATACAAGTTAAGGGCCCTGCATACATTTGTTTATTATATATATTTACCTTTGAATCTGTGACATCCTCCAAATTAATGGTATTGAGTCCCTCATTCCTATTTGTAACTAATTACCTTATATCCTAGTACCATGAGTGATCTAATCTTACATTCATGGAATGTCAAGGGACTCAACTCACCTTGTAAACATAAGCAAGTTCTTACCTATCTTAAAAAGCATAAAACACATATTGCTTTCTTACAAGAAACTAAACTTTTATCAGAGGATGTCGACAGACTTAAAAGGGACTGGGTCGGTCAAGTATATGCGTCATCTTCTCCATCCAAAAAACATGGGGTTGCTATCTTAATACATAAATCTCTTAATTGGCCCCCCATAAAAATCATTAGAGACCTGGATGGTAGGTGGATTATAACCCTATTAAACACCACAGCAGGTCCGCTTATGTTTGTGAATGTATATGCACCCAACTTTGATTCACCCATTTTCTTCCATAATCTATCCCAACAAATTATGATTAATAATAAAAATAATTCACCTATTCTTATTGGTGGTGACTTTAACTTAGCACTGCAAGCGTATTTAGACAGAAGTAACTCATCACATGATGCCCACCCCTGTAGTATTAATGCTCTATCAATGCTTATGAAGGATTTAGGTCTCTCTGACATTTGGAGACTACATCATCCCAGACAATGAGATTACACCTTTATTCCTCTTTACATAAATCATATAGTAGGATTGATTATTGGTTCTCTTTCCCTCATTACTGAAAAAATTATTGATACATCGATTCTCTCTATTGTTATATCTGATCATTCCCCTATCAGTTTGCATTTACTCTGTGGTCCACCTTCTTCTAAATCCCCATCTTGGCGTTTAGACCCACTTTTACTCAGAGACCCTGAATTCACTCCTTGGATTAAAACCCAGATTCAAGATTTTCTTTCTATTAACGATACTCCAGATATGTCTCAAGGTACTATCTGGGAAGCATTAAAAACCACTGTTAGAGGTAAAATTATTAGTTATGCAGCGCATAGAAAGAAATTAAGAGAACAACAATTAGCTAATTTAGAAAAATCCCTTAAAGAAAAAGAAACCCAATACTATAAATTAAATAAACCCAATCATAATTCACAGCTTCATCTGGAAATTCTACAATTAAGAATTAAAATTAACGAGTTGATATCCAGGAAAGCTGAACTTGCCCTTTTTAGGTTTAAACATAGTTATTGGGAACAAGGGGATAAATGCGGAAAGTTGCTCTCTTACCAGCTAAAAACTCAACAGATGCAGAGACATATAGCAGGTCTAAAAGATCCATCAGGTCAGACACACACAGACACCTTTCAATGAATCGTATTATGCAATCCTTTTACCATCAACTATACTCACAACCTAATATTACAAATCCCAACCTAATACAACATTGTCTGGAAAAATTGAATCTACCCCACCTATCCCCCTCAGGACAAGGCTATGTTTGATAAACCAATCACTTTACAGGAAATCCAAACTGCTTTATCATCATTAAAAAACAGTAAAGCACCTGGCAGTGATGGGTTCCCTACTGATTTTTATAAAACCCTATCTGACACTCTTTGTCCTGTATTAGTCAATGTATTCCAAGAAGCAACCTTAATAAAGAAACTCCCATGCACAATGACCGAAGCCATTATAACAGTCTTACCAAAAAAATACAAAGACCCTTTTCTTCCTTCAAACTATAGACCGATCTCACTTCTTAGTATTGATGGAAAAATCTTTGCCAAATTATTAACTCTCCGCTTAGAATCTTTAATGACTAAACTCATCCATACTTCTCAATCAAGATTTATCAAAAATAGAAACAGTTCTGATCATCTTCGCTCATTACTCAATTTAATTCACAAAGCAAAAACTCTTAAAACCCCTGCAGCTGCAACAGCCATTGACTTTGAGAAAGCATTTGACTCTCTCAATTGGGAATATCTATATCAGGTGCTGTCTCATTTTGGCTTTACAAATCATTTTTGTGCTTGGATTCTATTATTGTATACCTCCCCTTCAGCTCGAGTTCTCACAAACTCTATTTTGTCCCCCTCCTTTTACTTAGCAAGAGGCACCAGACAAGGACGCCCCTTATCACCTTCATTGTTTATACTTGCCATGGAACCTCTTTCTGCATCCCTACATCAATCCAGTACAATTAACGGCATTACTATTGGTAACTCTCACTATACTTCACTCTCATATGCAGATGATCTCCTTATTTTACTTGAAAACCTCGAAAGTTCCGGGCAACCTTTAGTTAAACTACTGAATGACTTCACCTCCCACTCCGGACTAGCTCTAAACCTTAACAAATCAGAACGCTACCATTGAATACCCTTTGTAGTCCCTCATGAACAACTCATTAGGCTTTCATTGGGCCCCATGTTGTATATCTTATCTTGGCATTCGATCACCCTGACATTGAATAAATTATGGGATGCTAATCTTCTCCTCTGTTAACCAGTATCCAAACAACACTTGATAGATGGAAGCTACTTAAACTTTCTTTTAATGGTAAAATTTACGCCATTAAAATGTCTATAACTCTAAAATATTATACCTATTTTTCCAATATCCTTTGATACTTCCTCTAGTTTTTTACCAAAATAGACAAAATTATCGGCAGCTTCATTTGGGAAGGCAAAATACCTAGATTTAGTCATAATAAACTTAGATCCCATTGGTCAAAAGGTGGCTTTGGCCTTCCTTGGTTCCAAGCCTACTTATGGGCTTTCCATGACATCTCAAACAATTAAATGGTTTAACAAACCCAACATCCAGTCTCCTTTATGGGTCAATATGGAAACATCCTTATGTCATGGTAATGTGGTGACTTCTTTCCTTTATAACACCCTTACCTCTTCTTTAAAGTCTCACCCTACCATAGCTGCTTCTATATTCTATTGGAAAATCATTCACAAGCATATTAAATCTAACCCCAAACCCTTAGCTTACACCCCCATCTGGGGTAACCACCATATATCTCTTGATAATCACCCCGTTTTTTGTCGTACCTGGAAAAATAAGGGTATTCTCTTTTTGCAGGATATATTTGAACCCAAGTCATTAAAGTTAAAATCTTACACCGATCTACGAGGCATATGGAATCTTCCCCATCAGGATCTTTGGATATATCTACAGCTTCAGCGCATGCAACTCTTACCTCCACCCTTTCTATCAATTCTCTGTATGATAAGCGTATCTCTAAATGGATAAAACAACATCCAATTTAAATAGCACTGTTTACAAAGATATTTGTGATATCCTTCCTGACTACTCTGTCAATGCTAAAACAGATGGAGCACTTTGCTACAATATAATATCACCAATGCACAATGGTCCAGATGTTGGCTCTCCTGTCACAAATCTTTTAATGATAAACACAGTTCTCTATTCAAACCAAGATCCTTCATTTGTGGTACAGAACTCCTGTTGTCTTACAAAAAATGGGTTTATTGAACAATAACAATTACTGGTGCTGCAATTCCCCCAATGGGGATTTATTGCATATCTTATGGCACTGTCCTCTCATACAAAAGATTTGGCACTGTACTCACAGATTTGCAATGAAAGTGGTAGGTCAACCTTTTACACTGGACCCTAAACATTGCATTCTTGGTATTTTTAATCACCGTTCTTATAAAATTTCATATACACAGAGTAGATGGTTAAATATACTCTTCCTTCAAGTTAAACGCACAATCCTCATGCATTGGAGATCCAACATAATCCCTACCCTTCCCGGTATCATTAACCAACTATTGTAATATGCCTCTCTGGACCGTATGACATATATCTTGTCTGACCGACTCATGTTATATAACAATTGTTGGCAGGGCTTTTTTAATTTTTTGGAATCAATGAAATCTTCCAACACCAATGTATGGACTTAATATATATGAATTTTCCCCTTTTACTGATACATCATTGTAGTCTCGCTTTTTTTTCCCCTTTTTATAGTTTCCTCTCTTCTTAACTTTCTTATATATTTTTTCTTTCCTATACTCTGTTCTCAATCGATCTTTATTACTCCACAATCCTTTTACGAATGTACTTTTTTCCCTTTTTCAGCATCATATATAATTATGTAACATTTTAATATAAACCGTATCTAATCATACTATCCGCTTTAAGTTCACTACAAATGTCAAGTATATGCTAATTACATGACCTGTATTGTTTACTACTGTATATTTTAAACCAAAAGCTCCTTGTATTATTGTAGCAATGTTCTTATTATATGCTGCTTCAATTTCTTTAAAGAAAAAAAAATCCTCACATTGTACTGTACTGTAAGAGGTTTGTCTGTATATCTTAAGAAAAATTAATAAAAAAGTTTAACTGTAAAAAAAAAATGTGTGCTCTACCTGCTGGAATGCTGTTAGACACATGCTAGCACCTAACTTGTTTCTACTGTGGCTGAAGCTAAGAGGCTGAAAAACGATTTCATTTTACATATTTGACTGTGATATATGGTGGATTTAATAGTAATTTTTGTCACATTTTGGTCAGACAGAAAGAGGCAGTCTGTTCCCCTTACTTTATGTGGGTTTCAGGATGGGCTGTGACAGACTGACTCAGCAGTCTTTCTAAAACATTGTAATAGGGTTTGTGAAATTAAAATTGTGTTTTCTATTTGACTTAAAGGAAGTCCACTTATACTTCATTTTATTTCTCTGTTATGCATTGTCATGCTGAAAAGGTGTGTTACTATATGGCCGCACACAACAGACCTAAGTAAAACCAACAAGTGCAAAGGAGTGATCGTGAAACCCAGGTTACAACCTGTTTCTGCAGTACATCAATTATGCTTATTTTGTCTATCACTCCCTTAAAAAAATCACATGCATACAATTGTCTGTAAATACACATTTCCCAACTAAACAGTTCAGAACAGTGAACATAATGAATAAAAAAGTGTAAATGGTTTACAGACATGCTGTTAGACTTATATAAAGTAAAAAAAAAAAGCTATTATGGGGTGTGGGAGGGTGAAAGGCAAATACCGTTTTTTAATATTATTCAACCTATCATGGCCAGCATTGGGTGTCCAACAGAATATGGCACAGAAAATACATTGCAAAAAGTTGCTAGGCAACCATGTATGCATGCCAAAATGCGTGCATGCAGTGTTGCTAATTCTGCAACACCGATTCTCATGAAGTTGGATGTTTGCATATTACTTTTCAGAACTCCTTTTTGTTCAGGGAAAATCATCAATTCATAGCTCACTAAGTAGCACAAGTGTCTTTTTAGAAGTTTACTATTTTTACAATACTGGGCAAAGTAGTGAGTCTCTGATCCCCTTACTTGTCCATTTAAAACCAGATTAGATATACCCAAACTTCGTAAATGAGAAAGTTAGTGAGCTAAAAATTGATGGGTTTCCTTGGCTACTTAAGAGTGCTGAAAAATAACCTGCAGACATCTGAGTATATGAGAATCAGTGTTAAAAATGTAAGTGTGAAGAATCAGCAACACCACATGTGTGTGTATTTTGGTGGTAGGGGCTTAGCTTTGTGCAATGAAAGCCAGATACCTTCGCCTACATCATCTGTTCTGAAAAGTAATATGCAGACATTGTTTGTTTCTGAGCATATTTTTTTTGTTCTATTTGACTTACAGGAAGTCCAGGTATACTTATTTTTTTCTTTGTTACACAGCATCATGCCAAAAGGGTGTGTTATTACATGACAGCACACATGGGGCCTAGGTAAAACCAACAAGTGCAAAGGAGTGATCATGAAACACAGGCTACAACCCATTTCTGCAGTACATCAATTATGCTTATTTTGTATGTCACTCCCTTATAGGGGTGGGCAAAACTTGGCAATTTCGTCCCTGCGGAACTTCCTCAGAAATCAGGGAACTTTCGTGGAAGTTTCCAAACTTCCACCTGTGGCAGAGTGGAAAACTTCCGCAAAAGTTAATAAGTTATGGGCAAAAGGTGGCCTGTTAATAGGCCCTGGACTGGCTAGTGGTCCCTCCCCAACCCACCCCTCGTGTATTAAAATATCCCTGGTGGCTAGTGGTCCCTCTTCAACCCACTGGTTGCTGGCAAAATTGTACAGTACCCCTCTCCATCTCTGTATTGTATTCTAATCCCTGGTGATCTAGTGGTAATTGACAAGAAGGAAGTAAGTAACCCATTGTACTGTCCCCATCCCCAATCCCCCAGTCCCAATATTTATTAGCTATCCTTGGTGGTCTAATGCCCCCACCCCAGCAGGTGCCCACCACCCCACTCCTGCCCCAACTGTAAACCCTACCGTAAACCCCCCAGAGTGGGTGGACCAGCACAGTCCTCCTCTCTCCTCCATGGCCGGCCCACCCACTGAGCTTAATGAATGAGTGCATTCCTGTATACAGTAGAAATGTGCTCATTCATTGACATTTCAGTGTGTGGGCTAGCCGTGAAGCACATCACAGCCAGCCCGACCACTGAGCTGTTAATGAATGAACGAGTTCCTGTACATGTGGTGTGGGGGGGGGGAGAGAGTACTAGCCACTAGGGTCTTGGGTTAGATGATCGCGGCCAAGGGCAGAATTTCTGCGGGAGTTTGGAAATCAATTTCTGAACTTCCGTGGAAGTGAAAGTCAGATTTTCACTTGAATTCTGCCCATGAAATTTAATTTTTGCACACCTCTACTCCCTTAAAAAAACAAGATTTTAACTTATGCACTTACTTTGCTAGTCAAATAGTGGGAAACAGTCTGTGTAGATGTAGCTCGTGGAAACCTTGTTTTCAGTGTGCTCATGGACTTAGCTGCAAGATAACTCAGTTTAACAGGCCGTAAAATACTGCTTGCATATGAGGGAGAGTAGAACTACCAGCCCATAAGGCATAGACTTCTTAATGATATGAAAAGTAAAACTCTTTTTCATCCTTAGATTTGCAAAAAGTAGCAGTTTAAAGTGTGCCTTCCCCGCTGTTCCTTTGTTAGCGTGCCGTAAACTGCTATGCTGCCCACGTGTTTATGAACTTTCCTTTGCATGCTTTGCCTTGGAATGTGAGGACAGGAATGCCAGTACAGATTGGCAAGAACTAATCATGTGGGGTATTATATGAATTTTTAACTGGTGACTTGATTTGCATATACTGTATACACATGCTGAGTGTCACAATAAATATTCTAATAAAGCCAAATCCTAAAATAAACATCAAAATAACAAAATATCATAATATTCTATTTGTTTCTAAGCATTGCAAAACACCTGCAACTATACCGAATGCTACCTACAATGTTATTTCCAGAATGAGCCCAATGAGCACCATTAAGCACTATTTTGTGCATAACTATTCACTTTCCCTTATAGGATCACTAGGGCATACTATGGAATATAATAATATTTTTAAGATTATTAAAGTGTAGTACTATTAAAGAGGTAAACTTAAGATTAGCCAAACGCATCTCATATGCTTGTATCCTCTCTTGTGTTAAACAGTCCTCTGATCTGAAAATTGTTTAATAAAGTCAGTAAAAATCAGCTTCTACAGAGTACTCTGCTAGTGGTGAAGTTAGATCTACAGGGACACTTACAATTAAATATTTGAACAGCACCTAAACTTTTTATTTGTTTTTCACTGGCCTGCTTCTGACTTGATGGCCTCCTGTCTTTTCTCTGCACAACTTTCTCGTTCCAACCAATCCACATACACTCCAGCCTTCTTGGCATTGGTAAGCATCTATGTTTTTGGGGGGGCATTAAAACTGAGTTGGACTAGGAAGAGAACACTATATTGAATGCAGGCTGATCAGTGCCATAAGAAATATTTGTATTAATACTTATTGCTGGAATCCATATATGAGGCAGAGGGACATAAAATGCAGTTCATAATAAAGCCATAGCCTATGTTTTTTTTATATATTGAATCTACAGTTGCATTTTTAAACACTATGCTTAAATTGCACAAGGGAAACTCAGCTCATTTTTTGCCTGATGTTGTTGTGGTAGAAATATGAGGAAATGCATGCAAAAATGTATCATTCAGACAGGTTTTTTACAATGTATTCTCCATTGTTTTATTTATAAATGCCCAGTTTTCCTTCAAACTACTTGTAATGCATAAGTTCAACCCTCATAGCGTTTCCTCTGACTCCACATAATCATATTAGTGTCATTTTAAGTTTTTTACAGTATCATACATCAAATTAATTAGTATTACTTTAATATTTTATATGTTATTACCTTAAGGGTAATTACATATTTAATATTTATTTGTCTTTAATGCTTCCCCCCCTTCATTGGGGTTTACCCCATTTTGCACATTGTAATACGTTTTTGATTTATCAGTCTGTATTAGGAGGGTGTGTTCACACTCTGTTTATGACACAGGGTTGTTTTATATGTGAAGAGACGTTTTTATGATTGTATGTTGGCAAAAAGATTTCTTTTTTAAATCAGCTTCCCAAAATTAATAAAATAATTCTGGGTAATAGCAGTGAACATATTTTATGATACATGACATTCATGAAGTGTTATGTATTCCACTGCATATTAGTTCAACCATTCCATTGGCCATTTATGTTCCTTCCTTTACATGCTACAACACAAGATTTCATGACATTTATCCTTTAAATCTCAGTTTACTATACATTTTGGGATACTTGAATCCTCTTGAATTAAGACTGAATTTATGATGCGGTATGTTCGGGTTGGGCATTTTTAAGTAGGGATGGGCGAAGTGGCCCCAACTCGCTCTGCGAAGTGATTCATGGAGTGAAGGCGAATTCGCGGAGTGCTCTGCAATGTGAAGTGGAGTACTTCGCATTATAATGGGTAACGCAAAGTCCATTGAAAACAATGACTTTGCGTTACTCCACCTTCCACTTCGCCTCACTTTGCCTTGTTTTTAAGCTCCAAAGGCAAATTTTGCAGTGATTCATTGAATTTCTGGTCACATGGGCTCTAGATTTTTCTGCACAGCCTCAGTTTGGGATAGTGTGTGTAGGAAGCTGTAGGAGACAATCTGCTCTGAGAGCTCTCTGCAAGTCAAACCTTAAAAAAGCTGTTAAAGCCATTTTGAGTCATTCTTTTGCTGAAACTTTACTTCATCGATCATAGGAAACCCTCCTGTGCTCATATCATTGAGCGTTTATTGTTTGTGTATGGATTTTGAATGTTAATGTACAACATTCAGTCTGTGTACTGAGAAACAGTGGAAGTGTGCTTTGGGGGAGGGGCGTATCTGTGGTGTAGGTAGATTAACTTGGAGAAAAAGATAGTGCTTTCTGTTTTGGTGATATTTTTCTTGTATAGCTGTGTTAATGTACACACAGTAATATTTTCAATATTTCTTGCCATTTTTTTTGCTGTTTGTTGTGGTGCAGCAGTGCATAATTTTAGTTTGTTTAAAATATGTGGTTATATTACTGAAGTTTTCAATTTGCTATGCATTACTAAGTGTGTGTGTGAGTATGTGTGTGACGGTGTCATCAAATCAGACACCTTTATTGTGCCACATAATTTAGCAATGTGAAGCTGCTATCCACTGCAGCTGTGTGATTTTGTACTTCTTTGTGGTATCTTTACTGGCACTAGTACTAGTGACTGTTACTGCAGCAGTACAGTATACTGACCCCCCCCGTGGCCCACCCCAACTGGCAAAGGTATTCTTTTCCAGATTCGAATTTCTGATGGTGAGCACTGGTTAGGTGTTGTGCCTTTGTGTCTGCTTCTCTTCAGTGCACAGTGCACTCTTAATCTGTCTGTGCATTTGCTTCTCATTCACGTCATGAATCACAACATTAATTTTTTTTAATAGTTACTTGGATGTATTGTAAAAGCCTGTTTTGTAGTATCTCTCCAGGCTTCACCACCCCACCATTGTACTCCCTGATATGTGTTTTTAAGTCTGGGAGTTTTAAGCTACAGCTCATTGGGTCCCAGGAAAGTACAGCCATAGGCATTCACATTTCTTCATCATCATGGTCACAAATGCAGTCACAAATCACGATTCATGATCATGTCATGAATCACAACATTAATTTTTTTTAATAGTTACTTGGATGTATTGTAAGCCCATTTTGTAGTATCTCTCCATGCTTCACCACCCCACCATTGTACTCATTAATGCTTGTTTTTAAGTCAGGGAGTTGGACCGTGTCTGCAGTACATACACAGGCTGGAAAGAAGACTGACTGCACACATGCAATTTAGCACAGTATACTTGCACTGCTCAGAATACAAAGTGTCACACATACGGAAGACAGCAAAAAAGGGCATAATTACATACAAGGGTCGGGGATGGTGGAGGAATACATTTTATAACACAGCAAGAAAGGTGTGGGGGGCACATGGTGTGAGGAAAAAAAACTATTGTGGGATCCCATGGTGATCCAGCAGCAATTCCAGCATGGACATAATTTGCAACTGATGTCCCTCTATGTGATCCAGCCACTGCTCCACAGCACTCACCCTCTCATTGTTCTGATCCTGCTTCTGGGGGGGGGGCACTCACAAGTTTTGAGCGGGCCAACAGGAATGAACACCCATGCCCTCCACACATGCACACGGTATGACGCTTACCACTACCATGCTTTCCCAGAGCTGCCCCCACCCCAGACATTCCCCTCACCCTGGTCCATCTCTCCTACTGAGCTCCCTCAGTCTGAGCAATCACTACTCACACTGTCACACAGACAAACAACTAACTACTTATAAAGGTAAGAAAAATAAAATTGACAGAAAGAACAAATTAAGTAAAAAAGAGTCCAGAAAAGACAAAAAAATGTAGCTTTTAAAAAAGCTGTTGGGTCTAAATCAAAGTTTAAATTTCCTTCTCGCTCTGATCTAAAAGTATCAGCAGTCACAAAACACACTTCTCTCTCTCCATCTGCACAGGAGAAAGTAAGTGTGTCTGCTTGTATGACTCACTTTTTTCCTGCCTAGCTAAAGAGCATGTGACTTACAGTACTGTAAGCCATGTGATGTGTGGGGGGGCTGCCAAATCTGAAACACCAAGTGGATCACTTAGAATCATAATGGGGAACGCGAAGTCCATTAAAAACAATGACTTCACCTTACTTCGCATTGCCATTCCGCCTTAACGAGAAGTGGTAATGACAAGGCGGAGTAAGCACTTTGCATTGCCCACACCATGTAGTGGAATGGCAACGCGAAGTGCCCACTTCACGTTCACTTCGCCAGCGGAATTTAAATTTGCTGCATCTCTGTTTTTCAGACGGCACCTTTTCTTTAACTAGGTATGGCAAGTGCTGTGACTGCATATCAGCCAACTTGCTTTCTTCATGGCAATAAATTATACGCATTTGAAAAGAAAAATGAAACTTTTATACTGAACTTTATTGCTAGATTTTACATGCTGGCTAAGAATTGACACTTCAAACATCTCCAGAAAATTAGCCAGTGTGACCAACCAAGAAGTGGCACTTTGACAAGGGCAAGCAGTCTATACACGAACACAGGATCAAAGTCAGTATCCCAGCAAAATGAACAGACACAATCTTATGAAATAAATCCAATGCAAGTCCTTTATTTGTGTCTGTTAACAAAGCACAGAACAGGGGTCAGCTGGCATTTGTTCTATATTTTGCTAACAGACACAAATAAAGGGCTTACATCTGCTTTATTTCATACAGATTGTGTCTGTGCATTTTGCTGAGAGTGCTGACTTTGGATCCTGGCTAAGAACAGGGATGCATGCACCATGGTTATACGATGCTGCTGAATACCAGGGTCTAGTGGTAGTGCAGCTGACAGTCAGTCCTGTCAGGTCAGGCCAGGTTGGGGGCCACATAAGTTATGGTGCAGCTAGCTGAACCAGAGATACTAGTTAAAAGGGGGGAGGGGGGATGGAGGTTTTAAAATGCACAGCAGACATAAATAAATCAAAACAAAGTGACAAAAGTGAAACCATCAGTTCCAGGGTCTAGCAGTAGCACCAAAAGCATCTAGCAGTTGGCTGGATCAGGTCCAGTGGGCACACACATTATGCTGCAGCTTGCAGCTAGCTGGCCCAGAGATAAAAGCGGAGGAAAATGCTGTAGATTAGCAGCAACAGGGCAAGAATCTCACTCAGAAAGGCAAACCCCCATCTCCATCAGCTTCCTCAGCAAACTGCAGCAAGCAGTCATCAGACTCAGAGGCTCATTCCTTAGATCTCTGATGTTTTCAGGCCCAAAGCAGTCTAACCAGCAAAGTAAATACTACACCACACCACTAACCTTAAAGGAGGAGCAGGTAAACGGAGCTACAACTTACTTGGGCTACCAAGGATTGTCGATGGAAATATGTGTGTGTGTGTGTGTGTGTGTGTGTGTGTGTGTGTGTGTGCATGCGTGTGTGCGTGTGTGTGTGTGTGTGTGTGTGTGTGGAAGGTTCTCCTTAGTCTATCCACAGGTCTGCCTGGAGAGTTCCCTTTTTGGGTCCCTACCTATGCTATTTGTAGTCCTGTCTGTTTAAACTGTGTATGTCTTACATGGACTGGCCACCCATGTATCCCGTTTGTGAATATTTGTTTATTTGTATTGTTTTGTGTTTGGTCTTCTCCCCCCCCCCTCCCTTGGCAGCAACCTATTGGTTAGTATACGTTTTAAATGTCTAAATAATGAAAGTCCTTATGAGGGACTGAGGACAACAACTGAGACTGAATTTTGAGTGGCTATGTGCACTAGCATGCCAGGATAGCCATATGGTAATACCTCTGATGTACTGCATGAGTTTACTATGCAAATGTACATAAAAGGGATTGCTATTGCATTGTTGTGCTGCTTGGTAAACTGAGTGAAAGCCTTAAGAGGTAAGGGACAGACTAAAAGGAAGGGTAAGTGCCCATAATATGAATGTCTGGTACGACTGTGCATAGCGAGGCTATATATGCCATTTTTTATATTAGTTAGGGAACTGGGTGGAAAAAAAACAACAAGGTGTCAGGGAGCATTTTGTTTTGTTTCCCCCTGAAATAAGACACCTTTGGACTGTAGCAGCAGTCCTAATAAGACCTCTCGATGGTGCGGTTTGCCCAGGAGCTCCATGAAGGTTGACAGAGTCGCAGCGGTTCCAACACATTGCCGTAGAACCTCATAGAAACTGTTGTGTTTGTAAGATGGTACTAAAGCTCAGATTTTCATACTGTAGCGATTGCAGACACAGACCGTAACTGCCATGCACCACTGCTGAAGGAAAAAGGTTATTATTTTTTTGCTGCAACTTCCCCCTGTTGTGCAGGTACTCATTTGAATACAAATGAGGTCTGCTGCTGTTCCCTGCTCTCAGCTGCTCACTCTAAGAGCAGGCTGGCCTCCTTTCCACTACTCTTATGCAGAGCTCAGCTGAAGGAGGGACATACAGAAGACCTCTTGGGTTAAAAACTGGATCCAGTGCTCTAAAATACATGACAATATAAAGATTACCCTCTTATAAAGTGTTACTTATACCTGTGCTATTTGTAAATAATAAAAAACTATTCTTGGAGTGAATAAAATACGTTTAATGAAATGATAAATGAGTGACAACCAGGATGGACCAATCCTGGGCTACAACCCCCTTTATATGCCCAGCATTGAGAAAGACAAGTCAGATTCGAGTTGGGTCTGGAAGGTGAAACACCCATTTGGACTACTTCCAGCAAGTTATATTGGATGTATATTCTGGGACTATTGCTGCTTTAAAGCCATCTTTAGTTGTTATCTTTCTCTTGTTTTTTTATTTTATTTTGACGAAAACAGTCCATTAATTTTTGTTCTGTACTAAATAAAGAAGTAATTGCAATTACAAATTGGTGTATGTGTCCATCTGATACCCACTATATCTCTCACATATGGTGTGAGAAGTGAGATACAGTTGGTGAAATGTTTTCCTGGCTGGAGGATCTGGATAAGACCCTGATGGACAGCCAATGTCACAGGACTAGGTGGATGAGTAGCGGCCTCCTGGAGCAACCACATGTTCTGTAGCAGCCAAGCATCATTTGCCATTGCTTTCTGGACTACCACTGGTGGTCAGGCAGAAGGAGGGTAAACCATTACCAGGTCAGCTAAAGATGGAAGACCCAGAAGAAAAAGTGGAATTAGGGGCTCAGGGAAGTGGGGGGTAGTCAGAGGAAGAGACATCACCCTCAAGAGTCTCAGGAGATCTTTAGATTGTTATGTGTTCACCAGGTGGAATTAGAAAGACAGAGGGAGAGGGACCAGAAAGAAAGTGAAGGTAATGGACAGATACATTGTGGGCTATACAGGTTTTAGGTGTCCATCAACCTCCTGCTTCCCCTGGTGGTGTACAAAAAGATATCAAGCTTTATCAGAAAGTGATGACATTGAAGCTTACATGATGACTCTTGAGAGGGTGGCCACTGCATGTACATAGCCAAGAGATCAATGGGTTATATGGCTAGCTCCCTTTCTGACTGGAAAAGCTCAGCTAGCGTATAGCCATGTGGACATAGCCCATGCTAATGACTATGATAGAGTGAAATCAGCCATATTAAAGAGATATGACATTAACACAGAAACCTATAGGCATAGATTCTGCTCATATATGTTCCAGATGGCTGATAACCCCCAAGATGCCTATACTCAACTCAAGGATTTATGTGCCAAATGGCTACAGCCCATGATGAGAACATTAGAACACATCCTGGAACTCTGGGTAAAAGAACATCATCCAGAGGCAGCCGATGTTGCAGTGCAGTTGACTGAAGATTACCTGGTAGCAAGACCCCACAGACAGAAAGGTACCATACCTTCCAGTGCCCATCAAACACTGGTAAGGACCATTACAGCCAGCAGAAATGCTAATGCCACTGTGGTAAGGCAGAATTCTAAAATAGGAAGGAGGTATAATCCAGACATAATTTGCCAAGACTGCAAAGGGAAAGGTCACATAGCAAGGTTCTGCCCAAAAAGAAATCTGAACCAACACATTTAACCCTTGCTAACTGGGGACAATATGCAGTCCAAGTTTATCTTGAAGGTAAAACTGTACCGGGGTTACTGGACTCAGGCAGTAAACAGACCTTAGTCCAATTAATGTTTTGAACTGTTTACCAGTACTGAGAAGGCCAGCAACTGGGGTCACATGTATTCATGGGATGTGCATTACTACCCTTTACAGGAAACACATTAACTGTACAAGGTCAAACTCAACGACTAAAGGTGGGGGTGGTACCACATTTACCAGTTCCTGTTCTGCTGCTACATGATCATCCAGATTTTCAATCATTATTGACCTTGAATGTATGTGCCATGGTAAATAGGTCTCAAACTCATAAAGAAACATTTGGGCAGTTATTTCCTTTCATGGAGGATATAATTGGTACCCAAGGAAAGGATAGAAAACCAAAGCAGCAAGAGAAAAGAGAAGATATCATGAACTAAGAGTGACTCTATAGACAATGTAATAGAGCCTATGCCTACAGTGTTAGATTTTGTAAGGGGGAATGAATTTAAAAATGCACCAAAAAATGAAGTAACCTTACAACCTTATTTATAACAGGGTGCGAACACTGATGGTCTTCAAAAGGAAGACAGATACAAATTACATAATGGATTGCTTTATCGCAACTGTGTTAATCCCAAAACAGGGGCAGAAGTAGAGCAGTTAATGGTCCCCTAGATATACAGACAGCAGTTATTGGAGTTAGCCCATGACATCCCCATGGCTGGATACCTGGGCAGGGACAGGAACCTAAGTTGTCTGCTCTACCATTTCTTTTAGCCTGGCATTCATGAACAGGTAGCCAGGTATTGTAACAGTTGTAGTGAATGCCAGAAGGTAGCCAAGATCAGTAGAAAAGACAAAGTACCTTACTACCTCTGCCTTTGGTTACAAAGCCATTTGTAAGAATTGTCATGGACATTGCAGAGCCCTTACCTAAAAGTGCCAAAGGGAACATGTATATTCTGGTTGTTAGTGATTACACTACAAAGTATCTGGAGGCTATTCCCCTGCGTAGTGTAACAGCCCAAAAAATTGCTGATGAATTGGGCAAAATCTTTAGTAGGGTGGGCATTCCTCGTGTGATATTGACAGATCGTGGTAGCAATTTTTTGGTTGGTGCTGTTGAAATGTCTCTGCCAGACCCTAGGCATTAATGCCATATGTACGACATCTTATCATCCACAAATGGATGGTCTGGTCGAGCGTTTCAATCAGACCTTGAAAAAACATAGAAACATAGAAGTTGACAGCAGATAAGGACCGCAAGGCCCAGCCAGTCTGCCCATTTCTTTTTCTACCTTATAAATGTGCCATCAGCCTTTGCTCTGTCAGTGACCTAGCTATTCATAGTCATTTGTATTGCTGCCTTATGCTTATCCCATGCCTGTTTGAAGTTCTGCACTGTATTCATAGCCACCACTTCTTGTGGTAAGCCATTCCATGCATCTACCACCCTTTCTGTGAAAAAGAATTTCCTCACATTCCCCTTAATCGGCCTCCTCTAATCTCATGCTGTGTCCTCTTTGTCCTGCTATTTTTCTTATATTTAAACATGTTAGACTCTTTCACCTTGTTTATGCCCTTAAGGTGTTTAAATGTCTCGATCATATCACCTCTCTCCTCCTTTGCTCAAGGGTATACATATTGAGCTCTGTTAATCTGTCCGCGATATGTCTTCTGATGCAGTCCCTGCACCATTTTGGTTTCCTTCTCTGGACTGCCTTAATTTGGTTAATGTCCTTGTGAAGGTGTGGCCTCCAATACTGCACCAGTACTCAGATGGGGCCTAACCAATGTCTTGTACAGAAGGATTATTACCTCCTCTTGACTTGTGATACCCCTACTAATACACCCTAACACCCCCCTAGCCTTACCTACTGCTTTAGAGGTCTGCTTGATGATTTTAGGTCATCAGTGATGATGATGCCCAAGTCTCTTTCTTCCTTTGTGACTGCTAGCAACCCCTCCCAGCCTATAAGTGGCTTCAGGGTTTCTCTTCCCTATGTGCATGATTTTGCACTTCTTTGCATTAAATCCCAGTTGCCACTCTTCTGACCATTTTGCTAGTTTATCCAGATCTCTCTCATTCTGCCCACCCCATCTGGATCATCTACTCTGTTGTAGATCTTGGTGTCATCTGCAAACAGACAAGCCTTACCCTCTAGTCCATCTGCGAGGTCACTAATGAAGATGTTGAATAGGACTGGCCCAGGACTGATCCCTGAGGTACCCCACTTGTGACTTGCATCTCTTCTGACTGTATACCATTTACCACCACTCTCTGTTTTCTGCCAGTCAACCAGTTTGCCACCCAGTTGACCAACTTCTGACCCACCCCAAGCCTACCTAGCTTATTTATCAATCTTCTATGTGGAACAATGTCAAAAGCTTTGCTGAAGTCAAGGTAGGCGACATCAACTGCTCCCCCTTGGTCCACCACTCTGGTTACCCAGTCAAAGAAACCTATGAGATTAGTTTGACAGGACCTTCCTTTTGTAAACCCATGCTGTCTTGGATCCTGTGCCCCTATGGATTCCAGGTGTTGCACTATCCTTTCCTTAAGGAGTGCCTCCATAATCTTGCCCACTACTGAGGTAAGACTGACTGGTCTGTAGTTCCTGCCTCCTCCCTGCTACCACTCTTGTGGAGCGGGATCACATGAGCCCTTCTCCAGTCTTCTGGGACCTCTCCTGTGCTCAGAGACTCACTAAACAATTCTGCTAATGGCTCTGCTAGTTCCTCCTTTAGCTCCTTAAGTACCCTGGGATGTATGCCATCAGGTCCCATTGCCTTATCCACCCTGAGCTTAGCAAGCTCTTGTAGGACCCTTTCTTTTGTGAAGGGAGTAGTGCTCACCTCCCTCCCCCCCTGTGTCCATGATGCTGAGCTGTGGGCCCTGCCCTACCTTCTCTTCAGTAAATACTGAGCAAAAGTATCTATTTAGGATAGATGCCTTTACAGGGTCCTCCTCCTCACATGCTCCCTTTTCTCCATTAAGCTTAGCAATACCCCCTCTGGACTTTCTCCTTTCACTAATGTATCTATAGAAAGTCTTGTCACCTTCTTTACTGTTGGTGCTAGTGTTTCCTCAGTTTGGGACTTTGCCTGCCTTACTGCCTTCCCTGCTTCCCTTAGGGCAGTTTGGTATGCCTCCCTATCTTCATCCCGCTGTGTTCCCTTATATTTCCTGAAGGCCAGCCTTTTGGCTCTGACCTTTTCTGCTACTGTATTTGAGAACCAAAGTGGTTTCCTTCTTCTTTTGCACTTCCTTTTCTGTCTAACACAATGGGATGTTGCTTCAAGTATTGAAAAATGCTACAGAAGTATGTACAGGAAGGAAGGAAAAACCGGGACGTATACCTGCCATACTTGCTGTTTGCATACAGGGAGGTGCCTCAGTCCTCTACAGGATTTTCCCCATTCAAACTTCTATATGGCCATAACCCACAGGGGCCACTAGATATTGTGAAGAAGCAGAGGGAGGAAGGGAAGCTCCTAAAAGGTATCGTACCCACCGAGTACATGTGTCAGTTAAGACAGAGATTAATAATTTATGTACAGAAGGCACCTGTAACAAGCCAGAAACATCAGACAATCCAGAAGAATCAATATGATAAAGGGACAGGTTTAAAAGAATTCGTAGAAGGGGATAAAGTACTCTTATTGTTTCCATCCACCAACAATAAGCTTCTCTTGAAATGGCAAGGGCCCTATACTATATTGAGAAGAATGGGTCCTGTGACATATGAGGTAGCAATACATGACAGGGTAAACAAAAGAAAAATCTATCATGTTAATTTACTGAAACCGTGGATAGAGAAACCCCCTCCTTTGTGTGCATATATACACCATGAGGCACCAGATAATGAATTGAATCTGTCCTACCAACAGTTAGAGAAAAAGGGAGAACTGACTGATGTAACTATCAACCCTGAGTTGACACCTCACCAGTTAACAGAACTGAACACATTATTGCATTCAATGAAGCAACCTTTACAGGGACCGCAGGTAAAGCAAAGAACGTAACTCATCACATTACATTAGGCCAGAATATGCTCATCCGATAGAAAGCCTATAGACTGCCAGAAAAAGTAAGAGCAGAGGTAATAAAAGAGCTGAAAAGAATACAAGAACTAGGCATTATAGAACCCTTACAAAGTGAGTGGAACTTTCCCATGGTGGTGGTGGGGAAGAAAGAGAGGGGAGTCAGGCTGTGTCTTGATTTCAGATTTTCAGACAGCTATCCAATGCCCCGTATTGACGATATTCTAGATCACCTGGGTAATGCTCAATACATCAGCACACTGGATGTACCCAAAGGGTACTGACAGGTACCCTTGGATGTTGATGCCAAAGACAAAACAGCATTCAGTACCCCCCTAGGTTTATTCCAGTTCACTGTAATGCCTTTTGGCTTACACTGTACCCCTGCTACTTTTCAAAGGGTTATGGATAGGATTTTGGCCCCACACACTGCCTATAGTGCAGCATACCACAATGATGTGATTGTTTTAAGTCCATCGTGGACTGATCACATGCAACACTTGTCTCAAGTGCTAGCAGCCCTTACTGAAGCCGGTCTTACTATTAATCCTGCAAAATGTTCGTTGGCCATGCAAGAGACCAATTACTTGGGTTTTCAGATAGGACAGGGTCATGTAAAGCCAGAGAAAAGTAAAGTGGAGGCAGTAACCAATAGTCCCCGACCTCTTACCAAAAAGGATGTGCGATCCTTCTTAGGGTTGGAAGGCTATTACCACTGCTTTATACCTGAATTTTCTATGTTGGCCAATCCCTTTATTGAGTTAACTAAGAAAAACAAGCCTGAGAAGGTTATATGGAACCCTGAATGTGAGGACACTTTTCAGTCCATAAAAGCCAAATTATGCTCTTCACTGGTATTAAAAACCCCAGACTTCTCCCAGCCTCTCATATTACAAACAGATTCCTCCAACTGTGGGATAGGGGTGGTCCTCACACAGATACTTCAAGGTGAAGAACATCCCATCATTTATGTAAGCCGCAAACTACATGACTGGGAAATAAGATATTCCATGATAGAGAAGGAGCGCCTAGCGATGCGTTGGGCTATAGAAGCTCTCTGGTTTTATTTATGGGGCACAGAATTTGAATTATGGACCGAGCATAACCTGTTATGTTGGCTCCATGTTATGAAAGATCAGAATCCCCGAATCATGCGCTGGCACCTCACACTACCAGCCCTACTGATTTACGATTAAGCATCGTAGGGGTAGTGCACATAGTTATGTGGATTACCTCTCTAGATATAATACGGAATTAAATGAAGCACCTATCAGCAGACCTTGGGGTAAGGAAGATAGTTCATCTCTTTATGAATCTGTAAGGAGAGTTTAAGTTATTTACTAGGGACCCCGAGGTGGAGCCTTAGGTAATGGGTGGGCTATGGCTCCATCTCTCCGTTAGAGAGATCTGATGAATAGGTGTGTCTTATTGTACCAGCAGGTAGGATGGAATAGACAAAACCAGTATGGTTTCATCTTGGGTAGGGAGGAATGTGAATGGTTCTCCTGAAGTCTATCCACAGGTCTGCCTGCAAAGTTCCCTTTTTGTGTCCCTACCTTTGCTATTTGTAGTCCTGTCTGTTTAAACTGTGTATGTCTTACATGGACTCCACCCATGTATCCCCTGTCTGTGGATATTTGTTTATTTGCATTGTTTTGTGTTTGGTCTTCTCCCCCCCCCCCTTTGGCAGCAACCTGTTGGTTAGCATACGTTTTAAATGTCTAAATAATGAAAGTCCTTATGAGAGACAAAGGACAACAATTGAGACTACATTTTGAGTGATTATGTGCACTAGCATGCCAGGATAGCCGCATTGGTAATGCCTCTTATATACAAATGTACATAAAAGGGATTGCTATTGCAATTTTGTGCTGCTTGGTAAACTGAGTGAAAGCCTTAAGAGGTAAGGGACAGACTAAAATGAAGACCGGTAATATGAATGTCTTGTACGACTGTGCATAGTGAGGCTATATATGCCGTTTTTTTTAAGTTAGTTAAGGAACTGGGTGGGAAAAAAACCAACAAGGTGTCCGGGAGCATTCCTTCTTTCTGTTTTGTTTCCCCCTGAAATAACAGACACCTTTGGACTGTAGCAGCAGTCCTAATGAGACCTCTCGATGGTGCGGTTTGCCCAGGAGCTCCACGAAGGTCGACAGAGTCACAGCGGTTGCAACCCATTGCTGTAGAACCTCATAGAAACGGTTGTGTTTGCAAGATGCTACTAAAGCTCAGATTTTCATACTGTAGTGATTGCAAACACACCGTGCAATACTGCCGTGCACCACTGCTGAAGGAAAAAGGTTATTTTTTTTTTTTGCTGCAACTGCACTCTGTTGTGTGAGTACTCAATTGAATACAAATGAGGTCTGCTGCTGTTCCCTGCTCTCAGCTGTTCACTCTAAGAGCCAGCCAGTCTCATTTCCATTACTCTTATGCAGAGCTCAGCTGAAGGAGGGACATACAGAAGACCTCTTGGGTTAAAAACTGGATCCAGTGCTCTAAAATAAATGACAATATAAATATTACCCTCTTATAAAGTGTTACTTATACCTGTGCTATTTGTAAATAATAAAAATAATTATTGGAGTGAATAAAATATATTTAATAAAATGATAAATGAGTGACAACCAGGACGGGCCAATCCTGGGCTACAGCACTCTTTATATGCCCACCATTGAGAAAGACAAGTCAGATTCTAGTTGGGTGTGGAAGGTGAAACAGCCATTTGGACTAGTTCCTACTAGTCATATTGGATGTATACTCTGGGACTATTGCTGCTTTGAAACCATCTTTAGTTGTTATTTTTCTCTTGTTTTTTTTTTTTTTTATTTTATTTTGACAAATACAGTCCGCTTAATTTTTGTTCTGTACTAAATAAAGAAGGAACTGCAGTTCCAAGTTGGTGTATTTGTCCATCTGTTACCCACTATATCTCTCACAGTGTGTGATTGTGTGTGTGTGTAGGTGGGTACCGAGGAAGCGATTGGAATCTGCAGCAGTGGGTCAGGATAAAGGAAGGTTGCACAGATGAGCTGATAGTAACAGGGCAAGGTCTAAGTTAAGTCCAAGACAGGTTCTCCACATGCACAAAATAATCAAGCACAGTTGAAACAGTACAAAATTAAGTGGTGGGTGAGGAATATGTGGCGCTGAATCAGAAGATCATACTGTACTTGCAGAAATGTACATTAAGTAGGCTGATGTAAAGCCCTCTGGGCTTTAGCTCTTCCAACACACTGCTGTATAAGACTTTGAACTGCCTGCCACCAGTGCTCACCACACTTCCCACACACAGCACTAAGCCAACACAACCAGCCAATCAGGAGTTGGGTTTCAGGGGTAGAGCCAAATGATCTTTTGCCTTTGTTTGCTTCCTGCTGAGCTGCACAACTTTGTGTATTCCAAGGTAAGGGAACTGTCTGGCAAGGTGGTGGCACCACACACACAAAGAGAGTGCTGCCAATGTGCTCTTTGAAGCTGCTGGCTCATAAACTCACAGTGCAGTTTGAACACAAGTTAAATCAAACTCCTTTGAAGCACAGTGTTTAACTGCAATCAATTGGACTTGAGAAAAAAGGTGCAAATTGTACTACTGCAGTTAAACTCAGAGTTTCAAAGAAGTTGCATTTACTTCACTTTCAGACTACACTGTGAGCTTCTGAACATTAAAGGGCACTTGTTTGTGTCCTGCAAAAGTGGAGTGCTATAGCACCATGCACACCACAGACAGTTCTGATGCCCTTGCCATCATCTATTTCACACTGTATACTAAATTATCATTTAATTATATGCCATTCATAAGAACTGGGCAAATTATCCACAACATTTCATCACTGAAATCATTTTCATTTTACATTATTTGTGCACTTCTAAATATTTCAGCTGTAACAATCCAATACTGAAACCCTTCCCCCAATCTGATACATTTGTGAATTGCAAAATAAGGGTGGAGGTAGAATGCACACTTGTGTCCCCCATATACTGTTCACCATGAGATTATTTACCATGGCTGGCTACTTCTCAATATTCTCATGTTGTTCCTATCATATCTATACTACTACAAAAGTGTAGCTCCAATGGTCTGGACACTTGAGGGACAGGCCATTTTTAGACTTTAAAAAAAAAATAATAATACTTTACTTTCAATTGGGTTGATTTAAACTTCATAAATGAAATTAATACATATTGAAAACTATGAAGGGCTCTATAGAAATGCCAGACTGAGGAGAAAGATTCAAAACATTGCTCAAAAATTCTGAGACCATTTAAAACCTATTTTTATCCATGGTGTGTATGATCTGATTTAATTACCATACTAATATTAGTAAGGATTTTGTAAGTTGGGCAATTTTTCTTTTGTACTAGGCCCTTTTTCACATCAGTTTAGTTCAATATATTTAAAAAGATTATGGGGAAACTTTTCATCCATTAAATTAACTGTTTAGAAAAAACGGCAACATTTGGTTAAATGGATGTAGATCACCTTCATGAGCTTAGGGTACCTAATGATTTAAAGTGGCATTTATCAGCAATCACTTGAAAATACAAAAGTTCATTAAAGCCCTTCAACATATATTCTCACTTCCTCCCCTGTTGTACTTTTACTACACTGAAAACTCAGGTAAACCCTTCATGGTTTATTTACCAGTGGGGTCAGAATATAATAATACTGTTCTTTACTGTCTCATGGTGCAATTTGGTCATATTTGTATTGTATCCAGCATTTGCAGAACTTATTTCTTACCACCACATTAATGCAGCATAAATTATTTTATAGTTACTGTCCCAGTTGGATCTTACTGCATGTTGCCATTAAAATACCCCATCACCTTCTTTACACTATATAATAAATTATTCATTTAATTATATGCTATTCATATGAATTGAGAAAATTACTCACATTTTCAGGCAGGATTCAGGTACAGGAATGTCTATGAGTTCCTTAAATACCTTAAATGAGGAGATGATTAAACATTTGCTGCACATAAACTTTCTATATTGCATTGGGGGGAGGCAGAGGTAAAATGTGGTCAAAAACCAAGCGAGGTCAAGGAAGGGTTCGGAAGAGGGTCAAAATACTGTACTGCCTATAATATTAAAGAGGTCACTATTGGTGCATGTTGGGGTGGGGTGTGGGTGGGAGGGGCATGGGACAGGTCTGGTTAGAGTCCAGTACTTATGAATAAATGCAACACATACCAGAGGTAACATATTGGCCATGGCCTGTAAACTTACATACAGAGAATTGCTTTAAATGTTGTTTTAATCCTATGCTAAAAGAACAGACAGAAGGAAAATATTATTTGATTACAGTTACGTACCAAAAATTGCTGCCCATTTTTAAAAACAAATATGACAAGGGACACAGTGGTGCCATATAGGACAGAACAGAACATTGTTTAATTACATGAAATGCTAATACAACTGACTTCTTCCATTCCTATAATTTAGAGAGTTCATTCCAAATGCAGCCTTGCCATTTCCTGATTACAAGTTTCAGTTCTTTTCTAAATAATCTTACGATTTAAAACATTTTTTTTAAAGAAATTACTGTAAGCCCTATAAAACTACCAAAGAACCTATCACTTTTATCTAACTCCCACCTTATATCTTTTGATATACTGTTTAAAAACAGCTATTTATAGCTAAAGTGTTTTAGACCATGAAATACAATTACTCTGAAACCGATAAACTTTTGGTTGAGCCTACTGGGGTTACTGGTGTGAGAACTTCAGTCAGTTCAGGCACAAATCATGGGTTATTCAGAGTCTGATGAGATTCCCACCAGGACAGCTCTAAACTGAAATATACTGTGGTGAGAAAAGGTAAGTTCAATAATGAAACTATTAATGACCAGGTTAAAATGCAAGGCTAAACATTGCCCATTTTTATCCCAACAGTATCGATAGGTATCCTTATATGTAAAGAGAGAGAGAGGAAAATCTTGAAAATGAGGTGCTCAATGTTATCTGCCTGGTTAAATAAAGTTTGATTGATTGATTTTGATTGATTTGAGAGAGAGAGAGAGAGAGAGAGAGAGAGAGAGAGAGAGAGTGGTATATTATTGTCTTGGGAGTGGATTCAAAGGAGCAGATTCCAATTTCTATCTCTAAACACAGAAAAAGTTTGTAGAGGCTAAAGAGTCATTTGTTATCACCTCTCCAAACATCGTAGCTCAGCAATGTATTTGCTCTCTGATGCCCCATTTAATTAATAAAATCTAAGCATCCTGTGCCAATAGTGGATCACCAGTGTGTTATCAATGATGTAGCACACATACCATAGAGATGCAGAGCCACTCATTCTGATAAGGCTGAATAATTTGTCTCCTAAAGGTAATAGACCAGTCTTTGACAGTAAAATACTACAATTACATTTGTGTAGTATATATGACTATAAATAAACTAAGCTTAAGGGCAATGGCTGTGATATACATCATAGTTCTCTGAATACTCAGCTTTAATCAACATATTGACATATTTACAAGCCAAATGTGATATTATTTATTTCTTCTTTTCTTTCTATAGTTTTACCAGGGAAAACAATTGAGAGCTTAAAGCACAGGCTGCAAACTACAAATGGGAAAGCAAACTAGTAACAGAGCCTAACACTATTATTTAAACTTAAAAGGGCAAAATCCGTTTACACAACATCAAAGTCTACAAATGGAGGTAAGTTTCAACCCTTACATATTTTTGTTCTGCATTTTGTAATTTGTTTACAGAGTTTATGCTCCTTTCTGGCCTTGTTCACTTAATTTATAACAAGTCAAATCATGACACACCACAGGGACATTTGCTGTTTTTTTTTTCCTTTGAACTGGGGAACATGTGATAGTTCACTCACTGGGATTAATTATTCAAAAGGCAAAAGTGAAAGAAAAGTGTAAAGTAAATTATTCATTCTGGCAATGACATTTTATGCCAGACAGAAGTGCTGTAGCAGCACAAGAACAATCATTCTCTTATTCACGTCTCTAAGTGAAAAGAAGAAAGACATTTTTTTCTGTTTGTAGTCTGGTTATAAAGTAAACAAATAGCTAACTGGTGATCATACATAGGAGCCTGGGTGGAAAGGCAACAATGAAATGTTAATTTTATTTGAGCCTGAAAGCTCAATCAGCAATGTTTATACATTTCTGAATCTTTACATGGGCAATTTACCCTAGTGAAAAAAACTGGAACACTGGTGTGTGTGTGTGTGTGTGTATCTATATATATGTGTGTGTGTGTGTATATATATATATATATATATATACAGAATTTTACACTGACATTATCAGCATTTACCAGGCCTTCATGATTTCCCCTATGGAATTTAGCAGAGACGGTTTTCTTCTAAACAAGGTTTCACATTTTGCTACAACATTTATTTATTTATTTAGTTGTGAATGTTTTGGGAAAGCCCCTATTTTTCCCAATATTTTTTCTATCTTTATTATACTACTAATAATAAAAATAAACACAACTATTTTATCATATTTACAGCTTGCACCTGTGTTATGTTACAATGGGCTATTTTTGGCAGATATGAACACTGTTATAATTTTTGAGATTAATGAACACTTTTATTTAGTAATTTATTTATTTTTGGTGCAAGGTACTATGATTATTTTTCTTTTATGAGTGCATGTCTACACTGTGACTGACTTTTTATATCAGGTACAATATTTTGTCAAGGCTTTAATGTCTGAGGATTACTGTGAAAGTATGCAGAGTCATTTTGATGAGTGCTGTGGATGCCGGCTTGGGAACAGCCTGAAGAAGCTGCTCCAGACTTGATTTAGTAATCCACATTTATCTATGTAGCACGCCGCAATAACTAGTCTGTATTTGTATCACTAATGTAATTTAGGCACAGAAGAGGTGAGGTACAAAATAATAAGTAATATGCTTCATCTTATATCATATACTGCGCCGTCTGCTATTTTCTTATACATTTCAGAACCTTTACTTGAGCAATTTTCCCTAACAAAAATATTCAGAACACGGCTGTGTGTCTGTGTGTGTGTGGGGTGAAGGGGGGTAGAATACTGTCTGCACAGAATTTTCCACTGTTATTATCAGAATTTGGGAGGCATTCGCTATTTCCCCTATGGAATTCCAGAGAGACTGTCTTCTTCTCACATTTTGTAAGCATTTGCTTATGGTGGTAATTATACCTGTGATCACTGTTCTTACTATTAATCAGTACCTCTGGAACATGCCATAGTAGGTCATGTGGTGTGCATGCAGTGCTTACATGCCACTTTTTATGTGGTACAGACTGTGCATTTAAGGGGCTGCAGACCTTTGTGAGCTGTTAAAGTATGCTTTCTCCACTCCTTATTTTATAGAGAACAAACAAATGATATTTGAGTACACTTTTGATTTAAAATATGTCTTTGTGTTAAATATTCATAACTCTGCTTCTCATGTGCACATGCTCATGCCCTAAGTTTGTGAATAGGTACAAACTGGATTTAAACTTCAAAGAAGGCTTTCTGTATACATGTAGCAAATACCAAATGCAACTCTGCTGACCCTTCTTTTTGAAACTGTGGCTAATGAACTCTACTAGTTATTTATTTATTTATTTGAAATGTAGGATTATACCTTTGAGTCAGAGACTCATTTACAGAGGTTCCAAGTCAGAACAAAAAATACAACATGCAGGAACAAAGGACAAACAGATCCCTGAATGAGGGTATAAACAGTATCAACAGTGATTAGGTAACAGGAATGCATAATTTGTACATGCATGGTTTCAAAAGTTACAAATTGCTATAATATGTTAGAGGGAAGCATTTCTATCGTCAGAGCGATCCAGTGGTTGGGACAGGAAGTGCTGGATTTGAGGCTGTGCCTCGGGGTGGGTGGGTGGGTGGGTGGAAGGGGACAAGATACAGCAGAGAGCAGCGAGACCTGCATTGGTGAGTGTTAGGCAAGAGGAGGGAGGGCGAAAGGAGCAACATTAAGGAGTAGATTAGGCCAGTTTTATTTACTTATTTATTTGCTTTTGTTAGGGTCAGGGGAAAAGAAGAGTTTGAGGGTGACTAGGCAGCAGACAAGGAATCCAAATGAGGGGAAAAAGGTGGGGATGGGGAGCAGGAGAGGGAGAGAGAGGCCAGGTAGTAGAGAGGGGAGGGTTCTAGGCTTTGCAATCACATCTACTGTCCATTGGTAGCAAGGAACAGAGTTTTGCTTTGAATGGGCCAAGTTTGGTTTCCTTGAGTAAATTTTTGCTTAGAGAGTTGAACCAGATTGGTTCTCAGTATTCAAAGGACCATTGCCCTTGTGAGGTTCTACAGAAAGGGACTTTCAGGGTTTGGTCATTTAGACCCCTGGTACACCTGGATGAATTAGAGTGTTTGAGAAGGCTCCATATGCTGGGAGGGGAGAGTCCAAGTGAAGTTTTTTAGTGAGCAAGCAAGTTTGATGCTGGAGATGGCTGTCCAAGTTAAGCCAACCACTTTGGGAATAGAGCTCACTGGTGTGGGTCGAATGACACACACCCAGCACAAGCCTACAAGCCTTGTTAATGGTTGTTTTGAGTCTTTTGAGAGCCATGGGGGTTGCAGAACCATACACCACCAGGCCGTAGCCAATGACTGACAACACAGAGCTTGAGACAGCAGCTTTAAGGGCATCATTTGTAAGGCATCATTTGTTTTGATACAGCAGGCCAAGTTTAGCATTTGCAGATTTAGCAACTGAGTCAATATGCTGAGATTAGGATAGTGTACTATCTAACATCACTCCCAGATATTTGAAATGGTTTATCATCTCAAGAGGGGAGTTTTTGCTCTTAACGGTATTTAGCTGATGACTCCTGTGTTTCTTATGAGTGGAAGCAAAGACCATCACTACTGTTTTTTATAATTTAGGAGTAACTTGGAATCAAGGAACCATTTTTCCACCACAGTAAAATTGGACTGCATCTGGCATTCAAGCTCGGTGGGGTTTGAGTGGGATGAGTAAAGCACAGCATCATCTGTGTAGAGTAGTACATGGTCACTAATGGCTATAGGGAGTTGGTTGATAAAGGCACTAAAAAGCAGTGGTACAAGGATGGACCCTTGGGTGCACCTGTGGAGGACACAGTGATTATCTTAGCAGACATAATTTATTTTTACTTTTTGTACTCTCTCTTGGAGATAGCTCCTAAACCAAGTGACTGAAGCAGTGGAGAGACCTGTATGGGACAGTTGACAGAGGAGAAGCTCATGATTTACAGTGTTGAAGGTATTTGTGAGGTCAATATAGGTAGCCCCCACCAAGACTCCCCAGGTAAGAGCACTATAAAAGTACCCAGTGAATTTCAAGAGTGTGGTGGTAGTGCTATGTTGTTTTCAGAAGCTGTGCTGTTGCTGGCATTGCAGCTGATGTTAGTCAAGGTATTCAACTAATTGGTCTGAAACAATATGTTCCAGCACTTTTGATGGGGGGGGGGGACTATTGAGATGGGCCAGTAGTTAGTTAGTGTGGTTCATTCTGTTGCTACTTTTGTAAACAGGAGTGACTACAGCTGCTTTCCAGATTTGTGGGAACTTCCTAGTTTTGAGGGATAAGTTAATGATCATGGTTAGGGGGAGAGAGGATAACTTCAAGGGTGAGCTCTAGGAACCTAAGACCAAGCCCATCATTGTTGGTCCTGGCTTTTCCAAATGCTTTTGTGATATATTTCTTGGCCTGAGATTGGGTAACTATTTTTAGGTAGAAAAGAGGTGGTGCACCAGGCTGGGTCAAGGTGTTGTGAATGAGATTACTTTTGCCTTGAGGTAGAAGAAAGTCTGGGAGTAGCACACTGCTGAGGTCAGTGAATGCCTTATTAAAGGTTTCAGCAATGTTCTTTGGTTCCTGGATTGGGATACCCTCGACATTTAATAGAGAAGATGGTGACTTTTTGGGTTTACCAGAGAGGAATTTGATATCATCACAGAAGTGTCTACTGTCACCCCAACTGTTTTGCAGCTTACTTTTAAAATACTGGCTCTTGGCCTTTTGGATTGCCCAAGTACAGCTATTTTGGGCTGCCTTATACATTTGGATGTCTGAGGCTGAGCCTGTGCTTCTCAGTTTGTACCATAGTGTGTCAGTGTTTCATGAGGTCAATGAGTTGCTGGGATATCATGAAATTTGGGTGCACCTGACCTTCCATTTAATGAGCAGTGCATATATGTCACGAGACCCATTGAATTTGAGCATGAAGTGCTCTAGGGCAGCAGCTATATCAGAAGTGGTGTTTAGGAAGCTACAGTCATGGCTGCTTAGGTGCTCTTTTAATGAGTCCAGCTTCCCCATTTTTAAAAGTCTAGTAGTGACAATTTTGGTTGGTACTTTGGGTAACTTGTTTGACCAGTTAAAGAGGATAGGGGAGTAGTCACTTAGGTTGTCGGTCAGCACTGTTATGTGGCATATTCTTTCAGGGCAGTTAGTGATCAACCAGTTGATGAGGGTACTTGTTCCCATCCAATAATTTATGCGAGTGGGGGTACTCACTAACTGTGATGCATTATTGAAGATAGGGCATCTTTAAAAGGACTAGCTTCTGGGGAGATTCAGTTGATGTTGAAATCCCCCATCTTGAGAACCTCAGTTTTGTGTCTGCAGCCCGCAAGGTAGTCGGTGATAACTTTGAAGACACTGCTTTGTGCCTTTGGGGGAATGTAAGTGGCTGCAATCATAAGTGTTCCAATTTTTACTGAGGAGTATCTTTAGGGGAAGCACTTGGGTGTTGCACCCAGTTGTGATGTGTGGCAGCATTTGTCCCTGGAGGTGTTCTTTTAGATATATTAGACAGCCATCCCCTTGTTCCCAATTCTGTCAAGCCTAAACATGGCATACCCTGGTAGTTGAACGTCTGTGTCAGGAATTTTAGGGTCTAGGCAGGTCTCTACCACTGAGAGGACATCAGGTTGGTGCTCGCCGACCCACACCTGAAGAGGGTTACATTTTGCCATAAGTCTACAGATATTAATTGATGCTATTGTAAGCCCTGAGTAATGTTTCAGATTGCCCAGAGTTTGTATCGGGGTCCTGGGTTTGGGTGGACAATGTCTGACAGCAACATTAGGAGATAGGCCAGTCTTATTGTGGTTCAGCTCCCTCCATGAGAACATTATTAGCCTGCCCACTCTGTGAACCTTCAAAAAAGAAAATGAAGAACCATTTAATACAGGAATCTCAATGTGTCTGCCATCGCTAGCACCTAGCAAAGGCATCTCCTACCATCTGCCAAACAGCTCTCTCTCTCTCTCTCTCTTTCTCTCAGACACCCTGCTCTTGGGGCTCAACCCCCCACCCCACCTCTCTTGCACTTCTATGTGCTAACTCCCTCATGTTGCTGACAACCAACAAGATCCCTGTTGGGCACAGTTATTTAGTCTGTTCCTGTATGTATCTGACTGTGTTTATTTATTCCAGTTCTAGTTTTCACAGTTTTTTTTGCATTCCTTTGTTTAAAGACCAAATGTACCTAAATGTTCACATTCTAATTCTATTGCCTTGTTTGTCTCAGTCCTCTGTATAATCACCTACTTGTTCTAAATGTACTAATGTGGAACCTATGTAAAGAGCTCTGAGCTCAAATGGTTAATCTGAGATCTGAAATAAATAAAAATAAATAAATAAATAAATATTATCTTATTATCTGCCATTTTAGGTAAGGCATGGTCCTCCCATGTTTATTTGAGGTGGTTGAGAATGTTTTTTTGTCTTAGCACAGAGAAACACCAAATTAGTGATTGGCGGGGGGAGGGGATATGTATTTAGGTGCTTGTCAGACTTGGGATACACAACCAGACTTGACAGTGTGCACTCACATGGAACAATAACAATGCAGTGAAGATGCAGGAGCCAGGAAATAGTTGCAACAATCTTTTAGTAAAGAGAATATTCATCTCCAAAGCATAGGTACAAGCAGTATTACAGGACTGCAAACTTAGTGCTGTCCCCTAATATCTAGACTCTCACAAGTCTTCAGTGTGGGTCAGACTTGGGATACCAGGATGGATGTATAATGTTGATAATGCTAGTTATTATGGTGGAGGTTGATTTAGGGTATTCTTGGTATGCCATATTGATCCTTGGGAGTGTGTGTTCATAAGTCCAGGTATGCATTGGTGGATCAAGGGTTTGCATTGAGGGTGCTATTATAGGCAAACACCACAATTATACCAGGCAGATGATCTTTAGGGTGATCATAGTTAGCATAAGTTATCATCCTGTCACCTTTAAGAAGATTACATAGAATTGAGGAGACAATTACAACCAATGGAATGGGAGGAGAGGGAGTGGGTGGGGTTTTTGTGTATTTAATAGTGGTCGGGGTTGGGGCAGGAGGGTGAGAAAAAAATTACAATTTCAAAAAATTGCTTCTACCACCATATGCAGTGGCTTGCAAAGATCTGTCTCAGGCAGACAGCCACCAGGGCCTGGGACAAGAAGCAAGAGAGACATCAATGAGTTGAGTGACATCAATGCAGAAGTTACAGTATCTGACAACTTTAAACTAGTTAGAAGCATCCAACCTGTAAGCCAGTATGTTATCTCAGAGGAAGTAAAGAACAGTGATTAAGATCTGAAACAGAGGTAGTAGATGCTGTCAGTCCCAGTACCTGTTTCTTGCTACACGAAAAGAACTAGAAGTGATCCACACAAATGTTTACATTCACCCTACTGAAATGTCTCTCACAATGAATGAAACCAACAGTGCTGAGCCATTGTGCTGCACTGCTGTTATGCAGCACTTATAAGATAATATATACTTATGTTTTAATAGTATGCCATGTAATGGCTTGCTGTCTGAAAAAGCTGTGTTTTATTTCAGCTGCTAAGTGAAAGTAAAAAGGTGCCCCCAAGATGAAAAGTGCAGTGCTGGAGGGGAATATAACAAGCTGAATCCTCTCCAGGTTAAATCATGAATGAAACAGTGGTCCTTTCTTTTCTTTATTTCTCCTCTGGTGGAGGCAGTATGTAGTTTAACTGAAATTTGTTAAATTATTTTAGATGTGTTGCCCAGAATGAGCTGTGTCTCGCTATGTTGAATTATGCTCGAATGTGGCAGGCAGTCTCTCCATTCATAGGGCTTGCAAGTAAGGGGTTGCAACTGACTGTTTTCTCCCCTTTCAGGCTAAAAAGCCCTGATAAAGTTTCCATAGTTTAAACTGACCTGCCAAATGGATTGGATGGGAGAAGGAAACTATGTGCAGTGCTGCTGCAAGGCAGGATGGTAATGAGTGAAAGAGCTGCAGGAAAAAAACACTCCTGGCAAATGAAGTTGCATTCACTGTCTCTCTCACTCAGTATGACTCAGGAGATTAAAGTATAGGGTATACTAGGAGTGGGAAGATGGGCATCCCTGTAGCTACCGTGCCATTTTGTGTGATTGATTTATTTTATTTAAATACGTAACATGTGGCTCCGCTTATAGAGGCAAGAAGGGTACTGTGACAGTGTGCTGGGTAAAATGTATAGTGGTGGAGCTCTCCCTTATGTGTTTCAGTTGTCCAGCTAAATCATGAATGAAATGGTGGTCCTTTCTTTCCTTTCTTTCTCCTCTGGTGGAGAGAGTATGTAGTTTAACTGAAATTTGATAAATTATTTCACATGTGCAGCCCAGAATGAGCTGTGTCTCATTATGTTGAACTACACAATGAAAGCATAGCATCTTGCAAATAAGTAGTATATGTGGCAGACAGCCACTCTGTTCATTGGGCTTGCAAGTAAAGGGTTGCAACTGACTGTTCACTCTCCTTTCAGGCTTAGAAGCCACAGTGTGCAGGGCAAAATGTACTGTGGTGGAACTCTCCTTTAACCCCTTGATTAGAAGCTGCTCTTGAATGGAAGCTGCAGCTCAAAAACAGTTCATTAATAAAAGTGACCCTTGTTTCCAAGCTGCGGCTTCTATTTGCATCAGCTTGTAATCTCAGGAGGTTAAGAGGAACAACACAACACTTGTTCTTCTCCTTTGCAGACACCAGAATCACCAGATATGAACATTTTAAAAAGTTCTTGTCATACCCCCAGGCCACCGGTGATGGGAACTGCGTATGTGCTGCTAGTTGTAGAGATGATGCGAGACAGAGCATGATTGTCCATGTTCAGCCTGAACTTGGGGGGGAATTCCCTCTTTCTCTCTCTCCAACTGGGGGTAGAGGGGTCTTGTCGAAGCTGCCTCCAATGTCCTCTCCTGCAAATCCTCAGGGAGCTGACCTTTCCCATTGTTAATTACTCCCACAAAATAAAACCATGCAGAAAGAAAGCCTTGAGGAAGGAGAGATGAAAATAGGTCTGCACTGTTTAAATGACCCATAATGGACAGAATGGAGAAGTTAGGCTTTTAGGTATCGTTCTCAAAAAAAAAAATTATAAATCAACTGTTTTCAAAAACCTAGGAACAAATCTGATGCTCCAGCTGGAAGTGAGAATAATAAATCTGGAAGGAGTGAGACTGATTGAAGAGTCAGAGGGTGAGAATCGGTGGGGGTGGGGTGGTGGTAGGGAGGAGAGGTTGGGGGAGTTGTGTCTCATGCTCAGGTAATTGATTGGCCACCATAGAGGCAATAGGTGACAGGAGGGCTGGGTTGCTCAGGACAAACTTCAGCCCTAATATAGTGCCTATGAGAAGACTGCACTGAGGCAGCAGAGGGCTTCACACACTGCATAGGGGACTGTGATGTAACTAAATTTTCCTTGTTCTAAAGTTTTGTTCAGTTGGAAAGAATGTGCAGTCCATTTTCTGAAAGCAAAATGACTGCATTGGCTCTACCCACTGCAGCCCTAAAAAGAAATTGGCCCATATGAAAAAAGATTCTATTTCATAGAGGGGTAATCTTTTTTCATGAGAAGAATACTTTTTTTATATGGCCACCATCCTGTTTCCATTTTTTTTTAAAGATTTTTTTGAAAAACTATAAAAATGATATCCTACAGTGACACCAACACATGTAATTGGGACACCCTCGGTGGATTTATGTGGTTAGTTTTTGGAAGAATCACCCAGAAATGTGTTTTTAACACATTTTGAAGTCTTTAATTGTGACCAAAATTTTTTTTTGTATGGCCACACAAAAAAAAAAAGAATAGGATCATATGAAAAAAGATTCCCTTCATATGAAAAAAGAGCTTGAACTTTTTTCAGAGTCTTTTTTCATTTGAAGAAATATTTTTTCTTATGAGCGACACCTCACAAAAAGAGATTCTTTCACACAGAAAAAAGAATTTGGACTTAGTTTGTTTCCACATTTCAACTTTAATAAGTCATACTGTAACTGTCAATATATGCAGTTATGGGACCATCTATATTTCAAAATAAAGGACTGTGGTTGAATACTACAACACTAACACATAACAGCCCCCCCCAAAAAAAAAATTAGGAGCCATATAAAAAATAAAACAAATTAAATTCCCATAGGATAACATTGCAAATTTGACAAGCTGTAACTATGTCAATCTTCAGAGTTAATGGACAATGTATTTGTTAATAGAGATATTTTAATGACTAGTGCAACACTAAGCCCCTAAGAAATAAAAACTGAAAAAAAAATTACAAGGAAGCACATAAATTGCTTTTCTGGAGGAACAGAAGTACAGGGCCCTCTCCAGGCCTTGTATACTGTACACATGTGGATAAATGGAGGCACAGAAGCACTGGGCCAAGAATGCCCCCACACTGTGAATGATGATATGATTCTACTATCTCAAAAAGTATGGACATTCATCACAAAAATCGTTGATGCCAAATTTAGTGTTAAACCAACAGAAGTAGGGAGTTTTGGTGTGTTCAGCTTTCCAAAACTAACACCACAGTTCCACCCTGAGGGCAGCAAAAAGAAAAGACTTTATAGTTTTGGGTGTCCTGAGTTTTGGCAAATCAGGCCTGCAGTCTTCCTTGGTATCATCAACCCTAATGCTCACCCCATTCTCACATAGTCTTGACGTCTGACATTATTTGCTGATTGAATGGGGGAGCGTTAGGGTTGATAACCCCAAGAAAGACCCCAGGCCTAATTTGTCAAGACTCAGGACAGCCAAACCATACAATCTTTCTGTTTGCTGCTAGCAGAGTGGTTTTGGGGTGTTAGGGTTGGAATCTCTAATATCACATTTCCCTGCTTTTGTTGGTTTAATCCTAATTGGCACATTAACAATTTTTTTTTGCAGTGACTCTCTCTCTCTCTCTCTATATATATATATATATATATATATATATATATATAGACATATATAGATAGACGTATATAGTATATGCAAAAAACTTAATTAATGCATGATTTAGGGTTAAAACACAAAATGTAAGGAAATGAGACCTTTAGGGTTGCCTCCTCCCCCCTTGTGTAAATCCCATCCTCCCAAGATTGAAAGACGAGGGGGGGTGTCATTAGGATTGTGAGGCCTAAATGTCACCCCATTCCATGTGTAATCATATTCACAAGCTACAGTAGAGAAGAATGGGGTGACATTTAGGCCTCACATCCCCAATGACTCACCCCATCATCTGTCAATCTCAGGAGAATGGGGGTGTACACGAGGGGGGGAGGGGGCAACTCTAAAGGTCTCATTTCCTTACTCTTTGGGTTTTAACCCTAAATGATGCATTAACAAAGTTTTTTTGCATAGTATTTCCTTACTTTTAGAGAAAGAATAGAAAAGTAGAAAGTCATGCAAGTTGGTGGGAGCACAGGGCCCGCTGCCTAACATAACAGTAGAAGTACTGAACATCATGTGTATTGGTGGGAGCGAATATGGTTGGGAGCATGGGGCCCCATGCTCCCACCACCTTGAAGCAAACAAAGTCATCAGAGTGGCATTGTTCCACACCTGTTTACATGTCAGACACTGAACCACTAAAAATTACCTCCATGGCAGTAAGGCTAGGTACCCTATAAATGTGAAGCCACTACAACAATGCAAAACACTATACACAAAATGTAAAGTGCATCATGAAATATCTCCACCGCAAATTAATTTTCTAACACCTAAATACCATTATTCACATGTACAGGACATCCCCTCAACACCCTCCAAATTTCAATTTAAAAGACCAAACCATGTCCGAGATATAACATTCTAAAGTTTGAGATTTTCATTCATTGGAGTGGCAGAATTCCACACGTTTACATTTTACACACCTAATGAATGAAGAGTACATCCATGGCAGTAAGGCTAGCTACCCTATAAATTTCAAGCCACTACCACAATGCAAAATGCTGTCCACAAATGTGAACTGTGCCATGCAATATCTCTGCAACAAAGGTATTTTCTTACACATAAACACCATAATTCACATCTACAGGACATCCTGTCAACACCCTCCAAATTTGAAGTTGAAAGACCAAACCATTTCAGAGATATTTAATTTTAAAAGTTGTTAAAATTGGGCTATCTGGTCCCTCCAAATCTGGCCATCTAGTCCCTCCCTGTTGAATAAAGATTGCGATCAAAGAATCTTGTGATCAAAGAATTTGCAGGCTCATGAGCAAAGAATTTGCAGGCTCACAATCAAATAATAAAAAATGTTAAAACTCAATTTTTACAGAGAAATACATTAAACCACAGCCATGACTCGATAGAATGGAGCCCCTTGAGCAACACCCATCCTAGTTTGATTTTATAAGTCACCCCTGGGCTGAGATATTTGATTTTTTAATCTGGCCATCTAGTCATGCCCTCACAATCAAAGATCGCTGTCAAAGAATCTCATGATCAAAGAATTTGCAGGCTCACGATCAAAGAATAAAAAATGCTGAAACTCCTTTTTTACACATAAATACATGAAACCACAGCCATGACTGGATAGAATGAAGCCCCCTGAGCAAAACTCATCCTAGTTTGTCTTTATAAGTCACCCCTGGGCTGAGAAATTAGATTTTTTTAATGTGGTCATCTAGTCGCTCCCTCGCGACTGAAGATTGAAGTCAATGAATCTTGTGATCAAAGAGTTTGCAGGCTTGTGATCAAAGATTGTTAGAGAGCCACGATCAAATAATAAAAAACTTTAAATCTGTTTGTTGAAATTTTTACAAGAAACCACAGGCATGGCTCTATAGAGGGAAGACCCCTGAGCAAAACCCAACATAGTTTTACTTCAGAAGTCACCCCTGAGCAGAGATATTTGTTTTTTTCAGACCGCAAAATAAAAACAAGATGGCAGCCATCGCAATCAAAGAATTCCTCATGATCAAAGATTCTTTGATTGTGAGGAGGGACCAGATTGCCAAAACCCCATTCTTCTTTCGCAAAATAACCATTTAAATTTTCCCATAGACTAATAATGGGAACTTAAAACTTTAATACCTTTTGAATGGATTATTATTTTTTCACCAAATAAAAAGTGGCATGTTCCCTGACCCAAGCTCTTTCAACGTGCTAAGCTGCAGAGTGGAATGCTACATAACCTCTGCGCAGCGCCACAGACAAAATCCAAAAAATTGCCCACATAACTGGCGAAAAGTGCATTTTTCAGCGTTTTGGTGCGCAAAAACCGTAAGTCCAACTGAAATGCAATTTGGCAAATCAAGAGATCTACCATGCCCCACCATGCATACCAAAGTTCATGCAAATCCATTGAACAGGTCCAAAGTCATTAACATACACAATTTTGAGTTTAACATAGAAGTGACTTCATAACTCTAAATATAGGGGTGCAACTGCACCCCTATAATATATATTATATATATATATATATATATATATATATATATAGGCACAAATCTACTACTGGAGAGACATAGTGTGACTAGACAAAAAAAGTCTGTTTGGTTCTCATGACTATATCTCTGTTACAATGCATACATATGCTACTGTTGCTGTCCCAAATATAAATATAGTTCATGAAGTATATGTTATGGAAAAATGTACTGAAAGTTTGAATATGAAAACTTACATTCGTAACATGGTGTCCTGCTTGTTTAATTTATGGTTACATAAATAAAATATCTTTTTTATAATACCATGACTTCTGCTTCTATTTATGGACTGCAGTATGGATCTTTCATTGTTTCTTTGTTATTCATTCTGGGAGTGGTCTTACACAACCATCTATCATAGAACACCATTGTATGCTAAACTTTGTAATGTAACAGTTTAGTTGTGACCTGAATATTTCTGATAGCCCTGAGCAACCGTGCTGTGCAGTTTTCTACATGTTAGTATTTAAGCCAGCCAACTCTGCATCTTGTGGTTAAAAAAATAAATTACATTTTTTAACAGTTTTTTTTCAGAGTTAACGTATGTTACAGGGACACCACAATATCACAGTGATACTGTCTCACCATACACATTACTGCTAAGTAGTACTTCTTCATAAAACAATGTCATACTGACACACACAGACAATTAAGCTACTTATAAAAAAATGATTTACACTTCATTACACTATGTACAAGGTATTTAATCGCACCTGGTATGTCTCATCCATTCTCATTCCAGCTGGTTCCAAACCCAGAAAAAAAGTGATGGAATCCAATGTACTAAATGAATAACCATAACCGTGAGAATATTGCTGTGATAAAATGACTGTTAGGTTTTAGGCACAAGGCTCAGCTAAGGGTTTGGGGGAAATCATTTAAAAAGTACTTGAAGGCCAGCAAAGGCATTTCTTATTTTGTCAAATCCATCTGGAGCAAAGTGCAGTTCTTTACTGTACTTTGTCTGTGAAGGTTCAGTAAATTTGAAAACAATGTATGTGGTTGGCTGGATAGAGTATTCAGCCATGTCTTCATCTGGACACTGGTAAATACAGTTTCTGTTCCTGACCAGATATTTTACAGTTACTTCCTCACCTGTGGATGAAACAACCTCTGCCAAGTATATGTAGGCCATATTCTTTTGCCCAGTCTGGAACAGGATAGCAAAAAATTCCCCTTCCTGGAGAGCACTGCAAAAAGTATAAAATGAATAAATTATCCACTTGAGCAATTTGATTGTCAAGACACCTAAAATCTTTGGGGGGGGGCACATAATGAGGAGTGGTATACCCTATTCCATAATCTAAATAGCTAGAATTCATCCAATGGCAAGACACTACATAAGGACATTCAAATGGCTTGTAAGTGACTCCCAAATTAACTGCCACTGTAGTGGACATGGGTGATATGTTCAGGTAATTGGCATGAAGGAGGTTTTATTCTCTATCTGTACATGCAGTAGCACACACATGAATGCATGCATGAACACATATCCAGAGATGATAACACCCATCTCCTCCAGTAAGTCACATTATTATTTTAGCATTGTGTGCTTGCTGTCTTGCACACCCGAAACTGTATGGATAAGGTGATGAGGCCAGAAAGTGGCTACAACAAAATGTTAATCACGTGGATACTTACACTGAGGGTGATGTGTCCTTTGATGGCGGAGACCTTGCTGATCGTAGTGATGGTGGCTGAGATGGAGACCTTGCCTGCAGCACTGGTGGTGGTGGTGGTGGAGATGGAGACATTGCCTGAGGTGATGATGCTGGTGATGGTGGAGATGGAGACCTTGCCTCTGTTGATGCAGCTGGAGGTGGGGGAGAAGTAGACCTTTCTTGCAGTGAATCTGGTTGTGGTGGAGAAGTAGACCATTCTTGTGGTGTTGCTGGTGTTGTAAAGGGAGACCTTTTCTGCACCGATGCTGTTGGTGGAGAAGGAGACCTGTCCTGCACTGATGCTGGTAGTGGTGTATAAGGAGACCTTTCATGCATTGAAGCTGTTGATGGTGATGATGGTGGTGGAGATGGAGACCTGTCCTGCACTGATGCTGGTAGTGGTGTATAAGGAGACCTTTCATGCATTGAAGCTGTTGATGGTGATGATGGTGGTGGAGATGGAGACCTGTCCTGCACTGATGCTGGTAGTGGTGTATAAGGAGACCTTTCATGCATTGAAGCTGTTGATGGTGATGATGGTGGTGGAGAAGGAGACCTGTCCTGCACTAATGCTGGTAGTGGTGTATAAGGAGACCTTTCATGCATTGAAGCTGTTGATGGTGATGATGGTGGTGGAGATGGAGACCTGTCCTGCACTGATGCTGGTAGTGGTGTATAAGGAGACCTTTCATGCATTGAAGCTGTTGATGGTGATGGAGATGGAGACCTGTCCTGCACTGATGCTGGTAGTGGTGTATAAGGAGACCTTTCATGCATTGAAGCTGTTGATGGTGATGATGGTGGTGGAGATGGAGACCTTGACTGTGGTGGAGCTGGATACCATGTTGTTGATGGCAACCTTAATTGTAGTGCTGCTGCTGGTGGCATTGGAGACTGTGTCAAAGGTGTTGGAGTCACCTCTGTCCCATATTTCAAAGAAAAGGTTCTCCAGTGTCCTGTGAATAATACATTAGGGCACTGTCCTTCATTTGTAACACATGGTCAGCAGAAGCAGCTTCTCTCTTTAACAGATACGATATGTGGATCTATTCCTTTCACACAGTGTACCAATTGTGTTTGGCAATGTTTTCACATTTGTTCTAGTAAGTTTTCACATGTTTATTTTGCCCTCCTTGATGAAAAAGAAACTGCGTGTCACGTGCACATGATCCTCCTCATTTTTGGGACATGTGAGGTATTTTTTGCCATATTGGAATAATTCAAATGCACTGTCAATGATGGCTTTTCTTGATTTTACAGCCAGTAATGCACTCTTTTTCAAGACGCCCGCTTCTCCATCACATGGTCCTTTGCCATGCCAACTGCCAAAGAAGTGTTTTTCAATGGAGACACCACAATCCACCACACCAAATGATGCATCGTCAAAGTTGCCCTTGCTCTTGTACTGTGTTGATGCGCCATCAGAAAAATGAATTTGCTTAACCATGGCAACCCTCTGTTCTTTCAGATATTTGGTTGTCATGTTTGTGAAGCGGTGAACAGCATGTAAGTCATGCTTTCAGTCATCAGTAATAAAAATAAGTGCACTATGCATGTTTATGCCACTGTTTGGTTTAGGGCATCTTGTGTGCCCAGTGCGCACACTGAGCTTCATCTTGGTAGTGGCAATAATAGTTTTCTCCAAAGTCCAGACAGAAAACTACCCAGTTATTTGGTACATTTTTTCTAATAGCTTCAAATTCTTGTGACTGCCACTTTGCATTTGCTAAGTGCTTAGCATATAGCTCCAGCTCTTCTTGCAGTTCTTTTATTAGGTCTCCGATGACTCCAGTCTTATTTGGCATTCTCATTTGCTTTGAATGTGTCACTTTCCCCTCCTTTCTCATGGTGAAATCTTCATTTTGCCATTTTCTCCAGGTGACTGCAGAGGGCACGTGTTCATTTAAAAGTGACATCAGTTTTGTCTCTATGCCTTTGGTGCCACACTGCAAGCATTCCCTGTCAATGCATCATTTATTGTGAAATTCACCAACTCTGCATCAGATTGTAAGGGTCGAAGCCTCATACTTGTGCTTGATGGCACTGTCTGGTATTTTTAACTGTGTACATTGTAAAGCAATGCTGTTCAGTTTAAATTCTATGTTCGGGCAGTACTCTCATAGACACTGCAAAAGCTTATGTTTGGACATGACAAACTTTTTTAGAGCAAAGTTTTACAAATTTACTGTAACTAATTTGTACATTTGGGTTTTCTTCCTTGAACTGCTAAGATGTAGTTAAGACCTATGATTCCAGTGCCTTCTTTGGTAAAAGTTGTTTTTTCCAGTTATTTTCACAATGGGCAGTTCGAGAGATATCCCTACGTTGGTATAAGTCCTGTATCTTCTGAATTATTGATTCTGCCAAAGCATCATTCCTCTTATTATGCCTCTCAATGTAGTCATCGCTATATACAGAGTACACACACAAAAATTTCCAGCTGAATCCCAGTTATCTGTGTAAGTCTAATTTTTGGAACTTTTTCTTCACCAACGGTGATCTGTGCAACAGTCGATGAATTTGAATATAATCTTTTTGCCTTGAGTGTTTAATTATTTCCAATGTGGTTTTCAAGCTTGTTTGCTCAAGCAGGAGTCACGTGATGTGGGACACTGTGTAGCTGGTTTTCGCTAGAGCTCCGTCTTCCACCTCGTTATTTTGTTCAAAATAACTCCATCCGAGGTGTTAAATCACCAAGGAAGCTCAAGATATCATCAGCGGAGAGTGTTGGGTTGTGTCCCATGGAGGCAGATATGCGCAAGCAGCCCCCGAAGCACACCCCGCCTGCAACCCCTGAAAAGGCTGCAAAAAAATCCAAGACCTCGGCCTCTGCGCTTGTACATGGGGTGAGCGAGAGCAGCATTCAGGAGGAACCCTTAACGCTTACGTGGTTTCTGGATGAGATGGGACCCCTAAAAATTACAATTTTGGAAGTAGCAGGGGAGGTGAAAAACATCAGTACTGCTATTGAGGATCTTTCTCGGAGGGCCTCCGACAGTGAAGCACGAGTGAAGTCACTGGAAAGAAGCAAAGATGTAATGGAGACATCGGTGACAAAAATATCACAGAAATTGCAGAAATTGGAAAGCAAAGTGGAAGACCTAGAAGGTCGGAGTCGGCGTAATAACGTAGTTTTCATCGGATTGCCGGAAAAAGCCGAAGCAAACGACCTGATCACTTTTGCCCAGAAGATGGTTGAAAAAATAGCAGGGCCCTTGCCTTTTGGGCCTAAATATATTGTGGAGAGAGCACATAGGGCATTGCGCCCACTGCCATCACCAGATCACCCTCCAAGACCGCTTATCTTGAAATTTCTAAATTATCAGGAAAAGCAGCTTGATTAACAAGGCAATAGAAGACAAAGAGATTTATTGGGAAGGCACTAAGATCAGGGTAGTCCAAGACCTTCCTTTGTCTGTCAGACAGAAGCGAGCTACCTATCACCCACTCGTTAAAAGGCTGATACCTGCTGGGGTGAAGTTTAAATGGGATACCCGCAAGATTCCAGGTCTATATAGGGAAAGAGTGGAAATCTTTTGACTCTTCTGATTCAGCTGCAGCAGTTTTGAAGGAAGCATTCCCTGACCTGTTTAGGGGCTCATGAGGTGGGCCTGGATCTCTTATATGGCCTTATTATGGGGCTTATAGCGCGATCTCTCTAATGGGGACTGATGGTCGAATGGAAGGGATTTGAACCTCGATCTTTTGGAGGGCCCAAGGTTTAATTTCATCTTTTGGCTCTGGAGTTCCATTTGGTGCAGTGCAGAGATCATCAATCAGGGCACCTCGACACGTGGGACTGGATTCCCTGTGCGGCTTCAACTCCAATGTCATGCTACTTGGTGGACATTATGGACCCTTTTTCCACTGGATATATATATATATATATATATTTTTTCACCTTATCCAGACTTTGGCATTTAGTCACTGTATAAATCAGATGAGCATTATTTGGGACTGGATTGTTTTATTTTCACTGACTTAATTAACTGGACTTTCTTCGTCGGGAAGGGGCCCCCCTTTATTTTTGGCTCTAATCTGGTCTATTAGTTGTCTGGGCCTGGGGGCTTTAATTATTCCTTCCTCATTATTTTTGCTCATTTTCAGATGGGCACGGTAGAGTATGGGATCAACTCTTTCAGTCACATTTGTATTGATATATTTGGCTAATTTCTAAAAATAGAAATGGAATTCTAGAATAGGATTTTAAGATGACAATAGGAGTTTCATTGTTAGGACTTGATGTTATTGGGGTGTAGAGGACGGGGCGGGGCGAGAGGGGTGAAGTATCCTGTTATCATGGGCCATAGAGCGACATGGTGGGGAGCGGGGTGGGTTACAGGGGGTTTCATGGATTAGAGGGGGGAATGATTTTGTTCACTGTGAGGGGACTATAAGGGGAGGAGGGCCTCTGGGGAATTTGGGGATTCTTATTATGTTTATGGGAAAGGGGACACAAGGTGGCTGGTTCTACGGGACAAGATGGGGATGTAGGGTGTTTACTATACTCTATTTTGTGTTTGATGAACATGGGAACTGATACTTACATTAAACTTGTACATGGAATGTTAAGGAGCCAGACATAGAGTGAAGCAATATAGAATACTGAAGTATCTAGAGGCAGCAAGGGTCAAGATAGCTTTCTTACAAGAGACCCATTTGCTACAGGATGAAAGCAAGGGTCTGAGAAGAATGCAATATGGGGAAGTTTTTTCAGCACAGGGCACCACAAAGAGCAAAGGGGTTTCGATCTTAATCCATAGGTCGGTACCTTTTGTTCCCAATAGGGTTATTCCTGACAAAGAGGGTAGGTTTGTTTTAGTGTTTGGGAAACTATATAGAAGGGAGGTATTGCTAGGGATGGTTTATGGGCCTAATTCTGACAGTCATGATTTCTTAACCAACTTGTTGAAGGTACTATTACCTTTTAGCCATTTGCCTATAATTATAGGGGGGGACTTTAATTTGACTCTTGACCCTATATTAGATAGGTCCTCAGGGTTACGCATGTACTTCACTCCAGCTATTTTGGCTTTAACTGATTTAATGGCGCGTATGGGTTTGGCAGATGTTTGGAGGGTTCTCCACCCACAAGCAAAAGAATATTCTTTCTACTCTCCGGTACATAAGTCGGGTTCGAGAATCGATTATATATTTCTTTCTCGTGCCTTGCTTAAAGGTGTTATTAACTCGAGATAGTGGCAGCCCCTGTCAGACCATTCAGCGGTAGAGGTTAGATCTGCTTCCTCTTCGCTGGGCAAGGGCAGCAGATGGAAAGTAAACAATCAGTTGCTTAGAGTACCCAAGGTGGTCCAGTATTTGACCTCCCAATTGGAAGAGTTTATTTCTTTCAATTTGAAAGAAGAGACCCGGACAGATATTCTCTGGTCAACAGTCAAGGTATACATGAGGGGTCTCCTAATAAGTCAGGCCACTAAGAAGAAAAAAGATAGGAATGCCTCAATGTTGGAGTTGTTGAGGCAGATTAAGGAGTTGCAGGCAGCATTGATTTCTAACCCACATGAAGAGACAGAGCTTAAGCTAATCAAAGTCAGGGATGAGTACCTTAAAGTACTGGGAGACCAAGCTGAATTGGCCATTAATAAAACCAAAGCCATATATATAGATCAAGGTGAAAAGCCTGGTAGGCTTCTGGCCAAATCTATACTTTGCAATTGGAAGCATCTTAATTGAAGGGTTAGATCGGAGAGGGATGGGTCCATTAAAACATCCCCGGAGGATATTGCTCTTGTTTTTCGGAATTATTATGAATCTTTGTACGGGGGCATGCAGTTACCCCCACAGCAGAGTGACATCCAAAAATACTTAGATAGGATACCACTTCCTAAATTGGAGGAAGCTGATATTAGCTCCCTTATTGCTGACATTACTCATACCAAGATTGAGGCTGCTATTAAAGCTTTGCCTATAGACAAGACACCTGGTCCCGATGGCTTTTTGCCCAATTTTTACAAAGCCTTTTCTTCCCACTTGATTCCCCTGTTAGCCAGCTTATACCGATATATTTTATCGGGGGCAGATACAGATAAATATTTGTTTGAAGCGTTAATAGTACTGATCCCTAAACCCAACAAACCACTTGAAAACCCAGGTAGTTATCGGCCTATTTCCTGTTAAATTATGATATTAAAATTTTAGCTAAGGTTTGGCTGACGAATTAGTAACCTTTGCCATACTTAATAGGTCCGGAACAAGTGGGTTTTATGAAGGGTAGATCCTCAGCAGATCATTTTAGGACATTGTCACACGCCTCGGCTCGAGGAGACCTGTCTCCCTGCTGGGCGCTTGGTCTCTTGGATGCCGAGAAGGCATTTGATAGGTTCATTGTCCTTCCTATTCCAGATGATGATGAAGTGGGCTTTCCTGAAAGTTTGTAGGGTGGATCAGGGCTCTATATTCAAACCGACGCAAGAGTGGCGGTAATGGTGCTATATCCGCTTTTGTGCATTACAGGTGGGGACGAGACAGGGCTGTCCTTTATCTCCTTTGCTTTTTAATCTTTATTTAGAACCCCTAATAAGACATATAGTCTCTAACCATATGATCAGTGGGATTAAGGTGAGGGATCAGGTAATAAAGGTCACGGCCTTCACTGATGATCTGCTGATCTATGTGTCAAAACCAGCTACTTCAGTCCCAGTGTTGTTGAATGCAATCAAGGAGTTTAGTTTACTATCCAACTACAAGCTGAATCAGGAGAAAACAGTGGTGTTCCCTGACCAGCGGAGTTTTCAAAAGATATTATTGATTTGGGATTGGGTTGGAACTCCAAATCTCTTAACTACCTGGGGGTCATTCTAGTAAACAATCCAGATCGCCTTCGCTCAACTTAACTTGGACGCTCTAATTCGGAGTATAGATTTGGACATGAAAAGATGGGCACAGCTTCCTTATCACTTTGGGGCAGGATAAACGTTGTCAAAATGAATATTTTCCCAGGCTCTTACCCATTATCCATGCTTAATATTTGATTCTACTGGGTGGCTTAATAGACTTCATAAGTTATAGCCAATTTTATTTAGAATTTTAAAAAGGCAAGGATGTCATATACTAAATTAGCGGCGCCTAAAGCCCAGGGCAGATTAAGGTTGCCCCACTTTGCTTTATATCATTGGGCAGCCCAGATTAACAAGTATGGTAGATGGACCGGTCCATTTACGCCTGCCAGATGTAAAGATTATGTCCCTCTTTGGTTTAACCTCGAGGTTGCCATTATCAGGAAAATGGGTATTAACCCTGAAGCCTTGTTATTTACTCCTCCGAGCTATCTCCTTCATTAAGGATTCCCCATTGGTGTTTCCCTAAGGATGCATAGTCAGCTCTGCAGCTACCTGAAATATGACTATAGTATGGATGGTTATCAGCCTATGATGGGTAATCCCAATGGATGATAGGAAAGAAACCTATCGTTAACAGGTGGTTTCCTAATCTTGGGAATGTAGGTTAACGACCTTTTAGACAAGGAAGGTAGGCCCTGTACAACCCCCAAATACTTAATAGGTTCAATTTGTCTGTAAGTGGGAGTTTCAAGGTATATCAGTTGTGTCACCTTTTAGTCCAGAAAATAGGACTGAATGGGATCACCCCACCCAAGATAGATTTTTGGGGTAGTGTTAAGTCCCTAATAGGTACCCCACATGCAGTTTCTAAAATCTACCGGTGCTACTTCAATGGGCCTTTCTGATAGTTTTACCTCCTCTTATTGGACTAGTGCCTTTCCTAATGTTACTCTGGACTGGTTGCAGATTTGGAACAATTGTCACAATTTTTTGAAGCAGGACTCTCTCAAACTAACACAGTTCAAGATATTACACAATATTTATTATTCCTCCAAAAGCTATCCAACTTAAAGGTGTTGCCTGAACCCTGCTGCTATAGGTGCGGTTCAAGAGAAAGTGACCTTTTGCATATTTTCTGGTATTGCCCAAAAGTCGCTCCATTATGGTCTGATATTAAAGATAAGGCTAGTCCTTTGTTGGGCTTAGAGGAGATGTTTAAACAAGAGGTTTGTCTCCTAGGAATCATGTCAGATTTTCCGGTTACTCTGAGAAAGTTTCATATATCACTGATTTCTATTACAGTCAATGGTTGGTGCTTAGACATTGGAAGGATTCCATCAGTTTCCTACTCAGAATGGTTATCAGAGTTGTTAGCCTCGCTCAGGATAGAAAGAAGGATAGCTATATTGCATGACCAGCTGCCTCACTATGAGAAAATCTGGTCCCGCTAACTATTGCCTATTTATGATCATTGAGAGCCATACTTCCCTGGCTGACTATGTATTATACAGCACCTTGTGTCCCGGGTTTTTTTTTGGGGAGGTGGGAGGAGGGGGAGGCCTAGGGGTGGGGGGTCACAGAGGCACTTGTCCAGGGTGTGTTCTGTCTTTCATATTCTCGTTGGACAAATATGCAAATGTACACCATGTATTGTCTCTTAAGTTCTGTTCATTGCCTCTGTGTAAGCTTAAAGTCTAATAAAAAGTGAATGGCAAAAAAAAAAAAAGCTTGTTTGCTCAAGAAAATCCAACCGTTTCTTTTTGGATGGCGTTAATATAGATTTCACCTCAATGGCTTTGCGCTTTATTGGTGTTGACTTTAGTAGCATTGCAGAGAAAACTTCAGCAAATTTATTTGGGCTTTTCAGCATTGCTTTTAGTGATTGTGAGATAGCTTTTCTTCTTGCAGCATCACTGTTAAATACAGTCTGCGGCATCCTTGATTGTGGACTGTTTATTTGTGGGTTAGCCAAAGGGGAAGCATCTAAGGCCATGATATTATACTGCATTTCAGCTGCATCCAAGTTGTTTGCAGTTGATTCCACAGCAATAGTTTGCAGTCTGGCACATTTCTTCTGAGCATACAGAAACGTCTGCGTTCATTAATCTGCCTTCTTTTTTGAGCTGCCATTTTTGCTCTCCGATTCTTTTTATTTTCCCTCCATACTGCTCTCTTCTTCTCTGCTTCCGTTCTTGCATGTTTCTACTTTTCTGTGCCATCAGGTACTTGACTTACCTTTTTAGTTTGTCTATACGTTTGCATCCAAAGCCTATCTTTTTCCCTGTACTGTACTTTGGTCTCTTCAGGCATTGACATTTTATACTGTTTCACCCTATCCGTTTCTTTCTCATGATAAGCTTTGTATTTTTCAGGATAATTTTTCATTCTTGCATGGTACTCTCTCATGTACTCTTTATGTGATCTTGGTTGTGCCTTTTGACCACCTGTTGTATTCACTGAATCCAAGCAAGCAGTCTCACCACCACCGCCACAGCAAGATGTGGATGCAACAACATCATGCTGTGGTTGACGCTGTCTCAGGTTGTTTCTCAGGAATTCCATCTAAAATTTGCAGAAACACAAGATCCAGAAGAAGAATTTACAGGTTGTACTTTTTTTGGAAACAGAATTCTCCAACATGTCAAGTATGTTGACATAATCAAGGGAGCACTAAACGAAAAAATGAAATGGAAAGAACAAGATGCCAGGTCGATCTAGTTGGCTAAATGCCTGGCTTGATCTAGATTTCAGACTACAACTGTAAAAAAATTTATAATTTTTCCACTCTAATACTCATCATGAATTTAAACATTTACTTGTGTTTTCAGCCTCCATAAAGATTTTAGTGTTTCTCTGTCTTTTTTCGTATATGGGCTTCCAGCCTGTGCATGGTACTCAAGTTGCAAGCAATTCTATTAATCCATAGACCTTTCTGTGACTGCAAGAGAGTATCAGGGCTGCAAGAGACAATTGCCAAAGCAGACAGCCTGCATAATCAATCCAACTCTACCAGCAGAAAAAAAGCTTAACATAATGGCCCCAGGCAGTTCCAGGTCTCCATATTTTTCTAGACTATTTTCCAACTGTACACAGGCTTCCAGATGCAGTCTACAAGCACCCTGTACAGAGGTATGTTCCGTGCAGCTCTGTACTGGGAAAAGTTGGATGATACTGGAGTGAAAAAAAAAACAATGGATCTATCCATTAAACATATTGCCCTATATCAACAATGACAAATAGTACCAGACAAGCCGTACTATTTATCCAGACCTTTCCGTGATGACAAGACACTAGCAGGGACACAAGAGACAACTGCTAAAGTAGAGGGCCTGTGTAAACAGTGCCACTCAATCACCACAAAAGACAGCTAATCATGCTGACAAGTGCGGTTCCAGGTGGTATTAGACTACACAATGGTCATAAAAAAATCTGGCTACCTATAGACTGGATAACTAAGGAATAGGGATGAAGTGACCATTTCTCACAAAACTGTGTTATGGTGACTGTGCCCCCGCGGCCCCCTTCACAAACAACACCAACCATGGCTGAGTTGGTGAGCACCATATTAGGGATCATGCTCTTCATGGTGTCATCCCTAAACAGGCACACGTGACCATAATACAGCATTGTTCATGCTAAGGACAGCAGGGAGTCAGTGCATTGGGGCAGAAATTTGACATCTTTGCAGAATATTTAAACTAGCAAATGGGGAGAGGGGTGCAGCACCGCATACATTGAATGGTCAGCTAGTGGTCAAACAGGAGTTCAGCATGTTTGTAGTTCATTTGCATCACCAGGTAAGAAAAAAGGTCAGGCTTCCCATATGACGCATAGGGAAATGCTAGATCTCACCCAACAACTAACACACCAAAATCTGGCCCATGGAAAATCATGTACACAAATGCTTGCAGTCTGGGAAACAAGATCCCAGATCTGCAGGCAATAATGGCAGAGGCTAAACTGGACATAGAAGACATTAGTGAGACATGGTTTACCAGTAACCACGATTGGGAGACTTCTGTACCTCGCTATGTACTGTTCAGAAGAGACCAAGTTACAGAAAGGGGGGGGTGGAGTGTCCCTTTATGTCAATGAAAATATCAAAGCTACAGAAATTCAGAATTCACAGAAGGAGCCAGATGAACTGTGGGATCATGCACATAGGGAAGAGAAACCCTGAAGCCTGACAACTAGTATTGGAGCCCACTCGAGAGAGAGCAATCTTAGACCTGGTTCTCTCAAATGGAGATGGAGAGAGGATCACGGATGTAGTAGTGGGTAGTCATCTGGGAACTAGCGACGATCGAACAGTATGGTTCACAATAAACACAGCAATAGAGTCAAGCCATACAAAGGCAAAAGTACTGGACTTTAGGAGGGCTGACTTTGCCAAAATGGGTGAGTGCCTAAGGAATGCACTAGCAAATGGGCAGGAAGGAGGTGTGGAAGAACAATGGGGAATAATAAAAACTGCCATCACAGAGGTAACGAGCCTTTGTGTGAAGCAAATAAAACAAAACGATGTAAGAAACCACTATGGTTCTCAAAGGAAGCAGCAGTGAAGTTTCAAGAGAAAAAGAGAGCATTCAGGAAGTACAAGGAATTGCAGAAGGAGCAGGACAGAGAATTGTATCAGTTAAAGCAAAAGGAGGCTGGGAAGGCAGTCAGAACAGCAAAGGCCCAAACCGAGGAAAAGATAGCCAACTCAGTTAAGAAGGGGGATAAAACCTTTTATAGGTACATCAGGGAGCGAAGGAAGACCAAGGGAGTGATAGTGAGGCTTAATAAAGGGAAGGGAGGGTGCTCAGAGGGAGACTGTGAAAAGGCAGAGATACTAAACAAATATTTTTGCTCAGTATTTACAAATGAAGAGCGGGAGGTACCTAAAACAAACAGTAGAAACACTCTGGATACAGAAGTTGATACTAGCCCATTTACAGAAGAAAGGGTTCTGAAAGAACTCTTAAAACTGAAGGTGGACAAAGCAATGAGGCCCGATGGGTTCACCCCAGAATTCTAAAGAACTAAGGTAGAACTAGTGACACCACTGACTACCCTTTTAACAAATCATGGGAGGATGGGGTGGTACCTGAGGACTGGAGGAGGGCAGATGTGATTCCCTTCACAAAAGTGGGAAGGCAGAAGCAGGAAACTACAGACCTGTTATTTTAACCTCAGTGATAGGGAAAATGATGGAATCACTTCTGAAGGAAAGAATTGTCGAGTATCTAGAGGCCAGAGGGCACAGGACCCTAGGCAGCATGGATTCACAGCAGGAAGGTCATGCCAGACAAATCTGATAGATTTCTTTGACTGGGTGACCAAAGTAGTAAGATCAGGGAGGGCTGTGGACAGGCTACCTAGACTTTAGCAAGGCATCTGACACAGTCCCACAAAGATTAATATACAAGTTAGCCAGCCTGGGAGTGGGTCCCAAGATGACAGCCTGGGTAAAGAATTGGCTGGAGAATAGGACACAGAGGTAATAGTAAATGGAGTCCACTCAGAAGAAAGGGGGTTACTAGTGGGGTACCGCAAGGTTCAGTATTAGGACCGGTCCTCTTCAATGTCTTTATAAGCGACATTGCAGAGGGACTGGAAGGAAAAATATGTCTTTTTGCAGATGACACAAAGATCTGCAACAGAGTTGATGCACAAGGTGGGGTGGAAAGGATGAGAAGGGACTTGGCAAGGTTAGAGGAATGGTCAAATGTATGGCAGCTTAGATTCAATGCTAAGAAGTGCAAGGTAATGCACCTGGGAAACAAAAACCCAGGGAAAGAGTACACAATGGGGGGTGAGATACTAACAACAACAAAAATGGAAAGGGACCTGGGGTAGTCATAAGATGATGACCTAAAGGTGGGCAAGCAATGTGAGAGGGCAGCAAGGAGGGCTGGGGGATACTGGGATGCATAGGAGAGGCATCACCAGTAGAAAACAGGAAGTTATTATCCCTCTGTACAGACAGCTGGTGAGACCCCATCTGAATTACTGCGTGCAGTTCTGGAGACCAGTCTCCGCAAAAGACATAGACAGGATGGAAGCTGTCCAGGGGAGGCAACTAAAAGCAGGGTCTGCACCGGAAGACATATGAAGAGAGAGATGAAAGGAGCAATATGTATAGCCTTGAGGAAAGGAGGGAGGGACATGATAGAAATGTTCAAGTACCTCAAGGGAATCAACAAAGTCCAAGAGGGTAGCATCTTTCAAAAAAGAGTGTGCAAGAACAAGAGGGCACAATTTGAAGATGGGGGGCGGCTCAGAGGTAATTTAAGGAAGTATTTTTTCACAGAGACGGTTGTGGATGCATGGAACAGCCTTCCGGAGGAGGTTGTGGAGTCAAAAACAGTGGTGGAATTCAAGCATGCATGGGACAGTCATAAGGCCATTCTAGGGGATGGGGGTAGGGAGAAGTAGGCTGCTGGTTAACTAGGATCTGCAGCTTATCCAGTAGGTAGGGAAATGGGCAGACTGGGTGGGCCAAGCGGTCCTTATCTGCCATCAAATTCTATGTTTCTATGTTTCTATGAAGCCACCTACAGGCTGGGAGGGGATTTGCTGGCAGACACAAGGGAAGAAAGAGACTTGGGCATCATCATCACCGATGACCTGAAACCATCCAAGTAGACCACTAAAGCAGTAGGTAAGGCTAGGGGGATGTTGGGGTGTATTAGTAGAGGTATCACAAGTCTGAAGAGGAAGGTAATAATCCCTTTTTACAAGACACTGGTTAGGCCCCATCTGAAGTACTGTGTGCAGTACTGGAGGCCACACCTTCACAAGGACATTAACCAAATTGAGGCAGTCCAGAGAAGGGCAACCAAAATGGTGCAGGGACTGCATCACATGTCATATGAGGAGGGACTACAGGTACTCAATATGTGCACCCTGGTGGAGAGGAAGGAGAGGGGAGACAAGACAGAGACCTTCAAGTACCTCAAGAGAAATAATAAGGTACAGGAGGGCAGCATATTTTAGAACTGAAGCTGCTCAAAAAATCAAGAGGGCATGACATGAGACCGGAAGGGGGTAGACTGAGGGACATGAGGAAGTACTTTTTCATGGAAAGGGTGGTGGATGCTTAGAATGACCTGCCCCAGGAGGTGTTGGGGGCAAACACAATTGGGGAATATAAACAGGCATGGGATCAATATGAACGATCCCAAGAGTGGGGAAGGAGAGGCAGCAGCAGCAGTAGACCAAAAAGATCAGTGGCAACTAATTAAGTATAGGGTATACAAGCAGATTAGATGGGCCTGGTGGTCCTTATCTGCCATCAGTTTCTATGTTTTTAAACCTGGAGACCTTGGTTTGAATCCCATCAGCCCATGCTTGCATTCTGTGTGACCCTGAGCAAGTCACTTAACTTCCTTGTGCTCCCATTTAAAATGCAAATATGTCACAGTGTTGCCTGCACATGTTTCTGCGGACTAGCAGCACACCACTTTGATTTGCATATATCCATGATTGTTGACATGGCAAAAGATCAGCAACTTTTAAGAACCCAAAAATCATTTTTCTTGCCTTAAGAGTGAGATAAAGCAAAAAGAAAGTCATGTATCTTGATGTTTTGGCTTCTCCTAACTGCTCAATAAATTATTTAAATTATTGTTAAGACGTAATGCTGCTTTAAGTACTTAATCTGTGTTGGGCAGTCTATTAGAAACATTTTTTCTGCCCTGAGCCTGAAACAATAGGTGTGAAAAAAGGTGTGACTTGTACCATTTAGTGAAATGGGCAATTAACTGCAAAGCATGCTTTTGAATAACACAAGAAGTTCCTGTCAAGAAATACTTTCCATCTGAATGGGGCTGGAAATACTGTATAGAGTTTAGAGTAATGAGCTATGAATGAGCTTGCTACATCCAGCAGACCTGTGTTTTATTCCCATAGCCTCTACTTGCATTGCTTTGTGACTGTGAGCAAGTCACTTAACCTTCCCAATGCTCCCAGATCACACATGAAAACAGGCAGTTGTGCCTAGTGGGCTTTATACATTTACCAAAGAATAAATAAATGCAATTTGATTCAAAGGTTGGGTGAGTTTGTATGACTCTTCAAATTACACTCGAAAACACAACTCTCAAGCTATCAGCATTAGAAATCATAGCACTGGCCTTCTAAAATCATAGCAGAGGGCCAGAATGTGTTGCACATTCTTATTTTAAAGAATATTATATCTACAGATAGTGAGCCCTCAATAGTGATAATAAATGTTTCTATAAACCTGGTTTAATGATTCATAGTTTGTGTGTCCAGAAATAGCTTTAACATTTTGAGGAACATCAGTAAACATGTGATGAGCAAGGGTAAATTTGAGTGTGAAAATCTTAACTGAGTTGGCTATCTTTTCCTCGGTTTGGGCCTTTGCTGTTCTGACTGCCTTCCCAGTCTCCTTTTGCTTTAACTGAGGACAGAGAACTGCATCAGTTAAAGCAAAAAGGAGACTGGGAAGGCAGTCAGGAACAGCAAAGGCCCAAACCGAGGAAAAGATAGCCAACTCAGTTAAGAACGGGGGTAAAACCTTTATAGGTACATCGGGAGCTATGGAAGACCAAGGCAGGGATAGCGAGGCTTAATAAAGGGAGGGAGGGTGGGCAGAGGGTGACTGTGAAAAGGCAGAGATACTAAACAAATATTTTGCTCAGTATTTACAAATGAAGAGGTGGAGGTACCTAAAACAAACAGTAGAAACACTCTGGATACAGAAGTTGATACTAGCCCATTTACAGAAGAAAGGGTTCTGAAAGAACTCTTAAAATTGATGGTGGACAAAGCAATGGGGCCTGATGGGATTCATCCCAGAATTCTAAAAGAACTAAGGGTATAACTAGTGACACCACTGACTACCCTTTTTAAAAAATCATGGGTGGATGGGGTGGTACCCGAGGACTGGAGGAGGGCAGATGTGATTCCCCTTCACAAAAGTGGGAGCAAGGCAGAAGCAGGAAACTACAGACCTGTTAGTTTAACCTTAGTGATAGGGAAAATGATGTAATCACTTCTGAAGGAAAGAACTGTTGGGTATCTGGAATGCCAGAGGGGCACAGGACCCTAGGCAGCATGGATTCACAGCAGGAAGGTCAAGCCAGATGAATCTGATAGATTTCTTTGAGTGGGGGACCAAAGTAGTAGATCAGGGAGGGGCTGTGGACATGGCCTACCTAGACTTTAGCAAGGCATTTGACACGGTCCCACACAAAAGATTAATATACAAGTTAGCCAGCCTGGGAGTGGGTCCCAAGATGACAGCCTGGGTAAAGAATTAGCTGGAGAATAGGACAGAGAGTAACAGTAAATGGAGTCCACTCAGAAGAAAGGAGGGTTACTAGTGGGGAATTGCAGGGTTCAGTATTAGGACTGGTCCACTTCAATGTCTTTATGAGCGACATTGCAGAAGGACTGGAAGGAAAAGTATGTCTCTTTGCAGATGACACAAAGATCTGCAACAGAGTTGGTGCAGGGTGGGGTGGAAAGGATGAGAAGGGACTTGGCAAGGTTAGAGGAATGGTCAAATGTATGGCAGCTTAGATTCAATGCTAAGAAGTGCAGGTAATGCACCTGGGAAACAAAAACCCAGGGGAAGAGTACACAATGGGGGGTGAGATACTAACAACAACAAAAATGGAAAGGGACCTGGGGTAGTCATATCAGATGACCTAAAGGTGGGCAAGCAATGTGAGAGGGCAGCAAGGAGGGCTGGGGGGATACTGGGATGCATAGGGAGAGGCATCACCAGTAGAAAACAGGAAGTTATTATCCCTCTGTACAGACAGCTGGTGAGACCCCATCTGGAGTACTGTGTGCAGTTCTGGAGACCCAATCTCCACAAAGACATAGACAGGATGGAAGGTGTCCAGAGGAGGGCAACTAAAATGGTGCAGGGTCTGCACCGGAAGACATATGAAGAGAGACAAAAGGAGCTTAATATGTATAGCCTCGAGGAAAGGAGGGAGAGGGGGGACATGATAGAAACGTTCAAGTACCTCAAGGGAATCAACAAAGTCCAAGAGGGTAGCATCTTTCAAAAAAAGAGGTGTGCAAGAACAAGAGGGCACAATTTGAAGATGGGGGTGGCTCAGAGGTAATTTAAGGAAGTATTTTTTCACAGAGAGGGTTGTGGATGCATGGAACGGCCTTCAGAGGAGGTTGTGGAGTCAAAATCAGTGGTGGAATTCAAGCATGCATGGGACAGTCATAAGGCAATTCTAGGGGGTGGGGGTAGGAAGAAGTAGGCTGCTGGTTAACTAGGATCTGCAGCTTATCCAGTAGGTAGGGAAATGGGCAGACTGGGTGGGCCAAGCGGTCCTTATCTGCCGTCAAATTATTTGTTTCTATATTTCTATGTTTCTATAGCGCTATGCAGAATTCATAGCAGCTGAGAGGTATTCATGAAAATGTGCTTTGGGGGGTGTTGGTGACAGTGATACATTTCTTGATGATCTGGCACACTTTCATACACACATAAAAAGACAGTCTTGGGTCAGGTTCCAAACAATTATTTTATAATTTATTTATTTATTTGGTAACAGGGTAATGCCCACTAGGCACACGTGACATTTTTCATGGGTGACCTGGGTGCACTGGGCAGTTAAGTGACTTGCTCAGAGTCGCACAGTATGCAAGTGGAGGTTGTGAGAATCAAATCCATGTTTGGTCTGCTGGATGTACCAAGCTTATTCACAGCTTGTTACTCAAACCTCAGTGCTATACTACCAGCCCATTCCCAACAGAAAGCTATGCCGGGACTTAAGTGCAGCACATGGTACACAACACATTACTGAGAAGTATCATCCTTTGTTCTGAAATTAAGAAAAAAAAATCAAACTTTCAAATTAAAAATGTGTTTACAGAGGAACCTAAAAGAGCTTTGCAGGCGTCTGGGGAAAAGAAATGTAAATTCAGCATTTAAAGCTGTGAGATGGCCCAAGTTTATGTTCAGAACAAAGGGACCAGTCATTTTAGTTTCCCACATACTGAACATTGACTAAAGCAACCATACAGCATAAATGTTACAAAAAAGCCAGAAAAATGTGAAAAAAACACTAGCATCGAAGGTAACCATAGGCCAGTTACAGGCCAAAGCTGGGCCCTGTTACAAACCTTATATTACATCTCTTTGCCAGAAAATGCCATGCAGGGCCTCACTAAGCAAATGGTACACCAAACAATTATTCAAAAGTGCCAGAATGTGCTCTGAAATGCATTAAAAAGATGAAACTTTGCAATAAAAAGGTGCTTACAGACAAACTGGTAAGAACTATGCAGGAATATGGGGAAACAAGATGTAAATTCAGCATTTAAAGCTGTGAGATGGCCCAAGTTTATGTTCAGAACAAAGGAACCAGCCATTTTAGTTTCCCACGTACTGAACGTTGACTGAAGCAACCATACAGCCCAAATGTTACAAAAAAGCCAGAAAAATGTGAAAAAAACACTAGCATTGAAGGTAACCATGGGCACCAAACAATTACTCAAAAGTACCAGAATGTGCTCTAAAATGCATTAAAAAATCAAACTTTGCAATAGAAAGATACATCTCTTTTCACCATCAGAACATGCAGGCCTTACATGCCTGAACACATGGTGCAAGAAAGAATTATTCTGAAGCACCAGTAGTTTATTATACCTCTTTTCAACAGAACATTATAAGAAATGTACAAAACGGTTCTTTATTTCCTTATATGCTCCATAATCGTTCTTTGCAGTTTACTTTAATTCATTTTCCTGCCAGGCTCCAGGGCGTAGACCCCCACAAAGTTATGTCGACTCTATTTTAAAATTCGTCCCACATGCTTTACTCTTTTGTATGCCACAAATCACCCCCACTTCGGTAAACATGCTACAAGTTCTTCATTTTTTTTCATTCTAAAACATACTATACTGTACCTTGCAACTCATCCCCCTCCCCTTCAAACAACAAAATCATGATTTGGTCCTTATTTATCAAATATTGGCAACTGCAGATTTGTAACTTGTTCAGAACTGTAGGCTGCCACTGTTATACTGATGTGACCCCATTAATTAAAAAAAAACTACACAGGAGTTACACATTTGTTTTATTCTCAAGTACTGCCCACAATGTAGCCATGCAAGCACCAGTGTTTTATAAATCCAAATGTTGGACTTCTGGATGTGGCTTTTTTACAGTGTGCAAAATACCCCTAAATACCCCACAAACTAAACAAAAAACAACAACATTTATCTTGTGCCTGCAAGCACCACTGATTTCAATGGCAACTTATTTGATCATCCAGATAGAATGGAGGATTTCTACATTTATTTAATCATACTGTGGCGACCACCTTTATGCCTTTAATCATACATAGGGCTGTCATTTTTTCCCTGTAAAAATCAACCAATTTCACAGCACTTCATGGTCATTAAATAGATATTGATTAAAACCAGGAATGCCAACTTTTAGGAATTTCTCCGGGTGCTCATTGCCAGTAGGTAGTATTTTTCCTGTGCCCAGGTTCCCTAATAATCCTTTGTTGCAGGCTGCACTCGAAATATTGAGGGTGCTTATGTCAACTTTGTGGGTGCTAGAGCACCCAAGCACCCCTGGAGTCGGCTCCTATGATTAAAACTCAAAACAAACATAATGAGAAGCGCTCCCACCAACTTTTAAATCTGCAGAGGCTGGCTGGATATCTAACTCTGAGACTGTCTCAACCTCCCCATTCGTTTGCTATGGGATCCAACAGTTTGAATTCAGCTTGCCCTCCCCCTGCACCAAGGACTGCAATATTTTTATAATTGTGGTTGAGCACAAATCAGACTTGCAGTTTGTAACCCTGAGACCTGCTCCTGATTTTTAAACAATGATTTCTGCAGTGAGCCAAAAACCTTGCAAATCACAACTCAGGAGACCTGCTGCAGATTTTCAAAACATGGACTGATGCTTCCAGAAACGGACTTGCCAGTCAGCATTGTTTGCTGTGTCTAATCAGCCCTAATCATATAGTGTCCACCACCTTTATGCCCTTCAAGCCCTTTTTCACCAAACCAATTACCCTTTGTGTTGAAAACAAAATCCCCAATGTTCTACAATTGTCCTAAATGCAAGCAACTGACAGTCGGGAGCGCAAATGCTGAATCTCAAGCTCACGTTCACTGCCTTGCAGTACTGGAAGACGACACAAATTCACAGTGGAACAGTGGTTAGAGAAAGGGGCTCTGACCCACGATCCCCACAGATTTATACCCCCTGATGGTGATGAAACTGGGTGTTCAGCTTCACTTCCGTTTTTTGGCTTTTAGGACATGTAGAAGAACTGCGCCTTACGTTCATAAATTTTGGACGCAAGGGAGGCAGTGTAGATGAAAGTTCAAATGTTGCATAAAAAATAAAAACATATCTGGAAACTACAGGATGACAAATACAGGATACTAGATAAAGAATCCATATGGGGGCTACATTGGATGTTTAGCGATATGGAAACAGGAGAAAGCGCTGTATTTAAGCAGTGCAAAAAGGGGCACCAGACATTCTGAACATAAGGGGGCATAATAAATGTAAATTATTAAAAGTACGAATTATTTTACATTATACCAAGGTATCAAAGGGATTATTTATTGGGTTTAAGAGCCAAAGGCACTATGGTTGCTTATGAAATGATTTGTGTGGATACTTTTTTCCATTTCTTTGCCACATTCACATTCATGTCATAAAATGAAGCCCTGTTTAGGAGGGTCAGAATGCACTGGAAGGTCCATTAAATAAATACACAAATACCAAACATTATTAAGTTATGTATATTAAATATTTTATTATACCGCTACAGAAGAGACATAAAATGAACAAAATGTCATACTTTATTTAAAAATTACAGGATGTCAAAGTATACATGATGCCAGTCTCTCCAGTACGGTGCAAGAGCCTATATATATATATATATATGTGTGTGTGTGTGTGTGTGAGTGTAGGTATGTCCTTGTGTGGGACGGAATACTACATATATTCTATTTATATTTTTAAAATCTATATTATGTTACAATGTTAGGACTAGCAGGATTGGTAGATGATTACTGGTGGCACTGTCCTAAACTCTTTTAAACTGGCTTGTACCCCATATGAAACATAAGTTGAAGACATAGAAGTATTATGCTTATGTAGGGGTGATAAACTCTTTTAATACTGGCTTGTACCCTATGAGAAACAAAAGTTGAAACCACTGAAGGATTATCTATATGAAAGGGTGATATTTGACAATAATTTAAGGTGGAATAAGGTATAATATTTTAACATTAAAACTCAAACAAATAACACGTGTTTTAAAATAGTTTACTAGACTACTGTAAACGGTAGCATTGGAGTTAGGGCTCCACTGAAAGCCTATAATACAATATGTAATTTTCAGGCAATATACTGTATTGTGCAGATGTGTGGGGTTGTACAGTACAGATACATTGAAAACTGACTCTGTAATTACAGTTTTATAAATCAACTGTGCATCTACCAGTTGAAATACCAACAGCAGCAATAAGGGCTGCATTTGGGCAGTGTAGCATTAAATGTTTAGCAGAGATAAGGATTGTCTCCTACTGAATTAAAATACAAAATGTAGCAAAATTAACATCCATATTTTTTGTTTAAAAGAAACAAGAGAACTGCTAAAACAAAACTGCAATACTCCATGGATAACTTTTGTGAAGATGATACTGAACAAAAGTGGTTTAGGGTTTTAATGGGAACTCCTAAAAAGAGGTGCAGCAATCTCAGGAGAATATAAATTAATTATAAATCAAAGATTTTCACATATTTTAAAATAAAAGAAAATTGCAGAATAACATGAAACCATGTTAGCAAATACCAAAAAGAAGCAAAATAAACACACCAGTTTGAATCATATTTACATATTTTAAGAAATGTAATGTAAAATAATAACATCTTATAGATTCAATGCATTTTTGAACTGTTTTTTCAAAGTTGCATACAAAAAAAAGTAACAATAAACATTGAATGCCTGAGCAATAAAGGTTCAGTTTAAAATCAGAAACATATTACTGTACTTTTGCATTCTCCAGTCCCACAGCCTTGACAATCCAAGGCAGTTCTGGTCTGCTGTTCACTCCCTTAACACACTGAGGGTCAAGCAGCCACCCTTGCTACTATCCTGACCAACTGGATCACTGATCAACCCATCCGAAGTTGCAAATACCCTCAATGACAAATTTACTAACTTATCTGAATACTTTGCCAATCTCCCTCCATATTATCTGAGACTGCCACTCTTTAGTCAGCTCGCACAGACTCAAATGCACCACCATTTTGTTTCAAGGCTATCTCACACCACAAAACACACAACCTCCTCCTGAGCCTTCTCAATAGGGGAAGCACCGGTAGCGATGGTCTCTCCCCTCACTTCCTCAAAATAGTGGCCCACCATATTGCCAAACCACTCTATACGGTCTTTAACCTTTCCCTTACCACTGTCTCGGTACCCCCAATTTGGAAACAGGCAAGTGTAGCCCTGATCTTTAAATCTGGAGACCCTAGCCATATGGTTAACTATCAACCCATATCCAGTCTCTCACACTTAAGCAAACTGCTTGAAAAAATCATACACCAACAGATCACCGACCATATATCAAGATACAACCTCCTTTGCCCACAGCAGCATGGCTTTAGGAAGTGCTACAGCGCCATCACTGCCCCGGCTTGCTTCTCAGATCATGTATTTCATAACATGAGTGATGGAAAGCTCACAGGGTTAGTTTTTGGTGCCGTCTCCAAAGCTTTCAACCTGGTGAACCACAACATCCTCCTTAGTAAACTTAGTAGCCTCCACTTGTCTCCTACCACTACCATGTGGTTCCATGACTACCTCTCTGGGCACACCCAAAGGGTCTGTTCTGTTGGTATCACCTCCACCACCATGCCTGTCTCCACTGGGGTCCTCCAAGGATCTATCCCTGGGCCCATTCATTTCTTCCTCTATGTAAACTCCCTCCCCAGAGATAGTTTGTCCTGCACCTCATTACTGTATGCAGACAACTTCATTCTTTACCACCAGTGACAAGTCCTTGGCTAACCTCTCCACTATGCTCACCACCAACTATTGCAATGCCTATAACTGGTTCCTTACTAACCAAATATTGGTTAACAACAAAAAGACCAAAGCCATGCTCTTTGGCTCCAAGCTAGCCCATGCTCCTGATGCTCTCCATGCCCAATCTCCTAATGGCTTACCACTAGAGACAGTTAAATCCTTTAACTACCTTGGCATCACCCTTGACCCTGCCCAGTCCTTCACAGACCACACTGAGGTTACTACCTATTGCATAAATCAGAAACTGGGGTCAGCTACCGGTTAATCAACTACCTCACTCCAGAAGCCAAGCTCATCATTGGCCAGTGCAACCTCCTCTGACTACTGGATTATGGCTCCCCCATTTATTCTCAAACTTCTTCCACTGGTCTACCTAGATTATAACTACCTATAGCAAAATCTGTAGATTTGCCATTCTGGCACCCTATGCCACCCATCACTGTACCCTCTATCAGGCCCTAGGATGGCTCTCCCCTCAGGCCAGGCATGCCTATCTTCTGGGTTGTACTATAGATAAGGCCACTGAAGAACAAGATGCCTCCTCCCTTTCCTCCTTGCTATGATCCAAGATGTGTTGCCATGACCTCCGCCACTCCACTAGTCTCTTGCTGGAATGCCTGCAGGTGTTCACATCTATGGGTCAAAAGGCCTTCTCTTATGCTGCCCCTACCCTGTGGAACAGCCTTCCAACCTCACAAAGTTGTGAATGAAAGCTTACAATACACACTGGTCGACGGTGCTGACCAATGGTCCTGTAGTAATTACTGTAAGCTGTCATTCAGTGACAGCTCAGTTGATAGGCAGCCGTGGTGGTGTGTGGGTGGGTTTTGCTGCCTGCTGGCTGCATCAGCCATGCTGGGGGGGAGCAGGGTGGGGTATGGGTGCCTCAGTGGGTGGGGGTGTCCACTGGACTACCAAGGAAATATGGGTCATGTGTTTTATTCTATGAGCGGGACTGGGAGGGGGGTACCACTAGACGATCAGGATGTTTTGGATAATATTTAGAATACAGATGAGGTTCAGGCATGGGAGGGGGTTAACATGAGACTACCAGGGATTTTCAGGTCAGAATTATAATATGGATGGGGTTTAGGTAAGAGTGGGGGGCCACTAGACTACTGGGGATTGGTGTATATCTTTATTCTGTGTCATGATTCGGGAAGGGGAGGGCATTAGACTACCAGGACTGTGATGGGTGGGACTGATACTGTTATGGTTGGGTCTTGGGAGAGGTAGCCATCCAGGGGCTGGTGGCTGCTGTGTTGCACTGTGCAATACAGTGGTCTGCCTGTGGGTGGCTATGACTTAGGCATGGTTTTTCCATGCCTATCTTTGCGTGGCACATTTCCGAGATCTGCAGGAAGCTGCACCACACATCTTGACTGAATATGGAGATGTGCTGCATATGCAGGGGAACGCTCCCTCTGGGTGCACTGCATACATTATCTTTGCACTGCAGTACATCCAGTATTGTGTGGCTCATCACCCCCTTTTGAATATGGCCCTGGCGCATTTTGGAGATGTGTTGGCACAACTCAGTTGCACCAGAAACATCTCCCTTGAATATCTGGGTCCTAGGCTTTGGGGAGTACCAGGATAAAAAGAGGCAACACCAGTTGTAAGAATTTTGTAACTTTCAATCCATACAATTGCATCCAGTTTTATCAAAAGATCCTGTGACTCTTGCAGATGGACTTGCATGGTGGTGACTATTTATTTTAAAGAATAGTCTACATATCTAGATAGGTTTTCCATCTCCAAGCCTATCCCAAGACTATTAGTCTACCAGGAGGTGAAGTCATAGATTTATGTAGGTTCAGAATGGTATAAAACATGGGAACCATATATGCTGAGATTCCGATGAAATTTGTCTCACTGTAAGTTAGTTGACCATCACATACAGTAATTCTGAATCTTTAATGGAACCAGATTCTACTTTATAACATGTTGTTGGGTTGGTTTTCAATTTTGCATAGCAATTCACATCACTGAGTTGCTGATGTATGTTTTATAATAATCCTTAGAAATAAGCATTATGTTGCTTCCTTTATCAGATGGCTTTATTATTATATCCTTTAACTGTGATGATTCCCTTAGTGCGACTCTTTCTACATTGCTGAAGTTGCAAAACTCCTATCATGCTTTTTTTTGTTTCAGCTTGTTTACTTGTTGTTTAAGTATTCTTTGATAGACTATCAGGGCTGAATTACTAGGTGTCTGTGGATTAAACATAGAAAGTTCTTTATAGGGTGTATGCTTATAATTCACAGCTGATCACTTTCCATTTAATTTTGTGCATAGTTTTCAAAACATTCCAATATTCCCATTAATTGTATCAGCATCTCCATATTGATTTCAGCATTAAAATTGCCAAATTCCCTTCTACGTCAGACAGACTAATTTCCCCACCTTCACTGACAGTTTCAGTTCTTATATCAAAACCTTGTAACTCAAAAACTGTTAGTTCCTTATTGTCATGATATAAATAGAGATTCATTTTCTGAACAAATTTATAAAGTGCTACCATAGCATAGACTGCACATAGTGGTGCATGTGGGGAGGAATGCCTGGGAGGGGAGACTGCAGAGGTGGTGAGGGAAAGGTTCAAGGGAATGGGAAGGCTGTGTGAGGAGGTACTGTAGTCAGTAGTCTTGTAAAACAGAAAAAAACAGGGGGGTCAGCACATTATAAACCTTTAATAAATAGCAGCAGTTCAAAAGCATAAGAAAAACACACAATAAATCTCACCCATAAATGAAGAGTAATGGTGCCGGCATAAAAAATTGTAGTGTCTGTAGTGTCATGCAGTCAAAAGGTTCACAGGTCTTAGGTGAGTGCAGGTTCACACAGTCAGCATTCTCTATAAACAAACAGTGGTATGGTGCATAATAAAATACTTAAACACCCACATAAAAATGTATGGCCAAATGGACTGACAAACTGATTCTAGGTATAGTTCAATGCAAACCGCAACAGCAACCGCACAGTGAAATTGGAATGCCAAAATTCCTGATAGCACAGCCACGACCCTCAGCATGCACGCACACACTTGCGGGTATGCTTATGTAGCAATTGTATGGCGGTCTTCTTCAGAGCATACCAATTACAAGTGTGAGTCCCATTTATACTAAAACGGACACCCTCATTTAAAGCTATACACACTAAAACGCAAAACCAAAGTTGTGCACCAATAACCAGTGAACACGCATAAAGAGACTATAAATATAATATGCAGAAAAATTACTTATACAGCATATATCAAAAAAGCCAGAAACTTTACAAAAAGCAGAATCAGTAGCCTTCTCCGAGGTGCTCCCAGTGTCCTGTGTGAGTATGAAGAGGAAGGTGAAGATTAAGGAATTCAATATATGGCTGGATATATGGCTGGAGGAGTGGTGTAAATCCAGGGGGTAAGGTATAGTGGGTGGTTGTTGTAGAACCTGGGAAAATATTAAAGTATATTTAGGGGACAGGCTGCACTTGAGTGGGGAGGGAAAGGGGGTCTTAAAGCAGAAGTTGCAGGGATATATAGCAACAAAAGTGGATTTAAACTAGGTGGGGGGTGGAAAGAGGACAGCTGGTAGGCAAGGATCCCAGAAAGAGGGACCAAATGAGCCTACCCCCCCAAGCAAATAGGGAAGGTCTCAGGGAAATTGCACAGAGGGAGCATGGAGGGGAAAAGAAACAGGAAAAGGAGGAGAAGGAGACAGGATGGAGGGTGGTCTCATTGAATGCAAGAAGCCTAGGCAACAAATAGGAGCTATCAGATCAAATCAGGAGGGTATGTAGGAAGGGGAACATGGTCAGAGTGGGGAATTTCAACCTATTGGGAGTGGATTGGAACATTCTGGTCACCTCCAGTGCTTGGGAGCAGATGATCCTGGATGCGATCTGGGGGGTTCCTGACACAGCTGATTGCTGGACCCACTAGGCTAGGGAACACACTAGACCTGGTAGTATTGAATGGTGAGGCAGTAAGGGAAATAAGGGTAGAGGACCCGTTAGCTGAAACAATCACCAAACGGTGTGGTTTAACATCATGATGAGCAGAGAACCAGAGGGATTGGCAACAAAGGTAGTGGATTTCAGGAGGGCAGACTTTGGGAGGATGCAGGAGTTGCTGAAGGGGAGACTCAAGGTCATAAAGCAGGGGATGGAAGTGGAGCAGAAATGGGACACAATTAAATAAGGAATCATAGAGGCGATGGAAACTGTTCCAAGCTACAGAGTAAGAGGAACAGAGCAAAAAAAAAAACATGCTGGCTAAACAGGGAGGTGATGGAGGGGATAAGGGCAAAAAAAGCAGTGTACCTGAAGTTTAGAAGGACAGAGATGGAAGAGGAAAGGGAAGAGTATACTAGATGGTCTAGTGAGCAGGAGGGTGAGGGGGCAAAAGCCACAAGGAAACTCAGGTTAGCACAGGGAATAAAAGGGGGTGGGGAGAAAAACTTTTTAGATACATCAGGGTGAAAAGGAAATGCAGGGATAGCATATTGAGGATAAAAAGGGGGGAGTGGGTGGAAAAGGGGGAGGAACACGCAGAAGCACTGAATGAATACTTTTGCTCAGTGTTCACACAGGAGAAAGGGGGACCACTACCGCCTTGGACTAGGAGGGTGGGGGGAGGTAACTGATGGCCTGATTAAGAGTAGTAGAGTATCAGAGGGGCTAAGAGCACTAAAAGTGGAGATGGCACCTGGGCTAGACGGTATCCACACCAGGGTGTTGCGGTAGATGGCAGAGGTTCTGGCAGAACCACTGGTGGACCTGTTCAACACCTCCCTAGAAATGGGTGGTGTGCCTCAGGACTTGAGGATGGCCCATGTGGTGCCAAAACACAAAAGCGGTCCAAGGGATGAGCCAGGGAACTATAGGCCAGTCAGCCTCACGTCCATAGTGGGCAAGCTCATGGAGATGATACTGAAAGAAAGGCTGGAGGTATTTTTGGAGGACAATGACCTCCAGGATGGGAGGTAGCATGGGTTTGTTTTGGGAAGATCCTGCCAAACTAACCTTATACAGTATTATGACTGGGTGACAAGGGAGCTGGATGGGGGCCATGATGTGGATGTCCTATACTTGGACTTCAGCAAGGCCTTTGGTTCAGTGCCCCATTGATGACTAGGGGTACAGCTGACTGGAGTGCGAGTGGGGACAAAGATGACATGCTGGGTTTCAAACTGGCTACATGGTAGGCTACAATGGGTGGTGGTGGGGGAGTCTCTGAGCTTAGACCAGTGACAAGCAGGGTGTCACAGGGCTCAGTACTGGGCCCAGTGCTATTTGGGCTATTCATCTCAGACATTGTGCATGAGGTGGCAAGTAGGGTAAGCCTGCTTGCAGATGACATCAAAATGCGTGCAGTAGTGGGTGAGGAAGAGGGTTGGAAGCTATTACAGGAGGACCTAACCAAGCTGGAGGAGTAGTCAGTGAGGTGGCAGTTAGGGTTCAATGTGAAGAAGGGTAAGGTTATGCATTTTGTGGCAAAGAACTCAAGGAGGGAGTATTGGCTAGTGGGGGGTAAATCTTGGGATCACTTAGGAGGAAAAGGACCTGGGAATAATGGTAACAGGGAGCATGAACAATACTGCTCAATGCAGGAAAGCAGCAGTGAGGGCAAACAAGATGCTGGTGGCATAGCACAGTGTTTCACACCCAGGTGCAGGGAGGTGATCTTGCCCCTCTACAGGTCGCTAGTCAGACCACACTTGGAGTACTGTGTGCTGTTCTGAAGGCCATACCTGTGGTAGGATGTCAAGCTGCTGGAGGGAGTGCAGCAGAGGGTGATGAGGATGTTTCAGGGGATAGAGGGAAAGAATTATGAGAATAGGCTGGGAGAACTGAATGTGTACACACTGGAGGAGAGGAGGGATGGAGGGATATGATTGAAACCTTCAAGTACCTGAAGGCAATCATCAAGGGGGGGAGAGGACAGGACATTTAAACTAAGGAATGGAAGAGACACTAGAGGACAAGGGCTAAGAATTGAGGGGGACAGATTCAGGAGGGAGATGTGGAGGCATTACTTCACAGAGAGAGTGTGGCGTTGAGGTGGCATGCTCTACCAGAAAGGGTGATATCAAGCAAAAATGTGGATGACTTCAAGAAGGCATGGGACAGAGGGCGAGGGTGGGTAAGGGTGAGTGAATCGGTGGACAACCAATGGTGAACAAGAGGGATGGGGGAGGGACAGCTGCAACCTAGGCAGCTAGCTGCACAATTGAGCAGATGTTGATAGACTAGGAGGTCTGTGTCTGCTGGCACATTCATATGTTCATATGTGTATCAGTGGGTTGTATACCTGTCAGATTCACTATTTCTTGCCTTCTGCCTGTTTCCTCTCAGACCTCCAGGGTTGCTGCTGATTTTGCATCACAGTTTTCTTTGCTTTCAGTTTCTGATCTGTTTATTTGCTCTTTGTTGCTTTTAATCCATTGTTTCTTGTTTTGGGACCTGGATCTCTATCTCCTCTGTTTGTGAGATCTGAAAAAGCTACAACTTGTGTATCATTAATGTTGTTATCTTTGTCTCCTTCTTCCCCCAAGGACTTCCCATTACTGTATCATTGTTCTGCAGTGTTATAACTTGATTTTTCTGTGGACCACACCAATTATTCTTTATTCATGATCTGGAGCTAGACCACCTGCTACTGAATGATCTAGATGGTCATTGCCTTTTAAATATTTCCCCCTTTAAATAATCACCCTCATTCCTGAAAAATTTATTTTCCTTTCTGACTGACACCTCCTATTCTCTGGTTGCTCAACTCAACTCAACTCAACTCAACTCAACTCAGACTTTATTTGTAAAAAGCGCAAGTCAACAAGTATCCAATCACTTGTACATTCCAAAAGATAAAATAACAATTAAAACAACATACATAAGAATTTATAATACTTATCTAAAACTTCAGTATTAACATTAGAAGTCTATCATACTCTGAAAAAGTCAGATCAAATAAATATGTTTTTAGTGCTGCCTTGACACTCTCCACAGTCAGACACTTTCTTATCTGATGAGGTAGAGAATTCCATAGGGTCAGGGCCATGAACATAAAAGCCCTGGCACCTGAGGTCTTCAAATGGATCCTGGGAACCTCCAGCAATCCCTCATCAGCAGAGTGGAGTGGGTGGAGGGGGCAGTAGGGATGCAGAAGCTCTTACAGGTAACATAGACCCTGTCCGTGTAGGGCTTTTATAGGTCAGCAAACCAACCTTGAAAGTGATCCACCACTGAACCAGCAGTCAGTGCAGTCCACGGAGCACAGGCATGACATGGTAAGATCATGGAAGGCCAGTCAACATCCTGGCAGCAGCATTCTGCACTAACTGCATGCGATGGATATCCACCCCCCCGGTAGCCCTAGGTACAGGGAGTTACAGTAGCCAAGGTGAGAGGTCAGAAAGGCATGAACTAATGTTGACAGGTCATCAGGCAGGACCAGGTGTTTAATCTGGGTGGCATTCCTCAAATGGTAAAAAGAGGATTAGATGACGGACGACACCTGAAACTTAAGTGCCAATCCATCATCAAAAACAACACCCAGATTGCACACAGGTCAGAGGTCAACAGCTGGTTGCCCCCAAGCCAAAGCCCAGAAGGCAAAGCAACCACAGATCACTCAACCCAGTGACCTGGGTCCATAACCAACACCTCAGTCTTACCCGAATTCAACCTCAACCAGTTGGCATTCATCCAGTCCTGAATCTCGGTGAGGCAGTTGTTAAATACTGAAATAGCATCACCCTGCTCAGGCACAAAGGACATGTAGAGCTGAGTATCATCTGCATAGCAGTGAAAACTCAGCCCATACAGCCTAACAATGTCTCCCAATGGCAGCACGTACACTGTGAGCAACATGGGTGATAACATAGAGCCCTGTGGTACCCCACATGGCAGGCAGATTGTGTCTGAGGAAATAATCTCAGACACCACTTGCTGAGACCTACCAGTGAGAAAAGACTGAAACCACCTGTGGACCATACCTGACAGCCCACAGGTGAACTGTAGGTGGTCTAGTAACACACCATGGTTTATGATGTCAAATGCGGAGGAGAGATCAAGGAGAACCAAGATGGGACTGGTCTTCCGATCTCTTGTCATCAGGAGATAATTGAGCACCTGAACAAGGGCCGTCTCAGTACTATGCCTCTTCTGGAAGCCGGACTGGAGAGGGTTGTAGATGTCATGGATGGGAAGATGGTCCTCCAGCTGCAGCACTACAGCCTTCTCAATAACCTTCCCCACAAAAGGAAGGTTAGAGACAGGCCTGTCGTTAGCTAGACAGTCAGGGTCAATAGTGGATTTCTTAAGAAGGGATGTAACCACCACCTCTTTCAGGGTGTCTGGAAACACACCTGACTCTAATGAACACCTGACTATCTCCACCAGGACCGGGATGATGACTTCAGTGCACCCCATTAAGAGGCGAGTTGGGCCTGGGTCCAAACTACAAGTCGGCCGCATACTCTGGATAATCCTCATGACATCATCAACTGCCAGTTGATCGAAGTCAGACCAGGCAAACCGAGGGGCTGCAACCTCCCACCAACCATCATAACTCCTAATAGAGTACGCCGTATGGATTTCAACCCTAATGACTGCAACCACCTATCATTTTTGTCTAATTCTGCCCGAGCTGTCAAAACACAACGCTTCATAATTTCACTAGATTTTCTCTGAATAGACTGTGCTGTCTTTTCCAAATTAAGTTTGTCCTCTTCAATTAGTATGTCAGGTAACTTTTTCAGAGCACTCTGTTAGAGCCTGTCCCCATCTTCTCCTCAGTTGAAATGTAGTTATATCAGTGGTTAGCATCTTATCCACTCTTAATCCATGTGGGATTCTGTTCACTTCCCCATGCTTGCTCTATGTGGTGATGTTAAACAACTGAATAGTCTCCAAAATTAGGTTCCTTTCCAGTTGAACAAATTAATTTTTTTTGAACTAGAAGTTTAATTTTTTAACTTTAACACAATACACATAAAAAAAGAACCAGATACAATATAACAAGACAGCAATCAATCCATACATCAAGAAAATCCATCAACTACAGAAGACATATAAAGGACTGGGAAATAAGGGAGGTCACGGGCTAAAAAAAGGGGTATGGGGAGAAAGGTGTAAATGAAGGTAATGGGATAGTGAAAGAACTAACAATAGTCACTGGTTCTGTTCTCTAAAAACTTACTACAATGGTATACAGAAGAGTTAAGATAGGAATGCAACAGGAGTAGTTCTACAGCTGCATATAATGCCATCCATGTACACAAAATAACTAGACCTAGAGGTCCAGTTGGGCAACTTGCTACAAAATTCCAGTACTCTCAAAGTGCTCAATATCAGATAAAAAAGGGAGCTATCTGGTTTTACATTTGTTTATAGTATTTCTTAACCATGCGATCAGCCATTCCATTAACAGTACAGCTTTGCAAAGATCTAACCACTGCCCTTTGTTGGAGGGGTAACCTGCATCCATCTCTGAGTAAAGGCTTTGGATGCACCCTCTATTAAGAGTAAAAACAGGTAACATTTACCCTTTGAGCCTGCTTCCCTAGGAGGTACCCACAAACCAGGTGGCATAATTGAAAGGGGGGGTATCTATCAACAAGATCTCCTGGTTGGCCTCTCTAACTTCTGCCTAATCCAAGTTCACCAAAAGACATTCCGAGAACATGAGTATGATGAGCTTTCTGGTGGCAATTTCTCCAGCATCTATCTGATGTGGAGGCCCCACAGTGAGCTGTTATGGCTGGGGTCCTAAAAAAGCAACTGAACACTTTGTCTGAGAATAAATCATTTGCCCAGTGCCTACTTCAGGGATTAATTACAGACTAGAGGTGGTTCAGTTCTAAATAATTTAAGTCCTAGGTATTATTTAAGCAGCTGCTAACACTACTTGCTGAGTGTGTCTCAGACATTGTGTTGTATTTAACTGATTACTTAATAAACTGTAGCTTATTAAAAAGCTTTTCAGCATACTCTCCCATACTTAAAACAAACACTAGCAGAGCCACTATGGCAGCAAATGCATTAACTAGATAAGGGTGTTTCTTTGGCTTAAACATATACATGAGTTCCCATTGCACACTAACTGAACCAACGTACAGTACATTGAGAAAGGGCAGATAAAAAATAATCTCACTGTCTGTATTACAGTTACCTATATGTTTTACATTTTAGCCTATGCACTATTATAGCAACCAACTCAACACAACCAGGCCATCATATACATGAAGGTACTGTACCTGAACTGCAAATACTGCTGAGGCAACTATATGTTGTAACAAGATGGAAGATAAACACAGTGCTGAGACATGTTTACAAAGATATTTAATGTGTTTGATTTTTTTATAGATTGTTACACAATACACACACACACATACTTAGTATTATATAAAAGAGCATATAACCAAATGTTAATGTAAATATTACACGTTTCATTATAATTTGTTCTCCTGATGGAAGATGTTACTGTACAAGGCCTAAGAAATGGGTGTTAGGTAAAAGTAAACAGGAGTAGGTGTGCTATTGAGGGCATTGCATAGTTTATCTTTTATTGCTGCTCCACCTCAGGCACACACAATATGAACATCACCAACCTCTTAATATGAAGCAACAGGAATTATTTAGTACAAGGACAGAAATAAGTAGGAAACTGAGTAAGTGGGAAGACAAGCATCAGTATGGTAAGTCAATAACATTTCAAAAAGTCTCACTATTAGAATTCTTTTTTACAAATGCGTCTGCACAGTTGACAATTTTTCTAAAAAAAAATAACAATGGGAGTTATTCCACATACCACATAATTTAAGTGAGAGGAATGAAGTTAATAAAAATAAAACAAAATGGAATGGAAGAGAAGTAGCTATACAATGAAAGGGGAAGGGGGACAAATACAGAGCTGTTCCAGCGGCAATAGGTGATGTGTTCAATTGCTTTGCCTCTCAGGTGACTGCACAGGCAAAAATAACGTAACATATATGGTAATAAATAAAAATAAATAAAATATAGCTCAATGCAGGAGCAGATTTGCAGTATTATACAAAGTATGAGCCAAAACAAGTTAAGTGAGCAAGTGCCCTGTCTTATAGAAAGTAACACTTTCCAGCACAATACCACATGAAACAGGAATGGAAAATTAAGTTGCAGCTAGACGGGAAAAAAAGTCCAATTGGGGTTAACACTTGAGCTGCAGAAAAAAGAAAACAACAGTAAGACCACATCAGTAACAGTATTAGATACCAATACAGAAAAATTTCCATTGGACACTCTGGCTGCAAGAATAATCCACAATCAATTAGATGTTTTTTCCCCATCTCCATATAAGAAATCCAATAACAGTTGTCTGTCAGTTGTAATCGCAATAACAAATATTACTGGTGCATGATGCAGACAAATGAAAAACAAAACAATTGAAAAAAACAATTGGTTACAATACAAAAATATGTGTTCTTATCTGTGTCGACTGATTGCATGTATGCTTGTCAGGAGGGCTTGGTGTGATATATGTGTGTGTGTATATGTGGTGGCTAGGTTCATGTTGGCTGTGTGTGTGTGTGTGTGTGTGTGTGTGGTGGCTATGTTTGTGTTGGCTGGTTGTGTGGGGAGGGGGCAGGGTTGGAGTGAGTGGCTGACCCTGTGTTTATGTTTGTGTGTGTTGGCAGGTCGTGTGTGTGGGAGTGTTGGGGGGGTGAGTGGCTGGCACTGTTTGTGGGTGTGTGGGTGTATTTGCTTGTGTGTGTGGGGGATGAATGGGTGTGTATGGGTGGGGGTGGATTGTGTGCTTCACAGGCAGTAGTGGCCCAATAAGACTGTATGCATTAATGCTAGTGTGAATGGACCTCTTTCAGGCTGGCTACCTTGATGTGTGTTTGGGTGTGGGGAGGATGGCTCAGTGTGTATGGGTGGGGGTTGGGGGTGCTTCACAGACCAGAGTGACCCCATCAGTTTGCATGCATGAGTGCTGGTGTCACCTCTGAATTGGGGGGGACCAGGAAAATATTCCCTTCCAACCCTTCTGCAATGTCGTCATTGAAGACATTAAAAGGGACTGGCAACAGAACTGATCGGAGCTGTCATTGTCAGTATCTGAATCAGTGGCAGCTTGAGCACCCTCACTAGGAATATCACTAGATACTAGAGGCTCAGATAGGTATGGTTGGATAAAAATATCAAAGCTTAGATCAATGCAGGGTCAGAATGGCATGGCTGGCTACTCAGAAATTTCCCAGGTGGGCCCACCTTATGTGTACTGAGATGTGTATACTGTTGCACATGCGAAGGGCAGCAAGCAGCTAAATTAGAGTTCACTGCCTTTAACCTTGCTTGCTGCTCACATTGCCTTCAATGAGCATGCCACACATACACACACTCTCTCTCTCTCTCTTTCAATGTGATCTCTCTCATATATCACATTGTCTCCTCCCCCCCAAACACACACACACACATCCCCCCCCGTTTGGCAGATGTGAAGGCAGGGATTGTTTTGTGACAGCATTCCGATTTGAAAGTTGTCTGTTTTTAACAGCATGCTGCCAGCATCAGTGTTTGTAGGGGCAGGGCTCCTTTGTCTTGTACCATTTATGTAGGGCCCTTCTGCTGGTGAGGGAGCATTTATTATGCAGGGGGGGGAAAACAAAGAGAGCTGGAGTTGGAAAGAAGTCATCAAGTTGGAATGGAGGAACCAAATTGTTTTGCAGCAGGCTGGCTTCAGGTTAGGTGGAGGAGGGCTGGCTAGTGGTCAAGGACAGTTGGAGGCTGCTGTTGATTAAGTTACAGGGCAGGTGTGTCATCACCAGTCAGTCTGTGATGCAGGTAGGTGGCAGGCAGTTCAAGACTTGGCCTAACAGCAGGGCTCGGTCTCTTGCACTTATACTCTGAGTGAGGCGTCTTGTTTCTGGTAAGCATGATTTATTTGCCATTCATCTATTCTGCTGGAGCAAGCCAGGTAGTGTGGTCAGTGAGAAGAAGTTGCAGTGGTATGCTGAGAGAGACAGATCACTCAGAGATGAAACTAATCTCTCTCACAACCAACCAAGTAAAAGAATACTGTTTCCAGTCCAAACACCAACTGGCAAATTAATTTTCTTATTCTGTGTGAATGTGATCCCAGGGACACCACCACACAAGACAGGAGGCTGTTTAGTGCAGCTGAGCCTGAGGCATTTTGCAACTTCTTCCTTCCAGTTTCTGTGTTTTATGTTGCTACAGGGGATACACTGTCAGTGTGATATGTGTGTGTGTGTGTGTGTGTGTGTGTGAGTGTGTGTGTGTGTGTGTGTGTGTGTGCGGCTCTACTGGTTTTGTAAGAGGGAAGCAAGTTTTCTGGCAAGGAGAGGGTTAAGGAAATCCATTGAGAGAGGACTTCAGGTTTTAAACCAGAGAAAGGAAGCAGCTGAGAACATATGGTGGTTGTACACAGAAAAGAGCTACTAGTTTTCAGTGTGGGAGCTTGCTTAGCTGAGGAAATATATGGTTTCAGTTTCAAGCTGGTTATGGGAGCTGTGGGTGACAATCAACAGATTGGAAATAGTAGTTTACTCACCTGGTAAAGGTGGTTGTGTTACTATATATCCATGGCACTCCCAGAACCTTACCTTAGGGTTATGTACGCCTGATAGGCTGCTGATGCACATGTGACCTAAGATGGAATTACAGTCTCTCCACCAAGCCCCCTCTGTATCCCTCTTGTAACCAGTTTCGATACTTCCAGAGCTGTGAATGAATAATTACCTTGCATGCACAGACAGTATGACACTTTGACTGAGACTGTAATGGATTTCAGAAAAGACTACTTTAGTGCTATTGTCTACTCAATTACATCAAATTTACTTGGCAATAAGTTGTTAGTAGGCAGAGTCTTATGTAGTTGCTTTTATGGATGCAGATGTACTGCATGTGTCTCTAAATCTGAAGCTGTCCACTTTTTCTATAGAACATGCTCCCTATGGAGGGCTGGAGTGCCATGGATATACAGTAACACAATCACCTTTACTAGGTGAGTAAACTACCATTCTGTTGCCTGTATATCCATGGTACTCCCAGAACCTTACCCTAGGGTGTGTAATAAGCAGTGCCCTCCTAATAGGGTTGGGGGAGCTGTTTGTTAAAACATTCTGCCAAGTGGCAGTTAACAGTACCTTGTGTCCAAAGGAACCCTTCTTTGGGATAGCTGTGTCCAATCTGTAATATCTCACAAATGTGTGGATAGTTGACCAGGTTGCAGCCACACAGATTTCCTGGGCTGATGCTGAATTTTATTCTGCCCACGAAGTCACCACCACCCTGGTGGAGTGTGCCTTTATTCGCATGGGAGGCACCTTGTGACTTGCCTTGTATGATTCCATGATGGCTCTCTTTAGCCATGCAGTGACAGTTCCTCTCACTGCTGCTGCTCCCTTTTTGCACCCTGCTGCCACAACTAACAATCTCTCGGTATGCCTCAGTGGTGCCGTTTTGTCAATGTACATCTGTAGTGTCCTTTTGACACCTAGGGTATGTAGGGCCTTATCTCTGTTGTCTTCTGCATCCTCATAGAATGTAGGTAATTCTATGGATTGGTTTGTATGAAATTGGGAGTCAACTTTTGGTACAAAGGATGAGACTGTTTGAGGAGAGACACCTTGGGGGGTGAATGTTGTGAAGGGTTCTTTGCACGATAACGCTGTCAGTTCCCCAACTCTATGTGCAGAACATACTGCCACCAGGAATGCTATTTTTAGACCCAGCCAATAGATATCAATAGTTGCTATTGGGTCAAATGGTGGTGCAGTTAGTGCATTCAGTACCAATGTAATGTCTCATGGTGGTACACCTTTCTTGATCCGAGGGCATATATTTGTTGCTGCCTTGAGGAAATGAATATTGTCTGAGTGAGAACCTGGGTTAACTCCCTGTATTGTACCCACTGCTGCTCCTATTACTGATAACTGGACTCCCAGTGTATAGTTCGCCAGATCCTTGTCGAGACCTTGCTTGAGATAAAGCAAGATGTCTGGTATCGAGGTCAAATCTGGAGAAATCTGGCGGGCATGGCACCATGATAAGAAGATGTTTCATTGTCTGGAATAAGTGGATGTAGTGGTGTTGCATTGTGACTGGAACATGGTGTCTATGACTGTGCTGTGGTATCCAGTGTTTAACAATCTCTCCCTTTCAGGAATCAGGCCGTTAGTTTAAGATTGTCGGGGTTGGGGTGTCTCACTGGTCCCTGCAGCAGAATGTCTGGTTGTAGAGGGAGTATTAGTTTGTCCATTGCCATCACCACTATTGTGGCAAACCATGCTCTTCATGGCCAAAGGGTGCTATGAAAATTATGATCCTCTGTGATTGGTGGATCATTGTCAGTACTTGTGTTATCAAGGGTAGCAGTAGAAACATGTAGGAGTAGTCGTAACTCCATGGTATTGACAGGGCATGTACCCCCAAGGACTGGGGTTCCTTGAACCTCAAGAAGAATCTGTTTGCCTGTTTGTTCTTGTTGGTTGCCATTAGATCCAGAGTAATGTTGCCCCATTTCCTCTGGATCTGTTGGAAAATGTCCGGTCGCAACTGCCATTCTCCTGGGTGAATCTGTTCCCAGCTTAGCCAGTCCACCATAGTGTTGAGCTCGCCGGCAAGGTGAATGGCCATTATGTGTGTTAAGTTCTGTTGTGCCCATGTCATGATCAAGTTTGTTTCTCATTGTAGCCCTCTGCTCTTGGTGCCCCCTTGCTTTGTTATATATGCCACTGCTGCCCTGTTGTCCAATCATATTAGGATTGACTTTTGGTGTATTAGATGCTGAAGTGTTAGCAGTGCATTGTGCATTGCTCACATTTCTAGTATGTTGATTGGCAGTCTTCTCTCTTGGGGTGACCATCGACCCAGTGCTGTATGTTATCCCATGGATGTACCCCAGCACCATAAGCTGGCATCTGTGTCTATGGTGGCATCAAGGATTATCTCCAGGGGTTTGCCCTTGTGAAGATGTTGTATGTTCATCCACCAGTTTAGTGATTTCCTGACTCTGTCTGCCAATTTTATCCTCAGGTGCATGTTCTCCTCTGCTGGTGATCCATATTGTAGTAGTAGCATCTGAAGTGGGCGCATGTGACATCTCGTCCAAGGTATCAAATCTATGCATGAGGACATGCATTCCAGAAGTTGGGAGACCTGAGCTACAGTTGGGTCCACAGTGTTTATGAGTCATCGTGTTAAGTCGATGATGTTGTTGATCCTTGTTTCGGTCGGCTTGATCAGACCTGCCTCCATGTCTATCTGAGCTCCCAGATGTTCTATATGTGGGATGGGGTTAGGCAGCTTTTGTTCATATTGACCACCCAGCCATGGTCTCTCAGAACCTGTAATGTTTTTCTGGTAATGACCTCTGATTTCCGATATGATCTGATTCTGATTAGCCAGTCGTCGAGGTAGGGTATGATGTGTAATCCCTCTTTACATAGCTTTGCTGCCAGGACTATTGATATTTTTGTGAAGACACTTGGTGCTGATGCAAGACTGAATGGTAGGGTCTTGTATTGGAACTGCTGGCCCAGTATTTGGAATCTGAAGTATTTCCTGTGTGATGGGCACATTGATATGTGAAGATATGCGTCCTTTAGGTCTATTGAGGTGAGGAAGTCTCCTGGCTTGATTGACCGGAGTGTTGATCATTTTGTTTCCATGTTGGATCTCTTTGTACTGATGAATTTGTTGACATACTTGAGGTCCAGCACAAGATGGAAATCCCCTGTCTTTTTTGGAACCATGAAAACTATTGAGTAAATGTCTCTGCTGGCTTCCTCCTGAGGGACTCTTTGTATGGCATTGTTGGCTAGGAGCCCATCCAATATGCTCTGAATCTGGTATGCTAGGCATCTTCTTTTCTTTGCTACTGGTGATACTACCAGCCTTTCCCTGGTTGGTGTCTCTGTGAATTCTATTGTATGACCTAGATTTACTACTTCCTTCACCCACCTGTCTGATGTTGTTGCTGCCCATACTGAGCTGAATTGTTGAAGTCGCCCCCCTACCTGCTGGGTTGTGTGGTATCAGTCATGCTGGGTGCGGTATTCATGTTAGTTGGGACTTTTGGTAGTCATTGTGAAAATCTTCTAGTGGACATTCCTCTCTGTCCTGAGAATTTTCCTCTGGTGTGGGCACCCCTGCCTCTATAGGTATTGCTCCCTTTGTTTTGGTAGTTGTACCTGATGTGTTTGGATGTTTTCCTGTCACAAAATGTACTATTAAATGCTTCTGTCTGGTCATGAGTGGTAGTTTTGGGAGTGGCCTCTGTGTGATGGTAAGTATTTGGAGTCTCTGTCACTTTCTGTTTTCTTTCCCTGACCCTGTCACCTCAGGAACTTGTGAAGGCCTTCACTGAATACGTGGTCTCCCTTGAATGGGAGCTTGAGTAGCCATGCTTTGGAGTCATTGTCCACATCCCATAGTTTCAACCATAGTGATCACCTTGCTCTGTTTGCCACGGTTGCCAATCTGGCATTCATCTTTAAGGCATTGATTAACACATTCTCCAGGTATTTGGTGGTCTGTAGCACATGATCCAACAGTTCTGCTTCTGGTGATTTTGGTGCAAGTTTCTTTCCAATTTCAATGAGCCATCTAATTTGTGCTGTGGCGGCACATACCACTGTCATGGCTGTTGTAATTGCTTGTCCAGACATTTCATATATTTTTTTGAGTAGATTTTCCAGTTTCTTATCCACTGGGTCCTTCAGAGCTGTGGTGCCTTCTGCTGGAAGGATTGTTCTCTTGTCAGCTCAGCGATTTTTGGGTCAATCTTAGGTGCCGTGTACCATGACGTAATGCTGTCCTCCTGTGGTGGATACATTTTGTCCAGGGAGCACTTTTCTGGAATTCTGGCTGGGTCTGAAGTGTCCCATTCCTTTGATATTATGTCCTTAAGTGTGGTGCATACTGGGAAAAAATTCTCAATCTTTGGGGGTGGTTGGGGCATCGAGTCAAATTTGCTTTCAGGTGGAGGTGGTGGCTGTTTGAAGCCCACAGTGTTTCAGATCAATTGTACCAGGTCCACAATGTTCTCAGTTTGGAACAGCTTTGTGGCTATGGAGGGTGCCTCTAGTGGTACTGGCATGACAGGGATGTCCTGATCTGATTTGTGATCAGACTGGTTTTCGCTGTCTAGTGGTGAGTCCAATGCTTCCTTCTCTTCCAGGTTCTGCTCACCTTGAGGGTCAGTGGGGTTGCCATACCATGAAAGTGGTGAAGTAGCCACCTATGCCTGGCTGGAGTTGCTGGCCTTCCCGCTGTGACTGGTGGTAACCGATGTGGGTTGTACCCCTGGTATTGGCCTGGTGTTATTCATGCTTGACTTTCGCTACAGAACTTGGAACATGAAGTGTTGCTGGCTCTCCATCATGGCCACTGTGGCCTTTCGGAGGGCAACTGTGGCTGGGTTGACCTGCCATATCTGCCCAGAGTAACTTGTTCCTGTCCTATTAAAAGTCTTGGATCTCCATTTGCTGGTCTGCATTGTTCAATTCATCAGACTGATATTTCCTTACTGCTGACATCTGAAAGACAGCAAAGGAATGGTAGCAATACTGGTAGCAGGATCTACCCCCCCTTTTTGTTTTAAACATATAGAGCCAGATATTCAGAAATGTGGCAAAGGCCAGCTCAAGTCTGGCGCAGTGCAAATCTGATGAACCGTGGTGCAATGAGTGCCATATTCAGAGGCTGTGCATGCCAAACTGCACCAGCGCAACCTGGCTGAATATGGCAGTGATGCACCATTGTGCAACCAGACTTGCACCATGGTGCAACCAGACATGCGCCATGATGCAACCAGACCTGTGCCATGGTGAAAACAGACCTGCGCCATGGCACACAAAGAGATGCCCCAGGCAACCATGGGAGCACATCAGCAGAGCAACGGGGGGGGCACGGCACAGAAAAAGACCCAGGAACAGTGCCAGGGAAGCACAGTGGCAGGCCACAGGTGGCCACCACCAGCAGGGCACATACAGGCACCCAGGTACCCCCACCCCAGAACACAACAGTGGCAGAGAAGGCAGGCAACAGGTGGCACCAGTGGCCAATGGAGGGCCACCACTGGAGTCCACCCTGGCCTCATGCTGTGCCCCCACCTACCCAGAACCCAGAAAACCACACCCAGGACCATGCTGCCAAACACACACATGCCACACACTCCTGACAGCTGCCCCATGGGCACCCCATGGCACAGCCACCGACCAAGGGGCAGGACACCACCACTGTGAGACACACCAAAGCACACAGCAGTGCACTGCAGAAGCACGACACATGCACCGACACATACACACCACATGGACAGACACCGCACCACTGCATCATGGCTCCTCACTCCAGCTGGAAAGCAGACACCAACACAGGCAGGTATGTCAAAAAATATATATTGAACAGAACTATGTACAAGTGTAAGAGGGTGGGAAAGCATAGGAAAATGAGGGAAGGGGACAGGGAACAAGGACTGTAAAGTGGGAAGGGAGACAGATGGGGAGATAGAGCAGGGTAACAGGGACAAGCTGGGGCTTGAACTAAGGGCAGTCATGCCCTGCCGGTTCTTGGCACCTCCTCTGGTTCTGTTCATCCAGCAACAGCTGGCGCACCTGACAGACCACCTCCAGTACAATCTGGTGCAGCAGCCAACAGTATAGGGCAGCCTCCTCCATCAGATACCTATGACAAGGGACGGGACAGGTGATCAGTGCAAGGTCCCAAGGTACCATGCCCACCCACTGTGCGCAATGGGCAGTGGGAACACATACCCTTGGAGTGGTGCCCTGGCAACCCACAGGGGGGTGGGCCAATGCCTGCCGGCAACCTGGCATGCCAGGACAAGTGCTCAGAGGTGGTCACCACCACCCAAAGGCCACCCCACTGTGCAATGACAGTCACATGGCACAGGGCACCAGCAGCATCACAGCAACACCAGTGGCAGCTGGGAAAACACCCACCCCACCAACGGCTGGCACACATGTGTAATGGTCACCCCACAGTGGCATGCACCATGCACAGTGTGACACACACAGCTGCCATGGCACAGGTGGTCATGGCCACACCCACTCCCACACAGACCCCCCTATACTGTGCACAGGCCCAAAATAGTGCCTTCCTGCCCTCTACAGCCCCACTGGTGCCGGTCCTGCTGCTGCACCACCGCCGTGGCCTGTCCAGCCTGCTAGGCTGCCCCTGGTACTCCTGTTGCCCTTGTTCTGAGATGATCCTCAGGTCCTGGGAATGGAACAAAGACAGGCACACATCAGGAAACATCCACAGCATGTGCCCACCACCCCCACCCCTGTGCACAGTGTGTGCCCCTGCCTGTCATGTCCTGCATGGCTGTATCGCACCACAAGCTGTGGCTGGCAATGTCACACCACAATGCACATGATGACAGTGCACCCCACTGCAGGGCATGCATGCAGCCAAGCTATCACCACAGTACAGCACTAGGGCACATATGCAGAATGGGCTGACTTACCTGGCCGTGGCACAGCCCCTCACTGGACGCGCACCTGCAGCCGTCACAGGCACTCCGGGTCCTGCTGCATGAGGTCACCATACTGGTGGCAGCATTGTTTCCTGGATCTGGCCACCCCAGTACTCTGCTGAAGTCTGGCAGCAATCCTCTGCCAGACATCAGTCTGTGGCTGTTGCAGGGGCATCTGGCCAAAGAGCTGTTGGACATGGGCTGCACACAGGCCACCAGGTTAACCAGCTCCACATCAGTCCAATTATGACCCTAGTGAACTCTTCGTTATGCCATTCTGTGAACCACAATGTGGTGAGGCAAAATGGTGGCCAGAGGCCCACCCGTGTACAACATGCGCGGGATGCATACCTCATGCAGACATGCACTGTGTCCACCCATTGTGCAATGCTGGAGATGCGTGACATGGGCGTGACCAGCCTGGTATGTGGCAGGGGAGTACCATGGGGTAAGGCAGTCACACGAGGGGTCAGGCATTGGCCAGTGCACAGTCCGTTGGTGCGCAATAGCTGGCATGGCACACAGTGTGCCACAGTCCCTATTGCGTAGTGGGCACACAGTGTGCAATAGACAGAAGCACACCAGCTGCCGCATGTGCACTGCAGTCCTGCACAGTGCGTATGCCTGGCCATTGCACCGCAACTTGCTCTGGAGCAGTTCCATTGCGCATGGAGCAAGCATGCGATATTCAGCCACCACATGCAAATGAGCTCATCAGCCAATGCATAGTGCACTGGGGAAATTAGCATGTCATTACTGTTGTGCCAATGTACATTTCCATATGTTGTGCTATAAAAGTGCCACGGACCAGCACAGGCCATGGACCAGTATTGCAACCATCTGAGGTAAGTTTCGTGTGCTGCTGAGCTCAGCCAGCACAGCGGGGGGATGGGGTAGGCTGCTGCTGACACTGACACACCTGTCCATGTCCACAGGTAGCACAATGTTGAAATGTGAAGAGGTTGAGGAGCATGGGCCTGCTCACAAATGCACACCCAACTTCACAAAGGAAGAGGCAGATGTCCTATTTGAGGCCTTCCATGACAGGGAGCCACTGCTCAGTGGTTCCATGGGCACTCCACAGGCCAGGGCTGTGGCCTGGGAGGAGGTGGAGGCATGTGTCAACTAGCAGGGCAGCCACCAGCGGTCTGTGCAGGAGTGCCGCAAGAAGGTGGGCATAGATAAGAGGTGCATCAAAGAGAAGGTGTCAGTCATCTGTGCAGCCCGGACTGCCACCGAAGGGGGGCCTTCTGATGCATCATGGCTCACAGCACAGGAGGAGTTGGTGGCAGCCACAATGCACTGCAGCACTGTGGAGGGTGTGCCAGGTGGAGGATTTCAGGCAGGTGGAAGCCCATCACTGCATGGTACGTATGTTGGGCATGCACAGCATGCAGTGGTTGTGATGGGGGCTGTGAGGGGGATGGGGGCCTTGCATCACTGAAACATCTGTTTTCTCTTTCAGCACCAGCACGCCTGCATGCAGAGGATGGGGCACCAGCAGCACCTGTGGAGGCAGGTCCAGCCCCGGAAGACCAGCCATCCACCTCCAAGGGCATCTGGGTGCCTGATCAGCTACAGCACACCACCCTTGTCCAGCTGGATGTCCTGGGCATGGGGTCAGACAAGGCCCTGGATGTGTTTCTGCAGGATGTCAGCCATGGTATCCTCTGTGTGGAGACACAAAGCGGGGTGGGGTCTGACTCCAATGACAATGTGACCATGATCCTGCTCAGCATGGGTGGTATTGTGGGGGAGACGTCCATATCAGATATCATCACAGGCTGCATGACCAGTGGCCTGACAGTGGTAGGACAGCTGCCCGCTGCAGCTGCGGGTGCTGCTGTGTGCAATGCCACAGCAGTGCCATGTGGTGGTGATGGTGTGGCCATGCAGGTGCTGGGCAGCATTCAGCGGCTGGATGGGCAGCAGTGGCAGGCAGAAGGGGCCACAGGGCAGCTGGACATGTGGTCCACTGCCAGGGCACCTGATAAGGACCTACCCAATGGGAACCCCACTGTGCAGTGTCCATCTGAGAGGGGGGCTGTGCAGAGTGGTCATTCACCACAGGAGGGTCAGCACCCCGCCCAGCTTCCCTTGGGTGCCGACCCATTGGCAGAGCACACCCATTTGATGTGGGCCTCTGTGGAGCAACAGGAGCTGCTTGCAGCTGGGGTGCGTGAACTGCACGTGGATGTGCTCCAGGTGGCCGAGCAATGCGAGGGGGGTACTGCACAGCTCATGGTGGCTATACAGTGCTTGTGGGAGGACACAACCACATCCCAGGATTGCATAGCCAATGCAATCATGAATGGCTTTGCACTGCTGGCTGCCACAGGGCATGGCCGGCCACTATAGACACTGCATAGTGCACTGTCCACCCCACGATCCCAGCATTGGGTGACACCCTCCCTGTCAATGCCAGGCTCTGCTGTTGGCATCCAAGGCATGCCTGGGGTGAGCCTGTTTGGGTGCCTACACACCCCTGCACAGACTCAGTCATGGTCCCATAGTACAACCCTTGAGGGGCTGTGGAAAACACCCCCTGTGGCTGACCGATCAGCCCTGGCATGGCCACCCCCATGGCCGTGGTGGACATGGTTCCACATGGTGGACCTGATGTGCATGCTGCCCTGACTGCAGTTTGCTGTCGCTGCCCTGTGCACACATGGACAGTGTGTGTGTGTGCTTACTACAGGTGCAGCACCTGTGTGTCGTGCCGCACACTGCCTGTGTGCATGCCTGCCCAACTGCTGGCCCAGGTGGCATGGGCGTGATGAGAACAGATCTCCACTGATTGTGCATGTGCAACGGTGCACTGCATCTGATCATGGCCACATGCCAGTGTGTGTGTGTGTGTTGCTGTTCACTGTTGTGTGCAGTTGTGTGTGGATGTGTGGCACTGACACCCGACACCATGTCTCTATGTGTACATGCCCATTGCCATGCATGCCCCTGCATGTGTGCTGTACCTGTGTGTGTGGCCAGTGCATGGGTGTGGCGCCACCTACCTGCATGCACCATAGTGCTCCTGTACCATGGTGTCCCGGTGCTGACGTGCCATCCACTGGAGCTGGGGATCCCTCCACCCGGGAGGGGCTGTCCACCACCCTCCAGCCCATTGCCCTCATCATCCCTACTAGTGTCACTCTCATCAGCCTGGACAGCTATCCCATGGTCAATGGCCATGTTGTGCAGTATGCAGCAGGCCAGGAATAGGTCACAGGCTTTTGAGGGTCTGTACTGTAGGGCACCACCTGACCTGACTGGGCAACAGAACCATGCCTTCAGTATCCCAAATACACACTCAATGATGCTCTGCTTGCTGGCATGTGCCTCATTGTACTGTTCCTCTACTGGGGATGACGGGTGCTGATAGGGGGTGAGCAGCCAGGGAGTGAGTGGATAGCCGCTGTCACCTGTGTGGATAATGACATGGTTAGCCCTGTGTCCTCTGTTACTGTGCCCCTTGCCTGTCTCTGGCACCCTCGCCAGCACACCCACCCTGCCCTCCCCATCCCATGCCCTGCTCTGCCCAGCGCCCCTTGCCCATCCCATACTCACCCACTAGATGGCCCATGGGGATGTGCCCATGCTCGAACCTGTGGCACAGCACAAAGCTGTGCCAGCCGAATGCATCATATGCACTCCCAGGGTGTGTGGTACAGACATTGGTGATGCGCCCCTTGGCATCACACACCACCTGGCAGTTCACACTTGGGAACCCCTTCCTGTTCACGTAGGCCACACCCTCAGAGCCAGTTGGCATGTGGATGCCCACGCGGGTGCAGTCAATGGCCCCAAACACACCAGGCATGCATGCTACCCTGTGGAAGTCCTGCATGGTTGATGTACGCTCTGCCTGTGTGCTTGGGAAATGAATATATTCCAAAGCATGTGGCAGCAGGGTGTTGAGGAACTGTGTGAGGAGGCAGGATGTGGCTGACTGGGTTATGCCTGTAGTGTCTATGGAAGGTGCCCATGGTGATCAGGCACATGACTGTTGTCACCTTTGTCTCCACAGACATTGCGTGGCTCTGTCTTGTGGGTGCCTGCATCTCCTCACTACACAGCTCACAGAGCTGACTCAGAATGGCCCTGTTTAGGTGATACCATCCAACAATCTCTGTATCTGTGTAATTCTCAAAGGTGGTGCAGGCACAGACCACCTGTTCCGGGGGTACCACTGACTGGCCCTACCACGGCCATGTCGCAGTTCCTCCTGCCTCCTCACACCCCTCATTATGGCCTCCATTAGGAAGGGCGCACTAGCCATGGCCCCGATGTCCTGTCTCCCCTGGGCGGTCAGCTGCTGTGGGCTGTATGCCACCCTGGTGCACTGCGTGGTGCTATGCCTGCCTGTCTCTCTCACTCTCTCAGCCCCTGGCTCACTCTCCACTGCCAACTCTGCCCCACTCCCCTGTGGCTGCCTATGACAGTCACTGTGTCCCTCACTGGCTCTGCCTCCCTTGCTCTGTCTCTTTCTCTATCTCTCCACCATCTCTTGCCTCTCTATCTCTCTCTCTCTCCCTCTCCCCTGGCACAAGTGCTGTCTGTGTGCTTGTGCCCTGTATTTATAGGCTCAAGTCTGCTCGGCGCATCCAGGTTTTGATCTGCGCTTGCGCCATGGTTCCATGGTTGAATATCGCACTGCGCTGAATATTCATGGGCATGCCCCCTTCTCTTGTGCATGCATTCATTATAGTTGCATATTAGTGCAATGGGACTTGGCCATGCAATGACTCCTGCTGAATATTGCTCCTTGGCACATGTCAGACTTGAGCCAGCACAACTCAGTTGCGCCATGCGTAACTGCTTTGAATATCCCAGCCATAATGTCATAAAATCTAGAAATCTCAACTCCACATCATGGCATTTAGCTTAAGTAGCTGATGTCCCATAAAACTGTTGCTTTAAGACCTTGCCTCTTTAAGTGTAGGGATAGCAGTTCCCACAGGAAATGTCCTTAGTATATATTTTACAGTGTTGGTCTCTTAAGTATTACTTATGATGCTCGCCCCTTTAATTTTTATAACTGTAGTGGTGCAAGCTCAGCTGCTTGGTTATTTAAGGCAGCTATGGGGTCAGGTTGACCTTACCTAAGATAGCAATGGGTGTACCTGTGCTCATGCACCTGTGCTAGCCAGAAGGAGCCATCACACTAAATGGAGTTGGTGTTTTGCTACTCGTAGCATGGTGGTGACCGTAGTGTGCATGCGTTAGCATCTGGGACATCAGTGTGCAAGTGCAGGGTCCTGAACGGGTTGGAGAAGAAGGGCAGAGAATTCAAGTATCCAATTACACTGCCATGTTCAGCCAACAACTCCTGGCCAAGGGGTGACTAAATGGGGTGGAAGTGAGCAATCCGGGGGCTCTATAACAAGTTACAAGCTGGAGCGTACGAGACTGGGAGGATGATGCAAAGGAAGCTGCTCCTTAACCAAATAATTTTTTTCCAAACGGCATTGTAGAACTCCCCCACATAAAAAGGGCAAGGCTGAATAGATGGTGGGGTTGGGCACAGGCACCAGCACTCCACTACGTGAGGGGAGTGATGTGCATTGACAAAATCTGACTGTTTTGCCCATATTGTGTGCCCAAACAGCATGCAGACTCTGGATCAAGGACTGCATGTGTGTAATTAAGCCAGATATTCTTGGTCAGGAGGGAGGAGTCAGGCTGGCATCATTTTTACAACCCACACTGACTAGAGCTTCTTTCAGTAAAGAATTAGACTTATTTCAGCAGAAAATCAGACTTCTTTCAGCACACACAAGATTTACTAGGCTATGTAATCCTGCATATCATATCTCTATAAACATTGTTACCATTGCGATACTGCCTCATAGAGTTCTATAGGCTAGCATTCACTTAAAACTAGGAATTTTAAGGCCCAAAATTCACAGAATAATGCTTCATGACTGAAACTGATATCAACTTAGAAAATGTTGTCTGTGCCAAAAAATATTCTTCAATTACCTTAATTTGTTGTTCAGTTGCAGTGGAGCTTGGGGAAGTGCTGCAGCCTGATCAGATGCACATATAGAACTGGTTACAAGAGGGATCCAGAGGGGGCTTGGTGGAGAAACTGTAATTCGATCTTAGGTCATGTGTATCAGCAGCCTACTAGGCGTACATAACCCTAAGGTAAGGTTCTGGGAGTACCATGCAGGGTTTTAAATAATTGATTAGCAGTTTTTTTCTTGGGACAATGCTAACTGTACAGAAAGTATTTATATAGGTTTTCTAGAAGTGTTACGTTTGTTAAACACAGTGAGGCAAGTGCTATGCATTTTCATAGTGTTTTAGCACTTTTATGAGCAAAACGATAATCAATTTTTGGAGTTAAATAAATCCCTGCCATTTATATACAAGCAATACAATCACTGTTGCAGTCTTGGAGGTGAGATCACTTTTATCTTGTGGGAGTAGCAGGGGTACCAGTTGACACAGACGAAGCTCATGACAATGCTGTGCATCATCATCTTTCTTGTTTCTAAATGTAATTATGATTAGTGCTTCTTTTATTATCACTTTCTTATTCAAAGTAAGCCTTTTCTGATTTATTTGTATCATGCAACACATCTCTCTTTTTGTATCATGTTAAAATTGTTCTCCTTGTAAGTGATGTTTGAAGTTGACTGGTTAGACATGGGGGAGGACAAGTGGTATGAACTCTTCTCTGTAGCCTTTTTGTTTGTTTTCATTAGGGAGAAAAAGAACTTTGGTGCCCACATCTATCAACTTAATGCCTTTCAAAACATATGCTGAATATCGTAAATCAGAGACTTGTCTTACCAAAATGTTGGTGCAGAGTGGGTTGTATTGTTGCACTTCTCTAGTTTGGGGCTGCTTTATTAATTTGTTTGTCTCAAGTCTGATGAGTTTGACTTTTGTGTGTGTGTGTGAGTAGTTGCTGATTCCTGTGTAGTCTAGGGGAGTAGTTGATTTCTTGAGTGGAGAGATTCCAGAGAGTGTTTATTTTTGGTTTTTGTTCATTGTTTGCTTTGCTGTATGTATCTCTTTGTGTCTCCATGATGCTCCCAGAGTCCCAGCCACTTGAGTAACAGTCGCATTGCCACCTGGCTATCTATGAAAAAAGGGACTAAATCATTTAAACTACAACCCTGCCACTGGATTAACTTTTTATAGTGTCCTTTCCCACCTCCAACAGACCTAGCCCTAGCTGTTTGCTCCAATAAACCCATTGTCAGCTGTCAACAGTTTGCATAGCTCAATCCCCAGCCCAGTGCCCAGATGACTTTATTTGTTGCTTTGCTTATTTAACTCCACTAGCCAACTTACTTTACTTTTTTAAAGTTTAGCCTTAACACCTAACCCAGATGACTAAATACTTTGTTTGCTCAACCACCCTCAGTAGAGGCTAACTGACTTGTTTTGTTAACACAGTGTTTACTCCCAATGCCCCTACCAGCCACACAATCTTTGAGAAAATGGTTCTTGAAACAGCCCCCCCATGACAATTGAGTTAGCCTGAATTTTTACTTTTGTTAATGGGGTGGTTTTTAAAGAGGGTTTGGTGGGTGTTGTTTGCAGCAAACAAAGTCTCTCATAGGTAAACAAAGTAGGAGGTGTCCAGATCAAAGTGGTTTGGCCACTGGACGTAGGAGACAAAAGTTAGGGTTCACGCAGTGCAAATTAATGTATTTAAGAACTAGTGGAGCCAAAACAGACAGACAGGAAATAATACAAATTTTAAGAAGTACTCAGTTGTAACTTTTTATTTCTGAGGTAATTTTCTCTTTCCTTTTGCTCATCAGAACATCCTGTATGTGATAAATATTGTGCTGGATGTGTGGAACAGCTCTTAGCCTGGCAGCTGACATATCTAGCTCTACAGCCCCATATGACATCATCAGCATTGTAATCTCACTGACAAGTGACTTCACAGGTGAATGACCTGACAGTTATTAAACTGCTGTTCCCTAAGCAGCAGTGATGTCACAGTCAGTGAGGTTATAGTGCTGGTGATGTAGTGGTGGGCATTAGAACAAGATATGTCAGCTGCCAGACCAAGTGCTGTTCCACACAACACACCTACTAACATCAGGTAAGCAATCTTCTAGTTAAAGAAAAGGAAAATAAAAATTACCTCAGATATAAAAGGTAATGGTTGGCTGGTTTTAAAATCTAATATTAGTTTTAAGCACTACACTATCTCGTTAAACTATGACTCTTTGAGTTAACAAATCAATGGAAATTGGAGTGGCTCCAGAGGACCGGAGGAGGACACTGTATCTATATAGTGCTGGGGCCACACAGGCCTTTTTGAAAACTCTTTGCATAGCATACATTGTAGTGCAAACTTTTTCTTGAAAGTATTCATCTTTTTATGTTTCCATTCTGTTATCTAAAAATAACTTTTCAGAAAGGGAAAGCATAGGTCTCAGCCTCTGAAGGGTCCTTGCTGGGACATTCAGCTTAACCACTGAATTTGTTTTAAAGAGAAACTCTCAGCTCCTCTGCAGCTATGCTGAGGGACTGTGTGGTTCTGATTTAGCAGAACACAATTTAATATCGGAAGTGGCAGGGGTGCAAGGATTAACTATTTAAAAAACTAGACTATTAAGTAAGTGAATTAAAAAAAAATTATTACTTTGCATTTTGCTAAAGCCAGACTACACATTGCCACAGAATTGCTATAGGGCAGGGGAGGTGAGTTCATGTCTTGCAGCATTTGTGCAGGGTAGCTGAGAGCTCACTTTAAATCCACGGGACTAAAGTCTCCAAAATGGTCAGGTATTACAACTCTAATACCAGTAATGCAATAGACTTCTTCCAAATAGAATACATGTTCTTATTTTATGGTTGAAATTTTACACTACAGTACACCAGAGCATACCCAGGTTACAATCTGTACACTAAGGCATACCATGGTTAGTATCAGGGCCCTCATGGCCCCATTTCCAGGTGGGCCCTTTGATACCCAGTCTGGCCCTGGATCAGTCTTTGCCACATCTTCAAATTCTTCAACTTCAAACAATGTTTATATTGATCACAGGCACACTGAAAGCTTTGTGAAACAAGCTTTTTTTAATACAGCCATGCACAACATGAGCCAATGATTCAGGCCAGTGTGACATCACAAGAGATCCCTGAGGGTGGGGCTGAGCTCAATTTTCCTGAATAACAAAGAAAATATTAACAGACAAACTAACTTTTTCGTACTTTGGAAGCTGAATTCAAACATAAAAGTAAGTTTTTTTGTTACAAAAGCCTATAAACCATCAAAATCTGCCTTCAATTAAGGCAAAATAGAAATTTCAAATGAGCTGTGTGTAAGTGTCCTTGAGTCATTAACTTCGAGAGCTGTAAATTGAGTGTGATTCAGAGTGAATGGCGTGTTATTGGGGATGGTGATAAACGTTTGAGCTGTGCATGTTTGGAGGATCTGTTTGGGCTGCTATTTAGACCAGGGAGAGATATTTTTTTCTCCTGTCAACAGGAACATTGTCGTGAGACTGTAGAACTTCACGTACCTATGAAATAAATCATTGTCAGAACTCCTTGCTGTAAAAAGAAACACCATTCAGTTTTTTTTTTCCATTTTATGAATGTGGTATACTTGACAGTACTGTAATGAAGATGGTCGGCTCTAACACTATTGGCAATGCAGGCTTCACTTTCTCCTCCCCTATGGGAGGAACGTTACCTCCCATGTACACAGTTCCACCTTTTTCCCCTCCCACAACCCTTACATTGCTGGTACTGCTTCCTCCCACATAAAAAGTTCCAGTTCTCTTCTTTCCCAGTGACCTAACAAAATAAGCCTGTGCCAACACAGATGCATGCTAAACATAGGCTCGCATTGATTTCAGGTTGGGATCACAGTAATGGTGGACTCAACTGCTGTGTTCCCCGGAAGGTAATTTATGCAGGGAGTCCTTTTCTCAGCAAAACATGGCTGCACCTACTGCAGCCATAAAAACTGAAACAAATATGTCCAATTTACTATTATTAAAGAAGCTGGGTTTTTCAATAAACAGGTATTAGTTAAAACATTGATTTGCACTACACAGCCCTGTCCCAAGGTTATGAGACCAGAGGTGTGTTTCTGTTCCCACTAACTCTGCTTATGAGTTACAATTTTAACTTTTTTGTGTGAAAAGGGAGTAAATCAAAACTCTACAGTAAAGGTGCATCTCCTGTGTCCCTCACTGTACTATTTTTTTACCAAAAATGGAAATGCACACATGAGCAACTCCATTTAAATGCTGTATGATACCTTATGTTGTTAAAGACTGCACAACTGAAAAAAGTGACTAATACTGAAAATCTAACAGCATAGATAGTCAAATGAGCTGATCAAGGTAACATAGGGAAAACATTGTGATAAATACATACTGCACCCAAGTGACACTGTTACAGACAAAGAAAATAGCCATGCAGCCGACACTGATACCTGACTGGCCTCACAAGGAAACAAACCCACCCAGAATCCTGCACCAACTCCCATTTGTATTGAGGTGCACTACCTCATCAGGGGGTGGACTGTAGTGCTAGCCTGGCCACTCCTTATTTAGATACTATAGTTCCGTAAATGGGGTCATTGACAAACTATGCCCCCAAAATAATGAATTCATTTCTAATCATTGCATTACTGCATGGTTTTTAAATTTGAGATTTAGTTTAGCTGGAGTCAATTATATTAGAGTTAATTAGAAAGTTCTATAAGTGAATTAGTTTGCTCTGTGTAATCACTTGGGACATTGTGGGCCCATATTTAATCACCCACAATCAATTAAAAACTAATGTCCCAGGCATAATAATGAGTAAGAAATTTGGCTTGGTTCCTGTAGTACATTCTATTGTTTTTGTTTTTTGAAATTTAACATCTTTATTGTTTTTGTAAAATTACACATCAGTAAACAAAGTACGAAATACAGAAGAAAAGCTATCTAATACAAACAACGAACAACAAATAGTCCATAAAGAAGGGAAAATACATGAAAGTGAAAGAATAACAAAAAACACCCTCCCCACTGCCCCTCCATAAACCCCACGGAGTGAGCTATTATACAGACTTTGTATGTATAGCTAGGAACTGAGTATGTTATGTTGACTTTGGGGAGTCTATCAATTAACAGTTATCAATGCAGATATAATGCATACAGTTTACCCCATTTTTTATCAAAACCTGACAGATTATTATGAGAGCCAACAATCAGATACTCAGTCCTAAAGTAGGCTGAGAGGTCATTCACCCAATCAGTATAGGTTATTGTTAGCTGGTCCAGCCAGTGTTTGAGCACTAGTTTCTTGACTACCATTGAGATTAAGGCTATACTGTATTTACGTTCTTTAACCTGAATATTAGAGTAGATTCCTAGAATACAAATCTCCACAGTAAAATAGTCTTCTAGGCCATGTAAGGGATCTAAGTCTGATCGGATGGAGCGCCATAGAGGAGCAACGTTTTCACATGACCAAAGAATATGAAGCAGGCTCCCATCAGCGTTGCCACATCTAGAACAGTTAGAAGTAGGCAGATGTCCAATGTTGGCTAGTTTAATTGGTGTATAATACAGGTTGTGTAATATATGGTATTGGGTAATTCTGAATTTGTCCTGAGTGATGTATCTATGCAAGTCTTGCCAGACTCTAGGCCAATCAATGTTTGTACCCGGTACATTCTATTGTTCAAAGGTAGTGGACAATTACCACTGCCTATGTTTGTAACCCTGTTACAAGCTTTGTTTGAGATACAATCATGCACACAACAGTAAGCATCTGTCATTCACAAAGCTTCCTTATAAAGACAAGTTTTTAGACAGAATTCTTCATACTGTTAATTCTATGTCACATAATGTTCTCATTTGTTATGTGTGTGTCTTGATTGGTTCACAAAAAACACATTTCACCTTTTCCTATTAGGTTGATTACCATAAGAGAATGTTGGATATTAAGAGACATGATGTTATATCCATAGCTGTTAAAACAATGCAAGTGGAACCCTGACTCCACTAATTCACAGGAACCCGTAGTTGATGGATGACTGTTTTAAAAAACTAGCTGCATTTGTAGACATCATTATATTTTTCATCCGAACAGAAAACTATTAAGAAAAAACAGATGTGAATAGTTACATAATCATCATTACCAGTAAGATCGAAAATTGAAGGGGGGGGGGTGGATCTTTTCCGGAGATAGTACAGTAAATAGAGGTCTGAGGTTTGATTCTTACTTGACCAGTAGGGTAACATCAAAAATACATAATGGCCCAGATATTCAAAAGGGTTGCGCCATGCGCAACAGGGTTGCGTGTGTGCAACCCCAAAAATGCGCCATTCTGCGATATTCAGAAGGGGCCAGTTGCGCCACCGAAAACATGCTGAGCAACAGTGCAATGGAAATGAAGGCATGCGCAACCGAAGGGGGCGGGTCCATGCATAAAGTGCACAATGCGATATTCGAACACTTGCACAATGCGTAAGAGTGGCTTCACAGCCGGAAGTTGCGCAGAGAAGCGGAATTGAGCCAAAATAAAATCAAGGAAGGGCGCAAGAACCCCAGCAGGCCGCAAACTGGGGAGAGAGACAGAGACAGAGAGAGAGACAGACAGAAGCTGGAAGGGCAGACAGGGACAGTGGGTCCAGGAGGACAGAGAGGCCAGCGGGGGTGCCTGGTGCAGTGGAAGCAGCAGTGGGGGCAGCGGGGGTAACACAGGAACAGCAGCCGGGGGGGCAGAAGCCAGGGAGATGGACAGTGCCAGCTTCCACATGGAAGCTGTAATGAGGGGTGAGACACCATGCTGCAGGGGCGTGGCAGAGAGGGCCTGTCGGTGGTATGCCCCGACAGGCGGTATCATGCCCGCATCAGTTTGAGCTGTACACAGATGTCGAGATGGTAGGCTGGTACCACCTGAACAGGGCAATACTGAGCGGCTCTGTGAGCCGTGCAGTGATGTGATGCATGCACTCACTGACGGAGTCACGCTCTGTCTGTGGAGACCAAGGTGACAGCCTACATGTGCCTGCTCACCATGGGCACCTTCCAGAGGCCGACAGGGGACACCACAGGCATTACACAGTCGGCCACGTCATGCATCCTCACCCAATTCCTCAGCACACTGCTGCCTCATGCTGCGGAGTACATCCATTTCCCCAGCACCGCGGCAGAGCGTACAGCAAACATGCAGGAGTTCCACAGGGTAGCACGTATGCCTGGTGTGCTAGGGGCCATAGACTGCACCCATGTGGCCATTCGCACGCCACCTGGCCCCGACAGCCAGGCATATCGGAACCGAAAGGGGTTTTCCAGTGTCAACTGCCAGGTGGTGTGTGATGCCACTGGGTGCATTATCAATGTCTGTGCCACACACCCTGGCAGAGCACATGATGCCTTCATATGGCACCAGTCTGCACTGTGCCATCGATTCGAGAGTGGGGACATCCCCATGGGTCATCTAGTGGGTGAGTACACATGTATGGACTGCAAGCTCTGGGCAAGGGTGGGAATGACACAGGTGCCATGGTAGTGGCACACAAGGATATGGGCAATATGGACCTGACATGACACTGCTCTCCACTATCTCCACACAGGTGACTGCGGATACCCACTCCGTCCCTGGCTGCTCACACCGTACCGGCGCCCCACGACCCCAGCGCAGCTATGCTTCAATGAGGCACATGCCGCAACATGTAACATCATAGAGCGGGTGTTTGGGATGCTCAAGGCACGCTTCTGATGCCTAGACACCTCCAGCGGTGCCCTACAATACATCCCCCAAAAGGCCTGTGGGATATTCCTGGCCTGTTGCATCCTGCACAACATGGCCAAAGACCATGGGATAGCCATACAGGTCGAAGAGGGGGACAGCGATGGGGACGCCAGTGGCGCCGGTGATGTTGGTGATGAGCAGCACCCCAGGACGGAGGGACCCCGACTGACCCGGCAGGCCCAGCTGCACGGAAACCATTGTAGAAGAGCACTACTCCCAACACAGGTAAGTCAAGGGGACATGTGCAAGCAACACTGTCCATGCGCAAACCACAGGCGCACAGGGAAACACACCGTGCATGAAGGTCAGGGGAGTTGAAGGTTCCAGGCATACCAACACACCATCAGGGAGGGCTGAGCACTCATATGGACACACACACACACCAGGCAGCGTACATGGGCAGAAGCACAGCACTGCGGAAACAACATTGCCAACACACAGCACCACCGACCACTCCCACCACCTGTACCATCCAAGTACATGTGTCAGGACCTGGGCACCCTTGCACCTTGGTGTACAGTGCAATGCAGGCATCATCATGCACACGCACCTGTGGACAGCAGTTGGGAAGAGTGTGAGAGGTGAGTCGGTCTGTGTCAGCGTGGTGAGCAGAGCACCCAGCAGTGCACTGCCCACCATGACACACATTGCACACAGGGCAGCACCAGACAGGGCCCACACTGGGAGACAGCTCAGTCATGTAGCACTGTCCCACGGCCACCACAGATGTGGGGTGGCCCACTGTGCCAGCAGCACTGGCAGGCTGAGCAGGGGCCACATGGGGTGGCGCTGTTGCACCACCAGGGGTCCCACTGCGCGAACGCGACCTTGCCCACACAGGAGTCTGCATCATGCCGAACAAATGTGCACCAGGGGTGCTCGGGATGCCCACAGCAGAACCCGGCGTCGACAGGCCTGGTGTTGCATGACGCCGGGAATGGGGAGTGGAGAGCGCACTGTGTGGGGTGTGCGGTACAGGGGCACCTGACAGTGTGTCCAATGCGTCCGTGACAGAGACCACTGCCTGGGTCAGCCTGTCAATGGCGGCGGTCACATCCGTCCACATAAGGACCAGCTCGGCTCGGTCCCAAGCACACTCCCTGCTGTGCCACTCCACGGACACAGACAGTGCCTCCACAGACCTTGCAACCCGCCCCTGCAGCTGTACTGATTCCTGCAGCAGGCGGGTGTCGTGCCCATCCTACCAATGGGTACTGTGCCCCCAATGGCATTGTGACCCCCAGGGTGTGGGCGGTCCGGTGCACAGCACCCCTTGAGTGGGCACTGTTCGCCAGGACCAGGTATGGGCGGATCAAGGGCTGTGGACATGTGCCACTGCTTGACACTGTACCCCAGACCTGGTGTGCGACTGCTGCTGCGCCCCTCAACTGTTGAGCCCCAGGTCCACCTGTTCCCACCTCCGTGCTGGCAACAGTGTGGACACCTGCACAGCCACCGGTGCTGCCCCACCGGTGCTGACAGGCACAGCCTGGGACTGTGCCAGCATGCTGGTACACAGGTGTGAACCAGGAAGGCCCAGGGGCACGTGTTGGCCTGCCATGTGTCCGTCATGGGACACACACCTATCACTGCCATTGCAGGCCTGCTATCATCAATGGTGCAGGTACGTGCCACTGCCATAGGCACAGCATGCTGGCATACCTGCATGCCAGACTGCTGAGACACAGGCTGTGCACCCCCCACACCCGTATCACTGACACCAGAGTTGTTGGCCCAGCGTGCATGCTGCTGCAGTGCCTGCTGGCTGGTGGCGGAGGTGGATGGTCCCTCCTCCACGTCCAGCAGGTCTGCATCACCGTCTGGACCCACCACCACCACCACCATCTCCTGAAGATGAACAGGATCTGTAACAGAAAGAGAGTACATGTGAGTGCATGTGAACAACTGCCCCCCCCAACACCACCACCATGCCATACCGTGCAGTGATGGGCTTTCACCTGTCTGGAATCCTCTGCCTGGTATGCCCGCAATGGCACTTGGCTGCATGGCCATGACCAGTGTCTCCTCCATTGGGGTCAGCTGCAACACCACTGGCGGGCTCCCACCAGTGCCAGCACGTGCCGCCCTGAAGGCTGCCACCTTCTCCTTCAGCCTCCTGCGGTCAGTCCCCATCTTCTTCTTGCATTCCTGCATGGAGCGCTGGTGGCTTCCGTGCAGGTTGATGGCCCGAGCTACCCCCTCCCATGCAGCTGCACGTTCCTGAGGGGTGCCCCTCCATCCACTCAATAGTGGCTCATCCTCCAGGTAGGCCTGGAAGAGGGCCTCCGTCTCTGCCGCTGTGAAGTTCGGCCTCCTCCTACGCCCGCCGTCCTCACCCTCACCTTGGCTCTGGTCAGTCATGGTGATCTGTATGGGTGGAAGTGGACACCTGTCACTGTGCAGTCTACAGCATTTCCCCATGAGCATAGGTGCCGGCCCGGGGGGGGCAGAAGCCCCCCACGTTTCTTCTCCGTATGGCAGATACTAATAGAAAAGTGCCCTTTGTCCCTTTCTAAGTGCCCTTTTGATTCTCAGCCCCCTCAGCCTTTATCATCCTCCGGCACCCTTGCCCATGAGCATTGTCCTGAGCATCACACAGCATGTAACTCACCTTCACCTGCAGTAACCGAATCTGCCAGCACAACCCACTGTCGCATTTTTATAGCTCAACACATGCAAATGAGGAGTGGTGCAACTTTAATGACATGCTAATCGTGCCACTGCGCCTTTGAATGGCTGATCGAATGATTTGCATATGTCAGCTGAATATCGCGAATTTGCTCTTTGCAGAATACGGAAGGGCCAGCTGAGCCAATGGCGCAGATTTGTGCCTGCGTGCTACACTGCATTGCGCATGCCCAGACAGCTTACGCATGCGTCTATCGCGCTGCAGACCTGCTGAGCGCGATAGGCAATTCAGGCCATGGCCACCATTGTGCCAGTGGCACTACAGCACTGGGCACTATATGGCGCTGTGGCACTACTGCACAATAGTCCACTGTGGCACTGGTATGCAGCTTGCAGTCGTGCATGATGCCTATACGTCCGATGGCACTGTGCGTAGCCTTGCGTCATTGCCGTGACCTTGTGTATGCCCTTTGCCCCCTGGCGCTGTTCGCATGCCATGTGTCCATCCCTATTGCGCTGTCTGGTGACAGCGCTATGTGAAGTGATGGCGCTGTTCGAACAGCGATTGGAGCCTGTGGTGGTTCTATTGCGCATCTCCACGGGGTTACAGTGCAGCGGAGCACCATATTGCCTGCTGTAAACTGCTGAGATGGCTAGGAAGAGGGCAGTGAGTTGAGCCCACTGAGGTGGCCAACCTGTGTGGCCCTGGTGGAGCCCCACTGTGAGGCACTCTATGGTGAGGCCCCCCTCACCATGGTGAGGATGCAAGTGTGGCAGCAAGTGGCCACTGACCTGGTGGAGGTCACTGGACGGGGCCGGTCTGCTGAACAGTGCCGGCACTGGTACAGTGACCTCCGCTGGAGGGAGCCGGACATGTTGGCCTGGCTGCGGGAACGTGCCAGGCGGGGCGTGGTGCCTAGGCCAGGTGAGTGTACCATCTATGCACCTATATTCTCTGTAGGGGTGTGTGCGCTTGTGTGGCTGTGCATAGGTGACGGCTCGGACACGGTTGGCTGTGTCAGTGTGTGCAGCTGTGTGATGGATGGTTATGGTTGTGTGGGCGGGCACTCTCACTGGGGTAGGGGGCACTCTGCTTTTGAGTCACACTGATGTTTGTCTCAACTTATGTCTCCCACAGGCCAGGATCTGAGGAGGCGAGCACCAGCTGATGAGGGGCAGGCCAGGGACCCGGTGCCAGCAGGGGGTGGCACCCCTACAGCAGCAGCAGCAGTGGGAGCAACAGCGGCAGCAACAGCGGCCGACAGAGCTGCTTGAGCAGTGTGAGTATCATGACTTCATCGATGCTATTGCATGCTGGGGGGGGAGACCAGTAGCCCTGCACAATACAACCATGCAGGAAAGGGGAGGTCATAATTCCACTATACAGGACACTAGTGAGGCCCCACCTGGAATACAGTGTACATTTCCGGAGACCATCCCTACCTACGGATGTACAGTGGGCAGAGAAGGTTCAGAGGAGGGCACCAAAGATGGTGCATGGCTTGCATCACAAGTCCTATGGAGACAGGTTGAAGGAACTGAACATGTACTCCCTGGAGGGGAGGAGGGAGAGAGGGGGATATGATAGAGACATACAAGTATCTTACAGGGTGGAACAGGGTGCAGAGAAACACTATTTTGAGTTGAAAAAGATGTTCCAGGACTACAGGCAATGGGATGCTGTTGGAGGGTGGACAATTCAGAGGACACATGAGAAGGACTGTCTTCACAGAACGGGTGGTGGACAAGTGAACACCCTGCCAGAGGAAGTGGTGGGGGCTGAAACAATCATGGGATTTCAGAATGCAGGATAGACAAAATGGAATTCTGGAGGTTAGGTAAGGGCAAACAGACTCTAGGTAAACAAAGTGAACTTACAGCTCAAATGCACAGACTGGGTTGGCCATAGGCCCTTATCTGCCGACACTGTCTTGTATCTATGTCTCGTATGCACGACACAGGTGACATGCATCACTGTGCAGTATCACAGCATGTCTGTGTATGCGCCACTGGTGGTCCATGCATGCACTGGGCACATAGCTGTGTAACTGGCATCGTACCACGCTGCCACATCACTTGCCAGCCTTGTTTGACCTGTGATGGACGCGGGCAGTGTGTGTGGGCAGTGGTGCGCATAGCTGGTGCTGCCTGTTTGTGATGGCCATGTGCATGTTCACTGTGGGTGGGTGTATGCCATCACAGGTGCGGGACATTGGGCTATATGGCTTGCAGGTTGGGTGGTGTTCAGGGTTGTGGTCAGTCACAGCCATTGACTGTGTTCCCATTTTCCTAGGTCTCGAGGTACTCCAGCACATATCCAGGGATGTCCGGGCCCTCAGACAGATGGTTAGTGATGACCAGGCCATCCTGAGGTCTATACACCGCCATGGCTCTGGAGGAGGCAGCATGGAACTGGCCGACAGCAGGCGGAGGACGGGCGTCCGCTGGCCAATGAGTTTCTTCCCTCCCACTTCTCCCATCCCTACCACCCTGCCTTCCTCTCCAAGTTTTTAATCCCTCCCTTGAACACCCCTTCCTTGTACCCGTCCTCCCTTGTAAATAGTTTCTATTGTTGTTGTTATTTAATATGTTCAATATACATTTCTATTTTGAATATATGAATACTGTGTTGGTCTCTGATTTGCAGCTGGCTATGGGTGCTCAGTTGCAGGTGTACATGCCATCTGGGTGGTTCGTCCTGGGTGTGTGTGCGTGTGTGTGCGTGTGTGTGCGTGTGTGTGCATGGGGAGGTATCTCCAGCATGGCAGTGGCTTTCTGTTGGTCTTGCCATCTGCTGCCACCCACTGCTGGGTGCACAGGGTGTGTCTGGCTTGAAGGCTTCTGTGCTGCACGGGGTTGATGTGTGCTGGGGGTGCATGGTTTCCCTGCAGTGCCAGTCACTGCACATAGGTGGTGTCTTGGGTCACAGTGCAGGGTGTGCTGTGCTGCACGGGGCTGATGTGCACTGCGGTTGTCAACCCCCTGTGTGTGGCACTCTCAGCCTGCCAGTGGTTGTGCTGGGGTGTCATGGCTCTGCTATGCTTTGTTGGCTTGTCCCCATGGGCAAGTAGATCATCCGTCCCACCCCTAGTGATGCTGTGCTTGGGGTGTGCAGGTGTGGTGTGGGTTCTGCAGTGTGTTCCTGTGCCCATGTGTGGCATGGCTGGTGGTGGGCCCCAGCCTGCCTCCCTGGATGTGCAGTTCCATTGCTCTGGAGGGGGGCTCTGCTTGCACTATGGCAGCTCTGGACTGCTCAGCTGGGCTGCCCTGGTTGCGCCATAGCGCAACATTTTGGCTCAGCTTCTCCTTCCTGGTTGCGCAATGGCGCAGTATGTGCGATATTCAGACGTTGGTTGCTTGCGCAATTTGCTCTGCTCCATGTTTGAATATCGCACCTGTTGCGCATTTGCGCAGCTGGTTTGTGCTTGCTCCTGCTGTTGCGCTCGTTTTGAGCGCAGTTTGAATATCTGGGCCTATATGTATATCATGGATTTGCTGATGGGGGTCTTTTCACCATAAACTTTATTATAAGAGATGAGCAGCAGGAAGGAGGGAGGGAGTTTGACCTGCTGTAAATCAATGGCACACAAGGCAGAGCAGAGAAGGCAGGAGGAGAAACAAAATGCCACCTTCTTAGGAGGAAAAAAGGATTACTGAGGGGATTTATGGGATTAGAGAGGGAGATGACCAGATAAAATCAGATTTGATCATCCCAATTAAGCATCAGGGATGTCCCCTTTAAGCAGGTCTAGCTTCCATAAAGTAAAATAGCCACTTAACCAGTTCCAAGCAGGGCATCCCAATGAAGTGGATGGCCCAATTATCCATGTTTTGATTAAGTGACTTGTACTGTACTTGGTTGTGTTTCACAAACCATTTCTTTTTTTTTTTATTCAAACTTTATTCACCACATTTTCGACAATACAAGAGGCAGTAATAATCATTTGAACCACAGGTTTTCAATCCAATTCAATACTGCCCCCCCAAAACCCCTACCCCTCCCACAGCACAGCAGCTCATTCATACACAATTGTAACAAGCTATCTGTGTTAACCTAGGATAAACTAAGGTACCAAAAAACTACACATTATTCCCTAGCCATCATAATTAGAGTGTGAAGGAGGTTCCAAATAGTCTTATATATGTGCAACCTATTCTGGAGGCTTGCAATAGCCTTCTCTGTGCGAAGGTTTGCTAGGATCTCGTGAGTCCATTCCTGGTATGTTGGACAAGTCTTTTCTTTCCAATGCCTAAGAATAATTTTTTTGACTGAAAGTGCCACCATAGAGATATGAAATCTCCAGATTCTGACCTTAATGAAAGACAAATCCCCCAGAAGACAGATATCAGGTGTAAAATAGTCCTGTAACCCCAATAAAGGATCCAGGTTGGATTTAATTAGCTCCCATAAAGAAACTATCCTGAGACACGACCAAAATAAATGAAAGGGTGATCCTGCTTCCTGGGAACACCTATTGCACCTGTCAGTGTTGAGAAGGCCCCATTTCACCAGTTTGACTGGTGCATAATACAAATTATGTAAAATGTGAAATTGTACAAGAAGTAATCTGTCTTGAGATATATATTTATAACAAAACATCCAGAGAACTGGCCAATTGAAAGTGTACTGGGGAAAAAATGAATTCCAGAAACTAATAGGGCCATTACTGCACCAGAACCGCCATTGGTACAGCACTTGATATATCTTAGATATCATGCCTGAGGAGCCGAGAAGAGAGGATAGTTCAGATACCAATGCAAAGGCTGCTGGGTGGGGAGGAACAGTACCAAAGACTGCAGTTAACAAGTGCCTCAGTTGTGTCACCCTAAAAATCTGAGAAACCGGAATATTAAACTTATTAATAAACTCGATAGATGAGAGCCAAACCCCAGTCTAGTCCAAAAATGAGGAGACTGTCCCATCCCCTAATTGAGGCAACCATGAACGGGAGATTTTGTGCTTATTTATGGTAAAGGCCGGGGAATTCCAGATAGATTGAGCAAAATCTTTACTTTGATTATATCTTAGAAAATAACACAGTTGTGAATGAACTCTTATTGAGGTCATGATAGTGGGGCATTTATTAACATTCTGTAAATGTGAAACTTTGAGATAAAACATGGTCGAGGGATCCATGTTCACAGATTGGATGAAGTCTAATTCTATATTAAGCCAAGCTGGTCTCAAGTTTTCCGGGCCCGGCCTAACCCATCTCAGGTATTTAGCCAGATGACTAGCCCAGTAATAAATTGCCAAATAAGGAATCTGCTGAACACCCTCATTTTTGGGAGCAGCTAACTTGTAGTATGCCAAAACTTGGTAAAGAGTTTATGCATTTTCTGAAAGCAGGATAAAGGGACAAATGAGTTAAGGTGGGACAGGCTTCACAAACCATTTCTGAAGATTTTTAAAATGCAGATGTAACTGAAAAGTTAATTCTGAAAGGGAGGAGCCACTGTTGAATATCAAGGCAGCATTTGCATATAGCAGAATATCAGTTCAGCGCACACACATCAGAGGGTGTTCAGAAATAAACTGAACAAAAGGGGCCCAAGGACTGAACCCAAAGGGACTATCATATTAATAGGAACCATGGAAGAGAGAACATCATTAATTTTAATTGTGTGTCTGCATGTGAGGGTAAGCATTCCAGCAGTGGAACTGAGCAGAATTATGAATTATTGTGCCCCATGACATCCATACATTCTAGGTGAATTCCACTTATAGAATGTTAGAAGGGATATTTTCTCTGTGGTCTAAGAATGCATTTTTAAATAACTACAAGAACGTCTTAATCTAATGATACCACATATTTATTTTTAAAGTTTGGCCCCATCTATGATCACAATAGTGTGCGCTTTGTTGTGGCATAATGACACTAGAGTGGTTGAAGGCACTTGGCAATGCCTCATACCTCATAATGCATTCAAAGAGTGTTATTATACCACAAGAATGCACACCCTGTTATGCCTTCTTGCTAAGTACAAACCACTTGATGAATTAATAATATATTTACTTAATTTCAAAGATTATAAGGTAATTTTTTTCTCTTGTCAAGTTTCTTTTCAGTGTACTAAGACCAGAATTTAATAAATATAATATCACAAAAATATGTAACAAATTAAAGCAATTTGCCCTTAATTTGTTTTACAGAACTGATTACAGCAGCTGGAAAATGAGCTCTATAATGATAATTGAAGCAATTGTATGTTTAAGGATACTGTGTATAATGAAATACCACTCGTGCATGCTGACGATTTTAGGTTTTGCAACTGATGCTAAATGTTGTATATATGGCTATTGATGCTGATGTATGCTTAGTTATTGTGTACAAAATATAGTTGATTTGCATACTTCTAATGTCTTAGAAGTTATACTGTATTTAGTAGAAATATGTTGTCCTTTTTTAATTATTTAGATACGGTCTGATTTTGAACAAATAGTAAAGTACACAGTATGTGAATGAACTATAAAAATTATATTTACATACCAATGTCAAACCTCTCCTGAATACTCTTTTCTTGTAATTTCACAATAGTTTTGACTGATCTGCTGTGCTTGAATGGATACCTATCCATGAAAGAAAAGCAAACTAATTAAAAAGAAATGTGCTTATGCATGCATAAGTGAAAGGTTACTTTTCAGTGCTACTGTGCTGCTTCAGCCTGTCTTCTTCTTTAGTCATTTCTGCATTCAGTAATGAAAATAAATAAGTAAAAAAATTTAAAAATTATATCATTAACATTTGTTGCCTCTTCCCATCACCTGTCATTCACTGTGTCGTGTCTTCTTCCAGTCACCAAGTCACTTATGTCTGCAGAGAACTGACATATAAGACTACACAAGCCAGGGGCTACTCATCTGTTAATATGCCTCAGGAAATCTCCCATCAGTCATCATGTTCTGCCTCCTGACATTTACCTTGTTCTATCCCCTGTGAATAAGCATATCATGTTACAGTACTTTTGTGAGCCGATGGCTAGTTATCAAGCAAGACTGCAGTTCGGATACTAGTCAAATTCTGGCTGTAGATACTCACAAGTAGCTCTAAAATGGCTCACAAGACAATTTGTTGAATCTACCAACTGGTGGTGCTTGCTAGCTGTCATGCTACATTGTAAACCTGTTTGTTTTCAATAGAATTAACCTGTTTTACTCTTTATTATAATTTAAAATGAAGACAAGAAGGGCATGGTATATTTGTAGAATTCTGGCCAGGATTCCACAATGAAAACCTGAACCAAAGCAGACCCAAAACCAAGGTTATTTGGCAAAACCAAATTCAGACCCTGAACCTCACCAGTTTTGTCCAGCTTTACTCCTTGATAGCATTGCAGAATATTGTTGCTACAGCTCAGCTGTGACTTACAAATATATCTTCCACGTTCTTCCCATTTAAACTGCAGCATCTCATATGTTACGAAATTAGAAATGACTCACAGATGTGTGTTTTATTACAGTGATGGCTTTGTTTTACTCAAAATTCTTAAAGGCACAATTTATGAGAGTATCCCAAAGTAATGACTTAGAAGTAATGCGCTGTGTCCAATAAATCTTACAGTTCTTACTCTCATAAGAAATATTCTTTTTCAGGTCCTCTACCTACTTTTGTTGGCTAAGACAATAATAAAAGTAATTTTCCTAGGTTTAATGCACACATCTATCAGCTGTGAAAGGAAGAAGTGGTAAATTATATTGTATTACATATTTTATGTTACCAGCAGGTGACTCTTGTAAAATAATGCAGCAAACAGATATATGTTTTTTTTTTCAAGGAGTACTGTAATAAAATGCATCACTAACTATGGTTGTGTTTACTCAGGAAAAAAATCACCTCTAGGGAAATGTACCTTGTGTTCATACTCTGTAAAGATAAGAATCTTGTTCACATGGAACTGAACCAGTAACTCTGAAACCCATTAAGTTTATAATATCATATCTAGCAACTCAAAATACCTTAATGGTGGGAGGTTTAATTGCTCCTTTGAGTATGAAACTAACAATGCATAAAATTATACTGTTGGTGTTCATAGATGGATTTTCATACCTTGGTGCCTTTTTTGTACAGATTAAACACACATGATTAATCAATTAGTATAAATTGAGTCTGTGGTTCTAGTGGAATAAATCAAAACAGCACTATGTGTACAAGCATTCAAATGGTTGTAGCCTATAATCCAAGACACCCCTGAATGTAAATCTCTAGAATTAGAGGCACCAAAATCATTTTAACCAAATCTCACAGATACTTAATTGGTAAGTCACTCTGAAGGTGAGTTACAGTACTATCTGGTAAGGACACCCAAGTGACAAACACAATGAGTCAAAACCAATGGTGGTTTGTCTAGAGAACTTGATTCTAGTCATTTTACAACTAGTTTTCTTGCCTGTTTATGGACTCTTCTAGTTCATGCTCCTAGCATGTTGATCCAGGAGTGGAGCATGATGGGGCTAAGCTGAGTTGAGTGGGTTGGAGAGGTGACTGTTGTACGTGAGACCAAGAGCAGACCCCAGCTTGTCAGTGCCACTGTGTGATTTCATTTTAATATATGTGTTGTGTGTTACAGTCACCCTTTGTTTATGTGTTATTAATTTATTCAGTTGACACAGCCACTACAAAAATAAAAATAGTTTAAATGTCATTCCTGTCTGGCCAAATAAAGCAGTTCAGATATGGTAGAAAATTAAAGATATACCAACAAGAAAGGAAAGTATACAATTTGGATAAAAGTCCAGTGTCCTTACAATAATAAACACCTCTACCTACTTAGAAATGTCTTGTCAGTCAGTGAAAACTTTAGAACACTGAATCATTAATTAGCAAACAGTTACAATAATAATTTTCTAAAGAAATACCATGCAGTGTAAGGCAAGACTACAGAAATAATTATTGGTAAAAAATTTGAAAAGGTCATCAGCAATTAGAAACTAACTCAGGAGAAAGTAGTTCATGACGAAGCTGAATAGGAAAATCTCCTAGGCCCAGATATTCAAACTGCTCCCAAAAAGTGCACAATAGCAGGACCAAGCGCAAATCTATTGCACCCATGCTCAAGAGATGTGATATTCAAAAACAGAGCAGGCCAAACTGTGCCTACAGCAGACGACTGAATATCGCACCACCTGTGCCATAGCGCAACTAGGGAGGGGAAGCTGAGCAGATCTGATGTGCCATAGAGCAACAAGGGATGTTCACCTGAGCAGTCCAGATGTGCCATAGCACAACCAAGGACACCCCCCAGCAGCAGAGCAATGTAACTGCACAACCAGGGAGGTAGGGGCCCACCACCCATGCCACAGATTGGCACAGGAACACACAGCAGAACAGACATTGTCCCCCACACCCCATGCACTGCACAACTGGGGGAGGGCTGGAATAATCACTGGCCCATGGAGACAAGCAAACAACCCACAGCTGGGCCATAGTGCCCCATCACAGCTACTGGCAAGCTGTGACTGGCATACAAGGAGGGCTGACCACCCCATGCCACACCATCCCCCCAATGCAGAGCACACCCTGCACCATGACCCCCAGACACTCCCCCATGAGCAGTGACCACCACAGCAGGAAACCCCATGCATGCCACCACCCCCGCTGTGATGCTGCAATCCATGCACCACAGAACCATGCAAGCCAGCCCCACCATGAGCACCCATCAGTAGGTGGCAGCACACAGCAATGCAACAATGGCAGACACAGTGCCACCATGCACAGTCCCCCTGAGGTACTGCTGAGAGACCAACCATGCATCGGCACATGAGGTACCCCACACGGGACAGGGTGTGCCCCGGACACAACCACCAGTGGTACAGCACCTTGCACAGTATTCCAATGACACACCCCGACCCACCACGGGCCACAATAGCCAGCATAGACACCCATAGTGGTGCACAGAAGCATGTACCACACCGGATGCCACACAATGTATGGACAGACACTTACCCATACCCTAGGGAAGAACAACACAGGGACGCAGTGGTGGGGCAACCAAGCCCCCAGTGTGGGCTCATGTAAACTGTGTACACACAACCCGCAGTCCTCCATGGCACTGGAGTGCCAGCTACCCTGCGCAGGCACTGTGGACCTGTACACCAGCATCATTCACCTGGAGCACAAGTCACAGACAGTGGGGCACATCCCCTGCAACACACACAAGGCACAGCATGGAGGTGGGACAACAACTGTGGTGCCCACAGTGCCACCCGAGGCAGACATGCACTACACCAGTGACAGGAGGCAACCCAGCAATGTGATGGGTACAGTGGCTGCCCTGCAGGGACTGCCACCACTGACATGCCAGCGGACCGGGCAGGTCACAGACATTCATATGTGCCAGCTGCACAGGCCATGGATGGGCCAATGGGTGTGCCATGGACACAGAGCATGCACCATGGACCACTGCACACAGTCATCCAGTGCACAGGGCACAACACACACACCACAGACACTGACTGATAGCTACCCCCACACCATAGTCACCTCCACACGGACACATACACGTACCCCTGACTGCACCACCCCTGACGCCATGCACGCCACTGCAGCTGAGAACCTATAGCCCACTGCAGATCAGAGACCACCACAGTATTCATATCAAAATTAAATGTATTGAACAAATACATAAAATTCAACTATATACAATATTACCATAAACTATATACAAGGTTGGGGGGCCACACACAAGGTGGGGGTAGGTAAAGGGCAGGGGTGGACAAATGGGATGGGAAAGGAGGGGTGTCAGGGTGGGTCCAGGGGGGTAGGGGAATAGTGAGACCAATTGAACCCTAATGGGAGCGCTTCTCCCCGCTTTGACTCCTCTGGGCTTTGTGCCTCCTTAGGACCCTGGTGTCATCAATTTGTCTGAGGATGTCCAGCGACGCCCTCACCACCAGTAATATCTCCTGCAGTGCCTCCCTGATTTCATATAGATGGCGGGTACCTAGGACAAGGGAGCACAGTCAATAGATGTGAATGCACAACCCTATACAGCCTGCCCACTGTGCATGGCATACGGCCATGGCACATACCTCTGTGATGGTGTGTGACCACCCGCAGTGATCACATCCACATGACCTGCCCACCCAGGTGCATACAGCCATGGGGATTGCTGCACACACCCACTGGCCAAGTCACGCACAGCACCACCGTGGCCATTTAGTGACATGGCTATGTGGTGGAAAGGCAGTGGTACAACCATGTACCTGGTGCATGCATGGACCACCATTGATGCACTCCCAGACATGCATTGCCACTGGACAATGTTGACTCTAACAAGTCGCGTGCATGGCAGTGGTATCGATGGATGGTGGCCATGCCCCGCTGCTGACCCTGTCACACAGCATACAATAGTAATCATGGATGTATGGCACTCACCTTCATCGGACCTGTCAAGTGGGTGGTGAGGGACCTCGCCCCGCCTGGCTGCACCATGCTCTTCCCGCCGCTGCTCTTCATATGCACGACGGCATTCCTCCAGGCCTGTAGGGCAAACATGGAGAGAGGAACATCAGTACAGTCCCGTAGCAAAGTCCCCCTGCCCCCAGGTGTGTGCCCTCCCACCCAGCCAGACTCACCCACCCCACACCCTGTGAACACCACCACAGCCAACCCAAGATGGTCCCGTCCCCATGTGCTGGACACATACAACACTGTTGCCCATATGGAGATAAAAGTGTGTTGACGTAACCCCTACCTGGCCATGCCACTGTGCCCTTCCTGGCACGTGCCCGCAGGTGTGCCAGTAGGTCCAGCTCCCTCTGCCACAGGTTCCTGTATCTGTGCCTGAACTGCTTGGCACTTCTCCCCCATCCAGTGGCCTCCTCAAGGGCAGTGGCCACCTCCTGTCACACCTGGGTCCTGGCCCTGTCCAGGGGCACCTCCCCAAACAGAGGCCCATGGTGTGGCTCCACAATAGCCTCTAGGTTGGCCAGTTCAATTGCAGACCACTGGGCTGCCCTTCTGTGTGCCATTCTCGGTTCTGTATTTGGCAATATGGTGCTCTTCAGCACAGCTCCCCATGTGCAGATGCTGCGCAGTACAGCACTGCCATTCCCTATCACGCTGTCACTGAACACTGCGATAGAGGTGCTCCCCTGCCTGATGCATGGCGCTAAGGAGGCAAAGGTCGGGCACAGAGTCAAGGGTCTCTGGCGCATAGACACGCACAGCACCATTGTAACACAATGCGTGTAGAGTGATTGGCTGCCTGTGTGCCAGCACCATAGTGGCCTACCATGCAGTTGGCCCAGTGCGCCTATGATGGCCCAGTGCCACAGCGCCATGTAGTGACCATCATTATAGCGCCACTGGCACAATGGTGGCCATGCCCTGCATTGCCTACAGTGCACAGCACGTCATCAGCATGGCAGATGCCTGTGTCAGCAACTCGGGCATACGCAGTGAGGTGTGTACCATGCATGTCACAGAACTGTGCCATTGGCTCAGCACGTTCAACACAATTGCACAAAGCGCAACAATGTGAAATTCAGCCGTCATATTCAAATCATCTAATCGGCCATTCAATGGTGCAGCACTACAATTTGCATCTACTTAAAGTTGTGCCTCGCCTCATTTGCATGGGTTGTGCTATAAAAGTGCGACATTGGGCTGCTGTGGCCATAGTCAGTTACTGCAGTCTATTGGTGAGTTGCATGCTGTTTGGGAGTGTGGACTGTGGATTTTGGGACATGCATAGGACTGCACAATCACAGGTAACAACTGCCATTCTTACAGGCTACATAATGACCGAGCAAGTTGTTGGAGAGGAGGAACACAGTGGTGGGAGGAGGAGGAGGAGGCCTAACTTTACCAAGGCCGAAACCGAAGCCCTGTTTGAGGCCTACCTGGATCAGGAGCCACTTCTCAGTGGACGGCGAGGAACACCTCAAGAACATGCTATTGCATGGGAGGAGGTGGCACGTGCTGTGAATCTGCATGGCAGCCACCAGCGCTCTGTGCAGAAGTGTAAGAAAAAGATGGGCACGGACAGGAGGAGGATAAAGGAGAAGGTTGCTGCCATCAGGGCAGCATGTGCTGCAACAGGTGGGGGACAGCCAGAGGTGGTACAGCTGACCCCACAGGAGGAGAGACTTGCTGGAAGCATGCAGCGCAGTGCCATTGAGGGTGTTCCAGGTGGTGGCTTCCAGACGGGTGGTGGCCCATCACTGCATGGTAAGTCATGGTCTGTCTATGGGGGGCAGGGTAGGTCACATGCAGTAATGTGACTTTGCTTTCTCTTACAGATCTTGAATGTCTGCATGGGTCAGTGGTGGTGGGCCTGTCCACTGAGGACAGTCAGCTGGAGATGGAGGAGGGCCCATCCACTTCCACAGGTATACATGGATCATTGCGACAGTGGGGCCGCATGGCTGTCCACACTGATGTCGTTGTAACAGGTGTGGAGGAAGCCCTGCCTGTGTCCCAGCATGCTGGTGTCTACGGATGCCAGCATGCTGTAACTGGGGCTGATGCAGAGTCCGTCACTGGTGATGATGATGCTAACGTCATGGACAGTGACACATGTGTGCCACAGGATGGCCACACAGCAGGGCACTTTGTGCCCATGGCTGTGGGTGGTGCTGCTGTGGAGGCCTGCGTGTCAGCACAGTCCCAGCCTGTGCCTGTCAGCACCAGTGGGGCAGCACTGGTGTCTGTTCAGGACAGTGGGACTGTTGCGGCCACTGCGGTGGCACCAATGAGCCCTGGGGAGCGGCAGCCGGAGGGGCAGCATCAGCAGTCAGCCAATGGGCTTGGGGGTACAGGGTTCAGCAGTGGCATCTGTTCCCCACCTGTGGACATGCCCAGACCTGGTCCTGGTGTGCAGCACCCACTCTCATGGGGTGCTGATCATCTGGGCCGTGCACACCCTGAGGGACAGGATGCCAAGGAGGCAGATGACCTCTTGGATGAGCACACCCGCCTACTGCAAGCATCAGTCCAGCAGCAGATGCAACTTGCGATGTCTGTGGATGCACTGTTTGTGGTTCTGGAGTGGGCAGAGGAGCGTTGCAGGAGGGACACCGCTCTGATCCTGGCAGGGATGGACCATTTGCAGGAGGATGTGACTGCTGCCATTGACAGACATGCACAGGCATTCACTGCTGTCATGGCCACAGTGGGCACACAGTCAGGTGCCCATGCATCGCAGACACCACGCCGTGCACTGTCCACCCCCCATTTCTAGTGTCATGAGACTCCCACCCTCTCGACACCGGGTTCAGCTGTGGGCATCCCAAGCACTCCTGGCACAGGCATGTTTAGTGTGCTGCAGACCCCTGCTCATGCACGGTCATGTTCACGCAGTAGAACCCCTGGGGGACCATTGGTGCCACCCCATGAGGCCAGTGGTCAGCCTGTCAGTGCTGGTGGGTCTTGGCGGGGCCACCCACACATCCAGGGTGGCAGGGGCACTGTGTCGCATGACTGACCTGTCTCCCAGTGTGGCTACTGTCTGGTGCTGCCCTGTGTGCATTGTGTGTTTCAGTGGGCAGTACACGTGTGGGTACCCGGCCCTGCACGCGGGCACACAGTCCACCTACACACCCTCCTGGCTGCTGTCCACAGTTGCGTGTGCATAATGATGCCTGCATTGCGCAGTACACCAATGTGCAATGGTGCTCAGCATCTAACACACGCACATGGACAGGCAGTGGGCGTGGTGGCCTGTGGACATGTGTATTGCTAGGGTTGGCATTCTGGTCAGTGTGCCTCCTGCCTTCTGTGCACATTTGGTGCATTGTGTCTGTGCGTGTGTATGTGTCCGTCCACATGGCATGTTAATCCTTACCCCATCCCTGGTTGTGTATGTGTGCTTCTGTGCCCTGCCACTTCCCTTGACAGCATGCACCGCTGGTGTGTGTCCATGCATGTTTGTGTGTTGTGCCTTAGCCACTGTTGGTTGCACATGGCCCCATGACTTACCTGGGTTGGCTGAAGTGCTCCTTTGTGATGGTGTCCCAGTGCAGCTGTGCCAGCTGGATCAGTCGGGGGTCCCGTCGGCCAAGGGGGCTGCCCATCACCATCATCACCAGGGTCCTCATTGTCCCCATCACTGTCCTCCTCTTTGACCTGTATGGCTATCCCACACACATTCATTGGCCATGTTGTGCAGGATGCAACAGGCCAGGAATAGCCCTCAGGCCTTTGAGGGGCTGTACTGTCAGGCAATGCCGGAGGTGTCCAGGCAATGGAAATGTGCCTTCAGCATACTGAACACCTGCTCAATGATATTACATGTGATGGCGTGTGCCTCATTGTAGCGTTGCTGCGATGGGGTCGCAGGCTGCTGGTAGGGTGTGAGCAGCCAGGGACGGAGTGGGTATTCACTGTTACCTGTGTGTAGAGGGTGGAGGTTAGTTTGGTGATCAGTATCGCCCTGCTCCGGGCCATGTGGGCCACTACCCATGTCACCTCTGGCCATGCCCCCCCAGGCCCTATGATTGTCCATGTGGTTTGCATACTCACCCACTAGGTGGCCAGTGGGGATGTCCCCACTCTCGAATCTGTGGCACAGTGCTGACTGGTGCCAGATGAAGGCATCGTGTGCTCCCCCAGGGTGCGTGGCACAGACATTGATTATGCGCCCCCTGGCATCGCACACCACCTGGCAGTTGATGCTGGCATAGCCCTTGTGATTTATGTATGCAGCCCCCTTGGGGCCTGGTGGTGTGCATATGGCAACATGGGTGCAGTCTATTGCCCCTAGCATACCAGGCATATGTGCTACCCTGTGGAACTCCTGTATGTTTGCTGTGCACTCCGCCGCTGTGCTGGGAAAATGGAAGTACTCCACAGCATGTGGCAGCAGTGCAATAAGGAATTGGGTGAGGTGGTGTGATGTGGCCGACTGGGTTATGCCTGTGGTGTCCCCAGTTGGTCTCTGGAAGGTACCCCGTGGTGAGCAAGCACATGCAGGCTGTTACTTTAGTCTCCACTGACAGGGCATGGCTCCGTTGTGTGGGTGCCTGCATCACATCACTGCACAGCTCACAGAGCTGCCTCAGAATTGCCCTATTCAGGCAATTCAGGCCCACAATCTCAATATCAGCTCAAAGCTGGTGTGGGCTCGGTACTGCCTGTTGGGGGCATACCTCCGGCTGGCCCTTCCATGGCCACGCCCCCCTGCCACATGCCTTCTCACCCCCATTATAATGGCCTCCATCTGGAAAGTGGCACTGGCCATGTCCCTGGCTTGTGTTCACCCCCCCCAGCAGTTGTTACTGTATTCCCCCTGCTGTCCTCCCTACTACTTCCCCTGTACCAGGAACACCTGCCTGTGGTGGCCTCTGTACTGTGTGGCACTTCCCCCTTTTGCACTAGCTGTGGCTCCCCACACCTTCCCTGTGCCTGGGTGTTCAGGCTGCCCTTTCCCTGGCCTGCCCTGTTTGTCCCTCCTGCCCTGTCTGTCTGCCTAGGGTTCTGCCTCATGTGGCTTCCCTGTAGCGTTCTTGCGCCTCTCCCTTGGTCCTTTTTATTTTGGCTCATTTCCGCTATGGCGCAACTTCCGCTTGCTCCCCATTGCGCATGGTGCAAGTCGTTGAATATCGCATTGTGCTATTTATGCATGGTTCCTCCCCCTTTGGTTGCACATGCCTCCATTATCATTGCGCTGTTGCTCAGCATGATTTCGGGGGCGCAACTGCCTCCTGCTGAACATCACAGAATGGTGCAATTTCGGACTTGCACAGGTGCAACCCTATTGCGCATGGCTCAACTCTTTTGAATATCTGGGCCAGAATCTAACTCAGGCATAAAAACCTTAATAAGATTTAACTCCAAAACACAGGGTCCAGGTAGTTGTGCAGTCAAGCAAGAAAAAGCAGAGAGGGTTGATCTGAGATGAGTGCAGCTCAGTTTGTTCTGAGAATGGCCCAGGCCATCGGAGTGAAGCTGAAAAGAAATGGTAAATTCAGATATTATTTAAACCTTTTACATTGATGCTGACTCCCTACATCAAACAGTTTTTAGTGGTAAATTAAAGACACAATTGCTGGGTGGGATGCAAAAAAATATAAAATAAAATAAATAAGAAAAGATGGTTCCCACAACTATGTGTCTATAACAACAGCAACAGAAGGATGCTCATAAACCATGTGGATACTGGAAGATATTCACATGGATCACAGCCAATCAGAAGTATGGGTTCTTCTGATCAGTTTTATAATTATATGATTCAAATCATGCAAAGGAATAGCAAAATGTACCTAAACTTATCAATGGTTCATGAGAACTGCTTGTGGTTCATGTAACCTGTGGTTAGTCCATATTATATTTGTTTCATTATTCTAGTATAGATTATAGAGACCATCCCACTCCTAGTTAATAGAAGAACAATATTAGAATGTCTTATTCAAATTATGTTTTAGAATTTAAAAAAGAACATAACAGGTTTCCCATGTCTGGGTTGTTAGGCAAGTCGAAGAGCTGCACTAGAATACCACTCACTATCCTAATGTCATATTGACTAGCTAATGCTGTCATGTAGTATACTGTATGTATAATAATGTTAATCTGTAACTTTGTTAAAGTTATATGTCAGTAGGCCAGCAACTCACAATCTAAATGCCTCAGAATGTGCTCTGGTGGTTAGAGCATTTTTTTGAAAGAGGGAGATCACATGATCTCACTCCACTAGGGACAAAATACTCACTGTGAGACCTTGGGCAAGTCACTTCACCTCTAAGTGCTACAGTCCACCCAGCTGCAGATATGGTCAGAGCCAGGTTCACACTGAAAAACAAGATTGTTCAACTTAGCTGGGCTATTTGGATCTCAGCTGGGCTATCTGGGGAATAAAATGTTACAATTAGGAAACTGATTTCTACTGACAGTTTTCAAATGTCAACAATGAACTCAGAACTTTATTAGTAGAAGCTAAAACCCATAACCTTTGCAGCATATGCAATAAAATACACCAAAGAAAGAAAATAATAGACACATTTGATTTAACATTGCATCTATCTCAAATGAAAAGAACAAAAATTAGCTGGTGTGCTGACAGGGCAGGTCTAGTGATGGCAACATTGATACTGTATATAAGGCATGCATTTGATTTGCTAACTTTTTCATCTGTAATGTTGATATTGTATCTGTACTGGATTTGGTAACTATTTTCTCTACATGTCTTGAATTGTAAAACATTTTGGGATACAGTGTTGGTCCCCCCCCCATAGAATAGTTGCATCAGCATGCTCTTTTATCCCCCTCTTGGGGTTTTAAAGCATGTTGAGATAGAGCTGGATCCCTCACACACATGCACTGTCAGACATAATTGCAGCAGCATTCTTTACCCTCCCCCAATCTCCTGGATGGTCATGTTTTGATATATAGTGTTGGTTCCCATGGCCCCCCATACAGACATACATGATGGTACAGAAGGAGCATTCTCCTAGTACAGGAGAAGCATTCTCTCCCCTCCATCTCCTGGATTTTATTGTTTTGGGATACAGTGCTGGTCCCCATGTCTACTATACAGGCATATTTAGAGGTAGGAGAATGCTTTCTCCTCCATATCATGGATTATTGCACATTTTAGGATACATTACTGATCCCAGTTCCACTGTCCCTCAATCATGGCACACTCTTCCCCCGCCCAAGCCAATTCTTGCTCTGTTCCTGTGTTCCCATAAACTAATTAAAAATGTCAGCCTCCTGGCTGTATGACAGAAGCTGACAGAGTCTCTTAAAACAGTCCCTCTCCATAACTCATCCAAATGACTAAAAATATGTTTTTTTTTTCAAATCTGAGAACCTCCAGACCCTGGTGATTTGTGGGAGTAGTGGTAGTCCAGATTCTGAGTTGTTCAGCTGATCTCTCTCCTAAACTCATAAAGCTCCTTCCCTGATAGCCTAAGACAGTCATATGGCCATGTTTGTTTTGCAATTAATTCTTTTTATTAAATTTTTAAACCTTTTAACATCCAGAAGAGTGGTTTCTCAACTAAGAAATTAGATGCATCCAAATACACAAGGTGAGTAACATACACCATGAGACATTCCAACAACTTGCCACAAAGACCAGCATGCATCCCATATGAAAGGCCAATACCAAATACAGTGGGTGTGAGAAAGGGGGTATGAGGTAATCCCTGAATTGGGGAGGGGGCTGTCTAATTGCTGCCAAGAAAGTAGTCTAGTGTGGATCTGCTGTTGCATATGTAGAGTGCAAAAAGGATGCCCATTCTACTGGTAAACCTCTAGAGTGTCTCTGGCAAAGAGTGACATCTCTGCCATATTAGCTAGGGTACAGACTGCTAAGAGCCACTGTCCCCCAGATGGGATTTTATTTCTTCTCCAGCTCTGCAATATGAGTTGTTTTGCCTCAACACTGTCCATAAGAAGCCAGTGCAGCTGAGTTTTGTGCAATCACAAAGATGGAGGTGGGGAGTCTCAGCAGACACAAGGGAGAGTACAGGGGGAACTCTGCCTCCAAAATAGTTATACAACATGAATGGATGTACTTCCAAAAAGGGCCTAGCTTATCACAGGATCACAGAACAAACAATAAGTCCTCACTTGGGCTTTGGCACCTCTTGCAGTAATCAAGGGACATTAGTCCTAATCTCTGAAGCTGTGACAGCATACCTTACCAGTACTGCATTACCTTATTTTGTATTAGTATATGGTGTGCACAACCAGGATAGTGGGACAGTGGAGCTGTCTGCATTAATGATGACATATGGCAGACTGATTGGTCAGTCTGCCTAGCATCATTGATGGAGGCAGGTCATCAGCCTTCTCCCAATCATTTGCACTTCATTCTTATTCTCTCATAGCTATATTTTGGCTATTGGGGATGCTGCACTACTGCTGGTTTAGGGCAGGGGAGACTGACATAATTATTCAGCATTTTCCCCTTAAATTGTGGATTAAAGCTCACAAGAAGGGCCTAGGACCTGTTGTTGTTGTTTTCATTTTCTGTCCACGGCACCCATGGACAATCAATAGCTAAATTGCTGATAGTTTACAAAAGTTTAATTTGACCAGTCTTGGAGTACGCATTCACAGTATGGCACTCTGGTTTAACAAACAAGCATTTGTCAATGCCGAATGTTGCTTGCTTCTATGTGCTGTTTAGGTATTTGGAAGTCATTGGAGTGCAAATATTGAAAATTTGCGAACTTACTACGCCAGCGTAGGAACTGCAACGTACCGTGAAACAGTCACTGTTAGGAAATTTTCACCTAAAATGTTCAAAATAGCCATTTTAAGACCCTCTAGTCATGAACAGTGTCAGTGTGATTTTGTTAATGTGTCCCATACATTGAGTTTGCACAACCGACTGCGCCTATTGTTGCCATATGGCGGAAACATGTTTTGGGCAGGATGTGAAAAATGACAGCTGTACTGCTCATAAGGAGGTGTGGTATAATGGCAATGTTGAAAATCTGGGTGGAACTATTGAAAATTGCAAACCTCACGAAAGGCATGAGGAACCGCACAACACACCAGAAACAGTCATTTTAGGAATTCTTTCACCAAATTTTCAACATTGCCATTTTAAGATCTCTGCTCATGAACAGTGACACTGTGATTTTCTTAATGTGTCCCATACACTGAGTTCGCACACCGACTGCGCCATTGTGCGCTACATGGGTGGAAACATGTTTTGAGCAGGATGTGAAAAATGACAGCTGTACTGCTCATGAAGAGGTGTGTTAAAATGGCAATGTTGAAAATCTGGAGTGAAAATATTGAAAATTTGTGAACTTACGAGCCTGCGTAGGAACTGCACAACGCACGCTCGTAAAACAGTCATTTTTAGGAATTTTTTCACCAACTTTTCAGCATAGCCATTTTAAGACCTCTGCTCATGAACAGTGTCACTGTGATTTTCTCAATTTGTCCTGTACATTGATTTCACATCAACTGCCATTCTGCGCTACAAGGGCAGAAACACATTTTGGGTGAGATGTAAAAATGACAGCTGTACTACTCATTAGAAGGTGTGGTAAAATGGCAATGTTGAAAATCTGAGCAAAATATTGAAATTCGCAACTTACGAGCCTGCGTAGGAACTGCAAGCGAGCGTGCGCTCTTAAAACAGTCATTTTTTGAACTTTTGGACCAAATTTTCAACATGGGATTTTTGGGACCCCTTCTCATGAATGATGTCACTGTCATGGTGGTATTCAGGCCCAAAGAGTGATTTCGCAGTCACTGCGCAGTCACTGCGTGAAATCACCCTTCCGGCCCAAATAACGCCATGACAGTGACATCATTCATGAGAAGGGTCCTAAAACCCCATGTTGAAAATTTGGTGCAAAAATTCCCAAAAATGCCTGAGATATGCAATAAAGTTGAACCCTCCTATCTAGCCCATTATACAGCTTACCGGCATTTCCTCAGTTCGCGGTCGGCTTTGAAGAGTGCAGACGTGTTCCCGGTCCACCGAAGATCGTCGCGCCAGAGTCCGGAGGTAAGTATGGGGTGAGGGGGGTGTGGGGAGGCTGGGTGCACAGTGGGTGGGTGCTGGTTGTGGGAAGGGTTCGGAGACGCTGTGACAGTTTTTTACAAGTTTAAAACAAAAAGACTACGAGAGACGCTTGCTATGCTGGGTGGGATCCCAGTGTGGCACAAGGACGGGGGTCCATTCCACGACGGGGATTGGGCAGCCCGTCGGTCACATGAACTGATTGCCACGCTGGGGTGGGTCCCAGCGTGGCACCACCTACGGGGACGACAGCAGCTCAGCCAGCGGGGGATTGGGCACCCCATCGGCTACACAGGACATGCAGGGGTGGCACACGTGTGGGGGGGAGCTACGCTTATCGGTGCTCACTGAAGCGTAGCTCCCCCTTTCAACTGTATGCCACTGCATTTTGGAGCCGGTCATAGACAGCTCCAAAAATGCATTAAGCTCATAGGACTGCACCTGCCAGCTCACTGACTGAATTGGAGGAGGAGGTGACACACCTCCGAAATCTCCGATGATGGCACTATGTTTCTTGCACATGTGTGCAAGCAACATAAAAAGGGGAGTAACAAAGTCTATTTGGACATGAGTCACAAAAAAATTTTGTAAATGAAGAATAGTATGCTAGGAGAAAAGAGATGTTAGGTGTGGAATGTTTAGCGAAGAAAGGCAATTTGCTTGAAGATTTTTTCATGTCCATTTAAAAGCCAGAAGACAAGCTTCACATCTTGATTTGGGTAAACCATAAAATGGATATAATATAAGCAATTAGAGGATGTGGAATATAAATACAGGGAAAACAAAAAGGTTTAAAAATAATTGCATATCTTAGGAAGTGAAAACATTTGGGTGATTCCCAGTGTTAAAAAAAGACGTTGTCTAAGAATTGGCTGCTATTAAACAATTTGGGCCTCTAAACAAAATCAGTATAATTATTGATATTAACTTGTTTTGTCAAGTATATGGATTTAATCTGAAAGTAGTATCTGTATAATGTATTACTATGTTTGTGTCATAGTGTATGTGTGATAGTATTGATGTCTTCCTTTTATTTATTTTAGTGTGATAGATTTTGTATATTATTAAAAGTATTGCAAATTTTACTTTATATGTATAGTATTAATTCTGCTGTCCTGCTTAAGAAGCAATTAAGTACTACTATGCAGCCGCTGTTGCCTGGATAAAGTGCTTAGAATGCCATAAGACAGTAAACAGGCCATCAGTGAGATGCCACAGCTCTGTTGTTAAGCACATTGAAGCTACTGAGGCATTACGGGTGGAGTGAATCATATAGTGTGACAGCCCCTTTATTCTTTAAACACATATTCTGTCATGTGTAGAGTGAAATTCTACCAAATGACCACATCTTGTTTTATGCGATACTGAGGCAGGCACATTTTTATTTCTGTCTCCTGTAACTGCTGCACTTACCTTGAATGAGCATGTAAAATGCCCACAAACGTTACTATGCACCAAACATCATCTCTGATGTCTGCCTGCCCAAGAACCTCCTGCACTACCTAGTTAATACAATGTGCCATGCATGGAACACTGTATAACTTGCCATCCACTGTTGCTTTACCCACATTTCATTCATAATTAGTAGATATGAAGTCACTTTTAAGTCTTGGTTCAGCCACATGTCAATTCCGTCCAGCTGCTAGACTAAATTATTAGCCAGTGTGTGCTTCTGAGATTGAGGTAATTGATAAAGTTTCTTGTAGCAAATTTCAGAAGTGGGAGTTATATGCAATTACCAGTAGCACAGAGAAGGCAGAAGTATTGAATAAATACTTCTGCTCTGTCTTTACAAAATGAAAAGGTGGGTCAGTGCCACAAGGGAGGAAGGGGGAAGGGGGGACAAGAAATGAAGACAGGATCCCAGATATAAGAGTGAGAGAAAGACTCATAGCCTTCAATGCTGATTAGCCCCCAGGTCTAGATGGTATTCACCAAAGGGTCTTGAGGAAGGTGGTAGAGGACTTGGCAGTTTCAGTGATGGAGCTGTTTAACAGTTCACTGGATATGGGGGTGGTGCCCCAGGCATGGAGAACCAGACATGCGGTGTCACTCTACAGAAGTGGGCCCAGAGATGACACAGGCAACTATAGGCTGGTTAGTCTGACCTCAATTGTTGATAAGCTTCTGAAGACAATCCTTAAGGAAAGCCTGGTCAGGTTCATGGAGGTGAATGGTCTCCAGGATGAAAAGCAGCCTAGGCTTTTGGCAGAGAGATCCTATCAAACTCATCTGATCTAATTCCTTGACTGGGTAACAAGAACAGCAGACTGGGGCCAAGCAGTTGACATATGGTACTTGGACTTCAGCAAGGTCTTTGACTTTGTGCCCTATGAGAGATTGATCAGGAAGTTGGAGGACCTGAGGCAAGAGCTAAACTAACTAGGTGTGTGGCAACTGGATGAGAGGAAGGATCCAGGGGCAATAGTGGGGGGCGCTCTCTGCATCAAGGGAAGTTACCAGTGGGGTAGCACATGGCTCAGTACTTGACCCAGTGTTATTTAACTTATTTATAAGTGACACTGGATATAGCATAAATGGCAAGATCATCCTCTTTTTGGATGACACCATGCTCTGTGGGATGTTAAACACTGCTGAAGGGACACAGGACCTTAAGAAAGATCTAGTCAGGCTAGAAAGTGGGTCTGGAATATGGGTACTTGGGTTCAATGCAAAGAAGTGCAATCATACACATAGGAAACAGGAACCCAAGGGCCAACCACTGCCTGGATGGGGTCCAGTCAGCAAATCAGAAGAGGAGAAAGACTGGTTGTAGCCTTGAGCAGTGAGTGAGAACAATGGACACAGTAAAGAAAAGCAGTAGCCAAAGCAAACTAAATCCTTTACTGTGTTGCAAGGGGGATCATGAGCAAGGTAGAAGAGATTATATTGCCACCATACAGATCCTTGGTGTGGCCATGGCATGCAGTATCGGAGACCATATCAAGTTTTAAGTTTCAAGTTTTATTTGTTCATACAAAAGATTTGTTACAAAATTTTGGACATTACAAACTTAACAGACTACGTACAAGAGATATATTTCGATAAAGAGAGAACTTATCAAAATAAGTTAATTTCACAATAAAAGCATTAAGAACAGCAATATCAAAGATAAAAAGGGTCTTTATACCCAAATACCTATATAATAAATAAATCCGTATGTTTAATTTATTCCCTTCTAAGTTTCTTCTTATAGGCTCTTTTTTTATACTTATTTTAGATATAATAACATTTCCAATCCTTATAGCCTCTTCAGATGTCCTTAGGTGCATCATTATAAAAACTGGGTTATAATCTAAGTCTGCGTATTTCATCAAGAAATCCCTAAGGAATTTAGTACGAGAGTGATTATATAGGGGGCACTGTATTAAGACATCTGATAGTGTTTCAATAAAGCCTTTATTACATAAATATTTTGTCTCCTTTGACTTATCTTGGGTTATTAATCTGTTGTAATACGTATATTTTTAAGTAATTAGTCCAAATCATGCCCAGGCAATTGCTTTATGGTATTTGGGGGCTAAAAAAATTTGAAGGTAATCCTCTAGATTTGAATCAATTTTATATTGGCTAAGCCAGGAGGCTTGCCTATGAGTACAAACTTGGTTCATCTGAGTATCTGAAGCCAAGAGTATTATTGTCTTTTTTTATTGAGTCTTTATACGACTCATGATTCTTTATGTTAAGGTGATAATTGTACCATAACATGCATAAATGTAGAATTATGAAGATTCTGCAAAAGTGCCTTTAACCATGGAGAAGAGAACCCCTTTTTGTACCATACTTCTTTTCATTGACACATAATAACAGTAGATCATTTTTGTTATTATTAATTATTCTAAGCCAGTAAGAGATTAACCTCAATTTGGTGAAGTCAGCCAAAGGTAATCTACCTAGTTCTGCTCTTATGATGGCACCTGCCATTGTAGCTGTTACTTGTAAAATGGCTTTGTAATAATACAACAAGGGTTAATTCTAGTTGTGATATTTTTTTTAACTCCCCATATTTCAGCCCTGTACAAAAGTAGAGGGGTAATTTTTGCTTCCCCTGCCTTGATGGCTGGAATTAAAAGGGAGTCACCAAATTTAGAGTTAAATCTTTACAATGCTTTGGCTGCATGCTTTGCTTAAACTATTTGCTCCTTTATATATAAATTCAAAAACCTTTTATAATGAAACATTATGCCAAGATATTTATATGATGAAACCATTTCAATGTATTTGTCTTTATAAACAATCTGTGGCTTTAATAATTCATTCCCAAAAACCATTAGTTTTGCTTTCTCAAGGTTTATTCCCAGTTGTAATGTATTGCATTTATTTGTACGTTGGTCAGGTTTAATTTGTAATCCTTTAGAGGACAAAGACAGAAGTATTAAGTCATCTGCATACGCAAGAGAATGAACATGTAAGTTCTTTATTTTGGGGAGTCCAAATGATTATTCAGATCAAAACTTAATAGGAATATATATATATATATATATATATATATATATATATATATATATATATATGTAGATGTAGAGCAAAAACTCAGTTTAATGCATCAGTTAGGATTGTTTCACAGTGACAAAGTAGGAAATTCAGTGTTAGGGTTGAAACCCCACCTTGGACCACCCAGCCACCCCCAACCAGCACAGGGTGCGCATTGTAGTCTCAGCCTAACTCTCACCCTATCACATGCGTAAAGAAGCAGAGATATAGGAGAATAGGGCGAGAGTTAGGACCAAAGGCCCCAATGCGCACCCCAATGCTGGTTGGTGGGGTGGGCTGGGTGGTCCAAGGGGGGGGTTAACCCTAACACAGAATTTCCTCACTTTTGTCACTGTGGAACAACCCTAACTGATGCATTAAACAGAGTTTTTTGCCTCTAATTTCTCTTATTTTTGAGAGTGATACCGAGAAATAGTGAATGTAATAAAGCAGCCCCGCCACATGATGCCTTGTGACATAGTAACAGGAACAGCAATGCAAACAGAAGCAGTAACAGTGGCACACATGGTAATGCAAGTGTGAATGAGAACAGAAAGGGTAACGCACATGGTGGCATAAATGGGAACGGTCCACCACGTGATGTCTTATCACATAGTAACATGGTACCCGCAAACGCAAATGGTAATGGCCACGGTGAAGCAAAGCAAAACAGAAATAGAAACAGTACTGTAGACACAAATGGTAAAAAATAATGGAAATGCAAGCGCAAATGAAAACGCAAAGGAGAATGCACATGGTGGCGGAGACGTGAATGGTAAGTGAAATGGGTACGGAACCGCAAGCAGAAAGGGCAACGGTAACAGTAATGGAAGTGCACAGACTGGTTTTCTGCAAAAGCTTTATAGAGAAAGACAGTGAGTACAAAGAATGTATGCATAATAATGGGTCTCGGAGCAGAAAATGAGGAGTTGGAATACTAAATTGCTTATATCACAGGAACCGTACAATGTAGAAATACAATTTAAAATTCATATGATTTAAGACTTTCTTGGCTAGTTTGGTACTTAGCCCCAATGAGGGGGCTAAGCATTTTTCTGATGAAAAGTCCGTATCTCACACCGTTTCTGAGATACATGCCCTGAAAGGCGCGGCGAACGCTGTAATGTTATCCTATGGGGAGAAAAGAGACGTTCGGAGTGCCATAACTTTGGCTCCCTGTAATATTTTTTCACCAAACCACTAAAAAGCACATCTGTGGGATGTTGGCTGTGTTCCCTCCAAATTTCAGCCCAAAAGACCAAACCGTTATTTTGCAGCCGGGCGCCAAAGGATTGCTGCAATGCGTCGGACACTGTAATGTTATCCTATGGGAAAAAGTGTCAAATTTGGAGTACCATAACTTTGCTGCCATGTAATATTTATTCAACAAAACACTGAAAGGCACATCTGTGAGGTGTCGGCTGCATTCCCTCCAAATTTCAGCCCAAAACTCCAAACCATTGTTTTGCAGCAGGGTGCCAAAGAATTACTGATATTTTCCCACAGCCTAGAAAAGTACTGTCACAATTTGCGAAAGCTTTCGCAAATGCATTCAACAGTGTTGCAAGTTCGAAAGTACTTTGCAAAAGTACTTTTTCCAGAAATATGAAAAACATTTCTGGGGTGTTTTACCCCAAAATAAAGACATGACTAGCATCCTCAGGGTCCGACTAGGTGAATACAAAAGAATTAGGTTGATAGAGGTTCCCAAATTTAAATGCCAAGCATTTTTCTGATCACCAACTGAAAACAAAATGGCAGATTTGAGACAGTAAAAGGGCCATTTGCGAAAGTAAAGACTGCATTTGCGACACTGTCGAACTTTTTAACTTTTCCCTTTGACTTATAATGGGAACTTGTTTTTTGAATAACTTTTGAACTGTTTAATAATTTTTCACGAAATCTTTGAAAGGCACATCGGGAACCCTGACCGCACGTTCCCTGAAGATTTCAGACCAGTCATGCAAACCATGCGACCTGTAGGTGCGACCGTAGAATTCTCAAAAAAGCATAAATGCACATGCAGATCATGCTTTATAACTCTGCAGCCGTATATCCGACCAGTATGAAACTTGGCAGATCCAAAGGTGTATGGGTTTTGAGCGTGTATTCCAAATTTTAGGTAAATCTGTGAAACAGTTGCAAAGTTATTAAGGTGCAAAATTTGGGGTTTAACATGTAAATGGCTCCTCAACCCTAACTATGGTAGCACTACCATGCTACCATATTATATATATATATATATATATATATATATATATATATATATATATATATATATATATTAAATAGTAACAGTGCCAATAAGCAGATTTGCTTAACCCCTTTATTAGATGGAGAATAATCAGTAATATTGCCCAACTGATCAAATCTCACTGCTGTACTTGTGTTAGAATAAAGGAGGGGAGTCATGTGGTGCAGTTTTCATGGCAGCTGCCTGATTTAACTGTTCCAGCCTCCTGCTCCATTACAAGCCTTTCATATAGTGCCAAGAAAGAGCTATACCAAGTGTGGTCGCTGATTTGTGTACCTGAACACTGCCAGAGTACCTTGCAAGGTTTTCAAGCACTGAAGGAAGCAGAAATGAGAAAACCCCCGCCGAAACATACCCTGCCAGCGTCCCTGGCCAAGGCCTTGCCAAAAAAAGCCAGAACCTCTCCGCAGGCAGGAGGCCTAGAAAGTGAAAGCTGTAATTCAGAAAAGGAGCCCCTGATGCTGGCGCAATTTCTAGCAGAGTTCAAGCCTTTTCGTACCGAGCTGTGCTCAGCGACCGAAGAACTGAAAGCAGTGACACAGGCTCTGGAGAATGGGAGACACGGAAGTCAAGGTCACCTCACTGGAGAAACGGATGGCTAAACAAGAGCCTGAGCTAATTCAACTGAAGCAGAAAATTAATAAAATGGAACTGAAAATTGAGGATCTGGAGGGAAGAAGTAGGCGAAACAACATAATTATAATCGGTCTTTCTGAAAAGGAAGAGGGACCCGACGCAATCGCGTTTACCCAAAAATTCCTCCATCGGATTGTTGGCCCCATGCCCTTCGGTGACAACTACATGATAGAGAGGGCTCACCGGGCATTAAGGGCTATGCCTCCTGCCGGTTCTCCACCTCGTATATTGATATTCCATTTCCTAAACTTCCAAGAGAGGCAGTATGTTCTATCGAAAGTTAAAGATCTCAAAGAAGTAAGGTGGGAGGGTACCTTGCTGAGAATCACCCAGGATCTCCCACTATCTGTGCACCAAAGGAGAGCGGAATACCATCAGATTGTCACTAAGTTGATAGCCGCAGGCATTCGTTTCCGAATGGGGTACCCAGCGCGATTGCAGGTGGCTCTGTCTGGCCAGTGGTCCAGCTTTGAAAATGCTCACTCTGCAGCAAAAGGGTTGCAGGAAGCCCTTCCGGACCTGTTTAAACAAAAGTAAGGACTGAGTCTATGTCTTATAAATAGTCTCATCTCGGAGGGCAAAAACGAATAATACAGTAGCAAGAAGAGGATAGAATGATGCACCCAGCAGGAAGAGTGCAAGAAGTCACAGAGGTATCTTATTAGATGTCAGGTCCCAAAAAACACAGTTATTCTGGGGAGATGCGGCTCTCTCAAAAGTACCTCAAGGTGTACCCCCTATGTATGGTTTTTTGCTTTGTGGCTTTTTGAGAAGGAGCAAGAAAGCGGATTCCGGGAGCTGGTTGGGATCTCCGAGTGATACTGGAAGCCGGGAGCCAATCGGAAAGTGGCAGTCACTAAAATGCCACGCCTCAAGATGCTCTAGCTATATCACCGGAGCGTTTTGTGGTGACTTGCTCTAATCACCACGCACTCAATGGAAACTTTGGGTCAGTCCTTATCTCACTCCCAATGACCCCATATACCATGTCAATACCTGGCACTTCTCCGCAAGTGCTTTGCTCCTAAGCTGGGCTACGTCTCCCATCTTTGCAAGTATCCTCAGGGACTGTTTCAACTGCTGCTCAGATACATGGGAGAGATTTTGTGGGAGTGTGTTCCTGTTATTGTCAGCAGCATCGCCCGATTGCCTGGAGCCGGGTTGGAGAGGGCTCCGCTCACAGAGTTTCGCAGCTCGTTGCATTTTGTGCAGTTTACATGGCAGTTAGGCAATGTCGTCCTGATCATCAGCCACTAGAGGGAGCTCCAGTATTACATTCACCGTTGAGAGCCCTCTACAATGGGGCTTTGAAAGTCTAGTCGATCCCACTTCCTCTGGTTTTTGCAATCCGTAATCTTGCTGTTTCTCTCTCCCTTGGTCACATTCTTTCCTTTTTTTTTTTTCTGTTACTTGATCATCCCCAATATAGGGGCCCGGGGAGCAGTTGCGTTGTTTTTTTTTTTCCCCCGTTTTTCTTTTTGAGGAATCTGACTCTTTGGGGAGCATACAAATTGTACTGTGTGTTTTTTCTCCCCATTAGTCCTGCGTATTCAGACTAGAGGGACACGATTTCCTGGATAGTTTCCACATGGACTCTATTACTTCAGTTGTGGGTGAACTGTGTAATATGTGGGGTTGCTTAAATGATTGTTAAAATTTGCTGAATGACTCGAGGCTCAGCCTTAGGGGAAGTTGTAGAGTGAACGCAGGGTATCTGGGGCAGTGACTTCTTTCCCTAGGCTACAAGGAGGAATTGTTCTTTTTCTTGTTTTGAACTGCCCGGGATGGTTCAAAATGTTAATATCTTGCTCTGACGAGCAACAGACCTTAACATAAAGTTGCCCTAGGAAGAGTCATTCTGGGATGTTGGGCAGTTCTTCCTAGGTGAGGGGCCATGCCCTTTGGCTCGGGGGAGTTTAGTTAAAAGGTTTGTAATAGGATAGGCTTTCTCCTGACAAGAAGTCTTTATGCTGTCAGTGGGAGGGAGGCTGGAGGGAATCGGAGCTTTGGAACTTGGAATTCATGGGCCGAGAGGCAGTTCTGTTGGTGGGAGGGGAGGGTGGGAATCTTTATCAACCAAAGTTAAGGATTAAGGTAATAGAGGTAGGAGGGGACAGGGCCAAAGAGAGAAGTAATTCGGAGGTCAGAGAAGGGGATAGAAAAAATAAGGGGGGTTGGGTTGAAATAGGGTTTAAAGGAAACTGCTCGGAGGGATCTGCTTATAAGGGAAGGCCAGGTGAAGAAGGGGGAACTGGAGTGCAGTCAAATATATGTGGATTCCAAATGGAATTTAGGGACAATGGGTAGTACACATGAATTTATCACATGGAATATTAAAGGGGCTAGGAAAGAATTAAAGCATTACAAGGCTCTGAGACACTTGCAGTTGCAGAAGGCCCAGATAATATGTTTGCAAGAAACACATTTACTGGAGAGGGAATCTAAGGTACTGAGGCGTCAGTTTGTGGGCCAGGTATACGCTGTGGGCGATAGTACCGCCAGTAGGGGGGTAGCTATTTTAATAGCCAGGAATATTCCCTTTGTATGTGAGGAAAAATTGGCAGATCCTGAGGGACGGTATATAATAGTAGTGGGGCATATAAATCAAACAAGGATTGTGATAGGTAGCATATATGGCCCAAATGGGGACTCACCCTGGTTTTTTACAGATCTACTAAAAGCCTTGTCCCCCTTTCTTCATCTGCCTATGTTGTTAGGTGGTGATTGGAACCTTGCATTTAATGCAGAATTGGATAGGGAAGGCAGGCGAGGTAGGGGCCTCTCTCCTGCTCAGAGAGCCATTAGGGATCTCACAGACAACTTTGGGCTCTGCGACCCGTGGAGGGTCTTGTGCCCCTCCAAGAGGGAATACACATTCTTATCGGAGGTCCATAAAACCAGGTCTCGAATCGATTACTTTTGATGAGCCAGAACATGCTCCTGGCCTGATAGATTGTAAAATTGCTCCAGGGGTCATCTCGGATCACTCCATGGTCCGCTGCACCCTTAATCTTGTATTCAACACCCCCAAGCAAACCATCTGGAAACTAAACAACCAGCTTCTTCGCGCACCGGAGATTAGAGACAGTATAAGCCAGAGAATAGTACAATACGAGTAGGAAAACTGCAACACGACGGGTAGGGGCGATATAGAATGGAGTGCGCTGAAATGTGTGTTAAGGGGGGAGTTCATCAAGATAGCTGCAGCAAGGAAGAAAAAGAGAGAGAGTCTGGCTAGACAATTGTTGACCCAGATCAGAGATATAGAGAACATCCTTTCAAAGAGCACTCCAGCGGTAACTAGGGAAAACTTGGTCAGGCTCCGATACCAATATGATGAGATTCTGAGAGAAAAGACAGAGTATGCCATTAATAAAATGAAAGCCCTATATCTAGATCAAGGGGAGAAAGCGGGTCATCTCCTCGCCATGTGACTTAAAGCAGCCGAAACATCCAGAATCATTCAAAGTATATCCTCCCTCACAGACGGGTCCATCAAAACCACCCCCCATGAAATTGTTAAGGAATTTGAGGATTACTACAGGGAATTATATAGCCCTATGCCCAACAGACCAAGTGGTGAGGAAGTCAGGGTTTATCTAGCCACGTGTAATTTACCTCGGATACTGGAGGATCAGAAGGAGATGCTCTCCTCCCCGATATCAGAGTCTGAATTCCTAAATGCGATTCAGATGCTCCCAGCCGACAAAGCTCCCGGACCGGATGGGTTCTCTCTGAATTTTTACAAATGTTTCAGGAGACAGTTATGCCCAGGGTTAAAAAGACTATTTCATAGTATATTTACTTCCGAAACTATTGATAGTCACCTTTTTGAGTCCCTGATAGTGCTTATCCCCAAAGAAGGGAAAGATTGAGATAAGGTCCCAAACTACAGGCCCATAGCTTTAATTAATTATGATGTTAAAATTTTAGCGAAAGTACTAGCAGCCTGCCTAGCTAAGGTCCTTCCTAGGTTAATCCACCAGGACCAGGTGGGATTCATGAGCGGTAGACTAGCATCAGATCATTTCCGTAAATTATCCCACATTTTCTCAGCATCCAAGGATAGTAAATCCCATTTGATTGATGTCTGTCGATGCTGAGAAAGCATTTGACAGAGTAGATTGGAGGTTTCTGTCTTTGACCATGGAGCATTTTGGCTTCCCAGCTCACTTTATTAACATGGTGTTTGCTCTACATAGATCACCGTCCGCAAAAATATACTGTAGTGGGGTATTTTCGGCAAGCCTACCTTTGTTATCGGGCACCAAGCAGGGATGTCCTTTATCCCCTCTTTTGTTCAACTTATACTTACAGCCACTGTTGTGTAGTATCAGACAGATCCCAGGATTAAGGGATAAAAATTGGGTCACAGGAACTTAAGATCTCGGCATTTGCAGACGACATTCTACTCCATATTAGCCACCCCCGAACCTCAGTGCCAGCGGTGTTCGAAGCCATTGCGTGCTATGGTAAGCTATCCAACTATAAAGTTAACATAGGGAAAACTCAGTTTTTCCCCCTTAATGTGAAAGTTTACAAGTCGGACATTTCAGAACTGGGTATACATTGGACACCACTCACCCTGAAATTTCTTGGCATTCTTTTAGCTAGATCAGAGGCCAAAATGGTGAAACTCAATTTGGATGCCCTTAAGGTAACTATAAAACAAGATCTGGAAAGATGGGGCAGACTTCTGCTCTCTCTCTGGGGAAGGATCAACATAATAAAGATGAATGTTTTGCCGAGGATTTTTTACCTTCTAAATATGCTTAATGTATGGTTACCCTTAAAATGGCACAAAGCACTACATTCAATTATCTCGGAGTTTATCTGGGGAAAGAAATCACCCCATAGAGCTTATCATAAACTTGCCGCCCCCAAGGAGAAAGCTGGTGTAAGATTGCCGCATTTCAGGTTATATCACTGGGCAAGTAGTCTCTGTAAATATTTACGCTGGCTCCTGCCCCCCAGGGATTTGGAACTATTACCGTATGTTCCTCCCTGGGTTGAACTGGAAACAGAGTTAATAAAGGAGGCTGGTGTAGATCCGAAGGCTCTCCTTTACATTCCATTAAAATCTCTCCCCTCTAATCTAGCAGCCACCCCAATTAAACTTTCCTTACGTACGCACATTCAACTATGCGCTCTCTGCTAATCCCCGTGTGCAGATAGATACCAGCCAATATGTCATAACCCTAACTCATGGATTGGGGAAAATGATAAATGAGTCCTGGCTTCCCTTTCTGAAAGGGTTAAAGGTTGCAGATATCATGCAAGGGGAAAGGTGCCTCTCAGTTGCAGAAGTTCTAGCAAAGTATAATATAGGGCCTAATCAATCTTTTAAAGTATATCAACTTATACACTTGTTGGAGAATTTCAAGACTAAATTAAAAGAGAAGAAGATCAATGGGGCATGGTTTGAACCCCTGGCCCACTGGACTTGGGAGCCACATGCAGTTTCTAAGGTCTACAAGGCACTGTTCGAGCAAGTTTATGCAGACACTGTCAACAGGCCGAGATTCTGGTTGAACCATTTGGGGGACCAGGACCGGAACTGGGATCTTATTTGGTGGCACATGTGCCAGTATATCACCCAGGATAGATTACGTATCATGCAATACCACTTTTTAAATAATTTGTTCTGGACTCCTTCCAAATTATATAAGGTTGGACGAGCCCAGACTCGTTATGTGTCTGTTGTCAGCAAGCTGAGGGAGACCTATTTCACATCTTCTGGGAATGTCCATCGGTAAAAGGGTTGTGGGACCAAATTAACACAAGTGATTCGTTACTGGGCATTGAACATTGCTTTACCCCAGAAATCTGCCTGATAGGTGACTATACTGGTATTGCTGTAAAATCCCGAAGATACTATATGGCCTTGATCTCACCGTCGGTCAAGAAAATAGTGTTAAGGCACTGGCTGGATAACACCTCACCTAGTTACATGGAATGGCTACAAGAATTACTCTTTAACTTATATATGGAAAAATTTGGGGCTATGAGAAGGGGTAGTTCTTCGAAATTTGATCAGGTTTGGGGCCCCTTCCAAACACTTTATTTGCTCCATTCATAGTCAGCCATTGCAGGACAAGTCAACCCTGGTTCGTTCCCTTATGAGCAGATCTATCTCAACCCTCGTAGCTCTGGGAGGGGAGGGTGGTATGGGAGGTTAGGTAGGGTAGTCAAATTGGTTGGGGTTAGCACCAGAAAATTGTTGTGTTCATTTTCTAATGGTACATTGTAAGTGGCACTGTGCTGTCACAGATTATCTTCTGTAAGGCTTTGTTTTTCATTTGAGTGCCAACAGTATGTCAATAAACTTGAATTTGAAAAAAAAAATAATAAAGGAGGAAAACAGGGGATGACAAGCAAATGGGTATACCATGATTCTCAAGTGTTTCCAAAAGAAGCCTTCTATCCAACGAATCGAATGCAGCAGTGAAATCAATGAATAGGACATAAAGGTTCATTTTCCTATATTCAATATACTTCTCCAGTAAATGAGCTAAGACAAACACATTATCAGAAATGGAAAATCCTTTACAGAATCCAGCTTGGAATGTAGATAAGGGACTTTCTGTTTCAACCCATTGTTGCAGTTTGACTAATAAAATGCTAGAAAAATTTTTCCCTGCAATGTCCAGGAGACTTATTGATCGATAATAACTGGAAGAATAAAACGTGCCTTTCTTATGAATAGGAATTATTATATTTTTTGCCAAGAACTGGGAATAAATCTTTCTTTTAAACAAACATTAAACAATTTTACTAAGAGAAGTATCCAAAAATTTTGATTTTCTTCATACACCTCTCCTGGAACTTTGTCTGGACTGGGGGCTTTGTTATTTGCTAATTTAGATAGAGCCAGTTCCACATCACTAATAGAAAAAAAAAGGATTATATGCCCATGAATGTATCCAAACAAGGAGAGGCCTTTCATTAGTATCAGCAATAACATTGTTAAATAGATTTGAATAATATGTTACCCAGGTTTCCTTGGGAATATAAGCTGTGAGTGTAGTTTGGTTAGATTTGACACCCTTTATTACCATAATCCCAAATGCTTTTGTATCAGTTATTATTATAATATGGTGCATAGCCTCCCATCTTTTATGAGTATATTCAAATTTCTTTAGTTTTAAGAATTTCTTATATGTTCTCTGCGCTTGATTTACAATTACATTTCCAGATTTGGAAGGATTTTTTTAGGCTCTCCCTAATTAACTTACCTAGCTTCTGTTTTTCCTTTAAGCATTGAGAGTTAAACCAAGTCAAAGGGAAGATTTTTGATCAGTATATACATAAATTTCAGTTGTGATAATAGATAGTAACTCCTTGGATTTTTTAATAATATCCTGATTTAATTTGTTTAATTGCATTATATTATCTGAAGAAATAGAATTATCAGAATAAAGAATTTGTTCAGATTCTTATTTAAATGGAGTCTAGCTTTCCCAGCCGGAACTATTGGAACTGAGTAGCTGCCACTTGGAGTGATTATATTTTTGTCTTTTAAAGTGTCTATACTAACCATCAAACATGCATGATCACTTTCTGGTCTTGCTGTTTTCTGAAAATTCTGCAAATGTTTGTAACTTTCTGGAGAAATTAATACAAAATCTATTATACTATTCCTAGTTGGGGAATAATATCTGAAAGCTCCCTCCGGGTCCCCCATTCCCCTTCCATTCAAAATCACTAAGTTATTGTTGATAATAAACTCTCTTAACTCATAACCAACCTTATTTGAGCATATGTCTACAGATTTTCTTGGGTTTAAATCACTCATATATATCACAGATTGTAAGAGTGATAAGTTATCAAAATTAGAAATGCGGGCATTGGTATCTCCCCCAACCAAAATAATATTGATGCAATGTTTTAAATATAAAGAGTCTATATCCACTGTTAGATCAGCCCAAAAGTCATGCAAAACATTAGATGTGGGGCCCGGAGGGACATAAACATTTATAACAAAAAATGTGAATGAATCCCATCTGATGACATTTAACAAGGCAATATTTCTATATACAGCATGATCAATCACTTGTATTCCATTTCTAATTTTAACAAATGTGGTTAAGCCTCCCTTAAATCTGCTGTATTGTTTTTCACTTATTGCTAGTAGGCTAAATTCTTCATAATCATTAAGGTATAGTTCTGAAAAAGCCCAGGTTTCTTGTAACAACATTAATTCAGATTGCATAACAAATTCCTTCCAGTGATTGTCAATCAATTTGGATCCCAGACCTGCTATGTTCCATGATAAAAGATTACCAGATTCCATATTTAATGTATTCTTGTGATCTAAAATTTCTTTCTTATTATACATAATTAAAAGAGAAGTCTGTGGGGTAACCATTCAAGAGTCTTCAGTCTTCACCAAGTTTGTTTCATTTGTGGTAATCAGAGACTGATAATCAAGTGTATATGTAGTGTATCCAGTTTATGTCCATTAAGCAATATTTCCCTTAATATTATTGCTGATTTTATTTCTATGTTTATTTGTGTATCTGAAGCTTTTGTATAAATTCTCCAATTTGGCCCAGTTTCCATATGGAAAATTTTTGTATCAGTACAGAGATTAAGAAGTGACCTAATAAAAGAGGAAAGGGAATAATTGTCTTCCCTTTCAAATCTTTCAACATCAAACATAGAAAAATAATTTGATTTGTTTGATTTATATTATCAAAATTTCAATTTAGAATTGTTAATGTTGAATTTGTAAGTTCAATTGAGAGCGACAAATTTCTTCTTCCATGAATAACCTCACTTTCTTCCCCCTAAGGTTCTGCTGACTTATTGCCTACCTTAGCCTTTAGAGCTGTTCTGCTTAATTTTGGTGTCAGCCTGATTGCTTCAGTATAACTCCTGGCCCATATGCCTGCCTTGCCTTAAGCTGTTTTTCTTGTTAGATTGGTTTTCAGTTAGACTGATTGCCTGGCACAGTTTAACTGATCTTTTTCTCAACCAAAAGAAAGTGATACCGAGTGAAGCTGTTTCTGCTGTTGACAGCCACCTGTTGAATTGCTTGCTGTAAGCCTGGACACTAGTCCAGCGTTATCCCTCTACACCCCAGGATAATTTGTCCCTCAAGAGCCATATCTTACTATATCTCAGGTTTGTTGTTTATCTTAACTACTACCTCAGTCAGCCCCTAACCCCTGTTGCCCAAGTCCCTTAATGGACCTGCTCCTCCACTGGAGTCCCCCTCCCCCTTAATTACTTTACCCTTCCAGGAAACTGCAGTCATCCCCTCATCCCATAGTTAACTCTACCTCCTCCAGGAGCTGCTGACACACTCCCTGTCATATCCAGAGTAACCATGCAGGACACTGGACTTATGGCAGCCTTCACCTACATAGCCCTTATCCTCAGTCCCACGGACCAGGGTGGGCACTCAGGCCATCCCCCTGCCCCTCTGAGCCCCTGGTGGAGGAGACCAACTTACTGCTTCTTTCCATACATGGGGTAACCCACAATGGAAATTGTTACAAGCTCTTTTACAGCATCCACATGAGAGACAGATGGAGATACTCCTTCTCTCCTTCCAGAATTATCAGGTACCTTGCCAGGTTTAAGCTTGCTCTGGGAGGAGGTGTTGAGCCTAATCCCGGCCCCCACTCCCCCAACCTTGCTGTCAGTGACCCCGCAAACCAACTCTGGGCTGTGGCCAGGGGCCTCTGGCTGGTCCACTTTAATGTTGGCAGCCTAAGGCACAAAGTCTATGACCTCGAAGCCTGAACAGCATTGTACAAACCTTATGTAATAGCGGTGACTGAGACCTGGCTCAAACTTCAAATCCTCCCACATGAAGTAGACCTGCTTGGCTACAATGCCTTCAGAAGGGATCACAAAGGAAGGAGAGGTGGTGGGGTTCTCATCTACACCAAGACGAATCTCAGTGCTATGCAGCTAGACTTCCCTCCTCTCTGTGACTCGGTAAATGAGATCATCTTTGTTAAGTTGCTCTTGGAGACACCAAACCCCTGTATGTTGGGTGTGTCTATTGCCCACCCCAGTCTGCTGCCTCTTCCCTAGAATCCCTAACCCATGCCCTGGCAGAGCATCCCTTGGGGGAACTCATCCTTCTTAGGGACTTTTACCAAAACTGTCTTGCCCTAGGGACCTCGACTAATAGGAATCCAGTCCTTGACTCCAATCTGGCTCAAATCATAGATCTGCCTACCAGGCACAATGCCAGTTCTGGCAATCACTCCTTACTTGACTGGGACCTTGTCTCCTGCTCTGATTGTATTCTGATGGCTGGGACCATGTCCGACTCCCTGAGTAACCCCTCACCAATCTTTTGTACCTGGTCTAACAAGCCCCCAAGCTGGCTGACAGGGTTATTGAAGCTAGGAACCACACCAGACTTGTTACTGCTGACTTCTGCTCAGACCTTCATGCCATTGACTGGCATCCCATTGTCACTCTTCCCATCCTGGATGAAGCCTTAGACTACTTCACCTGCTCATTTCTGTCTGTGGTGAATGTCTATGCACCACAAAAGAAACTAAGAGTACAGGGTAAGTGTCACAAATGGCTAGGTCCTGGCCTCAAACGGAGTATGTTGCTCCATGACAGGGCCTGGGGACAGCATAAATCCTCTGGCCATAATACTGATTGGGAGAAATACAGAGGACAGAGGAATCACTGTAAGAAAGCTTCCAAACATGCCAAGTCAAAGTACCTGTGTGATCTCCAGACCAGTCACTTCTAGGACCCCAATAAATTCTGGGACCAAATTAATTTGTTACTTAAAGGTGCCTCTTATGCCCAGGATGGAGCAATACTAGTTGGAAACACCCTGACTAATGACCCCTCCTCAGTAGCAGAGGCATTTAAAGTCTCCTTTTCCAATACAGGCGGACTCTTTCCACCCCATCCCACCTGGTGTTCCCCTCACCAATGACACCAAATGGGAGAATGCATGGCCCCAGTTTTACCTGAAACTTGTTAAACCATCTGAAGTACTGCCTCTCCTGCTCAAAGTTGACCCTGATTCCTCTTGAAGACATGACCTGCTCAAATCAAGGCTGCTGAGGGCCACTGCTCCTGCTATTGCCCTCCCTCTCACTTGGTTCATCAATAGGACCTTCCTTGAGGGAACCATCCCAAGCAAATGGAAAGTAGGAACCACATACCCAGTACATAAAAAAGGGCCCAGGGACAAAGTTGGGAACTATAGGCCTATTTCCATTCTCTGCCCCCTCAGGAAGGTACAGGAGAGACTGGTCCACAACCAGCAGCATAACTATCTGAAGCTTCACTTTCTCCTAGCTGACATACAACATGGCTTCAGGAAAGGCCATGGCACAGACACGGCCCTCATCAGGCTCACATCTGATGTCCTCGATGCCATGGACCAAGGCTTTCTGACCAGTGCATTATTTGTTGACCTATCCAAGGCTTTTGACTTAGTCAACCATAGTCTTCTTCTCTCCATACTCTGCCTCCTCAGATTGGATGGGCTCTCCCACTCCTGGTTTGAGAGCTAGCTACTGTACTAAACCAAATCCAAAAGGTCCTCTGGAGAGGAACACAGTCCAGTGCCCAACCGGTTGTCTTGGGGTACCCCATGGCTCAATCCTGGGTACCCTGCTCTTCACTCTCTTAGTTAATGACATAGAGAGGTCTTGTGGGCCGAGTAAACTCATCCTCTATGAAGATGACTCTATCATCTACTGCAGTGACCCGCTACCTAGCGTCATCACTGCTAAACTACAATTCAGTCTCACAGCGCTAGTAGCCTGGTTCTCCACCAACTCCCTAGCACTGAATGAGGAGAAAAAGAAGACTGTCCTGTTTGGAACCAGACACCTTGGTTTGGATAGATGTGACCTTTTCCAGCTCAAATTGGACCGGGGAAGCGAGTCAAATATCTCAAGATCCTCCTTGACCAGGAACTGTCCTACAAACCCCACATCAACTCCTTAACCAAGTCCATCCACGAGAGACATGGACTCCTCTATAATATGGAAAACTCCCTTACTGATGAGGCTCAGCGTGCAATCTGTGACTGCATCCTTCTCCCCCACCTCCTCTATGGGGCCCCCCGCTACAGGTCCTATGAGAAGGGGAACTAAGAAAACTCACAGTGCTCTACCACAGAGTGACACACTTTGCCACTAACTCCCTCCCCAGGAGACACCACTGCGAGGTCCTCGCAGACATTCACTGGCCCACTGTGTGCCATAAGTTGGCCTACTCCACCATCTACCTGACTTATAAATTCACTACCGCTATCCCTTCTCCTCATCTGTGTGGACTGCTCAACCCCAGAGTACAATGCCAAGATATGAGATCCTCGGCCGGCCGGCCACTTGTCATCCCCTGTGTATGCACCAACCCGGGTAAGCTCTCCTTTACACATGCTGCCCTGCTCTTGTGGAACATGCTCCCAGCTACCCTGGTTGATAGGCCTTCTCTCCAAGGATTCAAGGCTGACCTCAAAGTATACCTCCTGGAACTTAACCTGTGTGGCTGCACTCATTAGCCTCATTTTCCCTATCGTTCAAACTGTGACCTCTGTATTTCATGCCCTTCTGATGTATGTGTCAAACTGTGACTCCTGTTAACTCTTGCAATGTTGCAAATGTATATTCTGGATTCTTAACCTCTAATTACTGTCTCTCCAATTGATACTGTCTCACTTCTAACCTCTGTATTATTGTCCATTGTATGTAATAATTGCTGTATGTATCTAACCTCGGGTCAACCCTGAAAAAGGGACCTCTGGTCTCAGTGGGCTTACCCGGTTACCAAAATCTAAATAAATAAATGTTTCCAAATAGTCGATCAATTAACAGGAGAGGAAATTAACATATCTAACTTATTTAAAAGGCATTGTTTAGCCCAGATTTTCTTTGCAATGTCCATATTAGTTAAGAGTACATAAACTGGGAGATTAGGTACTGTTTTATCTCAAAAAACATACTTAATATCTTTCTCGGCCTCTGGGAGTTCTAACTCAGATCCAAACAGGTAAGACATCAGTGAAAATGATGTATTGTTTGTTTCATAGGTTTTTAGGTATATATTTTCAAGTTTAAAAACCACCTCCTTCCCTGTGGTGATAATCTGATTGGTATTGGGTAATAAATAAGTAGGGGAGTGCGCCATTAAATCTTGATGAAGAAGTGGTTTCAAATCTTGTCTTAGTTTTAAATTTCCTTATTTGTTTTCTGCCTTTTGGCAAATAGAATTATTCTGTGATGTTTGTTCCATTAAATGGGGTAGTATTGTAAGTTGTTCAAGATTATTCCCTGTCTGATGGCCCTGAGATCATTACATCTGAATTTAAATGAGTCATTTTGGAGAAATTTGTAGATATTTTCCAATTTAAATTTTCCTTTTTATTAATTTTAGGTTGCTTCTTTTTATTTTTGATAAGGTTATTATTTTTAGTCTCTTTTAATCCCTTTCTGCCATTTTTGACTCTCTTTTTTACAGGGGAAGATGGGATAGGGATAGAAGGAAAAGATGGTCTTCATGCTGTCTTATTTAAATTTATTTTTCCCAGACTATCAAGCTTTTCATTCAGCTCTGTTGACAAATTAATTATGAAATCAGACAACTTTTCTATATGATGTTTTAATCCATTATAAGCCTCTAAAAGGACAATATTAGCCATTATTGGATGAGTCAGTGTCTTAATAGTATATTTAGAAATCGTGTCAGGACATTGTTTTAAAAATTCTGGATTTATTTTAATAGATTTAACTTCCTTATCTAGTTTAGTAAAGACTCTTTCTGGTGATCCTGCCAATATAAGTGAATCCATTGATTGATCTAGATATTTATCTATACTGCTATTTGATTGAGAAGGACTAAATAGATCAAAGTGAGTTGGGTGCAGTGAGATTTCTGTCTCTTTTGGAGAATTAGTTATCTGATGGTGTGTTACTTGATCATGCAGAAAATGCCTGGGAGTCTGACTAGTCTGTAGGGAATCGATCATTATTTTTTTTTAATTACGAGAGAAGAATTCAGTTATTTTCCCCTGTCGAATTGGTTTGTTTAAGGGGTGAGTATCTTTAGGGATTTTTCTCTCCTCTGTGGGGATGAAACCACTATTAAATATAGTTGAGTAGTTTAATTTCTCATTACACACATCACAATCTATAATATCTTCTTTGTTTGGATCCCAACTCAGGAACACATTATGTTATAGTTGTTCTAGGGAGTCTGGAATTAATAGCCTCATACTCAAGCCTTCCAGTTCTCTTGGACTATCCCCAAGGTTACCAAAGTTGCCAAGTTCATTATGATAGGGTGAAGTGTCCTATCTAAGATCACACGCTACCTCCTCATTATTATGGTAAGGTGAAGTAGAGAGTAGAGCTGTTCCCAAATGTTCTTTTCTAATCCAATCATACTTTATTTTTAAAAAGCACCTTTCTAAAACCAAGGTGTTTGCATTTTAAATAATTCAAATACATAAAATAAAACAATATAATAAAATCAATCAATATAACATTCTTAAAAATCAGGGTAAGCTAGGCTGAATAAATAAGTTTTCAAGGCTGCTTTAAAAACTTTGGACGGTCAGGCAATCTCACACCTGATGAGGTAGAGAATTCCACAGGGTCAGGGCCATAAAACTAAATGACCTGGCCCTGATGTCTTCAAATGGACCCTGGGAATCTCTAGCAATCCCTCATCAGTGGATTGGAGAGGGTGGGGGGGCAGTAGGGATGAAGAAGATCTTGCAGGTAGCTAGCTCCCTGGTTCTGTAGGGCCTTATAGGTCAGCAAACTGACCTTGAAGGTGATCTGTCACTGCACTGGCAGCCAGTACAGTCCACGGAGGACAGGCGTTATATGACTGATCCTACAAGTACCAGTCAGAAGTCTGGCTTCCACATTCTGCACTAGCTGCAAGTGGTGGATATCATCCCCTGGTAGAACTAGGTAAAGGGCATTGCAGGAGTCAAGGTGGGAGGTAATGAAGGCATGGACCAATATTGGAAGATCATCAAAAGGAACCAGGTGCTTCACCTGGGTGATATTTCTCAGATGGTAAAAAGAGGTTTTGACAACAGCTGACACCTAAGATTTAAGGGCCAGGCAGTCATCAAGTATAACGCCCAGGTTCTGCACCTGGTCTGAGGTAGCTAACTGGGCACACCCAAGTCACAGACACAAGGGTGATTCTGTCAGCAAATCTGCCTCCCAATGATCTGGGTCCACAAACAACACTTCAATTTTTTCAGGGTTTAACTGCAACCAACTCACAGTCATCCAATCCTGGATCTCAGTGAGACAGTTGTTAAAGACCAAGACAGCATCACCCTGGCCAGGCACAAAGGACATGTATAGCTAAGTATCATCTGCACAGCAGTGAAAACTCAAGCTGTACCACCTAATAATCACTCCCAAATGGCAGCATATACACCTTTAGGGTGGAAGCTGTTATAAGTAAACCCTGAGTAAAAACACAGCAGTTTTTCCTTTTAAATTGGTTACCATTTGTAACATTTGTACCAATTATTCCCTTTCTACCATTAATATCAATACTGTGATTAATGTGATTTTGAGATTTAAGCACCTTTTCCCTCCCCTTATTATTATCCTTATCTACCATATTTCCACTGCGTGTGTACTGTACATGGTAGAAATTCAGGCTGGTTATTCTATTATGACTACATGGGTAACAGTATAGAATAAACCTCTAAGATAAAAAAAAATCACCAGCATCGGGACAGTCTCTAAAGTTCCTATTGGCTCCAGGCTCCAAGGCTCCAAGTCTTCAAGTCTCCAAATCACCATACTTCTCTAGGTCGTCACCAGTTAGTTTGCTCAGAAGGAAAGACTGTTATCATAGCAGGTGTTCCAGCTTGAAACAATTAGCTCTTAGGCTTTTACCAAGTTCTACAATCTACCTCAGAATGGTTCCTTCTTATAATGCTCTGAACAATTCGGCTGAAAAATTGAAAAGTTCACGATGCGTGTTTTCCTTTTACAGGGAGACACACTAGAAATAACTTGGTCAAGGGAGCCAATGTTTGATGTATATTGAAGGTTTTAATTGAAGGCCCTTTAGTGTTTTGGAATAACCTTGACTTTTCCTTAGTTCTACAGACTGAGTTGATCTCCGTAATGAATCCACCAGGAAGGGGAAAGATACAAAAGTTGTAAGGCAAGTCACAAAAGGACCAAACATATACAAATATACATAATAATACATGATTATACACAGTAAGCAGTTAGTAATATCTACTGAAAAAAGCAGTATTTCAAAAATTAAGGGAACAGTAGTTCTGAATACATTTGCTTTACGTTACAACTTCACAACTGTAGGGCAGTATGTGATTTAAAAATGCCAAATAAATGAATACGGGGTGAAAAAAACAAAAAAAAGACAATTCAAGATGGAGACAGATAAAGTAAAAGAGAAAATCTAACTTACTTATAGATGTTTTTAAGCCAAAGCACAAATTAAATGTAGGATACAATGTATATACAGGACACAAAAAAGTAAACCGCGTTGAGCCGAGTTTCAAAAATAGAGCCAAGTAAAATACAATGCTCATATAAAGCTCATTCTAGACCTGACAAGGTCTATCCGCAGACTATCCGCAGACCGAGAGGCTTAAAAGAAAATTTTGTAAATGCCACACTGCAGTTTTTAAAACTCAGATCTTTAAGTGGATGGAGCTTTCTTTATTAGGCACCATTTGTCTGCTTTAAATCATTTAAATCATTTAAAAATTTGTAGACTGAGCGGATCAAAATGGTGCATGCTCCATGGAGGTGAAATGCAAACACAAAAACCGAGAGGCACCGAGACCAAATGCAGGTGTGGCGTACCTGACGTACCAAAACAACGTGTGCTGGTACACCTTTGTGCTCTATGCTCACGTGACTTAAATTAGCATATGGCATGAAGAGTTAAGTTTAAAAAACAGATTTAACATAAAATATAAAATTTTACACTTAAGTTACGACTAAGTAAAACGATTCTAAAGTTATCTCATGATATTAATCTTTCAGACCCATTGCATCCCAGGGAAAATAAATGAGGAGAAAAAAGAAAAGCATGTTATCAGGAAAGACAATAAAAACAGAAAATCGGTAAAATTAAAAAAATTTAAAAGAACATCCTCCAGTGTTAAATATTCCGCTGGATGTTCTGGGATAATACAAGCTGGATAACAGAACTTCCGTAAATCTTTTGAGGGGACACTTTGCGGTGGATGTGCTGTCTCTCTTTCCCTATAGCTGCTCAGAAGGCCTTCTTCTTTCCGCTCACACTCTGGCTCCATTTGGAAAGCTGCCGACTCTCCAGACCACCCATGGGCCTTCCTCCTGTGAACAGAAAGAGAACAGGGCAGGGAACCAATGCATGACTGGAGCCAACAATAAGATTATGTTGTAAGGAAACAAACTAAGAAGGTAACGGTGGCATACCTTACCTAATTTAATATCAAGCAATGCCTCCCTGCTTCTCTATTTTCTCCTCAAAATAGAGAGCACGTAGTTGTGTGTCTGTCTCACTCAGTTCCCAGCTTTCTCTGCTCTGGTTATCTGTGAAAGGATATAAACTTGCTTGAGACAGTCCAGAGGAGGGTGAAAAAAAATGTTCCAAGGACAGCAGGGCAAGGCATATGAGGACATGTTAAATGACTGCAACATGTACTCGCTCAACAACAGGAAGGAAAGGGGGTACATGACTGAAAACTTCAAATACCTAAAAGATAACAACAAGGTGAATACATGGGACCACTTTTGTGTTGGAGGGAACAAGACCACAAGGCATAATGCTATATGCTAGCAGTGGGAAGGTTCAATACTGAGGTCAGGGGACCCTTATTTATGGAACAAGTGGTGATGGGGTGGAACAAACTCCAGGAGGAGGTTGTCTCTCTGGAGATGGTGGATGTATTCAGAAGGGGTGGTGCATGATGAAATGTAATCATGTGAAAGTGACTGCACTAATAAGACTTAGTTATAGCCATTGGAAAGTGGGGTATCACAAACCCTTTAATAATTTGGTCTCTAAATAGCTTGACACTTTGGACCAAAACGAGATGATGTCCAGTGGGACTGATTCCAGTGCTACCAGCACCCATAGCTTTGCAGAAGTTTTCTAACTGGGTTTGCATTAGACTGACCATGGGAAATGCCAATCTGCATGTGATTCTGCAATGATATCTGCTAATTTTACTTGTCAGAGAAAGGATCTAATCTTACTATCCCACACTCCTAACATGTTTTCTGTAAACTATTACCAACATCTGCACTGTAATGCTCACAGCCTAAAAATTTATACCACATATACTAGATTGAAATTTCCGCTGAATGCATTATATGGGTTGACAAAGTTGACCTTTGTCTAATTGCTCAAAGAAGATCATTCTCCACTTTTGCCAGTTCTGCCTCTGTGCTATGAGCTCATACTGAATCATATCAAGTTTTCTCACTGTTTATCACTGTTCTTGTTGCTATACTGCTGTATATCATTTTGTCATATTTGCTGCTGCAGTTATGTTTATTTGCAGTATGTTAAAATTTGCACAACTGTGTTACTTTTTTGTACCTCTGATGTTTCCTATTCATGTTGTTCTGTTACTTTATCATGTACTGTATCATAGTTGTGCTGCTCTCACATTTTAATTGGGGTACCTGGGTCATACCTGAAAAAGCCACCTGGTGCCAGTGTACCTACACAGTCAACAAAGAATAAATAAATAAATAAAATAAGGTGCATTATGCCATTTACTGCTACATCCCACCCAAAAAATCACCCTCTACAACACATTCACCATAAGGGGCAAGTTAGAGATAGGGCCAAAGCCGCAACAGTCTACATGGTTAAGATTTGAATTTATAAGGAATGGGTGTACTACAGCCTTTAAAGCAGACAGCAGCACCCAGTTCCTCAGAGAAACCCTACAACTGCCAAAAATGGTGGCACATGACACACACCACACATCTTCATCAACCAACATGGTCCTTGAGCCATACATATGTAACCGCCCCTGCAAATGGGGGTTCCCAAAAGTCTTCCAGGAGCTTGCTTGATTGCTCCAAGCCTGAATGGTGTTCGGCGTCTAAGCTGTTTATCTGTGAGTGCTTTTAGAGCCTCTAGTACTGTCTCTTTAAGAGCTGTCTGCCTGCAGACATAATTAATTTGGATGAGAGTCTGTGTGTTTCCCTGCTAGAGACCTGCTCGAGCTACTGCCAAATCTCTCCATTTCTTCCATTGCTAAGTGGGCAGAATGAGCACTGTTCAAAGATGTAATTGTTTACGTGTAACCTGTTAGAGTAATAATGAAAATGCGGTTTGTTTTAACCTTCTTTCTTGTAGCAAGGGCATTGCAGAGTAGCTCCCTCATGTTGGTTCTGAACTGCCGAATTGGACCAATCATTGTGGGGATCCTTTAAAATGGAGCCTACTCTGGTTGAATCAAAACTTGGACTGTCCTGTGGAGCCTGCTGTAAGGGGATTATATGGGCAGTGACTCTGGGAAATGTAGTTTTGACCTTGGTGCCTTTTTCCACCATCAGGGGGAGTTTATTGTGAGTGACAGCCAGACTAGTCAACAGAATAGTGTGGAGCTAAAGGAAATGCACTGCTCTGGGACTGGAGAGATTAGATCAATTTTGGCAGTGAAGAGACAAGGAGCTCTGTGCTTCTGCGGTGTATAGTTTCGTGCAGAAAGCGCATGTGAGGCCCTGAGTTTCGGTTTGCAGCCTATGCAAGCACCCGTTCAGACTGAATCCGACCCGTGAGGAGAATCAAGGAGATCTGAAGAGTAGAAACCAGGTTCACCCTGTAGAAGACAGGAGAAATTGCTGAATTGTGCTCGGTCTGTCAGGAACTGAAGCTGCTGAGTGTTATCCCAGGTATTGTGCAGTTATTGCGGTTGGGATCGAGAAGCAGCCTGCCTGGTATAGTACTTTCCTTTTACATATAAATGTGTGTGGTGCTTGTAGTGAATCGCATTTCAAATCCCCTGTACAGCGAATTGAGTGCATGAAGCTGCAAGTAAACCCCAGCTTGATTCAGACTACCTCCGATTGCTGTAAACTGCGTGGGGTCCAGTCACAAGGACCTTTACCATATGTTCTACTCCTCCTGGCAATCCAGGACAACATGCCTTCCATCCAGTTCCCAGCATTGAGTTTGTAAGTACAAAGCAGGGTAGCTCCCTGCTATCTGTGTACCGAATTGCAAGTGTGTCATTTAATTGTTGCTTTTTAATTTCTTTACGAACTGAACCACCCGGCTCCAGATTACAATTGGGTATTGTGCAAGTGTTTTTTCCATCACAGGGCTCCAACCAGCTGCACCAATCCTGGCTAGCCCCCCCCCATCCTGGGTACCCAGTGAAAGTGACAATTTGGGACTCTGAATATGCGCACAGTACTGTGATCATTAATGTGTCTAACCTAATTAACCTGATTTCCCCCTTCCTTGTTACAGCTCCTTAAATGAATCAGATTTGTTTGTTTCAGCAAAGTTACATTGACTGAGGTATTCGTTTATGTGTAAGTATTGCACTGGGTTTTTTGCACGGTATTATCTTGTTTTACAGGGGCTCCCCAGAGTCCAGTCAACAGGGCCAGTCCTGGGGGTAAGTTTAAATAGTGAAGATACTCATGGTGTATAGTGTGGGTCACTAGCAGGAATAAAAGGGGGTCTCAGTGTCCCAGAGGGCTGTGACCAAGTTAGTCTAGCTACTGCAAACCCTGACCTCTGGGTGGAGGCACCCACCATTGGACCTAGGCCTCTCAACCTGTCCATAGTCAAACAGGCAGGGGTAGTAGCCCTTGAGATAGTGCCACCTAGGGGTTACACACAGATAAACAGTAAGAATTTTTATTATTGGGGCCTATTCACAGTTTACATACAGGTAATGCTTTACCGCCATGTGGTGGTCTGTGCCAGAATACCGCCATGCCCTCACAGGCTGGCCAGCAGCATACATAAGCACTGTGCACTGGCTATAAGGGATGAGGCAGATTCAAGATACCTATGGTATTTCTTAAAAACTGAATTTCTTAGCCTTAATACATTTACCACCTTACATCTGAAACACACCAACATTTTGTTGTCCTGTGGCTACTTGCCCAGGGCCTGCAAAAGTCTTTCAACTATGTTTGTTCAAAAACATTCAACCTTATACAGCGTGCTTCATTGCTTTATTTTCTCATTCCAAGATAGGCCTTCTAGCGTCATGGCTCCAGTTTAGCTCAGTGTTACTGAATATATGCCTTGTCTCAGTAGAGTGAACTGATGTGACTCCAGCAACCTACTATTTCAATATATCCTCTTATAGTGATATAGGTAACTAGGTTCCCACCCTCATAGCACAATAACTGCTTTGTACACCTGTATGCTGGCCCGGAGCACTGTAATTGGCCCAAACCAGAAGGTGTGGCATGATCTGGCACTAGGCATAGCATTGATCCATTGCTCAGCCACTCGATGGATTCCCTGCTATGCTACCGCAGGGGATCCTAGGAAGAAGATGGCCAGCGGGTGACTGCCATATTCCCTTCTCGGTGAGGTATAGGCTGCTATTACCAACTGGCCTGTGCCCTGCACCCAGCAGTGCAGGGGAGTGACACAGTGGGTGGCCATGGGCCCAAGCCCATTCATTTTGGGCTGTGTGTCCTGCAAGGAGTGTTGGACGTGTGGGTGCATAGACACTTTTGGCTGGTGTCTGCCAGTCATATTATCTGTATCAACATGACAACGTGACACCCTATGCCACACTTAGCTAAACATAGAAACATTGATGATGATGGCAGAAAAAGAGCAATGGTCTATCTGGTCTGCCCATATTAGTCTATCATACCTCAGGATCTATTGTCTCTGTGAGGTCTTCACTTATACTATTCCTACTTTTGTTATCCATGTTTCTGCTCCCCCTACCCCCACTTCTGACTGAATATCTAGTATCCCCTTGACTCTGTCCCAGCTGTGTTTTAAGTCATTTATGGGTTTGGCACCTACACCTCTGTCAGCAGACCATTCCATGGCTCAACTAACTACTCTGTCTGCACAAAAATACTTCCTCTCACCATTTTTAAACCTTCCCCCATTAACCTCCACTTATGACCCCCTTTTCTGTCTTCTCTGTTCCTGGTAAATAGTTCCTCACAGTCCACCTTGTTAATTCCTTTCAGGAACAAGAAGGTCTCAGTATTAGCTCCCCTTCTCTTCTTGTTTTGAGTGAATACATGTTCAGTCCTTTAGTCAATCCTCATAGGACCTGCTCTACTGGCACAAAATCATCTTGATTATTTGTTTATTATTTAGTTATTGTTGACCAGGTAAGTGCACTAGAAAAATTCTGCCTATTTTCAGGCACAATCCAGGGAAGGGGGATACAGATGAATGCCAACTGACTTTGAACCAGATTAAGCTGTTGGTGAAATTTTAGTGAATGGGGGGATATTTGGCCAAGGCACTGGGGAAATTCACCTGCTCTTTTAGTGGGGGGGGGGGTTTGTTTTCCATATTTTTTTTTATTTTTTGGGGGGTTACACAGGGGCTGTTTTGGTTTTTCTGTATGATGGAATACTTATTTGTGTTTTCTTTTCCTCTGATTTTGTGTGACATAACACTGATTTGTATGTATTTTGCTTTAAGTTACAATAAAAACTTCCCCTACTCTTTTCGAGAAGTGCCATGGGATCTTTAACATCCACCTGAACTACCACCAGAACATGCAGATGGGACCTCGGTTTAACGTCTCATCCGAAAGACAGCACCTCAGGAGAGCAGCACCCACCTCATGCAGCCCTGCAGTGTCATTATTGGGATATTAACACAAGTGCCTGGTGTGGGGCTAGAACCCACAGCCTTCTGATCTCCCGGCCTCAGAGGTGAGTGTGCTGCATCTTGAGCCATTGACACCAATGTTATCCAATGCTGCAGCTTCTCTAGCCTTTTCCTGACCTTTTGAAAGTGGGAACAGCAAAACTGGGCAAGTACTCCAAGTGTGGCTTCACTAGGGACCTACACAGTGGTAGCAGTGCCTCCTGCCTTTGACTGTTGAACCCTCTCCCAACACACCACAGCATCCTGTTAGCTTTGCTAAAGGCTTTGTTACATTGACTGGTCTGTTTAAGGGAGTCACTGATGATAACTCCTAGATCTCTTTCCTCTGATGCTATGTCCAGCTTAACCCCCTCCATATAATACTCTGTTCAGGAGGTTTTGTTCACTAAGTGCATAACTTTGCACTTTTTGGCATTGATTTCAGCTGCTGGACTTTGGACCAATTGTTCAGCCTTTGCACATATTTCTGCAACTATCTTATCCCTTCCACATTGTCAACTCTGCCACAGAGTTCTGTGTTATCTGCATATAGACACAATCTGCCCTGGACTTCCACTCCCATGTCGTAGAAGAACATATTGAAGAGAACTGGGCCAGAGCAGTTCACTGTGGTACTCCATTAGTGACCTCTCTTTCTTCTGATCTAATCCTATTCCCTACAACACTCTCCTGCTTCCCCCCCCCAATTGACACACTGCCCACCTTACTATTTCCTTAGCTGTTCCCAGATCCATCCTCTTCTTCAGCAGCCTTTGATGTGACACAGAGTTGTATGCCTTGCTGAAGTGGAAGTAGAATAAATCTACAGCATGGCTCTTATCAACTACCTTGGTTACCTAGTCAAAGAATACTGGCATCTGTGTAACACGTTCTTTCTGCTGAATATCCTGAAGTCCATTTTACTACAGGTATTCCATTAGATGCTCTTTGACTAGTGTCTCTAACAGTTTCCCTTCCAACTCAAAAGGATGGGTGATACTAGATTTCTCTTCCAAACATTCTTTATTTTATATTTCAACTTGCACATCCATAACCACAAGGTGTGAGATTGCCCAGAAGATGAACCTACCTATCTTTGACTACAGTCACATAGTCTACAGTGCTGCCCCTAAGTTCTCCCTGGCCAGACTAGATACCCTCTTCAACTCCTTTTGCCATTTTTCCCTTCACATCCCCTCCACACTCATTATTGTGATCTTTACCATGCCCTATCCTTTCCTCCCCTGACAAACCAACGTCTCTCTTACTGTACAAAATTCACCTCCAAGCACTGACTGGGTGAACTTCCCTCTTATCTCTCCTCTGCCTTAACAATTGCCCCCCCTCCTTCTCACTCCCTAAGCTCTACCAACTCACAAACTCTGGAGGTCCCACGCTGCTCCACCCTTATTGGCCAATCGGGTTATTCTTATCGACTCCCAAAAATCTGGAATTCACTTCCCCCTCAAATTTGCCACTTTTCCTCTTGCTACTCCATTAACTCTGCCCTCAAGAAGTTCCTTGCCCCTTCATGTGCCTGCCATGAGCCTCCCCAGTCCTCCTCGTCATCTCCTCTAAACCCATATTACCATATGCCTACTCCCCATCACTCCTGCTTCCCTCTGATTGAGCTCCTCCTTGTCCCCTACTCTCCCTCCTCCTAAAGTGTTCCTTACCTCTTTTTTCTCTACCCTTAACCAATCTCCCTTCTGTGAGCTTAAGCTCTGCCTTGTGCAGGCAGGATCCATAGTGCATGGTGGGCAACAACTTTACCCTCTTTCCCCTATTTTTCCTTTTATTGCACCCTCTCAGTCACTGCTAGATCACTGCCTTGTGTCAGCAGGGTCACCCAGCACACTGGTGGGGTATTACCCCTCCTACTATAGTTGACCTCTGCTACCCCCTCCCACAACATCCCTCCCCCAACACCTCCTCTCTCACATCACTGTACATAAATAACTCATCGTCTATGACCTGTGTCCTACCAATAGGGCTGTCTACTGCCCTGCCCAGATAGGGATAACAGGACACTGCTGAATTTCAACTTCCCCCCATCCCCCCTTGGATATCACCTACCTACAATACATTTCTCTCATCACCCTGCCACATCTTACCTCTGCTTTCCTCCTACCCCCTTTCTGGATAACAGAGCCTAACACTGGCCTTCCCCTACACCCAATTAAGCACTTATAACCTACCCTATACCAGTCTTATTTGTACTTTAGTCCACCCTGCTTCTCTGTTTGCTTCAGAAATTGTGTTCTGCCTGCATTTCTCTGTAAATTTCCTTTCCCTTTTTCCATTCTGCCCTCTGCAATTTTTCATTCCCTCCTTCCATTCTTCCTCTCTTTACTCCAATCACTGTAAATCTTGAATATCTATGTTACACTGATGGCTACCAATTACTATTGTGTCACCTTACCATCTAGTATTACATACTGTTGCCAAGTTATTATGTGTTCCAGTGTTACCAACTCTCACCAACTGTTGCCAAATTGCTATATGTATCTTCATATCTACTATAGTTAACTGTTGTATTGTTAGCCAATGTGATCCACCTGTAATCCCTCCTGCCGTCATTGTAGGCAAGTAAGCAAGTTGTATTCCAACATTGTAACATTTCTCTATATTCTATCCCATTGTTCCCTACCCCACAGGTTGTACCAGGAGATGAGCAACTTGTTGCTCAGAATGTCTTCCTGGTGAAACTTTTCAATAAATAAATAAAAGGGTGATGTTTTGTGGCCACATGTTACTTCATCCTGGCCCACTAGATTCTGAGCTTTATCTTCTGTAACATATTAAAACAAACATAATAACCAAATCTGTACAAGATGTATTCAAAAGAAAGCACCCTTGTGCTACCATCACCTCTGAACCCCATAAAGGACTACCAGTACCACTTGTCTGAATCTGTACATCACTACCTCATCTTATAATGTATTGAATAACCTAGGTTTGTATTAGATTTAACTGCATTTTAGAAAAAAAAACAGCACCACAGCCTGTTTCTCAGAGCTCCTAAATGTACAACCATTTCCCCTAGTTACATAAATAAAATTAACTTACTACCTGCATTACTAGGACTCTGTACACATTCAAATCAGATTCCTGGATATTGTTAACAGTTCCTTTGCATTGTTTGTTAGGCTTAATAAGACAACAATACACTTCTAAAAGTTATAGAAAAATAGCAATACTTCAACATTCAGTCTGCTCCTCCTGTATAGAAAATCGTTAACATGGTATCACTTTATGACAAGGTATTCAGTTTCCCTTCCATTGAGGCAAGATTGATGTCTATTTCCTAGCTGCTCCTTGTCCCATCCCTCGTGCTGGGAACCCACATTTGCTATTTTCCAGTCCCTAGGAATCAGCCCTTGCTGCATAGAGCTGTTGAATAGCCCCACCAGGGGTTTGACTAACACCAATGCCAGTTGCCTTAGCAACCTTGGAAGCATCCAATCAGGCCCTGGGGCCTTGTTTATCTTCAGGGCTGTTAGCCACTTTTCAACACCTTCACCAGTGAATTTCTGCAGTTTATTTTTTGGGACCCCTCAATCAGCTGCCTTTATGCCTATCTCTGACAAGGGTCCACTATTCTCTGTATTGAATACTGAGCAGTAGTCATTTAACAGAGTTAGTTTCTTCCTGTCCTCCTCCATAACCCTTTCCCCCCTCCATTAGCCTGACAATTTCCCCACCCATTATTCTTTTTTTCCTTATATAAGAAATGTCTTTATTTATTTGTAAAATCAGTTTACAACCTTTGAGCCAGAGGCTCATTTCCAAAGGTACCTCGCCACACTGAGGACAAACATAACAAATTTAGGTTACAGAATACAAGTCACTGAAGTAGAGTTACACATATTGATTTCATACATTATATAATTTAGTAGCAAATTACATTGATACAGCTAGCACAGGTTGGTTATAACAGAGGTATGATGCACAGGGGGAGAAAGTGGGGGGGTGAGGTGGAGTGCCGCCCGGCGGGCGTTGTCAAGTGTGGAGAGATCGAGGCCACATTTAGAGACAGAAGCAGCTGCAGATGTTAAACAGTTGGCTCCGAAGGTCAGTTTTGAAATTGGAGACTGTTGGAGCATTGGAGATGGGAGCAGGGGAGAGAGTTAAACCAGGATGGGGCTCTGTAGCACAAAGACCTTTGACCATGGGTGGTCCTGGATCTTGAGACCAGCAGAGTGGTCCTGTTGGAGATTTGAGTTGAGATAGTGGGTGGGGTATAGTGGATGGAGGCTGTCACCCCAGGAGAGGAGAGTCTGAGTAGGGTTTTTTTGTGAGGAGGCAGGTTTGATAGCACAGCCATTCAGCTAAGTTAAGGAGTTTAGCTGCATAATAGAGTTGACATGTATGTGTGAGCCTGGGGGCCCCAGTAATCAGCCTGCAGGCCTTATTTAGGGTGAGGTGAATTTTGTTGAGGGCAGTCATTTCAGCAGCACCATAGACTGGCAGGCCATAGTCTATAAGGGACAATACTGAAGATGTGGCAGCAAGTCGGAGAGCATCAGGGAGGAGGCAGTTTGCACTTTTTATAGTGGCAGAGGATGCCAAGCCATGCATTAGTGGTGGATGCAAGGGCAATAGTGTGGGTGTGGAAGGTGAGGGCTGAATCGAAGGTAACCAAAAGGTATTTGTAGGAGCAGACTTGTTCAAGCTGTTGTTTGGTACTAGGGAGGATAGGGAGTGGGTTGTTGCGGGCTTTGTTTTGGGGGTGGGCAAAGAGCACTGTTTTTTTTTTTTAAGATTAATGATGAGTCTGTGCTCCTTAAACTAGGCTTCAGCATCTTTGTAGGATTGTTGTAGGGAGTCCTGGAGGGAGATGGGATTGCGGTGGGTGGCAAAAATGACAGCATCATCTGCATACATAAGAATTTTGCCAGAGCATGCAATGCAGATATCCCCTTCCTTGATCCACTTTACAATATGTACTGTAGTTCTGTGTATGCTTTTGCAATCCTGACTACCCTGTTGGCCGCTTTAGTTTGTCCTGGTACTTCTCCCATTCTTCACTCCACTGCTTTTTTTGTACCTTATAAAGGCCCTCATTTTAGCCCTCAACCTTTCAGAGAACATAACTGGCCTCCTGTACTTGTTTCTCTTGATAACTGTTCTTGTGAATGTTTTTGTTGCCTCAAGAATGGACCCTTTTAAACCTACCAAACTGCTTCAAGAACTCCTGATCCTGTAATAGTCAAAAGACTAATCATAAGCAAGGAGATTGTCTCAGTCTAGAAAATTTAAAATTTCAAAGAACAAAACTCGAGATTGCCTCACTCATAAAAGATTTATTAATCATTAAAAAGCCTTCAAATAATTTTATCTAGTCTCAACGTTTCATGACTGTTGTGTCACTTCATCAGGAAAAGTGGCTTTTACAATATTTCTGTAAATAATTTTAAAAAAGGATTCCTTTATGAATACATACAATAATTAAACTACAATATCATACGCTTTCAAATTTCTGAATAAATATTCAAACAGGCCACATTTACAGTGCATTCAGGCTTGTAAATGTCTGTGTTGGTGATTGTTAATGACCTAATTCCATTATTAATGCCTAGGATAAAAATAATAATGAAATCTTTATTGAATCCTAAGATGTCATTTGATATTCAACCCATAACTAATAAAATAACTATCTTCCTAAATAAGTTCTACAAGTGCATCATACATTTTCTTCCACACTGATAGTTCTTTTAAATAATAAACAATCAAATTCTCTCTTAAATTAAAATTACGTTTTATACGCTTAGATGCATGATTATGTTTCAGTATTGAGCCGCTAGTTCCTCTCTTAGCTCTTTTAGCAACCTTGGGTGTACATCGTGCTGTCCCATGGCCTCATTTACATTGAGTTTCTCCAGTTTCTTTAGGACTTTTTCTTTTGCAAGAGGTCCTGAATATATTCTGCCACCGTCTGTGCTGCCCCTTGTAAGGGAGGGCCTGCAACCTTCCTCTGTCTTGGTAAAAATAGAGCAGAATTACCTGTTGAGGATTTCTGCTTTGTCCTCTCTGTCCTCACTATCATCCTTAGCTAGTCTCATAATACCTCCTCTTGTCTTTCTGTTCTCGCTGATATATCTATAGAAGGATTTTTCACCCTACTTGACCTCTTTGGCTATATTTTCCTCCATTGTTGCTTTTGCTGTTCTGATTTCTTTGCTTGCTTTCTTTAGTTTCTCCTTGTAGTGATCCCTATCCACGTTGGACCCAGTTTTCTTGTATTTTCTAAAAGCTGTCCTTATTTCCAAGACCTTGGTAGCTACTTCCTTAGAAAACTAGAGTGGTTTTCTTTTCTTCTTTGCTTTGCTTACCCTCTTTATGCAATGATGTGTGGTTTGTAGTAGAGCTGTTTTGAGATGTGTCCAGTATTCTTCAACATCCTTCCCTTGTTCAGTATTTGCAAGAGTTTTCTTGAGATCTTTCATTTTAGTGAAATCTGCTCATCTAAAGTCCATGGCTTTAGTCTTTGAGTGCTTAGTTTTCATTTTTGTCTTAAGCTGAAATGATACCATGCAGTGGTCGCTGGACCCCAGGTGACTCGCAACTTCTACCTTTGAAATATTGTCCCCATTTGTGCATACAATATCAAGGACTGCTTCTCCCCTTGTTGGATCCCTCACAAGCTGTTTTAGACCCAATATGAGCAGAGCCTCCAGAAAGTCTTTGCTTCTGGCTGAACTTGCTGTGTGGATATCCCCATTTACATCAGGCAAATTTAAGTCACCCACCACTATCACTTCCCCATTATCATTAATTTTGTGTATTGTTTCTAAGATTTCTTTGTCCCCCTCCAAACCTGTTTTCAGGGTCTATGAAATACTCCTATTTGAGTTACTGTTCCCATTACCAGTCTCTAGAGTTACCAAAGTGACTCGGTTTTTATTTTGTCATTTAGGGTCATAGTGGCTTTTATACCCTCCTTTACATACATAGCCATTCCTCCACCTTTTCTACCAGTTCTGTCCTTCCAGAAAAGACAGTATCCTGAAATAGTTATTTCCCAGTCATGGTTATCATTGAACCAGGTCTCGAAGATTACAACCCAGTCTAGATTTGCTTCTCCAATGATAGCAGTTCGATCAGCTAATTTATTAATTAGACTCCTTGTGTTTGTGAACATAGCTTTCCAAAAATGGCTTTTCTCTTTTTTGGAGCCATGTTCTATGTTTGATTTTTTGTTTTGTTTTGTACTGCAAGCATTTTTTACTAGATGTTTTCTCTTTTGTGTATTTATTCCCCTGATTTGGTGGGATTTTGGGGAGAGGCAGCATGTCCCTTTGGTACTGCCTTCCTCTCCCCAGTGCCTAGTTTAAATGGTCGATGGTGATAGCAGCTTCTGCACTAGTGCTCTCATACCTTCCCTAGTTAGGTGTAGACCATCATATTTGAAGAGACCTGTATCCCAGAAGTTCTGCCAGTTCCTTATGAAGAAGTGCCCTCTTTCTTGTCACCAGCTCTGGAGACAAGTGTTTAGCTCCTCTATTTGATCCTTGCAGATCCTTTGCACACTGCCTCCTCTTCCCCTCACTGAGAAGACCTCAGAGAAGGCAATGATTGGCGAGTGAGAGATTAATGCATCTCCAAGTTGAGATATGTGCTTTTTGATCTCCTCAACTGTCTGATCTTCCAGATCATTAGTTCTTATATGGACAGAAAAAGCCTGACCATTTATCCTCCCTTTGTATTAATTTGTTTATGCAGTTTTGCAGAGGCCCCAGGTAGGCATTTGACTACCACCACCATCTCAGGCCCCTGATTTATGTGTGATTCCACTTCTCAGATCATGGAATCACCTACTATCAGTATTTTCCTCTTTTGTTTGCTATTTGTTTCTTTGATGTGCCAACCATGCAATATTTTTGTTGCGTGACCTGCTTGGTGGCATTTAGAATTAGCATTGTATCTTCTCCTTGGTGATAGGGGTGAATCTATTTGCCGTCTTGGATTGGTGTCTCCTAATTTGGAGGCTGCTGCTGGAACCTTTGAGACTTTCCTCTGGCCCTCCTTACCACCTGCCATTCTCCTGGATCAGAGGCAAGAGGGTTTATGGTTGCCAAACAAACTGTGGAGATGTACAATTTGATCCCAGGCCTACCTGAGTTGGATTTTTTGTTATTCTGTTGTCTAGCATGTTGGACAGTGCCTTATTGCATGTATGCATGCCCTCTGAAAAGATGCACTGCTCTACTGGCAGTTTATGATGTCCATATTCTACCAGGTATTTAGTGAGGATGAAAGATAAAGAAAAAGAGTAAGGGAAATACAACATTTTTTTATATCTTATAAGTTTGTGCTTTCCCTATCTCTTCTTATTCCTAGGCAGGAAGTGGGAGTGTGAGCCAGCAGCTATAAAGTGTAAGTAGCTGGGGAGGGTGGAATTTGGGCGATGGAGGGTGGGTGCTTTCCCTGCTAAGAGGAGAGGTACAAAAAACAATCACCTAACTTTTTTGTACAGCCCTCAAGATCCTCAGGCAGCACTGAAAACTGCTATTTAAGGTCACCTAAGATCACTCACCAGCAATCAGTCACTAAGTAAGGTTTCAGCCACACCCACTTAAAAAACAACCACTTAGCAGCTCCTAGAAAAACAGAAATAGCTACTATGTGAAACAGCCAAGCATCTGAAGCAACTGGTTAAAGTTCTGAAAACACACACTGCTATATAAGGTCACCTAAGGTCATGCACCAGCAATCAGTCACCATGTGAAGTTTCAGCCACTCCCACATTTAGAAACAACAACTTAGCAGCTCCTAGAAAAACAAAAATAGTTGCTATATGAAACAGCCAAGTTTCTGAAGCAACTGACACTATCTTGATCAAGCCACCACCAGGACTATTACAGGAGAAAGTCTTAAGACTCAGAGGAAGATCTGGAAAATGCCTAGCCCAAGACTGCCTCTGTATTTGCTGAAGGAACTACCAACTGCTCGACAGGCCTTGCTGGCAAAACTTTCAGGAGTGGCGGTCTGGAGCCTATTTAGCTTACATGCATTTTATGACAACAAATTCAGTTCTATTAAAGAATCAAACACTTTGAACTTTGGGTGATTGATTCTTGTGAATGGTGTTGAACTTTCCGAGGAAAGCAGTGGATTTTATGTTCAACTGTTTTGACCTGGTCCAAAAGGTGTGGACCCATTGAGCCAGTTGAAATGTGTACCACAGTTCATCCCTGAAACAGTTAACTGACTTCAGCACTAACAGGGCTCAATATGATTCACAGGCTCCAGCCTTATTTTGGAGCTGCTTGACTCTGCTTAATTACACGAGTCAGTGTGAAGCTCACTCGCTCACTCTTCATCAGCCTGTTAGGTAGCTCCAGCAGGGCTGCATGATAAATTAGTTAGATTAGCTAGGAAATCACACCTGAAAAATATCTTCTTGAATCAAAAGTTTGACCTATTAGCATGGTGCTGAAGGACTATAATAGAGGGAAAAGGGGAGAAAAGGCAGGCTGAGCAGCAGCAGTGCTGCAGGCATGCAGCAGGCCTCTAGGATCAGTGACCTGCCTGAGAGGGAAGAGGAGAAAAAGACTATACTCTCGGGGACTGGATAGCATGGAGTGCACTTGTGTCTGCACAGTGGGCAGATGGGGCATGAGGTGCCAGTCTTCCATTGTCCACTTGTTGCCTTAAATAATTTAATCTCAGCAATGTAGCACCTACTTTTTTGCTGCAGAACTGGCCATTTAGCAGAGCAAGTAAAAACGTATTTTTTTTTTCTTTTTTTGACTAAAGCCCCTGGCAGAAGCCTGATATGACTTACTATCTTAGTAATTTAATTTTTATTTTACTCAAGTAAGCATGTGCCAGCTTGCAAAAGGACGGTGCTTGGACAATGGTAGTTGTCACCTTGGTGGCATTCCAGGCATCTCATAAAACTAATTCTTTGTTCATGTTTCTTTCTGTGGAAGTTTTTTTTTTGGTCCCCCAGGCAGCTCCTATTGACCTCTATTCCTCCAACCCCATCACCCATGTCCTGGAACTTACCTGGATGATTCTGCAGTGCCCCATGGCTTACTCCCCATGGTGGGGATGCTCAGTCCCTCCCCTTAAGCCTGGGAGAGGCTGAAGTCAAGATGTTGCCACAATGCCAAGTAGATGGGTGAAGGGCCTGTAAAGAGAGGAGGTGTCATCCAGACAAGGGTGTTTTTGAGTCCTACTTGTCACCCTGGGTGGTGTGGTATGCAATGATGTTGCAGCATACATGCCAATGTCTGGCACGCCTCCCCAGTGTCATGAGCTCCAGCTGTCAGGACCCCTCCACCAGGGGTCAGTTGAGTGAAGGCAGCTATCCCACTCTCCCCCTTAGGAGGACAGTGGTCCTTAAGGCACTAGATCCTCTACCCTCCAGCTGGCCTTCTGACAGAACAGGTGTTTTTGAACCCAGGGCATTGGCATTGTAAACAATTGCATTACAGCTGTGCTGTTGTGCTGGCCTTTTTGTGGAAGTTTAAAATTCCCAATACATATGTTAAAGTTGCAGACTTGCTTGAAAGCTGCAGCAGTTACTTCTTTCCTTTTCATCCTGTGTCCTGAGGCAGCCTTTTGCAGTGTGATCTAGGTAGTGGTCAGGGCAGCAATTGTGTACCAGGTAGTAGCATTCCAGTGCCCAGTCACTGGTAGTTGGCACCTTTGTGGCATCGCATAAAAAAAATAATTTTCTTTTTGTAATGGTTTTAAGATGGAAACTCTTAGCCTTCACCTTCCCCCAAGTTGCAGCAGTTCCTTCCTCCTGAGTACTGAAGCAGCCTGTGTGTGTGTCATCCTGAGCTGTGCTGCAGCAGTGTGATCTAAGCAGTGGTAGGGCAGTAAATGTGTGACAGCTGGCAGTTGACATCTTGGTGGCATTCCACAAAAAATTAAAATAAAAATTCTCCACATTACTTCCAGTTACTGATGTTCCTTCCTCCTCCTCCTCCTCCTCCTGAATACTGAAGCAGCCTGTCTATGTGTCATCCTGAGCTGTGCTGTTGCAGTGAGATCTGGCTAATGGGCACAGCAGCAAGTGTATGCCAGCTGGCAGTGTGCTTGTACCTGGTCCTTGGTAGCTGGCACTTTGCTGGTGTTCTATGAAAAAAAATGTATTTTTCCCTTCTGTGGCAGTTTTCAAATTGAAACTCTTAGTATTCATGTTCCTCTAAGTTGCAGCAGCTCCTTCGTCCTGAGTTCTGAAGCAGCCTGTGAGTGTTGTCCTGAGCTGTGCTGTTGCATTGTGATCTGAGCAGTGGCACAGCAGCATGTGCATGCCAGCTGGCAGCGTGCTGGTGCCTTGTCACTAGTAGTTGACACCTTGGTAGCATTCCATTAAAGAAACTAAAATAAACATTCTCCACAATACCACAAGTTACTGACATTCCTTTCTTCTCCTCCTCCTCCTGAATCCTGAAGCAGCCTGTGTGTGTCTACCATCCTGAGCTTTATATGTTCAGTGTGAAGTGAGCAGTGGGCATGGCAGCAAGTGAGTGCCAGATGGCAGCATGCCGTCATCTGGTCCCTGGTAGTTGGCACCTTGGTGAAATCCTATGAAAACAAGTAATAAAAATATTCACAGTCCTTCAAGTTGCTGAAGTTCCTTCCTTCTCCTCCTCCTCCAGAGTTGTGAAGCAGCCTGCATGTGTCATCATAAGCTGTGCTGTTGCAGTGTGATCAGGGTAGTGGGCAGCAGGCAGCAAGTGTGTGTCAGCTGGTAGTGAGTCAGTGCCTGACCTTTGGTAATCCTTGGTGGCATTCCATTAATAAAATAAACATAAAAAATAAATAAAAAAACTAAAAAAATAAAAAATAAAAATTAAATAAAATAAAAATTCAATAAATATAAAACAAAGTAAAAACTAACAAATAAAAATAAAATCCTAAAATAAAAATATAACAACAATAGCATAACAAATTAAATTAAATAAAGTCTTACTCTTCATCATTCATCACCCAAATGGCTGAGAGGTGTTGCAAGCATTGGGAAATGGAGCAACAAAGAGGCCAAGGGGATGGAGGCATGGGATTGTTCAGTCACAAAGTCAAACAAAAGAATATTATCTTGCTCATAGACCCCCTACCTCAGTGGGAACTACATGTGTATAAAAGAAGATGACAGTAGTGGTTGAATAGTCCATAAAGTATCTCACATTGTAGGAAACACTCACAGTGGCACTGCAAAGATTGCAACATGAGAAATCATTGTAGAAAAAAGGGAATAAAAAAGGAGTGTCAGTTAATGATACAGGCAGAGAAGGAGGAGCAAAGTGATTTGGCAGAGCTTGGGGACAGAGATACAGACTGTGATTATATACCCGATAAAAGTGATAGCATCAGCAGTTCTGGGGAGAAGGAGGGGTGGAAAAGGTAGAAATTTGACTTCGGGAAGGTGCACATAAGAGATATGAAAAACCAAAACGTGTAAAAACCACAAAACAACAAGGGGAAAACAACAAGAAGCATGTGAAATGACAGCAGATAAAGAAGACACAGGCAAACCTGGTGACCCAGGACTCATGATGGAGGAAGAAGAACCATTCCCTGACCCTGGAGAACTGGCAGAGAAAGAAGAGAAGGGTGATCATGTGGAAGCAGCCCACATTAGCCCACCCATTAGGCAACAGCCAAGAATGCCAGTAGGAAACATCAATCTGGTGACATTGGTGGTGCGGGATTTCTTTAGAGTGGACAAAGATCACAGACACATGTAGAGTGTCTTTTATGCAATGACAGGCTGAGTCGGGGTAAGGAGGGAACAAGGATGGGTACATCTATCATGAAACGGCATTTGCTGAAGCCCCACAGATCTCAGTATCAGAATACGTGCCAATGCACAGTATCAGCAGCAACACATCATGCAGTGAAGTTGATGATGATGATAATGATGATGGTCAGTGGGAGGAGGACATTAGAAACCAAGTAGAAAGGAAGAGGAGAATGTCTTTCAAATGGTAGCTGAGACACAGCTCCAACATCTTTCCTTCATCAGTTCTTTAGCCCACTGACTTTGACACCTTTGAGGGGTCACAAATCCCCAGCCACTGTCATCCCCAGGAGCAGCCCAAATAAACTTGAGTTAGGAAGATGAGACTGGAAATGTAATAAATAAAAATGGAGCAAACCTAGGTTTTAAAGTGGACATCATGATATACAAAATTGATTGCATTAATTGTTGCAGTTCATATAAATGTAAAATCAATCAAGCAAGATTAGAAAGCGTCAAGTCTGTAATCTATAAATAATAAAGGTAATGCATTAAAATGGACCTCAAAACACAAGAAGGGACTTGAAAGGAGGGTACACGGGTTGGGGAAGAGGACAGGAACTGAGGACTACTAGAAGGTGGAGCACACTGTAAATGCAGAGGATCCATTTATATGTTTGATACGAAAGAAGAATTCAGACTTTTGTGAGTCTTACAAAAGAAGAATCTTGGCTCACAAAAGAAAAATCTTGGCTCATAAAAGAAGATGGTGGGACTGAGTTTTTTTCATAGTTCTTTTATAAGTCATCTTTCTTCTTTCATGAATCATGAAATAAATCCTGAAAGAAGAAGACTGTCTCATGAAATAACTATGAAAAAAAAACTAAATCCCACCATCTTCTTTTGTGAGCCTAACTTCTTCTTTTGTGACATCTTTTGTGACTCATGAAAGAAGGTTGGCTCATGAAAGAACTATAAAAAATAAGTTGCACTATCATCTTTCATGAGCCAACATTCTTCTGTCTTGAGTTCTTTTGTGACTCACAAATGATGAAGGTCAGCTCATGACATAACTATGAAAAAAAAAACTAAGTCCCACCATCTTCTTTCATGAGCGAGATTCTTCTTTTGTGAGGTTATACTAAAGAACCATCATTATTTTGTGAGCTCTCACAATTTAGTTTTGTATTCCTCTTAAGCAGACCAGGGTGCCCACCCCAGTACTGCTTCTTTCTCCCCACTTCCCCTCCAGGTCACCTGACCCCCCATTCATAATGCTCTTTTTGTTAAATAGTAAGCAGGTTGTGGTTCTCACCCCAATTTTGCTTCTCCTGCCCTCCCTCCTCCCCTAGAGTTCACCCACCCCCTTCCTTAATAATTTAATATATGTGGCAGTCCTGGGGTGCCCTCCCCCAGTACCACTGAAGATCATGTCATTCCAGGGGTACCAATCTCCCATGTTGGCTATAGTACCCCTACAATAAAGAAAACCATCCTCATTGATCTTTGTTTTGTTTGTTTAATAACCTAGAAAACAGAAAACTGTCCATCGCAATCTAACCCACACCAACAACCCTTATCTATCTTTCTGTCTCTCTCCTCTCCCTCCCTCCCTCTCTCTCTCTCACTCACTCACTCTATGTATAACTATATAATTTAATATATGTGATGACACTGGGGTACCCACCCCCAGTGATGCCAAAGGTGATCACAACACTGGGGTGCCTAATCCCCAGTGTTAACAATGGTGCCACTACAATAAACAAAACTGTCCCTCAATATTTTTTTAACCTGAAAAATTAAATGATACATTGGTGATCTGCCTTACTCCCACACCCCGGTCTATCACATTCTCTCTCTCTCTCTCTCTCTCAGCTATATAATTTAATATACATGTCAGCACTGGGGTGCCCACCCCAGGTGCCACCAAAAATCATTCTGACACTGGGGTGTCCAGTCCCCAGTGTTGGCTAAGGTGGCCCTACAATAAAGAAAACTGTCCCTTGTTGATCTTGTATTTTCCTAAGCTTAAAAAACAGAATGGTCCTATCTGTCTGTCTGTCTGTCTATCTATCTATCTAATCTATTTTGTTTTGTATTTTTCTGAAGTGGAGCAGGATGCCTACCCTGGGTACCACTTCTTTCCCCCTTCCCCTCCCTTCCCCTCCCCTCCATGTCACTGCCCCCTTGCAATTATTTTTTTTAACTAGTAAGAGGACTGGGGTGCCCTTCCATTGCCTCCCTCCTGTCCAGTTCACCTGCCCCCTTCCTTTATAATTTAATATAGGTGGTGGCACTGGGGTGCCCACACCTAGTGCTGGTAAAGATCATCCCAACACTGGAGTGCCCTATTCACATTGTTGGTTATGGTATTCCTACAAAAGGAAAAAACATCCCTTGATCTTTATTTATTTGTTTGTTTTCTAACCTGAAAAAAAGAAAATGGTCCATCAGTGAGCTGACCCCCATCCCAATCTCTCTCTCTCTCTCGCTCTCTCTCTCTCTCTATCACACTGTCTATATATAGTTCTATGATTTAAGTAGCAGCACCAGGGATGCCTACCCCCAGTGCTGCCTAAGATCATCTCAACACTTTGGTGGCCACTCCCAAGTGCTGGCTACAATGCCCCTACAATAAAGGAAACCATCCCTCATTAATCTCTTTTTCTAACCAGAAAATGGTCCATTTGTGAACTGACCCCCCACACCCCGATTTGTCTCTGTCTCTCTCTGTCTGTGTCTGTCAGTCTCTCTCTCTCTCTTACTCTATATTTACCTACCTACCAATGTATCTGTCTGTCTGTCTGTGTGTGTATGTATGTATGTAGGTATGTATGTATCTATCTATCTATTCACCTATCTGTAACCAATCTGGTTTTATATTTTTTCATAAGTGGACCAGGCTGCCTACCTCCTATACTGCTGCTCCTCCCCCGGGTTGCCTGCCCCCATTCCCAATGTTTTTGTTATAGAAAGCAGACTGGGGTGCCCACCCCAAGTACTGATTCTCTTGCCTCCATCCCCTCCAGGTCTTCAGCTCCCTTCCTTTATAATTTTATATGCTTCCTGGAACTGGGGTTCCCTCTGTGCTTCTGAAGAGCATCCCGACACTGGGGTGCCTAATTCCAAGTGTTGGCTATGGTGCCTCTACAATACAGAAAATTGTCCCTTGTTTATCTTTTTCTTCATACCTGAAAAATAGAAAATGGTCCATCAGTGATCTGACCCCAACACCCAACATCCACCACAAGCCAAGACCCCACTCAGTAGCCACTACCCTACACCCCCTACACACACTCACCTAAACATGTACCATGATTTACTGTAGGTCCACCCTCCAACTGAATACATGTCTTGCTGCTGGAATCGGTGACTGTGATATGAGAAAATAAGGTTAGTGTGGTTTAATGTACTTTAATGGAGTTTGAACTTTTGTTCATAACATTATCATTTTTGAACATTTTAATACCAGATTCTCAACATGGCTTTTTTGGGACTGCACCTCATGAAGAATGGTAGTGACATCATTGAAATCAGTCCCAAAAGGTGATTTCATGGTTGCTGCACAAAATCACCTTTGGGGCAGGATCTGAAAATTTTCTCTGCACTTGTTCATGATGTGGGGTCATAAGAAGGCTATGTAGACATTTTGGGGGGTAATTAAGAAACCAACAAAATTATGAGTGTTCATTAAACTTTATCAGCACACACTCATAACTTAGGTAATTTTCAAAATTTTGACGCCAGATTTTAAACATACCCATTTTTTTCATGCCACCTTATCAATGTGATAGCTGTCTTTTTTTCATATCCTGGCCAAAATGTGTTTTCACCCTCATGGTGCAAGATGACATTTCTATCAGGGTTTGATAAGTGTCACCTACCAGGTTCATGAGGTGGGGTCATAAGAAGGCTATGTTGAAAATGTGGTGTTTAAGAGCAACTGTCATCATCTTCAGGCTCAGACAGGCAACTTCTACTAAGTAACAGCCTGCCTGAGGATCTTTTCTAGACCCAAATGAACATTTTTATTTAAGTAATAAAATAATAACTTACATTTAAAACCTCTGCTCTTAAATTTTGAGTATGAGCTGAGCTGCAGCAAAAACAGCACTTTAATGATGTATACTTGGGAATGGGGCTGCATGCATGTTATATGTATAACACTGAGATTGGGAGAGTGGAGATGTCTAAATATACAGTACATACTGTACCTTTGTCTGCAGTTTTACATGCATGGGGTTAATATATAATATCTACTCTAGCCCTGTACATGTAAAACTGCAGACACAGGTACTGTATGTATATTTAGATGTCCCCTTCCCCTGATCTCAGTGTTGTACATATAACATGCCTGTAGCCCCATCCCAAGTAAACGGTATCAAAGTGCTATTTTTAGGGTTGTGGCTGCAGTGCTTGACAATGTCTTGGCTCGTACTCAGAAGTTATGATCCAAGCTTTTAAATGTAAGTTATTATTTAATTACTTAATTAAAAATTTTCAGTTTGGCCTAGAAAAGCTCCTCAGACAGGTAGATACTTAATACAAGCTGCCTGTCCCAAATGTGTCAGTTGCTCTTTAAAATATGGTAAAATGACCAAGTTATGTCAGAACATTGATATATTTTTGGTGTTTCTGCAACCTGACGGAGTTTACATTTGGAATCTGTACTTCTGCATCTGTAGTTGCATGAAAGTGTAGGGCCACTTCTGTAGCCAGATGGACTCCTGCCTTGGCATATCTGTATCTGTAGTTATACGGAAGTGCAGGGCCAGCAGGGCCCTGTGGTTTTGCAGTTAGATGGACTTCTCACACATGTGCTTCTGCACCCAGATGGACTCCTGATTTGTGCAGGGCATGGAGGGCTGTGTACATCTGCCTCTGTAGCTGCATAGCAGTGCAGGGCCCAGAGCATCATGTGCTTCCCCAGCATGATGCACTCCACATTTGGGCCTGCACATCATCATCTGTACACACATGCAAATGCAGAGCCAGAGGTCCCTGTGCTTCCAAAGCCAGACAGATCTGTTCATGAAGGCCCGAAAGGGACCTGCATGAATGATGATACAATGTCACTATCTCAAAAAGAAAGGAAATTCATTGCAAAAAAACTATGTTAATGGACCAGTTATGGTTCAGTTTAAAGTAACAAAAGTAGGGAAATGTGGCATTAGGGTTTCCAACTCTTAACTCCCCACCTCTCCAGGTAGCAAAATGATAAGCCTACATAAGCAACCAGATACAGCCATCATCAGGTAAGGCAAACAACATACAACTGTTTCCAGATGACACAAATGCAGTAGCACTGATGTGCTACCTTTGTAGATTTGTATCTGTGGCTGCATAAGCACAGGACCCAAAGAGCATGTACTTATGCAGCACAAATGTGTCTAAATCATACAATATGATCTGCAGGCAGATAGCCACATGGGGCATGTGTCCCTGTAGAAATAGGTACTTATGCACACTGTATATGGTAGCTTGCTAGACAGCATGATCTGCTGCAGCATTGTTTTCTATATGTAGCAGCATAACTGAAAACCTGCTACCCTTTGAACAATTTCTGGATATGCTGCTGAAACCATGATATCCATATTGCTACAATACTTCCATCTGTGTGGTGACAGGCCCCACAGAGGACTGCACTTCTGCAGCCCCAAGTCACTGTATATGTCTTATACCTGTGGCTAAAAAGGTACAAGCCACTCAGGGGTCTGCAATTTTGCAGACAGTAGTACTGTTAAAGTTTTTGTATCTGAAAACCTGCTTCCCCCTTGAACAATTGCTAGATTTGCTGCTGAAACCATGATACCCACAATGCAACAGTACTACCATCTGCATAATGGCTGGCCCCATAGTGGCCTCTCCTTCTGAGCCAGAAGTCAGTGTGTATGTCTTATACCTTTGGCTGAAGCAGTGCAGGCCCCTCAGGAGCCTGTGCATCTGCAGGCAGAAGTACTTGTGCAATTTTGGCAACATAGATTTTGTGGCTCCCACAGTTCTGCAGGCAGAGGTTGGTCTGTATGTCTTACATCTGCAGCTGCAGAACCACAGGCCTGTCTTATGTGTATGTCTTATAGTGTGTATGAGTACCTGAGTACCTGAGGCTACAGAAACACTGACCCCTTACAGGCCTCCAGTTCTGCAAACAAAGGAACTCTTGTGGGTATCATGGATTTATATCTGTGGAGGCAGAGGCCTGTAAATCTGTACACAGAAACAGTGTTGTGATTTGAGTATTCTACATTTCAGTCTGCAGTGACAAGTATGTGTGTATGTTGTGTGGTGTGCATGCCACAGATACAAATCCAAGAAGGTAGCACATAGAGCTACCTCATTTATCTCATCTGCAAACAGTTGCATGTTGTTTGCCTTTCCTGGCAATGGCTATCTGTCATTACTTCTATGGGCTTGTCCTTTTGCTGCTTGAGGAGCTGTGGGGTTGGGGTGAAAATCCTAACACAACATTTACCTACTTTTGCTGCTTTAAGTTGAACCCTAACTGGGGCATTAACACAACTTTTTGAAATTAAGATATATATTCTAAGGCCAAATGCTGCATTTTCTTCTCTCATTGAGTATAATTGTGATATTTTTCATTTTTAAACGTTTTTTAATAAAACAGTATAGTAATCTATTTAATGCAATTCTGTTTAAAACTGTAATGACCTAGAGGCAGAGCAAATAAATGAACCTTGAACCTTAAACCTTGAACACTGTGGTGTAGTGGGAGAGGGTGGGTGAGTATGACCCAGAAGGTGGTGTGATTTAGTATCACTACAAGTAGTTTTTGCTTGGCAAGAAAGGCAGTCGACTGCATGAAAATTTATGCAAAGTTGTACATAGCAACTTTGCAAAGTTAGTAGTCTTCAGAAAATATTTTGCAAAGTGAAGTTTCCAACCTCATACATTTTTACTGCTGATAGACCCTTGATCTGATTATCACTAAGACTGAATGATACCTCTTCCCCCCACCCCACTCTGGCCAGTCCCTTCTTCACACCAGCTCCCCAGCCCCATCACCCAGTTTCTTGGTGACTTACCTTGGACTCCATCCTCCACTTGTCTCACCCCTCCCTGGCTAGGTGGGTTGCAGGTTGAGCCTCTTGCCATATGGACCAGATCCCAGATTGGAGGAGTACCACATCACTGTTGCAGGGCATGCAGGCAGCTCATGTTTATCCTGCCTGATTGAGGCATTTTCCATTTTTCTGGTTCTCTCTGTCAGGACACAGGCAGTGAGGGTGTGCATGTACATGCACATGACCATGCATAGTGCACAGCACCAGACTACATCCTTCCCTCTCCCTATGCCTTTCCAACTGCACTACCACCTGTGGTCACCCAGATGGCAGTGGAGCAGTGGAGTTGGTGACCCTCCCTCCCTGGAGGAGGAGAGCATCCACTTGGATGCTCAATCCTCCTTCCCCTGGCTGGCCCTAGATGTCCCACACTAGTTCCCAAACATGGGTCACCGGCATCACAAGTGGTAGAACTACCACTGAGCTGATGGGCTGGCACAATTGTAAGATGTTCCCTGAAGAGTGTGTATTACTTACTGAGTTGAAAAGGGCAGTACTTAGACACAAACTAATAAAGTTGAGGGAGATTTTTAAAAGTCATAAAACTGGCACAACTCCTGGTTTTGTCAAAGTCAGGAACTGCCTGGTATATCTAGACCATGTTCTATGTTATTGTAGGTATTTTTTTTAAATTGAACTTACAGTACCTGCAGCATTTCAAACTGTTTATGATACTTCACAAATTTTTGTTACAAACCATTAGACATAGATCTAAGTGATATACCAGCTTTCGCTTAATACAACAACTGTATTTAGGTATATTTCCAACAACTATATCCAGGTACTGTATATTTATATTTATATTTATATCTGGACTTTGCAAACTGGCTGTAACTAAGGCAGAACTGATTTGACTTAACTATAGTATGTCCTAGCTTTGAAAATTGTACATAGGGTCAATTTGCTCATCTTGACCTAGACTTTGAAAATCCCCCATCATCTTTAACCCTAATTTTTGTGTGAACTACAGGTTAATCTTGAACCTCCTCATTTTGGGGAAGGGGTAGAGAAGGTGATGGGGGGTGCAAAAGGAGTCTCATTTGGAAAAACATGACATCTTAGAGCCTCTCCAGTCAGGGTTTAGACCTTGCCACAGACTGCCCACTAGAGATGTTGTGAAATTAAATTTCACCACCGAAATTGCCATGAAATTGGTAATTTCACCACATGAAACATTTCATAAAATTCCGCTATTCTGTGAAATTTTTTGCAGGATGTGAAATTGCAAAATGTCACCTGCAAAACACAAAATTTCACAGCAAAATGTGCAATTTCACCAAATTTCACCCAGATATTGCCAAATTTCACCTGAATTTCACCATTTCATGGGTGAAATTTCACATTTTGACAGCATAATTTCGCATTTCGCACCCTCAAAATATTTCACAAAATGACTGAATTTAGCAAAATATTTTGCTGAACGAAATGTTCCAATTTCACATGTCTACTGCTCACTGCCTTTATTAAGGTGTTTAATGAGTTTCCCATTGTGGGAGACAGAGGGTACCAGGTCATCTTGATTCTTCTTTATCTCTTATTGGCATTTGACATGAGGGACCATGATGTTTTGTTGGATAAAAGCTAAGAAAGAAGTCACTCTAAGATACATACACACTGAAGCACAAAATCCTTCAGGTAGTTGATTTGTCAACCCTCATACAAGATTACTACAGTGAAAAAGTTCTCAGGTGCAAAATAAAATAAATACAGTAGTACAAAATATACAAATTTGTAGCAGCCAGTGTAAGGCCAAGTCATCCAGTGTGAGTGGCACTGGCTGCCTATTTGGTGGCACATCAACTTCAAGACTGACTTGTTAACTTACAAGGCCCTACATGTTTTGGGTCATGGTCACGTGAAACAGCTTCTGATTCATATGCCTGTATCTGCTGTTTTTACTCTGCTGAAGCTAGTTTACTGACTATTTCACATTCAGGTATTTTGTGGAGGTTGTCCCTTTGCTTTGGAATTATTTGCCATCCAGTGTTTGTGCTGTCCACTTGGTGGAGAATTAAGAGGAGTATTCAAATTGTATCAATTTGAGTTCTCCTACAGTTTATATTTCTGAATATTTGGTGTATTTATTGAAACATTATTTACTGTGCTTTCACTGTATTTTTTGTTTGTTTGGTAAAACACACGAGTCTCAGGATAGGACACCATAGAAATAAAATTGCCTTGCCTTGCATTGTCTTGCTTGTCTAGCTCCAGTCTTGCAACAGCACTAACACTGAAAATGGATTAATCAGGGAGATCATGAAAAAAGGGCTCCAAGCAGTGCAATTGAGACATTTAGAGAAGGAAGCACATTAGTATGAATTCTTTGTTTGTCTTTTTAAATCTCCTGTTTAGAGAGTCAGTGTTCTCTCATGGGAATGATTGAAAATACTGATAAACAACTAGATCTGGGCAAAATAGTTGTGCTGCTGGAATTACTGCAGATTCACAATTCTGCTTCTGAAAATGCTTTTCAGAGTTTCTTTTCTGAATTCTGCAGAATTCCAAAAAGCATTTCTATATAATTTTCCACAGATTACACAAACCACAGAATAAAATTCTGCAGACTGCAATGGAATCTGTCATTTATGTAAACTATGGATTATTATTCTGTGAAAAACATTCCCCTTTCAAAGATTTGGAGTTCTGCTACCAACAGAGTTTGGTGGAATTAAGTGGAATTTTCAAAAAGTCCTAGTAATTCTATTTTGTCAAAATCTGAAAATGTCACACAACACTAAAAACTGCTGTAGTCTGAAATAGAACCACTGCAGCCTCCTAGACAGTGTAGGGTTGACAAGACAAGGAGAAAATGGTCATGATGGCTGTCACAAGGATTTCCCAGTGAGAGGAGATACAGTATGTTGACCAAACATGACAATCTGTAAACTGAATATGGCTTCTCCCTCACTCCATCAATGAGTTAGTATTAAGTATGCTCCCCTAGGCCGGCCCACCGGCGCAGTGGTTGGATTTCCGCTTGTGACGCCAGCGACCCAGGTTCGGGAATGAGCCCAGGTCACTGGAGGGCCGGCCAGGGGGAGACGGATCGAGCATCATATGGACAGCTCTCCTTCTCCGAGGGGAGGGTAGGGGACTGGTCCAGCGCCTGCTGGCTCCTAGCAGAGGCTGGGGGTATCACAGGATGCACAGCCCAAAGTTAACTGGGGGAGGAGTGGATGTCGGCGTATGCTGTGATGTCACTATGCTGCCCCCAACATAAAAATGGAAAAATTGCTCGCTGGCTGCCGGATGATGGCTGTCTGTTCCCTGAGTGCCTCCAGTACCTCCCCAGGGAATCCTGTTCCTCAGCAGCATCCCTGGGCCCTAGTAGTGTGTGCTGGGGCCATCCCCTCTCCCCGGTGCCTTACCCCTCGGAGGAGGGGGACCTGTCCGGTGAAGCGATATGCTGGGATATCCCGGGGGATCAGCTGCAATCTGAAGACCAGAGGAGGGCTGGGTAAGGACAGTGGAGCCAGTGGGGAACCTGTGGAGTCTGAAGGAGTAGGGACCAGCGAAGCATGGGAGGTGGAAAAAAAAAAAGTATGCTCCCGAAAGAGAGAGGGTATCCTGCATCTGCAGACAGTTCTGCATCAAATGAATGGCTGATTACCACCAAAGCCTACACGCAAACTTGAAATAAACTTGCTCTTCTTTTGCAGCACCTTAATGTCTGATGCCCTGTGTGTGTGTTTGAAGAGTAGCAAGGATGCTAGCGCAACAGGAGAAGGCCGCAAAGACAAAAGGTAGTTGAAAAAAAAATGGTTTGAAACGAAGGATTTTTCCGGTCACAATAATCATGTAGAGTGTTAATTCAGCCTGAAGGTTATTTTGCAAGGAAATAAACTGTGCTTTGGAAACACCCATCCCCAGGCGAGTGAATGTCAAGTGTCTATGTATCTACTCTATTTTCCTGAAGGGATAGCAGCAGATGGTAGCACCAAGAAAAAAAAAATTACCTTGAGTGGTGGTACAACATAATGTATTTAGATCATTGAACCTAGTACCATCTGTCCAGAGGATGTATGATTTAAACATTTAATTAGTCATTTGTTCCAGGCTCAGTCAGCCTTTGTTGGATGGAGTTACATAAGGAAATTGGGTTCCTGCCCCTTGGAAAGACTTTATTCACTGCTTTAGAAGGATCATGGAGTCAGCCAAGATACAACATTCTTATCACAGTTTCTGCCAGCGACATGCTGCAGAATACAGCAGGAACACAAAGTAATTCAATGGCAGTTCCTCCAGTCTGTCACTCAGAAAGATATGACTACTTATCACAGATCTTTCCATCCTGGCTGACTCCACTTTATGTTCTGTTTAACTGCTTTAATTGTGCAGTCACCTGGGTTCATTTCAAGGGGAAGTTTTTTTTTGTTGCTGTTAATTCTTTGTTTTAATAATTTTCAGACAGAAATACTGTATATTGCCAGTTGTTTACATCACAATCCTGCTGGGGTCCATATTAAAGCATCAGATGCCCCAAAATATATAGAAATATATAATATACTTTAAAGTTTTAAGGGGCATAATTTTTCTATACTATTGTACTAAAGAACATTTCACTATCCATATAAGGTTTATATAGTGCATAAGACAGTCTTTGACATACAATCTTGTACTTTTTCAAACTTGACTCTTCAGAATAATTTATATCAAATGAGTACTTCAAGAATCCAGATGATACATTCACTCTATTTGCTAGCATTTCAAGCATTCAATTAATGTTCTTGGAGCAGATTCAAGTCCCTATCCAGTCATTGGGATTCATCACCATGCAGCCTATTTGAGAGCAGAGTAAATCAACACATGGAAGAAGACAGCTTTTCATTTAAAACCCAATCAAGGAGAGCAAACACAATCCAAACAGGCATTGTGACAGACAGAAACATTTATTCCAAAGGCAGAACAATAATAAACTGAAACACTAATGAACAAGAAATGATATGTTTTAGCACTGAAAATAAAAATTATACCAATGACATCAATCACTCTGACAAACAATCTTTTTAAAAAGTAATACTGTAAAAAGCAGGATGAGGGAGAATTATTTCTTGTGAGTTCCTGGTTTATATAAATCTTAAAAGCAGAAATGCTGTTCTGTAAGTAGCCAAGGCACGGTAGTTATTTGTTAATAGAGAAACTTTAGATTGCAAGGTTATGAGCTACATATTTTGCTGAGGGAGGTATGCTTGGCTAATAATCTCATTTGAGAGTTTTCTGGTAAGACATGAAGCAATAAATAAATATATGAATATCTAAAAAAGACAGAGACAGAGTGGGAAACACACCAAGTAAAGAGCTCTAAGAATTCAGCTCACCTAGGTCATAGTGTATGCTGGAGAACAGTACTTGACGATAATGGTATCTAGGTGTAACTAGAATTATACCCCAACCATCTACCTTAGTCAATCAAAACATAGGAAAACTGTCAATTATTATCCCACAGACTACCACAACCACATTTTATACATGCCCACAGTAAGTTATGTACCTTTTACACAGGGCCACAGTAGGTTATCTACATTTTAGACATGCCCACAGTAGGTTATCCATATGTTCAAAGATACCCACAATATGCAGGGCGCAGGTGCCAGAAAACTCATTCATGAATGGGTTTTTCATTTTCAAACTGCAGCCAGCTAAATATACTTTGCAAAGCTACCTTCTCTTCTGAGTTTTCTTTATATGACCCGTAATGAAATATGAGTGTAACAGGGTGAAATCAGGCATTGAAAAGTAAAGTCACGACTCTTAGCATATGCATTAAAGGACGCACTATTGTGCATGCCCAGAGTCACAACTTCACTTTTCAAAGCATGTTTACCATGTAACATTTTCATTTTTCATTTGTAGTCAGATAAAGAAACTATATAACTCCTACTGGTATAAAAAGTAATAAAATTGATCTAGTTGTAGTATATGCACAATAACCAACTTTGGGGTGGGGGGATTAAATGCCTTGGCCTTCAGCCTTGGCATTTAACCACCCACAGAAGCCACTTATTGCTCTGTAGACTCCAATTAAATGAATGTTATCACTTACATATGGTCAATTGAAGATTCAGTGTCCATTTACCTCCCCCCTTTTCCCTTCAATAATCAATCACATTCAGATCTGGAGTTTAATGCCCACAGCCATATGTTTATTTGTGATATCACCAGAAGATACAGGCATGACATGTCCAGCTAGAGAATTTCTGATCAGCCCACCCAGCCAGATAACTGGGCCACAGCAACTGTCCCCCACCTCGCCCAAGATGAGGGTGGGGTCACGCCTTCACCCTCTCACTCGAGGGGGATACTCCATTACAAGCAGGACAATATATGTTCCTCCACCAAAAGGGAATTCAGGCCTGAAATGATGAAAGACAGGGTTTGCCTACAGTGTGAGTCCTTCCCACTCCCTGACTGTCCTGAAAGTGGAGTGGGTGGCACCAAAACTCATTTGTATAGGGCATAGATCCAGCAGCCATTACCATCCCTGCTGGCCCTTTGGGGACCTGCCCACTCTTGGCACGGGATCCCTCCCCTTCCTGCATAATATACTAACAGAGACTCTCCTGTTGCCACAGCGTGATTTCCCATCTGCCACCCCAAAGAACATCATGTTAACCACTGCGCAATGGAAACCTGAATGCTCAAAACAAACTTCTCATTACCAGCATCCAACTGGTGCGCTCATCTCTTGCATGCAACCTAAGGATGGAAGTGGTGCTATCATAGCATTTCAGAACCCTCCCATGAATAGATAGCCTGTAGGTGCTCATTTAGCTTTTGATCTGTCTTCTGGATTTTTCAGTGACTCTGACTTTGCATGCATGTTGCTAACTCTTCAGCTATATAATGTGTGATCACACCAAATCTAGGTCAGCCACTGATGTGTGAAAGTCTGCAAATCCTCCTTCATCTATTTCAACAACTTGAGTGACTTCCACAACCTCAGGTCATTATCTCCCAGGTGATGACAAATAAATGAGACACCCCTGCCACCTACCAGCTGGCTGTAACCTTGGGATCAGCTGCTCCTACCTAGAGCATACAACATTGACACAGCCAGGACATGTGGGCTGGTGCTATCCAGAGGTGGGAGGCCACTGTCTGACCATGTGGCCCCACTCCAAAACCCAATATATGTACAACTTACCACAGCTCCTTGTTTGTGCCCAGTGTGGCTGGTACCTGCTGAGATGTGAAGAAAAAGAGCAAGAAGAACTTCATACCAAATGTAGTTGAATGTATTACTATAAAAGTCTGGGATCTCTATCTCCCCAGGACCTGTATCAGACAACTGCACCTGTGCTGTTGTAGCAGCTCCAAATTGAAATGAATAGGTCCCAAAGTTTAACATAGAAACATAAAAAAAGGTGGCAGCAAAAAGACTGATGGTCTATCCAGTCTGCATGAGTTCCCTATCCACCCCAGGACCTTTGGTCCATCTAGGGTCCTGGTCCTCCCCCTCCTCCCCTCTACTCTCCTTCCTGAATCTGTTGCCCCAAGTGACCACTATACCCTTTACTCGGTCCCAGCCATGCTTGAAACCACCAACTGTTTGTCACCCACTACCGCAGCTGGTGGACTGTTTCATGTCTCCACCATCTTTTCTGCAAAACAATACTTCCTCATGTCCTTCCTGTCAGTTTCCATTCTTGGCCCTGTGACCAAGAAGTAGCAGTCAAGCTAAAAAGTTACTCACAAGCTAAAAATGTCCTCACAGTTCACATTGTTTATTTCATTTAGGAACTTGAAAGTCCCTATCATATCTCCCCTGTCCCTTCTGGTCTCCAGCAAATACATGTTCATTGTGCCTTGAGGCACTCCTCATAAGACCTGCACTGTTGGCCCTTAATTTTTGTCTCTCTGTACTACATCATCTCCAGCTTATCCCTGTCTTTTCTGAGGTAAGAGCTCCAGAACAGGGTGCAGTACTCCAGTTGAGGCCTCACTAAAGATATAAAGGGGTAGTACTGTACTAACTTTTTCCTCCTGCTAATATTACCTCTCCCTATATATCACAGCATCTTACTTGCCTTACCATAGGACTTGTTGCACTGGCACAATTGCTTGATGGATGTCAGTGATGATAACTCCTAGATCATGTTCCTCAGCCGTAGTGCTAAATCTTATCCCACCCATCCAGTACTCTGTCCTGGGATTCTTTTTCCCTAGGTGCATTACTCTACAATTTTTAGCATTGAATTTCAACTGACGAGCCTTAGACCACCGTTTTAACTTTTTGTGAGTCACTCTGCATTTACCTGATTCCCTTGTCGCTATCCACCCTCCCACAGAGCTTAGTGTCATCTGTGAAGAGACACAGCCTGCTGTAGATACCTTCTTCAATTTTGCTGATAAACATACTAAAGAGGACCAGGAGTGGGAAAGATCTCTGTGGCACCCCGCTAATGACTTCCCTCTCTTCTGATTTTACCCCATTGACCAAAGCACGCTGCTGGCTACCCTTTAGCCATTTTCCCTACTCAGTTCTCTATGTCCTTTGTCACATCCAGAGCCTCCATATTCTTCAGCAAGCGTCTGTAGGGCATGGAGTCAAAAGCCTTGCAGTAGTCAAAACAGAGCAGATCCATGCCTGGCTCCTATACAATTCCCTCATCATTCAGTCATCAGGCTAGTCTGTCAGGACCTCCCTGCCATGAAGCCATGCTGTGTGGTGTCCTGGGGACTGTTGCTCTCCAGGTGATCCATGAGATCTTCCTTAATCAATGACTCCATCAGCTTCCCTACAATGGAAGTCAGACTGACAGGTCTGTAGTTCCCCACTTGTTCCTTGTCTCCCGTTATGAAGTGGAACAATATCTACCCTCCAGTCCTTCGGAACTACCCCTGTCCTTAGTGATCAGTTGAATTGTCCTAACGGATATAGCCAATTCCACTGCCAGTTCCCTGAGAATCCTCGGATGAAACCCACATGATCCCAGCATCCATTTCTGTTCAGTTCAGTTTATTTATTGCACTGGAAGGGCAAGTGAGCAAAATTGCCCATTTTCACAAGCATCCAGTCAAAGAACAACAAGAAGTGTTACTGAGTACTAATAGAGATGCAATGGCAGGATCTAAACAGTAATTGCAAAACAGAGTCACACACAAAAGAAACAAAAACATTAACAAAAGGGCAAAAACTTTATAACAGGGTTTTAAGTGGATTAAGTGCTTTGAAGATAAATCTTAGATAGAAACAAGGAAAAAGATGGAGGAGGGAAAAGTGGAGAAATGACTAAAAGGATAGTGTGATGGTATAACAGAAACAGGAGAAAGAGGTGAGACAGGGGTGGGTCAGGAGAGGTGGTGACAGAGTGCACAGAGTGGGTGTGGGAGGGGGAAGAAAGGGGATGTCAGGTGGGACCAGTAGTGGACAAAAGGGATTGTAGAGAGTGACAAGGCAGGGTGCAGTGGCAAGGTGTGGGGGAGAAATGCTTTTTCAAGGCGTATTTAAAGGAGGCAGCAGAGGGACAGTGTAGAAGGTCAGGGGGAGGGAATTGTAGATCTTAGATCCCTTAAAAAGTAGGGTATTTTGGCCATGAGTGGTGCTGCAGCATGGAATAGAGAAAGAGAGGGAGGAGGCCCTTCTAGTGGATCTGGGGTGAAATGTTTTGGGGAACAGAGATGAGAAGCTGTTGGGGAGAGTTCCAAGATGGAATTTGTGAAAAAAGGTGACAAATTTGTCGTCAAGGTAGTTTTCAAGAGAGGTCCAGGTGCAAATTTTGTATAAATCATAGAGGTGAGTAAGTACAGGGAGCCCTGAGACTAAATGAATGATGTTATGGTATGTGCCTCGTAACTTCCCGAGGTTTTTCTGGGATGCGGGGGATAACAGACAAGGGCACCGTAGTCAAAGAGTGGCAGTAGGAAACTATGTGCAAGGAGCAACTTGGAGGCCTTGCTCAGGAAGGGTTTAACATTGTGTAGCATACCTAGCCCTTGATGTGCTTTTTTGATGGTTAGGTTGATATGCACTTCAAAATTAAGGTGGCAGTCGAGAAGAAGGCCAAGGTATTTAAATTCCTGTAACTTCTCAGTTAGGTTCCCATCATTGTCATGAAGGGGGAAATCAAAAGTAAGTGGCTTTCTGGGGCTGGCAAAAACCATGACCTTGATTTATTTTGAGTTCAGTACCAGTCCCTTAGAATAGAAAAAGGAATGGAGTCTCTTGAAGGTGTGTTGTAATTTGGTAGCAAGGGAGGAGGGGTTTCTATCTTCGCAATAGAAGGTGGTATTGTCTGCATAAAGAGTAAGCTCGGTATCGGTGCATATTTCCGGTATGGAGTTAACAGCAAGGGAGAAAAGAAGAAGACCACGGATGGATCCTTGGGGAACACCATACTTGAAGGGTCGGGAGTCAGAGAGAGGTATCCCATGTATTAGGCAACCGCGATTGAGTGCTTTCAAAAAGAGCGACTCAATTATGACACTTTTACACAGGGCTACTGAGCAGGGAGGGTGACCAGATGGGAGGTTCAGCGACTATAGCGACAAGATGTTGCTATGTATACATGCAAGCGGGGAGGGAACACGCTGTGCATCAGGCGGAAGAGGAGGAAGGGTTTGTGGGGTGTAGTGTGGTGGTGGGCTGCTGAGCTGGCCATGTGGCATAGTGGGTTGATGGCAGGCTAGGGTTGGAAGAGGTGCCAGGTCCAGTTCTAATGCAGCTCGTTTTTGTGCTGGTGGCATTTTTTCTTCTTCCTATTTGAACCCCCCAACATGCACCCCCCTGGAGTTGAGAACCCTTAATAAGGGGTGTGGGGGGTGCAGCACACTACATAAAACAATACAATTTAACTCTCTGATGCTGTCTTGCTGTTCGCTGTGAGGCTACATCACCAAAATTAATTCTCGGCAATGTAGACTCACCCAAATGGTGATCACTGTTACGCGGTTGCCATTATCACATGGAACCTCAGCGAGGACACTGGAAATGGATGTTTGATGGGACCTAGCAGCAAGATAGTTCTGGAACCAGTCTACAATGTACATAGATACATAGATACATAGACAGTGTCGGCAGATAAGGGCCTATGGCCCACCCAGTCTGCCCATTTGAGCTTGTAAGTTCAGTTTGTTTTCCTAGAAGTCTGCTGCCCCTTACCCCTGACCTCCAGAATTCCTTTATGTCTATCCCATGCATTCTTAAATCCCGTGATTGTTTCAGCCCCCACCATTTCCTCTGGCAGGGTGTTCACTTGTCCACCAACTGTTCTGTGAAGAAATTCTTTCTCATGTTTCCTCTAGATAATCCTCCCTCCAACTTCATCCCATGCGTCTAGTCCTGGAACATCTTTTCGCTTAAAATAGTGTTTTCCTGCACCCTGTTCCTCCTGTAAGATACTTGTATGTCTCTATCATATCCCCTCTCTCCCTCCTCTCCTCCAGGGAGTACATGTTCAGTTCCTTCAACCTGTCTTCATAGGACTTGTGATGCAATCCATGCACCATCTTTGTTGCCGTCCTCTGAACCTTCTCTACCCTGTCTATGTCCTTACGTAGGTAGTCTCCAGAACTATACACTGTACTCCAGGTGGGGCCTCACTAATGTCTTGTATAGCGGAATTATGACCTCCCTTTTCCTGCTGGTGATGCCCCTGCCTATGCATCCCAGCATCCTATTTACTTTACCTGCTGCCTTGTCACACTGTTTCCCTACCTTGAGGTCATCAGAGATGACAACCCTAAGATCCCTTTCCTGCTTGGTGCATGCTATATCCTCACCCCCCAACTGATATATTGTACCAGGGTTTTTGTGCCCCATATGCATTATCTTGCACTTCTTTGCATTGAATTTCAACTGCCAAACCCCTGACCATTCTTCAAGTTTCTGCAGGTCGCTTCTCATTCTGTCTACACCCTCTGGTGTGTCTACTCTGTTACAGAGCTTTGTGTCATCAGCGAACAGTGAAATTCTGCCTTCTAGGTCCTACACAATGTCACTGATGAAGATGTTGAATAGGACCGGTCCCAGCACTGTTCCCTGTGGTACCCCACTGGTCGCTCTTCCCTCTGTGGAGTGACAGCCATTTACCACCACCCTCTGTGTCCTGCCACCCAGCCAGTTACCTACCCACCACACTACTGTCCTGCCCACACCCATATTCCCCAGTTTGTGTAGTAGTCTTCTATGTGGCACAGTGTCAAAGGCCTTGCTGAAGTCCAGATAGGCCATGTCCACTGCCCTCCCCTGATCCACCTCCCTAGTCACCCAGTCAAAAAATTTAACGAGGTTGGTCTGACATGACCTCCCCCTGGTGAAACCATGCTGCCTTGGGTCCTGTAGTCCATTGACAACCAAATGTTCCACCAGTCTCTCCTTCAGTAGTGCTTCCATGATCTTCCCCACTACCGAGGTGAGGCTGACTGGTCTGTAGTTCCCTGCTTCCTCTTTGTTCCCACTTTTGTATAAGAGGACTACATCTGCTGTCCTCCAGTCTTTGGGTACCTCCCCTGTTTCCAGTGATCGGCTAAACAGGATAGCCAGAGGTTCAGTCACCACCTCTCTTAGTTCTTTAAGGACCCTGGGGTGCACCCTATCCGGCCCCATTGCTTTATCAACTCTTATTACTTCCAGTTCCTTCAGGACCCTTTCTCGTGTAAAGGGACTTGTGTCCATTTCTGCACCATTCTCACCCCTTGTACTCCCTTCAGACCCATTACCCTCCTCTTCCTCAGTAAAGACTGAGCAGAAATACCTGTTCAATATGTCAGCTTTATTGTTGTCATCCTCCACGGGGCCCCCATCCTCCCCCTTCAGTCTCACTATCCCTCCCTTTGTCTTTCTTTTTTCACTTATGTACCTGTAAAGGGTTTTGTCCCCTCTACCCACTGATTTTGCAATGTGTTCTTCTGTCTGAGCTTTGGCTTCCCTTATTGACCTCCCTGCCTCCCTTTGCTTCTCCTGGTACTTCTTCCTATCCCCTTCTGCCTGTGTCTTTTTGTATTGCCTGAATGCAATCTGTACATGGAGAAATGAAGTTGGGCTGGGGTGTAGAGTAGGACCTCATGATCAACAAGATCGAAAGCTTTTGTTAGATCAACCAAAACTGCACCAGTGTAAAGTCCATTGTCACTGGCTCTGTTTATGAAGTTTGTGAACTTTAAGAGGACTGTCTCTGTGCTGTGGTCAGCCCTGAAACCATGCTGGGCATCTGTTTGGAGGTTATATTTGGTTAGGAAGTCCAAAGTTTGTGCACTATTTTTTCAAGAATCTTGGATAGAGGGGCAAGGAGGTAGACAGGTCTGTAGTTAGTAATGTCATCCTTACGGCCTGATTTGTTCAGGGGTTTAATGATTGCTGTTTTCCATTTGACAGGGATAGTTCCAGTGCACAGATAGTGATTTAGAATATTGGTGAGTGGAATAGCCAATGATTCACACACCAGTCTGAGTCCCTGTAGTCGATGCCATCAGGGACAAATGAAGGTCTCGGGTCACTAGTTTTCATGAGTTTAACAACCTCAGAGGGGAAGAGATACCTAAAAAAGAAAGAGGGGTGATTATTCAAGGAGGAGGAGGCAGAAGGACTAGTGGCATTGTGGAAGTTGGGCTTAAACCTGTCAAGGTCTGCAAAGTCAGAGTTAAAAAGTGAGACAGCCTCCAGGGGACTGGTGATGGTGATGCCGTCCGAGGACAGGCAGATCTGTTCATTGTAGGTGCCCCTTCCAATGAGGTTATTTAGGATATTCCTGGTCTTTTTGGGTTGCCAGCAGCACTGCACTGTTTTTCTAGGAGAAACAAGGTCTTGGAAGACCTAACAACTGCTTTGCCTTTGATTCTGAAGGATTTATAATGTTGGAGGAGTAGAGGGAGTCTGAGTTTTCTATATCTTGACCAGGCCTTGTCTCTTTGTCTCATTAACTTGAGGATGTCAGGTGAGACCCATTCTTGGCTGTTTCCCCGGACCCTAGTTTTTTTGAGGGAGATGAGTAAGTCACCGATGGAGAGGACATTTTTGCAGTTTATCCATGTTGAGGGCAACGAGCCCATTCTGGACCCTGTCGATTGTAAACACTTTTTATAAACTTAAATTTTAATAAAGTTTTAAAGGGCATAGAAAAACAGTCTATGATAAGCTTAATTATTCTGAAAGTTACATCAAAAGCATTGACAAGGTTACATTCAGTGCAATTGTAGAAATAAAGTTACAAAAATATAAAATCATACCAGATAAACCCTTTTCAGTACTCATAGTCTACGGTCTGTTCTGTAATTAATCTATGGTATAGATCTGTGGTTGCAGTCTTCTTCCCCCCCAGGAAGTCTCTGTTAATCTGGGTCTCATCTGCTCCACCCTCTCCTCCTCCAAACATAATAAACAGGCCTTATTAGTAATATGTGGAGCCTACTGTATGTGCTGTATACAAATTCATTAATTAAGGAATGATATCTGTACTTTCGGACCAGAGAGTTCACCTATTTTGATGCTGGACCTCTTGCTGCTGCAGCTGCGAAGTGAGCTTCTCCATTTGATGTATATCTCAGACTGTGTCCTCCCAGTGTGTTAGCAATGGGGTCCAGTTTCAGGCAAAGTTTCATTATTACTTTTTTCTGCTGCTGTTGGGAAAATGCCTAAAAGGTATAAATGCACCTTATTCTAATGTTACTTGGGTAGTGTAATAAAAGAGCCACATCCAGCTTCAAGGTACCATATGACTGAATAATGGCCTTTATTTTTCCCTTTTACTGGCTAACAAAAGGGTTTGAGGACTGGGCATACCAAAATATATCAGTATGCATGGTTACCTCACAGTCACATCTTCTTTAGCAAGAGGAGTCCCTAGTGGACAAGTATTTAGCTGTAATTTGTGGGGTATGAAAAAGTGAATGACTGTCTTCCAGCTAAACTCTCACCACTGTGAGGAACCTGTGATTTTATGTTGTTGGCTCCAGATGACTTTCCATGCCACTAATAAAGGGGATATGGTAAGTCTGGCCTCCCACATAATTTGTTTGGGTGTGACATCCACATTTGGTAGACCCTGTAGCTGCCTATACCATATGGAGATTGAATGGGTTGACTATTGTTCCTGCAGCAGGGTCTGTATGAAGGGGATGGTTGGAAACTTTGCCTCATCAATATTCAGGCCAAGGGTGGACATTAGGTAACGGTATATTTGTAAATAGTAATAATGGTCCCTCCTGTTCTACCCAAAGGTGGTCTACAACTGTGAAAAAGATTGCATTTGGCCTGCCGAGTAGAACTGAAAAGAATGAGCCAGACCACAAGTGGCCCAAGTTTGAATTTATGGCAAAATTTCACTGGTAGAAATCCTGAGCAATATGCTGGGATGCCTAGCCATTGCATACCTTACTGGTATCTAGTTTGTTGGAATATGCCATGCCAAAGTTAGCAATAATACCCCACATGTTGGGCTGTATTGGACTATGCTGGACTGCCCAGGGGTATAGTGGAGCCCAATGCCACATACGGAGGGCTTTATAGACCCTTGAAGGTCTGGTATAGCCCATACCACCCACCCTGGAGGGTATTATTGCACACAGAAAATGTGTTTCTGTCACATGTTTACATTAACTGTTTCAAACAATGTAAAGAAATGTAAAAATTAAAAAAATAAAAGAATGAAAAAAATAATTCTGTAAAGAAGTTCCTCCACTGCTGCAACTGGCTGTGGAGGGCACTGTGGAATATCTATGACTAGTTTAAGGTTACTTTGATTTTACCTCAACACCTGTCCAGTTTAAATTCCCTTTATTTCTTAATTTTTTTAAAAAGTACGGCAATTGAGCACTTCACAATTGGCAGGTAAGGCACTGTGACTGGCATCGGGATGTTTGACAGAGCTAAGGTTAGACTGGGAATAATGCTGTTGGTTTTGCAGACTGCTGAGTTCACTTCAAGATGCTGACCACATGACCCAGAAGTATTTGGGGATGCAGAGCAGTGTGTTTCATTGCTAATGCCCTCCCCCCCCCATGAGTGGGGGGTAGCAGTAATTTTTTGTTTGTTTTAGTTTCATCGTACCGCATCTGGAACATTGTGTAGTGCTCCCAATGGCAATGCGGTTAGCAACTGTACCTCAACTGTTTATATTTAAAACTGTGAGAGCCCGGCCTTCGGTGAGTGTGGTTCTGTGCAGGTTGTCAGCATTGTTGGATGTGACTGGGGGAGTCTGCCAAGTAAGAGAAATTCCAGGAGAGCTGTTCTGGTAGAACAGTACAGCTACCACAAGGGAGGGGGGAAAAGACGAGTTATATGATGCAGATAACCTGGTGCTAGTTCCATTTGCTCGCTCCAGCCACGCAATTGTTATTTCTTGTTCATTCTCTGACTTAAGCTAAAGTAAACAGCTGGATAATAGCTCATAAGATGCCCAAAGTGGTTGTCTTACCTGTCGCAGTCTGAGTTTTCCAATGGATATCGAGATGAAGAAAGTGCTGCCAAAAAGAACACCCCCCACAACTCCCGAGAAAGGCCCAAAGAAGCCAAGGCCTGCTAGTGTGGCTGACTTAGCGGAGACACCTACCACATGTGCGGACCAGGACCCGCTAACAGTGGTGAGGTTCTTGGCTGAATTTAGACCGTTTAAGGAGGAATTGTGATCTCTGACCTCGGAGATCAAGTCAATTACTCAAGCCCTGGAGGATATTTCATGGAGAACTTTGGATTCAGACGCAAACATTTCTTCCCTGGAAAAATGATTAGACAAAGTGGATCCGAAGCTGGCGGCGACCAAGCAGAAAATTGCCAGGATGGAGCTGAAATTAGAGGACCTTGAAGGTCGTAGCAGAAGAAATAATGCCATTTTGATCGGCTTGCCAGAGACTGAGGAAGGTCAGGGTGTCATTCTGTTCATACAAAAATTCGTCGAGTAGATCGCCGGACCCTCGCCATTCGGGTCAAAATATACTATTGAGAGGGCGCACAGGGCTTTAAGACTGGTCCCCCCAGCTGGATCCCCACAGAGACCATTAATTTTCCAGTTCCTCAATTATTTGGAACATCAGCATTTTTTGAGGAAAGTTAGAGAGCTTTAAGACGTCCGCTGGGAGGGAGCCAAAGTGAGGATTGCTCAGGATCTCCCTGCTACCGTCCGACAGCGCCGTACAGCTTTTCATCCATTGGTTTCGAAGCTCATCACCGCAGGAATCCATTTTAAAATGAATTATCCTGCTCGACTGCAAGTGTTAGTCCCAGGCACCTGGCTAACCTATGAAGATCCCGAAACAGCGCACTCTGGGCTAAAGTCTGTTCTACCTGATCTCTTTAGAGGAACTTGAGCTTCATTCGTGGTCAGGTTTGGTGTTTTAAATAGAATTCTGCTATCTCGATAGGTAGTTGACCTCGGGAGTAAGGTTAATTTTACCTAGGGAGGAAATGGAGCGGTGACAATAGACTGCCTATGGGGTTCTCCCTTATGACTTGATTTCTTCCCCTCAGCGTTGGGAAATCGTAGCATGTTCTTTGAAAAGGTGTCTTGTTAATTTTACTAATTGGATCTGTAGGGGTTCAGAAAGATGTAGACATTTGAGGGAAAGAGAAAAAAAAGGGGGGGTATCGTGAGAGAGTTTTCAAGGGCGATTCTCCACTCTGCTTTTAGATGCTGACTGCAAGACTCAAGCAGGTCTTCTGAGTGGCCACTAGAGGGACCCTGGAGACCATTCTTTATGCTTGTGAGCCTTTCTAGTTCATCTTGTTTGACTCACTAATTAGATCATTTTTTGGATTTACATTTTGAAGTGATATATATATAATAAGCAAATTTATGCTAGTTGTTTTACTTAGCTTATAGTATAGTTGGGGACTTTGATCCCCAAGTGTAATTTTCTTATGACTGGTCAGAATATTAGTGTGTCACCATAGCTGTTCCTATTTATATAATGGGAACTGGCTCAGTTAATTTTTAGTTATTTTTGTATTTTGATACTATTTCCCATACTATCCTTAAGAAAAGTATATATTAGAGTCACCTAATGTTGGCTGGAGAAAGGGAGCTATAGTAAAGGTATTCCATGGATCGCAACCCGTAGCAGTTTGGGGAGATGGGTGGGTTGGGTTAATAGTTTAGACATGTTTGATCTTGATAGGAATGTTTGTTTTTGAGATGATGGATGGGAAGGGGGGATTATAAGGGTTCTGGGGAGGGGTTTCAGCATAGTCTTATTAGGAAATGTGTTGTTGGCCAAAATGGGGAATAAGTTAATAGTACTCTTTAATTTTCTCTTTAAATGCGATAATGTCTAATGCCATTAAGATTGCAACTTGGAATGTCAAGGGCCTTCAGCAACAAGTAAAACAATATAACGTTTTCAAATATTTAGCCCTGTTATCATTAGATGTCATCTTTGTACAGGGATCACATCTGTTAGATACAGAGGTAAGCCGCTTGAGAAGACAACAGATTGGTCATGTATTTTCTGCAGGGGCTACCTCCAACAGTGCTGGAGTCTTGATATTGGTAAATAGAAAGGTTCCTTTTGTTCTTAAACAGGTTCTCAAGGATCCACAGGGTAGACTTGTATTTATTCTTTGTATTTTATATATGACAGAAATACTGTTGGGTAGTCTTTATGGGCCCAATGTAGACTCTCCAGGCTTCTTCACTCAGCTGGTTGAGCTCCTATATCCATTTTTGTCCCTACCAATTATTTTGGGGGGAGACATAAACATGGTAATGGATCTTTTATTGGATCGCTCTTCTGGTCTGAGCAGAGATCGCTCACCGGCTCAAAGGGCCCTTCATGCATTCTTAGAGCATTATGGTCTTTGTGACGTCTGGCTAGTGTTACACCCCTTGGAGAAAGGATATACCTTTCTATCACCAGTCCACAAAACAGCTTCATGTATTGACTATATCTTTCTATCCTATGCTTTTTTACCAGGTGTTTTAGATGCCTTCATACAGCCTGGCCTGCCCTCCGACCACTCTCTGGTAACCTGTCATCTTACCCTTTCATTTTTCCCCAAGAGAAGTACCCGATGGAAAATTAATAATCAGGTGTTGAAGGACCCTGTTGTAGTTACATCTCTTATTAAACATATTGAGCAATTTATTGATACCAACCTCCATTCTATTTCTCGAGCAGATCTTATCTGGGGTGCATTTAAAGCTTTTATCAGGGAGATATTAAATAATACAGCTTCCCAAAGGAAAAAGTTAAAGGAAAAGGAGTGTAATACTCTCCTCTCTCAAGTTCGCTCAGCTGAAGCAAACCTATCTCTTAATTCTTCAGATGCCCTTCGACAAGATCTTGCCAAACTAAAAGATGCTTATCTTGAGATTTTGAGAGACAAGGCAGAATTTGCTATTCTGAGAGCAAAGGTATCTTATTCAGATAAAGGAGAACAAGCAGGCCGCCTATTAATGCTTCGAATTAAACAACAGGAAGCTGGTAGATACATCCCATCAATCCGTTCTCAATCAGATGGCACCTTAAAAACATCCCCTACGGATATAGTTTCGGAATTTAGTGGGTATTATACACAGTTATACAATTCTAGGACAGATCCACCGTCAAATCAAATTTTAGATGCTTACTTGTCCACATCTGACTTGCCTTGACTCTCTGAATCCCAACAAAAGCTGCTTATATCCCTGATTTCCTCCAAGGGAATCCTTAGTGTTATTAAAAATTTAACTTCTGATAAATCACCAGGGCCAGATGGTTTTTTGACTAATTTTTATAAAATATTTCAAAAGCAATTATTGCCCCTATTAGTCCCCTTATTCCAATATATATTATCAGGCACATCTATTGACCCTACGTTATTAGAAGCCCTAATAGTTCTTATACTTAAACCGGATAAGAACCCAGAGGTAACCACCAGCTATTGTCCAATTTCCCTAATGAACCAAGATGTTATGATATTAACTAAGTTATTAGTGGACCGAATTACTTTAGTTTTGCCTGACCTCATTGGTCCCGAACAGGTCGGATTCATGAAGGGTTGTTCCTCGGTTGATCATCTCCGAACTCTTTCGCACGTTCTTTCGGCATCCAGAGATGCCACTTACCCTGCAGTTTTGGTTTCTCTGGATGCTGAGAAGGCATTTGATAGGGTGGATTGGAATTTTTTGTTTCGTACTCTAGATGCTTATAATTTTCCCTTACAATTTCAAAACTGGATTAAGGCCCTTTATAGTACTCCTTCAGCTTGGATTATGACTAATGGAGCGGTATCCAATCTCTTCTTCTTACATTCTGGTACTAGACAAGGCTGCCCTCTATCCCCTTTACATTTTAATTTATACCTGGAACCCCTTATTCGCCACTTAATGTCCTGTCTGAGGATTCAGGGTATTACCATTCTGGGACATGACATTAAGGTCTCGGCTTCTGCTGATGACTTTCTGTTGCAGTTATCATATCCAAATACGTTAATCCCTCCTATGCTTTCAATCATTGAAGAATATTCCCAACTAACTAACTATAAACTGAACATAGACAAAACCCTTGTGTTTCCTCTTAATCACAAGATCATTAAAAGCACTATTACGGAGCTGGGTCTTTCTTGGACACAGAATTCCTTAAGGTATCTGGGTATTCAAATTTCCAGAAATCCAGCTTCACTTCAAAAATTAAACCTCGATGCCCTGGTACACACTATTGGCTCAGATCTAAATAGGTGGTCCAAATTACCCATCTTTTTATGAGGACGAGTTAATTTAATCAAAATGAATGTTTTTCCTAGGCTCTTTTACCCCCTGTACCTACTTAATATCTGGTTACCTTTGACCTGGTTTGGTAAAATTAATGGTCTGATTATAAAATTTATCTGGGCCAATAGGCAGCCTAGGATTGCTTACCACAAACTAGCAGCACCCAAAGATAAAGGAGGTCTTCGTCTCCCTCATTTAATATTTTATCACTGGTCAAGTCATATTGCTAAATATATTAAATGGCTGGCACATAAAGAAGAAATTATTGCTTCTGCTTTCGTTCCTAACTGGCTCAAAATTGAATTGTCCCTTATTCAAGCAAATGGTCTAACCCTGGCTGCCCTGCTCCATATCAAACCCTGTGCTCTCCCTCTAAAGGCTTCTTTGTAAGCACTTTCAACTTTGCCTGTGATATCTTTGCTCCCATAACTGCTAGGAGGTCCAAAGTGAAACATGCCCCTTGGATCACCCCTGCCCTTCTGTGGCAACTTAAGCAACGTAACAATCTTTGGCACCTTGCTGTTGCTACTGACCGTTCAGCTGACAGGCAGTCCTATGCTGCTGCCCGTAACCAGTGCACCTGAGCCATCCGCAAAGCAGAGGCGGAATACTACCAAGCCTCTTCACCTTCTCCTGGGGAACCCCAGGTGCTTCTGGGACAACATCAAGCAACTGAATGGTCACTCCCAGTCCCCCTCTCCTTCTCTTCTCAACATCAATGGTACCGTCTCCTCTGACCCTGCCCTCATTGCCTCCCACCTCAATAACTCCTTTACCGACCTCAGCTCAGTACTTCCTGGTAACTTTTCAGTCCACCTCTCCATCTGTACCACCACCCATTGCCACCCCTCTTTCCACTGCATCGTGTCACCATGCACAAAGTTAGGCCTTACTTGCTAAAAGCCCTAAAAGGTAACACCATCGGTAATGACTCACTTGATCCCTGCCTTTTACGTCAGGTCTTGGATCAGGTCCTCTCACCTATTACATGCATTTTCAACAAATCACTCTGTCTTGGAAAATTCCCCTCTGCCTGGAAGATTGCCACAGTTACCCCTGTCCATAAAGGGTGGTGACAGGACTCTTCCTGGTAACTACCGACCCATCTCAATCCTCTCCCTCTAAGGCGTTGAGAAAATTGTGGCGTCCCAAGTCTCTGACTACCTCTGTAAGTACAATGTTCTCTGCCCTGAACAACACGGGTTCAGAGCAGGTCATAGTACCAATACAGCACTCCTGGAATTTTCCAACTTCCTCCATGCCTCCTTGGACTCTGGTGCCCTGGCTGGTGCTATATTCATTGACCTGTCTAAAGCATTGATACTGTTTCACATCCTCTTTTGCTCTCCACCTCGACCTAATAGGCTTTGCCTCAGGACCTGTTTCCTGGTGCACCAGCTATCTCTCCGCCCGCTCCCAATGTGTGAAAGTCAACGGTACTCTCTCTGAAACATGCCCCATTCACTCTGGGGTGCATGAGAGCTCAATTCTTGGACCCTACTATTCTCACTCTTTCTTAACTCCCTACCCAGCAGTTGTACAGGTAAGATGCTTCTCTATTCTGATGATGCTGTTCTCGTTGCCTCCCACAATGACCCCATGCTGCTACAGAACTCCCTCCAACTAGTCTTTGACTCTGCAGCTACCTGGTTCACTGAGCACCGACTTGTTATCAACCTTAAGAAAACAAAAACGATGCTCTTCTCCCACCCCCAAAATAAATACAGCAAGTTTCCCTTAGCTGTCCACTCCACACGCAATCACGTCATTGACCAGGTGCAATCCTATAAATATCTTGCTATAATCTTTGACCCTGCACTTTCATTCCATGGACATATATCTGCCCTAAATTCTGTCACCAACTCACGGCTAGGCATTCTTTACCGGCACAAGAAATGCCTCCCTCCTGATGCCCTCCGCCTGGCTGTCACCTCCTCTGTCATGTCTCTCATTGACTATGGCCTTCCGGTCTATGGCTCAGCAGATCAGACTGCCCTCAACAAGGTTCGTCTCACAGTAAATAAGGCCTGCAGACTTATCACTGGTGCTCCCAGACTCACTCACACATGTGAGCTGTACACCCTGGCTACCCTACTCAACCTGGAAGAGCGACTCATGTATCAGACATGCCAGCTCACCTTTAAAGCCCTGCATGGCCTATCCCCTATAGGCCTATCCAACTCCATTCGCCGTACTGCACCGACCCTGATCACGCGCAGCTCGTCAAGAGCTACCCTATGATTACTCGAGGCCAGGACCTCACAAGGTCAGAGGGCATTCCCCACCGTGCGCCCACTGGTATAACTCCCTCCTGCCAGTGTCTCAAATCTCTAACCTTAGCTTGCTTTAAGCCCAGGCTCAGAAACTTCCTGCTTAGCTCTCGCAAATGCAACTGCCGCTAGCCTAGTGTAAAAAAATATATATATATAAATACTGTTTGACAATGCTCACTGAGTGGCTCCCCCCCTTCCTTTCCCTACTATATCTCCTCCTCTATCTCCCTCCCTTCTACCCCACCAGCTCTCCCCCGACCATAAGTTTTGCACCTTTTGTTATCTTTTGCTCATTGGAGATTGTACTCTATTGTAACAAAATTGTAATTGAACTGTAACTTTTTTGTTTGTAAGTACTGTGTTCCTTGTACTACTGTTCTGATGTCCTCTTTGTGACGAGGTACCTTTGTAAATAAGCCTCTGGCTCAAAGGTTTCTAAACTGATGTTTAACTAAATAAATAAATAAATTTAAAATCAACCCCCATTGCAAACTCTGTTAGAGTTCACACTCAATTATGTACCTTTATTAAGTATAATCATATTTATGACTTAACACAACCTATTAGGGGCAGCCCAAATTTAAAAATAAACAATAAGCCGATCACACTTACTTGGCTTCCCCAGTTGGAGGATATCCGGCTTTCTTATTTTGTCACAATGGATAATTTATGGTGTCCTTCTACTGAGATGTTAAAAAAATCTCAATATTCCCAATAAATTTACTTTTAAAATTTTTCACCTAAGACACCTAATAGTGAAAGTATTTGGTGTGACACCTCCCCAACAGGGTACTAAAACCTTTCTAGGAGGAGCTGGCCCTTATGGACAACTCACCACATTCTGTATCTAATATTTACAGGACCTTATACAATTGGACATACCCGACTTGCTTTGCACCGGTACATTACTGGACTTCCTTTTCTCCAAATCAGGAAATTGATTGGAATACCTTATGGCATAATTGTCATAAATATATCACCCAGGATAGGCTTCGGGTCACCCAATTTCATATATTACACAACATATACTACACCCCTCAAAAATTACATAAGTGTGGTCTTATTGATTTACCTATTTGCTCTCGTTGTCAACAGGCGGAGGGATCTATCTATCACATTTTTTGGACCTACCCTAAAGCCATAACTCTCTGGACCGACATCCAGCAAAGGACTGAACCCTTGCTAGGCTTGTCCGATTTTTTATACCCCTGAAGTGTGTCTTTAAGGTGATTATGCCAGAATTTCAGTATCCAACAGACGATATCACATAGCCCTGATGGCCCTGTCAGTCAAAAAAGTCATTCACCGTCATTGGAAGGACAATACTGACATTTCTTATTCTGAGTGGCTAAAAGAATTACTTGCTAATCTCAGAATGGAAAAAATGATAGCAAGTCTCAATAATAGGTAGGACAGATATAGAAAGATATGGGAGCCTCTTCATATGCTGTTCTCCATTTAATTTATCTTACATTGTTTGTGCTAATAGCTTGACTAACATGTTTATGAGAAATGACTGTGCTGAATGGGGGTGGAGGGTTCATATGTTTATGGGGGAGGGAGTGAGCAGTTACAGAGTATACTGTATTTTATGGTTTTATGTATAACACAGATTGTTTTTCTGGATCTGTTCTCATTATTCTAAAAAAATAATAAACTTTGATTTGAAAAAAAGGGAGGGGGGAAGATACTTGTAACTGGAACCAAAAACAATGGATGGCATCAGTGGTAGGGAGCCAGTCACTCGCTAAGCGAGAAAAAAAACATGGTGGCCTGACAACATTTGAAATTCTCTGGCACAGTGATTCTGTAAACAGGCAGGTAGACACTGGGATTCATTATTTCCTGATCTGTGTTGCCTGATACTGGACCAGCTGGATGGTGGCCTTAGCCAATCAGCATCAAAATTTCCCGCTACCTATTTTCTAAATTCTGATAGGGTCTTTGTAGTGACTGATGGTGTCACTGTTAATTGCAAGACACCTAAAGTTCCAAATGACAGGGCATCTACCAGAGCTCACAGCAAGTCTAGTTCTAAATCTACCCATCTGGGTCTGGGGGGCACAGTTTCCAGCATAGTGTATGTCCCAGCAGTGCAGACTGATTGTATAGTAGCAACTTGGGGAGGGCCAAGCCTCCTTGATCTTTGGGAAATTGGAGACTCCCAAAAGCTATCTTATACCTCTTCCCTCTCCAAATGAATCTAGACAGCCATTTATTTCCCTTACTTAAAATGCTCCTAGCTGCCGGAATGGTGGCACTGAGGACTGAGGCGCTGGACGCCTTACCTCGTGCTATGCCGGTGACCTGTATTTGGGAATGAGCATGGGTTGCTGGGGGTTGGCAGGGGAAGAGAAGAATCAAGCATCTGAGGGACTGTTCTCCTTCTCTGGGAAGGGGGGACACCAGTGCGAAGGCTGAGGAGTAGTGCACCAGTGCTGTAGAAGAGGAGCAGAGATGGGACAGATGACTGAAGGAGCACGTGTGGATGCATGCATGCTCCCTCCACCGGTGTTATTGCATGCCCCACTGACGCAAGGGGAGAAAACAGAAAAACTGTCCCTGGTCACACAGTATGAAGCAGCCACCCACTGCAGGCCTGACTCCAAATAGCGCTCCCTGAATCTTGATCCTTGTCAAGGTGAGTTGAGTTGGGGGGGGCTCCTCACCACCCTACCATGGAGGGTAAAACCATGAGGGAAGAGGGGGGAAGCTGCCTGACATCGGGGTGCAGGGGCTGGACGGGTGGCTGAAGGATAGATGTTGGCCGGGTCCAGATGGAGAAACAGATCAACAACAACAAAAAAATAAAACACTCCTAGATGGTAGCACTGGTAGCATTTTGAGCAAGTGGAGAAAGCAGGGCAGAATGTTCATGTGGTTAGATTCCACACATTGGAATAATTAAAGTGGGAGGGGGTCCATTTGTGTAAATCATTTTGGAGTATCAGTTCCAACAGAGCTAATTTAGCTGGTATACTGTAGATCTTGGAGTGAGAGGCCTATATGTACACCAAGATATCTAATAGAATGTCTTCCCCACTTATATCAGAACTGGCCTCTAATGGTCTGAGGAGGGGTGATGTTCAGTTGTAGAACTTTTGTTTATCTGTATTGGTTTTGTACCCTGCTAGCATTTCAAATATTTGTAAGCAGTTCTTTAGGATAGGGAGAGATTGTTCAGGGTCATTTATAGTAATAGATTGTCTGTATAGGATGTTACTTTGTGAATTTGGTCCCCTACCTCTATTCCATAGAGAGTCGTGGATTGATGCAGACATTGCTCTAGCAGTTCAACATTAAGAGCAAATAAATATGGGGACAGTGAGCAGCCTTGATGGGTACCTCTAGAAAGGTTCAACATGAGCTAGTGGGAGCCATTTGCCTTTACCATCTCCTGGGGGGAGCTATATAAGCCTTGAATTAGGCCCAGAAATGGAAGGGGAAACCAATGTACTGTAAAGTATGGTGGAGGAAGGACCAAGCTACTCTATCAAATGCTTTATATGTATGTAGACTAAGGATAAGAGCTGGCATTTTGTGGGCATGTAGGTGCTCAAGAATGAGAATGGTACATCTGTCGCTTGTAGATACTGACTGCCTCATCTCCAAGATCCCTTTATCAGTCACTCTGATGCCACTCTTAGGCAAGGGCCCGTCTTCGTCCTTGGTTAAACTGAGCAGAAATAATCTTTAAGGATGGTAGCCTTTTGCCCGTTCTCTTTTATCAGCCTGTCCCCCCACGACATCCTAATGATTCCCCCTCTCTTTCTTTTTCCCCTAGTATCCATCTTTAACACCTCCTGCAATACACAGCTATGGGTCTGCTTTTGCCTCCGTATTTGACCCTCTTTGTCTCCTTCTCAGTAAATATTCTCCCCATTCTTCCTCCCCCTGATTCTGCTTTTCTTTGTATTTGTAGAAGGCCTTGCTCTTAGCCCCCACCACTTCACTGACTTTTGCTAAGAAATATATTAGCCTCTTGAACTTATTCCTTTTGGTTACTGTTCTGATGCATAACTTATATGCCTCGAGAATGGCCTCCTTTATTATCCCCCAACTCTCATTCACCGCATCCAAATTGTCTATCCAGACAAACTTTTCCCTGAGCAGTTTCCTCAGCCTGCTAAAGTCCACTCTTCTAAAATCAAGGACTTCAGTTCTCGATTGGGGCTTTTGAGTCCCTAGGGCCAGTTCAAACAAAAGGGAGTTATGATTTCTTTTCCTAGTGGCTCCCCTATTCTCATCGCAATTACCTCCTTCCAGTTGGTAAGCACCACATCAAGAAAGGTACTCTGCATGGTGGGTTCCTTAATGAGGTGTACCAGGAGAAAGTCTTGAAGTGTGTCCAGCAATGCCTAACTTCTGGTGCCACTGGCCACCAAAACATCCTAGTCGATGTCCAGAAGGTTCCGATCACCTACTACCACTACATCCCCCTTTGCTACTTCCCCTTTCAAGTTCTTCCATGAGCTCTCTGTCTGTCTCTTCCCCTTGCCATGGAAGTCTATAGAGCATCCCAAAGTGTAGCTTCTTGCCCGAGGCTGCCATGAGCTTCACCCACAGTGACTCTGACTCACTATTATTGCACCTTATGCACCCATCCTCCACCTCTTCAGTTCCATCCCTGACATAGAGGACTACTACTTCCCCTGTACCTTTTCTCTATCTCTTCTGAGCAATGAGTACCCAGGAAGCATCAAGTCCCAGTCATTAATTTCTGTAGCCCACGTTTTCATGACCACAAGTTCTACCTCATTGTCAGCCATTAGCACATGTAGCTCTCTGATTTTATTACCCAGGCTTCTGGCATTAAGGCATACTATCTTCCATCTGACCCCTGAACCCATTTTGCTATTCCCTTATCTATAACCCTTATGTTCCCCATGCTCTCTTAGCAAATGGTTTTTCATGTTTTTTTTTCCACATTTAGTGTTCCCCCTATCTAATGTCTCCTCATATGCCATAGCTTGTACCTCATCCCTTTTTACACCTGCTGAGCTCCTACAAGCCCCCAGATGTGGGGTAGTGCTAGTTAGGATCCCCTGTTTCTCACTTGTTGCCATGGTTCTCCTTGCCCCAGTCTCCCCTGAAGTCAGTTTAAACATGTGATATGGATGTCAAACTTTTTCCCCAGAATGAAGACCTCTTGTCTTGTCAGGTGGAGCCCATCACCCTTGAAGAACCTCCTGTCCAAGCTGTTTCCCCAGTCCCCTACAAAGTGGTATCCCTCCTCCTGACACCATTCCTTAAGCCACCCATTAAACTCTTCTATTTCATTCTTTGTAATTGTATCCTTCTTCTTCTCCCTACCCCACTCAGTGAGGACCTTAGAAAAGATCATGGAGGTTGACTGTGCTGCAAATCTGTCTCCCAGTCTTTGAAAGGCCCACTTCACCATCTCCAGGTGGGGAACAAAGTCAGGGCTAAAAGGCTGAGTTTCTGGAAACATAAGGGGAGCCAAAGGGAGGAGAACAAGGAGGTATACCTTGAATATCTAAGGGAAGCAGGGAAGGCTGTTTGGAGGGTGAAGGCGCAGACAGAAGAGGGTTAAGCATGGTCTGCAAACAAAGGGGATAATGGATTTTATAGGTACATCAGTGAAAGAAGAAAAACCTTGGGGGGGATTGTAAGGCTCAAAGGGGAGAAGGGAGAGTGTAAGGAGGGGAATCTGGACACAGCAGAAATACTGAACAAATACTTCTGCTCAGTATTCACTAAGGAGGGGAGGGTCAAGGACCACAGTTGGGTTGCAGAGACAATGGGGGGCTGGAGTGGACATCAGTCCATTCACAGTGGAGATAGTTCTGGAAGAACTCACAAAGCTGAAGGCGAACAAGGCAGTGGGGCCAAATGGCATCCACCTGAGGATATTAAGGGAGTATGAAGGGAACTAGCAGTGCCTCTGGTGGCCCTGTTCACAGACTCACTCAACACAGGTGTTTTTCCAGAGGACTGGAGGAGGGCACATGTAATCCCACTGCACAAAAGCAGCAGTAGGGAGGAGGTGGGGAACTACAGGCCAGTCAGCCTCACCTCCATGGTGGGAAAGATCATAGAGACATTGCTGAAAGAAAAGATAGTGGTATATCTGGAATCCAGTGGTGCTCAGGATCTGAGACAACATGGATTCACAGCAGGAAGGTCATGTCAAATGAATCTAATAGATTTTTTTGATTGGGTGACTAGGGAAGTAAATCAGGGGGGTGGTAGACATCTCCTACCTGGATTTCAACAAAGCCTTTGACACGTCCCACATAGAGGACTTATTAACAAGATGGGTAGTCTGGGCATGGGTGACAAGGTGGTGAACTGGGCTAGGAACTGATTAACAGACAGGAGACAGAGGGTGGTGGTAAATGGGGTATAATCTGGGGAGGGGGGTGACCAGTGGCGTACCACAGGGATCAGTACTAGGACCTTCCCTGTTCAATGTCTTCATTAGTGACATTGCAGAGGGGCTGGAAATAAAGGTCTCCCTGTTTGCAGATGACACCAAGATCTGAAACAGGGTGGATACTCCAGAACAGGTGCAGAAAATGAAGAGGGACCTGAAGAAGCTTGAAAGATGGTCAGAGATGTGGCAACTGAGGTTCAATGCAAAGACATGCGAAATAATGCACCTGGGTAGAGGGAACCCTGGGGAAAGTTTCAGGTTGTGGGAGGAGGAGGAGCTGACTGTCACCAAAGAGGAAAGGGACCTAGGGATTATCATCTCTGATGACATTAAGGGATCAAAGCAGTGCACAAAGGCCAGAGGGATGGCCAGTGGCACGCTGGGGTGCATAGGCAGCTATATCACTAGCAGGAGGTGGGAGGTGGTGATACCATTATATAAAACATTGGTAAGGCCTCACCTGGAGTACTGCGTGCAGTTCTGGAGGCCAAACCTGCACAAGGACATAGATAAGGTGGAGACTATCCAGAGAAGGGCAACAAAGATGGTGCAGGGCTTGCACCACAAAACATATGAGGAGAGACTAAAGGACCTCAATATGTACTCACTGGAGGAGAGCAGAGAGCAGGGGAACATGATTGAAACTTTCAAGTACCTCAAGGGCACAAACAAGGTGTAGGTGGGGGACTTTTCCAGTGTAGAAAAAGTACTAGAACAAGGGGGCACAATATGAAATTGGAAGGGGGTAGATTAAGAGTTAATGTGAGGAAGTTTTCTACACAGAAAGGGTCATCAATGCTTGGAATAGTCTGCCATAGGAGGTAATGGGGGCAAGCATAGTGGAGGGGTTTAAGCATGCCTGGGACAGGCACAAGGGAAGCTTGAGATGGGAGGGAGGGAGTGATGAAAAGCCATTGATCATATAGGGTCAGTGGCCACATACAATGTATAGGGCCTACAGGTAGACTGGATGGGCCAAGCGGTCCATATCTGCCTATAATTTCTATGTTTCTATAGACTGGTTCACCAGATCATTGGTACCCAGGTATACCACCACCTCCAGCTCCCCCCATTCCATCTCTGCCATCCTCCCTATTTGATCTATATCCTGGATGGTTGACACATTAGGAAGGCACCGGACCATCCCCCTTCATTCTATTCCCCCTCCCACCACCCTCTCCACACCCCTAATCACTGAGTCCCCAACCACCACAGATGTCCCAGTAGGCTTGCTATTGTTCTTCCCTTGGGTGTTGTCATGCTGACATGTCCCACACCACTGACTGACTTTCTTTGATTGTGGCCTGCCATCACCATCCCTTGCTAAAAACTCAAGTGAAACTGCTAGAGTGTCAGAAGGATGCCATCTCTGTGCTAGAAGAAGGCATACTCTAGATATGATAAGGAGCTCACAAATCTGCCTATCAATGCTGGGACATCTCAGGACACTGACAAAGGAGCCCAAATTAAAGACCACCTGCCATGCCCATCTGGTGGGTCTTTGTTGACTGTTCACAAACAACTATCTCTTTGTATCTGATAACCATGCCTGTCTGCTGTAGTGGCTCACATTCATTTTGCAACAGACAGTAACGAGGAGGCTGTTTGAAACAGCAGGGTCTCAAGCAGGGACTCACAGATATATGGTAAGGTATCCCACACCCTCTAGCATAAATCAATGCTCAATGGCTGACTGTGAGTTTTGAGGTGTCTCTGAACCAGCCCTCCAGGTCTTTCTGAACCCTGAAGGCCTGAGTATAGTGAAGCCAGCCAGATGCAGCACTCTTGGCATGGTTTCTGCCACTGACATGTTGCAGAATATTGCAGGAACACAGTGCAGTCTAATGATAATTATTCCAATCCGTCAAACAAGAAAATGTGACATGCTTTTCATAGAGCAATGACAAGGCAAAGAAATGTTATTTTTATGGCACCCAAACCCAGTGACTCTGGCCTCCTTACAGACATAAAACTGAATAAAAACATCAAAGCATAAATCAGTACTGTGGTAAATTAATGTCCAGTCCCATAACAGATGGTAAACAGATGGGTTTCTAAGTTTTCTTTTAAAACACGTCTAATAAGGAGGGCTCCTCTAACTTCCAGGGGAAGCGTATTCCACAAAAGCAGTGCTGCAATCCTGAATGTATGATTCCCTGAAGATTTAAGCTGTGAGCACTGAATACAGGAGAGATTTGCCTTAGAGGACCAGAGATCATTGTTGGGAGCATGTGGGACCAGGAGGTCTTTCAGTGACCTGACCCAGGCTCAGACCATACAGGGCCTTGTAGGACAACAAACACACCCTGAAACTGATGCCTCTCTGACTCACTAAACTGACAGCCAGAACAGCTCATGGAGTACTGGCATGATATGCTCAGACTGGGAAATCCCAGCAATCACTCAGACTGTTGTGTTCTTCACTAGCTGTTAGTGACACACCTGCCTCACAGAGAGCCTAATAAAGGAGCATTACAGTAGTCCAGTATAGAAGAGAAGAAGGCATGCGCCAGAGTCACCAATGCCTTTGGCAAAAGAAATGGTTTAAGCCAGGCAATGTTTTGAAAGGGGAAAAAGCCACTGCAGATAACCGTTGGCTCCTGATGTTCTAGTGTGTGCTTGGAATCCACAATGACCCTCAGATATTGTACTTTATCCATGACTGCTAGTGTGATGCCTTTCTGAGATGGCAAACTGAAAGCAGCACCATGAATTGCTGATCAGTACCAACTTGGTTCCACCAGTAGCACCTCATTCATTGTGGAGTTCAGACTGAGTCAGCTGGTGGCCATCCAGTCTTGAATTTCTTTCATGCACTTGCTTAGCCCTGTGACTGCATCATCCTTGTCTGGAGCACAAGACAAGTACAAGTGGGTGTCATCAGAGAAACTGTGAAAAATCAGCCCATACCATCTAGTAATTCCCCCCAGCAGCAACATATACAAGGCATACAACATGGGAGCCAGGATTGAGCCTTGAGGCACTCCACAACAGAAAGCAATGCTGTCTGAGATGTAAGAACTCACTGCCACCTGCTGCTCTCTGCTGGTTAATTAGGACACAAAACCACCACAGCATAGTCCCTGAGAGCCCTATGAAGTGCCTCAGCCATACCAACAATATCCCATTGTCTGCTGTGTCAGTTGAAGAAGAAAAGTCAAGCAGAACCAAAATGGAATGCTGACCACTATCTCTTCCTACAAGGGCATCATGGTGCAAGGTGGTGAGCACTGTCTCAGTGCTTTAACGAAGTTGAAAATGCAGACTGAAGTAGCTCATAAATGTAAACTGTTCCAGACAACACTCCAACTGCACCACTACCACATTTTTGAAACTTTTCTCAAAAGAGGAAGCTTCAAAACAGTCCTGTAGTTCACAAGGACATCGGCATCCACATACTGTTTCTTCAGGAGGGTCTTCACCACTGCCTTTTTCAATGCAGTGGGAATAATACCCTTCTTCAGGGAACAGCTGACAATCTCCATGAATCCTGGACCCAATTTCTACCAAAACTCCAGCAGAAGTCTGGTGGGTCCTGGATCCAGAACACAGTAAGTAGGGTGCAATCCCGAGACCAAATGGAAGACATCTTCTATCAGAACTGGCTCAAACTTCTACCAATGAGGAGTGCCTTTACCCAGTGTCAAGTGGACATCACCAGTTCCTGACAACCACCTGACAAGATCCCAATCCAAACAGAGGATACCTTATCAAGAAAAAAATGACTGAACTCCTCGCACCTTTCGCAGAAAAGTCTCTTCTTAACTGCAAACAGCTTGGATTTAACAATTCACCCACTAGAGGTGGGCAAGCCGGGAATTTTTCACCTGGAGTTAAGCTGGAGCTGAGCCAGGCATCTGGCTTGACTCTATCAGCCAAAAACATGAGCCAGACCATGGCTGCTGCAGGCTGTTCTCTACATAGGAGTTGAACATTTCAGACACTACACTAACTGCTCAGGCACTGACAAAAACTGCTTACTTTGACCATTACTGACTCGGCTTGACCTTGGTTCTCAGTTGCTTATAAAGGTCAAGCTGAACCAAGCCAGGCACTAGGCTCAAGGTAGTCTTGAGCCTGCTCTGCCTTGCCCACTTTTATTGACCATGGTGTTAAACAGCTGAGTCAATTTTTTTCCAGCAGCAGTTACCCAGAATTCTAACTGTTTCAGAATGATTGCCTGCTGATACTCACTGTAATTTAGAAAGATTTAAAAAATGTAAAGTGATGTATTACAGTAATAAAAACAAGAAACAGACTTACAGTTTGTGTAACAAAACATTAGAAGCTACTAACACAGAAAAAGATCTGGGTGTATTGGTGAGTAATTCATTTGAACACACAAAACAATGTAATTGCAATAATTGCAAGGCAAACAATACTATGTGGGCTATCAAGAGAAACATTAAAATCTGTAACAAAGAAGTCGTACTTCCACTATACAGGACATATGTTCAACACCATTTTAATGCAGTGAAGGGCTACAAAAGCCTGAAAAGGACTTAGTGATAAAACACATGAGGAAAGACGAACAGCACTAAGTGTGATATTATTAGAAACTAGGGGAACCCATGGAGATCTTTTACAAACGTTTGATATTATTCTTTGCAAACAAACTACGTTAAGGCACCAGTTAGAGTGGCTTAATATAAAAAAGTCAGAAAATAGGGTGTTAGGGTTTGCAACTCTAACTACCCACCCCCACCCTGCTGGCAGCAACAGGAAACACCATTACAGTTTCACCTCTCTTGCATTTTCACAAATCAGACATGGGTTGTGCCTTGGGGTTGTCAACTCTAACACTCATCCCATTCTGATACACTGTACTCATCTCAACTTATTTACTGATGGAATAGGGTGAGTGTTAGGGTTGACAACCACAAGGCACACCCCGTGCCTGATTTAAGAAGATGCAAGAGAGGTGAAACTGTAATTATTTTTCCTCTTGCTGCCTGCAGGGTGGGGTAGGCAGTTATGGTTGTAAACCCTTATGCCCCATTTCCTGTCTTTTCTGGCATTAAGCCACTCTAACTGGTGCCTTAACAAATATTTTTGCAAACAGTTTCCTTTCTATTTGAGATAGTGGAATCGTATCCTCATTTACGAAAGACCCATTGGAACCTGAGTGAACAGATTCACACATGCAGGGGCTATTGAGCCCTGCACCAAGGCACGTGGTCAAGATTTTTCTATCCAGGAATTTATCTTGGTAGGTAACAAACAGTAGTTTGATTATGTGACAGAAATAAACAAACACAGGGCACAATAATAATTAGTTTTAAATGGCACAGAATAAATTGATGTGTTCCACAAAATGTACAACAAAGTAAATGAAGTAACCATGGGAAAAGCATGTGTACCTCCAAGCTGGATAAGATGTAATCATCTTAAGATATTGTATCCTATCTTATTTTAATATATTGTATGTTAACACACAATATATTAACATAATATATAATATCTTAAGATATCGTAACATGCAGTATCTTATCTAGGATGTAAAAAATAATTCCCTGTTGTGTAGTGGTTCTTCCCTCCCCCCCTTGCCGATCGCTGGCACATAAATAAACCCTTTATTGCAGATACAGCACTCTGATAAAAGTGCAGGTATACAGTGCACTGCCTGATGTAAAAATAATTCCCTGGTAGCTAGCCGTCCCTCTCCCCCCACTCACCTGCCCCATATGTTAAAAAACAATCCCTTATGGCTAGCGGTCCCTCCCCCACCCGATTAACTGCCCAACAGAACATCATGCCATGGTGTCCACTGTAACCGCTCCTCCAGATCCTCCAAATTGTCCAAGAAATAAACATTTCTCCCTAGTGGTCTAGGCCCCCCGATCCCCAGTTAGTGAAATTAAATTCTAAATCCTGTTGGTCTAGTGCAGTCCCTTCCCTCCCACCCCAGCAGGCAGTGTCACACAACCCCTCATACCAAACCCTATCAAGCGACCGGCACATCCCTCCTCTCTTCTCTGCAGTCAGCCACCCACTGAGCTGTCAATGAATGAATGCACTTATACAAGCAAATGCTCATTTATTGACAGCTCGGTAGGTGGCCAGCCACAGAAGAGAGAGAAGTGATGTGTCAGTCACTCACTCGGGTTCCAGATGGGGTGAGTAGGGTGGTGGGACACTACCTACTCAAACTGGGGGGCAGGGGGTGCACTAGACCACCAGGGAATAAAATTCAAATTCACAGACTGGGGACCGGGAATAGGGAGAGGGGTTCACTAGACCACCAGGGAGAAATGTTTATTTCTTTGGTTACACTGGGCACTACGGCATGATGTCCTGGTCAGAGGGGTGATTGGGTGGGGGAGGGACTGCTAGCAACCAGATATTTTTTTTAAATATATGGGGCAGGAGATCAGGTGAGGGGAGAGACTGCTAGCTACCAAAGAGGGAATTATTATTTTTATATCAGGCAGCAACTGGGGACTGTCATGCAGGGGCACTAGACACCAGGGAATTTTTTTTTTTTAGTTCATTTATTTGTATTTCTTGACTGGGGAGGTTGTGCCTTTGGTTCCTCCATCCATTCAGCCAACAATCCCGGCTGCTGCCCTGGTCACAGACAGAGCTCTATCCTCCCTGTCACTACCCCCTCTGGTCACATCACAGTGGGTACTTAGCCCACACACTACAGAGACCAGGAGGGTGGACCTTGTAGGGAGCTAGCTTATACGTGACTGTGGCAGCACCGGCAGGCAGCCTTCATGCTGCAGAAAATGTTTTTCCTGTGTTGGTTCTCCCTTGCGGGGAGGGGCATGCAATGACAACAGTGGGAGAAGCACATATGCATCTGCACGTGTCTCCCAGCATCTACTCCTCCCTCCCACCCTTCATCCTGCAGTGATGGAGCACTGCCCCACAGTCTCCACTAGGAGCCAGCCACGTGCCACCCACTGCTGTCTCCCTTCCCTGGAGAAGGAGAGCAGTACTCCGGATACTCAATCCTTCTCCAACACTGCCAACCCTCGGTGATCCGTGCTCGTTCCCGAACATGGGTCGCCGACGTAGTACGAGGTAAGGCGACCAGTGCCTCAGCCCTCAGCACCACTGGGCCGGACCACACCAGGGAATTTTTAACATATAATATATTAAGATAACATATGATATCTTAAGCTATCTTAAGACCTTGTACCTTATCCAGCTCAGTGGCTCTCAGTGCACCTTGAACAGCTGCCCATTTGGCACAGAGCCAGGAATGCAGAAAGGTAAAGTGAGAGATTTTCCCTGTCACTTTCCTGTCCCCATTCAACAGCATTGAAACTGTTCTGTGCATGTGGTACATTGCATCAGAGCCTGATTGCGAGCAGACACGGAAATGGTAAAAACACACATTTTTCAAAACTGTGTAGCTTAATAACTGCAAAATACCCAAACATCGAACACATCTAGGAAATTCTTCCCCATCAGCCTACATATCCCTACAAAATTTCACAGTGTAAGATTTCCTAGTTTTTTGTATAGACAAGAGCAAAAATTCAGAAAAAATCCCACCATTGAAGTCAAGGGGGAAAATATATATATTTTTTCACACTTTAATATTTCTAAACATACTGAACATATTTACATGAGACTTTCATAGATTGTTGATTCTATCATGTACAACAAATCCTGGAAGTTTCATGTAAATCTGTAGAACTGTCTTTCTGCAAGAAGCAAACAAAACATCGAGTTTAACATAGAACTCACCAGCCACCCTAACTATAGCTACCGTCCATCAATGTCAACAAATCCTTTGGCACATGTAAACTATCTGATTAAATTCTACCAGGATGACATGCTGACAATCTACACATTCAGAGTCAGTCAGTTTGATGATGGAAATTCCAGTCTCAGACTACTTCCTATTTCCTAGTCCCAGTCACAGATTATTCAGACATGTCATTTACACAAGGAGTTCCAACAAGGAAACAAATGACAGATCACTGCACGCTGAGCCGACAATGTTCCATTTCACAGTACACACGTTATTCCATGCACATGGCACATCTACTTGATACTTTTCATTAGTAGTGGTAGCAGGCCTGTTCGTCCACCGAGACCCAGGCCCTGGATTGCCAGCCTTACCCTTTCATCTTGAACTTGACAACTGTGAGCCTGGAGCCAGCACTGCTAAGCTTGAGATAGAACTCAGCATCGTTATTGATCACTTACATGCCCACCATCATTCGAGGATACACGACGACTGTGGGAGATGGTAGTATTTAAAACATGGACTCTGATGCCATGTCCCTTTACGTGATTCTTTACTGACACCCTAAACCAGGAGTTTCCAGCTTGCCACTTTGTTCTGAGTTATGCATTCAGGTCATAAAAGGCTGCTTCTACCCATCAGGCACCACACTTAGCTGTCTTAAAGAGACAGCATCTGTCTATTGAGGTTTCTATACAGTATGTAGAATTGCTGTACTTCAAGGTTTACTGATTAGCTCAGGACCATTATTGTCCCCCCCACCCCACAAACACTGTACTAGGAATTTATAGTCAGTGGAACATCAGGTTCACCCACCTACCCCATAGTCAAAAATGAACCAGTACACCATTACAGCAACACTATATCATAGAGATTTTGTACCAATGCTATTACCCAGGGTACCCTATAATTCTCTTGGTACTGTCCAGGCTTACCTTGAAGGCCCATACTGTCCTCATATCCACTGTTTCTCCTGGTAAGCTGTTTCATAACTTCATCACCCTCTTGGAGAATAAGTGCTCTTAATGTTACTACTTAATTTAATATAATAATAATGCATTTTATTTATACAGTGCCTTTTGGAATACCAAGGCATTTTGACATGCAAAGCAAATAAAACAGGATAAAACTGTAAAAGCACAATGCAAATATGAATGAATCAGTAAAATCAATAAAATCTATTTGGGCAGGCAAGGTGCCACAAGTGAGTTTTCAGTGCCTGCTTGAAACCCCCCTTAGTCGTTCCCTTCCATAGCTGGCAGGGTAGAGAATTCCACAGGGCTAGGGCCACGTACATAAATGCACAGGCCCCCGATAACTTTAAAGATACCCTTGGAATCTCTAGCAACTCCTCGTCGGCCAAGCGGAGTGGTTGCCTGGGGCAGGAGGGTGACAGGAGTTCTTTCAGATAGTCTGGGCCCTGTCTATGTAGGGCTTTTTAAGTCAGAAGTTCGATCTTAACGGTGATCCGCCACTGAATGGGCAGCCAGTGCAGTTCGAGAAGCACCGAAGTGATATGACACACCCGAGGGGTTCCTGTCAACAACCAGGCTGCAGCGTTCTGCACCAGCTGCAAGCGATGGATATCAACCCCCGCTGCCCTAGGTAAAGGGAGTTGCAGTAATCAAGGTGGGAGGTCACAAAGGCATGGATCAAAGTGGGAAGATTGCCAGACAGAACTAGATGCTCGACCCTGGTGATGTTCCTCAGATGGTAAAAAAAGGACTTGACAACTGCCGACACCTGAGATCGCAGTGTCAGCCCATCGTCAAGAATAACCCTCAGGTCCCACACCAGTTTAAAGGAGAGAAGCTGGGAGCCCCTTAAGTAAAGCCCAGTAGGCTGCCCAGCCCCCAGTCCCCCTATCTGACTACCCAGATCCACAACTATCACCTCTGTCTTTCCTGAGTTTAACTTCAGCCAGCTAGAATTCATCCAATCCTGAATTTCGGTGAGGCAGTTATTAAATACTGAAAGCACACTATCCTGGTTGGGTCCAAAAGACAGGTAGAGCTGGGTATCATCAGCATAGCAGTGAAATCTCAGCCCATACCATCTTACAATGTCTCCATGGGGCAGCATGTATACCACAAACAACATGGGGGACAACACTGAGCCCTGAGGGACCCCACATGGCAGATAGAATGGATCGGAGAAAAATATCCCCGATACCACCCTCTGCATTCTGCCAGTGAGGAAGGACTTAAACCACCTGAGAACTGTGCCAGGCAGGCCACAGATGAACCTCAGGTGCTCAAGCAGCACCCCATGGTCCACGGTGTCAAAGGCTGAAGAGAGATCAAGAGGTACCAAGATGGAGCGGCTCTTCTTATCTCTTACCATCAAAGAGATCATTGAGCACCCAAACCGGCGTGGTCTTGGTACTATGCCTTTTTCAAAAACCAGATTGAAGAGGTTCATAGATGTCATGGATGGTCAAATGGTTCTCCAGCTGTTGTGCCACAACCTTCTCAATAACCTTCCCCACAAAGGGAAGATTAGAGATGGGTCTATAGTTAGCAGGGAAGCCTGGGCCCAGAGAAGCTTTATTCAGGAGGGGTGTCACCACCGCCTCCTTCTGGGAACTAGGGAATTCACCCAACTCAAGGGAGCACCAGACTATTCATGCTAGGATCGGGCCAATCATGTCATAACAACCCATAATCAGGGAAGTTGGGCCCGGATCCAAACTACAGCATGTAGGGTGCATACCCTGGACAATCTGCATAATATCTTGAACTCCAGCTGATCGAAGGTACTCTAGGCAAAGTGAGAAGAAGTGACCAAACACTGATCACTAACAGCCCCATACAGTGTGCAGTTGGATCTCCACCCTGATGCCGGACACCTTATTTGCAAAGAACCCAGCGAGCTCATCACACTCAATTTGGGAAAAAGCTCTTCGACACTGCAGACAGGCTGGGTTGCACAGCCTGTCCACAGTTCAAAAGAGCTGAACCAGTCAGTTCTGAACAGCAGCAATCTCCCCAGACAGGAACTCTGCCTTCTTACGGGTGAATGTTGATTGATAGACTTGATAATGTTCCATCAATCTGAGGTGGTCGGCCTCCAGGGTGGATTTCCACCAGCAACGCTCTAACCTTCATCCTAGTTGTTGCAGTTCCCCCAAAGTCCCATCAAACCAAGCACTGAATTTCATGGTGTTTTGATACACTGCATTTGGCTACATTGAATCTTGAGACTCCAAAAGCCTAACCGATAGCCCAGCCTGTTCATGTCCACCAGATGTTTATCCCCATACTCTGACCCTGAACAGCTTAGTCTTGTCTGCAAACTAAAGCTGTCTGCTGGTGACTCCAGATTCTAGCTTATGGATGACAACACTGAACAGCAGTGGCCGTACCACTGATCTCTGAAGGATGCAGCTAAGCACCCCTCTCCCCTCTGAGCAGTGCCCGTCCACCACAACCTCCTACTGTCTGCTCCCAAGCCAGTTAGTGTGCTGAACTGCCACAGAGACCATATCTACAATTGTGATCTCCCATACATTATTTGGGTATGAGAAACACAAACTAAAGGTGAATGGTTTTGATACACTAACAATGCAAGTGACACCAATGCCACTCTTACAACTGCTAATGTGGCATCCGTGGCTGTATTTATGTAGTATTGATCAAGTTTAATCAATATAAAAAAATAATTAAAAACCCTTCCACAAATGAAACAATTTCTGGGGCACCTACCCCTGAAAATATCTTTACAGAATAATAATATTTCACAAGCAGGTGAAAGGAATTAACTGATTGACTGGGAGCATGTGCAAGGAGGTGGGCTCCTATTGATTTATTTATTTATTTTATTTTAGTCTTTGGTGACTGGGTAAGGCCCACTAGGCACAAGTGCCTGTTTTCAGGGGTGACCTGGGAGCACTGGGTGGTTAAGTGACTTGCTTAGATTTGCTTTGATTAGGTGTGCCCCCTCAATGTGTAGTGAGCCACCTTGTGTACATCTACAACTCTGCCTCTGTCCACTTCACTGAAGGTATTCAGTTTGGATTGGCTTGATCTAGTACTCAGAAAGCCATGCTAAGGGGAAGGGGGTGAGCAACTCAACCTCTAACAAGATGTCCATTATTCTGGCCTTGATAATGGTTTTCAGACCTTGCCCAGCACTAGTGTCAGCCTGATCAGCCTGTTGTTGTGGTACTTGAACATTTATTGATTCAGAATGTATGTTCATCATCATCATCACCATTGTCAGAGTTTTATTGGCAAGCAAATTGGGAGAGACTCTTTTACAATTGCGACCAAAGAGTTGAAAAACAATACACAAATACATAGAACAAAAATACAAATAGTTAAGAACATACAATACATTAAATACACATATTACACACATAGTAAAGCATCATATTACATCAGTCTAAAAAAACTGGGGGCTAACCATAACACTCACAAGGTTTGTTAAAGTGCTTCTTAATTAAGGTTTTGAAATGTGAAATAGATACTACTACCTCCAATTTGAGTTTAGTTTTCAATACTTCCCATGTCTGGGCAATTGAGACTGTTAAGGCATAATCCCCTGTTTTCTAGGTATCCTAAAGCGCGGAAGCGTTCTAGATCTTAATCTTTGCCTACTTTCCTGTTTAAATTCTAGCTGGCTCAAAAGAAATGTAGGGGGTTTTTCAGTGATAAAATTATATGTAAATAAATACCAACATCCTTAGGATGGTAGAGAAAGGGGAGATATTGCTTATGGGGGATCTGAATATGCCAGATGTTAAATGGAGCACCTTCGCTGCAACCACATCCAAGAGCAGGGCCATTCTCGATGTGCTACGGGGGCATGCCTAAGTCAGCTAGTGTTAGAACCCACTTGGGAGGGAGAAATTTTTTACCTGGTACTCTCAAATGGGGATGGAGAGAGGATCTCAGATCTAGAAGTGAGTAGCCATCTGGGAACAAGTGACCATCAAACAGTGTGATTCATGATAAACTCAGCTGTAGAGTCAAGCCATACAAAGGTGAAGGTACTGGACTTTGGGAGGGCTGATTTTGTCAAAATGGGAGAGTGCCTCAGAAAAGCACTAACAAACAGGCAAGGGGGGGTGGGTGGAGCAACAATGGGGAAACATCAAAACTGCCATCACAGAGGCAACAAGCCTTTGTGTGAAGCAAATAAACAAATCATAATGAAAGAAAAAAATACTATGGTTCTCAAAAGAAGTGGCGGGGAAGGTTAGGGAGAAGAAAATAGCATTCAGGAAGTATAAGGAAACACAGGAGGAGCAGGACAGAGAACTGTACCAGTTCAAGCAGAAGGAAGTGGGGAAGGCAGTCAGAATAGCAAAGGCCCAAACGGAGGAAAAGATAGCCAACTCAGTTAAAGAAGTGGGATAAAACCTTTTATAGGTACATTAGGGAGCGAAGAAGGACAAAGGGAGGGATACTGAGGCAGAATAAAGAGGAAGGGTGGGTGGGCAGAGAGGGACAGTGAAAAAGTAGGGATACTGAATGAATACATCTGCTCAGTATTCACAAAGGAAGAGGAGGGGGAGGTACTTGATCCAGTCAATAGAAGCACTCTGGATAGGAGGGTCGATATCAGTTCTTTCACAGAAGAAAGTGTTCTGAAAAAACTCCTAAAACTGAAGTTGAACAAAGCAATAAGGCCTGATGAGATTCACCCAAGAATTCTAAAAGAACTAAGGGGAGAACTAGTAACACCACTGACTACACTTTTTAACAAATTATGGGAGGATGGTATGGTATCTGAGGACTGGAGGAGGGTGGATGTGATTTCCCTTCACAAAAGTGGAGGCAGGAAACTACAGACCTGTTAGTTTGACCTCAGTGGTAGGGATAATGATGGACTCACTTCTGAAGGAAAGAAGTGTTGAGTACCTAGAAGCCATTGGGGCACAGGACCCAAGGCAGCAAGGATTCAGAGCGGGAAGGTCATGTCGGACAAATCTAATCGATTTCTTTGACTGGGTGACCAAAGTAGTAGACCAGGGAGTATCTGTGGACATGGCCTACTTAGACTTTAGCAAAGCATTTGACACAGTCCCACACAAAAGATTAATAAACAAATTAACCAGCCTGGGATTGGGTCCCAGGGTGGTAGCCTGGGTAAAACACTGGCTGGACAACAGGACACAGAGGGTAATAGTAAACAGAGTCCACAGTGAAAGGGGGGGTTACCAGTGGGGTACTGCAGGGTTCAGTACTGGGTCCAGTCCTTTTTAATGTCTTTATAAGTGACATTGCAGAGGGACTGGAAGGAAATGTATGCCTCTTTGCAGGTGACACAAAGATCTGCAACAGGGTTGATACACAAGGTGAGGTGGAAAGGATGAGAAAGGACTTGGCAAGGTTGGAGGAATGGTCAAATGTATGGCAGCTTAGATTCAACGCAAAGAAGTGCAAAGCGGAGATGGGCGAAGTGGCTCCAATTTGCTCCGTGAAGTGATTCGCGGAGTGAAGGTGGATTCGCGAAGTGCTCTGCAGCACAAAGTGGAGTACTTCACATTATAATGGGTAACGTGAAGTCCATTGAAAACAATGACTTCACGTTACTCCGCCTTCCTAAACAACTACTCCACCAATTCTTAAGGTGAAACTTCACCTCACCTCTCCTTGCTTTTAAGCTCCAAAGGCGAATTGTGCAGTGATTTATGGGATTTCAGGTGACATGGGCTCTAGATTGTTCTGCACAGACTCAGTTTGTGGTAGTGTGTGTAGGAAGCTGTAGGAGACAATCTGCTCTGAGAGCTCTCTGCAATTCAAACCTTCTAAAAGCTGTTAAAAAATCCTTTTTGAGTCTTTTTTTTGCTGAAACTTTAGTTCATCGATTATAGGAAACCCTCCTGTGCTCATATCATTGAGTGTTTATTTTTTGTGTGTGGATTTTAAATGTTAATGTACAACATTCAGTCTGTGTATTGAGAGACAGTGGAAGTGTGCTTTGAGGGAGGGGCGTATCTGTGGTGTAGACAGATTAACTTGGCGAAAAAGACAGTGCTTTCTGTTTTGGTGATATTTTTCTTGTATAACTGTGTTATTGTACACAGTAATATTTTCAATAATTCTTGCCATTTCTTTGCTGATTGTTGTGGTGCAGCAGTGCATAATTTTAATTTGTTTAAAATATGTGGTTATATTACTGAAGTTTTCAATTTGCTATGCATTACTTAGTGTGTGTGTGAGTATGTGTGTGATGCGTGTCATCAAATCAGACACCTTTTATTGTGCCACATAATAATTTCAGCAATGTGAACCTGCTATTCACTGCAGCTGTCTGATTTTTGTACTTCTTTGTGGTATCTTTACTGGCACTAGTACAAGTGACTGTTACTTCAGCAGTGCAATACACTGCACCCCCGCTGTCCGCCCCAACTGGCAAAGGTATTCTTTTCCAGATTTGAATTTCTGATGGTGTGCACTGGTTAGGTGTTTTGCCTTTGCATCTGCATCTCTTCAGTGCACAGTGCAATCTTAATCTGTCTGTGCATTTGCATCTCTTTAGGGCCCAATCTCCATCTGTAACTGAAGTCACAGTTGTTTCTTTGGCTTCCCTTCAGATTACTGAACAGGTGTGGTGCATAATTCTGCATGAACATTATACTCATTAATAAGCATTTTTAAGTCAGGACCATCATCACAAGTCACTCATGATACAAATCATGCTGTTCATCATCATGGTCATAAATGCAGTCACAAATCACAATTCACGATCATGTCACGAATCACAACATTAATTTTTTTAATAGTTACTTGGATGTATTGTAAGCATATTTTGTAGTATCTCTCCAGACTTCACCACTCCACCATTGTACTCATTAATGAACATTTTTAAGTCAGGGAGTTTTGTGCTACAGCTCATTGGGGAAGTACAGCCATAGGCATTCGCGTTACTTCCCGTACAACATGTGAGTTACAGTACTGTAAGTAGTGGTGGGTGAAGTGGGCCCAATTTGCTCTGTGAAGTGATTAACTGAATAACATGGAATCTGTGGAAAACTCCACAATGTGAAGCGGAGTATTTCGCTTCATAATGAGGAACATGAAGTCCATTGAAACCAATGACTTTGCATTATTCTGCCTTCCCCAAACCACTTCTCCACCAATTTTAAGGTGAAATACATTGAAATCAATGTAATTCACCTCACTTCGCCCTGTAATTGAGCTCCAAATGAAATTCTGCAGTTATTCATGGGATTGCAGGTCACATGTGCTCTAGATTGTTTGGCACAGCCTCAGTTCTGGCCTGGGTAGTGTGTGTGCAGTGGTAGCTGGATACAGTCTGCTTTCAGAGCTCTGCGATTCAAAACTTCTAAAAGCTGTTTAAAATGCCTTTTTGAGTAATATTGTTTGCTCTAAATTTAGTACATCGATTGTAGAAAACCCTTCTGTGCTCATATCATCGAGTGTTTATTGTTGTGTGTGGACTTTGAATGTTGATTTAGAACAGTCAGTCTGTGTACTGTGAAGTGTGCTTTGGGGCGGGGCGTATTTGTGGTGTAGGTATATTAACTGGGAGAAAAAGACAGTCTTTCTGTTTTGGTTATATTCTTCTTGTACAACTGGGTTAATGTTCACACAGTGATATTTTCAGTAATTCTTGACATTTATTTGCTGATTGTTGTGGTGCAGCAGTGTACAATTTGTCTGATTAAAACATTTGGTTATACTGTATTACTAAAGGTTTTCAATTTGCTACACATTACTTGAGTGTGCATGTGAATGTTTGCGATGCGTGCCATTAAATCAGATACCTTTGATTGTGTTACAGAGTAAGTGCAGCAGTGTGAACCTGCTATCCACTGCACCTGCATGAATTTTCTATACTGCTTTGTGGTATATTTACTGGTAGTGGATTGTTACTGCCATGCACTAATCCCCCAACTGGCAAAATGTATTCCTTTCCAGATTTGGATTTGTGACTTGTAAGCACTGGTTAGGTGTTGTGTCTTTTTGTATGCTTCTCTTGAGTGTGCAGCACAATCTTAATCCATCTGTGCATTTGCATGGCACCATTAATTATGGGAGACTGCATTTCTTGTTATGCTCTCATTTCACTTTCTCAGCACTGGGGAATTTTCTGGACACAAGACAGTAGCATTTTGGGGATGCACATTAATTCTGGTGACACTGTGTGTGACCTGACCACTGTGCGCATGACTGAATGTGTCATTAATTCTAGGACACTTTGCATTTCTTGTTACACTCTCATTTCACTTCATCAGCACTGGGGAGTTTTCTGGACACAAGACAGTAGCACTTTGGGGATGCACATTCATTCTGGTGACTGTGTGGGTGGCATGCTGCCAATATTGTTGTCACTCCACCTTACTTCGCATTTAAGGCGGAATGACAATGTGAAGTAATAATAACAAGGTGAAGTGAGCCTTTCCTAAGGGGCACTCCACGTAGCGAAGTGCCAACGAGAAGTGGCCACTTCATCAGCGGATTTTAAATTCGCTGCATCTCTAGTGCAAAGTAATGCACCTGAGAAACAAAAACCCAGGGGAAGAGTACACGATGGGAGGGGGGTGAGATACTGACAACAACAGAAATGGAAAGGGACCTGGGGGTAGTTATATCAGATGACCTAAAGGTTGGCAAGTAATGTGAGAAGGCAGTAAGGAGGGCTGGGGTGATACTGGGATGCATATGGAGAGGCATCACCAGCAGAAACCAGGAAGTTGTTTGCCCTCTGTACAAACAGTTGGTGAGATCCCATCTGGAGTACTGTGTGCAGTTCTGGAGACCCCATCTCTGCAAAGACATAGACAGGGTGGAGACTGTCCAGAGGAAGACAACCAAAATGGTGCAGGATCTGCACCAGAAGACATACAAAGAGAGATTAAAGGAGCTTAATATGTATACCCTCGAGGAAAGGAGGGAGAGGGGGAACATGATTGAAACTTTTAAGTACCTCAAGGGAATCAACAAAGTTCAAGAGGGTAGCATCTTTCAGAAAAAGAGGTGCAAGAACAAGGGGGCACAATCTGAAGATGGGGGGGGGGACATTTCAGAGGTAATAATGTGAGGAAGTATTTTTTCATGGAGAGGATTGTGGATGCATGGAACAGCCTTCCTGAGCAGGTCATAGAGTCAAAAACAGTGGGAAAATTCAAGAATGAATGGGACAGACATAAGGCAATTCTAGTGGGGGTAGGGGGAAGTAGGCTGTTGTTTAACTCAGATCTGCAGCTTATCCATTAGGTAGGGAAATGGACAGACTAGGTAGGCCAAGCAGTCCTTATCTGCCATCACATTCTATGTTTCTAAGTTCCAAAGTTTCAAAGTCGTAACCTTCTGTCATTTAAGGATTCCCACCCCACAGTAGAATACAAAACACAATGATGCATTGACCATGAGAGACCAGTTATGAATCTCAAAGCTGAGTGATACAATGTGTCAAGAATGCCCAATATAGATCTGGTAGTATTTTTATAAATGTAATCCCCATAATCTACAACTGAGAGAAACAACGAGTTAACAAACAATTTTCTTAAAGATAAACTAAAAAGGGATTTGTTCTTATAAAAAAAAACTAATAACCATTTCAGTTTATTAGAGATAAGCTCTATGTGTTGTCTATATGTCAGTTGTACATCTAATACCATTCCCAAATATCTGTATGTAAGTGTTTGAAAAATGTCAATCCCATTAATAGAATGAAGTTTATGTTTGGAAAGATCTAATGGTTTTCTTGAAAAAATCATCCATTGAGTTTTTTTTGACATTTAAGAATAATCTCAATTCCAGCAAAGCAGACTATACCTTATGAAAATCTTATTGAACATTAGTTATTGCTGTGTCCAAATCAATGTGACTGGCATGTAAGATGGTATCATCCATGTATGAATATATTTTTGATAAAGATGAACAATGTAGCGGTAAATCATCAACATACAATAAAAATAGTAGGGTCCAAGGACTGAGCCTTGTGGGACATCCTGTATTGAAACAATCATGCTAGATCTGAGTTTATCTGCCTTTACATAATGCAATATTAATGATAAATATGACTGAAACCATTGCAATGCTGAGAAACCCAATCCAATGTTCTTAAGTGTATTCAGTAATATAATATGGTGAACTGTATCAAAAGCTTTTGATAAGTCCAGGTAAACCATCGGTGTACATTGATTTTTAATAAAGGAATTTAAGATGTCATCAGTTATTATGGGCACTGCATGAGTGGTATTAAACCCTTTATGAAAACCTGAGTGGTAATCTGAGAGAATATCATGTTTAATTAGGTACTGGTTTAATTGCTTAACTACTATCTTTTCAAACATCTTGATTACAGGTGTTAGTATTCATATTAGTCTGTAACAGCCAGGATCTGTAATGTCACTCCCTTATGTATGGGGACTAATCAAGATGTTTTCCAATCAACCAGTATTTCAGACTTCTGCAAAGACGAATTATACAAGTGTATAATGTGTGGTGTCAAAATTGTAGCTGAAACTTTAAAGAAAAATGGGTCAATGTTGTCATGACCTCCCTCTTTTTTAGCATCAATTTTAGATGATTCTCTAAGTGCCTCTTCTACCCTAATCTTTTTAAAATTAAACAACAGTCTCTTTATAATAAAAGAAAAATCAATGTCCCAATCAACTGCTGGCATATTTGGATTTTCTCTATCAAATGATTGACTTGCTTCATGAAAGAAATTATTAAACATATCAACTTTCTCTTGTGAATCTTGTGATATTTTTCCTCCATATGTTAGGGTATTAGATAATGTGTGCACAGCATTTTTCCCTTGTACTGATTTTATTACACTCAATATTTTCCTTGGGTTTTTTGAAAATCTTGAGAATTGATCCTGGTACTACTCAGATTTAGTTTCTCTTATCTCCCTTGTACATTGGTTTCTAATCACCTTATAAGCTATTTTATCACAATCTTGTTCAGTGAGTCTAGCTTTATGCCAAGTTCTGTCTTTGTCCCTTATTAGTTTTTTTAAGTGATTTGTTATCCATGGAGAAATCTTGTTTGTTAGTCTCTTTTTTATCAAAGGCGCATATTTATCTACAATTTCTAAAAGTGAGCATTTAAAGAACTCCCAAGCTTTATTTATATCATGGCAATGGTACATTAATGATCAATTCACAGCTTCGATGTCATGAAGAAATGCTTGTTCACAGAAAAGGTTAAAGTTATGTGTGATGGTAATTCGATTTGAAGATTTAGGTTTTGCATTACATCTTACGCAAGCTATGTAACAGTGGTCACTAATATCAGAGTCACATACTGCAGTTAGATATTTATGTGGTACAGTTGTTAAGATTAAATCTAGGAGGGAATCCTTTTCTGGACAAGATTTACAGTATGTGGTCTAGTTGGCCTGTTTATCAATTGTGTTAAATTTAAAGCTGATAATTGGTTATATACATCTGTATTTACTTTTAACATCTTCCTATTTAAGTCTCCTAATAGTAAACATTCTTGCTTTAGATAGGGTGAAATAAATGAACTAAGCAAATGTAGGGAGTCTGATGCTGCTGATGGTGGCCTATAACAAGCTGCTAAATTGAATCTAAACCTACAGTATATGTCAGTTATCTATAGTATTAAAATATCCAAATTCTTAGGGACAGATTTAGAAAGTTTGATCAACCCTCACAATGAATTCCTAAGATATATTGCTACCCTTCCCCCTTTACTTTGTCTATCCTGCCTAAATATATTATAACCATTAAATGCTACATTCTGGATCAGTGATTTTGGAGCTTAACCATGTTTCTGAAGCCACAAAATATATCAGGATCTGTGCTTGCAACCCACATTTTTTATATAGTTCAACTTGGGCAATAAAATCCTAACATTCAAATGCACAATACCCAAATTGGTTCATGAAGCAAACTCCTGAATGGAGAAATTGCTCTGCAGTTCAGATGGCCCTGGATTGCAATGCACATTTCCTGATGATAACAATAATATTAAGTTTCAATCTTATTTTTGAGTTTTCGCCCCTCAGCAGTGCTACAGATGACTACACAGTTCATTTTGAATTACTGCTTCTAATGCTTCTCAAAATACAAACATCACATGACACAGATCAAAAGTCAATCTGGCCCAAAGGTCAATCATGGTTTTTGAACATGATCATGAATGAGTGAAAGTGGTATAGTATACTGGACAACTGTATAAAGAATACAGTTAACTTCAGTTACCTTTTTAACACTTCCCTCCAGACAGGAAGGGTGCCACAGGATTGGAGGGTGGCCCACATTGTACCTATTCACAAAGGTGATTCAAGAGGGAAGCTGGGAGATGGTAGCCTGTGATGTGGACACCTGAATCAAGGCACCGTCTGGAATGGCAACAAGATGTGGGCAAAAGCCCGAAAGGTGAGGGGGCAGGGAGGGTGACCAGATGTGGTGGGGTGGGTGACCCTATCAACAGGATGTCGCTGTATGTACACGAACACAGGGGGGAGCGAGCATGGTGAGCACGGCCTTGGAGTGGGCAGCGGGGATGTAGAAAGTGGCACTGCGGTCGGCTGCTGAGCTGGGCTGTGGTATCGGGGGGTTGGCCTCTGCTTGCAGTGCGTGGGATTCTGGGTTTGGGTCTGGGTCTGTACGCTACTGCGTTTTTGTTGAACCCAGCCAAAAACTTGTGGTTGTTTTTGCTTTCACACACCCCCAACATGCACCCCACCTGCAGTTCAGAATCCTTAAGTAGGAAGGATGAGGGAGACAAAGCCCCCCATGTGGGGGGGGAGTGTTGGGGCTCAGACCCCCCACAGAAAGCAAATGTATCAAGTCTCTGGCACTGTTCCTCCATGCGCCGATATTGTCAGGGTAGCAAAATTGTTTTTGCCGCCTGGCTTCATGATAATGTGGGTCACTGTTCAGCGCTCACCATTATCACATAGAACTATAGGCCTGTCAGCCTGGTGTCGGTGGTGGGCAAATTGATGGAGGCCATCTTAAAGGAAAGGCTGGAGGTGTTTCTGGAGGAACAGGGATAACTGGATGATCACCAGCATGGCTTTGTCCTGTGTAAATCATGTCAGATTAACCTTGTGGAGTTCTATGATTGGGTGATGTAGGTGCTGGACCAGGGAAGGCCGGTGGATATCCTCTTTCTAGACTTCAGCAAGGTGTTTGATTTGGTACTTCATACTGGGCTGCTGGACAAGCTGGGGGAAATGGGGGTGGGGAAATGGATGGTCAGGTGGATAGGGAACTGGCTATCTGGACATACTCAGAAGGTGGTAGTTGGGGGGGAAGTCTCATCTCCTAGAAGAGTCATTAATGGGGTCCCACAGGGATTGGTTCTGGGCCCACTCCTGTTTAATGCTTATATCTCAAACATCAGAAAAGGTATCAGGAGCAAAATGAGCCTCTTTGCAGATGACTTGAACATGAAGGCAGTAGTGGATGGGGAGGAGGATAGAGTAGCGCTACAGGAGGACCTGGATACTCTGGAGAGGTGGTCACGTACCTGGAAACTGAAATTGAATATGGGGAAATGTAGGGTTCTCCAACTGGGGCTTAGGAAACCAGTTCATGTGTACACCTTGGGAGGGGATACATTACAGGCTTCTAGTGGGGTAGAGGGACCTAGGGGGGTGGTGGTAGATGCCAAAATGAACAACTTTGTGCACTGTAGGAGGGCTGTGGCCAAGGCAAATAAAATGCTGGGTTGTATCACCAGGGGGATAACCTCAAGAAGCCGGGATATACTTCTCCCTCTGTATAATTGCCTGTTTAGACCACACTTTGAATACTGCATGCAGTTTTGGCATCCACACCTAAAAAAGGACATTGCACTCCTGGACAGGGTCCAGAGGAGGGTGACCAGGATGTTATGGGGTCTAGGAGAAAGGTCTTATGGGGAGAGACTTGAGGAGCTCAACCTGTACTCACTGGAGGAAAGGAGAGACAGAGGGGATATGATCGAGTTTTTCCAAGTATCTAAAGGGGGTAAATAGGGTAAACCTAGATAGGGTGTTCCAGCAGAAGAAGGGAGGCCACCAAGGGGCACAATTTGAGGATGGAGGGGTGGGAGACTCAGGGGAGCGAGAAGGAGGTGTTACTTCACTGAGATGGTGGTGGAACCCTGGACTACACTGCCTGAAGAACTGGTGGATGTGGATATTTTGGAGGGATTCAAGAGAGGATGGGACAGGTATAAGAGGAGGGTGAAGCTGAGTAATGCCAAAACTGGAGGGGAACTTCAGACAGGGAGTTGGGGGATCCAAGGGGGAGGCAGGGAAGGCAGCAACGGTGCCCAACACGGGTACTAATTCTCGAGCAGACTTGATTGACCATGAGGACTACTCTGCTGGCATTTTAGTATGTTAGTACAGTAGGAGGGTTACTTTACATATTGCTATCAAATGATTCCAGCATGAGCTGGAACACACAACCTAAAAGTTACACACACTTACATTTTATTCCTTTTTTTTTTTTTGGTGTAGCCAATCCCATATTATCAGCCCTACCTCTGGGACACGCCACCTCCTGTAACCAATCCCTGATTTGCCCTGGCTTACCCCCCAAGACCGGGCTGCTGAGGTGACCACACCCCACCGAGACAGTTTCAGGTTTCGGGTCACATCACAGTGAATGGCAGGGCTCCCTAGGCTTACCCCCATGGGTGGGGCCATGGGGGTGGGCCATACAGTGGAACACGGTGTCAGTTGTGTCCTTGGGGAGGCCGCGGTACCAGGAGGCAGCATAATTCCTGGGACAGGCAGCCTTTTATGTGTCTGTTAAGCCCCTCAGAAGGCAGAACATGCAATGACAGCAGTGGGACAAACCCCGCCGATATCCATCCCACCCCCTCACATATCAGGCACTGCTTGCATTGGATCCCCCAGCCTCCATCATGGGTCTGCACTTTTTGTGCTGGACACTCGATCACACGCACCCCCCCCCATAGGAGGAGAGCAGTAAATGGAATGCTCAATCTCCCCCCTCCCGGCCAGTCCTCCGATGGCCCAAGTCCGGATTCAAGCCTGGTTCACCAGCATCTCAGGCAGAAATCCTACCCTTGCGCCAATGGGCTGGCCACATTTTTATTCCTTCACTTATTTTTCTACTTTAAATGAAACTGTGGATCACAGGCCCATGTTGACCATTAACAATTTTCTTCATGGAGAAAGTTACAAATCTAAACACTTTGCCTAATGTAAATGTTATCGATCTCCTCTACAGTACAGTGGGACCTGTAAGAAGTTTAACACCCACTCCACCCACTTCACCCTTTACTGTCAGCATCCAGAAAAATACTAGCTCAGCTCATTAACCCTGTGGTTCCCATCAGTTACTGGGAGAAAAACAACTTTCTAACAATTGACATACTGCAGGATGCATGCCACTGTATTCATCTGTAGTGGAACATCTGAATACTTTAACATTTCCACTAAAGATCATAGTGTTTGCGATAACTACAGTGTAAATAAGATGCAAAGTTGCTCAATGTCTAATGTCTGGGCTATCTTCCATGTGTATTGGTCTAACAAATCCTGACATCAAAATTAATATAAAAGTAAATAACACTTCTAATTAGACACAATAAAGATTACAACAGAAAGCTGATAAATCAGGATAACAACACCCACTGCTTCCAAGAATAGTTTGTAAGTCAGTACACTAATGCAATCCCTGCATGACCTTTGAAGTGTAACTGTGTACCAAAAACAAATTCACAACATGGGGGGTTCACACCTGTAGCAAACTTTTGTGCTCATACTGTAACATGGAGTGTATAAGTTGTTAAAAAAGCACAGACACCCCACAGAATGTGGGGGTAAGTCAGCACCATGAAACAACAAGGACCTGCTGTCTCAAAATATTGCAAAGTTTTATTTACGTATATCACAAACAGTTCACCCACATCCCTAAGGCAGCAGGATACAGACATGTATACCAGGCTATACTGATTCCCATTCAGACTTTGTGCCAACATGTCCAGCTAGAACAAAGGCTCTAAACATTAACTTAGACAGAAACCATGTAATAGTGCAAAAACATAAAGCTGAAAACAAGCATCTCAAAAACTGGGGGGAGAAAAGGTTTGCTTCCATGTCCATTGTGCATGCAATCAGCTTACCTGTTTCATGACATGCATGATGAATGTGGGAACAACCTTTTTCCTTTTTTTTTTTCAGTTTTTGAGATGCCTGTTTTCAGCTTTTTGCTCTACCACCCTGCTTCTGTCTAAGTTAATTTTTAGAGCCTTTTTTCTAGCTGGAACTTTTGGCACATAGTATGAGTGGGAACCAATATAGCCAATTGTGACTATCATTCCAGAGCTCACTTCACTCACTTGTCCAGGCAGTGCACAATAAACAAAACCAGAAAAGGCAGGACAAAAGGAATCCTACAAAACTTCAGACTCCATCCGATATGGAAAGTTGTACCCTAAAACTCAATTTACCATTGCAATACCGAACTTAACTTTTACAAACAATGCATGAAAGCGATTAAATTATACCTCTAATCTTAAACACTGCACACAGTCTGACTGACCCTGGTGGTGTGCGTTACACACTTTAAAAAAAAGGAGTCCAGTGAGACTCTTGATCATCCGTGGCTGCGTTCTAGCTGGTGGTGGTGGGCAGCAGGGCCGTGGTTGGCAGGCTGTTTCTCAGAGAAGCTGGTCCAGCACTTTCTGTAGAAGATAATGGTGCTGAATAGGGTACAGGGATGGGAAATGATTGACATTCACTTTATGTCACCTGCTCAATGTTTCATACACTACTATGCCCCATTGCAAAAGAAGGGTGTCAGTGTGGCACTATCAGGAGGAATAAATTGATGCCAACTCAGTTTAGACTTCTATGCACATCATCTTTTATTTATTCATTTTTTTAATATCTTGCCTACAAGCCACCCAAATGCCAACTGCTCAATCAATACAGCTGATTCGGGAGGGGGTGAATCTATATGAACCCCTGCCCACTCCTACAGAAAGAAAAGCTGTTGTTTTAATACTTAATATTGTTCACATCAGCACAGTTAGAGGTATGTTGAAATCACAGACATGCAGGACATAAGTCCTCTGTGCATGTGGTCTTTTCACTTTCCAGATCCCCGTTGTAAGTGTTCTGCACATGTGGTATGTTATCTCCAAAGGAGACTGCAGAGCAGACTTGGAAACAGTAAAAAAAACGATTTTCCAAAAGTAAATATCTTAGAAAATACAAAACTCTGAAGCATAACCCCCCCCATGAAATCTTTCCCCATCAACTTGCTCAACCATACAAAGTTTCTCAGTTTAAAGGTTTATAGTTTTTTATTATCTAGAGAAGAGCAAAAATTCAGAAAAAACACCATTTAAGTCCACAGGAAAAATGTATTTTTTCACACTTGAATATCTCTAAAAATACCAAATCAATTTACATGAGACTTGCAGAGATTATGGATTCTGTCATACACAAAAACTCCTGAAAGTTTCGTGTAAAGCAGTAAAACCGCCTTTCTGCAAAAAGCAACTATAAATACAGTATAAAATGGGTAAGAAAATCCCTGCATCCTGATTTGCCAAGACTTGACTCTTGCCATTGCCTTCGGAGATGACTACCAATGGCTTAAAACAAGTCACTGCAAACTAGGGAGCAGTGCATTCTATATCATTGTGCTAATATGAAATTTTCAGTTTTGAAATGTGAGCCTTTTTTCCCTCCTACTACAGATATTACATACCTGTGGTGTGTGGCTCTCCCAGCCATTGTAGTTTTTTTTATACTTTGTTGCTCTGTCACTTCCAGGCATGGCCCGTAACTGTCCCCCCGCTGCCTGTATGAATGCTAGCTCACTGTCTAGCAGTGTTGCCCACCCTATCAATTGCTCTTCCCCCACTGACCACCTACTTCCTCTAGTCACCACTGAATTCTAACAAACCTGGAAGTCACAGCATTTCACATTCCCCTTATGGATTCTTCAGTTTTTTTCTGTTTTTTCACTCTACTTTGTTTTCAATGTAAAAATGTTGTGGAGGAAAAAAGTTTTCTTCAGACACTGCCACTTTTGTGCTTATTTATTCCTTTTGTTTATTTTCATTTGCCCTGAGGTTTCGCTCATTAATTGTGCTTTCTCAAAGGGCTTGATCTGTAATAAAGTAATAATAATTAATTTGTAACATTGGTCTTTATAAATTTCATGTTCTCATTAAATACATAATTCTAAAATGAAACATTACCAGAAGCACTCTTGCTTGTGCACTCATAACTTTGTTTCTGCATTTGCAGAATTCTTCACTGTGTTTGCTATAGACAAGGATACATTCATACTTTAATATTTTATATTTATTTCAGTACCATCTCATTACAACTCTATCTAGTTCTATTTTCTAAAAGCCTTACTAGATTTTGCTCATCCCATCATACAGCAGTATGCACCATTCACGTGCCTCTAAGATAAGCTTTCTATAAGTATCTCAACATTGGGGTCTGTGCCTCTCATCCTAAAAATCTTACTGCTTTATTACAGATCAAACCCTTTGAAAAAGCTCAACTAATGTGTGAAACATCAGGGTAAATGAAAATAAAAAAAGGAATAAATAATCACAAAAGTAGCAGTGTCTGAGGAAGATTTTTTTTCCTCCACAATGTTTTTATGTTGATAACAAGGACTGGTCCTATTAATTAAGGAGGAACTGCATACAATTGTATTAAACCATTACCCAATGGAACCACACACACTTGGAATTTTCACTCCACCTCCCAGCTGTTCTGTCTGTCACTTCCCCACCTGCTCATTCACTCTCTCTCTCCTCTCTCTCCCCCGCCTGCCATCATGTATGCCAACACAACATTTCAGTGGCCTCCCTCTCAATCTCTAACCTGTTAACTTGCCTCTCCAGGAGCCTTTTCTTTTTACTGAAGTTTTTACACATACAAATGTAAAGTTGGCTTACCTGTGGAGCCCCGCAGCTCTGGAATCTCTTGCGGCACTGGTGGTCCTGTGCCGCCAGGTGGGAGTCACGCCTGGTGACGCCCCTGTTGGTGCGGCTTGTGGCTGCAGCCAGTTCCCTGCAGACTCAGCCTTTTCAGACTTGGACTGAGGAGTGGGGTTGTATCCATGCCTCTGGGGTTGGAAGGAATGGTGTCGGGTCTGATTTTGGGGATGGTTGGGCTCTGACTGTAAATAATAATTAAATGTAAATAAAGATGGCAGACCCATGCCCACTGTGCATGCGTGGCTGCCAAGAGTAGGAGATTTTAAAGAGAATAGTTTTTATGCTGGCTGGCACTACGTGGGTAAAGTGTTAAATATTTAAACTGAGACTACAGGTTCCACAAGGGCAAAGGGGGACAAGTATTTTGGCACCCTTGTGATGGTCCAGGATTGGACTGTGAGTTTTTGGTGCGACTGGCTCTGAGGGGATATAAGTGAGAGTGAGAGAAAAGAGGGGAGATTCAAAAGGGAGCTGAGAGAGGAGGAGGTCTGAGTGGGGCATTCTCCCACTCGGCCATGTGGCTGGGTGTTTTTTTTTTTTTTTGCTGGGCCACGCAGTCAGTTGGACAGAAGGATGTGGCTGTGGCTGTTGATTTCATGGAGCCCTGTTTTGGGCTAGGCTGCAGATTTGGTTCCTCAGAAGGGACAGAAGGAAAAGTTGCTGTGTGCAAGGGAGTGAGTGTGAGGAGACAGAGACAGAGACATGAGGTGAGGGAGTTTTGTTAGGGAGCTAGGGGTCCTGGGCAAGCCCCTGGCCCTAATTTGCCCTTGGTTCCAGGACTATTTCAAAGTTGGAGGAACTGGAGTTAAGGAGTCCTGTATCTGTTTATTTCAGGGCTCTGTGTACAAAAGGAGCATGCTGTGAGGGTGGCTACAGGCATGGACAGCTGTCCTTCCAGAATTTTGGGCTTCTGGGTTTAGTGAGAGGAGGAGCGGACAGAGAGAGCGAGGCCATAGTTGGGTCATCCCATGAAAGGTCCATGCTCCTCGTGTAAGAGAAGAAAAGAGAAGATGAAAACTGTGGCTGCTTGCATTTAAAGGCCTGATTCAGCCTCAAGTTTTGCTGCCTGTATTTGGACTGTTTGGCTGCCTAGGCAACTGGTAACCACCTGGACTATATGCTTGAAAGTGATCTTCTCGTTCTAGAGTAAACCCAAGCTTACGATGGGACCTTCCTGTCCAGAGCAGCCTATTTGTGTTTTACTGCTCCATGGAGTGACTGCTCCTGTTTTATCAACTGTTCACTAAATGGGATCTCCTGTTTCTGCAGTTCGATGTTTGTCTCATCTGTTGGAGAAACTGTTTGCTGCTAAAAGACGTTTGCCTACACAACCATGTTCCCAGTGTGTTCCAGGACGTGATCACAAAGAACCAGCACACTATTGAGGAAGACGTTGAGAGGCCTGCCTGGTGAAGACAGACTACAAAGGCCTGTGGACAAAGTTGGCAAAACCAGGCAGGTGAAGGTCAGCATCATCTCACCAGTGTACCATCTCTGCATCCCCTGGAGGTCTGTGGGCACCCCGATGAAGCCAATTCATCACCTGCAACACCTGAGGGAATCCAGGTACTGTTTTCATGTCTTATTTCTGGACTGTATTCTCTGACTGTACAGCCACCCCTCTCACCTTTACCATCTGGATTACCCCTAAATACCGGGGAGGGGGGCTTACACAAACATACAAACATGCTTCAGGCCAGCAAGACATTTTGCATACATGGAGCCTTATGCAAGCAATAACACATGACAAGGTGTGGGTTATTTCCTGATAAGAGCACACCTAGGTGAGTTATAAGGCACGAGGTATTTGTGCTGAGTGCCTTTTGCACCTGGATGTGCTCTTAGCAGGTGATAACCCATACCTCGGAGTGTGTTATTGCGCTTATAAAATGGGTCCCCCGTGGAAACTTTATCCTGGAAATTAAGTTAATAATTAAAATGTCTCATAAGTATAGCTGTTAAAAATTAGATAAATTAGAGTAGAAAAGTGGAAAAAATAGTTCCTGCATTTGTAATGCAGAACATATGTAAAATCCATATCACCCCCACTCTCCCACACACGCATTGTTTTTCTTTCTCAACACACACACTTTGTTTTTATTTTATTTCTAGCTGTGCTTTTTTAATTTGTTTCCAACATTTTATTGTGACTGGCAGCTGGCAGTAGCCAGGGAGTGGGCGGTATGACTTGTAGTGAGGGTATCTTCCCCCCCCCCACACACACACACATTTTATTCTTTTTTTTTTCCTGCTGAGCATTTCTTTTCTTTTTCAGCAGGCAATGAAATTGCAGGTTGCTTCATGTGTGTTTATGTACTTGCTGTGGGATCAGAATCGGGAGCGAGCATGTCACTTAGATGCTGCCGTAGAGAGCGGTCCGGTTTGTACCTCATTTTCCGTAACAGATGGGATGGAGTTATTGTGCCTAACTTCAACAATGTTTTATCTGTGCAGTAATTACAAGAATAAATAAGGGGACTACAGCAGGTGTGGCAACAAGACTGATTGAGTCACCAGTAGAGGTAAACCGTTTCTTCCCAGCACGCAGGATGCTCAGTGCTTCGCTGGTGGCTTATTATAAGTGGCTTATTTTTTTTTTAACCTTGGGGAACAGAGGTGAGCCTTTCTCTCTAGTTTTGGGATTATAAAGCAGGCAGAGGTTAAACTGCATGCAACTTATTCAGAAGCTTTCCTGACTGGGTTACTGGTGTGTGGGCAGTTTGGAGCTTCACGGTGCGTGCCTGACCAGCCAGTAGTGCTTGAGGTTGGTGATGAAGTCTGTCATGTGGCATTTTCTTATATTTCTGGATGTCTTTAGTTAATTTTTTTTATAGACTGTCCATTTACAGAGAGATGGACAGTGTCGTTCAATGCCAACTGTGTCAGCACTGTGGTGTTTACTGGTTGTCCTGTGTCATGTGTGCCCGCCTGTGCCCGCGCCTGTAAAACAATTTTTAAGTTTTGACAGGTTATTGATATTTCCCTGTTGTGAGGTCATCCAGGTAAGAATAGTGCCGGTTGGCATAGATATGGGCCGATAAGGACACGGTTCAAAAGTCCTTTCAGACAATCAGGTAAAGGTATTTTCTTTACCATTTTATAAAGCAAATTATCAAGCACTGCATCTGGTTACATAGTGATCAGTGTGCGAGCAGCCTATTAGCACAAGAATATAATGGAACATAAGTGACACTGAGAGGCATATAAGCAGTTAGGTGCAGGAACTCATTATCATTACATATCAGGTCAAAACATTAGTTCCATAGGGTAAATGAGGCCCAGGAGGTTACAGTGCCTCTTATGAGGATAACATGTAATGCTCAAATAAACCCTAATTATGTACAGCAATATACAAGTTAATCTAAATCATCCAGTAACCTGTTACTGGATACAGGATGTGGTACGATAATGGTGTATCTGTGGTTTATTCCCACCTAGCCAGTTGGGTTTGTATGCAGTACATGTTGCTCCTGAAGCCAAGTGGAAGTGTACAGCTGTGCTTGTGTGTGGGAGCTGAGTGGGAGAGGGAGGTAGTGTATCCTCTAACCAATTCCAATCCTGGGCTGTTGGTTCTCTTGTGGTTGAGGAGTTCTGAGTATATGTACCAACGTGTCTAAGAACGAATCCCGAAGACTCATAGTACCTATTAACTGTGTTGTTAGCAAGGTGAGACAGGTGTTCAAATTTCATTAACTGTGCCAGACTAGTGATATACTCCTGCCTAGCTGGGACCTCCTTTGTTTGCTAGTGGTACAGTAGCAGGCATTTGGTTTCTGCTGCCACTGTGACAACCCAGTAAAGGGCCCTTTGAAGGAGGTGGGGGCATTCTTAGAAGAGCCCAGTATTAGAATGTCAGGAATTAGTAGAACAGGTCTTTTTGCACTTGTGTTACAAATCTTGTCACTTCAGAACAGAAATTCTGCAGTCTAGGGCCGTGCCAGAGTATGTGGAGGCGATCACCTTCTGCCTTCCAACACCCCCAGTAGTTTGCATTGAGGGGGATATGAGTAACTTGTAAGACTGTGTGGTACCAAAGATGCAGTGCCTTGTTCTGCATGAGTTCTGATCTGGTGTCTATAAGTGGAATGCTGGCCATTTTCCACCACTGGACCTGGGCCTACTCAAGGGTGCTAATCTGTGTATTCAGCATAGGTGCCCTTTTTTGGCATGCTGATACCATCTGGTCAAGTATGCTCTTCCACAAGTGATGCTAGATGTTGCCCTCCCTTTCTTTGGGGTAGTATAGCCATTAGTGTAATGAGTGCTCCTGTAGACTTACATTATGCTCCTATATCTGTTTTAGGGGTGGGGGTGAGGAAACTACTTAGCTAGGGGTAGCACAAGAAGTCTGCCTTCTCTAGGTGGTTCTTGTCCTGCAGGGCCTAGAAGGGGTTTGTGACCTATGAGCCTGGCATGAGAAGGTCTTTTACCAGCAGGATACTTTTGCTCTTCCAACTGACCCATTTAACTGTGGCATTTCCTAGATGGATGTTTGAGTTGTTCCATAGTGGAGTAAGTGCTGGGTATGCCACGTGTGCCCCCAATTTGTTTTGCACTATTCCCCAGATATCCAGGGAAGCTTTGGCAGTGGGGTGCTTGGTGGTACTGGCTCATGGGAAGTTAAGATGTGAGTTTCGATCTGTGATCAAAGTGATGGTGATTGGTGTTGGGTGAGGAAACTGTGGAGTTCTAGAGGCAATTTGAAAAGTGCCAATAGTAAGATTTAAACCAAGGGAGTCCCATCCTCCCTCCTACCAGGGGGGCTGTCAGTTTGTCTTCACTGTATCAATGCTGTCTGCTTCCCAAGGAAAGCTACTTATAATTTTGTCAGTGTGGTCAAAACATTTATTGGAGGTATGCAGTGGTAGGTGGGCTAGGACATGGGATAGTTTTGGCACAGTTACCATCTTTACAGCTTCTATTTTTCTAGCCATGGGCAGTTGGTCTGGCTTCCATCTGTCGCACTCTGTGCATATTTCGGTCAAAGAATTTGGAAATTTTGATTCCTAGGTAGGTGATTAGTTTCAGGGCCTATCTTAAGCCTAGAGCTTGCAGCTGATAGTCTTTGCAGTGTTGGTTTAAAGGGAATATTTTGGTCTTGGTTTATTATTTTGGAGCCCAGACAGTTTCTCAGAGGCCATGAGACATACAAGGAGCTGGGCAAAGCAGTCTGGAACATCATCGGTTACTAACAGATCATCTGCATATAACAAGAGTATTGTAGTGGCCCTTGTCTACTCCAATCCCTCAGATGCAGGGGTTGTCCTATATAGCTTTTTCTAGTGGCTCTATAGCAAGCACAAACAATAGAGGCAAAAGAGGGCATCCCTGATGCATACCTTTGGATAGGGGGAAGGGAGTGGAGAGAATCGGGTTAGTTATTACTCTGACTTCTGGCTTTGAATAGATTACCTATATGTTGTGGAGGATCTGAGGGCCAAAGCTCTTATTGTGCAGAATCCTGTAGAGGTATTCCCACTCCACTGAGTTGAATGCTTTCTCAAAATCAAAGGCTACTGCTGCAGATGTAATGGGGATGTGCGTGTAACCTGAATGAGGTCCAGGAGCATCCTGAAGTGGTCAGAGTTGAGGCACTCCTTCATAAAATCCGCCTGGGATGGATGGATCAGAGAGAGCAAAAGGTTTTTGATCCTGAGCACCAGAGTTTTGGCAAAAATCTTGCTGTACACTGAAATTGGTAGTTAGTGTGCAAGAATGGTGGGATTCTTGTTCTTTTTGGCATGTACTGTGATTGTTGCCTTTCTTAGGGTTTGAGGGAGGATCCCACTTTCCACAGATTTAAGATGAAAGCACTGGAGAACTGAACAGACAGTAGATGCATTGAGTTGTAGGAGTTCCACCAGGAGTCAGACTCCTCACAGTGCCTTATGGGAGTTCAGAGCCATGAGTGCTGTCTCTATCTCTATGACAGTAAGTAGGATGTCCAAGGAGTGTGCCTGATCAGCTGTTACCTTCAGTAGGAAGAGAGATTCTAAGAATAGCTTTGTCTTTTGGAGCTTAGGGGGTGAGCTATAGAGGTTGGTGTAGAAATCTCTCATCACAGTACTGATGTGGGCTTCTTGGTTATTTCTGAGGGTGGGGATGTGCCTTTCAGCTTGTTGCTTCTGTAAATAATAAGCCAGTACTTTGCCACACTTCTGCCCACCTTCCCAGTATTTAACTCACAAGAGGGCCAGCTTTCTTGTCAGTGAGTAATTTATTGCTAGCCTAAAGCTGATAATCTCATCAGATAATGTGGAGTGAGTATTGTAGCTGCGTTGTGCTATAAACTCATCTTCTTTGTTCATTAGCTTTGCCTCAAGTGCAGAAAACTAGTGCTCCCTGTCCTTCCTCCACCTGTTGGTAAAGCCTAAAATAAGGTCCCTAAGGGTAGCCTTAAAGGCCCCCAGAGGGTACTAACCATTACCTACCCCATATTGTTGATGTTGAAGAAAGTCTCTGCCTCTCCCTTGATCCATGTCTTGAATTGTTGATCACGAAGTAAAAGTGGGTCAAGACACCATGAGGGTGATTTGTGGAAGGCAGTGCCCCACACTAGATCTAACTGTACCAGGGTGTGATCCCTTATTAGCAGGGGTTGTATGATGATCACTGTAACCAGTGCCCATAGTCTGGGCAACAAGCTCCCTGAACTGGTGACCTTGATGGAAGAGGGATGCCTGGATATCGTAGGAGTCATAGAAACATGGTACACAGAGAACCATGACTGAGATATTAACATACCTGGGTATACAACCTATGGGAGAGACAGGGAGGGGAGAAGAGGGGGAGGAGTAGCTCTCTATATAAGGGAAGGGATAAAAGCAACTGAATAAAAAAGTAAAGAGGGATGAGAGGAGGCACTGTGGGTGACCTTAGAGACTGGAAATGACACCACAATCCGCACAGGGGTTGTATACAGACCCCCACGTCAGAGGGAGGGAATGGACAAGGATATGATAGAAGGCTTTCTTAGGATGGCAGAGAAAGTGGAGATACTGTTAATGGGAGACCTGAATATGCCAGATGTTAACTGGAGCATATTTGCTGTACCCACATCCAAGAGCAAGGCCATTCTCGATGCCCTACAGGTGGCATGCCTCAGACAGCTAGTTTTGGAACCTACTCATGAGAAAGCAATCTTAGAACTCGTACTCTCAAATGGGGACAGTGAGAAGATTTCAGATCTAGAAGTAGGTAACCATCTGGGAAAAAGTGACCACCAAACAGAGTGGTTCATGATAAACTCAGCTACAGAATCAAGTCATACAAAAGTGAGGGTACTGGACTTCAGGAGGGCTGACTTTGGCAAGATGGGAGAGTGCCTTAGAAAAGCACTAGCAAACAGGCTAGAGGGAGGGGAGGAGCAACAATGGGGAAACATCAAAACTGCCATCACAGAGGCAACAAGCCTTTGTGTGAAGCAAATAAACAAATCAAAATGAAAGAGAAAGCCACTATGGTTCTCAAAAGAGGTGGCAGGGAAGGTCAGGGAGAAAAAGATAGCATTCAGGAAGTATAAGAAAACACAAAGGAGCAGGACAGAGAGCTGTACCAGTTAAGGCAGAAGGAAGCAGGGAGGGAAGTCAGAATAGCAAAGGCCCAAACTGAGGAAAAGATAGCCAACTCAGTTAAAAAGGGGGATAAAGCCTTTTATAGGTACATCAGGGAGAGTAGAAAGACAAAGGGAGGGATAGTGAGGCTGAATAGAATGGATGGTGGGTGGGCAGAGAGGGACAGTGAAAAAGCAGGGATACTGAACAAATATTTCTGCTCAGTATTCACAAAAGAGCAGGAGGGGGAGGTGCCTAATCCAGTTAACAGAAGCACTCTAGATCGGGGGGGTCGATCCCAATCCTTTCACAGAAGAAAGGGTTCTGAAAGAACTCAGACAAAGCAATGGGACCTGATGGAATTCACCCCAGAATTCTAAAAGAATTAATGGGAGAACTAGTGAAACCACTGACTACCCTTTTTAACAAATCATGGGAGGACGGTGTGGTACCTGAGGACTGTAGAAAGGTGGATGTGATTCCCCTTCACAAAATTGGGACCAAGACAGAGGCAGAAAACTACAGACCTGTCAGTTTGACCTCTGTGGTAGGGAAAGTGATGGAATCACTTCTGAAGGAAAGAACTGTTGAGTACCTAGAGGCTAGTGGGGCACAAGACCCAAGGCAGCATGGGTTCACAGCGGGAAGGTCATCTCAGACAAATCTAATTGATTTCTTTGACTGGGTGACCAAAGTAGTAAACCAGGGAGGGGCTAAAGACATGGCCTACCTAGACTTTAGCAAGGCATTTGACACAGTCCCATACAAAATATTAATAGTCAAATTAACCAGCCTGGGAGTGGGTCCCAGAGTCAAATTAACCAGCCTGGGAGTGGGTACCAGGGTGGTAGCCTGGCTAAAACATTGGCTGGACAACAGGACACAGAAGGTAATTGTAAATGGAGTCCACTCTGAAGAAAGAGGGGTTACTAGTGGGGTACCACAGGGCTCAGTCCTGGGTCCAGTCCTTTTTAATGTCTTTATAAGTGACATTGCAGAGGACTGGAAGGAAATGTATGCCCTTTGCAGATGACACAAAGATCTGCAACTGGGTTGATACACAAGGAGGTGTGGAAAGGATGAGAAGGGACTTGGCAAGGTTGGAGGAATGGTCAGAAGTATGGCAGCTTAGATTCAATGCAAAGAAGTGCAAAATTATGCACCTGGGAAACAAAAACCCAGGGGAAGATTACACAATGGGGGGGAGGTAGTAACAACAACAAAAATGGAAAGGGACCTGGGGGTAATCATATCAGATGACCTTAAGGTTAGCAAGCAATGTGAGAAGGAAGTAGGGAGGGCTGGGGGGATACTGGGATGTATAGGGAGAGGCATCACCAGAAGAAAACAGGAAGTTGTTATTCCTCTGTACAGACGGTTGTGAGACCCCACCTGGAGTGCCGCATCCAGTTCTGGAAACCCCATCTCCACAAGGGCATAGACAGTATAGAGGCAGTCCAGACAGGGCAACTAAAATGGTGCAGGGTCTGCAAGAGAAGCCATACGAGGAGAGACTAAAGGGCTTAATATGAATACCCTTGAGGAAAGGAGGGAGAGGGGGGACATGATAGAGACTTTTAAGTACCTCAGTGGAATCAACAAAATCCAAGAGGCTAGCATCTTTCAGAAAAAGAGATGCGCAAGAATGAGGGGACAAAATCTGAAGATGGGGGGGGGTGTTCAGGGGCAATGTGAGGAAGTATTTTTTCACAGAGAGGGTGGTGGATGCATGGAACAGCCTTCCTGAGGAGGTTGTGGGGTGTAAAACTGTGGGAGAATTCAAGAATGCATGGGACAGACATAAGGCAATTTTTCTGGTGGGTAGGAAGAAATAGGCTGTTGGTTAACTAGGATCTGCAGCTTATCCTGTGGGTAGGGAAATGAGCAGACTAGGTAGGCCAAGCAGTCCTTATCTGCTGTCAAAGTCTATGTTTCTATGTTTCTGACCATTGTGATCACCTGTTATGAAGCCAGCCAGAGGTCCAGCCCAGTTGTATGTTTTTTGTGCAGATGAATAGCAGATGTATTCCTTTTCACTCAGATTTTATAGCCTTCATAGATCCATGAGCACCTGATCCTGCAGCCAGAGTTTCACAGCTTGTGCTGATCTGGCATGGGATCTGTCACTTCTTGGCTGTGGTCCATGAAGTGGTCTCGGGTTAGATTCAAATTGCCATGATAAGTACAGAGGCCTGCTGCTTATTAAACTGCAAGATTTTCTCAGCAACATTATAAAAGAAGGAGGGTGGGTCCTCATTAGGGGCATAGAGATTGCAAATGAGAAGTGGGGCAGAATTAGTATCTAACTTTCCCATTATCCATCTCCTGTCTTGATCTGAGGTTTCCCTTTGAAAGTTCCAATGTAGAGACTTATGAATAAGTTTAGAAACCTCCCTTTTATTAGCTGTAGCTGTACTGTTGATTTCTAATCCCACCCATTCCCACTGAAGTTTCTGTGTGTTTGGTAAGAGAAATTTCGTCTCCTGGATTAAGGCCACTTGGAGTAGAAGCGTTTCAGATGAGTCATCACTTGCTTCCTCTTCATATGGGAGTTCATTCCCTTCACATTCAAACTACATAATCTGAAGTCTGCCATCATGGTGGCCATACCAGTAGTGAGTCAGATGTTTGTCCTGTGAAGTGGAAACAATGATAGACTTGCATCTTCTGAAACTGAAGAAGGGCCCAGGTGCTCTCCATCCTGGTGGCAACATAGGCATGAGCAGGAGGGGTCTTATTCATAGGTAAGACTTGCTGTGAGATTTGCATAGCACTCCAGCCTCTTGTACCAAACAGTGTATTACAAAAACAGTTTCATACAGGTTGACAATGTAGAAGAACGGTAAACAATTATGTACAATAACAAACTTGTCCAAAGTAGTAGGAATATTACCGGGACACCATAAGTGGCCCAAGGTTACCTATTTGTTCCCAAGAGCATGAAGCTAACACAGAGTTAAGCAGAGGCAAATCAAGTCTGTAGCCTAGTTCCCAGAGACGCGGGGGTATGCAGATCCACTGCACATTCATGTCTGGCCCAGGAGAAGGAGGTTGAGGTGCACTCACTAGCTTTTCTGTGTTCTGTATATGCTTTGTGAGAGAGAGAGGCAGGGTGGTCCCAGAAGTGTGTCAGGCTATAAGTGCCACATTTGAGCATAGAAGAGATAAGTAGTGATGGTAAGGGGGGGAGGGGGTTGATTATGCAGGGAGACTGAGTCAGGGTACTCTGGAGGTGTGCCATTAGTGCCCTTGTGAGACTAGCTCTCAGGTATCATAATCTCCGATGCTGATCCACCATCTAACTAGAGACTGATATTAGTGCCTATCCCTGGATGCTCTAGTGCATTGCCCCTTCCTGTCCCATGGTCCACTTCAAGGACTGGAGAGTATGCAGGGTTTGGCCACTTATGTGAGACTGTTTGGATTGCTACATCTATAATGTGCATATCTATCTTTAATGAGGCAGATAATGCAGTACATAGCCCTGTTCCTTCCTCTGTGGAAGGCTAAGCTTTCTACTGGATTCGGTATACCATAGTTCCCATTTTTCTCAACATTATATGATAGTTCATTTTCCCTGCATGCTGCCCCCTCCCCCACAATCATGGGTAGAGAGCAAGCGAGACAGGGTAGTTATACTCATTGCACATAAAAAATACACAGAACCAGACTGAGGGAAGATAGGAAGATCTGTATGGTCCTGGCAGAAATGAGTGTTCATTCATTTTCCTGGAAGATACACCTTAAGTGGCTAGGCCAACATTACAGTGCACATCATAAGGCTGGGATGGCATTACAGTAGGGCCTGTATATCTGCGGTGCTTCCTGACAGCCTCCAGTGAGTATCTGATCTCATCTGGCTTAGGCTTGCATAGGTTGGGGGGTAAGGGCAAGTAGCTTGGCTAGTGGTGCCTAGTTGCTGTGTCTGACTGCCTTACTACACTGCTGTCTTGAAGGTGTTACTGTTGTGCTGAGGAGTGGACAGCAGCAAAATTACCAGGGCAATTTTGCTTTGCTGGTGTGTTAAAAGGCAGATACCTACTTGACTTGGACATGCAGCCTGGGATCAGATTTTATAAAAGTTACGCCTGGCATAATAGCCCTTGCGCCAAGTAGAATGGCACAAGTAGCAACTTACAGCAGCAGTTGCAACTTGCGCTATTCTACAAATAGCGCTGAATAGCTGTTACGCCGGCAGTTGTGCTATAAACCCCCTGCGACATGGCACTAGGGGGTTTACAGCAGCTGTTGCACCCCATTTCAGAAGGGCAGCAACAAAGACCCCAATGTTGGGATTCTACAAGAACCCCCGGAGGAGAACCGGCATTGTACATTACACTTGCATTTAGCTGATGTAACTTACATACGTCCTCCGAGGGTTCTGTAGAACCCAGTCCAAGTGCTCCCCCATGCCCAGACTGCCCCTGTTGATGCCCCAATTAATTTCTGAGTGTGTCTTTTCAGTACATGCTCATACTGAACTCAGTCGGTGGCTGGCCGTGGTGGTGAGAGGTGGGCTATGCCAGTGACCAGTTGGGGATGGGTGGGGAGTTACTGGGTGGGCTGTCATGGCTGGTTGGGGGGCAACTAGACTACTAGGGCAGGGTTTTGCTGCATTTGCAACTGGTGACTCGGGGGTCAGGGCACTGGTGGGGGGATGACAGCGCCACCCAGTGGGGCATGTACCAATGGGGGATTCAAGGGCTGGGGGTATGGGAAGCCCTGCGGGTTTCTGTTTGGCACATTTGGGGGCTGGGGGTGTGGGCAGCCCTGTGGGCAGTATTTGTAGGTTTCAGGGCAGGGGTGGGCAGCCCTGCAGTGCCTCTGTGGCTAGCTGGGTAGGGGCACTTGGTAATCAGACAGCAGCTTATGACATGCTCGCCAGGTATGCCCGCAGTTCGGTGTACCTAGCCGCATGTCACAAGTTGCAGGACTTAGCTGCAGAGACCCTGCCCCTTCTAGAATAGGGCGAAGGGTCAATGTCACAGTGGTGGGTGGCGTAAGTTGCATTTGCCGGCATTTGCACCACCCTTCTAGAATTGGGCCCCAAGTATATTGGGGAGTCCCTGCACCATCAGGTTAAATTAAGCACAGATTAGTTTATGAGGTGCTGTTTCCTAACTGACTGCTAAATTAGTTATATTCAGTCAGTTTCTAGTTTTGCAGGAGTGGTGAACCGTAGGTATCACATTGCCCTGCCCATGCCATCTCCAGAGTTCATTTACCCTGTCATGGTAATCAGGATCAATTCATGTGCAGGGACAGACCGTAGACTGTCCATGCATCTGCATTGTGAATAGCTGTTTTATAAAAAGTTAACATATTAGAAAGTGTATCATGCTGTGTGAAAGTATATCTTCTGTGGGATGATCTGAAGGCTGATGTCTGAGGATACCACTGCACAGCAATCATCAAGGTGATTGCTGCACAGCAATCATTGAGGTGGTAGTTCGCACTGTCATGTTACAGTCAGTATTCATCTCAAAGACTCTGGCAGTTGCATCACTACTATCATTCATGTTACGGCAGCAAGGGAAGGATAAACAGTACTGTACATTGACAATAACCAGGCAGCTGTAGAAAGAGCCTAGTCCTGGACTTCTGAAAGCTGCCATGGTCCACAGTATGTTAATATTCAACAAATGACATCTTTCAGCACACAGTTCATTTTCTTGGCTGGCACCAGTGAATCAATGGCACAGTTCTGTCTGCTGACCAAGAAGTCCTCGATCAAAAGGGTCCATCTGCAACACAGGGGGGGAAACTCCAAAGGGGAGAGAGTATTGTCTGCCAAATAGAAAGAGGGATTGGGGGTGGATGGTATCACTTCCATCAGATGACCCTGCTAGTATGGATAAAGATGCAAGCTGATAAAGCAGAGGATATCTGACAGCGATCCTTCCTAGTGACCCCCCCCCCACTGTTCCCTCAGTTCAAGCTGTGAACAACATAGCTAGGGACAGTGCATGGTTTAGGTGTCGCAGTCTGTTGTTGCCCATTCTGGTGAACATTTTCCAGTGCCATTGCAGCTTCTGGGGCACCCTCCATGATACCAGAGGAATTAGAGGAGGGAGTTGGGATTGTAGACACTATGACTTTGGCCCATGAAGCCCCTTGGTAGTCTTGCGGTGGAGCTGCCATTTGAAGATGTGGATCATAGCCTGTTTGCAGCAGTCCTTGTTGAGGAGTTATTGGGTCTTTCTTAGATTCTGGTGTGAGATGTCACTCTGTCTGCTCTGCGTGAGTGGGGCATAGTGGTTGGAAGCAAGTATAGCAGCAGGGCAAGATTTCCCTTCCCCAGACTTGTCATTCTGGCTGACACTGTTGCTACACATCAGACTACCTTTGCAGTGCCATCTTTATGAGTTTTATTTGTGTTCCTGTTTCATGTGTTGCCCCAGGGTAAAAGTAGCCACTGTTCCTCTTCTGTGCCATTCAGGTGTGCTGCCTGGGGGACTGGTGTAGTGTCTATAGTTGTAGCAGAATTCAAAAGTGCATGTGGCTCTGGCGGTGGTTGCAGCTGGTGTGGGGAGGTCCATGGAGCTGCAAAGTGGAGTGGATTGATAGGTATTTCAGGGCAGCATCAGGTGAACTGAGGAGAACGGGGACCCCATTATGGACAATGTCCAGTGTTGTAGGATATCACACAGTAAACAGGATCCTCATCTGGTGGAGTATACTGAATGTCTGGTGTCAGAGAATGTCCTTCTTTTCATTGTAAGGTCTCTTGAGAAATATAGAAAAATCATAATAGGGTGCCCTTGCCAGTCCAGGCACCCCAACTCTCTGGCTCATCGGAGCATGTCCTCCTTAACTTGGGAGTCAAGGAAACATGCGAGGAGTGGGCAAGGTTTTACACCCTTCTTTGGCATGGGGGTTAGCGAGCAATGTGCCCACTTGATGTCAAAATGCGGATCTCTGGGAAGTTTGAGCACTGCCAGTAATACATGGCAGAGAAAGTTGATAGGGTCCTGCAATTCAGCTTTCTCCAGGAATCCCACAAAGCGTGGGTTGTTGCACCCGCCTCCATTCTCCAGATCATCCACTATTTCTTGGAGTTGGGGGCTGATTTTCTTCTGCTTGTGTAGTTGTAAGTGTACTGCTTGGTTGATAGTTTCATTGGAAAGGCTCCATCTACTATATGCTTTGATATCCTCTGAGGGACACAGCTTTATAAGTTTAATATCTTTTAAGATGTTTGTATTCAGCTTTCAAGCTAACAAGGCATTTAGCCATGAGTGCTACTGTTGCTACTTCTTCTCTTCTCTTCTCTTCTCTTCTCTTCTCTTCTCTTCTCTTCTCTTCTCTTTTCCTCCTATTGCTGTATCACTTATCTTCTCTGCTGCTTCTTGTTTCTGCTTCTCAGTCTCTCTTTGTTGTATAGCTCACTATTTGAAGAAGGCAGACATGCTTTTAGGTTCTGTCCCTGCCTCCTCGTCTCCTTCCATCAATGGTGACAGCTGTATAGTCTCAGTTTGTACTTTTGTTTCTGCTTCTAGTTTGGCTGCCATTCTTCTGCTAGTCACACCTGGGCTTGCTGTTGCAGAATACATACCTTTCTTCTATGCTTCCCTGGTACCAAGTCTAGTACCCAGGCACAGAACTCCTGGCTTGGAATATGCATGGCATAAATCCCACTTTGTATGACACCAACTGTCATAGAGGCATAGGTGAGGGAGCAAAGACAAGAACTTACATTCAGAAGAAGCATTTAATTTTTCTTAATAACAATAAAATAAAAAATAATGTCGCACAGGACAGTACTTTACAATGACAATACAAACAAAAAAACAAAGTTCTTCATCTGAGTGTCTCTCTTCAATATAAATCTCAATCTCCCTCTCTCTCTAAATCCCCAAACAAAACATTGCTCTTTTTATAAGTTGTTTTCCTGGCATTTAAATTCTGCATCTGGTTCTTATTAAGCTCTAGCTCCTGTTTTTACACAATGTAACAAAATGTTGACATTGTTCTTCCTGTGACAGCCTGAAGAGTACATCTAGACTTATTAACAGGTGCCATCAGTTAATACATTCTGTCAAGAGCTGGCTTCCTGCTGACAACTCTGTCAATAAGCTTTTGAAGATCAAATGGTTTCTCAAGGTCAACCCCTTGTGTTCCAAATTGCTAACTTTTCTAGTAAACCCAAGTAGCTGCCTGTAATCATTTTAACAATATAAGTATATATATATTTGCAAACCAAGAGATCCCAGTTTCACATACAGATTCATATATATTTTTACCCACATAGAAGCAAGGGAGAAAGAATGAAATAGAAACAGCAAGTGAAGGAAGGAAGATAACAGGGAAATTATGGACCATCAGAGTGGCCAATTCCTAGTCACCACAAGGAAAATTTGTTTTCACAATTAAACAGGCAAGAGATAGACAAGTGGCAGAATAGGAGAGGACAGAATATATATTTGCTTTCCTTGCTTTTAAGTCTCTCTGCATAACAAATGGGACAGAGTCCTGTCCCAACCCTGTCACAGGGTCCAAACGGGATACACCCAACAGTGTTGAGGAAACTCAGGGAGGTATTGGCTGCACCTCTGACAGCCATATTCATCAACACACTGGAAACAGGAGTAGTTCCAGAGAATTGGAGGAGGGCAGGTGTAGCCCCGCTTCAAAAAAGTGGAAGTACGGAGGAGGCTAGCAACTATAGACCATGCAGTCTTACATCAGTGGTGGGGAAACTAATGGAGTCACTTTTGAAGGAAAGGATTATGGAGTATTTTGAATATAGCGGATTACAAGACCTGAGGCAGCATGGATTCACCCTGTGGATGCCATGTCAGATAAGCATGATAGATTTTTCAATTGGGTGGCCAGGGATATAGATCAGGGTAGAGTGTTGGATGTGGATTACTTTGACTTCAGCAAGGCCTTCAGCACCATACCACATATAAGGCTTATTAAGAAACTGGGAAGTATGGCGGTGAATCCTATGGTGGTAAATTGGGTACACAATTGGTTGACAGATAAGCCACAAAGGGTAGTGGTAAATGTAATTCACTCAGGGGAAGGGAGAGTGGCAGAGATACCTCAGGGCTCAGTACTGGTTCCAGTCATCTTTAATGTCTTTATAAGTGACATTGCAGAAAAGCTGGAATGGAAGGGATGACTCTTTGCAGATAACACCAAAATCTTCAATAGGGTTGACATCACTGAGGGGCCAGAGAGAGAGAGAGAAAATGTACATAGTTCTGAGAAAACTCAAGGAATGGTCAAGGGTATGGCAGCTGGGGTTCAATGTGAACAAGTGCAAAATCATGCCCCTAAGATACAGAAACCCAGAAGCAGAGTATGATATGTGGGGAGAGGTACTGAGGGTCATCAAACAGGAAAGAGATCTGGAAGTAATCATATCTGATTACCTCAAGGTAGCCAGGTAGTGGGGCAAGGCAGCAGGTAGATCCAGTGGGATGCTGGGATGCATAGACAGGGTACTATAAACAAAAGAAGGGAGGTGGTATTGCCACTGTATAGATCATTGGTGAGACCCCACCTGGCATACTGTGTCCAGTTTTGGAGACCACATCTCATGAAGGACACAGCAGAGTGAAGGCCATCCAGAGAAGGACAGCTAAACTGGTACAGTGGCTACAGCACTGACACAAGGGGACACACTCTGGGCAACAGCAAGAAGTGCCAAAGCCCACATAGACTGGACAGCATTCAGAACTGCAAGAAATGCTTGTACCAAGCTCTTTAGAACCTCCAAAACCAACTGTTATGTGGAAGCCCAAGAAGGCGCCAAGGGCAACTCAGCTAAAATCTGGCAAATGATTCAAACCGTCGAAGGTCACAGAATCCCCCCAGCAATCCCTGTCCAAATTGTCACTGAAGGTACTACGATCACTGATCAGGGTACTGTCCTTGAAAAATTAAATGAGCATTTTGTGACAGAGGGACTAGCATTTGACTCCTCCCCAGCTGCTAAGCTTGCCAACTGTCTCACATCGAAGGATGCTCCTGTGGATCCACAAAACCCGGGCTCCTTCTGTCTCTCCCCAGTAACCTTCAAACAAGTCGCGGACCTACAAAAAAAAATCGGACACAAAAAAGAGTGCAGGAACAGATGGAACAGAGCTTACATTTTTAAAACTAGGATTTCACTTCCTAACTGCTCCCATAATGCACATCTTCAATTTGTCAATCGCATCTGGAACAGTTCCCTCTCACTGGAAAACAGCCTACTTACGGGCAACCTGAACAACCTAAACAATTACAGACCTACTATATCTCCATCCTGCCAGTTCTGTCTAAGCTTCTGGAAAAGGTAGTTAATAACCAGTTAAAGGAACACCTTGAAAACACAAACTTATTTAACCCACTACAATCAGGCTTCAGGCAAAACCATAGTATGGTGTCAGCACTGGCCAAAGTAACACATGACTGGTTCACCACCCTTGACAATAGACACCCCACAGGAGCTGTCTTCCTAGACCTCAACAAAACCTTCAACACTGTTGACCACAGTCTCCTGCTCGTCAGACTCAAGGAACATGGCTGGAACAATTGCTCAGTAAACTGGTTCTATAGTTATCCAACTGGTAGACTCCAGCGCATTGAAGCCAACAGACTCCTATCCTCTCCCTTACCTCCCACTAGAGGTATACCACAAGGCTCCCTCTTAGGACCATTGTTGTTTTCAATCTACATAAACTCCCTAAGCAACAATATACACAACTCCAAACTCCACTTTTTGTGAACGACACTGTATTATATACATCGAAACCCTCTCTGTCGGATATTAGCATTGAATTACAGGCTGATTTTAACATACTACAACACAACCTAGTAAACTCCAAATTGTTGTTTAATACCAAACCCCCAAAAAAACAAAACAATGTTCTTCCTTCACCCTTATCCCACAATATTTCTATGCCAGCAGGCCACACCTGCACCTATCACAACCCTACTAGGGGATTTAATTGAGGTAGTTGAAAAATGGAAATATCTAGGTATCTGGTTGGATTGCAACCTATCTTTTGCTGTCCACATTGAATCCCTCTCTAAAAAACTAAGAACTAGATTTTTTTTTTCCACAGGAATAAATCCCTATTTCCCACAGACATTAGGAAACGGCTAGTACAAGCCACCTTCCTACCTCTTCTCGACTATGCGGACATCATATACAATAGTAGTTTAGTGTCCAACCTACATAAATTGGATATCCTCTTTCACCATGCTATATGTTTAATTACTAACACAGCATGTAGAACACATCACTGTGCCTGCTACACTACAGTGGGCTGGACGTCACTTGTCACCAGAAAGATGCTCCATACTAGCACCTGGTTCCTCAAACTACTGCTGAACAAACTTTCTCCGTACATTACATCTTTATTTTCCTGTTCTCATAGCTGCTATTCCCTCAGGAAAAACTCTTACATCCTACTAGAAGTGCCCAAATTCCGTACTCAATATGGCAGAGTTGCAATCAGTTATGCCATACCAGTCATCTGTAATAAAATACAATCATTACTTAAGCTCCCAAAATTAGTTTCTATAAATTTCTTTAAATCCCTGACCAGCAAGGCACTAAAAGAAACTTGCCAATGTTATAATGGCTAGCATATCTCTCCATGGCAAAGTTACCACAACTAGCACTTATAGCCTCTTAACTAGTTTCTTCTCCCGTCTGTAATACCTGATAGAAAATCACTCTGAGACGTCTTTGTCACAGCTGTATTCTTGCTCTTTTTGTTCAAACTATATACTTGTCCTCTGTATTTTAGCAACTGTGTAGTATATTGTGTTATATTATTTTTTGTTGTACCACATTGTCCTCACCAGGACCTCCTTGTAAATGAGTGTGCTTAATGACGTTTTCCTGCAAATAAACTTGAACTTGAGCATCAGAAGCCTTATGAGGAGAGGTGAACGGATCTCAATATGTATACCCTGGAAGGGGGGTATGGTAGAAACCTATAAATACAGCGCAGGGTTGCTCTAGGAACAGGAGGGGAATATTTTTCAGAATAAAAGGTGCACAAGAACAAGGAAACATGAAGTGAAACTGGAGGGAATTTAGGAGGGATGTGAAGAAGTACTTTTTCACTGAATGAGTGGCTGATGCCTAGAACAATCTTCCAGTGGTGGTAGTGGGGGTGAAAACAGTGGTGGACTTCAGGCATGCATGGGATAGGCACAAGGGAATCTTGGCTGGGAAAGGGGGAGGGGGTAGCAGGAGATCAGTTAGGGTATGAGGTGAAAGTATAGACAGGGAAAAAAGTGGCATACAAGGTAGACCAAGCAGTCCTTCTTAAGTCTGGGTGAAGTAAGCAAATTTCGATTTTGTGGAATTTTCAAGAAATTCCATAAAATTTCATACAGAAATAGATTAGTTGCCATATTGGTCCTTGTAAGAACAGATCCAGAAGGAAATGGTTTGGTACCTTTTAATGGGCCAACATAGATGTTACAAAAAGAAAACAATGTCTAAGCTTTAGGACCAACCAAGTCCTTATTCAGATCATGAACTTTCATGAATTTCTTAGAAATTTCTGAAATACATTATTGGCCATAACATGATCAGTATGATAATTACAGATCTAAAATTAGGCATACATTTTGTGTGGCAGAGTACCTAACAGTGTGTCAAGTTCCATGATATTTTGATGATGGTGGGGAAGTTATGGGGCTCAAAGTCTGGTAATTTATTTTTCATGTGAACATTTCTGAAACTATTTCTCTGCTTACAGCATAGCAACTTTTTGATGCTAGATAATTGAACATTTATATACATACTTTCTTGGAAGAGTCACAGAAAATGCTAAATAGAGAGGTAATTGGTTGTGTAAATTGTAAGTTGCAGGAGTTCAACATTTTACAATTTAATTATTTGTTAAATTGTGTGAACATTTTCAAAATATTTGGATGGTTATTGCTCCATCGCTATTGCAGGTATACACTCAAGATTTGGCATGCATACCAGCATAAACATGTCCTGGAGTCTAATTAAGCTGGATAAATGTGATTTAGTAGGTTAAAATTTATTGTTGATTCTTTAGAAATTATTAATTGGCAAAACTGGCTCAAAAATTTATGGATGTATAATAGGTCAGGCCACTAGATTTCCACTTGAGGAATTCTGTTTTCACAAAGTACTTATCACCACTGAATCTCCTTACCTGCACTAGCATCATGGCCCAGCAATACCCCTCCAACACTCCTGTGACAGTGCTGCCTAGCATCATGCTTCATTATGGATAAAGATATCCGGATACTTCTGTCACAGTGGCCTAGTCACAACTAGTTGTAAGGCTTGGTGTCACTTTGTGCCACTGTTTTTGTACAGTAAAAATATACATTGTACAGAAACAATGCTGCACGTGCATGTGCTTTCACAAGTCATTAAGTCAGTGAATACCAGTTGTTATCTAGCATGTTGAACAATTTAGGCTAATGCACAGTGATGTCCATGCTTATTCTTCATGGTTCATCACTCAAGATAATGATCTGACACTTGGCACCATTATACTTTTACTATAGAGCATCCTATGAATGCTAACTTATTGCCACAATACCCAGTCTTTACATTCCTCTACAGTGGCAACTCAAGTGTATGACTGGGCATAATGTATGGACATGGCTTTGACTAAAGTAACACAACAGCTCATACTTTTACAAAAGCTCATTAAATTAATCTTTATTTACTGATGTTATCTTGGAATCTTTGGCTGCTTAAAATTTGGCCAGCCTTTGAGCAAGAGGTTAGATGGCTGACACACATCCTCTTTTTTCTCCATATTAGTTTCTGTCCTGGTTGGCAGCTCTTCTCTCAGGGATATACCCCTTTTCCCTCCTATCTTCCCTGGTGGGGGCAGTGCCTATGTCAGTCTTGCATAGCTATGGCTTCCCCAGCAGCAGGACAAGCTCCCTGGACCAGCTGAAAGGGGTGATGTATTGGTGGAACCTCCTGCCAGCCCTCCCCTAGTGAGGTGCACTGCTGAGTGGCAGCTGTTTTGGCCATGGCCTGCCTGCTGATGTAACTTCCGAGGCTCGCTTCCAAGCACATGTCATCAGCATGGCAGCACAACACTCTGCTGCTGGGTCATGGGGGGGGGAATCAAAGCCTAATATTTAGGGTTTATGAACCTAACAATATTGGTGATATTCATGTCTCTACTTTTACAGTTATAGGGGCTTAAAATTCTTTAGTGTACACAACTGTGAAATATAATTAAAAAATGTACACATATTTGGAGGCTTATAACTTAGTTATCTTTCATGACAGAGATCTGAAACTTAATACACTGCAGTAGGTACTCTGGAAAGTTGTTCATGCCCTCTTCTCCCCCATGCCCAATCCCCTCCACCAGTCCAAAAGATTGGTGATGCCACTGTCTCAGACCCTCCTTCTGTAGCTGTCGAATTCAGTACCTTCTTCACTACCTGTGCTTCTTCCCTTCTTGCTTCTCTTCCCTTTTTAGTTACTACACCAACAGCGCCTTCTACCCCAACATCTCCTTCTGCATTTACTCCCTCCTCCCCCATTTCTCTCTTTTACCAGGTTCTACTGCTGATATCCTAAAAGCTCTTCTTGTCCTTAACCCCCATAAGGGCAAAAACCTAGATGGGCTTGATCATAAGCTCCTGCACCTCTCTGCCCATGTCGTTGCACTCCCACTCACCTACTTTCTAAATCTTTCCTTCTCACTGGCCACTGACCCTGTCACCTGGACACTTGCCACTGTCGCTCCTCTTTCCAAGGGTGGTGATTCATAAAATCCTGGTAACTACTATCCAATATCCATACTCCCAATTCTTGCTAAACTTCAAGAGCACCTGGCACTGGCTCAACATTCCCCATTCCTTGACTCCTCCTCCTTCTTCACCCCTTTCCAGTATGGTTTCCAAAAGGCCAACTCCACCACAGCCTCCCTTCTCTGACTCATTGACTCCATTCTCTCAGGCATGGATCAGGGCTGTAACACCTCTGCCAACTTTGTCGATTTGGTCAAAGCCTTCGATACAGTTGCCCACACCCTTCTACTTACCAAGCTTGCAACAGCTAGTTTCTCTGAGTCTGCTACTGGCTGGTTCCACTCCTATCTTATGAGTAGGTTCCAATCAGTTGAGTAGGCAATTCCATCACCCCCTCCCCATCAACACTGGAGTCCCTCAAGGCTCAGTACTTGGACCAATAATCTTTTCAATATTTCTGAATGATTTACCTTCAGCCTGCTTAACAGCTGATATCCAGTTCTGTGTCATAAAGGTGATCACCAAATGATGATTGCCATTAGGGCAAATGTAGATTGCCAAAATTAAAAATGACGATGTACACTCGCAGTGAAAACAAAGCAGTGACACAGATCTCTGTGTATGCAGAGCAGCTGCACCACCCCTGTACCTCTTCACCCCCGGCACCCCTCCTAACTAAAGATTCTCAACTCCAGGGGGGGTGCCTGTTGGGGGGGGTAAATTGTAAAAAACAAAACTAAAAAATGCTGTGACCTCAAAAACTCTCACATCTCCTCTGACCTGAACCCTGCACCCTCCCAACAGTAGCCAGCCACCCACACCACCATGCCAAATGGCCAGCTCAGCAGCCTTTCACTGCACTGCCTCCCACATACCTTCCCTCCTCTTCCGTCCTCCATGGTGTGGTTTTGGTTGCCCTCAACGGCTTCCTTTTTGCCCATTGCTACCCTTACAATGCTGGTGCTGAGGCTGAGTCACTCATATTTGAGTAGCTCCATCTCAGTCACCCTTTTCATGGGATACCCTGATATCCACATGTATGTGGATGATACTGTTTTATATACCTCTGGTACCTCCCATTTTGACAGGTCAAAGGTGACAACTGGCCTTCAACTGACTTTCAATAATGTCCAACACAGGTTTTGAAAAAATCAGCTAACACTCAATGCCAAAAAGATGGTCTCTATTACTTTTGGCTCCAGGCAATAGCTCACCAGACTTAAAGCCACCCCATCCTTCCACACTCTTGATGGGTTCCTATTAGAGGATGTTTCCTCCTTTAAATGCCTCAGGCTTTGGCTCAATAGGAACCTTGACTTATCTGTACATGTTGATGCTATCCACAAAAAGCTTCACCCCAAACTTCATGCTCTGTGTAAGCACCATGGCTGCACCCCCTCTCAAGCCCGCCATGAAATCGACCAGAAGATGATTCTTCCAATATTTGACTTAGGAGACATAGTTTACAGTGTTGCCCCTAACACCACCCTCACCAGACTGGAAACCCTATTCAATTCCTTCTGCCAATTTACCCTGAACTGTCTGCCACATACACACCACTGAGACCTCTGCACAGCTCTCTCCTTTCCTCCTCTTGGGGCTTGATGCCTTGCCCATAGTGCTTCATTAGTTAGGAAATTCTGGCTTGGCTCACTTCTATCCTATATAAACACCCTCCTCTATACCACCTCTTCTCCCACCTACTCCCTCTGCAACTCCTTCTACAGGACCCTAGCCCTCCCTCCTCAAACCTCTACTTCAGGCCAGGCTTCCTTCTCCTATCATTTTTCTAATCTTTGGAACTCCTTCCCCTAAGATATCTGCTCCACTCTATTCACTACTTAATTGTCTCGTCTCCTCCATAACTATATTTCCTCATCCTGCAGTTGCTCCTGACCCCTACCCCTTCATTACTTTGTCTTTTTTCTGCCACTATTGTCATGTTTTTCATTAATATATATATATATACAGGTATTACACTTATTCATTTATATATCTATGAATATTTGTATGTATAGATATATTTCCTTGCATCTCCATTTATAAATAGTATCATTTTTGAATCGTTATGCCTTTTGCATATCATTTAATATATTGTATGATTATGTTTATTGTTCAGCTCATTTTATTTTGTATCTTGTTATGCAAATTGTAACCCATCCCCCCAATCCCTAGGGCGCATCTGGAAATGAGCTATTTTTAACTCAGTATGCCTTTCCTGGTGAAACTTTTTCAAACACATAAATAAATAAATATGGACCTATATGCAGTCCACATACCAAATGGGATAAAGTACTTTGTGGAAAAATACTTTTTACATCAGATGGAAATAACTGAAATCGCAACTTTGGCAAAATTTCACAAAATGTTCATGGAAATTTCCTGAAAGTAAAATTGGAATTTCACCAGAATTTCACTTCCACTGGTAGAAGACAAATTTTGTCCTGGAATAACCCATATTTGCTGATAAATTCTGTTTCTATGAAATACATATAACTTCTCTTCATGTTGTTTAAATTCATGCCATTATCATGTATATTAGAAACTGCAATGATGCTGAACAAAAAACACATATGTAATAGCTCAAATATAGATCAAAATCCAGTGTGTGCTTGTTTATCAGGTTATGACTCCCTAACAATGAGGTTGTGAAATTGTGTTCACTGCACAGTGCACTCACCTCTCCACTTTTATATAAAGCCAACAAAAACAATGTTCCCAAAAATCTTCTTGCTTCCCACATAGCCCCAACATTTCACTGATGTGGCTTGTTTAGATGACTGTTTTTACTTCTTTAATCATCTTGCTATCCCTTTCTTGCTTGCAAATATTTATCTCACAAATAAAAAAGGCAATATTTTATTGCTCTTTTAAAATCCTTTCATTTTCATATTCTTTTTTCACACATCCACTTTCCTCTCTTAGTGTATCGGGGGGGATCCCTGCAAGGAGAGCAACATGGCACTATATAAAGAATGTTCTGTGAGGCCTTGCCCTTGGACCTAACTTGAAAATAAAATTAAAGGATGTAAACAGAACCATAAAAGCAGGCACACTTTTTAATTTGTGTGATAAATCAATAATTGCAAATAAGAAAGGGATAGCAAAATCACAGCAAACATGATTAGTGGGGTTTCAAACCCTAATGCTCACCCCATTCCAAGACTAAGTAAGCTAAGATGGGTACAGGATCAGAGAATGGGGTGAGCATTAGGGTTCAGAATGCCAAGGCATACCCCTCACACCTATTCCTGCATGCAGGGTGGGGTGGGGTCTTAGGATTGGAAGTCAAGGGTGGGGATGGGGTCTTAGGGTTGGGAACCATAATGTTTAAATTGCCCAGCTTTTGTTCCTAGAACCCTAATAGGGCATTGACACAGTTTTTTTTTTGCCATGAATTTCCTTTCTTTTTGTGAAAGTATCACCATAAGGAATCCTAATGTGGCATTAACAGAGTTTTTTGCCATGAATTTCCTTACTTTTTTTAAAAGTGTCACCATAGCCGTAGTGGTTTATTGGAGTACAGGGCCTGTCTATCCATAAGTGTACAGACATTGTAATTAACCTTCACCTCCCTGTGGAAGTGCAGGTTCCTTTGGGCCCTGCACTGTCATGCTACATGATTTTCTGTATTTTACTGTGGGGGCACAGGGTCCTTCGGATCCTGTGCACCCATCCCTCTATGTATGTATGTATGAGCACATTATCACCACAGCCATTTGATTACCCCAGGACATGTAGCCGGAACAGAACATTTTCATATCCCAGCCAAAACATAATTCTGCGCAACTGCAATGCCATTCTACTCCACAGGTGTGAGAACACATTTTGGACAGGATTTCAAAAATGACAGCTATGGCATTCATGAGGTCGGGTAACAAGAATGCTATGCTGAAAATTTAGGGTCAAAATATTTAAAATGTCCATAGTTATGAGTGGGTGTAGTGAAATTGCAATGAATAGTCATAAATGTGGCATTTTTCCATATTTTGACCCCAAATTTTCAACATAGTCTTCTTATGACTGCACCTCAAAAACACCATAAGTGAAAATGTTTAAATCCATGGCAAAATGTCATTCTGCACCACAGCAGCAAATACACATTTCAGACAAGATGTGAAAAATGACAGCTGTACTGTTCATGAGGTAGTGTGAAAAAATAGCTATGTTGAAAATTTAGAGTGGAAATATTTGAAATTAGCAAAGTTACACGTGTGCGTAGAAAACTTTCAATGAACACACATAACTAGGACATTGTTAGGAATTGTTTCACCACATTTTCAACATGGCCTTTTTGGGACCCTTCCTCATGAACACTGGCACTGTCATTTCATTAAAAAGTCTTAAAAGGTGACACCTTACAGGCCCGATTAACGAAATGACAGTGACAGTGTTCATGAGGCGGGGTCCCAAAAAGACCATGATGAAAATTTGGTGAAAAAAAAATACCTAACAATGGCAAAGACATCACCATAAGTTCAAAACACCTTTGAAATACATTATACAGCACTTAACTTGTTTCTTCAGTTCATGGTTCAGCTTTGAAGAGTGCAGATGTGTTCCAGTCCACATAAGATGACAGCTGATGATTTCTGCTGATAAGTATAGGGCAAGGGAGGGTGTTCAATGGGAGGGTCTGGATAGAGGAGGGGGGTGGGAAGATGATTTCAGGATATTAAAAAGAGGCGTCGGGGACTGTTTTCTTTTTTTGCAGGTACAAGTTTTAAACTATTTTGGGACACTGGTGGTGGGCTCCCCAGTGCCCCACAGTGCTGGAGGGATAGAAAATATCTGGGGACACTGGGAGTGGGCTCTTCAGTGTCTCACACTGGTGGTGGGGGATCTTCTAGTACCAGCATAGCGACTGGGCACCCCACTGTTGGCAAACCATTATAATGCATATTTTGGGATGCTGGAAGTGGGGTTCCCAGTATCCCACACTGTACGTGGGGGAGACATCTCGGGACACTACAAGTGGGCTCCGCAGTGTCCAACATTGTAAGTTGGTGGGGGAGAGACATCTCAGGACACTGGGAGTGGGCTCCCCAGTGTCCCACTCTGGCAGGGGTGTGGCTTCTTTCGCTGACTCAGGGATTCGGCACTCCAATGTTGGAAAAACATATTTATAATGTAAACATACCTCAGCTCCCTTGGAGGCAGGTAGAGAATAACAAAATCCTTTATTTAGGTAAACACCAATAGGTGTTTCCCTAAATGGTGGCCATGGAATCGGATTCTGGCAGTATTTTAGCAAAAAAATGGCCAGGAAAGGATTTTTTTTCAGTGGCTGAGGTTTTTTTTAAAGCAGCGCCACAAAATGCTGCATTTTTCATGAAACAGTGCCACAATTTGTGGCAGAATCCCCTCTGTTTTGTGCATCAGTGCAGCAATTTGCAGCATTTTTGTAAAAGTAGTGTGCAATTTGCAGCATTAGTGTCACACATTTATGACAGAATCAGTGGCTGATTAAAATAAACATATTTATGAACATTATGTCTGAAAACTAACACCAAAAGCATGTCCCTGGGGCCCTGAATAGGTAAATTCAACTGATGGTGTTTACCAAGGGTCAGTATTTTTTGAATGATAGCATTTTTTCTGCATCGCTAACTGAAAACAAGATGGCAGAAGCACGGCACTACTTTCTCATTTGCAAAAGCAAAAAGTGCTTTCACGAAAGCAAAACGTGCTTTCACATGGCACATCTAATTTTTTCCATAGGAAATAATGGGAAACTTTAAAGTTTAATAACTTTTGAATTAATTAATATTTTTTCACCAAATCTTCAAAAGACACATCTGCAACTCAGACCCCATATGCCCAGGCAATTTCAGACCAAACCCTCAAGCCATTTTGGGGAAATGGCATGACAAAGAATTTGCACCTAAATGGTAAATGTCACATTTTTTGACACTCTGCATCTCCTCAACTGCACATCCGACCGCAATGAAACTTGCCATATCAAGAGATCTTTGGTCCCCGATGGAGCAGCCAAATTTCATGCAGATCAGATGAATGGTTGCAAAGTTATTGAAGGTCAAAACTTTGGGTTTAAGATAGAACTGGACGTTGAACCATAATATAGTGGCACTACTGTGCCACTATAATATATATAAGTTGCAAAAAACTGTGTTAATGCTCCAGTTATGGTCAAAGTGACAAAAGTTGGGAAATTAGGTATTAGGGTTTTCATAACACCCCACCCTCTCAATCCAGGCAGGAGAGCAGGTGTGGGGTGTGTCTTGAGCTTCTCAAGCAAAACACTGACCCCGTTTTCATAAAGTCTACACATCTGACCTTATTTACAGATGGAATGGGGTGAGTGTTAGGCTTGAGAAGCCCCCAAAAAGCTTTTTTGTATGTGAATAGTGTAAGTTTTGTAGTGACTGTCGCTATTTGTGACAGTCGCTACAATATCAAGTGCTCTTGTGACCATGGGCTGTTTTGTGGTCCCTTTATGTGATGAGCGGTCTTTCAGACTCACCTTTATCACATAAAACCCAGCACTGTCCCATATCAGCCAGTCACTATATTAGCAAGCTTACCTCTGCAATGAAATGTTTGGTAAGTGCTGCATAGCAAGGCTTTATTGTTCTAAACATGTTTTAAGCTTTGCACTAAAATCAGTGCTTTTGAATCAGACCTTTAGTAAATAAATGAAGCAATGATCGAGACTGGCCAGGTACTAGGATTGAGGGCAAAGCTTTAATTAATCCTACCAAAACAATGGAAAAATATTCTGTCTGGTAGTTTTGTTGCTGCCTAACATGGGCAATATAAGTTCTTTCAAGCGAGCCCTATGAAGTTGCTGTTGCCTGTGAGGTCCACTAGGGGAATGTTGGCACCTAGACCCAATGCAATGATCATAACTGAGACTATGTGAGCAAAAAAGCAGTGTCTTCTTAACATTCTAGAGCCTCTTAAATCAGATTACTCATTCCTTTGTACATCTCTATGTAACTCCCAGTCGAAAGTTATAAAAAATAAAACTAACACTACACTGATAATCTCCACAGCAAAACTTAATGAGATTAAAAATATAACTCGACTGAGGTGCTAGTCAGCATTCAGATTAATGCCCACCTTAATATTTTCAATAATGCTATAACCTATCAATAACTTAACAAAAGCATTGCACCCACAATTACGCACGTGCACACACACACACACAAACACACACACACACTGCATCTGTCTCTATGTCTGTCTGTCAGTCTGTCTGTCTGTTTATCTATCTATCTATCTAACTATCTATCTATCTATCTAAGTATAATGTTTTGAGGGCACAGTTTATAGAGAAAGGATTCTATTGTATGCATATCCAGGCACTGCATTTCCAAGAAGCAGTAGTGGACAGTAACTAATTGCTGTAAAGTGTAACATAATTTGGAAGTGCCTCTTTCATTACTTAAAATAAAGAATCATACAATTTTAACTCCGATGTTGTGTGTGTAGTCTGGAGTTCAGCGCTGAATCGATATGTGTGTATACATTTTGTTTCCAAAATGAATGCATACCGACATTCAGCTTTACTTCCTATAAGAAAGGGCATATCTTAAATTTCATATGTATATACAATTTATCTTGAATATGCCATGGCTTTTAAGAATATTAAATAATAAGACATAGACCATGAGAAACTGAGAACATATACAGTGTATGTTTTAGATGTGCAGATTAATAGGGCCAGGGTCTTTACAGTCTCAAAATCACTAAAGTTTGTTTTAATATTCATCAAGGAAAACTAAAATTTGCTGTAAGCTGTCAGATTCTGTTCTCACGGTGCATTTTCAGGAGACAGATGACTACAGAAGCATTGAGCAACAGGTGTCAGAGGGGTAGCTGAACACACTGAAGCCCTCACAGTGCAACAAAACAAAAACAAAAAGGATTTAATATACCTTTGGCAATAAAGGCACATTCATTTTATTTCATTTGAAGGGGCAGAAGGCCTGCTCCTGAAAACTGGAGCAATGAAAGAAAAGCAAAGTCGGTGCCCTTTTTCTCTGTTGAAATTTACAAAAAAAGGATGCCAACTTTAAACAGAGCTCAATGGATGAACTGATAGGGGTTGAAAGGACTGTAAGCAGCCACAGGAGACAGTGGACTACAGCAGCAACAACAACAACAACATTTATTTATAATGCGCTTTTCAGAAAACCAAAGTGCAGATACATAATAAATATAACAACAGACATCCAATAAAAAATACATATATTAAACATTAAAAGGCAGTAGACTAAACTAACTGTTATCTTCAAAAGCTAACTCAAATAAATAACATTTCAGAGAAGCTTTAAAAGTCTCAGTGGACAAGCACTCTCTAATCCGATGAGGTAGAGAATTCCACAGGGTTGGGGCCACAAAGGAAAAAGCTCTGGCCCCAGATGACTGAAGATGAACCCTGGAAACCTCTAGCAATCCCTCGTCAGTAGAATGGAGTGGGTGGAGAGGGTGGTAGGGCTGGAGGAGGTCTTGCAAATAACCCGGTCCCTGTCCAGTAGGGTCTTATAGGTCAGCAACACGACCTTGAAGGTGATCCTCCATTGCACCAGCAGCCAGTACAATTTGCGCAGCACAGGTGTGATATGGTAAGTTCTTGATAACCCAGTCAACAACCAGGCTGCAGTTTCCTGCTCCAGCTGCAGGTGATGGAGATCCACCCCCGGTAACCCTAGATATAGAGCATTGCAGTAGTCAAGACGCGAGGACACAAAGGCGTAAACCAACATAGGAAGGTCATCATGCAGAACAAGGTGTTTTATCTGGGCTATGTTCCTCAGATGGTAAAAAGAGGACTTGACAACAGCTGACACCTGTGTCTTAATCATCAGCTCACTGTCAAGCACTACACCCAGACTCCACACCTGTTCAGAAGGTCTCAACTGGTTTCCCCCTAACACAAGGCCAGAAGGAAGCCCAGGAATCAACTTCTCTACACACTGACCTGGGTCCACCACCAACACCTCAGTCTTGTCCGGGTTCAGTCTCAACCAGTTAGCACTCATCCAGTCCTGGATCTCAGCGAGGTAGTTGTTAAAGACCGAGATTGTATCGTTTTGTTCAGGTACAAAGGACATATATAGCTGAGTGTCATCTGCATAGCAGTGAAAACTCAGCCCATAATGCCTTATAATGTCTCCCAAAGGCAGCATATACACCATGAACAACATTGGGGAAAGGACAGAACCCTGTGGCACCACACAAGGCAGAGCAAAGGGAGCCGAGGAAAAAATTCCTGACACTGCCCACTGAGTTCTGCCCATGAGGAAAGAATGGAACCATCTGAGGACTGTCCCCGACAGTCCACAGAGTAGCCACAGGCATTACAGCAACATCCCATGGTTCACAGTGTCAGATACTGCAGAGAGATCAAGGAGGACTAAGATTGAATGACTTCTCTGATCTCTTGCTATTAGGAGATCATTCAGTACTCAAACCAATGCTGTCTCGGTACTATGCCTCTTTCAGAAACCGGACTGGAGATGATCATAGACTTCATGGGTGGTAAGAAAGTCCTCAAGCAGCAACGCAACTGCTTTCTCAATAACGTTGCCCAAAAAGGGCAGGTTAGAGATCAGTCTGCAGTTGGTGAGACAGTCTGGGTTGAGGGAAGATTTCTTTAAAAGGGGTGTCACAATAGCCTCCTTCAGAGACTCGGGGAACACCCCTCGGCCCAATGAACACCAGACTATCTCAGCAAGGACCGGTCCAATTGCATCCATGCACCCCACAAGGAGGTGGTTAGGACCAGGGTCCAAACTACAGCAAGTCAGTCGCAAGCCCTGGACAATCTTTATGATATCCCTGATCAATGGCTGGTTGAAGTCTGTTCAGGCAGACTGAGGGCCTGTGGCCTCGCATCGATCACCACCTTAGAAACATAGACTTTGATGCCAGATAAAGACCGCTTGGCCCACCTAGTCTGCGCATTTCCCTGCCTACAGGATAAGCCACAGATCCTAGTTAACCAACAGCCCTTGCTCATTTGAATGCATTTTGCGGATCTCCGACCTGGTCGATGACACCTTAACATCAAAGAATAGAGCAAGCTCATCACACTTTATTTGTGAAAAGGCTCTCCGACACCACAGGCAAGCTGGATTGCACAGCCTGTCCATGGTCCGGAACAGCTGAGCTGGTCAATTCTTTGATGCAGCTATCTCCCTGGACAGGAACTCTGCCTTCTTACGGGAGATTTCTGATTGATAGTCCAAATAATGGGCACTCAATCTAAGTCTGTCCCCTTCCAGGCCTGTTTTCCACCAACAGCGTTCCAACCTTCGCCCTACTCTCCTCAACTCTCTCAATACCCCGTCAAACCAAGGGGACCGAGGGTGGAGGGGGCAAGCTCAGACAGGTGCTCTGGAATCCAGGGTCCTCAGCACCATATTATTATAATGTACTACTAGGACGTCTGGTTCCATGCACTCCATGGGCCAACTCAATAGGTCCATCACCGCCAACTGACCCTCAGGGGTTACTCCCCTCAAAGGGCAGTACTGGGCCATCTCCAAAGGGGTGGTCTCATGGAGGGGCCATGAAATTGAACCTTATAGAGTGATGGTCCGACCACCCAACTGGTTCCACCACCAATTCAGTGACCTCCATCCCCAGGGTGAACACCAGATCCAGAGAGTGACCCTGAATATGGGTTGCAGTGGTAACAATCTGTGAAAAGCCCAACAAGATCATCAGTTGGAGGAAGTTTTGGCCAAAATTGTGAGAGTTCATCATCGACCCAGGCATTGAAATCCCCCAGGACCAACCACCTGGAGGGTTCCAACACCTTGTTGACAATGAAGTCTGCAACTTCCTACAGAAAAATTTTCTCATCACCGGGTGGACGGTAGACAAGTAGAATTCTGTTGCCCACATCTGCTCCCATGATACACTTGAAGGAGCTAGTGGTCACCGCTGGAACCTCTACAAGGCCCAATTCTGATTTAAAACAAATAGCTACCACCCCTTGATCCAGTCTCGGGTGGTGTATCACAGCATACCTGACTGGAACAGCTGACTCCAATATGGGACCAGCATTCTCATCCAGCCAGGTTTCAGTGATGCAAGCCAGGTCAGATGACTTGACAAGATCAGCAATAATAGCTGTCTTGTTCTTTATTGACCTGGCATTACATAATACCGCCCAAGTTGGATGAGAGGCCTTAGAGGAATGGGCTACTTGCCCACTGTCAGGGGAACCCTTGGGTATGGGTACCAAGCATCAAGAACCCCTGTCCTGGACCCATTTCACCCCAGGGTGTCTCCTTGACCTCACCACCCTTATCCGCCCACTCTGCTCCTCCTCCCCCGGCGGCAGCGCCCCCCCCTTCTGCCCCCTCCATGCAATCCCCAAGGCATGACAATGCCTATATACCTCGGGTTGCAAAGGGGGCCTATCGAAAGGGCGTAAGTCTCTTAGCCTGGAGGGGGAGTAGCGCCTGCCCACCGAAACTCAATCCCAACACATGCTGCCTGTTTTAAAAACTACTGTCAATCAATGGTTTTTGATTAACAATATCAGCACCACTACCCTATCAAATTAACTTACTACAATTATTGTAAATAAAACAATAATTAAACTATTTTAACTAAATTAACTAAACTCCTCCCCCACCTTTCACGTAGCAAGGGGGAGCTTTAAACAAAAACAATTTAAACACAACTCTTCCCCTTCGAGCAAGTTTTAGGTCTCTCAAAGTAGTCCAAAGAATTAGGACATAGAGCCCCAGTCACTTTTTCACTTGTATACCACCATAAAAGACTCAGTCCCAAAACTGTCATATCTTGTGTAGTCTTAGAGTGGTAAAAACCCTCAGAGCTCTCACCTCTGAATGATTTAACCATCCAGTGATTTCACCCCCGGTTAGATCTCACCTTAACTTTGTATGAAAACACTGATTTTATAGAAGCAGAAATTAGAAAGAATTTCAGGCACTCTCACTGCCTGAACCAAAGTTCTCTATGAGATATTCCTTGGAGTATAAAAAAAAAAAAACAAGGTTTTCTGCAATCCAACAAACATCTCTGGCATCAAGGAAAATGTAGTTTTAGAGGGGACACCCAGACAGAATCCAACCCGTGCCTTCCCAGGGAGGTAATTTAACCACCAGGGCAGACCTGCCACTACGGCTCCCAGGATCAGCTCGCCCTACAGCCAGCCACCTGGGGAAACCTAGGAAACACCAGTAAGCTGCACCCACCTCCGGTGGATCCTACATGAATGTCTCCCGCAGCAGGCTCTCCCTACAATAGTCACCTCCCAAGCCAGCACAAAGTAGACCTTCCAGGGCTACCCTTACCTTCCCGAAGTCCAAAGTCCACCGACAGATCACCAGAAATGCTCCAGGAGCAAAATGTCCACTTTCCAGGGACCCACTAGCACTGATACTAATACTCACTTTTGGAATCTTGACTCTGCAGCTTTTCCACATATCAAACTCCCCCAATTAAATCAAAAAAGCAGGGCGGAACACAGTCAGAAAAAAGTTTCCTCTTCCCCTTGCTTAGACTGCTGCTGCTAGCTGTTGTTAGTTCTTTCCCTTGCACTATGCCACCACAATCCTTTCTGATGAGGGTACTAATTATTCCAGCCCGAGAGGTACCCTAAGTCCTTCGCCCCTTAAACGGAGCGAGCCGCCAGAAGGAAGAAAGCAATCTGCTCCACAATCCGCTTGCTCCAGTTGCACAGCACTGCATGGCAAATGCTCCTCAGACTTGCAGACTCACGGATGCAAAACAGTGAAGCAAAATTAAAACAGGATAAAACTAAAATTAAAACAAAACACACTAAAGCACACAAATAAAAAGGGTAAACTTTAGCAAAACCAGTTGACTGAATTTTAGCAACTGATGGCTAGCCCAGCTTCAGGGCAGCAGGGGTCAGAACGGTAACCAGAATGCATAGAAGCATCTAGGCTCAGTAATGAGTAATTCAGGCTTTTCAGTTCTCCTCCCGGTTGCAATTTCAGACACCCCTGGCTTCACCAACAGCAATGTGAAGAACGTTGGGGAAGCGCTCCTCTCACTAAGCAGGGGACCCAGGATTTCAGGTGCCCAGTAAAAGTATTTCTGGCCAAAATTGTCAAAAACAAACACCAGACTCTAGCTAAATAGGTCCCGTTTACCTAGGTTCTAATGTTGGTTTTTAGAAATGACAACATTTTCAAGTATTTTCCATGTCTTTTAGTTGGTGGAAGAAAAAAAAACAAGATGGTGGCTAACGAAAAAGCATTTTTCTCTCATGAAACAGGATTTTATCCTCACATAAAAGGAACAAATCTCACGAGAATTATTTCTTTTTCACAAGATCAAATCCTTTGTCGAACTTTCTCCCTCTATCCTGAAAAGTGATCTTCCCATTGAAAACAATAGGAATTAAAAATGTAATAACTTTGCAACAGATTAATATTTTTCCACAAAACTAAGCATGCCTGTTCTGTTACCCAATCTGTTTCTACCATAAAAACATCACAGTAAAATTCCACACCATCTGAAAGCATGATGATGAGGAAAAACTGAAAAAGTGGCAAGTGGGTAACAAGACGGAGGGCTGATCCAAGAGCTCCAGATGTATTCACCACATATCTCAACCATTCTCATGTTAGAATTGGTAAAACTGCAATAAAATAAAATAACTATGAGTTCAGATGCCTTCCTTATCGAAATCAGCAAAAATGCAAGCAAAACTGCACTTTAAACTGACCAGCGAACCCTTCAAAGCATCAAGCCCAGAGGCGCCTGCCACTCCAGTATCGGCCCGAACAGTCATGGATGAATCTCTGCCTGAGTTTGTACCAGGGACAGCAGATCCTACAACTAGTTACCAGATGTTGGAAAGACTAATTAGAGATCTAAAATACGATTTGGGCACTCGGATGTAAGCGGGTTTTGAAAACATTATGGCTCAGCTGCAACATCTTCAACAGTGAACACCATCTCCAAGACAGTAGACGTCCACGAGACTAGAATCACAGAACTAGAATCCAGAACAGGGGCACAGGAAGATAAATGCAACAGAATGGTCATGGACCTACAGAACACTCTGAAAGAAACTGAATATCTGAAACAATGCATGGACGATCACGAGAGCTGTGAAAGAAGATGCAATATTCGCATTGTGGGAATGCCAGAGGGGCTGGAGGGTAGTAACTGCTCATCTTACATGCAAAAATGGCTTTGTCAGGCCCTTCAGATACCCTCAGAGGTCTCCCTTGAAATCCAACGGGTGCACTGTTCTCCTGGCCCAAAACCGGCCCTGGAACAGAGACTTAGACATCTACTGGTGAAGTTTCTATGCTACCTGGACAAACAATATGTGTTGGAGGCTACAAGAAAACAAGGATCACTCATGATTCAGCACTTGAAAGTCAGTGTATTTCCAGACTATTCAAGACAGCTCCAAGTCCAGAGACAGGCTTTCAATGCTGTGAGGGAAAAAGCTCCACAACCTCAGCTGCCAATTTGCTCTGGTGTACCCGGCCTGCCTAATAATATGACAACATGGGGAAAAGTAGAGATCATTCACAAAACTGGAGGCAGCCATGGATTTTGTAACAGAGCTGGAGAAGAAAAAGAAAGATCAACCTGCATCTTCTTCTGAGGTATGAGGGCATCTCATTCATACTAACCAGGTGCTGTAAACACTAGAACCGGGACTCAGGGCGGGGGAGCTGGGGGGTGCTCTATTCTGTGGCTTGCAACACCACCTTTGGTGGCCTATAAGGCTGAGTAGTGGGGCATTCCCGCTCATGGCCTGTCCCCACCTGCTGCTCAGTAGTCCCACATAGTAAATTTAAGACGCTGTCTCAATGCCCTTATCAGCATCCCTAGTCGGGAAAACGCCCAACCAATTCTCAATGCCTCGGAGGAAACAAGTTTCAACAGTGAGCGTATAAGTGTTCAATTATTCCTGACTTCTTCCTATGGCTCTGACAGGGATGATCATTTCCCATATATATCAATATCTATTTCTATCTATATACATATATATAATTATATATTATAGTGGCGCGGTCATGTCACTTCTATGTTAAACTCAAAATTTTGTGCATTAATAACTTTTGACCCATTAAATAGATTTGCCTGAAATTTGGTATGCACAGTGAGGCATGGTAGCTCTCTTGATTTGCTAAATTTTGTTTTGGTCAGGCTTACGATCTTTGCACAGTAAAATGCTGAAAAATGCAAAATTATCCATTTTTGGAGGCTGCTTTTGGGATTTTGGACATGGCCCTGAGCAGCCATCATGTGGTGTGCCACTTTGTGAGATGGTGCACTTGAAAGAGCGCTGGTGGCTGAACATGCCGCTTTTTGTTTGGTGAAAAAATATTAAGGCATTCAAAAGTTATGCCAGTTTTAAGTTCCCATTATAAGTCAAAGGGAAAATTTATATGTATGTTTTGCAAACAAAGAATGGGGTTCTGGCCATCTGGTCCCACCTGGCAAGCAAAGAATTTGCAGCCTCGCGGTTCAAGAATCTTTGTCCTTGAGAATTTTTTAAATTCTTCGATAGCAAGGTCTGCCATCTTGTTTTTAGTTTTCTGATCAGAAAAACACAAATATCTCATCTCAGGGTCACTCCTGAAGTAAAACTTGCATGGGTTTTACTCTGGAGGCTCCGATCTATCAAGCCATGTCTTTGGTTTCATCCAAATAAGTCAAAAAATTGAGTTATAATGTTTTAAAATCTTTGATCGTGGCTCGCTAACGATTATTGAACGTGAGCCTGCAAATTCTTTGATTGCGAGATTCTTTGATTGTGATCCTGCATTGCGACCTAAATACACTAATATCTCAGCACAGGGGTGGGCTAGGGACACAATTGAGGATGGGTTTTGATCAGGGGGCTTTGTTCTATCGAGGCATGCTGTTGGTTTGGTTCAAGCTGGTGAAAAAGTCGTGTTTCATCATTTTACAGTCCTTGGTCGCGAGCGTGCAATTTCTTTGATCGTGAGCCTGCAAATTCTTTAATCGCAAGATTCTTTGATTGAAATCGTGCATTGCAAGTGAGGGACAAGATGGCTGGATTAAAAATTATTATTTTGAAGCCCAGGAAGACAAATGAGGGTGGGTTTTACTCAGGGGGCTTTGTTCTGATGAACCATGGTGGTGGTTTACTTTGTATTTTTCAAGTTATAGGACTTTTTATTCTTTGATTGTGAGGCTTCAAATTCTTTGATTACGAGATTCTTTGATTGTGATCATGCATCGCGAGTGAGGAGTGAGATGACCAGATTAAAAAATGAATTTTCTTAGCCCAGAGGTGCCCTAGGAAGTCAAATGAGGGTGGGTTTTGCTCAGGGGACTTCGTTCTGTCGAACCATATCAGTGGTTTACTGCAATTCCTTTAATTTTTTTATTTATAGCATTTTTTATTCTTTGTTCATGAGCCTGCAAATTCTTTGATCACGAGCCTGCAAATTCTTTGATCGTGAGATTCTTTGATCACCATCTTTGATCGCGAGAGAGGAACAAGATGGTCAGATTTTTTATAATGGAATAGATAGGGAAATTTTACCAATCTTTAATATTGAATATCTCGTAAATGGTTTGGTCTTTTTATTTGAAATTTGGAGGGCATTTACGGCATGTCGTGTGGATGTAAACTGCAGTGTTTACATGTTGGAAAATATTTTGGGGGCAGAGAAATGGCATGGTGCAGTTTACGTTCTGTGGACAGTGTTTTGCTTGTGGTGGTGGCTTAAAATTTATAGGATACCTAGCCTTAGTGTCATGGATGTAGTTTTCAGTTGTGTATGTAAACTGTCAACAGGTGTGGAACTGTGCCACTCTGACAAATGAAAATGTAAATTTTGACATGTTAGATCTCGGACACGGTTTGGTCTTTTCACCTGAAATTTGGAGAGTGTAGATGGCATGTCCTGTAGATGTGAATTGCAGTGTTTATATGTTGGACAACATATTTTTTGCAGAGATATTGCATGTCACAGTTTATGTTTTGCAGACAGCATTTTCTATTGTTCTACTATATTAACATTTGTTTGGTGACTGCCCGTGCTGCTGTCAATGTACTTTTTTAGTCATTAGGTGTGTAATGTGGCCTGACACTTACAAGTTGGTGGGATCATGGGTGCTATTACACATGGGATAGGGTGAGAGATAGGGCCGATGACCCCAATGCACACTTCAATACCTGTTGGTGGGGGGGGTGGGGTTCAAGGGTGGGAACCCTAATATCGAATTTCCTCGCATTTGTCGCTGTAGAAGAACCCTAACTGATGTATTAATGAAGTTTTTTGTATAGAATATATATATATATAGTGAAAATGGGATAATCTAAACCATATTTGGACTACAAGGTTACATTCGATGATGAGGAGAACTCTGACAGAATATTTAAACAAAAGCTGTCATGCAGAAAATTAGGCATGCCAACAAGTGAAGCTATGATATTGTAGGCACTTATACCCAAAAGCTCAGTCTAAGACTCAGAGGACTCTCTCTAGTCTACTGAATGACATTGGCACACATAATTATTTACAGAAGGGTGGGAACCTTGGGGGGTACTGGGTGGGAGATGCTCCTGAATTACTGGACAATCTACCCTGTGACAACAGGTGTGGAGGGGGAGACCTTACAGGGGATACAAGTACAAGGTTGTAAGAGCAATTATTCTTACTCTGAAATTGCATTTTAGGTTGGCGTGGGGACTTACCCCTGTTGTTCTGTATGCAGGGGACAGGCCTCACTCCTGTAAACCCCTGGAGGGTAGTAGAAATTTGGAGGGGTTTCCCTTCAAATGGTTTGGAGGCATCATGGCCCTATTAGACAAAAGGCACCCCCTTCTATCTGGTGTGACCACCCCCCCCTCAGGAGGGGGAAGTTTTCCCCCTTTCTCTCCCTGGAGGGGAGGATTATTTCTATGTAAGAGTCTTTAACTATATAATATACAAGGTGGAAACACAGCTCAATCCACGAAAAGTAGAGGTTGGAACTAATTGGGTTTTGTGTCTCAGGGGGAACTAAGGGATACATGTTAATAGTTTATGTGGTTGTTTACTGGTTGTTTAGGAGTTTGGAGGGAGGTGGACTAGTGGGAGGGAGAATGGAAAATGGAAAATGAAAAGTTTCTAGTTCGGGGGATACAAGTGGAGGGAAGGGGAGAGGAATGTTCATGGTTGTTAAAATAAAAAAAGAAAAGTTCAACATGCAAACAATGAGGAGACAGTATAGCGCAGTGGTTTAAGGCTCTGAGCTGCAAATCTGGAGACCTGGGTTTGAATCCCACAGCCCCCACTTGCATACTGTGTGACCCTGAGCAAGTCACTTAACTTCCCTGTGCTCCCAGGTTGTACCTGTAAACAAGCTTTCAGCTTAGTGTGTCTCACCTGGTTAAACAATTGGAAAACAAACAAACAAAAAAAAACAATGAGAATGGACATGAACAGTAAAATGGAAGTCAGAAAATCTGCCAAAAGTATTAGACATCATGAAGTCAAATGAGAAAGATAAATATAGTTACATGGTATGTCAATGGACTAAAGACGGTGGTTAAAAGGAAAAGAGTCTGGACTCATATTAAAAAAAATGAGGGGAGATATTTTTTTACAGGAGTTTCATTTGACTAAAGAGGAAGCAGATCGTTTGGTGGTTTCATGGAGTGGGGACACTACTGGTGGTTCCCTTTACTTCTAAGGCCAGAGGAGTAGCCATCTGGCTGTGCCTAAACCTACCCCACAAAATAATCTCAGTGGTCTTGGACCCCCTGGGGAGATATGTAATAGCAGAAGTGGAACTTGGGAAACTAAATACACCCTGGTGTCAATTTATGGCCCCAATTTTGATTCCCCAGATTTCTTCATGCACCTAGAGGTGACGTTGGCCCCATACTCTGGAAATCTTATTCTGGGAGGGGACTTCAGTACCTATTGGGACCCCCTAATGGACCACTTGGACAAGAGATCCTGACCACCACCATGAAGTATGGAAGCACTAACAGATTTTGCAAAAGGTAGAGCTCTAATAGAAGCCTGGAGGCAATGCCACCTGGACACTAGAGAGGTCTCATTTTTCTCCCATGTCCACCAGGTTTCTGCAAGGCTGGATTATATGTTTGTGTCCCCAAACTTGATTGGCGGTGGATTGGAGACATCATACAGTCAAATAACTATTTCAGACCATGCTCCATTGAAGGTAGTACTCGATATTCACCCAGGTGAACCCCCCCCCGTGGAGGATGATTCCAGGGATATTGCTGGATAAACGATATGCTGCCCAGATTTCTACAAAAATTAAAGATTTTGTAGAACTTAATGAAAGGGGGAAACTCACCCCAATAATGTCTGGGATGCAATGTTAGCCTACATCAGGGGGAAACAATCTCCTATGCAGCATATAAGAAAAAAACTTTGTTTAGGGAGAAGTCATCCCTGGAAAAACAAATTCAGGAGATGGTGGAGAGAGCTATGGTCAGCCATCAACCAACCGACATTGCTGCACTTAAAAAGTTCAAAGGGCAACTTAATCAGATGACATCCAGGAGACTAGAAAGGGATCTGATAATTACTCACTCACAAACATACTTTGAGGGAGACAAAACAGGAAAATGGTTGGCAGGGCTAGTCAAGTGGAAACCGGCAGAGAGGACCATTTTGGGAATGACCATAAATCGAGGTTTCACACATGACCAAGAAGAAATTAATGAAATCTTTAAAGATTTCTTCCCAACCCTGTACATATCCCAGGTTCCCCCAGGCACAGACCCAGACAAATTCTTGCAGGAGGTTCACCTATCCTACTTGAAACATCCCAGAGAGACATATTAGGCCAATCTGTCACCCTGGAGGAAATTAAAAAAGCAATCTGGAGTTCAAAATGGGGAAAGGCACTGGGACCAAACAGGATACTAGTAGAATTTTATAAACTAACATGGGAGGTACTGGGACCCCTCATGCATGACATGATACAGAAGACACTCGAAGGAGATTCACTTCCTAAATCACAGCTTTCACCACCATCACGGTGCTCCCCAGACCTGGGAAGGGCCTTGTTAAACATGGTTGATACCACCCTAATTCTCTTCTCAATGCTGTTTTTAAAATATTGGCCAAAGTTTTGGCTTCGAGAATAGAAGGGGTTCTTCCAGGCCTGGTCCATCCAAACCAAGGTGGATTTGAGAAGGGGCATCAGGCACAACATAATTTGAGATGAATACTAAATATTATGCATGGATGGTCCCCCAAAAAGGGGGGGTCGAGGCCTTTTGCCATTAGATGCAGAGAAAGTATTCAACCAGGTCGAGTGGCCTTTTATGTTTGCTGTATTACACAAATTTGGTTTTGGAGAGGCAATTAGAAAGTGGCTGGGAGCTCTATACACCTCTCTCCAAGCACAAATACTAACTAACAGCATTATGTTCAAACCATTTATACTTACTCGAGGCACGAGGCAGGGGTGCCCCCTGCCCCTCCTCCTGTACATCCTAATCATTGAGGCTCTGGCAGTGGCAATTAGAGGACAAAGGAAATAGCAGCTACCCTTGGAAGGGGACAAACCATGTCATATCATTGTTTGCAGATGACATACTGCTCTTTCTGGACCAACCAGACAAAGCCCTGTTGGCCTTACCAGTATATTCAAGGTATACGGCCCCATATCAGGCCATAAAATTAATTGGGAAAACTGTGAATGTCTCCCATGGGCAAAAGGAAAGCTTCTATATCGATAGCAGGTACCGTCGTTTACCCCACTAAAGATATTAAGTACTTAGGAATTCATCTTCCTAGCAAGCTTTCCCTTATAGAAAATTTTAACTACTGCCCACTTATCAAAACAATCAAAGAAGACTGTGCTAAGTGGAAGACGCTCCCCCTGACCCTCTTAGGAAGGATAAATGTTATAAAGATGAGCATACTACCTCAGTTTCTCTATTTATTTCAAACTCTCCCAATACATATCCTCTCAAAGTACGTCAAGTCTTTGGAAGGAGCAATAACCCAGCTCCTTTGGCAGGGGAGAAGACCCAGAATAAAAAAAGAGATACTTTGGTGCCCAGAGAGACATGAGGGTTTAGGATTCCTCAACATACATCTATATTATATAGCTTCCCAACTGGCATTAATTCAGGACCTGATGTGGGGAGTCATGTCAGTCCCAGCCTGGGTTGACCTGGAGAATACACCTGAGATATCCCTGTATCACCAGGTGCTATTGGGTTCACTGGGAAACCTGACGGAACAAAAACTTAGCAACCCCTGCACAAGATCTACCTGAAAAGCATGGAGATGGGCCCACAAGCTACTGGGGCACATACCATCTCTGTCTCCAGAGACTGCCCTTAGTGCCATAGTGGGGGTTGGGAGGGTCGCACCAGAGGCGGAGGTCCACAGATTGAAGCAGTGGTGAGTGAGAGGTCTCACTCAACTGAGCCAGTTGTTAGTAGATGGGAAAGTGGGGACTTTGGAGAGCTGACAGGTCAGTTTAGCCTCAATGCCACACAGTATTTTATTTACCTCAGGCTTAAGGCTAAGGTGGAGGCCTGGTTTGAAAAAGAGCTGGAACAGGTGAATTTGACTCGCACACCCCTTGAAGAAATTTTTGTAGGCCAATCCAAGATAGACACATTTAAACCTCTGAGCAGATGCTATAGGCTACTTCTGGGGGCCCTCCCAGATCCACTTGAAAAAAATCAGGAGACGGGAGGCAGCGCTCTGGATGCAGGCCTAACGAGGGGTGATTGGGAAAAGGTCCTAAAAAACATATTAAAATGCTCTGTAAACAATAGATTAAGGGCCATTCAGTATAATGTTCTGATGCATACATATTTCATGCCAGTCTTGGCCCATAGAATAGATTCAACAAAATCTGACTTATGCCCCAAATGCTTGGCCTAAGAAGATACATTTTACCATATGATGTGGGAATGCCATAAACTGGAAAGGTTTTGGAGAAGCATCTTGACTTTGTTAACCAGGATACTCCAGGTACAACTGTGAATGAACTCTATTGAGGTCCTTCTGGGGCTACTGGATTGGGGTGAGAGGCGCACCTGAGAAACACCCATTGTGGCACTTAGGTGTGGTTGTGGGGATGCAAGTAATTGCACAATACTGAAGACTAGACACTACCCCTACTGTTGCCATTTAAATAAACTTGCTCCTAGCATGTATGAAACTGGAGACAACCCAATACTTGGTTAGGGGCCAAATGGAGAAATATGAGAAAGTATGGCTACCCATGGAAAGGGCATTGACACAGTGATGGTTCCCTGCTTTTTGAGAATAACCACTGGCAGCTTCCATCAGTGTTAGGAAAGGTAAACTTGACTAAATATGTATGAGAAACATCAACTAAAGGTAGATAAATGACAATACTCAGACTCAGACTTATAACAAGTATAAACAAGCTGTTTTAATTTTGAATGTTGTGACAACCCAAATGAGGATCCTATTTGTAATAATTTTACATGAAGTCACAAATATGGCTGTACATTACTGTAATCAAACTTTTCACTGTTAAAGTTTATAAAAAAAAAACTTTAAACATGATACTCAACCTATCTCTCTCTTTCTCTCTCTCTTTCTCTCTCTATATATATGTAAACTTGCATTTTATTGAATTTTTTTTCAATAATACAGTGCATTACAACTGTTGGACAGAGTATATTAATTTTTCTTAGCAATTAGTAATACTATGTATACTATCTATACCTCTTTTACCCATTTAACCTAATTTTTTTATTCCATTTTCTTATAGGTCTCTGGGAGTCCTTGAGGAAATGGAAGACACACACACACACACACACATACACACACATACATACACATATATATATATATATATATATATATATATATATATTTATATATATATATATATATATATATATATATATATATATATATATATATATATATATATCTATTATATATATATATGATAAATGTCTCAGGACGACCTGGCAGAGGGAGATGAGCAGGATGGAGTAGGAAATAGTGAAGGCAACAAATCTCTGTGTCAAACACGTGAGTAAAAGTAAGAGGAAAAAGAGACTCCTATGGTTCACAACAGAGGTAGCTGTAAATGTAAAGGCTAAAATGCTGGCATTCATAAACCATAAGGCATAGCAGAAGGAGAAGGATAGGAAAGTATATCAGGAGAAATAGAGTGAAGCAGGAAAAGCAGCAAAGAGTGCAAAAGCACAAACTGGAGACAGAATAGCCCAAGCAGTAGTGGACATTTTTTAGGTAAGTACTGTAAGTGAAAAGAGGAAGACCAGGGGTGGGATTGTAAGGTTAAAAAGGAATGGGAGGACAGTGTGAGGGGAGGGAGGCCAGGAAAGGGCAAACATCCTGAACAAATACTTTTGTTCAGTGGTCATAGTGGAAGGAAAAGGGGAGGGACCACAGAAAAGTAGCAGGAGCTTGGAAGGGAGGGAGGGAGCAAGAAACTAGTCCTTTTTCAGAGAAGAGAGTCCTAAAGGAACCTACTAACCTGAAAGTTGATTAAGCAATGGGGTACTGAAGGAGGTCAGGGGGTTACTGGCTACACCTCTGACTATCCTATTTAACAGTTCACTTGAAGCAGCTGTAGTCTCACTTCACAAAAGTGGTAGCTGAGAGGAGGCCTGCAGTTACAGGCCAGCCTGACATCAGTGGTGTTAAGTTAGTGGAAACACTACTGAATGACAGTATAGTGGAATATCCCGAATAAGGTGGTTTACAAGACCCGAGACAGCATGGACTCATGGGTGGGAGGTCTAGTCAAATCTGATGGATTTCTTTCAATGGGTGACCAAGGAGTTGGATCAAGGTGGAGCGGTGGCTGTGGCCTACCTAGAGTTCAGTAAGGCACTTGACATTATTCCTCACAGGAGACTATTAAACAAGCTGGGTAGTTTAGGAGTGCATGAAAAGGTAATAAACCTTCATAAGAAATAGGTTAGTGGATAGGCAACAGAGGGTGGTGGTAAAAGGAGTTTTTTTTTTTTCAATTCAAATTTTATTGAAATTTCCAACATAGAGAATACATCCATGCCATTCAATACAAAGCATAAACTACATCAGAACTAATACATGAGTAACACAGGATGTATTCACCCCCCAAGTGCCTCCCTACCCCCTCCCACTAACACCCTGCACAGCACACATGTTCCCTAACTATAAGGTGAAATGGAGAAAATCACTTCTGAGCTGTCAACGAATACAATATGTGTAAGGGACCCCAGATCTGGTTAAACCTAGGTAACCTATTCTGGAGACTAACAATAACTATTTCTTTCCTAAGATTAGCAAGTAACTCTTGTAACCATTCGCCTTAACTAATTTATAAGGCATCTTTCCAATGCCTTAATATCACCTTCTTGACCGAAGTGGATATCAAACAGATATGATATTTCCTATTCTGCACCGAAATAGTGGAAACATCCCCTAGTACGCATATCTCTGCTGTAAAAGATCATCTAACCCCAGCAAAGGATCCAATTTTTGTCTGATCTTAGACCAAAGTGGAGCTACCTTGGAACAAAACCAGAAAATATGAAGCAAGTCCCCACTACCCTGCTGGCATCTGTAACAGGTAGAGGAGGACACAATGCCTAATTTGGCCAGTTTTAGGGGGGAATAATAATATTCTGTAATAGCTTGAATTGCATTAACCTAAGTCTATCCTGAGACAGAAATTTATGACATGTATGCCAGATACACGCCCAATCTAACACAGTGTCTTGGAAAAGTGAAGACCAGTAATTCACCGGTGCCAGATTTAGAGAATGTATCTAGGTGAAAATTATCCTATATATAGAGGAGACAGCATGAGCCTTTCCTGCTAAAGGCCCTAACTCTGAGCAGAAATCCAGAACTGGATCAGTAGGGAAAGTTGTACCAATCTTATTAACAAGCATATGCCGAAGTTGTAAAACTTTAAACATATCAGCTTGTGGGATTGAAAATTTATTCAAAATATCAACTGATAGTAGCTATCGCCCTTCTGCAGAAATTAGATCCTTAACTAAGCTTTCTTCTAATTGTGGAAGCCAACTACTCCTAATGGGATTACCATCCAATTGAAAGTTGAGATTGCCTTTTAATGGCTGTGATGGATCTTTATTATGATTATATTTTAAGAAGGTACATAATTGCGAGTGAACTCTAATGGATATCTCAATGGGAGAATTCCAAAGAGACATAGGTAATGAACTGGTAGTACAAAACAACAGGGCCATGGGGATTATGCCCAGCTCTGATATACGGGATACTTCTACCTTCAACCAAAATGGGACATAGGTATTTTGAGCCTGAGAATCACTCGGTATCGTCCACCTAAGATACTTATTTGCATGACTAGCCTAGTAGTAGAGTCCTATATGAGGCAATCTCAAACCCCCAATCTCCTTGGGAGCAGCTAGTTTATGATAAGCCAGTCTGGGTTTCTTGTAATTCCAAATAAACCTGGTAAATATACCATGAACATTCCTGAACCATTTTAGGGGGAGCCACGAATTTAACATATTTATAGGGTAGAACAAATGAGGAAATATGTTCATCTTGATTAAATTAATTTTTTTCCCCCATTGATCATGGAAGCAATGCCCACCTTTTGAGGTCTACCTCAATTCCATGCAATACTGAGTCTAAATTTAACTGTAGTGTATGAACAGGTGATCTCGTTAAGGTGAGCCCTAGGTATTTGATTGCCTCTGCAGTCCAGGCTAACCCAAAGGGGGCAATCTCCTATTTAAAAGTTTTATGTTTCAAGGGGAATACCAATGTTTTCCCAACATTAAGTTTGTAGTTAGCAACTACACTAAATCCCTGGTTAATATCTAGTAAAGCAGGAATAGAGGAATGCGGGTAGGAGAGTTGCAATAATAGGTCATCTGCATACGCTAGTAGTTTAGTAGTATGTCCCCACACCTGAATCCCCTGCACCTCCTGTGCTTACAAAGTCCACCTGATAAGGGGCTCTAAATATAAACTGAAAAGGAGTGGGGACAGTGGACAACCCTGCCTGGTGCCCACATGTAAGCTAAAAGGATCTGAGATGAGACCATTGCAGGCAACTCGTGCAGAGGGGAAATTTGTAAATGGAGCCAATCCATGAGCGGAATTCCTGAGGGAAGCCAAATGATTCCATCGCAGTATAAAGGTACTTCCAGTAGACCCTATCAAAAGTCTTCTCGGCATCCAGGGAGACCAACACCATAGGCTGGTCAGCCTCCCTGGAGGCAGAGAAAACATGAACCAAAGTCCTCAAGTGGTCCACTGAAGATCTCCCCATCATAAATCCTACCTGTTCGACCCTGATTAGCTCAGGGAGGACTTCACTAGCACGGTCTGTTAGTAATTTCATAAGAATTTTAATATCATGATTAAGAAGTGAAATAGGTCTGTAACTAGCTACTGTACATTATCCAGAGGTTTGTCTGGTTTGGGCAGAAGTACTATTAAAGTCTCGAACAAAGAAACATCTGCTGCAGACCCATCTAAAATGAATTGAAACAGGCTCAACAGTGAGGGGATTAATTCTTTAGAAAAAACTTTGTAAAAAATTAGCAGTAAACCCGTCTGGGCCTGGCGTTTTACCCGAAGAGAGGGACTTAATAACCCGTTCTATTTCACCCTGTGTGATTGGTGCAATTAGCTTAGACTGATGATGCTCTCCCAACGAAGGCAGGTTCAGTCCTCCCAAATAAAGCTGCAACTTTTCATCTGACGGTGGATCACTCATAGCCCCATATAACTCCACAAAATATTTTCTAAATTCCCCCACAATATCCTTCGAGGCTGTTTTAATGGAGCCATCCTCCATTGAACGGATAGCCACCACTAACCTAGCAGACTCCAATTGTTTTACACGCCTAGCTAACATACTACCAGCTTTCTCCCCTTGATCAGAGTATACTGACCTTGTTTTAATAATGGCCCACTCAACCTGTTCACCTAGCAAACTAAGATATGAATCTCAAACTTAGTTAACTCCTGCCTGTATTCCTCTGATGAGAGAGGAGAGAGCCCAGTTTCCTTATCCCGAATCTGAGCAGGTAATTCAGTAACCCGCCTCCATCTTTCTTGCTTCCTCTGGGAGGCCAACCATATAAGGATACATCTTAAATAAGCCTTAAGTGCACCCCACTCCATATCAGGTCAGCTAATAAAATTGTGATTGAGGGAAATAAATTCCGTTATCTGAGAGCAAATAAACTTAACTACCTTCAGATCTTTTAACAACTGATTATTAAGTTTCCATCTACCCCCTACTTTAGGACGAGAAGGAAAAGATATTAAGCAAGTAACAACGGAATGATTGGAAGGTGATCCTGCCGTTATACTCGCACCCAGTATGCCAGGAATGAGAGTATTCGAAATCAGAACATAATCAGTCCGGGACATGGTACCATGCACCTGGGACATAAAAGTGAACTCTCAGCCATTTGGATGGAGAATCCTCCACACATCGCAAAGGCCAATTTGATCCAGCAATTCTCTAACAGCTCTTTGGGCAGGAGATAGACCCTTCCTAGCAGAACCTGACCTATCTGCAGAGGGATCCAATATCAAATTTAGATCCCCTATTATAATAATTGGCAGGTTAAGAAATGGTGTGAGCACTTCCAATATCTGCAGGAAAAAACCTGGGGTATCAACATTAGGGCCGTAAATTGAACCCAACATAACTTCTAAGGTATTCAAAGTGCCCCTTATAAAACCGTATCTCCCTAATGTGTCCTGGATTATCTGCAGTGGCGTAAATGGAACTGACCTCTGAATCAACAGCATCACTCCTCTGCTCTGAGTGTTGCCTTCTGAGGCAAACACCTGACCAATCTGTAACCTCCTCTTTCGGTTAACCTCATTATTAAGTAAGTGTGTCTCTTGAATAAACATTATATCTGCTTTTACATAATCTAAATGTTTTAGAATCTTATATTGCTTCGATTTATGGCTAGCACCCTTAATGTTCCGGCTAATGAATTTAATGTCCCTAGTCACTAGTTAGCCACCCATAACCTGAGAATAAGATGAATTCTTATAGCCAGGCCCCTGGTCTCTGTCCCAGACCACATGTGTGCTGTGCAACTCACCCTCCCATACACCGCCCCATACACAAACAACCCATTATCCTAACCCTCCCCACTACAATACAACAAAATATCCCCAAACCCTCCCTCCCCTCCACCCAAATCCCTCCCAATCTGTCAAGAACCATGATGCCAGCCCACATGGTATTCCCACCCCCACCCTCCCCTTCCGCCCGACCTCCCTTTTCATATAAATGTTGGAACAAATTATTCCGAATAATATGCTAAGTCCTCTCATGACAGCTTAAAGAATAGAGGTGTTCTAGACAATATGGAGTAACAATAACAGTGACGCTAACCAAGAAAACTGTTGTCTAAGCTTCTAATAGAGCCCTCTTCAACGGGCTAAGCAAACCAAGATTTATCCTCCCCAACAAATTTACCCCAACTCATATGGTAATATTTATTATCCACATTACGTGTATTTAATAACACCAAAACCCTGTCAAAATGGCAAATGAGTCCATCTCCTAAAGCAGATGTCCAGAGGTTGTGCAGCACTTCCATTAGAATACAAAGGCACTCTTCCTAATAAAGATAAACACAAGCCTAAAAAGTTCCATCATGCTGCACAAAATAGTTTCAATCATTTCAGTTCTGGCTGAAGTTATGTTAAGGTGCTCGCAAATAACTAAATAACCGTCTCTGGTTCCCTCTAGTGCCAGCGTAGTGAAATGATGCTATCTGTATGAGCTCTGCGAATAAAATGCCAGCGATTGCCCGATCCTGCTTGATTTCATACAGAAAGGCAGCAACCTGCATAAACAGGACCCACCTGCAAGCATTCTCGAGCCATCAGGTACGAGACAAGAGGGGGCTGAACATAAAGAGAAGGGGGTCTGGACTAGAAATGGGAGAATGAAACATCCCGTTTATTTTTTAATACACGCATAACTCTTGACAAAGAGAGAAGAAAAAAAACAAAGGCATTTTAGCAAACACAATATACACCACAGATTAAAACAGGCATAGCTTAATGTCTCAGAAACACAGTTTGATCAACAGATGACTGCTTAAAGATTTCAGGGATCTTTAAAAAGATCTGGGAGTGCAGCTTTGAGTGCTTCCATCACTGCTTCCAAGCTCTCATAACTCAGCCAGGAGCCTGCTACACAAACTTGAAATTTAGCTGGGTAACCCATTCTGAACTTGATTCCTGCTGCAATTAGCTTCTTCACAATGGGGTGATATGATGCTCTTTTTTGCCGAACAGATAATGGCAGATCCAGAGCGACTCTCAATTTTGCCCCTTCCCACTGCAATTCCTTTATTTCCTTCACTTTAAGGAGAAAGTTTTGATGCACCTGGTAATTTAAAAAACGAAAAATAAAGGTCTTGTGGAGGCTCAAGAAGAGTAATGCTTTCTCTATATTATATCGTGCCTCAAATGGCGAGGGGCCCGCTTATTTTTCTACGAACTTCTGTGCGAACTTAATAGGGTTCCCCCCCTTCCTCTTTCTCTGGTAGGCCAATAATATCCACATTATTGTGGCGGCTATGACCTTCTAGGTCTTCAATTTTCCCTTCAAGTTTGGAGATTTGTTGCCTGATGGCTACAATCTCTGGTTCCAACTTTTCACTCCTGCCTTCCAGAGAACGAATACGGATCTCGTTATCAGTCGTTCGTTGTGATAGGTCTTCCAGGGCATGTGTTAAGCTCTTGATTTCTCCTGCAAATTCTTTCATTTCAGCCTTAAAAGGTTGAAATTCCTCCAGAAATTTAGTTAGAGTAAGCGGCTCCGTGTCTGTAGCCTCTGCGATCGAGGACTGGGCTTGATGAGCAACTGAGGCCTTGGCCTTTTTAGGAGCCTTTTCTGGAGAAGCTGGTGGGGTATGTTTAGGTGCATATTTCTTCATTTCAACTTCCATCAGAAGAACAGGATTGATGTATCGCTTCTCCCTTTGATATATCTGAGTAGCTACGATCTTCTAAAGCACAAAGACCGCTAAAAAAACTTAAATTAGAAGGTCAGGTGGTCAGAGCTCTAGGGAAAGGCAGCTACCTAGTGCTCTGCATCACGTGATCTCCCCCAAAGAGGAGTTCACTCTGAAGGGGGGAGGATGACCAGTGGAATGCCTTGAGGCTCAGTGTAGGGACCAGTCCTCTTTAATGTCTTTACAGGTGACATTGCAGAGGAGCTGGAGGGAAAGGTCTGCCTCTTTGTGGATGACACCAAAATCTGCAGGTGGATACTCCAATGGGTGGAAAGAGTGAGTAGAGACCTGAGAAAACTCGTGGAGTTCTCAAGGGTATGACAGCTGGGTTTCGATGCAAAAAAGTACAAAATAATGTATTTGGGGCACAGAAACCCAGGGGCAGAGGTTAAAATGGGGGGAATGTTATTAACAACCACCACATAGGAGAGAGACCTGGGGGTAATTATCTCTGATGACATAAATGTGGCCAGGCATTGTGACAAGGAAGTGGGGAGAGCAAGTGTTATGTGGCAGTGCATAGGGAGAGGTTATCACCAGGAGAAGCAGGGAGGCAGTGCTGCCTCTGTATAGGTCACTCGTAACACCTCACTTACAATTCTGTGCACAATTCTGGAGGCCACATTTCCTGAAGAACATAGATAGAGTGGAGGCAGTATAGAGGAGGGAAACTAAAATGGTGCCAGATCTACATCAAAAGCCCTACAAGAGAAGACTAAAGGAACTCAATATGTACACCCTGGAAGAGAAGAGGGATAGAGGGGATGTGATAGAGACCTTTAAATACCTCACTGGGTAAATTAGTTACAGGGGGAAAGTATTTTTAGAACCCAAGGTGTACAGCAACAAGTGGATATGCTATGAAGTTGGGGGGGGGTATTCAGAAGAGATGTGAGGAATCACTTCTTCACAGAAAGAGTAGTAGATTGCTGTGACAGCCTACTAGCCAAGGTGGTGGGGGTGAAAACAGTGGTGGGGTTCAAGAATGCATGGGACAGGCATAAGGGAATCTTAGTAGAAAGGAATGAGGGGAGGGAGAAAGAGCTTAAGACTGAGTAGGGTTTAAGGCGATACTGTATATAGCAAAAATGGGCAGATTGGGTGGGCCAAGCAGCCCTTCCAACAAATTCTATGTATTTTTCTATGTATTCCTGGTTATCTAGTGGTCTCCTCTGTAAGAGTATCTGACCCCCTCCAGACCCATCCACTCAGGACCCTCCTCCCCATACCAACCTTTTGCCCCAATCATCTATGCCCGACTATGGTAATAGTTCCAGGAACCAGCAAAGCCCTTTGCTTACCATATTGGCTAACCACTGTCTGGCTTATAGTGAGCAATTTTTAGTACTGTAGAAAAGCTGCTGACTATCAGTGAATGATTGTCAATACTACAGAAACAGCTGTTTCTACAGTACTCGTGATTGCTTACTGACAGTCAGATAATAGTCGGCTGAGTTGGTGAGCAGAGGACTGTGCCAATCACCATCACTACTGCCATAGTTCAGCATACAGTAGGTGATTTGGGTGAGGGTGTGTGAAGAGGAGTGCCTTGAGCAGGTGGGTCAGGAAGAAGTCAGATGTCTTTATGGGAGGGGGCCACTAGACCACCAGGAATATTCCAGAGACTACATGAGTGGTGATCGGGGTGTGAACACAGCTAGACCACCAGGAATATTCAAAGCAGCTACAGGATGAGAGATCAGTTTGTTGGGGGGACAGACCACCAGGAATATTCAAGACAGTTACATGACTGGGAGTTGGGGTGGGGTGGGTGGTCCACTAGTCCATCAGGAATATGCAAGAAAGCTACAGGATGAGCAATTGGGGAAGGGGGGCTGTGTGCCAGCATATAGGCAAGCTTTCAGCAGTGTTAAACAGTGCTGCAACTGAGGCTGTTTGGTGGTGCTGTGGAAACTGTTGGATATACCGCTGTGCCCAGTATGCATGGGGGATCCTTAATTTGCATGGGCACTGTGGTATATTTTTCACTGTCTCACTGTTAGGTTAGTGCAGCATACCAAGGGCATTTGAATATGGCCACCACCCCATTGGTCAGCGCTATTCACAGTTAGTATGGCAGTAACCCAGTTAGTGCTATTCTAACTGAATATTGGGCCCCAGAACTGAAAAAATGATGAACACTATAGTTTACTAATTCTTCATCATGTCATTGTTTTTTAACATTCTGACCCCAAATTTTCAAGTCTTTTTTGTAACCTTATGTTATAATCAAGGCAGGTAGAAGTTTTTAAATCCCATTCAAAAAGTGATTTTGCAAAGTGACTGCAATATATGTTTTGCAGTGTATTTGAAAGATGACACTTGTCGTGTTTCAAAGGTGGAGTAGCACAAGGGCTATGCAAAAATAACAAAGTTATGAGTAAACACTGAAAAATGTCAATGATTCTTCATAACTTTTTTTACCTTTTAACCCCAAATGTTCAGCATAGTCTGTTTATGACACCGTCTTATTATCAAGACAGGTGGAATTTTTTAAATCCCATGAGAAAGGTGATTTCATGCAGTGACTGTGGAAACATGTTTCAGAGAGCTGTCATGTTCATGAGGTAGAATAACAGGAGGGCTATGTTAAGTATTTTGGGTCAAAATCTGCAAAAATCACAAAGTTATGAGTAAACATTAAAAAAAATTTAATTTTACTTCATGATGTCATTGTTTTCTTTTTAAATTTTGACCCCAAAGTTTCAAAATAGTCTTTTTATGACCCCACATTAAGATCAAGACAAGAGGAATCTTCAAATCCTGTGCAAAAGGTGATTTTGAGGAATAACTGCAAAAACATGTTTTGGGATGGGCTTTTAGAAATTTCACCTACCTTGTTAATAAGGTGGGATCTCAGAAATGCTAGTTTAAAACATAGGGGCAAACATGTTAAACAAGGCCAAGATTATGAGTAAAAGTTCAAAATGCATTAAAAAGTCATTAATCGAATGTAATTTTCCAGTCAGATCGTGGTCAGGGTTGGAAGCAGTACAATGTTTGGAGTCGTGAAAGGAGGACCGAACAGGTAAGTGAAGGATGCAGGAAGATTGGGTGGTGGGTACTGAGAGGGGCGTCAGAGTGAAGGGTAGAAGACAGGATCAGGGGTCAGAAAACATCAAAGGACAATTTTCTTCTTTAAAGGGATTAAAAGAAAAAGACTACAAGGAAGGGTTTCCTTTATTTCAAATACCAACACTGTAGATTGGGCATCCAAGTGTTAGTTAGATGTTTGGTGGCACCAGGGGTAGGCAACCAGGTGTTGCATCCTGTTTGGGGGGAGCCAGAACTGGTATTAGGCACCCTGATATCTGGACTGTGTATGTGTTATTTAAAAGCTTCACTGGGCATGGGGGATACAAGTAGTGGTGTTGCATACACACTTGCTATAGGTCACACAATTGTTATTCGTTATTACTTGGTTTAGCAAGGGTGGAAGAAGGCACTAGGCCTATTAAGACCACTCTCCCTAGACTTGTGGGGTAGATTACATATTTTTCCCTATAAGGAATTTATCTAGTTCAATTTTATATTTCTGAAAGGTAATAATTTCTACAATGTGTTGTGGTAAGGAGTTCCATAATGTAACCGCCCTGACTGTAAAGTAAGGTTTCGTTTATTTGTGAATGCTCTTGGAATGTATATTGCCTAGTATTACACCTCAAGCGTTTAGGTTTATCAGCAAATTTAAAATTGCAGTCATTCATTAGTTTACTGTCATTTAAGATACTGAATAATAATAATAATAATGTCATCTTGGTTCCTCCTTAACTGTAAATCATACAATCCTAGGGAAGTTAACCTATCTTCATATGATAAATTTTTAACCATTGATACTAATTTTCTAGTCCTTTTCTGCATACTTTCTATGATTTTCTTATCTTTTTCAAGATAGGGGGCCGAGAAGGAGACTGCATAGTCAGTGTGTGGTCTGATAGAAGATTTGTATAGTTGTAGAATGTAATGTTCATTTCTTGTGATAAATGATCTTTTCATAGCAGCTAAAATATGGTTCCCCACCTGGGCTACTTTCCTGCATGGATTGCTCCTTGTGAAATGATTGTTAACAATGACACCGACATCTTTTTCAGATTTGGCTGCTTTGATGACAGTGCCATACAATGAATAATTAATGTTCGGGTATTTAGACCCCAGGGGCCAGATATTCAAAACTCTGCACTGGACACAAACCGTTTGCACTTGATTTGCACTGAGTTTGTGGGGGTCCACTATATTCAAAAGGCTAAATAGTGTGGGCAAACCAAGCAATCAATGCCAATGTCTTGCTATACGCTGATGTTGCCATACTCTACTCAAGTCACCGAGACCCTGCTGAGCTCGAAAATCATATGCAGGGAAATTTCACAGCTGTTGAACAATGGTTCCTCAAATTTAAACTACTACTCAACTACAAGAAACCTAAAACTATGATGTTTGCATCTGCCCATAATAAACACAAATCCTACCAACTACAAATCTGTGACAATCTCTCATCCCTGCTAGAAATGGTACAAAGCTTCAAATATCTAGGTGTAACACTAGATAGCAGTCTCTCTTTCTCCTGGCATATCAATATGGTTGCAAACACTGCTAATGCTAAGCTGGGGCTAATCCACCATAATAAACACTGCGCCTTACCATTGAAGCACTAAGAATGGCTGCCTCAAGCTCAGTGCTATCAATCATTAGTTACGGCCTAGTAGTGTATGGGGCTGCTACTCCCACTGCTCTGCAGCACATCAAGACCACACTAAACAAGGCCTGCAGGCTGATGCTGGGTGCTTACCAGCTGACTCACACCTGTACACTACATGCACGGTCTGTGTGGCTCAATCTGGAGAGTAGACTACACTATCAGGTCTGCCTCCTGGCTAAAAAATCCATCATTGGACTCACCGCCTCCTGGAGTTTTAAATCTCATTAACACACCCTACACTGCCAGAAATACAAGAGGCGTAAACAATCACACCCTTAAAATCCCTTCCACCAAACCACTTAAGGACAATGATCTTATGAATACCGAGTGCCACTCTGGTTTAATGCCCAAGGGGGAACACCTGCATGAGCAAACCAGGCTAAGCCCTTTTAAATCTAATCTGTGGATACTACTAGCCTCTCCCAGTATCTACGACTGCAGCACCTAAATGCTGACATTGACATCCATCTCTCCCCCCTCACAATCTATGCCCCCCATCTCCCACATTGTTCATCTCATCTCTACCACTAACTCCTCCCCATCCCATTCCCTGCTCCCACACCTCACCTCTCCCCTCCTTTCCCAACCCCCATGTCCCACTCTGGTCCTTCTACTACCTGATTACTGCCTATCTGAATCTGGGGCCATTACCCCCTCTGCTCGGCAGTGGTTCCCTAGGCCTCTTCTGTTCTTCCTGTCTCCCTCCCATCACCCCTTGCCCCATTCCACTCCACCTCACCCTTCTGGCCTCTGCCCCCCCACTTTCCACCCCTTCTGCCCTGCTTTGTACTCTTCTCAGTTTATAAAAAGTGAATCTCTGCTTTAAACTTTGGCACTTAGACAAAATAACAGTTGCACAAACCTGTTCTGGCTGTATTTTGTCCAAACAACTCTGATTGTTAGTGTGATTAGAACCTGAATCTCCATCTCTAAATGTACTATTACGTATTTTTGTTCCTTTCCCTTTGTAGTTCACCCTTAACTTGTAATTGTACCATTTGCTTCTGTTTGTCATTGACGTGGAACCTTTGTAAATGAGCCCCTGGCTCAAAGGTATTTCCGAACAATAAATAAATAAAACCACTTTAGCATCAGGCAAAAGTATAATGTATGCAAGGGGAAAAGAAGGTGTGTGTACATGAATACAGGCGCAATGCTATATTTAGTGCATTAGCGCCATGCAAAGTGTTTTTTCATGACTTAGTGCCACACTTTGCATGGTGCAAATTACCGCTGAGGAAAAAGTAGTCTTAACTCCTGGCAAACCAAGGTTGGGGGACCTGGACACAGCAGCAACAGGGAACAAGGCTGTCTGCAGCCAATAAGGAGGCAGTGTGGGCAGACTGCCTCCCTAGGCCATTCCATATGCACAGGCACCCAAACCATGGCATACAATGCAATTATGTTGCTTAGAAGCCAACCAGCCAGTCAGTGATAGAACTGCGCTGAAACAGCACCTGCAGAAGTAATGGTTTGCAATGTGACAATATTTTGCACAGTGTGAATTGTGTGTTGTGTTAATGGTCTGTGCTTAGTGTACTCTGTATCATCCCAGCCGCACATGTTGTGGATCTGGGAGACATCTGACACTGTGCCTCGGCCCAGTGTACTTACCCGGGCAACAAGGTGATAAATAAGGGATACATGATGGGCATGAGTGTGATATGGCAAATATTGTCACTCCTGCAGAGTGAGCTCTGCATATCTCATGAGTGCCTAAAGCACTCGTGAGATATCCAGAGCTCACGATGCAGGAGTGACAATATTTGCCATAGCACATGATCTGCCCATCATGTATTCGATATATACAATAGGGTCAAGAGTTTTAGAAGTTTTGTTATGCTGTCTTGTGTTCTGTTCCTGTTTATGTGTTTGCTCATTCTGTGTGTGAGCTTTTCTGAATGGGCTGGTAGTGTTATAAACTCTGGGAGACACGTGAGTGTGTTTTGCAATGCTAAATGAGTTAGTTTTAGGTAGGAGCGAGAAACAATTTTGTGAGGCTGTATTGTTTAGAAGTCTGGTTGCAGTGAAGTTGAGAGCATCACAGTAATTGTAATGAACTGAGAGGCAGAGTGTCAGAACAGCTGATACTGTTTTCAGTGGTAATTAAGTTAGCTGCAGGCAGAGTGCAGAGTGTTCTGTGAAATTGTGCTCTTTAGGATTCTAGCTGCAGTCAAGCTGAAAGTATCACAGTAATTGTAATGGGTGAGAATCAGAGTTTGAGGAACAAGTGAGAGTGTGTTTCAGTGATAGTTGGGTTAGCTGTAGGCAGTAGTTTAGACTGTTCTGTGAAGCTGTGCTGTTTAGAATTCTGGCTGCAGTCACAGCAATGAGCTTGAAGCTGGGTGGGGTAGGTGTGTTTTGTAATGCTCACTGTGTTAGCTGCAGGTAGCAGTGAGACCTCTGAAGTAGTTCTGCATTTGTTTCTATGGTAACAGCACAGGTGTTTCTTGCTTGCTGAGGGGAAAGCTGCCTAGAGTGATGACCTTTTGTGACCCGTGTGTGTAAATGGCTGATATCATCACAGTAGAGCAGAGGATAAAAATATCACACTGCAGTGGATGATACACTGTTTTATCTCACTTATGTACCACTCACCCCTATTGTATATACAAACATAGACAGGCACCGGCCAGGGTATAAACATGCTGCACACCGACGGCACCTCCTATGTTGCCATCATCTGCCACTGGTCCTAACCATGCCAGACATTAATTGGGTACCTGGTGCCCGGTGGACACCATGGCCGTGTGTCCATACAGCACACACCTGCAGACCACCCTTCGGTGGACACCAACAGAATCCAGCACACACATGCAGCACTGGGGGTTTGGAGGGTGCTGAGGGGAGGGTGTATGGGTGGCCAGGCTGCACCACATACTGGGTGCTACCACAAGGCTGAGACAATCTACGCAGTACAAATGGTCCAGTGTAAGGAATACCCCAACACCAGTGTGCCTGTTTGATGGTATGTATCCCCCAGCCACATACTGCACATCTGTACAGACACCACAGCACACACAGCCAGCCATGTATATGTCACTGTGAGTATCCCATGCCAGTGGTGCAGCATCTGTGGGTCGCACAACAGCATAACAGTAATGTCCACTGTCAGTATACACCTGCAAGATGGGCCTGTCACTGTGTAAGTTGCAGCAGCCATTGATGCCCTACACACCATAGGCATTGCTGTGTCCCTCACACTACTGGCCCCTTGCTACTGTAGCATCTGCTGTGCACTGTAGCAGGAACTACAGTTTGACTATTGCATAATGCACCACCACCAGTGCCTGTGTTGTATAATCCCCTGGGGCACAATATTCTATGCGGTTCTGTACAAATGTAGCCTGCAGCTACCACCATGCACTTCCAGACTGACCTACAGGTGGAGCTGTGGGCAGACCCAGCCAGCCCCTGTACTTGCAGACTGACCTATAGGTGGAGCTGTGGGATCCTACAATAGCATTGGGCAAACTGCATGCAAATCAGGCCATAATGAGATGCTAATCTAGATGTTTGCCCATGGACTGCCTAAGTAGGCTCATTTGCATGTCACTTTTGAATATAGCAAATGTTTGCCTAGGCAAATGTGATAGCACCAGGCAAACGTCTTAGCTCCGTGCAAAACCTGTGCAAATGTGCCTGTACTGCACAAACATTTCAGAAACATGGTGCATTTCTGCAGAATTTCACATGCACTGGTGCTTGCAGCTTTAATAAATCCACTCCTTTGCTAGCACACACATTGGCCACATAGTTATTTTATTTATTTTTCTATTTAAACACTTGTTGACCGAGATAGGCACACTGAGCCAAAGCTCGCTTCCAGGTGTGACCCGGGGGGCGGGTGAGTAGGAGAACATACAGAAAATCTCACAAAAAAATAGACATTTGGCAGTAATAGTGATATGAGAACACAACCAGTTTCAGTAGGATTACAAGCATTTTCAGGTCTTAGTGACATAAAGACATCAGTTACAATAATAATTCAAAATGCTAACATAAAGACATCAGTTATAAAATAATTCAGTGTTAACATAACATGTTAAACATGAAATATTTCCTGGACATGAGATAGCTTGGATAAACCCATTCACAAAAAGTAAGTCACACAGTGAGGACTAGGCAATTTTAAGTGCAGTGGTGTGGAGATAGATCACCTGGGACAGTGGCAAGGTGGAGGAAGCAGGTGGCATAGTTGTGTCTGGCAGGCGTGGTGAGAGGAGAAGTTTCTGATGAAGGTGGCAAGTTTGTTCCACAAGCTTGGGAGTTGGTAGGAGAAGGCAGCTTTGCCGGATGACAAGGATGGGTGAGGTAAGTGGAAAGAGCTTTCATTTCTGTGCTTCATTACGTATGGGGTGTCCGGGACCAGGGAGAGACTGTTGACCATGTAGGAAGGTAGCATGTCAAACCAGTATTTAGATATAAGTTTGATAGAGTGGATATAGCATCTGTGGAACAGTGGGGTTATGCCTAAGAGGAAGTAAAGTTCGCAGTGATGCGTTCTAAGGGGTGAGTTGGTGGCAAGGTGGCAAAAAGAGTTTAGGAGGGTGTCAAGCTTGGATAGGGTGGTTTCTGGGGTAAGGTTTACCTTTAACTCCCTTCACATCACTGCACTGGGCTGCTGTTGTGGTTTGTACTTCCTGGTTGCTATATTCAGAGCTGTCATATTTCCTGGGTTATTTTTATGCTGCACTCCCAGCCCAATTCCTTTGCACACTATATTCAGCAGGTTTAGCACCAGGGTCTATCCCTTTTGAAAATAGTGGGCTATTGGTTCTGGGCTAATTTAGCATGCCAGTCAGTGCTATAATAGCCCCGGGGCAAAGTTTTGAATAGCTGGCCCCAGATGTATAGCTGTACATTTGTCAATATTAGCTGTTGTTTCATTATTACGTGCCCAGTATTCGATTGTCATAAGGTCCTGTCTGAACTTTTGATTGTTTCCTCTGTATCTACTTTAGATGAAATTTTAGTATCATCAGCACATTTACTAATCTGACTGATAACACCCTTATGTAGATCACAGATATATATTCCAAGTAGTGTTGGTCCCAGCACAGAACCTTGGGGTACACCACTAGTGACCTCTATGCTGCTTGAAATTGTATCTACTATCCTAACATTTTGGGATCTATTATTTAACCAACCTTCTACCCACTTAACTGTATAGCTGTTCATAGGTTCATAAGTACCAAAACAGGTCAGTCTGCAACTAGATCCATGCTAGACCCACTTCATATCAGTGGTGATAAGCCTAAGACTTATCTCCCGTATATTTAGCCAATCTTTGCTTGAAGGATGTTATACTTGGTGCCCCAACAACTTCCGCTGGAAGCACAGTCCAAACATCCACCTCCTGATAACCATGCCCTCTAGTTAGTCTCTCAATAAATGTTTTTTTATTCAGACCTGCGGACTCAAACAGCACTTCATCCTGAAGCGACTTACACACAAAGCAAAGATCCCGTCTCATAATTCATTGTCATAGAGAAGAGGCCCAGCTGCTGTAATCTCTCTTGATAACTTTTATTTTTTACTATTCTAACTTTTTTTGTCATCCTCCTCCTCTGGACTTTTTCCACCATTTTTTTCCACCAACTGGGGGCTAGAGAATGGAGCACCATATTCCAAAATTGGTCTAGCAAGTGATCTATACAGTGGTACCAAAACTTCACTACTTCTACTTTTTATATTTCTCAAAATGTTTCCCATCACCCAGTGTGTTTTTTGTGTGGTTTCTTTAATATGTGCTTCAAAACTCAAGTTATCAGAGATGACAATACCCAGGTCCCTTTCATTAACTGTACTGGATATTTTCTCATTATTAATTTTATACTCAGCTTGGCTGTTAATTAACCCGAAGTGCAAGACTTTGCATTTCTTTATATTACATTTCAATTTTTGTTTATTTACCCATATTTCAAGTTCCTTTATTTGTTGTTGAAAATTATTTATTGCCTCTCCATTATTTACTGTGGCCCCCACTTTGGTATTGTCGGCATATTTCCTCAGCCATGCTCTGCCAGATACCTGCATACTTGAAACAAATATGACAAACAATACAGGGCCCAAAACTGAGCCCTGTGGAACTCTACTGGACACACTCCCATAACCCCTAAGTTGTACTCTCTCTGTGTCCTATATATTAACAAAGATTATATCCATTTAATCAAACATGGGTCAGTTTCATGACTCTCTAAGGTATCTATTAACTTCTGTTGTGAGACTAAGTCAAATGTCTTGGAGTAATCTAGATAGATAATGTCCACTGGAAGCCCTTGGTCAAGGCCCTGACTAACTGGTTCAAAAAAATCAAGCAAGTTACTCACACAAGAGCTCCCTCTACCTAATCCATGCTGAGTAACATCTACATGCACTCTCTCTGTTTAAAGTTGTCCTCTAGGAATGTTTTTATGAACCCCTCCATTAATTTTCCCACTACTGAAGTGATGCTAATTGGTCAATAGTTTTCAAGCATTGCTTTGTCTCCTTTTTTATGAATGGGGGTTAAATGAGCCACTCTGCAATCCCATAACACAGTACCTTGTTCAAGAGCCCTATTAAACAATAAGATCAGGGGCCAGCCAACTCCTCTGCTGCTCTATTGAGAATATTTGGGTGAAACCCGTCTGGCCCACTGGATTTGGGTATATCAAGTTTTCTTAACTTATCATATACCTTTTTCTCTGTAATAAAGAACTTTTGACTGGGTGCACATGCAGTATTTTCCCATTTACTGTTAGCCAATACATCCTGATCTTGATACACACTGAGTAAGAATCTATTAAATCTAGTTGCCATTTCAGTCTTGTCTGAGAGAATTCCATCTCCTTCCTCAAGGTTTGATATATTTCTACATCCATTCCTCCAACTGCCTACATAACTTCAATTCTAGTTCTAGCGTTTGGTTTTTTTTGATTAATAAACTGTGAGACACCTCATCAAATGCTTTTTAAAAGTCTAAGTAGATGATATATACTGGGCAGTTCTTACTGATACTATTACTAACATTTTTATAAAACGTAACCAGATTGGTATTGAACGATTGGCCTTTTCAAAAAACCTTGTTGTGTGTTATCAATAAGTTCTTTACTTTCTAGCTCATGATCTATTTTTTATTTTAATATTTTTTCTATAACCTTGCACATGGTGGATGTAAGGCTGATTGGGCGGTAATGATCTGTTTTATTTTTGTTCCCTTTTTTGTGTATTGGCACTACTGTGGCCCTGCGCCAGTCATCAAGTACCTCACTTTCCTTATAAGATTTATTGAAAATGATTGTTATGGGACATAATAACTCATTTAGGGTTTGTTTAATAAAGTAAGTATTCAGTTTATCTGGGCCTGGTGCTGAGTTATTTTTGAGGGCTAGAACAGTAGCTTTGATTTCATCAGATGTTATATTTTCATAGTTATTAATGTAGTGGTAGGTTATGCTATTTTAATCTTTTTTTTGAGAAGACTGACCCAAAATAATCATTAAAGGTGTTACCTATTTCAGTTCTATCACCAATTTCAACCCCATTCTTAATTACTGATGTAATCATAGAATCACTATTTTTGTTTGAATTGATGTAAGCATAAAATGCTTTGATGTTTCCTTTGGATGCTGATAGTTCAAATTAAATTTTTTTCCTTTCTTTTTTATGAACTCTTTTGTTTTTGTTTTTTATTCATTTTTATATTTAATCTTATTCTCTTCAGTTTGTGACTGTTTAAGGTTTTTAAAGGCCGTTTCCTTTTTTTATTTGTTTCATGATTCTTGATGTTAACCATATTGATATTTTCCCTTTATTGTTTCTGTTTTTTTAATGGAATATATAACTGCTCAAGTTCATATATATCTTTCAGCAGCATCCAGTACTCATTGGTTTGGAGGTCAGAGAATAGTGCTTCCCAATCATAGTCATGTAATGCTTTTTTAATTTTAATGTAAACCCCCTTGTTGTAGTTAAATTTGTATGCATTATGCTTAACATTACTTTTATGCTTGCTGATGGAAAAAAGAACTGTGTTATGGTCACTGTTACCTATAGGTTCTGCTATCTCAATGTTAATTATATCCATTGGTAAGTTAGTTAGGACAAGGTCCTGAATATTCTTATCCCTAGTAGGTTCAGAGACCATTTGCTCATGCCCCAAAGTTAAAAATTCATCTAGGTATCTAGGTTCAAACTGAGAGGTAGCTGTCAGGTTCTGCCAATCAATACCAGGTTGGTTCAGATCACCGATAAGAACTATATCTGACTTGTTTAGAAGTTCAGTTATTATATTAATCAGTTGTAGGCCATAAAATGTATCAGCTGTTTGATGGTGGTCTATAAACATTTTCTATTATTAATTTTTTCCATTTTGATGTTCAGTTTCCACACAGCAGCCGTCTATATTGGGACCATCATCAGGCTGAATAGGAATTTTAACAGTCCTTATTGTATGTTTGGCATATATACATACACTTCCGCCTTTCTTACAGTCCCTATTTTTTGTAATAAAGAATATATCCTGGTAGGGCATTATGCCATGAAGATGCCTCGTCCCACCACATTTCTGTGATGTCTGCTATATTAGTGTATTTTTGCTCCATTATTTCAGCAAGTTCACTTATTTTTGTAACATTTAGGCTTCCGGCATTGCCCATATGGAATTTATACCCATTACCAGGTGTTGAAGGATCTATTGATTTCTGCCCTGTCTGCCCCTGTGTATCTAGTTCAAATGCTTTTCAAAGATTGATATTGTGTTTTTCCCCAGAATGTGGCTACCTTTTTTACAGAGGTGCAATCTGTCCCAGATGAATAGATTATTGTCATTACTAAACCTCTCCCAATGTATAATACATGTTATTTTATTCTTTAACGTCCATTTCCTTAACAATTAATTTATTTGTTTAATTTTGTTCAGCTTATCCATCGTGGCTCATGCTACTGGCAACATTTCTGATATACAAATTTCATAATCATTTGTCCTCAGGGTGTTTTCCAGTGATATATAGCTATTTTTAACATCTTCTACGGTAACTTTTTTAATGTCGTTGGTACTGGTGTGTGGTACCTCCAGCAGATTACTACCAGCATCTCACACCACCTGAAACTTGAACAAGTCCTGCTTTGTTTGTCTTGCTTGCAAATCTGGCCATCTATATATTTTATAATAGAGTCCCCTAAAACTATTACCTGTCTAGTGTTTAAGTTTTTGTTGTTAGCATTAACATCCCCTGCAGGTTGCTCCATTTCCATTAACTCAATGTCAACATTGTCTGTGTTACTCCGTTCTGAGACCAATGTGTCACTCACTCACTTGTTCTTCACAATATTGGGATTTTGAATGTTCAAAGAGCATGTGCTAGTAGTGGCAATGGTGGGAATCAGGAGAACCGTGCCTTGACCAGCTTTGTCACAATGAACTTGTGCAGAAATAACCATTGTTTTCTTATTCTCAATAATATTGTTTTGTGACTTAGTTGGGAGAGGGGAGTAACTTTTTGGCTTGTTTTTATCTTCACTAATTGATTCTTCCGACCCAGTGATTGTTTCAACATGATCTGCTAGGGGCTGAAAAGTGTTATGGAGTGGAATGCTGAAGTCCATTGCTCTGCATCCCTTTTGGTTTTTATTTTTATTAATTACTGGTCTCCACTCATTACTCATCATCACCACTGTCTTCCCCCCTTCCTCTTTTTAGAGGTAGATGTAGGCTGCATCTTCCTGCTGCTTTGATATGCTTAATGGAGTGCTGACCGTCTTTTGCCTCTGGTAAATGTGTTTTGGTTATTAATAACACTCTGACTACACAAGGCAGGGAAAATAGATCAATATGAGCCAGAGTAGGCAAGCAAAGTTAGTTATAATGACCCAGGTGAGGGTCAGCAATGATTTCAGGAACAGTGGCTGTGCTCAGACAGGACAGCTTTGAGCCCTTTCTTAAATCCACTCAGTGAAGAACGGTCCTGAAAGGTAGGAGGGAGAGCATTTCAAAGGTAAGGTGCTGAGGTAGCAAAGGCAGAGGGGATCTTTCCCCCACAGAATCTAAGTCTAGGTACCTCCTGCAGGCTATTACTGAAGGAACACAGGGACTACCTTGTGGATTTAATTTTTATTATGTTGCATACTCTGACAAATATTCCCTTACCAGGGACTTCAAGTTCACTGACACCAACATGGTTTTTACCAACAGGACCCAGGAAAAATCAGTTTCTTACCTCCTCCTTTGCACAAGGTCAGGAAGGTCAAACACAATAACTGTTGGTAGAGTGCCCCCTCAGAGATGGACTGCAAATGGAGTCCAGCGGAAATAGTTAAATTACCCTTTTAAATAAAAAAATAGTCACTGATTCTATAAAAATGGATGCTTTATTAAAAGACAAGTATTTACAACAGGATTTATTTACAGTCAGACAGAAGGATTACAGTATACTAGAAATGAAAATAAATGAAGTTACACCAGAAAGGTGGCAAACAGAAGAATCTGAATTATTCTCACTTTAAAATCTATTCATTTACATGCTGCTGTCTGAAGAAAACACTATTCCCTAAGCTGGGTAGCTTGTGTATTGAGCGACCATGATTGAGCACTTTCAAAAAGGGTGACTCAATCTTGGTGCTTTTACACAGAGATACTGGCAGGGAGGGTGACAGGATGGAGAGTCTGAGAATATAGCGACATCCTGTCACTATGTATACACACACATGGGCGGGGGAGAGACGATGATGGGCAGAAGGGAAGGGGGGGTTTGTAGGGCATAGTGTGGCAGTGGGTTGCTGAGCTGGCCATGTAGCATGGTGGGGTGGTGGCAGGCTATGGTTGGGAGGGTGGCAGCTTTGGTTCTGGGTACCCACTCGCTTTTTGCCCTGGTTTTTTTTTTTTTTATTGTTACGTTTTGCACCCCCCACTATGCACCCTCCTGGAGTTAAGAATCCTTTAGTAGGGGGTGCGGAAGGCACAGCCTCCCACATAAAAAATAAATTCCAAGTATCTGGCACCATTTTGCTGTGCACTACAAGTCTACATTGGTGAAATTCATTTTCGGTGATGTAGACTTGCTCAAACAGTGATTGCTGTTATGCAGTCGCTATTATGACATAGAACCCCTAAGCTACCTTTCTTACCAGACCTCTAGCTCTGGGGTTTCAGATGTTCCAAGTCCAAGAGGAAGTGCTTTCTTACAGCACCTCAATTTATTTCTTTTCTGACTGAGGGAGGTGGTTTTGCCCCTTTGAGTGACAGTTTACCACTGCCCCCACCCCGAAATGGCTGTGCCTGTTTATGTATATGTGTGTGTGCGTGTGTGTGTGTGTGTGTGTGTGTATGTGGTGTGTATGTGGATGGATGGATGGATGACATCATTCAGGCCAGCTGGCTCACTCCACACATTCCCTGCTCTGTCCACTTTTATGATTCGGTTTTGAAGAATGTCCAAGCTGTGTAACCCCACACTTCTTGCCTTTTAAACTGACTGAAGCATTTAAAGTGATACTCTCCCATCTGCCTTACAGAATTTGAGACTGAGTGTTCATGAGGGAAGATTCCTCTGATCAATTTTAGCCAATGTTTCCCATAAGACCTGTTTGGTCATGTGACATCAGAAGCCATGTTTTGTGCCCATTTTTGCAAATAGCACAACTTACAACACAAGCATGACTGTATTTACAAAGGAAATTAACAAAGAGAAATTAATTCATTACTCTAGTCACATGTCCATCACATCTCACCCCCTTCAAGAAACAAAAGCTTGTTCCTTTTTGGTGACCCCCAAGAGACACTACCATTCATGTAGGGCCTAGGGAGCACCTAGAAGAACATGCCATGCAATCACCCCTGTCTCTACAGTCCATCTGCATTGGCATTCAGTTCCCCACTTTGGTGTTGAATAATTATATTATATGACTGTAGTACCAAACTCAAGTGCAATAAATTTTTATTTGTAGTTCTTTTTCCCTATTTCTCCCCTGTTTCCGGTGCCCCAGCACATGGGCATCATGCATGCTTGGAGGTGAAGCCAGCTCAGACCCTTCTGCCCCTCCCCTTGACTATTGCTGGAGCTTCCTCTGGTCGGCACATCCATCTATTCTCCACAGGGTGGCTGCTAATGGCTGGGGAGCCCCAAGTCCCTCTCAGGAGGAAAGAGCTGCCTTGCAGCAGCTCAATCTCACTCCTTGCCCTCCCCCCAGCTGTCCCCTGACAACCTTGGCACATTCCCAAACCCAGGTTGCCAGTGCAGTGCAAGGTGTGTCATCCAGCACCTCAACTCTCAGTGCCACCGGGCCAGCTCAGTTCAATAACTTTATGTTTTGCCTACTAGTCCTATGGAGCCATGTCAAGGGGTTATGATCTGTGACCACAGTGAACTCCATCCCATGCAGATATGGCTGCAGCTTCTGAAGGGCCCACGCTGTCCCCAGACCTTCCCTCTTCACTGTGGCATATGACTGTTCCCTGGACAAAAGCTTCTGACTCAGATACACTATGGGGTGCTCCTCCCCCTGCAGTGTAACCTGGCTCAGGATGACACCCAGTCAATGGTCCAAGGCATCCATATGCACTATGAACTTAAGTCATAATTGGGGCTAGCAAACACAGATGACTCACATAATGCCTCCTTAACCGTCAGAAGGCAGACTCACAGTACTCTGGCCAGAGAACTTTTTCAGACATTCTCTTTTTTGTCAGGTCTGTCAGGGGCTTGGCCACATCACTGTAGTGAGAGACAAACCTCCTGTAGTACTCTGCTGTTCCCAAAATTGCCCTTACCTGTTTCTTTGTGATAGGAGTGGGCCAGGCCTGGATGGCATCGACCTTCACTGGCTCTGGACAGATGCATCCACTGTGCCAGTGCCCAAGGTAGGACAATTCCACCATGCCTATTTGGCATTTCTCCACCTTAACTGTCAGCCCTGTGGCCTTCTGTCTGTGGAACACCTCCATCACATTCCTGACATGATCCACCCATGTCTGGCTATTAATGGCAATGTCATCTATGTAAGCCAGTGCATATTTACCTTCCCCTGCCAAGATATGATTCACAAGCCTATGGAAGGTTGTGGCCGCATTCTTCATCCCAAATGGCATTACTCTGAATTCAAATAAGCCATATGTGATAATGAAGGCAGACCTCTCCCTGGCTGTGAGGGTTAATGGCATCTGCCAGTAGCCATTTGTCAGGTCTATTGTGGTCAGGAACCAGGCTCCCCCAGACATTCCAAAGTCTCATCCATTCTTGGCATGGGGTAGGCATCAGACTCCATTCAGCTGTTGAGCCTCTGGTAGTTGACACAGAATCATGTGGTACCATCCTTCTTGGGGATCAGGACCATGGGCTAAGCCCAGGGGCTACTGGACTCCTGGATCACTCCAAGGGCCAGCATCTCCCTGAGTTCCTCAAGCATAGAAACATAGAAACATAGAATTTGATGGCAGATAAGGACCGCTTGGCCCACCCAGTCTGCCCATTTCCCTACCTGATGGATAAGCTTCAGATCCTAGTTAACCAGCAGCCTACTTCTTCCTACCCCCACCCCCTAGAATTGCCTTATGACTGTCCCATGCATGCTTGAATTCCACCAGCATGGTCTTCTTAACCCCCTTGGGTACCCTGTAGGGGGATTTCCTCAGCTGAACTTTGGCCCCACTGTCCACATGGTGTTCAGCCATTGTGGTGTACCCTGATTTCTCTGTGAACATGTCCCCAAATTCTTGCAGCACCCCTCTCTTCTCCTCAGCCTGGGCTGGTGTCAGCTGCCTGAGAGGGTGAGATTATTTAGTGAGAATCCCTCCTGGGTTTCCCTGAAGAGTTCTACCAGGGGATCAGCCTCGTTCCCCTCCTCTGGTGCTCTGCACATGGCAAGGATCATGTCCTACCTATCACAGTAGGGCTTCATCATGTTCACATGAAATACCCTCCGCTTGTGCCTTCTGTCAGGCAGCCTGCAGTATAACTAACATCACTCAGCTTCCTGATTATGGAGAATGGACCCACCCATGCTGTCCACAGTTTATTGTGTTGGACTGGGACATGTACCATCACTTGCTGTCCAACTTTGTACTCTCAGGCTCTGGCTCCATAGTTGTAGCAGGCTTTCTGTTGTTATTGTGCAGTGGCTAAGTGCTCCTGGGCAAGCCCCATGAGCTCCTTCGGCCTGGCTCTGAAACTGAGGATGTACTCCACAAAAGACTTCCCTTGGGAGGCATGGTTACCTTCCCATTAATCTCAGACTAAATCTAGGGGCCCCTTCACCCTGTGACCAAACAGGAGCTCAGAGGGTGATAATCCTGTGGACTCCTGTGGGATTTCCCTGTTTGCAAACAGGAGGTGAGGCAAATATTTGTCCCATTTCATTTTGTGCTGGTCTGCAAATGTCCTGAGCATTGTTTTAAGGGACCCATTAAACCACTCAACCAGACCATTTATCTCTGGGTGATAGGGTGAAGCATGGAACTGTTTAACCTTGCACTTCCTCCACATACTGGTCATTAATGATGACATGAAATGTGTTCCCCGGTCTTACAAAATCTCCTGGGGAAACCACTCTCAGTTAAAGATTCCCGGGAGCTCATCAGCCATGTTTTCTGCCTCAGTGGAGGACATTGCCACTGCCTCAGGGTACCTGGTTGCATTATCCACCACAACCAGTATGTTTCATTTGCCCGTGTGACTTGGGGTACTTAAGGGCCCCACTATGTCCACAGCTGCCCTCTTAAAGGGTTCATCAGTAATAGGCAGGGGCACCAAAGCTGCCTTAGCCTTGCCCCCAACCTTTCCAACCGGCTGGTACTGTGGGCAAATCCAACAGTAATTTGCCATGTCTGTGTACATGCTTGGCCAAACAAAATTGTTGGCAAGCCACTTTTTCATGTGGTTAATACTCAGATGGCCTGAAAAAGGAATGTCATGGGCCAGGCCCAGAAACTGCTTTCGGTAGTCCTGGGGGACTACCAGCTGCTGGAGTACCTCTCCCTCTAGTTCCCTTTGAGGTGTATACTCCCTGTACAACAGCCCATTCTCCCAATAAACTGACTTTTTACTCCCTTGACAGGTCTCAGCACTATCTGCTATCTCTCCCAGTTTTTGGAGGGTAGGATCAGTACTCTGTGCCTTGCCCAGATCCTCCCATCTGACCCTCCCAATTTACCCTTTAGGAGAAAAGCTGCAGCTGGCAGTGACTGCCTCTGCTTGCAACTGGGGCTCAGGACTGCTACTCCTAGCTAGCCCCTCCCCACACTATCCACTTCCTCAGTTGCTGAGGGATGGGTCTGCACAGACTGTGTCACCCCCTCCTCACCCTTAGATGCTTGCCCTTTTGATTGGCTATGGGTAGTAACATATACTAGGTTTTCCCTGTTAACAAAATCATTCCCCATGATCACATCCACAGGGAGATCAGGTACAACTCCCACCTCCTGTACCTCATGTCCACCCTTCCAGCTCAGGAAGACCCAAGCCATTGGCACGTGGACAACTAGACCAGTGACTCTCTGAATCTTGAAGAATTGCCTTGCAGAATCTGCTCCACCTGGATCAGATTCTACCTTACCATGGAGATGGAGACACCAGTGTCCCTCAATCCCTATGTTACTGTCTCATTCACTAGAATAGGGTGCATATGCTTGGTGGAGTTTGGTGGCACCACAGTGTGTGCGCTGTTTACCAACTGTGGTGTACTGCCTTAGTCACCCACTTTCCCAGGATTTTGCCCTTTACTCCTGTTTTTAGAGTAGTCATAGGATAGATGCACCACTTTCTGGCAAATCCAGCATTCTTTTGCCCCCGGCTCCTTGTTCCCCTTATAATGAGTGGGTTCTATTTTGGGCTTGGGTGCAGGCTAGTATCCTTTAGGCTGCCCTCCCTGGGTCCCCTTAAAATCTTGTGCTGCCGCAATCCATAATTCATATGCTGAAAATGTGGTTTGCTGGTCAAATACAAATCAGCACTTTCTGCTGCCTCCTTTGTGGAGTTGCATGCCCAGTCCAACAGCCATATGTGCAAGTCATCAGGTACAAGTTTAAGAGATGGTTCCCTTACATTTAAATCTTTAACTTGCTCTACAGTTCTTGCCCTAGCCCCATCTACCCAATGGTTTAAATAAGCACACATTTGGACATGCAGTTCTACATAGCTGTCTTCTGGGCCATTACTTAATTCTCTAAATTTCTATCCATAAGCCTCAGGAGTCAGTTCAACACATTTTAATATCATTCTTTTAACTTTATCATTGTCCATGCAATGATTATCATTCAGTCGAGCAAATGCATGCAAAGCATGGCCAGTAAGCAATGGGGTCAGGTGGATCATCCAAGAAGTCTTGTCTAATTTAAACTGCCCACAAACCTTCTCAAATAAATTTAAAAACAAATTCATACTTTCTCCCTCCTAGTATTGCGGGAACATTTTAGAATTAATTGTGGCTTCATGGGTTGAACTCCCTTTACCATCACTTACAGTTTGTCATGGTGTTTATTGGCATAGTTTCTCCATCTCAGTCTTGTGCTTTCTCTCTGTCTGCTTGTTCTTTTTCTCGCATAAGGATCTCATGTTGGCAAATCTTTTCTCTTTCCTCTTCCTCCAGTCTTATTTTATTCCTTTCAGCATCCAGCCTTGCCCTCTGCAGTTCAGGATCCTTCAACACAAACTCTGCCTTCAGAATCTCAAGCTGAGGTTGATTGGGCTGCACAGCTTTCCCAGCTTGTGCCACAAGGTGCTCCTTTTGCTCAGCCACTGTGACATCAGTCTCGCTACCTGGGTCACTGTCATCTGTGACTACCTGCTGACCAGGTACTGGGCCATGCCCATCTGAGACTATCTGCCCCTCCTGCAGCTGGTCATGTGGCAACATGGCTTCCATGAGTGTACTCTTTGTCAAGTTCTTATGGACATTCCCCCTCTCTGCGCACAGCTCATGAAGCTGCTATACATGAAATTTGACATATCTTGAGTAGCTTCTATTATCTAGCTATGCTGCACTAAGCTTTCTAGAAATAAAAAAAAAACAGTAGTAAACAATGCAACCTTTTAAAATCCTGTTTTGTGACTGTTAAGGTATATTTCTGCTGGCACTCTGTCACCAGTGTGCTGGGTAAAGCTTTACTTCTCCCTCAGAGTTCCTGCCTCACAGGAAAGCACACTGTGCATTGCTCTGCACCACATTAGTACCAGCTGCAACACTTATCCAACCACATTGCCACCAATGTGGCAAAAATTACCTTACCAGGGACTTCAAGTACACTGCCACCACTGTGGGTTTTAGCAACAGGACCCAGGGAAACCTGTTTCTTACCTCCTCCTCCTTTGCACAAGGTTCAGGAAGGTCAAACACAATAATTGTGGGTAGAGTGCTCCTTCAGAGATGGACTGCAGAGTCTAGCAGAAATAGAACTGCCCTTCTGTATAAAACAAGCATTCACTGATTCTTTAAAAATAGATGCTTTACTAGAAGTCTACAAGTATTTACAACAGAATTTATGTATAGTCAGACAAAAGGATTACAGTTTACTAGAAATTAAAATAAATGAAGTTACAGCAGACAGGTTGCAGACAGAAGACTCTGTATTATTCTCACTTCAAAACTTATTCATTTACCTGCTGCAGTCTGAATAAAACATTATTCCCTAAGCTGTCTTTTTTACCAGATTTCAAGCTGCAAGGCTGTGGGGTTCCATGTGGTCCAAGTCCAAGAGGAAGTGCTCTATTACAGCACCTCAGTTTATTTCTTTTCTGACTGTGGGAGGTAGTTTGGCCCCTTTGAGTGACAGTTTACCACTGCCCCTAAAAATGGATGTGCCTGTGTATGGGTATGAGTGTGTGTGTGTGTGTGTGTGTGGTATGTGTGGATGGATGGATGGATGATATCATTCAGGTCAGCTTGGTCACTCCACCCCTCATCCACTTTTATGATTCTGTTTTGAAGAATGTCCAAGGTGTGTAACCCACGGTTCTTGCCTCTTAAACTGACTGAGGCATTCACACTGGCAATCTCCCATCTGCCTTACATAATCTGTAGCTGAATGCTCCCAAGGGGACATTCCCTTGATCAACTTTAACCAATGTTTCCCAGAAGACCTGTTTGATCATGTGACATCAGAAGCCATGTTTTGTGCCCATTTTTGCAAACAGCATAACTTACAACACAAGCATGACTACAGTATATTTATAAAGGAATTAACAAAAATAAATTAATACATTAATCTGGTCACATGTCCATCACACATACCCTCTCCTCTCCTCTCCTCTGCCTGGCCTTTAAGCTTGTCAAGGGTCCCTTTCCTGTTGCACAATCTGGCTTTTAGTTTTGTAATTAGTAGTGACAGCAGTGCCTTGCAGTCGGCTTCTTGTTATGGTGCTAAAATGGCAGAGCTGTTGTCAAAACATGGCAGTTGCTCTCATGCTGGTGCTCATCATGTTTATGCCCTATGCTTTAAATAAATGTGCATCAAATGAAACAAAAAAACAACCTCTAACATCACAACCTCTATGATGTTATGCAGTCCAGGAATCCAACTAGAGTGGGTGACATATGCACTGATTTTTACCTGTAGGATATCTGTTATGTAAGTCAAAATATTCTGTAATAATGATAGTGTAAAGAACAGAGACTGACACCACTGTTCAATTTAATTTATTTACATGTGTTTTATGCCAGATTTGTTCACTTTGCTAATATATGTATCTATAAACACATTTGCCATTGCTCTTTTAGCCCACCAACTCTGTCCAGAATGTATTGTAACAGGTTCTTAACAAAGGAAGGTGACCATCAAAGCTTTTGTATGGTTCATATTGATGTGTTCTATATAGGTGATGCATCTCGGCTGGGCTATCATGAGTAAATAAATTCTAACAAAATGAATAAAAAAACACCATGTTCTCAATGAAATACATAAATGCAAAACAGAAACAGTATGTTGTTCACAACCAACACAAATATACTGTCAGCTGCTTGCTCTGATCCTCAGTCCAATTTGTTTTACATACAGCTTGCTGGTCTAGCTCTTGACACTTGATAGGTAAGTTTCTAAAAATACAGAGCTGTTGCAAAGGAATAAAGAACCCTGTCAACTCTAATGCACTCCTGCACACCCTCATTCTATGAGAACTGCATACATACTTGCTTTTGTATCCCCCCGGTCCTGCAATGAATATATTTGTTGCCTGGGAGTCACTGTGAGTAAACAGCATGCACTGCAGTGTGAAAAGGGAGGCAATGTGGACAGTTATAATGTTGTTCTGTGAACACAGCATGAACCTTTTGGGTGGGTCTGTTTCTTTTTCTTTCTTCAATTTTTTTTTTCTTTTACTCTCCAGCCCCTTTGGTCAGGACAAAGAAAATAGTGTAGTGATGGTGGGGGAGAGAGAGAGAATATAGTGCAGTGGGGGGAGGGGGAGAAGAAGGAAACACATTGTTGTGAATGGCAGGATGAGGACAGATTTTTAGGAAGCTTCATTCCACTCCCTTGCAACAACACCTCTGCATTAGGAATTCTAGTCAGACCCCTTCTTCTAGTAGAATTATGTCAGCAAAGCATTATTGCACAATACAGTCATAAAAAGGAGTTAGATGTCTCGTTTGTTTCTAGGACTGCTATTTTGTTGTAAAATCTTCTGTTATTTGAACAGAAGCTGTGACATTTTGAGCATGACTGTGATTTTGGCTGCATATAAAAATGTATTCATAGGTACAACATAAATGCCCCACCCAAAAAAAAGTCTCTATTAGATTGTATGATTTTGTTTCATGCTTTAACAGCTTATGTTAAAACTATACAATCTTCTCTGGTGACTTTAACATAGATTGGTTGGGGAAAGTAAATAAAATATATAAGAATACAATAAGTGATTTAAAAAGGTCCTATGAAGAAGCTAAGAAGGAAATAACAGATAGGTTCATCGTTAGAGGATATGAACCAGAGATTCTACTGAATAATATACATTTGGTTGACAATATTGACAGGGAATCAGTATTAGACTCCAACCTACAAAATAAAGAAGATGTGGACAAATTAATTTTCATCACTGAATTTAACCCTTTGGCTCCTAAAATAAGTAAAATTATTCACAAACATTGGAATATTATCAATTCAGATCTCAGGTTGAAAGATATAGGACAAAATCATCCATTGATTTCGTATACTAAGGGACAGAATCTAAAGGATTTGTTGGTTACATTGTACATTCCACAAAAAATGCAAGCGTACAGCAAGATTGGTTGCCTTCATTTCCTAAAGGAAACTATTGCTGTGGAAGGTGTGTACATTGTTCCAACACGTCTGATGTTAAATGTTTCCATCATCCGAGATCCGGGAAAAGCTATGAGATAAAATCTTTTATTAATTGCAATACCCAGGGAGTAATATACATGCTAACTTGTCCCTGTGGTTTGTCCTATGTTGGTCAGACAAAGACAAATTTAAAGTTAAGAATTGGAGAACACAAAGGAGCCATTAGAAATAAAAATATGGATTATGCAATGGCACGACACTATCATGAATTAAAACATGGGTCCCTTGCTACCCTTAGATTTACTGGCCTTGAAAAAGTAGATGTGGGATTTCGAGGTGGAGATCTGAATTCTAAACTTCTACAAAGGGAAGCTTTCTGGATTTTTGAACTTAACACCATGATCCCCTTTGGTCTGAACAACGACTTTCCAATATATAGCTATATGTGATTTTGATGTAAAGTTTAGTATATTGTGGATATGACTTGTCGTGCTCTGTCCACAATAGGGTGACAAGACTTTTCAGCTCTGTCCCCCTTTGGTGCCTTTTGCTATATATTTTTAGGTTTTTTTCTTTATTTAGTTTATTAATATTGTCTATAGCATTTTTTTTGTTTAGGGTTAAGTGGTGGCACTTTTATAGTATTTGTGGCCATGACTTTTCGTGCTTTAGCCACGATGTTTATTGGGAACATGACTTGATCGGCTCTGTTCTCATTTATAAGGTTGGAAGTAATATTGTGATTATCACACAAATCTTTGTATTTTCCTTTAAATTTGTAGATTTTGATAATAATTGTTGTCGGTAATTTTTCTTAATATCTCTCTGTCCCTTTAAGCGCAGGAGTGTATTTAAGAAGATGGGATGTATCCACGTCATGCTCTGATGAAGACTGGTTTAGTCGATATGTAAGCGCATCACTGCTTGACGTTTGTTGTCTCTTCTGGGTTCTCCGTGTGTCGGCCAGCTGCTCGAAGTTGCGGCGTGCATGGCGTGTACAGCGTATAAGGTGAATGTATGTTTTGGGCATTCAGACAAGGACAGTGGTATGATTTTCAAATCAGTCTTTTATTCCTATGATGCTACTCAGTTGTGTTGTCTGATATACGCCTTTTCGAACTACAAGCTTTATACAAGTTTTTTCGCCAGCTGTATGCCATGTCTTTTTTAGCCTTTGACTCTTTTGTTTGAATAGCACTGTTTTAAAGTGGCTTTTGGCATTTTTTTGCAATGTTTGCCCACACATTATATTTGTATATCAGTCTCTCTCTTTTTACAGTTGAAGCCCTGAGGAGCATTCACTATGAGCATTCACTATGAGAGACTGTACTATGTTTAATGTGGTGCCATTTGATGATGTTTTTTGTATATAATAAAAGCCTTGAGTGTTTTTGACACTTTAATTTCTTCAGTGCTGACCCCATTTATATTCATTTACATTGTATTTTTTCAGCTCCTGGGGTATTAAGTGCACTCCTCTGTTTCGAGACCCCTTTGGTCCATGTGTTTTCATGGACCTCCTTTTCTTTTTGTACTGATTTAAACCTTATTCAAGTGATAACTGAACTGACTCAGATTAATTACCAGAGTGACAATGATTCACTGGTTGGCTTCCTGTTTCAAAACCTCATAGAATCACTAATATTGCAGTCCTATCTGACTCATTGAGAGATCATGCCCCTTTGTTTTGTCATTGAACTGTAAAGTTGTCAAAAGTGACCACTATTTCATCTCTTGAGCTTCAAATTTGCCTAGAAACTAAGCTGAAGCTTTTAAGCAAGCATGTTTGCAAGTGGTTTGGTCCTTTATGGATAACATTCTTTCTGCTGATGTATTACCTGATTTCTTAAGGCATGAGTTTTATAAAATGTGTCAACAATATGTTACCCTAAAGAAAATAAGGCCAAAAGGTAATATCTTAAACAGCTTCCCCTGAATTAAAGAATTTGATGAGGTTGATGATCCTGAGAGAGAGGAAATAGAAAACCGTCAGGGAGACAAAAGAGTCTAACCGCTTAATTGAATTTAGACAACTACAAAACAAAATTACAAAAAAAAAAAAACAACCAGGGAGAAGTCATAATATAGAGGATAATGGCTGGGGATTGGGTGATAACCACACTGTAATCACCTCGAGTGGTTGCTAGGGCAACATGGTAAACCTTTAGAGCGCAGCTTGAGAGGTTTACTGTAGCCCTAGCAACCACGAAAGGTGATTTCAGTGTAGTTGTCACCTGATCCCCAGACATCATATTTTATAGTGTATGGTCAAAAAAACACTGTTTGCATTCTATGTATGAGAATTATGGAACTCTGGTGTGTTCTTTTTTCTTATGCCACTGTTTGGAAGTTCCGAAGTGTGGTTAACAACTTTTAAAATTCTAAACAGTGCATAACATAGAGGATTATGTATGAGCTGTCATACATAACAAGGATATTCTTGTATCGAGAGGTTTCCTTGGTAACAGATGACCTTGAGAATGCAGCTCGAGAGGTACTCTGTTACCAAGGGAACCTCAAGATACAAGAATTTCCTTGTTTGTGTATGACTGCTCATACATAACCTTTTATAGTGTATGGGCAGTCACAGCATAGAAAATCAAACAAGACCAGCTGGGGAAGACAACAGGAAATAGAAATTTTAACATTTTCTTTTTTTTAACTGACACAGTGTGCTACAGATGTTTCTGCAAGTTCAAGTTTAAAAAAAACCCAGCAACTTCCAGCTTAACTGGATTGAGGAAAGCAACTATGTGGCAGCATTCCAAGTTGTTATGCTGCAGCAGTGACATAGCTAGTGCAGCATAACAGCTGTGATGACATAGCTACTGCAGCACAACAACTACATTCTAGTTATGGATTTCTATCCATAACAACATTCTACCATACACTATAAAGTTGTGTGACTGTTGATTATGGTGGTTAATAGGCACTTACCATACATTATACTGTTATAACTTGCAAAATACCACATAGAAGAATTCTCACAGCTTTTGGGAAGGGGTTAATGAATTTTCTGGTAAGGATATAAATATCACATCTAAATGATTGATAATTGATGACTTTGTATGTTCTGACCCAACTCAAATTGCAAATTATGTTAACTGGTATTTTACTGGGGCTGTTGAAAAGATAGCTGCTGCATTTCTTCCTATGATTTTACTAATGGATCATGTGATAATGGTTTAGGACATCTGAAATACCTTTTTTTTATTTCAAGAAGATAAATGTCTCAAATTGCTTGAAATAATTGAGAAAATTCAAAGTTAAGACTTGTATGGGACCTGATAATATTGATATGAAACTTTTCAGTGTAGCCATTAATGAATTTATAGTACCCATAACTAAATGGTTCAGCTACTCACTGTCATACCAAGAAACTCCCTCTGCCAGGAAGCACACATGGGTGACACCAGTTTATAAAAGCAGATCTAAAGAGGAAGTTAGTAATCACCAACCTACCTCCATCCTTGTTCCACTAGCCAAAGCCTTAGAGATAGTTGTATATGATGAAATTACCAATTGCTTAGACAAATATAATAGATTGCAGAACAACATGGGTTGAGAAAACTTCATAGCATAACTACAGCTCTTGCTGAATTCACAGAGAAACTCCCTCTGCCTGTAAGCACACACATATGACACCAGCTTATAAAAATGGATCTATGGAGGAAGTTAGTAACTATCAATCTATCTCCATCCTTGCTCCACTATCTAAAGCCTTAGAGAAAATTATACATGACCACATTACCAACTACTTAGACAAATATAATATTAACTGTGGAACAACATGGATTTAGAAAATTTCATAGCACAATTACAGCTCTTACTGAATTCACAAATAATGTACACGAGGCTTTGGATAGTAGAGACAAGGTAGGACAAATCTGTATTGACTTATCAGAGAAACTGGGGCTACTGGGTTTCTCTGGGCTGGTTATGGATTGGTTCAGGAGCTACCTGATTGGGTGAGTGGAACAAGTAAAAATACTTGGAAAGTGTTCTTCTGTCCTTCCAGTTAATGTAGGTTTTCCAGAGGGTTCAGTATAGGGTCCCCTAATATTTAATTTGTTTTTGAATGACCTGCCAGTGGCTGCTGAGCCAATCCACATTCTATTCTACACAGATGATACTGTGTTATCTACAAGCAGCACCAAGATGCCACATCTGTTAATGAGAAACTGCAGTGTGGATTTGATTATGCTCAGACCTGGTTTCAGAGTAGGAAGTCATGTTGTCAAAAAAATTTAGTTTTTCAGCAAAATGTATAGCCTGGTTGATTTGTCATTTCAAATTAGGACAAATGATTGCCTTTTGTTAGAATGATGCAATACCTATCAGTATCTTGGTGTTATACTTGACATCAGTTTGTCTTATTCATCACATATAGATAATCTTGTAAAAAGTGTAAACAAAAAAATTGGGGTTTTCTACCATAACCAATCAAATCTTATATTTGTAGCTCAAAAGCAGGTTATTCTGTCTTTTATAATCCCAAGTACTGAGCACAGGCTTGACATTTATTCTTCTACTAGCAAGGCTGCATTGCATAGGGTTGAGATGTCACTGAATAGATCATGCAGATTTGATTTTTTTTCTAATTAAATATACTTTATTGAAAAAAGAAGTGTAGACATCATTATCTTACAGTAATGTTATAACATACATGAGATACAGACAATCCATGTTATCATACAATCAAACAAAAAGAACCTTCTCCCTTCCCCCCTCCTCCCCCAACTTTAAAAACAAAACAGACTTTGGTAAATTGAATTATACAGAGGAGTAATTAAATAGATGTAAAAATTACATAAACCAAGCATCAATAGCGAATAATGTTACAATACTAAAGTAGATAACCAAAGTTCTAAAAGGCCCCATCTGCAAACATAACTAAGGAGAACATTCTTCATAGAAACCAGCATTCTTTCCATTCTTAAAATCTGAAGTATCTCTCTATACCATTCCATCCAATGGCGTAGTATAATCTTTTTGACTGCCATGGAAATTAGTATAAAATAAAAGCACTTATTCTCTTTTAAATCATGGTCATCTGGGACCAAAATACAGTTAGATTTAGAAAAGAATGCTGTAATTCCCATACTTGAATCCTGTAATGTTATTATTTTCTTCCATGGAGGTTATACTTTAGGGCAATCCCATAGAATATGTGCAAGTGTACCACAATCCTGATTACATCTGATACAAATAGGAAAATGTAAGATACCCCATTTATGTAGTTTGAAATGGGTATTATAAATGGCATGTACTATTTTGTATTGGGTGAAATGATAGCCATCATATTTGATAAATCTGTGAATATTTAACCAAATAGATTGCCAATAGTGTTCAGATATTGGCCAATTCAAAACCTTAGACTAGTACTGGGAAGAGGAACCATATCTCTCAGCTCACAACCATTGTATTACTTTTTATAGTTTAGAAATGGCATGTTGTTCTACAGATAATTTAAAAAAAGTAGATAAACCACCAGGTTAGGCTTTATTGAACCTTAGATAATGTAAAATAGAATAAAGCATATGCCAAATTTGATGGTATAATAACCAATCTTTATTGGTAAGGATATATGTCCTTTTCAAGATCAAAAAAGGAATCCATGTATGTCCATAGACCAACTGTAAAGGACAGTCTATAAGACTAGATTGCCAACTAGTAGTTGATAGCATTTTCCCTTGCATTTTGAGGTCTGGATTTAACCAAAGGAGTTGTTCCCAAGGGTCAGAGAGGGAAGTGTTCAGACCTTTTTGTATTTGTTTAAATACCACCAAAGAAATACCTATTGGTGAGTCCTTAAACTGCAAAGGAAGACTAGAAGATTTAAGAAAAAATAAAGCTTTAGGTTATAAACCATAATCAGAACACAAATCTTTTTCGATTTCTAACCAATGTGGGATATAAAAAGATGAATGGGCCTAGTTCTGGGCTGCCCAACAAAAATATTTAGAACGTTGTGCAGCGTGGTAGTAACAATAACAAATTGGGGCAGCTAACTCTCCTAATTGTTTAGGAGCAGCAAGTTTAATATATCATAATTTGGATTTATGACCTCACCATAGAAATTGTGAAAGTAATTTATGCAATTCAGCAAACCAACTGGTTGTTAAATGTATTGTTAATGCTGTTAAATGATAAAGTATTCCTGGTGTTATATTCATTTTTATTAAACTTAACCTTCCCCAAAGAGAAATGGGTAATTTATACCATCTATTCAAGTCTGCTTTTATTAACTGCAAGGGGCAGTAAGACTTTTATGAATCACTACAGAATCAGATGTAGAGATATAAACCCTGAGGTATAATAGCTCTTTGGTAATTTTTGCAGAAGTTAGAGAAGACACCTCACCCCGGCTAGTGTATTTATTTAGCAATAACTCTTTAGTCTTATCTATATTTTCATTTATAATTTGATACAGAACGAAATCTTGCAATTTCTTCTAATGTATAAGATATGTAAGTGTCTGGTTTTTGCAGATGTAGCAAAAGGTCATCAGCATATGCTGAGATCTTGTATTGCTGAGGTCCGATAGTGATACCTATAATATTTTGATTAAGTTTAATATGCTGAATTAAAGGTTCAAAATATAAGTTAACTAAAAATGATGAAAGGGGACATCCTTAACGTGTTCTGTTACACAACTGAAAGGAGGATGAAAAGACCTTATTACATGTGATGTTGGCGTTAGTGTGAGACTATACTAATTTCAGCCACTTAAATTCTATAGGAAAACTAAATCTTTCTAATGTACAAAAAAGGTATACCCAAGAAACTCTGTTAGGCTTTTTCTGCATCAAGGGAGGTAAGAATAGCCAGAACAGTTGCTCCCCTTGATGCAGAAATTATGTGCTGAACTTTCCTGAGTTGATCAGAGGAATGTCTATGCAGATATGCTTTTAACTTGCCTATGACTTGTCATACCTGCATGCGCTACTCAACATTAAATCTCCCCAAACTCAAACAGAGCATACAGTATTCTCTAGGGTGTTGGGAAGGAAAACACATTATGGGAAGGTACCACACTACATACGTTCCTTGATAAAAACCACAAACCTTATTCCTGTATTACTTGGTCCTCACTGTGAGCTGTCTTAAAACTACTGTACCACACTGTAGAAGTAAACTTGGACAGGATAGTTTTCATTATACAACTGGCTTCGCCTGATGATCCTTATCTAAATACCTGACAATTGTTATGTCTTGCAATCAGTTATTATATATAATACAGTACATGTGTATTTATATGTCTGCTGCATTTATATATGCATAAGGGCAATTTGGTACATAGGCTTTGTCTAAACAAATGAATGAATGACTAACGATTGTCTCAGGATGATGCTGAAAATGTATTATCTAGGTGTGATCCCATATATTTGGTGAGCTCATCAACACTGCTTATTGCAAAATCAACTGCCAGTATGGGGGGTGGAGAATTCTAGACTGAAATAGGTTTTTGTTGAGGACACCTAGATAAAAGAAAAAAGTTATTACAGCTTTCATATGGCTTGTGCTTGTTTGCTGGTAGCCAACATTAATGCCATGCAGCTTCCAAGAAAAAGAGTGATCAGATGGTATGAATCTTGGATTAGCTAGCAGCATCTGTATCTCATGTTGCAGCATGGCAGTCTTTGCATTCACTATATTACATACACACAGTATATTTTCTGAGAATTCTTACACAGCATCAGACACAAAGAAACTCCAAATAAACCCAGGTCTGATAATTCTACCTGCAGCATTTCAACATTACCTAGGTTTCTCACGATTGATATTAAAAATATTGGATTTAATTTATAAAAACAATATACACTACAGGAATCATTCTGATTTTACTTCACTGGTACAGTTCACCTGAGCCATTACCAACAGTGGTGACTGCTCATTTATTGCCTTTTTAGTTACTGATTCTGACAGAAAGGGTGTCAGCATTAGATAGGCTGTATTATTAATCATTCATAATATTTCAAAGGGACCTGTGGCAGTGCTATTCTGTTTCCCACAACTTAAGCAATAGGTTGACTTCATTTTGAAGCTGCATTCTAACATTTAAATGAGTAATAAACTCCCTTCACCTCCCACCCAAGTGTCAAGAACATTATACCACATACATATATCCACATACAGTATCAGTTTTATTTCTATTATCGGAAACAATTTACTGAGTTCGGCACCTTAGTTATTTCATTATAATTTATGTTGGGAGTGTAGCTAAAAACATTGTTTACTACTCAGCCAATATAGCTAATCATTACTATTACATAATCTTAGTTTGTGCCATCTAGACATACACACAGATCAAAGATATCAGTTTTTGGTGTGCAAACAATACTTTGCCATTAATAGTAATTTTAATAGGTTGGGGCTGTAGTCTACTTGCTCATTGGGCCCAGTGGGCCTACCCTAGTCAACAAAATGAAAATAAATAAATAAAAACATACATACATAATTCCTGGTTTGGGATTCAAGCACATACCCAGTAGCTCCACTGTGTACATGTTATAATAATTGATGGATCTGTGCAGAAATGCTGTTATAGAGCTATCAAAATGTTTTAGATGACCGTGAAAAAATGTTGAACAAATAGTTTCGATTATGCATTCTTCAACATGGTCCCAACCACTAGTGATGCATGGAATTTTGTAATTAAGTTAAAATTTGTTTTTGTTCCTCCACTGTCTAGCAATGGCATTCAGTTGCATAATCAATTGTTATCAGTCATCAAATGCATTTATACTAGGGCTACCTGGAACATTGACATCTACTTTGACTCCCATCAATCCAGCCACACTACTGCTGACTCCTGCTTACATGCTGTAGCTCTGCAGTATTCCTGATGCATTTTCTGCATTTTGGCTGCATTTCCAGCTGGATGAGAGAGGAGGCAAATAGTGGGAAGGTAGAAACTTTAGAGCACTAAGTCTGCAGCAATGCTAGGGATGCTGCCAGTTTAGATGGTGGGTCAAAATGACCACACAATTGAGCATCCTGAAGAAAGAAGGGATCACTCTGAACCACAGTGGACACACCCAGTTTGATGCACGTTGCATTTTCATGTCTGTGAAGATAGAAAGCCCTTTTACACAATCTGCTCTGTACCACTCACAGTGGTGCAGATTAATTGGATTTATCTTTTTTGCTTGTAAAGGTGAGCTGCACTGCATTTGAGGGAAGCATTCACTGTCCTGGCATACCCTGCTTTTCTGGGTTCATGGTTGCATTTTTCCAGTTTGTGCCACATTGTGCTGCTGTCTAATCAAAATGCAGTGCTCACATCAGTGTAGCCCAACAAGCAAGTCTTAGGCTCTCAGCTAGCTGGAAGGAGCAAAAACACTGGAAGAGCCATGAGACTGCTGCAGGGCTGCTGTGTGTATACGCAAAAGGCAGTGTCACTGATGGAGCAGAGTGAGCAGTTGGAAACCATATCACTGTGAGTAGAGCTCCGTGTAAAAGAGCCTACAGATGTAATGGATCTGCACCACACAGAACGGTACAGATTTGGTCATGAAAACTGGCCTATTGATTTCCAGCCAATGGCATCCTAACCATTATTCTTAATGGATAAAGGCTATATCATGACTATTTTCTACTTTATATGCTTTCCAAGAGATCTGATTGCTTTTGTCAAATAAACTTCATCCTCCTACTCTGGCCATCCATTTCATAAAGGGACCACCAACTAATCATCAAGACAAACATACCTCCTTACATTATCAAACTCCAAGGAACATGGACCTCATCTTGTTTCAAAGTGTATATTCAAGATCCTATTGATGAAATCAGAAGAGTGCTTATCCAACTTTCTGTTTACATGCTTTGAGGTAAGGTAACACAAGGACTTGGTTCTCCAGAGGTTTTCTTCACAAGGATGTTTCCCTCTTCTCCATGCCAAGGATTTGCAAATCTGGGATTTGGAGAAGGTGGAGTGTTCAGTGTTTAATTTAGTCTTTTAGGAATCAGGATTATGTTACCCAGAGTTTCTTTTGGCTCTAGGAATCGATCCTATAGCACCTCTACTGAGGATTGAAATTAACAGAGAGCTGTGGCCAAAAAATAGTATATTTACAGAAGCAAAACCATATCAATTCCAGCCATAACTATTTCAACAAATTTATGCCAGTCATACTGCCATTATCAGCCATCCCAATGAATTGTAAGGAATTTATTGAGGTTTGGTGGATCAGCAGATCCAGTGCCACCCATCAACCTTCTTACTTAATGCAACTCCTAAAGCCCCATAGTGCTCTAGTTGCATTTCACCACCTCCCTCTCTTTCTCCTCCTCTAATGCCTTCCTTCCTTCCTTCCTTCCTTCCTTCCTTCCTTCCTTCCTTCCTTCCTTCCTTCTCTCCTTCTTTCCTTACTTCCTTCCATCCTTCTCCTTGTACTTTGATAGCCCTTCAATGTGAGAATCCTCTCCCAGTCAAGGTATTATCTTACAGATGGTCACCCAATGTTTAACTGTTTGTTGATTTTTTTAAACAATGCACTGACCAACACAGTGAATGCCCACTCAATCCAGGTTTAAACAATGTATTAAGAAGCAAATTCTGGTTAACTGAGTCAATGGCATTGTTTGTAACAAAGACTATGTCCCCTCAAGGTAATGTTTGCACCAGTACTGTAAAAATGTCACATATCACTTCTGTTATAGTCAAAAATATACTGTGGTTGGAACAGAACCCTGACTGCATAGGACTGAATAGGCAGTGCTTGTTAAAGTATACAGTATGTTTATCTACTCACATACTAATCTCTTGAAAATGTTTTACCTAAACTGATAAATTGGTGTTAGTATGAGAATTATCCATGACAGTTTTGAACATTATGTAAAGTGGTAATGTATGCAGTTTTCCTTGCAATTGGGATCTCATTAGCAGCCAGAGAAAAAATTAACAAATTAGTACAGTAGCCAGAATGGACCTTTCTACAGTATATAAAGCAGCTTGACTGATCTGAGTCTGTTCAATTTAGTAGTGTCAAATCTGCTGAGCTGCTTTAAAATTGTATTCACTGTAATACATTTTAAATGACATTTTGGATTAACTTCTTCAGTATCACTTTTTACATTAGACCTTGCAACAGCTGCATTTCAGGTTAAAATCTATCAAATGTAAAATCTGTGATATAAAACAATCATTGAAAGCACTGATACATAGATACATAGACAGTGTCGGCAGATAAGGGCCTATGGCCCACCCAGTCTGCCCATTTGAGCTTGTAAGTTCAGTTTATGTTTTCCTAGAAGTCTGTTGCCCCTTACCCCGACCTCCAGAATTCCTTTATGTCTATCCCATGCATTCTTAAATCCCGTGATTGTTTCAGCCCCCACCACTTCCTCTGGCAGGGTGTTCCACTTGTCCACCACCCATTCTGTGAAGAAATTCTTCCTCACGCTTCCTCTGAATCGTCCTCCTCCAACTTCATCCCATGCCCTCTAGTCCTGGAACATCTTTTCACTTAAAAATAGTGTATTCCTGCACCCTGTTCCTCCCTGTAAGATACTTGTATATCTCTATCATATCCTCTCTCCCTCCTCTCCTCCAGGGAGTACATGTTCAGTTCCTTCAACCTGTCCTCATAGGACTTGTGATGCAATCCATGCACCATCTTTGTTGCCCTCCTCTGAACCTTCTCTACCCGGTCTATGTCCTTACATAGGTAAGGTCTCCAGAACTGTACACTGTACTCCAGGTGGGGCGTCACTAGTGTCTTGTATAGTGGAATTATGACCTCCCTTTTCCTGCTGATGATGCCCCTGCCTATGCATCCCAGCATCCTGTTTGCTTTACCTGCTGCCTTGTCACACTGTTTCCCTACCTTGAGGTCATCAGAGATGATAACCCCAAGATCTCTTTCCTGCTTGGTGCATGCTATATCCTCATCTTGATAATCTCAGCCTTTTCCATCAACAGCTTACCATTACCATTTATTTGAATTATGTTTCTCTTAGGACTGATTTGACTTCAAACTGGTTATCAATTTCCAAAACGAGCTGGGTTGGTACAGCAGAAATCTAAACTGGCAAAAAATAGTGACTTGCATTGATCAAACTGACCAAATTAGCACAAATATTTCTTTATTTTTTAATTAAATATACTTTATTATATATTTTTCTGTTTTTCCAAACAAAGGGAAGAAAATGCAATATGTAATAAAAACATGTTACACAAGTAATATATATATATATATATGTACACAAGAATATATATATATATATATATATATATATATATATATATATATATATATACACACATATATATACACACACACAAGAAGAGCACACAATAGCAGGGGAGGAACTAACGACAACAATAATGGAAAGGGATCTGGGTGTAGTCATATCAGATGACCTAAAAGTGGGTAAGCAATGTGAGAAGTCAGTAAGGAGAGCCAGGGGATACTGGGATGCATAGGGAGGGGCATCACCAGTAGAAAAAGGGAAGTGGTTATCCCTCTGTGCAGACAGTTGGTGAGACCTCATCTGGAGTACTGTGTGCAGTTTTGGAGACCTCATCTACGCAAGGACATAGACAGAATGGAAGCAGTCCAGAGGAGGGCAACTAAATGGTGCAGGATCTGCATCAGAAACCATATGAGAGAGACTGAGAGACCTTAATATGTATACCCTTGATGAAAGGAGGGATGGGGGACATGATAGAAACTTTTAGTACTCAAGGAATCAACAAAGTCCAGGAAGGTAGCATCTTTCAGAAAAGAGATGTGTAAGAACAAGGGGGCACAATTTAAAGTTAGAGGGGGGATGGCTCAGGGGTAATGTGAGGAAATTCTTTTTCACGGAGAGAGTGGTGGATGCATAGAACTGCCTTCCTGGAGAGGTTGTGGGGTCTAAAACAGTGGGGAAATTCAAACATGCATGGGACAGACATAAGGCAATTATAGTGGGGGTTGCAGGAAGTAGGCTGTTGGTTAACTAGAATCTGCAGCTTATCCAGTAGGTAGGGAAAGGGGCAGACTGGGTGGGCCAAGTGGTCCTTATCTGTCATAAAACTCTATGTTTCAATGTTTCTATATAATTTAGAAGCAAAAAACTCTGTTTAATGCATTAGTTAGGGTTGTTCCACAGTAACAAAAGGGAGGAAATTCAGTGTTAGGGTTGACAAGCCCCCCCTTGGACCCACCGCCCACACCCCCAACCGGCATCAGGGTGCACATTGGGGTCATCAGCCCTAACTCTCACCCCATCACATGTGTGAAGAAGCAAAGGTATAGGAGAATGGGGTGAGAGTTAGGACCGACAACCCCAATGCGCACCCCAATGCTGGTTAGGGATGTGGGCGGGGGGTGCAAGGAAGGCTGTCAACCATAATACCAAATTTCCTCACTTTTGTCACTGCATAACAACCCTAACTAATGCATTAAATGGATGTTTTTGCCTCTAATTTCCCTTCTTTTTGAGAATGACAATGAAAACTAGTGACTGTAATGCGGCAGTGAAGGGCCCCGTGCTCCCGCCACGTGATGTCTTGTGACATAGTAACAGGAACAGCAATGCAAACAGAAGCATGAGCTGTGGCACACATGGTAATGCAAGCGTGAATGAGAATGCAAAGGGTAATGCACACGGTGGCGTAGACGGTAACAGTAACGCAACGGGGATATAAATGCAAGTGGAAACAGTAACTGTAACAGTAACAGAAGTGCATACGCTGTGTTTTACAAACAGGTGCATACATAAACACAGTGTGTAGAAAGAATGTATGCATTGTAATGGGGATCGAAGCTTAAAACTAGCATTGGAAGTACTTAATTGGTAATATCGCAGGAACCGCACGACGTAGAAAAAAATTTAAATTTCACAGAAATCATTATTTTTCTGGCTACCATTTTGCATTACATAGCCCAGGGCTATGTAACTCATTATGACAAATCTGTATCTCACACTGTTTTTGAGATACGAGCCCTGAAAGGTGCGGCGTATGCCACCATGTTAGTCTATGGGAAAAAACACCAACTTCAGAGTACTGTAACTTTGCAGCCATGCAATATTTTTTCACCAAACCAGCAAAAGGCACATCTGTGAGATGTTGGCTGACTTCACTCCAAATTGCAGTCCAAAAGACCAAATGGTTATTTTGTGGCAGGGTGGCAAAAAAGTGTTGTCATTTTGGCCATAGCCTGGAAAAGTAGTGTCACAATTTGTGACACCTTTCGCAAATTTTGTGAAAGTGTCATGAGTGCGACACTATTTTGCGATACTACTTTTTCCAGAAATTTGAAAAACATATTTCTGGGGTGTTTAACTCCAAAATAAAGACATGGCTAGCACCCTCAGGGTCTGACTAGGTGACTACAAAAAGAATTGTGTCCCTAGAAGGTCCCAAATTTAAATGCCAAGCATTTCTGTGATCACTAACTGAAAAAAAATGGCTGACTCACGACACTACTGGGGTCTTTTGCGACACTAAAAACTGCATGTACAACACTTTCGCACTTTTTGTTAACTTTTCCCATTGACTTATATTGGGAACTTGTTTTTTGAATAACATTTGATTCGTTTAATATTTTTTCACAAAATCTTCAATAGGTACACTGGGAACCCCGTCCACATGTTCCCTGAAGTTTTCGGACCAGTCATGCAAACCATGCGACCTGTAGACGAGAGCAAAGAATTAGCAAAAAAGTGTAAACACACTTTTTGTTGGTGCTTAATAACTCCTCAGTCATATATCCAACTGGTACAAAACTTTGTAGATCCTAAGATCTACCATGCCCAATCATGCATATCTAATTTAAGGTAAATCCATTGAACAGTGGCAAAGTTATTAAGGTGCAAAATTTGACCCTTTAACCTTAAAATGGCTCCTCAACTCTAACTATGATAGCTCTACTGCGTTACTAAAATATATACATATGTGTATATATATATATATATATATATATATATCTATATAAACAAGAAAGGAAAACAATGTAGAAATAAAAATCGAACTCCATAACATCCCACCATCACCCCCCAAGCTACTCAACCAAAGTTAAATAGGATAGTCATAACATAGCTAATAAAAATGAACATCACTTAATCCACTCAGAAAAATAACACTCCAAAGATATAGATGAATAACACAAATTTTTTCTGCTATGGTGTTAGTGACCATGCACATAAAGATCCCCATTTTGCAAAAAAATACTTTTCTCCCATGCTGGATGCTAGCAATATGTAATTCCAGCATAAGGACACTCAGAAGCTCTTCATGCCACTCAACCCATGATAGCACAAGGTCGTCCAACCAATGACGCAATATAACCATTTTAGCTGCAGTAGAAATAAGGGTCATGTAGTATCACTGGAAAGAAAATGGAATATCCTGCACTCACCCCAATTAACATATATCAGGTGTAAATAAAGTGAAGAGATCGAATGCAGGATCAAGCTTGATTTTGATAGCCTCCCAAAATGGTTGCACCTTCTCAGAGTACCATAAAATATGCAGAAGAGAACCTTCACAGTTATTACATCTGAGACACTGACTATGCTCCATTCATCCCATTTTACATAATTTAATAGGAGTAAAATATAGATTATGTAAAATTTTAAACTGCATTTGTCAGTAGCGATCCAGCTTAACCAGTCTGTAATAATATTTCCATAACAATGTCCAATCTGAAACCTCCCATGTCAAAGACAGGACTGGCTGTGAGTGATAGGCTGCCCCAGAGGTAGAAATGAGTCTAGTGACTGACATAAATGATGTAACTTTGTTACTGCATGTTGCTTACCCGCTAATGTGATACAAGTCTCAAAATGTGATGCAGGCATTTCAGTCCAAGGTGACGGTGCTAGACATGCTGTTAAGGACCCAGAATTTTGCAAATATTTAAATAAATGATGAGAGGCTAAATCAAAAGTATCCCAGAAGGATGGGAAATCCAAAATGATATTATCTGAAAGAATATCGCAGATCGAGAGGGAAGGACTTAAAGGTAAAAAAGAGGGTGGAATATGTCTTTGGGCAATTTTAATGTTAGGATTGCTAAAAAGTGGTTGCACAACAGATTGCTTAGGTTTAAACTCATAATAACAATACATTTGAGCATGTGCACACAAAGACCAATAAATAGGAGTAGTTTTCAGTTTAGATGGAAGTAATGTAGGGGGTATATATAACAGATCCTGCATTGAGATTCTTTCCTTAACATGAGGGGCCTGCACCAAAGATAACTGAAGTGGCACATAATTCCTTTGTTTTCCCATCAAAGGCTCACCCCATCGAAAGTACTTGGCCCCATGGGGGGCTAAGTAGTAGTTAAAAAATTGGGTAGCTGTAAACCTCCATGCATAAGAGGAAATGTCAGTTTAGAATAGGCCAGCCTGATAGCACCACCTTTCCACAGAAATGTAGAAAGCATGGAATGAAGTTTTTTGAAATAATTTACTCAGTAAAATAACATTACATATCCCTAAAGGAGATAGTATATGGGGAAGAATGTTCATTTTAATCACACTAACCCTTCCCCACAGAAAAAGAGGTAGTCCATCCCATTGCTTTAAATCACATTTTATTCTGTTTAATGGGGGGTCCACATTAAGCTTTGAGAGGGTCCTTGAGGCTGTCTGGATCCTGAATTCCTAGATAAGTTAAAGGGACACTGTCAACCCCCTTGGGTATCAAAGTGTCCCAAGTTTAAAAAACACATTTTATGATTGCCTACATTCTGTAAAGATTGCTGATGTAGCAGATAGTTTGATTCTGACTCTTTTTTCTTTAAAAAAAGTGAAAAACAGACTGCCAACTACACTGGTGTTACCACACAAATAACAGGTTTGTTTATATTCCTTGATCAACTCCAACTGCATCTTTCCTGGACTTGGGAACACCCACAATGCAGTCTAGCCCCTCATGATGCTGTGGGAGTTTAGAAGGCTACTGCATCATGAGTGAATGCACTGTTTGGGTGTGTTTCTAATGCTCAGGAAGTATGCACACGAACATATTCAGGATTGTGAACAAAGCAAAGTTGTTTATAATTGTACATGACCATGCATTTCAATTCTGCTAAACAAGGAGACAGACAAAACAGTCAGCAACATCAATGAATTTTGGAGAAGGTAAGCAATCATAAAATGTAGGTTTTGAACTAGAAATAATATGATGAAAGACAGGTTGACAGCGTCCCTTCGAAGCCTTAGGTTCCCATTACATACCTAAATATATAATATGGGCCTTATCAGCAAAAGCATTTAGGGGTAACTCTTTACTCTCCCCCAAATTCAACTTATAGGCTAAAACAGAACCAAGCAATTTAATTTTGTTCAACACACCAGGTATTGATATGTTTGGCTCAGATAGATGCAATAAGATCTCATTCAGGTATACGGATAATTTATATTCTATTCCACCCACTATTATTCCTTTAGTCTGAAGATTTCCTTTCAGCTTAAGTAATTAGGGCTCTAAGTATAAATTAAACAAAAAAGGGGAAAGAGGGCACCCCTGTCAAGTTCCGGCAATGACTGGTAAAGGCTGAGAGAGTACCCAATTATACCAAATAACAGCCAATGGCTTATTATAGAGTACTCTAATCCACTTAAGAACATTTACAGGAATATTGTAATCCTGGAGAGCCTCAAATAGATAAGGTCAAGAAACTTTATCAAATGCTTTTTCAGCATCTAGGGTGACCAGGGCCGCAGGCTTCCTAGGCTCAACAGACACCGCCATAAGGTGAAATAACTTGCAAGTGTGGTTGTTTGAAAGTCGGCCTATCATTAAACCAACTTGCTCTGAACTTATAAGTAAATCCCAAACTGGTTCCAAATGCACAGCTAATATCTTGGCAAAAATTTTAAAATCAGTGTTAATTAGCAAAATGGGTCTGTAGTTCACAGGACAAGGACTATCTTTCCTGGGTTTCAGTAAAATAACAATACAAGCTTGGGCATGAGTATGATCAGATAACCCATGATCAAACAAATAATTGAAAACTTTCACAAAAATTGGAGTGAGTTCTATTGAAAAAGTCTTCTAGAAATTTGCAGGGAAACCATCAGGACTGGGGAAGCGGTCAGGGGCAAGAGAGGAAACAGCCCAATGAATCTCTACTGCCATTATAGGCCCCTCTAAAACAGAACTTTGAGGATGTGATAATTGAGGAAGGTTTACCTCTTGAAGGTACTGAGAGATCTCATTCTGGTCAGTAGATACCTCTGACGAAGTTAAATAAATTTCCACATAAAATTCCCTAAAGGATTCAACAATATATTTTGGATGGGTAATTAGTTTCTTTCATACCAGGATTGTAAAGACAAGGGATGACACTAGAGATTTCCTGCTGGCAAAGGCGTAGCACCAGCAATTTACCCGCCCTTTCTCCCTGCTCCAAATAATGACACTTACTGTAGTTCGCATGATGGCCAATTCCACCTTCTCATTTAATAAAGCTAAATACTTTTTACAGAGAATATGGGGTGGTAGAAGATAAAGTAGACTCAATAATTTGAATACTTTGCAACAGATCAGCGAGCTGTTGTTGGCGAGCTTTAGCCTTCGTAGTAGTGAGATGAATACATTCGCCTCTGAAGGCCACTTTAGCAGCACTCTACACCATGTCAAAAAAGAGCACTGAATCCAAATTTGCTTCAGTAAAGTGTTTAATAAACTGATGCAAAGAGTCAACTACTGCAGCATCCTGCAGAAGCTGAACATTTAAGCACCATAAAAAATCTCTAGTGTACTACCTAACATCCCAGAAGTTAAACAAACTGGGGAATGATCAGAAATGACCCATTCCCAGATATCACAATGAACTACCCCAGATACCTGCTCTTGGGACAACAACAACAAAATAAAAATCAGGAAAAAGAATGATGTGGGGAGAATAAAAAGTAAAAGATCGGTGGGAAGGGTGAAGCAGCCTCCAGGGATCAATCAACCCAGTAGTGCCAACTAGGTCTCGGAGGCCATGCTGCACAGGAGATAACCCTTCCTCATGAAATTTAAGCTGTCTAACTCAGATTGAAATACTAAATTCCAATCACACCCTATTAATATGGGGATATGAATGTATGGGGTTAACAGGGTAATGAGATGTGTGAAAAATTGTGGTGAACCTGCAACATAGCCATATACTGAGCCCAAAGTACTGTACTTCCTGCTGCTCCAACTTAGCTTGAAGGAAAATGTATTGATCTTCTTCAACACCTATTTCCAATAGCAGAAGGAAAGGCAGGCACCTGGTGATCAAGATACATGCACCATTCCACTTGGTACTATTGTCTGTCCTAAAAACCTGCCCCACCCACTCCTGATGGAAATGAGAAAAACATATTTTTTCAGTAAATAGGACTCCTGGAGAAAGTAATATCTGCATTCAGTTGCCTCAGATGTTTCATAACCCGAGATTGTTTTACAAGCATCCTGAGCACCCTTTATGTTCCAACTAACATATATGTGTGAGGTACACACAAAAAGAGAATAATGGATAGGTGACTGGGCATTACCAGTGAGTAATACCATAGAGAGGTTCTGGACACATAGGAAGCTCGAGAGGTTCTTGTGTCCAGAACCTCGAGATAGTAGGTCACCAGTAATGCCCAGTGACCTATCCATTATGTTTTTTAATATATGGATCAGATTTTCTAGTATTTTTTTAGCTGCTTAAGGACTGACTCAGTCCTGGCTGAGCACCACACTGTATTGCACTCTCAATCATTCTCTTCAGGCTGCTCACCTGCTAGCTTACTCACTCAATTCACTCACAGCACCACAGAGGACAAACTGGTAGGCAGTCCTACCTTTTGTTGTTGTTGGGGAATGGGGAATGCAAGATCAACCAGATATCTCCATTTTTGAAATAAAAATGAGGAAAGTTTCTCGAGGATAACTAGTCTCGCTAAGCGAGAGACTGGCTGCCATGTTTTAGAAACTGTTGTGCCCGCCCCACACAGGAAGAGCAGCCAATCGGAAGGCATGCTTCTGAAGATGTGGGGAGGAAAACTAGAGCATGAACTGATGTCTTTTGCTGATAATACTATCGTTCCGGTTGGAACGATAGTATTATCACTTTTAAATGATGGTATTACCACTGATGAACTGTGGTATTATCACTTGCTGGGCGATGCTATTATGGATTTTTTTTTGTATGTTTTAGTGTACTATTAAAAACGGAATCCATATATTAAAAGGAGATAAATCATAAGATGTTCAGGATGGATAAAACAAAATTATAAAATACTGTAGTGAGTAGCTTCCCATACCCTCCTCAAGTGCAACAACAGACCCCTTAATTAAGTAAATCCCATAACAAGTCAAAACCTTTACAATAAAGAAACAACCCCAACATAAGAATACAAAGAAAGAAAGAAAGAAAACGAAGGGAATCAACAAAAATTGATAGTAATCTGATGTAAAATCTACCTTTCCACTAGAAAAAACAACATCTTGCCAGGTCCCCCAGACTCTGTCTCCTGTCCTGACTGGTCTGTGATCCATCCCAGCCTGAGCTTCTATTACCAGCACTCTCCACTCCCCCTGTCTTGTGACAAAAAAAAGGGTGAGGACAATAAACAAAACCCTTTCATCATCTATTCCCTGCAACACCACACAATACCAGCAAAGGACAATAAATGAGGCATACCTACTGAGACAGGAACTACTATATGTCAAAAGTATACAAATCAGCCAGTTAAATGAGCACCCAAGGGAGGTAGTGTGTTAATGTTCACTGAACGATTATATAAAGAACAAGTAAATAAAAGGAACCTCCCCTTGCTCACATATAGAATACCTTTATACTTTATCAATAAGACATCCTATTTGCAGCACAGGATAACTCCAAATATGTAACATCAGCCTTATCAATGAGTGAAGAAAAAGGGAAAACAAAAAGGCTGCTCATCCTGTAGTTAAAATAAAATACTAATATTCCAAGGCAGTTCTCTCTAAATTTAGACTATCTTATTAGAAAAATTATAGTGCACCACACATATAAACAAAACCCTGTCATCATACCATCACCATATATCTGAGCACTACAACCCAAACTAAGTTCCAACAAAAATTATATTTTATACCACTGCAATCTATTCGCTGCAACACCCACACGATGGCAGCAAAGGACAATAGAAAAAGAGTACCTACTGAGCTAGGAACTACTGTATGTCCACAGTATACAAATCAGCCAGCTAAGAGAGCATCAAAGGGAGAGAGCTTATTATCATTCAGTGAATGATTATATAAAGACAAAGAAAATAAAAAGAACCTCCTCTTGCTCACATATAAAATACCATTATGCTTATATTAATAAGGCATCCTGTTTGCAGCACAGGATAACTACAAACATAAATCAGCAGCCTTGCCAACAGATAAAGAAAAAGGGGAAAACAAAAAGGCTGCTTGTCCTGAAGCTAAATTAAAATACTATTAGTCCAAGGCAATGCCCTTTAAAATGAAACAATCCTGTCAGAAAATCATTGCACACAACACATCATACATAGCGACTGACAACCCTCCCTCCCCCATAAATCAAAGAGAGAAGGGGGTAAGATAAGCACAAATCTACAAGAAAAAGAAAAAACAAAAGAAACAAACTAGGGAAAATGAATCTCTTCCAACGTCCATCTTCTTTTAAATCTGGCTGTGATAGGAATGTCCTGCAGACTAACACCAGAGAAGTTACTAGCAGATACACTTTTCGACAAGAAGGTAGTCCAAACTCCCCACCATATATTTATGGGACCAGAGTCTCAAAACAATAACTGGACTTCCATGTCATGAAATTAAGCTATTATTTATCCAGGACAGTGTTCTAAAATTAAAGCGATCCCATCAGTAAGTCAAGGCACTCTGTATAGAATATTTGGTGTTAGTTGATGAAAATAAAACCCTCTTCCTTCCACCATACAGCTGAAAAAGAAAGAAGATAAAGATTGCTCCAGAGAGAAAAGAAAACAACCAAAATTATCAGAGTCTCTGCCAAAGTCCATCCTCCATGCAGGTTGAAGGAAACAGAGGGATCTTTCAGACAAACACCTGAACATGTTCCAATAAAGACACTTTTCAGAGGAAAGTAAGTCAAACTCCCCACAGTAGATCTAGTAGACCAGGGTGTTGGGAAAACAATTAGGATTCTTTAGTGCATCAAGCAGCTGGTTTGAACAATTCGAGCATCAATCTAAGCAGCTCCCCCTTACCTTGTTCCACTGTCTCAAAGGTGAATTGCTGGCTGTCTGTTTAATTTGGAGTTGAGCAGGGTACAACAATTTAAATTGAATGCTGGCTACAATTAACTTAGCGAGAAATGGATGATAGTCAGCTCTTCTCTTGTGGGTCTCATATAGGAGATCCTGGAAAACAGAGATAGGTGCACCCTCCCAGGTCAGAGACTGTTTGTTTTGAACAGCCTGCAAAATATGGAACTTATTCAGATAATTGAGGAGTCTGAAGTTTATGGGGCATGAGGAGCATTCCCCCTCATTCGGCATTGGCTGTAATGCTCTATGACCCCTCTCAATAATGTATTGCAGGCCATTCAGGGAAGGACCCAACACAAATTTGCAGTTTCTGCACAAATATTGAAGTCTCTCGCCCTTCCTTCCTTCCTTTCTGGCATACCCAGAATAACAAGGTTATTACAACAAGAATGGCCCTCTTTATCCTTAAATTGGGCATCCAGCTTCATTAACTTTTGCTGCAAAGCTATAATGGAGGGATCTGCTTTGGCTTTTCAGTCCTTGATTAACCTAATGTGTGCCTCTGAACCTCTGACCTGGCTGGTGAGTTCTGTTATAGCTAACCGAATGGCTTGCATATCCTCCGTTAGGTGGACAATAGAGTCTCTAAGCGGTACCATTTCTTTCATAAACAAGGCTACTGTTAAGGAATCCATCACAGGAGAAATGCCTGAGCCCACAACAGCCTTCTGGCATTTTGCCACCTTGTCCTTATCCAGGGTCGCTGGAGGAGTGTGACGCACCACCAATGGATTATCAGGGATTATCATTTTTTCTTCCATTTTTGCACCAAATTAGAGCAGAAGTGGTCAAAAAAGAGGTGGTGTTAGATTTTTCCAGCAAAGAAGGTAAAGTAATACCATTTTAGTTAAGAAATATTGATAAGAGCAGCAGATCTGTGCTTAGAAGCAGGATGCCAGAACTAGAGCATCCTGTGACTCCCTGAGGACAAATATTTCTATCTTGCACTTCATAAAAGCTTACCAATCTGATCCATTTTTTGTTTTACATTTTTTTACATTCATTTTATTAATGGAGTATGCCTATCAATGGTTGATGATGTGATTACATTAATTTATTCCTATCAATAGTTGATGATGTAGTTAAATTAATCTATCTCCTATTAGATTTAGGGGAATAAACATAATGGCTCCCCAGTCAAGAAAGTCAAGGCCTGCTAAAAATGCCTTTTTATTAAAGTTTTTCATGTTCTCAGATTCCACTATAGTAGGAGAAATTATAACATAGTTCATACAGTTGCCATGATATATCCCACCATACTGTAATCTCTAATGTCATTTGCAAAACTGTCATTATGGTGCTAGTTTCCCAATAGTAGAAGAATCAAGATCTTGGACATGCGCAAGTTTCAGGTAAGGTCATATTCCACCCTTTTTCACAGGTTGTAATGTTTTGTATTTTTAAAGCACATGATGGTTATACAAGCACAGTAATAGTTTTGAGAGATGTTATAGAGAAGTTAAGCACAGCAAGGTCAGAAGTCTTACAAAGGGTCACACAATGAGAAAGTGGCAATTGTGGCAAACTGCTTCTCTGGATGGGCATATGTAGTTTAAGTTTACTCTTAATATTTGAAACCCAAATGCCAGTTACAAGTTTGAGGTCATAAGTCTGAATGCTGAATAGAGTAATAATCTGTATAAATATAACAAGTCTCTCACTTCCAATTCATGCACTGCTATTATGGAAGTACTCTGGAGGGTTAACTCAGTTCCTCAGGGTTGTTCCTTGCTGGACCAAAGTTTCATGCATAGTGCCTGTGTGTTGATGCTCTGGACTTCCTGGCATGCTGGATAGGGATGTGGGACATGAACATTCATGACTGCACCCTCACTCATGCATATATAGGGAGAGGGTTAGCTGGGCCTTGCAGGTCATTCCCTAGGAATTTGACACCTTTTTGAGAAGACCATAGGCTGGAGGTAAGCACCACCTCTTCTCACCCCTCTGTTATGGAGAGAGGCCTCCATACAACAGCATGGGGAGGATCCCAGAACCCTTTCACCTGCAGGGGCTGGCAGATCCAGCAGTTGAGAGAAGTTGTGGCCTCCTCTCAAAGGAGGTTGCTGGAGGCTGTTGCAAGCCCACTCCTGCCCCAGAGGTAGCAGTGCAGGATTGGAGTCCACTTCCTATAGACCAGCAGTCCAATAAGAGACTCCCAGGCATAACAGGACCCAGAGAAACCATTCATATGATCAGATAACCCAGCAGCAGATAATTTGATAATCATCATGGCATGAATGTGCTTGGTATTGTAAGAGTCAGAATCAGCCAAAAGTCTCACAACTGTTGGATCAAGTGACATGAAAGTCCATTTGGAAGGTTGTTAAATAGCCAGATTCAAATGACATAATTGAGGACTCATGCAAGGGCTGGACTGACAAGTCCATTAAATGTTAAGAGGCCATAAACTGGTTCCTTCTTCCTTTGCATTTGCCATCCTTTGGCACCTGATTTTCATATGCAGAACTTGCAGTCCTTCTGATTAGCATATCACCCTGACTGGAGCTAATTGCCATTCATGTGCCAGTCTCTGAGTCATCAGTTTCCCCATGGGTCACTGTAAACATGGATTCAGTACTTGTAAATGTGATAGATATAAAGAGCTAGTAATTAACTGTTATATAAAGAGAATCCTCTGTGGATGCCTTAGGTACTGAACAATGTGTCTCTACAGCAGGTTGTTGTTGGCAAGTGTCCGTAATAACCAGAAATGTTGACCCAGTGAAGTTAAAGGGTTTGAGAAGAGGAAAGTATAGTTGCTTGAACCTTTAATAGTCCCCCAGTATACCAGTAGACTAGTATAACATAGGTGGAAATGTAAATGAACTGCATGTCGGCTTGATTCTATCTCCAGGTATGGACATTTGGTTTTCAAGTGGTCTCTCAGCCAATGGTGCCCCATGCATAAAGTGTGCAGAAAACAAACTACCAGGTCTATAAGGGTCATAATTATAAAAAGTTGAATGGACTACTGCTGTGGAAGTCCTTTTTTTCCTTCAGAGTGTGGAATTTGCCTTTTCATTATTATTCAGTTTTCAATAGTAAGTCAAATTGCTGGCACAGTACATGAAGATACTGTAGGAAATTCAGGGGCAAAAGAACTAACCGCCATACTGCCTCTTGAAGTCATGGTAAGGGGAAACAAACATGGAGTACAGGCCCTGCTCTGAGACCCTGTGAGACCCCCCTCAAATCTGTAAAAACATTTTGCCAGGTCTGAGACCCTGCCATACTCAGCCCACTTTATACCCTGATGTTGCCCTGTGGTTTCTACTGTGCCCAGTCCCCACTTCCCAGATCCATGGAGGTCAGGTGCTGTGCAGGTTATTGTGTGTGCATGGCTCCTCCCAGGATGTGAAGTAACATCCATACCCTTAGACATGGAGGGGGGCCTAGCCTTGCATATTACAAATTGGGACATTTGAACGTCCCTAATATAGAGTAGCAAGAACTCCAAAATGTAATTAATATGAATGTTTTTAAGTCACTTATTTAAGACATTACAGCAGAGGACATGGTAAGGCCTGCAGAAAGGGTTGCTGTTTGCCAGTCTCTAGTGGCTCTCTTACATAGTGCACACCTGCTGTGGCAGTTTAAGCTAGTGAAATCCAAAGCAATAAACAAGCCCCATAGGGTATATTAGCTACAACTGTTACAATAATGAGTCTTTAGTGAAACATAATTTAATTTTTTTCCTACAAAAATTAAAACTCAGTTGACAGCAATAACAGCTGTGTTGGAGGCTGCTTTGTTGAGCTATAAATTGATTTATTTAATTTATTACCATGTCAATCTCCTTAGATTAATGAGCAGGCTGCATCAGTTTCTCTAACCCAGAGGTGTTGTTTTCCAGCTTCAGCCTCCATGAAAGAATGTTCAAAAGTCTTTCCAATTTTTTAAGGGACAGTCTTCCCTTGACCCATCAAGGTTAGTTACTCACCAATAAAGAGTTCTAGCACTGAATTCTCTTTCTTACATTATCATCTGTTCCTGTAAATTATAGCACGTCAATCAAGCAAGTTTTTTTTTAAACATCCCATTCTTTCTATAGTTTGCAGCTTTGATACTGTGTTTGAATGACTGGTTGCTGCTCTATAGTATAGGAGTGTGTGATGCTTGAGGTCACATAAGGATTTTTCTTTTCTTTGCCTAAAGTATTTGTACAAAATGCATGTGAATGTTAAATCCAAAACGTCTGTCGAGTCACATACATACCACTGTGTTTTGTTGCCTTCCTTGGCACCTTTGATTTGGCCTTCTCTAACAAAGTGGTTGTTGAAATCATGCTTAGTCTAATGGAATAAACATGAGATGTAGCAACCTGATTTCCCTTGTACCATTACAACAACAACAATAGAGTGAGCACACTCTTGTCTTTTCTGAACTGCTAGGAATGACCTCTGCTGAACTGTGTTTATTTATTTAAATGATTGTAATAATAGGAGAACAGGACTAAATGGTAATGAAACCTTTCACTTCTAGATCACTAGTTTTAATTACTAAGCTAATCTATGGGGTTTACTGGGTACTTTGGGTAACATTTGACATTTCTGACCTGGATCAGATTGTCTAAATTGAATATTTGGGTCCTGGGCTTTACCAGGTGAGGTTATTTGGATTTTACAGCCAAATTATCTATTACCAGGATGTACTGTATATTCACATGAATACAGATTATGGCATCACACACATATGTCAAGCAAAAGAATAAATTAACATCTGAGCATGTCTAGTCAAAAATGATTTCATTTTCTATGTGAAATGAGTTTGTGGTAGTCACAGTTCAGTTATGGAAAGCTATCTACAATGCTGCCCTTTGAAGGCACTGTAGATACTGCTCCATAACTGAACTATGAAGAGTATCTCTAGTGCTGCACCTAGGAAGAAGCACAGTATCACAGTCAGCCAGTCATATCTTGCAGAATACAACAGGAACCAATGGTAATTACTTTAATGTGTCACACAGAAAACTGTGACATCTACATTAATTGCACAGTACTTCATCCTGGTGGGTTGAACTGCATATAATAAAATAAAGGAATAATGCATGCCAGTGTGTGTCATGCTGGGATAAGATCACACCTTGGGTAGTTGGGCATGAGGCCACAGGTCGAGTGTGTCCAACACCAGAGAAGTGATGTTATCCCAGCACAACACATGCCCTGGAGTGCGTTAATCCTAATATACAATGGCTAGTTGTTAAAAAAAAAAAAGGGCTATAAAATATTGTTAATTATAGTTTGTATGTCTATTTTTGTAAGGGGAGGTATAGCTCATAAAAAAATAGTGCACTGTTTCTGATTTGTACAGTAGGTGGTGCTGTTGTGTCTGTACTGTTGTAGTGTATGAATCACCATCTCCTCTGCTGTGTCCCTCTCCCTTGCTCTGTTTTCCTTCAAATAACATGAATGCAGAGTTACTGTATCTTTTTTTTTTGGTAAATGCCACCTATGACCAGGAGCAGGGATTCGCCAGTTGGGAGTGGGACTGTGAATGAAGGACATCACTGATCTCAGTAAGCTGTGCACCATGCTGAAGTCCCATTGACAGTAATAAATGCAGTGCTGCCGGTATGGGGGAGAGGGGGCAGGACATGGACATTTGGAGCAAAACAAAAACACAAGTCTATTTGGGCGTGGGACTCTACTGTTGTAAAGCCAATTGGAAATACGGCTTTGTAAGTGAAGTGCTGAGTGCAAGTGCACACGCTAAGTCTGCTTGGGCTGGGGATTGGGGGGGGGGAATGGGAGCAGGGAGTGGACAGTACTGAAGCCAATCATGATGATGGCTTTTTTCTGACTTTTTGTGAAATATTTTACTAATATTAGGAAATTCTACTTAAAGCAACTGAAGAGAGGCGTGTGGTGCCTTTTTGAAAACCACGCTGCTGACCATGGGTTTAGTGAAGCTGTTCACACCGAGGTCTTCACTTTCATTTTTAATGGAGTGATTTTGCATTTGATGTGGTATTCTATGTGCTGGGACTAGATCCATGATGTTATGCTGAGATAACATCAGGGGTCCAGCCCCAGACTGACCAATCAGAGGCCAGCATTCTTTCTTGCCATTGTATAATGCTGTACATAATAAACACTGATTGGGACTTTTCCCACATAGGATTTCAATGATTGAATGGACTACTGTCAAGCTTACTACAGGTGTTTCAGCTCAGGAACTATTGAGGCACATTAGTTAGGCAAAATAAGCATTTGTTTGTGGAATAGATAACTGTAGTAAATCTGTCGCATATACTGTAGACTGTCAGCCCACTGAGTAGTCTGTCTGAAACTTTTCATTGATGCAAGCTTCTCTGTCTCCCACACCAAAATGACCACCATGTGATGTGAGAGTTGGGACTCAGACAGCAGAGTAGTGGATGGGGTGGGGGGCAAACTTTTAGCTCACTAGCTCTGCCTGTCAAAAAAAATATATAAGCAGCAGCAAACAATGAGGCAGAATTGTGGGGCCCCCAGGCAGGTGCCCTAAGCCTGAGCCTAGTGTGCCTATACCTTAATCCAGTCCTGTTTGAAACTGTGGCGTTGTGCCACTGATGGTAGAGGGAGGCTCTACAGTGTAGTATGTCTCACTGGAATCTTACATATGATCATGTGTGGAGGCATACTATATCATCTCTGCAGAGAAGCCTGGACAGCTGAGAGTGCATTGTTTGGGGTGTCGCACTTGAACATATTGAAAGGAGTAATTGTGCTGCTATTGCTTTAATCATTGCTAGAACAGTTTGCATAACCCTTATATTCTCAGGAACGGTGTTACTGAATAATAAAGTCCAGTTGTTATTTTCTAAAATTTGGTGTGTGAGCATAGAATTAGCAATCTACCCTAAACTGGCACAAAGGTTTTTCAAATTGCAGATGAAGTATGGGTACAGGTACAGATTATTTCTTGGGTGGTGTCTGACAGCTGTTGGGGAGGTGCAATGGTACTGCAACCCAGGGGACAGTATTGTAATTGTGATCTGGTCCACTGTTTCTTTCTCTAGCTGGAAGCACCATGCTATTTCCCTTATTACCTGTCAGAACCAAACCCACCATGTGAGGACCTTAATGAGCTCAGGATCCTCAACCTAGCTTGGCCCCCACAGGTGCAAGGCAGGGGAAGTAACCAAGAAAACACCTGTGACATCTTCACAGCAAACCAGTTATATAAATATGACAGAATCTTTTTCCTTTTAATTGTGTGATTAATCCCCCACACTTTCACAATGCACATTTAAGTTCCACTATGGCTTCTCTGCTTATTACCAGTTATCCGTAAACCTTCAAATGTGGCAAGATGCTTACTTTTCTCTTCAGGGCCCAATTCGTTCCTTTCAGGTGTAAAGTACCACCTGTGTAAAAGTAGTGCTGAAAGGTAGTGTATAGGAGAAAGTCGACACAGTATAGAGAGAGCAGTGAGAGGAATTTTGTGACTAGGGAATCATATTGTTAGTTTCAGGTTATTTGACATTTCAAGCAATATCATTTCATGACCATGCAGAACAGACTTTTTAGTACCCTACCAATGTAAGTGAGGTACCTATGGCTCCAATATCCATTATCATTTACCTCCATCATCCATTGCCTTCTGATTGGTAAAGCAAGCATGTAAATGGAAGGGAACCCAGCCTGATGCCTACTTTATGTGACCCAATACCCAGTGTATTCTCTATTGCCTGGTGGCAGTCGTAAATTCTTAGCCACAAGTCACACCTCCCACCTCAACCCTAAAAGTTTACACCCTCTGTCTAGTAATACCCATTGAGCTTCCCATATACCCACTTCCCCTCTGAGATCACAAGTTACTCTATGTTCTTGCAGGAGGAGGGGGGTCAGTGTGAATAAGACCCACTTCCTAACAACCAGGCACCCACCGTGCATTCCCTGTCTTTGCCTCGGTCCCAGTGACACCTTCAACAATAGTGCTGCAGGTACCTCATATAAAGAGGGGGACACCAGAGGGAAAAGCACTAGAAGGAAGAAAGGGAAAGGTCCCCCACATCTGAATGACAAGCTGCTCATCCTTGAGCATATAGCACCATCGACCAACCAGTTTGAGTCCTCTCTTTCCTCATTTCTAGGACTCCTTTACATCCTGGTCTGACAGTTCTTTGATCCAGAGGGTGGGTTTGAACCTTAATCCCCCTGCAATCAGAGCATGTGAATGTACCAATGTTGGCAGAATTGAAGAATGGTTATACTAGGAGGGTGGTGCCTATAGCCCCCTCAGAGTATCTCCTGGGAGTTACAAATGTTTGATATCTTGTCATCTCATGTTTTTCTCTCCCCTTGTTAAGGCCCCTGATAACCTCACCCCCATAAATAAAATGAGATTCTAGAGTCCTTTGGGTGAGAAGGGAAAAGGGGTTGCAGTAAATTAAATACCAGTATGTATATGCACCAATGTGCTGGTTAGATTTTCCTCCTAAATTCTTCCCACAATGATAGACATGCATTTGGATACTCCTCAGTCCCGCAGTTAGTTGTCAAAACAGTTGACTCTTCTCCATTTCTGAGTCTCTCCTTCCCTAATGAATTATTCTGATCTGCTACTTCACATACTAAACTAAGTCTTGTTGGAACAGTGCCTTATTAAATAGTTATAATTTGGAGCTTAAATGTGTCTGTCCTGGCAGCAATATGGTCTGCAATCCCTCAGAGTGAATGATTCAGAGATCACTCCACTCTTACTAGCTTGTGCCATCGCCCCCCCATTTCCCTGGCTGTGCCCCCCCCAGTATCACAACATGACTTATTTGAGCATGTAAACCACAATCTAAGAAGCCCAGAGCACAGCTGACATACCTGTTTTTCCCCAAATCCACAATCTGAGAGATCAATAAGGAGAGTTCATCCGAATGAAGAGGTCTAACTGCTATTCAACCCCACCAAGCTGAAAGCTTGCATATCAGAGTCTCACAGTTTGAGGCACGCTGTTAGCATTTTGTCCCCATTCCAGATGTTGCCTTCCTCTGGGCTGGGTCCTTGGACCTGGCAACTACTCTAGAGTCCTCGACAATAGTAGTCCAGCTCGGCCTCAAGTTGATGTCATGTTCTGGTGGTGTGGAAAAGGTGATATCCATATCTTGTTGATTGTCTAGGTCTCACTCATCCATTGCTCCTGCTGGTTGCTCATCCAGTTCTGGATCTTGATGCACCTTACCTTGCTCAGATTAAGGGGGTGCTGGATTCGGGGTGCTGTGATACTCTGCTTTTGCTTCTTCCACCTCCTGTTCTGAGCTGTCTCTATGAACTTTGATCTGAGCCTTGAGCATTCTGTCTTTTCAGTTTGGAACTCTGACAGCTGTCTCTTTGAGGAAACAGTCCCAGGGCCTTGGCTCGAGTCACAGTGTCTTGAGTCTTTGAATCTGAATGTGTCAATCCTCTGACCATATCTACTGCATCCTTACATTGTCAGTTCAAGTCTTTCTGACTGTCTATCAATATTCTACCCCCATCCCACTGTTGGTCATAAATCTGGCAGCCTCTTGTGGTGTGTAAAATGAATGCCACTTCCTCTCAAACTGTATCTGAAAGGTCACTGGGAACCTAAGAATATAAGGAATGTAGAGCCATACAACTTTCTTTTTTACAGGGAAAAATATCTTGCACCTGTCAGCCAGGTTCTTAGAGTAGTCATGAAACATACAACAGTTGGAGGGTCTTGACACATGCAGATGCGGTTCCCATTCCATGTTAGTTGTTCCTGCTTCCATGCAAGCCCTAAGATATGCTCCTTCACAATAAAACTGAGAAAGTAGGCAATAATATGAACATATGAATGTGCTAGCAGATAAAGGCCATATGGTGTATCTAGTCTGCTGGATTGTGCAGTTCCCACTGTGTTTACAGAAGGAACTGACCCCCCCTTCCCTATATCCCACTTGAACCTGTCAAATACCACCTTTTGCCTCTTCCCCCATCTGCAACTTCCCCCTCACCCTGTCCCAGCCTCTCTTGAAGCTGTCCACTGTTTCTAGGCATACCACCTCCTCTGGCAAATCATTCCACTTATCCACCATGTTTCAAAAAAAAAAGTGCCTCCTTATCTCCCTCCCGAACCTTCACCCCCACCAGGTTTAAGCTGTTAGCCCTAGGTGACTTGTTTCCACTAAGGCTGAAGAGGCCCTCAGTGCTCACCCTGTTCATATCTTTATGGTACTTGAAGGTCTCAGTCATGCCCCCCCTCTCCCTTCTGTCCTTTAAAGAGTACATGTTGAGCCTCCTGAGCCTTTCCCCATAGGTGTTACCTTGCTGGCCTGGAATCATCTTGGTTGTCCTATTCTGGACTGTTTCCAGCAAGTTGATATCCTTCTTAAGATAAGGGCACCAATAATGCGCATTGTACTCTAGTGGGATGGGGGAGTGAACCTTTACCCAGTCATGGTCTGAACAACCTATTTGCTATTTCTATTTTGAGGAGGTAATCCCATAAATAGTTCAAGATTTGTAGCATGGCTGATTGTAAGAGCAGGCACATATCTTTATCTTCTGTACCCTACAGGGAACCCACCAAGTGGAGGTTGTTGTGATCATCCAGTTTTGCTCACAAATGCTTCACTTGCTTGTCTAATTCTTCAAGCCTGTTGTTTTGGGATGGAAACTGTACTGTCCTTTTGTGATGAGCAGCTCTTTCATAGCCACCCTGGCTTCTACAGCTTCAACTCTCTGTTCAACTTATTTTACCTTTTCTCAGATTTGTAGTATTTTTTTGGACTAGACTGTGAAGCATAGTCCTTATTTCTGACTGATCAGACAGACCAACTGCTGACTGAACTACCATTGCCATTCCCACTGCCAGGCAATAATTAACACTCAATGTTGCTTCATTCTGTGTAAAGTCAGCATCAAGAATAACAAGAATTTGTCAATGCCAAATGTTTGCTTGCAGTATAACAGGGCTTCAAAGAGACCCGGATGTTGGTGGGGCAACTCAGAAAAACACAATATCTAGACACAATTTAGCTTATAATATACAGTTAGGGCTTATTACTGTATGTATAAAAATCAGTAATTGCTGCAAACTTGTGCACATTCTAAAAGTTATTGTGCACATTCCATTATCAAAATTCATTAGCTCCTAATTAATATTCATGTTTCTTTCTCTATCTGCCACCTCATTGGTAAAAACAGAGCTGTTCAAAGAAAAAGCAAAGCAAACATGGCAGCGCCGCTTACCGCACGGTTCACTGAGACAGTCTGGACATGGACTGCCATAGTCAGCTCCATGTTTCCAAATTGTACAAATTTGACTTTTTGTCTTTTTGTTAATAAACTGAAACTGCGAAGGTTTGGAGGTTGAGGAGCAAAATTGGACTGCACTGACAAACTCCACAACAGCAGACTGAGCTGCCAATGGCAACCAAGAGTGCAAACACAAGGTACTATATGAAACCTTTCCAAAGCTGGGGTTTAAAACTTCATAAATTTACCCTTTCTCTCCATTTCTGGGAACCATATACTATAAAAAATAGTGTATGGGCAACCATATACCAACAAGGCTGTTTTTCCATCTTGGGGTTGAGATGACATTGGAACCTCTTAAGCTTTGCTGTCGAGGTCCCTATGATGTCATCTCAAACCCCTTGATGGCAACACAGCCTTGTTGTGTATAGTTGCCCATACACTGTTCCTTATATGTTTTCACTCTTTTTGAAATTGCCGCCTTTATTTATTACGAAAGACATTTGCATGGAAACAGGATCATCGTCCTATTTGCTCTGTCTGCTTTTCTACTTCCTTAGTTCCAATTCTCTTTATGACATCCCAATCTGTTTCTGTGGAGATAAGTATGATTTCATAAACGTGGCATTATGATGTCATTTGTTGGTACATTATGTCACATTCTTTGGTTCTGTGAAAAAATTGCTCCTTTCTAGGTGGCGATCCAGACATGACTAGACCCCATTTTGGGGATGTCTGAAGCCTTTCTCCCTGATGTGTGTTTACTGGGTGATTATGGTGATGTTCTGATAGGTAACCAACAGTGGCACATGTCCCTTATTTCGGTATGTGTGAAAAAGGTGATACTTTGACACTGATTTGACCAAAGTATTCCATCTGTGATGGAATGCTTTCAGGAGGTTCTCTCTGCCTTACTGGCAGAGCAGACCATAGCCAGTTTTTTGGGTCACCTTTGCACATGTCAAAAAGTTTGGGAATCTTTGTATACCCTGTTAACAATATAACTGGTCTGGCCGTTAACCTCTTGTGCTTCTTTGTTGTTCTGCTTTTGGCTCCGATGTATAATAACTGCCCTCTATCACAGTGTTTTATATTTCCTTATGGGGTGGTTAACAACATAGCCTTTTGTCTTTATAGATCCTTGTCTTTTTATATAATCAAGTTCACTGGGCTCCTCCAGTGGTGGGGTGGGCGGTTTGGGGTGGGGGGGGAGAGGGATCACTGGGGTTCAAGACTGTTTTGTTCATTGTTCCATAATATTGTTTATTGCTGTCATATATCTTATGTCTTCTTTATGTCTGTATATTATGGTTCTGGACCCAAGTGCTAACTTTCTGTTGATTTTTTGTTAATTTTTGTTTTTTTTTATTGTGCTAAAAAATAATAAACTATATTCAATTTAAAAAACATAATCAATAGATCTCCTCCTTCTGGGTGGGGGGAAGTGTGTACTGCTGCTTGCCTGCTGCCTAGTGGAGGCTAAGTGGCATAGCAGCAGTCATCCGAATTGAAAGTAGGAGGCTGGCATTGAAAACATGAGCGTGTTCACAGTCTACCTGTGTGCCATTGCATGCTGCCAGCTCTGACTCAAGTGAAGTAATGGGCAGAAAAGAACCCCAGTTAATAGGATCATGCTGTGACCCTGAAGGCACCAAGCCACCACCATCCATGGCACCCAATCACACAACAAGGTAAGAAGTAAATGGGATAAGACCTGGAGGTGTGGTGAAGGGGCTGGGGTTCAACAGCAGAAGAGGGCCAGTGGGGAGGGGCAGGAGGATGAAGTCCATACAAATAAAAAAGGACTGCAAAAATATTTGAAAGGCAAACTGATCTGTGTCTAACTCTCACATTTTTCAAAGTTATCCAACTGGTAATGGAGCTCTTTAAAAGGAATATAAACAACATGAACAACATGTACATTTAAATCTTTCTGGTATTTTCTGATCATTATTGATATGCTGTTAACATATTTGAAGCTATTACATAAAGAATAATGCTTGTTGATAATCCATAAACCCCAAGAGCCAAGCTCTCAAGAGTGAGTGAGGAGAGAATTCCTCCCATTAAAAAATAAAAGAGCAACCACCTTTCTCATCAAATCCTTACCCTCTCTATTACACACACCAGACACATTTCTTGTCCTTGGGCATCTCAGCCAATAGCTCCACTGGCACTGGATGAGTTAACACTCTGCAGATGATGATGTATATTTTTATAGCATTTAACAGTAGTAACACCAAGCATTACAACTAGCTGCAACTGAGAACATCACAACAGTAGCATCAGGATATTATTGGTAACAACAGAACCTGACACTGGAAATAACTGTATGTTTGCTACATCTGGCATGCTTGCTTAAGACTAGCAGTCCAAAACCAGTAGAAAGTGGTACAAGAGAAATGCTGCAGCATCGCTGAAAGTGATCCATATTACCAAATCAAACAATTAAAAGATTTCACCTAGAATCAATTGCTAAAAAGCAAGAGCAACATCAACAGCACAAAAGTATTTTTAAATACACAGAGGAGCCTGCCAGAAAGCAATACTGCAGAATTCTGCAGCAGAATTTCTGCAGGAAACAAGACAATTTCAGTGGATTGGAAGCCCTTAACATGTACTCAGTGGAAGAGAAAAAGAGAGAGAGAGACAGAGAGAGAGAGAGGATATTATTGAGATCTACAAATATCTGACAGGAATAAATAGGGAGGATGAGGAGGGTCTCTATAAGTTAAGTGGAATCTGAAACATGAGGTGACATAGTCTCAAACTGAAGAGGGGCTCAGGAGGACAGCTACGAAGCACTTCTTTACAGAGAGGGTGGTTATGAGTTAGAATGTGCTTCTGGATGAGGTGGATTCATTGAAAATGGTGAGCATCTTCAGCAGAGGCTGAGATAGAGTTAGGGGGAAGTAAGGATCAGGGTGGGGTGGAAGGGGGGAAGGGCAGATTGGGGAGGGGACAGGGTCAGTATCTTAAGCTGAGAACCCCATAATATGAGCAGACTACAGAGACCAAAGGGGCTTACTTTGCTGGCTTCTTCACAGGTTTGTAATGGTAGTAAAGACTTTTTGTCATGCAGGAATCTTTAACACTGTATTGCGTTCTGACGCACTCCAGATTATTAGTGACGGAAACAGCAATTTTCAATTTTATTTGGCTAAATCTTCTTGCATCCTATCCTACTAAGTATTGTCAGATGTAGTCTATGGTGGGCACTTGGGTGAGCCACTAGTAAGGTGGCTGCTTAAGTAAGGAGCGCCTCAGCAGGCTTTAGAATCTGTATTAATCGATTGCCCAAAATGTTCATATCACTCTTAAAATCCATCTCCCCAAGTAGCTTAGAGCAGGAACAATTGAACACTGTTTTTATGTTTGCATGTGTATGCATGGGCAGCAAATATTTTGTTACAAAGAACAGCAGAGTTGTGTCACTGTTGGGTCCAGTGCAGCTCAGGCTGCTGTGAGCTTAGCCGTGACAGCCCAATGATCAGCCAGGTTGATCATGACACACTATTATGTTTGCGTGGCCAAAACTTCTTGTAGTTGAAAGGAGTCCGCTGTTCCTTTCATAGTGTAGCTGGCTCCCTTCATCTGCATAAACCCACCCAGCTGTAACAACAGCAGCAGTAGTTTTAGTAATTGATTTATTCAGTAGTAGTTCAGAGATGCAATTATAGAAGTTTGCATGATTGGTACTGTACTGTATATTCTCAATGATTTGTATGTTGCCATGCATACAGTGTCAGTCCATGTATATTATGGTCATGTGACATCAATTATATCAGTTTTGTGCATATTCAGTATTATATACACCAGCTTCAAGGGTTAGATCCCCCCATGCACAGAAATTGGGTACAACTGAAGCATTCTTTAGAGCCAAGACATTTGTTTGGTTGGGGCATCTCCAGTTGTCATGTAACACTGTAGGAAAATATAAGGAATAAAGTATGGGTGCCCATACACAAAGAGCCTGTGTTTTCATTGAGGGGTTGAGATACCAATGCGTGGAGGTCCATGCTTGTATTTCAACTTTGAGATGGAAACACAAGGTGAGTTGTATATGGGCACCCATACTTTATTTGTTATAGTATATGGTTTTAAAAAAATAATGACAGAAGTAGTGTGACTGTTGTAAATTTAAGAATCACAACTGCATAAATAACATTTTCTGATAGGCAGTGTTTTATTTACTGATTTATTAGGTCTGTAGTTGAAACAGCTGCAAGATCTGTCTGAGCACCAGTAGAGAGAGAGTGGGAAAGAATGAATCATTGGAGTGTCTCTGCCGGCTGAGAGCTATCTTTCCGAAAGGAATCCCCTCACATCTGCTGAGGACGGGCATGCATCGTGAACTGCTAGTACAAAGGCAGGCTGTTGCATGAAGATGCCAGTGCCGGTATAAGTTCCAAAATAAGACTGCTGACATTTTTTTTTAAAGTGTTTCCATGAAGGGGAGCTGCCAGTATCGTAGCCAGAGTGCGTGCCTCTGTGGCAAGTGCAGCATTGATGGGAGAGAAATTTGAGAGAGTGGCAGAAGACTGTGGCAGGGTAAGTGCTGCAGCATTGACAGGGGACTCTACTGACATTGGGCATTGGAAACTGCAAGTGTGGGCGGAAGGCAGGCTGTGGTCTGCAAATCTGAGTGGCAGCTGGGGTGCTGAGTGAAAATGAAAGTGCTGCAAGGTAGAAGTTGGCTCAACAAGGCACACTGTATGAGAGAACATGCACAACAACTTTTGAGCAGCCACTGTTTTCTATACAGAATGAGTCCAAACCCTGTGCTATAAATACACAAACTCTCTGGATCATTCATTATCATAAAGACAGCAAAAAGTGAGTAGCCCCACAAAAAAAGTAGTAGGGCTGGTGACCATTTTACTGCTGAGCTGTGGACTACTCGCAGACACCCTCCTTGGTCACTAATGCTATGATATTTAAAGATCACATGACAACTACTCTATTGGTTACTATATTTCTGTTTAAATCTTCCTCCTCACAGCAGTGAGGTTTAACTGCAGAATCCAAGCAGATTTTACTCAGGGTACTGCCCTCAGTACCTCCTCTCAGTTGTCACCTGGCAAAACCCTTACATCAAGACAGTTTTCTCCCAGCTCCCAATTTCAGAGTAAATATACATTTAATGTTGCTCCTTAGTTACAGACTGGTCTGACTGACATACCCTACTTGCCATGTAAATGTTGTATTTTGTTTTTCAGTGTATTGCCATGTCCTACTACTTTTCACTCCCTGGTTCAATCACTTCTGGCTTCCTTCCTTGTCTTCACACACTGCTGGCAACTACTATGTTTCAAGCTTCCCCTCACAGGAATGTTGGCATTTTGCAGGCTCTCTGCCTTTAGTGGCTTCCTCTCATGTAAAGGGGAATGAAGCACTCTAATTAGTTGTGAGGGCTCCCTTGATCTATTTAATAGTAGAATGCAATTTAGGTTTGCACTACAAGGCACTCGAAAACTAGATTATTAATTTATCAGAAAATGAAAAAAGCATATCAGAATTCATGGCTGACACAGAAAGGCAAACAGGAGGCTATTTAACAGTATAACAAATATGTCATTATTAGTTGATGGTAAATGTTAGGACAATCATGATTTTAGGCATCTTAGACTGAAGGAATAAAATACAGGGATATTCAGTATTTGTGTTCCTACCAAAATTAAGGCAACTAGCTGCTGAATGTGATTTTGAGGTAACTCACATAAGGAATTTTGCAAACATTTTTTGGGGGCCATGATAATGAATGTAAGGGAGACTACTGTGAGTGATATGAATACCAGTATATTGTTGATCATGGTCATTGAGTTATATATTAAACATTTAAAATATTTCTCTAAGCATGTCTATGTCTCATGTGAAGGAAAATGAAGCACTCTGATTAGCTGGAACTTTCCTGAAAAGAAGGACCTCACTCTCAATAATTGAGTCATGTGTTATTTCAGAACTCAATTTAACAGCCTTGCTGCCATCCAGGGTACTCATGTAAAAATGGTGTGTTACCTCAGTGAGGTCTTCCACTGGCAAAATAAGATGAAAATGAAAAAAGAACATTAAATATGACACAGAACATTAGTTTCCTGAAACACAGACATATATGTTAAGTTAGTGAGGACTGTCATGAACTAAGACTGATCAGTCTATAAACATCTCACCTACTGCAGTATTTTTCTTTTAATGTTTGTGGGCACAGTTTAACAATGTACTGAAGTCTGATGTGTGTTGCAAGCAAAGTAAAAAAAAAAAAACAGCAATACACCATGCGTGCAGGGTCAAGGACAGAGCAACAAGAAATTAACCTGGAGCATCAGAGTGAGACAAATTATTAAGTCACAGTATAGACCAAGTTTGAGTCAGTAAATGACAATGACAGTGACAACACAGCAATACCACCATACTGCCCTAAGTCTAATTTGAGAACAGCAGAAGGGATTAAAGATCAAGTGATTAATGGTAAACAAATATAAATAGAAGTTGACACCTGTGCTGTAGTTGCATTAGTCTTAGAGGATATTTGGAAGTCAGTACCAAAAGCTCTTCAGTTGCAACTCAATGTATATACAAGTGAGACCGCTGTTATCCTTCTGAATCATACTGTGGCATTATAATGCCAGCCTATATTCTTTTCACAGGATGACAGACTACTGTGGCAAGTGGTATTGTATTTGATTTTTTGATTATTCTGTCCCCATTGTTTGTTGCTCAAATCCCAAATGTTTTATTCTTTAAATTAGTTGTGTTTTTTTATTTATGTATTTATTTATTTATTGTATCTTCAAGTATGATGTGTTTTGTCACGTAAAAGTCGCTGGGAGTACAGAGGTGTCCTATGTAAATCAAACTCCTATCATATCCCACCCTAAGTGAATATCAAATACTATATAGCTACTCTACAGTACCTGCACCATTGCATAACCTGTGAAAGAGAAAAATGAGAAAGAAATGGATTGCTTGCCAACAAAGTATGGAAAAGTTTTAATAGAAACTAAACTCAGTGAAAATACAAGCAAACTTCAAAGAAAACTACATCTTAATCGGGGTGCTACAAGGTTTTTAACCATAGTGTAGGAGTGGTGATTTCACATATATTTTTGGATGGCACAGAAAATGTAAATGCTTGTGAATCACATTTGCTGAAAGAAGTACAACAAGACTATACTGAAATTACAGAAAACAAGCATTTGTCAATGCCGAATTTGCTTGCTTCTATGTGCTGTTTAGGTATTTGGAAGTCATTGGAGTGCAAATATTGAAAATTTGCAAACTTACAAGCGTGCGTAGGAACTGCGCAATGCATGCTCGTAAAACAGTCATTTTTAGGAATTTTTTCACCAAATTTTCAACATAGCCATTTTAAGGCCTCTGCTCATGAACAGTGACACTGTGATTTTCTTAATGTGTCCCATACACTGAGTTCGCACACCGACTGCGCCATTGTGCGCTACATGGGCGGAAACATGTTTTGAGCAGGATGTGAAAAATAAAAGCTGCACTGCTGATGAGGAGGTGTGGTAAAATGGCAATGTTGAAAATCTGGAGTGAAAATATTAAAAATCCGCAAACTTACGACCGTGCGTAGGAGCAGTGCAACAGACACTCATAAAACAGTCATTTTTAGGAATTTTTTCACCAAATTTTCAACATAGCCATTTTAAGACTTCTGCTCATGAATGGTGTCACTGTGATTTTCTTAATTTGTCCTGTACATTGATTTCGCACACCGACTGCGCCATTCTGCGCTACATGGGTGGAAACACATTTTGGGTGAGATGTGAAAAATGACAGCTACACTAATCATAAGAAGGTGTGGTAAAATGGCAATGTTGAAAATCTGGAGTGAAAATATTGAAATTTCGCGATCTTATGAGCCTGCGTAGGAACTGCACAACACACGCTCGTAAAACAGTAATTGTTTGGAATTTTGGCACCAAATTTTCAACATGGGATTTTTGGGACCCCTTCTCATGAATTATGTCACTGTCATGGTGGTATTCAGGCCCAAAGGGTGATTTCACAGTCACTGTGCAGTCACTGCGCGAAATCACCCTTTGGGCCCAAATAATGCCATGGCAGTGACATCATTTATGAGAAGGGGTCCCAAAAACCCCATGTTGATAATTTGGTGCAAAAATTCCCAAAAATGCCTGAGAGGTATGCAACAAAGTTGAAACCCTCTGTAGCCCTATGATACAGCTTACGGCATTTCCTCAGTTCGCGGTCGGCTTTGAAGAGTGCAGATGTGTCCTGGTCCACCAATGATCGTCACGCTGGAGTCCAGAGGTAAGTATGGGGTGGGGGTGTGGGGAGGCTGGGTGCGCAGTGGGTGGGTGCGGGTTGTGGGAGGGAGTTGGGTGGCCAGCACGTGACTGTTTTCGGTTTCAGGTTTAAAAAAAAAAAACGTGTGGGACCCTTTGCCACGCTGGGTGGGCTCCCAGCATGGCATGAGGACATTGGGGGGCACGCTCAGCCGACGGGATTGGGCACCCCTGGCCGGCCATAGAATTTGCTGCCATGCTGGGTGGCCCCAGCGTGGCAAAAGGACGGGCGTTTCAGCTGACGGGGATTGGGCACCCCTGCCGGCAAAGTGATCGCTTGCCACGCTGGGGTGGGCCTCAGCGTGGCAACTAGTACTTGGGGGGGAGAGGGGACGCAGCTCAGCCGATGGGGATTGGGCACCTCGTCAGCTACACAGTGCGCGCGCGGGCGCGACGTGTAGAGGGGGAGCTACGCCTTATAGGTGCTCACTGAAGCGTAGCTCCCCCTTTCAACTGTATGCCACTGCATTTTGGAGCGTGTCATAGACAGCTCCAAAATGCACTGGCTTACAGGGGCCGCGCCTGCCAGTACACTGACTGAATTGGAGAAGGAGGTGACACACCCCCGAAATCTCCGTTGATGGCACTATGTTTCTTGCACATGCGTGCAAGCAACATAAAAATGGCATGATTGTGGTATAAACATATTTCTTCAAAACATCCAGTATATAAGTAGAACATCTATTCTAATCACAAATCAGAATCACAGCTTCAATCTGTGGTTCCCTCAACCCATACCCTTGCATTGGCTGCAGCCTGTCTTCAAATACATGCACTGATTTTAGTCACCTACAGTATCACTATGTGACTTAGGTTTATTCCACAGAAAAATATGTAAATACTAATGGATCATTATGCCTGTGTTTAGCCATTAGTTTCTCAACAAGTTTTATGGCACAGCTTTCTCTGTACATTATTGTAAAATATATCTATAGTAGTAACATCTGAACAAATAATTCATATACATAGGCATACCCCATTCTCTCCAGAGTTCTCTAGCTGTCTTTGCAGGTTGGTGTTCATATCAACATGTGGGCCAACATATGTACTATACACCTTTGTGCAGAATTTAAGTGCATAGGATGGAAGAGAAGGAGAAGGGAACATTGTTTAACCAGAAGCAGCACTCTAAGCTGAAGCTTATTTCCAGTTGTGACCAGGGAGTAAAAGGAAGTTAAGTGAGTTGCTCAGGATATAAATAGTGCATGCCCCAAGACATGGGCCATCATAAACTTACATTCCTCAAATTTTAATTGCACACTTTTTAAAAATGAATGTCATAGCTGCACTTGGCAGTGCCTACTAGTTTAGGATACTATTGGTTTCAAATACATTTTTTGTTTAGACTATGTAGTACCTTAGTAGTAGCAGTAGTAGTCATCACAGTAGTAGTAGGTTTATTTTTATAGAGCACCATTTTATAGCTAAAGATTCTTGCACAGACCATACATTACAGCATTGTTTGATTAAAATTCCCCCCAGGAGCACAAAAGACAAGTCAAAATATTCAGTGCTCAACCTTATTCATAGTAACATACATAGTAACTTAGTAGATGTCAGTAGAAAAAGAGCCTTGGTCCATCCAGTCTGCCCATGCTCTTACTTTCAAAATACAGATTCCATTATTTATGTGGTCTTACTCCCTTCCCCCCATTCTTGAAGTCCCCTGTGTCTATTCCATGCATTTTTGAATGCCTCCACAGTGTTTACTCCCACCACTTCCTCTGGTAAATAATTACAAGGTTCTACCACTCTTTCTGTGATGAAATACTTCCTCACATTACCTCTGAGTCTCCCTCCTTCCAGTCTCATATCATGACTCCTTGTCCCTGTGCATCTCCGTTTCTGTGGAAAACTGACCTCCTGCACTTTGTTTATACCCTTGATATATTTGAATGCCTCTATCATGTTTTTCCCTCACCCTTTTAATCTCCAGCAAATACATATTCAACTCCATGAGCCTCACCTCATAGCTTTTCTGGTGCATGCCCTGGACTATCTTGGTAACTCTTCTCTGCACTCTCTCCAGATGTTCAAAGTCCTTCCTGAGTTGGAGCCTCCAGAACTGGACACAGTATTTGAGATAAGACCTCACCAGCAATCTATTCAAAATGTCTGCCATGAGCTCAATGTATTAAAAGAAAAATAACACAAAATAGAAACAAACAGAAACTAAACTTATGCAAATACAGTGCATGCTTGACTAAATAGATATTTTTGTCAGCTTTGATCTAAAAGTAACAAGAGATAGAGAACTACAGATATTATTAGGGAGAGAGTGCCATAGGATGGAAGCTGAACCCATTAAATATCTGTCTCAGGCTGACTTCAAACTGGAGGGTGGCAGCATTAAAAAAAAACTACCTCATAGACCCCAATTCTCAGGCAGAGGTTTCAGAAGCTCAGTGAGCTACTGGGGCCAGCTCAGGGCTCCATAAGCAAGCTAAAGTATCTAGCAACCAATGTGCCACCTTTTTGTCAGCCACCCAGATCCTGCATCAGTGGGTTTGTAAGGACACACATACCGTTACAGTATATGGCCTGTTTTGAATTATATGTGAGAATATGAACTAGCTCATTTATTTTGTGTCTGAAGCAGAAGAATGCTTAAACATAATGTTGCTGTAGCATTTTGTTAATCTTAGACTATACTCCCATTTAGTGTTGGATGTGTTGATAAAAATGTCAAGTACCAAAGGATATATTTACCTAATATTTCCAAGGGGAGAGAACAGCATTTGCAAGAATGTATACATGTTAATTCTAGGCTACATGCATCACATGGATAAGTGACCAGCAAACTCAAGCCATTTAACCAATGCATCTTTGAGCTAACAGAACCAGAAGCTGTTGCTGCACTCAAACTGATGAAATAAATGGAAAGAATGAGGGGGAGGAATACTCATTTTGAGTCGAAGCTCTGGGGAGCTATGTAGTGGTTTACTGTGGACTGTTGGATTCTTAAGCTTTGAATTAAAAAAGCTTTGACCAGTAAATTTGGACTCCTTCCATTTATTTCATCAGTCTGAATGCAGCAACAGCTTTTGGTTCTGTTGGTTTCTCTGGGGCCAGCCACCCCATGTGTTACTGCACCAGTCTAGTGGGGAAAACCGATCATGGCACCACCTTGTGGATTTGCTTATCTTTGAGCTAACAAAGACTGATAATGGTCTTCTATGGTGAATACTGACTAATAGTCTCTTTTATGTTCCAAAAGCATGCACTGTTAAGATTAAAACCCAAATATCTTGCTAATACTAATAAATGATGGTTAAACATAAAACCTTTTTTGAGATTTAGTAAGTTATAAAAAACTTATTTAACTCTTTGCCCATATAAAGTAGACCACCTTGTTTCTAAATTTAACCCAAGCTTGGTGCTCTCTACTGAAACTGAGATTGCCTCTACACCCCATCCTCTACTCCAAGAAAGGAGCTAGTTGCTAAGATAATCCTCACCACACTTGATTATGGACACATTGCCTATATTGCTGCTCCCAAGTCTCGATTTGCCAAATTGAACCTCTTACTTCACTTCTTCTGTAGCTACATCCTCAACCACTCATCTTGTGCCCTAATGCAACATCTGTAGTCAGTTTGGTTGATCATTCCTTGAAACCTTCCACATCTTCCACTATCTATACATTTATCCAACATTTTGACTTTGTAATGTTCCCATCTATGTCTTGGGTCTCTTATTTCTGAACAAGAAACCTGCTGCACACTTCTGGAGTAGAACAAAAATATCAAGGAACCAAACAGCTGAAGTTGCGGCTATGCACCGCTAGCCCCAATACACAATGTATTAAAATTCTATAAGTACACTTGCTAAAACAAATGCTTTCATGTGCAGAAAACTTAATTGGGGGCTAAAGCTTTCAGGGGTGGGATGGTTTAGATAATGAGAGTTTTGGTTTAAACAACTATGACTTGGCTCTCCTATTTCCCACCTAAAACTCTGCCCATTTCCAAAGAGGCAAATAAACAAAACAGGAATGGTCTCAAACTATAACTGTGCACGAGGTCAACAAGAACAACAATGTCAAAACCTAATGACTGATCCTTAAAATGTGTCATCATAAGATGGCGTCACCACGTAAATGTTACATCTTCACATGTTTTCTTAAAAATATTAAAACACATATGATGAATAAGCCCAATAACAGTATAAGTAATACATATTTACAAAAAATACATCATGTATCTAAACCTGCATTAAAAACATATCCATTTTATGACATCACATTTTAAGGACTATGGGCCCTAGTCACAAAACAGTTTGATGGCTACGTGCCATGTAACTCAGGTGCATAGCCACCCCACAGCTGCTTGTACTCACTGCACCCACTCCTCCTTATGCGTAACAAAGTTACACCCCCCTACACACCTGATCCCATGGCCAATCATGGAGCTCCATTCAATGGCAGGCCAGGTGCAGTGCAGAGGGTGTGTGTGCTGGCACTCTGCATGATGCACAGCAGTGTGGAGTGCCATGCATGGGTGGCTACACATTCTGGAGGGCAGACATAAGTGTTATGTGCCCCCTTTGGATACCACCGTCAGTCCCATGGGAGAAGGCAGGGGTCATTGGACCCCCCATGTTGGATGCCCCAGCTATCAGGCACACTGGATGGGCTGGGGTGGGCGACCAGTGATTGCCCCCTGGCAACCTGCCAGGCACTCTGCATGCCAGTACAATCATGGCACCCTGTGGGTGCAAGAGATCCACTGCAGGACCCAGGAAGAGCAGCTGATTGGCTGCCTACTTGGGTCTGCACCTCCACACCATCCCTCCCCCACGGACCTCCATGCCTGGGGGGGGTGGGTCTGCATAAGGGAGCCAGGCGGGGACCATTATTTAGTGAATGTGATCCCCACTTGGATCTTCCCCGGGTGCAGAGCTGCAAGCCCTGATATGTGCCTCATGCATGTCCTTTCATGAATAGCCCCCACTATTAGTAATGGTCTTTGTCATGAAGTTGAGGGTACAGAAGTAATGCGAGGACACAGATTATATGGGGCTACACTCCTCAGTGTGGTTTTATTCATGTAGAGCTCATAATCAGTCAGTAAATCAAAACTCAAAATAATTTAAAATAAAAGATTAGTAATGCAAAAGTCCATCACACCTTCAGTTGCAGGTTAGAAGTCCAGTGATTACTGAATATAAGAGTAACACGTTCCACTTGCTCTAGGTGTGACCCTCAGTTAGGTCTTCACACCTAGGTCTCTGATACTCTACCCCTCTTGGAAGCAGCAGGGAGCAAACTGAGATCGTACCTCTGCCAAGGCTAGGCAGCTACTGAGCAGATCTGGTCTTTTGTGTCTTCCTTTGCAGTTTTTATACCCTCTCTTTTGATCACTAGATCAACCCTTTCATCCAGTTAGGCTTTGAAACAGAGGTACAAATGCTAAAATATAAAGTCCAAACAGGCCCACAAACAGCAGCATTAATGTACTGTACCCGGTATAACAACTTACTAGCTATATTTGTATATGTCATTTAAGTTCCACCCTGATCACTGCCCTGTGGCCAGGAACAGCCTTCCTATCAGAACTATAAGTAATCTGGAAAGGAGGCTGACCCCACCCCAAGCAGACATACTGTACACAGACACCAGATATCAGCAAGCAAGCTGTAAGAGAAACATAATTTCCTCTTTCTTTATAACACTGCTGAAACAAAACAAACAAACAAAAACAGAAAGTGCTTGAAACAGCTCTAATCTAGTAGGGTCTTTTCTCAGAAATGATTCGTTTAACACTGCCAAGGTATAAACTTGAGATGGAGGCACAAGTGTTTGTAACTGCATTTCAACTGTCGGTTCACGCCAGAAAACAAATTAATTTTATGTGGATTCAACACATTGCTCAGTACATGTTTAGCACTGATATACTGCTACCAGCAGCAGGATATGAAGCCACCTGGCTGTATTTCAGACCACAAGGTCTTTTGCTATGGTTACTTTTTACGGGGGGGGGCAGGGTGTATATTTTCAAACCACCAATATGCAGACTACAGAAATGTCTGCAATGGAAAGGGAAAGAACAGTGACAAATCTACAGGTAAAAGATGACTGTGAGTGGCCATCCCATAGCCAGGAAAAGAAAAGATAGGACAGCAAAGGATGAATTAAAAAAGTGCTGTTGCAACAGTCATAGAAAATGGTTTGTTCATTGGATGTCCCAACCTTTTTTACAGATCCACAGACCTTGCAATTGAAGCTAACCCCCTCCCCCGGGGTTAAGCAGGTGCCTACCCTGTCACATACCCCCTACCTTAAGAAAGAGCCAGATAATCTTACAAAAAGCTGTTTCCTGGAATTCTATATCCACAACAACCCCACCTAAAGAAGGGGTATAAGGAGTTTTGTCACAGCAGGGCTGCTTTAATCATTATTATAGTTTTCTAACTGGGATAGGGTCCCTGACCCTTTCACATGCTGTATATAAACACCTTAAAGGAAAACTGCATGTTAAAAACAGAAAAATATATGTATTACTACCAGTTTTGAGTTCTTACTTCATCCCAGTGTTTTGTTTCTGACTAGGATATGAGAGAAGTTTTTTCTAAATTTCCCTGCTTTCCCTGGGTGTTTTAATGACCTCTGGGGGCTGCCATTTAGGTTTGTTTTATGGCATCTTGTCCAAGATAGTCTTCCCAGAGTGTCATTTGGTTTGATGTCTAATAGCCCCTAAAGCAGGCCAGTGTCTTGTTACAGTGTCATCTAGCCACAGCAGAGAAAGAACAGTGCAGCCAAGATTCACATTGCTAGACTCTGGTAAGTATGACAAGTTTCCTAAATATTGGTACCTTATTCAGCTGTGTTCTGCTTTGGGGGGTGTATATGTTTTAAACATGTAACTTTCTATAGTATATAGTATAGCAGTGTGAATCCTGGCTGCAGTGTTCTTTATCTCCTGTGGCTAAGCAAGACATTGTAACAAGACACTGGCCTGCTGCAGGGGCTATTAGGCATCAAACCAAAGGGCACTCTGGGAAGACTAACTTGGAGAAGATGCAATAAAACAAACCTGAATGGCAGCCCCCAGAAGTCATAAAACACCCAGAGAAAATTAGAAAAAACTCCTCTCACAGCCTAGGTAGAAACAAATCACTGGAATGAAGTGAGAACTCAGCACTGGTAGTAATACATATACAGCTACTAGGTGTCTGTGCTTCTTTGGACTTTCTGTACTATGTTAGTTACAGAACAGAAGATTACAGACCAGCTCACCTCAGTATATACACAAAAATCTGATCAGTGGAGGAATCCAATCCAACCAAAGGCATTAACATACTCTAGGTCAGGAGATTAGAATCAGAGGCTCACTCACCATATATGAATTAATTAATTGTACTGTTTATCACACAGCTTCCAGGTATAATTAAAAATCAAATATTTCAGGGTCAAATTACCCCTTCACCAGGAAACCTGAAATCTTATAGTTGACACCGGTAAAATTAAAATACAAACTATAAATTACATTCAAAAATAATTTTATATCATCAGCCCATTTGTTGAGATCACACTTAAGTTTTTCAATAGATAATTAGCATATTTTGCTCAAATGCCTCTTATAAGTGTAGTTCCCCGGCTGATAACATAGAAAACACATTTAAAGAATTATTTTTTAACCTATATTACCCACATTAAGGGTAAACAACTGTTCAATTTTATAATTCCTAACAGAATAAAAAAATATGAATCACCTCAGACTTTAAACACTTTTTGTAATCCAAAAGATGTTGCAATTTCTCTGTGAAACACAGGTAATCTTATTAAATTCACACTTATTTGTATAACATATAATCAATTAAAATAATTTATTTGTTTTACATTTTGCTCATGCCAAATTCAGCCATGTTTCCAAGGAAAGTTGATCCCGTTTTAGCTGTACTGACATATATACTAGCAAATGTTTCCCAAGTGTGGTCTAGGTCAGTTTCCATCTATGTGAAAAAATATTATCTTTGTAAGAGGTCGCTTTTACCATGCATAAATGTCAATCTGCTGAATTAAATTGCTTACTTTACATCTTGTATTCTTGCTGCTAGTTTGTTCAGTTTTATTTTTGATTCAGGGAGCCTAGATCAGAGAAGCAGCCATAGTCAGTAATTGTGTTGTGAAATTGAAACATGTTCTGCTTTCAGTATTTACACTCACCAAGTGGCAGTTTCCACTTTCCTGGCTCCATGATTCCTTTCACTACTAGAGGGGAGGAAACTACTACTGGCTCACTTAACTCACTGCCTCCTAAAATACACCCGTAGGCAGCTTACTGCAGTGTGCCCCAGAATGACTACAAAAGTCACCTGCAGACTTCCTGTGTGCCCTAATAACATCTGGAGTTGTCACTCACATGTTTTAATATTACTTGCCAGCCAGAATTGATTAGAATTGACTGCATAGCACCATTAGAAAGGTAATGTTGTGCTGAACAACTTTGCCACTGACACTTTGAGTGTATCATGTTCACTTTAGGTGTTATTCACATTTGTTTGTGACATGGTGTGTGTGGCAGGCATTTTGTCTATCAAGAACCACCTAAGCACTTTGAAGAAAACACACATTCTGGGTATCTCAACCAATATAAAACAAAAACTGAATTGGGCACAACTGATTGCATAGCACCATTGAAAAGTCAGTTTTGTGCAGAACAACTTTACTGTTGATACGTTGTGTGTATCATGTATACTTTAGGAGTTATATGCATTTGTTTATGGTATGGTGTGTATGGTTCAGATTTGTCCCTCAAACCTCACCAGCACACCTTGACTAAAATGAGGAAACATTATGTTTAATACTAGAGAAATAGCTGTTTTTTTACATACAAATTATTAAAACTACATCTAATGTCTGGATGCTTAATTTGGTGTTGATATGTTACATATTTCCCAACAAGAAAAAGGCTTATGGTGCATTTTGTAGTGGAAAAAACAAATTGAGGCAGTCCAGAGAAGGGCAAACAAAATGGTGCAGGGACTGCATCAGAAAACATATGAGAACAGATTAATGGAGCTCAATATGTATACCCTAGAGCAAAGGAGGAAGAGAGGTGATATGATCGTAACATTCAAACACCTTAAGGGCATTAACAAGGTGAAAGAGTCTAACATGTTTCAATATAAGAAAAATAGCAGGACAAGAGGACACAGCATGAGATTAGAGGGAGGCTGATTAAGGGGTAATGAGAGGAAATTCTTTTTTACAGAAATGGTGGTGGATGCATGGAATGGCCTACCTCAGGACATGGTGGATATGAATACATTGCAGGGCTTCAAACAGGCATGGTATAGGCATAAGGGAGCAATACAGATGAGTATGAATAGATAGGCCATTGACAGAGCAAAGACCAATGGCACATTTATAAGGTAGAAAAAGAAATGGGCAGACTGGATGGGCCTTGCGGTCCTTATCTGCCATCAACTTCTATGTTTCTAGAAAATATATTTTTTTTGCTATTTTGACCAGCATAGAAAAAAAAACTAAATTATCTATTATTACTTGCATACCACCGTTGGAAAGGTAATTTTATGCTGAAAACGTTTGCCACTCATACTTTGTGTCTAGCACTTACAGTTATGTGCTATTAGCATTTGTTTGTGACATGCTGATTATGACTTGATTTTGCTTAGAAAGGCCCAGGATTCACTGATAACAGTATAAAGGAGACAAGTGCTGCAAGTTCAGAGAGCTCCTGTGGAGGAAATGAGTTAAATAGTGGTGCTCTGCCAGAATCAGTCATGAATGCATGCACATGCATGTGACATCACTGATGACGTCATGCACATGCACACGTGTGCAAGGAGGAGCTCCAGGCCATGACCGATCCACTCAAAAGTGGCACCTGTAGGGGTCTCTGATAACTGACACCAAGGTGTCTGATTTACTTGGGGGTCTTTATCTGAGATTCTCTCTAATACTGCTAAGTTTGCACCATATAACAATGCAATATTTATTTCAAAGGAATTGTATTTTCTGTGCTGATATCAGTATACTTGGCAACCCCACAATGGATTTTGGGGAAAAATTGCTATGCTTAAGTTGTAAGATTTAATCTTAAACCTTTTAAATCTCATATAACAAATATGCCAGATAAGCTCACATAAGATTGATTTAGGAGAAAAAAATCCAGTGTCAGTTTCATTTTTCCTAAAATGGGCTAGGTTAAGCTAGTCCTATATACTGATACAATAGTTACATAAAGTGTATGGGGGGGGTTCTTGAAATACAAATGTTTTTGGCAGAAAGGTAATACTGTCGCCATCTAATATGTACAGTATGCAGTTACATAAAATGTTCATGTGTCACAACCTGAACAACTATATACACAAATCTAATCCTTATGATACCCAATAATATTGGCAACCAGTCTATGCTATCATGTAGACCATAGAGTAGAGTTGAACCTGTTAATGTAAAAAGCTTCCCTCAGTAGTGATTTCTTGCCAAAATCCCCTTCCCCCATCTTATTCTGTTCCACACACCAAAAAAGCAAAGTAAAGGTAGTTGATGATTTTTTTTTTCAGAAAATTGTTTGGCCAGGTTTGGCATTAGATCCCGTCTCCTTATACATCCTTTGTGCTCCCCTATATGTATTTTCAACTGTCTTGAGGTCTTACCTATGTATACTAGGTCACATGTACATTGTATCAGGTATATTACCCCTGTAGTCTGGCAATTTATGAAATCATGACTGTCTACTTCCTCATTTCCTACAACAGTCCTTATCTTTTTTAACGTTCTGTGTTATTACAACATGTACAGTGAGTGCAAGGGTGTTCCTCTTTAAATTCTTACTGCTCCACATAAGTGTTTCAGCAGTTTTCAGAATAGCATAGTCTGAATGCATGACCCGGTCCCCCACTGATTTGTTTGTCTTTGGAACTACCAAAGGTGGTTTCCCAAATGCTTTTTCCCCATCATGTGTCAATTTTAGTACATTCCAATGTTTGTTGATTATTGTCCTAATATTGTTAAAGCAATCATTATAAGTAGTGGACATTAATACCTGTTCCAGTTTTTGATCCTTTTATCTGCATCTAGTGTTACGCAGTCCCTCCCTGTTAATATTACCTGCCCTTATTTTAGCTTGTTCTACAACATCTTTGCTGTACTCTCTGTTAAGAAACCTTCTCTCCTTCTCATTCTCAGCTTCCAGATAGCCCCTCTCTGTGGCACAATTCATTTTAGCCATTACAATCTGGATATATGGTACTGAGTTCCATAGTACCCTAGGGTGAAAACTACTGTACTTACTTGCAAAATGGAATTTCTGTCTGTGGGCTTCCTATGTAATTGAATACACAGGAGACAATTTTCCTTGAAAATTGTTAAATCTAAAAAAGGCATAGGTGACAGAACCTAGGGGGGTGGGGGTTTTGTAGCCCTCCCATTTTGCCCATGAACATTCAAAGTACCCCTTTAATGTATGCAAAGTCAGAAGGGGAGCAATCGTAGTCTCTTTTTTTTTAAGTTTGTCTTTTTATTGAGGCATAAATTCAACAGTTCTAACGCTGCAGCATTTTCATATTCATTTCATTACTACATGCAGTTATTAAGTGGACATAAACAGCAATTAGTGCAAAGCAGCTTTATCTTAATAGGGTTATAGTGAAGATGGTATCTATTATGGTCTATTGGAAATTTTAGTATAAGGTTTTGGTGGTACTCTTTTACATGACAAACCAGCTCCCTGATTGCACTCATTTCCTACTTTTATTTACTATTCCTTACTTGGTCTGCAGTCATTCCTCCATAAGGGTTGAAGAGATTAGGTTTTGTATTGAAAACTTAAAAATACTTTTATGGGGTAAAGGCTGAATCAAGGTAGAGGCATATAGCACCCAGTGATGCCATTTAATATTAAAATGCTCTTTTATCATGAACTGTGGCAGTTTGTTTTTCTGTATCATATATTTTTATTTTACTCCAGGTAACTATCATAGGGTCTTCTAGCTTCAACAAGTGTCATGTGATGGCTTTGTTAGCTGCTAATATATAAAGTAAAGTAGAGGATTTAGGTGGAAGTCGCACATCTCTGAGAGGAATTGACAGGAGTGCCAGCTCCAGAGTAAGACAAAGAGGATCTCCTGCTAACTCCTCCATCTGGAGCAGAACCTGTTCCCAAAATGTTGTCAACACTGGGTAGTACCAAAAATATGTCCATGGTCTGCGACATTAGCACCATATTTTCTCCAGCATGTCCCAAAAGATTCCAGCATGTATTTTATTTGCATTGATGGGTACAAAAAAATCTATACCTGCTCTTCCAGGCAAACTCTGTCCACATAGTGGAGGATGTTGTCTTAGTTGCAGGCAAGGTGTACTTAATCCATCTGTCATACGCAATGTTAGTATTTAGGTTCTTGTTCCAGTTAATCAATACTGACTGAGTTGTATCTCATAGGAACTGCTGGAGACCTTTGTAAGTGTTCCTTATTAGGTGTCCACAAAAGGTTCCCTTTTGGGCATCAAGGATCATTGCCAGTAATAAGGGTAATACCTCTGGTAATTAGACATATGATTTTTGTTTGTGCAGCAGATAGGTTTGAACCTGGATATAATCATAGTGTTCTCTTCCTGTTATACCAAAGCCCTTCTGTAGGGATTCGAAGGGGAGAACCCCATGGACATCCAAGAACTGGTATACATTATACAATCCAAATTGTCTCCATCTTCAGAACACTTGGTCGATCAGGGATGACAGAAATTCCTCATCTGCCTCCAGAACTCTGTAGAAGTAAAGCAATTGTTTAAATGTCCTATGTTTCTTTATGTAGTACCATACCTTGAGAGTGTTACAGGTAAGGGTTGTGAATTGTGTGAGTGGGATAGTATGTCAGGGTGTGGCAAAAAGGGTGTGGCTTATGTCATATAGACCATTCAAAAGAAATTCTATGGTTAACCACAGTGCTTCACCGGTAGGAGTCAACCATGTTAAAATAATTTGTAAGTTTGCTGCTCTTGTATAATTGAACACATGGTTTACCCCTCTGATTGCTCATGTAAGTTGCAAGATTGAACAAATTATTCTTGGGTGCTGTTCTGCCCATATAAATGTTGCTATCATTTTATTCCAGGATAGAAAGTAAATTGCAGCTGGGATCAGTGGTAGTGTCTCAAATACAGTAGATATAAAAGATGGGGGAGTATATTCATACGTATAATCTCCACTCAGGAGAAGAAAGATAGTGGTAGGTTTCCCCACTTTTGTAGGCCACTCTGTATTGTATTTATAAATAGATTGTAGTTTGTTAGTTCTAGATTTTCTATGTCTTGTGGTATGTGGACACCTAGGTATTTTAGTTTTGTACTATGCCATTTTAATGCTATAAATCTTTTCAGTGCTGGAGAGGGGTTGTAGTATGAAAGAAGGACCTCCATCGTATGTATATTTCACTTGTGTCCCATGAATTGGCTATAATTATTTAAAATTTGCCATACCTCTTTCATTCAGGTTCTTGTAGGATAAAGAGAATGTCATCTGTATATAACATAATTTTGTGTTCATGATGTCCAATCATCCCCACTACTCCTGCCTCCATTTGTATAGCTTGAGCCAATGGTTCTATAAGAAGTGCAAATAGCATGGGGACAATGGACAGCCTTGTCTTGTACCCCACTGAAGGGTAATTGGGGAAGATAGTGCTACATTTATTATCCATTTATTCTCATGTATGGTGAAGCATATGTGTTCTGTAACCAATCAATAAATTTGTTTAGGAAATTGAAGGATGATAGGGTGTTTCTTAGAAATTCCCAGAGTACCCTGTCAAATGCCTTTTCAGCATCTAAGCTCAGGAAGGCCATTGGGATATGTCTAGAATGGACTCATTCTACTCTGAGGAGGGCCTGTCTTACATTAGCCATTGTTTGGTAACAACCTATGAAACTGCACTGATCGGGATGTATCAGAGAAGAGAATATTCCTTCAAATCTGTTAGCCCATATACCGTATAGATTTTACAATTGATGTTTAGTACATATATAGAGTGATATGAAGAAGGACATATGGGGTCTTTGTTTGGTTTTGGTATTGCTACAATAATTGCAAAATCCCAAAACGGATGGGGAGGTTTACCTTGTGCCACCGCAGCAAACACCTCCTTCAGGAATGACTGTATCAGGGTCATAAATTTCTTATACCACTCAGTTGAAAAAACATCTGAGCTGGGATATTTCAGGTTTTGTGCCTTTTTAATTTGGTATTCTATTTCTTCATTTAATATTGGTGCTTATAATCATGCCTTTTGGGTTTTGGAGAGTTGGGGTGGTTTTAAATGTTGGAGAAGGGATTGAAGGGTGTTTTGGTCCAGTCTAGGGGAAGCTGCATATAAAGACTGGTAATATTTAATGAAAATATTATGTTTTTGGATATTGTCATGAGTGGTTTGATTTGTAGAGGAGACCCTTATTTTTAATATGCGTGCATTATTTCATTGTGCTCTCAACTTACGTGCCAGATTTCCAGTGCCTCTTGACCAGCCTTCGTAAGTTGATTGTTTCAAAAAGGCAAACGCTTGCTGACCTTTTCAGTCTAGCAGCTCTTGGAGTTGTTTTTTTAGTTTATTTTAGTAATGACCATGTCTTTTATGGTGTATAATGTTTGGTACATTGTAAGCTCTTCCATGAAGGTAACATACCTTTTATGCCTTTCCTTTTTTCCCTGGAGGCATATGAAATTGTTTTCACCTTTATGACAATTTGTAAAGTGCCCCACAACATGGGGGCTGTAACCATCTGTGACAGATTCTCCCAAAGAATTTCAGGAACTCTTCTTAAAGTATATCACAAAATTGCTTGTCTTTCAGGAGGTAGAGATCCAACCTCCAGGGAACACTCTTTGGCATCTTTCCCAAATGTATTTTTAAAAGTAGAGAATGGTGATCTGCTAATATTCTGTGACTGTAAGATAAATCTTGCACATTTTGAAAGTGTTCACAGGTAGTGAAAAAATAATCTATCTTAGAGTATGTTCTATGGTGACATGAAAAAAAGGTATAAGATTATTGTGAAGGAAAAAGGTGTCTCTACACATCAATTATTCCCAGGTTGTTAAAATTTGCTTTTATATATCTTTGAGTCAGTGTGACTCTGGATCCACCAGGGTTTGAAGTATCCAGCTCTTGTGAGAGTTCTACATTAAGGTCTCCCCCCATTATTAACTGTCCCTCTAGGAGGTCCATTAGATGACCCAGAAAGCTTTTTACTACTGGTGTCTCTGTGTTAGGCGGTAGGTATGTATTGGCTAGTTTTATGTTTTGTTTCTATAAGCATCCCTGTATAATAGTGTGGAGGCCGTGCATGTCAATGTATATTTGTGTTATCTCCAACAGTGATGTTGTGGGGACTAATATGGCTCTTCCTACCACTTGATTGTGAAGAGGCATATCATTTGTATCTGCCCCCCCATGCAAGTTTTGCATGTTTCAACTGGGAGAGGTGAGTCTCCTGCAGGAAGTTTACATGAGCTGGGTACTGCCTCAAGTACTGAAACAGCCTTATTCCTTTGCAGACCATTTATGTTTTGAGAGAAAATCTTTACTAGAGTTAACAACATTTTTGTTTTATCAGTTTGTTCCACAGATCAAGGTGCTGACATGCCAGGAGATCCAGGACATCGTTCTGTAACACCACTAATACAACTGATTCACTCAATTCACCTTTTGTCCTTTAGAAACATTTATTGCACAAGAACCCAACTTCAGTACCTTTCCTCTCAAACCTCCCAGCATAATGTAACATTTCAGTTTGTGGTCCAAAATAGTTTTGTCATTAAAACTGCTTATTGTCAAACATTGCTTCTGTCTCTGTGTTATTTTTAAAAGAAAATAGTCTGTTCCCTTAAAATCAGGGATAAGAATAAAATATTTCAACTGGAAAACAATAGCCCAGCTGGGTCTAATAAACTGAATTTGGTATTGTCGGGGTTCCTTTATCTGGGGACCTCAATTCTGTCTCAAATAAACTATATTACAATTTAATAAAACTTTATACTAATTGACTTCCATTGTTTGGGTCGTGAGTATTCTCTGCCCAGTGTGTCCAGAATGCACTTTTCCTGGTCTAGGGTTATTTACCGGACAGGAGGAATTCTCTAGGGTTGTGGTTTCCCTACCCTCCAATAGGAGGATGCTGTCCCAACATACAATTATGTAGGTCCATGGGGGACAACCATTTCTCATGTCTTTACCTAGGGACCACATGTAAAGTAAAAGGGTGAGGATAAAAAAAAGGATCCAGTTCTAGACCTACTCATTTGTAAGATGAATCCTGCCTTTCCCTCCCTTTAGAAACTAGTTTAGTATTACAAGATATAAACTGATGTTGACATGTTTCTGAGGTTTATTGTTACCCTCTTTATTTTTGTGGATGTGAACTTTGGTCCCTGTCTATTCACTTTATATTTTTCTCCAGTGTGGCTCATTATTATGAAATGTGAAACCCCACTTGTGCACAGAGACCCCTGCTATGGATCATGATGGTAAATGTGTCCAGTGGAGCCCCCCCCCCAACCATGTCATGCTATGCCATATAGATAGTGCCATCAGAAGAGGGGGGAGCCCAAAGTACACCCATGAAAACCCCTGCTAGTGCCCAAAACAGGGTACCAAATAGCTGGTACTGTATAGCATTGCAAAACACAATGCAAAATAGGAGTTAATGCTAACTATTTCCAATAATTCACAGCAATAGACCACTCACAATTCCCTGAGTAAGCCCATGGCAGAATGGATAAAATGAGGAAATACGACATATATGTTTCTGCACTTTGCTAATCATTCTGTATTACATGTCATTCACCCCCTCCCAAACTGGTCAGCACTTTCATTCAGATAACTGCCAGTCAAGTTCCTTAGCCCATCTAATACCCTGCTGAGTTGATAAGGACTCTAGCTAGAAGGTAGGGTACCTCTTTGTAAGAGGACATCAAAAAGGTACCTGATGGCATTCTCAGAGCTAAAATGGATGGGGACCCAGACATATTTTCCTTGGATATTTCCCATTGAAATCTTATGGATAATGTATTTGGTATTTCTGTTTTCCAATTTGTAAGAGTGTCTCTATGTTTACCACCAGGTCTTTGCCATCACCATGGACTTTATTCTAAGCTATTAATTATTGAGCTCCCAGAGCCACAGGATTTCCCCATTCCTCCCAGGTTCGAGATCGTATTCAATGAGATTCACGTGGTAGATTTGCAATGGCCTCACAGACAAATCACTTAATGAAGCCTTAAATTAGAAGCAATATATTTCACAGGAAAAACCTAGGGCCACTGCCTCAATGTTCAACAGGAGATACCAAGCTAATCTGGGAGCCCCACAATCTGCATGTCTACCATTGGTAGTGAAAGTATTATTGCTTTCCAAATGTTTGCCCCCCCCCCATTTTCCCATTTTCAGGATTTAAAATAGTACCAGCAGTTGAAGGGCCGGTGTGATGCACTATTTTTCAACATTTTATTACCTTTTGCCTGAACGTCTATCTAACCTCCCTCTCAATTCACTTTCAGTCCCAGCACATTAATGAAGCAACCATGTCTCTTATCCCCTAGCAATTCTGGGTTGACTGTGTTATTGATTAGCTATGGCTATCAAAAAGAAATTCCATAGTCCTCAGCGCCCATTGTCCATCGCCATCTTGTCTCAGTGAAACAGGTGACCTTCTGGCACAGGAGACCTTGTGGCGGAGAAGACCATGCAGATCACCATGAGATTTCCCTGCTGCCTGTAAGTAGTTTATCTAATCTGTATCCTCTTTTCCCCAAAGTCAGGCTCAAGGTTGAGCACACTCACCATGTAGATATCCCACCCCCTCCCCTTCTCATCACACTTCTGTTTAAAACATACATCAATTTCTTGCAGCAGTAAAATATGTCAAAATTTTGATTATGATTCTGTGTTGCTCTGTGGTTCATGCTGCCAGTCCATCTCTGTGCTCAGAATTATCTACAGGTTCCATATATGGGAAAGAGAGGGCATAGGCCATCCCCATTATGCACACCATCAAGCGAGACCAAAGAGGGAAATCAGTGAGATGAACTCAGTGGACTGCAACCATCAATACTGTGTCCCAAAAACTAACAAAGCAACTTGGTTTTGGGCTCCTCATTATCGAACATGACTGAACTACCTTGGGTTTACCTCAGTGATAACATCCTGAAATACCTCCAGCAAGCCTCCAATTCCTCAACACAGCATTTCTGCTCCCAGGGATACCCCAAACCCCCAAACCATTCACCTACCTTCTAAGTGATTACTGTGCTCAATACAGTTCACCATCTTGTTGTTTTAAAGCAAGGAATCAAGGAGTGTGTCCATTTCCTCACACCTTTTCCTCAGTCTGCTGGAAAGACTGGAGATGTGAGACTATTGTGGCCATGGTGTCCTTTCCTTGTTTTCGATGCTGTGCTTTAGTCTGTACTTGTGGCTACTATTGGGGATTGTTTAGTTGTTTCTCCAGATCCTTGTCTTTTCTAGTTTGTAAGAGGCCTTTTGCTTGAAGTTCTGTTGTTGCATCTTCTGCCAAAGGATACTCTCATTGTCCTTCTGGGTGCTGCACAATCAGCCAGGCTGGATACGGCATGTGGAATTTTGGATTCTGTTGTCTGAGTATTGGGAGTAGTGGGAGATATGCTCACCTTTGTTTTGTTGTATCAGGAAACTGTAGTCTCTTTTGTATTACTACAGCCCCCCCCCACACTTTTCTCTATGTTCTACAACATCTTTGCTGTAGCCTGTGTTCACAAACCTTCTCTTCGTCTCACTCTCAGCTTCCACATAGTCCTTCTCTGTGGCAAGATTCCACATTTGCTTAGAGTCACACAGTATGCAACCAGAGGTGGTTAGAATCAAATCCAGGTCTGCTGGATGTATCATGCTCATTCACAGTTCGTTATTCTAATGTCTGGGCTACACTGCCAGACCTAATGTCTAATGTAGATTTCAAATAAGCTTCAATCATTTGATGTACAATATAAGTCCAACAGGACAGACTACCTTTCTGATAAAGTTTAAGTATGGAAAATCTAAACCTTATGTGGAGTATTCCATCTGTTCTTTTATACGCTTTCTTAGATAGTGGAACTCCGAAAAAAGAAGTATTGTAGAAAGATAATTATTCTTTCTTTAATCACTGTATATTTACTAATAACTGTTGTAACTCTGTCCGTAATACTGTATATATATGTGGGAACACAATTTGAAACCTGAAGAAGATAAATATATGTTTATTTATTTTTTTTTAATTTTGAGAGATAATTTAGAGCGCAAACTTCTGTAGCACATACAGTAATAATGAAACAGATTCCACCTTAGCTTTTCTACTGAGATTGAAACAGCAACAATAGAAAACAAATGCACTCATTCACATCAGGCAGTGCTGGCTGCTGAAAATCACAAATGCACCAGAGAACATATTACAGTAGCAGCACACACTTGAACAGGTAAAAGGCAGGGAGTCCTACTTGATGGCAAAAAGTAAGAATTTGTAAGTGCCAAGCACAAGAAAGAATGACTGTTTGACTGGCCCAGCAGCTTCTGGTTACTATTTCTATGTGTTTATCTCTGGTAGTGTGCTGGACGACTGCTGTTAATAAGTGAAGCATTTTAACCTTGATGTGTGCCATTTACAAGGAGAAGTAGAGCAGCCTAATAAGCCATTGATCCTAAAAAGAATACTTCATTGAGTGCAGAGTGGCATAATAAGCCAATAATCCTAATCATTGAGTGGTGTCAGGCCATAAGGCAAGCATCTTCTAGACAGCAACCACCGTTGTTCTGAAGAAGTGGCCACATGTTACGAAACATAAATTGAAGTTGTGGTGGATGATACCAATAAAAGTATTTATTAAGAATAAGGAGTCTGATTCAATTTTTTCACATTTGTTACAAGAATCATTGGATCATCTGACCCCACAGATATTATAGAGAACAAAACTACTTTCATCCACCGTTTTACTTCCTATACTTTATATATTCCAAGAAATTATTTTCAATAAACTCTGTAACTATACTAGTGGAAGCTAACAGTTTCTACATTTGATAAATCTGTGCTTGCTAGTGATCAGTTCTAGTTGTCTAATTTTTATTTTATTTATTTGCAATTTTTTTTGCCATGGAAAGCACACTAAGCTTTGAGAGCTTGTTTTCCGGTGTGTCCTGGGGGTGGGTTACACGGACCAGTTTCTATAGATAAGAGAGTGTTTGGCTGTGACACCTGGGAAACTCCTCTACTCTTCAGAGGTAGGGGTCACTCTTCACTTCCTGTAGAAGAGTGAGTCCTTGGTTGATGGAGGTGGATGAGGTGCCTGGAACAGAGGAGCATACCTGTCTCCTTGTCTGGAGTACTGAGGAGGTAACTCTGAAAGCATCAATGGAAAATAATGAAGAAAGTATGGAGTGAGAAATTGTACCTGAGATGCCTGGTGTGGAAGTCAAACCTATGGTGCCAACCAATGAAAAATTGCTGGAAATAGAAATGGGAGAGAAAAGCCTTAGTGACTGAAGAGGTGAAAAATTTTGCAGAAGAGAAAGCCCTGATCCTAGCAAAACATCAGACTACAAGTGATGACAGCTGAAATGAAACCCTTTACTTCAGAAACTGACAAGTGCTGCAAGACAGAGTTCATGCATTACCTGACACCTCAAAATTCATTGTGACTCTGGATTCTGTAACTTATTGTAACCCCTAGGTGGTGCTATCCTATGGGCTACTACCAGTGCCTGTATGGCTATGCACAGGTTGAGGTGCCTGTGCTCTGTGAACAGGTGTCTCCACCAGGAGGAATGGCATTGGGGTAGATTAACTGCTCTGGTATATACCTCCAGGATTCTATAACCACCCACCAACTCACCTAGTGGCCCCACACTTAAAATTACAATAAATACCTTGTTGTGCATTCAATTCATAATTAATGGAGAGTGCTAATAATATGCTCACATGACCACTTCCCATCAGTGTCTGGATCTCAGCAATGCACCCTGAGCACCTGTAAGAAAATGGCTATCAGTAATAACATAGTACCCAGCCATTTGCATTAACCCAGCACTCATTAATGATATGCTATTGGACCAGATTAACAGTTAAACAACAAACAGATGTATTTAGGAATTAAAATACGGGGTAGGGGATGCAGATTAAAATTAGACCAATTGGCACTTTTGATTTTAGCCAGCATTTCAACTTTGCATAACATTTAAACCAATACATTAACTCTTTTTGAATGTCCAGTTGACCTCACTGGGTAACCAGGATAAGCTACATTGCAGGCCTGAAGCGGTGCTGCAGGCTGGCAGACATAGCAGCTGGTTGGGGCCTTTAAATAAAGAAGTGGTTAAGCTTTCTTTTGTACTTGACTCTAAAACCATAAATCACTTGCAAAAAACCCAGAAATTTGTGTTCCTCGGGCCCGATGGCCTGCAAAAGCAGTCTAAACCCAAGTGCAGACTTAAAAACAAATCAGTTGGAACAAGCAAAGTATTTGGTGTTGCAGGATAAAACCCTGAGGTACTCACTGAACCTTGGACCTCGGGATCTGGGCTGATTTCCAGAATGGCTCTCCTCAAGGCAGGATGTGGCTGCAGGCTGCAGGACTTCGTCCTTTCTGACAAGGACCAGGATACAGTGACTGGAGCTAGCATGACTCACCCCCTCATCAAGGCGTAGCCCACAAGGATGGCCGCAACCCACGATGAACTTCTCTAGAGGAGATGATTTGCTTCTCTAGTCATCTGGCAGATTGGCTTTTATAGGCAGTGAAAGTCTATTAGGCAAATTTCTTAGCATCACTAGTTCAGCTAGGATATAGTTTGGTTGTAGGCCACACAGCATACCCACTTGCATGTGGCAGTCCTGGAAATGCAAGCTACCACGCAGCAGGTCAGATCTCCCTCTGGCAAACTGACTGTAAACAATTTTGGTGACCAAAGGCATACATTTCAAGTGCAGTCCCTAAGACAAAAACAGCTTCTCACCAAATTCAGATGGAGATCCTTCAGCAGCTCTGATCCCACCTTCAGTCTAGAAAGTCACTCTGGGAAATAACCTTTTTCTGTCTCTCCCTCTGGGAAGAGTTGCACCTGGTTCTGCAGATTTTTGCTGTTCCAATTACTCACCATGCATTTTGGCCAGGAAGAGGCAAGGCAGGCCTCTCCCCAAGTTCCCTGAGCTGCAGGGAGCATCCTAACAGTCCAAAGACTTGACCCAGACTGACTTGAACTGATACACGAACTGTTCTGGACTGACTAGATTCAAACAGTCCCTCCTTTTATAAAGAGTAAAATTCCTGTAATCCGATTGGCTATCCAGACTGAAAATCACAGTCCCAGTCCTTTAATTGGACTGCATTTTGGCACCTAGATTTTGTTCCTGATTTTCCCCCGTAAGTTTCTGGTACTGTCCCAGAAATTCCTTGGCTTAATCCTGGCTTCTGACTGGCTTATAGGCACAAAGATAGTGGCTGCATATACAGTCTGTGGCAGTTTATTTAGTGTCCCCAGATATAAAATTCTGGTCCAGCCAGATATAACACTTTTATTAAATTATAGCCCCACAGTCTTGTAGCACCAACAGCTCTCTCTTACACATGTCCACTTTTAATTCAATAACATATACCCTTGGGGAGTCACAGCTCCTGTAACACACTGCCCCCAGAAACACAGGAGTACCTCATTAATATTCATGAGGGCATCCTTTGCCCTGACTTTTGCCCTTTAACTTCTGTGCCCCAGAGGCAGCGCTTCAGGCATCTGCCTATTTATTTATTTAAAATATTTTTCTGTTGCTCTTGTTGTGTCCCCAGTGCCTCCTAAACTTTACCCAGCACCAGAAACCACAGAAACATCTCTTAACTTTAGACCACAACAGGCAGTCGGCCAAACAGTGCATCCTCTCGATTGTGTGAGCGGCGGCCCAAGGCAAACATGCCAACCACTCGCAAACAAACTGCAAGACCCACAAGGCTCACCAACATCAGGGAAATACTTCGGGGACATGGGTGAAGCAGCAGGAGGTGCTGCAGAGGAAACAGGGATGCCAGCAGCAGTGAGAGAACACACAGAGGTGCAATAAGGTTAGCCCCATTTGTGGGGGGATTATATTATAATAAAGGTTTATCCTGCCATGAAAGCCTGGTGTGTGAGGAAGAAATGTTGGAGATTTCAGCTACTGCAATTGCAAAGGTCGTGCCGCTACTGGTAATGGTGGCCACTGAATCATAGAATGGCCAGAAAGTATCAGGTTCACAGAAAAAGAACAACAAATATGGCAGAGCAGCATTAAGGCAGGGAACTCTGCAATTTCAGCAACAATGTTTCAAGAGCCCTATACAGATACTGTGGTCAGAAAGTTGGACCATGACACAAATTTACTTGCTACTGCCCAGAATGCTGCAGGTTTAATTCAGCAACCAAGACAGGAAAGCTTTATGAAGAAACTACTTGGTCAGACAGAAGGCGGGGGGGGATTCCTGAGCCACAAAGACATCCTCTGGTGCTGCTTTGCAGTCAGTATGATCTACTGGAGAGACCCTGCCTCATATTGCTGAAGCCCTTATTAATGCTGGATGGGTATTATCTTCTGATGAGTCCCAGTGGCTGGTGAATTGTTCATCGGACCCCAAAAATATTGCTGGCTCTAAAGGGAGTTAAAATGCTAGACCTTATATGACTCCTGAAGAGCTGAAACCCCATATCTCTTTAGTAATGCAAACAGGTCCTGAATGTCCCTTTCTGTTTCAACCTACAGTTCAGTCTTCTACTATGATTAATTCTACTCCCACTGACACTCCTATTGAGCACCCTCATGGGCCTTCTGAATGACAGGATGATCTGGCTGAATCTGGCCCTTTGAATGCGATCCCTGCTGAAAAAAGAGACATCCTCAGAATCTGAGGATGAGGTAGGGACTGATACAGAGAGGATAACACAACTCATGAACCACAAAGTTTCTGCATGGCAGATCTTTTTGCCAAAGGAGCATAGCCAGCCAAAAGGAAAAATAAACAAGTATGTTAAAGGTATAGTACAGGCCACAGTTTATCACCTTTTATGAATTTTAACACATTCTGTAATGCTGGACCTCAGCAGCTCATCATTTCCTTCATGTATCACCAGCTTTTTCATTTTAAATAATTTTTTGGAAGCCATGCCATGGAAAAATAAGTCTGGCAAATAAGTCTGACAAACTTGGTTATGCTGGGTCCTGCGACTGAATCAACACTTTTATCTGACCTACTCCTGAAAGAACTGTACTTGTCGCTGAGGAACAAGAACAAAAGAAACATGCAGACAAAATTATTTCACATCTTGCATGTGCCCAGGCCACAGTTTATCACATTTCAGGAATTTTAACACATTACGTGATGCTGGATCTCAACAGTTCATTATTTCCTCTGGATGTAGTTTACCATCAGCATTTTCACTTAAATCAACTTTACATGTAGTTTGTCTCTAAGGTCCTAAGATAGCAGGGAAGGAACCACAAAAGAACTGCCATCCTATCCTCCTCTCCTTCCCTGTTATGTCAGTCAAAAATGTTTTATACAACTACTCTTGTGGAACTGCCATATTGGCCCTGTTCACACTCTCAGAACTCCTAACTTCAGGCATGTGTCTACCTGCTCCCTCAGGAGTAACCGGTGCCATGACTGATACCTATAGTACCATAATCTCCCCACTAAATCTGAGCTCCTCCACACATAAGCTATGTGGGGGCTCATTCTATGCCAATGGGCCTCAGCTCTGTCATCCCCACTGGCATGATGCCTTGGCAATCTTCTATCAAATCTCTTTTAAGCAGGGAACCTTCACGCGATGCCACGCTAACCGCAGGTTACATGCCTGCTCCAAAGAACTATTTAAGGAATACCTGAAAGGACTAATAGTGTTGTTCCTATTGCTCTTGAGCAATATAAATCCTAATCCTGGACCTCTCCATTGCTCAAACCACTCACCATGAAATATTGGTGGTCTAACAGTGGCATCACTAATCATTTGTAGCCTTCTTCCAAAACTTGACAGACTAGAAGTATGGACCATCAGACATAATCCACTCTTGGTAGTAGAAACCTGGCTCATTCCTAATGTCTCTGAAGCAGCAATCCTACTTCCAGGCAACATATTATTTAGGTGTGATCACCTTTCTCAGTGTGGTGGTGGATGTGTGATCTATGTAAAGGGCACTTTGCAAGGCCTGGGGATTCTCACCCCTGGTTGTAGTGGCCATTAAGTTGCTTCTCAGTGCACACAACAAAACACTCACCGTGCTTTCTGTTTACACCCCTCCAAGGCACACTAAACCTGGCTTTGTGTCTGTCATAAACACCTTAAGAGGGATGAACCTTCAATCAGAATTTCTAATGCTTGGAGATTTTAATACAAACTGGTTCTTCCCTAATGACACTGATGCCAAGGACACATTATCTGCTATCCACCTTTCCCAGCTCATAGAACCCCCAACCAGGAGGAACTACAAAACTGGTACCAATACCTTACTGGACTGGGTGCTATCAAACTGGTCAAATAATATCAAGGCCACCTCTGTCCCACCCGACTGTGTTAGTTATCACTCCTCTGTCAAGTTTTACTGGTCCAATAACTACCACAAGCCCCCTGCCAGAACTGTTACTAGCTGAATCCTCATTCTGGGACACCTCAAGCTACTGAAAGCTGACCTGAGGATCACTGATTGGTCTAATGTATATAAAGTCAGCAACATTGATACTGCATTGGAACTCTTCATTGACCGATTTAATGCAACCTGAGATAAGCATGTCCCCTTCAAAACTACAAAAATCAAGGGAACCCATAATCCCTGGGTCACCTCTGCTCTTCTTGATCTACTAAAACACAGGGATCACTTCTGGTACAACTCTCGAGCTCTGGGAACACAAGCTAACCTACAGAGGCACAAAGCAGCAAGAAATTAGTCTACCCATGCTATCCATTCTGCTAAAAGCTGGTATTTCAAAGAGGCCCCTTTTTCCTCCTGGAGCGATCGCAGGACATTCTGGAAGAACATCCAAGACATCACTGGTGAAGACCCCAAAACTACCCCGAACATGCTGAACATCGATGGCACCCTTACCGTGGACCAACAAGCCATCGCAAATGCTTTCAACAAAGCATTTACAGACTTTAGCAACATTCTCCCACCCCCCAACTAGTTTGTGGTTACCCCCTCAGGAATGAACACTGCAGTCCAGAACCCACCCCAAGACCACCCACCCTTTTACTTCAAGCCAGACATTATCTTAAGAAGGTACTTGGGAAAGCTAGATTCAGTGGGGACTCCTTGGACTTAAAGTTTGCTGCCCTTACAGTCGAGGAAATCCTCACACCTCTTACCTCTTACCAAAATAATCAACCTGTCACTCTCTCAGTCACAATTTCCATATCTTTGAAAATCAGCAGGGCTCAACCTGGTGCACAAGAATGGTGACCGAACACTGCAGGGAAATTACCACCAGATTGCTATTCTTCCCCTGATCTCTAAGGCCCTGGAGTGCATTGTAGCCAACCAACTCATAGAGTATCTAGATAACTACCACCTCCAATGTACCCAACAGCATGGGTTCAGGCATGGGCATAGTACCATTACTGTGCTCCTGGAGTTTACAGGCTTTATCAATAACTCTCTGGAACAAGGGCTCTTGGTAGAGGCAACTTTCACAGACTTTACCAAGGCCTTTGGCACTGTCAACCACGCTTTCCTCATCATATAACTCTCCTTCATTGGTCTTTCCTCCAACACTACAAGCTGGTTCTCTAGCTACTTAAGCAGCTGAATGAAGCAGGTAAAAATTAGTAACACCTTGTCAGTTAGTAGGTCTGTATGCTCTGGAGTCCTGCAGAAATCTATCTTGGGTCAACTGGTTTTTAGCATCTTCCTCAATTCGCTACCAGGAGCTTGCTGTGACCACATACTTCTATACACTGATGACACTGTACTTTTTACCAACAACATGGACCCTCAAATTCTCCAGGACCATCTTCAGCAATCCTTTAGATCTGCAGAGAAGTGGTTTCAGGATAATAAGCTCATCCTTAATTATAACAAAACTAAGACATAGTTGTTTTCAACCTTCCAAAGCAGACACAAAACCTTCCCGCTTACATCATTAATGACACTGACTCCCCTCTTGAACTGGTTCACCATTTCATGTACCTGGGTACAACTACTGACTCTACCCTGTCTTTCACCCAGCACATCAACTGAACAGCCAAAGCTATTAACCAGCATTTAGGAGTTCTACACAGGAACAAACATAATCTCACTCCAGAAGCACTGAACATGGCCATCCACAGTTCTGTGGTCTCTCTCATGGACTATGGTATTGTCATTTATGATGTGGCTACAGACACTGCCCTCCGACATATCAAAATGGCCCTAAATAAAGCATTGCCACCTTCTTACTGGTGCAGCACGCTTGACACACACCTGCGCTCTTTATGCCCAGGTTAGCTGGTTACAATTTGACAGCAGGTTCAAATACCAATTATGCCTACTTGCAAAAAAAGTCACCTTGGGACTGCTACTCCCTGGCATAATGACCCTTCTTTCCCCTGCATGTAACCCATGCAATACCGGAAGCTCTGGCAAGCGGGCTTTTAGAATCCCATGGTGCCACACCACCCTTGGACAATGTGAATTCACATACAGAACTCTGCAATGGTACAACTCCCTGCCTCCTGATATCACCAATGCTATTTTGCTGGGCTCCTTTAAGAAAAAACTGCATCAGCATCTAATCTCACTGGCAACCTGTGACTGAAATCGCTAATTTGCCTTTTCCTTGCTCCTACCAATTGCAATCTCTGTGATCTCCATTGATTAGTAAAATGTTACGCTTCATGCCCATTTTTTGGGCCCCCGGTCAAGTTAACACTCTCATGGGCTTTCTACCCCTGCCTAAATTATTTATTTTCCCTCCTACCTCCCTTTACCTCCTCTTCCCTTTTTTCCCCCTCCATCAAGGTGCAGAACAGTCTATAAAATACATCCAAATAACACATCATAGTAAAAATCGGTAGAATAAATAATATAAGCATCATAATAAATAATAAAATCAGATCGGTTCAGTATCATCCCCAAATGCTTTCCTGCACAGAAAGGATTTCAATGCTTGTTTAAAGCCCCCCACTGTCGTGCACTCTCTAATCCAACGGGGTAGAGAATTCCAGATGGTCGGTGCTGCGAACACGAAGGCCCGGGCACCGGAAGATTTCAAAACTACCCTCGGAATCTCTAGCAACCCCTCATTGGCTGAGTGGAGCAGTCGCTCTGGGATGTAAGGGACCAGAAGCTCTTTTTCAGGTAGTCAGGGCCCAAACCATGCAGGGCTTTGTAAGTCAGCAAACTGACTTTAAATTACATCTTCATCATCACCCTACTACCTACATCATCTCTTCCTCCTTACTCTCCTCCACCCCTCCTTTCCCCACCCCTCCCCCTTTATTCCACTTTGACTACATAGCTATTCTTCCCTTTCTGTCCTATCTATTCCGATCCTACCCCCACCTCTGCTTGCCTTCTCCCGCCCTGCACTTTCCTCCTCCCTCCCCTGTCCCTCTCTACTGGTATGAGACATTCCTTCTTTCTTTGATTCAGGCACAATCCAATTATCTGTCTATGTTGTTAGTTGTACAAGTCTCCTTTTTTAAACAAGCTCCCTCATGTTATGTTACTGTTACCTAGTGAAATGTTAGCCTTTGTTTTGACTCAGCACCCTGTACATGCTTAGATTGTGTAACTATTATTAGAATTTATGCCTGGAGACAGTTTTCAGTTGTTTCTTGCTATGTCTGTATTTGTGGAACATATCTATATTCTTGTTTGTGTCATACTTAATGTAGAACCTATGAAACAGCTTTCTGCTCAAAGGTGTTAATCAAAGATGTCAATAAATAAACAAGCTTTGTCAATGCCGAATGTTGTCGCGCTGGCATTGCCTTTGGTGGCGCATTGTGGAAACACATGTTTGGCAGGATGTGAAAAATAACAGCTGTACTGTTCATAAGGAGGTGTAAAAAAATGGCAGTGGTAAAAATGTGGCTTGTAAATATTGCAAACATGCGAAGTAACAAGGGTGCATGGGAAATGCGCAATGCTCACTTGTAACACAGGCACTTTATGAAGTTTTGGCACCAGATTTTCAACATAGGCATTTTAGCACCTCTACTCATGTATAGTGTCACTGTCATGTCCTCAAGCTGTCTCAAAAAGTGATTTCGCACAGCGACTGTGCTGTTCTTCACCAGACCTGCGAAAACACATTTCAGGCAGGCTATGTAAAATGACAGCTTTACTTTTCATCAAGAGGTGTGAAAAAATGCCAATGGTGAAAATCTAGAGTGAAAATATTACAAATGCACAACGTTACGAACGTGCATGCAAACTATGCAATGTACACTCATTACGCAATCATTTTATGGAGTATCATCACCAAATTTTTAACATGGGCATTGTAGGACCTCTGCTCATGAACAGTGTCAATGTCATTTTTGCAATCTGGCCTGAACACTGATTTCCCACACTGACTGTGGTATTGTGTGCTGGAAGTGCGGAAACACATTTCGGTCAGGATGTAAAAAATGACAGCTGTACTGTTCACAAGGAGGTGTAGAAAAATGACAATGTTGAAAATCTGGCATGAAAATATTGTGAATTTGCGAAGCTACGAGCTTGCATAGCAACTGCACAACGCACATTCGTAAATCAGCCATTTTTGGGATTTTTTCCACCAAATTTGCAACATAGGCTTTTTGAGAGCCCACCTCATGAACACTGCCACTGTCCTTGCATTAATTGGTCCCAAAAGGTGATTTCACATGGTGACTGCGAAATCACCTTTCAGGACAGATTAACATCAAAACTGTGACAGAATTCATGAGGAGGGTCCCAAAAACCCCATGTTGAAAATTTGGTGCAAACATTCCAACAAATGCCCAAGATATGGAGCAAAGTTGAAAAGACCCTATTTATTCCATTATACAGCTTACCGGCATTTCCTCAGTTCGCGGTCGGGTTTGAAGAGTGCAGACGTGTTCCTGGTCTAGCAAAGATCGTCGCTTGACTCGGAGGTAAGTGCATGGGGTGGGGGTGGGGGAGGCAGAGGCGCAGGGTGTGCGGTGGTAGGCAGGAGACTACGAGGGACTGTTTTCAGTTTACAGGTACAGAGAAAAAACATCATGGACATTTTTTCTTTTACAGGTCGCTTTTTTGTTTGGGGTACAGTAGCTGATGGAGGATTGGGCACCCCATCAGCACAGAAGAAGGGGGGACATGATGCCTATGGGGAGTGGGCTCCCCATCAGCACAGTACAATGGGAAGGGGGCAGATGCCAACGGGATTGGGCACCCCTCACGACAAACAATGAGGTGGGGTGCATTCTGTTGACTGGAGTGGCTCCCCCATCAGCACATACTTCACGGGCAGGGCAAGCCAACCAGGGGATTGGGCACCCCAAAGTGGGGTGCTGTTGGCAGCAGTGTCTTGACCTCTGTGCCACCATGCTAGCTGGTGAGCACGTGGGAAGGATCGCTTCGTGTGATGAGCTTTGCTCAGATTGCGGCCGACCTTTCCTTAGATGTGCTCGCCAGCTTAGTATGCATGGTGTGGTGTCAGCATGCAGGCTGATTGGGGAATAAGGGACGCATCTACTGGTGTGTGCCCTGCATTTGCCCAACAGCGACCGCGCCTCCAAATCCCCACTGCCACAAAATGTTGGCTGCACAAGAGTGCCACCATAATGAAAAAGGTATAGAGGTAAATGAGAAGAGATTCCAGATAGAACTTTTGTAGGATGCACCCTATTCAACGAATCCCTGAAATGTTATCTGATATTCATATTTCAGGGCAAACCATCTTTGATATACATTTTAAAATCCTGGCTGCTTTGGACCCCTTTAAAGAAATTGCATTCCAAATTAAAAGACACTCCTTCATGGAAACCTTTTCAGGCAATGCCCTTGACTAAACCCACATTTAAGAATATAACTGTCTTATTCCAAAATGTCATAGGTCATAATGTAGCTGACAATAATAATACATCAATCAACGCCACAAACAAAATCTTGTGTGCCTTAATGAGGTTGGGAAAAACACTGACCATACAAAAAAAGTGTACACCCATTGAAAACAATGGGACTTTTTGTTTTTGTGGGGGGTCCGCTGCCCCCACACCCCCTAACTAAAAATAATTATCTCTGAGAGGGTGTGGATTTTGGGGATTGGGTTAAACTTGGGAGGCAGAAGACACCAGGAGAAAGGACTGCTGTGTGACTGGACTTCTCTACTGGGACTAAAGAAGAAGGACTCTTGTACTTGGACCTTTAATTTAGGGTAAAAAAAAAAAACTAACAAACAAAACAAAAAAAAGGGTGTGTTTGTCTGAGTTAACTGAACTGAATAGTTATCTAAGCAGTTATCTAGGTGTAAATGTCAGGTGTTTGAAAGGACTTAATAGCTGTGAGGTTTAAATTACTTGTAGAAAGATCTAGTAAGTAGGGAGAGTGGCTTAGCTAGAAGGAAGCTACATTTAAAGACTGCCTTAGAAAGATACAGCTAATAGCTTGGCAGAAGACACCAGGAGAAAGGACTGCTGTGTGACTGGACTTCTCTACTGGGACTATATTGCCCTCCTTCCCTCTACCCTCCCACCCAAAGCTAGTTCTACTTTCATAGGCACAGAATTTGACTGACAACAGGAACTTCCTGTTTGGGAGCAGGAAGTGAGTGACCATACAGCCACCAAAGACCCACCATCCTAGAAGGCCAAGCGTAGCTCTCCGGCCCCCCTCTAGCTGCTGGAGGTCTGCCTCTGAGCAAGTAAGGGGTCTACTGAGAAATATAGGATATTCTTGTCTCAGAATAGGACAATCAGGAGCTTAAAGGGCACACAGGCAGAAAGTAAGGAGAGAGAGAAAATAAAACAGAGGAAAGAGTAAGGATTGCAAACAGTTAAGGGGCCAGAAATAAGACATGATTGGAGTGGTGCAGTGCACTGGCTGTGGAGCGGCAGTCTTCCGGGAGACATTCTGGAGGATGCGGTGTTGTCCCATCTGCAGGCACCTCTCTGGGCTGAGGAAGGAGGTTGCTCATCTCCAGGCTGAGTTGACCAGGATTTGTGGGACCTCCTCTTCCATCCAGGGACCACCAGTGCCACTGCCATTGCCTCAGAGGTTGTCAAGAAAGGGAGCGGTTGGATCACAGTGGGCTCAGGGAGGGTAAGGGTGGCGGAACAGAGGCACATCCCTAGAGTTGTACCTCTCCACAATTCCTATGTCATTCTGGCAAAGTGTGGTTCCTCTATGGAGGCACCTGCAGTGGAGACCAAGGAGGATGCTGGGAACCTCCACAAAGGAGACCCACAGGAGGGTGGCAGGGGACCCCGCAGGGGAATGAAACAACTCCTGGTGGGGGAATCCATTATTAGGAAGGTAAAACTGGGGGAGGAAGGGGAGAGGGAGGTAAGGTGCCTGCCTGGTGCCATGGCTTGGAGGGACAGGGAGTGAAGCCTCAGGATTGCCAGAACAGCTGCACAAGAGAGGGAGCTGGATGTCATTGTCCACCTAGGGACAAATGACCTGGCTAAGAAAGGGATTAGAGAAGTGCAGGAAGAGTATGTGGAATTGGGGAGGGGCCTTAGACAAGTAGCACGCACGGTAACCTTCTCGGAGGTGCTGCCCATCTATGGTGTAGGAGAGGCTAGGGTGTTCTGCACCATGGGATTCAATCAGTGGTTAGAAAACTGGTGTGGAGCTCAGGGATTTGGCTTCATTGGGGACTGGGGGTCCACCTGGAGTGATGCAAGCCTATAATGGCATGATGGGCTGCATCTGTCCAGGAGGGGAACCAGGGTCCTAGGTGATAGGTTTAAATGCTTCATTGGCAAGCATTAAAACTAGCCAAGGGGGGAGGCACTGGAAAGGAGCAGGGAAATCCTAGCCCCCCCAAACAATCATGGTAGTAAGTGCAGTAAACACCAACATAGAGGTGTCGATAGGGAGAAGGGCAGGGGTAAATGGAGAAAGTGACAAAGGCAAGAAGGACAGGACTGGGGCAAAAAGGAGTAAGACCATCAGGAAATGGAGGGTAATGAGTACCAATGCCCATAGTCTGGGCAACAAGCTCCCTGAGCTGGTGGCCTTGATGGAAGAGGGATGACTGGATATCGTAGCAGTCACAGAAACATGGTACACAGAGAACCATGACTGGGATGTTAACATACCAGGGTACATAACCTACAGGAGAGACAGGCAGGGGAGAAGAGGGGGAGGAGTAGCTCTCTATGTAAAGGAAGGGATAAAAGCAACTGAACAAAAGAGTAAACAGGGAGGAGAGGAGGCACTGTGGGTCACCTTGGAGACTGGAAAGGGCACCACAATCTGCACAGGGGTTGTGTACAGACCCCCACATCAGGGGGAGGGAATGGACAAGGATATGATAGAAGGCATTCTTAGAATGGCAGAGAAAGTGGAGATACTGTTGATGGCAGACCTGAATATGCCAGATGTTAACTGGAGCACATTTGCTGCAGCCACATCCAAGAACAGGGCCATTCTTGATACCCTACAGGTGGCAGGCCTCAGACAGCTAGTTTTGGAACCCACTTGTGTGGGAGCAATCTTAGACCTCATATGCTCAAACGGGGGCAGTGAGAGAATCTCAAATCTAGAAGTGGGTTGCCATCTGGGAACAAGTGACCATCAAACAGTGTGGTTCATGTTAAACTCAGCTACAGAGTCAAGCCATACAAAAGTGAGGGTACTGGACTTTAGGAGGGCTGACTTTGGCAAGATGGGAGAGTGCCTCAGAAAATCACTAGCAAACAGGCTAGAAGGAGGTGTGGAGCAACAATGGTGAATCATCAAAACTGCCTTCACAGAGGCAACAAGCCTTTGTGTGAAGCAAATAAACAAATCAAAATGAAAGAAAAAGCCACTATGGTTCTCAAAAGAGGTGGATGTGAAAGTCAGGAAGAAAAATATAGCATTCTGGAAGTATAAGGAAACACAGAAGGAGCAGGACAAAGAGCTGTACCAGTTAAGACAGAAGGAAGCAGGAAGGGAAGTCAGAATAGCAAAGGCCCAAACTGAGGAAAAGATAGCCAACTCAGTTAAGAAGGGGGATAAAACCTTTTATGGGTACATCAGCAAGCATAGAAAGACAAAGGGAGGGATAGTGAGGCTGAATAGAATGAACGGTGGGTGGGCAGAGGGGGACAGTGAAAAAGCAGGGATACTGAACAGATATTTCTGCTCAGTATTCACAAAAGAGGAGGGAAGTGCCTAATCCAATTAACAGAAGCACTCTTGATAGGGGTCGATCCCAGTCCTTTCACAGAAGAAAGGGTTCTGCAAGAACTCCTAAAACTGAAGGTGGACAAAGCAATGGGTCCTGATGGAATTCACCCCAGAATTCTAAAAGAATTAAGGGAGAAACTAGTGAAACCACTGGCTACTCTTTTTAATAAATCATGGGAGGATGGTGTGGTACCCAAGGACTGGAGGAAGGTGGATGTGATTCCCCTTCACAAAAGTGGGACCAAGACAGAGGCAGGAAACTACAGACCTGTCAGTCTGACCTCTATGGTAGGGAAAGTAATGGAGTCACTTCTGAAGGAAAGAATAGCTGAGTACCTAGAGGCCAGTTGGGCACAGGACCCAAGGCAGCATGGGTTCACAGTGGGAATGTCATGTCAGACGAATCTAATAGATTTCTTTGACTGGGTGACCAAAGTAGTAGACCAGGGAGGGGCTGCGGACATGGCCTACCTAGACTTTAGCAAGGCATTTGATACAGTCCCACACAAAAGATTAATAGTCAAATTAACCAGCCTGGGAGTGGGTCCCAGGGTGGTAGCCTGGGTAAAATATTGGCTGCACAACAGGACACAGAAGGTAATTGTAAATGGAGTCCACTCTGAAGAAAGAGGGGTTACTAGTGGGGTACCGCAGGGTTCAGTATTGGGTCCAGTCCTTTTTAATGTCTTCATCAGTGGCATTGCCGAGGGACTGGAAGGAAAAGTATGCCTTTTTGCAGATGACACAAAGATCTGCAACAGGGTTGATACACAAGGAGGTGTGGAAAGGATGAGAAGTGACTTGGCAAGGTTGGAGGAATGGTCAGAAGTATGGCAGCTAGGATTCAATGCAAAGAAGTGCAAAATAATGCACCTGAGAAGCGAGAACCAGGGAAGAATACACAATGGGGGAGGTAGTAACGACAACAAAAAGGAAAGAGACCTGGGGTAATCATATCAGATGACCTTAAGGTTAGCAAGCAATGTGAGAAGGCAGTAGGGAGGGCTGGGTATACTGGGATGCATAGGGAGAGGCATCAGCAGCAGAAAACAGGAAGTTGTTATCCTCTGTACAGACAGTTGGTGAGACCCCATCTAGAGTACTGTGTCAGTTTTGGAGACCCCATCTCCGCAAGGACATAGACAGGATAGAGGCAGTCAGAGGAGGGCAACTAAAATGGTGCAGGGTCTGCAAGAGAAGCCGTATGAGGAGAGAAACTAAAGGAGCTTAATATGTATACCCTTGAGGAAAGAAGGAGAGGGGGGACATGATAGAAACTTTAAGTACCTCAGTGGAATCAACAAAGTCCAAGAGGGTAGCATCTTTCAGAAAAGAGACGTGCAAGAACAAGGGACACAATTTAAAGATAGAAGGGGCAGTTCAGGGGCAATGTGAGGAAGTATTATTTCACAGAGGGTAGTGGATGCATGGAACAGCCTTCCTGAGGAGGTTGTGGGGTCTAAAACTGTGGGAGAATTCAAGAATGCATGGGACAGACATAAGGCAATTCTTATGGGGGGTAGAAAGTAATAGGCTGTTGGTTAACTAGGATCTGTGGCCTATCCTGTAGGTAGGGAAATGGCAGACTAGATTGGCCAAGCAGTCCTTATCTGCCATCAAAGTCTATGTTTCTATGTTGGGGGGGAAAATTAATGTTTTTCTTAAATAAAAAAAGGAGCAACGTCAAGAAACCTGGGGGGAACCAAACCATGGTCCCAGGTCTCCAACCCTGCCATGTGCTGGTGCCTTAGTCACTCCACCATGGGAGCAGCTCAAACAGGCAACATGCCACATGGCAACCTGATCCCTTCAAATTTTAAGTGCACAGTGACAGGTGTAGTGGTAATTTCCTACCGCTATTATACCCCTGTCGCTCTGAATGCTTTTATGCTTTACACAGCGCGGTTTTTGCAGCACTATTTTTGAAGCGTTATATTGACCCAGTACTTTTCAAAACAAGGGAGAAGATGTGGCCAATATAATGTACTGACTTCAGCAGAGGTGTGAGGTACAGACATGGCCTCAGCCAATATTTGATGGTGAACTAAATTGCTTTGGAAGTAGAAATTTAAAATTAAACTGCATTCAAAGGACAAAGGCATTTTGTATCTGCCAAACAGATGTTTTTTTATAGGTGGGGACAGAGGTATCATATCCTATTAAGGAAAATCAAAGGCATGCAATAAGTGTGGCTCACAAACCCACTTGAGCAAATGCCTACAATTGGCATACATGTGGATTATGTGGTGGTTTTGGATATGTCAGCACAAAATGTGAAATATTATGAAATGTAATTTGTGTGAGGAAATACGTCATGCACTTAGAAATTGTCCTTGGGTGGCACATAATTGCTCAGGAAACCTGATTCAGGATAACTTGTTGGCTCACGTGCAACGTACCAGTGCTGCACACTTGGAGAAACACCCTACTTATTATTCAAGTTTGGTCCCAGAGAATACACGGGTAGGTCCAGCTATTAGTCTGAGACCTTCTACTTCAACTGGGCTAAGTCCAGCTCAGTTTGAGTCAGAGCCACCTGTAGTTTCATATCAAGTGGTAAAACCAATTATTTCTACTGGGCCGGTTATGGAGGATGCTGCACATCATCCAGCTCAGGACCTGGTAGTGGGATCTGACACCCATCAGCCTATGACTCCTGATTTAGAGGAGGCAAATGTGCCCCTACAACCTCATCTAGCTCCTTTGGAGGAGGCATCTTCTTTCTGAAGTGTGAGAAGGCCTCACTCTGGTAGTAGACAACCTAAATCTAAATATCAAAAGAAAGCTACTGTGACCTAGTTCCATATCAAAAGAGTAAATGTAAAACAGTGCTGGCTAAAAAGGGCGCTGCATGGTCACTAGATAATAGCATGGTCCAAAACCACGCTAGATTAGATAAACTGATTCTGAGACTGTGCACACCATTATGACAGCATTGTTTTTCACTGCGCCATTTGGCTTTCGCTCTTTTGTCAAAACACCCTGTGATCTTGAGCAATAAATTTGAACCCCTGCAAAAAGTTTCTAATTGGGGTGATTCAGATGAGGAAGAGTTTCATTGGTTCTCCCTGACATCTTCCCAACAAAATCTGTCCTCTGAGGCAGAAGAGGTGCTATCTGAAAATGCAGAGGTGGAAAGGAAACATCATACGTGTACAAGGAGTAGGTTAGGGAAACAGTAAAGGATATGATTTCAGGTTTTGGGGTGCTTATTCTCCTGCTTTTTCTGGTGTCTGGTGTTAATTAAAAATGTGACACTCTTAAAGAGCAGCTGATGCCTTCGGGAGAACTTTAACAAAATATTATATGCTGAAAGAGTTCAGAATGTATTTCACATTAGTTCACTATTTCTCCACCCCATTATTTATTACTAAGGTCATTTGTATGAAAATAGGATCTTTGCTCTTGAAGATTTAATCTGTTCTTGTTGCTTTCTCCCTACCTAAGGTAATAATGCACTCCTTGTGACATCACAGTTATTCCCATGGCAACAGATTATGATGTCAGAACAGAGAATTATAACTTGAAGTAGGGAGTCAGCTATAGAGGCAAATTAACTCTAAGCAATAAAGATTATGTATTCATGCAAACTTCCTCAGTAATAAACAAATGGGGATGAGAAATTTATAGAATATATATGGAATGCAAGCTGATTTGCACCTAGATGTTTGTTTTTCAAAAGTTTATTTGAGGTATCAGCAACTCTTTAATACAAACAGCATAAAAAATTGAAGGAGGAGGATAATTACATTTTTCTGTGGCACAGCCAGTGGGGTATAAAATGTTTTTTTAGAATACTCGCTTGAGATATTTGAAGAATATAGGACTTACAAAAAAATTATGGAGGGAGGCATAATTTTGTTCACTAGAGTAGGAAACCTGTTCAGGAGTGGGGGTTGGATTTTTGGGCCTGCAAGTTTAAGTTCAAAAATTAGTAGAAGTCATACCAGAGATAGTGGTTTATAACTATTTCAGATCATTCACCCCTTCTTGAGCATTGTCCGACACATGATACTGGTATGGATTTTAATTGTCCCATGGAAAAAAAACTTGTGGGTAATACAGAAAAGAACATATTGTGATTCTCATTTTTTATTAATAATGGTGTAAACTGCAAATTTAATGGATACTTACAGATCCCTACATAAAACTGGTGGACAAACTTCTTTACAGGGTCATTGGCATCACAGAGTGATTTCTTTTGATCAGGTAGCCTTCTCATAATAGTGTCAGACAGCAGCAACTGAATCTTTGGATCATTTTTGGTAGGGTGTGTTATTTGGGAGCCTAGACAGAAAATAGGTGGCACAGAGCTTTGGAAAATGAACTCAGATTTTATAGGAAGAAAAAGTAAGAGAAAATCAATTACAACAGACTTTTGCCTAACAATTGATCCAACTGCTGAATGGTAGGGGAATATTAAATGGGAGTTGAAACTTTTTTTGTCAGAAATTGGGAATGCCTGAAGTTTAGCATGATTATTTAAAATAATTATCATTATGGGGAAAATTATGGGCTTTAATTTCAGAAAGGTAAATTTAAATGAAGGTATTTATTACAAGTTCAAAATACTGATAAAATGAGTACAATTAAGGAAGAAATTAAAAAGCTGCAATATAACCTGGTTTCATCTCTTCTTGCTGAATAGAAGTTTTGTGCACAACAATGCCTTCTTTGAATCCTTTTGATAGCTGTTTAAGCGTATTAATAAAAGATGCTTTTCTGAATTAATGGATTGAGATGGGAGATTTATCTCAGGACAACAGGAAATGGTGTGGGTGGTCAATTATAATGTTAATACAATTTTTATATTACTTAGAAAGACTTAAGGGAAAGGGGGAGCTCTCGGTATCAATACAATGTTCAGCTTTGGAATCACAGTTAGTGGAGGCTTAGATTACGAATATTCTACCTGAGGAAATGAAGCAAGCAGTGAAGTCTTTTCTCTCAAGGACAGCTACTGGAAAAGATGGGTTGTGAACTGGATTCTATAAAACGATGCTTGATTATTTTGCTCAAGATTTAGCTGATTTATTTAATGAATGTCTTATTTCGGGTAATTTACCAAATAGTATATATGAAGCTGTTATGGTCTTTATTCATAAGAAAGGTCCTAAAATTAAGTTGAGGAACTGGAGACAAATTAATCTTCTAAATGTAGATTTTAAGAGTTTATTGAAAATGTTAGGTATGAGATTGAGTCTTATATTAGAACATATTATTGAACCATCAAATAGAAAAATCCAGGATCACTTATTTCATATACTATGTATCATATACTAGGTAGCAAAGAAGCGAGAGTAGGATAGTTGCTCAGGTTGGCTCCTATCATTTAACCACAGTACAACATATTGTGACCCATTAGAATGTATTTATCTAGATTAGAATTTAATTCAGCTTTGTTTTTACTAGTAATAATTTCCTCTTGTAATTTTGTTCCAGGGGTTAACTATACGTTGAATATAGAAGCCTATCCTCATAGTAGTATTACATTTTTGTAGTTTCAGTTGCAATAGGTGACCTCTAAGGCCCAATCCATCATTCCTAAACTGCATATGTAGCTCAGTAATTAGGTACGGGTCTTGCATAGTGATGCAATGAATTTAAATTTCGCCCGCGGAGTGGTCAAATCCACATCGCATATCACTTCTTCAACTTGTCCCCTAGAAGGCTAAAATTTGCCTTTCCTGGTGTGGCTAGCATAGCGGTTCCTCCCCCCACCTGTTCCACATGTGATAATAATTGTCCATGGTGGCTAGTGGTCTCTCCCCTCCACCCGGTAATCCGCCCACCATGGAAATGTACAGTAACCCCCCCCACCCGCATCCCTCCATATATCCTTCTCTAATTCCTTTAAAAATCAGTGGTGGTCTAGTGGTTTTGTTAATGAAACTCCTGTCCTGATTCCCAGTTAAAAATAAATCCCTGGTGATCCAGTGCCCCCCCATCCACCCCACCAGCAGCGAAATGTCCCTGCCACAACCCCAGCTCCCAAACCCGATTCCTAAATCTGACTGGCAGTGGCAGACCAGCTCAGCCCTCCTCTCTCCTCCATGGCTGGCCCGCTGACAGAGTTGTCAATGAAGCCCATTCATTGACAGCTTAGCTCAGTTGACAGGCCAGCCATGGATGGGAGAGGAGGGCTGTGCCAGTCTGCTGCTGCAAGTCTGATTTAGGATGAGGGTGGGAGCTGGGGTTGTGGCAGGGACATTTCACTGCTGGTGGGGCTGGGTGGGGGGCACTGGATCACCAGGGATTTATTTTGAACTGGGGATTGGAACAGGAGTTTCATTATCAAAACCACTAGACCACCACTGATTTTTTTTAAAGGAGTTGGAGAAGGAGATATGGAGGGATGCGGGGGGGTTGTACATTTCCACGGTGGGCAGATTACCAGGTGGAGGGGAGGGACCACTAGCCACCATGGAGTATTATTATTACATGTGGGACAGGTGGGGGGAGGGACCGCTATGCTAGCCAAACCATTAAGTGCAATACTATTAAAACTGTTATGTAGTTAAGACACTTCACTTAGAAGTCTCTTCTTAGGTATTTAAAGGGTGAACAAGGGGCTCATCTCTATTTCCTTTAGGAAACTGTTCACATTAGAATCACTTGATCATGTTCATTGTCATGTTTTTAGTACCTGTTGTAATGAACATAGAAGAGCACAGATTAATGACACAAGCATGTATACAGGACAAAAGTTAAACTGTATGTTTTCTTGATCTGGATATCAGTTAATTACTCAGGTACCACTAACCACCATGGAAAATTACATGTGGGACATTTGTGGGGGAGGGACCGTTAGCCACTAGGGATCTTGTTTTAAGTTTATTATAAATTTTGCCCATGGACAGAAGGTGAAATGTCACCGTGGAATGTGAAATTTTGCCACGGAAGGCAAAATTTTTCGTTCCGCCAGGTGAGATTTTGCCACTCTGAGGGGCGAAATTTAGCATTTGGCTACTGGAAGTGGGTGGCATTTTGCGGATTTCACCACAAAACGAATTCTGCCCACTTCACCTACCACTTGTCCTGCATGATTCTTGACACATCTTTTTCTTCATCTCGAGGGACATTAGGTTGAGATGCCAAAGTCTATTAAGATAGCAATCATGCCTTATATTATAGATCTTTTAAGTCTCACAGTGTTGGATCTTTTCTATGTAACCCCCATGCCAATTATAGCTGGTCGGACACTCCCCATAAAAACAGGAACTAGTACCTACATGTGGCATACCATTACTTTTCAAAGATTGGTACCACCCTTGGTGTTAGGATGTGTACCAGACTCATTTCTGGGGAGGGGTACGAGAACAAAACATTTGAACCTTTTGTAAAATTACAACCCAGGTCCAGGGTGGACATTGCTAGGCATATGCTAGATCTAAACTGCTGAGGGGGCCTTAGTAAATCCAACACCAGAAGTAAGAGTCAGAATGTCCAGAACAGGAACTGGGTTTGTGCAGTATAGCTTTATTCAATAGTGGTAAAACTAAAGCAAGTAGTGAACCCCCATGGGTCGATCAAGGCAGGACAGGTGCATTTCACAAACTCTCCTTGCATGCAGTACAGTTTGAGAACACAAGAAACATCTTCCCATTTCCAAATGGTGCACATAGTGGACACCTGGCCACACACCCGAACATTTTCCTCCCATGAGTGCACATACTGTGAAACTAAGTCACACACTCAGAACTCTTCTCCAAAAATAGGTGCAATTAAGTGAAACTCAGCCATGCAGATAAACCTGCAGCACTGGCCTTTGCTCAGGTAAAACCTGGCACCTTTTATGAATCAGTTAGCCTTGCGTTCTAAGCATCCAGATGGTGTTCCTTCTACCCTTTGCCCCAACTGACAGTCTCTGCTATTCCTTCAGGGTTACAACATTGATACCACCATTCCCCACTGAAATGCTAGAGGTCCCACACTTTCCATTTCTGTCACTCAGTGAAGTGACCACAGTACAATTTCACTCTCCTGGGTGAACATGTTGCAGAAATTCACACTCCTGGATAAACTAGGGGCACTGACAGGTGTATTCTAGCTTTATCTATGGGTACACACTCCCCAGAAATGATTCCCCTAAATGTGTGGAGAATTTGTATCTCAAAATAGTACTTACAAACTAGTTATCTCTTCCACTGGGCATGGAACAACAAAAGGCACCTCTCCTGGGTAACATGTCAGAACAGTCTTTCAAAAGTTATTTTCCAAGGCAGCTGAAACATGCACAGGATCTTCAGGGGATTGCCCCTTGAACCCACTGAGAAAAGCAGTTCCTTCCACTTCACTGGGGGTGGAAATCAGGAAATCCTGATGTATAAAGGTCTCCACCACTTCAAAGGAAGCTGAAAATTGCACTCCGCACTAGGGTGAGCGGTTCTAAGCCCTCAACTCAGAGCCCACTGGCAGACTTCCTGCCACTCTTACTCCACACTTAGCACTAAATCACTATAGACTAAACATCCTAAGCTCCCCAGAGCAGCTGTAGACAGGAAAGGGTTACTGCTGTGAGAGTTCTGAATGACATAATCATTCTTCTCTCAGACTAGCTGAGTAAACAATGATGTCATGGTGTAAGGGGTCCTTAATGAGCTCCCTACCAGCTGCCTGATACCTGCTTAGCACTAATACTGATAGGATTCTAGTAACCCCAGAGGACTGGGGTGGGTACATCTAAATTATCTATCTCTCTCTCCTAGTTAAAGGACTCCATATGTGGCAGGCATAATCTAAAATAGGCCTTGCATATGCCCTATACAGAGGCATTATAGCCTCAGCTCTTCTACTTATGAAATTATGTTTTATATCCAAAGCACTCTATTGGCTTTAACAATTATTGTGGTGCACTGGTCTATAGAATTACATTTGTTTTTGTTAAAAATGTCTCCTAGGTCACGTTCATTATTGACATCTTTAATGATGTTATCACCAAGTTTATAAGTAGCCTTAATTGGATAAATATCTAAGTGTTAAACTTCCCACCCCAACTGACTGTCCACTTTTAAATTTTGACTAGATGTACTTGAATAGATTCCATTTCCTCTATAGAGCTGACCTTGCCAGCTAATTTGGTATAATCTGCATATTTACTTGACCAATTATTTATATCTGCTGTCATATTGGACATAAACATTTGAAAAAGGACAGGGCCCAAGACAGACCCCTGGGGGACACCACTAGAAACACTACTAGTATTTGAGAAGTAACCATTGATGAAAACTTTCTGACTCCTGTTACCTAGCCACTTTCTGACTCCTAGTATCTATTTTCTTGATGATTGCCCAGTGAGGGACTGAAGCAAAGGCCTTTGGAAAGTCTAGTTAAATGCAATCCAGAGGATGCCTATTATCTAAAGCATGGGAATTTTTTTTTCATAAAAACACAATAAGTTAGTAACACAAGCCCTACCAGTGGAAAAGCGGTATCCAGTGATATGGGTGACTCCACTTAAGTGAGTACATTTGAGTGACAACATCTGAGCACCTTGCAAGAGAACGAGTAGGATACAGCAGTGAACGTGGATATAGCAAAGGAAGGAGGAACAAGAATAGCGACAGTGTAGGAAGAGAGACGATGGGAGGGATCTATGATGCAGATGATGTGGGACATGGTTTCAGTTGGTCATTCCGAACTGGTTGTGTGGTCTAATGGAGGCAGCATATGCCTCCAGTTGTGAAAGTTTCGGGTTCCAACATGGGCAGGAGCTCTATACACTTACATTTGTTTTTTACCCCAGTGGCAGGTTCCCCCTTGGAGTTGGTTATAATAATTAGGGAGTGTTGAGGGCACAGGGCATAGCCTTCTTCATTAAACATAGTATCACTGTGCTTTTTGTGTTGTGCCCTGGACCATTGCTGTTAGTGGTCCTGCTCTTGTGTACATCGCCAATGCGGTCTTTCGGCGATGTGCACCCTCTCATATGTTGATCGCTATTGTGCATTCACTCATATGACGTGGAACCTGGAAAAGCCATGCTGTTCCCAATCTATTTATTTAGTATTGCGTAAGTGATTTATTATTCTTTCTTTAATAATGGCTTCTAGTAGCTTACCAAAGACAGATATTATACTTATAAAGTAACAATTGGTACATGCATTTTTATTACACTTTTTATAAATGGGTACAACAGCAGCAGCGAGCCAATGACTTGGGACAACACTGTTGTTAATAGATGCTCTAAATAAATATTTAAGTGGAGTAGCAACACCTGGTGATAGTATTTTTAACATTTTGACAGGTATCTGGTCAGGATCGTGGGCTCTGTGATTTTTTAAATTGTCGATCTTTTTGATAATTTCATGCTCGGAGATTTCAATGAATTCAGAGTCAACAGGAGAATTTATGTAGGAGAGAATAAGACTTGTAAAAGACTGAACAAAAATAGTTGTTGAAAGCATTAGCCATTTTGACTAGGTTAATTGTCAATTTATTATCCTTACAAGTAGAACTGTGTTTGTTATTTGTGTTTCTTAACACATTTATTTAACAGTAGAAGTCCTTCATCAATGCCAACAACATCAGCAGTTTGCTGTAATAGTACGCCAAGAACCCTGACACTCTGTCCCTCGGTCCTGCACCCCCTCAGAGTTGATAATCTATAAGTTTGGTGTGTGTGCGGGGGACATTGACCTTGCATAAGGTGTTCAGGACTTAAGCGCCCCAATGGAAAAGGACCCTGGTCTCCTTTTAGATTTATGCCAACTGCAACTTACGGTCGACATACTGTAAATCCGTCGTTGTGATGTCAGTTGACAAAATAGTTGTCGAACCGGCATCATGGATCCAAATGGAGCAGTGCACCATCCACCATGTTTTGGAAGCACGGACTTTTCAAAATTAAAATTCTGTAAGTAGACTTCCTAAAACAAATGCTTTCATGAGCAGAAAGCTTAATCGGAGGCTTAAGCTTTCGGGGGGTGGAACAGTTTAGATAATGAGAGTTTTCCTTTCAACAGCTATGACCTGGTTCTCCTATTTCCCACCCAAAACTCATAGAAACATAGAAGCTGATGACAGATTAGGACCGCAAGGCCCATCCAGTCTGCCCATTTCTTTTTCTACCTTATAAATGTGCCATCGACCTTTGCTCTGTCAGTGGCCTATCTATTCATACTCATCTGTATTGCTCCCTTATGCCTATCCCATGCCTGTTTGAAGCCCTGCACTGTATTCATAGCCGCCACTTCCTGAGGTAGGCCATTCCATGCATCCACCACCCTTTCTCTGAAAAAGAATTTCCTCACATTCCCCCCTTAATCGGCCTCCCTCTAGTCCCATGCTGTGTCCTCTTGTCCTGCTATTTTTCTTACATTTAAACATGTTAGACTCTTTCACTTTGTTAATGCCCTTAAGGTGTTTGAATGTTTCAATCATATCACCTCTCTTCCTCCTTTGCTCAAAGGTATACATATTGAGCTCTGTTAATCTGTCCTCATATGTCTTCTGATGCAGTCCCTGCACCATTTTGGTTGCCCTTCTCCGGACTGCCTCAATTTAGTTAATGTCCTTGTGAAGGTGTGGCCTCCAGTACTGCATGCAGTACTCCAGATGGGGCCTAACCAGTGTCTTGTGAAGAGGGATTATTACCTCTGCCCATTTCCCTAAGAGGCAAATAAACAAAACAGAAACTGTCCCAAACTATAGCTGTGCATAAGGTCAACAAGAACAACAATGTCAAAATCTAATGACTGATCCTTAAAATGTATCATCATAAGATGGCATCACCATGTGAATGTTATATCTTCACGTTTTCTTAAAAATATTAAAACACATATGATGAGTAAGCCCAATAACAGTATAAATAATATATATCTTTACAAAAAATGCATCATATATTTAAATCTACTTAAAAACATATTCATCTTAAGACATCACGTTTTAAGGACTATATAAGTAATAGTGTTTTTCATGGAGTTGAGTGTACAGAAGGAAGGCAGAAGCACAGATTATATGGAGCAACACACCTCAGTGTGTTTTTTTCAAGGAGAGCTCATAATCAGGCAATAAATCAAAACTCAAAATAATTCAAAATAAAAGACTAGTAGCACAAAAGTCCATCACACCTTCAGCTACAGGTCAGTAGTCTAGTGACCATTGAACATAAGAGTAGCAAGCTCCCCTTGCTCTAGGTATGACCTTCACTTAGGGTTTTACCTGGGTCTCTGATACTCTACCCCTCTTGGAAGCAGCGGGAGACAGGCTGAGATCTTACTTCTACCAAGACTAGGTAGCTACTGAGCAGATCTGGTCTTCTGTGTCTTCCTTTGCAGTTTTTATTCCCATTCTTTTGATCACTAGATCCACCCTTTCATCCAATTAGGCTTTGAAACAGAGGTACAAATGCTAAAACATAAAGTCCAAACAGGCGACCAAACAGCAGCATTAATGTACTGTAACAGGTATAACAGCTTACTAGCTATATTTGTATATGTCATTTAAGTCCCACCCTGATCACTGCCCTGTGTCCAGGAACAGCCTTCCTATTGGAACTATAAGTAATCTGGAAAGTAGGCCAACCCCACCCTTAGCAGACATGCTGCATGTAGACATCAGGTATCACCAAGCAAGCGGTAAGAGAAACATAATTTCCTCTTTCTTTACAACACTGCTGAAACAAAACAAACAAACAAACAAAAACAGAAAGTGCTTGAAACAGCTCTAATATGGTAGGGCTCTTGCACAGAAACTGTTAGTTGAACACTGTTCTTTGGCCAAGGTATAAACTTGAGAGGGAGGCACAAGTGTTTGTAACTGCATTTCAACTATCACTTCAGGCCAGAAAACAGATTAATTTTATATGAATTAAACACATTATTCAGTACTTGTTAACACTGATATACTGCTACCAGCAGCAAGATATGCAACCACCTGGCTGTATTTCAGACCACAAGGTCCTTGGCTTATGGTTACCTTTTATTGGGGGTGGGGGTATGTTTTCAAACCCCCAATATGCAGACTACAAAAATGTCTGCAAGAGAAAGTGAAAGAACAGTGATAGCTCTAGAGGTAAGAGATGCTTGTGAGTGGCCATCCCATAGCCAGGAAAAGAAAAGATAGGATAGGACAGCAAAGGAAGAATTAGGAAAGTGCTGTTGCAACAGTCATAGAAAATGGTTTGTTCATGGGATGTCCCAACCTTTTTTACAGATCCACAGACCTTGTAAGAGAAGCTAAATCTTCCCCAGGGGTTAGACAGGTACCTACCCTGTCACATACCTCCCACCTTAAGAAAGAACCAGCTAATCTCACAAAAAGCTGTTTCCTGGAATTCTAAAACCACAGAAACAACCCCACCTAAAGAAGGAGTATAAGGAGTTTTGTCACAGCAGGGCTGACTTAAACATTACTATAATTTTGTAACTGGGATAGGGCCCCTGACCCTTTCACAGGCTGTATTTAAACAGCTGAACTCACCATCGGGAGGTTTTTTTTTTTTCTGTAAGCACTTTATCCACAGGAGCCCTGGCAGGTGGCTACAAACCTCTGAAAGGAGGGACTTTCTCTCCGGTGCCAATGCTCCTGTGCTAGGTGGTCCCTGTTAGTTCTCCCATGGATTGCCACATGCAGTGGGGTAGGAGGAGGTTGCCTGCTTCTTCCCCCTCACGGAGACTCAATCCAGAATCCGGGTTCCACTCCTGAGAACGGTGGAACATCATCGAGCCTGCCAGGCTCATTTTTCCTTTTTTTTGCCTCTCCCTCCTCCCTTCCAATGTAAAGACATCAGATCAAGTCCCCCGACCTGTACTGCCCTCCAACCAATGCTAGAGGGCAGTCAATGAGTGGGACGACTAGTCCCCTTCCCCCTGAGAGAAGAGATCATTCCTCTGGATGCTTAATCCTCTCCCCCCTTTGCTGACCACTAGTGGCCTGGGCTCGTTCTTGAACCCGGGTCGCCAGTGTGGTGTGGCGTCCAGCGCCTCAACCCTCAGTGCCACTGGGACAGCCAGGGAGGTGTGTTTTTTATGGCAGCTACTAGGCATCTGTGCTTCTTTAGTCTTTCTGCACTATGTAAGTTACAGAACTGAATATTACAGTCCAGCTCACCTCAGTATAAACACAAAAGTCTTATCAGGGGAGGAACCCAATCTAACCAAAGGCACTAACTGGAATCAGAGGCTCACTCACCACATATGAATTAATTAATTAGAAACATAGACTTTGACAACAGATGAGGACTGCTTGGCCCACTCAGTCTGCCCATTGTCCCACCTATTGAATAAGCTGCAGATCCTAGTTAACCAAGAGCCTACTGTACTTCCTCCTGCCCCCCACTATAATTGCCTTATGTCTGTCCCATGCATTCTTGAATTCCCCCACTGTTTTTGACCTCATGACCTCCTCAGGGAGGCCATTCCATTCGTCCACCACCCTCTCTGTGAAAAAAATACTTCCTCACGTTCCCCTGAGCTGTCTCCCCTCTGTTATCAAATTGTGCCCCTTGTTCTTGCTTGTTTATTACACAGCTTCCAGATATATTTAAAATCCAATATTTCAGGGTCAAATTACCCCTTCATCAGGGAACCTGAAATCTTGTAGATAGTCCATTTTCAATAAAATTAAAATACAAATTATAAATTACATTCAAAAATAATTTTATATCATCAACCCATTTGTTGAGACCACACTTAAGTTTCCCAATGGATACTTACCTTATTCAGCTCAAATGCCACTTATAAGCATAGTTCCCAGGCTGATAACATAGAAAACACATAAAAAGAACTATTTTTCACCTACATTACCCACATTAAGGGTAAACAACAGTTCAATTTTATAATTCCTAATAGAATGAAAAAATATAAATCACCTCAGACTTTTAACACTTTTTTGTAATCCAAAAGATGTTGTAGTCTCTCTGTGAAACACAGGTAATCTTATTAAATTCACACTCATTTATATAACATATAATCAATTAAAATAATATATTTGTTTTACAGTGTACTCATGCCAAATTCAGCCATGCTTCCAAGGGAAGTTGATCCCATTTTAGCTGTGCTCACATATATACTAGCAAATATTCCCCAGTGTCGTCAAGGTCAGTTTCCATCTATGTGAAAAAATGTTATCTTTGTAAGAGGTCGCTTTTACCATGCATAAACTTCAATCTGCTGAATTAAATTGCTTACTTTTCATCTTGTATTCTTGCTGCTAGCTTGTTCAGTTTTATTTTTGGTTCAGGGAGCCTAGATTAGAGAAGCACCCATAGTCAGTAATTCTGTTGTGAAACTCAAACACGTTCTGCTTTTAGCATTTTCACTCACCAAGTGGCTGTTTCCCCTTTCCTGGCTCCATGTGTCCTTTCACTACTAGAGGGGAGTAGGCTACTACAGGCCAACTTAAATAGTGGTGCTCTGCCAGAATCAGTCATGGATGCATGCACGTGCATGTGACATCACTGATGACATCATGCAAATGCATGTGTGAGCACAGACGAGCTCCTGGTCATGCCCGACCTGCTTGAAAGTGGCACTTGTAGGTGTCTCTGATGATTGACACCAAGGTGTCTAGTTTACCTGGGGATCTTTATCTGAGATTCTCTCTAATACCGCTAAGTTTGCGCTATACAACAATGTAATATTTATTTTGAAAGAATTGATTTTCTGTGCTGATATCAGTATACCTGGCAGATGGCAGCTTGGCTACACGTCACCACTGGCATGAAAACAACTTGTCACAGTCAGGTTATAAGCAAAAAGTAGCCTTTATTGTACCAAAAGATGTCAGCACACAGCTAAAAATGTGCCCCATCCCAAACAGCTGAACGTTTTCATGCAAAACCTCGCGTTTGAGTGCGACAAGCTGTTTTCATGCCAGTAGTGATGTGTAGCCGAGCTGCCATCTGCTATGTGTGAGCACCTTTCTTTTTGGCTCTGTCTTTGCTTTTGTAGCCACCTGTCCATTTTATATCAGTATACCTGGCAATCCCACAATGGATTTTTGGGAAAAAATGGCTATGCTCGAGTTGTAGGATTTAATCTTAAGCCTTTTAATTCTCATATGACAAATATGCCAGATAAGCTCACATAAGATTGATTTAGGTTAAGCTATTCCTATATACTGATACAATAGTTACATAAAGTGTATGGGGGTAGTTCTTGAAATACAATTTTTTTTTATTATTCAATATTCTTTATTCATAATACCAGATAACAGAAACAATGAAACGAATATAACAGCCAACAATTACAGAGTCATATTCAAATGTGGAAAGCCTTGTGGCTACAGCACTTTCTGCATCAGGCATCATGAAACATTTATAACAATTTTATACAACTCAAAACCTAAAACCTATACCCATCTCTCTAATACCTATCCTGGAGAACCAAAGAGATCATAAAACAATCATTAAGAATAAAAAGTGAAATAAAAACAAATACCCCACACTATCTAACCAGGTGATAGCTCACATTATGACTTCCAATAGCAAGCATATCATCCCAGGACCCCTACTTAGTGTGATAAGATTGTAATCTATTATTCCTCTTGGTGATATGCTGCTCAAGTTGCAAGGTCAACAATGCTTCTCTGTGCCATTCGAGAGTAGAGGGAGTGGAGTCATCAATCCAATGCCTTATGAGAATCAATTTGGCTACAGCTGAAATAACAGCCATATAGACCTTCCGTTGTCTGATCATTTCATTAGGAAAATAATTAAACACACTTCAGGAGTAAAATAGGGATTCAATCCTAACAGGGAATCCAAGAAGGTTTGTATTGCTTTCCAGAAAATCTGGACTTTTGGACAGTCCCATATCATATGATAAAGATCCCCATTACCTCCTCGACATTGATGACGCTGCGACGAGGGGAGTTTACCAATCCTATTAAGCTTGACTGGAGTAAAGTAAAGATTATGCATGATATTGTATTGCAGTAATCTGAGTCTGTCCTGTTTTATGAACTTATATATATTACTCCAAATTTGTTGCCAGAAAATCTGATAATCACTGAGGCATAGCTTTTGGATCCAATAAAAACAAACCCCCTGAGCCAATCCAGGATCCAGCCCTTGCAGTTCTTGATATACTTTGGACACTGAGTGTGGTTGCTCAACAATCTGTAAAAGAGAGGATAGTTCAAGTTTGACAGGTTCTGCGTCCTTTCGATCACAAAAAAAACAATCACAGCTTGTCTGGCCTGCCAAAATTTGAAAGCATTTCCACTGATTGCAGGAATATTATGCCTCAACTGTGAATAGGACAGGGCCTTACCATGTGAAGCAATATCCATTAACTTGAGTCCTGCTAGTAGGGACCAAAATGTAGGAGATATAGAAGCATTTTGGATCAGAAAATGGGGATTGCTCACCAAGGGCTGCTCTAAGGACTTGTGCCAATTGAAACCCAGGGAGTACTGAATATGGTATAAAGCTTTAAGAGACCAACCAATTGGTGTGTATCTTAAAATCTTAAGCATTAATTTCGGTGAGGTGTAAACTAACGCGGAAAGGGAAAGGGAACAGGCACATTTAGCAGCTAATACTTTCTCGATATCCATCCGGAGAGGCCGATATGAAGTAGAGTCTGATATTTTTACTGGACGTACCCAGTATGCCAGTTTACTGAGGTGGGCAGCTATATAATATTTAAAGAAAGAAGGGAGGGAGACATCCCCACGTAATGTAGAAATGGTAAGTTTGAAGTAGGCTCTTCTAACCACTTTTCCCTTCCATATAAATTTGTTTAATAGCTTTTGTAACTTAATAAACAAGGACTTAGGCAGGTAAAGCCCTAATATGCTCAGAGGATAAAGAATCCGGGGCAATACATTCATCTTGATGGTATGAATTCTGGCCCAAAAACTCTTAGGTAGTGCTCCCCATCTAACCAGGTCTTCTTTTACAGTACTTAGTCATTTGGAGAGGTTATTCTTTACTATTGTTGCCATTCCCCTCGACACTTTAATACCCTAATATGTCAACAAGTTAGGCTCCCAAGTAAAGTGGTAGACCTCTATATCACTCATCAAACATCTCCCATTTAAGGGGAAGATTTTAGTTTTAGAGATATTAAGTTTTAATAAGATACTCTAGGAAATTGTTCAATTTTGTGCAATAAAACTTGTATACTAGTAACAGGGTTCTCAACATGTAATAATAAATCATCAGCATATGCTGATATAAGGTGCTGTTTATTACCAATAGATGTGCCCTGAATATCATGGGACATTAGCAATTTTCTAATCAAGGGTTCCAAATACAAATTAAAAAGAAGGGGCGAAAGAGGACAGACCTCTCTGGTGCCACGGGATAAAGAATATGTTTTGGAAAGGATCCCATTGCACCAGACATGTGCAGTTGGGGAAGTATATAATAGTTTGATCCAGTGAATAAATCCTATTGAGAAACCAAGACATGTTATGGTAGCAACAAGAAAATCCCAAGAGACCCAATCAAAAGCTTTCTCTGCTTCTAATGATAGCAGAGCAGCTGGTATATCCGAGTTTCTGGTAAAAGCTATTAAATGTAATAATCTGTGCATGTGGTCAGTAGAGGATCTACCCATCATGAAACCCACTTGTGCGTCACTAATGATCTTATCCATCAAGGGCATGAGATGATTCAACAAAACTTTAGCTAATATTTTTATATCCATGTTTAATGATGAAATAGGATGGTAGTTCTCAGGACACAGAGGGCCTCGGCCCGGTCTAGGGATTAGAGTAATCATTGCTTCAAGAAAGCTGTTTTCCAAAAAAACATTGTGTACCAAGAATTGAAAACCTTTGCCAGAAAGAGTATAAGTTCAGGAGCAAAGGCCTTATACAAGTTAGTTGACAGGCCATCCAGACCCGGAGATTTATCAGGAGAAAGCTGTGTAATGGCCTGTTGGACCACCGAATCTTGAATGGGAAGTTCTAGGCAAGCAAATTCTCCTGGTAAAAGTTTGCAAGAGTGACCGAGTCTAAATACTTTTCAATATTATTATGCATTAATAGGTCTTTTGTTGAAGTTGCATATAGAGTTTGATAATATTGACGGAATATGGAGACAGTTTCTTTAGGATCCTTGGTAATAGGGCCGTCCTAAGTCATCCATAGTGCAGCAATAAATCTGGTGGTATCTAGCTGCTTCAGCTGAATGGCCAGTAATTTGCTGGCCCTATCACCCTATTCCAAATACCTGAGCTTAGTTCTCGTGAGAGCCAGCTCAACTTTTTGCAACATTAAGGCTGCAAATGGAGTCTGTAATCTATGTAACTGGACCCAATCCAATTCAGTCGAATGACAGCTGATATTCCCTTCAATTATTTTAATAGAATTTAGTAACTCCTGAAGTTGGGTTCTAGCTTTCTTACATCTAGTAGATGATAGTCTAATACACTCTCCACTTAAAGTACTTTTTAAATATATCCAATTTAGTAACAGATCTGATATTAAAATCTAAAAAGTTGAGAATTCACTTTTTAAGATGCTCACAGATGTATGAGTCATGGAGGAGCTGGTTATTAAAGTGCCAGAGAAATTCTCTCTTCATCCTGGGTCCCACCAAAAAGGTGAGAGAAATCGGAGAATGATCTGATATTACACATGTATGTATAGATGCATCAATGACATCTTGGAGGGCATGAAGACTAATAAGAAAAAAATCTATCATTGAACAGGTTCTGTGTGGGGTTGAAAAGAAAGTAAATTGTCACAGTTCTGGATTCAAGACCCTCCAGACACCTATTAGATCTGCACCCTCCATAAGTGCCCTAGGCGCCCTTTGAGCTGGTGACAAACCAGACCTCCTAGAATCAGATCTGTCTAACTGTAATTGTGGAGTAATATTCCAATCCCCACCAAGTAAAATGATTCTAGATGGATTAGAAGTTACCAGGTTAAGGATATGTATGAAAAACTGGGGGGACTCTGAATTTGGGCCATAAATGGAACCCAACAAAACAGGTTGTGAAGCCAGAAGCCCTTTGAGCAGTATATAATGCCCATTCGTATCCCACATTTCTTGTATCAAAGTGAAGGGGATGTTTTTATTAAATAAAATAGCTATTCCACCTTTATTAGTAGATATCCCTGCGCTAAAACCCTGCCCAACCCACTGTTTACTAAATAGAGAAACATCCTCTCTTTCAAGATGAGTTTCTTGTAAACATGCTATATCAGTTTTAAGTGACCGTAAATGTTTCAGGACCACCTGTCTCTTGCATTTGTCTTGAGCTCCCTTGGTATTCCAACTAAAGATTTTGAAAGAGCCACTCATTGATTAAATAATAAGTAAAAATGTCAAAACATTCACTTTGAATTAAATAGTATAGGTTCTTACAAACCATTAGTCTTGGTTCTACTCCAAATGATAAATTACATGTATTTGGAAATCCCTCCCACTCTATAGCTCCCTTAACCCTCAATAAAACATCTAAACACTACAAAAACCTAAACTATGTTCTACCCCAGTTCAAAAAACTGTACTGACATACAATCCTGTCAGGTGATGATTTTTTAACAGCCCAGCTTTAAGCCCCTCACCCCCCCCCGTGCAGTAAGTATTTCCTGAAGAAATGCACAATATCTATAAAAAAGTCAGAAACTATCCCACTAATCTGCAGGAAATATTATCCCAAGCTTCCTACTCATTATCATGTCTTAACTACTTCTGAACAAATGTGAAAAATGACCTTGAAGCTCTGCACATGAATATAAACCTTGTAGAAAAAGCTGGTGCTGGTGCAAATAAAATATGTAAAATGTGAAATAATCTGATTTGTAATGTGATACCGCCATCTAGCAACAAACGAAAGGTAATACAACAGAACAGTGTAAATCAGTGATATCGCAATCCAGCATCACTCAGCTCATGTGACCAGAAACTATAACATTACGAAACAACTTGTACACTGTTTAACTAAACAAATTGCGACAATGAACAGTCACCATACCTTAGTGCCTCTATTAAAACCTGAAAATATGTCAAACCATTCACATTCACTAGGTGACATGTCCAAAATGATGAAGCAAGACACCTGAAAGGAAACATTGCCATGTGTCCAAAGTGGTGTAGATATAACTTAAAGAACATCTTAAAGACCAGTCATCTTCCTAAAGTGTAAGAAAGACAGAGTCCTGGAATAGGGTCTGTTCAGCCCTGAATCACTCAGATATTTACCAGATCCATTGAGTCCATGGCTGCAGCAATGGCTTTGATGTATTCATAACAGAAAAAGAAACTGTTATATGGAACCCCAACCTATGAACAAGATCAGGCACATTTAGAGGGATGCATTAGAATGAAGCAAACATTTATAAGTCACAGAAAGCATCACTCCAACTCAAGCACAGTCCTACTGTCCATAGCTGCATCTCTTGACTTCAAGTACCACAGGAACATCAGCCGTATTCATTTAAACAAATCAGGAAGCAACTTTTTAAATTAAGTTTGGGCTTGATCATGGTCGTCAAATATTAGCCACTGATCATTGATCTTGACATGCAGAGAGGCAGAATATTTCACACGAAACTGTTTCCCCGCTACGATCAGCTTGGAAACCAGGGGATGTAATGCTTGGCGCTTCAGTCTAACAGCTTGTGGTAAGTCTTTCGTTATCCTAATTCTTCTGACATCCCGCAGAACCTCTTTCAAATCTTTCACTTGGCCAAGAATGTGCTGCTTATCCAGATAGTTTAACAGCTTACAAATAATTGGTCTGGGTGGCAAGCCAGGTGGAGTCGGAGGGTGAAGAGCTCTATGGGCTCTTTCCACAATATAGGAGGCACCATTCAGGGAGGGGCCGGCAATTCTCTTGCAAACTTTATGAACAAACAAGATAGGGGAGGTGCCTTCTTCCTTCTCTGGGATTCCGATTAAAATAATATTGTTCCTTCTACTCCTCCCATCCAAATCCTCCAGCTTTTCTTCAAGGTGCTTGATCTTCTTGTTCATACTAACGCGATTCAATTCCGATTTATCAGCCTTCTTTTCCAGGCAAACAATCTGAGTCTCCGAATCTCCAACACTGAGAGTTAGCGTATCCATTGCCTCCTTAATTCCATGTAGGTCCATGGAAATATCTGCCATTGAACTCTGAAATGGCATTATTAACTCAAGAAAACGTTTCTCCATTAATGTTGTAGAGCCCAAAGCAGATTTGGAACTATTCTGTTTAGGTCGCTTCGGGGCCTGGTCCTTCTCTGGCAATGGAGGAGGAGTGGGTTTAAGCAATATTTTTCCCATGTAGACCTCCACTGTTAGTATTTTGAAGTCTCATTCAGTTGAACAGTGTATTAAAAACAACACCAAACAAAATCAGATGAGTAGTGAAAGTATTAAGTGTAGTTTTGATCGGGAAAGGAGCGGAGTAGTGCTAAGTTGCTGCTACCTGCTAAGCAGCCATCATGTGACCCAATACAACAATTTTTGACAGAAAAGTAATACTGCCACCATCTAATATGTACTGTATGCAATTATACAAAATGTTCACGTGTCACAACCTGAACAACTATATACACAAATCTAATCCTTATGATACCCAATAATATTGGCAACCAGTCTACGGTATCATGTAGACCATCATTTGGATCAGTAGAGTTGAACCTGTAAATGTAAAAAACTTCCCTCAGTAATAATGTCTTGTCAACCCCCCATCTTATTCTGTCCCACAGATCAAAAAAGCAAAGTAAAGGTAGTTGGTGATTTGTTTTCAATAAATTGTCTGGCCAGGTGTGAATTTAGATCCCTTCTCCTTATACATCCTTTGTGCTACCCTACACTAAATGTATTTTTAGCTGTCTCAAGTTCTTACCTATGTATACTAGGTCACATGTACATTGTATCAGGTATATTACCCCTGTATTAAAGCAGCACAGGACGAGAAGCGCACAGCTGACAATGGGTGTTAGCTTAAAAAGGATGAAGAAAAACACAAAAGCAAGCAGCAAACTGGCGGCAGTAACAAAAACAAATTGGACACAAATAAATTGCATAAATGCAAAGGAGCCCACGGCTACCTTCCCTGGTGCTTTGGGTCTAAATCATAACCCTTTCTCAATGGGTTATGGCCTGGGTGCTACCAGTGCTCTTTTTATTCAATCAATATTTTAAATGACAGTGCATATAAAAAAGTATTTAACAGTGAAAAAAGCATAAATATAATTTTATAAAAATATATCATGCACATAATAGTACAGGAGCAAACTTTAGTCAAAACTGCAATACTCCAAATTGATCTAGTATAATTTTTAAAGGGCAGACTGTTATGAAATATATTGCTGTGAAACAAAATAAATAAGGGACAAATGGAAACAAGATGCTTTTAAGAGTTTGTTAGAACATGTTGTTTTCAAGATCATCACTATGTATATGAAAAAGAATGTGTCATGACAAATGTCATATAGGTCAGAAATTCTAATCCCACCATTTATACACCAAAACAGAAAAAAATGACTTTCCAATAGTAATGATGGTTATATTGTTAGAATTTTCCAATCATTCTTAACAAACTCTTTAAAAGAAATAAACATCACAATGGGTGGGGGATGGAAGAGGGGGGAGAGAGACAGAACAAGAAAAGCAAAGAAAGAACAGTAGTTTTACAAAAACACAGTGACATCTAAACTATCATTTAGACCATTAGGATGTAAGGCTATCATTGTGTAAATCCATCTTTGCTCATATTGGGCCAATTTCAGAACTCTGTCTCCCCCCTCTGTTATTTTCAGGGATATGGTCTACCCCCATAAATGTAAAATACTTAGTATCTTTTTGATGATATTTTCCCAAATGAATCCCAGTTGGTGTAATAGCTTCTTGTTTTTGAATTGCTCAGACATGTTCCTGCATTCTCTCTCACTTAAACTTCATTTAGTCCGTCCAACATAGATGCATGGACACGAACACTTGATAATATAAATCACATGTGTTGTACAGTAGAACAATTAATAAAATGTTTAATTGCAATATTTTTACTATCCATAATAGGATGTTGAAAATTAGTTCCCTGTTGGCAAAATGTACAGATGTTGCAATGGCAACATTTATAACATCCTATAGGTTTTGGGAGTAACCATGTTTTAGTCCCTTCTGTGTTTTTAGTGTACATACTGTGTGTTAAAAAATCTGCCAGACTACTACCTCTGTTATAGGACATAATTGGTTTATGTCCTGTAATGCCTCTCAGATCCGTATCTCCTTCCAGCACATTCCAGTGTTTGTTGATACTTTCTGAAATGATGTTACTAACTCTGTTATAATGTGTAACAAAAATTACAGGCTGAGTATCCAACAAGACATTTGTCTTAGGTTTCAGGAGAGTATCCCTGTTTTTTTGATTTTGCCTTTAAATAGGCTTTATCAATCTGTGTTGTTGAATAGCCCCTTGCAGAAAATCTGCACTTTAACTCCACACTCTCCCTTTCAAATTCCTCTAGAGTGCTACAATTGCGTCTAAGGCGAATAAACTGTCCATATGGAATTTCCCTTTTAATATGTGCTGGATGTGCACTGGTGGCATGTAGCAACATATTGCCTGCAATAGGCTTTCTGTATCTACAGCTTGAAACTACAATACCATCAGTGCCACTGAGTTTTAAATCCAAAAAGGAGATAGTGGAGTTAGGTGCATATGATGTTAATTTATGACCTATATAATTTGTGTTCAGAAAATCAACACATTGGCAGATACAGTGTCCCCTTTCCAAACTACCAAAAGGTCATCAATAAATCAACCCCAAAAGATAATATTCAGAATATATGGATTTCTAGAATTATTAAAGACAAAAATGTCTTCCCACCATGTTATAAAAAGATTTGCATATGATGGGGCCATGGTTGTTCCCATTGCTGTACCAGCTGTTTGTAAATAATATTTGTTATCTAAAACAAAATAATTGTTATGTAAATAAAATGCACTGCTTTGATCAAAAAATCAGAAGGAAAACCAGATGCCATCTTATTATTATATAAATGATATTCCAATGCCTGAATGCCTAAGTGATGTTCAATTGATGTATAAAGTCTAGTTACATCAATTGTAAACCAAACATATTCAGAGGACCAAACTAACCCCCCTATCTTAGAAAGAATGTCCATGGAATCCCTAATATAAGATCTTTGTGGTATCACTAGTTGTCTTAAGTAAAAATCAACAAAAATAGTGACTTTCTCTGATTGGGAACCTATTCTTGAAATTATTGTACATTCCGGGGGATTGGTCTGGTTCTTGTGAATTTTGGGCATACATAAATTGTTGGTGTTACCGGAAAATCAACAATCATAAATTCTTTTTCTTTTTCAGTAATGAAACTATTCCTGACTGATTCATGTAAGAATCTATGCAGTTTTGCTTTGATTGTTTGAGTTGGATTCTCTCTAAGTTGACTGTAGTCATTCACATTGTCTAACAGTCTTTAGATTTCAGCTTCATACATAGTTTTATTCATAATAACAATTTTTCCTCCTTTGTCTGCCTCTTTAATTTCTACATTTTTCATGTCTCTTAGTTCTTTTAGAGCCAATTGTTCTTCTGCAATTAAGTTATTATGTAAAGGAGCTCATTTAGATGAAAAAAGATTTTCAAAATCTTTCATAACTAGTAATTCAAATGTCTGAATGGCAGTAGATATAGAGGCAGCGGGACTGAAAGTAGATTTGGGTTTAAATGTTATTTTATTTCTAATGTCTGAGATTAATAACGTTATTTCTAATGATTCATGCGAAGCTTCATTCCACAAATGTTCCAAGATATTTAGAGTGTCATCATGGTTTGGTACTGAATTTACAGGCTCATTGGATTGCTCCAAGGTATGTTATTTCTGTGCAAATTTTTTTTTAAACATAGCTTTCTGATTAACTTCTTGTCATCCATATACATTTCAAATTCATTGACACTAGGTTGGGGAACAAATAATAGCCCCTTCTGAAGGACACTCATTTGTGCTGGAGTTAAACATATATCAGAGAGATTTATTATTTCAATACCTTGATTCTCAAGTTCTCTGATATTCTGTCTTGTACCCTTCCCCCCTTCTGCCACATCTGGTTTTCCTCCTTTTTTTTTATAATTGTTGAATTTGGTGTTTGAATCAAAAGTGACTTGTTTCTGATGAATTAAAGCTGAAGATTCATTTTGTAATATACTTGAGCCTGAGGTAGTCACACTATTTGGGGCATCTAGAGATCTGTCGGCCTTTTGTTTATTGTTCTTCCTTTGTTTAGATCTTCCACATGATTTTTTAGCATCCCCTTGAGTTGCTTCTATGGGGTTTTTCAGGTCTTTGCCATGAAAAAATTAGATTCAGTTCATAATCATGTTTATCCCTGGCAGTTTTAACCTTTTTCCTTTTTATAACCTCTTTTTCATGTTCCAGTATTTTTTTTTATTTAAATTCCCCTCATAGTTGTGAAACAAATAATGATCCTTATGTTTCATAACTTCCATAGTTGTGTTATCAATGTCTGTTGAAATTATCTGATGTAATTCAGTATCCATATCAACTAGGATATCTACTAGGGTACTGGAGCATATTGTAATGGCTGATTACCAACGACTTTGATATAATTAATTTAGAAAGCCCCCATTAGGTACTTTCTCAAAATGTAATCCTCGAGGTGCCCATTCTTTGTCTTTATAGTCACTCAGATAACATTTGTTATAATAAGTATTGATTTCTTTCAATTTTAATTTTTCAAGCTGTTGTAAAACCATTCTAAGGGTAGCATTAACATCATAAACAAAAACAGTCTGACCTTCATTTGTGGAGTATTGCAGTTGATGACGCTGAAGAAATGTAGCCGCTGGTTCCAAACAGGAAAATGATGTGTGCTCCATTGTGTCTGGTATGTTCTCCATTTGGTGTAAAATCAAGATCTGAGCTTTTCAATTACTAAGAAGTTGTCTTTAGGGAGAGGCACTTCTATAGAACACTCACAAAAACGCGGTCAATATTTCAAAAAGTCCCACTGCGAAGTCGACATGCTTCCCACAAAACTGTATCCAGACGGAATGAAGAGATCTTTCACTTATGGGAGAAAGGAAAATGTCACTTACTCGCACAGAACGCGGTCAAGATAAAAGAAATCACTATAAAATTAGCATACTTCCACATTTGTAGTGGAAAAAAGGTTTTCTATCTCCCACTGTGAGTCATTTTCAAAAGCAAAAGAGCAAGCAAATGACTAAAACGCTGACTGGACTGCCATGCTCTGTTTACTCAATGTGAATGAATTACGGCTGCTTCCCAATAAACATGTTAACTCAGATTAAGTTAATTTGTATTAAAGCAGCACAGAATGTGAAATGCACAGCTGACAATGGGTGCTAGCTTAAAAAGGATGAAGAAAAACACAAAAAGCAAGCAGCAAACTGGCGGCAGTAACAAAAACAAATCGGACACAAATAAGTTGCATAAATGCAAAGAAGCCTGAGGCTACATTCCCCGGCACTTCGGGTCTAAATTGTGACCCTTTCTCAAGGGGTTATGGCCTGGGTGCTACCAGTGCTCTTTTTATTCAATCAATATTTAAAGTGACAGTGCATATAAAAAGTAATTAGCAGTGAAAAAAGCATAAATATCATTTTATAAAAATATATCATGCACATAATAGTACAGGTGCAAACTTTAGTCAAAACTGCAATACTCCAAATTGATCTAGTATACTTTTTAAAGGGCAGACTGTTATGAAATCTATTGCTATGAAACAAAATAAATAAGGGATGAATGGAAACCAGATGCTTTCAAGAGTTTAATAGAACAAGTTGATTTCAAGATCATCACTTTGTATATGAAAAAACTCTTGAACACATCTAGTTTCCATTCATCCCTTATTTATTTTGTTTCGTAGTTACCATTACTATTATATGCATGATATATTTTTATAAAATGATATTTATGCTTTTTTCACTGTTAAATGCTTTTTGTATATGCACTGCCACTTTAAATATTAATTGAATAAAAAGAGCACTGGTTTTTGCTTTTTGTGTTTTTTTCCATATTACCCCTGTAGTCTGGCAATTTATGAAATCACAAATCTCTACCTCCTCATTTCCTGCAACAGTCCTTATCTTTTTTAACCTTCTGTGTTATTACATGTACAGTGAGTGCAAGGGTGTTCCTCTTTAAATTCTTACTGCTCCACATAAGTGTTACAGCAGTTTTCAGAATAGTATAGTTTGAATGGGTTTACCTATGCTGACATGACAGCAATGTTCGGCATAGTGACATCCCTGATGTCGACAGGAGAAATTTCACCTGTCAGACATCGGTCTGTTTTTCTATTGGGGGGGCTGCACTGAGTCAGTGTTAACTCGAAAGGCAGGTGAATGTCGGCAAAAGGATGACATTTCGCTGGTGGGTTCCCCAAAGTAACATTTTTGCACTTGTAGAAAATGTCACTGTGGGGGATTTCAACAACGGGGTTTCGTGCTTCTGTCTGTACACCGTCTGAATGCATGACCCAGTTGTTTGTCTTTGGAACTACCAAAGGTGGTTTCCCAAATGTTTTTCCCTATCAGGTGTCAATTTTAGTACATTCCAATGTTTGTTGATTATTGTCCTAATGTTATTAAAGCAATCACTATAAGTGGTGGACATTAATATGGGGATACAAGATGGGAGGCTATGTGATAGCTGAAATATCAGCACTCATGGCAAGTGAGCTTGGGGTAATCATGATGGCTCCACTCCAGGATCACTGGATTCATATGCTCTGAGGTTTATTTTTCTGATATTTTTAGGGTTCCATCCAGTTTGTGTCCTAGTTTGATGTTCTGTTATGTATTCCAAATATTTTGTATTGCTTTCATCTGATTTTAGTTTTATGTCCCCCCCACTTCAGATTTGTAGTTTCTGTTGTTCCATGAATTCTGAAGTATGAGGTAACAGTATATCACATGGTATTCAAAAGTGTTTGGGGGAAGTGGAGTCCCAGTTCCTTTTGTTGACATAATTGCTGGATTATGTTATCTGTTATTTCTTCTGCAGCTTAAGGTTTATTTCCTTTTCCAATTTCCTTGAGGTGCTTCTGCTTTGTGTCAATTACTTGTTGAGTTTTGAAAAATGTAATTGAAGTTGCCAGGCATTCAGGATATAAATGTTCTTTTAAGTATCTGCCAATACTTAATAGAATGGGTTTAGGGTTAGTGGCTCATATGGTGTCCCATCTTGCTTTCAATCAATCAATCAATCAATCAATCAATTAAACTTTATTTAACCAGGCAATTACATCATTGAGCAAGCTCACTTACAAGATGGTCCTGGACACATAGTACACCTTAAAACAAGAACTTACAATTCACGCATGACAGACATTATTTCAGAGTAATATAAAATGACAATCAGTAAGCATTGTAGCTTAGCATTGATGACAATATACACATGATGATTTAGGATATACTGGAACATAGTATGATAGAAGGGGTTCATCAAAAAGTGGCAGAGGAGCTGGTCTAAATATTCAGCTGCTATTTTATGTATTGGTTCATTTAACTGAACAATATTAGTTAAGAAGGATTTCAGCTTCTGAACATCTGTTTCTGTTTTTCTTTTTGTGTTCTGTTTTTTTCCTGTGTTTATGTACTGAGTTATTGCATTGTGTTTGTCTTGAATTAGGTATGAGGCTGATGCAGTATTCAGTTCACTGTTGTTTATTTTTGCCATTTTATCATAGAAGTCTGGATCAGTTAAAGGCTATGTGTCTTCCTCTAATTCTTTTATGAGTTGCTGTATTTCTTTATCTATGTCTTCTTGTTTTAGGATGCAGAATGTCATATCCAGTGTAATGCCCATGTTCAGTCCTGGTAAATTTCTGTTCTGTTGGTAAGTATTGTTTTTTTTCTTTTGCTATTCTTGTTTACAGTGTGTTTTATTTCACTTTGAGGAACTGCTTCTTTTATATGGTGTCTGGGCATGAGCAGTTGTAGTTCTCCTTAGGTTTTATTAATGTCAGCTGTCATTTGAGGTACATGTTTAATAATCTTGACTACATGTTCTATTTAGGTAGTTGGCAGCACTGTGTGGAAATTTATTTTGATACATTTATGTTGTTTAATTTACAAATTAATATCCCTTATTTTTTTTATTTATTTAGATTGCCCGGAGGGGGCTGACTTGTATTTGTGTGGGTTTGATAGAATGCATTATTGTTTGTAATTGGTTGGTATCCATGGGGGTCCAATTTCTAATTAATGAAGTTTGAGCTGATGATTTGGTGAATGAACTTGGTGGGAGGGGGGTCATAAAGTAGTTTGGCAGGTTTTCTTAGGTGACGTGTTCACAGTAGTGATAGCAGGAGTGATGTTGATACTGTTGTGATGACTTCTCCCATTTTTGCTTATGTACACATTACTGGCAGATTTTTTTGGCTGTGGTGGAGATACAGGTTTTTATCAAATAGCTCATCAGTTTGCGCCTATTGTATAATACCTGTTCCAGTTTTTGATCCTTTTATCTGCATCCAGTGTTAAGTAGTTCCTCCATACTACTATCCCCTGCCCTTGCTTTAGCTTGTTTTACATCATCTTTGCTGTACTGTCTGTTAAGAAACCATCTATCCTTCTCATGCTCAGCTTCCAGATAGCCCCTCTGTGTGGCACAATTCATTTTAGCCATTACAATCTGGCAATATGGCACTGAGTTCCCAAGTCCCCTAGGGTGATAACTACTTACTTACAAAATGGAATTTCTGTCTGTGGGCTTCCTTGTAATTTAATAGAACAGGAGCCTATTTTCCTTGAAAATTGCTAAATCTAAAAAAGGCATATGTGCTGGAACCTCTGGGGGAGAGGGCTTTGCAGCCCTCCCACTTTTGCCAATGAACATTCAAAGTGCCCCTTTAATGTATGCAAGGTCAGAAGGGGTGCAATCATAGTCTCTTTTTTTTAATGTTGTCTTTTTATTGAGGAATAAATTCAACAGTTCTAACATTGCAGCATTTTCATATTAATTTCATTACTACATGCAATTATTAGGTAGACATAAATAGCAATGACTTCAAAGCAGCTTTTTCTTAATAGGGTTATAGTGAAGATGGTTGGTATCTATTACGGTCTATTGGAACTTTTAGTATAAGGTTTTGGTGGTACTCTTTTGCAAGACACACTCAGTTCCCCGACATGGCATTGCACTCATTTCCTACTTTTATTTACTATTCCTTATTTGTTCTGCAGTCATTCCTCCTTAAGGGTTGTAGAGGTTAGGTTTTGTATTGAAACCTTAAACGCACTTTTATGGGGTAAAGGTTGTATCAAGGTTGAGATATGCAGCACCTAGTGCTGCCATTTAATATTAAATTGTTCTATTTTATCATGAACTGTGGCAATTAGTTTTTCCATATCATGTATTTGTTATCTTACTCCAGGTAACTATCATATGGGGTTCTAGCTTCATCCTGTGTCATGTGATGGCTTTTTTATCTACTAATAAATAAAGTAAAGTAGGGGATTTAGTTAGAAGTTGCATCTCTCTGAGAGGAAGAGACAGGAGCACCAGCTCCAGAGTAAAACAAAGAGGATCTCCTGCTAACTCCTCCATCTGGAGCAGAACCTGTTCCCAGAATGTTGTCAACACCGGACAGTATTAAAAAACATGTCCATGATCTGTGGGATTAGCACCACATTTTCTCCAGCATGTCTCAAAAGATTCCCGCATGTATTTTACTAGCATTGATGGAGTATGACAAAATCTGTACCTGCTTTTCCAGGCAAACTCTGTCCACATAATGGAGGATGTTATCTTAGTTGCAGGCAAGGTGTACTTAATCCATCTGTCATATGCAATGTCAGTATTTAGGTCCCTGTTTCAGCTAACCAAAACCAATTGGGTTGCATCTTCTAGGAGCTGCTGGAGACCTTAGTAAGTGATCCTTATTAGGTGTCCGCAAAGGGTCCCCTTCTGGGCATCATGGATCATTGCCAGTAATAAGGGTAATTCCTCTGGTAATTTGACATATGATTTTTATTTGTGCAGCAGATAAGTTTGAATCTGGAGGTAATGATATTGTTCTCTTCCTATTATACCAAAGTCCCTCTGTAGGGATTTGAAGCAGAGAACCCCATGGACATCCACAAACTGGTATACATTAGACAATCTCAATTGTCTCCATCTTCAGGACACAGGTTCATTTGGGATGGCAGAAATTTCCCATCAGCCTCCAGGACTCTACAGAAGGAAAAAAAAAGTTTAAATGTCCTGTGTCTTTATGTAGTACCATACCTTGAGAGTGCTATGGGTAAGCATTGTGAAATGTGTGAGTGGAATAGTACGTCAGGGTGGGCAAAAAGGATGTGGATTATGTCGTACAGACCATTCAAAAGAAAAGCTATGGTTAACCATAGTGCTTCACAAGTGGGGGTCAACCATGTTAAAATAATTTGTAAGTGTGCTGCTCTTATATAATTTAACAAATGGCATAGGTTTACCCCTCTGATTGGTTCTTGTAAGTTGCAACCGTCCTGCCCATATAACTTTTGCTATCATTTTATTCCAGGATCAAAAGTAATCTGCAGCAGGGATCAGTAGGAGTGTCTGAAATAGGTATAAAAGATGGGGGAGTATATTCATACATATAACCTCCACAAGATAGTGGTAGAAGTCCCCACTTTTGTAAGTCTGTTTGTATTGTATTTATAAATGGTTTGTAGTTTATCAGTTGTAGATTTTCTGTCTTGAGCTATGTGGACACCTACAGTAGGCATTGCAGTTTTGTGCTATGCCATTTTAATGGCATAAGTCTTTTCAGTGCAGGAAAGGGGCTGTGGTATGAAAGAAGGACCTCTGTCTTATGTATATTTCATTTGTATCCCACTAATTGGCTATAATTATTTAAAATTTGCCATACCTCTTTATAGAGCGTTCAGGTTCTTGTAAAGTAAGGAGAAAGTCATCTGCATATAACATAATTTTGTGTTCATGTTGTCCAATCATTATCCCCTCTACTCCTGCCTCCATTCATATAGCTTGAGCGAATGGCTCTATGAGAAGTACAAATAGCAGCGGGGGACAATGGGCAGCCTTGTCTTGTACCCCACTGTAGGGTAATCAGGGAAGAGTGCTCCATTTATTCTCATGTATGGTTCTGTAACCAGTCCACAAATTTGTTTAGGAAGTTGAAGGATGATGGGGTGCCCCATAGAAATTCCCAGGACACCCTGTCAAATGTCTTTTCAGCATCTAAGCTCAGGAAGGCCATTGGGATATGTCTAGAATGGTCTCATTCTACTAAGAGGATTGCACACCTTACATTTTCGATTGTTTGGCAATGACTTATGAAACTGGACTGATTGGGATGTATCAGAGAAGGGAGTATTCCTTCAAGTCTCTTAGTCCATATACCAATATACTGTAGATTTTACAATTGATGTTTAATATAGATATAGGGTGGTATGAAGAGGGACATATGGTGTCTTTAATTGGTTTTGATATTGCTACAATAATTGCAAAATCCCAAGACTGAGGGGAAGGTTTAGCTTGTGCCATTGCAACAAAGGCCTCCTACTGGAATGGCTGTATCAGGGTCATACATTTCTTATACCACTTGGTTGGAAAACCATCTGAGCTGGGACATTTTAGGTTTTGTGCCTTTTTAATTTGGTATTCTACTTCGTCATTTAATATTGGTGCTTCTAATTGTGCCTTTTGGGTTTGAGAGAGTTGGGGGAGTTTTAGATGTTGGAGAAAGGTTTGAAGGGAGTTTTGGTCCAGTCTAGGGGAAGCTGCATACAAAGACTGGTAATATTTATGCAAAATATTACTTTTTTGAGTATCGTCATGAGTGGCTTGTTTTGTAGAGGGGTCCCTTATTTTAACAAGCATGCATTATTTTATTGTGCTTGCAATGTACGTGCCAGATTTCTAGTGCCTTGTGACCCGCTTTCATAAATTGATTGTTTTAAAATGGCAAATGCTTGCTGAACTTTCCACTCCAGCAGCACCTGGAGTTGTTTTTTAGTTTCCTTAATCTTTTCTATAATGACCATGTCTTATATGGTGTATAAAGTTTGGTACAATGTAAGCTGTTCCATGAGGGTATCATACCTTTTATTCCTTTCCATTTTATGGCTGTGGGCATAGCCTAGCAGATGTTTTACATTCAGAAAAGGGCTGATGTCATTTTTGGCTACCAAACAACATGATATAGTGTTAAAAATAGATTCCTCTGCTGAAGCCTCATTACTGCACTGCTTGTGCGTGTATAGGAAGATGTACAGCACTATTTTTCCTCTGGCTTGAGGAGTTAATTGAGCCCACAGAAAGTTAACTCTTTATCTTCTGGCAGTCGTTCTGTGTCAGATTACCACTGGATAGTACAAACATCATAGAAAGCTATTGAAAGTTGAATAGGTTAAACACTTCCTGGAGCTTTCTGCATAACAAATAAGCTCTGCTGTGCCCTCAGCCCCCTAGGAACACCTCATCAAGCCATTTGACACCACCATCCTAAGAGCAGTCATTCTGCTACTTTGCAGAACATTCCATAGCAAAGAGTTCCAGTGATGCCTGTTTTTCAAATAATACACCAACTTCATTTTCTCAGTCAGACAGCTCTGGGATATTGTTTATATTCTACGGAATGTTCTTAACCTGCAATTTGTGACTATAGGTGTTTACAACTGAATGATAGTAACCACATTTGCTTAACTTGCAAATAGATAGGCATGTGTGTGTCTAATTTTTGTTTGACTTAGGTTACACATAGGATCTGATTAGTTCATAACATGCTGTAATATGATTAAACCAACTGATGAGGGCTTTGGTTTCTTTTACAAATTCATTTTTCATGACTTTGGATATACCAAAACAAAAATTTCTCAAAAAAATATTTAAAAATAAGGAGTTTAGCAATAATTTAGTTGATGTGGTGTAAAGAGCTGCTCCCGAAACTTACCTGGTTTGGTGGGGGGGGGGGCTGCTTCAAGCAGAATGGGACTTCATGGATTGGGAGCTCATGGCAGCAGAAGAGGCATGATTGCATTAAAAGCTTAATGGTGTGGATGTACAGGCACCAATATTTCAGCATAACTTTGGTAGAGGACTAAGTGTGACATGGAGGTGGGGGATCATCAGGAATTGAGTTAGTCTTGACATTTTTAGCATAATGGTTTTCTGAAACTTCCATCTTCAATGGGTTAGACTCTGCACCCATCTGTATAGTATGTCTGTAAGCCACATGCAGTGGGGTATGGGTAAAAATCAGATCACCAGACCCAGACCAGAACTTTAAAATCTGGATTGGGCACAGCTTGCACAAATATTGCTGATCCGCTCACTCTAGATGATCTGGTCTGGCTTTTACCTGTCTGGTCTGGTCCTGACAGTTCCGTTTTCAACCATGACAAGAAAGGATTGAAAAACAGACATCCAAGAGCAGACCAGATAAGTAAAAGTCAGACTGAAAAGTGCAGCCAGAGTGACCGTACCAGTAGTATTTGTAAAAGTTGCACGTAGTATTGCCAGTTTGGATTTTTACAGAACTGCTGTGGTTCAGGGCTCTCAGTCCAGTTTTTATTCAATCAGCCATTATTTTATACTGAAAGGTATGTGATAAAAAATGCCCGTTTACACAAACGTCCAGTTAAGAATAAAAAGGGAACAGAACATCAGGTCAAATAATTACATAGTAAAATACAGTATAAACAGGTCTAACATAAACAGGCCTAATATAGAGATCTTGAGGGATATACAGAAGAAAGGGGAAGCAAATAAATAACAGTGACAAATTTACAGCATGGGCTATAGTGGGAGGTACAATTCAGGAACACGAACAGTTGGATGATGTATCTAAAAGAAGTGCAAGTCCTGCAGCACTCAGATCCTGCATGTAGATGAGCATTCCCACTGTGTGATCTGCCTAGGCCCCAAACACTGGTTCAAGGACTGTGCAGCCTACCAATCTTTCAACCAGGCCACATGGATTAGGCACCAGAAAAAGTTCAAAGTCCACTTGCTGGAGTAGCACCTAGCTTTGATGGAAAAGGAGCTGCAGAATCTGTGGGAAAAATCTTTTTCTTCAACTCCAGAACCCAAAAAGAAGAAAAAGAACAAGGAGAGGCACCGAGACTGTGATAGGTCTCCTTCCACTTGGCAGTGACTATCGGGTACCACTGACACTGGAGGGGTCTCCACGTTGGTAAGTACCCCTACTGCCAGGGCTCTTACTGCTCCGATAGGTCAGACCACAGCCTCCCTGTCTGCTTTACTTATGGTGCAGTCAGGGATCTTCTTGGATGACAGAACCCCTATTGTGCTCTTTAGGCCCATATCTTCTTCAGTGTCTATCACCAGCAGCCAGGTCGATAAGTCACTCACCAGCCTCACTGAGGAGCGCACGGTCACAGCCAGTTAGCTGGACTCCAACTTTGCTTTTATTTGCATGGCCCAGGCCAATAAGTAGGACATTAGCTCTTCTCACATCTGCACAGCCATGGCTGATAAGTCACTCCCCAGTTCCTCTGGGGACTGCACAGCTGAGGCTTTTCCATTGGGGTCACAGGATAGCCCTGGCATCAAGTTGAGCCTGCTGCTGGACATGCAACAGTCTTTAGAGGGTTTTGCGCTCCCACTAACCCAATTGGACCCTCCAGGCTTGTTTTAAGATCAAGAGTCGGAGGTGGACACTAATCTGGGGCTCCCCCTTTCTTTGCTGGGTCAGTCTCTTCCTGGTTCACCCACTGGACTCTTCATGAACAGTTGGGTGATGCATTGAAAAGAAGAAGTGCAAGTCCTGCAGCACCCAGAACTTGCATGCGGGTGAGATTTTCACTGCGTGATCTGCCTAGGCCCCAAACACTAGGTCAAGGACTGTGTAGCCTGCCAATCATTCAACCAGACAACATGAATTAGGCACCAGAAAAAGCTTGAAGCACACTTGCTGGAGGAGCACCTAGATTTGATGGAAAAAGAGCTGCAGAATCTGCTGGAAAAATCTTCTACCAGAATCCAAAAAGAAAAAAAGGACAAGGAGAGGCATCAACACCGGGATAGGTCTCCATCTACTTGACAGCAACCATCAGTCACCATTGACACTGAAGGGGCCTCCACTTTGGTAAGTACTCTTACTGCCAGGTCTCCTACTGCTCTGGTGGATCAGACCACAGCCTTCCTGCCTGCTTTACTCATGGTGCAGTCGTGGCTCTTCTTGGATGGTGGAACACCTGCTGTGCTCCTTAGGCCCATATCTTCTTCAGGGCTATTGCCAGCAGCCAGGTCAATAAGTTGCTCCCAAGCCCCACTGAGAAGCGTATGGTCACAGCAGGTGAGCTGGATCCCAGCTCCTCTGTTGTCTGCATGGCCCAGGCTGATAAGTCAGATGTTAGCCCTCTGAAGAGCCGCTGCTGATAAGTCACTCCCCAGTTCCTCTGGGCACCATACAGCTGAGGCTGTCCCATCACAGGATACCCCTGATGATGAGTTGAGCCAGCCACTGGACACACAACAGTCATTAGAGGGTTCCTCACTGCCACTGACCCAAATGGACCCTCCAGGCTTGCCTGAAGATCAAGAACCAGAGGTGGGCACTAATCTGGAGGTACCTCTTCCTTCGCCGGGTTAGTCTCTTCCTGGTTAGCCCACTGGGCCTATTGTTAATCCTTCTGAGGACCTTCCATCAGGACCTACTCAACCCAAGCCCTCTTGGACAACCAGGTTCCACCATCTTGGACTCTGGCTCCCTAGACAATGGCAGGTCTTCCCTCAAGTTCTCTTCACACCCCAGTACCAAGTGACCCTTTTTCCAGGTGACCCTTCACCAGGTCAGGGTATGTCTCGCTCTCTGATCATTTCTCAAACACTGGATGGCCTTCCTTCAGATCCCAAGGTGCCAAATTTTCTGGTGCTGGACATTTCTGTGCCTGATCCAATGCCAGCCCCTTCGAATGTCGCTATGGGGCCAACGCCTGGTCCTTCTGGACCTCCAAACAGGCCTTCGGCCCCACCTCCTGCTGGGCCTTCAGTTCCACCTTTGACTAGACCTATGGGCAATGTTCCAGGCTATCTGCCCCCACAATATCTAATGTACCCTTTTCCAGGGTATCCAACACCTGGTTATCAATCCCATTTTGTAGTGGGGTACCAGACGCTGGGCTATGTCTAATCAAAGGGTATGCTCCTTCTGGCTTTCCCTAGTCCTATCAGGCTCATGGATACCCTCAATATCAGATGCCAGACTATCCATTATACCAGAGTCCTCCACCACCACCACCTCCTCCTCCTCCACAGCTTCAGCCTCTGTCTCGACATAGCAGATATTCAGGCAGTGTTTCTGATCCTGATTCAGGAGGTCAGGACTCAACTAACCTTGGAGCTTGACTGTCAGAAACCAGTAGTGGCCTCTGCTCCAACCTCCTTTCTGACCCCTAGATCAGTCTCTCCAGTGGATTCTCACCTTTCTAGAGAATGCTCCTATAGATACCAGGTCAGGGATAAGACCCAGGACACTCCTCTAAAAAGGGTTCAGATGCCCTGCAGACACTCTTTGGACTCTGGTTCATCCTCCAGCTCTGTTACACATACACCTATGGAGCCTCAGCCTAAGGAGTCCCCAAAGTCTGCTCCAGAGGACCCTTCCTTTGCAGAACTCCTCATAACTATACAAAATGACTGTGGCTTTGTTATCTAGGAAAAGGATCCAGAGCAGAAAAGGCTTGCAGAGCATCTAGACATGACTAAAACAGCTCCTATGCCCATACTGCCTTGGACTTGGCCCCATGAAGACCTGACATCCACTATCTGGCAACATCCTTCCTCCATTCTGGCTGTTTCAAAAAAGGAAGACAGGATGTACCACCCCCCAGATGGGGTCACACACCTTACTGGCCATCTTAATGCAGACTCGGCTTTTATCACAGCTGCCCACAACCAGTCCTCTAAACCTAAACATTTGGGAATGTCTCCTCCCAATAAGGAGTCTGAGCAGCTGAACAATTTCAGTTGCAAGATCCATTCCTCCTCCACTTGCACCCTCAGGTCCCTTAATTATGTGGCTAATATGGTTTATTACCAGAAATCTTCCCTTGGCCCACTTGAGTCCAAGCTGGAAGCTATCCAGGACCAGGAGCATAAGGCCGAGATTGCCAAGACACTGAGAATGGCTAAAATCTCCTGTCATCTTGCCTTCCTGGCCACTTATGACATAGTAGACTCAGTTGCTCACACCACAGACACTGCTATCTGCATTAGGTGACATTCATGGCTGAGGATTGCTGGCCTGGCACAAGACCTGCAGACCTCCATCCTGGATGCCCCTTTCAGGGGATCTGTGTTATTTAGAGGTGACGCTAAGGATTATATTACTGAATTGTAGGACCATGGTAAATCCATTCACAATTTCTGATTCATGTACTGAGGGGGTTACAAAGGCAAATAACCTTTTCATCAGCAACAGAGTTGCCATACCAAAGAGGCCCCTGCCAAATGCCATGCCAAATGCTGGTATCCAGCATCAGAAACCCCTACTCCCTCTGCCAAGTCCCAGATGCCCTCTGGAGGAGCTGCTGGCTCCTTACCCTCAGCCCCTGACTCATAGGGGACCCCTCCTGCCTCTTCCAGATCCTCTGGGGAAACCAGTTGGGGGGGAAATTTGCCTTCCACCTTTCACTGTTGCAGAGCATAACCATAGACCCTTGGGTCCTTCAGTTAATAGCAACAGGTCACACCATAGAGTTCCTAGACAGGCTTCCAGACAACCACCCAGGCCTCTCCCATTATTCTCCAAGGCACCTGTCTCTGATAGGGGGTGAGATCCAGGCTCTTCTGGAAAAGTCAGCCATAGAGCTTGTGGCTCCAGCACAGATAAAAAGAGAGTAATATTTCCATTTCTTCCTAGTGCTCAAAGAGACGGGTGACCTAAGACCTATGTTGGGCCTCAGCATGCTCAGTTTGTATGTTGAGTATAAGAGGTTCTGCATGCTCACCATTCAGGGTGTTCTACCACTGTTCCACAAGCTCTGTTGGCTTTCTGCACTAGACATGCAGGATGCTGACCTGAACATCCCTGTCTTCCAGGCCCACCACCACTTTCTTTGGTTTGCCTTCCAGAGGGAACATTACCAGTTCAAGGCTCTCCCTTTTGGCCTATCCTCAGCATCTCAGGTTTTTAACCAAGTGCCTAGTAGTAGTGGCTGTGGCCCTATGCTGCAGAAGGATCTAATTGTGCCTGTATCTGGATGATTGGCTTCTGTCAGCCCCATCACAGAGCAGTCTGACGGAGTCCCTCTCCTTCACCCTGGACCTCTTTTCCAGACTTGGAATAACAGTCAACTATCCCAAGTCCCACCTCTCCCCTCCCACTGCCTACAATTGATTTGTGGTGGTGCTGGATATGGTCCAGGGCAGGGCCTTCCTCCCATTGGACAGAGTGGAGACCCTGCAGGAACAGGCCAGATTAGTGACCAAGTCATGCTGGGCCACAGCCCAGTTGATCCTCCGTCTCCTTGGGCTGATGGCAACTGTGATCCATACAGTTCCTCTAGCCAGACTGCATATGAGGGTAAAAACTAAAACAAGATGCTGCATCAGCATGTGGTCTAAAAGCAAAATAAAATGGTTATATTAAATGCACATTGGAAATAGAAAATAGAGTTAAAAATCTATGTTTCGACCTTAGGTCTTCAGGAAACATCTCAAAGAGAAAAAAAAGTTAGTGTAAAGGGGAGGTAAAATGAAGGATATATCTATGCGGGGAAAGAAAAAAGGGGAGGTTTAGGGAGAAGAAGTGATAACCGGCAAGATTAAGAGAGAACCTGTGAAACAAAAAGATGATGATGGGAAAGATAAAGCAAAATAGGAGTGAAAGAGCTAGAGAAGTCCCCAGGTATGACTAGTTAACAGGTCCTAGGGCCTAAGGCATATGAGGGTAACCCAATGGACTCTTCATGTCCATTGGGATCAGTGGCTGGACAACCTGGACCACAGGGTCCTAGTGTTTTGGTACATGAAGAAGGATTTTCTTTGGTGGCAGGAGTTGTCTAATCTCTCCATGGGGGTTTGCTTTCAATCCCCTGCTTCCTACCATGACCCTTACAATGGATGCTTTGTCTCAAGGCTGGGGAGTCCACCTAGGAGACCATCAGACCCAGGGAACATGGTCTTAGTTGAAAGCATCTCTACACATCAAAGTGTTAGAAATCAGGGCAGTGCTGTATGCCCTCCAGGCCTTCCAGCCTCTTCTAGGTTCAAGAACACTCCTGGTTCAGACCGACAATATGTCTGGGGTCTTGTACCTGAACAAACAGGGAGGCACTCACTCATACCCTCTATGCTGGGAGGCAATGTGAATGTGGTACTGGGCAGTCCAGCATGACCTCCACCTGACTGCTGTCCATGTGCCAGGTGTCAGCAACATCCCTGCAGGCAGTCTCAGCCACACCACTGTCAGGGCTCATGAGTGAGAGCTAAATCAAAAGGTGGTAGAAAGCTTATTTGGCCTCTGGGGTCGGCCGGAGATAGATCTCTTTGTCTTCCCATCCAACTCAAAACTACCCAATTTTTGCTCACTCATTCATGGGAGTGGTGTTTTCTGGTGAAATACTCTGTCTCTTTGCTGGACAGGGAGGTTCTTGTACACCTTTCCTCCCTCCCCAGTGCTTCAGAGTGTTCTTCTGAAGCTACAGGCAGAAGGGGCTCACATGATTCTAATAACTCCTCCTTGGCCTCATCATATTTGGTTCCCTCTGCTTCAACAGCTATCGATGGAACCCCCAGTACCTATGTCTCTCTGCCATGATCTTCTGATTCAGGCGCAGGGCAGACTGGTACATCAGGGCCTCAAATCCCTCCACCTGCATGCATGGCACCTGTGAACATAGCTGCTTCATGCTTTGGAGTTTCCACCCTTGTGGCCCAGATCCTTGTAGAGGCCAGAAAGCCTTCTACCAGAACTACTTATGCCATGAAATGGGAAAGATTCTCCATTTGGACAGCCTCCAAGGGTTGGGACCCTTTCTCTTGCCCAGTGACCCAGATCATGGAGTACCAATTGCATCTTTCAGATCTCGGCCTAAGCTATTCTTCTTTGAAGGTCCATCTGTCAGCCGTATAGGCCTACCACCTCCCCCTGGATGGAAAAACCATAGCTCAGTTGGAGATTTCCAAAACCTTACTGAAAGGAATTTTCTATCTGAAACCACCGATTTGTAATCCAGTCCCCTCATGGGACTTGAACTTTGTTTTGGAAAAACTTACTTTGACTCCTTTTGGACTGGCAGGAAGTTGTGCTATGCATTATTTCTCTTGGAAAGCACTTTTCTTAGTTGCTATTACTTTAGCTTGCAGAATTTCAGAGTTTCAGGCCCTGGTGTGTAAGGAGCCTTACTTGATTTTCCACAGAAACCGGGTTGCTCTGCGTATAAACCCTAAGTTTTTACCTAATGTGGTTTCTGAATTTACATTGAATCAGACATCTCAACTGCCGGTATTCTTTCCTGAGTACTCTAATCGGGGGAGGCTCTTCTGCACACTATGGATGTGCACAGAATTATGCATTACTATACTAATCGGAATAAAGATGTTTGTGAGTCAGATCAGTTGTTTGTTTTCTTTGTGCCCAAAAGACAGGGCACAGAAGTTTCAAAACAGTGCCTGACTAAATGGTTGGCAAACTGCATTGTTTTCTGTTACCAGAAGTACAACAAACCTTTTCTGGGGGAAGTGAAATGACATTCAACCAGAGGCATGGCTGCTTCTATTGCTAGTTTCAGAAACGTCTCAGCTACGGACATTTGTGCATCTGCGAATCTGCTCTGCATTGAGCTGTATTTTATTTATTTTTATTTATCACATATATGATATGTTATTTTTGCGTGTGCACCCACCTGAGATGCAGAGCAATTGAACACATCACCTGTTGCTGCTGTACTAGCTCTGTATTTACCTCCCTTCATTTTATAGCTACTTCTCTTCCATTCCACTTTCTTTTATTTTTTATTAACTTCATTCCTCTCACTTAAATTGTGTTTTATGTAAAATAACTCCCATGGTTATTATCTTTTTACAAAAACTGTCAACTGTGCAGACAGTGGCTCAGTAGGTAGCACACTTGCCTCTGAGGCCGGGAGATCAGAGTGCTGTAGGTCAGTTCCCACATCTGGCACTTGCTGTCTTTCGGATGAGATGTTAAACCGAGATCCCATCTGCCTGGATTGGTGGTAGTTCAGGTGGATGTTAAAGATCCCATGGCACTTATCGAAAAGAGTAGGGGTAAATTTTATTCAAAACAAAAATCGTGATACATATACATCATACACAGTGGAGGATGGATGAGGGGAGCGCTCAAATCAGGATTGTTAGGTCCAGAAGATGCCCTGGGGCAAAATGGAGGTCAGAACGTGGGTCTCCTTGTCTGATCCCCATACCCAAGGGCACCACCGCTAATAACGGTGGGCAGGTGGTTGGGGGATCCTCGGAACTCAGTCCAACTTGGGCAGTTTTGTGCAATGCCAGATCTGTTGTCAACAAGATGGCCGTTGTGGCAGACTTGGTGGGAACAGCGGATCTGGCTTGCATCACCGAAACCTGGCTGGATGGTAATGCTGGCCCCGTTCTTGAGGCAGCTGTTCCAGCCGGGTATTCGATGATACACCGCCCAAGATTGGATCGCAGGGGTGGGGGAGTTGCAGTCTGTTTTAAGACAGAATTGGGTCTCACTAGTGTTCCAGTAGAGGAGACCAGATCTTCTGAATGTGCTGTAGTGGCAGGTGGGGGATATAGAGTGGCTCTCATCTACTGTCCACCCGGGGATGAGAAGCCATTCCTTAAGGAAGTGGCAGACTTCGTCATTGACCTGGTATTGGAGTCTCCCAGGTTGATGGTGCTGGGTGACTTCAATGCCTGGATCATCGACGAACTCTCGCATTTTGGACAGAACTTCCTCCAATTGATGAATTCATTGGGCCACTCACAGGTTGTTACCTCTGCCACTCATAAATGTGGCCATTCTCTTGATCTGGTTTTCCTCCTGGGGATGGATGCCTCCGGTGTGGGGGTGGAACCTGTCGGATGGTCTGATCATCACACTGTGAGATTCAATTTCAGCACCCCCTTGCATAGACCTACCCCTGTGGAGATGGTCAAGTACCGCCCTTTACAGGATGTGACTCCCGATGGTCTATCGGCGGTGCTTGACCTATCAGAATTTCCGTTGATGAGCATGGATCCTGAGGCCTTGGTTCTGACATATATTAGTGCCATCACCGATGCCCTGGATTCTATTGCTCCCATCCGTGTGCATCCTCTCTCCATTCACCCTCGGTCCCCATGGTTTGATGGGGACTTGAGGGAGATGCGCCGACTTGGACGCAGGTTAGAGAGATGTTGGCGGAAATCCAGCTTAGATGCCAACCACCTTAGACTGCTAGAGCATTATCAACTCTACCAGTCAGCAGTTGCCCGTAAGAAGGCAGTATTCCTGTCCGGGGAAATTGCTGCTGCCCAGAACCGACTGGCTCAGCTCTTTCAAACCGTAGACAGACTGTGCAACCCAGCCTGTCTGCCAGTTCGTAGAGCTTTTTTGCAATCTCAGTGTGAGGAGCTCACTCAGTTCTTTGCAGATAAGGTGGAAGACATCAGGGCAGAGACCTGCCCAACACTCTCTATGGGAATGGCCGTGGACCCTGCCATGGTCACATGCCCTCCTACTCCCTGGGGTTTCTTCAAGAGGCCGGAAATCGAGGATGTTATGAGGATTGTCTGTGGTATGCGCACTACATCCTGTAGTTTAGATCCGGGCCCCACAGCCTTGGTTATGGGCTGTGGGGAGATTATCTTCCCGGTTCTGATGAGGATAGTCTGGAGCTCCTTAGACTCTGGTGAATATCCTTGCTCCCTGAAGGAAGCAGTGGTGACACCAGTGTTGAAGAGGTTTCTTTGGATACTGACTGCCTCGGTAACTACCGGCCTATCTCAAACCTTTCCTTTGTTGGGAAGATAATTGAGAAAGTAGTGGCTACCCAGTTAGACAACCATCTGACCATCCATAGCATCTATGGTCCCCTTCAATCGGGTATTCGAAAGAGGCACAGCACCGAGACTGCACTGCTTCAGGTGCTCAATGATCTCCTGATGGCGAGAGACCAGAAAAAATGGTCCATTTTGGTCCTTTTGGACCTGTCATCAGCATTTGACACTGTAGACCATGGGGTTCTGCTCGAGCACCTGAGAATCATCTCTGGACTTTCATGTTTGGTCCTCAGATGGTTTACATCTTTCCTCACCGGTAGAACTCAGAGGGTAGTATCGGGAGTGTTTTCTTCCGATCCTGCCTCTCTGTCATGTGGGGTGCCCCAGGGCTCAGTGCTGTCTCCCATGTTGCTTGCGGTGTACATGCTTCCCCTCGGAGACATTGTAAGACGGTATGGGCTAGAGTTTCATTATTATGCCGATGATACTCAGCTCTACCTGTCTTTTGCACCTGATCAGAATAGAGCACTCTCGGTGTTCAATAGCTGCCTCGGGGAAATCCAAGGTTGGATGAGGTCCAGCTGGTTGAAGTTAAACCCTGGGAAGATGGAGGTGATGGTCCTGGATCCCGGTCACCGGATAGGGGGGTGGAGGATAAACCATCCCTCAGGCTTATTCCTGGGGGGTGTGGAGCTCCCCACCTCTGAACGGGTGTGGAACCTAGGGGTGATTCTTGATGATCGGCTGACACTACGTGATCAAGTGTCGGCTGTCATTAAAGTTTCCTTTTACCATCTTAGGAACATCACTAGGATCAAACACCTTGTTCCATCTGGGGACCTACCTACTCTGATCCACGCCTTTGTGACCTCGCACCTGGATTACTACAACTCCCTTTACTTTGGGCTTCCTGGGGTTGATATCTGCTGCTTGCAGCTGGTGCAGAATTCTGCAGCCTGGTTGTTAACTGGGACTTCTCATTTTTCCCATGTTACCCTGGTGCTGCGGAGACTGCACTGGCTGCCGGTTCAGTGGCGGATCACCTTTAAAGTGGGTCTATTGACCTACAAAGCCCTGCATGGTTTGGGCCCTGACTACCTGAAAGAGCTCCTGGTTACCTATCTCCCAGAGCGACCGCTCCACTCGGCCGGCAAGGGGTTGCTGGAGATTCTGAGGGTCATTTTGAAATCATCGGGTGCCCGGGCCTTTGCGTTTGTGGCTCCGACCCTCTGGAATTCTCTACCACATCGGATTAGAGAGTGCGCGACAGTGGGGGTTTTTAAACAAGCCTTAAAATCCTTTTCATGGATTAAGGCCTATGGGGAAGCGACTGACTGATTCGGGTTTGATTTTATTATTGTCTTATGAAGTTTGATGTAATATATTAATTATTTTACTGTAATTTTTATATTATTGCTTTTATTATGTTGTGATTCTATAACTTGCACTGCGCTTTGATTTCTTGAAAAGCGCATTATAAATAAATAACATTATTATAATATTAATATTATTATACACCCACAATAATAAGGCCCATTTCTCCAATCCATACAATACTGCCAAAGAATTGTAAGAAGGAAACAAAAAGGAAAAATTGTGAAGACATACAGAAAAAAAAATAACAGTACAAGCATGAAAAACCCATACATTATAACACCAAACTCTGGATATGTCTCCTTTTCCTCAAGGGCTACAAACATGTCACCTTGGTTCTCTTTATATATAGCTTGTGCAGTTTGTTTTATAATTATTTCACTATGACATTCAATGACCTGTCTTAACATGTCAATATGGTGTGCCGTGCCGTCAATGCTAAAATTGGTGGAGCTTATCGCATGCGCCACTCCCTCACTCCTTCCGCTAGACTTTCTGTTGTGAGAGGTATTCTCTTACCCCAGCTCCAATATGCTCTGCCCCTCCTCTTTGCTGCAAACTCTGCTACACTCCACAAATGGGACACTGTCTACAACAACATCTGTAGATTCGCCTTAACTGCCCCACGTCTTACCCATCATTGTCTCCTTTACGCTGGCTTAAATTGGCTGTCACCTAAGGATATTCGAGCCTACTCCCTGGGCTGCTTTATCGACTCCCCTGTCTAGACCTCCCTGCCCTGTCTATCTTGCCAACCTCCTGACTCCTGCCTCACACACCCATACCCTCAGGTCTTCCTCTGTTCCCATGCTCTCCACTAGACCTTGCATGACAAAAATGGGTGAACAGGCATTTGCCCATTTTGCTCCCAAATTCTGGAACTCACTCCCCCTTATGGTGAAAACTTCAGCCTCCCATTGAGAATTCAAAAACTCGCTGTTCACCCCTCCTTCTAACCTCTGGCCAATGCAAATGCTCTTAATTTGCTTTGTCCCACTGCAGGCTGTCGGGTCTGAACCTGAGTACTACACTAATGTTCTCCCATGCAATATGTTTGTCTAGGTGGCTATGAACCTTGATGTCTTTACTGTCCTCAGCTGTCTTATGGTTACCCTAATTGCTTTATTTTACATCCTTATTATGATCTATGCCTAAAATGTACCATTATGTAACTATTACTGTGCTACCCAATGCATATCTTGTTTTGCTCCTGTACACCTATATTATGTCTGTGCATTTCTGCATATTGTAACCAATGTCCTGTGCTCTCCCGGGTCGTGCCTGAAAATAGGCAAGTCTGTTGCCTAGCGCACTTACCCGGTTACCAAAAGCTAATAAATAAATAAATAAATCAAGTCTCAGTTGTGCCTAAGCTGGTAATCCAGGTCATATTTCCCCATAACTCTAATACAGCCCTCTGGGATAGGTTACTACATTCTGTAATATATACAGTGTGTACATCCTTTACAATTTTCCCACAGAATTCCATGTAAGAGCTCTCTTTCTGTTGGAGTGTGAACAAACACCTGACCATCCAAATGTTCCATTTAATGATAACAAACAATAGGTGAAGTGTACTTAAGTTCCACTTCCTCCAATCTGGGGAGACATAGCCATACATTATGTTTTCATATGTTATCTTCTTACACAAGGGCTCACCCCAGGCCTCAGCTATGTATTGCCAAAACACTTTAATGAAGGAGCACTGGAAAAAAAGGTGCTCAGTTGTTTCTAAAACATTAATGCACTGTAGTCAACTGCATATTCTTTCTTGGAGCTGTTTATGTTTTTGATTATTTTTGATATTTAACTTTTTGTGGCACGAGAGCCAGTGAAAATCCTATATATGAACTAGAATCCTTGGGTTACGCAAGAGGGTTTGTAATGAGTTTTGAAATTGATCTGGGCATTTCTCAAATGGTACTAAGACCCCACATAGTGTGTTTATTAGAGTTTTGTATAACACTTTATGTGAAGAGGCAGAGATAATCTGTTGGGTAGACACCCTCCATTGTTTTAACCTAAGAAAGGTACCTCTAAGATACTGCAAACACTCAGATCCTTTCAAGTTCCATAGAGTATTCTGTTCCCATGAGTGAAACCATGTTTTGCAATTCTCATACATCCAGGGCTCCCATCCCTCACCAGCATTGATTAATAGAGGTTTTAGATTATACATGAAAAAAATGCTGTTGAAAAATAAAATGGGATTGATCATATTCAAACCTCCCTCTCTGATAGATAGATATAAAATATTCCTTTTTATGGGGTTAAGTCTGCTTCCCCACATGCCTTGAAAGAATATGCTTATTAAAGAAGTTTCAAGCTTTTTAGGGATTGGGAAGGTATAGCTGAGATACAGAAACACTGGTATCAGGAAGGTTTTTATTAAAAATGCCCTTTTCTTTTTCCCAATCTTATTTCTATTCCAGTGTGCTATTTTCTTTCTACCTATCTCCAGTTTCTCTTCCCAGTTTAAAACATACATATCTATGGTTCCAAATTTTATACCTAGAATTGGTATAGGTGCTAATGTAAGTTACAAATGGCTTATCATGCCATGCTGTTGCATACTATTTCCAAGCGCCTTCCCAAGGCATTTCTCCATGTTTAAAGAAGCCCCTGATGTTGTTCCGAAAGCTGTACATAGAAAAAGTGCATGCTGGACTGAAGGTTGATCAGCAGTTAGTATGCATACATCATCAGCATATGCTATGGCTTTAAAAGGGGCTTGAATACTCCGACTCACTATTGGGGAGATGGAACTTTACCTGTTCATCTTTTTTAACAAAGGGTCTATGCAAAAGGTATACAATAAGGGGCTCATGGGGCACCCTGCCTAATCCCCCTTTTAATAAGTATCATTGGTCCTCTTGTCCCATTTACTATAGGTATGACTGTGGCAGTATTATACAGGGATTTGATCCAACCTATCCTCTTTGGCAGTATCCTATAGTGATATAGTGTTTCCCACAGGAAAAAGTGGCTAATCATATCAAAAGCTTTTCTTTGGTTCAAGGAAACTACGTATCCAGGACATATGTTTGAATAGCACATTGTTGCAAATATTTCTCTCAGAAAGATAAGATGATTTTGTATTGTCTGGTTTAGAACAGCACAAGCCTGTTCTGGGGAAATTACAATATCAGCGCTGGGTAGTAATTTTTTTGTTAAGATTTTTGTTAAAAGTTTGCAATCTGCATTGAGCATGCAGATAGGCCTCCAATTGTTTAAATTAGTTTTATCCCCTTTTTTATGTAGAAAAATCAGACTTCCTCTGTTAAAATTTAGAGGGATATCGCCAGAGTCTAACATCATGTTTAGGACTACTGTAAGTTCATCACTTAGATGCTGTTCTATAATTTGATATAATTCATTGGGAAGCCCATCTGGGCAAGGTGAGATATTATTTTTTAACTGTTTGATATTTTCTTAAACTTCCTCTTGTGTTATTGGCTGTTATGCCTTGTTTAATACCTGGAGGAGAACATCTTGGACCTGTATTGTTTCTCAGTAGTCTCAAATTTTATGAGGGTTAGAGGAGATCTCTTCAAATAGTTTCATAGAGTAGTCAATGACTACCTGCATTAGTTTCTTCTGTGATTGCTGTGAATGGCCTCCTGCATCTACTAAACTATGCATAATCTTTTTGTCCACCTGGCTGCCATTATATTCAAATGGGTTTACCAATTGTGCAGTACCCTGGGTCCCAAATTTGTACTGATTATATAACTGCTCAGCTTTATGCTACAAAAAAAACCTAATTTCCTTTTACACTAATTGGATCTGGGAACTAAAGTTTTGTCCTGTTGTATGTGAAATGGTTAATATGTTTTGGAGATGGTGCCCATGATGCAAATATTGCAGGTAACTTAGGTTACATTTCTTCTTGCTGTATTGCTTTAGTAATGCTATTAAATCTAATTCTGTGTCCTCCATGTTATGGGGTCATCATAGCAGATCCACACAGACTTTCTTGCTACTGTAATAAGAATCGTTCTTTTTTATTTAGAAGCTCTCCATCCTTTAATAATGAGGTATTGAACTTCCATATTCCTGGACCCTTAAGGTCTGGGGGGGGGGCACTACCTATTGTTGTAAAGACCCTCCTCTGGTCTGTGAATTCTAAAGGAGAAACAACAGTGTTTACAATCTGCAAGTTTGGGGACAAAAAAGCATAATCAATCCTGGTGGCCAGGACCCCTTTTTGGAAAGTGGGAGTATGTTTTTTGGTGAATTCCAGGTAAGCATTCTTCAATTTGGCTGTCTGGATGGCTGTTTTCAAGGAGCGAGAGTCACAATATTTTTTTTTGTAGTAGCATATGAGCTTTTATCCTAGTTACTCAGGCTACAGTAAAAGTCTCTAGCAAATATAACTTGCTTTGATGTATGCAAGTATGGCTGGTGGAGGGACATTAGCTCTATTCTTCCAGTTTTTGACTGAGATCCATATATATTTATCAGACAGTATGGGGTCTGGTTAATTAGAGCATCTAGTATTAGCACTCTACCGGGGACCACATCATATAGTTTTAATTGCTTAAAGTTTATAGAGTGTACCAGAATGCCTACCCCTGTGCAGGTGTCCTGGTCAATAGACCAAAAAGCTGGTCCCTTTAGCCAATGTCTTTGGGCATGTTTTATTTCAGACAGAGTATGAAATCTCACATCCTGCAAGAAGATTATACCCAAAGGCAGTGAAGCAAAAAATGCAAATACAGTATTTCTTCTAATGACTCTTTTTATGCTGTTTACTTTAATTGTATGACAGTCAAAATTAGTGTGGGACATGCTTAGTTATTTGGAAGGAGGCACCAAATATTTTTATGTTACTACCCCTGATTTACCACTATTTTCTTCTCCCCGATCCCTGAGACCCTTTTATTTTCATCCTTGCTTTATTCTTTTGGGCTCCTCTGCCTTTTGGATTCAACTCAGTGTCAGTTATTCCCTCTGGATGTGAGGACGGGACTGAAGAAGTGTCAGAGTCTTTCCCTGATTCTTCTGATGATCCCTGCAAGATCTCATAAGTGTTTGAAATCTGTATAGGAGAAGTCCTGACTGCTTTTAGGGGGAGCTGCTTTTAGCTTAGACCTGGTAGATCTTCTAAAACTTTTTGTACAGGTTCGGGGGCATTTCTGCTATTGCCAAGACATGATCAGCTGTATTTTCTTTATTTGTTTCCTGTACCTGGGGGGGGGACTGCTTGCTGACCCTGGGTTCTCTCCTGCAAGGAGAGGGATGCTGATGATGTAGAATGTTCTTCTGGTTCATGAGTCTGAGGGACATGATTCATTCTGGATCTAAGTTTTGTTTTTGAGCCTGGGAGATGATAAACTGTTGGTCTACCCCCCCCCATCATGGTGTTCCTGGTTATGTGCAGCCCAGGTGCAATTCTGGAATGTGTGCCCAAGTTCATCACATAAATTACATTTGCATTCATTTAAACAGTTGGAACTGATATGACCTAGATCACCACAAAGATTGCATTTTACAGTATCACACACACTCTGCTTAGGTGGGATGGATCCCCACACCTATAGCAGGCCTTAGGCTGTCCTGCATAGAAGAGCACACCTCTGTCACAACCTAAAAAGAAAGAGTTAGGGAGGTGAAGCACACCATTATCATTTGATTTTAACAATATGTTAACCCTCCAGACCCCAGTCCAAATGTTTTCAGTGTCCAAAATAGCCTCAGCCTCTCCTATCATAGTGCATCTCATTTTCACCCAATACAATACATCTGATAAGTCCACTCCTTCATTCCTAACAAGAATGGTGATAGTTTTGTATGCTGGCTTAGTCAGGGGAATAGCTAGGAATGGGGTCCACAGTAGTGTACACTTCATGGAGTGGAATTTCTCCCAGAATCTCTCTAGACCTTTGGATGTTTTAAAACTAACATCAAATGTTGTTTCCCCCGAAATGTAGATTAAAGCATACACCTCATGGGAGAAAAATGTCATGGAGTCCTTAACAAGATTCCTAGCTACATAAACTCAGTCTGGAGGTTCAGGTAGGCTCCCAACATAGGACAGTCAAACAGCATTCTGAAGCTTTGCAGGTAAAATAGGCAGTTGAAATAAAGAAGAAAATGTTTTTTTCTGTCTATCTGGGATAGCATTCAGTGGTGCCTCAATCTGAATGTGTGGGGTTTCCTGTATTCTCATAGCTGTTTCTGTAGAAGGTAAGTTGAAAATTGGATTTTAGGTTAAAACCAAGTCCTCTGGAATAACCAGAGGGTCATTGTTTTCAGTTATGTACTCTGTTGTGCATGTTTGAGCCTCTGTTACATTCTGAGGAGTAAGAGAGACAAGATCTCCCAGTGATGGCATTCTAATAGGTGAGCAGCCTGAGACTCATTGCCCTGATTCAGACTGCTTTTCCCAACCTGCTTCCTGGAGAGCAGCCTCTACTGACCGGGGCCTTGGTTCTGGTTTATTTTTATTTTGTTTGTTAAACAACATTTCATTTTGTGCAGTTAGATTGTCATTATTTAGGTTTGTACTTACAGGAGGAGGTATTTTCCTGGTCCCTGAAACACTTGCAGTCTCCACGCTACTTCCAGCAGTCAGTAGGTTTTTAGGAGCATTTAAATCTCTATCCAGTTGTTGAGTACTGACAGTATCAGTTTTACTGCCAGCTTGAAGCTGCCGCATCTTCTGCATAAAGGAACATTTTGTAGCTAAGAACTTAAGTTCTTCCAAGTCCAGGAGTTTCTGCAATTCAAGTGCTTCATTTGATTCCAAGACTAGTCCTGTACCAGTGCCATTTTCTTCAGGACCATCAACAATACAATCCACTTCCATACCCTCCTCCTGTCTCTCCTCTTGTGCTTTAAAGCTTCCAGATGTCATCCCATGGGCTTCTTTGTTCTCATTTATTTCTACTATTTCCATATTTTGTTCTCCATCTAGTCAATTAGCCATTTCTTCAGTCTCTAACAGTGCTGAGGTGTGGGAGGAGGAGACTGGCTCCCTCACCTCCACAGCGACCTGTCTTCCTCCAGTACTCTCATCCACCATCTTGGTCCCACAGGAAAATGGGTCCCCCTGATCACAGAAAGCAAGAGTAGGGGAATTTTCCCGGTGTCCTTGCTAAATTTCCCTCATTCACTAAAAAAAAAAAAAAAAAAAAAAATACCACCAACAGCTTAATCTGGATCAAGGTCAGTTGGCATTCATCAGTATCCCCCTCCCTCGGGTCATGCCTGAAAATTGGAAGGATTTGTCTAGTGCACTTACCCGGTCAACAAAAACTAAATAAATAAATTTGTAAAAAACAAATTATCATAGTGAGACTTTTTGAAATGTTTTTTGACTTACCATACTCATGCTTGTCTATCCACTTACTTAGTCTCCTACTTGTTTCTGTCCTTTTACTAACAAATTCCTGCTGCCTCATATCAAGGGGTTGTTAATTTTCATATTGTGTGTGGCTGGAGTGGAGCAGCAATAAAAGATAAACTGTGCAATACCCTCAGTAACACACTTACCACAGTTTTCTTTTACCCAACACTGATTTTTAGGCCTTGTAAGGTAAAATCTTCCTTAACGAGAACAATATGTAATGAAATGTGTAATTAAATGTGTAAGATTCACATTGACATTTGGTTATATGCACTTTTATATTATACTAATTATATGTGTGTGTGTACTGTATAGCAATCTATATCTAAAAAAATTAAACACATCAAATGTCTTCCTAAGCATGTCTCAACATTGTGTTTATCTGTGTGTGTGTACTGTATAGCAATCTCTAAAAATATCAAACACATCAAATGTCTTCCTAAGCATGTCTCAACGTTGTGTTTATCTTCCACCTTGTCACAACATATAGTGTTTGCAGTTAAGGTACAGTACCTCATGTATATGATGGCCCAGTTCTGTTGAGTTCATTGCTATAACAGTGCATAGAATAAAATGTAGGTAACTGTAATACAGATGGTGGAATTATTTTTATATCTGCCCTTTCTCAATGTACAGTACTTTCATTTGTTAGTGTATGAAATGACAATTCATGTTTATGTTTGGTGGGCCAAGCGGTCCTTATCTGCCGTCAAATTCTATGTTTATATGTTTCTATGTTTAAGCATGAAACACCCTTATCTAGTTAATACATTTATAGCCTGTAGTGGCTCTGCCAGGGTTTGTTTTTCCTGGAGGCATATGAGATTGTTTCACCCCTTACAACCATTTGTAAACTGTCCCACAACATGGGGGCTGTAACCAGCTGTAACAGATTCTCCCAAAGAATTTCAGGAACTCTCTCTGAAAGTATGTCACAAAACTGTTTGTCTTTCAGAAGGTAGAGATTCAACATCCAGGGAACATTCTTTGGCATCTTTCCCAAACGTATTTTTAAAAGTAGAGAATGGTGATCTGCTAATATTCTGAGACCATAAGCTAAATATTGCACATTTTGAAGTGTTCACAGGTAGTGAAAAAATAATCTATACTAGAGTATGTTCTACGGTGATGTGAAAGAAAGGCATACGGTAATTGTGTAGGAAAAAGGCATCTACACACATCAATTATTCCCAGGTTGTTAAAATTTGCCTTATTATATCTTTGAGTCAGTGTGACTTGGGATTCACTAGGGTTTGAAGTATCCAGCTCATGTGAGAGTACTACATTAAGGTCCCCCCCCTATTATTAACTGTCCCTCTTGGAGGACCATTTGATGACCTAGAAAGTTTTTACTACTGGTGTCTCTGTGTGAAGTGGTAGATATACATTGGCTAGTTTTATGTCTTGTTTCTATAAGCATCCCTGTATAATAGTGTAGAGGCCTTGCGTGTCAACATATATTTGTTTTATCTCCAACAGTGTTGTTTTGGGAACTAATATGGCCATTCTTCTCTTCCTACCACTTGCATGCAAGGAGGCATATACTTTGTATCTGCCCCCCATGCAAGTTTTGCATGCTCCAAATGGGAAAGGTGAGTGTCCTGCAGGAAGTTTACATGAGCTGGGCACTACCTCAAGTACTGAAACAGCCAAATTCCTTTTATGGAGCTGTGCAGACCATTTATATTTTGAGAGAAACTCTTTACTGGAGTTAGCATCAATTTTGTTTTATCAGTTTGTTCCAGTGGTCAAAGTGCTGACTAGGGTTACCACCTTTGGATGGGGCAAAAATGGGATCATAAGCACGGCCCCTTGCCCCACCCCTTTTAATGACTCATCATGCATTATTCCTCCTAGAAGTCCATTTGTTATATCAATAAAAGACAACACTTAAAGCAGCAGTTCAACATCAATGTTAAGATACTGTACTGTACCTGTTAAAGTTACTTTCTTAGGTTTTTCCTAGTTATTTATTTACTTATGTATTTATTTATTGACATTGGTTTACAAAATAAACATACAGAGATAAAAAAATATAATTTACAGATATGATCTGGGGGGAGACAAGGGAAATACTGTAAATAGCACACAACAGTATGCATGTGTAACCAGGTGTTGGCATTAGGGTTTGTTGTTATTTAGCACCCGGTGCCTCCAATTTGTAACCCACTACCTGGCTAGCCTGGGTTTGGGGAGAAAACATTTGCTTGGCATCAGGGTTAGGTTTACACTTCTGGACAGAGGCACCCAAGTAATTCTGGACACAGGAAGCAAGAACTGAAAATGTCCAAACCAGGAGTGGGATTCTAAAGTGAGGCTTTTATTCACTTCAACACAAGCATGCAAAGCAAGATGGACCACCATGGGGCTACAATCACTGGTTATGCAGATCTATAGAGGTCAGAACACATCTTCTTCGGGCAGAGTCATGTGATGCAGAACATGGAGTAGCCACTCTCTCTCCGTACGCTCCGACCTGCCACCTCTTATTTTTAATATTTTGCTCCGTTTGACAGCACTTAATCAGCACTCTTGGCATCCGGCACAGAGGAGAACCTGTGCCCACAATCCGCATGGAGGCAGAGATGCGGAAACCACCCCCAAAGCACACTCCCCCGGTGACCCCAGAAAAGGCCACCAAGAAATCCAAGGCCTCGGCCTCTCTGTTGGCTCAAGGGTTGGGGGATGGAAGTGCGGAGGAGGAGCCGCTCACGCTAGCGAGATTTTTAGAAGAGATTCGTCTGCTGAAAACTAATGTGCAGGATATGGCAGGTGAAATTAAAAACATCACTACTGCTCTCGAAGACCTCGCCCGTAGAACGGCGGATAATGAGGCCCAAATTAAATCCTTGGAAGGGAATAAAGAGAGAATGGATCCGGTGGTGAACAAATTAACTCAAAGAATTCATAAACTAGAGCTGTAAGTGGAGGATTTGGAGGGCCGGAGTCGCCGAAATAATGTGGTAGTCATTGGGCTACCAGAAAGAGCTGAGGGGCCTGACCCGATTAAATTTGCCCAGAAACTGACTGAGAAGATAGCGGGACCCTCCCCATTTGGATCCGCTTATGTTATAGAAAGGGCTCACAGAGCTTTACGCCCCTTACCCCCTCCTGATGGTCCACCTAGAGCCTTTATAATTAAATTTCTCAATTACCAGGAAAGGCAGCTCTTTTTTGGGAAGGCGAGAGAAGACAAAGAAATATATTGGGAAGGTTCCAGAATTAGAGTGGCGCAAGATCTTCCACTCTCGGTCAGACAAAAACGAGCAGCTTATCACCCATTGGTCAAAAGGCTGATCGCCGTGGATATTACATTTTGGATGGGTTATCTGGCGAAATTTCAGGTTCTCATCGCAAATGAATGGAAGGCTTTTGATTCTTGTGAATCGGCTACTGCTGCACTACATGGGGCATTTCGTACATTGTTTAAGGATCCCTGAAGGAATGAGAGGAGCTGAATGCTGGTGATAAAGCCGGAGGAATCAGTTTGCAATCTATTGTTTGGCATCTTAATTTTGGAATTCTGTGGACTGAGACAGTATTATTTTGGTTCAGCAGACAGCTGTGCCTTTGAGAAAAGATCTGCAATAAGGGGCTGAATATGATCTTGTCCCTATAAACTGTATTTTAGGATCGCTCCTCGTGGGCCTTCCTTATGTATTATTTACTTTTTTATTTTTTTATTTTATTTTTTTATTTTATCTGGGGCAATTGAGGATAGTAAGTGTTGCCCTTTTCTTTGGTCTGCATAAAATTAGGGTGGGTTTTATGCCCGCTGTGGACATTATACGAACTGCCTGGAAGGACAATGGACTGTTACACTTTATTTTGTTTGCCACAAGAGGGCACCAGAGCGTTATATTTAGCCTGATATGTTGGCTTACTATATGTTCTCTGTCACATAGTCGGGGGAGGCTTAGATAGGACAGTCACATCGAGGAGGCCTTCGATTGGGGAGCATTTCTTTATATTGTTTTGATTACCACCCCTTGATTTAGGGGGTAATAGTTATCTTGCTATTCTGTTGTTGGGATTGGCAGCCTATTTAGTAACAGGAATTTTCCTTTACTCCTTTCTTTTTATACATCTGCCTTATGCAGGGCTGTACTAGTTATACGTGGGGCAAAGAATAGGCCTCTTGAAACTTTTGGAATTGTTTTATTAGCAAATTAGTTATATTTCAGTGTACGAGCATTGTTAAAATATGAGTAAACGGATTTTCAATGACAGGATCAAGGGGATGGCGGTGGAGGAGCGGAGGAATGGGCTAGGTGGGCTGTTGTCATGGGCCACGAGGAAACAGTGGTGCAAGGGGTGGGGAGGGCAGGGTTCTTTTGGGTTTGGATTATGGGGATTAATAGAGATGGGGGTTTGGTGGGGATAGAGGGCTGGGTTTTCAGGGGTGGGGCGCAAGGCTGTAAATTTTACTTCTTGTTACACTGTAATTGGGTGGTCACATTATGCTACAGTTTCACCGAATAGGAATGGGGACAGATATTTCAGTTAAACTTCTTACTTGGAATGTAAAAGTGGCACAGCTCAGAGCCAAGCAATATAGGATCTTGAAACATATAGAGGCTGTGAAGGCAAAGCTGGTGTTTTTACAGGAAACTCATCTACTTCAAGTGGAGGCCAATTGCATGAGGAGACTTCAAATAGGGGAAGTTTTTTTCTTCCCAGGGTAACACACAGAGTAGAGGGGTTATGATATTAATACATAGATCAGTCTCTTTTACCCCTTTACAAGTGGTTTAGGATACAGAAGGTAGATATGTGCTAGTCAAAGGAAAGTTACAGAATATGGAGATTTTGATAGGATCGGTGTATGGTCCCAATGTGGACAGCCAAGATTTTGCGGTGTGTTTATTGAAGGCGCTCCTACCATTCAGTCAGCTCCCTATGATTTTGGGAGGTGATTTTAATTTAGCACTGGATCCTTCAATGGATAGATCCGCCAGATCCCAATTACATCATACTCCTGCCTCTCGTGCTGTTGGAGATCTGTTGGATCGTTTAGGGTTGAGAGATGTTTGGAGGGTGCTCCACCCAGAGTCTAGAGAATATACTTTCATTTCTCCTGTCCACGGGTCTGGGTCTCACATTGATTACATATTTCTCTCTCGAGCTCTGCTTAAGGGAGTTCTCAGTTCAGAAATTGTGGCAGCCCCTCTCTCAGACCACTCGCCGGTAGCTGTCACGGTTTCCTTTCTCTCACTTATTAAAAAGGGTAATAGATGGAAAGTAAATAACCAAATTTTGAGAATACCTAAGGTAGCCCAATTCTTGTCGAAGCAAATAGAGGAGTTTATTTTATTCAACATGAATGATAGTATCCGTCCAGATATTTTGGGGGCATTTAAGGTTTATATGAGAGGTCATTGATTAGTCAGGTGTTAAAAAAAAAAAGAGAAGGAAGCCACTATGTCGGATTTATTAGTACAAATCAGATCTCTAGAATCCACGATATCTTTAAATTCAAGAGAGGAGGACAAGGAGACCTTAGTGAAAGTTAAGGATGCATATCTTAGAATTTTAGGGGAGCAGGCAGAGTTAGCATTAATTAAAACTAGAGCCAATTATTTAGACCATGGGGAAAAGTCGGGGAAGCTTTTGGCCAGTCGTATTGTGCAACTTGAATCTTCCCGTTTGATCGAAGGGATCATATCGGAAGATGATGGTTGTATTAAGACTACCCCAGAAGAAATTGTGCAAGTTTTTCGGAAATATTTTGAATCTCTATACAGTGCTATGGAGCTTCCGCCATCCAAGTCTGAGATTTCGGCCTTTTTGGATAACCTCACACTTCCTACATTGGATGAATCCGATCAAGCTCTTATCAATGCCGAGATATCCCAGCAGGAGATAGAATTAGCTATTAAGAACTTACCTATAGATAAAACACCGGGCCCAGACGGGTTCTCGTCTAACTTTTACAAAATATTCTCTGCCCAACTAGCTCCTCTACTACTTAGATTATTTCAATATATTCTTTCTGGGAAGGGATTGGATAGGACCTTGTCGGAAGCGCTCATAGTTTTAATCCCTAAACCAAATAGGCCACCTGAAAAGTCAGCCAGTTACAGACCTATCTCGTTGTTAAATTACAACATTAAGATCTTGGCTAAATTACTGGCAGACCGAATTAATAAAATACTATCAAAGTTGATAGGGGCAGAGCAGGTGGGCTTTATGAAGGGCAGGTCCTCGGCTGACCATTTCAGAACTTTGTCACATGTCTTCTCGGTCTCCGAGGAGGCCAACCTCCCGATGGCGTTGGTCTCCTTGGATGCCAAGAAGGCTTTCGACAGGGTACACTGGAGATTTTTATTTGCTGTCATGAGTAGATTTGGTTTCCCTGAGAAGTTTGTGGAGTGGATTGGAGCATTATACTCAAATCCTTCAGCTAGAATCACTTGTAATGGGGCTGTCTCAACTCCTTTCACATTGCACATAGGTACAAGGCAAGGCTGTCCTTTATCTCCCCTATTATTTAACTTGTATTTGGAGCCTCTCATAAGGAGCATAGTGAAGAGCTGTGAGATCGAAGGCATTAAAATTATGGATCAAACCATTAAAATTACTGCGTACGCAGATGATCTATTGGTTTATATTTCGAGGCCTAGTCGGTCCATTCCCAACCTGTTAAAAATAATACACAAGTTTGGTCTCCTGGCTAACTACAAATTGAATCAGGATAAAACGGTGGTCTATCCTCTTAATAACAAATTATTTAGGCGGGAAATTATAGAGTTAGGTTTAGGGTGGAGTCCCAAATCCTTTAAATATCTGGGCCTTACTTTGACTAATAGCTTGGATCGAATACGTCAGTTGAACTTAGACTCCCTGGTTCATATTATTGAGTTAGACCTTAAAGGTGGGCACAACTCCCATAGTCACTATGGGGTAGAATAAATATTGTCAAAATGAATATATTCCCTAGACTCTTCTATCCCTTAAGCATGTTGAACATTTGGCTTCCTATGTCATGGTTTAACAAACTCCATGGGAAGATAGCAGATTTCGTGTGGGGGTATAAGAAAGCTAGGATGTCCTATCAAAAGTTGGCGGCCCCTAAGTCACTCAGGGGCTTGAGATTACCTCATTTCGCTCTCTATTTTTGGGCAGCTCACGTGAACAAATATGGTAGATGGGCTCTATATAAAGACACTTCCCCAACTTCGGGTTATGTTCCACTGTGGGTCAATTTAGAAATTAGTTTCATCAAAAGTTTTGGTATTACCCCAGAGGCTTTATTTTACACAACCTGCAAGGTACTCCCTTCCTCCTTGAGGAAATCGCCAATCGGGGTTTCCTTAAGGATTCATAGTCAGCTCTGTAATTTTTTGAAATATGATCAAGCCAAGGATTGGGCCCAACCCATCGAGGGTAATCCTCGGTGGTTGATAGGGGACAGGATCATCAGACCTAACTGGTTGTCTCTACCTGAGGAGTGTTCCTTGAAAGACTTTTTTAATGATGAGGGAGGTCTAATTTCAACTGCGGATGTGTTAAGTAAATTCAGTCTGTCTACTAGAGATAGTTTCAAGATATTTCAACTTCGTCATCTATTAGTTCAAAAGATGGGGAACAACTTGGTGCAGCCACTCCGAATTCCATTTTGTGCGGATATAGGCCTGTTAGTAGGAATTCCACAGGCAGTTTCTAAGATTTACATGGTGTTGTTCCATTGGGCCTATGCAGAGAACTTGGCTCCGAGTTCATACTGGGCCAACGTGCTCCCTGAAGCAACCTTAGACTGGTTTCAAATTTAGTAGGACTGTCATAGGTTTATTCGACAAGATCACTTGAGACTTATTCAGTTTAAAATTTTACATAATATTTATTATTTCTCCTCAAAAACTGGCAGATCTAAAACTATTGAAGGATCCTAAGTGTTACAGATGTGGCCTGGATAAGGGAGATCTCTTTCGTATTTTTTGGCAGTGCCCAAAAATCATCCCATTGTGGGATGAAATAAAGGGAAAGGCTAACTCTCTATTAGGTTTGGAGGATATGTTCTGTCCTGAAGTATGTTTGTTGGGAGATATGTCTGGCTTCCCGGTTAAAGTGAGAACATTCCACATGGCCCTTATTTCTATCACGGTGAAAAAACTAGTACTCAGACATTGGAAGGATAGTGTTAGGATTACTTACTCTGAGTGGTTGGCAGAACTCCTTGCGAGTCTTAGGATTGAGAGGATGATTGCTGTCCTACATAATCAACTGCCTCTATTTGAGAAGATCTGGGCCCTACTTTATACATCTTACTCGTTAGGTAGTTAGATCACACACCCTATATGACGGTGTTTAGATGTAAGTGCCTTGTGTGGGGGAGGGTAATGGGGTATGGGGGGAGGGTTTTTATATGGGTAAGGGTAATGGGGGGTTTGGCGGAGACTTGTCGCTTTTGGAATACTATGAAAGATTGTAGTTATTCAGGTTACATTATGCTTTGTGTACTGGTTATATATCTTGTCTCTGCTTAAAACTAAATAAAATGTGAATGGTAAAAAAGAACACATCTTCTTCATCATCACAACAACCCTCAGGTTTTGAACACATTGGGCTCTCAGCTCAAACTGGTACTCTCACTCTCTTGGATTCCCTGGCATGGCCCTCAGCCAGCACTAGTACACTTTTCCATAAGGCATGGACATTTCTGTTGGTGGCTCCCTCAACCACCCATGAGCACTTCCTAGCTCAAAAGGAAAAAACATACATCCTTAATCCCACATATGGGTACTTTCTGCAGACACTGGCCAAGTGCCTGGGAGAAAGCTATAGGTACCCAAAGTGAATCCGTAGAGGTAAATTTGGTTACTCCAGATGGGGGGTCTCCCACCTCTTGCCCCCAAATCAATACCTGGCCAGGCATTTGGAGTCAACACCTTTCCTTTGAACTCTCTGTTTGTAGAATGTTATCTCAAAATGTATATCACATTTAACATTCTGCTTTCTAGGTAACTGGTGTCCTGACTTGCAACATTCTATAAGGGCTGTGTCCATCCCTTAGACTCCCACTGTTTAGATGCATTTCAAGCCATACACATAACTTTAAGTACTGTACTTGGCTGTCCTTTCCTGACCCCACCATAGCAGATACTTTACACAACTGTCTCGGTGAAAACATACGCTGTCTGGCAGAGCAGACTCACCATGGTTCGCAGGTACCCCAGGGCTTCTCGCACAGAAAAAAACACACTTCTGGTGCCTCGGCACAAATTCCCTCATCAGACAGATTTTTCTTTTTCCAGCAGGACCAGGGGATTGCCCCTAAAAATCTGGTCTTGTTCTCCCCATCCCTCCAGGGATGGGGCACTAGAACATATCGGGGAACGGTCTCAACCACTTCAGCAGGTTTTCTTCTGTGTCCTTCTCTAGGGTGAGAACACACACCCTCTTTCTGTGGTATCTCTATTACACAGCTGGCCACTGAGGGGTTGCCAACTGCAGCGCACCTCCTCCCTCCACTGGTGTCTTCCACTAGACTGATTTTGAAAACCCCATCGTTCTAACCTAACTCCCAGCTGCAACATTCCACTGTGGCTTATGCTGCTGTGAGAATTCTATATGATGTCATCCCTCCAGCTCAGCTGAGACTGAGGACAGAGTGAGACAGTGTGAAACCCATTCAACTGGAGTCTTACAAGCTGCATTTCCCTGACTGCCACTAGATCCAAGTGGGATTCTAGTAACCCCGGGTGACAGGGGGGTTACACATGGTATATAATAACACATTAGAAACTGTTTTCTGCAATGTGTACATTATATCTTTTCCTGGCTCCATTCCCTGTTCATGTCTACAGTACTATTGCAAAGCCAAAGACGTGACCATACTTTTTTCTTGAGGAAAAACAATAATTTAAAACATTTTAAAATGCCTAAATTCTGTTAGAGATTAAACTGTTTACCAGCAAATGAAAGTGGCAGACAACTGGCTCTGTTACTGTTACAAGAGGTGGGGGCAGCTTTGCTGCAATGCCACTTTAAGATGCAGTGGAAAAGATTAGGTTAATTAAGTGCTAATGGTGTTAATGTCCATACTTTACACCTCCCAGGCTGACTGCTTTCACAAAGAAAGGGCTATGTTGACAACAGAACTTGTTTGCTAGCTGGGCATGCAGCTGAAACAATGAATAATATGACAACATCTGTTTCAAAAGTATGTGAGCACTCAAAATGGCTCAAAAACCTGACCAATACACAGCAAAACTGGAATACCTGATAGGGACCCAGAAAACCTGATCACCAGGTAAAAATGACAGGTGGTAACCCTAGTGCTGACATGCAATGAGATCCATGTCATCATTCTGCAACACCACTAGCACAAGTGAAGAGGAGCTAAGACCACTCACTCAATTCACCTTTTGCCCTTTAGAAACATTTATTGCACAAGAGCCCAACTTCAGCACATTCCCTATCAAACCTCCCAGCATAATGTACCATTTCAGTTTGTGGTCCAAAATAGTTTTGCTCATTGAAGAAGCTTAATGCCAAACATTGCTTCTGACTACAGTATGTGTCATTTTTAAAATAAAATAATCTGTTCCCTTAAAATCAGGGCTAAGAATAAAATATTTCAACTGGAAAACCCTAGCCCAACTGGGGCTAATAAACTGGATCAGATATTGTCAGGGTTCCTTTATGAGGGGACCCCAATCCTGCCACAAAAGAACTATATTACAATTTAATATAGAGGATAATGTATGGGTCCTGATCGGTAACCTACTTGTAAACTGTCGAAAGGTTGCCATGGTGATCATGTAAACCTCGAGAGCGAAGCTTGAGAGGTTTATGTCACCATGGCAATCTCGAGACTGTTAACAAGTTGGTCACCAATCGGGACACCATACTTCGTATTTTATAGTGCATGGCTGCCATAAAGAACAAAGAAAAGAAGCTGGTACCTTAACTGAAAGTAATTTATACCACCGCAGGTCAATTTCTCATCGCTGCAGCTGTTTCGGGGAGCCACTCGCTTCCTCTACCAAGCATGCGCAGATCTATCCTGGTTGTCATACCAGCGATGCAATGTACCTTCGATGGGTTAACAACAAAGTGTTGTCACATCAATGGCATAACAACCATGGGGAAAGATAGATTTTGGTTGATAACAATGTTCTACCATACATTATAAAACTTTATACTAATGGACTTCCATTGTTTGGATTGCAAGTATTCTCTGCCCAGTTTGTCCAGAATATATTTTCCCAGTCTAGGGTTATTTACCAGCAGGAGGAATTCTCTAGGTGTGTGGTTTCCCTACCCTCCAATAGGACTATGGAGTCCCAATATAAAATTACTTAGGTCCATGGAGGACAATCATCTTCCATATCTCTACCTAGGGACAGCATGTAAAGTAAAAGGGTGAGGAAAAAAGAAGGATCCAGTTCTAGACCTGCTCATTTGTAAGATTAATCCTCCCTTTAAAAACTAGTTTAGTATTATAAGATGTAGACTGATGCCAACTATTGTTACCCTCTTTAGTTTTGTGGGCATGTACCTGGGTCCCTATCTGTTCTCTTTATATTTTCCCCCCTGGTGTGGCTCATTATTATGAAATGTGGAGCAAGCTATACACCCTCCAGTCAGTCAGCTCATGGCAGAAACATACTGCTGGCAGCCGCAGACTCTGATAGAACAGTTGTCCATGCTGAGCCTAAAAGTTCAGTTAATTTAATCTGTCTAAAGCTATGAAGCTACGAATACCAGTTGGGGGACATAGTTCAAACAACTTTGAGTTGCTCTCTTCTCTAATTTTTCTGCCTTTATTCTGCTGAAAAGCTGAAAAGTTGGTGGCTATTGTGGGCCCATAAAAGCATACAGACCTGCTCCACAGACATGATTTTCGAGGTCTAAAAATATATTTGTTATTTTTATTTTAATGAAGACCACATCGCTGGAAGAAGAAGTGGTAGTACTTGAATTTTTGGCCACTTTTGGAGAACTTGGAAAATTGTTATCGTATATATTATAGGAACTCTGAATGGTGGCTGTTCTTCTTCAGCATCTTAAGAAGGAACATGATTTTAACTCCAGGAATAAGAGACTATCTCTCCTGGTGAAGGAAAGTAAGACCTACTAAAGGCTCCTCTAAAGTCCTTTAAAGTCCTTGCAAAACACAGGAAATCTCTAAACTGGTGAAAGAATTTATCTTTCAGGACATATTTAATAGTTTATTAAGATTATTTGGAGTTTTTACAGTTTTTGAAATACTCGATCGCCTTGGAGTAAAATTAGATCTTTAAAACTCATATGTTTTTGAAAGATTTGAATGTCTCAGAGTAATACCAGATTTTCAAAACTTTATGTTATTTGTGCAATTTAGCAGGTCTCATACTATGCTTTTTGACAGATTCTTAGGTATTTTAGTCTGGCTTTTCTATTTTTTCCAACCATGATTAGTCTGACCTAGTACTTATTGCATAGCACTTAGCACTTAGTATTTAGCACTCAGCACTTAGCACTTGGCATTCAGAACCCGTGGGTTTTTCCTAGGGGTACTTTCTACCAGGGCAAGATCACATACTTGAATTGCTGAGGAATAATTTTAGAGTCCCCTAGAACTGTCTAGTACTTTGTACCTTGTTTGCAGAATCTAATTTATTATTTTGCTCAGTACATGGGTATTGTAGTAATTTAGTAATTCAGTAATAAGTATTGATCTGCTCTTATTCCACTCTAATACTTATCTGGGTGCTCCTAGGAACTTAATTACCTGGGAAACTGACAATATTGTTTAGTATTATCTACCCTTAGTAATTTAATTGATACTGCCTCCTAAGATAGTATGGTCTCAACAAGAAGTGGTAAGATCAGTACCACAATGGATAAAATCAACAGGTGAAAATGAGAGAGCCTTGGAGGAACAAAAGGGAAAAAAACAAATATAACAAAAAAAATAGGCTCAACAAAAGGTATGGTAAGAGTAAGGGGAGAGGGGGTTATTAATGACTATATGGAGGTCCCAGAGAAGACCCCCCCTACAAATTAAGATAATGTAAATGTGATCCATTTTTAAGAATGATGTTAGCAAAAGGAAAGACTCTAAAGCTGGCCACATAAATCAGATGGTAGGGACCAAGGTAAAACAGAATGAAATACAGGCCAATAGAGCAAGAGCCAATTTGGGAAATCATAATCCCCTTTTTGGGGTAAATACTTCAACCCCCCTAGGACCAACAGAGTGTATCACAATAGACACATATGAATGGAATATATTTGCACCTCCAGTCTCTCCATCACTAGCCCCAAGTCTAGATCAAATGACTCCTAATGTTTATAGCAGAGAGTCTTATGTATCCTACAGTAGTGACAGTGGAGACAATTATGAAGGGGCAAGTTTTTCTCCTGTGAGTATCTACAGAAGAAATTGTCAAATTAATAAAAGAACTTTACACAAAATGTCAGGGAAAGAAATCACTAATAACAAATGGAGTTCTTGTAGTAAAGGGAGTAATGTGAGAAATGCAACTGATATTCAGGACATTAAGGAAAGACTTAGTGCTATCATTGATGGTCTTAAACATCTAGATAAAACTAAAGTTGAACTCCCAAACTCTGAAACCTCACAGACTCTAGGAAACTATTCTATGAGTGAAAGATTAATAGTTAAAGATATAAAGGAGGCATGTATAAGGAAGGGATCCTTTAGTCCCCAGTAGCAAACAAATACAGGAATCAATGAATGATCCAGTATTACTAGCCATAATGGAGCAACTGACTGCAATCAAAAATGAAGCTACAGAACTCAGGCAGGAGCTACAAAGAAATAGGGTATTTAGGCTCGAAAATATTTATATTGGAGAAAGATCAAGCCTTGAGAATTTTAGGCAAGGGTAAAATAAAGCTGTTCAGGTACATTTGCTGCCACCTTTTGATAAAAATCAGCTTTGCACCTGCCATTTCAAATCAATCATCCAAAAACTGATAAAGGAAAGTAAGGATAAAAAAAAACAAGAACTACTCGTTTAAAATTTAAAAAAAGACAAAATTACCCCGAAACAAAGGAATAAGGTAATTTTGGAAGAATTCATGCAAAATGTATTAAAAAGAGACCAGAAGGGGAAAAGCAAATCATTTTCAAGTAAGGGTACAAATGCATTAATACAGGATTCACTCAGTATAGCCCTTGATGGGGAAAAGGAAATGGCTGATAGGACCCTAAAACAGAAAGAGGTAAGGGTAATGCATGATGATAAAAAGGGGAAAAGTAACCAATCTGTAACCAAGAACAAAGCAGAGACAACACAGGATTTGATCCATGAGACTCATAAAGAGAAAAGGGACAAGACTTTAGGGAATAAAAACCAGAATAAGGGGAGGATAACTAATGCAAGCGAGGAAGTCGAGAATGCTATGATGTCACTCAGGAAAGGAATAAAATCATCCAAGAATAAAGTTGCTGATCTAGATGGAACAAATATGGAATATCTACTTGAGATGCATGGAATATCCAGAATGATTAAGGAAAATAAGGAAAAATTGGAAGAATGGATTATCGAGGTCTTTCACCTCAATCCCATTAGGGATGAACTTTATGTGATGAGACCACCTAATAGTTTCTGCCAAGATTGTGTACTGTTGCACACCAAAAAAGGACATATCTTGGAAGGCATCTGGAACCAAAGGGAAACATTTAAATGTATAGGATTACATATTATGCCAACACAAATCGTTCCATTTATGGAGTCCGAAAATAATTCAGAATCCAGGAAAGTGTCAGAAGGATTAAAAGAAGTTGAGACAGAAAGACTAGAGGAGATTAGGGAAATAAGAGAAGAAAATCATGAAAAAATCATAGAGAGCATGAAAAAAGTTGAACAGGAACAGGAAGACCAGTGGGAAAATAAAACTTTGACCCTATTTGGATGGGAGACAACAAAAAGGATTTCCATAGGTCAAATGAAACAGGAAATGGCAACTTTTTTCAAGAGTTCTTAAGGAGAATATAACTAAAAACAATATAGAACATATTACATCATATAAAAGTAAAGATCTAACATCACAAATTGATGTTACATTTAAGAAAGCAGAGATAGTTCAACAGCTACTAAATAAAGAATGTTTGTTCAGGGAAATGGGACTCTATTTAGTCTCAAGGCACGAGTGGCCAAAGGTAGTAGGAACAAATGTGTTGGGAGATAAAGGACTGAAAGGAAAGAATGACAGTTGGAATCAATACAAAAGGCCCAATAGATATCAGTTACTGGCAAAAGATAAAGAAAAAGAAGACTGACAAAAAATACAAAGGAATACACAGGAGAGATTGCCAGATAGTGATAAAGTGAAAATTAAAATACTAACATGGAATATTGAAGGCACTCACTTAAAAATTGCAGATCCAGAAATTGCTCGGCTTATTGCAAACTTTGATCTTGTTTGTTTTCAAGAAACCTGGTGCAGTTCAGAAAATGTTCCTAAAATACCAGAACATGTGAACATTTCTAAATCTGCAACTAAAAACAAGTACAAGAGACATAAAGGGGGAGTAGCTATATATTTGACAACCAAAACCAACTAAAAAATCACCATACATTATCCTACTTCAGAAGATATGCTAATGGTGAGAACTGAAGAAGGAAATGGTAACGGTAAAGAGAAAATCAAAATAATAGTTGCAAATATATACTTGTCCCCTATGATTAAAGATAAAGCTATAATATTGGGTAGTATTAAAGTAATATTTGATCATTTGTCAGAAGAAATAAATATTCCCATTTTTATAGTAGGGGACTTTAATGCAAGGATCGGAAAAACTACAAAGGTCCAGGATTTTTGGAAATAATAACTGAATTAAATTCCAACATAACATGGATGAGAGCTTCAAAAGATAAAAGGAATAATTTAAGAGGGAAGATCATCAATCCCTATTTAACTGAGAAAAATATGCCCCTAATCAATGGAAGAGTAACAGGCAATAGGGAAGGAGAACTGCCTTATAATGGACATAAAGGCTCTTCCATTTTTGACCTTATTTGGAGTAATCTAGAGGGTATAAAAATGATCAAGGAATTTATTGTAGTTAATAGGCTGGAATCCTCACATAATCCAATTAAACTTACAATTGAAACTAAACAAACTACAAATGAAAATAAAGGTCCAAACAACTCAAATATCAATAAAGGTATGGAAATAGTCAATCAAAAAAGAATTAGATGGGATTCAAATGCAATAAAGCAATTTGACACTTCATTTAAAGTACCAATAAATGATATAAGAACAATGATAGTTGAAAATACTGACTGCCACCTGGTACTGCAATATTGGACTAATATAATTAGTCTGGTATGCCCATATTGCACTACCAGCAGGACCGGGACCCAATTGATGACTAGATATGGTAAGACCTGGTTTAATAGAAAATCTAAAGAACCAAAAAAAGAACTCAGCAAAGTCATTAGAAAATATTAAACAATTAAAAGAACAAAGAATAATCAAACTAATATAAATATTAATAAAGAGATGAAAAAATATAAACAAATTTTAGAAACTGAAAAACATAAACATTCTAGAATATTATGGTAAACATTGAGGAAGACTGTAAAAGGAAAAGATGATAAAATTTTGTGGGTAATGGTGAGTCAAGGTTTTGACAAATACACTAAGACAATAGATGCATACATTCATCCTGATACCTGGGTATCCTATGTTATAGAACTCTACTAGTCACCACAAGATGAGGTTCAATTAAGAGAAACAGAAAAAATAGAAAATCCAAAAGATTCATATGCCATATATCCAATTCCAATTATGATAAATCTAGAAGAAGTGCAAGCAGGAATTCTTCAATTGAAATTCAATAAAGCCCCAGTCCCAGACAACATATTAGGAGACATATTGGGCTTTTTCATTAACTGGTGGGCTCCAGTTTTGGAAAAATTATTCAATATTATCGTACGAGGTCATGACTATCCCAAGAGCTGGAAGGTGAGTATAATATTTCCAATTTTTAAAAAAGGTGATCGAGGTGACCTTAAAAAATACCGTCCAATAAGCCTAATTGATATTTCACAAAAAATATTTACTAAAATTATCCTAAAAAGATTAGAAGCATGGGCAGAAGAAAATAATACATTTCATGAATCTCAAAATGGATTTCTGAGAAATAGATCTACAATTCATCATTGTTACGCACTCAAACATTTAATTTGGAAATATACAAAAATCAAAAACACCCCACTCTACTGCTGTTTTGTGGACTTTTTATCCACATTTGACAGTATAAGCTGAGTTATCTTGTGGAATAAGTTAAAGAACTTAGAACTATAACCAGAACTTCTCAATATACTCATAAGATTGCACTCAGATACTTGGGGTGCAATAAGATATGATCAATATGGGAATACCTCCAAGCCATTTAAAATGACATGAGGGGTTAGGCAAGGATGCCCTTTGGCTCCCTTCCTATTTATTACATACATACATAAATGATATTCTGAAGGAACTGGAAAACTCACTATACCATGCAGCCAAAATAGGAAGTACTCGGGTAGATTGTCTGGCTTATGCCGATGACCTGGTGTTGATTTCCACTTCGATTTTGGGATTACAGAGAAAACTCAATTATTTCTCTAAGTTGTGCGATGATCATAGATTGAAACTAAATATGTCTAAAACAATTTTTTTTTACATTTGGGAATAATAAGAAACATACTAAGCCATTGTGGATTAAATCAGAAAAAGTGGAAAGGGTCAAATATTATGACTATCTGGGTGTCAGATTTAATCAATCACTAAGATGGAAAGATCGCATAGCTCAGATTTCAATGAAAATAAAGAAAACATTTGATGCCTTCAGGATATTTAATTCAAAGATGGCACAGGCAACAGTTGAAGGTGTCCTGATGGCATTTTAAGCCAAAATAAATTCTAGTATTCTCTACGCATCTGAGATTTGGGGAACAGACAATCTGAAAAATGTAGAAACACTCTGTAATAAAATGAAAAGGTATATTTTGAAAGTACCTCAATCTATACCAGCTGGTATAGTGACTCTAGAATTGGGACAATTTTCCATCTGTACATTAATGACTGAAAGACTAATTCTTTCTTCACCAAAGTTATTTTTGCTAGATGAAACCAGATTACCTAGGATATGTCTGGAGGAAGAAATAAAATATACTTTGATGGGAAACATGTTTACAACTTTGGAGGTTTTCCAATGTTTTGTGTTTCCGAATGGACTATGGGATATTCTGTGGGGAATGTTTGTACACCTCTGGCAAATGAAGGTTGAGTGGGTGAAGAATAGATTAAGGGACCAGGAAAAAATTAAGGAGTTGAGAAGAATGAAACTATTTAAATTATATAGATGGTTAAAGCAGATCAAGCCTACACATGGCTTGGAGCCTTATCTAGTTAGGTTAACTAACCCACGTGATAGAAGAACAGTGACTAAATTCAGACTTGAAATATATAAAGTCAACTATGTATTTCATAAACAAAAAAGGGAAAATATTTATATTTCCTACTGCAAATGTGATAGATCAACTGAGGATGACCTAAAACACATTTTACTTCTATGCCTTCTATATAAGGGAATATGACTGAAATGGCTAGGTGACATCATGACAAATCTCGACCTCCCCACCAATGAAATAGTGAAATATTTAATGAATAGTGATAATCCAAATATAATGGAGAAAACTGTTTGTTTTCTTCAGGCTACACACTTATGAGATTATCTGTAAATCCTCGATAAATGATCCCAAGTTCGACAGAGATGTAATATCTTAAACTGTGATGTTTCCGCAAATTACATTGGTATGCTATTCTTTAAGTAACTGAATAGGGAGACTTAAAATGGGGCTACTACTCGATTGTTAACATAATGTAATAATGGTCTGAATTTACATGAAAGCACTTTATTCATTGAAGCCAGAAAGTCAATGTTATTCTGTACTAAATTTTTATATGTTTTGTAATTTTAAAATTGACATGTTGTAATGGTTTTAAACTGATCAACAATAAAAAAACTTGAACTTGAACTTGATGAAATGTGAAACCCCTCTTGTGTATAGACAGAGACCCCTATATGGGTCATGATGGTAAATGTGTCCAGAGTAGCCCCCCAACCAAGTCATGTTATGCCACATAGATAGTGTCATGAGAAGTGGAGGAGCCCAAAGTACATCCATGAAAACCCTTGCTAATTCCCCAAGCAGGGTACCAAATAGCTGGTACAGCACAGCAAAACATCATGCAAAGTAGGTATTAATGCTATTTCCAATAATGCACAGCAGTAGACCATTAACTATTCCCTGAGTAAGCCCATGGCACAGCAGATAAAATGAGTAAAAACAACATATATTTTTCTGCACTTTGTGAATCATTCTGTATTACGTGCTATGCACCCCCTCCCCCCTCCCCAGCTGGTCAGCACTTTCACTCAAATATCTGCCATCCAAGTTCCTCAGCTTATCTAATACCCTGCTGAGTTGCTAAGGACTCTAGCTAGAAGGTAAGGTGCCTCTTTGAAAGGGGACATCAAAGAGGTACCTGACAGCATTCCCAGAGCTAAAAGGGATGGGGACACAAAAATATTTTCTGTAGATATTTCCCTTTAAAATCTTACGGACAATGTATTCAGTATTTCTGTCTTCCAACTTATAACAGTGTCTCTATGTTTACCATCAGGTCTTTGCCATCACCATTGACTTTTTTCTAGACTATTAATTACTGAGCTCCCTGACTCACAAGACCCTCTATTCTTCTCAGGTTCGAGGCTGTATTCAATGAGATTCACATGGCAGATTTACAATGGCCACACAGACAAATCAGTCAATGCAGCCTTTAATTAGAAACAATGTATTTCACAGGAAAAATGTAGGGCCACTGTCTCAGAGTTCAGCAGGAGATACCAAGCTAATCTTGGAGCCACACAATCTGCATGTCTACCACTGAAGGCGAAAATATTATTGCTTTCCAAATGCTTGCCCCCTTTGTTTTACACTTTTTAGGATTTAAAATAGCACTAATAGTTGAAGGGCTGGTGTGATGCATTATTTTTCTGTATTTTATTACCTTTTTCCTGAACACCTATCTTACCTCCCTCTCAATTCACTTTCAGTCCCAGCACATCAATGAAGCACCCATGTCTCTTATCCCCTTGCAATCCTGGGTTAACTGTGTTATCAGTTAGCTAGGGCTATAGTCCTCAGTGCCCATTGCTTGTTACCATCTTGACTCACTGAAACAGGAAATCTTGTGTCGAAGAAGACCATGCAGATCCCAATGAGATCTCCTTGGTGCCTATAAGTAGTTTATTTAATCTGTATCCTCTTTTCTCCAAAGTCAGGCCCATTGTCAAGTGCACTCACCATGTAGATCTCTCACCCCTTCCCCTTCTCATCACACATTTTTTTAAACATACATTCATTTCTTACAGCAGTACAATATGTCCACAATTTGATTATGATTCTGTGTTGCTCAGTGGATTATGTTGCCAGCCCAGTTCTGTGCTCAGAATTTTCTACAGATTTTAGAGTATGGGGAAGAGAGGGCATAGGCCATCCCCGTTAAGCACACCATCAAGCAGGACCAAAGAGAGAAATTGGTAAGATGAACCAAGCAAACTGCAATCATCAATACTGTGTCCCAAAACCAAAAAAGTAACTTTGTTTTGGGCTCCTCATTATCGAATGTGACTGAGCTGCCTTGGGTTTACCTCAGCGATAACATCCTGAATTACCTCCAGCAAGCCTTCAAGTCCTGAACCCAGCATTTCTGCTCCCAGAGATGCCTCAACCCCCCAAACCCTACACCTACCTTCCAAGTGACTACCATGCTCAATACAGTTCACCATCTTGTTTTAAATTGAGGAATTAAGGAGTGTGTCCATTTCCTCCCAACTTTTCCTGGGTCCGCTGGAAAGACTGGAGATATAAGACTATTGTGGCCATGGTGTCCTTTCCTTTTTTGATGATGTGCTTTAGTTAGTACTTGTTGCCACTGCTGGGGATTGTTTAGTTGTTTCTCCAAACCCTTGTCTCTTGTAGTTTGCAAGAGGCCTCTTGCTTGAAGGTCTGTCGTTGCTTCTTCTGCCAAATGATACTCTCATTGTCCTTCTGAGTACTGCACAATCAGACTGGCTGGATATGGCGAGCAGCATTTTAGATTGCATTGTCTGAGTATTGGGAGTAGTGGGATATATGCTCACCTTTGTTTTGTTATGTCAGGAAATTGTAGTCTCTTTTGTATTACTACAGCCCCCCACACATTTTCTCTATGTTCTATAACATCTTTGCTGTACCCTCTGTTCGCAAACCTTCTCTCCCTCTCACTCTCAGCTTCCACATAGTCCTTCTCTGTGGCACAATTCCACAATTGCTCAGTCACACAGTATGCAACCAAAGGTTGTTAGACTCAAACCAAGGTCTGCTGGATGTATCAAGCTCATTCACAGCTTGTTACTCTAACCTCTGCTCTACACTGCCAGCCCTAATGTCTAATGTAGGTTTCAAATAAGCTTCAGTCATTTGATGTACAGTATAAGTCCAACAGGACAGACTACCTTTCTGATAAAGTTTAAGTATGGAAAATCCAAACCTTATGTGGAGTATTCCATTTGTTCTTTTATACACTTTCTTAGATAGTGGGACTCAGAAAAAAGAAGTATTGAAGAAAGATAATTATTCTTTCTTTAATCATTGTATATTTACTAATAACTGTCCTAACTTTGTCCTTAATACTGTATATATGCGGGAACACAATAAAGCAACAGATTCCACCTTAGCTTTTCTACTGAGATTGAAACAGCAACAATAGAAAAAAAATGCACTCATTCACATCAGGCAGTGCGGGCTGCTGAAAACCACAAATGCACCAGAGAACGTGGGAGCAGCACACACCTGAACAGGCAAAAGGCAGGGAGTGCTACTTAATGGCAAAATGTCAGAATTTATAAATGCCAAGCACGAGAAAGCATGACTCTTTGGCTGGCCCAGCAGCTACTGATTACTATTTCTATGTGTTTACCTCTGGTAGCGTGCAGGACGGCTACTGTCAAGAAGTGAACCATTTTAACCTTTATGTGTGCCATTTACAAGGAGAGTTAGAGCAGCCTAATAAGTCAATGATCCAAAAAGGAATACCTCATTGAGTGCAGAGTGGCCTACTAAGCTAAACATCTTAATAAGGGTTCATCATTGAGTGCTGTCAGGCCATAAGGCAAGTATCTTCTAGACTTCTAGACAGCAACCACCATTGTTCTGAAGAAGTGGCTACATGTCACGAAACATCAGTTGAAATTGTGGTGGATGTTATCAATAAAAGTACTTACTAAGAATAAGGAGTCTGGTCAAGTTTTTTCACATTTGTTACAAGACTCATAGGATCCTCTGACCCTACAGATACTGTATTATAGAGAACAAAGATACTTTCATCCACTGTTTTATTTCCTAAATATATTCCAAGAAATTATTTTCAATAAACTCTATAACTGTACTACTGGAAGCTAACAGTTTCTACATTTGTTAAATCCATGCTTGCTAATGATCAGTTCTAGTTGTCTAATTTTTATTTTATATATTTGCAATTGTTTTTGCCATGAAAAGCACAGCAAGCTTTGACAGCTTGTTTCCAGGTGTATCCTGTGGTAGAGTTACATGGACCAGTTTCTATAGATAGGAGAGTATTTGGCTGTGACACCTGGAAAACTCCTCTACTCTTCAAAGGTAGGGGGCACTCTTCACTTCCTGTGGGAGAATGAGTCCTTGGCTGATGGAGGTGGATGAGGTGCTTGGAACAGAGGAGCATACCTGTCTCCTTGTCTGGAGTACCGAGGAGGTAACTCTGAAAACTTCAATGGAAAATAATGAAGAAAGTATGGAGTGAGAAATTGTACCTGAGATGCCTGGTGTGGAAGTCAAACCTATGGCTCCAACTAATGAAGAATTGCTGGAAATAGAATTGGGAGAGAAAAGCCTTAGTGACTGAAGAGGGGAAAAGTTTGCAGAAAAGAATGCCCAGATCCTAGCACAGCATCAAGATTTATAAGGGATGACAGCTGAAATGAAAGCTGTTACTTCAGAAACTGACAAGCTGCTTCCTGTAGTGCAAGACAGAGCTCCTGCATTACCTGGCACCTCAAAACTCACTGTGATTATGGATCCAGTAACTTACAATAAAGGTTTATCCTGCCATGAAAGCCTGGTGTGTGAGGAAGGAATGTTGGAGGTTTCAGCTACTGCAATTTCAAAGGTCATGCCACTACTGATAATGGTGGCCACTGAATCATAGAATGGCCAGAAAGTATCAGGTTCACAGAAAAAGAACAAAAAATATGGCAGAGCAGCATTAAGGCAGGGAACTCTGCAATTTCAGCAACAATGTTTCAAGAGCCCTATACAGATACTGTGGTCAGAAAGTTGGACCATGACACAAATTTACTTGCTACTGCCCAGAATGCTGCAGGTTTAATTCAGCAACCAAGACAGGAAAGCTTTATGAAGAAACTACTTGGTCAGATTGAAGGGAGGGGGGGGAGGAGGGAGGGATTCCCGAGCCAAAAGACAACCTCTGGTGCTGCTTCACAGTCAGTATGATCTGCTGGAGAGACCCTGCCTCATATTGCTGAAGCCCTTATTAATGCTGGATGGGTATTATCTTCTGATGAGTCCCAGTGGCTGGTGAACTGTCCATCAGACCCCAAAAATGTTGCTGGCTCTAAAGGGAGTTAAAGGGCTACACCTTATATGACTCCTGAAGAGCTGAAACTCCCTAACTCTTTAGTCATGCAAACAAGTCCTGAATGTCGCTTTCTTTTTCAACCTATAGTTCAGTCTTCTACTATGATTAATTCTACTTCCACTGACACTCCTATTGAGTAACCTCATGTGCCTTCTGAACAACAGGATAATCTGGGGGAATCTGGTCCTTTAAATGTGAGCCCTGCTGGGAAAAGAGACATCTTCAGAATCTGAAGAAGAGGTAGAAACTGATACACAGAGGGTAACACAACTCATGAGCCTTTAAGTTTCTGCATGGCAGATCCTTTTGCTAAAGGAGCACAGCAAGCTAAAAGGAAAAAACAAAGTGTGTTCAAGGTATAGAGATGAACAAGAAGAAATTCCAGACAGAACTTTTGTGTGATGCACCCTATTCAAAGAATCCCTGAAATTTCTTCTAATATTTATGCACTTATTCATATTTCAGGGGAAACCATCTTTGATATATATTTTAAAACCCTGGCTGCTTTGGACCCCTTTAAGGAAATTGTATTCTGAATTAAAAGACACTCCTTCATGGAAACCTTTTCAGGCAATACCCTTGATTAAACCCACATTCAAGAATATAACTGTCTTATTCCAAAATGGCATGGGTCATAATGTTGCTGACAATAATAGTGCATCAATCAACGCCGCAAGTGAAATGTTGTGCGCCATAATAAGGTCGGTAAAAACACTGACCTTACAAAAAAAGTGCACACCCTTTGAAAACAATGGGACTTCTTTGTTTTTGCAAGAGGGTCCCTGCTCCCCTCTACCCCTTTGCACCCCCACACCCCCGGACTAAAAATAATCATCTCTAAGGGGTTGTGGACTTCAGGGATGGGGTGAAACTCAGGAAGGAGGAAAATTATTATTATTATTTTTTTTTAAAAGGAGCAACATCAGAAGAACAGGGGGGAACCAAACTGTGGTCCCAGTTCTCCAACCCTGCCATGTGCTAGTGCCTTAGCCACTCCACCATGGGAGTGGCTCACCCAGCACCACACCACACAGCACCTTGATCCCATCAAATTTTAAGCGCACAGTGACAAAGGCAGCTGTAATTCCCTACCGCTATTATACCCTTGTCACTCTAAATGCTTTTGTGCTTTACACAATGTGGTTTTTGCATCACTATTCTTGAAGCACTATATTGTCACGGTACCTTCCAAAACAATGGAGTAAATGTGGCCAATATAAGCTACTGGCTTCAGCAGAGGTGTGAGGTACAGACACGGCCTCAACCAATATTTGATGTGAACTCTTTATTGTTTGGGGGTAGAAATTTAAAATTAAACTGCATTCAAAGGATAAAAGCATTTTGCATCTGCCAGACAGATATTGTTATAGGTGGGGATTGAGGTATCTTATTCTTTTGAGGAAAATCAAAGGCATGCGATACGTGTGGCTCACAAGCCCACTAGAGCAATGCCTGTGATTAGCTTAGATGTGGATTATATTTTGGTTTTGGATATGTCAGCACAAAATGTGAAATATTATGAAATGTAATTTATGTGAGGAAATAGGTCATGCACTTAGAAATTGTCCTTGGGTGACACATAATCATTCAGGAAGCCTGATTCAGGATAACGTGTTGGCTCATTTGCAATGTACCAGTGCTGCACACTTGGAACAACCCCCTACTTCTTATCCAAGTTTGGTCTCAGAGACTATAGGGGTAGGTCCAGCGATTTGTCTGAGACTCTCTACTTCAATTGGGTTAAGGCCAGCTCAGTCTGAATAATAGCCATCTGTAGTTTCATTTCTAGTGGTAAAACCAACTATTTCTACTGAGCTGGTTATGGAGGATGCCGTAAGTCATCCAGCTCAGGACCTGGTGGTGGGACCTGACACCCCTCCACCTATGACTCCTGATTTATGTGAGAAAAACATGCCCCTACCACCTCCTCTTGCTCCTTTGTAGGAGGCATCTTCTTTCTGAAGTGTGAGAAGGCCTCACTCTAGTGGTAGCCAACCCAAATCTAAATATCAAAAGAAAGTTACTGTGATTTGGTTCCATATCAAAGAGTAAAAGCAAAACAGTGCTGACTAAAAAGGGTGCTGCATGGTCACTAGATAATGGTGTGATACAAAATCATGCTCGATTATATAAACTAACTCCGAGACTGCACACACCTTTATGACAGCATTGTTTTTGACTACCCCATTTGGCTTTCACTCTTCTGTCAGCACACCCTGTGACCTTCAGCAATAAATTTGAAACCCTGCAAAAAGTTTCTAATTGGGGTGATTCAGATGAGGAACAGATTGATGGGTCCTCTCTGGCATCTTCCCAACAAAAATCTGTCCTCTGAGGCAGAAGCGGTACTATCTGAAAATGCAGAGGTGGGAAGGAAACATCACACGTGTACACACGGAGTAGGTCAGGAGATTGTAAAGGATATGATTTCAGGTTTTTGGATGACTACTCTCCTGATTTTCCTGATGTCTGGTGTTAATTAAAAATGTGACACTCTTAAAGAGCAGCTGACACCTTCAGGAGAACTTTAACAAAATATATTATGCAGACAGAGTTCAGAATGTATTTCACATTAGTTCAGTACTTCTCCCCATTATTTATTACTAAGGTGATTTGTATGAAAACAGGATCTTTGCTCTTGAAGATTTAATCTGTTCTTGTTGCTTTCTCCCAACCTGAGGTAATAATGCATTTCTTGTGACATCACAGTTACTCTCTTGGCAACAGACAGTGATGTCACAACAGAGGATTATGACTTGAAGTAGGGGGTCAGTTATAGCAGCACATGAACTCTAAGCGATAAAGATCATGTATTCATGCAAATTTCCTTGGTAATAAATAAACGGGGATGAGAAATCTATGGAATATATATGGAATACAAGCTAAATTGTACCTAAATGTTATGTTTTTCAAAGGATTATTTGAGGCATCAGCAGCTCTTTAACACAAATAGTATAAAGAATGGAAGGAGGAGGATGATTACATTTTCTGTTCCTGTATTGTGAATATTTTCTGGACTTTTTAATTAATTTCCTGTACTGAACTTTGCAGTTTATAATTGGACCTTTATCTGGACAAGAAACTTTTGACAAACTTTATTGATTGGATTGGATACAGTGGCCCAGATATTCAAAAGAGTTGAACCATGCGCAATAGGGTTGCACCTGCGTAAGTCCGAAATTGCGCAATTCTATGATATTCAACAGGAGGCTGTTGCACTCCCCAAATCATGCTGAGCAACAGAGCAATGATAATGAAGGTATGTGCAACCGAAGGGGGAGGAACCATGCATAAATGGCGCAGTGTGATATTCAAAGACTTGTGCAATGTGCAATAGTGGAGCAAGCTGAAGTTGCGCCATAGCGGAAATGAGCCAAAATAAAAAGGAGCAAGGAAGAGGTGCAAGAACGCTACAGGGAAGCCACATGAGGTAGAGGAAGAGGAAGGAAGACAGACAGGGCAGGAAACACAAACAGGGCAGGCCAGGGAAAAGTCACCGTGAACAGCCAGGCACAGGGAAGGTGTGGGGAGCCACACAGCACAGAGGCCAGCACAGGCAGGTTTACCTGGTGCAGGGGAGGTAGCAGTCAGGACAGCGGGGGGAATACAGTAACAGCTGCCAGGGGGGTGAATGCAAGCCAGGGACATGGCCAGTGCCACCTTCCACATGGAGGCTGAGGGGGGGTGAGCAGGCGGGGGGCAGGGGGGCGTGGCCATGGAAGGGTCCGTCGGCGGTATGCCCCCAACAGGCAGTACCAAGCCCGCACCAGCTTTGAGCTGTACGCAGATACTGAGATTGTGGACTGGTACCACCTGAACAGGGCAATTCTGAGGTGGCTCTGTGAGCTGTGCAGTGATGTGATGCAGGCACCCACACGACGGAGCCATGCCCTGTCAGTGGAGACCAAGGTAACAGCCTGTATGTGCTTGCTCACCACGGGTAACTTCCAGATACCAACTGCGGACACCACAGGCATAACCCAGTCGGCCATGTCATGCCACCTCACCCAATTCCTCAGTGCACTGCTGCCACATGCTGAGGAGTACATCCATTTCTCCAGCACATCGGCGGAGCGCACAGCAAACATACAGGAGTTCCACAGGGTAGCACGTATACCTGGCATGCTAGGGGCAATAGACTGCACCCATGTGGCCATCTGCACACCACCTGACCATGAGGGGGCCGCATACATAAATCGCAAGGGCTATACCAGCATCAACTGCCAGGTGATGTGCGATGCCAGGGATCGCATCATCAATGTCTGTGCCACGCATCCTGGGGGAGCACATGATTCTTTCATCTGGCACCAGTCAGCACTGTGACACAGATTCAAGAGTGGGGACATCCCCACTGGCCACCTAGTGGGTGAGTATGCAAACCACATGGACAATCATAGGGCCTGGGGGGGCATGGCCAGAGGTGGCATGGGTAGTGGCCTACATGGCCTGGGGCAGGGTGATGCTGATCACCAAACTAACCTCCACCCTCTACACACAGGTGACAGTGGATACCCACTCCGTCCCTGGCTGCTTACACCCTACCAGTGGCCTGTGACCCCATCGCAGCAACGCTACAATGAGGCACACGCCACTGCACATAATGTCATCGAGCGGGTGTTCGGGATGCTGAAGGCACATTTCCGTTGCCTGGACACCTCTGGCAGTGCCCTACAGTACAGCCCCTCAAAGGCCTGCGGGATATTCCTGGCCTGTTGCATCCTGCACAACATGGCCAACGAATGTGGGATAGCCATACAGGTCGAAGAGTGGGACAGTGATGGGGACGATGGGGGCGCGGTGGCGATGGTGATGGGCAGCCTTACCGTGGCCGATGGGACCCCTGACTGCTCCAGCTGGCACAGCTGCACTGGGACACCATCACGGAGGAGCACTTCAGCCAACCCAGGTAAGTCATGGGGCCATGCGCAACCACCAGTGGCCAAGGCACAACCCACAAACATGCAGAGACACACACCGGGGTTGCATGCCGTCAAGGGAAGTGGCAGGGCACAGAGGCACACACACAGCCAGGGATGGCTGAGGATTAACATGCCATGCCAAAGGACACACACACACGCACACACACAATGCAACAAATGTGCACAGAGGGCAGAAGGCACACCAACCCAGAATGCACACCCTAGCAACACACATGTCCACAGGCCACCATGCCCACTGCCTGTCCATGTGCATGTGTCAGATGCTGCGCACCATTGCACATTGGTGTACAGCACAATGCAGGCATCATCATGCACATGCAACTGTGGACAGCAGCCTGGAGGGTGTGCAGGTGGACTGTGTGTCCGTGTGCAGGGCCAGGTACCCACCCGTGCACTGCCCACCGACACACACAATGCACACAGGTCAGCATCAGACAGTAGCCATGCTGGGAGACAGGTCAGTCTGGCAACACAGTGCCATGGCCATCATGGATGCATGGGCGGCCCCGCTGAGACCCGCCAGTACTGGCATGCTGACCACTGGCCTCATGGGGTAGCACCGATGGTCCCCAAGGGGTTCCACTGCGTGAATGCAACCGTGTCTGCGCAGGGGTCTGCAGCACACAGAACATGCCTGCACCAGGAGTGCTCAGGATGCCCACAGCTGAACCTGGCGTCGACAGGATGGGAGTCGCCCAACGCCGGAAACGGGGTGGATAGTGCACTACGTGGTGTCTGCGATGCATGGGCACCTGACTGTGTGCCCATTGTGGCCATGACAGCAATGAACACCTGTGCATGCCTGTCAATGGCAGCGGTCACATCCTCCTGCAAACGGTCCATCTGTGCCAGGATCTGTTCGGTGTCCCTGCTGCGATGCTCCTCTGCCCACTCCAGAGCCACACGCAGTGCATCCACGAACATCGCAAGCCGCATCTGCTGCTGGACAGATGCTCGCAGTAGGTGGGTGTGCTCGTCCAAGAGGTCATCAGCCTCCTCAGCATCCTGTACCTCAGGGTGTGCAAGGCCCTGATGTTCAGCACCCCTTGAGGGTGGGTACTGCAAACCAGGACCAGGTCTGGGCATGTCCACAGGTGGTGCACAGACGCTACCACTGAACCCTTTACCCCCAAGCCCAGTGAGTGACTGCTGATGCTGTCCCTCTGGCTGCTGCACCCCAGGGCTCAGTGGTGCCACCGCAGTGGCTGCAACAGTCCCACTGTCCTGAACAGACACTAGTGCTGCCCCACTGGTGCTGACAGGCACAGCCTGGGACTGTGCTGACATGCAGGCCTCCACAGCGGCACCACCCACTGCCATGGTCATGAATTACCCTGCTGTGTGTCCATCCTGTGGCACACACGTGTCACTGCCCATGACGGTTGTGTCATCATCACTGGTGCCGGACTCTGCCCCGGCCACAGCCATGGCATGCTGGCATCCGTGGAAGCCAGCATGCTGGGACACAGGCAGGGCTTCCTCCACACCTGTCACACTGACATCAGTGTGGACAGCCAGGCGGCCCCACTGTTGCAATGATCCACATATACCTGTGGAGGTGGATGGTCCCACCTCCGACTCCATCCAACTGTCCGCAGTGGACAGGCCCACCACTGCTGACCCATGCAGATGCTCAGGATCTGTAAGGGAAAGCAAAGTCGCATTACTGCGTGTGACCTACCCTGCCCCCCCATAGACAAACCATGACTTACCATGCAGTGATGGGCCACCACCCGTCTGGAAGCCACCACCCAGAACACCCTCAATGGCACTTCACTGCATGCTTCCAGCAAGCCTCTCCTCTGCTGGGGTGAGCTGTACCACCTCTGGCTTTCCCCCACCTGTTGCAGCACATGCTGCCCTGATGGCAGCCACCTTCTCCTTTACCCTCCTCCTGTCCGTACCCATCTTCTTCTTACACTCCTGCACAGAGCGCTGGTGGCTGCCATGCAGGTTCACGGCACGTGCCACCTCCTCCCATGCAGCAGTATGGGCCTGAGGGGTGCCCTGCCATCCACTGAGCAGTGGCTCCTGATCCAGGTAGGCCTCGAACAGGGCTTTGGTTTCGGCCTTTGTAAAATTCGGCCTCCTCCTCCTCCCACCATTGTGTTCCTCCTCTCCAACAACCTGCTTGGTCGTTATGTGGCCTGTAAGAATGGCAGTTATTACCTGTGACTGTGCAGTCCCATGCATGTCCCTGAATCCACAGTCCACACTCCCAAACAGCATGCAACTCACCAATAAATTGCAGTAACCGACCATGGCCACTGCAGCACATTGTCGCACCTTTATAGCGCAATCCATGCAAATGAGGTGAGGAGCAACTTTAATTAGATGCAAATTGCAGTGCTGCGCCATTGAATGGCTGATTAGATGATTTGCATATGATGGCTGAATATCGCGCTGTTGCGGTTTGAGCAATAGTGTTAAACGTGCTGAGCCAATGGCACAGTTCTGTGGTATGTGTAGTACACCTCACTGCGCGTGCCTGGATTGCTGACACAGGTGTCTGCCACACTGATGATCTGCTGTGTGCGATAGGCAATGCAGGGCATGGCCACCATTGTGCCAGTGGCGCTATAGCAATGGTCACTACATGGCGCTGTGGCATGGGACCTTCATCGGTGCAATGGCCCAACTGCCCGGTAGTCCGCTGTGGCACTGGCACACAGGCAACCAATCGCGCTACATGCATTGTCATCTGATGGCACTTTGCGTGGCCTTGCGCCAGAGACCCTTGGCCCTGTGCCCGACCTTTGCCCCTTGGCACCATGCGTCAGGCATAGGTGCACCTCTATCACGCTGTTCGGTAACAGCGTGATAGGGAATGGCAGCGATGTACCGTGCAGCATCTGCACGTGGGGAGCTGTGCTGCAGAGCTCCATATTGCCTACTATAGCTGTTGGGATGGTGCGTAGATGAGCTGCTCAATGGTCGGCTATTGAGCTGGCCAATCTAGTGGCCATAGTTGAGCCACACCATGGGCCTCTCTTTGGAGAGGCTCCCCCTGGACAGGGCCAGGACCCAGGTGTGGCAGGAGGTGGCTACTGCCCTGGAAGAGGCCACAAGATGGGGGCATTTGGCTGAGCAGTGCAGGCACCAATATGGTGACCTGCGCAGGAGTGAGCTGGAGCTACTGACCCGACTCTGGACACGTGCCAGGAGGGGCATGGTGCCACATCCAGGTAGGGGTTCCATCAACACACTTTTATTGTTCATATGAGTCACAGTGTTGTTTGTGTCCAGCACATAGGGGAGGGACCAGTATGAGGTTGGCCGTGGCGGTGTTCACAGGGTGTGGGGTGGGTGGGTATTGCTGGGTGGGAGGGCACACCTTGGGGCAGGGGACTTTAGCGAGGAATGTACTGATGTTCTTCTCTCCTTTTTTCCCCACAGGCCCGGATGAAATCCACAGGGTGCGGGCAGAGCAGTGGAGGGGGTGAGGAAACCGCAGCCAGGTGGGCCGAGGACCATCAACGGCCACCTGACTGGCCCAATGATGGTGAGTGCCAGACGTCCATGATTAGTATTGCATGCTGTGTGACAGGGTGGGCAGCGGGGCATGGCCACCATTCATCGACATCACTGCCATGCTCGCCACTTGTTATAGACAACACTGTCCAGTGGCAATGCATGTCTGGTTGTGCGTCACTGGTGGTCCATGTGTGCACCAGGTGCATGGCTGTGCCACTGCCTTTGCACCACATAGCCATGTCACTAAATGGCCACGGTGGTGCTGTGCATGACATGGCTGGTGGGTGGGTGTGTGCAGCATTCCGCATGGCTGTATGCACCTGGGTGGGCAGGTCCTGTGGACGTGATCACTGCGGGTGGTCACACACCATCACAGTGGTATGTCCCATGGCCATATGCCATGCACAGTGGGTGGGCTGTATGGGGTTGTGCATTCACAACTATTGACTGTGCTCCCTTGTCCTAGGTACCAGATACCTCCATGAAATTAGGGACACCTTGAGGGAGCTCCTTCATCTGGCCCACTAGTCCGTGGAGATCCTCAGGAGGCTCGACACAATGGGGGTGCTGCAGCGCCACAGAGACAGGAGGTCCCAGAGCCAGGAACGGCGGACATGATGTCAGTTGTTTTGTCCTGCACCTACCCCTGGACCCACCACGCACCCCCATCATCCCATTCACCTTCCCCACCCACCCCACCATGTTTGGCTGTCCCCCTCAAGCTTGTATATAGTTTTATTGTTGTACATGGTTCAGTTTTATATTTACAATACATTTGAATTTTATATGAATACCGTGGTGGTCTCTGATTTGCAGCGGGCTATAGGTGCTCAGCTGCAGTGGTGTGCATGGCATCAGGGCTGGTGCAGTCATGGGTATGTGTCTGTGTCCATGTGAAGGTGACTATGGTGTGGGGGTAGATATCAGTCAGTGTCTGTGTCATGTGTGTTGTTCCCTGTGCACTGGATGACTGTGTGCAGTGGTCCATGGCACGTGCTCTGTGTCCATGGTGCACCCATCGGCCCATCCATGGCCTGTGCAGCCGACACACATGCCTGTCTGTGACCTGCACGGTCTGCTAGCATGTCAGTGGTAGCATTCCCTGCAGGTCAGACACTGTACCCGTCACTTTGCTGGGTTGCCCATGTCACTGGTGTGGTGCATGCCTGGCTCAGGTGGCACTGTGGGCAACACGGTCATTGTCCCACCTCCATGCTGTGGCTTGTGTGTGTTGCAGGGGATGTGCCCCACTGTCTGTGGCTTGTGCTTTGGGTGACTACTGGTGGTGTACGGGTCCACGGTGCCTATGCAGGGTGGCTGACACTCCAGTGCCATGGTGGACTGCGGGTTGTGTGTACATGGCTTACATGGGCCCTCAATGGGGGCTTGGTTGTCCCACCACTGCGTTCCTGTGTTGTTGTGCCCTTGGGTATGGGTGGGTGTCTGGCCATACCCTGTGTGGCATCCGGTGTGGTGCATGCTTCCACGCACCACTGTGGGTGTCTGTGCTGGCTGTTGTGGCCAGTGGTGGGTCGGAGTGTGTAACTGGAATACTGTGCAGGGCACTGTACCACTGGTGGTGGTGTCAAGGACACGACCATCCCATATGGGGTACCTCTTGTGCCAACGCATGGTCGGTCTCTCAGCAGTACCTCGGGGGACTGTGCGTGGTGGCACTGTGTCTGCCGTTGTTGCATTGCCATGTGCTGCAACCTGCTGATGGGTGCTCGTGGTGGGGCTGGTTTGCATGGTTCTGTGGTGCACAGGGTTGCATTGACACAGTGGGGGTGGTGGCATGCATGGGGTTTCCTGCAGTGGTGGTCACTGCTCATGGGGGAGTGTCTGGGGGTCATGGTGCAGGGTGTGCTGTGCACTGGGGGATGGTGTGGCACAGGGTGGTCTGCCCTCCTTGTGTGCCAGTCATAGCTTGCCAGTAGGTGTGATGGGGCACCATTGCCAGGCTGTGGGTTGGTTGCTTGTCTCCATGTACCAGTGGTTATTCTAGCCCTCCCGCAGTTGTGCTGTGCTTGGGGTGTGGGTGGACGATGTCTATTCTGCTGTGTGTTCCTGTGCCCTTCTGTGGCATGGGTGGTGTGCCCCTACCTCCCTGATTGTGCAGTTACATTGCTCTGCAGCTGGGAGGCGTCACTGGTTGTGCTATGGCGCCTCTGGACTGGTCAGCTGAACATCCCTTGTTGCGCTATGGTGCATCAGATCTGCTCAGCTTCCCCTCCCTAGTTGCGCTATGGCGCAGGTGGTGCGATATTCAGTCATTGGCTGTAGGCACAATTTGGCCTGTTCCTTCTTTGAATATCGAATCTCTTACGCATGGGCGCAATAGACTTGCGCTTGCTCCTGCTATTGCACACTTTTTGGGCGCAGTTTGAATATCTGGGCCCGTGTGTTGTTGCTGTTTGCTACTGATGTGTCATATTGAAATATTTTAGTAATTTTAAGGTTCACAAGTGAGAGTTGGGGGATGGGGTTTATTTTTGGGCATATTATTTTTGGTTTGTTTGTTTAATTCTTCTGTTGTGTGTAGTTAGATTGTGTTAGAATGTGTAAGGAGGGTCAAAGGATGGTCAGGCAGTATTCCTCCACTAGTCTCAGGGAGTTGTGCCCCTTTTACTGCCCCTTTCTACCAACTGACACATACAAGCATTGTCAATCCCTCGGGATTGCTAGGAGGCATAGGGAGAAGGGCAGGACTGGGCCTAGTGGTGGAATGGAAAGGGGTAGACAAAGTGGGGTGGGGGGGACCAGGCGATGCCCAGGGCAAAATGGTGTCAAGACAGAGGTAATCCTTGTCTTATTCCCATAAACAAGGGCCCAGAATTTAGTGCTGGACAGGAGTTGAGGTCTTCCCCAACATCTCATCCAACCCAGGCGGTGTCATGTAATGCTAGGTATATCAAGAACAAGACAGCTATTATAGCTGATCTTGTTGAAACGGTGGACCTGGCATGTATCACCGAGACTTGGCTGAATGAAAGTGCAGGCCCAGTTTTGGCTTCTGAAGTTCCAGCTGGGTTCTCGGTGATTCACCGCCTGAGGTTGGATCATAGAGGTGGGGGCGTAGCCATCTTTTATAAGACTGAACTAGGCCTTATGGATGTTCCAGTGGGGACCACCAGATCCTTTGAGTGTGTTATGGGTGAGGGTGTAGGTTGCAGGATACTCCTCATCTACCATCCACCAGGTGATGGGGGTTTATTCCAGCAGGAGACTGAGGACTTTGTCATTGATATGGTGTTGAAGTTTCCCAGATGGATAATTCTGGGGGATTTCAATGCCTGGGTCAATGATGAACTCTCGCAGTTTGGTCAAAATCTCCTCCAGCTAATGACAACACTGGGCCTCACACAGGTTGTTACCTCCTCTACCCATATAGGAGGCCACTCATTGGGTCTGCAGTTCCTCCTGGGAATGGAGATCACTGACTTGGTGGTGGAACCAGTCAGTTTGTCTGACCATCACACCATAGGGTTCAGTTTCAGGGCTCCCCCAAATGGACCTTCCCCTGTGCAGATGGTCCGGTACCTCCCTTTGAGGGGAGTTACCCGAGATGGTCTGTTGGCAGTGCTGGACCTATCGGGATTTCTGGGTGAAAGCACACATCCAGGGGACCTTGTAATAGCCTATAATAAGGCAGTAGAAGATGCTCTGGACTTGGTTGCTCCTGTCCATGTTCGACCACTCACTCTTTACCCAAGATCCCCATGGTATGATGGGTCCTTGAAGGAGTTGAGGTGGAGTGGTCGAAGGCTGGAGAAAGCATGGTGGAAATCCAGCCTGGATGCTGACAGACTTAGATTGATGAAACACTATAATGACTATCAATCAGAAATCACCCATAAGAAGGCAGAGTTCCTGTCCAGGGAGATTTCTGTTGCGCAGAACCGACTGGCACAACTCTTTCATACTGTCAACAGACTGTGCAGTCCGATCTGTCTGCAATCCAGTAGAGCTTTTTCACAAATTAAGTGTGATGAGCTTGTTCAGTTCTTCGCAGATAAGGTTGTCAGCATCAGGTCCGGAATTGACCAGGCTCTGTCCATGAGGCTTTGTGGAGGTCAGTGGGAGGTGATGAGCACTCAGTCTGTCTGGACGGATTTCACCCAATTCATGGACATTGTGAAGACCATCCAAACCTTGCGCCCAACCTGTTGTAGTTTGGATCCTGGCCCTACCTTCCTGTTGGTGGGATGTGTAGATGTTATCTGCCCGATCCTACTGAAATTGTATGGAGATCTTTGGAGAGGGGAACCTTTCTGGACCCCTTAAAGGAGGCAGTCATTCAACCACTCCTTAAAAAACCTTCCTTGGATCCCGACGATCCATCCAACTACCAACCTGTCTCTAACCTTCCCTTTGTTGGGAAGGTTATTGAGGAGGTGATTGTGGTGCAATTGGACAATCATTTGGTAACTCACAGTGTCTATAAAGCTCTCCAGTCTGGTTTTAGAAAGAGGCATAGCACGGAGACTGCCCTTGTTCGGGTATTAAATGACCTCCTAATGGTGAGAGATCAAAAAGCTCATACCATCTTGGTCCTTCTCAATCTCTCAGCAGCTTTCAACACTGTGGACCATGAGGTGATTTTTGAGACTCTACGGCTTCTTTGTGGACTGTCAGGTACAGTCCTCAAATGATTTCATACTTTCCTGATAGGCAGGTCTCAGAGGGTGGTCACAGGAATCTATTCCTCTGATGCCCTCCCCCTGCCTTGTTGGGTGCCCCACAGCTCCATATTGGCACCCATGTTGTTCACAGTGTATATGCTGCCCTTAGAAGATATCATCAGGTGATACGGCTTGAGTTTTCACTGCTATGCAGATGATACTTAGCTGTATATGTCCTTTGTGCCCAGACAGGTTGATGCGGTCTCTGTGCTAAACAGTTCCCTCTCTGAGATCAAAGACTGGATGAGCTCTAGTTGGCTGAGACTGAATCTGGATAAGACTGAGGTGTTGGTTGTGGAACCGGGTCACCTGGGGGTGAGTGTTGGTGCTGGGCAAATATTGGGCCTTTGGCTGGATTGTGCCTAGTTCGCCACCTCAGATTGGGTGCAAAACCTGGGCATTATTTTTGATGATGATTTGACCCTGAAGCCTCAGGTGTTAGCTGTGGTCTAATCCTCATTCTTCTATTTGAAGAATATTGCCCGGGTGAAACACCTGATTCCCCTAGGTGACCTTCCAACATTGGTCTACGCCTTTATTACTACCTGTCTTGACTTCTGCAAGGACCTCTACTTAGGGCAGTCAGGGGTTGATATCCACTGCTTGCAGCTGGTGCAGAACGCTGTGGCCAGGTTGTTGATTGGTACCTCTAGGTCCAATCATATTACACCTGTCCTGCGCAAACTGCACTGGCTGCCAGTTCAGTGGCAGATTACCTATAAGGTAGGCTTCCTTACCTTTAAAGCCCAACATGAACAGGGACCCAACTACCTTAAAGATCTCCTGACTCCCTACTCCCCCAATCATCCACTCTGATCTGCCGATGAGGGATTGCTGGAGATTCCCAGGGTTCATCTAAAAACATCTGGTGCTCGTGCTTTTTCATTTGCAACACCGACCCTGTGGAATTCTCTACCTCATCGGTTAAGAGAATGCCTGACCATCAGCAGTTTTAAAACAATGTTAAAAACACATTTATTTTTATTGGCCTTCCCAGACTAACTGACTTGGATTATAATGATTTGATTTTTAACATTTTTATATCGTCCATTTTTATTGTATTTTATTGTATTTATAATTTGTACAGCGCCTTGGTTTTGAAAGGTGTTATAGAAATAAAAACTGATTTGATTTGATTGTTCTGAGGCACAGCCAGTGGGGTATGACTTTAATTTTTAGGATACTCACTTGAGATATTTGAAGGATATAGCACATACAAAAAGTTTTGGGGGGAAGGTGTCATTTTTTTCGCTAGAGTAGGAAACCTGTTCAAGAGTGGGACTGGATTTTTGGGCCTGGCAGTTTAAGTTCAAAAATTAGTAGAGGTTATACCAGGAAGGGTGGCTCATAACTATTTCAGATCAGTCACTCCTTTTTAAGCACTGTCCAACATGTGATACTGGTGGGGATTTTAATTGTCCCATGGACAAAAAAACTGGTGGGTATTGCAGAAAAAAACATACTGTGATTCTCATTTTTTAGAAATAATGGTGTAAACTGCAAATTTAATGGATACGTACATATCTCTACATAAAACTGGTGGAGAAACTTCTTTACAGGGTCATTGTCATCACAGACTGATTTATTTTATCAGATAACCTTTTCATAACAGCGTCAGACAGCGGCAACTGAATCATTGGATAATTTTTGGTAGGGTGTGTTATTTTGGAGCCTAGACAGAAAATAGGTGGCACAGAGCTTTGGAAAATGAACACAGGAAGAAAAATTAAGAGAAGGAGTAGGAAGAAGTCTTACATGATATTTTAGAAAATGACTGGGTTACTGTGGAACATAAGCAATAATATAAAAATGGACATAAAGTGCAGCTATTTCAAACTCTACTACATAATGCATTTACCCCACTGGCTCACGTGAACACTGTTAATGACAGTTCCAATTCCACTTCTACTAATGTCACTGACTTAGTTTGTCGAGCTGCCCTAATTAACAACAATTGTGATACACTAGCAAACACTGAAGCATTAACACAAACAAATAACCAGCAGTTGGTCACTCCTACTCTGCTCAATGAGACACTAGTAGAAGGTTCATCAGTGACTTCTACTATTCCATTAGCAAGCAGGCTATCATCAGTAGCTAAGGAAAGTGTTCCCAATAACAGCATACCAATGCAAATGGCTACTGTGGACACCTCACCCCATCAGACATTAGGATTAACATGGTGGGTGTTATGGAGGAGGGTAATGTAGGTCCAAGGAGCCTGTAAAGTCAAATTTATGAATTGGGAGATTCCATTGTCAAATATACTGACAGATATACTGCTGGGAAAAAGGAAGAATTTATAACAACAAGCTATTTCTCTGGGGCAAAAATCAAAGATTTGAAAATATGATACCTAATATTATAACAAATGGTGATCACTGGTCCCTGGTATTAGTGCACGCTGGAACTAACAACATTAATTACAAGGAAGAGGTGGATATACAGAATGATTTCAAGTCTGAATGCTACTCCAAAACGTATGAATTGTAAGGTATACTTTTAAGCAATGTTACTGTACCAGTCCCAAGGGCAAGCTTACATAGGCATTTAAAAATTAAATGAATAAACAACTGGTTAAAAAAGTAAAGAATGCAGGAAGGGATTAAATGTATTACACACTGGGAGAAGTATGATGGACTTGTGATGATGATACCACGTGCAGGGATATTTCTGTTTCTTTCTTCCCTCTTTTTAAAGTCTATTGCAACAGCACTATTCTGTCCTACTCTTTTGCTTTACTACATTTGCTAATACCTTTACAGGAAGGCCACCTGTACATAAGTGTCTTGTCTATCCCTGCTTAAAATTATTCATTCCCTGCAGTTCAGCATTTTATTTACTCACTGTTCTTAAGCACAGCAGTTAATTACTGGGCTCTTCCGAAGCTGTTGTTGTTATGTACACTCCGTCATGAAAGAGGGCATAATGTAACCACAGCAAGTCAAAACAGCCCTGGTAAAGCCTTTTTTGGTTTGGGAGGTTTTGAGTAGTGTTAGAACCAGTTTATTTGGTGTATAAAGATTAAAAATAGGGGAGACAGGTTTTAGGTTTCAATGGTTTGCTTTGTCCCTGTTGCTAATGAAATGGAGCATTGCCGCTCACACAGTCACAGTGAGCACCTGTCCTGCTCACACAGCATTAAGCTGATGGCTTAAACAGAAAGCTCTTGACCTTGTAGTGGTTCTGCAGAGAACCTCCCCTTGTGCATATAAATCCTCCCCCGCACTAGGTAGAATATTATTTTTGGGCATACAAGGTATGGAATCCATTATCAACACTATGTACCTTTAATTCAGGCACAGCACCTGCTTGACGCTCATAATGTGTATAAAATAGATAAAACTGCAATGTCGTTTGTTTCCTTAAATGTAGCCTTTATTCAATTTTATTTCAGTTTGTTAGAGAGGTATTACATTTTTGCTTACCTAATTTTCACCAATGTCGCTAGGTTGATATATCTTCCAAGCCTCGAGGCAGGCTTGTGTCCAAGTATGTTTTCTTGTCTTTTAGAGCTGGCAGGTCCATTTGCCTTTACCTTTATGGACAGGTAAGAGAGGGAGCAGAGCTTGCAACAAGACCTAACACTAATTTCTATTTTAAAGCATTGTTTTTAGGTCCTGTTGTTACTGAACAAATATTAATAAAGTATTGAGGAAATGAGGGGCTCGAATGTGAAATATTGCAGCAGAACTATGAATTTTGTTATTTGTATTAAAAAGGGGTGGAGCTAAATGTATCACATGCTTGTCCAAGGTATAGAAGGAGAATTGCTTAATTTCCTAAGTAGAGACTGAAGACATAAGTCATGTGTTATCCTTCCAGTGGTAACACTAGCTGATTTCTAGTGTTAGTGTTTCATTTTATGCCTTCTTATATTCTTTTGTTTAATTTTGATATATAAGTATGCCTTTTATTTATTTTGTTTCTGTTACATTTATGCCTGAAAAAGGAATAAAATTCTTGGAATAACAAAAAGCTGCGGTCTTTGGTGTCCTCCTTTTATCCCACATCCGCACACATGGTGGTAGTGGTGGGATTAAGGTCTGGCACTACAGGCTTCTGGTACTGTCCAAGTATCAGTGGAGGCACCTGATGTTCCAGGAAGAACCAACTAGTGGTGTTCACACCAGGACTATGGCTGCAAAAATGGGTGAAACCTTGTTACCTGGCCTGGGTGATGTAAGGCAAAAGATGGCAAAAACAGAAGAGGAAGGTGCTGTTGGAGGAGATGTGGAGGAGGATGACAAGGGTGAGGAGAAAGTGGTAAACCCTCCAGTAGGTGATGCTCAAGACTTTCTGCAATGGCTATGTATACAGCAGGCTGCCCTTGAAAAACAGAGAGAAAGAGACAATCAGCGGAATGAGGTCAAATGGGCAGACACCCCACGGGATATCCAAGCTTTGGGTACAGGGTGACCTCCTATGGCTACTGATGGTCCAAAAGATGTAAAATTAACTAAACTTTCTGAAACTGATGATACTGAGACATATACACACATATATGTATATATGTATATATATATATATATATATATATATATATATATATATAAACAACTTTTGAACACATTGCTCGGGCTTGTAACTGGCCTAGAAGCCAATGGGTTATTTGATTAGCCCCCTACCTGACTGGCAAAGCCCAGCTTGCATATGGACATATTGATTGCGGGTTGAGTGACAATTATGATACTGTGAAGGAGGCAATTCTAAAATGGTATGACATTTGTCTAGAGACTTATAATCAACGGTTTAGGACTTTGAAATTCCAAACAACAGATCACCACAGGAAGCATATACAAGACTGAAAGACTTATGTGGAAAATGGCTATGCCAAGGGACCAGTACCAAGGAACAAATGCTGGAGACTGTTGTCTTAGAGCAGTTTGTAAGTTTTCTACCCCAAATTGTTCCAATGTGGGTTAAGGAACATGGCCCTGAAACAGCTGTAAAAGTTGTTAGTCTAGCGGATGACTACCTAGCTGCAAGGCCTCATCAACAGAAAGGATACACAGGTTCCAGTACAGCCTCATCCGTGGTAAGAAATTGTACTCTTTCAAATAATACTACTGTTGGGGGTTTGAAAAGTATAAGAACTGTCCAGCCATTTAATCCAGATATTATTTGCCATATTTGTCAAGATAAAGGTCATATCGCATGTTTTTGCCCCAAGAAAAAAGACAGTTCCCACAGATTTGGCCCTTGCTAACTAGGAACAATATATTACTACTGTTTCTGTGAATGGACAAGAGATGGCTGGCCTACTTGATTCTGGAAGTTGTCAGACTTTAGTAAAGTCCAGTGTAATATCTGATACCCTAAGACGTAAGGCAACAATGGGAGTCACTTGTATTCATGGTGATACCCACTACTATCCTTTGGGAAATGTTAACCTACAAATACAATGGATTAGTCAACAAATGCCTGTTGGACTCATTCCACATTTGCCAGTGCTGGTCATAATTGGTCATGACCATCCCGACTTTGAGACATTATTAGTGGAAGCTACCCCCTTGGGAACTGTTACTACTAGAGCACAACAAAACATACCCAGGATATAGAGCAATTGTTTCCTTTTACTGATACACTCTGTGACTTACCAGGGAAAACACGCAAAACCAAATGGGAGAAGCATCTGGATAAGGCCAATGGAAACAATCTCATATAGACTCATATGAACAAAAGCTTGTGGACAATAAACTTATGAGGGACATACAGAAAGGGGATTTTGGGGCAGAACAGTTAGAGGATTGTTCATTTAAACCTTTTTTCCCTACTGGTGGGGAATGACAATGGGACTGGACCTAGATTTGTGTTACAGAAAAGGCTGTTATATAGGGAATGCACTAAGCCTACCACTGGGGAGATGGTTTCACAATTGATGGTCCCAGAGCCTTAAGAGCACACCTGTTATATGTAGTCCATGATATCCCTTTAGGTGGTCATCAAAGGGTGGAACGTACCTTAAATAGGTTATTATATTGTTTTTTTCTGGCCAGGAATACATAAGCATGTAACAGATTATTGCAAGTCCTGTGTTCATTGCCAAAAGGTATCACCTATAACCAGAAAGGATAGAGTGCCCTTACAACCCCTACCCTTGATGTCCATCCCATTTCAATGTATTGCAATGGATATAGTTGGTTCTCTTCCAAAAAGCTCGAGAAGGAATCATTTCATATTAGTAGTATGCGATTATACAACCAAATATCCCGAAGCGATTCCCTTACAGACCATTACAGCCCCAAAAATAGCTGACAAACTTGGAAAGATTTTTAGTAGGGTGGGTATTCCAAGGGAAATACTAACAAATCATGGTAGTAACTTCTGCTCTTAACTGTTACAACAACTGTACCATTCCTTAGAAATCCATGCCATCCATAACTCCCCTTACCATCCACAGACAGACGGCCTGGTTGAACGGTTCAACCAGACCCTAAAATGGATGCTTTAGAAATTTACACAGGATGAAGGTAAACATTGGGATCAATATTTATCATATTTCATGTTCGCTTATAGAGAAGTACCACAAGCATCCATGGGATTCTCCCCTTTCAAGATGTTGTATGGCAAGAATCCCAGAGGTTTACTGGATGTTTTGAAAGAAACTTGGGAGGATGGGAAACAAACTACTATGCCTGAGACTATGTTAGAATATGTCACAAAGTTAGGAGAAAAATTGATCCAGTATGTACATAAAGCACATCAGCATGGGCTGCATAAACAGCAATACCAGAAAGATAGTTTTGATCAAGGGGTAGGGAACAAATCATTTCAACTGGGAGATAGAGTTTTGCTGTTATTACCTTGTAGTGACAATAAACTTCTCATTAAATGGCAAGGACCATATACTATCACCAGAAAACTTGGATCCATCAATTATGAAATAGCACTCCCTGACAAATGTGTTAAAAGCAGGATCTACCATGCTAAATTGTTAAAAAATGGCATGAAAGACCCCAGTCTTCTTTGTATGTTCTCCCAGAAGTAGGTCAAAATAAGATGGAACTTGCTTATAAGTGGTTAGAAAGCAAAACTGGATATTCAGATGTTAAAATTAACCCTACCTTGCAACCTGAGATAGGAAGGGAGTTAGATAATTAATTACACCCTTTTTGCCATTCTTTTACAGCAACTCCTGGAAGGATTTTGGATGTAGAACATCATATTAAAGTAGGGCCAGCACGTCCTATTAGACAAAAATCCTATCGGTTGCCAGAAAGTGTGCAAGAAGAGGCAGTGGGTGATATCAAGCATATGATACAATTGGGGGTAATACAACTATCCAACAGTGCTTGGAGTTTTCCCATAGTTGTGGTTAATAAAAAGGAAGGGGGAGTATGAGTTTATCTTGATTTTTGAAAATTAAACAAAGTATCCAGATTTGATGGGTACCCTATGCCTCATATCGATGATATAATCGATCAGTTAGGCAACACTCAGTACATCAGTACATTAGATTTATCAAAAGGATACTGGAAAATTCCATTGGATATGGAATCAAGAGAGAAGACTGCTTTTCGTACTCCTCTGGGCCTCTTTCAGTTCACCACAATGCCATTTGGACTTCATGGGGCCCCTATCATTTTCCAAAGATGCATGGACAAGATTTTAAGACCTCATCTAGACTATGCTGCAGCATATCTGGATGATGTCATCATCTTTAGTCCCTCTTAGAATGACCATTTAAAGCACTTAAAAGAGGTACTTACTGCTGTAACCAATGCTGGCTTAACCATCAATCCTGCTAAATGCTCTCTTGCCATGCAAGTAACAAGATATTTAGGATTTATAATAGGAAATGGCAAAGTAGAGCCTGAAATCAGTAAGATTGATGCAATAGTTCAAAGTGAAAGGCCTTTGAAAAAAGACATGTAAGAGCTTTTCTAGGTCTGGTTGGTTAGTATGGAAGATTCATACCGAAGTTTTCTGAATTAGCGAGCCCTTTAACTGAGTTGACCAAGAAAGCAAAAGCAGAAAAAGTACAGTGGACACCTCAGTGTGAAGAGACATTTTGTACTTTAAAGGCTAACCTTTGTTCATACCCTATATTGCATAGTCCTGATTTTACACCTCCTTTCATGGTACAGACTGATGCTTCAAATCATGGGATTGGAGCAGTTTTATCACAACTAGATGGTGAGGAAGAACACCCGGTGCTTTTCATCAGTCGCCAGCTACATGAAAGAGAAACCAAATATTCAACTATTGAAAAGGAATGTCTGGCCATATACTGGGCAGTCAAAGCTTTAAAGTTCTATTGATGAGGAGTGGAATATGGGGTTATTACAGACCATAATCCATTATGTTGGATTAATGTGATGAAAGATAAGAACCCCCGCATTATGCGGTGGTATCTTGCTCTCCAACCTTATCGGTTTACAGTGTTACATTGTTCAGGAAAGGGAAATTGTAATGCTGACTACATGTCTCATTTTGGAAGTGATTCCACTATGCAGGTATTATAAGACCCCAGGGTAAAGTAGAAAATAACTGAGTTACATATAGGTTATTAGCCTTACATCTTCAAGTTGGAAGGTCTGTTGTTTTTTTTTAAGGGACCCTGTGGTGGAGCTTTGTGAGTGGGAAGGCTGAAGCTCCATCTCTCCTTGTGAGAGATCTGAATAAGGATTTGTATTCAGGTATTTGGGTACAAAAACAATGTAAGGTATTTTTCACTGTTTTTGTCTAAGGCAGGGAGGAGTGTGATGATGATGCCACATGCAGGGATATTTCTGTTTCTTTCTTCCCTCTTTTTAAAGTCTGTTGCAACAGCACTATTCTGTCCTACTCTTTTGCTTTACTATTTTGCCAATACCTTAACAGGAAGGCGACCTGTAAATAGGTCTCTTGTCTATCCCTGTTTAAAATTATTAATTCTCTGTATGTCAGCATTTTATTTACTTCCTGTTCTTAAGCACAGCAGTTAATTACTGGGCTCTTTAAAAATATGGAAGCCGTTGTTGTTATGTGCACTCCATCATGAAAAAGGGTGTAATGTAATCACAGCAAGTCTAAACGATCCTGTTAATGCCTTTTTTGGTTTGGGAGGTTTCAAGTAGTGTTAGAACCAGCTTATTTGCCGTATGAAGGTTAAAAATAGGGGAGACAGGTTTTAGGTTTCAATGGTTTGTTTTGTCCCTGTTGCTAATGAAACAGAGCCTTGCTGCTCACATGCATGAAGCGAGCACCTGTCCTGCTCACACAGCTTTAAGCCGATGGCTTAAACAAAAAGCTCTCGACCCTGTAGCAGTTCAGCAGAGAACCTCCCCTTGTGCATATAAATCCTCCCCACGCTAGGTAGAATGTTATTTTTGGGCATACAAGGTTCAGAATCCATTATCAACACTATGTACCTTTAATTCAGGTGCAGCGCCTGCTTAACACTCATAATGTGCATAAAACTGATGAAACTACAAACTGCAATGTTGTTTGTTTCCTTAAATATTGGCTCTATTCTATTTTATTTCAGTTTATTAGACAGGTATTAGATTTTTGCTTACCTAAATTTCACCAATGTCTCTAGGTTGATATATCTTCCAAGTCTCGAGGCAGGCTTGTGTCTGAGTATGTTTTCTTGTTTTTTAGAGCTGGCCGGCCCATTTGCCTTTACCTTTATGGACAGGTAAGAGAGGGAGCAGAGCTTGCAACAAGACCTAACACTAATTTCTATTTTAAAGCATTGTTTTTAGGTCCTGTTGTTACTGAACAAATATTAATAAAAGTATTAAGGAAATGAGGGGCTCGAATGTGAAATATTGCAGCAGAACTATGAATTTTGTTGTTTGTATTTAAAAGGGGTGGAGCTAAATGTATCACATGCTTGTCCAAGGTATAAAAGGAGAATTGCTTAATTTCCTAAGTAGAGACTGAAGACATAAGTCATGTGTTATCCTGCCAGTGGTATCACTAGCTGATTTCTAGTGTTAGTGTTTCATTTTATGCCTTCTTATATTCTTCTGTTTAATTTTGATATATAAGTATGCCTTTTATTTATTTTGTTTCTGTTACATTTATGCCTGAACAAGGAATAAAATTATTGGAATAACAAAAAGCTGAGGTCTTTGGTATCCTCCTTTTATCCCACATCCTCACACATGGTGGCAGTGGTGGGATTAAGGTCTGGCACTACAGGCTTCTGGTACCGTCCAAGTATCAGTGGAGGCACCTGATGTTCCAGGAAGAACCAACTAGTGGTGTTCACACCAGGACTATGGCTGCAAAAATGGGTGAAACCTTGTTACCTGGCCTGGGTGATGTAAGGCAAAAGATGGCAAAAACAGAAGAGGAAGGTGCTGTTGGAGGAGATGTGGAGGAGGATGACAAGGGTGAGGAGAAAGTGGTAAACCCTCCAGTAGGTGATGCTCAAGACTTTCTGCAATGGCTATGTATACAGCAGGTTGCCCTTGAAAAACAGAGAGAAAGAGACAATCAGCGGAATGAGGTCAAATGGGCAGACACCCCATGGGATATCCAAGCTTTGGGTACAGGGTGACCTCCTATGGCTACTGATGGTCAAAAAGATATAAAATTAACTAAACTTTCTGAAACTGATGATACTGAGACATACACACACACATATATATAAACAACTTCTGAACACATTGCTCGGGCTTGTAACTGGCCTAGAAGCCAATGGGTTATTTGATTAGCACCCTACCTGACTGGTAAAGCCCAGCTTACATATGGACATATTGATAGTGGGTTGAGTGACAATTATGATACTGTGAAGGAGGCAATTCTAAAATGGTATGACATTTTTCTAGAGACTTATCATCAATGGTTTAGGACTTTGAAATTCCAAACAACAGATACACCACAGGAAGCATATACAAGACTGAAAGACTTATGTGGAAAATGGCTATGCCCAGGGACCAGTACCAAGGAACAAATGCTGGAGACTGTTGTCTTAGAGCAGTTTGTAAGATTTCTACCCCAAATTGTTCAAATGTGGGTTAAGGAACATGGCCCTGAAACAGCTGTAAAAGTTGTTAGTCTAGCGGATGACTACCTAGCTGCAAGGCCTCTTCAACAGAAAGGATACACAGGTTCCAGTACAGCCTCATCCATGGTAAGAAATTATACTCTTTTAAATAATACTACTATTGATGGTTTGAAAAGTATGAGAACTGTCCAGCCATTTAATGCAGATATTATTTGCCATATTTGTCAAGATAAAGGTCATATCGCACGTTTCTGCCCCAAGAAAAAAGACAGTTCCCACAGATTTGGCCCTTGCTAACTAGGAACAACATATTACTACTGTTTCTGTGAATGGACAAGAGATGGCTGGCCTACTTGATTCTGGAAGTTGTCAGACTTTAGTAAAGTCCAGTGTAATATCTGATACCCTAAGACGTAAGGCAGCAATGGGGGTCACTTGTATTCATGGTCATACCCACTACTATCCTTTGGGAAATGTAAACCTACAAATACAATGGATTAGTAAACAAATGCCTGTTGGACTCATTCCACATTTGCCAGTGCTGGTCATAATTGGTCATGACCATCCCGACTTTGAGACATTATTGGCGGAAGCTACCCCCTTGGGAACTGTTACTACTAGAGCACAACATAAACATACCCAGGATATAGAGCAATTGTTTCCTTTTACTGATACACTCTGTGACTTACCAGGGAAAACATGCAAAACCAAATGGGAGAAGCATCTGGGTAAGGCCAATGGAAACAATCTCATATAGACTCATATGAACAAAAACTTGTGGACAATAAACTTATGAGGGACATACAGAAAGGGGATTTTGGGGCAGAACAGTTAAAGGATTGTTCATTTAAACCTTTTTTCCCTACTGGTGGGGAATGACAATGGGACTGGACCTAGATTTGTGTTACAGAAAAGGCTGTTATATAGGGAATGCACTAAGCCTACCACTGGGGAGATGGTTTCACAATTGATGGTCCCAGAGTCTTAAGAGCACACCTGTTATACGTAGTCCACAATATCCCTTTAGGTGGTCATGAAGGGGTGGAATGTACCTTAAATAGGTTATTATATTGTTTTTTTCTGGCCAGGAATACATAAGCATTTAACAGATTATTGCAAGTCCTGTGTTCATTGCCAAAAGGTATCACCTATAACCAGAAAGGATAGAGTGCCCTTACAACCCCTACCCTTGATGTCCATCCCATTTCAATGTATTACAATGGATATAGTTGGTTCTCTTCCAAAAAGCTCGAGAAGGAATCATTTCATATTAGTGATATGTGATTATACAACCAAATATCCTGAAGCGATTCCCTCACAGACCATTACAGCCCCAAAAATAGCTGACAAACTTGGAAAGATTTTTAGTAGGGTGGGTATTCCAAGGGAAATACTAACAAATCATGGTAGTAACTTCTGCTCTTAACTGTTACAACAACTGTACCATTCCTTAGAAATCCATGCCATCCATAACTCCCCTTACCATCCACAGACAGACGGCCTGGTTGAACGGTTCAACCAGACCCTAAAATGGATGCTTTAGAAATTTACACAGGATGAAGGTAAACATTGGGATCAATATTTATCATATTTCATGTTCGCTTATAGAGAAGTACCACAAGTATCCATGGGATTCTCCCCTTTCAAGATGTTGTATGGCAAGAATCCCAGAGGTTTACTGGATGTTTTGAAAGAAACTTGGGAGGATGGGAAACAAACTACTATGCCTGAGACTATGTTAGAATATGTCACAAAGTTAGGAGAAAAACTGATACAGTATGTACATAAAGCACATCAGCATGGGCTGCATAAACAGCAATACCAGAAAGATAGTTTTGATCAAGGGGTAGGGAACAAATCATTTCAACTGGGAGATAGAGTTTTGTTGTTATTACCTTGTAGTGACAATAAACGTCACATAAAATGGCAATGACCATATACTATCACCAGAAAACTTGGATCCATCAATTATGAAATAGCACTCCCTGACAAATGTGTTAAAAGCAGGATCTACCATGCTAACTTGTTAAAAAATGGCATGAAAGACCCCAGTCTTCTTTGTATGTTCACCCAGAAGTAGGTCAAAATAAGATGGAACTTGCTTATAAGTGGTTAGAAAGCAAAACTGGATATTCAGATGTTAAAATAACCCTACCTTGCAACCTGAGATAAGAAGGGAGTTAGATAATTTATTACACCCCTTTTGTCATTCTTTTACAGCAACTCCTGGAAGGATTTTGGATGTAGAACATCATATTAAAGTAGGGCCAGCACCACCTATTAGACAAAAATCCTATCGGTTGCCAGAAAGTGTGCAAGAAGGGGTAGTGGGTGAGATCAAGCATATGATACAATTGGGGGTAATACAACTATCCAACAGTGCATGGAGTTTTCCCATAGTTGTGGTTAATAAAAAAGAAAGGGAAGTACGAGTTTATCTTGATTTTTGAAAATTAAACAAAGTATCCAAATTTGATGGGTACCCTATGCCTCATATCAATGATATAATCGATCAGTTAGGCAACGCTCAGTACATCAGTACATTAGATTTATCAAAAGGATACTGGAAAATTCCATTGATATGGAATCAAGAGAGAAGACTGCTTTTCGTACTCCTCTGGGCCTCTTTCAGTTCACCACAATGCCATTTGGACTTCATGGGGCCCCTATCATTTTCCAAAGATGCATGGACATGATTTTAAGACCTCATCTAGACTATGCTGCAGCATATCTGGATGATGTCATCATCTTTAGTCCCTCTTAGAATGACCATTTAAAGCACTTAAAAGAGGTACTTACTGCTGTAACCAATGCTGGCTTAACCATCAGTCCTGCTAAATCCTCTCTTGCCATGCAAGTAACAAGATATTTAGGATTTATAATAGGAAATGGCAAAGTAGAGCCTGCAATCAGTAAGATTGATGCAATAGTTCAAAGTGAAAGGCCCTTGAAAAAAGACATGTAAGAACTTTCCTAGGTCTGGTTGGCTAGTATGGAAGATTCATACCAAACATTTCTGAATTAGCGAGCCCTTTAACTGAGTTGACCAAGAAAGCAAAAGCAGAAAAAGTACAGTGGACACCTCAGTGTGAAGAGACATTTTGTACTTTAAAGGCTAACCTTTGTTCATACCCTATATTGCATAGTCCTGATTTTACACCTCCTTTCATGGTACAGACTGATGCTTCAAATCATGGGATTGGAGCAGTTTTATCACAACTAGATGGTGAGGAAGAACACCCAGTGCTTTTCATCAGCGCAATCTACATGAAAGAGAAACCAAATATTCAACTATTGAAAAGGAATGTCTGGCCATATGCTGGGCAGTCAAAGCTTTAAAGTTCTATTTATGAGGAGGGGAATTTGGGGTTATTACAGACCATAATCCATTATGTTGGATTAATGTGATGAAAGATAAGAACCCCCACATTATGCGGTGGTGTCTAGCTCTCCAACCTTATCGGTTTACAGTGTTCCATTGTTCAGGAAAGGGAAATTGTAATGCTGACTACATGTCTCATTTTGGAAGTGATTCCACTATGCAGATATTATAAGACCCCAGGGTAAAGTAGAAAATAACTGAGTTACATATAGGTTATTAGCCTTACATCTTCAATTTGGAAGGTGTGTTGTTTTTCTTTAAGGGACCCCGTGGTGCAGCTTTGTGAGTGGGAAGGCTGAAGCTCCATCTCTCCTTGTGAGAGATCTGAATAAGGACTTGTGTTCAGGTATTTGGGTATAAAAACAATGTAAGGTATTTTTCACTGTTTTTGTCTAAGGCAGGGAGGAGTGTGATGATGATGCCACATGCAGGGATATTTCTGTTTCTTTCTTCCCTCTTTTTAAAGTCTGTTGCAACAGCACTATTCTGTCCTACTCTTTTGCTTTACTATTTTGCCAATACCTTTACAGGAAGGCGACCTGTAAATAGGTCTCTTGTCTATCCCTGTTTAAAATTATTAATTCTCTGTATGTCAGCATTTTATTTACTTCCTGTTCTTAAGCACAGCAGTTAATTACTGGGCTCTTTAAAAATATGGAAGCCATTGTTGTTATGTGCACTCCATCATGAAAAAGGGTGTAATGTAACCACAGCAAGTCTAAACAGCCCTGTTAATGCCTTTTTTGGTTTGGGAGGTTTCAAGTAGTGTTAGAACCAGCTTATTTGCCGTATGAAGGTTAAAAATAGGGGAGACAGGTTTTAGGTTTCAATGGTTTGTTGGGCATACAAGGTTCAGAATCCATTATCAACACTATGTACCTTTAATTCAGGTGCAGCGCCTGCTTAACACTCATAGTGTGCATAAAACTGATGAAACTGCAAACCACAATGTTGTTTGTTTCATTAAATGTTAGCTCTATTCTATTTTATTTCAGTTTGTTAGACAGGTATTAGATTTTTGCTTACCTAAATTTCACCAATGTCTCTAGGTTGATATATCTTCCAAGTCTTGAGGCAGGCTTGTGTCTGAGTATGTCTTCTTGCTCTTTAGAGCCAGCCGGCCCATTTTCCGTTACCTTTATGGACAGGTAAGGGGGGATGGAGTTTGCAACAAGACCTATCACTAATTTTTGTTTTAAAGCATTGTTTTTAGGTCATGTTGTTACTGAACAAATATTAATAAAAGTACTAAGGAAATGAGGGACTTGAATGTGAAATATTGCAGCAGAACTATGAATTTTGTTGTTTGTATTAAAAGGGGTGGAGCTAAATGTATCACATGCTTGTCCAAGGTATAAAAGGAAATTGCTTCATTTTCTAAGTAGAGACTGAAGGCATAAGTCATGTATTGTCCTGCCAGTGGTAACTCTAGCTGATTTCTAGTGTTAGTGTTTCATTTTATGCCTTCTTATATTCTTTTGTTTAATTTTGCCATAATAAGGATGCCTTTTATCATATGTTTCTGTTACATTTATGCCTGAACAATGAATAAAATTATTGGAATAACAAAAAGCTGAGGTCTTTGGTGTCCTCCTTCTATCGTACATCCTCACAGGACTATATGGATATTACTGTCAGTCTGGATTACATCTCAATAAACATGGTAGTCAAAATCTTGGAATTAAATTAAGAAGCTACATTAACACATTTTTAAGCTAAATGTAAAGGGGAGAGGTAGCACATTAATTCAGGATAACACCGAAATGATGAATGGACCAATCCATCCTTTTCAGAAAACAAAGAAAATGTTAAGAATTCTTTCATTAAATGCTAGAAGCCTTACTCTACTAAAAATATCAGGCTATTCTTCTCAGACAAAATATAGGCATATGTTCAGTATGTGAAACTTGGTGGGACAAAAAAATGGCATGGGCTAAAAAATATTCAAATTACCAGATATTCTATATAGATCAAACAGAGAAGAAGGGAGGTGGTGTTGCAATCTTTATTAAAAATGGCATAGAATGCATTGTTATATACCATGTAAGCACCTCTTGCTCATCGTATGAGTCACTTTGGATCAGTATATATGGTAAACATAAGAAAAAATTAAATATAGCAGTATATTATAGACCACCTAATACCATTGGGAGTACAGATGTTAACATTAGAGAGGAATTGAGAAACATGGCATGAAAGGGTGACACAGTCAACACGGGTGACTTTAACTTCTCTATTATCAACTGGGGCAACATGGAAACTTTATCTGGGGGTGACAAATGATTTGCAGACTTTCTGTTAGAATCAGGATTGGAACAAATGGTTAAGGAACCAACTAGGGGTCAGAATATACTTATCTGGTTATAAATCATGTTGCATATATTTTAAAGGATATTAAGGTTAAGGATCCCTTAAGTACTTCAGACTACTGCATTGTAGAATATTCACTATACTTCGGTACCAGGAATACTCAGGAAAAAAACATTATTAGAAATTATAATAAAGCAAATTTTTCCACAAATGAATGAAGAACTGAAGAAGAGAGACTGGAGAAGAGATTTTAACTCCAAGACACACAGAGGAAATGTGGGTTATTCTGAAAACAAAACTACTGGATTTAGAAGCTAAATATGTACCAACTAGACAGTTATATAATAAAAAAGGCAAGAGTCCAGTGTGGTGTACTAGGAAGGTATTACATCAGATTAAAAGAAAGAAAGAGGCTTACATAAAAATGAAAAAGAAAACAGTTGCCTAAAACACAGCTAGTTATAAGGCAGAACTTAAAAAAGTAAAATTTCTTATAAAATCCAAAAGAAAGAAAACTGGAATTTAGGTTAGTCCATGTTAAGGACAATAATAAAATATTTTATTCATACATCAATAGTTTTAAATACTGTTGGCAATTCTATCGGTCCAGTACTTTCAGAGGGAATAGAAATAAAGGACACTGATGACATGACAAAAGCATTTAACAAATATTTTCATGAGATGTACAACACAGAACCTCAGATTAAACACAGAGAAACAACAGAACTGGATGCACCATCAGAGAATTTTTTTTCCAGCACAGATGTCATTAAACTATTAGATGGATTAAAACCTAATAAATCTTTTGGACCACATCTATTACATCCCAGAATGCTATGCAAGCTTAAAGCTCTAGTCGTAGATCCATTGACATGCATCTATAACAGATCTTTTGCACAGGGAGAAATTCCAACTGATTGGAGGAAGGCGATAGTGATGCCTCTATTTAAAAAGGGAGACAGGAAATTAATGGCCAGTTATAGGCCTATCAACTTGACAGCAATACTGTGTAAAACTGGGGAGAAATTACTTAAAAACAAACCTGAACAGAATATGTTAGAATTAAACATCCAAGATGCATCTCAGTATGGATTTAAAAAAAAAACAGAGCCAGCATAACTAATAAGCGTTGCTTTTACAAACAAGTCAATAAACACATAAATGAAGGTAGCTTGGTTGATATCATTTACCTTGAATTTCAAAAAGCATTTGATAAGGTCCCACATTCAATATTAATAAGCAAGATGGAAATGATGGGATTAGATACAAGAAGAACAAAATGGATTAATAATTGGTTGAGTTGTAGATCTCAAGTGGTACGTATAAAGGGTGTTATGCCAAATGAGGGTGCCGTGATGACCGGGGTTCCCAACGGGTCTGTTTTGGGCCCTTTGCTGTTTTCACTTTTTATTAGTGACATAGATGAGAATATTAATAGTCACACAGTGAAATTTGCAGATGATATCAAATTAGGGGGAACAGTTACAACCATCGAAACAGATGTAACCTATCCCATGACCTACTTAAAATTCAACAATGGGCACTAAATAATAAAATGGTGTTTGGCATCGAAAAGTGCCCATTGGTTCATTTGGGAAAAAACAACTCCATGTATATTATTTAAATAACAGTCAAATCAAACAGGTAGAGACAGAAAGGGATCTGGGAATACATATAGATAAGGATTTAAAGTTTAGTACTCATGCTAAAATTAGTTCATAAAAACAATTTTCTGATACATTGTTTTAAAAAATCTTTCCTGTCCAGAAGCAGGAATTGCATTATACAGTACCAGTTTACAAAACTTATATAAGACTCCACCTGGATTATTGCATGCAGTTGTGGAGCCCTTATTTGAGGAGTGATGTTGGTAGAGTGGAAACATATAAACAAAGTAACACAGAAGTTGATGGCAGATAAGTACTGCAAGGCCCATCCAGTCTGCCTATTTTTTTTAACCGTATGAATGTGCCATAGGCGTTTACTCTGTCAAAAGGTACAGAGACGGATTATAAAGATGGTCTCTGGCTACAACACTTGCCTTATGAGGACAGGATTAAGACACTGGGGCTATTCTCACTAGAACAAATGCATGTACAAGGTGACCTATTAATGATGTATAAAATCCTGCAGAATACTGAATTAATGATGAAATGGGGATCAAGATACAGACAAAACCTCCTGAACTAATATTACATAAGATGCAGATCCTATTAGACAATACTAAAAAGAATGAGACAATGGGAGACTATCTTCCTTTGTATAGAGAACAGATAGACTGTGGAATGCATGCATTGCCTAAAGCTGTAGTATACAGCAATAATATGGAGTTGTTCAAGAAGAGACTAGATAACTATATACTCAAGAATGAGAGGAAGTGAGCCCACTTTTGTGGGTGGACAGTCTCAATGGGCACTATTGGCATCCTTCTGTCCATCAATCCTAGTATGAATCAATTATAACAGATTTTGCCTGACAATCAATCCAACTGCTGAATAGTGGGGGATACTAAACTGGAGTTTAAACTTTTTTTTCAGAAATTGGGAATGTCTGAAGTTCAGCATGATTATTTAAAATAATTATTATTACTGAAAAAAAAATATGGGCTTTAATTTCAGAAAGGTATTTATTGCAATTTCAAAATACTGATAAAATAAGTACAGTTAAAGCAGACATGAAAAGCTACAATATAACCTGGCTTCACCTCTTCTACCTGAACAGAAGTTTGGGGCACAAATATGCCTCATTTGAATTATTTTTGCTGTTTAAAGCGTATTAATAAAAGATGTTTTTCTGAATTAATGGAATCACATAGGAGTCTTATCTCAGGACAACAGGAAAAGGTCTCGGTGGTCAATTCTCATGTTAAGACCTTTTTTCATGTCACTTAGAAAGACCTAAGGGAAAGGGGGAGCTCTGTGTATCAATACAATGTTCAACTTTGGAATCACAGCTGGTGGAGGCTTTGATTAGGAATATTATGCCTGAGGAAGTGAAGCAAGCAGTGAAGTCTCTTCTCTCAGAGACAGCTCCTGGGAAAGATGGGTTGTGTATTGAATTCTATAAAATGATGCTTGATTATTTTGCTCAAGATTTAGCTGATTTATTTAATGAATGTCTTATTTCAGGTAATTTACCAAATAGCATGTGTGAAGCTGTTCTGGTCTTTATTCATAAGAAAGGTCCTAAAATTAAGTTGAGTAATTGGAGGCAAATTAATCTTCTAAATGTAGATTTTAAGAGTTTATTGAAAATTGAATGGATGAGATTGAGTCTTATATTAGAACACAGCATTGAATCATCACAGTAAAAGAGGTTTCAAATGGAAAAATCCAGGATCACATATTTCATATACTAGGTATCATATACTAGGTAGCAAAGGAGTGAGAGTAGGCTAGTTGCCCAGGTTGGCTCCTATCATTCACCCATAATGTAATAATATTGTGACCCCTTAGAATGTATTTATCTTGATTAGATTTGAATTCATCTTTGTTTTTACTAATAACAATTTCCTCTGGTAATTTGTTCCAGGGGTTAACTATATGTTGAATATAGAAGCCGATCCTCATAGTAATATTATTTTTTGTGGTTTCAGTTACAATGGGTGACCTCTAGAGCCCAAACTATCATTCCTAAACTGCAAATGTAGCTCAGTAATTAGGCACGGGTCCTGCATGATGTCATAATACATCAGCAGGTCACAACTTTTTCCTTCTTGTCTCGAGGGATATTAGATTGAGATGTTGAAGTCGATTAAGATAGCAATCATACCTTATATTATTGATCATTTAAGTCTCATGGTGTTGGATCTTCTCTAAATTATCTACCTCTCTCCTTGTTAAAGGATTCCATGTTTGGCAGGCATAATCTAAAATAAGCCTAACATATGCCCTATACAGAGGCATTATAACCTCAGCTCTTCTACTTATGAAATCACGTTTTATGTCCAAAGCACTCTATTGACTTTAACAATTATTGTGGTGCACTGGTCTGCAGAATCACATTTTTTTTGTTGAAAATGACTCCTAGATTACATAGTGGGGAACACCATTAGAAACACTACCAGTATTTGAGAAGTAACCATTGATGCAAACTTTCTGACTCCTATTACCTAGCCAAGAGTATTTATAGTAAATGCATCTATTTTCTTGATGATTGCCCAGTGAGGGACAGAAGCAAAGGCCTTTGGAAAGTCTAGGTAAATGCAATCCAGAGGATGCCTATTATCTAAAGCATGGGATTTTTTTTTCATAAAAACACAATAAGTTAGTAACACAAGACCTACCAGTGGAAAAGCCATGTTGCTTCCAATCTATTTGTTTATATTGCATAAGTTATTTATTATTCTTTCCTTAATAATGGCTTCTAATAGCTTACCAAAGACAGATATTAAACTTATAAAGTAACAATTTGTACATCCATTTCTATTACCTTTTTAATAAATGGTTACAACTGTAGCAACCAGCAAATCACTTGGGACAACACTGTTGTTAATAGACACTCTAAATAAATATTTAAGTGAAGTAGCAACACCTGGTGATAATATTTTTAGTATTTTGCTAGGTATTAGGTCAGTGCTAGGGGCCCTGTGATTTTTTAAATTGTCAATATTCGTGATAATGTCATGCTTGGAGATTTCAATGAACTCAATTTCCACATGGGGGAATTCATCTGGGAGAGAATGAGACTTGTAAAAGACTGAACAAAAACAGTTGTTGAAAATATTAGCCATTTTGACTTGGTCAATTACCAATTTATTATCCTTACAAATAGAACTGAGTTTGTTATTTGTATTTTTTAACAAATTTATATAACAATAGAAGTCTTTCATATTGTACTTGTTGGAATTATTAGTCATGTTCAGTTCCATTTTGCATTTTGCTTTCTTGATTTATTTTACTTTTACAGTTTTTTTTATTTTTAGTTTTGTAATTATTTCAAGCAATATCTGTTTTTTTGTTGAACATATAATGTGGATAGATAGATAGATAGATAGATAGATAGATAGATAGATAGATAGATAGATAGATAGATAGATAAAAAACTGTTTTTGTACACCATAATTAAGCCATCTGGGTTTGAAAGCACAGCAATTATATTTCCTTATTTTTTATGTGTTTATCACGAAGGGAAAGTATAGATGTTTTGTTTTTAGTCCATATTTTGTCAACCATTTTTTTCTTTAGTTCTATTTCCCAGTCTAACTTTTTAAACTCATATATAATTTTACCAGTGTCTGCAGTTTGATATAAATAGATTTCTCGACACCCCAAAGGTTTTGTATAGTTTTCAGCCATCTGAAAGGTCATTGATCCCTAGGGGCATAGCAGCAGAGCAATTGATGATGTTTATTGCATCAGAGCTGAGAACAATGTCAATAATTTTGTATTCTCTAGTTGGAGAATTAACATGCTGGGTTAGGTTTAACCCCATGTGTAACCTATAAAATTTCTTTTTATGCTTATAAGTTGCACACTTAGTGCTCCAGTTGATGTCACTGTGGTTTAAATCCCCCCAAAATAGAACATCTCCAGAGTCACATGCCTGCTGTAATTCATAGTTTTTCACTTTGTTTACTGAGTGGTTTGCATTTAGGGGTCGGTAACACAGGCTGAACAATTTACTCTTACTAGTATTATTAACTAATTTAAGCTACATGGTTTCAGTGGTACACTGCTGTTAATTTATTTTGTCTGAAATGTTAACAACAGCTATTCTTTCTGATGTGTACACAGCAATACCACCCCATCTTTAGTTTACTCTCTCTAGATGAAAAAGTTGATATCCATCTAATATTTTACCCCAGGTGTCTGCCATAGACCACATGTTTCAGTAATAAAAACTATTGCAATGTTGTCTTCTATGAGAACCTTGGAGTCAATGTCCTCCCATTTATTGTTCAAACTTCTAGCACTGTATGTATAACAAGTAATCCTTTTTGGTGGTTTATTTTGCTGCTTTGGGAGGTCTTTTCTTCTATTATTATTCAGACTATGGTTTATCCCTCCCCCCCTTCCTAATTAGTTAAAATTTTCTTTGCGTACTTTTTTATTGATTAATTTTCTCAAGGTATTGGATCTTAATTGGTTAAGGTGGATACCATCTTTAGCATACAAATAAGACTTTCCTTCAAATGCGTCCCAAGTATTTACAAATGCCATACCATCTCTAAATCACCAGTTTTGTAGTCTTGTATTAATACTTTCAATGATTTTATTTTTTTCTGGATTTCCTTTATTAACTGGCAGGATTCCAGATATAACTGCTATCCCACCTTTGCTTATAATGCTCTTCCCGATTAAAAGTATGTCCATTAGATAACCTTTTCATGGTCTTTGCCAACAGTATTTATGCCTATGTGAACAGCCACAGTGGGACTGGTCCCACAGCTTTCCAACTTTCTAAGGAGACATTTAATAATATCACCAGTTTTTACTCCTGGGAGGCACGTCACAGTTCTGTTTTCTTTGTTTGTACCACAAATTGTTGTGTCACACCTCCTGAGTATTGAATCACCAATCACCAACACTGAAGATTTAGTATTTTCAGACACAGGATTGGTTGTTGTCACATTTTCTGATACTGATTCCTCTATTTGAAATACAGTAAATCTGTCATTTAGAGGTAGTTCTCCTTTTATCAACTCTGTACATGTTTCCTTTTTTATTGTAAGGAACCTGAAGCCATACATTTTCATTGGAGCTATTTATCTAATTTCTTTCTTTTTTGCTCACATTTTATTCACTTCCATCTGGTTCAGAGTCATCAGCCACTTCTCTGACCCTTTTTTGTTTCTATTTTTATTAGAAGTATATGTTGTTTCAGCCAAGGTCTTAGTTTCTGTCTCTAGGCTTTTCACAGACTTTTCAATATTAATTATTTCAGTTGCATTTGCAAAGTTACAATTTTAATGTCCTTATTTCATTATCTTATTCCTGATTTTCAATGCATTTATTGCAAAAAAAAATGTTTGGTTCGTCCCTCAAACTTTTTTCGCTGTACATATAGTGGGATACACATTTTAAGATTGACCCACCTTTGTGAAGAGTGCTAAGTGCCTCCTTTGAAGGTTGCATTTTGTAATTCCAAAATGGGCAATCAATAGGGGTGGACAAAATTTTGGATTTTGATTCTGTGAAACATTCACAGAATTCTGTGATTTTTGCAGAATTCTACCAGAGATTCACCTTTGGCAAAATCCATACTTTTTGTGGAATTCTCACCTGATGTGTGTACTAATGAAGTGTACTCTGTAAAATCTGTGCCGTACTACTGAAAGTAATTATAAAAAAAAAAACTGTTCACAGGTGTAATTCACAAAAATATATTCCACAAGCTATGTAGTCATGTGATTCCATTAATTTAGGCAGGAATTGAATTGGCAAAATTTTGTTTCTTACAGTTCCTCTCTCTTTCTTTAGTGATACTGTCCCACTTGTCCATAGTTAAATTTTATGTGGTATAATTCCAAACTGTAATTTACTGTAATTTTGTCAAAAATTCTGCATTATGTCCCAAAAGTCTACCATTCACTAACATTTTCTGTGGAACACTACAAAAAAAATTCCATGAGCAATGCTATCACCTAACCTTTTTTTGATTGGGTGGGAATGTATGTGTCAAGGGGTTAGTTGCTATAGCAATCCAACCTCCTCTTTCTGTCCATTGTCTGCTCCGCCTACTGCTCTGTGCAGTTCTTGAGAGGTTGTTGAAATGGCAAGTTCTGCTACTCTATTCTGTCTGCAATTTCTGCATTCATACTAGGGTTTAAAACACTGATTTTGATATTCTTTCATAGAAATACTGTCAAAGTGCTGAAATAGTTTTCTTGTATCCTCCTACAACAACATTTAAATCTGATATATTAAATTAATTGAAATAGTTAATGTTTTCTTTGCAAATTTTAAATCACCAAATTGCAAATGGTAGGTGGGAAGAAAGCTGGTAGAGTATGTGGGGGACATGGTGGTAAAGTTGGACTCATGATGCATACTTCTAGAGCTCCCGGTGTGCTTGGCCGTGGAGATTGTGGTACAGGTGGTTCGGCCAGCAGCAATACTATAGGCCCTGGCAGCAGCAATGTAGTGGGTTCTGGAAGTAGCAGTTCAGTTGCAAAACTGTCAATGCAGGGCCAGACTTCTTCTTGTGGTATATCTAAGGCTGGCATCAGCATTAATTCAGTTTCTGGATCAACAGGTAATATCAGCAGTGGTAATAAAAATAAAAAAAGGAATAATGATGATGATGATGCAGCAGCACAGTTCTGTGACAGGAGGGACAACATAAATCTGCTCTTGATGTGGCAGCATTGCTGCTTGAGTCTCAGGAGGTGATTGGATCTGATATAGAATTTTAGTGTGTCAGTAGTAGCACTCATTCTAATATTGAGGATGAAGTACCTGCAGACAAGGTGGTTGATCAAAGTGTTGGTGGGAGTGCTGTGCAGAATGTTCAAATTCCGGTGGAAAGAAATTTCATGGAATTTTCAAAATTCTGCTGAAATTCTGCTGAATTTCACTGGAAATGGAATGGCAGAATTCCATGGCAGAATATGTGGAATGAGTTCTTCCACAACATTACTGTGGGGTTTTATTCCGCAGATCTCAACATTTTCTGCAGAAATAGTTGCAGTATGATTTTACATGGAAAAAAGCTGTTCTGCAGAATATTATTCTGTAGCTCTCAATATTTTCCACAGAAATGGTTGTGGAATGATTTTCCGTGGAAAAAATACTTTTGCATGGAATACAGCAGGTGGAATTCCTCAGAAGAACCAGTGAAATTCCAGCAGAAATTCCACCAGTGGAATGGTCATTCCATGCTAATTTCACCAGTGGAATTCTGCATTCTGCACAGCATTAGTTGGTGGTGATGTCAATGGTGTTTATGAATCAGGTGTTACTGTTAATGAAGGAGTAGGGGTGATGGGTTTTGAGGACAGGAACATAGAGCACATACCACACAGTGAAACTGATAGTGTTAGTGTTGAGGAGGTTGGTGGTGGAGATGATGACCCTGTTACGGACCCTGATTACCATCCTCCCCATGTTCCACTTAAGGTTATCCCTACTACTGCCCTGAATTTTAAAAGTTTTCCAGTGTCCATCATAAAAGACATGACTGATCACCAACCATTTCTAGATATTATTGATGCTAGTGTTCAGCCAAAGCAGCAGCAGAAACAACTGCAGGCTCAACAGCAGGAGTAGGAGCTAGTCCGCCCCAATCCAATGTCTTCTTCTCCATCCAAGAAACCTCACTGAAAGGGCAACACTCTTGTGTGGGATTTCTTTGTAGTGGAAGAGACTGATGAAAGCACAGAGATTTGCCAGATATGCAAATCTAAAGTTAGCAGAGGCAAACCAGGTTCACACTTAGGAACAGCATGTATGCATTCCCATCTACAAACCAAGCACACCATCTGATGGCAGCAGCATAAAAAGCAGCCATCAAATGTTCCAAACCACTCTGTTCCCATAGGAGAGTACTTAGAACATGATGAAATGTCTTTTCCCCCCCAATATAATTTTCACACCCAAGCAAGCTGAAATATTTAGTTGCTCATCATCCTCAGCTTCCTCTGCATCATTCTTTTCTGAATGCTGTCAGCATAGTAACATGTCACCTACTCCTGTAGTCTCAGTTAGCCACAACAAACTTACAGTTGCTAAGCAGGTTGTAAGCTTAAGACAAACCAACATTAAAGAGGTACTGAGCAAGTATTCAGAGTATCACTGTAATCACCATGTCAGCAGATAGTTCAATGCAGCAGTGTCAGAAATGCTTGTGACCTATCTGCTTCCTTATTCTTTTGTTGAGAAACCAGGGTTCTTACAGCTAATGAGGAAAGCTGTACCAAAATACCAAGTACCTATCCAAATGTATTTTTCCATGGAAGCAGTGCCTGAGCTGTACACATCCTTTGCTGCATTGCTTCCCATGCTTTATCTCACTCTGCTGTCAGCACTGTACATCTGACTACAGATATATGAACCAGTAAGATTTATGTGTGTTACTGTACATTGAGCACACATCCCTGGTGTTTGTGCAACATCATCATGACTGTCCAATGACTGCTGTTTAAGAACAGAATATGGTGGTAGTTGCAGTGTTTATCAGCACGCTACATTTAGCATGCAGAGTATGCATACTTCCCACACAGCAACCAAAATATTAGAATGGATAAATGAGACCATTGATCAATGGCTAAAACCACATGCTTTGGTAGCATCTTTTTTACCAGTGATAATGGTGCTAATGTTGTCAAAGCCATCAATGATGGTGGATTTAAGTTTGTTTTGCACATGTTCTGAACATACAATTGTGTATGAGTTTTTAAAACATGAGGCAGTGGATAGCATGCTGTCCATCAGCCATAAAATCTGCAGCCACCTCAGCAAATCATCAAAGGCTCACTCTGACCTCAATGCTCTTCAGCAGTCCTCAGCACCACTTAAAACAGGATGTTTCCACCAGGTGGAACTCAACACTATACATGGTGGAGCAGCTTTTAGAACAGTATAAGCCCATCAATTTTGTGATGCAGCTCCGTGACCCGGTGACTCAAAATGCCATGTCCCTTACACCATCTCAATGGAGGCTAATAGATAGTGTAATTCGGATACTGTGTCCATCTAAGCATGCCACTCAGACTGTTAGTGCTGAAAATGCTTGTCTTAGTCAAGTAGTACCCTTGCTCCTGGTATTAAAACAAGCATTATTTAATATCTGTGAGCAATCTGATGCAGCTGCAGATGAAGCTGGTGCTCATATTATTGATCACAAGACTGACCTTTTAGACAGTGATTAACATGTCTGCCATATCAGTCAGTGAGATTCATACTTGATGGCCATCTTACTTGATCCACAATAAAAACATGGCATTGCAGCACTTCTGTCTGGGGGCAGTGCTGGTGTGGACCTCTGTTTACTGAAACTGCCTGAAAAAGTTCACAACAACATGCTGAAGACAGGTGACAGTAAAAATGAGAAAAAGAGTCAATTACAGATATGTGCAGCACAATCCATGGCCTCAAAGTCCTCCTCTTCATCTTCCACATCCTCCAATCCATTGTGGTCTATACTTATTTTTTTTATTTTAGTCTTTGGTAACCGGGTAAGGCCCACTAGGCACAAGTGCCTGTTTTCAGGGGCAACCAGGGAGCACTGGGCTGTTAAGTGACTTGCTCAGAGTCACACAGTATACAAGTGGAGGTTGTGAGAATCAAACCAAGGTCTGGTCTGCTTCTTACTTAAACAGGTGTGAGTTTGTTCCTGTCAACACCACAACTACAGCAGTCAACTACAGGTGTCAGCTGCTAATATGGTCACAACTTATATAGATGATACAGACAGGTTGGTGTGGACAAGGTGTGGCATATTAGCAAAATTTGGTGGCAGTGTGACCCACTCTGGATTCTGTTGCAATGGAATTTTTAACATACCCTGGTTCCAGTGTAACATACGAAAGGGTGTTTAGTGCTGCAGATGCCATTGTGTCTAAGTGTTGCACCTTCTTGTCTGACTCCAATGTAAAAAGGCTGACATACATCGCACCGGAAAACAGTCTTCTGATTTCTCAGTTGTTCACTCCAAATGGTCACCGCCAACCATGTTAGGAAGATCTCCAAGAAAATTATGTCCTGTAGCAGGTCCCTATTTCCCACTGTATCAGCTACCTCTCCGATATCCATTCACCCTTAAAATATGCCTCCATCCCCAACGCCCCTGCTGCGTCCTTGTATAGCTCTAAATCAGAACTGAATAACCAATCTTCCTAACAAAATGTGACCATGTTGTAATGCTGAAGAAACTGCTCCTAGACCTCTAAATCCTGGTGTATGCCTTTTGAAATATCCATCCAATGATGTGGCAGCTTTGCCCTAGCCGTGAACCTAGCCAACCTGCAGGTGAACACTCTCTCCACTGTAACTGCCTGCATGCAAAGTTTAAATGACCAATAATTATTGCACTAGTGACAGTTGTACCCTCCATCTACTCTTCATCCACTTGATCAGTTCTTCTAACTTTGCTACCTTATTGACTAGAAGTATGAATACCCAGTCCTCTGCATCCACCTCAATCCATCTCCTGAAAGTCTCACAGCATCTCTGCTGCCCATTCCTTCCCTGGCCTATCTGCAAAAAGTAATCTAAATAGTGGGTTTCTGCTTCATGTCCATATTTGTCCATGAATACCCATTGAAGTCAGATACTAAATGACTCAAAATTGGTGCATGCCACCAAACACCCCAGTGGCATTACCTTGTCAAAGTAATACTCCTCCCTTAATTTAAAATCTAGGGGATCCCAATCCTCTACCCTCATTGGCAGCAAAAGGTGTCTTCTATGTCAGTCTTTGCCAGCCACACCTCTTTTACTGCTCTACTCATTTCTACCATCCTGATACAGTGTGGCGTATCACACCACCCTTTGCCCATCCAAAATCACATCATTAACTGATTCCCCCTCCATATAGGACAAGTGGTGAATCAGCAGATACTCCTCTGGTTGCTTTTTGGGTACTTAACCCAGAGGTGACACCCTGAGCTCGTGAAAAGTGGGTGCTTTAAATGGATCATCGACATTGACCTCTGCTACCTCCTTCTTCATTTTCCTCTGGATCACCTCCTCCTTCCCTTTCACTGATCCTAGATTGCTTGCCTTCATAACCTTCCTTCTTCCTTTGTAGCATAGGCTAAACCCCTCCTTAAAGCCATCCCTCACTATGCGCCCAGCCTCCCTATCCATATAACCCTGAGTCCATTCCATCAGAATCTCTATCCTGATTGGCATGACCCATGCTCAACCCCCTTCTCCTCCTCTTGGGATCTCCCCCACTACTATATCTACCTCCTGTGCCCAACACAAAGGCCCCTCTTCCACTGAATCCCCTCCCTCTGCCTCCCTGCCCCACCCCCACCTCTTGCCCCCTCAAACTTCCCCAAAAAGGCTGACTCTCATAGTGCTTAAACCCAAACTTGTTCCCCATGGCCCTGCACTGAGATACTAGAAGCTGACCCACACACTTGGAGCATATATGCTTGAACTTACAATTCACCCTAGTGCAGTTTGCTTATTGTACCCCCAACAGGTTATAATTTGATTACCCATCACACCTTTTGCCCCTTTGAACCCCCCCATTGTGTCCTGTCATTGTTCCAAGCCACAAATCTGCATGTGTGGTATCCCAACACACATCACCACATAATGCCATCCTTTGTCTGAACTTATCATAGTGTAACTTCCCATACCCCCTTTCATCTTATACGCATCCCGTATAATCGCTGAATAGGTCAGCAGCAGTATTACCAACTCAGGCTGCTTCTACGATAGGATCACACTAAAATGCATGAAACCAGCCACCCATGCCTCAAACGTCTTGCCCTTGTAGCTTTTTTCTTCTGTCGTCTTCTTACCATTGCTAATGCCACTGTCATCTCTGATTTCCCGACCGTCTCCCTTTGTTCATATTTCTTAGATTTATCCTTGTCCACTAGTGCAAACATATCCACATTCTCCCTTTTCCACATTTTTACTTTTATTGTTGCAGCACATGATCCCCTACAGTCATCCCTGGTACCCCACCTTCACCTCCCCCTCTTTCCCCCTTCCACTCCCTCCCCCTGTCCTTGCCCTACCCCCTTTCCCCTTCAACTCCTGCAATTTCTTGTCCATCTAATCCAAGCCCTTTCCCCCCTTTCTTCAATGATACCAGCTAAATACTCCTTCAAGCTCCCATCGACCATCAAATACACCTGTGCCTTACTCCTGTGTTTCTTTGCTCCATCAGTCTCTGGATTGTTCGGGCACTTTCCACCCTTGCCTTTCTTTCCATCATCCTCTGGCACCTTCCTCTTCCCATCATTCTTTGTCTTATCCTCCAAATTCTTCACCTCATCCAGGAGAGTTTGTATCTGTCTCATGAGCTCCGCCACTTGTTTTATCAGTTTTTCACTGCCAGCTCCCTCCTTGTTTGCGTTTCTTCTTGTGCCATTCCTATATCAAAACTCCAAGCAGAATATACTGTTACAACCATTTTCCCCCATATCAGCTTACCAGCCCTGTCTGCCTGCTAGAGATGTGCAAAACTGGAGAATTTCATTACATGAAATCTTTTGCAAAATTTGCCCGTTTCGCTAAATTTTTCATGGAAGCAAAATTTGAAATTTTGCTTGTGGAAAGTGAAGTTCACAGCAGACGGCAAAATTTCACCTGTGAAATGATGAAATTCACCCTTCACAGTTGAAATTCTGCAGTTCGCACCCAGTGAAATATTTTGCAGAACTGGTGAATTTCGCAAAATATTTCATGAGATGAAATTGCCAATTTCACCAGAATTTCACTGGTGAAATTTCATTTTGCTACATCTCTGCTGCCTGTGCTGGCCCTAGTTTCTTTTTTATTTTATTTTTTTTAATCATCTTTACTCACCAATTAGGCCAAAAAATATTCAGCACTCTGGGCACCCCTCCTGACCGTTACCTCCCCCATTGTAAAATGCAGCAGAACATTTCTCTGTGCTATTTGAAACTATTGAGGGTTACTGTAATCCACCTGTAAATTTTGCTTTGTGAATTCCATCCTGCTGATCTAGGTTTCTTGAACCACTAAATTCTTATCAGCTATGCTAGGCTTATCTGCTCTTTATGCTGCAGTGTTATGCTAGCTCCATGTGAGCATCTACATCTCTAACACTTGCTTTACAGTTGCTCCTGAACCCTCATGGCATTCTGAAAATGTCAGTCCCCAACCTGTTCACAAACCACTGGACTTACAAGTCCCTAATGAATCTATAAAATGTGTCCTTTTCATTCCTTTTTTTTTCAGTTCAAGCCACTCTCAATACTTAAACAATTCAGTCCAGCAAGTTGTTAAAGAGTAGTTTGACTTATCTCACCTTCAGGAACAAATGTTTCACATCAATGGAGCCCATAGAAAGTATTTTCAGTCAGGAGAACTCCAGAGCACCCCTACTCAATTCCAAGGCAGAACAAATTTTCTTAAAAGCATTCTACAGATATGTTCATGCACCTTCCCAGTTACACAGCTATTGCCTAGTAGCTCTAGGCTTTCAACACAGAGCTGTATCCAGTTGTAGATGGATCACTAGATGAGTTTTTAATGGACCAATTACCAATGCTTTTGGAAGTGTTGGTAAAAGTGTTATTGCTTCCGGTTACAGTGGATGAAGTTAAAAATATTATTAAGAATCTAAAATCTATGTCCTCCCCTGGGTTAGATGAAATACCAAATTCATTCTATAAAACCTTTGTAGTTTTATCCCGTTTTTTGCATCAGGTTTTTCAATGAATGCTTGGGTCTTTTAGCTCCTGTCCTACTTTTGTGGCTACATTTAGCTTTTTTTTTCCAAGAAGGTTGAGAAAGCCATTTTAAACAACTGGAGACCAATAAGTTTGATAAATTCTGACTTCAAGATTTTATCAAACCTCATTTACTCAAGATTATGAAAGGTGGCACAGGAACTATTAGACCTAGCTCAGACTTGCTACATTCTGAATAGATCAATACAAGTGGATTTGTATATTTTGAGGGATGTCATTGAGCTCCCTAATTCCAATACTGTGCCTATCCTTAGATCTCGAGAAAGCTTTGATAACATTTTGCATGCTTATTTGTTTTCAGTTTTAGCACACTATGGGATTGATTTTCAAAGTTCAGGACTGGCACACGAGGGCTTGCATCAAGGAGAAATGGTGCAAGGGGCTCCTTGCATGGCACTTTGCACCAGTCCTGATTTTTCAACGTAACCTGCATCATGCGGGGGATGGCTTGTGTCAATGGGGCTTGTGCCACTAGTGCACCGCAGCAGAGGGGGGTTTGCACCTGTTCAGGGTTGCAACATCCCCTACTGTACATTGGGATTTTGTAAGCCCCCCCAAGGTGTGCATGTTCCTGGCAGTTAGACTAACTCAGAGCTGGTCTAAGAGCCTGTTTACCAGCTATGGCACAGGTTTGGTGACCTGTAAACACCCAGCTTCAGTTTCCTTCCTGTTTGCAGTTGTATCCATAGTGACTCTACCTTCTCTTCCCCTAATTCCTTTCTGGTGGCAGTGATGCCCTCCCTGAAATACAGTAATACCCCCTTCTTTTCCGTTCTCTCTGTCCCTTCTGTAAAGGGTATACCCTGAAATGGAGAAGTCCCAATTGTGGTTTCGGGTATCTCACATCTCTGTGACCACTGCCTGGTCTACCTTCTCCTCTGCCATCATGGCCTGCAGGTCATCCATTTTGTTCCCAAGACTTCTAACATTTAGGGACACCACCCACCACCACCACTCTTGATTCCCTCGACCTATTTGACTATGTGTATCCCCTCTCTTCTGCCTGACTTTCTCTCCCTTCCCTTTTCTTTCCTTGGTCCTCCCCCTTGCTTTTCTTACCTCTGGCCCTCCTCTGTTTCACCCACTCTCTCTCTCTCTCTTTCTCTTTCCTAACCCCCATGCTTTTTACCTGATTGCCCACCCTTCACAAATCCCCACTCTATGTCCCCTTCAGCATTCACTACTCCCTCCTTCCTTTCCCCCTTCATGGTTTCAACCAGGGGGTGGCCATGGATGTGCCCTCTTCTGGGAAACTCTGGGTCCTGCTACCCTTTCTGGTCTTCTGTTTAGTTTAAGTTCAAGCACCTGCTCATATAGTATATTCCCCAAGTTGTTTCCCTAGTATTCTGGATCACCTCCAAATTAGAAATAGCCTATCAGGGGTGTGTAGGGAGGTTTATCATCCCAGGTTCCCTCCCAGTTCCTTATGTGCACAAATCCCTATTCCTGGCACCATTCCCTCAGCCAGCTATTAAAATCCTCTCTCCTGCATTTTCTAGCTGCAGGCCCTGGGCACTGGAAGCACTTTGGAGATGGTTACCAATCTAGCCCCCCTTCTATAAGCCTGCCTCATGGTTCTGAACTTCTGCTGCACTGTCCTTGCCTCACATCCCCCAAGGTTATTGGAACATCACTTCCCCCAAGGTTATTAGTATATAGGTGTACTACCACATGTGGCTTCCCCACCATCCCTGTGTGAGTGGAGCCACCATCAGACAAATGCAGTCTGCTGTCATACTTGAGAAGCACACCACTCTCCTACCCTGCTGCACTCCCCATCTTAGCCCATCTTCTTCCCTTCATTATTGAATCCCCCAGTACTATGACCCTACTGCCACCCTTTCCTTCCCCTGTACTCCTACCTGCTAGAACTACTCTTTCCTGTACCATCCATACTGCTGTACCTCTTCTTACTGCTACCCCTTCCTTTTACTCCTCCTGTATCACATCTGACTACTTATTGTCCCATCCCCCTATTCAGCTACTCCCTGCCTCCCTGGCTCCAGTTGGATTCTGTTCTTCCTGTCCCTCCACTTCATACTTATCACCCCCAGGACAGCCCTCCTCCTCCTCCTTTTTCCCTTACCTTGCCCTTTCATCCCTCTGCATACCCTGCAACTTCCCCTGAACTACCTTCAAAGACCATCCACTCATCCTTCACCTTCATCCTTGCAAGATAACTCCTGCCTCCTATTGCACCCAGTGGTTGCAAGTAATTCCTTTCTGGTACCACTATAGGTGTACCTACACACCCCACATCCAGCTGAAACCTTCCTCCTCACTTTCCTCCATCTTGCCCTACAAGGTTTCCTTTCCTTCTGGGATAGAGGGTCCCACTACATCTGGACCCTCCTATCCCCTGGCCTTCCACTATTCCTATACATCCCACTCACCCAGTCCAGCTCTCCTGCCTCTCTACCAGTATTCTCACCTCCTTCCTTAACATCTGTACCTCAGCCGTCAAAGAACTTATCTTTCTGCACACTGGGCAATCTCCTGTCTTCCACATCGTCCCCAGGAACACTACTGCCCCACATATCCTACAGCACACAACCCTGCTTCTTTCCACCTCCTGCCTGAACATTCTTTCCTTTGTCTCCTCACCTCAGTGCTCTATGATTACAGTCTCTTAGTTAACTTGCATCAACAGACCTACCCCAAATAAGGAGTACTTGCAATCCCCTAGGTCACCTGCCTCTGCACACCTACCCCAGATAGTGAATAGTTACCCCTCTCACCTGTTCCCTTCTGGGAAAAATTCCCTCTGGCCAGCGGTAAGTCCTGTGGAGGCTCTGCAGGAGTCCTTTAGTAAGATGCCACACTCCTACTTCATGGCACTCATGCTTCAGAGTTCTCACATGAGGGATCGCTTGGAGCTTGGGGCATTTTGTAGTAGACTACAGTCACACTATTGGGCAGCTGTAGTCATGTGACCCACTTGCAGACTAACCTCCCTTACCCACCCCAGTGCACACTCCTCCTCCCCCTCTCCCAGATCACCATATCAACATCTTGCAGCAAAATGTAACTTCTGTAAATACAATAAAGTCAAAAAGTCAGTTACAGCAGAAGAGTTCTCTGCTTACTGTGGCTTCTTGGCTACTGCAGCCTCAATCTTCCTGAGGTGAGCAAGTAATCTGGAACATGCTGTGCAGGCCATTTCCATTTTAGACTGTAGTCACACTATTGGGTGGCTGTGGACACATGACCTGACTCCCCAACAATGGAATTACTCGTGGATGATGACCTCCCTTCTCCACCCCAATGCAGTACGTTCATCCCCCTCACTCTCCCCAACTACAAAACCCACATCTTGCAGCAGAGAGTAACTTTTGTAAACACAATAAAGATACAAAGTCAAGTACTGAGGAGAATTCCTCTGCTTACCATTGTAGCCAGCAGCTTCAACTCTGATCCTTCTGAGGTGAGCAAGTAATCTAAAGTTCACTGTGCATGGCTTTTTCCTATTACAATCATACTATTGGGCAGCTGCTAGTCATCTGACAAGACTCCCCACACACAATGATGCTGCTTGCGACTGCCAACCTCCAGCACCTGTCCCCAGCTCAGCGCACTTCTTCACCTCCCTCTTCCTGATCACCAAACCCACATCTTGCAGCAGAAAGTAACTTTTGTAATAAAGACTAAAAGTCAGTTACAGAGGAGGATTCCTCTGCATATCATGTCAGCTTAGCGGCTGCAACCCTGATCTTCCTGAGGTGAGCAAGGGTACCATGGTATTGTGATGAGCTGAAGTGGTAGAAGACTAAGAGGTGAAAGATAGAGCTTTTTTTTGGCAGAGGTCCTACTCTATGGAGGACAGATTAATACTAAGAACTCACTACGGTGCATATCAGTGGGCAATCTCTTTGGAAAAGGCAGAGTTTCTGTCAAGCACAATTGCTGCATGAAAAAAATGGTCAGCTTAGATCTGTTGCACCATGGACAGGTTAATTAATACCCTCTGTCTGCAATCTGATCAAGCCTTTTCTGCAGAAAAATATGAGGATATTGGCCAGTTCATTCATGATAAGGTGCCTATTATTCATAATGGGATCTCTTCAAAAGGCCTGTCATGTGCCAGCAGTAGGTAACCAATGAGGGGAATTAATGATTTTCCAACCTGGGTGGAATTTCACCTACTTGTAAACACGGAGGTGTTTTGGGTGATCTTGGGTTTATGACTTATCTGATGTTGGATAGCTATTTGTTTTCTTTCTTGTGGCACATCCAGCCATGGGGCGGCTTTAGTGGTCTGTTTCTGAACCCTACATTACCAGAAGAATGCTGCAGGTTGCTCTATGTAATTTAATCTCTGGAGTGAGTACACTCAACTGTGGAGTTCCTCAAGGCTTGATCCTTGCACTCGTGTTGTTTGCCATGAACATGTTGTCATTAGGTGAGATCATCAGACAGATGGTGTTAAGTTTCACTGTTATTCTGATGATACACATTTCTACCTGTCTTGTACTCCTGAATGGAGAAATGTGGCCTCACTGTTAAGGCAGTGGCTTGGGGAGATTAATGATTTAATGGTCTCCAATTGGTTGTGCTTCAACCCTGGTAAGACAGAGGTATCGATTGTTGAACCAACTTGGCAATGATCAGTGATGACAAGTGTAGAAGCGTTTTTTATCTTTAAGCATTTAGAGATGTGGATACAAAAAACATCTGGGGGTCATCGTGGACTGCAAGCTAACACTAGAAAAATAGGTGTCAACTACGCAATGGTGTCCGCAATGGCTTTTACCATCTTTGTAACATCACCTAGAACAAGCCACATCTAACTGCTGCTGATTTAGTGATGGTAGTCCACCCTTTTGTCACTTCTGTATCGGACTACTGCAAAACTCCATACTTATGATTATCTGGAGGTTTGATGCACTACCTGCAACTGGTTCAGACTGTGGCAGCCTGGCTGGTGAAAATGACTTTTCAAAGTGAGCACATCATGCCAGTCTTATGCACTGTACACTGGCTGACAATTTTTGGCCCTTCAACTTCAAGGTTTTCTTGTTGAGATTCAAGACCCTACATGGTTTGGGTCATGATTACCTTAAAAATCTCCTTTTGACTTATACCACTGTTTATCCCCTCTACTCCACAGACATGAGTTGCTTCTGGTGCCCCTAATCCCATCATAAGCAGTCAGGAGACAGGGCTTTGGGAGTTGTTGTCCCACTCTTATGGAACTCCCTTCTAGTGAGTATCTGCTCCACTTACATTGGGAAGGTCTTTATGGTGTCCCTGAAAACTTTTCTCTTCAATCACGCCTACTGTGTTTAATTATTTATTTAGTGTTAGTTGTTAATTTTATGGGGATTATAATTTTATTGCCTATTCATCTATCTGTCTGATATCATTATATGGCACCTTGAGCCTTCTGGATAGGTGCCAAATAAATAAAATTGCCTTGCTTGAAAAAGCAAATTACAATCAAATGTATATGCTTGTACCAGCCCAGTGGTGTGGAGGGATGAGGCACTGCAAAGCACCTTGCCTCCTGCCATGCTAGCGACTCGGGTTCAGGAATGGACTCTAGTAATCAGGGGCTGGCTGGGGAGGGAGAGGATTGAGCATCCAAGGGACTGCTCTTTTCTCCCAGGGAATGGGTGGCTTGTCATCCCAGCTTCAACTGCTCACAGGTGGAGGTCTGGGGTAGAGCAGGTCAGGGAAGCAAACTATGGGAGGGACATGCAGGGAAACGTAGGATGGGCATGACTCCATGTGCAAGTCCTATGCTCTACAGGAAGGATGGGATGGGAGAAAACAGGACAAAATGCACATTGGAGAGCATCATGAAGCCCAGCCCAGCCATCTCAACACCCATGCTGCCACCCGGTGAGTGATCTGGTCCACCTCAGATGTAATGTACTGGGAGGGTGGACAGCCCTCCCTCTTTGTTCCTGCCATAAGAGAGGATGTCATGGGAAGAAACTATGATTAGGTGCAACTGGGGGAGGTGGAGAGCCAGCCTGGAGGGGCTTGGGACTATGCTGAGGCAGCTGCCCCTCGATGGAGGAAGATAAAAACTTGGATATAAAAAAATGTATATGCTTGCTTTTGTATGTGCTCCTTTTGTTAGAGTTTTACTGCTTCATAATTATTTACATTTTCTTAAAATAAAGAAGTATTCTTCTCTCTCTCCTCCTGTCTTAAAGTGCACTAGCATATATAAGTATATTAACTTGGCCAGGACTTACTTTTATGGCAGCACAAGGGAATCCAGTGATTAACATTTGCTTTTTGTGTTTCCATGTAAGGTTTAGTAAGTGTCTACACTTTATATGGGGTGGTAGAACCCAGAATGGTTCTACCCCTTATTAATTCAGAAACAACACTGTTGGGTTCTGATTGATTCTGAATGGTTCTGCTTAGTTCTGATTATTCATATGCATGTAAATTAAATGCAATAGATGCACAATAAGGGACCACATCTATTCTATTCTTCACAGTGGAGAAAAGAGAAATCTTTACATCATAATGTGTGTGAAAAACTGAAATACCATATGGCTAGATGACTCATCTCACAAGTTGTCTTAATGAGATGTTTAGTTTAGCAATGGATCATTTTGCTTGGAATCCATGAAACAAAAGACTCGTATGGCAGAGTGCTCTTAATCTGCAAATGGTGACGTGGACAGTCAGAGACACAAAGAGGCAATGTGTTTTGGAATTATTACGGCTGTAGTGGATGTAGCCCTGTAGATGTTTTGCTACTTTAGTAGAAAAAGGGAACTCTCCAGATTCCTAATGGAGTAGATAAATTTAGAAGTTTTGTGTTATCACTATACTACTTAATTGAAGCAGTCAGCTGAGTAGTGTTTCAAAATACTATTTTGTGTGCTAAGCTTCAATCTGGTACAATTCCCTTTCAAGAAAAATTCATAGCTCGTAAACATGGCAAGTCACTTAGCTTTCCAAGGTATACATGGTAATAGAGAGTGAGGAAGGAGGTTTCTAATTTCAGATGCTATGGTGAAAGGCCTCAGACAGGCCAGACCAAAACTGAAGCATAAATGAGAAATCAGACTAGAGAGCTACTTTTACATGAAATGCTTAGAAGCCTTTAAAAGGGGACTGAAAACCTATCTGTTCATACTGGCTTTTATAACATGAATTTGTTTAAATAGATACAATGAAATTTGTATTTATATTGATTTTATTGTGTGTGTTCTTTAATTTTTAAAAATTGTTAGCCTTGTTATTTTACAGTACAGCACCCAGAGTCTCAGGAATTGGGTGCTTCATAAATAAAATAATCTTATCTATTTATTTTCATCATCAAACATTCTTTATTTTAAACCATGCAACATTTCGAGACCAGAAAGACTTTTTCATCAGGGAATTGGCTAACATTCACATAAAAATTAGTACGCAATGTTTCACTGCTAACATACCTCACAAAATAATTCATATAATCACATTTTTTTATTATGTTGGTAACTGGGTAAGGCCCACTATCACAAGTACCTGTTTTCAAGGGCAACCTGGGAGAACTAAGGTGGTTGCGTGACTTGCTCATAGTCACACAGTATGCAAGTGGAAGTTGTAGGAATCAAATCCAGGTCTGTTGGATGTATCAAGCTCATTCATAGCTCATTAATCTCTGGGCTATACTGCCAGCCTCAGTTGTCATATGAAGTGGCATAGTCTCCACATTACCTTAATAGTTCCACAATATATGTACTTCCTTTTCTGCTTTCTTTAAACATGTTTTCAAAAAATATGTGTGCATAAACATATATTAAATTATGCTCCTAAATATCAGTATGGACACTGAAAAATCACTAAAACATGTTATTAAAACTTGTTAATGGCCATAAAATTGTCTACAAAATTAGTTCATTTTTAAATGTTATATCAAAACCTTCACCAGACACAAATACAAATAACAAAATCCAATAACGCTCTGCACTTGAGTGCCAGTCAATACTCCAAATAAACACCAACCTTTCTTTTCTTTTCCAAATGACAATGAGTTTTATTGATGTATGGTGCCTGGATTCATATTATACACTTGCTGCTCCTTCAGTTTAAATTACAGCCAATATAAGTTCATCTGACAACAAGCACTAAGTCCCAGCACTTCAATCACGTATGTGGTCTTCCTCAGGGGTGAATAATGCTATGAGACACTGCCTTTTATAGCCACTTTTCCAGATGATTGACTATCCCTATTGGTTATTGGACAGAACATTTTTTTTTGTTATTAAGTGGCTCTGGTGGGTCTCAAACCTTGAATCACAAACATGTAAGGGAAGAATTGGAAAGCATTAGAAAAATATTAAATAAATTAAATTCTCAACCAGGATTTAAATCTCTAGCTAACAAGTTGAAGTTGACACTTACAAAATATGAAGAAGAATTGATTATTAAAAAAACAAACCCAATTAGAAAGAGACGCGACTGACTGTAGAATGGGGCATATATTGTCATGGCCTAGATCCACACGTTCTTTCAGCAGAGGGTGCTCCAGATTGAGGAAAAGAGTCGCCATTGATGAAGAACCACAAATTAATACAAGAATAGCAATGACAAGAAAAACATCGTTAACAGTGGAAACTGAGGGACAGGACAGCACTAATCTATAGGATTCCAGTAGGACCAAAAAGAGTAATAAGAACAAGGCATCAAAAATCAGAGAATGAGGAGGGGCAGGAAAGGAAGATCGAGACTGAGAATTAAGGAGCAACAACAAGAGACTTTAACAGTGATTAATCTATCACAGGAAAAGCTGCCTGATACACAAATTACACTGCTCCAAAAGGGCCTTAGTTTTGCCCATCTAGAGACTCCGATTGATTTAAAACTCATGTGGATCTGTTTAAATTTTTTCGAAAAATCAGACTTTGGGAATATTACACTAAGCAAAGATTAGCAGCAATGGGGTTTGATTTAGCAATGGAAGAGGGGGAAGAGGGTGTATATTATGTGGGAATGACAAATGAAGTGGACATTGAAATTATTAATTTATTATTGGACATAGAGGATTCCACTGTGGATACTGATAATGTCACAATGGATGTAGCAGGAAGAGAGATAGAATGTGACATGTTAGCTTTGGAAAGTTTATTAACATCAGCAGTGAGTCATGAGACTGATGTAATAGAAGGAGAGTACAATGATTATGTAAATATAGAAAGGAAAAACTATTTCAGGGTACCTTCCCAGTCTTGCCCTTACAGTAACAATTCTGTAATTAAAAACCTTGAGTCGGTGGTATTAAAGGAAGTTGATTCAGTTTTGAAAAACAAAGTTCAGAAAAGAGGAAATTTGACAATGTCTGAAAGAAAAGCTCTAAAAGAATTATCTGAATATCCAGTTGTCATAAAACAGGCAGATACAGGGGGAAACATTGTTTTAATGGACAATACTGATTATGAAATGAATGTTATGAACATAGTTAATAATGCTACAGTGTATAAGAAATTGTTCAAAGATCCCACTGGCTCATATAAAAAAGACCTTCTAAGACTCTTAAAATGAGGTAAACAATCTGGTCAAATAAATGAAGATGAGATAACATTTATATTCAATGATACACCCACCTTGTCTATACTCTATACCCTTCCAAAGATTCACAAAGATCCACAAAACCCACCAGGGCATCCTATTGTCTCAGGGATTGGATCTTTAACAGACAATTTACATCAGTTCATTGATTTTTTTCTTAAAAAATGTCTTAATGATGTTAAATCATATCTCAGGGCCACTATGGATGTCCTGGACAAAATACAAAATCTTGAATGGGAACCAGAAAATTACTGGCTATGCACTGATATAGAATCATTGTATACCAGTATAAGGCATGAAGATGGTATACAAAGCTGTTCACACTTTTTGAAGAATAATCCCAAATATCAGGACTTCCCCAATGAATTTATATTAACAGCACTTGATTTAGTTTTGACACACAAGTATTTTAAATTTAGTGGTGAATGTTACTTACAGTTAGAAGGCATTGCAATGGGGACAGCAATGGCCCCCAGTTATGCAAATCTTTTCTGGGCTACTGAAGCAAACCTCTGTTTCTGAAGAATCTATAAATCTATACCTAAAGTATATCGAGAGAAGGGATCCCTTTATCGACTATATACTTTGTGTATGGCAGGGCCCAGAAGAAGAAATTGGATTATTCATGAACTGGTTGAATGAGAACAATAACAAAAATCTGAAGTTCACCTTCAGCTACATCAGGGAAGAAATTAGCTTTCTTTATGTAACTTTGTTCAATTATGGTAATAAAATTCAAATCAAAACATTCAGGAAGGAGACAGCAACTAACAATTTGCGTAGAGCTGACAGTTCCCATCCCAGGTCACTAGTAAATTTCATTCTGTATGGCCAATTTTTAAGGCTTAGGAGAAATTGCTTGAGAAATGAAGACTTTGAAATACAAACAAATGAAATTATGAAAATATTTGAGGCTAGGGGTTACAAAAAGGAGATTCTGTTAGGTGCAAAGGAAAAAGTTAAATCACAGTAAAGGGAGAATTTGCTCAAACCAAAAAATATAAAGACAGTGGGGAAGGGAGCAAATGTTCCAGTCACATTTGTAACCCAATACAGCAATTAAGCTGGTGAAATTGGGGCAATTGTGAGAAAAGTTTAGCCCATGCTCTTTAATGATTCCACTTCATTTCAGGAATTAGGAGAAAGCCCAAGAATTACTTTTTCCAAAGCAGAGAGTCTAAATGACAAACTAGTTTGGAGTAGATATATCCCTCCACCCTTACCTGAGTATAGAATGTGCCCCCCCACCCATTGGCATGTATAAATGAGGTAGGTGCAACATCTGTGACTACTGTTGCCAGAAAAAAACTCTGGAAATAGAAGGTTGCAGTGGCAAGGCTGAAATACGTTCCTTCCTTAACCGTAACAGTACATATGTAGTGTACTTACTGTGGTATCCCTGTGGCTTACTTTATATTGGAAGAACTATTTGACCAATAAAACAGTGGATACAGGCTGGCCTGGTGGCACTGAGGGTTGAGGCACTGGATGTCATACCTCGTGCCACGCCGGCGACCCAGGTTTGGGAACAAGCCCAGGTCATCTGGGGTCGGCAGGGGAGAGAGAGGATTGAGCATCCATAGACTGCTCTCCTCTCTCTGGGGAGGGATCCTGGGACTGCCCAGTGCCACAACATCCCCCGGTGGAGATCAGAAGATGTGCACATGGCTGGGCACTAAGTAGAGGGAGGCGGAGTTGCGGCGGACGTTGTGACGTCATTGCATGACTGAACTCTGGGAGGGGTGGGATGAGGGATGTAACAAAAACAAATAGAAAAAATCCCCAGCTCGTGGATAGGCAAAGGCACCTACATCCACCCGACCACACTCCACCACCAGTTGCTCTCCTCTCCTGGGCCGAGCCCAGCATGGCCTGAATTTCAGATAGAGTACCCTGGGTGGATAGAGTGGAAGGGCTTAGAGCCAGGGGGATAGTTGAGCTGGTGCCAGGAAGCAGGAGGCCTCTCAGGCACGGAGATAGAGTCGGGGGCACTGGAGGATGCCCAAGAGAGCTCCACGAGTTGCTCTATAAATAGAGTTAAAAAAAAAAAATAAAAACAGCGGATACAGGAACATATTAGGAATATTAAGGGAGGAGCATATGGCAAGCCACTAGTAAGTCAATCTATGTAATCACACAACTGTAGACCAGATGGCACTAAATCCATGGCCATTGAACAGGTTGGGAGAAATCCATGTGGTGGAGATAGACTAAACAAACTCCTACAGAGAGAAAGTTTTTGGATTTTCACTTTAAACAGTATCCAACCATATGGGTGGAACAAAGAATGGTATTTAAAACCATTCTTAAGAAAATGAATACTGGTATAAATACAATTAATGGTCTTTTCAGTTCCCTTTTTTCTAGTTCATGCTCTGGAATCCTGTGACGGTGGATCCACCTATAAAATGGAAAAGAAAGGCATAAGGTGTGATCACTGTTCTTGGAGTGTTCAGTTTGCAGTATGAACAGAGGAATTGTTTGGGTTTTGAACTACAAAAAAGTAAGACTGTTCACATTTCCCAGAATGCTGATTGTTGATTATTGTCAACTATTTCAGTGATGCAGCAATTTGGATGATTGCTATAAATTCAACTGACGCTTAATTCTAGAAATTTATAAATGCATGATTTTTAGTAATGAAAGAAGTTACTTGATGTGATTATGCCCAATATAAAATATTAAAAATGTTAAAAATAATCTAGTTTGGAATAATCAGAATGAAGTTAGAATTAAGGTAATTTTGGATTATAAGTATAATAGATTATAAGACATAGAATCCAAATAATGTAAAGTGTCTTACCAGCAAAGCTACCTTGTTTTTTCTTGATCAAAATTTTTCTTGATCAGATTTTGCATGTTTTGTAAGTGAATTTTGTTTTTCACAATATTGGTTGTTAAATTGTTTTTTTTTTTTGCACTTGATAATAGATAAAAATGGTGTTATAAAGTATTTAAACACACAATTAAATGTCAAAAAACCTATAAAAACTCAAAAATCTATTAAAAATGAATTTTATGATTCAAGGTTTGAGACCCACCAGAGCCACTTAATAATAAAAAAAGTTCTGCCAGTTAACCAATAGGGGTAGTCAATCCTTGGCAAAGTGGCTATAAAAGGCAGTGTCTCATAGCATTATTCACACCTGAGGAAGACCACTTACGTGGTCGAAGTGCTGGAACTTAGTGCTTGTTGTCAGATGCACTTATATTGGCTGTAATTTAAACTGAAGGAGCAGCAAGTGTATAATGTGAATCCAGGCACCATACATCAATAAAACTCATTGTCATTTGGAAAAGAAAAGTTGGTGTTTATTTGGAGTATTCACTGGCACTTGAGTGCAGAGTGTTATTGGATTTTGTCTCTTGTTGGTTGGGGTCAGCAACCCCATGCTCTGTACCGGGGTTTTTATGAGCACACCTCTGAAGGAGTTTTTGGGAATGTTTATTTTATTTTATTTATTTATTGGGAGAAATCGGAATTACAATCCTTCTAGTTATAGACTCCTTTGCAAAGGCTCCACGTCAGTACAGAAAAGCACAAACATTACATTTAATGACAATTTTACATTGGTTACACAGTACAGTATTTTTTTTTTTACATTACCTATTAGTTACCACCTTAAAGGCCAGAGAAGACCCTGTGTCATAGTTGTGAGACAAATCTGGTCTCGGATATGGAGGGTCATTCACAGGGTCCTGAGTCAGAGTTTATTAACAGCAAGATCTTAGACCTGAGGATGAAGTTAGGGGATAAGCTAAACCTTTATTCTTAACTGTGCTTTCTATTGGGATTCTGATGAGAGGGAGGAGTATTGGTTACAGCCACAATCATCAGCGTTGAAGAGGAGGTTCATGAGACCAGTTTTGAATAGTCCCAGACTAGGGGCCAGAGAGACGGAGGGTGGAAGTTTGTTGAGTCAGAGGGGGGCACGATAATGGAGGTCCTATGGTGGGGAAAAGGAGGGAGGTACTTGCAAGGCATCTCGGGACCCTCCTGTGTGGGACTGGCTGGATAAGGGGGTGGAGGCCTCTGGGTGTTAAGTTCATAAGTATTTTTTTGGCTTGGAGGCAAGTTTGATACTCAAGCCTCCCTTTGAATGTAAGCCAGCCCACCAGCTTGTAGAGCTCACATGTGTGGGTTGATTTATCACAGCCTGTTGCCAGATGGCATGCCCGGTTAAGGGCTAGGATGGTGCAGTGAAGGGTGGTTTGGTTGGCGGTGCCATAGATTACAATCCCATGGTCCACCAATGAGAGGACTGAGCAGGATACAGTTAGATGTAGGGCATGAGGGGGTAGGCAGTGCTTGTGTCTATATAGAATCCCCAGCCTGGTGTTTACAGTGGAGGTGAGGTGTTGAATGTGTGTGTGTGGTAGCTGACGGACATGTCAAGAGTGATACCCAGGTATTTGAAGTTTGAGACCTGTTCGAGAAGGAGGCCGTGTGAATTGGAGATGGTTACGGGGGCACTACTGAGGGGGCTTTGACGATGTGCAAAGATCATGGATTTCATCTTGTCGTAGTTGAGTACCAGGCGATGCTCAGTGAACCAGGATTCTATTTCTCTGAAAAAAACCTTATAGGGCAATTTGGAAGGAGTGAGGATGGGGGTGTTTCCAGAAAACTACTGTGTAATCCGCATAGAGTAAGAGCTTCCCACTGCAGGATTGAGGTAGGGAGTTTAGGAAGCAAGTGAAGAGCAGTGGCCCTAGAATTGACCCTTGTCGGACACCGGTTAGGACTGGTTTATTGGTGGAGAGTGTGGTGTTGATTTTGACCTGTTGCATCTGGCTTGTGAGATAGTCTTTTAACCAGGAGATGGCCTCAGGGGAGAAATAGTAGGAGGGGAGGGAGTGGAGAAGTAGAGTGTGATTGACAGTGTCGAACACTTTTGTCAAGTCGACATAGATTGCTCCTGCGACTGACCCTTGTTCTAGGGCCTTGTGTATGTAAGATGTAAATTCAAGGAGAGCAGTGGTTGTGCTGTGACCCTTCCTAAAGTTGTGTTATTCTTTGCAGAGCAGATTATGTTTGGCTAAGTAGTCTGCGAGTTGGTCTGACACAATTTGTTCGAGAGCCTTGGGGGAGGGGTAGGATCGAGATGGGTGGATAATTGCTTGGGGAAGTGGGGTCACCACCCTTCAGGATAGGTGTTATAATTCCTCTTTCCATAGCGTGGGGAATTGGCTGAGGAGAAATAATAATACAATATATACAATATACAAACACAAATAAGTTTGTGACCAAAGTCTGCTATGAAGTCACTGTGTTACTATGGTATATGATATCACAAAAGAAAAACATGTAGTTCATCGTACCACTCATTAAACATGAAAAAGAAAATTTCAGTATAGACAATTAATCTAATTCACTTCACTCCTTCTCAAATTCTTTGACCATTTTAGCCATTACCACCCCCTCTAGTAGGCTATTCCAGCTGTCCATCACCCTCTCCATGAAAAAATATTTTCTCACGTTTCCCCTGAGCCTTCCCCATCTAACTTAATTTTGTGCCCCCTTGACTTGGAGCATTTCTTACTTTGTAAGATGTTTCCTTCCCATACTCTGTTTATATCAGTGATGTATTTGTATGTCTCAGTCGTGCCCCCTCCTGCCTTTCCTCTAGGGAATACATATTTAACTCCTTTAGTGTTTCCTCATAGGTCTTATCCTGCAGGTTCTGCACCATTTTAGTTGCTCTACACTGCATTGCCTCTACCCTGTCTATATTCTTTCTTAGATTGGGCCTCCAGAACTGGACACAGTATTCCAGGTGCAGTCTCTCATGAGTGTCTTATACAGGGGCAAGATGACCTCCCTCTTTATACTCCTGGTACCACTCCCTTTGCATCCAAGCATCTGGCTTGCATTTCCAGCTGCCTTATCACACTGCCCAGTTTCTCTTAGATCCTCTGAGATGATAGCTCCCAGGTCTCTTTCTTGCTTTGTGACTGTCAGTACCTCCCCACCTAGTTCATACTTTGCCCCTGGGTTCTTGTGCCCTATGGGCATAATCCCACACTTCTTTGAAGGAGGCAGTATAGCGCAGTGGTTTAAGGCTCTGAACTGCAAATCTGACGACATCCAGCAGACCAGACCTGGGTTTGAATCCCACAGCTTCCACTTGCATACTGTGTGTGACCCTGAACAAGTAACTTAACTTCCCTGTGCTCCCAGGTCACACCTGTAAAAAGCTTTCAGCATAGTGTGCTACTCCTGGTTAAACAACTAAAAAAAAAAATCCCAGCTGCCATTCTTCAGACTATTTCTCCCATTTTTTAAGATCTTCCCCCATTCTTTCAAAACCCATATTATGTCCACCCTATTGCATACCTTGACATTATCTGCAAAGAGGCATACCTTCCCCTCTGGTCCCTCTGCAATGTCCGCAGTGAAGACATTGAAGAGGACTGGCCCAAATACCAACCCCTGTGGCACCCTGCTCATCACCTCTCCCTCTCCAGAGTACTCCCTGTTTACCACAACCCTCTCTGACTCCTGTCATTCAACCTGTTCTCCATCCACATAACTATTTTAGGATCCACCCCTAGGCTGTGCAGTTTGTTAATCAGCCTTCTATGGGGGATGGTGTTGAAGACCTTTCTGAAGTTCAGATAGGCTACATCCACTGTACCTCCCTAGTCCACTACCTTAGTTACCCAGTCATGCCATAGATTAGTTAAATGAGTTAGTGCAATACACAGTGCTTATTCTAAACCCACTAAAACTTAGGGTTACATGTATAAGTAAATAAATGCCATATAAGGCAGCATATATGAGTTACTATGTATCTGTGTATGGCAACTCTTTGTGTGTGTAGACAGTGCACTGCTATGTTATACTGCAATATATATGCATATATGTGTATATGTATTTGTGTGTGTGTGTGTATCACAACAATTAGAAAGTGCAGTTAGAGGAGTCAGTGGTTAGTTCAAAAATGCTGGTCTACATTTCCTTGCTATCTAGATTACTTTCAGCCTCCGCATGTCATTGCTGATTTAAATGAGGTGTCTAGTGGCAACCCTCCACCCTCCAATATCTCTCAGAACCTGAAAAGAAGAAAGCATTCCCCCAATGTCTTTTTTTTATCTGTAAAATCATGTGTAGACAATGTACTGCTATGTGTTTCTACTGCTACTTAGGTGCTTTGGGGCAATATTATACAATTTTGGGCTTCACTTTGAGTGCTTTATCCCTTGTCCCTTGGGAGTTACTTCCGGGTCATAAGAGTGCTATATCAAAGGGATTGGTGCAGTGTTCTGCTCGTTTGTGCAAGTTCTGATACCTGCACACAAGCCACTAGCTCCTTACACCCCTCTTATGAGAACTGTGCTGTATGAAGCTATATGAAACTTTACTTGGTTTACTTGGTTTTTAGGACAAAAGAAGGCTAATAGCCCATCGGGATTGTCCTCCATATTGATCGATCATTTGCCCATGTCCCATTCATTCATCCATTTATCTAATTTATTCTTGAATATTGAAATATTTGCTGAATACTTTGTCTGTGATTTTTTATGAGAATTTGTGCTGTATGAAATTGTATGAAACTTGTTTGTGGGTTTTCTTTCAAAACATTTTTGTGAAACTTTTACTTGGAGTCCTGTTATCCTGGTAACTCAGGAAACAGGAAAAGGAGTCAGTAGTTCTTGCCAGTTTCAGGCCAAACTACAGCTCAACAGAGGCTCATTATTTTTAATCGTTTGGAACACAACATTGTGTTTCTACTGCTACTTAGGTGTTTTGGGGCAATATTATACAATTTTGGGCTTCACTTTGAGCACTTTGTCCCATGATCCCTGGGAGTTACTTATGGGTCACAAGAACGCTATATCTTCTGCTTTCTGTGATCTGGGTGCGGGTACAAAGCAGAGCGTGAAGACGTGTGCAAACACACATGCGTCATAGTGTGTGTTTTGCATGTTTAATAAGTTGTCTTGAAAGTGTCAAATAAAAGGCAGGAATATAAGAATGGTCAGGTGAGAATTTTCCCTCTGTCTTACCACCAGTTGTGTGAAATATCTGTGTGTGTGTTATTTTGGCTTGTACAAATACTTCCAGTAATACAGAGACCATTACATTGCTTTCCTAATCAACATGGCACACATTTTTCATGCTACAATGAGTAAAATAGTAACAACAACAGAGGGTAAAGTGGGTTTTGAATGTAACTCCTGTCATATGTACAGCTTTAATACTGCTGTATTGCAGGAGATAACTTTTATATGTACTAAATGTACTGAAAACAAGGATTTGAAACAAGACATTAAGTTATTTAATGAAATACTTTTTCACTTAGAAGACAGTCAGCAAAAGATGGCTATTAGATTTAACTGTTCCCTTCAGAATGGAGTTAAAAATAAGTGTACCTAAGATCATAACAATCCAGATGTATCTATTTCAGGACCCTTACAGGGTACATTTAGCTCTTTGATAACACTAACTGATATAGGAAATACTCATACAGGGAATGAACCCCCCCCACCTCATACCACAGTTTGTGCTAATGTTACTGTTAATAGAAAATGTACTAGGGCTACTTTTGATGGGGACCATGATAATATAGAATGGTATGAAGTTAGAAATTCCAAAATGGCAAAAAAGGGTAGGAAAGCTAACAATTTTAATATTACAGTAAGAAATCATTTTCACTTACTCAGTGACCAATTAGAATATTCATCACCCACTGATACACCCTTAAATCCAGCAACCATGGTTCCTTCTAATAATTCTCATTTTTCAACTTCCCTGGTTACTTCAGAACAGATTACCTATAATCTAGTGGATACTGAAAGCAATTTCATTTCTGATCCCAAGCAGGATTTTCTTCTTGGAGACTCTATGATAAAACAGATTGATAGGAAAATCTATGACATAGATAAATCTAATAGAACACTGTCCAGTTTTCGAGGAGCTAAAATTCGGGACATTACTAAAATGTCTAAGGATATTCTGAAAATGGGAGGCAAAAAAAACACTTGTCATCATACATGTTGGTATGAATAACATCTGTCAACAAAGTGAACAGAGAATTAAAGAAGAGTTCATAGGGTTGGTGAACACCCTAATGGATAGGGATTGTATCTTTGCTCTCTCCGAAATCATTCCTGTTTTTGGACCTAACGACTATCTGAATAACAAAATTAAAAATATAAATAACTGGCTGAGAGAATAGAGCATTAGACAGAACTTTAGATGTATTACCCACTGGGAGGACGTTGTAGTAAATAGAGAACTGATTTGCAGGGATGGTATCCATCCAAGTAGAAAAGGGGCAGCAACTCTGGGTAACAAACTAAATAGTTACATTGACTCAATTTTAAACTAAACTCTAGGGGGGTATCTTTGTATCTAAAGGATGCATTATGTAAGGATCCTATTACACAGGGCAACAATACTGACATTACTGTGCCCCATGAATCTAAAAAGAAAACAATAAGTTGTTAAGAATGCTGTTAAAGAACCTTGCCCACAAAAAATAAAAACATTATTCAAACCTCTTCAGGTGATATCTGACCCTTCAGGCAGATTCCTGTTTGTAAAAGGTAGATTGCATACCCTGGACATCGTCCTGGGTGCTATCTATGGCCCCAATGTAGATTCCCCTAGCTTTTTTGCCCAGATAATTAAAGTCCTAACTCCCTTTTTGGTCACTCCCATAGTCATAGGGGGTGATTTCAATCTCGTTTTTGATCAGACCCTTGACAGGATGGGTCAATTCCGTCAAGGTCTTTCCCCGGCACAAAGAGCCTTTAGGGACCTAATGGACTCCATTGGTCTTTGTGATATATGGCGCATATTGCATCCCAATGTAAGGGAATACACTTGTATCTCCGGTGCATGCAACCTCCTCTAGGATTGATTATATCCTCATTTCTCAAACCCTGTTACCAGGGGTTATATGTTCTAGCATCGTCTCAGGGCCCCCTTGGATCACTCTGTGGTCACCTGCCTAATAACCCTGGCCTTGTTGCCAAATAAAGGGGGCAGATGGAAGCTGAATAACCAAATTCTGAAGGAGCCAAAGACAGTTCAATACCTAGCATCCCAAATAGAGCAGTTTATTGCTTCTAATTCTAACTCTATGGGGAAGCAGGACATGATATGGGGTGCCTGTAAGGTGTTTCCAAGGGGGATTATAATTGGTTTAACACAAAAAGGAAGAGGGTGAGGGAGAGGGCATCTCGGATTTCTAACCTTCTCTCCCAAATTAGGAGTATGGAGACTGTTCTTTTTCCTTCTTCCTCTGAGGCATTCAAACAAGATTTAATGAAACTGAAAGAAGCCTACCTAACAATGTTAACGGAACAAGCTGAATATGCAATTTTGAAAACAAATGCGGTATATACCGATCAGGGCGAGAAGGCAGGTAAAATGCTAGCATTAAGCAACAGGAATCTGTCAGACTCATTCCTGCTATCCACTCTCTTAGTGATAATTCTCTTAAGGTCTCACCTCCGGAGATAACGGAGGAGTTTACAAAGTACTTCTGGGATTTATATGGCCCTATGGTTAATTCCCCATCTAAGGAAAGACTTTATGAATATCTGAGTGATTTACAGTTGCCAACCCTTACACAATCCTAGCAAATAATTCTGGAGTCTCCCATCTCTGAGGGCGAAATTGAAAGAATAATTAAATCTCTCCAATCCGATAAGTCTCTGGGTCCTGATGGGTTTACTTCCAATTTCTATAAAGCTTTCTCAAAGCAGCTGATTCCCATCATGCTGCCGCTTTTCCAGGCTATTCTCTCGGGTAAAGTGTCTGATCCCTCTCTTTTTGAGGTCTTAATAGTCCTGTTGCCCAAGCTGGACAGACCGTCGGATCAGGTGGCAAGCTATAGGCTGATCTCCCTACTTAACAAAGATATTAAAATCCTGGGAAAATTACTAGCCGACTGTGTGGAGGCAGTACTTTATTCTCTTATCGGGGCTGATCAGGTTGGTTTCATGAAAGGGAGATCATCGGTTGACCATCTGAGGACCCTGTCCCATGTCTTCTTGGCATCCAAGGATGCTCCTCATCCAATGGTCTTGATCTCGCTGGATGCTGAGAAGGCGTTTGACAGAGTCCACTGGGAGTACCTATTTGTTACGATGGAAGCCTTCGGTTTCCATAAGGAATTCCGGAATTGGGTGAGTTCTCTATACAAGTTCCCCACTGCCAGAATCTCATGTAACAGAGTTATTTCTAACCCCTTTAAACTATATGTTGGGACTAGACAGGGGTGTCCCCTATCTCCTCTTCTCTTTAACATTTATTTACAGCCGCTTATCAGAAGGTTATCAGGAGCCCAGGGTATATCGGGTATCTCTCTCGGGGAACAGATGGTTAAAGTAGCAGCCTATGCAGATGACCTACTGTTGCAGATATCGCATCCACTCACATCTATTCCTGCTATCCTAAAGCTTATAGAGGATTTCAGTAAGGTTTCAAATTATAAACTTAATGTAGGAAAGACGGTAGTTTTTCTTCTTAATCATAGGGTCTGTAAACAGGATATTACTGTGTTTGGACTCACCTGGAAGTCCAATTATATTAAATGCCTTGGGCTTCTTTTAACAAGGAACACTATGTGGCTCAGACAGCTAAATATTGATGCACTAGTACAAAAAGTAGATCTTGACCTTCATATGTGGACCCTACTCCCCCTCTCTCTATAGGGCAGAATAAATTTAATCAAAATGAATGTTTTTCCTCATCTGTTCTACCCCCTTAACATGTTGAATGTATGGCTTCCCTTGTCCTGAGTCAAAAAAGTACATGGTATGATTTCCGCTTTTATATGGGGGGATAAGAAGACCAGAATGGCATTTCATAAGTTAGCAGCCCTGAAGGCCAAAGGAGGTTTAAGACTTCCCCATATCAGGCTATACTATTGGGCCAGCCAGGCCAATAAATATCTCAGATGGCTGACCGTGGACCAGCTCTCAAGGTTGCTACATATATTCAGACTTGGTTAGCTGTCGAATCTGCTTCCATTAAAAAACACGGTCTCTCCCCTGCTGCATTGTTATATGCCAAAATTGGTTCCCTACCAAAGTCTTTATGTAGTTCCCCAATAGCTGTCTCTATCAGGGTTCATACTCAGTTGTGTGCATTTCTAAGATATATGAATCTCAAGGATTTATCACAACCTGTAATAGGCAGTCCCAATTTCTTATTAGAGGGTAAGCCTCTCCCAGCCACATGGCTTTCTCAGATATGAAACTGCTGTTTAGAGGAGTTTGTGTCACCTAATAGTCAATGGTATTCTTCAGCTGATATTATGTGTAAGTTCTCGATACCTGGTGCAAATATTTTCAACATTTTCCAGTTTCATCACCTCTTGGTTAAGGTAATGGGCTCAACCCCCCCACCTCCAAATTTCAATTTTCAAATCACCTTAATGGAGTTGGCAGGTCTGCCTCATGCCGTATCCAAAATATATAGTGTTCTCTTCACCTGGGCCTGCCCCGATAATTATGCTCCCGTCTCCTTTTGGGCCTCTCTCTTTCAGGGTAAAGATCTGGATTGGGCTCTCCTGTGGCAGAGCTGCCCTAAGTTCCTTAAGCAGGACAGACTTAGGCTAATGCAGTTTAAGATTCTGCATAATATGTACTACTCACTGCAGAAACTTGCTAGGCTTGGTCTTGTGTCCTCCCCCCTTTGTACAAGATGTCAATCTCAAGAAGGAGATCTTCTTTATATTTTCTGGAGCTGTTCTAAAATTGTTCCACTCTGGACTGCGATTAAACAGTGTATTGACCCTCTGTTGGGGCTCTCGGATCTCTTCACCCCCGAAATTTGCCTTCTTGGGAATTTCTCTTCCATCTTAATGGTGAACAGGAAGTATTATATAGTCCTGATGTCGATGTTTGCTAAAAAGGTGGTTTTAAGACATTGGAAGGATATGGAGGTACCAACATATGTTGAATGGCTTCAGGAGTTACTTGCAAATCTCATAACTGAAAGGACTATTGCCAGTTTACTTAACAAACTTAAGAAGTTCGATAAAATTTGGGGACCACTACAAGCTCTCTATGCACTTCAAGGTTAAACACTAATAGGTTACATTCATAGGTATAGTGCTAGAGATGTAAAACGGCGCTGGGTTGCTCAGGGTGGGAGTGGGGTAGGGTGGATGGGAGGGTGGGGGGAGAGTGAATCTCTTCATACTTTATACCCGATGTATATGGACATTTCATCCATTGTTATGATTCACTGTTTGTACTGGAAAACTAATAAAATTTGAATTAAAAAAATAAATAAATACATTATTAGTAAATGCTAGGAGCTTGAATAACAAACTAGGGGAATTAACCTATCGCCTGATTAAAAATAAAATTGATATCTGTGCTGTAACGGAAACATGGTTCGGTGATGGAGACTGGGCTACTAATATACATGGCTACTCAGTAGTGTTAAAAAATCAACAAACTAAAATAGGAGGAGGAGTTGCTTAATATATTAAAAAAAACTTCAATACTACGAACTAAACAGTAATCAAACAAATAGTGAAGTAATTGTAGTTCAGATTGCCTCCTTGCTAGATCCTTTAATAGTAGGGGTGGGATATCAAGCACCAGGTCTGGCGGTTGAAGAAAATTATATTTTCTTTTCAGCACTAGATAAAATTAATATTAACACTGACTTCATTCTCTTTGGGGATTTTAATTTACCTAACATAAACTGGCCTACCCTAAGTACTCAAAATTGTAATGAATATAAGATAATCTAGTTTATGGTTCAAAATGACCTCGAGCAGTTAATAAATAAACCAACTAGGAATAATAATATCCTGGATCTTATCATTACTAATATTAAACATTTTGGTTCCTTACCCAGTATAGAAGAACCCTTGGGTAATAGTGATCACTTTGCCATAAGATGGGATTTCTTTATTACCAGAATTAATATAGCCTGTCATACTAAAGTATCTAATTTTTATAAAGCCGATTATAAGCTTATTAAACAATACTTAAGGAATTGGAACTGGCATAAAGATCTTAAAAATTTAAAAGTAAATGATATGTGGTATATTATTAAAGAAAAACTGGATTATTGTATTAAAAAATGGGTACCGACATGGGTCAAATATAATAATAAAAATCAGAGAGTGCCTATTTGGTGGAACACCAAGATTAAGAAGAGTATCAAAAAAAGAAAAAGGCGTTTAAATGATAAAAGAAAAAAACAACACAAGAAGCATGGTTAAAATTGAAACAACTATCTAATACCACAAAAAAATTGATACGACAGGCAAAAAGTGATTTAGAAATTAAATTGGTTAGAGGTTGTAAAAACAATAGAAAACAATGTTATAATTATATAGGTTCCCTTAAAGGAAGTAGGATTGGGGCAAGACCACTTTTTATAAATGACAAGTTAATTGTGGAGGACGAACAAATGGCAAATTAATTTAATAAGTATTTTGCTAGCATCTTTAAAAGCAAGGACGTTTTTAATAAATACTGTCCCTGCTCCATGCCCTATAATCTTCTTTACTGAAAATGACACCCTGAGAGCAATTAAAGACATGAAATCTACCTCCTCCATGGGAATTGATGGTATTCCATCTATCTTTATTATGAATCTCTCTTCAGAATTAGTGGGTATACTTACTTTACTTTTTAATACATCCTTAAAAGAAAGTAAGGCACTGGACATTTGGAAACTAGCAAATATTACTCCTATTTACAAAAAAGGGTCCACAAATTTTATTGGTAATTATAGGCCCTTAAGCCTAACCTCAAGTGTTGGTAAGCTTATGTAAAGGTTATTACAGTACAAAATTACTGAATACCTATATAAATCATGAAATATTGATATAACACAGCACGGTTTTACAAAGGGAAAATCATGTATGTCTAATCTAACTAGCTTTTTTGAGCCAGTGAGTAAAACCTTGGATGAAGGATTGCCTGTTGATGTTCTCTTTCTGGACTATGAAAAAGCATTTGATATGGTATCACATAAGCATCTTTTACATCAGCTATATAAATTACACTTGCATCCTAATATTATCAAATGGATCTCTTCTTGGTTGGAGGATAGGAAACAGAGGGTAGTTCTGCATGGATGTAGGTCCAATTGGTGTACTGTTAGTAGTGGAGTACCTCAGGGGTCTGTGCTCAGTCCAATACTATTTAATATCATGATTTCTGATATGCAAGCAAATAGCGGTATATGGTTGCATAAATATGCTGATGATAGTAAACTTGGAGGAACTGTTAATAATAAAGTATCTGTCAAATTGCTCCAGGATAACCTAAATAACCTTTATTCTTGGGCAAATGATCATGGATTAGTTTTTAATATTGGAAAATGTAAAGTCATGCATCTGGGAGGTAATAACTGCATGGCCAATTACCATATAAATAATATTAAGCTTGAAGAAACTATTCTGAACAAGATTTGGATGTGACAATCTCTAATAACCAAAAATGGAACCTCCATATCAATATCACTGCTAAAAAATGTCATGGTATACTCAGATGTATTTTAAAACATATAAAAAGTCAAGAAGCCGAGTTTCTGATTCCATTATATACGACTATGGTTAGAAGACATATGGAATATTGTGCCCCTTTTTGTTCACCTACTGCCATTAATGATGTGAAAATGTATGAATTAGTCCAACGTAAAATGACTAAGTCCGTCTCTAAAGTGGCACACTTAGAATATGGTGATAGACTTAGAAATTTAGGACTTTTTTCTCAAAAATATAAGTTTCTTAGAGGTGATATATGTTGGGCCTATAAGGCATTTGAGGATGAATTGTTTCTGGAATCCAACTGTTTAACTAGACAATCACCCTTAGAGAGTACTAGATCACATAATCTCAGATTATATGCTGAATTATGTAAAACAGAATGGAGGAAAAACTTTGTATCACAAAGAGTTCCACATTTGTGGAACTCTCTCCTAGCAAATGTGGTATCAAGTCAATCTCTGAATCTTTTTAAACAAGAACTTGACTTATATATGGGTGAGAACAAATTTGTCTACCGTCATTAATTAATTATGGTGAATCTAATTTAGAGCCTGTCCCTCAGACTTGCATATCCTATGAACCTATGTTATACTGTAATATACTGCATATGCATATATGTGTATATGTCTGAGAATTGTAAAGCACTTTTTTTTCTACCTGGCACTTTGTAATGTTTATACATTTGAGTTAGTGACATACTTGTTCTAAATTGTTCTAATTCCTTTTGCCTTGTTATCCCAGTTGTGTGATCTTTTGCTGTTTTGCCTCACTGTTGTAACCTCCTTATATATCTGTTCCTGAACTGGACGCTTGTAAAAATGGGCAATTTTGCTCATGTCTTTCCAGTATAATTAATAAACTGAAACTGAAACTGATATGTATTGATCAGTGTGTGTGTATCACAACAATTAGAAAGTGCAGTTAGATTAGTCAGTGGTTAGTGCAAAAATTGCTAGTCCACATTTCCCCACTATCTAGATTACTTTCAGCCTTATGTATGCCATTGTTGATTTAAATGAGGTGTCTAGTGGCAACCCACCACCCTCCGATGTCTCTCAGAGCCTGAAAAGAAGAAAATGGTCCCTCGATGTCTTTTTGTTTAATCCGTAAAAATGTGTGTAAACAGTGCACTGCTATGTTACACTGGAACATATATGTATAAGTCAGTGTGTGTGGGGTGTATCACAACAATTACAAAGTGCAGTTAGATGGTTCAGTGGTTAGTGCAAAAATTGCTGCTTTACACATTTCTCACTGCCCACAATACCATCATGGGGGTAATTTTGTGTGTGTTTTTTTGGGGGTTGGAAGATTTTTTTTTGTGGGAAGGGGCCTGCGTGTGTCAGGGGAGGGGTTGGGGTTGTGCTTACATATTTAGGTAGGCTTATATTCGGGTACATGTCATAATTAGTGCTACAGGGTGTTAGGACTCTTGGCTCACACACAAAGTGAACATACACTTCTTTTCTAGTTATCTTTTCCCAGGGGGGAGTATAATTCCATGGTGGTTTTATACAGATTTTTAAGACTGTTTCTGTTCATATAATTAATTGATTATATACAGTACTAACTCATTATTGAGCTTTGAATATTTAAGATGGATAAACTAATTTTCTAGGTGGTCCTTGAGAGATTTTTTTTTTATTAGTTTTGTATTTGGCAATAATACTGACAATTGATATTATCTTGTAAAAAATATTGTTATAGTACTGTAGGTTTTAATGTTTATGGAGTGCGTTAACTGGTTGAGAGTATAGTTTAGAAAATATCTCCAGATAAGTTTAATTCTGTATGAATGTTTTAAACAGTTGTTCATACAAGGTACATTTTTCTTATTCCCCTCTTATTTCCATACATACATATCTGTTGTACAGTTTGTTTGTTTTTTGTCATACAATACTATCAAGTTTTAACTTGGACATGTGTGGTATTAAATCTAAAGGTCTTGCTTTTAATTTTGAATGTATTTTCATAACACACATTCACTAATAATTTCAGGTACAGACTTTGCCTGCTTGAGTGTTCAGTTCATCTGATGGATGTCATTTGACCTTGAAAATATTCTCAGTAATAGCAAGCTAATGGGATGCTATTCATTCCATTTAAATTTGTAATTTTCTGAAATAGGTACTTTTAACCAATGAGAATTTTTTTCTGTATGATCTGGGTGTTAATAGAATGTGACTCTCTGAACAATTGCCATAAGTCTCCGAGGAAGGACTTGGTTGGTCCAAAAGCTTAGACATTGTTTTCTTTTTGTAACATCTTTGTTGGTCCAATAAAAGGTATCAAATCATTTGCTTCTGGATCTGTTCTTACAAGGACTAATATGGCAACTAATCTATTTCTGTATGTCTTAAATTAAAGACAAACAGTTTGACTAAATGATGTTGTCTTGTTCATCACTCTCTCCTTGCAAAAACAAAAACATGAAAAGTGTACTGCTCATAGTTTTTATTACTAGTGTTCCATTGCTGAACATCAGAAATCATGTTTCTGTCTTACCTGCTTACCAGGGAAATCTGTGCTGCTTACCCTGCTAAAAATACAATTGAAGCGGTGTATATGTGCTTTGTGTGTGTGTATATGTTGAGAGATAAATATTCTATCATTGGAATTATGCAGAATTTTAAATTGCTGTATTCCATGATAAACATTGCATCTGTGGAATGTGGGAGAAAGGCAAAGAAAAACAAACAGGATGAGAAAAGAGAATGCAGTTACATGGGCAGAGGCAAACAGATCCGAACTGCTTAAAGAAAGTCCTGAAGTGCACAACATCACATTTGAAGAAGGGAAGGATGACTCTTGTTAAGATACATTTCCTCCAACAATCTAGCAGGTTCAACAGTTTTGGAAACATTTCCATTTAAAATCCCTGAACTGTTTTGAAATGCAAATTAGGCAATTATTTTATTTTTTTAATAAAAATGTTTGCCATACAGGGGTTTCATTGTCTTTCATACCACCCCAACCCAAGTTACAAGAATATACCTCCCTAAACCCACTCCCTGGATGTGAGCTTTTTCCTACCCCCAGACTCCGGTCAGTGTGGCTTTAAACTGTTCCTCTCCTCTTCTACAATTTACATTTGGTTATGTGCAGCTCCTGTAACTACTTTACTGCACTGGTAATGATAACTTTTGCACCTTATCATGCTGGATGGTAGTATTCTGCTCCTTATCTGATGTTTGCTCCCAGTTCTGTATTGCACTTGTTCTTTAATACATTGTTTCATCTTTTGTTGTTGCCTGACTATCTGCCTTTACTTCGTGACTTCACAGGTTATGTATTTTACTATTATTTTATTGTAATGTATTTTATTGCATTGTATTTTATTTTCTTATCACAATTTCACATCTTTATCACTACTGACAATAAAGATATAATTCTAAATTATGTAGCTCGGGGTCATCCTTAGTTTCTAGTTTCCAACAGCTGGTTAGTACAGTTAAATGGTATTCTGAAAAGACCTGGGTTCAAATCCCAACTGGGGCACTTATATCTTTCTCACTTTTAAAATTACTATTGCAAATTTAGTATATTGTCATCATTTGCACATCTTGTATTGTTTAGTATCTACCCACCATCCCCTCAGGACACATCTGGAAATGAGCTGTTACCAGTTCAGCATGTCTTTTCTGGTAAAACATTTAAATTTTATTTAATTAATTATTTTAATTAATAAAGTCTTTTTTGTCTTCTAGGTTAATACAAAAGCATATTTAAATGAAAGCTCTTTATTTGTATCTTTTTAAAACAATTTTTTTATTTAAATTGAATGTTTAAAAGGCATTTTGTAAGTGCAATAAACCCCTCTAGTGTGTGTCACTGTGGTGATATAATCATACTTCTCAGATGCATTTAATGGCTCTTTGATATGACTCATGCCTAACAATATACCTGAGGCATGCCAGGTTTATCACCATAATGCACATCATGTCATATCTTCTTGCCTATTAATTTTCTGTACATATGTTGGTGCAGCAAAATCTGCATGTGCATATTGTTAACCAAAGAATAGCACTCAGCCTAGTATTCTACTGTAGTGAGCAGTATTACTTTGTACTAAAGGTGAAAAAATAATTTTACACTGTAGACTAGTAGTGGTAGTAGTAATACCATCTATTCTCTATCTATTTCATATACTCATCCCAAAGTTTGGGACATAAAATGTGGCAACTGTTGATAAAATATGCCTTGGGTATTGAACCTACTGGTGTTATTTGTTCTGTGATATTGTATTAATTTATAATAATCCTGGCCTGCCTTACCTACTACAGATCATGTTTAATTTACTAAGTAAGAGCTCTATTCACAAGATATTTTTGCCATAGGCACAATGGGAGAAATTGTTTTATGGTTTGGGTGCCAATTATGTTTTTTTTATTCATTCAGGAATTTATTTATTTATTTCTTCATTTGTTTACTAGGTAGATGTACCGGTCTGAGAATCATTTTCAGGCATGACCTGGGCCACTGAGAATGGCACAGGAATAGATTAAATACAAAGAAGGATGGGACAAGGCATAGAGTCATGAAAAAGACAATAATAACAATACAGGATGAAATACAGGATATTTACATGACTATGTATGTGTGTGTGTGTGTGTGTATATATATATATATAGATATAAATATATATATATATATATATATATATATATATATATATATATATATATATGCCCAGATATTCAGAAATGTGCCAAAGGCCTGAGCAAGTCTGGCACAGCACAAATCTGATGCATATATATATATATATATATATCTTTATATATATATGCCCAGATATTCAGAAATGTGCCAAAGGCCTGGGCAAGTCTGGTGCAGCACAAATTGGATGCACCATGGTGCACCCAGAACCATATCCAAAGGTTGCACTGGCCTTACTATGCCAGTGCAACCTGGCTGAATATGGCACAGTTGCACCATGGCACAGAAAGAGATACTCCAGCGCAACTGTGGGAGCAGAGCAGCAGAACAACAGAGGGGGGAATGGCACAGAGTAAAGACCCAGGGACAGAGCCAGGGAAGCACAGTGACAGGCCACAGGAGGCCTCCACCAGCAGGGCACAACAGGGCACACACAGGCACCCATACCCACCATAACACAACAGTGGCACAGATAGTAGGCAACAGGAGGTGCCAATAGCCAATGGAAGGCCACCAAGGGAGCCCCCCCTACAGGCTGCAGGTCATGTCCCCCCAGACCAGAGCAGACCACACCCAGGACCATGCAGGTGAGCACACACACATGCCACACAGGCACACAGGAACCCACTCAAGAGGCACTGACCATGCCAGGTGGCAGGTAGCATGGCAGACCACATGGGACAGGCCGCACAACATCACGCAGGGGCCCCAACACAGTGTGTGGCCAGTACCCAACCAACAACCATGGCCGTGCTCCACCACCACGCACACATCTGCCACATATCCCAGACAGCAGCCCCATGGGCACCCCAAGGCACAGCCACTGACCAAGGTGAAGGATACCACAACAGTGGGACACACCACAGCACACAGCAGTGAACCACAGAAGCATAACATGCACCCCGACACACGAACACCACACTGACAGACACTGGGCTACTGCAGCATGGTTCCTCATGCCACCTCCAAAGAAGACACTGACACAGGCAGGTATGTCAAAAGATATATATTTATGAAGAGAACTATGTACAAAAACAAATGGGTGGGAAAGGGTAGGAAAGCAAGGGAAGGGGACAGGGAACAGGGACTGTACAGTGGGAAGGGGGACTGTAGGGGGAGGTACAACAGGGGAAACAGGGGAATTCTGGGGCCCAACTAACAGCAGCCATGACCTGCTGCCCCTTGCCATCCATGCCATGCCTGGCCCGCTAGCAGCAGGCACCGCACCTGTAACACTGTCTCCATGATGGTGGATGTGATCAAAATGAGCTGCTGGAGAAGCCTGCAGTACAGGGGTCTTCTTCACCTCTGCTAGACACCTATGATAAGGGACAGGACAGGTGATCAGTGCAATGTCCCAAGGAACCATGCCCACCCACAGTGCTCAATGGGCAGCAGGAACACACATCCCCGGAGGGTCCATACCGGCCACCCACGGGGGGGGTGGGCCAATGCCTGCCAGCAACTCGGCACACCATGACAGTGCACAGAGGTGGTCCCCACCACACAATGGCCACCCAACTGTGCAATGACAGTCACATGGCACAGTGCACTGGCAGCACCACAGCAACATCAGTGGCAGCCAGGTGCACACCCACCCCACCAACAGCTGGCACACGTGTCCAATGGATGCACCACAGTGGCATGCACCATGCACAATGTGACACACACAGCTGCCATGGCACATGTGGCCATGCCTGCACCCATGCCCCCACCACCCCCCCATGTAAAGTGCAAAGGACCATGACAGTGCCTACCTGCCCTCTGTGGCCCCTCTAGTGCTGGTGCCTCTCCTGCTCCATCTCCGTGGCCTGCTGTGGTCTGCTTTCCTGCTGCTGCTGCTGCTGGTGATTCTCAGGATCTGGGAATGGAACATAGACAGGGAAACATCAGAAAACATCCACAGCAGCTGCCCACCACCCCCACCCCTGTGTAGAGGGTGATCCCCTGCCTGACATGTCCCGTACAGCTGCATTGCAACGCAAGTGGCAGCTGGCAATGCCACTCCATGATGTGCACAATGAAAATGCACCACTCTGCAGGGCATACCAGGCAGCCTAGCCAACACCACAATACAGCACCAGGGCACACATGCAATGTGGGCTGACTTAACTGGCTATGGCACAGCCCCACACTTGACACGCACACCTCAATCCTCCTCAGGTGCTCTGGGTCCTGCATCATTATGTCACCATACCAGTGGTGGCATTGCTCCACCATCCTGGCCACCCTGGTCCTTTGCTGCAGTATGGCAGCAATCCCTTGCCACACCATGGCCATTGGCTGCTGCAGGGGCACCTGCCAAATAGTTGGGGGGCAAGGTGATGGACACAGGCCACCAGATTGACAAGCTTAACCTGCATCCAGTTCTGGGCTCTCTGGACTCAGCTCTGCACCATGCTATACAGTGAACCCAGTGCCCAAAATGGTGGCAGTAAGCGCATGTGTCCACGACATGCACCGGATGCATGATGTGAGGGAACATGCACTATGTCCACCCATAATGTAGTCCCAGAGATGTGCAGCATTGGGCATGGCTAGGCGGGGTCACTGGGTGTGGGGAGTGACCCAGGGTCAGGGCTCACAGCAGGGATCAGGGATCGCCTGCCTCTGCGCAGTGCGCATGTGCACAATAGCAGGCCTGGCTCATCATGCCTATGCCCCCTCATTGCACTGTCAGTGCACAGTGCATGATTGACACCATGATACTGTTCAGTGCATGTACACTGCGGGCCTGTGCACTGCACATGCGTGTGCATTGCAGCGCAACTTGCTCCGGAGCAATCTCCTAGCAAACAGAGCAAAATCACGATATTCAGATGCCACATGCAAATGAGCTCTTCAGCCAATGCGTGGTGCACTTGGTGCATTAGCATGTCATTACCATTGTGCCAAACCTCATTTGCATGCATTGCACCATACAAGCACCACAGAACAGCACAGGCCATGGACCGGTATTGCATCCTTTTGGGGTAAGTTGCACATGCTGCTGCATTTTACTGGGAGCAGACAGAACAGCAGGTGGGACAGAACAGGGTGATGCTGCTACTGACACACTGTGCTGTCCATGCCCACAGGAAGTGACATGTTGAAACATGAGGAGGGTGAGAAGCATGGGCCTGCTCGCAAGTGCAGGCCCAATTTCACTAAAGCAAAGACGGAGGCCCTGTTCAATGCATACCTCAACAGGGAGCCCCTGTTGAGTGGTGCCATGGGCTTACCACAGGCCAGGACTGGTGCCTGGGAGGAGGTGGTGGCATATGTCAACCAGCACGGCAGCCACCAGAGTTCAGCACAGGAGTGTCAGAAGAAGGTGGGCATGGACAAGAGGCACATCAAGGGGAAGGTGATGGCAATCCATGCATCCCAGAATGCCACCGAGAGGGGGGCCTGTGTATGCCCCACCACTCACGGCACAGGAGGAGTTGGTGGCAGCCAACATGCATTTCAGCACGGTGGAGGGTGTGCCTGGCAGCAGTTTCCAGATGGGTGGCAGCCCATCACTGCATGGCAAGTATGTCAGCCATGCACAGCTGGTGGCATGGAGGGTGTGGATATGGGCATGCTGATGTGCATGTTGCCGGCATGCATGTCATGGGCATGTGTGTACAGGACACATGCAGTGGCAGTGTGGGGGGGCTCATGTGGGCAATGCATCATTAACATGCCTCTCTTTCTCTTGCAGCACCAGCACACCTACATGTGGTTGTTGGGGCAACGGCGGTGGCAGCGGCCGTGGACGCAGGAACAGCCCCAGAGGACCAGCCATCCACCTACACTGGCATCTGGGGGCCTGACAGACTGCAGCTCACCACCACTGTGAAGGCGGTTGTCCTGGTCCTGGGGTCAGACAAGGCTCTGGATGTGTTCCTGCAGGATGCTAGCCTTGGTGTCCTCTGCACAGAGACACAGATCGGGTTGGGATCTGACATTGATGATGATGTCATGCTTATCCTGGACAGCATGGCCACCATTGTGGGCAAGATGCCCCAGCTGACCACCGACACAGGCAGCACGCCCAGCACTCTACCAGTGGCGGAACAGTTGCCCGCCACCACTTCAGGTTCAGTGATGTGTGCTGCCCTGGCTGTGCCCTGTGGTGGTGGTGGTGCAGCCGCACAGGTGCTAGGTGGTGTGCAGCAGCTGGATGGGTGATGGCAGCAGGCTGTGGGTGCCACTGTGCAGCCAGACATAGGGTCCGCCGCCAATGTGCCTGCTGTGCCCATTCCCCCAGCAGACCCCACAGTGCCACATCCACCAGAGGGAGGGATGTGCAGCATGGCCAGTCACCACATGGGAATCAGCATCTGGCCTGGGAGCCCCAGGACCCTGACCCACTGGCTGTGCACACTGGTTTGCTGTGGGTGTCTGTTCAGCAAAAGGTGCTGCTTGCTACTGGGGTGCACGCACTGTGTAAGGAAGTGCACCAGTTAGCTGAGCAGCAGGAGATGGGCACTGCGCAGATCCTGGTGGGGATGCAGCGCATGCAGGAGGCCATGACTGCATCCCTGGATTGCATTGCCACTGGGATCTCAGATGGCTTTGCACTGCTGGCTGCCACGAGACATGGCCAGGCTCTGATGACCCCCTGCATTGTGCTGTCCACCCCGCAGACCTGGCATCGGGTAACCCCAGCACAGTCAATGCTGGGCTCTGTTGTCAGCATCCCAGGCATGCCTGGGGCTGGCCTGTTTAGGAGCCTTAACACCCCCACATGGACACGGTCATGGCCGTGGTCCCATGGTTCAACCCCTGGTGGCTGTTGCACACATCCCTAATGGCTGATGCACAACCTGTGGCTACCAATTGGCCCAGGTGTGGCCACCTCCATGGCCATGGTGGCCATGGTTCTGTGCAGTGGACCTGATGTGCAGGCCACCCCCACCTGTGGTCTGCAGCTGTGGCCCAATGTGCACATGGGCAGTGTGTGTGTGCCTAAGACTGGTGTGACACCTTTGTTTTGTGCCACACACTGCCTGTGTGTATGCTTGCCCGGCCACTGGGCCACGTGGCATGGGTGTGATGACAGTAGTCTTGCACCGGTTGCACCTGTGCACCGGTGTGATGCATCTGATTCATGCCACATACCTACACCTGTGTGTGTGGGTGCATGTGTGTGTGTGTGGGGAGGATGCTGTGAGAGGTTCTGTGTGTGGTTGTGTGCCCCTGTCTCCCCTACCCCTGCTTCACACCTGTGTCTGCATGCCCATTGCCATGCACACTCCTGCATGTGTGCTGTACCTGTTTGTGTGGCCCATGCATGTGTATCATACCACCTACCTGTGTGCACCATAGTGTTCCCGTGCAATGGTGTCACAGTGTCATCTCACCTGCTGCTGCAGCTGGGGATCCCTCCTCACAGGTGGTGGCTGTCCACTTCCCCCTGGCCCATTGCATCCATCATCCCCACTACTGTCACCCTCATCAGCCTCGACAGCTATCCCACAGTCAATGGCTATGTTGTGCAGTATGAAACAGGCAAGGAGTAGGCCACAGGCGTTCGATGGGCTGTACTGAAGGGCACCGCCTGACCTGTCTAGGTGATGGAAATGTGCTTTCAGCATGCCAAAGACACGCTCGATGATGTTGCATGTGCTGGCGTGTGCCTTGTTGTAGTGTTCCTCTGCTGGGTATGATGGGTGCTGGTAGGGGGTGAGCAGCCAGGGCCACAGTGGACAGACACTATCCCTTGTGTGGATAATAACATGGTTAGCCCTCTTCTGTTCTATGCTGTGCCCCTTGCCTGTCCCTGGCACCCAACCACCATGCACACCCTGCCCTCCCCATCCCACAGTCTGCTCTACCCATCATCCCTTGCTCATGCCATACTCACCCACTAGGTGGCCTGTGGGGATGTTCTCACATTCAAACCTGTGGCACAGCGCAAAGCTGTATTAGATAAATGCATCATGTGCACTCCCAGGGTGTGTGGCGCAGACATTGGTAATGCACCCCGTGGCATTGCACATGACCTGGCAGTTGACACTCAGGCTCCCCTTCCTATTGATGTATGCCACACCCTCAGGGCCAGGTAGAATGCAGATGCCCACATGGGTGCAGTCAATGGCTCCAATCACAACAGGCATACATGCTACCCTGTGGAAGTCCTGCATGGTTGCTGTATGCTCCACCTGTGTGCTGGGGAAATGGATGAATTCTGAAGCATGTGACAGCAGAGCATTGAGGAACTGTGCGAGGAGACAGGATGTGGCTGACTGGGTTATGCCTGTGGTGTCCCCTGTTGGCCTCTGGAAGGTGCCCATAGTGAGCAGGCACATGATGGCTGTCACCTTCGTCTCCACAGACGTGGCATGGCTCCGTCTGGTGGGTGCCTGCATCTCCTCACTGCACAGCTCACAGACCTGCCTCAGAATGGCCCTTTTCAGGTGGAACTGGCCCACAATCTCTGTGTCACTATACTGTTCAAAAGGTGATGCAGGCACGGTATCATCTGTGTTGGGCATTCTGCCAATGGGCCCTTCCATGGCCATGTCACTGTTCCTCCTGCCCCCTAACACCCCTTATTACAGCCTCTGTCATGAAGGGCACACTATCCATGGCCCTTGCTGTCCAATATTTCCCTGGGTGGTTGGCTGCTGCTGGCTGTGTGCCACCCTGGTGCACTGCCTGGCAGTGTGTCTGTCTGTCTCTGTCACTCTCTTTGCCCCTCTCTCCCTCTTCAATGCCACCTCTGTCCCTCTCCCTCTTTGTCTGCATTAGTCTTTCTTTCTTTCTTTCTTTCTTTCTTTCTTTCTTTCTTTCTTTCTTTCTTTCTTTCTTTCTTTCTTTCTTTCTTTCTTTCTTCCTTCCTTCCTTTCTTTCTTTCTTCTCTTCTCTTTCTGTCTCTCTCTCACCTTGTGCAACTGCTGTCTGTGCACTTGCACCCTGTATTTATAGGAACAAGTCTGCTCGGCGCATCTTTGATTTGCTCCACACTTGCACCACGGTTTCACGGTTGAATATACCACTGCACTGGATATTCATGGGACCACCCCCTGCACTTGCACCTGCATTCATTATAGTTGCACATTGGTGCAATGTGATTTGTGCTGCACACTGGCTCATGCTGAATATGGCTCCTTGGCGCAAGTCCACACTTGCACCGGCGCAACTCAGTTGCTCCATGTGCAACTGCTTTGAATATCCAGGCCATAATATATAAAGTTGCAACACAGTAGATAAATACAATTAAGGACACTAGCAGATAGTAGTTAATTTGTAATAAATATTAGGTATAGTAGGTGATGGAGAAAGGAAGATGGGCATCAGGAAGGTTTGGTACGGACCAGGAAAAGAAATGGATGGTGGATAGTAAGGGCAAGATGATCAGTCGGGAGGGCAGGAGCAATGGGTTGAGGACAGAAGATGAGATCTAAGGAGAGAGTGGAAGAGTCCTGGAGAGTGAGAAGTTCTAATCAGGGGTGGCATGTTGTTCCAGAGGGAGGGGGCAGTGGATGAGAAGGCCCATTTACCCATAAAGGTGGAGACAATGGGGCACTCGAGCATGGCACCCGTGGTGAGGTGTAGCTCTTGAATGTTAGATTTCAGAAATGTCAAACACTCAGCATTGTTTGGTGACAAACTGTTTTTGTGTCAGTGATAACATTAGCTTATGAACTTAACAATCATTCAGAATGATTCCAAACAGTCACTGTTTGGAGGAAATTCATGTACTTCACTGCAACTTGCATTAGAGCAGGCCACATATTTTGTTTGGCTTTCCAATGTTTTAAAGAATTAGAATTCTAATCAATTATGGACTCTGCCATGTAAATCTCAACAATGGTCTGTGCTAAGGTTGAGTTTGAAGGAGTGGCTGAAGAATTTACAATCAAATCTTACAAAATTCTCCAGAGACCTGCAGTTAAACTGGATGGTCATTGGACAGTGTTTTATTTTTTTAAGACGGGGATATTGCAGCAGTGGCAGAGAAGGAATGAGTGGTGCAGAAAAATGGAACACCAGGATAGAGGCCACCTTATGTAATACTGTGTTGTGATATGTGAGATTTTGTACTCCTGACAATGTTAGCCTGCACCTCATCTGTTATTTGTTTTCTGTTTATCTAAAACAAAGTGTTAATCATCAGTCCACAGTTGTTTTGACTTGTCACATGGGTCTACATTTGTTGCCTTAATGTACTGGTCAGCCACAAGCATTGTACATACTTTTTCATCTTTGTCAACTTCTGTGATCGTTCATTTGGTCAGATTGTTTGTATTCCAGGTGGCAAGCTATTAGTCTCATCCAGGCAGTATGTGGGATGGATTATTCTAGTTCTCCTAACTGCCACAAATCAGATTCCAGATAAATTCTAAAATTTATATTAAAGGTGTCACCTCACTCAGAGCTGCCGTGTTTGCACTCACATCTCTGGTAATTTCCTCAAACGGCTAGAGGGTTGAAATGACAATTTCCAGCATGGTTCACTGTGGTGGATTAATGTAATCATCTGCATCACCAATTGTGTTTTCCAAGGTGTACTTCCTGCCAGATTTCCTTGGATCCAGCAGCCATAGGAGCATAAGGAAAGGGGATTTCACCTGGTAGAGCTGTCTTGAATGACCTTGTTTGGAGGAAATGTGTGCTTTTCTTGCATTTTCTAAATAAGCGATGCTTTTTGCTTGAGTGGCCTAAATGAGTACAGATATTTTAGCAGTGTTAACAGAAGCATTAATCCCCTGTCCTCATCAAGAAAACTGTGAGCTATTATGATCAGACAATGCACAAAGCCACATATATGAACAACCCCACTCCTCCAAAATAGTTTTATGTGTGGCTTACTGTCAGCATCAAAACAAAAACGACAGGAAATCACGGTGATATGACTGCTGTACTGGCTGTTTGAGCTCCTTATTTATGTTGCTGTAGCTGTGTTTACATGAGAAAATAAAACATACCCCAGTAGAGAAAACTGTGTTGCACTTTCTCTCTTTTCCCTTCTTTCATCTTTTCTGACATTTTTTTACTATGCTCCAGTGAGTGGGTGAGGGGATTGGGGGAGGATGGGGGGAGGGAGAGGGCTGTTGGGGGACTGTTCTTGCGTACGTGTCTATTTTTTTGGTGGGGAGGTTGATTTTGTATTACTTGATGCTTACTCCTGACCTATTCCCTTTCTGGTGTGATGTTGGTGTGTTGTATTTTTTGAAAATTCAATAATGTTTATTAAATGTGAAAAAAGTAAACTGTGTTGCATTGCCCCATAAATTCTCATCAGGCATGTCCAGTGTGCTGTGATAGACACAATCTGTTAAGACTGACATTTCTTGTCAGGGAGATAGATTTGGGAATATGAAGGGGGCAGAGATGGAGGTCAGGTGCTTATGTGAGGTGAGAAACGAACCCCGGGGATCGCTAGGGCAACAGGAAGGGAGAGCTGGATATCATTGTCTATCTGGGGACCAATGACCTAGCTGGGGATGGGGCTAGAATATTGGAGGGGGAGTTTAGGGAGCTGAAGAGTGGTCTTAGACAGGTTTCATGCACAGTGACTCTCTTGGAGGTGCTCCCTGTCTAAAATGGGGAAGAGAGGGATCTCCACACCAGGAACATCAACTCATGGATGGAGGAATGATGCAGATAGGAAGGTTCCACTACTTCAATGAACATTTAAACTAGCTCAGGGAGGTGGTGGAAGGAATCAGGGAGGCAGAAACTGCCCCCCCACTCCACAGGCTGAAATAGAAAGTAGGGAGAGCCCAAAGGGAGCTGAACCCCTAGGGGGGCAAACTAATAAAGGAAGCAGGGTGATAGAAATGAAGAGGAAGGGGGAGATGAGCATTAAAAAGAAAGGGGGAAGAGAGGGCCAAAAATGAAAACAGGGGTAACAGGCAATGTGGTAACAAAATCTGGAAGGCTGTGTGTGTGAGAATGCTAGAGGTCTAAGAAATAATATTCCAGACCTAGAGGCCATCATGGCAAAGGCCGTCCTGGATATGGTGGCCATTACCAACCCATGGTGCACTGAAAACCATGATTGGGACATGGCATTACCAGGCTATACTCTATTCAGAAAAGACAGGGTGGGAAGGAAGGAAGGGGTGTGGTGATTTATGTGAAGGGAAGTATAAAAGTGACAGAGGTACTGGGAATATGGAGTGGCAGAGGTGCTGTGGCTCACCATGGTGATGGGGAAATGGAGCAACTGTTCTCAACAACATGATCCGAAGACCTCTAACACAGGGGGAGGAGTTAGATAAGGTACTGGTAGAAGCCACTGGCAAAATGGCAGAAAAGGGGGAAGGTGCTGCTGGAGATGGATGTCAATTTTCTGGAAGTAGGCTGGAGAATACAAGGTGTAGCTTTAGCTAGAAGCAGGAACATCCTAGAATCCCTGCAGGGGAAGGGGGGGTTCTCAGAAAACTAGTCAGTAAACTCATTTGTGATAGTGCAATACTGGGCCTGGTACTCACTATGGGGACAGTGTTGATGATGTCAAGGTGGAGGTCACCTGGGAACCAGTGATCACCATTCAGTATGGTTCACTATAAGGAGGGCTTCAGAACTGAACTACACACTGGTGAGTGTTCTGGACTTCAGGAGGGCAGATTTTGTAGACAAGTAAATGTTTCAGGGATGATCTCAGGGGGAGGTGACCTGGGGATGGAGGAACAGTGGACAAAGATAAAGGGGGCCATCATGAAAGCAACAAACCTCTGCATCAAGCAAGTGAGCAAAAGCAAGATAAAAAAGAGACCACTATGGTTCTTAAGAGAAGTGGCGGAAAAGGAAAAGGCTAAAAGGGTTGCATTCAGAACTAGGGATGGACTACCCGTTGGGTAGCTGGATCGGGTAAGTTGGGTATTGGTGATTTTTTGCAGGTTAAGGTAGTTCAAGTAATTTACTACCCTACCCAACATATAGATGTGACAGCCAGGATGCAATGCAGAAATGCTGCAGGGGCCATTGTAAGTCAATGGCAATTAAGCACTTTTGTCATACAGGATTTTGTGACATGTCATTACTGGAAGTTATTGTTCTTCATCGTGGCTGACTCCACTGTAACAATGTACTTTGTGGGTCAGGTAGTTTTGACGCAGGTAATGGGTTGAGTAATGGGTAATTTTTTTTAACTCATTCAGGCCTAGATATGCCTGTAGGTGGCATCTGAAAGGATAGCCACTCAGGCCAATAATGACTGTAGAAGTACTCAACTGACTTTCATTCAGGCCTGCAAACATCTGAGGAAGTCAACAGTTTTTACCTAAATATTAAACAACCAAACTGCTTAGAATTGATTGCATAACACCATTAGAAAGGTAATTTTGTGCTGAACAACTTTGCCACTGATACTTTGTGTTTATCATGTATACTTCAGGAGTTATTCATGTTTGTTTAAGGTATGGGGTGCATGGTTGACATTTGTCTCTCAAGCCTCACCTAAATAACTTGAATAAATCCAAAAAAAACACAGTTGTTTTGTATTTCAGCTAGTATAAAATAAAAACCAAATTGATTACAATTGATTACATAGCACTGTTAGAAAGGTACTTTTGTGCTGAACAGCTTTGCCACTGATACTTTGTGTCTATCGCATATACTTTAGGAGTTGTTAACATTTGTTTATGGTATGGTGTGCATGGCTGACATTTGTCTCTCAAGCCTCAGCTAAGCACCTGGAATAACTCCTCAGAAAAAAAAACACAATTGTTTGGTATTTCAGCTAGTACGAAGTAAAAACAGAATAGATTACAATTGATTGCATAGCACCATTAGAAAGGTAAATTTGTGCTGAACAACTTTGCCACCCGTACTTTGTGTGTAGCACTTACGGTTCAAGAGGTATTCGCATTTGTTTGTGGCATGCTGATTATGGCTTAATTTTGCTTAGAAAGGCCCAGGATGCAGTATTAAGAGTATACAGGACACAAGTGGTGGAACTCTCAAAGAGCTCTTGTGGTGTGAATGAGTTAAAACCAGCATTATATGCTGTCTGTGTGGGCCTGGGACTCTTCCAGAGTTGTAAACAGGCATGAAAGGGCAGCCTGTGGGGTCCTCATTGCAGAAAGGAGTACATGACACTAGGCTGAGAATCTGATTGGTCAGTGCTGGTGTCTGTGCTCTGTGTCTGCTGTGAGCATGCAGATAGCAGCAGGGAGTGGAAGGAGACAACGGAATCAGTGCTCGCTCTGCATTAATCATGGGAAAATAATAAAAAAGCATAAAACAAAAAGTCCACAAAGGAGCAAGGGGTTGGGGGCTGAAGGGGGAATTGGAGGATCTTCCTGTGCTGTGCTCAGAAGAGATGAAGAAATGGGTGGAAGCACTCATCGCAGACGGTAACTGGTTTCTCTGCTGTATAGTGAAAGTCATTTAGGCTGTATTACACACTGTCTGTTAGGCGCCCTGAGCCCTGTTTGTGACAAAGCTACTCAGTCTCTCTCTACAGGGTAGACCATTAGTGCGGTGACTATATTAGGGTTTCGCAATTAGGGTGCGGCAACAAGGGTGACAGTGACAAGGGCAATCTTTATTTTAGATCACCTCTTACTCATGCCGTCCTTTGCACCCACACAATTTCTGCTACCTCCAGGGCATGTCCACCCTAGAAGAGATTATCCCTAGTTTTGGGGGGTAGTGAGTGAAGCCCCCTGCAGTGGGGGTGCGGTGGGTGAAGCCCCCTACAAAACGGAACTGCTTCCTGGTATGGTAATTTGGTGCTATTTGTTCCAGGAGCCACAATGCCTGGAGCCATAATGCCTGGCAGCATATTGCCTTCATGCATATTGGTGCGACAAAATGACTGTCACACCAATATGGGTGAACCTCTCTGCAGTATAGTGAAAGCCATTTAGGCTGTATTACACACTGTCTGTTGTTAGGTGCCCCAAGCTCTGTCTAAAACATAGCTACTCTGTGTCTCTCTGCAGCACAGTGAAAGCCATCAGGCTGTTTTATACATATTGTGTTGTTTATTGATCTTTATCATATTGTGTTGGTGTATCCCTTGTTCAGGTTATTCCACACGCGTATAAAATTAACTTTTGATACTTAATTAAAAAGACATTCCAGATATGTATTCTTTGAATGAGACCTTCCTTCCTGCTTTATAAGGTTGGAATCACAATTTCTAGTAATTTGTATACAACATTTTTGAGCAGTGATGTTTAAAAAGAATGTACTGTCAAGAAATTATTTTGTTGTTTAAAGTTTTTTTATTCTGTTTTAATTAATGGTTGTGGGGTCACTTTCTATTGTGATGTCATACATTCTTGTATGTATAAAAGGTGTAGTTCGCTCACTTTGGTTTATGCCCCCTAGAAGGCTTGTTGCCGAGGCACTAGGGGCTCCCACTGTGGCAAATAAAGTCAGCAATTAAGCTGGATTACTTTGGTCCGTGTTTCATTGGAGCTTCTATTGGAGCTTCTATTCTTTGGTTTATATGAGAATACAAGGTTTGGCAACCTTTTCAGAAGCGAACCGACTGAAGATTTGAGCGCAGCATTCCTTTTGTGAATTTTTCTGTTTTACACACTGTCTGGTAGGTGCCCCAAGCCCTGTCTGTGACATAGCTACTCTGTTCTCTGCAGTATAGTGAAATCCATTCAGGCTGCATTGCATACTGTCTGTTAGGTGCCCCAAGCCCTGTCTGTGACATAGCTACTCTGTGTCTCTCTGCAGTATAGTGGAAGCCATTTAAGCGGTATTGCACTGTTTGTTAGGTGCCCCATACCCTGCCCATGACATTTATTTATTTATTTATTTTATTTATTAAATTTTGATGACCGGGTAGGCCCACTGAGCACTGGAGGTCCCTTTTTCAAGGTCGACCTGGGATTGCATTACATGGTAGAAAACAGAGCAAATGGCAGTTAATTGCAATGTACAGTAGGCAGTAATTTTTCAGGTTTCAAGCATAAATGACATTATACAGTATATTAAGGTATACTAACTATGTTGGTGTAGCAAGAGCAAGTAATATAGTTCTTGGTAGATGTGAAGAGAGACAGTGCTAGGCTAAAGTTGCCAGTGTGATGCTTAGGTGTGAGTTTAGGAGAGGGGGCTGTCAAGTGCCATGACAATGGCATGTGATGGCTTCCAGCATGTGGGCCTTAAGTCTAATGTGGAAGTTCTTGATTGAGGAAGCTTCCTGTACTGGGGTGGAAGTTTGTTCTACTGGAAGGGGGCAGTGTAGGAGAAAGACTTGCCACCCACATTGGGCCTGACTCTAGGAACTTCCAGCAGAGTTCAACTTGAGGTCCGTAGGCTCTGAGGATTGTGCTTGATGGCAATGGTCCCTGAGAGGATGGGTGGAGAGGATGGGTTAAGTAACTTAAAAGCAAGGCAAAGCAGGGGGTACTGGAGGTGTGTGTCGAGTGAAGGCCGCTGTAATAGAGCTAAGGTGTCACAGTGGTGGCTTTTAGAGTTATCCTGTATGGCAAACAGAGCTACCTTGTTGTATAATACCTGCAGCCTGCTGACCTCTTGCTTTGCCATGCCCTGTATGTCTGGGGCAGCATAGGTCAGTATGGGGAGAAGGACACTGGAGGCGATTGAGATCCTTGCTTCAGGGATAAGCTGGTCCTTTAAGTGATATAGGGTGCCATGTTTGCAGTGGATGGTCTTAGTCACTTGGTCAACATGGTTCTCAAAGGTAAGACCTTGGTCAAGTGTGAGTCCTAGATATTTTAGGGAGGCCACTACTTTGATATTGTTGCCTGAGAGTACAGTGAGTTGTAAAGATTGGGTTCTGTCTTGTCTGAGGGATCTTGGTCCAAACAGTATGGGCTTGGTTTTGCCTGCATTGAGGACCATTCTGCTCACTTTTAGCCAGGACTCCAGTGACATTAGGTCAGCTTGGAGGAGGGAGCCAAGGTTGGCCAGGTTGGCCAGAGATTGGCAAATGACTGTGTCATCCGCATACTAGACAACAGAGCTGCCCCCACAGTGGAGGTTTAAGTAATTTGTGAACAGGGAAAAAAGGAGGGGACCAAGAATAGAGCTCTATGCTACTGCCTCTTTAAGGGGAAGTGGGTCAGATAGAGCACCCTTCCAGATAACACTCTGTGTGCTGCCTGATAAGTAGCTGTCAAATCACTTGAGGCCAAGGGGATATAGGCCAAGTTATTCAGCTTAGATAGCAGAAGTTTGTGGTCAACAAGGTCGAATGCCTTGGACAGGTCTATAAAGACTGGGCCAATTGGCATCCCATTGTCCATTGCTCTGAGTGCATCTGCCGAGAATTTAGTAAGTGCAGTGTCCGTGCCATGCCTAGTTCTAAAACCATGCTGATAGGGGGCAAGGAGCTGGTTAGACTCTACGTAGTCACAGATTTGCCCATAGACTAGTCTTTCCTGTAGTTTTTCAAGTGTACAAAGCAAGGAGATAGGCCTGTAGTTTCTAATGTGTTCCCTAGGGCCACCCTTGTGGATGGGAACCACATTGCTCTGTTTCCACTGGTCAGGAATGATTCTCTCCAGTAAGGATTGGTTAATGAGCCAGGTCAGGGGTGTGGAGATGGATGAAGCTCCAGCCTTAAGTAGCCTGGGACTGATCCCATGAGGTCCTCCTAAGCCTTTGATTTTCAGGGCCTTTAGGAGGGTAAGAACTTAGCCTTAACCAGTTTTAGGTGAAATGAAGGTCAGTTCAGGCAAGGTGGCTCCATTGTACTAGACTCCGTGATAAGAGGGGATAGTCCAGCCTTGTATAAGTCAAGGTTTGTGAAGTGAAGGTTGAGGACTGAGGCAATTTGGGGCCATCACTCACCAGTTGACTACTGACCTCAGTGGGGCCAGGTTCAGACTTTCTGTTTCCCTTAATCAGGTCATTGATGTATGACCAAAATAATTTTGGTGTTGCCTAATTAGTTTTTTTGGAGGTGAGTGGCATACTCCTTTTGTGGCGCTCTTGCGTTTATTTCTTAGGGTTTTGTGTGACACTAGGTCGACCAGAAGTGAGGAGTACTTGAACTCCTTCCAGGTCTTGTCACGACTGATCATTAGGGTTTTTAGTGACGGAGTGATCCATTTGGAGCAGCTGCCTTTAGCTCTGAGTTTTTTTCAGAGGGGCAAAGAGATTGGCTGCAATCATTAGTGAGTTATGGAAGTGGTCAAGGGCCTCATCCAAAGTTGGGAGGAGCCTTAGAGGGCTCCAGTCGAAATTGCTTAGGTAGTTGTTGAATTGAGCTGCAATGTAATTTGAGTAGTCACGAGTGGTAAATATTGTGGGTTGGACCTTAGGCGCTCTGTTCTTCCAGATGCAGAAGATGGGGGAGTGGTCACTCATGGCGTCGACCATTATAATAATAATAAAACTTTATTTATACCGTGCCTTTCTTAAATTCAAGGTGCCTTACGATATTAACAAATATAATAAATAGTACATAAAATAACAATAATCTGATCTCCAAAAACAATAGTTAAAATAAATCCTTGACCATAAGTAGGTCTTCATGGCCTTTTTAAATTCCTCCACGGTCGCACACTGACTAAGTGGACAGGTAGAGAATTCCAGGAGGGTTGGAGCAGCATATGCAAAAGCATGAGCACCGAGCAAAGAGATCGCTTAGGGCAGTGGGGCACCAGAAGCTCTCTCAAGTAGTCCGGGCCCAGTCTGTGTAGGGCTTTGTAAGTCAAAAGACCAACTTTAAAGGTGATCTGCCACTGAATTGGCAGCCAGTGCAGATCGCGCAGCACCGGAGAAGTATGACAGGCACGAGATGTACTAGTCAATAACAGAGCCGCAGCATTCTGCACCAGCTGCAAGTGGTGGATATCAACCCCAGGAAGCCCTAGATAAAGGGCGTTGCAATAATCAAGGCATGAGGTCACAAAAGCGTGGACTAATGTTGGCAGATTGGTGGGCAGAACAAGGTGCATAATCCTGGTAATGTTCCTAAGATGATAAACGTAAGGTTTGACAACTGCCGACACCTGCAAACGCAGTGTTAGCTCATTGTCAAAAATCACCCCCAGGTTCCGCACCTGCTCAGAGGTAGGGAGCTGGAAGCCCCCCAGAAATAAACCTGAGGGTAAACCAGCTCCCATCCCCTCTACCCTACGACCCGGGACCACAACCATTACATCCGTCTTCCCTGAGTTCAACTTCAGCCAGCTTGAATCCATCCAGCACTGGATTTCAGTGAGGCAGTTATTAAAGACTGAAAGAGCTCTATCCTGGTTGGGTGCAAAAGACAGGTACAGCAGGCTATCATCAGCATAGCTGTGAAACCTCAGCCCATACCTTCTTATAATGTCTCCGAGGGGCAGCATATACACTGCGAACATCATGGGGGACAATACCGAGCCCTGGGGAACCCCACATGACAGAGAGGCTGGGCAGGAAGAATTTATCCCCGACACCACTCTTTGAGTTCTGTCAGTGAGGAAAGATCTAGACCAACTGAAGATTGCACCCGACAGGCCACAGATGAACTCTAGGCATGCGAGATGCACCTCATGGTTAACAGTGTCAAAAGCTGATGAGAGATCAAGAAGAACCAAGATGGAACAGCTCTTCTGATCCCTAGCCATCAGGAGATTATTAAGCACCTGAACCAGCACTGTCTCAGTACTATGCTTCTTTTGAAAACCAGACTGGAGTGGTTCATAGATGTCATGGATGGTTAAGTGGTTTTCCAATTGTGCAGCCACTACTTTCTTAATAATCTTCCCTATAAAGGGAAGATTAGAGATCAGCCTGTAGTTGTCAAGGCAGTTGGGGTCCAGGGAAGCGTTCTTCAGGAGGGGTGTCACCACTGCCTCCTTCAGGGAGCTAGGAAACTCACCCATATCCAAGGAGCACCAAACTATCCATGCCAGGCCTGGGCCAATGATAGCAAGACAACCCTTTATCAGGGAGGTTGGGCCCGGATCCAAACTGCAGCATGTAAGGTGCATACTATATACAGTCCTCATGACATCACTGAACTCAGGCCGACTGAAGGAACTTCAGGAAAGACCAGGGTCTGTGACCAAATGCCGATCAATAACTTCTTCCATAGAGGGGGGCTAGCTGGAGTGCTGCCCTGATGTCTTCCACCTTATCTGCAAAGAAGCGAGCAAGCTCATCACACTCCACTTGTGAAAAAGCTTTCCGAACCTGAAGACAGGCTGGGTTGCACAGTCTGTCAACAGTTCGAAAAAGCTGAGCTGATTGGTTCTGAGCAGCAGCAATCTCCCCAGACAGGAACTCTGCCTTCTTACAAGAGATTGCAGATTGATAGAGTTGATAATGTTCCATCAGTCTAAGATGGTTGGCATCAAGGGCAGTTCTCTGCCAGCAACGTTCTAATCTTCATCCTTGTCGCCGCATCTCCCTCAAAATCCTCAAACCATGGAGACCGAGGTCGAAGTGGGAGAGGATGAACACGGACCGGAGCAATAAAATTGAGAGCCGAGTAGATGGCCCTTATAGGCCAGCACCAAGGCATCAGGATCATTGTTCACTCCAGATAACTCCGATAGGTCAAGCACAGCTGCTAGGCCTATAGAGCTAACATCTCGCAAAGAGTGGTACCTAACCATCTCCACAGAGCCAGGACTACAAGGAGGGGTGCAAAAAATGAACCTCGCCATGTAATGATCGGACCAACCCACAGGTTCCGCCCCCATGTCGGAGGCCTCAATCTGCAGGAGGAAAACTAAGTCCAGGGAGTGACCGCTCCTATGAGTGGCAGAAGTAACCACTTGCGTAAGACCCAAAGATGTCATTAATTGGAGGAAGTATTGTCCAAACTGTGAGAGCTCGTCATCGACCCAGGCATTGAAGTCACCCAGGACCATCAGCCTGGGAGACGCAAATGCCATGTTGATGACGAAGTCTGCTACTTCCTGCAGAAAATGTTTCTCATCACCTGGTGGATGGTAGATTCTGCAACCCACACCTGCCACTACAATATACTCGAAGGACTCAGCTCCCTCAACTGGTACACTTGCGAGGCCCAGTTCTGTCTTGAAACAGACCGCCACCCCTCCCCAGCATTCCAATCTCGGGCAGTGTAACACTGAGTACCCGGCTGGAACTGCTGCCTTCAAAACTGGACCAGTATTTTCATCCTGCCAGGTCTTGGTAATGCAAGTCAGATCCACAGACTTGACAAGATCTGCAATAACTGCAGTCTTGTTCTTTATGAATCTGGCATTGCACAACACTGCCCGGGTTGGATGGGCAATTGGAGCGGCACAGACCACTTGCCCAACATCAACAGCGGTGCCCTTGGGTATGGAAACCAGACAAGGAGAACCTCGCTCCGGAGTCCATTTCACCCCAGGGCGTCTTCTGGTCCCCACTACCCCAATACGGTGTCCCCGCTCATTATGCTGACTTTCTGGATGTTAGAGGGGTTTGACACCAGACCCCAATCTAGGATGGTGTGGTTCCTCATTTTGTAGTTTAATCTAGTTGGTTCTGAGATTACCTGTACTAGATTAGCCTCTTGAGTCATGTCCATGAGGGCTTTTTTTTTGGGTTATGGGCTGTGCCTCTCTGCCGTATAGTGAAAGCCATTTAGGCTGTATGACACTCTCTGTTAGCCTGTTAGGTGCCCTGAGCCCTGTCATAGCTACATTGTGTGTGATGTCTCTCTGCAGCACAGAGAAAGCCATTTAGGCTGTATTACACACTATCTGTAAGGTGCCCCGAGCCCTGTTTGTGACGTAGCTACTGTGTGTCTCTCTGCAGTACACTGTCTTTTATCCTGTTAGGTGCCTCGAGCCCTACCATAGCTGCACTGTGTGTGACATCTCTCTGCAGAATAAAGAAAGCTATTAAGCCTCTATTACACTGTTTGTTAGATTCCCCCGAGCTCTGTCTGTGTGACATTAGTGACACTGTGTATGTGTCTGCCTGCAGCATAGCAAAAGCCATTTAGCCTGTATTACACATGGTCTGTTATGTGCTTCGAGCCCTGTCTGTGACATAGCTACTCTGTCTCACTGCAGAACTGCAAAAGCCTTTTAGGCTGTATTACACTGTCTGTTAATCTGTTAGCTGCCCTGAGCCCTGTCATAGCTACACTGTGTGTGACATCTCTTTGCAGCATAGCAAAAGCCACGGCTGTGTCTACTATGTCTTGTATTTCCCAGTCTACGTTTACTAAAAGGAAGCACAGTGCTGCTGCACATGCAACTGAAAATGATGTGGACAATATGAATCCTAGCACTAATGAAGAACATTGCGACAATAATAATAACATCACCAGTACTGGCACTAAATGTCCTCCTGAACCGAAAAAGCATGTTAGCAATGAAATGATAATAGTGTTTCAGAAAAAAATGACTGGAGTTACTCGTAGAAGTACTGAACATTTAGCGACATGTGCCAGGATACTTCCAGCTGCTAAAGCAGCATGCAAGGACAATGAAGCATCCTCCTTAAATATAAGCTCAGATGCTGAGGCAGTGAATGCTGATAAAGATGGTGGTGATATAGGGGACTGGAATGGGGATAACTCAGGCTATGTCCCACTTGATGATGATGTCACTACCAGTTCTTCTAAATCTTGTGGTGATGAGGTCTGTAGCTTCAATGAGGTGGTAAGATAGAATACCACTGTAAGGCTTGAGAGGCAAGTGCAGAATGAAAAATGGATATTTGACGAAAGACTGACAGGAGACCAGAACTGATTGTCCAAAACTCGATATCCCGACAGTCCATAAAATTGCCCACAGCTGAGTGTTTTTGCATGTTTCAGGGAGCTTTGGCCCCCTTGCACCCCCTTACTATAGATAACAAACTCCACCATGGGCAATTACTGACTGTCAGGATATTGAGTTTCGGGCAATCGGTCTCGGGTTCCTGAAACTCAGGATTCTGACAGTCGGTCTTTCAAAATATTCCCAGAAAAATCATACACTAAATCTAAGAATAAGAAGATAAGCATGAATGAGAATAATTCATGTCAACAAGGAAATGGCAGTGTAGGATTTCCTCCAGATCCCTTGACTGTACAAGAAATAGTGCCAGGCACCGTAGTAGAAAGCACAAAAGGTATATCTTTAGTTGGGAATTTATTTTATATTGACCCTGCAGACAACTCTCAAGCTATATGCAGTTTGTGCAAAAATAGCATCAGTTGTGGAGGCAAAGCAGGACATTTTGGAACATCAGTAATGACACGACATGCAAAGGCAAAACACCCAATTGAGTGGGGCAGGGCAAGGAACAGTGTGGCTGGTATGGGAGGTAGTGGATGTGCGGGTAGCGGTGACCATAGTGACAATGAACGGGAAGCAGGAACTGACATTGAATCACTTGATATGTCCTTGCAGTCTTCCCAGGTAAAAATAGATTTTTATTTTTCTTCTGACACCATCAAGTACTACAAAATCCCAAAGTAGTACTCTAAGTGAAAAAGGTATGAAAAATACAATCCCCTAAAAACTAAAAGTATCTCATCATTCTTGTCAACTAACATTAAAAGAAAGTGTTGTGTGAACATCAAAATTTATCCAAAAGCATGCAACATGCTAGCTGTTAAATAGAGCCATTACAGAGCTCTTGGCCAGTTGTCAACTCCCTTTTGCTTTTTTTGCCCAGAAAGGTTTCCTCAAGTTCATAAACCAGATTGAACCATGGTACACTGTTCCCTGTCGAACACACAGTGAAGCCTGCCAGGAAGAAGCACAGTGTCACAGGTTTCCTGCATGACAAAAGGGATGTGATTAAGTCCCATTGAAATTGCATTGTTTGCTGTACTAACTTTACTGCAGAATTCTGTAGAGTTGGGCTTCATCCTGGTGGACTTCATTGTATTTCTCAAAAAGGCTGTTCCACTTTTGCATGACTTGTTGTGTAGTGCAGTCACTAAGCAGTTGAAACTCTTTGAAGTGAAACAGGTTCACATAACCACAGATGTATGGACCACCAACCAAACAATTGACTACATGACTGTTACAGCTCACTGGGTAAGTTTTCGGTTAGAAAGTAATAATCCTCGCTGTACTGTAAGAAGTAGGAAGCAGGCTGTATTATGTGTTTTCCACATTTGAGGAAAACCACACTATTGTGAATATTTTGCAGGAGCTACAAACTCAATTCCAGAAATGGCATACTCTGTATTCCTTATCTCCAGGGTCCATAGTGTCAGATAATGGTGCCAACATAGTTAAAGCAGAGATTGCAACTACCAACACATACCTTGTTTTGCACATTGTTTAAATCTTCTCATCCATAGTTTCTTAAATGGAAATAGAAATGTTGAAAACCTGTTAGGTCTTGCTAGGAAAATAAGTGGGCATTTCAGCCACTCTGTGGAAGCACAAAAAATCCTCAAGGGGCTGCAGAGGTCAAGCAACTTACCATTGCATATATTAAAGAAGGAAGTTCCCACCTGCTGGAATTAAACATTTTACATGTTGGAAAGCCGTCTTGAATAGAAAAAAGCTGTACATGGCTACACCATGCAGAATCAAATAGGTAAAGTAGACATCATGATCATTTCCAGCAACTGAACTCTAATCTTTGGTCACCTTATTGGAGCCATTTGAGGCTGTCACATATGATGTCAGTGCGGACAGTGCAACTCTGAATCAAATTTTTCCTCAGATCAGATTTATTCACATTTTCCTTAATGACATAAAGAAAGACTTTCAGTCAAAAGAAGACACTACTGCTGTTATGCTGGCAGATTACTTGAATCTCAGACAGTTGATTGATCAGATAATAAATGCCATGTTTAAGAATAACACCTATGTGTTGACTACATTTCTAGATCCCCACTTAAAGTGGAACATTGAAGCCATCCTTCCTGCAGGGGAAGACATTGAGTATTGGAGAGATCTTTTGCTTATCAAAGGTGACACTGCCCTACCAACACCACTAACTGACGTACAGCAGTCAATTCCTGCCGAACCATCAGATGTGTGCCTCTGGCGAAGACAATAGTACACCTATTCTTCACAATCACCAGTGTCATTAGTAAGGAAAATAAAATCTACAGCTACTTTTCAGTCATCCTATGTTCAGGGTCAGTAAGGCAAATCACTTCTGAATTGGCTGCAACAACATGGACTTGTGCAGCTAGTTCATCAGCCAGTCTGGTAACCATCTGACACAGCACAGTGATCCAGGAATATTTTGCAGACCATACTTTGTTTGGTCTCAAGGATGATCCTTTACTTTAACAGTAACAAAAGACAGCAATATCACCTGATCTAACAAATCTTACAATAATGTACCTCAGTTGTCCACCTTCAAGTGTATATTCAGAATACATATTTAGAGCAGCTGGGGGAATATTCACTGACTACAGAACACTGCTAAGTTCTGCAAATATAGAACAGCTTATATTTCTCAAAATGAATGCTGACAATTTTCCAGTTGTCCCAAACACTGAATTATGTGAGTCTGACCCTGAACATGAACAACAGCCTGCAAACGGCAATATTGAATATGATAACTAGGTTGTGTATGACATGAATAGAACCATCACCACTGCCACTGTGTCAGCCACATGTGCTTCACTACTTTTAGTTTTCTTTTGTCAGTCATCAGTTTTTATACTATGCAAATTTGATTGATGCCCATCATGGGTGTAATTTCTGGAAACAGCAACAGGCATACTCAGAGTAGCTGTCCCTCTTGTACATACCTCATCAGTGCCTGGCATGGTTATAAGTTTTGAAAACAGCAGCAGATTCAATCAGAGCAGCTGCACCTCTCATATCTATCTCAGGAATTCCCACCATGTGTATATTTTTTTTAAAAAGCAGCTGGTTCACTCACAGCTGCTGTGCCTCTGGTTTCTGCTGCATCAATGTCCACCATGGGTATATTGTTTGGAAACAGCAGCAGGCTCGCTCAAAGCAACTCTGCCTCTCATACCTGCCTCAGCAATGCATGCCATGGGTTTAATTTTTGAAAACAGCAGCAGGCTCACTTATAGCAGCTGCACCTCTCGTACCTACCTCGGTAATGCCTGCCATGGGTAACATTTTTGGAAACAGCAGCAGGCTCAATCAGAGCAGCTGCACCTCTCATACTTACCTCAGAAAGGTTCACCTATGTTGATGTGACAGGAATGTTACTGACATTGATGAAGGCGCAGGCAAAATACCACCTGGCATTACAGCACAAGGCATTATGCCTCCCAGGAGTTACAGCACCAAAGTACCATCCTGGGAAACAGTCAGCGTTTGTGAAGGACTTTGCCTCCTCACCCCCCAGTTTGGGGGGCTTCAACCACCACACCCCCCCCCAAAGTAAATATAATCCCTTCTGGAGCAGACATGTTGTGAAGGGCCCTGAATTTGTGTGGGCATCCAAAATGGTGTGAGTGCAGGGCAACCTAAAATCAAGCTCGCCCCTGTCACTCACGCCCTTGTTGTGGTGCCTACATTACAGTGACATAATGCAGCTGCCCTTCTAATGGGATACCCCTCAGAAATGCCCACCATGGATATAAATTTTGCAAACAGCAGCAGGCTCAATTAGAGCAGCTGTGCCTCTTGTACCTACCTCAGAAATGCCTGCCATAGCTATAATTTTGGGACACAGCAGCAGACTCACTGAGAGAAGCTACACTTCTCATACCTGCCTAAGACATGCTAGCCAGAGGCATAATTTTTTGAAACAGCAGCAGGCTTGCTAAGAGTAGCTGAACCTCTTGTGCCTGCCTCAGCAATGCCCCCCATGGGTATAATGGCTCGGCACACCTAACAAACAGTGTAATAGTAAAATAAAAAACAGTCTTTCACATGATTTATGTTATGGTCAGGGTCAGGTAATTGGGTAGTAGAACAGGTTGGGTAGTAACTACCTGACCTGACATGACTACTTGGTTTTCATCTGGATATTTTTAGGATACTTTTGAGGTACCTGCTGGTAGTCTTGGGGCTGGGAATTTTAATACCCACCCATTCCTATTCAGAACATACAATGAGATGCAGAGGGACGAGGACAGGGAGGCATATCAAGAGAAACAGACAGAGGCAGTGCAAGCTATAGGGAGTGCTCAGGCACAATCTGAAGAGAGAATAGTCCAGGCAGTAACAAAAGGGACAAGACATTTTTAGGTATGTAAGAAGAGAGGAAGTCTAAGGTAAGGTTAAAAAGGAAGGGGGTACTGTGCAGAGGGAGACCAGGAAAGGCAGACAGCTTGAATAAATACTTTTGCTCAGTGTTCAGAGGTACGAGAAGGGTGGAGGGACTGCAAAAAAGAAACAGGACCTTTGATAGGGAAGGGGGGTTGACATTAGTCCTTTTTCAAGGGACAGTCTGAAAGGACTCACTAATTTGAAAGTAGACAAAGCAATGGTGCCAGATGGGGTGCCTCCAAGAGTGCTGAGAGAGCTCAGGGAAGTACTGGCTACACCTCTAACAGTCCTGCATAGCAGCTTAGTGGAAATAGGAGTGGTTCCGGAGGACTGGAGGAGAGCAGATAGAGTCCCACTTCACAAAAGTGGTAGCAGGGAGGAGGCTGGCAATTATAGACCAGTGATGCTGACATTGATGGTGGGAAAGTTAATGGAAACTCTGCTGAAGGACAGGAATACAGAATATCTTGAATCCAGTGGATTACAAAACATGAGGCAGCATGGATTCATGGGAGGTGGGTCATGCCAAATGAATCAGATATATTTCTTTGACTGCCTGACCAAGGAATTAGATCAGGGTGGAGTGGTAGATGTGGCCTACATGGATTTTAGTAAGGCTTTTACCACTGTTCCACATGGGAGACTAGTATGCAAGCTGGGTAGCTTAGGAGTGGGTCCAAAGCTGGTGAACTGGGTAAAAAAATTGGTTAGGAGATAGGCAGCAGAGGGTGATGGTACATGGAGTTCACTTCAAGGAACAGAGAGTGATTAGCAGGGTACCTCAGGGATCAATTCTGGAACCAGTCCTATGTAATATCTTTATAAGTGGCACTGCAGAGGAGCTGAACGTGAAAGTCTGCCTCTTTGTAAATGACACCAAAATCTGCAACAGGGTGGATGCTCGGGGGGGGGGGTAGAAAGGATAAGCAGAGACCTGAAAAAACCCAAGGAGTAGTCAAGGGTATGGCAGCTGGGTTTCAATACAAAAAAAGTGCAAAATAATGCACTTTGGGCACAGAAAACTGGGTACAAAGTACACAATTGGTAGAATGGTATTGATGACAGCCAGGCAGGAAAGAGACATGGGGTAATCACATTAGATGACCTAAAGGTGGCAAGGCAATGAAACAAGGTAGTTGGTAGAGTTAGTGAGATTCTATGGTGCACAGGAAGGGGTATCACCAGCAGAAAGAGGGAGGTGGTACTGCCCCTGTATAGATCAGTGGTAATACTGGGCCCGATTCTAAAACAGGTTACGCATATGAAGGTGACTTGCACCAAACCCAATGGCGAATTTACACCTCATGGCTACGTGTTATGCCATTTGCACTTGAGAGGCAGCCTGCACCTGCCTGTGTCCAAGGAGCCTTCCACTGGCCACAACCCCTACAGCAAAGCAGAAGGGGAGTTTACAGTAGCAACTGCACCCTATTTTGAAAGGGCGGCTGCCGTAACTCATGTACATGATTCCGAGACACACTACGGCACTGCAGGGTTAGACCAGCAGTAAGCTGGTCTAAAGGACATCAGTCCATGCCAATTGGTGGTTGTCTCCCCTGCAGTGCTGCAACATGCACACAGATGTGCCCAGTGGACTCCCCCTATCATGTAGATGTGCCCCCCCCACAGTTACGGGGTGCCCCACCCACCAGCATTCGGGTCCAGTTTCTCTTTTGCCACCCTTGCACCTCTGCCACACGGCCGTGGCCCACAGGGGCTCATGGGCTTTTTCCATGGCTGGGGGGGTTCAGAGGGACTGTTCATTGCAGACCGTGGCTTGAAGCACCCAGGTCCATTGTACCATTCCTGTGGCGCTGTCCGGTGGCTGCCACAAGTCACAGGACGTAAGTGCCGGGGACCCTGCTTTTCTTGGAATAGGGCGCAGGATCCCTGGCATAGCGGTGCAACTCGCATACGCCTGCGAGTTGTGACAGGCATCTTAGAATCGGGCCCTCTGTATCTAGTTCTGGAGACGACATCTCTGGAAGGACATAAACAGAGTGGAAGTGGTCAATAGGAGGAAAACTAAGATGATGCATGGTCTGCATCAAAAGCCCTTCAAGGAGATACTAAAGAACCTCGATATGTACACGCTAGAAGAGAGAAGGTAGCGGGGGCATATGATAGAGATCTTTAAATATCTCATGGGTGTAAATAAGGTGCAGGAGGGAAGTATTATAGAAAGGACCTAAAAAAACAAGGGGACATGCTATGAAGCTGGAGGGGGTAGCTTCAGGACAGATTTGAGGAAGAACCTATTCACAGAAAGAGTGGTGGATTCCAGAAACAACCTTCCAGTTGAGTTGGTGAGGGCAAAGACAATGGTGTGTTTCAAGAATGCATGAGATAGGCATATGGGTTTCTTAGTGGAAATGAAGGGTGCAGAGAGAATGAGCCAGAGATCGATTACAGTCTGAGCTGATAATGTAGGTAGGGAAAAATGAGCCAACACAGTGTGCCAAGCTGTTCATAACTGCATTTAAATTCTATGCTTCTATGTTTGGTTTTTGAATGCACATCCTTACTAACAACATGAGCCAAAGTTCATTTCAGTTTTTCCCATACAGTATTGTAGAGGTCTGGAATCCCTGCTTGGGAGAAGCATTTTCTCTTTCCTAAGTTATACTGAAGTTCAAGGTACTCAAGCAACTGCCTGAACCCTGCCTATTCAATCTTGTATGACAATAAGTTGACAGTTATCATTTCTGAAATTTTCTTTGTTAATATAACAATAATAGCGTGGGAAAAGGGATGTTTATTGTAGCTTTGCATTCGTATGCTTGTAAGATGGTAAACTGGTTCCTGAAGAAGAAAGGCTTTTGAACACATGACCAGTTTGGTTCTCAAGTTTACCAGTAATGCTAGGAGTTTTTTGAATGTTAGAGGGAGGAGCTGAATGTGTAGATGTATTGCTGCTGGGGCTTTCACTGCTAAAATAATTATCAGAGATAACCCTGAATGTAGTGATCTGCCACTTTCTCTTTTATTTTAAAAACTGATTTATCATTTTTGTGTTATCTGTCTAGGTGTCTTCAGTGCAAAATATTTCCCAAGGATACTTTCTTTTTACCTCACGCTGATTGCCCATTTACACCAATTCATTAACAGCTCTGACTGAAATGAGTGACCAAACAAAAGACAATTGTTTTATTTTCATTCCAGTCAGGCATTGCAGCTCAGTTTCTTGTACAGAATTGTTCTACAGAATTTATCTTGGGCCATTTTTGTTCTTATTTCCTTCCTCCACCCCACTGTCTTCCTCCTCCTCCTCCTCCACCACTGAAACATCTTCATCAAGTTCTTCCTTATTTGAAATTTCCAACTCCTTTCCTTTATTCTCCACTCTATTGTATTTCCTGATCCTTGGTTTCTGCGTCACATCCTTATCAACTTCAGAGGAATCTGATGGTGTATGTAAGAGACTAATAGCACATTATCTATTGTTTCATACCAGGGAGTGCCTCTACAAATAGTACCCAGTACCTCCAATGCTTTGGTTTTAACTGAAGAACCTTTTTTAGCTGTGTAAGGCATACCTTCTTGGTAGATTCATCTTTCTTTCTTGCACCTAGCCAGCAGGGGTAACTGTGGGGAATTGGACATACAATATGCAGGGGGTAGGTTATTGGACAATTCCCATCCTAGCCAGCAGGGCTCACTGTGGGGAACTGGACATGGGATAGCAAGGGTGAAGTTTATAGAGAATTCCCGCACCCTACCCAGCAAGGGTCACTGTGTGGAATGGGATATGGAATATGAAGTGGGATAGGTTATAGGGCAATCCCTGCCCTAGCCAGCAGGGGTCACCTGGGAAAGGAAAATGTTCACTTCTATGAAAGTTTGCATGGGACATTGGGGACCAACAATCTATGGATATGGAAAGTTTCATTCCGGTTGGATTTGCAAGTATGGGAAAGGAAAATGTTCACTTCTATGAAAGTTTGCATGGGACATTGGGGACCAACAATCTATGGATATGGAAAGTTTCATTCCAGTTGGATTTGCAAGTATGGAGATACAGAATGTCAAACATTGTGTAAATTTTGTGTAAATTATTTGTCACACTGTTTCTCAGAAATGGATTGGGGGTTTGGTCTGAAAGTATTAGGATATGTCAGGCATGAGTCACAGATGTGCCTTTTGAAGGTTTGGTGAAAAAATATTAATCAGTTCAAAAGTTATTAAAGTTTCAATTTTCCCATTATTTCCTATGGGAAAAAGTAGGTGTGCTGTGTGAAACAACTGTTTTGTTGCCATAAAAGTGGTACTTATTGTCACAAATGCAGAATGTAGTGTCGAGATTCTGCCATCTTGTTTTCAGTTAATGAAGGAAACAAATTGAAATAATTCAAAAAAATAGCTGCAGTTGGTAAACACCAACTGCTGTGTTTACCTAATCGTGACCCGAGGAATCAGATTCTGTGTCCAGTTTGCCCCACAAATGCCAAGAAATATGTTACCTTTGTTCACGGCCATATTTGTGCCACAAATTGCAGCAGTTGTTTCATTAAACAAGGGGAGTTTGTTACACAAATTTCAACAATATCCCATTGTATCACAAAACAATGAAGGGTGTGCCATGCAAACAGCAGCCGCAATTTGCTGCACAAATACGACCATGGAAAAACTAACATTTCTGGCCATTTTTGGGCCAAAATGACCCCAGATTCTGATTCCTCAGCCCCAGTTTAGGTAGACACCTGTTGGTGTCTACCTAAATAAAGTATTCTTTGGTCCTTTCACAGCAACTTGGGAGAAGTGGGCCTAGGCATGTTAATATGATATATTTTTACCGACATTGGGGTACCCAATCCCCATGTCAGCAGAAGAAGCCCCCATGCCAGTGTGGGACACTGGAGAGCCCACTACCAGTGTCCCAAGATACGTATCCCCCCCAGCAGTGTGGGACATTGGGGTGCCTACTCCCAGTGTCCCAAAACATGTATTGAATTAAAACCTGAAACAAAGAAAACAATCCTGTGATGTATCATTCATTTGCCAACACTGGGGTGCCCAATCACTGTGTCAGCAGAAGAAGCCCCCTCTGCCAGTGTGGGACACTGGGAAGCCCACTCCCCATGTCCCAAGATATGTCTCCCTCCCCAGCAGTGTGGGACACTGGGGAGCCCATTCCCATTGTCCAGAAATATGTATTAACTGAAAACCTATAAAAAGAAAACAGCCCCCCATGTCTTTTTTTACCTGAAAAAAAGGAAAATGGTCCCTCATCGTCCTCACCATCCCACTCCCCCATCCTGACCCTCCCACTGAGCACCCACCACCTTATACCCCCCCATATCCTATACTCACCGCTGGAGGTCATACTCTGTCATCTTATGTAGACAGGGACACATCTACACTATTCAAAACCAAACCACAGACTGAGGAATCAAAATAAGTGCTGTAAAATGTATTTCAATGGCGTTTTGAACTGATTTTCATAACTTTGCCATTTTTAGGTATTTTTCCATCAAATTTTCAGCATGGGCTTTTTTGGGACCCCACCTCATGAGCACAGGCACAATCATTTCATTAGTCAGTCCCAGAAGGTGATTTCATGGTTGCTGTGTGAAAACTCCTTTTGGGACTGACTAATGAAATGACAGTGCCAGTGTTTATAAAATGGGGTCTCAAAAAGCCCATGTTGAAAATCTGGTGAAATAATTCCTAAAAATGGCAGAGGTGGGGTCACGTGATGGCAGCCTGAGAGTCAGCAGCAAACTACCGAAGCTCCGCCACCCGCTATCTAATTTAGGCTCTTGTAAAGCGCCGTTGGATTCAAGTTTCCTTTATTTCAGGCGGTGTGGGTTCTCGCTGTGGGAAATCACTTTTAGACCCGCAACATGGAGGTCATATATGAAAAGGCGCGTGAAAGCACTCACCCCAGACCCCAGAAAAAGAGAAGGCCACAAAGCGGGCCAAGCAACAGGCTGCTAGCTTACCCAGGTTACCCACGGCGGACATCCCGCTAACCGAAACCAGATTTCTTGAAATTATGCAGCCTCTCCAGTCCTCCGTGGCGACTATTGCAGAGGACATGCAATTAATTAAAAAGTCGGTGGATACTCTTTCTAGGAGGGTCGGGGATGTGGAAGTGAAGTTAACCTCTCCGGAAAACAAACACCTAGGGCATGAAACAGAACTCGTCCTGGTTAAACGGAGATTAAAGAAGTTGGAGGAGAAATTAGAAGACCTAGAGGGGCAGATCGAAGAAATAATCTTGTTGTGATTGGGATCCCTGAAAAAGAAGAAGGGAATATGCCGGTCATCTTTCTTCAGAAATTTTGCAGTAAAGCTGCAGGGGCTCCCCCGGGGGGGGGTGAATATGTAATAGAAAGAGCTCATCGCGCTTTACGCCCTCCGCCCGCCCAGGGGCAGCCACCCAGACCCTTGATCATGAGATTCCTGAACTTCTTGGATAAACAACATGTCCTCGCTAAGGCAAGAGAGATGAAAGAATTGCTATGGGAGGGACAGAGAATTTGAATTATTCAGGATTTGCCACACTCCGTTAGGCTGAGAAGGCAGGAGCTGCATCCGATTGTTACCAAGCTTGTAGCGGCGTCTAAGCCATATAAAGTTAAGTATCCTGCTGTGTTAATGGTACAGCATGAAGAGAAGTGGCTATCGTTTGATTCTTACTCTCAGGCTCAACAGGAGCTGCAACGTCTCTTCCCAGATCTCTTTAAATGATGATATTTTCCCCTGCATCTCAACTTTATTGGCTTTACTTCTGGGTTCATCAAGATATTATTTGATGATATAGAGTTGTCTATATAGTCCACTTGCAAATCTCCTGACTGTTTGCATGGAACTCTCACTTATATTATCCCGGTATTTCTCAGCCTCTCAATGACATACGCCTCCTACCGGTGGTTAGCGGTTGCCTACATGATGAAACCATTGAATTTTCCAATTGGGGACAACCACTGTAATCCTTTTTCTCGCCCTCCCTACATTTGGGTCTTCGAGTTACCTTCTCGGTGCATATGGCTTCCCTCATTTTCGCTGACCGCTTTTGACATTTGGGCTGACTCTAAGGAATGGTTTGAGTGGTTTATCTCTGCACACAGCTTACTTCATGGTGTGCATAATAGTGGACCAGATGGCTTCTGCAGCTAACGGTCTGTTATGGCCGGGACTCATTAATTTTTTGGCATACCATTGATGGTAGACCTTCCTAACAGAGCTACTGATCTCCACCTGGGACAAGTTCCCCTTTTTTTTTTTTAGCATGCATCTTCAGCCAATCCGGACTTTTCGGTAAGACTTCCGGTGGATGTACTCCGGACTTTTCAGCAGAACTTCCAGTGGATGTACTTTTTTCCCCCTCTCTCCTCTTTTCCCTCCCCTCCTTTTTTTTTTTTTTTATAATTTACATATCTTGGTGTGTATATAGTTATTAATTAACTTGATAGATAATTTTTAGTTCACCCGGAGAGGGCCTATTTTAAGTTGATCTGAGACTTAAAGCACAATTGATTAGTAGTCTGTTGGCGTATTTACATTTCTGGGCAATGATGTTGGAGCCTATCTTGTAGTTAATTACTTTCTCCTTTTTTCCTGGTGGGTGGGGGCTCCAGAGGGTAATGCGGGGCATATTGGGTTGTTTGGAAGTTAATCATGTGGCAGGTTTTCTTTAGGAGGGCAGTCTTCTGGGACTGGGGATAGGTCTGTTTTTAGACTGGGGGATTTAGGTTAGTGTGTTCTTTGGGTACTAGGAGGGTGGGGGTTTGGGGATTGGCTGCTTTGTTGAGGGTTGGGGTGGGATTATCAAGGTTCAGCTAATTAAAGTACACACACATATCTGGTATCAGGAGTTTATAGTCATGTTATTGATATCTCTGGCTTAACTCACCAGGGCACATTTACTCAGCTTGTCCTAACGTCTGTTTTGTTTACAATGGCTTGCACTTATAAGCTCATCAGCTGTAATGTTAAAGGAGCCAGGACAGGGTCAAGAGGCAATGGTACTAAAACACCTCCGCCATTTGGGAGCGCATATTGTCTTCCTTCAAGAGACACACTTAAAAAGAAGTGCCTTCACTATTTCAGAAGGCGTGGGTTGCGCAGGTTTATGGGGGGTGAGTCAATGAAGAAGGGTGGAGTGGCTATCCTTATTGCTAGGCATATCCCTTTTAAACTGATAAATGAGTGTTGGGACCCGAAGGCGCTATATAATTGTGCATGCACAATTGGCATCACAACCGATTATATTAGGATCCATATGGCCCTAACAGAGATTCCCTTCCTTTTCATGAACCTACTGCACTTAGTAGTGTCTGATATATATAAACCCACATTTATTGGGGGTGATTGGAATTTGGTACTCAGAATGATTTAGATAGGTCAGGACTTGCGAGGGCGGGGTTTATCTCCTGCACAGAGGGCCTTTAAGGACTTTATCAGTAAGGCGGCCCTGGCGGATGTCTGGCGCACACTTAGTCCTGAGTTGCGGCAATACTCTTATTATTCACCGGTACATAACTCCCATTCACGAATTGATTATATTTTGATAAGTTCAGCGGTGATACCCAATGTGATGCAGGTAGAGATTTCTGCCAGGGTAATATCAGACCATGCTCCAGTTAGTGTGACATATAGGCCTACCTTAGGAGTAACACTCCCCACAATGGAGGTTAAACTGCAAATTCTAAAAGATGAGTCCTCTTTGACGCATCTCAAGGATTTCATCAAGCATTTCCTAGAGGACAATTGACTCAGTAGACCAGAGAGACCTGGTTTGGGCTGCCATGAAGTGTTCATAAGGGGTGAGTTAATTAAGATTGCCTCCAGGAGGAAACGTGTTCAGAGGGACAAGTTAGATGCCTTGCTAGTTTCTATTAAACAAATTGAATGTGTTTTATCCGATCTTCATCTGGATCGGACTGGGTTAGAGCTCGTCAGTTGCAGGCCCAACACTGGGTTTAGTGATGCAGCAAGCTGAGTTAGCACTCCGCGCTCGAGACTTCAATATTTGGATATAGGTGAGAAAGCTGGGAAACTGCTTGCTATGCGTATTCGGCATTTAGACTCGGATCATCATATCCCGGGTGTCCACATTGCTCAGGGGGGACAGGTCTGCACAGAGCCACAGGAAATGTCTAGTGAGTTTGGGGCATACTATCAGAGATTATATGTAGAAGATCCCGTATCTAAACCTTCAATGATAGAAATTACCTCATATCTGAATTCAATCGCTCTCCCAAAGTTATCGCCGGGTGATGCGGTCGAGATAGGTGCCCCAATATCACTTCTGGAGATCTGCCAAGCCATTCAGCAGATGCCCTCTGACAAATCCCCTGGGCCTGACGGGTTCCCCAGCAATTTTTATAAGGTATTTTGCCCTGTCATATCTCCAATATTATTAGCCGTTTTTCAATATTGGTTTGATCACGGTATCTCCGACCCCAATTTCCAAAGAGGCCACTATCTCGCTAATTCTGAAGTCGGGAAGGACCCTTACAACATGGACAGCTATTGCCCATATCTCTCTTAAATACAGATATTAAAATATTGGCTAAAGTTCTGGCCAACAGGCTATCTAAAGTTATGGACACGTTGGTCAGCAGGGAGCAAGTGGGTTTTATGAGGGAGGTTACCCCAGGATCACCTTAAATAATTATTACACCTCATTGCAGAGGTCAGGAATCTAAAACTAGCAGTACTCCTTTCTTTGACGCCTGAAAAGGCCTTGACTGGGTGTCCTGGGATTTCCTATTCACCACCCTCTTGACATTTGGGCTGCCTGACGTTTCTTAAGATGGGTTAAAATCTTGTATTCTTTTCCCTCTGCTCGAGTGAAATGCAATGGGGTGTTATCACCGCCTATTAAGTTAGAGCGTAGTACAAGGCAAGGTTGACCTTTGTCCCCATTGCTATTTAATTTTGTACCTGGAGCCTTTTTGCACAGATTAGCAGAATCCTCTTATAAAGGGTATACAGGTGGGGAATTTAACTATGCGTTTTCAGCTTATGCTGATGATGTGTTACTGCACATTGAGAATCCGGTAATCTCTATACCGGCCGCTTTGGAGGAAATAGCTGCCTTCTCCAAAGTATCCTATTATAAATTAAATCGTGCTAAGACCAAAATTCTCCCTTTAAATCATAATGTCATAAAAGCAGATTTACAGACTTTTGGTCTTGGCTGGGAGGCTAAATCCCTTATATATTTGGGGATCAGCATTGGCACAAGCCTACCTTCGATGATTAAAGACAACCTGGGTACTCTGGTTCAAATTATTTCGGGAGATTTGAACAGATGGCGTTCGATCTCCTTATCTCTATGGGGCAGACTAAATCTCCTTAAGATGAATATTCTCCCTAGAATATTGTATCCTCTGGGGATGCTTGGAACTTATCTTCCCAAAAAATGGTTTATCAATCTACAGAAAATATTTAATTCCTTTTTGTGGCAGGGGAAGAGAATACGTAGATCTTATATTAAATTGACCACCTCAAAATCCAAGGGTGGACTGATGGCCCCTCTCTGTTTTATATTATACAGCACAACACATTTCTGCTTAACTCTATGGGTCAAAGGACATAGCCCCCGGCTATTCTCCCCTATGGTTAGACATCGAGCTTGACCTGGCTAAAAGATTGAAGAGCTCTTTCGTGCCCTCTTATTTGTTCTCCAGTCTATCATTTCTAAAACAGCGATGAACAATCCCATGGGCTGGTCCTTGAAAGCATATTTTCAGCTACAATGTTATCTCGGAGTCAAATGGTGGCTTGGACAACCAGCCTATTTTGAGAAACCCCAAATCAAAGTAGAGGTGCTACGGTACCACTACTTTCTGGCTCCAGATAAGCCATTTTTCCGTGTCGGATATCTGGGAGCAGGGCCGCCTCGTCCTTTTGACCTGCTGAAGAGACTCCATGGGATTCCTGATCATTATTTTTTAAGTGGCTACAGCTCAGCAAAGTGATAGCCGGGTTTTCATTCAACACCCTCTGCTAGTTATGTACGGTCAATTTGGATGCTTTATTAACTGCTGCGGCCAGAACGCATGCAGTTTCTAAAGTTTATAAGCTACTTCAGGAATGGGATCACAGGCTTCCCTCAGGTGTTTGTTACTACTGGCTAAGGGTGCTGAATATTCAGGATACCCCATATCTCTGGAATAAACTTTGGTCCGCTATGTATAAATTTATCAAACAAGACAGGTTGAGGATGATACATTTCAATATTATGCATCATTTATATTTAACTCCTTCTCACTTATTTAGGCGTGGGCGTCCTACGTCGTCTTGTGTTGGAAATGCAAGAAAGAGGAGGGAACTTTATACCACATGTTATGGTCTTGCCCGGTTATACGAACCACCTGGAGTGCCATTTGCAGGCTTGTGGGCCCTGTCCTTGGCTCTCACAATATGTTCACATCTGAGATTTGTTTGTTATATTTTTTTTCCGCAGGCTCTTCTAGGATCTGGAAAGCCTATGTTTCACTCATCTCAACTGTAATGAAACTGCTAATTTTAAGGCATTGGTCGTCTGATAAATCTCCATCTTTGTTAGAATAGTACCAAGAATGTACTTTAGCTTTACAGCTTGAGAGAAGCACATTGCCTATATGCGGGGCAAGCCGCGGGCACTATGCTTTACTCTTGGGGCCCTCTTGATGCTCACAAGGCCTGGAAGGCCTAGATTTTATTATCTGAAGTTCTATGTGTGTATATTCGCTCCTTGTTGCTCTCAGAACCTTGGGGTGGGGGGGCGGGGGGAGGATGGACCTTGGGTTACTCCTTTTGTTTAACTATCTTCTGAAGGCAATTTGTATGTACTTACAGCAATTTTATGTCTGCCTTATGCTTTTAGTTTTACCTTCCATTGTCTGTCCGTTACCTTGGGTATGTTTGTAAAACAATAAAGATGGTTAAATACAAAAAAAAAAAAATGGCAGAGGTATGAGCATTCATTAAAATGTTTCTATGCATGTGCATAACTTTGATAATTTTAAATATTTTGACTCCAAATTTTCAACAGCCATTTTTCTATACCAGCTCATGAACAATACTGTTGTTATTTTTCACATCCTGGCCAAAATGTGTTTTCACACCTGTGGCACAGAATGGTGTTTTGGCATGGATTTTAACATTTTCACCTATGGGGTTTGTGGGGTGGGGTCATAATAAGATTATGTTCAAAATCTAGGGTTAAAGTATGAAAAAATGCCAAAGTTATGACCATTCATTGCAATTTCACTACACCCGCTCATAACTTCAAAAAATGTAAAATATTTTGACCCCATATTTTCAACATCACCATCTTATTACCTGACCTGATGTACTATATGTCACAGCTGTCATTTTTCAAATCCTGCCCAAAATGTGTTTTCACACCCATGGGGCAGAATGGTGTTGCAGTTACACAGAATTACATTTTGGCAAGGATTTAACAAATTTTCTGTACTGGGGTACATGAGGTGGGGTAATAAGATGGCTATGCTAACAATTTGGTCACTGTTGTCTTATAAATGGAAGCACAGGGCCCAGAGGGCCCTGTGGTTCCACGTCTACATACATATGCACATCTATGGAGGGGATGGGAGCTCAGGGCCCAGAAGGCCCTGCGCTGCCACAGACAAATAGGGATATGATTATATTGTCTGAAAAAGTAAGGAAATTAATTACAAAAAACTTTGTTAATGCATCAGTTAGGGTTCTTACTAAAGTGACAAAAGCAGGGAAATGTGGTGTTAGGGTTTACAACCCTAACATCCCACCCCCATCATGCAGACAATGACAGGTGTCGTGGTGTGTGCCTTGGGGTCATTGGCCCTAATGCTCACCCCATTCCATAAATAAGTAAGCTGAGACAGGAACAGAAGAGAAGAATGGGGTGAGCATTATAGCCAACTACTCCAAGGTACCCCCCCAATACCTGTCAGTGTCTGCAGGGTAGGGGTTGGGTGTAGGGTTGTAAACCTCAACACCACATTTCCCTGCTTTTGTCTCTTTAGTAAGAACCCTAACTGATGCATTAACAAAGATTTTTGCAATGAAAATATATCTCAATAAGGGATATGTGATGGTGGGACCATGGGATAAATGAGTCATTTTCATGAGTCCCTGGTGACCTCAGGTGACCGGATGAGTGGTGGAGCATAGCAGAGCTGTAAGTGATTTACCCAAGGTCACCAGAGATGAGTGAAAATAACTCATTTATCTCACTGCCCCCCCATCGCATGTTCATTTTATGCAATGGGGAATGAGTTTTGTAGGATGACTTTCATTTATTTTTTGTGCACTTTTGATTGTTTTTTTAAATAAACTTGGGAGGACTATTTTGTATTATTCCACATATTTCAGTTCATTAAGAGAAGGTTGCAGTGAGAAGGTGCTGTGGTTGCTAGGGATACTATGTCCTGGCGTTCTAAGCGTACGTTTTGATTGGGTGTATTGTTTGTGTGGGAGGGTCAGAACATTTTGAAAAACATGGTGGTTGTCTTTGTTGCTCAGTGAGGAACACAGCTGGCCACTGTAATTTAAAATATTGCAGTGGCCTGTTTTATTTGAAATGAAGTAAGATTTTCTTTATTATTATCTGGTTGATCCTGCCTTTTTGGCTTACCATGTGGATAGTGTGGAGGGGTATCCAGTTTTCATCTCGGAACAAGGTAGGTCTGCCGCATCCGAACAAATAGGGGAGCTTCGGTATTTATTAAAAAAAGTTGCTTTTTGCTTCTCTTGTCAGTACAGAGAAGCAGTGGCTTAGATCTGTCTTTTTAAGGAGGTAGAGCTGTTTTTTTTGGAAATAAAAAGGATGAGTGTAGTTTGTATTGGTGGTTAGGCAGCTGTCAGATTTGCGGCCTTGGATGGAGCAGGGGAGAGAACCACAAGCCGCCTGAACTGGATGTCAAAATGTGTATCTGTACAACAGGCAGATGGTCCAATGAAAGAGCAGGACTGCAGTCCAGAGCACTATCGTGTTGAGGAGTGAAACGTTTTCTGGTTGTGTACTGTGGGATGTGATAGCTGGCTGAGCTTGCAGTTTTAACAGGGTTCTGGGTTACATTTTTTTTTCTTGAGCCTGCATCGGGACTGAGTAAATGAGAAGCATCGATCTCAAAGTGAGTGGTGCAGTGCAGATGATGGCAAAGATTACACTGTTAGCTCTAAAAAAGAAAAGAACAGTATCTTTGAAGAGAGAAAAACAGTTTTAAAAGGTATTGTGTTTGCTGTGGTATTTACAATGTGAAAGGAGAACAAGAGAAGGGGCTAGAGCATGAGCTACAGAGGTGAAGCATTTTTGTATGTGGGGCTGGGAGGAGGAAAGTATGTGTGTACCTTTGGGTTGGTGTTTAAAAATAAAATGCTCATCTGTTTGCTGTGTGGAGTTTTGGATGCTGCTGTATAGAGAAGGAACTGGCAGTCAGTGGAAGTTTTGTGTTGGCTACGAGTGGGTACTCCATGAGGATTTGTGGGAAGAATAGTGAAGTGCTGTAGTGTTGGTGGGAAAGTAGTGCTGGCAGGGAGGATTTTGATTGATGTCTTGTGTTTTTCCCACATATGTGGGATAAATTTTGGGTACTGAGATTTATCCTATATATGTGGACATAAATGGATTTATGCAATGGATTTTGGCTCCACACCTATTGCACGCAGATATATATATATATATATATATATATATATATATATATATGTGTATGTATGCGGCCGTGCCCCTGTAGTTAGGGTTAAGTAGGCAGTTTAATGTTAAACCCCAAATTTTACATGTTAATAAATTCGCACTGTTCAATGGATTTGAACAAAACTAAGAATGCGCGGTCTTGGATGGTAGATCTCTTGATATGCAAAGTTGCATTTTGGATTTACAGTTTTCATGCAGTGAACTACCAAAAAATGTGTTTCTCGCTTTTTTTGCCCATTTTTGCTAATTTCTGCCCATCATGCTGTGGCCACACCGTTTGAAATCTTGGTGTGCAATTTTCAGGGTAGAAAGAGGTTTCCCCAAAGAACTGCTCAGCATTGGTTTTGTGAAAAAATATTAATCCATTCCAGTTATTTAACCCTTAAGCTGTTGACAGAATAAGAAAATATAGGAATTTGGGACTGATATATCAGTCCATGGCACGACAAGGGTTAATTTTGAATATTCGGGTTCTGAGCATGCTCAGTTCAGTCTTAGATTTATATGTATATTTTGCAAAAGAGGATTGGGCTAGCAATCAAGGATTTTGTCACCTGACGAGTGGGGATTTATAAAATCCCCATTCGTGAGGAAAAATTCCCATTTTACTAGCCGCCATCTTGTTTTCATTTTTCCCCACAAACAAAATGTAACTTGCCCCACGGATGTGTTGTCTTGTAACTGAAGCATGGGTTTTGTTCAGTGTGATGCCCTCTACAAACCCATGACTTTGGTTTGCTTCGTGTTTGTCAAAAAATGGCCATTTTGAATTAAACAAATCCTTGTTCATCACTTGTTTCCGATCCTTGTTCACGAGGTGACAAAATCCCATTTCGTGAGCTGATCTCCTATTGTGAGCTGACAAAATCCTTGATTGCGATTTCTGGACCAGATGTCCCTATCTTGTGAACAAAGATCAGCTCACCAACAAGGATTTTGTCAGCCCACGAAAGGGGATTTTGACAGCTCGTGAATGGGTAATGGTTTTTTGAATCCTCTTTCACGAGCTGTCAAAATACCCTTTCACAAGCTTTTAGAATCCCCTTTCATGAGATGATCCCCTTTCATGAGCTGACAAAATCCTTGATCGTGATTTCCAGACCAGATGGGCCTATCTCGTGAACAAGGATTGGCTTGCGAACAGGGATCTTGTCACCTCGCAAAAGGGGATCGGCTTATGAAGGGGATTTTGACAGCTTGCAAAAGGGGAATGGTTCTTTAAATCCTCTTTTGCAAGCTGTCAAATCTCCTTTTGCTAGCTGTCAAAATCCCCTTTCATAAGCCGATCCTTTTTTGTGAGCTGATAAAATCCTTGATCGTAATTTCTGAACCAGATTGCCCTATCTCGGAAAAAGGATTGGCTTGCGAACAGGGATTTTGCCAGCTCACAAAAGCGTATCAGCTCAAGAAAGGGGGTTTTGACAGCTTGCGAAAGTGGAATAATTCTTTTAACGTTTTTGGGTGTCAACCCTAATGCCTCATTTCCTTACTTTTGTCACTTTAACCCCAACTGATGCATTAACAATTTTTTTGCAGTGAATATATATGTGTGTATATATTTATATATATATATATATATATATACAGTATATATATATATATATATATATATATATATATATATATATATCGTGGCACAGTTGCACCACTATACTTAGGGTTGAGTAAAATCCCGGTTTGCAAGCTGTCAGAATCCCCTATCATGAGCCAGACCCCTTTCGCGAGCTGACAAAATCTTTGATTGTGATTTTCCGACCAGTTGTCCAAATTCTGATGAACAAGGAATTCTCACGAATGGCAATTTTGACAGCTCGCAAATGGGGACTGACTCTTGAACTTGGATTTTGCCACCTCATGTACTAGGAATTTTAAAACTTTCACAGTGCACTGTAAATAAATGGTTTGGTCGTTTTGCTTGAAATTTACATGGTATAAAGTGGGTGTCCCAGAGATGCAAATTATGTTGTTTAGGTGCAAAAAGTGTTATTGGTTCCATAAATATGCATTACGAAGTTGAGATTTTTCCCATAGAATAACATTGCGGCACCCACAGTGCCTTTGGGGTGCCCATATCTCAGAAACAATGTGAGATACGGATTTTTTGCTTTGGGCAGCTTAGGACACATGAAGGTTTCAAAGTCATGATTACAACTTCAGTGGAATTTTTTTCATAGCTATTACAGTTACTGAGATATTGGCAAATTAATGTTACAAGGGCTTCTTTTCAGCCCTAGAAGGCTGCTGTATAGCTCTGTAGTTTTGTATAAGTAGTAGCATGGCAGCATGGGTCCAGAAGGCCTACTCTCCCACAGACATATATCATTATGCAAAAATGGGCAGCTGGAAGAGAGCATGGGCGTGCTTCCACCAACACATACCAGTTACCAGTTACATTACTTTCTCAGAAAGTAAGGAAATTCATTGCAAAAAATGTCATTAATGCATCAGTTAGGGTTGAAGTGACAAAGAGTAGGGAAATGAGATGTTACGGTTGAGCCCCTAACTCCTCACCCTACCACCCCATTCTCCACACACCATCAGGCATCGGGGTGTGCCATGCAGTTGTTAGGCCTTACTCTCACCCCATTCTCCTATGCTGTACCATATCAGCCTGTTTACACATGGAACAGGGTGAGAGTTGGGCCTAACAACTGCATGGCATACCCCAATGCCTGTTGGTGTGTGGAGGATGGGAGGGGTGGGGTGGTAGGGTGGGAGGTTAGGGGCTCAACCCTAAAGTCTCATTTCCCTATTTTTGGCACTTCAACCCTAACTGATGCATTAACAAAAATATTTGCAACGAATATATATATATATATATATATATATATATATATACAGTATATACACACATATATACACTATAAGGTGTGCGGTCACACTCTGACATACACATACCTTGGTTAAATATACAGTATTTATAAAATGGGTAAAAGGGAAAGCTCCAAATCCAATGTTCTGATTGTATAAAACACATCACATGACCATGCATATATCAGAGCATGATCACACACCTACACTTTTACCCCCCTCTAAAACAATTTTGCCATTTTATAAGATAGATAACCCACTATAGGATGTGTGGCCATGCTCTGATATATGCACGCCTTGGGTGGCTGATGCATTTGGTCTGCGGCCTCGTGCGTAACAACGCACACCAAGATGTGCATATATCAGAATGTGACCACACACCTTAGAGTGGGTTATCTATTACCTATATACATGTATATATATATTATAGTGGCACGGTAGTGCCACTATAATTAGGATTGAGTATCCCATTTAAGGTTAAAGTGTGAAATATTTCAGCTTAATAACTTTGCCACCATATGATGGATTTGCCTGAAATTTGGGCAGGTGCAGAGCAGTACCATAGATCTCTATATCTGCCAAGTTTTGTAATGATTGGATATACAGTTGCAGAGCTATAAAGCACAATAGAAAGTCATAATTATGCTTTTTTGTGCATTCTTCGCTCATTCCTACAGGCCACACGGTTTGCGCGACTGGTCCACAAACTTCAGAGAACATGTGGCCTGGCTCCCCAATTTGCCTTTCAAAGATTTCATGAAAAAATATTAAACGGTTCAAAAGTTATTCAAGAAACAAGTTTCCCATTATAGTCAATGGGAAAAGTTAACAAAAAGTTTGACAGTGTTGCAAATAACCCCTGCAGTGTCGTAAATCCACCATTTTGTTTTCAGTTACTTGTCACAGAAATGCTTGGCATTTAAATTTGGAACCCTCTAGGGACACAATTCCTTTTTGTGTTCACCTAGTTTTGCCCTGTGGATGCTAGCCATGTCTTTTTTTGGGGGGGTTAAACACCCCCCAAAACATGGTTTTGAAATGTTTTGAAACAGTAGTGTTGCTAAGTAGTGTCACACATTCAACACTTTCGTTAGTTTTTTTGCCAAAGTGTCGTGATTTACGACACTACTTTGTGACACTATGCCCAAAATAACAGGAATTCTTTGCCATCTTTCTGCAAAAGAACAGTTTGGTCTTTTGGGCTGACATTTGAAGGGGAGAAAGCCAACATCCCACAGATGTACCTTTTGGTGGTTTGGTGACAAAATATTATAGGGCTGCAAAGTTATGGCACTCCGTAGTTGACTATTTTTCCCATAGACTAACATTACGGCGTCCGCTGTGCATTTCGGAGCCCATATCTCGAAAAATGCTTCATGATAAGGACTTTTCGTTGGAAAATTGCTTAGCCCCCCAACAGGGGGCTAAGTACAAAACTAGCCAGGAAAGTCATAAATCATATGAAATTTACATTTATTTCTACGTTGTTCGGTTCCTGAGATATAAGCAATTCAGTATTCCAAGTGTTCATTTTCTGCTCTGAGGGCCATTATTATGCATACATTCTTTGTATTCACTTGTTTCTCTATGGAGCTTTTGGAGGAAAAAAAGGCTGTGCGTTTTTGTTATTGTTACAGTTAGCGTTTCCACTTGCATTTCCGTTATCGTTTGCGTTAGTGTTCCTGTCTACGTCTTCGTGTGCGTTACCCTTCACGTTTTCTTTTATGCTTGTGTTTGCATTACTGTTAACATTTGTTTCAATTACTGTTTTTGTTTGTGTTTCCTTTCTCGTCACTGTGTGCATTTCCATTTGCGTTTCCGTATGCGCTTCCGTTTCTGTTTCTCTTTGTGTTTCCTTTTGCGTCATTGTTGCTGTTGCCGTGTCTGCATTTCCAATTGCATTACCATGACCGTGCACATTACGGTTTGTGTTTCTGTACGCGCTTCCATTTGCATTTCTGTTTTCATTAAAATTTGCGCTTGCATTTCTATTACCGTTGCGTTATTGTTTACTTTTCAGTCACAATGTGCATTAGCATTTGCGCTTGTATTTGCGTTGTTGTTACTTCTCTATTTATATTGCACAGTCTCAAAAAGAAGGGAAATTCATGGCAAAAAACTCCATTTAATGCATCAGTTAGGGTTTTTCCACAGTGACAAAAGTGAGGAAAATCGATGTTAGGGTTCCCATCCCTCTTACACCCCACCCCGACCCCGCTCCCCCAACAGGCATTGGGGTGTGCATTGGGGTCATCGGTCCTAACTCTCACCCCATTCTCCTATACTGCACAACCTCAGCTTGTTTACACTGAATGGGGTGAGAGTTAGGACCGACATTCTTACCCAAAGTATATTTTAGTGAGGAGGGGTGCAAAGGTGGGAACCCTAACATCAGTTTTGTCACTGTGGAACAACACAAACTAATGCATTGAATGAATTTTTTTGCAATGAATATATATATATATATAATATATATAGATACGCACACACACACACACACACACACACACACACTCACTCACATTATGCTGGTCCAATGGGGCCAGTATATTAGGGTTGCACAGCCACTTCTATGTTAAACTCAAACTTTTGAGCTTTAATAACTTTGCAACCATTACTCCGTTTCACCTGAAATTTTGCATGCACAGTGTGGTACCACAGATCTCTGGATCTGGAAAGCTTTGTTCTGGTTGGATTTGCAGTTCCAGAGCTGCAGAGCTTGAAAAAGTGTGAAAAATCCTCAACTTTATGAAATTCTTTGCTCATCTCCACAATCCAAACGGTTTGTCTGTCTAGTCCTAAATGTTTAGGGTATACGCGGACTGGGACAGGGACATGCCTTTTGAAGGTATGGTGAAAAAATATTAATCCATTCAAAAGTTATTAAAGTTTAAAATTTCTGATTATATCCTATGGGAAAAATATATGTGCACCACGAACTGAGCACGCTCAGAACCCGAAATTTCAAAATTTAATAACTTTTGAATGCATTTTTATTTTCTGGCACCAAACCAATGCTGGATTGTTCCAATGGATAACCTCTTTATACCCTGAAACTTTCAGGCCAAAATATGTATCTGTTCAAAAGTTATTAAAGTTTAAAATTCCCATTTTATCCTTTGGGAAAAATATATGTGCACCCATGTTTCTTTGCCACTTCATAGCAAAAGAATGAATAGGGTTTGGGGGCTGAAATTTGCAGGGTGGCAAGCCCTTGCACTATCAATGTGCCTTTTTATGGTTTGGTGAAAACATTTACACTGGTTCCACAGTTACAGCTCTCCAAAATTGTGCAATTTCCCATAGGATAACATTGCACCCCCTATGGCATCTTTCTGCAACTGTATCTCAAAAACTGTTTGAGATATGGATTTTCTGCTACTCGTTGCTTAGGGACTAAGCTTGCATGGAGGTCTCAAAGTCATGATTATGACTGCAGTGGAATTTTTTTCATAGTTGCTACGGTTACTGAGATATTACCAAATTTACATTATGAGGGTTCCTTTTCATGTCTCTAGGCCTGCGGTATGTCTCTATACTTATGTGTAAGTTGGAGTGCAGAGCCCAGAAGGCCAGTGCTTCCACATATGCATATTAGTTTTGTGAAAATACTGTGAGGGAATTTTTATATATCCTAAAGCTATATTTGCTATTAAATGCCTTGAAGCTATGCTTGCTTTGAAAGCCATGCTGTAACAAAGTCATAATGAATGTAGTAGAAATTTCTGAGTTCATGTTTTCTTTTTTTACGGGTTATAGAATTTGTACTAAGGTTACTTGAGGTACATTTGTAAAAACAGAAAAATAGATAAAACTGAGCAGAACTGGTTGTACCAGCCTAAATAATGGGCTTGGACAAAATATAAAGATAAGAGCATGCCTGGGCAAAATATAAAATAACAGCACATAGTGGCATTGAAGGCAAGCTGTACATTGCTATGGTGTGAGTAAAACTCATTGTCTCTCTCAGGTCAGCTTGACCCAGGCATATGTATCAAGCAGTGTTGGGAAAGAAATGGAATAAGTAGTGGAAAGTACCTCATACATAAACTTGTTTTTCTTTTTTTTGTTACATTGCTGAAAACTTGTTATGCTCTCTTATGATTGGCTTATACTGAAATGTTGGTATTTTTCAAGATAAGAAGTGCAAAATCTAGCTTATAAAAAGCTGCTGTAAATTGTAATCGGAGAACTTCTCCGTTGTAGAAGTCCCACATGCATGTGTGTTTGATCAAATAAAGTGACGTTAAGACAAAACCCAGTGGTGTGGTTTTTGCCCCGTGATGACGGGAGTGGTTGCTCAGGTAATACTTACAGTGAGAGAATTTGCGATCACAGTTTTGGCGTAGTCGGCTGGATGAGTTCTTCGGTCCGTGTCACCTCATGATCGGGTTGTTTCCCTTGGACAAAAAGAAGGACATTTTTGTGGAACCCCATCAGGATGTGACGCCTAGGGGCTGGCGACACTCATCATCACTGTAAGTACAAGAATACCTTGGAGCGAGTGTGCACTATAAAGGACAGGCCTAAATAATATGGGAAACAAGGAAAAAAAATAGCTGGGTCCAGAGTTAGTATTATCTGGACGGCAAAATCTTATGTTTGACAAGTTTTGACCAAACAAATTACAAAGGCAACTGCACTGCCCTTTGTACTTGTAATTTGTCAATGTAAGTATATACTGTTAGAGCCAATGATGGCTTTCACAGTTCAGGCTGCTTTTAGGAGAAAAACAGCGGCTGATTAAGTAAATTTAGATAAGCAACATCTAGAGAAAGAAAAATAAACTACTGTGGATGTACACACAGTAGGTGACTACAGACGGGATGATTTGAAAATCCCCCTCCCCCATGTTGCCTATCTGTGTAGTTTCAAGTTTTTCTATATCAATTTCAAGTTCCCTTGCCTCCTATAGAGGCTAAAACATTTGATCCCAAACCCAAGTACTGGGGACCTCTACTAGATGAATCTCAACCTAGTACTGTTAGAGATTTTTTTGTTTTGTTTTTAAACTGCAAACCAGAGCTCTGGAAAAGACTTGGTTTGGCAGGTTACTAAAATGGCCAAAGAAAACCTTTGAAAGGGTTAATAGCTGCAGTGTTTGGAAATTATCATGAAGGTCCTGCAGTCAGTTTTCTTACTCAGACTAGTGTATCGAAAGAAGAAGAAAAAAATACCTTGGCACCGGGTAAGTCTGAATTTTTTATTCAAAGTTGTTTTATGTCTGTCTGTTTTATTTCTGTAATACATATACTAAACAAGGTAATGCTCCGTCTTTCTCGTGCATATTTTCTAGCTTATATCTGTGTTCTGTAATTATGTTCTGTTGTCAAGGTTGCGAGATAGGACTGACTGCCTTCAGTGCACAACATGTTACAGTAAAAAAAAAGAAAGAAGCTTCTTTGCCTCATAGCTGACTGTTTTAATTGGCTTTATTTTTAATGGAACATTTGTGCTGCCTTGATAGGGTCAGTGAAGAACTTTTGCTTGTAGTTGTTGGATTGGAGCAGGTAGTGTTGATGGTGAAGAGTTATGACGTCATATAGATTGCAATGTGCAGAAAGATTTGTAGTTTGCAAGCAATGTGCCAAGCCACTGCTAGGTGAAAATGTAATGTGTTAACAGCTATAAATGGCTTTATCATACTCTAGTTATAACAAAAAATTTTTGCAAAATGGCAGGGTGCCATATTTTGGCTATGTGTACAAAAGGTGTAACCATGTTATACAAGATGTGTTCACTTACAGATGATATGTTGTGCTGCGTTTTAAAGGAGTTAAAATGTGTTTAAAAAGTGTTTTGTTCTGGAAAGATTTGGCATGGCGATATGTATAAATGTGTTGATTTAAAAATTGTCAGTGTTACAAGACAGGGGGAGGCAGCACATATATCTAAAACACATACAGTTTTCTAATGAAACTATGGACATTACCTCAGCAAATTGGTGTGAAACAATGTCAGTCTTATTTTGTGTTAAGTATTTCTTTTTGTGTATGTGTATGTGTGTGTACTGTCTTGGCCAGCAGTTTTATTCTATGCTTTAAAGATATTTAATATCAGTAGTGTTCAAGGACACTAAAAAATAAAAATAACTGGGTTTGAACGACCCTTGCATGCACACTGTGACCTTTTGCACATTATTTGACCTTCTTGTGTTTCAACATTTTATGTTACTACCAGTTCAAACTTGATGTGTATTCCATACCTAAAGCACAACTTTTCACACAAAATGTATGTTTTCATGAAAGCACACAAGAGTGAACCATGTAATTTGACTTTTATTGCAAAACTAGTATTCTAAGTGAAGAGGAACAAACTTTTCTTCTGTCTCACTGCTTCTGACTTGCAGCCAACTCAGGCAATACTCCAGCTGGAAGGAGAATTATTCATCATCTCCCATATTTTTATTTTATATATATATATATATATATATATATATATGGAACTTTGAAAAGGACTATTACAGCTGTTTTGAGAGTTTACCATCTACAGTTAAAAACAATGGCTTTTGTTTTTATGTGTGACCATGGTGTAATCATTTTTTTGTCTTTTGAAATGCATTCTAAGAGATACGTAAATCGGTATTACCATCAATCTGGATTTTTATAAACTCAGCTGACATTTGTCATGCTTAGGATAAGGAACCCAGGACGCTTGGCTTCTTTTATCCTATGGAAATAATCTTGTTTTATTTTTAAACTGGTGTGTGTTTGTTCTTGTTGTTTGTCTGTGTTTCTTCTCTTTCTTCTAGAGAAAAAAGTTCCCATCTTTATAGTAAGGTATGAAACTTACTAAACTAATTGTAATATTATCTTGTTATAATTTAAAGTGTAGTAGGTGGGGATCATGTCACCATCCACAGCTAACCTTTTTATTGCTACAGTATTGACTGTCTCTTTCACTTCGAGCTGTCTCTTCCACCAGTAGGAGCTTGGGGAGGGGGTGGCGACCCTTCCTCTATCCCTTCCAGTGTAGTACCCACAAAGGTTGCAAGGTACATCACTGTTCTCCAAAGGGGTAAATAAAGAAAATGTATATTTGCCAATAATTGTTTCTTATTTACAGGTTTAAAAAGACCCAAGGTATTTTAACAGCATAACCAGCAAGCCTTCTGTTTTTTCTAGTGCAAACAGTTAAATCTCACACCTATTATTGGTACAAGGGTTTCTGCCTCAGCAAGTAATCAGTTACGCTGGAGGGTGAAGTTGTATATGTATCCACACATATTCATTCTTTTGATTGTCTTTCAGCTTTCTTATCCTGTTAAAACAAATGCAAAACAACTTTTGTCATTGCCTTACAGCAATTAATGAATGCATTTTTTCAACCAGTAAATTCACAGTACTCTAACATTTCTGGACTCTAAGCTAAGTTTACAGTCTATATGTGTTGTTTAAAATGTATTTTATGCATTATGCATTATACTCAATACTAAATTGTTCTATTACAAAATATGCTTATGTTTCATGTTTATGTTATAATGTTTTGATATACATCTTGCTACACTGTATCATGTGTGCATTCAGAAAAGTGCTCCACATATAAACGTCTTTAATGCTCATAACAAACCTAAATACTGGGACCAGCATTGCTGACCCACCCACAATATGTTCCAAAGCAAAACCAAAAGTAAAATTAATGCTCTGTTTGTCTTATTACTCACAGGTACCCGAAAGAATGAGTGTACTCTATGCAGGTTTGTCATTTTAAATTTTAACAATTATAATATGCAGAATTTAGATTGTACTCCAAACCTATGCTTCAAGCCTTACTCCACTCAGTGCACTTGGAGTATTTCACTATACAGGGTAAAGAAGGTAGATCTTTCACTTGTCACAGGTGCAATAGGCACTGTTATTAAATTGGCATAGGCCAACAACATGTATTTGTCCCACTAATTGCATTGTGTAAAAGGCATATTAGTTATGAACAATATGTTTAAGGATGTAACTGCATTAAGCAGGTTAGCAAGAGGAAAAGGAAGAGGAGACCATTATGATTTTCCAAAGAAGTAGCAAAAGTGAAAGCCAAAAGAGAGCATTCAGGCAATACAAAAGGACACAGGCAGAAGGGGATAGGAGAGTACCAGGAGAAACAAAGGGAGGCAGGAAGTCAGTAAGAGAAGCCAAAGCTCAGACAGAAGAACACATTGCAAAATCAGTGGTTAAAGGGACAAAACCTTTTACAGGTACATAAGTGAAAAAAAAAAGAAAAGACAAAGGAGGGATAGTGAGACTGAAAGGGAGGATGGGAGTCGTGGAGGATGACAACAGTAAAGCTGACATATTGAACAGGTATTTCTGCTCAGTCTTTACTGAGGAAGAGGGGGGTAACGGGTCTGAAGGGAGTACAAGGGGTGAGAATGGTGCAGAAATGGATTGCATCACAAGTCCTATGAAGACAAGTTGAAGAAACTGAACATGTACTCCCTGGAGGAGAGGAGGGAGAGAGGGGATATGATAAGAGACATACAAGTATCTTACAGGGAGAAACAGAGTGCAGAAAAACACTATTTTTTAGCGAAAAAGATGTTCCAGGACTAGAGGGCATGGGATGAGGTTGGAGGGAGGATGATTCAGAGGAAACGTGAGAGGGAATTTCTTCGCAGAACGGGTGGTGGACTGGTGGAGCACCCTGCCGGAGGAAGTGGTGGGGGCTGAAACAATCACGGGATTTAGGAATGCATGGGATAGCCATAAAGGAATTCTAGAAGTCAGGGGTAAGGGGAAACAGACTTCTAGGAAAACAAACTGAACTTACAAGCTCAAATGGGCAGACTGGGTGGGCCATAGGCCCTTATCTGCCGACACTGTTTATGTATCTATGTATCTATGTATTGTAACATTACAAGATTTTATAACTCAGGTCTCAGTCAGGCCTGCTTGCAACAGACAGGGAAATAATGTTCATCACTGTCATAACTGCTTCTGTGATTTAAAAGCAGGAGGTAACCATAACATTGTCATGATTTACAGATGGTCAAATGGTATAATTGAACCTCGGCCTGCACCCCCGGGTGTGTGGTTAATGTCCCATTTTTATTTTTATTTTTCTAATTGCCAGAATTTAGGCTCTGTCCACCACTCTTTACAAAACAAAGTAAATGGTTTAAAAGATTGTTATTTATGTGTTTTAACTCAGTGTCTAACACACTTTGCAAGTTTGCAGAGTTTCCACGGTGTGGTACACATAAGATCTCCACGTTCAACAGCAGTAACCTCTGCAAGTGTAATGTTTTCAGCGAAATTACACCTATTTGTAGAACTTTAAATCAACTGAAGAAGGTCCAGTCAGTTCAGACTCTGCAATCAAGCTTATTGTTTCTGCTTACTATGAAGTTAAGTCTGGGAAGGGCACTCCCTAACTCCAGGAGAAGATTCTGCTTCAATTGACCTTCAAGCAATACATCCATTTTCTTCACTGCCGCTTGTTCCAAACATGGCTGGTACTTTCTACAACCCTATTGCTCAGTTATGGACTGTGTTCTTAATGGTTCATTGTCAATTGTTACCTTTTTATGGACTGTTAATCTTTATGCTGGGGTGTAATCAACTACGACAAAACAAATCCCATGCCAGTGTGTGTGTGTGACTACTCCATTAAAAGGACTCAATGCACCCCTGGCCAGTGTGTCTACTAATCAGCCAGCCAGCAAAATGAACACTGGCTTTTCTACTATGCTGGTGTTTTGTTTTTAAATTACTGTCTGCATTGCCTCATATGCCTTGTGGGGTTACCACCATTCTGCAAATGACATTTCATCTGTACTGTAACTACATCAACCTGTGGATACTTATATGAACTTATGAACTGTTCATTTCATGGACTGTTATGTTTTATAAGGACTTATCTGTCAAGAGACATTATCAACAGATTCTTCAATCAAGCTCCCAGGGTGTGCCACACCTCAACACAAGGTAGCATCTACCTTATTCACTCTCAAAGTGAATTCCATGAACTCTTTTCATCAACAAAATTGTTATGTTATATTGTGTTATATAGTGGTGTCACATGTTAGCATTTTTCACATATTTCAATTGTGGTGTTGACATCCCTCAATTCTGTATTATGTTTTACAAACTCACGATTTGTGTTCCGTCTGTAACCACCCTGTACCAACTCCAGAACAGGATGCTTTTTATAAATGCCTAGACTATCTGTATGCTGGCAACCAGTTTTAAATCATATACCTATTCACCTAGTCTAATAGTCTAAAAGTAGAAATGTTTAGTTTTGTTTTTTTTAACCTTCAGTTATTAACAAATATTTTACATTTATGTTCAATTTTGTGAATGTTCGAGTCCCTCAGGGCTTCTATCTTCAGGGTGGAAATTATTAACAGTGGTCAGTGGCCAAGGTTTTAGTAATCAGTGACCAAACTTTTATCAACAATGTGTAGTTGGCTAACCATAAAACTGAGGAAACAAAAAGGTGTAAAATGGCTAGTGTAAATTGCTAAAGGGCTAGTAAGAGGTAAAAATGGTTAGTAAATGACTAAATGATGCCACCATGTAAATTAGTATATCTAGTAGCAAAAGGCTGCAAGTGGAAAATACCACTATGTCACTTAATATGTGTGCGTGTAAGACTTTAAAAGGGTTAATTGTAAAATTCCATACAATGAAAAAAAAATAGCTGAAAAGCATAAAATGAGGCCGTGGCGAGATAATACAAATTCCGCCTTGCATTTTCTAACAGCTTACACACATAAATACGGGACCCATGGTCATGGCTTCAACGTGGTTGGTGACTGAGGTGCTACTCTTCTCCATTGGGTGACAGTACTTGTAAGTGGTCATATTGGCACTCTGGCTACTGACTGTCCTAATCAAACTTCTCCTACAATGCCTGTGCAACACATGGAGTGTCACGGGGCATCACCCACCTGCCCCCTTGCTACAACCCGAACAAAAGGACCCCATTAAACTGGAGGGGGTGTTTCCATTACAAAACGAGCCAAATTGTGGCCAAAATATAAAGTGAGAAAAAGTAAAAAGGAATCGGTTAGTTGATACATAGTATCAAAAGGGGGGAGAGTGTGAGGGAATTTTTATATATCCTAAAGCTATATTTGCTATTAAATGCCTTGAAGCTATGCTTGCTTTGAAAGCCATGCTGTAACAAAGTCATAATGAATGTAGTAGAAATTTCTGAGTTCATGTCTTCTTTTTAAGGGTTATAGAATTTGTACTAAGGTTACTTGAGGTACATTTGTAAAAACAGAAAAATAGATAAAACTGAGCAGAACTGGTTGTACCAGCCTAAATAATGGGCTTGGACAAAATATAAAGATAAGAGCATGCCTGGGCAAAATATAAAATTACAGCACGTGAGTAGCATTGAAGAGCAAGCTGTGCGTTGCTATGGTGTGAGTAAAACTCATTGTCTCTCAGGTCAGCTTTGACCAGGCATATGTATCAAGCAGTGTTGGGAAAGAAATGGAATAAGTAGTGGAAAAGTACCTCATACATAAACTTGTTTTCTTTTTCTGTTACATTGCTGAAAACTTGTTATGCTGTCTTATGATTGGCTTATACTGAAATGTAGGTATTTTTCAAGATAAGAAGTGCAAAATCTAGCTTATAAAAAGCTGCTGTAAATTGTAATCGGAGAACTTCTCCATTGTAGAAGTCCCACATGCATGTGTGTTTGATCAAATAAAGTGACGTTAAGACAAAACCCAGTGGTGTGGTTTTGGCCCCGTGACGACAGGAGTGGTTGCTCAGGTAATCCTTACAGTGAGAGAATTTGCGATCACAATACTCACCCCATTCCATGAATAACTTAAGATAGGTATAGTATAGGACAATGTGGTGAGCATTGGGGTTCAAAACACCAAAACACATCAGTCATGCCTGTTCCTGCATGCACAGCAGAGGGGTGGCGATACCCTTGTCAACCCTAAGTCTGAATTTCCCTACTTTTGATGTTGCAACCCTAATGGTGCATTAACGCAGTTTTTTGTGCCACTGTAGTTAAGGTTCAATGGTCACCTCTATGTTAAACCCCAAATTTAGCCCTTTAATAACTTTGCAACCGTTTGACCGATTCACCTGGAACTTTGCCTGCACCACCGGGTACCATTTTTCTCTGGATTTTGAAAGTTTTGTTCCAGTCAGATGTATGGGTGTGGAGCTGTGGAATGTCACAAAATGTGAAAATTGCCATTTTTATGCAAATCCTTTGTCATGCTGTTTCTCTAAAACCACTTTGTGGTTTGCGGTTTGGTCTGAAACTTTCAGGATTCATGGGGTCTGGGTCACAGATGTGCCTCTAGAAGGTTTGGTGCAAAAATATTAATCTGTTCAAAAGTTATTAAAGTTCAACATTTTCCATTATTTCCTAAGGAAAACCCCAGCTGGTAGCCTTGATTAAACAGTATTGTGCCGCAAATGCATATTTTTGAGCCTCAAATGCAGAAAGTTTGCTTCTGCCTTCTTGTTTTCAGTTTTCTACGTGGAAAAAAAACTGAATAATTTAAATAATACTGCCCCTTGATAAACACCAACAGTTGTGTTTACCTAATCGAGGCCCAAGGAACACGATTCTGTGGTCAGTTTTTGAAAATACTGGCCACAAATGTGTTTATTTTAATTGGATCCTTTTTAATGCTGCAAATTTGCAGAATAATGCTACAATTTTCAAAACAACAATTCGCAGATTGCTTCATTATCTGTGAAACTACTTGGGTTGTGCCACAATTTGTAGCACTACTTTAAAAAAAATTCTGTTTGTCACTTCACTGCAAAGGAACGGTTAGGATTTTGGGGCCGAAATTTGCAGGGTTAAAAGAGTTACCCCCATAGATGTGCATCTTGATGGTTTGTTGATAAAATTTATATTGGTTCCACAGTTATAACATTCCAAAGTGTAGACATTTTCCATAGGATAACATTGTGTTGGTTAGGGTATCTTTTGGGGGCTATATCTTGAAAATGGTACGAGATACAGATTTTTCATGAAATGCAGTGTGTACTATGCAGTTATGCATGATGGCAGGCCTTGATTACAACTGCTGTGGACATTTTTTGCAATGTCCCTATGGTGACAGTGATACTGTACTATTGGCAGCACAGGGGTTAATTGCAATCTCTCTCAACATTTATGGATAGGTGGGAGAGTAGGGCCTGGACAGCCCTGTACTTCCACATATGGATAAAATTATGGAGTGATGAGAGTGCAGGGTCCAGAGGGCCCTGCATTCCCACAGGGAGATGAGAGTTCATTACATTGTGTCTATACTTATGGATAGATGGGAGCAAAGGGCCCAGAAGGCCCTGCACTACCACATATGGATACTATTATGTAGTGATGGGAGCACAGGGCCCCACAGTGAGATAAGGGTTAATTACAATGTATCTACACTTATGGATAGATTGGCGCTCAGGACCCATAGGGCCCTGCGCTCTCACAAATGCATACCAAGGGTCTTGTGCTCCCACATGAAAATCAGGGACAGTTATAATATGAATGCATAGGAGCACAGGGATCAGAGGGCCCTGCGCTCCTACAAACAAATTAGGATAAGATTACACTTTCTGAAAAAGTAAGGAAATTCATTGCAAAACCTTTGTTAATGCATCAGTTAAGGTTCATATTAAAGTGACAAAAATGGAAATGTGGTGTTAAGATTCCAACCTAACATACCCCTCCCCACCCACCCCACCTCCACCATCCACAGACCAACAGGTATCGGGGTGTGTCTTGGAGTCATCAACTAATGCTCACTCCATTCTCCTATGCTATACCATCTCAGCTTCCTTACACATGGAATGGTGTGAGCATTAGGAGTCAATGATCCCAAGGCACACCCTGAAGCCTGTTGGTCTGTGGAGAGGGGGTGGGGTGGCTTGGTAGGGTTGGGTGGGGTTTAGGATTGGAACCCTAACACCACTTCGGGTTGTTGGGCCTCATAGTCTTGTATTAGTACTTTCATAAATTCATCAGTTTCCAATTGCTGAGCCCTTTTCCAGTCTTTTATCAGTGATTCCCTCTCCCAACCATAACCAGGTTTCTTAATGACTGTAAGGCTGTGGAGTGATAAAAACTGCTGTTATAATGCTTGAACAAGCCATAGTGAGGGGCAGATGCCATTACTGAGGGAAAACCATGTTAGAAACGTACCTGAAAGCCCCATGGCCTTAGAGTAGTAAGTGTAAGCGTAGATACTGAGAATAAAGAAGCTGCAGTTTTAAAAATCAGAGAGCACCCTGAATTTGAAGTCTTCCAAAGGAAATTAAAGGAGAATGTGAGATGGGAAGATAATAAGATAAAAAGAAATAAACTGCAAAAATTTGAAAGGAATAGAAAGGACTATCTTTTTGATATAGTTTTCGACTGGAGCAAAAAGCAGTGCAACAAGCCACATAGTTTCAATGAAAAATGAGGTGGTACTCAATATTTGGGTTCTCAAAGTTAGCCAGCCAGATCAATCTTAGGAAATAGAAGTGACTTCCTTACTTATACAACTGATAATAGATCTTTTTTTAGACGAAGATCAGCTGGAACCGGGAGACCAGCAGAGGACTGTCCAGTTTCAAATACCAGCTATGCAAACCACCAGGTGCAGAGGATAGATGGAGTTCAGAGATACCAGGAGCAACCAAAACCATGGCCAAGGCCAACCATGCGTGGGGGCCAAAAACATTGGCAGCATGGTAAAAGGCAGACAGATAGTGTGAAAGACACCCAGGAGAACATCGTGATTAACATATTTGACCAGGAATTGTCACGCATTCAGTAACAGGTTTTGCAGAAAGGGTTGACATTTGTTCCTACCCAGGACTCTAACCCCTTTGAATTACATGTGGACTTACACTGTTTCACCATGAATCTTAAAGGAGAACTGCCTTGAATTTGCAAGCCTCTCTCAGGAACTTCCAAAAGTCTTCTTATGCCTCATGTCTCACTGGCATGGTAGTTAATCAGTGCCTCAGGGTCTCATCTGTTCCCCCACTGGTTGTCCCCTGTGTGTCTACTGTAATGGGCAAAAGGCTTTCTGTCTCTAGCTGCTCTGTTTGGAACAGACTACCACTGGAGATCTGCAAGTCCCCTTCTCATCAGCACTTCAAATCGAACCTAAGGGCTTGGCTTATGACTCAGGTCACCTGTAACTGCCTGCAGTAAACTGCTCCTAGGAAGCACCCTAGTCAGAAACCCACCTTTGGGGCTCAGTGCACCACCTACACTGCTTTTCAATTACTAGCTACTAAATAAAACAAAAAAATAAATAAACAGACATGTTTTCTAATCTAATTTTGCGAAAATGCATTGATAATGAATGCTGTAATATAGTACCTTTCTGCACTGTATTTTGAATCCTTGACTGCTTGATCAATTCCTGATTTCCTGTAAGTGTATGTCCTGGGTCTGTTTGCAAGCATGGATGCATCACCAATTGTTAATGAACTTCTTTCCTCTTATGTCATCAACCCATACTTATGTTTATGTATTCACCGCTTGTGCTACCACTGTACTTACTGTATTATATATGCCTACTGTATTTATAACTTGCGTTTACTATTTTATGCCACTGTATGGCCTGGGGTTGCAACTACAAATGGTCCTTTGGATCAGTCTGCATACCCGGTTACCCAAAATAAATAAATAAATAAATAAATAAATAAATAAATAAAGTGTTCTGTAGAAGCTGCATTTCTAATACTGGTTCACATTCTGTTTTTGTTTCATCTGTACTGGCCTTTTAATAAATTCGATTGGTGTTTCTTGCTTTACACTCTGGTGGGCAGTACCATTTTAGAACTGCATGATGCACAGTATGTCCTTGTTACAGAACCTACAGTGTTTTCACAATGCATTTATGTTCTACTCTGGAATTCTGTGGCCCAAAGGGGACATAAACTACATCATACAGTTCTAAAATGCCACTTACCAGCAGAGCGTATATCAGAAACACCCACTGTGTTTACTAAAAGGCCTATAAAGATGGAACAATAACAGAAAGCGATCAAGTACAGTACATGAAAAAAAAAACATCTTCTGGAACAAATGACTTATAGGTTCAGTGCAGTTCTTTAATTTGAAAGCCCTTTTCCAGAAAGCCAACATGTGTCGGGGTACTCTACAGGAGGAATCATCTGGTGGAAATTTTTCCACACAGCGGGAGGTAAGCACTTGTCATGCACCTTCGACATATATGCTACCATATAACAGACAGTACGAATATTCAAAAAAGTTTGTGAAAGAGGATTTAAAAACATGTTTGATAAGAACACAGCAGCCCATTGTACTGAAATGTCTCAAGAACAATAAGAACTGTGTTGTGAAGCATGCAGATAAGGGGGTTCTGTAGCTGTCATGTCAAAGGAGATGTACACTAATGAGATCATTAGACAATATAGTGATACAACATTCTATGCTAAATTAAGAGGTGACCCAACTGTAAGATTTAAACAAGGAGTGGATGTTTCTTAATGATGTTCAGCTGTCAGGGGTTATAAACGCAGATGAAATGGGGTATCTTACTGTTTCCCATCCTATTAGGGCTAGCATTTATATTCTACTCAAAACTCCACAAGGATCTTTGTAACTCCACAAGAAGACCCATTGTTGCAGACATTGGCTTACTTAAAGAGCCTCTGTCTAGATTTGTAGATGCTCATATCAAGTGATATGTAACTAGATTACCATCCTACATCAGGGATACAACCTAGATGCTTGAAATTTTAGAAGATATGCAAATTGAACAAGGATGGCACCTAGTTTCAATGGACATAACATCCCTATATATGAACATTCCTCATGCAGGGGGCATATCCACCCTTGAATGTTGGTTTTACTTGGATAGCACAATGGATGAACATAACAAAACAATTCCTTTTGGGATGTACTGAACATATTTTAGAGAAAAACTGTTTTCTTATTGAAGGTGAGACCTATTTGCAGTTCAAGGTAATGGCAATGGAGGCAACTTTTGTGCCCAATTATGCCAATCTCTACCTGTGCAGGTGGGAGAAAAAATCTATCTATGATGAACAGAGCAATCCTTTTCTTGATAGGACTGATCTCTGGTGTTGTTGTATAGACTACATATTTATGGTGTGGAGCGGCACACTGGGTGAACTAAGGGAAGCATATTTGGACTCCAGTGACAAGAATCTAAAATCCACTGTACAAAGTAACTTAATGAATGTTTCCTTTTTGGATTTAAAAATCTCAAAACTTCCTGATGGTACTTTGAAAACTAATCTTTTTCGTAAGGAAATTGACTGTAATTCCCTTTTGTTAGCATCCAACTGCCATCCATGCCATATGATTATCAGAGGAGGTTAGGAAAATCCCACACCATGGGATGGAAGAGATGGGGGGCTACCAGCCCTGCCCCCAGGATGGAAAGAACAAGGTTAGAGGAGTAGGGAGGACAACAAGCAATGGGGGACTGCTAAAAGGGTCAAGCATATGGAGAGCTATGTTCACCAATTCCAGAAGTCTGGGAAACATGATTCCAGACTTAGCGGTGGTGGTCATGGCTGAGATTGACCAGGATATCTTGGGAATCATGGAGACATGGGGTCATGAGGGACTGGACTGGGACATGGGAATTCCGGGGTATGTACTTTTTAGGAAGGACAGGGTGGATAGGAGAGGGAGAGGGGTGGCCTTACATGTGGAAGAACACATTAAGGCTACAGAAGAAATAATGAGTAAGTGGGGGGGCAGAGGCTTTATGGGTATTACTGGACACAGGGAGGGGAGAGATAAAACATATCAGGGTGATTTACAGGCCATCAGTGCAGCAGGGGGTGGCAGATAGGGAAATGATGGGGAAGATCCAGAGGATGGCAGACAGAGGGGAGGTGCTGCTGATGGGAGACTCCAACTTGTCGGACGTGGATTGGGGTGCCCCATCAGAAGCATCCTCCAGCACCACGGAGATCATGGACTCCCTACAGGGGCACTCATGGAATAGCTCATAAGAGAACTGACCAGGAAGTGGGCGATCCTTGATTTAATACTGACAAAGGGGGAATGGGTGGGGTAGGTATCCATCGAAGAGAACCTAGGCACAAGTGACCACAGCACTGTCTGGTTCACTGTCAGAAAGTTTGCTGCTAAGGTCCATTGGCCATACGTGAAGGTTCGAGACTTTAGGCATGTAGACTTTCAGAAAATGGGGGAAAGTATTCATCAAGCACTAGCTGGGTGGGAAAACTAAGGGGATGGAGGAAATGTGGGGTAAAATGAAAGAGGAAATAATGGAGACCACTACCCTCTACTGTGTGTTAGAAGGGTAGCTAAAAATAGGAAAAGGAGGAAGCCCCTTTGGTTTAATAAAGCGGTTGCAGAGAAGGTCAGGGAAAAGAGAAAGGCATTTAGGAGGTATAAGGGGATACAGAGGGAGGAGGTTAAGGCTATATACCAGGAGAAGCAGAGGGAAACAGGTAAGGAAGTCAGGAGGGCAAAGGCAAGAACAGAAGAGAAAATAGCTAACACAGTCAAGGAAGGGGATAAAACCTTCTTCTGGCATGTGAGCGAAAGGAGAAGGTCAAGGGCAGGGATAATCAGGCTGAAAAACAGGGCAGGGAAGTTAGTGGAGGATGACCGTGGGAAGGTGGAATTACTCTATAGCTACTTTTGCTCTGTGTTCACAGTTGAAAAGGAGGGGCAGATCAAGAAAATCAGAGAACATGAGGTGCTGAGAGGGGAGTGGATTCCAGTCCATTCCAGGCAGAGGAGATCCTGAAGGAGCTTGAGGGGTTAAAGGTGGATAAGGCGATGGGGCCAGATGGGGTGCACCCCAGGGTGCTGAGGGAGATCAGCAAAGTGATAGAGGAACCTCCGACTGCCTCTTCAACAGGTCCTTGGAGATGGGGGAGATCCCTGATGACTGGAAAAGGGCAGATGTGGTCTCACTTCATAAGGAGGGCAAGAAGGAGCCAGGCAACTATAGGCCGGTGAGCTTAACATCAGTGGGGGGCAAGCTCATGGAAAAACTACTCAAGAAGAGAATCTTAAGCTACCTGGAGACCAATGGTCTTCTGGACCAACAGGAGCGTGGTTTCACTGAGGGAAGGTCGTGTCAAACTAACTTGATAGAGTTCTTTGACTGAGTCACCAGGGTACTGGATCAGGGATCTATAGATGTTGCGTATCTTGACTTCAATAAGGCATTTGATTCTGTGTAGCACTGGAGACTATTGCACAAAATGAGATGCCTTGGGCTGGGGCCACTAGTGGTTAAGTGGGTGAAAAACTGACTGGGGGACAGAAGGCAGAGGGTTATTGTTACTGGGGTACCATCAAGACAGATTACGGTTACCAGTGGGGTACCTCAAGGGTCAGTGCTGGGGCCACTCCTGTTCAATATATTTATAAGGGACATAGCGGAGGTGCTAGAGGGAAGATTGTGTCTATTCACAGACAACATGAAGGTCTGCAATATAGTAGATATGCCTGAGGGGGTTGAAAGCATGCACAGGGATCAAGAGAAGCTGGAGGAATGGTCCAGGGAATGGCAGTTGACCTTCAACACCAAAAAATGCGAAATCATGCATTTAAGCAAAAATAATATGGGCACGGTATACAGTATCAGAGGGCAAGCCCTAGAGGTTACCGAGCTGGAAAGAGACCTTGGTATCAGCATTTCACAGGACCTGAAAGTGGCAAAGCAGTGTGAGAAGATGGTGGCAAGAGCCAGTAGGATGCTGGGATGTATTGGCAGGGGAATAACGAGCAGGAGAAGGGAGGTCATAATGCACTTGTACAGGCAGCTTGTCAGGCCACACCTTGAGTATGGAGTCCAGTTCTGGAGGCCATTCCTTAAGAAGGATGTGGAGAGGGTGGAGCGCCTCCTGAGACGGGCAACAAAAATGGTAGGAGGACTCGGGCATCTGTCATATGAGGAATGGCTGAAGGACCTCAATATGTATTCCCTCGAACAGTGGAGGGAAAGGGGGGGTAATGATTGAAGCCTTCAGGTATATCAAGGGTTTCAGCAAGGTACCAGTAGGGGATATCTGCCAACTAAAGGAAAAATCAAAAACAAGGGGACATGACATGCAGATAGTACGGGGGAGATTCAGGGGGAACATCAGAACATTCTACTTTACAGAGAGGGGGGTGAACAGCTGGAATAGACTCCCAGGGAAGGTGGTGGAGGCAAGAACTCTGGGGGGTTTCAAGAGAGCATGGGACAGACACAAGGGACTGGTAGTTCCAGGGAGGCGGACGGACGTAAAGCAAGTCCTTGCGGCTTGCTAGGCAAACTGAGCAGTCTGGGTGGGTCTGGTGGTCCTTTTCTACAAGTGCTAAGTTCTATGTTTCTATGAGTAACAATATTCCCAAAGCCCAGATGTCAAGAGCAGATAGAAAATGTTCAGATGTCACTGACTTTATTGAGAATGGATCTGAGATATGTACTTGCTTTGTAGAGAGAGGTTATAATGGCATTCTTGTGGAGCAAACATTTTTTGAGGCTTTAGACACAACCAGAGACACACTACTTCAGATGAAAACTAAGGAGGAGTGACACCCCAGGGCCAGTTTCATCACTGACTTTACTAGGCATGCACATGAGATACAGGAGCTTGTTATAAACAACTGGCACATACTAGAGAATGAATCATACTAGCTGAATTCACAAAAAGAAAAATCCTGTATGGTGTACCGCAGGGCCAAAAATCTGCAGGACAGACTAGTACATGGTTACCAACATGAAACTAAGGGAGGTGATACACAGGTGGGCACTTGGCTTCCACCATTGCCCCTAGGTAACTTTAATTGTGAAAACTGCAAATTCTGCCCTTAGATACTTAAAATAGACACCTTCACTACTTGTAATAATGACAAGCTGTTCAAAGTAAAGGAATTTTTAAATTGCAGTAGTGACAACGTTATATATTTAGCCACATGTGAATGTGGCTCTTTTTATGTGGGCAAAACCACTAGACAAATGAAAACATGAATAAGGGAACACTTAAGTTACAGTTCTGGTGGTGATGAAAAAAATGCCCTAGCATGTCATGTGAGGCACAGCCGTAGTGGTAAACATGCATTTCAATTCTGTGCAATAGAAAAAGTTAGATTAGGACTGGGGGGGCAGTATTGACAATAAGCTCCTATATCGACAGTCTTTCTGGATTTTTATACTGGGGGAATTGGAGCCACCAGGTTTAAATGACTGTATAGAACTGCTACCTTGCATTAAGAGGAAGAGATGAATTCTTTAAAGTGTTTTCATGTTTTTGTATGTTTAGTATTGATTCTCTGTATTGGCTGCTCTCTACATTACTCTGCTATTTTCTTCTGATTTAAAATAGACTAATGTGTTTTCATGTGTTCTCTTTTAGGATACTAGAATAATTGCTGTTTACTAACTCCAGCACCAACAATGGTTTATGAGAACTGATGAATTCAGTACATGTCTAGCTATCATTAAGGTTCCATTCTTCTAATTTTGAAGTGGGAAAATTAATTATGCAATAGACATGAAGCATTGACTTTTTATACTCGCCTGCCTATTCTCCTGCATTATGCATATGTACGAAATGTTTTTAGGATCTTTTACAACTTCACTTATTTGTGGTACATGCACTTTAGGTAGCACTGCCACTTTAAATGTCTTCAGATTTCTGTATAAAAGGGTCTCTTGTATTTGATATGCTAATACAATTCTGCTTAAAGTTGGACCAGCATAACATTCTGTGGTGATTTGCATATGCAGCCCATGATGCTTTGCATTGTGGGGGCATGTGTGATTTTGTATTTTCTTGAAACTTGGCTTCCCAGCCAAATGCCCTTTGGGGTAACCCTTGCCTCAGTGTTTGCGCACAGAGGTTCTTTGTCTTTGATATGCTAGCCTCCTGATGACGCATGTTCACGATGTTTAAATGCAAAACCGGTAGAGGTCTCAGTCACTGATCTCAGATGCACATTTGTTTGGCGGATTTTGCACAGATTTTCTAACACTAAAACTGCTATTGATGAAGAACTGTGAGTGGTGTGGCTATTTGTTGTTTGCTACTTTCAGACTATAATCAGCACACTTCGAGCCCTGCGGAATTGTTTTGTTGTTTTATGTCATCCTGTGTTGCAGGAGCCTACTGCCTTTTCAAAAAGTCTCATCCTGTGTTGTGAGAGCCTAATGCCTTTGTGCAGATGGGTCATCCTGTGTCACTGGTGCGAAATGCTTTTTCGTGGGTCCACCATTTTGTTTTTTCAGTTTGCAAGAGAAAGAAAACTAAGAAAACACATAAAAATTAATGGATTTAAAAACAAACAAACATCAGAACATAGCTAAATGAGACCCGTGTAGCTACCTTCTGATGTTTTTTTTTTTTAACTATGGCAAGAAACACCTTCTCTGGGCACCTGAAATCTGGGTGCCCAGCTTAGCGAGAGGACCACTTCTCCTGCGTTCTCTGTATGAGAACAGCAAGATGTTTTTGACTTTTGCAGCCATAGCTGGAACTCATGCTACCAGCTGCAGAATGAGGTGTAAGCCTCTGTTTCCTTGATGTCTAGTGGCACCCCCCCCATCCACCGATCACCCTCTCCAACTCTGTGAAATATAAATAAATGTATTTGTTACCCAAAAAATGTTATAACCCCTGTTGACTGATTTTCTAAGTCTGACCCATTCCCCCAGTTCATTGTATCTCTCAGCCTGTCCCAGACCACCTGCACCATGCGACACTGCATGTAATGGCACACAGTTCTGCCACACAGTTCTGTAATGGTGACTTACTCCATCGCCAGCACAGATGTGTCCTCCACAGTGAAATAGTGCCATGACCTGCATTTTTCATCATTCAATGTATGGCAGCAGCAGTTCAGTATAGAGGTACCGTTCTGTGTGTGTTCATCATCTGTGTGTTTCTTACCCCCAGTTTGACATGTTTGTACAATATATGGGCACACCACAGCGGCAGTCAATATAACACCGCATCACTTCACAGTTGTTGGAGGCACATTGACAAAGTTGATACCCCATGTGGTGTTCTCTAATGGTGAATTATGCCATCACCAGCACAAATATGTCCTCTACAGTGAAATAGTGCCATAACCTACACCTTGCACCACTGAATGTATGGCAGCAGCAGTTCAATATAGAAGTACCATTCAGTGTGTGCTCATGGTCTGTGTTTTTGTTACCCCAATTTGAGATGATTTACAATATATGGGCAGAGCACAGTGGCAGTCAATATAAGATGGCATCACTCCACACTTGTCGGAGTCAGAGTGAGAAAGTGACAATGTTGATCCCCTGTGTAGTGATGGAGCATTTTTTTGTTACCCTGTAAAAGAAACAAAATACAGTAAGTGTACCATATGTGTTTTACGATTGCAGCTCTGAAAAGCTACAGAAAACAAAACACACAACTAAAGGAAGTGAAGCAGCATAAAAAACATGAGTACACATGCTCACTTTATGGTTTAAATATTAAGAAACTTTGTGACTGTGGCTGATGGATGTGGTGGTCCGGACCAACTCAGGCTCAGTGGTGGCAGTGGCTAACATCAGTCCTGGTGGTGGTGGTCTGATAGGTAGACAGACTCAGGCTCAGTGGTGGCAGTGGCTAACATCATTCCTGGTGGTGGTGGTCCGGGGGCGGACAGACTCAGGCTCAGTGGTGGCAGTGGCTAACATCAGTCCCTGTGGTGGTGGCCCGGGGGGTGGACAGACTCAAGCTCAGTGGTGGCAGTGGCTAACATCAGTCCTGGTGGTGGTGGTCTTGGGGGCGGACAGACTCAGGCTCAGTGGTGGCAGTGGTTAACATCAGTCCCGGTGGTGGTGGTCTGGGGGGCAGACAGACTCAGGTTCAGTGGTAGCAGTGGCTAACATCAGTCCCAGTGGTGGTGTTCCGGTGAGACAGACTTAGGCTCAGTGGTGGCAGTGGCTAACTTCAGTCCCGGTGGTGGTGGTGGTGGTCCAGGGGGCGGGCAGACTCAGGCTCAGTGGTGGCAGTGGCTAACATCAGTCCCAGTGGTGGTGGTCCGGGAGTGGACAGACTCAGTCTCAGTGGTGGCAGTGACTAACATCAGTCCTGGTGGTGGTGGTCCGGGGGGCGGACAGACTCAGGCTCAGTGGTGGCAGTGACTAACATCAGTCCCAGTGGGGGTGGTCCGGAGTGGACAGACTCAGGCTCAGTGGTGGCAGTGACTAACATCAGTCCTGGTGGTGGTGGTCCGGGGGGCGGACAGACTCAGGCTCAGTGGTGGCAGTGGCTAACATCAGTCCCGGTGGTGGTGGTCTGGGGCGGACAGACTCAGGCTCAGTAGCGGCAGTGGCTAACATCAGTCCCGGTGGTGGTGGTCTGGGGGGGCACACCGCCTTTTAAAAACTTCAGTTAAAACCTGACAACATTAACCACCTCTTCATCCTCATAAAGAAAGCTACCCTCACAGTCATCGATGTCTGAAGTCTGACCACTGGGAAATTCTTTCTCCATTGTGCCATCATCTACATCAGTATTGGGCCATTTCATGCAGCCACTGCCAGTGCCACAAGCATGGTCCATTTCTACATCAGCAAGACCACCATGACTAGGCCGGGGTACGAATACCGAGGTTGCAGTCTGTGCTGGTATGTACCTCTCATTCATTTTAATGAATGTTAGCAAACTAACATTTGCAGGAGACAGGTTTGTCCGATGATCCCTGACTATTGCACCTGCTGAGATGAATACCCACTCAACACTTAAACTGGAGGGTGGGCATGTGAGGTATTTCAGTGCCACTGCAGTCAGCTCTAGCCATTCACTGACCTTTCCACTCCAGTACAAAAGAGGATCTTCAGTTATTGTCAGATGCCTGTTTTCAGACAAATATGACTCAACCATTCTCTGTGCCACACTAAGTCCAGTTGTTGATGCATCATCCTGTTCTCACGAATCATTTATTTTACAAATACCCACCTGGGACAAAGCCTCCCAAAGTGGGTTGATGCCAGCCTCTTTGGATGACAGACCACCTGGAACTGCAGTCCCCCTCTCCTTGCAGGATATACTTAATGGTCCTCCAGGTACACCTTCAGCCAGATTATGCTGCTGAGGTTTGCTGACCTTGGCACTTCTGTGCCCCATGAACCAAGCACACCAGTTGACCACTGATATTTTTTTACCTGTTCTGGCCCTCCCTCCAGTACTGATTCAATTCCACGTTTGTATCATGGGTCCAGCATTGTTGCTATGGCAAAGTTGTCACTATGTTGAATGCTCACAACGTGATGATTCTGGTTGAACACTGTCAGCATGTGTTGCAGCAACATACTGCTACCGCTGTCTCCAGCAACATCAAGACTATGCTGCACATTCACCAATGTCTGCCTCAGCACCTGCAGCAGTGGAATTGATTGGCTAATGGAGGCAGACTCGCCACTCACTGCCTGTGTGGCATGTTCAAAAGGCTGCAAAATTGTTATTACAGAGTGCATGAGGCACCACTATTCAGTCGTCATAGACATGGAGGCCCTGGAACTGTCACAGCTAGTGTGCATAACAAGATATTCTGAGATGGCTTTGTATTGTTCATACAACCTCTCTGCCATGTATAAAGTGGAGTTCCATCGGGTGACAACTTCCAGCTTCAAGCGGTGCTGAGGCAGGCTGTTTTGTATCTGCAACTGCCACAGTTGGACACAGGCCTTTCCAGATCTTGAAAAGTGAGAGCAGATACATCGTGCAACGGTCAGCATTTCCTTTACATCAGGGTACAGCAGAAACTCCTGAACCACAAGATTTAAACAGTGGGCCATGCATGGAACACAAAAAGAAACACCATTTGTGATGCATTTCACCACATTTGACCCATTGTCACTCGCTATGAACCCAGCTCTCAGGAACAGAGGGTTTAGCCATCTGTCAGTTTCAGTCAGTACCATGTCCAACATGTTCTCACCAGTGTGTGAACAAGTTACATTGCACATAGCAATCGTTGCATGCTGTCGAATTCCTGGAAGATTGCTACCGCGACAATCCTCCTTACTGCACTGATTTAGTCACACTACTAACATCACAAACAACCCCCGGCACCTGCGCCCAGTGTGCAGTTATACACAAATATGAACTCCCTGCTGTTCTGCCACTTGTCCACATATCCATACTTAAGTGGATGAATGGAGAGGAGGAATGCTGAAGGGCATGTCTTACTGAGTCGGACACAGTGCGGAACAACTCGGGAACAGCATGGATAGAAAAGTATGTCCTGGAAGAGACTTTCCATTTTGGACAGGTGCATGAAGCAAACTGCTGGAACCCAGAATTCTCCACAAAGGAGAAGGGAAAAAGATCAATTGCCAGCATTTACGCTACAGCAGCATCAAGTTCACGTGACACTGCATGATCGGGGGGTACTTCAGCTTTTGTGCAAAAACACTGTGTAACGTGGGCTGACTTAAATGTTTTACATGGGATGTGTTGATCACAAATGGTTGTGCTCTGTGATGAATGGCATTGGCAGGGGGTGGAGTGTGGACATTTGATGAAGATGGCTGCACAGGTGATGATGACAAACCCAGAAATGCTGTTATTTTGCCAGATTGGCTAACCGGGGTTGATGTACCACTTGCACTAGACATACTGCATTTACCACCACCACCACCACTACCACCACCACAAAAACTGCTACTCTCTCCAGCACTGGACAACATTTCAAAGTCATTATGGTCCTCCACCTCATCATGCCTGTCGTAATCCTCTGCTCTTATTACCGCACTACTGCACACGTTTAATTTCCTTCTGGGCTTACCAGTCATGGAAGGGGATAACATGCTGGCTATGGTTGCTGGGGATGAGGGTGAACACCTCACTGTGTTATTAGCTGCCAGCTTGTGCTGGGTCCACAGTGCCAAGTGCCTATTCTTAATATGTGTATTTATTTTATTTTATTTAAAAGTTGATGACTGGGAAAAGCACACTGAGCTGAGGCTTGTTTCCAGGTGCGACCCGGGCACAGTATGTACAGGCAGTAACAGGAGAAACAGGAAGTACAGGCAGTTAACACAATCAATTAATTACACAGTACAGTACACATATCAAGATGTAACATCTGGTCATTTAGGGAGTGTGAGAGAGGTGAGGAGAGGTCTACTAGGGGTGGCGTTATTGGTGAGATGGAAGGGGTTGAGTGGTGCCTCTGTAGTGCCTTTGGACCATTTGATCATGTAGGACAACACAGGTTGGGTAGGAGCCTGAGGAGCTGGGTAAAAGCTGAAGAAGAATGGGTCATGCACAGGTCGGAGGGCAAAGAGTTCAAGAGAAGGGGGAGGAGGTGCGAGAAGGTGAGTTGGCCAGAAAGGGTGCGGGGGCAGGGGAGGTGGAAGATACGAGGGTCCCTGTGGTGAAGGGAGTAGCTGGGGGGGAGGTCTGGTTGAGCAGGGGCGTGAGGTATGGGGGGAGGAGACCAAACCAGAATTTTGCTAAGAGGGAGGTGCAGTGGATGGTATGCCTGTGGGAGAGTGGGGTGATGGAGAGTGGGGCGTAGAGCAGGCAGTGGTGAGTGAGAGGGGGAGAGGCAGTGGCGAATCATCAGAGGGCATTGAGCAGGATATCAAGTCTGGAAAGGGAGGATGATGGGGCCGTACCATAGACTCTGCATAGTCTGCACTAGCAAGATTGTTTTGCATACTAGCTTACAGTGGATGAGGATCGGTAAGCAGGATTTGTGGCAGTAGAGGATTACGAGTTTTGGTCAGAGTTTAGTGCAGATTACCTTGACGTGAGTACAGTAATTGAGATGACAGTCCAGCCAAACACCCACATATTTGAAGGCTGAGACTCGTTCTAGTGGTGAGCTGTCCAAGGTGGAGAGCGCTGCATATGCCCAGATGGCTCCCCTTTTTACCTCGACTCACACACACACACATGGCAAACCTGGCAGATTGCAACTGACTAATCATTTGCATCTTGAACAAAAAAATCCCGAACAAGGGATTGTGATGCTTTGCTTTTAACATGTCCATGATGTGGCTTATTTAAGTCCGTTATTTTAAGCACTGAAGTGGGGGGGACACGTGATGTTTCGGGCACTGCACACCTGGACTGCAACTTACCACCATGACTATCTATCATATTGATTACTGGGTCATCATCATCATCTAAAACCGGTAGATCATAAGTTTTTACAGGGGGGTGGGGTTCCTGCAAACAGGCTCAGACACAACCACTTTGAATTTCTTTTTCTCTGGTTCCCAACTGGGATCAATTACATCATCATCATATTCATCATAGAAACATAGAAACATATAATTTGATGGCAGATAAGGACAGCTTGGCCCACCCAGTCTGCCCATTTCCTTACCTACTGGATAAGCTGCAGATCCTAGTTAACCAGCAGCCTACTTCTTCGTACCCCCACCCCCTAGAATTGCCTTATGACTGTCCCATGCATGCTTGAATTCCACCACTGATTTTGACTCCACAACCTCCTCCGGAAGGCCGCTCCATGCATCCGCAACCTCTCTGTGGAAAAATACTCTTAAATTACCTCTGTGCCGCCCCCATTATCTTCAAATTGTGCCCTTGTTCTTTCTCACCTCTTTTTTTGAAAGATGCTACCCTCTTGGACTTTGTTGATTCCCTTGAGGTACTTGAACATTTCTATCATGTCCCCCCTCTCCCTCCTTTCCTCGAGGCTATACATATTAAGCTCCTTTCGTCTCTCTTCATATGTCTTCCGGTGCAGACCCTGCACCATTTTAGTTGCCCTCCTCTGGACAGCTTCCATCCTGTCTATGTCTTTGCAGAGATTGGGTCTCCAGAACTGCAAACAGTACTCCAGATGGGGTCTCACCAGCTGTCTGTACAGAGGGATAACAACTTCCTGTTTTCTACTGGTGATGCCTCTCCCTATGCATCCCAGTATCCCCCAGCCCTCCTTGCTGCCCTCTCACATTGCTTGCCCACCTTTGGTCATCTGATATGACTACCCCAGGTCCCTTTCCATTTTTGTTGTTGTTAGTATCTCACCCCCATTGTGTACTCTTCCCTGGGTTTTTGTTTCCCAGGTGCATTACCTTGCACTTCTTAGCATCGAATCTAAGCTGCCATACATTTGACCATTCCTCTAACCTTGCCAAGTCCCTTCTCATCCTTTCCACCCACCCTGTGCATCAACTCTGTTGCAGATCTTTGTGTCATCTGCAAAGAGACATACTTTTCCTTCCAGTCCTTCTGCAATGTCTCTTATAAAGACATTGAAGAGAACCAGTCCTAATACTGAACCTCAAATGTACCCACTAGTAACCTCCTTTCTTCTGAGTGGACTCCATTTACTATTACTCTCTGTGTCCTATTCTCCAGCCAATTCTTTACCCAGGCTGTCATCTTGGGACCCACTCCCAGGCTGGCTAACTTGTATATTAATCTTTGTGTTGGACTGTGTCAAATGCCTTGCTAAAGTCTAGGTAGGCCATGTCCACAGCCTCCCTGATCTACTACTTTGGTCACCCAGTCAAAGAAATCTATCAGATTCATCTGGCATGACCTTCCTGCTGTGAAGCCATGCTGCCTAGGTCCTGTGCCTCTGGCCTCTAGATACTCGACAATTCTTTCCTTCAGAAGTGATTCCATCATTTTCCCTGTCACTGAGGTTAAACTAACAGGTCTGTAGTTTCCTGCTTCTGCCTTGCTCCCACTTTTGTGAAGAGGAATCACATCTGCCCTCCTCCAGTCCTCAGGTACCACCCCATCCTCCCATGATTTGTTAAAAGGGTAGTCAGTGGTGTCACTAGTTCTACCCTTAGTTCTTTAGAATTTTGGGATGAATCCCATCAGCCCCATTGCTTTGTCCACCTTCAGTTTTAAGAGTTCTTTCAGAACCCTTTCTTCTGTAAATGGGCTGGTATCAACTTCTGTATCCAGAGTGTTTCTACTGTTTGTTTTATGTACCTCCCCCTCTTCATTTGTAAATACTGAGCAAAAATATTTGTTTAGTATCTCTGCCTTTTCACAGTCTCCCTCTGCCCACCCTCCATCCCCTTTATTAAGCCTCACTATCCCTCCCTTGGTCTTCCTTCGCTCCCTGATGTACCTATAAAAGGTTTTATCCCCCTTCTTAACTGAGTTGGCTATCTTTTCCTCGGTTTGGGCCTTTGCTGTTCTGACTGCCTTCCCAGCCTCCTTTTGCTTTAACTGATACAGTTCTCTGTCCTGCTCCTTCTGCGATTCCTTGTACTTCCTGAATGCTTTCTTTTTCTCTTGAACCTTCACTGCTACTTCCTTTGAGAACCACAGTGGTTTCTTACATCGTCTTGTTTTGTTTATTTGCTTCACACAAAGGCTCGTTACCTCTGTGATGGCAGTTTTTATTATTCCCCATTGTTCTTCCACCCCTCCTTCCTGACCATTTGCTAGTGCATTCCTTAGGCACTCACCCATTTTGGCAAAGTCAGCCCTCCTAAAGTCCAGAACTTTTGTCTTTGTATGGCTTGACTCTATTGCTGTGTTTATTGTGAACCATACTGTTCGATGGTTGCTAGTTCCCAGATGGCTACCCACTTCTACATCTGTGATCCTCTCTCCATCTCCATTTGAGAGAATCAAGTCTAATATTGCTCCCTCTCAAGTGGGCTCCAGTACTAGTTGTCTAAGGCATGCCCCCTGTAGGGCATCTAGAATAACTCCACTCTTCGAAGTGGCAGCTGCAACTGCACTCCAGTTAACATCTGGCATATTCAGATCACCCATCAGCAATATCTCCCCTTTTTCTGCCATTCTAAGTATACTTTCTATCATTTCCTTGTCCATTTCCTCCCCCTGAGAAGGGGGTCTGTATACAACCCCTGTGCGGATTGTGGTGCCATTGCCTGTCTCCAAATTTACCCACAGTGCTTCTTCTCCTCCCTGTTTACCCTTTTGTTCTGTTGCTTTGAATCCTTCCCTTATGTAAAGAGCTACTCCTCCTCCTCTTTTACCCTCCCTGTCCCTCCTGTAGACAGTGTATCCTGGTATGTTTACGTCCCAGTCATGGTTTTGTGTGTACCATGTTTCTGTGACTGCCATGATATCCAGATGTTCCTCCTCCTCACGCACACACACGTCACACACATCCACATCTTCTGCTTGGATGCTGGCATATGGACTGCATGTTGCAGCAACAGCATCATCGTCATCATCACATTCATTATCAGCATCTACACCACCATCATCTGATATTTTTTCACCACACTGTGAATCACTGCATGGAAAATGCATGACGTTAAGTGCCACATTGGATAGAATATCACATTGTATGCTATTGTTGACATGATTATCAGAATCCTCAGGTTCAGTTACTGGGATGTTACTGGGAAGTATGACATCATCTACGCTGCCACTCACTTGCACTGCTTCACACTCAATATTTTTGGATATGGTACACTGTTTGGAATTAGAACTTGACTCAACAATGCTAATACTACCTCCACCACCACTAACACCAGCAATACTAACACCACCGGCTGGGAAAACATCATCTCCTCCAACTATGCGTGAAGCTACTGATTGGACTGTAAAAAACATTGCAGGAGAAATACCTTTCCTCACATAAGCAATGCACTTCTGCGTTTGCGTACTACTACCACACCCACAGACCATCTTACTGCCGACATTGCCATGGCAAGAAAAAGCTTTGCTTGCACGTCTCTTTGCAGGCATTTTGGGGGATCAACCACAATATTATAACCAAATTCAGATTTTGATACGTTCAGTCTCTGATTGGAGGGACGCTGGATGTGAAGCCAAATAAACAACTGTGGCTTCAGCAACAGATAAGAGACTACTCTGAGACTGTCACAGAATTAAAACAACTTTAGTAACCAGTGGTACTGATGAGATCACAAAAACAATCCAATCTGGTAAAAAAGACCTTTTGAACATGGGGGTGGGGGGAGCACTGACCGCAGACAGTGCAGATTTTTACGGCACTGCAAGCAGCAAAACTAAGAACAGATACCACGATCGCAGTACAAAATCAGGCGGCTGTGGTGGATAGCAGGTTCACACTGCTGTGCCTGAAATTACACTAGTCTGTGGCACAATAAAAGGTGTATTATTTGATGCCCGCAACACTGCACACACACTCACACACAGAACAGTTTGTGTACAATGCTGAATGAGGAATGCGTGGCAAATGCAAAACTTCAGTACTATGCCACGTTACGTATTGTAAATTTGTAATGTAAGCAACCTGAAATTATGAACTGCTGCACCACATTCACACAACAAACAGCAAGAAAATGTCAACTATTACTGACAATATTACTATATGTACATTAACACAGCCAGTTATATAACAAAAATATAACCAAAAAACAAAGAAATCACTATTTCTCCAACTTAAATCTACCTACATCACATATATGCCCCTCCCCCAAAGCACACTTTCACTGTCTTTCACTACATACTCAATGTTGTAAATTAACATTCAAAATCCACACAAAAAGAAAAACGTTCAATGATATGAGCACAGTAGGGTTTCCTACAATCGATGAACTAAAGTTGGATCCCAAGAAAAAATGCAAAAATAATTTTTGAACAGCTTTTACAAGATTCCTATCACAGACAGCTATCAGAGCACACTGTCTCCTACTCCTTCCTACTCATACTACCCCGAACTGAGGCCGTCCAGATCAATATAGAGCCCATGTGACCTGAAATCCCATGAATCACTGCAAAATTCGCCTTCAGAGTTCAAAAACAAGGTGAAGTGAGGCGAAGTGCACTGCCTGCAATGCACTTTGCCTTAAATTTGGTAGAGTAGTCGTCTGGGGAGGCAGAGTAATGTGAAGTCATTGTTTCCAATGGACTTTGCATTCTTCATCATATCGTGAAGTACTCCGCTTCACGTTGCGGAGCACTCCGCGAATCCGCCTTTGCTCTGCGAATTGCTTCACGGGAGCGGATTGAGCCCACTTCGCCCACCACTAGTGAAGATGTCCAATGCCACAGGGTGAGGGCCTTATAGGCCTGGGAAGTGCTGTTATCCACTAATACCCCACACATTGAAGGATCTCGTGCTTAGAAAATCAGTTGGACAAATAAAAAAAATCTCTAAGAGACAAAAAAGACACAAAAAATACCGTAAAATATTGCTTAGAAAATGTATATAGTCCCTCCATAGATGATTTCTACCAGTTAGTCATTTGTCTTTCTACATGTACAGTAGAAGGTTTGTTTGTTTGTTTGCCATGGAACATAACAATTTAATATTCTACAATATTTCTCTACTACAATGCCTCCCCAAGCATGAAATGTTAACATGGAATTCATGAATTCAAAATTCTGAAAAATTCCACTGGCATAAACTCACACAGACACACACGGGCCTCATATAGAGAAAGATCCAGGTGACCCTGTCACAGGAGAATGGATCCAGCACACCCAATATACAGTCACTGTCTGAGGAAGACATACCAAGGACATACCAAGGAGGAAGGAGAACACCCAATGGGGGCAAGATGAAGGTTCTTGTAGTGGGGAACACCATAGTGAGGGACACTGGGGGGCGAAGTAGGTCTTACACCAGATGGACAGGAGGTGGTGTGCTGCTTGTCAGGGGCAATAGCAGACATACTCATGGCTAGGGTGGAGAAACTCAAATCTCACATGGGAGATGTCATGGGGTAGCCAGATCTGATTGTGCATGTATGCAAGAAAGAACAGAGCAGGAGGAGTACAGCAGAGGTTCAGGTTCAGTTTCAAGTTTTTACTGTATGAGAGATCAGTCTTTACAATCACAGGACAAGTGTTATGAAAAAAGGTACTTCATACATTATTCAGATATCAGCTTTATTCCCTCACCAGCTGTGAACAAGTTCAGCAAAGAAAGAGAACTATTCATGATTTTTAGAAAAAAATAAACTTGAAACATGTTCACAAAAAGAAAGATATGGGGGGGTTGCCAAATTAAACTAATCTAGCTGAAACAACAGCATGTAAGTTCATTAGCATCCTAATTTATATTTTCAAAAACTTAAATGGAACTGAAGGGACAATGAATAAAAACTTTGACTTGATGGATGTAAGAGGGTCAAAGGACCTGTTTAAAAAGGCAAATATTAATAGAAAGCAGGACTGCCGCATCTATGCCCCCCCCCCAGGTTTTGATTTTTAAACCCCATATCGCTATGCTACTTTATTCTGTTCTATCCTGTTATTCTGTATCTTTTTATTTGTATGATACATCATAGTCTGTTTTCACCACCATTAGAGCTGGTCTCTTTTGGGTGCCCCTCACCCATTACCCCGTCATGTCTTTCTTTTCCACTTTCCTGTCTTTTTTCTTCTATCTCGTTCCGTGTTACACAGTGCCATGTATGTTGGTGCTCCTCCCAACTGCATAGGTTGCAGGTCCCTGCAGGTCATGTTTATTTGCCCTGTGCCCCCTGCTGAGAGTAACAGAATGTAAAGTAGGGCACTGGGTTTTAAACTCCAGGGAGGAGTCTGTTTGTTACCTATGGAGCACTGACTCCACTGTTGCAGATAGGAGCAGACATACTCCTAAAAGGAAAATTCTAAATGATTTTGAGTAAGAAACAGTGACAATTCTTAGTAAGTTTAATATCTCTGAACTGCCCCTGATTAACAGGTACATGCCTCATTTTGCTGTTCAAAATTGCTGTGTTACTTATCTGTACTTCATGGCAAACCTGCTGGCCACACAGAGAATGTGCTGTAAATTCCAACTTTAAATCAGGAATTCATAATAATGTAATATGCTACTTCAAAAATAAACTTTGCACATGTGAACAAAATGGTTTCCTTCATGATCTGAGTGTATATCTCCATGTTTGATTATGTGTCCTTCATTATGAGGGCCACTGTCCCTCACTGGCCCTCATTTTGAGCATCCATGTCCATCATTTCAAGGTTAAGAGGTATGGTCAATTGTATTCTGCATTCTTCCTTGAGCTGCTGGCCGGGAGAGACAGAGTCAGACAACTACATATGGTTCCCACCTATCCATAGATACATAGATACATAGACAGTGTCAGCAGATAAGGGCCTATGGCCCACCTAGTCTGCCCATTTGAGCTTGTAAGTTCAATTTGTTTTCCTAGAAGTCTATTTCCCCTTACCCCTGACCTCTAGAATTCCTTTATGTCTATCCCATGCATTCTTAAATCCCGTGATTGTTTCAGCCCCCACCACTTCCTCTACTAGGGTGTTCCACTTGTCCACCACCGTTCTGTAGAAGAAATTCTTTCTCATTTTTCCTCTGAATCGTCCTCCCTCCAACTTCATCCCATGCCCTCTAGTCCTGAAACATCTTTTCACTTAAAATAGTGTTTTCCTGCACCCTGTTCCTCCCTGTAAGATACTTGTATGTCTCTATCATATCCCCTCTCCTCCTCTCCTCCAGGAGTACATGTTCAGTTCCTTCAACCTGTCTTCATAGGACTTGTGATGCAACCCATGCACCATCTTTGTTGCCCTCCTCTGAACCTTCTCTACCCTGTCTATGTCCTTACATAGGTATGGTCTCCAGAACTGTACACGTGTACTCCAGGTGGGGCCTCACTAGTGTCTTGTATAGCGGAATTATGACCTCCCTTTTCCTGCTGGTGATGCCCCTGCCTATACATCCCAGCATCCTATTTGCTTTACCTGATGCCTTGTCACACTGTTTCCATACCTTGAGGTCATCAGAGATGACAACCCCAAGATCCCTTTCCTGCTTGGTGCATGCTATATCCTCACCCCCATATCCATTTTTGTTTCTCCAGACCATCCAGTCTTTTCAGGTCCTGTACAATTCCCCAGTTTTTGGAGAGACAGTCCAGTTTTCAGAAGTGGGTTTGACAGAGGTTGGGAAAAATGTGCACTAACCCCTGCAAGATGAAAGAGGTGACCTGATGGAGCCCAGACCACCAGCATGGCCAAGCAAGCACTACACACTCTACTTCTTGGTAGCCTGGCCGTGGCATCTTAGATATCCTTGAGATGGTGGCTTAAAAAGTGCACCAAACTGGAGTCAGTTTGGCTGATGAGGAACAATCAGGAAAATCCAACAGGAATGACCAGTGATTGATCCTAAGTGAGGAATGATCAAATCACCCAGTTAACATCTCTACTGTGGCAGGAAAACTAAACAAAGGAAAGGCATCAGCTTGTTGTCCTATAATAAGCATCTGGATTTTTAGCCTGCTATCTGGATCAGCAGACTAGAAGGACTACTGGCTGAGACACTACAAGGAGGAGAAGCCAGTCAACAAGGAGGACAGAAAGGAGGCTGACCTGTACTTGACCCCTCAAGCCAGCAAGAGAACCAGGATCTCAGTGTGATTTTCCAGTAGCACACCAGCAGCTCTGTCAAACATGCAGCTCAGCAGCAGAATCAGCTCAAGACACTGTGCCGACAAGAAAGCACCACATTCATCCTCCCTGAGCAGCTAAAGGTAGACAAAAGTCCCATTATTACAGTTTACTAACTTTTTTGTGTGTGCATTCAGTCATAATATCATTATTATTAGTTTAGTAATAGGGCAGTTCTTTTGTAAGTTCAAAATATTTTTGTAGCTGGGCTTTGGATTTGCTTGCTCTGTTTTGATTTCCTTGTGTCTTTAAACATGTGGAATAGTAAACTGCTGCTGCAGTTACTAGAATGAATTATTTATAGGAAATGAGTACACATGATTATATGACAGGTAACAATTCAGTCTCATCTAAAGTGCTTTTTTTCACTAATTTCTAGTACCTTGTTATAGCTTTTTTGTGCTGTCCTTTAAATGTTTACCAACATTTTAGATACTTATTATGTTATTATGAACTTATGTTACACCAGTATCATGGGCGTTACGATAATACTAAGTTTGATTTATTTATTTATATACTGAAAATTGGTAACAGGGAAAAACACACAGATGTAACCTGAGGAAAGAGAAATAGGGAGGCAAAATATACAATACATTTATTTAGTTTTTGTTTACCGGGTAGGTGCACTAGCCATAGAGATAACTATTTTCAGGCACAACCCGGGAGGTTACAGAGCAATCACAGGAAAGCACTAATATGTTGACAGGGAATTATACATGAGAGTAAAACAATATAAACCAAGAAATATACAAAATAGGGTATTTTGCATCACAGGATATTATACATGAGGTTAAAACAAGCATGAACAAAGTAATATAGAAAATAGGGTATTTTGCATCACGTGCAAACAATATGAGTAAAGTGCAGAGTTTGGTGCAAGGTACAGAACAATACTGTAATGTTAGTCACCAGTATAGGTGAAGAGCTAGAAAACAGGTAGGATAAAATAGCAAAAATCATATATTGTGAGGAGATCCTATACATCTAGCAGAAGGCAATTGGAGATAGTATAGTCAGACTGAAAACCCATATGGGGATGGCCAGAAAGCGGGTCAAGAAGACAGAGACAAGTAGCAAGTAAATCCCTTGGGGTGGGGTAGCCAAGAAGAACAGGTCAGAGTGACAAGGGACAGGTAACATAGAAGTGCAAGGGGAAGGCAATCGAGAGTAGGTAGAGTAAGACCAACAGGAGGCAAGGCATATACTACTGGGGCTTGAAACAAGAGCACCGACTGGTAAGGATGAGATAATGGCAGAGCACTTTTTTAAAGGCATAGTGCGAGGGTGCTAGGTGGACATCGAGTGGGAGGGAGTTCCACTGCAGGGCAGCATGGAGGGCAAAGGCACTGGCACCCTTGGTCGATTTACATTTTGGCACACTAAGGAGAGCTTTGTCAGATGAGTGCAGGCCATAGTTGGAGGTCTGAGGGGTGAGCATCTCATCTAGTGTCGGGAGGGGTCTGAGTTCTCATAATGCTGTCAACTGTGGAGCAGAGGGAGTGAAATCTGGTGGCACTGGGAGATAGCCAATTTAACTCGGCATAAAGGAGGCAATAGTATTTCAGCCTACGTGATGAGGAGGTGTACTTACATTTATTGTTGTAGGTTACATCCCATCTATGGAAGTGCAATTTTAAGGAGGCAGCATATGTAACAACCCCATAGATCAGGGTAGGCAGGAAAATACCCTGGGCAATGGCCAGTCTAGCCAATGGTGTTAGGGCATAGCTGGTCCAGTACGCAATGCCAAGTTTGGAGTTTACAAATTTGCAGGTTATCTGTATGTGGTGGTCAAAGCTTAGGGATTGGTCTAAGGTTACCCCTAGGTATTTAAACAAGGTTACAATGCCAGTGGGTGAGCCATTAAGGCAGGAGACTCGAAAGTTATTTTGGCTATGAAGGTTATGTTGCCTTTTTATGAGCCTAACAATGGATTCAGATAGCATAGATTGGGTTTTAACCTCGTTTAGAACAAGTTTGTTGTGCGATAGCCTGGTTTGTGTATGCTGGAAATCGGTGGATAGTCGTCATCATTTATATCCTTAGCACTGGTGTGCAAGACTATGCCATTGGCATACAGCAGGACTGAAGCGGAGGAGAATTTGAAGGAGATATCATTAATAAATATCGAGAATAGCAGTGGCCCCAGAATGGAGCCTTGGGGTACATCAATATTCACAGTGGCTTGAACCAAGTAGGTCTGGTTGAACTTCACAACTGGGATACTGTTAGATAGGTAACTACAGAACCAGCTGACTACATTTCATACCCTTTGCGAAAGCCATGCTGAGCATTAGATAAGAGGTTGTTTCTAAGAAGGAATTCGATGGTTTGTGTGGCTACTAGTTTTTCAAGAATTTTGCTTAACACTGACAGGATGGCTATGGGCCTTTAACTGGATGGGTCCTTTTGGTCACCTTTCTTAAATGCAGGTGTGACTCTCGCTATCTTCCGGATGTCAGGGACTCTACTTTGGCATAGGGAGAGGGTAAAGTATATGAAGTATACATGATAGAAAAATGCAAGGAGCAGCAAAAATACAGAATTTTAGCAAATATTACAACACAGCAAACTGTGTACAGACTCCAAGGCATCTGCTCTCTTCAGAGGAGAAAACAAATCTAACTGTGGAACACTGGGGAAGTGGAACCACATTGCAGAGTTGAAAACTTGTTTCATATTCCAAATCCCCTTTCCAAGGCAACAACTGAGATACAAGATGATTGCAGAGTTGCATAACATCACTATTAGACTCCTGTTGCTGGAAAGAAAAGCTACAGTACTTATCACAACTGAAGATCTCCCTGAATATCTTCTCCAGAGAGTACCATGCTTAGGTCTAAGCTGGAGGTCCCAGGACCCCATGGAAGAAAATCCCATGGCCAGGGGTTAGCAATTCCTGGTTGACAGTTGCTCACTTTAAATAATAACAGTTAGAGCATTATTTGGAGATGTCAGAATGGAAAAAAGAGAAGTAACTTATCATCTCAAGAAAGTTGGGCAACTGAGGAATTAAAAAAATAACAAAAAGATAATAAACATTACTATATGCCATTCCAGAAATTCACAGAAACTTAAGATCACCACCTGGATCCCTCATTCTCTCTGGGGTAGCACCTCTGCCAGGCAAGTTATCACAATTTGTGGACTACTTCCTTAAACTGGAGGTAGTCAAGTTGAGATCCTACCTCAGGGACACTGGGGGTGTATTGAACAAGTTTAGTGATTTTGCATGGAGCAAAGAGTACTGCTGGATTTCAATAGACATAGAATCACTGTATATCTCTATATGTCAGGAAGATGGTATTTCAACTGTTCAATATTATTTGAACAGAAAACAGAACCTTAGGCCCAGACATTTTTTTTTCATATAGGTATTTGTACTCCTCATCTTCTCTGGCTACCCCCTTCCATCTGACCCTTCCAGCCCTGTCACCCCGGTATCACCGGGACCTACCTTCAGCCCGGTAGCCAGCTGTAGAGCCTGCAGAGGGTCAAACATCATCCTGCCACCTGGGTTTTTTCTTTCATTTTTTCTTCCCTTTCCCCACTGCTGGGATGCACACAGTCAGATGTACTTGCGTGGAGGTGCATGCATGTCAGCGGAAGTCCCACAGCACCCTTCCCTTTCCAGGCACCCAACAGACCCAAACCACATGCAAGCTTCCACCTGGTGGTGATCATTCAGTGGGAGCACTGGTCCTACTTCCCCGGGAGAGGAGAGCTGTCCTCTGGATGCTCAATCCTCTCCCTGTCGAGCCAACCCCCGGTGGCCCATGATCACCGTGAACACGGGTCACTGATGAAGCAGGAGGTAAGGCACAGATGCCGCAGCCCTCCAAGCCACTGGGCCGGCTGGACCCAGAGATTTAATAGAGCAAGTGTTTGACTCTATTCTTAGACATAACTTTCTCAAATTTGTTAGTAACATCTGCCTACAAGTTTGTGAAACCACCATAGGGATCTGCATGGCTCTATCATATGCAAGTCCCTTCATGGAGCTTTGGGTGGAAGGCACGATCATCTTAGAGACTTTTCCATAAGCAGATGACATCATCATGTGGTTTAGATATATTGATGGCATCCTCTTCACATGGAAGGGGTGAAAATAGAGCTGAGGATTTTATTCATTGATTAAATACTAATCACATGGGTTTACACATCACTGGCAGAACTGAATGTTTGATTTGCTGAATTTAAACCTGATGAGTAAAGACAGTATGGTGGAACAAACTAAAGGGTACTGTAAGGAAACAGCAGAAACAGTAGTGAATGCTCTCCTCCATTACTAATGTGCCAACCCTCCATAATTAAATGATTCAATCTCATGTGGGCAATTTCTCCATCTGAACAGAAACTGTAGCAAAATACAGGACTATAAAAATCAATCCAAGGAACTGTTAGAGAGGTTCACAGAAAGGGGGTACAACCTGGAGAAATTAGAACAACTATAAATCTAGCAGGAGACATGGATAAGACATTACTTTTGATTGTAAGAAAGAGAAATTTGAATGGAGAGGAATCATTAACTCTTTAATAAAAGGATAACCACACAGCTGGTCAGGTTGACTCTGTGATACACAAAACTGTAATATATTATCAAGCAACATTCATCAAACAAATTTCAGCAAAGACCAAGGATCAGTTTTAGCAGAGCACCTAATCTGAAAGATGCACTGGTACAAAGCCAGGATAAAATAATAAAAACAATTGTCGGGGCACTGCTGAGCAGTTTTATAGGAAGCAGTAATGTTCATTAGCTCCTGGAACTTTTTGATTAAAATAAGTTTAAAGTCGAATTTCTCAGGTTTAAAGTGCAAGAACTGGTGGCTAATAGGTTGAAGACTGGCAGCATGGGTAAAAACTGGGGTGCTGCTGCTACACCTGTGGATTTCTTCACCCCCAAGAAATCGCAACAACAATGTGACAAGTGGCCTGTACCTACTACTGAAGCCACTCCACCTACAGATCCACTCTCTGGGTGTGTGTCTCTCCTCTAGATACAAGCTACATTAAATCACCTTGTCAAAACGGTTCTGGACATTGACAAAAAGTTTGACACCCTGACACCAAGAGTCACTGCTTTAGAGGCAAGGATGGACCACTTTGAACAAACAGTCCAAAGGTCAGAAACCTCAGTGCTGAAGGCATGTAATGCTATCACAAAGCTGATTAAAGAAAATACAGTGTTGTGCCATGGGCTGGAGGCAATGGAAAATCAAGCTAGAGAGCGGAACCTAAAAGTGATAGTGCTGTCTGAAAATGTAGAGGGAGAGGACTGTCTTAATTTTGTCTGCTCTTTCCTACCTACAATCTTGTACCTGCCTGAGGAAGATCCCCCCCATTGATTGAAAAAGGCTATCGGATTACGCCAAGGCGGGCTGGGCTGGACTCATTGGCTTCCCGCACTTTAATTATGGTGTACATCGGTGTAGGTGACATGGATCGTGTGTTAGCCATGGCCAGGAGAAGACTATGGAAAGGACACTGCAGCTATTTCTGGACCTCAAGTTTAGCACCAGGCAGAGACATATGGTCTTTAATGGCATCCGGAGTCAGCTACGACAATTGGAGATATTTTTTTCAATTCAAAGTTTATTCAGTTTTACACAATTACAGAGAGAACTACTGTTACATACACATATAGATTATACAGTAATACGTACTTAGGAAATTTGATCAACTCTCACCCACCCCTCCCTACCCTCCTATTAGCCCCCATTCACACAGAGCACAGCTACATGGTATAAAGCTATCTATTAAAAAGTGAGAAGCTTTTAGGGCCTCTGGAGAGAGTACAGAGCAACTAGAGGACCCCATATCTTGAGAAATATCTGAGGCTGATTATGTAAGCTAGCAATTGTCTTTTCCAGTCGAAGATTGGCCAACAGTTCTTGTAACCATTCACTATAAGAAATATCAGTCGTATCTTTCCAGTACCTCAGGACCAGTTTTTTAACTGACATGGTAATGAGGGTTATGTGATACTTTCTGTTGGTAACAGTAACAGAGGAAAGATCCCCTGTATACATATTTCAGCAGTAAATAGATCCAATAAACCCAAGAGGGGGTCAACATTCTGTTTGATAGCAGTCTGGAGGGGAGCTATCTTGGGACATGCCCAAAAGATATGCCATAAGTTACCCTCACCCTAAAGACATCGAGTGCATGTGGTTGAAGGAAGGAGTCCCAGTTTAGCCATCTTCTGAGGTGAATAATAGAGGTTATGCAAGATTTTAAATTGTGTTAATTGGAGCCTGTATTGTATAACAAACTTATGACATCTCATCCATAGAGAAGGCCAAAGGAATTCTTGATTGGGAAAAGGAGAGGTCCAAAACTGAGTCGGACCGAAGCTGTCATGCCATTTCCAACTGTGAATTACTCCACACATTCTGGAAACAGCATGGGAAAGGCCAGCAAGGGGATTTAAGTCTGTCAAGCAGGATAAATTTGGGGCTACCAGTGGAGCTACGCCAAAGGATTTTATTATTAAGTGTCGTAATTGGAATATTTTAAAGATAGCAGAGTTCAGGATATGGGCTTTGTTTAAAATTTCAGGTGAAGTTAACCACGAGCCATCAGCCTTCAGGAAGAATTGAAGTGAAGTTGAGAGAGCCATCTCAATTGATGCGGCTTACCATCGATTGTGAGGTTAGGGTTTCCCCACCAAGGCTGAGATGGATCCACAGTGTGTTTATATTTTAGAAAAGAGCAAAGTAATTAATAAAAAGATTCACTGCAAAAAAAAAAAAAAGCAAAGTTGGGAATGAATTCTAATGGATAATGCAATAGGGGTACTTTTTAATGCAGGAGGTGAAGATTTTAAATTAAGATGCAAGAGTGCAGCAGGGGATAGCCCATGGATTTGTATTAGGGTACGTTCTATTTGAAGCCATATAGGTGTGAAGGAATGCGATGGTGGGAAATGTTCTGACGTTAACCATTTCAGGTATTTGTTTGCGTGACTGGCCCAGTAGTAAAGTCCAAGGTGTGGTAGGCAGAGTCCTCCTTTTATTTTTGGTGCCGAAAGTTTGTCATAAGCTATCTGGGGTTTATTATCAGCCCAAATAAAGGCTGAGAGCATCTGATGTATCTTTTTGAACCATGCCAAAGGCAACCAAACATTCAAAAGGTTTAATGGATAGAATAACCATGGGAAAACATCCACAATTGAAGATTTAACACCAGCTCCTACTTCCTGCCAAGATCTGTCTGACATGGCAGGAGCGGCATTACCAATTCAGTGACCCGAAGGATGTGGAAAAAGTGCCCCAACGTACTGAGCAGGAGATGGAGGTGGCAGAGGAAGGGGGATCTTCTTCGGATCAGGACTGATGTATTGTACAAGACTCAATTTTGAACTGTAAGTCTGGCCTTTGTGACTGGGGCTGAGGAGTAAAAGTATTTGGTAATGCTGCTGTTGCTTTCTTGGAAGGCCTGTAAGTGTCTGTTAAACTGTTGCTTTAGTTGGGGAAATAAGGCTTGTGGGATTTACAGTGCTGGAGGTACAATTTTTCCCTTGTTGTTATTACATGTTAGCCCAATTGTTGGTGGAGCTATGGTAACTTGCACATCCTGGACTATGGACACTTTTGGCCTAGTTAAGTGTCTGATCTGGTCCTATTGCTACATCATTAGTTATTTGCTGCATCTCTTCCTGGACTGCTTATACAGTAGTTATTGCTACTTTAAGATTTAGAGTGTTCTGTTTACTGTTGTTTTCTCTTTTATCTAGGGAATGGGAGTAGTTCTTTGGATTATATATTAATGAAAGTTGATTGGGGGATTCTATTCAACCATATTAGTGTAATGGTCATTGCCTCTCATATTTGTGAATAATATATCTGGTACATGAATCCCCTTTGTTCTTCCTTAGCTGCATGTGCTGGGAGTATTGGGGGTTATTTTTTGGTTTCCCCACTATGTTGTAACTCAAGGGGAGGTGTCCTGCATGGTTCCTCTTTATGTGATTATTGTGGTTGTACATCTTATCGCTATCCACCTGTGTATGTATTATTTTGTCAGTTCAGTTTACAAAATTGATAAATAAATTATAAAAAACAAAACAAAAAAAAAGAATTTTTGCCAGGACCTGGCTCCTACCACCAAAGGCAGGCTGTAAAATGTGCAAACGATGCATTATATGCAAATGTGCATTGCCAGGAGATATTTTGTACATCCAAACTTAGATGTAAATATACTGTTAGGGAACACATTACACATGACACTTCCCTGTGATTTGTTCCATAACTTGCTCCTGTAAAAAGTTTTATGTAGGCTAGACTACTTGCCCAGTCAAACAGCCTTTACAGGAGCATGTTAAGGATATCAGGAAGGGAAAATCTGACAACTCCCAAGGGAGTCACTTCAAGACATGTCACAACTCTCAACTGACAGAAATGAAATGGATGGCTCTTGGGTTTGTGAACCCTTTAATATGGGTAAGGGACTGACTTCAGATGAGGCACTTAATTCCATCTGTTCATAATGAAGATTTGTGAAACAAACTAAACTTGATTGCAAAATATGTTAATTCAGAGTTAAGACACAATATAGTGATCAATGTGAATAAAATGACTTGAGTTGTTTTGCAGAATTATATTTTGTTTGCACATAGAGTAATTATTATATCCTATATTTGTCAGTCCAAACAATAGGTTTGTCATATTGTTAAGACCAGTCAAAACAAAATATTGCCCTTTTTATGTTGGCGTGCCGCGCTTGCGGGCAAGTCAACATCTAGCGGTAGTGCTTTGGAGGCGTGGCCGCTGTTGGGCGAATGCAGGGCATGCATCAGTAGGTGTGTCCCTCATTCCCCAATCAGCAGCACCACACCATGCATGCTAATGTGGTGAGCACATCTAAGGAAAGGTCCACTGCAATCTGAGCAAAGCCGGTCAGATGCAGCGGACCCTTCCTGCATGCTCTCCACATTAGCAGCATGGCAGGCGGCCACCCAATGGCCAACCTCAGGGTGCCCAATCCCCCAGCTGGCTTACTGTGGCTGCACAAAGTTGCCGATGGGGGAGCCAACTCCCTGTCAGCATACAGCAGCCCCTCCCATTTTCTATATGCCAAGGAGGGTGCCTAATCCCCCTCGGTTCTTGCCTTCCCCCCATTTTCATTGTGTGCCAACAGGGGAGCCCACTCCCCATCGGCATAAATCAGCCCTCCCCACATTTCTTATATGCCTAGGTGGTGCCCAATCCCCCTCTGCTCTTTCCCCCCCCGCTGTCATTGTGTGCTGGCAGAGTGCCCAATCCGTCGGCGCCAATTCAACCCCAAGCCCCCATTGTCTGCCAGCGGTGCGCAATACCCCATCGCGGCTGCAGCACCCCCAAAACAGTTAAAGTGGCACACTGGAACCCACCTCAGCGTGCCAAGTCCCTGAAAAAAAAAAAATGTCCTCGATGTTAGTTTTTTTCCTGTAACAAAACTGTCCTCGTGAGTCTCCTGCCCCCACCGCACCCACCCACTGCACCCTGCCTCCCCACACCCCTCACCCCCTCACCCCTTACTACCTCCGGAGTCCAGTGCAACGATCTTCGCTGGACTGGGAACACGTCTGCACTCTTCAAAGCAGACCACGAACTGAGAAAATGCTGGTAAGCTGTATAAAGGAATGAACAGGGCTTTTTCAACTTTGCTGCATATCTCGGGCATATGTTGGAATTTTGGCAACAAATTTTCAACATTGGGTTTTTGGGACCCCTCCTCATGAATTCTATCACTGTCATGGCGTTAATCATCCTCGAAAGGTGATTTCGCAGTCACTGCGTGAAATCACCTTTCGGGACCCATTAACAAAATGACAGTGCCAGTGTTCATGAGGTGGCCTCGCAAAAAGCCTATGTTCCAAATTTGGTGGAAAAAATCCAACAAATACCTGTTTTACGAACCGTACGTTGCGCAGTTGCTATGCAGGCTTGTAACTTTGTGAATTCACAATATTTTAATGCCAGGTTTTCAGCATTGTCATTTTTGTACACCTCCCTGTGAACAGTACAGCTGTCATTTTCCACATCCTGCCCGAAATGTGTTTCCGCACTTCAGGCGCACAATAGCGCAGTCGCTGTGGGAAATCAGTGTTTGGGCCAGATTATGAAAATGACAGTGACACAGTTCATGAGCAGAGCTCCTAAAATGCCTATGTTGAAAATTTGGTGATGATACTAGATAAAATGACTGTGTTACGAGCGTGCGTTGGCAGATTGCACGCATGCTCGTACCAGCGTGGCATTTCTGATATTTTCACTCTCGATTTTCACCATTGCCATTTTTCCACACCTCTTGATGAACAGTACAGCTGTCATTTCACATATCCTGCCCAAAATGTGTTTTTGCCCTTCCGGTGCAGAATAGCGTGGTCGCTGTGCGAAATCACTTCTTGGGACACTTTGAGGAAATAACAGTGACACTGTACATGGGCAGAGGTGCTAAAATGCCTATGTTGAAAATTTGGTGCCAAACGCCCATACAATGGCAGTGTTGCATGCGTGCATTGCATATTTCCCAAGCACCCCTGTAACTTCACAAATTTGCTATATTTACATGCCACATTTTCAATATTGGCATTTTTTTACGCCTCCTTATGAGCTGTACAGCTGTCATTTTTCACATCCTGCCTAAAATGTTTTCCCACACTGCACTACCAAACACCCAAAGGGACACCCCAATTCCTGTCAGTCTCTGCAGGAAGGGGGTGGGTTGGCATCAGTTCAATTCTTCACTGCCATGCCTATTATGCATCTCTCTAACTCCTGCACTACCATTGCCAATGCCAGCAAGACAACATTCGGCATTGACAAATGCTTGTTTTACATTGCTATTGGATGCTCCTTATAGATACAGGAGGTGTTATGAGCTCATTATAACTTCTTCCAAAACTCTCTTCCTTACTTTCTCGCTACCTCTCCATGCAGCAATACACCATTTAAATCTCACTTCCTTTCATGTAAACCTCTAACTTTATACAAGGGTACTTTATGTTATAACCTTTGACTACACAGTGTAACTGCAATCAATGCTTTGCCCGCACAACCATTTTTTTTTAAGATTACTGTTTGACGCATAAAAGGAGGAAATTGTCCCCTTGACCTGTAATCACTTTTAACTAGTTATACAATATACTGAAATTTGTGATCTTTACCACTTTCTGATCTGGTGATCATGGTATGATATTTGGTCACAGAGGTACAAAATGCATAAATAATCATTATGGTTCCATAGTAGTCTCTGCAGGATTTAATAATACATTATTTATCAGTGGTGAACTTAATAAATCTTTTCTTCTCTTCCTACCATAAGAACTCTATTTCAAGATGATGGGACTAGAACAAAGCCACACTGAAATCATAGGAATCATAGGAATATATGGCGTATATTTGATCTTTACAGGATGACTGCATTAACAGTGTTAGGAAATCATAGGAATGACACTTTAAATAGTAAAATAAGAATGTGTGAATTTATTTATTTATTAATTTATTTATTTGCCTTTGGTAACCAGGTGGGTGCACTAGGCATAAGAATGCCTATTTTCAGGCACGACCCAGGAGAAGACAGTTAGAAATACATGAGCATACATGTGATGCAGCATATGATATATGTAACAGAGTTAGTAGGGAAATCAACATACAGTCAAACTTAGGGTGTAGAGAAAACATTGATACAATATAACAATCACACTTAGGCTGTAAAGAAAATTGTTCGGTATAATGCAGTCAAAATACAGTTTGGACAAGTAAAAACAAGATCAAAACAATGTGAGAAAACAGGCATTGCAAGAGAAAGGTATACACAGAATAATACAATGAGTGCCAATCTGTGGTTAATGAAAACACGGGGAGAGGAAGGGAGGAGTAGTAGGAAGCAGGGGAAGAGGGTAAGGGATGAGAGAGAAACATGTGAGGAGGGTATTAAGAGAGGTGCAGAAGAGGTGTCAGAGAGGTAGATTACCTAGGGAAACAGAGGACAGGGAGAAAGGATGGTCTAAGGTGGATGAAAGCAAGTGCTGGGGCTAGTAGTATGCAGATGATCACATTGAAGTTTATTAAAACTAGCATGGGTGGACTCTCGACGAATGGTTTGAGGTATGGAGTTCCAGTACTTTGGAGCCATGTATGAGAAAGCACATGCACCCATACTGGTTTTGCATCTAGGGATGTCAAGAGGAGCTTGGTCAGTAGATTGGAGCCCATAGGAGAGAGGTTGTGAGTGCAGCAGAGAGGCAAGGGATAGGGGAGGCCTGATTTGGCAACTAAGTCAGTCAGTGAGCCAAAGGACTGGAGTCAATGGGCAGAGGAGCAAGGCCATTTTAGGTCAGCACAGAGCAGGCAATGGTGTTTGTAACATGGGGATGCAGAGGCATAGCGGCAGATGCTTTTATAGGTGCTGTCCCATTTATGGAGGGAGGATTTTGAGGCAGATACTGTAGGTAAGTGACTGAGCCATATGCCAGGGCTGGGAGCAGAAAGCCTTGTGCCACAGCTAGTCTAGCCAATGGGGTAAGGGCATAGCTAGTATGGTAGGCACCTCCTAACTTAACGTTGACAGATTTACAGGTGGTAGTTACGTGTAGGTCAAAATCTAGGGATTCATCAAAAGTAATGCCCAGATATTTAAAGGATCTGGTGCTAACCAGTAGGGAGCCATCTGCACATGAGATTTTGAGGGCATTTTGGTTTGCCTTAAGTCTGGCAGGTGAGCCAAAGAGCATAGAGTGTATCTTGCTAATGTTGAGAACAAGTTTGTTCTCTGTTAGCCAAGACTGAATACTTGAGAAGACCGAGGCAAGAGGGTGGTTTATGTCAGCGATATTTCTTGTACTATGGTAAATGACTAGGTTATCTGCATAGAGCAAAGATGAACAGGTAGGTGCAAGCAGCGGGATGTCATTAATGTAGACTGAGAAAAGCAAGGGGCCAAGTATGGAGCCTTTGGGCACGCCAACGTGTATAGATGAAAGGTCAGATATGGCTGAGTTGAAAACTACAGCCTGTTTTCTTTTGGACAGGTAGCTTTTGAACCAGGCCACTACATCAGTGGTGAAGCTGAGGGAGCATAGTTTAGCAAGATGAAGGGTATGGTTAACCAGGTCAAATGCCTTTGATAAATAGATGAAAATTGCACCTGTCAGGAGGTCCAAGCCCATAGAAGCATAGATGTCATTTGTGAGTTTGAAGAGGGCTGTGGAAGTGCTGTAGCCCTTGCGGAAACCATGCTGGGAACAAGAGAGAAGGTTATACTTCTGAAGATATTCTGTGGATTGGCTGGCCACTAGTTTTTCCAAGATTTTGCTAAGCACAGAGTGAAGTGCTTTGGGACGGTAGTTCTTGATCTCTTTAGGATCACCCTTTTTAGGAATGGGTGTGACCTTAGCTATTTTCCAGATAGTAGGGACTGTACCATGGCATAGAGATAGGTTGAAGATTTTGGTTAGGGGAGAGGCTATGAGAGGGGCAGCAGCTTTTAAGAGCCTTGATTCCAGACCATCAGACCCCGAGCTAGTACTGTCAGGAACAGAGAGTAGCAGTTTTAGCACTTCTGTTCTTGTAATGCTCCGGAACCTAAAAGAAGGATGCATGAGTAGAGGTTTAGTATTGCTGGGGGGGGGAGCAGTGTGTGCATGAGGGAAGGAAGCCAGTTTAGCTGGTTAGGTCAGAGAAATGGTGATTAAATGAGTTGGCTATGGTTACCGGCTTATTGCAATGTATGCCATTTATCAGCATATCACTTGTATGGGCCATTTGATTTGCTCCAAAGGTTTTTTTTATTGTTGACCAGAATTTATTAGAGTCCCAGCGGCTTTCGTTAGCAGATCTTTGCAGAAAAAGCTTTTGGCTAATTGAATATTCCTTTTGCATGTGTTTCTCAGGGATCGGTGGTTGTTATAGTTGGCCTGGATCCCAGAGGTTTTGAAATGCTGCCACATTTTGTCCCTGGCCCTAATATGGGTGATTAGGTCTTTGGTTAGTCACTTTGTCTGAGTTCCATGAATCCAACGAGTGACACAGGGAGCATGGGTGTCTTGGAGCACACGAAACCGGGCCAGGAAATGGTCTAACGCTGACTGGCATTAGCTGAGGTGTAGATGGGTGACCAGTCAATCAATGAGAGATCATGTATAAACTGTGTTATGTTAAAGTTAGCCAAATTTGAGAAGGTGATGAGTTTTGGAGGCAGAGATGGTTTACTGGTAGAGCGCCAGATGCAGTAAATTGGGAAGGGATCACTTATTGCATCTGCAAGGGTACCTGCACATGCTATACTGTCAGGGCAGTTTGTAAGGACCCAGTCAATAAGAGTACTAGTCTGAGGGGGATCCATGACCCTAGTTGGGTCTGTGATTAGTTGGCCAAGGTTGTGGCCTTGTACCATGGTACGAGAGGACTGGTTTAATTTACTAGTCCAGTTTAGGTTGAGGTCTCCCAGTATAAGGACTTCATTTCAGCCAATGGTACTGTCCACTTGGGAGAGGAGTTCTTCAAGACCCATGCTACCACCAGCAGGAGGGTTATAGGTGAAGACTACGTGTAGTTTCTTTGAGCCTAGCTGTAAGGTTGCATGGATCACTTCACAGTGAGACAGGGTAGGCAGGACATTATGGGATAGTAACAAATGAGGTTTATTGAAGATGGCAACACCACCTCCACGCTTTAATGAGGGCCTGTCTTTTCTGATTAGATTGTAATTAGGAAGTGAGCAGAGGGGATTGGGGTGGAGGGTTTTAGCCATGTTTCAGATAGGCAAAGGATATCAGGGTGATATTGAACAACCCGCACCTCGAGTTCCACCATGTTATGAAGAAGGCTCCTGATATTCAGCTGTGCAATGTGGAGGCCCTTGGTGTCATTCCAGGTTGTATCATTGTGGAATAATTTACTTACAGGTCCTGGGTTTAGCTCAATATCCCCAGCTAACATTAAGGCTTGGAGTAACAGGTACCATAGCTTACGATGGATGAAAGGGGTGGACAGGGTGAGGTTGAGTAGTGGGGATTTATGTAGAGTGTAGGTTAAATGGTAGATGAACTTATAAGGGATGAGAAGTGGGAAGATGACAGGGGGCAGGTACTGTATGGTGGCATACGCATAAAGGAGAGCCTAGAGTTATTGTGGTAGGTATAGTGATGGTTCCTGGTTGTTTGGTAGTATAATATAGGGAGCTATATGAGGGTGAAAAAAATAGAAACTAGTAGGAATATAGCACAAGGATTTATGGCCATATTAAGTTTTAACACTGTATTGTATATGCAATTTTGACTGTGCATATCTATTGATTCTTTTGTGTGTGCTGTGATGCTCTAGTAATTAAAATATATGCAGTTCAGAAAAAGAGGGCATTGTATGTAATCATTAGCTTATTACAAGTTTCCAAAGCAGCCCTCTTTTCCTTTTTCTCTCACTTCAATGCTCCATTAAGGACTGCACCCTGTATACTACAATTTCAGAGTACATTACCTCTCACAGTGGTCTTAGCTCATGGTAGCTCATAGATGTCTGTTAATTTAAACATATATGCTCATGTGATTCTGTACACCTTTCACAGGTACTGTCAGACATTTGCACTTAAAACTAAGACTTGACTGAACAAACTTGGGGGATGAGAATGATGTACTTTTTTAAATTATTAATATATGCACAGTTTTTATAGCATATCTCACTATTTTCAAGCAATAGTTTTTTGGAGTGTTTTTGTGTGTTGATGTTCTAAAATGGATATCACAGTACCCATATGCATGGGTATATAATAAAGGATGCCATTGCCCTTTAACAACACCCCTTGAGGAAGCTCTTGATGGGAGAAGTGCTGGGGATTCCTACAGGCAGCTTGCCTTGAGCATGGTCATAATATGAGAGGTCATTTTTCAGCGTATCTTATTGTGTATTGACCATTGACCCTTTTGGGCTGTTTGCATGCTTTGTGGTTCATTGCTTTAGTTAGATTAAGGATACACCTAACTTGCAACCACTGTCTCTAGAGCTCTGCTGCCCATGCTATTAGCCACTAATCATAGTCCTTACATGGCATTGTCTTTGGATGTTAGCACTGAGCCTTAAGCACTATAGCCAAAAGTCAACATACAGGTATCTGACAATGGGAAAAAGTCTGTTTAAAATACAAGCATTAGCCATGCCATACAGAGACCCTGCACAAGTCTTGAACCATGAATAGCACTTTTTTTCTAAGCATAGCTAAGACATGTAGAGCATAGCCCTTGTCTGGGTGGAATGTATTAATAATCTTTCTTTAATATTTTGGCAACACAGAATGCAGAATTAAATTTGAAAATTAGTCTGCATAAAAGTAAAGTAATGGTATTTGGCTCTAACAAAACCTTGTATACTTGGAGAATGGGTGGGGAATCACTGGGCATAGTTAGAGAGTATGTATAAATAAATTAGTCTTCAAATTGACTCTGGAAAAAGTACATTAGAAATGCTGAAATAAAGTTAAAAAAGACAATTCTTGGCATAAAGAGATTCAACTATAGGTACAGAGGGAGTACAGTGCAATCCACATATAAGGGACACTGCTATAATGGACAATTGGTCAGGGAAGACAAAAACTGACTTCCCCAACCAACTAAATTAAATTCAGTGCATTTTTCTCTGGTTATAATGGACAAAAGTATTGTTTATAGCAGACATTATGAAGCTTTTATGAGTATTTGTAGTGCGTTGATTTTTTTTGGAGGTGAAGTAAAGAGATGGTGAGGAGATTTGGCAAATGTGGAATTAAGATGGAGGACCTACAGAGATTACATTTCTCACAAAAAAAATTCTCCATTAGTTGCATAAACTTTTTTGTTAATTAATTACCCTAAAAGCAAATTATTTTATATTTCAATAAAACTCTTACAGTATAGTAGCCTTTGTTGTTACTTTCTCAGAACCCCCACATATAGCAACTAGAGTTATCTTCTTCTTAGTTTCTGCAGTAAACCTCATTAAAAAATATCATATTCCCTGACAGTTATATAACTTTAATTATACAATGAGGTCCAAAAAAATCTATTTCCTAATTGGTCAGCTGCTATTTTATGCCATGGGGTAATTTTTGCATAATCACGGGATAAAATACCAACTGACCACACATTAAAAAAAGTCAAATTATTGCACTTGGAACTCTTAGTGTTCCAATACACTCTGGAAAAGTCAACATTTTATTGCTTCTGCTAATGAAGCCATTACACAAAATGAAAAGCTGTCTAGAAAAAGTGACAACTTCACCCTCCCAAAAAAGTTGGATCTAAGCTATACTGTTGAAGCAGGAGACAACCCAGAGCTAACCAGCAACATTAAAATCAAAATGCTATCATTCTTAGTTATAATCACTCTGGCAGTGCTCAACTCATGCAGGTTGTGGCCAGTTATATTCACCAGCACAGGTGGGCTTCTGTCCAGCAAAAATAAACTATTTTGCGTAGGGGGAAGGATATGTTATTAAAATCAGCATACAAAATAAATAAAAAAAAAAAAAAGCCTTTACTTCACTTTCTGTGTAATTGTCATCTTTCCTAATTGTATAATTGTAATAATCCACAATAGGGTGTGAATTGTGTTGGGATTTACCCACAGCTGGCATAGTTGGTCACTTGGCCCATGGCCTCATGACTGAAGCACACCAGGAGTGGGTAAATCACAGCCCAGCCCATATATTATCATGGATTATTCCTTAAACAAGCACACAGAATGCAGACACATACTGTATATGCTAGGTAGAATTCTGAGTAATCAATGACATTTTATAATAGGTTCTCATTCACTCTGAGCCCATGTTCATACACACAGACACACTTAACACATAGGCTCCACCTCCTCTGAATGTAATGGACACTGGATGTAACAGGCAAAAGTTGTGTGCACAGATGGATCTGTTACAACAGGCTTGCACTGTACAGTACTTATATAATTGATGGCCATTAAGGATAAATAACACACAAGCCCTTTATGGGGCCAAAGTTTGGAAAAACAATAAGAATATAGTATTAGATAAAGTAGTTGTACAGTTTTTGTGGACACTGTTGGGTGTTCTCAAAACTGTAGTGGTCATACATTCAAGAGCTGAGCTTGCTAAAACAGATCTATTGGGTTTAGCAGTTGGAAGAACATTTAGTTACTGGATTAACGTGTCATGAATGGGGGTGGATAGACTCCCTAAACAATGTCTTCATTACAGAATGCAGTGGGAGGAATGGGGATTCACAAATCACTGTGGATGAAACACCTATTATCTGGGGGTCACCCAGTGGCCTAGTGGATAAAGACCACTACTTGATAGTCAAAGATTGTGATATGACATCCCATCTGGTGTGAAAGAACAAGGTGCTTTCATCCATTATTTTTTGTAAGAAGAGACAGAGGTCACTGTGGTTCTCAAAGGAGGTGGCTAAGGTGGGAAGGGAGATAGCTAGAGAAACAGAGGTAGGCAGGAAAGAGGTTAAGGACACCAAAGACTAACTGAGAAATGGATTGTCCAGGAGATAAAAAATGGAGATAAGACTTTTTATAGGTATGTGAGTGAAAAAAGGAAGACAAGGAGTGGTATAGTGAAGATCAGGAGACTGGGGTGGGGGTTCTGTATAGAGGAAGACCAAGAAAAAGCTAACATTTTAAATTAATAGTTCTACTCGAGCTTCACGGTGGAAGGGGAGGGCCTGGCATGCATTAACAGGCACTGGGTGAGAGGACACAAGTCCATTTACAGAAGAGAAAGTCTGCTGGGGGCTGGGAGCCCTTAGGGAAAACAAAATGATAGGCCAGATGGGATTAACCAAAGGGTACTTAAGGAACTGAGCATGGTGCAAGTCACCTCTCTGGCAAAGCTATTTAGCACCTCATTGGGGATGGAGAGTGGTTCTAGAGGAGTGGAGGAGGGCCAGTGTTGTCCCTCTGCACAAGTGCGGCAGCAAACAGGAAGCAGGCAATTATAGACCCATTAGTCTCACATCGGTGGCGGGGAAGTTAATAGAGTCCCTGCTGAAGGAGAGACTGATGGAGTACCTGGAGACATATGGACTGCACGACTACTGGTGATGTCATATCACAAGAGGGAGGCCATGCAAACAATTCTTATAGATTTCTTTGACTGTGTAAGTAAAGTAGGGATGTAGGTTGGGGAGGGCAGTGAATGTGGCCTATCTGGGATTCAGTAAGGACTTGACACTGTACCGCTGAGGAGGAAGATAAAGAAACTTAGCAACCTGCGGTGGGGAAGAAGGTGGTGAGCTGGGTATCCTACTGGTTGAAAGATAGGAGGCAGAGGGTGGTGGTAAATGACAGTGATTCACAGGGAAGATGAGTGACTAGTGGAGTACCTTAGGGATCGGTACTGGACTCTGTCCTCTTGCCTTCATAAGTGACATTACTGAGGAACTGGACAAGAAGGTCTCACTCTTGCAGATGACACAAACATCTGCAACTGTGTGGATACCCAGGAGGGAGTTGAAAGAATGCAAAGGGAACTTGGGAAACTAGAGGAGTGGTCTAGGGAGTACCAGCTGGGTTTCAATTAGTGATGGGTGAAGTGGCCCCAATTCGCTCCACGGAGTGATTCAGGAGTGAAGGCGACTTATGGAGTGCTCCGTGAATGGCGGCGGAGATTTTTATGCTATTAATGAGTAACATGAAGTCCATTGGAAACAATGACTTCGCATTACTCCACCTTCCCAAACCACTACTCCACCAATTCTTAAGGCGAAGTACTTTGAAAACAATGTACTTCACCTTATTTTTAAGTTCAAAGGAGAATTTTGCAGTGTTACATGGGATTTCAGGTCACATGGGCTCTAGATTGTTCTGCACAGCCTCAGTTTGGGGTAGTGTGTGTAGGAAGCTGTAGGAGACAATCTGCTCTGAGAGCTCTCTGCAATTCAAACCTTCAAAAAGCTGTTAAAAAAGCCTTTTTGAGTCATTTTTTTTTTGCTGAAACTTTAGTTCATCGATTATAGGAAACCCTCCTGTGCTCATATCATTGAGCGTTTATTGTTTGTGTATAGATTTTGATTGTTAATGTACAACATTCAGTCTGTGTACTGAGAGACAGTGGAAATGTGCTTTAGGGGAGGGTTTATCTGTGGTGTAGGTAGATTAACCTGGAGAAAAAGACAGTGCTTTCTGTTTTGGTGATATGTTTCTTGTACAACTATGTTAATGTACACACAGTAATATTTGCAATATTTCTTGCCATTTTTTTTGCTGATTGTTGTGGTGCAGCAGTGCATAATGTTAGTTTGTTTAAAATATGTGGTTATATTACTGAAGTTTTCAATTTGCATGCATTACTTAGTGTGTGTGTGAGTATGTGTGTGACGCGTGTCATCAAATCAGACACCTTTAATTGTGCCACATAATAATTTCACCAATGTGAAGCTGCTATCCACTGCAGCTGTGTGAGTTTTGTACTTCTTTGTGGTATCTTTACTGGTACTAGTACTAGTGACTGTTACTGCAGCAGTGCATTACACTCCACCCTCCCCCCGTGGCCCACCCCAACCGGCAAAGGTATTCTTTTCCAGATTTGAATTTCTGATAGTGAGCACTGGTTAGATGTTGTGCCTTTGTGTCTGCATCTCTTCAGTGCACAGTGCAATCTTAATCTGTCTGTGCATTTGCATCTCTTTAGGGCCCAATCTCCATTTGTAACTTAAGTCACAGTTGTTTCTTTGACTTCCCTTCAGAGTACTGAACAGGTGTGGTGCTTAATTCTGCATGAACATTGTACTCATTTATATCTGTTTTGAAGTCAGGACCATCATCACGAGTCACTCGTGATACAAATCATGTTCTTCATCATCACGGTCACAAATGCAGTCACAAATCACGATTCATGATCATTCACATTACGAATCACAACATTAATTTTTTTTCTAGTTACTTGGATGTATTGTAAGCCTGTTTTGTAGTATCTCTCCAGGCTTCACCACCCCACCATTGCACTCATTGATACATGTTTTTAAGTCTGGGAGTTTTAAGCTACAGCTCATCGGGGAAGTACAGCTATAGGCGGTAGGCATTCACGTTTCTTCCTCATCACAGTCAGAAATGCAGTCACAAATCATGATTCACAATCATTCACACTACAAATCACAACATAATTTTTTTTTCTAGTTACTTGGATGTATTTTAAGCCTGTTTTGTAGTATCTCTCAGCCTTCACCACCCCACCATTGTACTCATTGATACGTGTTTTTAAGTCTGGGAGTTTTAAGCTACAACTCATCGGAGAAGTACAGCCGTAGGTGGTAGGCATTCACATTTCTTCATCATCACAGTCACAAATGCAGTCACAAATCACGATTCACAATCATGTCACGAATCACAACATTAATTTTTTTTAATAGTTACTTGGATGTATTGTAAGCCTGTTTTGTAGTATCTATCCATGCTTCACCACCCCACCATTGTACTCATAAATGTTTCTTTTTAAGTCAGGGAGTTGGACAGTGTCTGCAGTACATACACAGACGGGAAAGAAGACTGAATGCACACATGCAGTTTAGTACAGTATACTTGTACTGCTCAGAATACAAAGTGTCATGCATACAGAAGACAACAAAAAAAGGGCATAATTACATACAAGGGTCGGGGATGGTGGAGGAATACATTTTATAACACAGCAAGGAAGGTGTGGGGGGGCACATGGTGTGAGGAAAAAAAAATAATGTGGGATCCCATGGTGATCCAGCAGCAGTTCCAGCATGGACATAATTTGCAACTGATGTTCCTCTATGTGATCCAGCCGCTGCTCCACAGCACTCACCCTCTCGTTGTTATCCTCAACAGCACTCCAGAGAACTGCCAAGTCAACCTGTGTTACATGCAGTTCTCTGGGGTCCACATATTCTACAGGCTGACCTGCTGGTGTTGGTGGTGGGGGGGTGGGAGTGATGGTGGAATAGCATGTGCTGCTGTGGCCCTCCTCTTCTTAGGGATGCCGCAATGCACAGATGCACCCTCTGCCGCAGAATGGCCAGCAGATGCAGGCATGGTCCTTTCTGTGGCAGCCTGCCACTCCAACTGCTGGTGATTGAGCATATGGGTGCACTGGCCCTCAGTCCCCAGGTGAGTCCCTCAGGGGCCATGGTGCACCTCCACCACACGTAGGCAGCACTTGATCAAACTGCTGTCCCCCCCCACACAGTAAAAAAACTGCCAAACAACGGAGGTGTGGGGAGGACCAGACACAGGCAGGGGATGGCCAGATGAACTGGCAGCCAGCTGGTCACAGTGCTGAGCAGGGATGGGATCCACACCTGGACCTGGGGGAATAGGCACATCCTGCTCCAGAGAACCTGGACTTGGTGGTGGTGGTGGTTCAACTGTTTCAGACTCAGGACAGGAGGCGGTGCTAGTCCTACTTCCGGGGGGGGGGACACTCACAAGTATTGAGTGGTCCAACAGGAATGGGTGCTCATGCCCTCCACACATGTGCACAGTATGATGCTTACCACTACCACACTCTCCAAGAGCTGCCCCGCCCCAGACATTCCCTCACCCTGGTCCATCTCTCATTCTGAGCTCCCTGAGTCCGAGCAATTACTACTCACACTGTCACACAACACACATGCACAGTCACACAGACAAACAACTAACTACTTACAAAGGTAAGAAAAATAAAATTTACAGAAAGAACAAATTAAGTAAAAAAGAGTACAGAAAAGACAAAAAAATGTGGCTTTTAAAAAAGCTGTTGGGTCTAAATCAAAGTTTTAATCTCCTCCTTGCTCTGATCTCAAAGTATCAGCAGTCCTAAAACCCACTACTCTCTCTCCATCTGCAAAGGAGAAAGTAAAAGTGTCTGCTTGTATGACTCACTTTCTTCCTGCCAAGCTAAAGAGCATGTGACTTACAGTACTGCAAGCCATGTAATATGTGGGGGTGCTGCTGAATTTGAAACACCAAGTGGATCACTTAGAATCATAATGAGGAACTCAAAGTCCATTAAAAACAATGACTTCACTTTACTTCGCATTGCCATTCCGCCTTAACGCGGAGTGGTAATGACAAGGCGGAGTGAGCACTTTGCATTGCCCACTCCATGTAGCGGATTCGCAACGCGAAGTGCCCACTTCGTGTTCACTTCGCCAGAGGAATTTAAATTCGCTGCATCTCTAGTTTCAATGTCAAAAAGTGTAAAGTCATGCACCTAGGGCAGGGGAACCCAAGGGCTGTGTATAAGATGGGGGAAAGGTTGAGTTACCAAGCAGATGAGTGACCTTGTGGTGATCATACATGATGATCTTAAGATAGCAGGACAGTGCCACAGAACAGTAGACAAGGTGAGCTGAATGCTCTGGTGCATAATAAGGGAGATCTCTAGCAGGAGAATGGAGGTGGAGTTGCCTCTGTATTGCTCACTTGTGAAACTTCACCTGGAGTACTGGGTCCAGTTCTGGAGGTCACACCTTTGTAAGAACACTCACAGGATGGAAGCAGTTCAGAGGAGAGCTACTAAAATGGTGTGTGGGTTGCAAAAGAAGACATATGAGGGGAGGTTGCAGGAGCTCAACATGAACTCCCTGGAGGAGAGGAGAGAGAGAGAGAGAGAGAGAGTGGCTATGATTCATACATATAAGTACCTCACAGTGGTGATCAAGGTGCAGGTGGGGAGTCTCTCTCACAGGAGGAGAAGCACCAGAACATGGGAGCATGCTTTCAAGCTTGGGGGGAGTGTTAATATGGAAGACAGGAAACTGTTGTGCACAAAAAGGGTGGCGGATGCCTGAAACAACTTGCCAGAAAAAGTGGTAAGGGCGAAGACAGTGAGGGCTTCAGACATGCATGGGACAGGCACATGTGTATTATAAATTGAGATAAGAGAGGAGGGAAGGACACCAGCGATCAAATAGAGTTCAGGATGTAGTATTAGGTAAGGAAAATGGGTCAGACTAGATAGGCCTAGCAGTCCTTTTCTGCTGACACAGTCTATGTTTCTCTTCACAAATATAATCCTACATATTTATGACATTGTACAAACAATAATATCACAATGAGCCTTGCAAAGAAGAAAACATTTGCAAATAACATTAGTTAGGCTGTACACACCAGTGAGGATACTGACTCAGTTTGTGCTTCACAATATGAACCTTGGATGATAAATAATGATTGTAATTGTAAATTTAGATATTATCTTCTTGTACTCATGGATGCTATACTAAGAAACATTTTTACGGATTACAGATTTGAATCTTTTCCTAGTATGGTGCTTTGGTCACAATATAACAAGCTTAAAACAGGAAAAGATCAGCTTGCGGTGCCGACATCCTGAGTTCGGTGATGGACTCGGGAGTCAGAGGGTCAGCGGGGGGGGGAGGATCAAGCTTCCAGGGGACCACTCTCATTCTCTGGGGGGAGGGGATAGAGTGTCAGGTACTTGCAAGGTACCTGGCAGAGGTTGTGGGTACCACTGCATCTGGCACCATTATCTTAGGGGACAGGGCAGATGCTGGACATCTTTGCACATCCCCGCTCCCAGGGGGTCCAGCATTCGAAAAACTTGTCCACTGACGAATGACATTGGCACCAGTCCGCATCACGGATCAGGTCCTCTCTCTTCCTGGAACTGCTGAAGCACTGCCGGGAAGCCAGCATCTCCACCCCAGGAGGCAATCTGGGGTAAGGGAAATCCTTCTCTTCCAGTACTGGTGAAGGTTCACCAGGAAGCCTGTGGATCTGCCCCGGGTGGTAATCCAAGGGTGCTTGGGTGTATGTGGCTGGAAAGGGTGCTCTGTGGAGGTGGAACAGGTCTGGTGACTGGCCGATGGAGTCGGGTCCGGACAGCCAAACAAAAAAAAAAAAAAACAGGAAAAGATAAAGAATGTTCATGTAACAAAGGTAATATAGACAATTTGCCCCATATATTGATCAAATCTGAATGGTATGAAAATCCTAGGCATTATTGGTTATGTCAGTTTCTTCAAGATTCTGTTATTAAAAAGGAGGACTTTATTACTCTTTTTATGACAATAGAAGATGAATACTTCATGTACATGTATTATGAGAGCTGTTAATTATTGCATGGATGGTACAGAAGTAAGAAAGAAATAAAAAAAAAACCTCTCCGTTTAAATGACACCAGCATTATTTGCACAAATCTTCTATCACTGTATGAATTATGGATTTTAATGGACTGCAGATGTTATTTATTTATTTGAAATATCGGATTTATAACCTTTGAGCCAGGTGGCTCACTTACAAAGGTACCTCATGGTACATGGAGGACAGAAATAAAAACAGACTGGGTACAATTTACAAAGGAAATAGCCGTCATGTATGGGTTAAAGACATTGTTCACAGACATTATATATAGTTTTGGATACAGATATTTACATAAGCATAGCAGAAAAACATTGTTAACATGAGCGAGCATGCATTATAGTATAGTCCATCACATTTATGGGCCGGACATTGTTGAAAGAGGTTGCAGTCCATAATGGACTTTGTCAGAGGTTTGGATCATTGTGGACATGAGAGCATAGGCTAGTTGCAGTTACAGGAGCGGACATTGAGGTGATGTTAACCACATGTATTTCTATACTGTATTTTATTTTGCACCTGTATTACAATTGTATTTATCTTGTGTCCCTTGTGATGGTTTTTTGATACCAAGCAATACATTGTGAACTGACCCTATTAAAATGCTGTAGACACCAACCGAATGTATTGATACTTCAAGTAGCAGCACTTGGTTTTTGTGACTTTGCCAAGGGGTGGTAAGGGTTGAAGGCTGTGGTGTTATGTTGGAATCCATCACACAGTATTATGTATAGTAGGCAAATAAAATCCCTTATGCACATTAGTTACTAGCTTGTATTTGTATTACAGTTTAGGATGGCTGGGTTGTGGGCTGGCTCTCAAGTGCACCACTATGCTGCTTTGCATATTCTGGCTCCCTTTTGTTATACTGTCAGATGACAGAAACCAGCATTTCCAGCTCACTGGTTGTGTCATTTGTCTGATACTATGACTATTGGGAGAGAGAGGGAGGGACTGAACCAGTAAATTGCAATATGCACTAAGCAGCAGCTAGTGGCTATCTGCTCCTTGCAAGTGCAGGCCAACCATCTAATCTAAGGACAGAGTTAGTGTCAAAACAGTGCCACCAACACAAGGTCCTCCACTGTAGGTATCAGTTTCAGTATTGATATTTGATAAGGATTTGCATAATGTAATACGTGGTGTTTACAAATATTGGTTGGCAGTAGTTTATACACTGCAATGGCAGGGGTTTGTGTTATGAGAGGAATAGCATTTTAATTTTGGGGGGGGGTTGGCTTGTTTTTTAATTGTGTTGCTATCTAACAACTGCTTGTAAAACAGAAACAAAATGTTATTTTGCAGCGACAGTGAAAATGAATGATTCTGTAATGAAAAGGACACTTGTGTCTCATGAAGAACCTGAAAATGATACCAACAGTAGCAGCCCATTGCCAGTAAAGAAGTCCAGCAAAGAAGTCCAAGGGGTTCTACATTTACTTTAAAGAGCAGGTTTTGAGTAATCAAAGCCCCCCATAGCATGTAGTGTAGCTTACCTTCCAGTTTAGAGATAAATTCCAAAAGTAACATTTTTCTACTGCTGAATTTTTTGTAAAAATACTCATAAACTAGCTCTGCAGTGCTGATAGCCCAAACGCTCCTATTTCCTTACTTGGAGCCGCACCCCCAAGCTTTCACGTTGTGTGATGTCAGTACCAGAACGGCATGGGGGCACGCTCCATAGACTACAATGGGGCCAATTTTTGCAAGATATTCTTATAGCATTAAGTGCCAAATTTGAGAAAGGAAGGCCACTGCTCATCTAACAAAGTCCTTGTTACTTGAGAGGTCGCCTTCCTTTCTCAAATTCTGCACTTAATACTATAAAAACACCCTGCAAAAATTAGCCCATTGTAGTCTATGGAGTATGCCCCCACGCCATTCTAGTACTGACATTACAAAATTTGAAAGCATGGTGGCATGGCTTCAAGCAAAGAAATAGGAGCATTTGGGCTACCAGCACTGCAGAGCTAGTTTACGAGTACTGTATTTCATGGTTTAGAAGTCACAGCTTCTATTGCATTTTTCTGTTCTGAACTGCAGCTTCTAAATGGGCTAACTAGTATTTGGGGGCGGCTTATGTTAGTAACCCACCAGATCATTGCCTGCTCAATCCCCTCAGCTGGTAAATAAAGTATTTAGAAACAAAAACTATTCTAAAAATGAAGCAAAATTAATCAGGCTCAGCCTATCCTCAGGCACAGCAAACACATTTGCAGGCTGCAGCATGGAATGAGGATGAGTTAGGGAGTGTGCGTGAAGCATGAGGTTTGGAGTCTGGTTCTGGCATTCTTTGATAGATTCACTTTGTTTGCTTCACTAGTCTTACTCTTACCTGTGTATTTTGTCCCTCCTATCACAGTCATTAAAAACTGGGCACCTCACTGGAAATGGCAAGTACAAAAACAAAGCAACAGTCATGTTCCCGGAATGCTCACTCACAGTGTGATAAGTTCCTTTTGTTTTGGTTAGTATGAAAAGTGGGGATTACAACCCAAGAGAAACAAGAATCACTGATTGTAACTGTGAGTTCATTTACTTTTAGTTTTTTTATTTTTATGAAATGAGCAGGATTTGCCATACCTCACTCGAGTCATTAGACTCCATACTCTAAGGCCCCAGTGCTGATACCACCCAGTCCCGCTTCCTTCACAGTTATTATGAGACCATTTAGAAGCTGTGGCTTCTAAACAGGGGTGGCTACTAAACAGGGGTGGCTTCAAAATGTTGAAATATGATATTTTTATGAAAAATTCATCAGGAGAAAAATTTTACTTTTGGGATCAATCTCTAAACTGGAGGGTAAACTACACTGTATGTTGGAGGGGGGAGGACTCTGATTACTCAAAACCTGCTCTTTAAAGAATGGGAGAACAAATGTCCTTAGGTAGAGTCAGTGTAGAACATGGACAGTTTGACGAAATGTAATTCCTGTAGTGCAGCCTTCACTATTAAATGGGATGAAGAAAAGGACATAAAATCACCAAAAATCAGAGAAACACCAACACATTTTCCAGGCACAGGAGAACTTGTTTTTGACAAAATTCATACGCTCCTGGAACCTGACATTGAGTGAGACCATGAAAGGTACAGCTGCTGATGTGGCATCTGCTTACCATGGAGTGCAACATCACCATTCATACCTATTGATGGACTGTGGAAGCATACAGTATTGGTACAGAACATTTATTCCGACTCCGCAGTTGCTTCCACACTTAGCTGCACAATGACCAAATCTGAGTGCCTTGTGACAGATGTTTTAGCACAATATTTGGATGAAATTCCTGCATGAACTGGAAGCATCATAGTTTTTTGTGGCCTTGGATGCTTCAAATAAGGCCAACAAAAAATCTTCCCTGTGGTCACGAAGTACTTCAATAAAGACAGGGCCAGATTAAGGTAATCTGGGGCCCTAGACCCCAGAGAAATCTGGGGCCCCCTCTCACCATGACCATGACCCTTTGCCCCAAAGGGGCCCTGTCACAGACTGTAAGGCACCTTAGGAATCCATTTACATACAAACGGTTTCTCATGTTAGGATACAGTTTGTATGTAAAGAAACATGGGCAACAGAATACAAATCAAAATTCCTAACCTTCTGCTCCCCTCTCTCAAAATCATATTAATGACAGTGCACAACATTCTCTCCTGTTCGTTTTCCTCAAGTGTCACATACTGTTTGATTTGAGTCTGATAATCTGCAGTGCACCCTTGACTATCTGCCCATTTCATACAAGCATAATTGGGTGGATAATCAACAGTGTGAGATAATAAGGGACAATGGAATAGCTATCATTTTGTACAAACATTTGGTGGATAATCGAGGGATCACTGTATGTGCAAGACTACTCTCAGCATTCATGATTGCCACCTTTCTTATGCTACTTAACTTACTGCAAGTACAATCTTTCTTCCTGGTACAGCCCCATCCACAAAACCACAGGGAAGGGGTTATAGTGCTACAGATAGATTTATAATGATCAGGGTTAGTGGTGGCCTTCAGATACTATTTGTTTACTTTGCAGGCAATTGTACATAATTCAAGATAGTACTGTATGTGTATAGTTCCATGGGCCAGTTACACAAAAGGTTTAAGTCTTGATGTAAGTCTGATATGGGTCTTAAAACTGAGGCTTAGGCTTATCCACTTTTAAGTCAGTTGCACAAAGTAATTTAAGTCAGCCTTGCAGTTAAGACTGAGTCTTAAATTTTAGCCTACCTAGTAGTAGGCTAAAACTGTGTGGCTTGGGATTTGTTTCCATGGATACATAAGCAGATGTCCAAAATGGCTGCGAGAAGGATGTTTGTGCTGAGTCATCTCAGAGAAAGAGCAATCAGGAGAGAGAGAGGGTGTTTCTAGACAGACAAAACCCACTAGAAAACTTTACAGATAATTCTGTGTTTGACAGACTGCAGTTCAAGAAGGAGAATATTCTAACTTTGCTGGAAGAAATCAGGCCACAGTTGGATCCATCAACCAGAAGGAGCTGCAGTATTCCTGCAATAATACAACTGTGTTTAGCACTGACATTTTATGCCACGGGAAGTTTTCTTACCATGGTTGGGGATTTTGTTGGCATTCACAAAGCAGCTGCCTGCCGTATTGTGAGGAGGGTATCAATTGCACTAGCCAGTTTGCTGAGGAACTATTTCAGCTATCCAATAGACAATCAGTGACTGAGACAGATCAAGGCAGCTTTTTTTGAAGTGGCAGGATTCCCCACTGTTGCTGGGGCTGTTGACGGTACCCACATACGAATACAGGCTCCAATGTTACAAGAAGCTGTATATGTAAATCGCAAGGGATTTCATCCTATCAGTGTTCAGATAATATGTGATGCATCACTTACCATCTTAAATATTGTAGCAATGTGGCCGGGTAGTATGCATGACTCAAGGATTGTGCAGAATTGTGAGATGTTCGAGTTATTTGAATCTGGAAAAGTGAAAGGTTTTCTTATTGGTGATGGTGGCTATCCTTTGAAAAACTGGTTGTTGACGCCATATATCAACCCTCTTGGAATTGCCCAAGAGAAATACAATGAGGCTCATATGAAAACCAGAAACTTGGTTGAGAGGTGCATAGAAGCATGGAAACGTAGATTTCATGTTTTACATGGGGAAATTCATATGGCTCCTGCTCGCGCATGTACTATTGCTGCTGCAACCGCTGTTCTGCATAATTATGCTAGGTAAGGTAAACCTTTGTTTGCTTGCACATTTACAATCTGTTACTCACTTCCAGTGGTATAATGTGGCATACAGTGCCGTCAAGTGCCATATTGTCACTATGGGGAGATCAACTGACAGGTAAGCTAAATCCTTGAAGTGCCTTATTGCTATCATACAGCTGATCACAAAACGAAAGTGTTACAAGTATGCCAGGGAGGCAGTAGAGCACAGTGGTTTAAGGTTTTGAGTTGCAAATATGTAGACTTGGGTTTGAATCCCACAGACTCCACTGGTATACTGTGTGACCATGAGCAAGTCACTTAACTCCCTATACTCCCAGGTTGCACCTGTAAAAAAGCTTTCTGCTTAGTGTGCCACTTCTGGTTGAAGTATTACAATAAAAGTATACCATTTGAATGTTTTCCTCATCTGTAGTGAGTTTTTTTATAAAATGGATTTTCCATCAACAGTTTAGGAATGCTGGTTCAAAATCATGGTGTACCAGCTGGCCCGGTGGCACTGAGGGTTGAGGCGCTGGACACCACACCTCGCTCCACGCCGGTGAACAGAGTTTGGGAGTGGACTTGGGTTGCTGGTGGGTCGGCTGGGGGGAGTACGGCTTGAGCGTCCCATGACAGCTCGCCGTCTCCAGGGAGGGTTGGGTGGGAGGGTTGATGCCCACCGCCCTTGTGCGACTCTGGCTGGAGGCTCGGGAGAATGCAAGCTCCCAATAGAAGGGAGATGGGCAGCCCAGGCATGCAGCAGAAGTCAGCATCTAGCGCCTTGACATCAGGGGTTAATGCTGTGTGGGGGAGGAAAAAAAGTGGAAAAACTCCTGTCGGCTCCAGGAGGACGGGCTTCCTGGGGCATGCCTCTGATCTACCACTGCTCGCTGACTACCTTCAGAACCGACGAAAGGAAGAATTACAGGGGTCCACCACACCTAGTCCCCGCTCGGGGGGCAAGCCGAAGCTACATGGGGGACTGGGAGGTAAGTATCAGTAAGCAGGTGGTAGGAGGATGACCCCTTGGATGCCCAGAAGGATCGGGGCTGACAGGCAGTAGGAGGAGAAAAAGAACGATTTCAAAAAAATAAAATCATAATATACCAGTTCACATATTCAGCAGTGACAGATGATGGAATGGTTTCTATGTGATGACTGTGTTCCCAGAACGGCAACTGCCAACATGGTGACATAATAGTGTCAAGGATCAATCATTGCGATCTGACATTGCAGCGCTCAGCAGGACTGCACAGGATACTTAGCATTTGTACTTTTATGCAGGTGGGACTGCTGTCCCACACCCACCCCCTCCAGGTGACATTGCCCATGCACAACCCAACCAAATAATGGAGGCAGTATAGCGCAGTGGTTTAAGACTCTGAACTACAAATCTGGAGATCTGGGTTTGGATCACATAGCCCCCACTTGCATACTTTGTGACCCTGAGCAAGTCACTAACTTCCCTGTGCTCCCTGGCCACACCTGTAAACAAGCGTTCAGCTTAGTGTGTCTCATCTGGTCAAACATTTGGAAAAAAATAAAACAATTAATTCTCAACTACAAGGAGGGCGCATGTTGGTGGGGTGGAGACAAATAAATAAACCCTTCAACCACCTTAACCCACCCCAGAAAACAAGAAAATATTAACTGCACATATAAATAATATTACTGCCTTATAGAAGGGATACGGCCCATTATGAAAAGCTCTTGCTCCTTGTTACTCTATATATGTGAAACTGCATCCGTGCATGCTCCTTCAGCATTGATTCTATATGCCACAGTTACTTGTCATTGGGGGGGGGGCCATCCATGGGTCAGTGTGCGGGTATGGTTCCCCGCGTCCAGGGTGAGCTGACTATTGGGTCTAGGGGTGCTGGATGCGGAAAAGCAAAAAAAAAAAAAAGAACAGTGAAATATTCTGACACCAACTCCACCCCACTATGTAGAGATTGACATGCATTGGGGTGTGTCTTCAAGTCGTCTGCCGTAACACATCACACCATTTCACCTCGCACTACCCTGCAGACACCAACAATTGTCATTGTGTGTTGTGGCTCCCTCGGGTCTTATACTCATCACATTATTTAATGAAATACACTGAGATAGGTGCAGAACAGGAGAATGTGGTGAACTTTGGGGTCGAAGAGTCCAAGGCTTACTGTGGTGCTTGTAATTTACTTCAGGCTGCATTGGGGGTGGACTGATGTGATCATTACAGCTGCAAATCCTTATGTAGCCCCTAGGTGGCACTATCCCAAGGGCTACTACCCCTGCCTGCTGGGCTAGTAGCAGGTTAAGGGTCCTGAGATCTGAAACAGGTGCCTCCATCTGGAGGTCAGGGTTGGTAGTGGTCAAGCTAACCTGGGCACAGCCCTCCGGGACACTGTAACCCCCCTCTTTCCTTACTAGTGACCAGAACAATACACAATAACCACTTTTACAATACCCCTGATACACCACACAAGTACCCACACTGTTTGCACTTACCTCTAAGGCTTTTCTCTGGCTCTGCCCTGGGGACCCCCTGCAAAACAAGGTTATACACAGCAAATAACAGCAGTACAGTACTCTTGCACAGGCTGGAACCACAATCAGGGTAAATGCAAAAAAAAAAAAAAAGAGATAGATCTGAGTTATTTAAGGGACTTGAACAAGGGAGGGGTGTAATCAGGTTAATTCGTGAGACTCTATCTTTCAAACAATTATGCATATACTTCAAGGTCCATAAACAGTCACACAGTTTGGGTACCCAGATGGAGAATGGTGGGCTAGCCATGAACATTGCAGCAAATGTAATCCATGCTGTTGTACCACCGATGTTACGTACTCAAGATGGTACAACAACATTGTGATGTCACATCAGTGGTACAACAAAAGTAGGGAAAGCTAGCTTTACAGCGAATACAATGTTCTAACATACATTATATAGAGAATAATGTATGGGCAACCATACAGAACAAGGCTGTGTTTCCATCGAGGGGTTGAGATGACAGCATATGAACCTCGAGAGCGAAGATCGAGAGGTCCATGCTGTCATCTCAACCCCAAGATTGAAACACATGCCGAATTGTGTGTGGTTGACCATATTTTATTTTTTATAGTATATGGTTTTTTACACTAGAGTGACAGACCCTCACTGAAGTGAAAACAAAAAATCTTGCCATTTCTTTGTTCTACTCCCATATCAAAATCAAATTTCTAGACTTTTGAAAGGTAAAAGTATGACTTTGGGCACTGGGTGGTTAATAAGTAGCTAGGTGTAGCATGAATGAGAAATTTAAAATTGTATGACCTTTGAACCGTGCATAACAACTGTTCGGAATGCACATAGCAACACTTTAGAATGCGCATAACAGTTTAGAATGTGCGTAACAAGGATTTTGAGCAGGCTGATTTTTACACATAACAAAGGGTAACCATATACTATATTCTTGTTCTATGCATACATGTTGTACACTGAATATGTTTTACAGTACCTGTCAAATTTTTAATCCTAGATGCCTTCATCTGCCAGATCCTGCTACAGGAACACCTTATGACGACGGTGATGAGGTCCCAAGTGATGTAGCAGTGTGCTCTGAAGAAGGAAGACATACCCGATCTGTGGTCACTAACAGCATATTTACACAATAGAATACTGTGAGTACTGTTTGACCATAATCCTATGTGTATTTTAACAAAAGTGCCAGTCCATCTTGCCTGAAAAGTTATAATAAAGAACTGGGGAGTATGTAAAATTCAAGCATCATAAAATGGGTATGAATATTCCTGTCTTCTGATTGGCCAACTGATGTTTTTAGCCTTGTCCTTATTCAGCCATAAACTCACAACTGTCACTACTTCCATTTGACCAGGCAGTACAGCCTCAATATCCCTAACACCCTGACCTGTCAATGGCCAATAACAGCCATCTTGCTTCCTGACAGATAAATACCTCAATAGTCTGCCATTTGACAGCTGTCAACAGTAAACAATGTGTGACATGCCTTCCTCCCAGGGTGAGCAGTATTGGCCAATACTGGATCACCCAAGGGTGTGACGAGTCCCAATGTCATTGGCACAGGGTCTTATAGTCCCTGGTGGTCCAGCAGTCCCCATATCATCCACCCTGTAGGGTAATATTGTGCAGAAGAAGGGGGGTAACTGTGGCAGTTAAGTGTGTGTTTTAACCAAACTGAAAAATAAATATATGTGTAAAAATATAGTTAAACTGATTGGTAATTATTCTTCCACATCTCAATTCCACTTCCACCCACTTCCTACTCACAGAGAAATTCTGTTTCTGACCCCCTCTTTCCAATATATGGTGAGTGTATGTAATGTTTGTGGAAGCTATGTGTTTTAATTATGTCTTACATACATTTATGACCTGTCCACCCACCACGTCCCACTCTACATGCCCCATCTCAGCTGTGCAGCAGTCACCCATCCCTCTCCCTCTTGCCCCAGCAGCACCATCTAGCAGTCTGAGTTCCCAGATTCAGAACTTGATGCTATCTTTACTTTAGGAGTCATTGCATGTAAACTGATTCACCTGTTTATTAACAGAGTCATTGAAATTTGATGACAGATAAAGACCTTCCTGGCCAATTGAGTTTGCACATTGCCTCAGTGGTCCCCCTACCTACCCAATATTCTCCTTTTTCGTTTGTTTGCCAACATAGTTGATTGTGGATGACCAGTCATACACAGCGAGGATATGATTGCATTAAGAGGTTTCCTTGCTGGCTGATGACCTCCATTATTGCTTCCAAAGGTACCCTCTAAGTTTTCATATTTCTGACATTTGTGGAAACTACATTCTAACAACTACCCAACCACCAGCCCCAGTTTAATTGATGTCATCCCGACTTGTTTGTAATTGTATCTACATAGATCCCATCTAAATTATATGGCTGCTATACATTATCGTGTCATCACCTATGCAGATAGCCTGTATTTAAAAGATAAGTATTTGTGTATGTGTTGAATTCGTCTTTTTCTTTATTTTTTCAGGGTGGACAGTCCACAAACGATGTTGACAGCTGGTCCATGGTAGAAGCTAAATATAACAATCAGAGATCATTAAAAAATGTGTATGGGATACAATGTGTAATTATTTGACAGAGTGAAGTTTTTCAGATCGCTATCTAATTCTTATTCATTAAAGTATAATAAAATGTTTTTACCTTCAACAATGTATTGCTGGAGTCATGATTGTACATAAAACATGTAATGTTAGTAGTCTTTATATTTGTCCACGTTACCTGCTCTGTGATATAAATCAGAATGTTACACTCCGTAGTGGAGCATGCATCTTTCTGTTTTTATCTTGATTGTGAGCTGCACAAAATATGTGCTCCCTTTCTATGACTGCTTACTATCCAGCTTATGTCTGCTTAGTAAGAGCAACATTGGTGTGTGTTGCAATTTGCTGTATTTTACTGTTTACAAGACAGGAATCTGGAAGTATATAAGTAGAATCATAGGCGCCGGAAACAGGGGGCAGGAGGGGCGTCCACCCCACCACTTTTTTGTGCACCAGGAGATTGCTCCTATACGGCAGAACAAGGGCATAGCCAATGATACGCCAGACATGCCATGGCATGCTATATTTCTGTGGAAGGGTAGCGGGAGCCGACTGGCGTCTAGGTTTTTTTGGGGGGTTGATTGTTTTTGCACATTTCCCTAGCCGCTCTCAAGCATTTTCATTTTTTTTAAAGTTGGGGGGGTCTAAACATATGACGTGCCCCAGCCAGCGGACCTGATTGAGACGGCAAACATATCTCTCAATCAGGTCCGCTTTGAAAGAAATGAAGGTGTGACTATAGTTATGGGTGGGTTCCATGGGCTCTTTAAATGTCCATAGATTTCCTTGAGTTTTCTTATTCCTGTTCTTCTCTGGAAACGTGGTGGACTACTCGAGATGTGGAGAACGAGCTACTAGTGCTTTATTTTTGCAGCAGCTACCAAGTTGGCACCGGTGTGAGGCAACTTGGATGGAGAGAGCCTGAAGAGGAGGAAGCTTTTAGTCAGAGTCATGACTGGAGTCTGTGGGAAGGAACTAGGAAGAAGAATCGATGGCAGCAGCAGAGCAGCAACAGAACTTTGTCACTGTAGTACTAGTAAGTAAAGTTTATTTCCTTCACCTGAGCCAGGCATTGCAGGGTGGGTCAGTCAGTGAGAGAGAGTCGCCCAGGCGGGCCGTGGGACGCCGGTAATACACAGCTGGCTGCTGCGGCTGCCAAGGGACACAAGTGTTCAGTCGAATCGGTCCTCCTTGATTCATTGAGGTCAGTCAAAAACGTCCAACTCCAGCACTGACTCTGAGCCCAGGCAGGCTATTGTGGTTGAGGGAGAGTGAAAGATGAAAGAGCTGTAAAATCACAACACACTCAGACTCGCTACTATTAGCCTGTGTGTGTGTGCCAGTGAGGACGCCTGGACTCTGTAGTACGCCTGGAGTGGGACCGGACGGATGGTCCTGGCTTTTGGAGGGGTAGCACACAACTGACTGAGCCCCTGACAGGATTCGACCAGTCGCGTCGGGTAGCAATCGGATTCGGAGCCGCCACCACCCGCAGGCACTGAGAGAGACAGTGACTGACTGTCTCTGTGCCGCACTGCTGGCCACTCAGTTGTCAGTACCCATGGAGTCGAGGAGGGAGGGAGCTTTTGCACTGTTGCTGCAGAGCAGTCAGCATCAGATTGGTGACTAGAGTTAGCAGCAGCAGCATGAGCATGGTGTCTGTGTGGTGAGTAAAAAAGAAAAGTAAAGGAGTGGCGGGATGGGGCTTGGGACTCTTGGGAGCACATAATGCATTGTTGGCAACTTGGCACTATTGACTGGCTGGCTCGGCTAGATAGTTGTGTGGAAATGGTAGAAAGATGGATGAAAGCCTTGGATGAACTGAATAGGTGTGCAAGTAAATAGATGGGTTGGTTTATGGATGGTTATTGGCTATAAATAATAGATGAATGGATGGCAGGCACGTGGGACCGTGGGTGGGGATGGTTCAGTAAAGAGGTGAATAGATCATGTAAGGGCAGATGGAGATGGATCATCTATCCATAGAGAGAATGGAAAGAGTTGACTGTTAAGTTTTGTTAGTGTGATTGTGAAGAGTTGATTTGTTCAACAATCCTCCATCAAAGAGCTGCAGACCTAGCACAACACATTCTAAATCACTGTGCTTACTCTACATACTGGTGAAACTGCAGCTAAGGACTGGATATGTTTATAAAAAATTCTTGCCATGTAAACATCCAGCTGTGGCAGACCTAACCTGTCAGCTGATATGTTGGGGTTTCTTAGGGGAGGGGGGAGTCTGCAGCCTGAGCGAGACAGGTCATTTAAAGTGTTTTTTTTATATATAGGTGGGACTGGGTAGGGGAAGGCTACTTCCCCCCCAGTTGGTGACACACATCCAGATTGGGCAGGGTGTTTGGTCTGTGCAGGGCAGATGTAGGTGGGCAGGTCTTCATGTAGTCCATGCCAACCCAGTGTTTTTCGCCTGTTTCCACTGCCATGACAGCACATGAGAGGGGGTGTCTGTGGAATTGTGCATGCCCAGTGGGATTGTGGTCCCTCTCTTCAAGTTGCTCATGCCTGCACCAGCAGCAGGCCTCCATCCAGTGGTGGTCAAGGGCCGACAGCTGGCCACCCCTCCCCAGGAGGAGAGCAGTTCCTGGGACACTATTTGTCTCTCACTGGCAACCCATGTTCATTCCCAAACATGAGTTGCGGGCATACATGAGGTAAGGCAATTGAGCCTCAGCCTTCCATGCCACTGGGCTGGTTTTGAGTTGTATATTGGCATTTTGCCTATTTTATAAGGGAAATAACACCCCAGGAATGTGTATTACATAAGATTTACCTCCTGTGTGGAGACACTCAGCTGCACTTCCTACCTCTCCTACAACCGTGGGCATGTGGGAATTCAGCTGAATGCATACTGTATTTCTTAAGCTTGCATGTAATGCATACATATGCGCACAGCTGTGCACATGTACTGTTTATATATATCTGAATATTAGGCATATGTTTGCTATACTGTATATATGGTGTGTGTAGCTGCTCTGTGTGGTGCAGATACTTAAAAGGGCACTGTCAGCTTTCTCCCTTCATTTGTGGGCATATGTATGCAGTGTAAGTTCTGGCACAGACCCATTCTACACATGCTATAAAATACACCTAGCAATATTTTTACCTCTTTTGCTCATTTTTCACAATTCAACAGTCCCTCAACCCGCCTCCGGAAGCATTGCCAGGTTCAGACCACGCGTCTGGCACAAGCGCAGTTGCAAGGCACAATTCTTTATCATGCTACTTGTGATTAGAGGTTTCTCCAATAAACTATTAAATGATGAATTGTTTGTGGTACCTAAAAACAAAAAACGAGCACTGAGAGCATGGCATAGTAAAAAGTTTTGCCTCACCACTGCGCCCGATGTGCATTCTGAACCTGTTACAAAGTAGCAGTTTCTTTACCACAGCTGCAGGGTAAGACTGCTTATACACTTGGCTCAGGCTGTCTGGTTGTGGGAGAGGGACACTGATAGGAAAGGGGACAGGAGCTGGGGCGTACAGTGTGATTGTAATCTATTTAATTAGAGCACCAGATTTGGAGCCCGGAGATCAAAGGTTCAAATCCCACTATGGACACTGTCTGGGATGTGATCCTGGGTAGAACTAAAGTAGGATCCCACTAGAAGTGGAATGTTGTATTAAAGCTGAGGTAGTCTGAGTAAATAAGTTAGAATGGAAATATCTGGTGGTGGCAGTGGTGATGACGGTGGCATGTCTAGTGTGGAGTGTGTGAATGGACCTCTGTGGGACTGGCTACCTTGATGAGGTACAGAGGCTTGTCACAATGCAATATTGTAACCAAAAGCCAGTCTGTTAGTCTGACACTTGGTGGTGGTGGTGGTGGTGGTGGCATGTCTAGTGTGGAGAGTGTGTGTGAATGGACCTCTGTGGGACTGGCTACCATGATGAGGTACATAGGCTTGTCACAATGCAATATTGTCACCAAAAGCCAGTCTGTTAGTCTGACACCTATTGGTGGTAGTTGCATGTCTAGTATGAGTATGTTTGTACCTCTGTGTTGGTGGTGGGGTGGTGGTGTGCTGGCATACAACACAGAAAATGACGCTAATGTCTGAGAGGGCATGGACTGCAGGGAAGGGGTAGCTCACCTTAACAGGGGTGGGTGGGTAGCAGTGGGGTCCAGTTGGTGTGCACCTCAGAAATTCCAGGCTACACCCCTGCTGCAGAATGGAATTAATTGTTGTGTGCACATTATAACATGCTTGCCCTTGCTCCGTCCTAGCTCCTTGCCTTTGAATCTGCAGTGCTGTGCCGCCCGCCCCCACCCCTGCCCCGCCACTAAAACTTAAACAAAAGAAACTAACACCTGCTTGTTATTAAATGCCTTGGCCAGCATAGACGAGTTGCAAAGTGGTAAATTGGTAGAACTTAACACTGACTTCTTGGTTTTCTTTTAATTCTATTCATTCAGGGCAGGCAGCTCGGCAGCAGCTTTAACACCTCTGTCTAGTCTTCTCTACTCTTCTTTGTTTTTGTGCCTCGGAGTCAGGAGGGATGACAGTTGACAAATACCCCTCACTTAGCACACCATTTAGTCATCCCAGCAGTAAGCCATTAGACAGCCCTAGCCCACCAGCAGCCAGCCAGATAACTGCACAGCTCAGCATTCCCCTAATAACAGTGTCAGTTGAACTACTTTATTCACTGGCGCCTCTCAACAATTTACACATTTAATTAAGTAAGGCACTTAAGGCTTCAGTTTTTTTTTTAAATGTCCCGCTGCGCAGTCGCACTCGCAGAAGAACTAAGTTCTGAGAGCCCCACCCAGAACAAGAGCGCGAAGTTAGCCAGGGCACTAGCCAGGGAGTATAACAGTATCAGACACATACACAGTCATCCCCAAATCCCATTTCACTGACTCCTTCTTCTCACTGACTTGAGTTACTAGTAAGTTGAGTGTTGTGGACTCGGGACTTGGGACTTCACTTACTTGCTGACTGACTTGCTGCAGGCTCTGACTCTGCTTTGGCTTCAGATAAGTAAGTTTAAGTTAAAGTTAACTACAGTTTTCCTTTTTCTTCAATTCAAGCGACTCGACTCCTGGTTGCTGGCGCTGCTGAGTGCTGACTAATTAGTAAGTTCAGTGCCCCCTAATGTACTCCGTACTACTGTGACTGTCTGATGATTTATTAATTACATTGATTTTTTTTGTGGTCGCGACCATGGCGTTTGTTATTGTCTTCATAATGGTGGCATTGGCAGCAAAATGCCAGCAACTAAACAAACCTGTAGCTTCCTAGCACAGTATATATAGAACCATCACTGTGCATAATATGGATACATTCTCATATAAATTAAGAGTGTAAAGGAATATAATATAACATGCCCCTGCTCTCTCCCAGCTTACTCCATATATCATCTGATCTTGCACGATTTATTTAGGAAGCATTCTGCATGAATAAAAAGTTAAGGCACTGACCTTGCAAACATTTTAAATGATAACGGCCAACCTGCGAGCACTGCTTTTACTCTGATCACTTTGTGTAAACACTGCTTTCTGGAAATGTGAAAAAAATCTACTACTTACTTTCATCTGCATCAGAATTTATTTAAATGTAGATTTGGAGTGACCAAGTCTCCTGTTTCCATACAAAACCTTACTAGTTTTTTTTTCTCCATTAGAAAAACAAGTTTGATTTGTTCAGCTTTAAGTGGTGGCTCCTGCTTTTGGCTAGTGCAATTGTGTTTTTATTGGGGGTGGTCCGAATAAAATAATTAACATTTTATTTTATTGTTCATGAATACACAATCGTAGTCACTGTATTATATTGTGGTATGGATGTGCTATAATATAGGAGGTGGAATGCCCCTCCCTGAAATAATGAGTTAATATTTCTCAGATAGACCAACCACACCTTCCTGCCAATGACTTGATTTCAACCTATATGCAAATAAATGTGTGTGTGTGTGTGTTTGTGTATGTATGTATGTATTATAACTCCCATAGTTTCATGTTTAAAAAGTCAGACATCAGCATCACACTGTCAATAATTTGGGCCTATGACCACCCCTCAAGTGTCCCCCTCAAACAAGCAGTTCACTGAAACAAAGTGCAGTGTCAGAAATAGGCATGGATGTCCACACACTATATAGAATAGTGGATTGCAACTCTATGCACAACCAGTGTGTTGTGTCACCTCAGGGATCAGATTCCCATGGACCCCTCAAGCATCACTTTCAAGGTCACAGGGTATCAGAACCCCTCAGTGCCACAAGACACTGGTTGTGCATAGTCTCCCATCCACTGTGCCATGTATAGTGACAGACTGAATTACTTATTGTACCAGGGTGTGCAATGTGTTATTATTTTAGTAGGAAAAAAAACTGCAGTAAATAAACTTACATTTTTCTGCTTTCCAATGAATGCAAATGGGTTTGTGAACTTGGGGAACAGGCATCAAATCAGTGGGGAAAAAGCTATGCAGGCCCTTCATGAAGCTAGCAGCAGACTTGGGCACAGGGCTGCAATAACCTCAGTTGCCTTCTGCTGAATGCCTATGTCAATACCACTATCATGTATGTTTATGCAGAGTGACATGGTGTACTGGAAAGCAGCAGTCATAGTATGTGAACAAAGAAGAATAAAAAAAAAAGATAAATACATATGTGTGCCCTGTCCAGCAGTTGTCATAACACTTAACAGTGTGGGAAGGAGAGAGGAGTAAGAGATCCCAAGAGAGGCTAAAACAGGATGAAGAAGACCTAGGGAAAAACAAGCAAGTTAGTGAAAGGAGACTAAAGACATAAAGAATGGTTTATTCATTTATTTATTTATAAATTTTAACATGACAGTCTCTTGAGCAAAATCTCTTTTTGAAGGTAGACCTCACCAAAATAGTCAGAAAGCTTAATGGTCTGAAAGCATAAACACTGTTTTTCTTTTTGTAACATCTGTGTTGGTCCAGTAAAAGGTATCACACCATCATTTACTTCTGGATCTACTTCAAAGTAAACAACTTAAATTCTTTATTGGTCAATGATGTGCTGAAAATGAAATACAGAGCATGGGTGCCATTTGTATTCATTTATACGAAAATTAGGTGACAGCAGCTTGTTTTATGGTGTGTCCTGGGGGAAAAAGAGTCAGATGCATATTTCACTGAAAACTGCACAATCAGTGTATAATAGGTATGTGTTTAACCCTATTTCTTGTGGAACACGAGTTCTGGTTTAGTTTGCTGTATAACAACATGCAAGTCAGTTGTAACTATTCCCACTGTTGACTGGTCTATTTCTCTGTTAAATACAGCCATCCCTGTAGATCTGGCATCTGGAAGCACTAGGTTTGACAGACCAATATAGCATCATTTTCACTCTAGCACCATTTGTTATTTATTTTGTTTTAGTTAACAGATCAGCCACACTAGGCTGAAGACCTATTTTGAGGTGTGCCATCAAAACAGACAATAAACAGTTCATGCTGGCTGACACAGATTATAATAAAAATACTGCCAGTTTATGTACAGATATGTACAAATATATACTTGCCTGAAACTGTTGATTAAAATAATCTTCCAGTTAAAAACTTAAAGCATAGAGTTTACTAGGAGATTGTGCAAGTAAGTGTTTTAATTGTTCTAATTGCTTGGATTGCCAGGACTGACATCTTAGAAATCTAGGGAGCCTTATTTGCATTAAAAAGAAGTGATGATGTACAAATGTGTCTGTAAACTGAGCTGGGTATGAAGGAGGCAGCTGTAAGAGTGCTTAGAATGATTAATGATTCATGTTGTTTACGTAGTGTGGCACTTGTTTGTGGTGGCACTGGTAGACAATGGCATGGAATCTGCCTTGCATGTTGGACTGGACTGGAATATGGCACTGATGCATTCAGGGGTGGTAAATGAAGTTGGCACTCTGCATGACTTGTGTGAGAAACCACTGTGAGTGGTATAGGGAGCGTTGTTAAAAAGCAGTACCACTATGTCAAAGTTCTCCCTGTGGGCACCGTTTATGAAAAACTGAAGTTTGATGTGATTCTCATATTAAAACAATCCAATGTTGGGTGAATAGTGTATAGTGCTTGCATGCACTGAACTTTGGCCTTTCTCTGTCCCCACCCTTGGTTGAAGAGCCAGGCAGTGATAAGGAATTGAGGACCCAGCAGCAAGGGGAGTAAGCATTTCAGAGAAGGAGGAGTTGGGGAAGTTGGGGGGCATTTGAAAATTCTGTGAGTTGCAGCTGCTGGGAGAGGTTGGCTGATATGTGACATATGGGAGGAGGAGGCAAATTTCCCAATACTGAATCATGGACATGACAAAAGCCCTGCCATTGTAACTGTTGGGCAGCTAAGTAACAACAGTGGCATAAAAAATAATAGTTTCATTGTCAGTACCAGCAAAATCATGCATTATAAATTTTATTGGACTCTCATGTCTTGTACAATAGTGGTGCAGTACACAAGCATTTTGATGCATGGATCACTAGCCAAGAATATCTAATTAAAGTAGCCCCAGTAGTTGAGGATAAATATTAACTATTGACAAAGATTGGGGGGGGGCGAGGAAGGACAAGATATAAAAAATGTTTTTTTTGCCATAGACATTTTATTGCTAGTGTGCTTAATAATGTTCATGCTGCAGTGCCTTATCAGAAGATGGTAATCAAATGGGTTCACTAAAACCGTATACACAAAATTCTTTCTCAGAGCCTGCATGATCTGTGTCATTGCATTCAAATATGCCATGGTCTGAGAGACGAAAAAGACAGATGGAGAAACAACTGGCTGATATTGCTGCCAAGATGCCAAGAAAACTAAATTACTGGTTTGAGAGTGCCCAGATACCAATATCTTCAGAGCATGCAAGGGACATCACTACTGAGAATAATACCACTGACACTGCCACAAGCACTGCAGCTGTCAGCTGTACTGGTATTGTGAGTGACAATGTAACTGTGCATACTGCTTTGCTGCCAATGGCTTCGATAGAGTCAAATGCAGCCATGTTTGTTTCAAATGCTGCATCAGTGCCAGGAATGACATGGTCCTTGCCTGATGAGGATTTTTCTGCAGCTGCTATTTCAATGCCCCTGGATGGTAAGGCCTGCTCTGATACAGAAAACAGAGCTGCAGAGCTGTTCCCCATGAACAGCAATAGCGATGGCAACATCATGCATGTCTCTGAGAATACCCAGCTCACAGCAGTTGACCCAATGCCTGAATCTGCTGTCTCTTTGTCTCTCCCCTCCTGTTCTGAGAATACCTGGGTCACTGCAGTTGAAGCAGTGTCTGAATTTGCTGTCTCTTTGTCTCTCCCCTCCTGCTCTTCTGTTTGTTGCCACAATATTAACAGTGTTTTTCAACCAAGCAGTGTTATAGACACATCCATCAAACAAGTCATTCTGTGAACCAATGGGAGAACTGAAATAAGAACTTGTCAAACACAGTGGTTTTCATCTTTCAACTGGCTAACCTACTGTGTTTCAAAAGGATGTGTATTCTGCTACTACTGTTGGGCAGCAGTGGAAAGAAAACTAATCACAGGCAGTCATTATGGTGAAACGACCTTCATTTCATCAGGATTTAGTGATTGGAAGAAAGCAATTGACAAATTTAAGAAACATCAGACATCATTATTCCACAGTGAAGCTGTTGAGAAGTGTACTGCATTCAACAACACAAGGATGAACGTTGGTGCTCAGCTCAGCCAGCATCTTGCACAGGAACAGGTGAGAAACTTGAGAAATGTTCCTGAAACAGCTAAATGCAATACAGTTTCTAGTTCAGCAAGGACTAGCAATTTGTGGCAAAGAAGAAGAGGAAAGCAACCTGAGGCAGGAAATGCTGAGCAGGGCAGTTGACATACCAGAACTATTGAGATGGATTCAGAAAGGGAAATATCAGAGTTCAGATATTGTGAATGAAGTCATGGAACTCATGGCACATCAGCTGCTGAGGAACCTTCTGGAAGAGATATACAATGAATCAAAGCTATATGCAATCATAGCAGATGAATCTCGGGATATTAGCCAACATAAACAGATGACAATATGTATACGATGGGTTTCCCTGCCCCATTTTGTTATACATGAAGATTTTATTGGGATGTATGAAATGGCAAAGACTGATGCAGAATCCATCACCAGTTCCATTAAGGATGTTTTAGTAAGATGTAATTTACCAATCGACAACATGAGGGGACCGGCGTATGATGGAGCAGCAAGTATGAGTGGATGCATTTCTGGAACTGCAACAAGAATTAAGAGAGAAAATCCACTAGCATTGAATGTCCTTTGTGCAAATCATTCCTTGGAACTGGTGTTGCAAAACTGTGGCAAAATAAGTGATGCCATTGAAGATGCCCTCAGCTTTGTCCAGAATTTAAGTGTGTTGATTTGGAGATCACCACAGAATCTGGCTCTTTATGAAAATATTGCAGTGAATGACAGTGAGGACCCTTAGATGATGATAGAAGGCCTGTACTTACTTTGTCCAACAAGATGGACAGCAAGAACAAAGAGCATCAAGTCAGTTCTCAAAAACTATAGAGCACTCTATGAAACCTTAAAGGAGCTGAAACAAGACAAATCTATGGATGTACGAAGTAAGGTCAAAGGCCTGTTGTCAGTGATGAAAAAGTTTCTGACCTATTTTGGACTGGTTGTATCATACAATATATTCAGCGTATCAGAATAAGTGGCTTCAATCTTGAAAACAAAAACACTGACAGCTGAAAGTACAATGATGAGTGTAAACTCCCTGAAGAAAAATTTACAAAGCCAGCGCAATGACTTTGACCAGGTCTATGAAAGCATCAAAGAGAAAGCACAACTACTGAAAAATGTGAAAGAGCCAAAACTTCCCAGACAGCACTATGTCCCAGCAAGGCTGCAACATGGTAGTGTACTGCATCACCATCCCAAATCTGCTGAGGACTGGTATCGACAGATGTACTATGAAGCCATTGATGCTTGTCTTGTTGAACTAGACTGACATTTTGATCAAGAAACCTACACTTTGCTGTCATCCATGGAGAATGTGTTGCTTCAAGCAGCCAATGCAAAGGTGTTTTCAGTTTCTCCTCAGATCACACAGTTGTATGGAGATAAGGGCTTGGACATTGACATTCTGAATGCACAACTGAACTTGCTCCCAGGACTTGTGCCACAGGTTTTGCTAGAGGTGAGGGCAGTAACTTCAATCAACACCATTATTGATGCATTAATGGGAAAATACTGCCAGCAGCAGATACTGTATTCAGAAGTAGTGAAGCTCATTCAAATTTACCTCCTCATCCCAATGAGTACAGCAGCTGGGGAGAGATCCTTTTCAACACAGTGGAGGATAAAGTCTTACTTAAGAAGCACCATGACAGAGAAGAGGTACAATCACCTAATGCTGTTGAACATTCACAAAGAGAGAACAGACAAGTTGGATTGGACACAAATTGTTCGGGAGTTTGTGCAACCAAATGAAAGACGACGCAACTTTTTCGGAAAAATCTGATACTGAAAATCTTTACTTTAGGGAACAATTCATATGGTGATAAATTTGTTGATTGGTTGATGTGGTGGCCACCAGGGCCTGGGAATGACTTGCCCAGCATACCAGCCTGAAGTGGTGATCAGCACATCCAGAGTATTCATTCATGGCAGAAGTATAGATTTGGTGGTAAGTTGGTTGATTGGTTGATTTGGTGGCCATCAGGGCCTGGTAATGGCTTGTACAGGCATACCAGCCTGAAATGGTGACCAGAGCATTCATGGGATGATTTGGTGGCCACCAGGGCCTGGTGAAGGCTTGTACAGGCATACCAGCCTGAAGTGGTGACCAGAGCATCCAGAGGATTAATTCATGGCAGAAGTATAGATGTGATGGTAAATTGGTTGATTGGGTGAGTCTGTGGTATGCAGTTGCAACAGTACAGGAATGAAGGAGCAGATGGCTTTCCTCTATTGAATTCTTAGGGAACAGTGGCCCATTTCCAAATGTATCATACTCCTCCATCCAGACTTTGCTGTAAAATCTGTTATACCCATATTGTTGTCCAATAATATTGTTTACTGTCATTGTATACTATGATTCATTAATAAATACACTTTACATTGTACACTGTGATTCATTAATAAATAAGCCGTGTAAACTTAATGGCTCTGTGTCATTATTTCCCCAGCCTCAGGAGTTTACCTTGTCACTGGTGGTTGGGCTTAACTGCTAACTTCTATCCTGAAGTTAGTGGAACCAAAAACTCCTAACTTATTAGTGTGAAGACTGCATGCTTGGGACTGGTGATATACATATTACTATGGCATCTCTCTGTTTCACCTGGTCAACCACTGTAACAGGTTAACCAATGTATGGTTCAAACGCATACCTCTCAACCTCCCTCATCACAAATCAGGGACAACGCTTAAAATGATCAGGGACAAATGACCAAAATCAGGGATACATCTGAAAAAATAGTAATATTAGTTCCAGAAGCTGTGTACAACATGCTTCTTAGTATGAATAGCATTTTCTTAATGAGAACTAGACTGTAGCACCAATGGCTAGCATTATTTTGTGATTCAGATCCCCTTTTCAGTGACAGAAATGCCAAATTTAGGAGGGACAGAAGAAATTTCAGAGGCAAAATCAGGGACATCCCTGAAAATCAGGGACACTTGAGAGGTGTGTTCAAACGTCATGTGGAGCTATTGGAGGGAATGGGTCAACAGCTGCTTTCATAATATAGCTGCACACTTAAGCAGACTTAGACTGGGTGGTCTATTTCTGCTGGCACATTCGTATGTCTGTAGTTGCATAAACATTCCTATATGGGACTGCATTCTTAACGTTATGATCATCATGTGTGTACATGATTTATTGTATTTTTGTATGGCAAAAACTAGTGTAGAAAAAGTGCCCTTTTTACTCTCATAAGTGCCCCCCTGAGCCTCCGCCCCCTCAGTTTTTACTATCTTACGGCACCTATGAGTAGAATGAGACACTCCATTACCTGAAATTGTGCAGTGATGCACCACTTAAACAAGTGGATCCACCCCTGAAGTCTTTATATTACCTGGTTACAGATTTCTTACATGTAAAATACAATAAGTTGTGGCACACAAAATTGCCACTCATGCAGGTCAAATCTAAGAAGGATGTTTAGCTTCCTGTGTGGACCATTGAGTAGTAGCATTGAATGCTACCTCCATTATTGTTTGTGCAAATGTTCCAACATGCCAGTACTGGTAACATACTGGGTGAGATATTCCTAAAATCAGAAAGTTGGGGACTGATCATGAAAAATGTTATTAAAATACCCCTTTTCTACCTTTATCATTTGATTTGTGACTACCATTTTAAATTATATATAAAGTATACGTAATCAGTATTTTACCATTTTTTCAATCATTTACTTACTGTTCATTGAATACTGAATAACAGTGCTTAAAATAAATGTTACCGGCACATTTGTTTATTTCATCAAAATTTTAACAATAAGCCACATGACTTAGCATATGTCTCTCAACACCTAGTTGCATAGATTTGATCCTGATGTTCTTACTTTTAAATATTAAATTGGGAGAAAAAATATATATAAACATAGTAAACATTAAACATTAGGTTAATACAGCTTACAAAATGGGCTATGCAAATCGTATAAGCTGATAGAGTAAGGCAACCAAGCAACTGGTCCGGTATCAGGCAACAGAGACCAGAACAAATATTAAGTCCCTTCCAAATCCTTGTAGCGATCAAATTTTCAGTTTCACATTGCAGCCATGTTTTTCTCATGCTTAGTGAGAGCTGCAGCACCCGATGCTAATTTTTACTCTCACTTAGTGAGTGGCGACAGTTGATTGTTTCAATAAATAACACAAAATATAACTAATTCAATCACATGTACATTCTTACATATGTGGGTAATAAGAAATAATGTCAACAGATCATGAATAACTGCATAGCTTCAGAATACATTAGAATTCAATGAATTACTCCTCATTTTCTATGCGTCTCTTAAGAATTATTATTTCTAGGTTAAGTTTTTTAATTTCTAGCTGAAGTTTTTCCTTCTCCAAATCCAAATGTATGCACTACTTTTCTGGAAATTCAGTATACTTGTCCATTGAATGTTTTCTCTTTCGCTGTTTACTTTCCGAACCAGAAGGCGTACATGGTAAAACCTCACTATTGCTATCTAGAAATAAAATTAAAAACCATAAAATGAGTCTTTAAACAACACCTTACAATTATTTAAATATCATCGTAACTACACTACCTATCTGACACATTTCATTCAATATTATATTCAGGGACAATTGATGGTCCAGGATCCTAATACTCAGTCGAATATTAAAATACTAAGAAAACAGCAGGTAAGGATATCTGGGACTGTATATTCACAGTGCATCGTGCATGTGCACAAGTCTAGCCACAGCACATCTGGGCTGCGTCATGTCATGGACCAGGCGATATTAAATGATGCAACGCCATGGCACATCAACATTGAATATGGAACTGAGGTTGCACACTCTGTGTATGGTGCAGTGGCACTGTGCCAGTGCAAGAGGCAGAAATAGAATGGGGGTATGCCATCGCAAGTGCAGTTGCGCTAGGTGCATCAGTCACGATATTCAGCAGTGGGCATGCAAATGAGTCCATAATGAATGCAAGGCACAAATGACATCATTTGCATGTTATTATGGACCCATTTGCATGCGGTGTTTTGATCCCTGCCGACTTGCTCCTAGCACCCTGCCAGGCTGCAGCCATTGGGGACCAGCGGCCAACAGTCCCATGGCGGTTCCCCATTCCCGTATGCCCTATTGTGGGCATAAGTTTAATTACATTCACTGGTGGTCCAGTGGAAAACCAACCCATTGCCCAATCTGGGGTGAAAATAGTAGTACTTACCTTGCGGTCCAGTGGCTCCCCCCATCCTCACCCACCCACTGAGGTCCCCACCAACCAGTTCCCCCCCCCAGTGGGCAACAGCACCATGACCACATGCCACCCCATCAACTGCTGAATGACGGCACACAGTATGGTTTGTATGCCTATTGGTCCACTGCATGCACCATTAGGCATGCAGACTATGCAGTACTACACAGGCATGATACGTGAATGCACAATTGATATAATGGTGTGCCTTGTAACTTGGCATACAAAGAAAATCTCCGGTCTATACAACATAATGTTTGATCAGTAACATATCTTGCCTACCGTAAAGTTCAACTTACGTATTGCTCTCACATGCAGGTACAGAGTTCTCAATGGATGATGCAAGGTGTAGGTCTTCTTGAGGTGCTAAAATAAAATTAAAAAATACATGCTATTAATTACACTGAATTTCCATGTTTTACAATTTCTGTCATCTTTTGGTTTTTCCTGCCCATCACCCACACCCTAACAGACAAGAATACTGGGTGGGATACCCATCAACAAAGTCAGTGTAATAGTAACTTTGCCTGCACCACATTGCAAGACTATGATACTGGGACCCTACTGGTGGGCTCTGTAGGCAGCAGTGAATGAGATGGTTCAATGAATAATGCTCAGGAGACAGTGATTTTGACTAGACAGTGCAGTAGTATCTGTGGGTAGGAATGAGCAATGATGTCCTGAGTCAGAACTGCCACACACACTCCGGTAATGGTACAGGTACAATGCAGCCACTCAGTTTTCACTTGGAGGCCACAGAGAATGTGGTCCTTATTAACTGCCTAAATGAATGTTTCAGTGTTCCTATTGCTCTATACAAAACAAGAATTAAAACATACCATGACATTCTGACTGCTCCAAAGGAATATCTGGAAAAGATTAAAAAAAATAATAAAACATCATCAGCTGGCATAGTATTAAAATATTATTCAAAAGTGAGAATGGGTACAGTTACAGTTCCCATAACTATATAGTATACTTATCTTCCAGACCATGCAGAACATTGAACCTGATGGAGATTCATATCACCCTGCCTACATTGAATGTATTAACTGTTTCATGCCTTCCATTTCTTCCACAATGTCATATCTCAATTTACCTTCTGCAATCTGCCACCCTCCCTCTCCATGACTCCCAAATCCTTCCTCACTGATCTAATGGACTGCATTGGAAAATTATGAACACTGACAATTTGCACTCATCCTGAAACAATCCCTCTTCTAATCACCTGAACAGCTGTCTCATCTCTTTGTTGACAACATCAAAGTCAGCCACTCTATTTCATCAAGTTGGCCAGGTTGTCTGCATACAATAATACTACATACAGTTCCACACAGAAAGTTGATTACAAAGCTGAATAGGATCAGAGTGGGTCAGAGGTTGGTCAACTGTATAACAAACTGGTTGGCGAGCACAAAACAGAGAGTGGTGTTACAACAGTGTACATGTATAAGAGATGCAAGTCACAAGTGGGGTACCTTAAGGGTCAGTCCTGTGGCCATTCCCTTTCAGTATCTTCAGAAGTGACATTGCAGATGGACTGGAGGGCGAGGGTTGTCTGGTCACAGAGGACTCAAAGATCTGCAAGCTACCTGGGCACAGTCCTCTGAGACACTGTACCTTCTTGCTTCCCTGCTAGTGGCCAGAACAATACTCAATAGTCACTGTCACAATACCCGTGATACACCTTACATGTACCCACACTGTTTGCACTTACCACCAGGGCTGGGTCCTTTGGCTCTACCCTGGGGACTCCCTGGAAAACAAGGTTAGGCACAGCAAATTACAACAGTATGGTACTATTGGCACAAAATAAAACCATGGTCATGTTGTATGCAGAAAGGGTCAGATCTGATATATTCAGGGGACTTGAACAAGGGAGGGGCATATTCAGGTTGATTTGCCTAAATGCTCTATCAATCAAACAGGTATACATGCATTCAGAGTCCCTAAACAGTCACACCATCTGTATACCCGGGTGGAGGAGAGATGGGCTAGTCACGTCCGTAGCTCGGGTAAGCAGATGTCACATCTTGTTGGGGCCCAGTGATTATCAGGCGGCCCAGGCGGGACTTGAGAATGGGAATATTCAGCCACTCTCCCAGTCCGATTATAACGCAACCAGGCACGTCTCAAACAGACAGTAACTTGAGGCTCCACAGGCACTCATTAGAATTGAAACATTTAAAGATCTTGAACGCCGGACAGCAGCCTGGCAGAGAACATTTAAGCACGCTCATGGAACACTTTTCAGGAACCCCCATTTGTAAGGAGGGGTTACATAGGGAAGAGAATATCTGAAGTCACTCATACAGTGGGAGGGAATTGTTGTCACTAACAAGGGAAAATGGTGACTTGGCTATCATTATGCAACATGGCCTGAAATCAGCCAGTCAGACTACTAAAACAGTACATAAGGCTAGGGCAATGTTGGGCATATTAGTGAAGGTGTCACTAGTAATAAGCGGCAGGTAATAATCCATATTTATGAAACACTGTTTAGTCACAATCAGTAGTGATTCGTGTAGTTCCGGATGCCACACTGGCACCAGGAAATTTAAAAAAATAGAGGCAGTCCAGAGAAAGGCAACCAATATGGTGCAACGACTGCATCGTAAAACATAAGTGGTCAGAGTAATGGAGCTCAATATGTATGCCCATGGCAAAGGAAGGAGAGATAGTTGATATACTTGAAACATTCAAACACCTTAAGGGCATTAACAAGGTGAAAGAGTCTGACATGTCACAATATTAAAAAACAGCTGGACATGATGACATAGCATGAGGTTAGAGAGAGGAAGATTAAGGGGTATTGTGCGGAAATTCAATTTAAGAAAAAGAGTGGTGGGTGCATGGAACTTCCTACCTCATGAAGTGGTAGATATAAATACAATGCAGTACTTCAAACAGGCATGTGATAGGTATAAGAGAGCAATACAGATTATAAAAGAGACAAACAAATGCACCCATAACTGAAGAAATTAAAATAATCTTCCTTTCCTTTACACATCTCAAACTTCTGGAAAAAACTCTGATGACCTACTTTGTGTCCACACACCAAGCTAACACGGAGTTGTAACAGACAACCATGGATGCCCTCATCCTAAGCAACTCCTCCACCCTGAGAATGGACTGCACTGTCACCAAAGACCTAATTATTTACTCTACAGTACCCCTTGCCAGTAATGCTCTACTGCTGACCCCAAACTGTGGTCTATACATCAAACCTGCTTTTCACTGTAATCACTTAGAATCTAGTTTTTTGATGATGAAAAGCTGCTCAGGAAAGCACTCACAAGACATCTTTTGTAAAAACATAACCCTGCACATGGATTCAACTGTATTTAGTTGAAGTAGTGTGATATGAGAAGGTCTCGCATCAGAGGTCTACTGACCATCTTGATGAGGAAGGGTGGGGCGGTGCAACATATGACACTAACATCTAATGAGGGAGACACTATACAATGATTCCATCTAATGAAGGAGACACTATATAGGATTCTACTGCAGGTAAAAGTGACATTGTCATAAAACAAGGAAGGCTTCATTCAGATTAAGGTCACTTAAAAGAAGGAAAGGAGATAATTAAATTCTGGCATGTGGAAGTAAACATAAGTTCCACTGGTTCGGATTTGGAACTCTTTCCAGTTTGGGGGATGTCAAAATACCTTACATATCCACATTTTGATAATCAGTATTCTAAGACAGAACAATTTTGTAACATGAATATCAGTATATCAAATACTAAAGCCATTTTAGAAGATATGCTTTGTTATTAACATGGTGCTTTTCTGAAGTATACAGCATTACAAGCACATAGTCCAGGAACCAATCAAGCAATCAACATAACTTCCACTTCGAAATGTGATATTACTTTCATTCATTTTCTCCTTTCATGACTTGTATACGTCCCGTATTTGTTTGGACGTTTACACACTATTTTCCAAAGTAAAATACTTCCTCAATTGAATTAATTTATGCTACTCTTACTTTACCTACTTGACCTGCTACCATTTGCATATGTCAGTTGTTCACCTGCCTGTGACTGTCTTTCTGCCCAGTGCATTGTAGCATAGCATACTGTCTGCAATCCCTTTTTATTGCACTGACATGGAAACCTGCTCACTTAATCTGTTGTTTGTGATATTTTCAGCTTGCAACATAGCTGGGGCCAGACTCAACATAAATCTCAGTGGTCTACAGATATCACGCAATGCAACATTCCTGAAAAATAAAAAATGACAGCACCAGAGTAAACAGAATCTCCTCAAAGGTCATTCCTTAATGTTGTGCCTCAGTCGGACTGCCAAAGGAAACTGTGATCACTTTTCACAGCCCGAAATGAAATGCCAAGATTCAAAAGCACACATATTTGAGTATTTATTTTACTTAACTAACTTGTGCCTTGCCGGCTGCCAGTCCCGGAATGATGGAATTCATTTTTTTAATTACTGTTGTTGTTGTGCAGTGGCAGGGTGAGCTGGAGACTGGAGTGTGGAGTCAGTCTGGCATTTGGCAATGCTGTTGATGCTTTGGTGAACTTTTTTTTTTTCGCTCAATTAGACAGACTAGTCTATAGACTTACTTGGGAAGAAAGAGGGAAGGGAGCCAGGACTGGAGGGACAGAGGAGAGCTACGAAACTTGGTAGACAGATTCCTCAGCTTCTGTGGAGGTGCTTGGGGGCCTGCCTCACATGCCCTGTAAGTTCCGTAGCCCATGGCCAATTTGGACATTTCTGCCACTTTCATGGGGGCACCAGGCGAGCTCCATGGCCCATGGCTGATTCCTTTTCTTCGGTGGGGGCACCAGGCATACCCCACGCCATGACCCAGGTGGTGCACCTGTTAGTTTACTGTTAGCTGGAGGGACGTCCAAACTCAGAGGCAAAATCAACTGCTTAGCTGCCGGGGGGGGGGGGGGCTGCAGTTCACAAACACATTGTGGCACTGTAAAGTTTCAGCATTGGGAGATCATAAAACATATCGCACCCGTCCCTATTCCTGCTATTTCATCTCAAGTTCAAGTTCAAGTTCAAGTTTATTGCAGGAAAACTCCATTGAGCAAGCTCATTCACAAGGAGGTCCTGTGACATAAACACTTAAAGTACAAACACAGATAGGTAATAACAGTATATACATGAAATACACGTTACATGATACAGGCTGGATATACATACAAGGGTACCACATAGGGTGACCGCAGGTGGTAAACATTGATATGAGACAGAGGCGACTTACAGGTCGCATACTGATAAATGAAACATGATGACTGGTGTGTGCAACACATATACAGTATTTTGGCAGCTAGAACAAACAACAGTCTACAACTGATATGGGAGGGAGGAGAGTTTGATAGAGTAGCAGTGGGTGTAAGCAAGGATAAAGCCAGGAGTAGAAGGGAAGGAAAGCAGTTAATATGACAAATCAATTATACCTTACCAGTGGATAAATATGGCACACATGGGAAGGAAGAGACTTAATGACAGTTACAGGTGTCTTTTATTTTGGCTGAACTTAGCGATTTGTAGAAGTTTATTGAAACTGTGCTAGTTAGTTTCAGTACGGTTTAGTAATTGGTTCCAAATGGAGGAAGGGCATATACAATACACGTTTACCAAGGAAGTCCAGCGCCCTTGGTATATCAAGCATAATAAAGTCAGATTTTCTTAGCAGTATGCACTATGTGAGATACTAATAAGGGAAGAGATAGCTTGGCAATTTCTGCAGGAAGCAGTTTAAAGTCCATAGCCCAGCATGGAGCAGGCGTCTAGTAGTAAGGATGTCCAACCAACAGCTGCATATAAGTCACAGTGGTGCGAACAGTAAGGAGTTGGTAATGAACAATAGCATGGTGATAAAGGATGTCCAGTTTACTTAGATTTGCAAGAGTGGTGGAGGAATAGATTACATAGCCATAGTCGAGTAGGGGAGAAAAGTGGCCTGTACAAGCTTGTTTCGAGTTTCAAGGGGAAAAGGGCCTATTTCTGTAGAAGAAACCTAACCTTGCTTTTAACCTTCTAGAGACATCTTGATGTGGTCACTGAAAGATAATTTATTGTCAATCCAGATACCTAGATATTTAAATTTGGTTACAACTTCAGAGGCTCGTTTAAGCGTGGTGACAATGAAGTCTTAGGGCAAAAGTATTGGGGGCCTGAGACAGCACTGTGGGAGAATATCATCGCTTTAGTCTTCTTAGCATTGAGCAGAAGCTTTGCCTTTATTAGATTATGCTCAAGTTGTGCGAAGTCCGCTTGAAGCACTCCCTTGACTTCAGATAATGATGAGCCAAGTATACAACACAGTATCATCTGCAAAGAGTGCAGATTGGACGTAGATATGTTAGCATCAAGTCACTGATGTACAGAGAAAACAAGATAGGGCCTAAGATGGATCCTTGGGGGACTCCTCTTGCAACTGGCAAGGCAGCAGAAAAAAAGCCTTTCCGCCTTTACTTTTTGGAATCTTCCAGTTAGGTAGCTAGAGAACCACTGGGTGGTATGGTATGTGGCACCCAACTTTGCAAGGCAATTGACTAATAGTTTGTGATCAACAGTATCAAAAGCTTTGCTGAGGTCAAAAAGACTGCCCAGTTACCTTCTTAGCATCTATAGCAGAGATCCAATCATTGGTTACTTTTGCTAGTGCAGTGATTGTGCTATGATTAGCCGGAAGTCAGATTGAGCTGGGTTAATGAGAGAGAGGTTTCAAGTGAGATTTTAACTGAATATGGATCAGTTTTCGAGAACTTTAGAAAGGATAGGCAATATGGAGATAGAGCTATAGTTGTTTACATCGCATGGGTCACCAGATTTAAATAGAGGGAGGATATGTGCTGATTTCCAGCAGGACGGCACAGCAGCAGATGTAATGGAAAGATTGAAGATGTGGAGAATTGGGGCAGTGAGATGGGCATAGCCTGACCTTAGGAAAAAGGGTTCCAAGCCATCGTCCCCTGCACTTTTTTTGGTGTCTAAGTTAAGAAGAGAATCTTCTACTTCTTTATAAGTTATCTCGCGCAGTTGGAAGGGACTGGGTGCAGGACTAGATGTGGCGGGAGGGGTATGCTGGCTCACCGCAGCACCAGCATAAGGTGACGAGTCAAAAGCTAATCCAGCTGTGGCAAAGTGGGAGTTAAGTTCCTCCAGGATTAGGGACTTGTTTTCCACAATCTTGCCACTTGCAACTATCTTTGTTGGGACAGAGGGGCCATGGGCCGTCCTTCTATAGCTTTGATAGTCTTCCATATTTTATGAGGGTTACCTTTAGCTTGTTGAGTAGAAATATAATAGTTAGCTTTAGCAGAGCGAAGTTTTTCACACAGTTATTCCTGGCTGTTCTAAAGGCCTGCCAATCGAAGATTCTTTGGAATATCTAGCTTTAGCCCAGAGCTTATCTCGAGCTATAAGGGCTGCCTTGAGATCCAGTGAACCAGGGATTGGAATTGTTCCTACCCTTACTTTGATGAAAGAGGATGCTTATTTATTATTGTAGTAGGTTGTCATTAAGGATGCAAGCTGCCTTGTTGACATCTTTGTCTAGGTAAAGATCTTGCCATCTGATCATGCTCAGGTCAGATATGAAGTTTACTGCACTGAATTTGTGAAAGGATCTTTTTGTTATAAAGATGGGTTGCGGACGGGCCTTAATTTGAGATCTTATGCAAGCAACAATTCCATGGTCGCTCATGTCGTTGTGAAACACTGCCAAATGAGATATTTTGTGTGGATGGGTGGTTAGTACCACATCTAGAATGGAACTGCTGGCAGTATTTAGAGTGTTGTTCCTAGTAGGTTCACTGACTAATTGCCCAAGACCTAGCTCGTCACAAAGGGATTTGAGGCTGTGTGATTTAGGTGACAGCCAGTCCATATTTAGATTTCCTAGAAATATTGTTTCAGTTTTTGCATCTACGAACATGGATTTCAAAAGATTAAGGACTTCATCACCACCAGACGCGGGTCTATAGCCACCTAGGATAGTGATACATTCCGAGGAGGGAGATGAAGGCTCAAGAAACTAACTCAAATTCCTTGGCTAGAGATTTGCAACTAATATTGGTGACCAAGTACTTAGATTTGGCATAGATAACCACACCCGCCTCTAGATTCTCTATCTGCTCTAAATAAATTGTAGCCCTGCAGTGATATTTGTTGATCAGTGTTCGTCTTTTTTAACCACGACTCAGTAATTATGATAAGGTCTGGGTTAACGTGTGCAGCCCAGGCGTGCAGCTGTACAAGATTTTTAGGCAGGCTTAAAATGTTGACCATCATCATTTTGAGACCTGTGGCCTCAGCAAAATCGATAGGCGAGGTAAGTTGTGGGGGGCCAGGGTTGAGCTCCACATTTCCTGAGCAGAGAAGAAGCAGAAGTATAACTTTCTTTAAGGAGCTTATAAGAATGGAGACTGCTTTTTTATTTCTTTGTGGCAACCCATATCGTGCTGTGCAAGAGGCGGCGCCACTGTAAGGACAGTTGATTGTGATCAATGTAAGTGCTTAGGTAGACATAGGTGAGGACAGCAGCAAAGGGGTGTAGGCTAACCAGGGGGAATAGGCTAAAAGGGGAGAGGAGAATGACAGAGTGTTTGCACGGTAGACTGTTATAACATTAGGTATTGATAAGGTACATTGGAGAACTGAATTGCATTGAGGTACTGAATTACACTGTATTGCTGAAAACTCTGCACCTTAGGAGCAATAAAACACAATAAGGAGAGCCATGGTCCCAGATTGAGTGGTCTCGATTTGTATTAGTGCAATATTTTCTAGGCAAGAAATTTGCCCACCTAGGTACCCATTTAAAACCTAGATGAGAAAATACAGCAGAAGGGAACAAGGAGATCAGGAGCAGCTTAGTTAGTGGCCATCCAAACTTCAGACTCAAGTCCCTTGTAGCAGAACCGGGAAAGAAGTAGAATGATAATGCACTATATGCCCACCGAAAGAATACAGTGATTTATGTAGAAGACCAAGAATCCTCTAGTGGCAGGTCTGTATAACCTGCTAATGGAAAACTAGCCACAAAAAAGTAGTTAGACTTATCGGCACCAAGGCAGAGTGCTTGGATGGGGGGGCGCTGCAAGAAGAGCAGTCAGACAGAAGAGGTGTAAGCAATTTAAAACAGTAGTAGAAATTACAATCCAGCTAATACAGTAGAAAAACTCCTAATAACACAGTAGAAATGTGCTTAGTTCTATGGAAAGTCTAACAAAGTGCCAGGTGTCTATAGCAGGGGAAAACTCCTGCCAATCAGAGTGGATTTGCTGGAAGCACCCGTGTTCCGATTGGCTGCACTGTCCCATACCTTCCAAGGAGCTGCAGGCGGGTGTTCTGGTCTTGGTCGGTGGCTGGCTGGGAGCCGGCCGACCGTGGGTGAGCTGGAGCAGCCCTGTTCAGGGACAAGCAGCTTCCAAGGAGCTGCAGGCGGGTGTCCTGGTCTTGGTCGGTGGCTGGCTGGGAGCCGGCCGACCGTGGGTGAGCTGGAGCAGCCCTGTTCAGGGACAAGCAGCTTCCAAGGAGCTGCAGGCGGGTGTCCTGGTCTTGGTCGGTGGCTGGCTGGGAGCCGGCCGACCGTGGGTGAGCTGGAGCAGCCCTGTTCAGGGACAAGCAGCTTCCAAGGAGCTGCAGGTGGGTGTCCTGGTCTTGGTCGGTGGCTGGCTGGGAGCGGCCGACCGTGGGTGAGCTGGAGCAGCCCTGTTCAGGGACAAGCAGCTTCCAAGGAGCTGCAGGCGGGTGTCCTGGTCTTGGTCGGTGGCTGGCTGGGAGCCGGCCGACCGTGGGTGAGCTGGAGCAGCCCTGTTCAGGGACAAGCAGCTTCCAAGGAGCTGCAGGCGGGTGTCCTGGTCTTGGTCAGTGGCTGGCTGGGAGCCGGCCGACCGTGGGTGAGCTGGAGCAGCCCTGTTCAGGGACAAGCAGCTTCCAAGGAGCTGCAGGCGGAGCTGCAGGTGGATGTCCCGGTCTTGGTCAGTGGCTGGCTGGGAGCCGGCCGACCGTGGGTGAGCTGGAGCAGCCCTGTTCAGGGACAATCACCCCCTCAGTATTTCATTCAGTGAGTAGTGATGTAGTGAGATAGTTAACTCACTTAATCTCCTTCTCCAGACTCAACAGGTAGGCCATGGCTGCAGCTGAACCAACCAGTGCATTTTAAAAACTTTTCATTTAATCAGAAAATACATAGTTAAGCCATCAGTTGAAAGAAATAACAAACACTCACTATGGTATAGAGACACTACCATGATGATGCTGGTTCAGCCTTCAGTTGTGAGGGGACATTTCAAAACAGCTCTATGCACGCTGACATGATGGCCTGTTACGAGGATGTTTTTTTTGGCACCACGATTACCCGGGCACAGTCCGCTGTGCTACGTTGCAAAAATCACCAGCAAAAAAAACAAAAACACACAAAAAAAAACCAGCACAGAGGCAAACTTAATATGTGGAAAACATCCATAACACATTTAACTATGGGCAATTTTAAAAACAAATTTGCATACCACCACACTTGACCCTGCCTCTGTCATGTTAACTGGAAAATAAACAGAGGAGCTGGTTGCACAAAAGTGTGCTTTAATTTAAGCTAATATCACTAATTTCACATTGAACAGATGAATTTTCCAGCGAGGTACAGCTCAACAAAATATTAATAACATCTTCGGTGATGGGACATATCACTCCGCTTTCAAAGCCACCATCAGTGCCATGAAAAATTTCAGATGTATGACCATAGATGTCCATAATTAGTGATGTAAAACTGGATAAAGGCTGAAAAGGGCCACCTCCAGTTTTTTTTTTATTTCTTTTTTGGCATCTGCTAACATGTTTTTCCATGTTTTCCATATTTCATCCTCAGCTCTAATAACAGAGCTATTAACTGAGTTTACCCTTGAAGTAACCTCCTCCGATGCTTTTTTTTTCGTCAGAATTTTTCAGGTTTGGGCCAAGTTTGCCCAGAATCATCTCTTTTCTTAATAAAATCTCCTCAATAAGGGCTAATTTTTCCTCCTCAGAGAAATTAAGTTTCTGTGTTTTGGCAGCCATCTTGAATGACCATGACAGTCCACAAAGGTTAAGCCTTGCATCAAGTACAGTCTCTGTTGCTAGGTAAGGCAGGCTTGGGATTGGTCTAGCATAAGACTTTCATTTTTTATTATCGTGAAATGGTCTTAAACAAGGGTCTTACACTAGCCCTTCTTTCAGTACTTAAGCCTAGGCTTTGGACTTAAATTAAAGCCCACTTTTGTGCAACCAGCCCCATAACATATAAATTGCCTGCAAATTAACCAGAATAATCTAAAGGTCACTGCTGCCCCTGATGGCATTATAAGCATATCCATAGCACTGTAGTCTCTTTGCTACTTTGTGTCATTAAAATGTGGTTTCATAGGTGGTGTATGTTAAAGATCAGGCTTAGCCATACTGTTTATGAATTGCAATATAGTATTGTTAAAGGACTTAGAAACTCAGACTCATTTTTCCTTTTTTTCATAACTTTGATGATCATTTTCATGACACTCATCACCCCAACCCAAATTCAACCATGGACCCTCCTACTAATTTTCCCTGAGAGGAGAATTGCATTTAGCAATGATAATCCAATTCCAGTCAAGGAATGTAAAACTTAATTAATACATTAGGCAGTATAGCCTACTGGCTACAGCCCCAACTGAAGAACCTGGAAAATGCGTAGCCTCAAAACACTTGGATTTGTGAACCACAACCTCTCTCTGCATATTACATAACCCAGGGCCAGGGTATGTCACAAAACATGTACATGCTAATCAGAGGCACCTGGAACTTGGAACAAGCTCTCCAATAAGCAGGCTGTGCTGGCTCTCAGATCCTTCCACTATGAATGATGGGGGCCCCCTCAAATGCATAAGATGAGGCAAGTACTGGGCAAACTACTGCAGGAGGCCCCCATTTAAGATTTGCACCAGTCACTCTCCCTATCAGGAACACCAACTCTGGGACAGGGATCTTTCTAGCTTCACAGAAAGGACAGTGGATGCATGGAACAGCCTTCCTGAGGAGGTTGTGGGGTCTAAAACTGTGGGAAAATTCAAGAATACATGGGACAGACATAAGGCAATTCTTGTGGGGGGTAGGAAGAAATAGGCTGTTGGTTAACTAGGATCTGCGGCTTATCCTGTAGGTAGGGAAATGGGCAGACTAAGTGGGCCAAGCGGTCCTTATCTGCCTTCAAAGTCTATGTTTCTATGTTTCTACAGTAGTAGCCACAGACATTGCCAGCTATTTCCAGATATTTCGCTAAATTTCTGAAGAGTTTCTGTCTGCTGCCCCTACTGTAGAAATGGAGAAAGCATTAGATATATCTGGAAATATCACATAAATTTGGGGAAATAGCTGGCAGTGTCTGTGGCTGCTACTGTATTGCTTCCCACTTGGAATACCAGGGGGTGGGAGAAAAAGCAAAGGAAAAGGGCATGTTTTCAACACAGTCAGTCTGTCTGGAGCCCTCTGAAGCTTTCAGCTGTACTTAACACCTAATCAGGGAGGTGAGATTCACATTCAAGCAGACAAAGCAAAGGAAAAGGTCCTGTTTGCACCTTTAAAGTCAGTCTGGTTGGAGCCCCCTGAAGCTATCAGCTGTACTTAACACCTAACCAGGGAGGTGAGATTCCCATCACAGTTCAGCTCCCGCCTTACTCAAATTATTCAGCAGCCAAGTTCATAACAAAATAAACATGCAGCTCAGGCAGGTTTTTATTTATTTATTGAAATGTTTGACCAGGAGGGCACACTGAATAACAAATTGCTCATCTCACAGTGCAACCTAGGGGTTGGGGGAACATGAGGATAGTTTACAGAGATTGATACAGTAGCACAAAGTTGGGTAAAGGAGGGAGAGAAGATAATAGTTAGGGAGGATGGGAGGGGGAAATGGAAGGGAGGGTAGTGGAGAAGAGGAGTAGAGGCAATGGGGAATAGTTTTGAGGGATGTGAGCTGTAGGTTGAAATAAACTGAAACAGAATTAGGGAGGAGGTTAAGATGGATTAAAGCAAGAGCAATAGAGGAGAGGTTGTTGTGTAGGAAAGATCCAAGGGAGTAGTAGAAGGAGGAGTGATGTATTTGAGGGGGAAAGAAGTTCCAGACTTTAGGTAAGTGATAGGAAAAGTGTGGAGTGGTGAGGGACTGCCAAAATACGAGTGTCAGTAGATCTGAGGGAATAGGGGAAGGGGTTGAGAGAGAAGAGGTGAGGCAAGGAGAGAATTCACCCAGCCAATATTTAGAGGTGAGTTTGATTCAATGGGAGAGGTGTCCATTAGCAAGCGGTGGAAAGGACAGGGCATGGTAAAGATCACAATGATGAGTACGAGAGGAAGCATCAAGAGCAAAGTGGCAAAAGGAGTTAAAGAGAGTGTCCAATCTGGCCAGGGAGGACCTGGAAGTGACACTGTAGACTACGTCGAAGTAGTCAAAATTGGGGAGCATCATCTTCTGGACAAGTTCGTGTCTGGCCGAAGTAGGGATGCAACTATGGTTCCTCTATAAGGCACCAAGCTTGGGTCTCAGTTTTTTCAGGATGATGTCAACATGTCCAGAAAATTTAAGGTGTTGGTCCAACCAAACCCCAAGGTATCTGAATGAGGTGGCATCCTTTATGAATGTCCTATCCAGGGTGTGGAAAAAGGGCAGGTCTTGGAGCCTAAAGAGTTTCTGCCTAGCGCCAAAGGTCATGGAAACTGTCTTCTTGGCATTTAGGAAGAGCTGATGTGAGGCAAACCAGCATTGCATCTGGTAGAAGTCATGCAGCAGAATAGTTGCAACTTCAGCTGTGCATTTGCCAGAGGTATACAAGACAGTATCATCGGCATACATGTGTTTAGAGGAGGAGGGGGGGCAGACTGATGGCAGGTCATTTAAAAATATGGAGAAGAGAATGGGACCAAGCACTGAGCCCTGAGGGGCTCCTGTGATGACAGGGAGAGGAGATAGAGTCCTGGACCTTGACAGATTGGGTTCTGCCTGTGAGGTAGGACCTAAACCAGGTTGAGGAGGCTGTAGACAGGCCAGCTGTCATGAGTGAGTCAAGGAGGAGTACATGGGAGACAGTGTCAAAGGCCTTGGTGAGGTCAACAAAGATGGCTGAGGTGATGAGGCTATTGTCCATCCAAGTAAGGGTGGAGTCAGTGAGCCTGAGTAGGGAGGTGGTGGTGGAGTGATTGTTCCAAAAGCCAGATTGGAACAGGTGAAGAAGGAGGAGTCAGTAAGAAAGGAGGTGAGTTGGGAGAGGACCAAGTGTTCCTGGAGCTTAGCGAAAGTGGGGAGGAGAGAGATAGGGTAAAAGTTACTAGGAGAAATAGTGTCACCAGTCTTAGGAAGGAGGAGGACCACAGCCTGTTTCCAGGGTGAGGAGATGGTTGAGGATGAGGAGGAGAGGTTGAGGATTAAGGAGACAAGAAAGACTATAATGGGCTGAGAGGTATAGGAGCTTAGGGTCAATGTCATCAGGTGAGGAGCCTTTTGAAGGGTTAAGTGAGAGCAGGGATTTAGTGTTTCATCAGAGGAGACTGCTGAGAAGGAGAAGGGGAGATAGCAGGTGGAGGATGAGTGCTTGAGGAGGGGGATGTGGGAGTGGGAGGAAAGAGGGGAGGAACTTTAGAAGGGCTGAGGGACAAGAAGAATAGTAGGAGTTGAATTTATTTGCCACTAGGCAGAGGTCAGAAACAAGGGAGTTGTTTATATTTAGCACATGGGTAATGGATGGGATGGGGGGAGAAGAGAGCTTGAACCACTTTCAAGAATTTGGAGGGGGAGCTGATATTAATTAGGAAAGCAGATCTAAAATACTCAGACATGGCTAATCTGGTTACTTTTGTGCAAGTATTTCTTAGCATATGGTAATTTGCATAATCACGGGGGAGCTGGGATGCCTTATGCTTCTTCCAGGCTTTATCACATGCCCTGAGGCAGGCCAGCAGTTCAAGGGTGATCCAGGGAAGGTGGTTGCAGTGAACTCTTGTTCATTTGAAAGGGGCAAATGTATTCCAGGATGTGAGGAATTTTTCTTTAAAGGAGATGAGAGCATGGTCAACAGAGTGGGCAAAAGTAAGAGGGGCCCAATTGGAGTGGGCAAGATCATGCAGGAGGAGGTCAAGGTCTAAGGAGCTGTAGGAGTGAAGTTGCAAGATTGTTTGTTGGGATTTGGGCCTATGGATCTTTCTTACTAGAAATATAGGGTGGTGGTCACTGAGGGCATCTGGAAGGCACCTGATTTAATTACTCTGTGGGGGTGGGAGATGAGTGCCCAATCTAATAGGGAATGCTTTTGTGTTTTATGATTTATGTGAGTGGGTTCCTGGATGAGTTGGGTGAGATTTTGAGCAGTTAGGTTGTTGGTGAGTTTTGGATGGAGAGAGAGAGAGAGACAGAGAAACAGAGAGACAGCCAGTTTAAGTTAAAGTTGCCCAGTAAATATAACTCACCTGTGTGAGAGAGGGAGGCTATGGATGAAACAAGTTCAGATGCAACAGTGGGCTGTAAACCAGGGCAGCAGTAGATTACTGCTATGAAGATCGGGATGAGGAAGGGCAGGGCTATTCTGATGGCAAGAGCTTCATAGGTAGCAGGGAGGGAGGCTGAGAAAATAGTGGAATATTTTAATGAGGACAGACATATATAGCTACACTACCACCTCTGCTGGCCCAATCCTGTCTGGAAATGGAGTAGCTGGGGATGGAGATTGAGTGGTCAGGGATCTTGTCGGTAAGCCAATATTTGGTTATAATTAGAATATCTGGTTTGAGTGAGACAGCCATTGTTAGCAGGGGGTCAATTTTAGGTATCAGGCTGCAGATGTTCAGATGTATAATTTTCAGACCATTAGGGAGGGCAGAAGGGGCTTGGGTGTTTGAAACATGGGAGGAGGGGGAGGCTGTGGAATTAGGGGCAACTGGGCCAGGATTAGGATAAATGTTACCAGATGCGAGCAGGAGGAGGGCAATAATGAGGAGGTGCAGCTTAGGGCATTTGTGACTGGTATAGGATTTAGGAGATTTTAGGGGGCAGTGTGTGCTAGGTGAGTAGGTGATTGGTAGGCAAAGAAAAGCAAAGTAGCTAGAAACAGAGAGAACAGGAGCCGGTGGGAGATGAGGTAAGTGAGTCTGGAGTTCTAGAGGGGGGTCGGGTTATAGCAAGGATGGGAGTAAAGGATGAGAGGGATGGGGGAAGGGCGTAGCCTGATTTTTAGGCTGGCTGTGATGAAATGCAGAAGGGGATATGGTGAGGATAAAGATCAGAAGGGGTGGAATAGAGGAGGTGGGAGTTAGCATTTTGTGAAGGAGGTGAGGGATCATGGTTGGAGGGAGCGCAATAGTAGGAGAGCAGGTAATTAGACTAAATTCCAATTTTATTAATAGAAAAATTCTGAGGTACAGGGCCTGAAAAAGTATAGAGGTACAGGGGTTGAAAAAGTTCTAGAGGAGCAGAGCATTTGTCAGCAGAGTAACGATTTGCCTGACTGCACTGCAGTGGTATTGAATCTATACTGAAGGACGAGTAACAGAGAAAGAAAAAAGTATTAGACCAACAGTGTGGTAAACATAAAGTTACAATTGGTCTAGCTGCACAGCAGGAAGGAGCCCAGAGCGTAGTTTAGTGGACTTTAAGACTGCCAGGGATGGGCGAGGGTGGTTGGGAGAAAATTTGATCTCAGAGGTTGAGCTAGGTGGTAGATTAGCTTCTCAAAGCTCACCAAGGGCTGGCTTCACAAGTGCACTGAAGATGAGAGCTTGCTGAAGGCTTAGACAGTCAGAGTCCTGGGGCTAGAAAGATTAGACAATCAGCATGAAGATAGCCAAGGCAGCAGTCAATCAGGAGGTAGCATCAAAAAATCTTGAATCTCCGGCACTTCCTAGGAGAGGACTGTACCTTGTAGCTCAGCTGGCTGAGGAGAGTGAAATGGGCAGCAGTGGAGAGTGAGCGCCACACCAGAGGGGCTCCCGGTCAGGGGGCTTGATCTGTTGAGAGAGGAATAGAGAGCAGAAGTTACAAGGAGCAGCCAAAATTGAGGGGCAGGGTGATGACAGAGCAGTAGACAGGAAAATAGCAGGGGGCCAGTGAGGCAGCTGAAGAAGAGAAAAGAATTAACTTAAATTGGGGGATGGGAGAGACAGCGGGGAACAATAGAAAGCAGGGGGCAGGGCGGTTCAGCGCCAAGCTCTGAGGGGGGTTTCAGCAGAAAATCAGGATGTAGGGAGGGTAAACATCAAGCTGGGGGGGTAGCTGGGAGGAGGAAAGAACAGGTAGTGATTAGACTAACAAGACAACAATTAGGTACACTCTAGGTAGAAAACTGTACAAATCACAATTAAATCCTAAGCAAAGTAGCAGTTAAAAAATAAATAACAGCAAACGCAGCTGAAGCAGAAAGTGGATTTGCAATATGATTGCAGTTACAGTTTAGACAAATTAAGCCACAAAATGTATGTAGGTAGTGAATCAGGAGAACAGTTAAAATTTGACCTCAGAGGTTGAGCTAGGAGGTAGATTGGCTTCTCAAAGCTCGCTGATGACCAGCTTCACAAGTGCACTGAGGACAGAAGCTTGCTGAAGGCCTAGACAGTCAGAGTCCTGGGCTAGAAAGATTAGCCAATCAGCATGAGGGTAACCAAGGCAGCAGCCAATCAGGAGGTAGTGCCAAAAGATCTTGAATCTCCGGCGCTTCCTAGGAGGGGACCGTACCTTGTAGCTCAGCTGGCTGAGGAGAGTGAAGTGGGTGGCAGCAGAGAGCAATCACTGCACTGGAGGAGCTCCCAGTCAGGGGGCTCAATCCTGTAGCTCAGCAGGCCTAGGAGAGTGAAGTAGGTGGCGGTGGAGAGTGATTGCCACACCAGAGTGGCTCCTGGTCAGGGGGCTCGATCTGTAGAAACAGGTATGTAGTAAATATATTTTGGGGATTGCTGTGGGTCCCCTGGCAGGTGGTGGCCCTAGGCTAGTACCTATGCTGCCCATGACTTAATCTGGCTCTGAATAGAGAAAAAGGCATTCAGCATAAACATCTTCTATAAGGACCAAGAGGAGACCTCTAAAGCAATCTTAAAAAACAAAAAAACAAACTGCCTTTATCAAAAGGGCTTGCATCTGCAACATATTTCAAACTATTCCAGCTGCGGTGCAGACAATGCATCCATGAATCATGGCAAACACTATTCTGTATTCAAAAACCTGAAAACAGAAGTGCCCCACATTATTTCAACCATTGTTTATGCCATGTTCTACACAACTATGCTAGTCACTCAGGCAAGGCCCTTGGCAAATTTGACATTGAAACCATTGTGCAGAAAATATACAGTGAATTCCTTGTATCAGCAAAGAATGTGCACCAACTAAAGGAAATGTCCACCTTTGCAGACCAGGGGCCAGATTCACAAAAAATCACAAAGCACAGTGCAGAAGTTTGTGCTACGCTTTGCAATTGCGCAGGTTCCAAAAGTTGCCACGCTATCTGACTGAGAATAGGGCCAGTACAAAGCAGCACTAACCCCCTTACTGCTACTACTATCCCCACTAGCGCCACCTAGAAATGCATCTCAGAGAATGGTCCCACAATGAATAGTGCAGGTGTGCTATTTGGAATTCACAAAGGCAGCCATGTAAGTGAATCCATTGGGTATGCAAAGTGCTAGGTGGCTATTTGCATACTAATAAAGGGCCCATTTACATGGGTCACAATGGAGGTTAGCACCCCATCAGCCAATTGTCGGCCCAAGTAAAAAAAAAAAATCCCTGATGCAGCCCACCCCTGGAATCACTCATCTCCAGCCCAGTATAAACATAGATCATCCCTGCTGGTCCAATTGTCTCCTCCTTGCTGATCAGTGAATGTTGCCCAATATCAAAAAATGTAAGAGTTCCCTGGCATCCAGTGGTCCCCCCAACTGAAGCCCTACCCAACATAGAAATATGATTCCCTGGTGGCTAGTGGTCCCTCCCCCAGCCGATCACTCGCCTGATATACACAAAAAAGATTCCCCTGGTGGCAAGCAGTCCCTCCCTCCACCCGCACACATGCCTGAGCAGTGTTGGAATAATCTGTAGTGGCTAGCAGCCCCTCCCCCACCTGCACACATGCCCCACTAGTGTAAAACTAATTGGTGGTGGTTCACAGTCCCTCCCCCACCTGATGCCCAGCCCACAGAATAGCAGACAAATGTAACCGTTGTCTAGTGGTCCCCACTGCTGGTGTAAAGATCTTCTTCTCCCACCAAACACAGAGCCCCAGCACTGTTAAATTAAAGTGCTCTGTGGCCCTCTCCTCCCCATGCCGGTCCCACATTGTTGGCACTGGCCCCCTTCCCTCCCATGGCACCAGCATCCGCCCCCTTGGTCACACATACCTCCAAGTCTGTGACACGATCACGGAACAGTGAGTAGAGCAGCCATCACTTATCAGTCACCTGCAGCCTGACTGATGCTGGGAATGCACTGCTTATTTATACAACAAGATGCATCACACTTGCCCTATAAATAAGCAGCATGATCCCAGCATCAGTTGGATGGTGGGTGGCCAAGGTGGAGTGTGGTGGGCTGTGCTGCTCACTGTTCCATGACTGTAGCACTGACTTGGAGGTATGGGTGACCAGTGGGGAATGTGTCACTGCCACGGGAGGCAGGTGGGCCACTGCCACCAATGTGGGACCAGCTGGGGGGGAAGAGGGCCACAGAGCACATTAATGTAACAGTGTCAGGACTCTGCATTTGGGGGTAAGGAAGATCTTTACACCGGCAGTGAGTGCCGTTGGTGAGGATGTCACACCAGGAGTAGGGGGAGGCACCTCCAGATAATGAGGACATTTGTCTGGTGTTCTGTGAGATGGGCATCAGGTGGGGGGAGCAACCACTAGACACCAGGGTGTCTTTCACAGTGTCAGGATGAACATTGGTTGGGGGGAACCCTAGTCACCATGTGCTTGTTGCAGTATTCATGGGTTGGGCGTCATGTGGGGGGAGAGACCGCTAGCCACCACCAATTAGTTTTCCAACAGTTGGGTGGTGGGAGGGACCACTAACCACCAGAGAATCATATTTCTATGTCAGGCAGGGCTTCAGTGGGGAGTGAGGACCACTGGACGCCAGGGAACTCTTACATTTTTTGATATTGGGCAGCAATTGGTGGGAGGAAACCACCAGACCACTAAAGAGTATCTATGTTTATAACGGGCAGGCAATTGGTAAGGGGGTGGAGCACTGGACACCAAGGAATAGTGATTTCAATGTAGGGAGAGGGATCAGGTGAGGGGAGGGACCACTAGACCACAGGTACATATTTTTTTGCTCAAGGGGATAGTGATCATCAATAGGGGAAGGGAGGTACCACTATACCAGCAGGAAGATGCTTGTATTCATCTACCAGATGGCGATCAGTGATCTGGAAAGTGGAGGGACTACTGGACTACCAGGGACATCTTTTGTATTAGTACTGGAACAGTGATCGATGGGGGATACTAGACCTCTAAGGGATTTTCTGCAATATATATTGGGCTGTTGATCAGCCAGGTGGAGGGACACTAGACCACCAAGGAATTTCTATAATATGTATCAGGCTGGTGATTGGCCAGTGGAAGGGAAACTAGCCCACAAGGGACTTTCTATAATAGATATTGGGCCAGCGATTTGTGAGAAGGAGAGACACTAGACCACCAGAGAGCAGTCTTTTTTTGTTTAGGGCTGGCAATTGGCAATGGCAGGGCACTGCAGTACCTCCTCAAGCCACTAGTGTTGCATGGGATACTGCTAGGTCTCTGTCGGCTGTATTTTCTCTGTGCAAGGGTACCACTCAAGAGGCCCTTGCATGGGGCAAATGCTTTATGAATCAGGCAGCACCAATATGCAGTTCTCCTCCCCCTCATTGCATTGAGGCCCCCTCAAAGCTATGCCCCAGTGCAAATCGGGCTTTTATGAATATCAGTTTAGCACAAATCAAATTGGGTTTGTGCAGGAGCAAAGTTTTGTGACTCTGGCCCCAGGATTGGAAGAGATTTTATAGCATGTAATTACCAGGTGGCTCTCATTCCTTACTGCTGTAGCTTGGATGGTAGAGTGTTGGCCCACAATAAAAAGTTACTTTGCAAGCCAAGGGCCAGATGAGTGTCATCCCTGCATTTCAAAGTTTGAGGAGCAGATGATGATAGATACAGTGACCTATCAGAGGCAGAGTACTACCTTAATTTTATGCATTAATATGTTTAAAAGTTTTCCACATATCCATTGCCCAACTTGAAATCAATTTGTTTACTGCTTTAGAGGTATATACTGTCATGCATAATTTATTCACTGAAATTAAAACAAGGCTTGAGGGCATGTTTTTCTGGGTTTAAAGTCAATTCCATTGTTAAAAGGTTTTCCTCCAATGTTAGAGTTACTAAAGAAGTAAGTGGCTATTACGTTCCAGCTATTGCAGACTCTAAGAAATGGTTCGATTTGGACAGCAGCCCTTTAAATTTGATAAATATATTCTCTCTGTAAAAAGCAATGTCTTGGGAAGAATGTGGAGGTACTGAAGTAACAGAATGGCTGGGGTATGGATGCACTGTACACAGATTTTTCAACACTGTATGCAGCATTGCCATCACTGATTGAACTAAAGGAAGAATATGTTTGTGAGACACAGGTGGCATTTTTCAACAAAGCTCTACAAGATTATGCAGATTGCACCGAATCCCTGCTAGCAACAATTTTGTTGAGCATGTTTTTTCAATGGTGGGGAATGCATGGACCAATGAAAGAATCTGAATCTTAGTACCCTTAGTAAAAGTGGAGCTGCAAGTAAAATTACATTTTACTTGTTTGCAATTTCACTCTTTCATAAAATCAAGCATTAAGCTCCTTGTAGCAGCAAAATCCAATAAAGAATTCAGCTTTAAATATAAAAAATGCCAGCCACCTTTGTCCAGTTGAGGAGAAAGAGTGCATATACGCATTTAGTTATTCATTGGTGACCTGGCATGACTCACGAAGAGAACTTGTTATTGTGATAAAAGGTTTTTTTTTTTTTTGTATTAACATTTTTTTTACCTTGCATGTACATTTTGTTTAGATGATATTGCACAGTGGTCTGTTCCATGAGTATTTTTATTGTATTTAATTAAAGATGTTTTACCCTGCATATGTGTGTATATATATATATATATATATATATATATATATATATATTCTTTGCAAAAACTTTGTTAATGCACTAGTTAGGTTTGAAATGACAAAAGTAGGGAAATGTGGCATTAGGGTTTCCAACCCTAACATCCCACCCCCTCCCACTGGCAGCAACAGGAAAAACTTACTTTTTCACCTCTCCTGTGTTTTTCCTAATCAGGCATGGGTGTACGTTGGGGTTGTCAGCCCTAACGCTCACCCCATTCCACCATGAAAGAAACTGAGATGTGGATAGTATAAGAGAATGAGGTGAGCATTAGAATTGACAACCCCATGGCACACCCCATGCCTGATTAGCGAAGACACAGGAGAGTTGAAAGAGTAATGTTTTTTCCTGTTACTGTCTGGTGGGTGGGGGTGGGGTGTTAGGGTTGGAAACCCTAATACCACATTTTCTTACTTTTGTCATTTCAAACCTAACTAGTGCATTAATGAAGTTTTTGCGACAAATGTCCTTACTTTTTGAGACTTCTTTATTTAAAATATGGTAACTGGGAAAGGCATACTGAGCCGAAGCTCATTTTCTGGTGTGACCCAGGGAAAGTGGATACAAATAAAAAGCACAACAAAGGGTTACAAAGATATAAAATATAGTATTAAACAACATACAAAAATATTACACTTTTTAAAATTAGGTTACAAAGTCATTTTTTTGCAAGTGAAAAAGAACAATCGCTTTGATACAGCATAAAATGAGATAACATTTTTAATTTATGATGGGAGACAAAGGGAAGGACAGAGGTTATGGTAGTGAATTATGTCTGTGTATAGCAGCAGGCTGTAACTGGGAATGGTCTGAGCAGGCTCTTAAGTGCAGGAAAGGAGGGGGTGAGGCAGGTTTGTGGGAGGATGTTATTCCAGAGGAAAGGGAGTCTGAAGGAGAAAGCAAGTTTACCCATGGAGGTCCTAGCACATGAGAGGATAAAAGAGTGGAGGTAATTTGTCACGAGGTGTAGGGGATGGCTGGCGCTATAAGGGAGGAACAGTAGTAAGTAAGTGTGCCAAACCAGTATTTAGAGATGAACATAGTACAGTGGGATAGGCATCTTCGTGAGAGTGAAGTGAGATATATGGAGGAGTAGAGGTCACAACAGTGAGTCAGAGGGAGTAAATTTGAGGGGAAACAATGGAAAGCATTGAAGAGGATGTCATGTTTTGTGAGGGAGGTGGCCAGGGCTGAGCCATAGATGAGATCAATATAATCGAAGACTGGCAGGATAATTTAACAAGGAGATCCTGTCAGACTGGGGGAGGAGAGGCTACCCTTGTGGTGGTAAAGAAGCCCCAATTTGGGGTATAGCTTACAGTGAAGATCCTTAAAATGGGAGAAGAAGAAGATCACGTGATGCATCTGTGAGACGAGCAGCTCCTAGACCGAGCTCTCGCTCCAACTCTCATCTACAGCTTAAAAACAGTTACTCAGTCTTAGTTATTCACCTACCTACCAGAGGACTGTGTTCTTAAAAGCTACAGGTGCGATCGGCAGGCAGTTCGGACGGCTGGCATTAAGAAAAGAAAACCTAAGCATCTGCTCCTGGAATCCGGGCCTACCATTATAATGGAGGTTGAAATGCACCAGGCTTTACCAAGGCACATGCCCCCACAGACCCCTGAGAAAAGGCTGTCGGGGATTTCCTCAAAATCCACTACCCCTGCAGTAACTCAACAAACGCTGACTCCACTCTCTGAGCAAAAGTTTATGGAAGAACTACAGCCATTTAAGGAGGCATTACAAGAGATCACTGGGGAAATCAGATCACTCAGAGGGGAACTTTTGGGCACAAACCGGGCCATCTCAGACGTCTCAGCCCATACTACCTCCCTGGAAAGTTGGAAAGACGGAATGGAACCCGAAGTAATTGACATGAGGCAGTGGCTACATAAAATAGAAGCTAAATTAGAAGATCAGGAAGGCGGAAGCTGCAGGAATAATATTATAATCTATGGCCTTCTAGAGGATGCTGAGGGTCTTACACCTATTACGTTCCTGCAAAAGATGCTCGCAAAAATTACTGGGCCTTCTCCCAACGATACTACCTACATAATAGAAAGGGCTCACTGTTCGTTGAGCCCCAAACCAACAGCTGGGAAGCCCCCAAGGCCAATGATTATGAAATTCCTTAATTTCTTGGATAAAACACATATTCTTGAGCATGTCAAGAGCCTTCAGCAAGTACTATGGGAGGACCATCCCTTGAGATTTGCGCAGGACCTACCAGCTACAGTGAGACAGAGGAGATCGGAGTACCATCCCCTAGTTTCAAAACTAATCACAGCAGGGATTAAGTATAGGGCACAGTATCCGTCTCGCCTGTCTGTGTTGCACGTGGGGAAATGGCACTGTTATGACACCGCACAACAAGCAAACCCAGCCCTACATTCTCTGCTTTCTGACTTATTTTCCACCCGCTGAGATTACTGGAAGAGGATTTCCTTGGGAAAATTTTTTCTTACTCCATTCATCTGAAAAGGAGGAGGGTTCTTCTGGGTGATTGGGAGCATTTTCGGCAAATATCCACAAGAGAGCTACAAAGACCGTGACTTCGAGGAGGAGAAGCTGCGGGTATTCCCTGGACTTCCCATAACCAGGGCCCCTGGTGTTCTGCGGCAGAATTTTCTAATTTCTGCGGCAGGGCTCCTTGACTTCTGCGGCAGCATTTTCTGATTTCTTCGGCATGATTTATTCATTTCTCTGGCAGAATGCAGTCCTGTCATTGGCTAAATATGATGTGATGTCATCGATGACATCATATGCTGAGCATAGAGGAGGGGCTTTAGGATAAACGAGGTGGGAAAGAAAGCCTGACACTATGGAAAAACAGTATATTTATATGAAAATTCACTAAAAACAATGAATTCTGCAGCACTATATATATTCTGCGGCATGGTGCAAATTCTGCGGCAAATTCCGCAACTGCAGAATCGCAGAATTCCAGGGGCCTTGCCCATAACTTAATCTGTAGCAAGTTTGGCGATGGATAACCTGAATTGTATCAACATTTATTAGGAGGGACTTTTGAGTAGGTGACAAATAAGCTGGTAAGCCTGCCACTGAAGAAAACCAGCCCTTTTGGAGTTGTGCCTTTCCGTCTGTGGCCTCTGCTTTTTCTTTCCATGCAGGAGTGCTGTGCAACGGCTTTGCTTTACTCAGTCAGACCACAGGAGGACAGAAGATTCTCTACTGGTGGACATGGCCTTGTGTTACTTTTTTGCATCAAGTAATGCAATCCTTACATTTATTTTATAAATTAAATGGGCCTGTTTAAAGGGGAATCCCCCCTTTTTTTCCCTCCTTTCCTTATTTTCTTTCAGGCACAATCAGGAGCTTACATGTACAAGTTCAGATTGACTGCTCAGACTATTTGGCTGAAAAATAAGTCGGAAGGGAGCGTGTTCTCAGGTGTTCTCATTTTTTTCTTCTTCCTTTTTTCCCCCTTTTTTTCCCTCCTATGCCAAACTTGTGAGTTTTTGGGCTCAATATGTCAACCATAGTACTACTCAGTTAAAATAATCTTTTACTAGGCTAGTTGCATTATCTTTGTTGGGGGCTGGGGTGGGAGACAAGGTCTGTGGATCACTCTGCAGTCTAACCAGTGCACCATGTTCTGGCACAGGGTGGGGGGGGAGTACCATAACAGGTGAAATTGCCTGGTCCCAGTGGGTTGTAATAATTATGCTTCTGGGATTGCCAAACACTTGGGCCCATGTACTCATGCAATCCACTAAGGACAGTGACTACCTTGTTATGGGAAGGGAGGAAATGGTTAAGGGGAGTGGGAGATTTGGTCAGTTGGGGTTTTTATTAGTATTTTGTATTTCTTTTATGTTAAAAAAAAATTTCTGTGTCTTTAATAAATATATTTGTACCACATGGTGGGAAGGGGGGTTGGGTAGGGAGGACTATAATTACCTGGGTACTAGACTTTACATTATGGAAGGGGAATGGGGAAGGGGATATACACCATTCACCACTGGATGCTGATACTAAAGACTATGGGGGAACTGGAACTTAATTGTACGGGGTTGATTTTCTCTTGAAGAGCTCTATGGCACATAGTAATTGGTCATGGTAGCATCCTTAAAGTTCTGTTCATGGAATGTCAAAGGTGCACAATCCCACACTAAAAGAGCCCAGATCCTTTTGCAACTCCACAAGCTCAATGTTGATGTGGCTTTTCTCCAAGAGACACATCTACCCACAACACAGATCTTTAGTCTAAGACGAACATGGGTGGGTGTGGTGCTGGGTGCGGGTCTGGACACGAGCAAATGTGGTGTTGCTGTGCTGGTAGCACGACAGATACCTTTTAAATTGTTACAATCAGTAGTTAATCCCCAGGGAAGATACATTTTGCTTAGAGTTATTTTGGTCCACACGGAGCTTATATTGGGCTCTGTTTATGGTCCGGTAGGGGATGACCCTCAAATCTTTACTAATCTTATACCAGTCTGGGTCCCTGGTCTACCCTTCCAATACTAATTGGTGGGGACTGGAACCTAGTCCTTTGTAACAAACTGGATAGATCCAACTCGAGACACTCCTCCCTCAACCCTGCACAATTGATGCTGAGGGAAATGATGGACTCCCTGGGCCTAGTGGACCCTCTTTCTTTCAACGAAAGACTACTCATTTCACTCCCTGCCTCATAACACACTATCAAGAATTGACTACTTTTTGTTGGGGATTGAGCACCTACCAAGGGTTCAAACCTGTGATTACCTAGCTAAAGTGATATCAGACCATCACCCAACTCTTTTACAATGGTCAGTACCTACCTTGATGGATCATGATAAAGTTTGGAGGTTCAATTCCCAATTACTAAAATCTGAATACCTAATAGAGCAGCTTAATAGTTTTATAGAGAATTTCTACGAATACAATGCCTCTACTGTGCCAAAACTGGACATATTATGGGAGGCATTGAAGTGTTCACTGAGAGGAGGGGTTATCCATTTAGCCTCAATAAGGAAAAAGAAAATCTCCCAAGAATCCTCCCAACTATTACAACAAATTAAAGTGTTAGAACAATCCCTCACTGCTTATTCCAACCCAGTAGAATTTGAGAAACTAGAGAGTCTCTGCTTCCAATATAATACCCTTCCTAGTGACAGAGCTGAGCATCTCCTTTTACATTCTAAAACCACCTACTTTGACCAAGAAGACAAAGCTGGGAAACTGCTTGCAATGAGTCTCAGGGCACAGGTGGTGGACAGAATTGTCTTAAACATACGAGACGCCTTGGGTACCCTTCATACATCTCCCAGGAACATTGTTTCCTGCTTCAAAACCTACCACCAATCTCTTTACTCATGTTCTCTCATACCTTTTAAAAATATGGAGTTAGATCAATTTCTCCAAGGTATAGAGCTACCAAGACTGTCTCAGCACCAAATCTCTATTTTGCAAGCTCCCCTGACATTAACTGAAGTTTACAAAGCCACTGATACACTCCCATTAGACAAAGCTCCAGGCCCTGATGGCTACACACCCAATTTCTACAAATCATTTAAAACCCAATTAGGTACTAAACTCCTTGACTTCTGTAATTATATCTACAAGCATGGCCTTTCAGATCACAGTTGTACCTCCGCCACTATTGTGGTACTCCCAAAGCCAGACAAGGACCCTACAATGCTGCCAAATTACTGTCCAATATCCCTTATAAATGTTGATTTGAAGATTCTAGCAAAAGTTCTAGCCAACTGACTGGCTCAAGTATGGCAGACTCTGTTAAGTCCCGAACAAGTGGGATTTGTGGGCGGACGCTTAAAGGTGGACCACCTACGTAAATTTTCCTATCTTATTTCTGCATCCAGGGATTCGAATATTCCATCAGCCTTGGTGTCATTGGACGCAGAAAAAGCCTTTGATCGAGTGTCATGAGACTATCTATTTAATCTACTTCTGAAATATCATATCCCAGTACAATTTATACCGTGGATAAAAGTTCTTTATTCCCATCCGTCAGCCCACATTTTCTGTAATGGAGTTCTTTGCCCTCATTCACATTACAACAGGGCACCCGACAGGGATGCCCCCTTTTCCCTTATTTGTTTAACCTAGTTTTAGAACCTCTAATCAGGAAAATAAATACATCAACCTTAGTCACTGGTATCCCAATCAATCACCTCCAATACAAATTATTAGCGTATGCAGATGATATTTTACTTCATATTATCCACCAGTCTAAATCTATACTGGCCACATTGGATATTATCCAGGAATTTGGGCGCTTATCTAACTACAAATTGAATTTGTCCAAGACAGAGGTCATGCCACTAAATAGTCTAACTTTAAAATCTGACATTCAATATCTTGGACTCTCCTGGGTAAAGGATAAAATGAGGTATCTGGGCATATATCTATGTCAATCTAATTCCAAAAATGAAGCAATACAATTTAGACTAGCTAATAACACAAATTAAAACTGACCTGAACCGTTGGGCATTACTCCTTATTTCCCTGTGGGGATGAATTAATACTATTAAAATGAATGCTTTGCCCCATTTGTTGTATCCTCTTCAGTTGTGTCATCAATACCTCCCTAAGGCCTGGTTCAGTCACGTTCATGGCATTATATCCAAATTTATTTGGACGTATAAAACCCCTCGTAGAGTGCTGTTTAAACTACAGAGATCAAAAGAACAAGGAGGCCTACAAGTCACCAACATTTATCTTTACTATCTCTCCATTAACTGTTCAGTTGTCTCACAATGGTTGAATCCTGCCCCAAACTCCGGCTCAGAACTTTATGCTCCACTGTGGCTACAAATAGAGAAGTCACTCTGTGTCACACCTGGTATAGATATCAGGACATTACCATATCTTCCTCTTAACAAGGTTCCAGGACCGCTTAAAACCACTCCCATTATAAGGACCCTTCGTACTCACAAGCAACTTAACAATACTATAAGATGCTCCATGGAAAAGGATTCCTCGCAACTCATTTTGGGTAACCCCAACTTTAAAATTGGAGGGAGAGTTATTAATAACTTGTTTTGGCTGGGTGGAATGGGGAAAAAAGTTATAGATATAACAGAGAATCATAGGTTGTTAACATTCCCAGAGATAATGGCAAATACAACTTGCCTATTTCCTTCCGTTTTAAATATCTTCAAATTTCCCAGGTCCTAATATGGCATTTTGGTATTGACCCATGGGACCATCATATGGTTGGCCCCATCCTTATCTTTATTGTTTATCTTCTTTTTTTATATTATGTTCGTTTGATTTTGTGACGGGATTTCTTTGTGTGAGGAGGGACCCCATCTCTGTTTATTATTTCAGTTTATCATTTATCTTTATTCTATTTTATTTTATTTTTATTGTTTATTTATGGTGTTGCTTTAGGTTTTGTTTATTCCGGAAAGTAGGTTCTATTTGAGAAATTCTGGATTAAGTTAGGTTATTTGGGTTTGGAATTCTGTTTTTCGGTTGTTTAATTTGGTGGGTTAATTGTTATCTTAATTTGGGGTTGTGATTTTTAGTTTTGGTGAGAGTAAGAGGTCATTATCTTGCTCCATGTTGAAGGACGGGGATATTTATCATTATCCTACCCTCCCCCAGGTCATGCGCTATTCATCCTCCACTCTTCATGCCCTTAGCCCCTTTTCCCCCCTCCTTTAGTTTTCTCAGTCTACCAACATTGTCGGGCTTTGGGAATTGCCCGTAGGAGGAGGGGGAGGGGTGGGGGGCAAGAACAGTGGAGGATGGATGAGCGAAGCACTCGCATCGGGATTGTTAAGCCCAGAACATGCCCTGGGGTGAAATGGAGGTCTGAGCGGGGGTTTCCTTGTCTGACCCCCATACCCAAGGGCACCATCATTAGTAATGATGGGCAGGTGGCAGGGGCATCCCAGGGGCTCTGTCCAACTCGGGCGGTGTTATGCAATGCCAGATCCATTGTGAACAAGATGGCTATCATGGCAGACTTGGTGAGTACAGCAGATCTGGCTTGCATCACCGAAACCTGGCTGGATGGAAATGCTGGCCCCGTTCTTGATGCAGCAGTTCCAGCCGGGTATTCTGTGATTCACCATCCGAGATTGGACTGCTGGGGTGGGGGGGTTGCGGTCTGTTTCAAGACCGAATTGGGTCTTACCAGTGTGCCAGTTGAGGAGACCAGATCATTCAAATATGTCATTGTGGCAGGTGGGGGCTATAGACTAGCTCTCATCTACCATCCACCTGGAGACAAGAAGCCATTCCTTAAGGAAGTGGCGGACTTCGTCATTGACCTGGTATTGGAGTCCCCCAGGTTGATGGTGCTGGGCGACTTCAATGCTTGAATCGATGATGAACTAGCGCAATTTTGACAGCACTTCCTCCAATTGATGAATTCATTGGGCCTCTTACAGGTGGTTACCTCTGCCACTCATAAATGCGGCCATTCCCTTGATCTGGTGTTCCTCCTGGGGATGGGGGCCTCCGGCGGGGGGGTGAAACCCATCGGATGGTCTGACCATCACACTGTGAGATTCAATTTTGGCACCCCCCTGCTTAGACCTACCCCTGTGGAGATGGTCAAGTACCGCCATTTACGGGATGTGACTCCCAATGGCGTAACTGCGGCACTTGACCTATCAGAACTCCCTGTGATGTGCTCAGATCCAGAGGTTTTGGTCCTGGCCTATAATAAGGCCATTATCTCTGCTCTGGATTCCATTGCACCATTCTGTGTGTGTCCTCTCTCCCTTCACCCTCAGTTCCCATGGTTTGATGGGGACCTGAGGGAGATGCGACGTTTAGGACACAGGTTAGAGAGGTACTGGCGGAAATCCCGCTTCAATGCTGACCATCTTAGACTGCTAGAGCATTATCAACTCTATCAGTCAGCAATTACCCGTAAGAAGGCGGTATTCCTGTCTGGGGAAATTGCTGCTGCAAAGAACTGACCAGCCCAGCTCTTTAGAACTGTGGACAGACTGTGCAACACAGCCTGTCTACAGGTTCGTAGAGCCTTTTTGCAATCCCAGTGTGAGGAGCTTGCTTGGTTCTTTGCAGATAAGGTGGATGACATCAGGGTGGAGACCTGCGCAACACTCTCTATGGGAAAGGCTGTGGACCAGTCCTTGGTCGCTTTCCCTCTACGTTCCTGGAATCTCTTCAAAAGGCCGGAAATCGAAGATGTTATGAGGATTGTCCAGGGTATGCACACTACATGCTGTAGTTTAGATCCGGGCCCTACAGCCTTGATTATGGGCTGTGGGGAGATTATCATCCCGGTTCTGGCGAGGATAGTCTGGTGCTCCTTAGACTCTGGTGAATATCCCTGTTCCCTGAAGGAGGCAGTGGTGACACCAGTGTTGAAGAAGGCTTCTTTGGACCCCGACTCCCTCGCAAACTACAGACCTATCTCAAACCTTCCCTTTGTTTGGAAGTTAATTGAGAAAGTAGTGGCTACTCAGTTAGACAACCATATGACCATCCATAGCATCTACGATCCACTCCAATCCAGTTTTAGAAAGAGGCATAGCACCAAGACTGCACTGGTTTGGGTGCTCAATGGTCTCTTGATGGCGAGAGACCAGAAAAAATGGTCCATTTTGGTCCTGCTGGATTTGTCATCAGCATTGGACACTGTAGACCATGGGGTACTCCTTGAGCACTTGAAAATCATCTGTGGGCTTTCAGGTTCGGTCCACAGATGGTTTCCTTCTTTCCTCACTGGTAGAACTCAGAGAGTGGCATTGGGGGTGTTTTCCTCTGACCCTATCTCTCTGTCTTGTGGGGTGCCTCAGGGCTCAGTGCAGTCCCCCATGTTGTTTGCGGTGTACATGCTTCCCCTCAGAGACATTGTAAGATGGTATGGGCTAGAGTTTCATTGTTATGCGGATGATACCCAGCTCTACCTGTCTTTTGCACCCGACCAGAATAGAGCACTCTCAGTGTTTAATAACTGCCTCGATGAAATCCAAGGATGGATGAGGTCCAGGTGGCTGAAGCCGAATTCTGGAAAGATGGAGGTGATGGTCATGGATCCTGGTCGCTGGATAGGGGGTGGGGATAAACCATCCCTCAGGTTTATTCCTGGGTGATGTTGAGCTCCCTATCTCTGAATGGGTGCGCGACCTAGGGGTAATTCTTGACAACCGGCTAACACTGCGTGTGCAAGTGTTGGCTGTCATTAAGTTATCCTTTTATCATCGTAGGAATATCGTTAGGCTCAAGCACCTTGTTCCGTCCTGGAGACCTACCTACTCTGAGCCATGCCTTGGTGACCTCGTGCTTGGACTAATGCAGTTCCCTTTACTCTGGGCTTCCAGGGGTTGATATCCACCACTTGTAGTTGATGCAGAACTCTGCAGCCTGGCTGTTAACTGGGGTGCTTCATTCCTCCCATATTACTCCGGTGCTGCGGGGGACTGCGCTGGCTGCTGGTTCAGTGGTGGATCTCCTTTAAAGTCAGCTTGCTGACTTACAAAGCCCTGCATGGTTTGGGCCCTGACTACCTGAAAGAGCTTTCTGGTCCCTTACATCCCGGAGCGACCGCTCCGCTCAGCCAATTAGGGGTTGCTAGAGATTCCGAGGGTAGTCTTAAAATTTTCCGGTGCCCAGGCTTTCATTTTCGTAGCACCGACCTTCTGGAATTCTCAACCCCGTTGGATTAGAGAGTGCACGATGGTGGGGGGCTTTAAACAAGCATTGAAATCCTTTTTGTGGAGTAAAGCATTTGGGGATGATGTTGAACTGGTCTGATTTTAGTATTTTATTAAGATGTTGATATTATTTATTTTATTGGTTTTTATTATGATATTCTATTTGGATGTATTTTATAAACTGTTCTGCGCCTTGATTTTTTGAAAGGCGCATTAAAAATAAAGATTATTATTATTATTATCCTTAGTTCACTACAAATGCTGCCTACCTCTCACTTGATTTTCTTTTATTATAAAGAGCTGCATAAAATAGTCATGGAACTAGATGGTACTCCTCACTACATATGGGACAGGACACTCCCTCCAACATCCATGGTCCCTCGACAATGGTCACAAATCTGGACTAGGCTATATAAGGATGTTAGGTGGGACCGCTACAGACTGCTTCAATTTCAGATATTACAGGATCTATATTATACCCCTGTAAAACTTTGTAGAATGTGAAAGCTTCAGTCAGATTTGTGTACCAGATGTGGGACCCAGCAAGGCACACTGTTTAACATTCTGTGGGAATGTGATAAGGTGTCCCCCCTCTGGGAAAGTATTCGCTCTAGACTTGACCCTTTATTAGGACTGTAAAATGCTTTTCAGCCAGAGATTTAAATCCTAGGGGACTCCGGGGACACTCTTATTGGAAATCAAAGGAAACATATGACTTTAATTTCCCTATGTGCTAAGAAAGTGATATTATGCCACTGGCTGGATCAACAAACCCCCACGTATACAGAATGGCACCAAGAAATCCTCTTTGCTCTATAAGCAGAACACCTCCTAGTGAGCATTTCTAAAAGTAGTATGAAATATCAGAGGATCTGGGCCCCTCTGCATACCCTACTATCCATTTAACACTCCCTGTACCCATAAATAGGGTTGATCTGGCTCCTCTGAGCTGAATCCAGCAGGCATTAATTATCCCAATAACAATAACCCATACTGTAGATTCACTGAACCTATCCCTAAATACAGGTAACATAACTTGAATTATGCTGAGGTTTCCCTTTTTTTCCTCTTTCCTTCTCTTACCATTTTTTCTCCAGTGGTGAATGAACTTGGGGAAGGGTGGGAGGGTACTGGGAGGGAAGATAAGCCTGGGGAGGTTTTTTTGTTTTTGTTTTTTCACCATTAACTTTCTAATAGTAACATAACTTACTTTATTTTTTTATTTATTTATCAAGTCTAGGATTACAAATACCTTTGAGCCATGGCTCTTTTACAAAGGTTTCACGTCAGAGAAATACAAATTATGGGGAACATCAAGACAGCAATTACAACAATGAGGACATTGCAAACAGAGTATAGATTAATACAGTTCAAGGGTAGCATTGTTACAAGGCAGCCAGCGGCATTTGTCAGAGAAAATAGACAACAGATAAGAAGTGCCAGAGTCATAGGGAGAGGGAAGAGGGTAGGGGGGAAGAAGGAATGTAGGAAGGGTGGCAAGAGGGTGAAAAGTGCAGCATTGGGTATACCAAGATGTGAGGGTAGAATCCAGTGAGGAGGGAGGAGGGGGGACAACTAGAGCAGAAAGGGAAGTGGAGAAACAAGGTTAAGTTGGGCAGTCACAGGAGCTGTTGGTAGTGAGATAGTCCCGGAGCCTAGTTTTAAACATACCAATAGTTGGGGCAGAGGAGATGGTTGGGCTGAGGCCATTGAACCAGAGTGGCGCTCGATAAGCGAAAGAGCGTTGTCCCTGTGAAGTGTGACAGTGGGGGACTTTCAGTAGCTGTAGCGTGGATCTCCTAAGGCACCGTTTGTTAATTCAGTGTTGTAACAGAGTTGAGACCCCAGAAGGTGCAAGGCCAAGGTAGATTTTTTTTGACCATGGAGCAGGTGAGAAACTTTATGCGGTTTGATAGTTGGAGCCAGCCGGTCTGAGTGTACAGGTTACATGTGTGGGTGAGACGGTGAGCACCAGTGATGAGCCGACATGCTTTATTTAAGGCAGTTGAGAGGTGTCTAAGGGTTGTGGTTGTGGCCCGAGCCATAAATGATGAGGCCATAGTCTATTACAGAAATCACAGAGCTCAGGACTGCAACCTTCAAAGCTTCTGGCGTGAGGTGTGGTCTGTGTTTGTAGAGGAGACCAAGCCGTGTATTAGCAGCTCTAGCTACATTATCTACATGAAGTCCATAGGAGAGATTAGGGTCAAGCTGAATCCCTAAGTATTTGAAGGACACCACCTGATCTAGAGTGTTGCCCTGGGTGGTGGAGATAGCCAAGTGGTGTAGCTTGTGTGGGTTATGAGAGCTGCAGAAGAGCATAGATTTGGTTTTCTTGTCATGTCACTTACTCTCTTCTAATACGTTAAATGTAGGATATCGATCTGCAATAATGGTACAATGGATCTAAGTTGCTGGATTACTGTTTCTAAACATTCTATGTAATGGTGTTTTGTGTATAATTTGTTAAATGGTAAACATAATAAAGCTTACTAAATCTGAAAAAAAAATGGGAGAAGAAGTCCAGTGAAGGGTCAAGCCACACTCCAAGGTATTTAAAAGTTGGGGATTCTTTGAGAGGAGTGCCAGCGAGGGTAGAGAAGGCAAGGAAGAAGGGGGATTCTGGTAAGTTTCTATTTTGAGCCAAAGGTCATGGCAGCAGCTTTTTGGTGTTCATTTTTAGACTGTTAGCATTTAACCAGTTTATTACTGCAGTGAAATTGTGTTGAATGGGAGTTTGGATGTCAGGGACAAAAGGATCAGATAGGAATAGGTCAATGTCAACCGCATACATGTGGGTGTGGGCACTGGTATATTGAGAAGGCAAATCATTTATAAACAGAGAGAAAAGAACTGGTCCTAGTATTGATCCTTGAGGGACACTAGCAAGAATGGGAGGGGGTATAGGTGTTGTTTACCTTAACTGACTGGGACCGACCTGTTAGACAAGAGCTAACCATGAAGACAAGAGCAGGGGAGAGACCAATGCCACTTAGCTTGTTTAGAAGGAGAGGGTGGGAGATGGAATCAAAAGCCTTTGAAAGGTCAATAAATATGGCCAAGGTGATCTGCCTTTTATCCATTGCAGAGTAGATGGCGTTTGTGAAATGAAGAAGGCAGGAGGTGGTGGAGTGTAATTTTCTAAATCCTGATTGGACAGGGGAGAGAGTGTTAGAGGCAGAGAGGAAGTCATTTAGCTGAGTAAGAACAACGGGTTCTTGGAGCCTGGTGAGTGAGGGGAGAAGTGATATGGGGCGGTAGTTTTCTGGGGTGGTTGGATCACCAACTTTGTGAAGGGGAGGACCATAGTGGATTTCCAGGCTAAGGGGAAAGTTGAGGAGCAGAAATATAGCTTGAGGAGGCGAGTAAGAGGGATAGAAATAGAAGAAGCAGAGATTATGAGAAGTCTAGGGTGTATACCATCAGGGCTGGATTTAGAGGGGTTTAGGGACCCTAGAGCACTAAGGACATGTGAGGGGGAGACATGGGGCAGTTGAAAGCTGGTAGGCTGAGAAGATGTGGGGGGGAAGGGTGGGGCGGTGGAGGGATGATCATGTGGGACAGCACAAATTGTAAAAAATTGTTTAGGTTATCTGCAACAGAGAGGGGGTTGCAGATGAGGAAACCAGCCTCACAAAGAGTGGGTGGGGAAGGTTCCAAGGAGGGGCACAGGACTGAGTGAAGGTCATTCCAATAGGATGACAGAGAATTGTTAGAGGGGTGCAATCGGGATTTGAAGTAGACAGATTTTGCGAGGGTGAATTTCCTCAGTGCAGTCATTGGGGGGTCCTGTAGTTCAGCAGGACCACTGGGTCACTAGAGGTTTTGAAACGGGACCTAGCAAGGTCACTGGTTTGCACATGGACAAGATATCAGGAGAGATCCAAGGTGGTGGTGGTGCTTAACCCTAACTGTTTTCAGTGGGGTGTGGGAATCCCAGACTTTTAAGAAAATAGATGTGAAGTGGGCGAGGACAGTGTCTACACAGGGAATGGAGAAGACCAGCGACCAATTTGCCATAGACAAGTCAAGGAGTAGCTTGCATTTGTCGAACATTTTTAGGGGTTGGTACTGGATGTATTTTGGGGGGTTAGGTGGGGGCGTATCTTTCTGATGCAAAAGGTGGGGCAGTGGAAACTAAGCACATCTGGAAGAACACCAGCCATATTGATTCAATGCAGATCGATTGATAACACCCAGTCAAGCAATGTGTGGGACAGGGTGTGATGGTTGGGACGAGTAGGCTCTTTGATCTGTTTGGACAGGTTTATAGATTTTATCTGGATGCATGCATTTTGAGACATGGGGAGAGCCAATCCAAATTGAAGTCACCAAGAAGAATCAGTTCACCTGCAGATGCAAGGGTGGAGATGGAGGTGATGCAGGAGACAAAAGAAGAGGGAAGAAGTTTGGGGCACACATACAGAACTCCAAAAAAAAGCAGATTTGAGGATGGGAGGCAGAGCTTGACTAAAATTTAATGAGATTTGGGGACTGTTTCATGGTGGGTGATATTACAGGTAAGGGAATTTCAGGAGTAAATTGCAACCCCACCTCCCCTTTTACCACAGTCTTGGCGGTGAAGGTTATAGTCAGGGAGGGCAATTTTGTTGTCTAGGATATGTGAAGACATCCACATGTCTGTGATGCATAGGATATCAGGGGAGTGCTGAGTGACCTATACTTTGAGGTCATCCAATTTAGGAAAAAGGTTTTGGCCATTTCTGTGGAAGAACCTCAGGCCTTGGGAAGGGTCAGTGTTGCAGTGGGATGGGAGGGGCTGGGGTTTAGCTTAATGTCACTGGCTGGGGTAGAAGAAAAATAGGAAGGGGAAAGAGAGAAGGTTGACATTTAGGCTTCTTTTTCAGTGAAATAGGGGAAGAAGACATTTATAGTGGATTAGAGGCAGGAGATGCTGGATAGCATCTGACATTATACAGTAAGAGAGATGTTTAGTAGCTCAGGGTGGATTTTTAACAAAGGATAGTAGGATTGAGGAGGGAGATAGGGAGTGTAGAAGGGGGAAGGATTGGTTACATGGGGGCAAGACTTATAAGGGAGGGTGCAGGAAAAGGGTGGTGCTGGGTCAAGGGGAGATAGAAAGGAAGAAAAGGAGAGCTTTGGGAGGAGAAGAGTGCAGGGAGAGGGCATGTTAGCAAGTGTACAGTAATTGGAGACACTGAAGCAAGGTGATGCAGCAGTGGCCTCTAGTGGCCCAAGATTACAGGCAGCAAATGATGATCTAGGGAGATAGAAAAAATCCTTATCAGTTGTCACATGATTGGTCACGTGACACAGTGGACCTATAACAGAAATGCTCACCTCAGGGAGGGTGGGGTGTGGGTGGGGCAACTGCCACACTAGCGGTGGCGAGCAAACACAAGCACTGTGAGGCTCAGTGAGTAAGTGTGCCTGAGATGCTGCTGTCCATACCTGTAGCTGTTTTAGTTGTGCATCGGCTGCTGTTTGCTGGAGTAGGAGGGGGAGAGTTCACCCTGCTCTAAAACTGGTGTTCTGAAGCCTGCTGAGAGACAGGCAAGGACAATGGTGAGATTCCTTATGGGATTAACGGGTCAGATGGCTACACAACACAAAGGCAGGAGCAGTATAATTGTCTCCTCATTTGTCTGTGGGAGCGCAGGGCCCTCCCACTTCCCCCCTCCACCTCCTACTAACCTGCTACTGTACCTTCTGTACCATGCAGATATATTACCTGCAGTTCTCAAAACAAATTAATATATTTTCACCAAACAAACAAAAGGCACATCTGTAAGCCATCCCTCTTGTACTCAGAAAATTTCAGCCCAAAATGCCAATCCATCCACCTACCAGACAAGTTGACAAAAAACTGACCACACTAGGTCATAGTCACTGAGCATGCTCAGATGCTGGAACTAAAACTATGGACAATTTTATACTTTATTACTATTTTGTAAGCAAAGCGGTGAATGGCATGTCTGTACTGTTACCACTTTCCACTCTAGCAATATTAGCCCTGAATACCATACCATTCAGCCCTTACACCTTCCAACAAAAAGAAAAAAAAGCAGAATAGCAACAGATGCTCCCAAACCAAAACAATATAGACTCATACGCAATAACAAAACAGAACTGACAAACTTGCCAGCAATCAACACATGTGACTTGCTCTTGGGGATCCCCTTAGCTGGATCCTGCATTTGACTGTTGCAGAAATGCCCTCAAAAAGTTTTTTTTTGTGTTAAAAATCTTTTTTCATGACTCTTGATGCAGAAAAAGAATATTTTTTCATGTCATGCGATACGAAAAAAGATTAATAATCTTTAGAAAAGCAACATTTCAAGGACATTTCTGAAACAGTCAAATGCAGAATCCAGCTAAGAGGGTGCCGATAAACAACCTACATATGTTAGTCAATGCCCAGAATGTCATTTTAAAAATGAATTCTTTTTGCATATCCTACAGATGGTCCATAGTGCTTACTGAGCATGCTCAGATGCGAAGATTTCAAATGGTAATGACTGCAATGGATTAATATATTTTCACCAAACAAACAATGGCACATCTGTAATCCAGCCCCCTTCTACCCCAAAAATTTCAGCCCAAAATTTCAATCCATGCACACACCAGACATGCTAACAGAAAACTCATCTCACTACACCATAGTCACAGAGCATGCACAGATGCTGGAAGTAAATCTACAGACAATTGCACACCGTATTACAATTTTCCAAGCAAACAAGTGAATGCCATGTCTGTACTGTAACCGCTTTCCACTCTAGAGATCTTAAAATGCAGAATCCTGCTAAGGAGGTGCTGATAAAATAATTACATGTGTTAGTCAATGCCCTGAATGTCATTTTAGAAAACACTTCTTTTTTTGTGTATCCTACAGCTACTCCACAGTGCTTACTAAACATGCCCAAATCCAAAGATTTCAAATGTTAATGACTGCAGTGGATTAAATATGTTTTCAACAAACAAACAAAAGGAAGATTTATAAACCAGCCCCCTCCTACCAAGAACATTTCAGCCCAAAATTCCAATCAGTGCACCCACCAGACAAGTTGACAGAAAACCCATCTCAGTATACACCATAGTCATTGAGCAAGCACAAATGCTGGAAGTAAAACTACAGACACTTGTACACCGTATTTTACGATTTTCCAAGCAAACAAGTGAATGTAATGTCTGTACTGTAACCACTTTCCACCCTAGAGGTCTTAAAATGCAAAATCTGGCCAAGGGGCTGCTGGTAAACAAGCTACATGTGTTAGTCAATACCCAGAATGTCATTTTAGAAAATAATTATGTTTTGTGTATCCTACAGCTACTCCAACGGATTAATATATTTTTACCAAACAAACAAAAAGCTCATCTGTAAGCCAGCCCCCTTCTACCCAGAAAATTTCAGCCCAAAATTCCAATCCATGCACCCACCAGACAATTTGACAGAAAACCCATCTCACTATACACCATAGTCACCGAGCATGCGCAGGTGCTGGAAGTAAAACTACAAACAATTGTATACTGTATAACAATTTTCCAAGCAAACAAGTGAATGCCATGTCTGTAGTGTAACCACATTCCACTCTAGAGATCTTAGCCCTGATACCACATACGATTTAGCCACTGCACCTCATGACAAAAAGGAAAAAAAAAATTGCAGAATAGAAACAGATGGCCCCAACACAGATGCCGGATATAAAAATACAGACAATTGCACACCGTATTATGATTTTCCAACCAAACTAGTGAATGCAATGTCTGTACTGTAACCACTTACCACTCTAGATATCTTACAATGCAAAATCTGCCTAAGGTGGTGGCAGTAAACAACCCAAATGTGTTAGTCAATTCCCAGAATGTCATTTTAGAAAATAATTATTTTTTGCATATCCTACAGCTACTCCAATGGATTAATATATTTTCAAGAAACAAAAGGCACATCTGTAAGCCAGCCCCTTCTACCCAGAAAATGTCAACCCAAAATTCCAATCCATGCACCCGCCAGACAAGTTGACAGAAAACCCATCTCACTACACCACAGTCACTGAGCATGCACAGATGCTGGAACTAAAAGTACAGACAATTGTACGTCGTTTTATGATTTCCAAGCAAACAAGTGAATGCCATGTCTGTACTGCAACCATTTACCATCCTAGGGATCTTAAAATGCAAAATCTGGCTAAGGGGGTGCAGGTTGACAACCTACATGTGTTAATCAACACCCAGAATGTCATTTTAAAAGTTCTTTTTTCTTTATCCTACAACTACTTCATAGTGCTTAGTGAGCATGCTAAGATCCAAAGATTTCAAATGTTAATGACTTTGTGACAGATTAATATATGTTCATTAAAAAAACAAAAGGCACATCTGTAAACCAGCCTGTTTCTGCCCAGAAAATTTCAGCTCCAAATTCCAATCCATCCACTCGCCAGACAAGTTGACAGAAAACCCATCTCACTACACCATATTCATCGAGCATGCACAGATGCTGGAACTAAAAGTATAGACAGCTGCACGCTGTATTATGATTTTCCAAGCAAATAAGTGAATGTCATGTCTGTACTGTAACCACTTTCCACACTAAAGATCTTAGCACCGAATACCACATTCAATTTAGTCCCTGAACCTCCTGACAAAAAGGAATTAAACAAAAAAGCAGAATAGCAGCAGATGGCACCAAACAAAAAACAATTTACCATCATACGCATTCACAAAATTCACAGAAATTACACACTTGCCACCAGTCAACACATATGGTTTGCTCATGGGCCTCCTTAGCTGGATACTGTGCTTAACATTTACAGAAATGGCCTTGAAACTATGTTTCCTTTACTGTTAAAAATATTTTTTTGTGATTTGTGGTATTAAAAAAGATCAATTAACTTAAAAAAAAAAAACATTTCAAGGAAATTTCTCAAACACTCAAATGCAGACTCCAGCTAAGAGGGTCCCCATAAACAAACTACATATGTTAGTCAATGCCCAGAATGTCATTTTTGTCGATTTTTACATTTTAAATTTTGTGCAAAAACAGAAAATTAGATGGCAGAAAATTAAAAAAAGAAGTCCCTCCTCACAAAAAATGATGTCAAGACAAATAAATAATTATTTTTTTGTTTCATACTACTTTTTTGGTGTTTACTGAGCATGCTCAGAACTAACTGTTCCAAATTTTTAAATTAAATAACTTTGAAACAGATTAATATTTTTTTTCCAAACAAGCTAAAGGCACATCTGTTAGCCAGCCCCTTTCAGCCCTGAAAATTTCAGGCCAGAATTCTAAACTGTCTGGGTGCTAGGCAAGTTGAGAGAAAATTCATTCAAAACAATGGTAAAAAACTCAGAAAAATTCACTTTTTGTAGTTTCTCTATATCAGAATCTGACATCCAACCAAAACAAAACTTGATACATCTAGAGAGCTACCATGCAAGACCATGCATGCACAACTTTGTGCAAATCCATTGAACGGTGGAAAAGTTATTAAATTACAAAAATTGGGGTTTAACATTGAAGTACCCATACTACCCTAACTATAGGGGCGTGAAAATGTATATATAGAGATATATTCTTTGCAAATAACTGTGTTAATGCAGCATTAAGGGTTTAGGCTAATGCAACAAAAGCAGGGAAATGTGGCTTTCGGGTTTCCAACCATAAAACCCAACCCCCACACCTACAACAAATCAGGGGTGCAGTCTTCCTTGGGGTTGTCAACCTCAAAGCTTGCCCCATTAGGTGCATATATTTCTGGAATGTATAGAATGGGGTGAGCTTTAAGGTTGGCTAACCCAAGAAAACTTGACTTTCAATGTGAGGTGGGTGAGGTTCTAGGTTGAAACCAAAAGCCACAATTCCCTTCTTTTGTCACTATAGCCTAAATCCTAAATGTTGCATTAATACAGTTTTTTGCAAAGAATTTCCTTACTTTCTGGGATAGTATTGTTGTATTCTTATTAACCTATAGGAGCACACGTCCCTTTGAACCCTGTGCTCCCATCTATCCATACCTTTTTAGATAGTGATATCATATCAATATTTGCCTATGGGAGTGTAGGGCCCTCCAGGCCCTGCACCCCCATCCCTCCATAGATGCATATATGCATGTTGCTGTGGAAGCACAGGGCCTTCTGAGCCCTGCACTTCCATTTGTAGTACAACAGTAACCAAACTGTCAGCATCATCTTCTTATTACTCCACCTCATGAACTCAGTACTAAGCAAATATAAATCCCCACTGAAACTTCATTCCACATCAATGCAAAGTCATTCTGTGCCAGAGGCACAAAAAGACATTTTGGCAAAGATTAGAAAAATAACAGCTGTCTCAATCTTGATGTGGTGTAAAGAAATTGCTATGTTGAAAATTTGGTGCAAAAATAATAACAATTATGAAAGTTATTAGGCAGTGCAGGTAAATGTCAACAGATGCACATCACTTTGCCATTTTAACATATTTTGACCTCAGATTTTCAACATACCCTTCTAATGATCCTACCTCATGAACAAGGAAGGTGAACATTTTCAAATCCTGGCTATAAGGTGATTTCACCAACTGACCACAAAATCATCTTTGAGGCCAGATATGTGCAATTTCACTGACATTGTTTATGATGTGGGATCTCAAAAAGGCCATGTTGAAAATTTGGCATAAAAATATGCAAAAATGGCAAAGTCATTGACCAAAGTTGAAAACTCCATTGAAATACATTGAACTATAGCAGTCGGTGTTTCCTGCAGCAAGACATGTCTTTCATGGAGCATAAATCTTCATACTGGGACCTATTCAGGTGAGTGAGGGTGTGGGGGGAATGGGGGGAGGGTGTGGGGTGGTGGTGGCTCAGTGGGAGATTGGGGTTGGTGGGGTCAGATCAGTGAGGGACCATTTTTTTTCCTACAGGTTGTAAAAAAAAAGACAGAGGGAGCATTTTCTTTATTACAGGCATGAGACTGAGTGGAGGGGGAGTGCCACTACACACCAGGGAAGACTACATTTGAATGTGGATGGCAACCAGAGGGTGGGTGGGTGCCACTAGACACCAGGGGAAATAAACTTATTATGAAGATAGTGATGGAGTGAGCTGGGTGCCACTAGACACCAGGGATACATAACATGTCAAGGGGGACAGCAATCAGAGGGTGGGGGAGCTACTAGACACCAGGGAAGTATAACTTAAACTTGGGGATAGCAAGCATAGCTGAGGAGTTCATTGTTTGTTGCATTTTTTTATGCCGTCACAGCTTTACCTTAAGGTTTGGAATTTGCTCTGAAATGTTCAGGGTAGAAAGGGCTTGGCCCACAGATGTTTCCTTTGCTAGTTTTCAGAAAAACATATTAATCCATTTTAAAGTTCTTTAGTTTTAAAATTCCGTGTTCTGAGCATGCTCACAGAATACAGAAAACCCCTAATCGAGTCACAAAAAAGGATTTAAATAACCCAACATTTTAAAATGAAATACCTTTACAATGGATTCATATTGTTTCACCAAACCAGAAAAGGAAACACCTGTGAGTGAAGCCCTTTCTACCCTGAAAATTTCAGACCAAAATTCCAAGCCATGTCCATCCCAGTGGCACTGAGGGTTAAGGCTCTGGATGCCACACCTTGCGCCATGCCGGTGACCCATATTCAGGAATGAGTGTGGACCACTGGGGGTCAGCAGGGAGATCCTAAGGACTGCTCTCCTTCTCTGGGGAGGGGGGTCTTCAGTGGTCAGCGCATGCCTGGCCCCTAGTGGAGGCTGGGCGGCTCACTGACACTGCCAACATGGGCCAGAGGTGAGGCAGACGCCTGATGGGACATGCACAGGAGGATGGACACTACCATCACCGACATCATTGCATGCTCCACCTCTGAGGGGGCTGCACAATGGAGGAGAAAAGATGCTCCAGCAGAATGAAGGAGGGCACCTCGCAGGTTCTGCCACCGAATAACCACAGCGGCTGCCATACTGGATCTGGTCTTCAGCAGGGTTTGAGGTGCCCTGGTGGCCTTGCTGGGGGGGACCCCTGGGGTTATTGGTCAGCGCTGGCTGGCTGGTGGACATTAGGGGATGGGACTGGGGGCTCCCCCCAGAGCTAGGGGGCCATGATCAAGGAGTATAAAGTGAGAGCTAAAAAAAATTAAATTCCAAGCCATCCAGCCTCAAGGTGATGGCAAACAGTAGCAACAAAACACTGTTTAGTGGACATTTTTCATATCATGCCACATGGAAGGCTGGGAAGGAAGTTAGCAGGCACAGGGGTGGGTGCAAAGCTGGTGAGATGGGTAGGAAACTGGCTGCAGGGAAGGCAACAGAGGGTGGTGGTGGGTGGGGAGCTCTCACAGCCAAGGGCAGTGATGAGTGGTGTTCCACAGGGCTCAGTGTTGGGACCAGTGTTGTTTGGGATATTCATTGCAGACATATCAAGGGACATCAAGAGCAAGATCAGTCTGTTTTGGATGATACCAAGGTAGGCGCAGTGGTGGATGACCTAGGGGGATGGCAGGGGTTGCAGGATGATCTGGCAAAGCTAGAAACCTGGTCAGACACCTGGCAACTGGGTTTTAATGCCAAAAAGTGCAAGGTGCTGCATTTTGGGATGAAGAACCCAAGGAGGAGTTACCAGTTAGGGGGAGTGCAGCTAGCCCAGACAGAGGAGGGGAAGGATCTGGGTGTGCTCATTACATGGTCAATGAACAACCTGGCACAATGTAGGAAGGCAGCTGCAAAGGCCAACAAAATTCTGGGTTGTATTGCAAGGGGTATATCCTCGAGGAGGTGATTCTGCCACTGTATAGGTCATTAGTTAGACCACACCTGGAGTACTGCGAGCAGTACTGGCATCCCTATCTGAAGAGGGACATTAAGTTACTGGAGGGGGTGCAGCGCAGAGCGACAAAGATGATCAAGGGGCTGGGAGACTTATCATACAAGAGGAGGTTGAAGGAGTTGAACATGTACTCACTAGAGGAGAGGAGAGACAGGGGTGACATGATTGAAACCTTTAAATACATGAAAGGAATAAACAAGACAAGTACAGAGGGCTGTTCAAAGTAAGGGAGGAGGGACACAGGAGCCATGATATGAGACTGGAGCGAGGAAGGTTCAGGAGGGAGATGAGGAGACACTTTTTACAGAGAGGGTGGTGGCTGGGTGGAATCGTTACCTCCTGAAGTGGTATGCAGTAGAACAGTGGACTGCTTCAAACGAGGATGGGACAGGACAAGAGGGAGGGTTAATGAAGGGGAAGGGTGGAAGGAAGGGGCAGCTGTAGAATAAGGGGTGCTAGCTGCACATTCGAGCAGACTTGATAGACCTCTAGGCCTTTATCTGCTGGCAAATTTCGTATGTTCGTATGAAAAACTTGCATGTAAGTGACAAAAGAGGATTTAAAAATCAAACAAACAAACAAAACTGGAGTACTTTTTCAAACTGTTAACTGCAGAATCCACCTAACGGGGTCCCCATGACCAACACACATATGTTGGTCTCCCTCTACAATGCCATTTTTGTACCTTTTTCAATTTTTTTTAAAGAAAATGAAAAACAAGATGGCGACATATGCAAAAACCTCGTGAAAAGATGGCAGACTGAGCATGCTCAGAACCCGAAATTTTAAAATGTAAAACTTTGCAATGGATTAATATTTTTCAACAAACCAGCAAAGGAAATCCTTCTAAGCCAAGCCCTTTCTACCCTGAAAATTTCATACCAAAATTCCAAACCATCTGGTTACTATGCAATGGAAAAAAACAGCAAAAAATAGCAGTTTTGTATATGTTTTTATTATCTGCATCTCGGAATCCACAAATCCAACCAAACTGAAATTTGGAAAGTCAAGAGATCTACCCTTCAAGACTGATCATGCAAAATCTCATGGAAATCTGTTGAATAGTTGGGAAGATATTAAAAAGCAAAAATTGAAGTTTAACATAGAAGGCCCTGCTCAACCTAAATATAGTGGTGCTACCGCACCAGTAATATATATATATATATATATATATATATATATATATATTCATGGCAAAAAACTCCGTTTAATGCAACAGTTAGGGTTGTTCCACAGCGGCGACAAAGTGAGGAAATTCGCTGTTAGGGTTGAAAACCTAACTCGAATCCCAACCACGACACACACACAGACACACACACACACACATGCAAGTATGGGGAGGACCAAGGCAACACAACCAATGACAGACATCCTGCAGCAGGTGACAGAAATAACAAACAATTGTCTAAATGTACTACGAGACATCCCCACCCCCTGACCAGGTACTGCATGCTCAGTGGAGATCAACAGCAAAACTGAGGCCATGTACACCAAGCGTACACATCCCTGATTGCAGCTGCACAGCGTTACCACACTTAGTAGTTGCATGGCCTTACCTACCGATGCCCCCACCACCACGACAATGGGTACTGTGCCGTTATTCAATATAAATGCTGAAGGTGCATGATGAGAGTTGTAGAAAGGTTTTAACACTAGTGAGTATACATAAATTAAGAGAAGCACATAAATTAACTACAAGACACTAGCATGCTCAAGATAAAAGTAGTGATACATTTAGTAGGTGATTTACATAGTAGTACATTTACTGCAATGGTTTACTCAACATAGAGAGGCTGACGTAAACGTATGGAAAAGCATTCCTGTTCAACGCTGTGAAATTCGTACTGCCAGTATGACATGCATTGTTACTGATGAAGGTGTACTGCTAATGTACATACATAGACCTTCAGTGTGTTTTAATACTAAAGATGCAGTAAGTATTCTTTGTAAGAAACATTATAATTGCATGGATCAGGCCAAGCAACTTCTAAATATCATAGCACTACTGATCCAACAATGATGTACCTGTATCGGAGATGTATATAGGAGAGATTTTTGCTGTAGACACTTACTGAGTATGCTGTACCTGATAAAGACAATCTCATTGCATCTGTGATGACTAACTTATTCAAATAGTAATACATTTACTATTGCTGCAATGAGTGATCTATGCCACTTATGGACATAGTGTGATTTTTTTAACAGTTGTTTCATACTCAGGCTGTATGCCTACTATTTGGGTTTGCCACACTTCTGTCACTGATGAGATCAAACTGATAACTATGTTAATTGTGGTACTACAGGAATCAAGTAGGTATGCTGTAGATATAAACTGAATGTATTTTAGTATTGATTTAACTCACAATGGAGTAACTGTACTAGGATAGCAGGGGTTATCCTCTATCACTGACTCTGTCAGTTATAATCACACTAGGGTTTCGATGACTGTAATGATCAAGTTACACTGTTCATCTTCATGAGTTCATATTGACAGCCATTCTTTAGTAACTAGACAGTGTATGGTGTAAGTGGGTGGGACACTGTTGCAAAGCTGCTGCAGTGCCTAGCAGAGGGAGAGTATCTACTCATAAAGACAATTAAGCAATAAGGCATGACCAACAGTTATGTTAAATGGTCTGTTAATCACCCTGTAGGGTTTAATGTTGAATAGCCGAGTGCCACATGTCGCTAGACAGTGATAAACTGACCATTAACATAATACCTGGAGTGGCTTATTGCTATCATAATAAAACTGTTTTTAAACAACATTAAACCATGTTCATCATATGGTTAGGCTCTACATGTCTGTTAATAAAACTAGACATAAGAGTGTTACAATGTTTACAGTCAATTATAAAATGGGTGGGCTAAATCAAGGAATCTGATTGGCTAGTTACCCATGCATGAAATCTATTCCATGCATGGGTAAAAAACAACTAGCAGTAAAAGGTCAAGATTCTGGTGCCATAGAATGTTGGCATTTTACTGGCGAACACTTCAAACAGAAGAGAAGATACCCACTTGTTCAGAAAAGCATTCCCGAGGCGTTAAAAAGCTAGAGGGCTTATTGTGGTCCTAGAGCGTTGCCTCGGCTCTCTTGGAGAATGGCAGCCGCCACCTCTCTGGTTATTAAATCTTTACAGCAGGAGATGAGATCGAACAGCTGTGCTGTCTGAACCTTGCTGCCTGAACTGGGTTGCGCTCCTGCTGGTGACAGTGGTGGTGGTACGGGAGTTGAAGAAGCACTCATGGTCAAATCTCTCTCTCTCTCTCTCTCTCTCTCTCAGATATGCGTCGTTCATCGAGACATGCCGTCGCACCACTCTGGGACTTGCAGTGGCGTACGAGCGTTGAATGTGAGGGAGGAAGGGCATCACAAAGAGCGTAACTACACCAGGTCGTGGCTCACTAATCTCAGGCTATAAATCGCGAGTTGAATGTCCGCTTTTTTTTAACAGTCCCCCCCCCCCACCGAAGCACCTGGAGTTTCATTTCTGGTGCGGCGGCATATCTTGATGAATGACGCATATCAGAGAGAGAGAGAGAGAGATTCGAGCACTCTTGAACTCCCGTACCACCACCACTGTCACCAGCAGAGGCGCAACCCAGCTGGGCAGCAAGGTTCGAACAGCACAGCTGTTCGATCTCGTCTCCTGCGGTAAGATTTAATGATTATCAGCGAGTTGAATGTCTGCTTTTAACAGTCCCCAGCCCCGAAGCACCTGGAGTTTCATTTCCACCACTCCATAATCGGGGGAGGGGGACTCTGGTAACACAACCAGCACTACTGATGCCACAGAAAGACAAACTGTGTATAGCACCAGTATTATTTACCCATTGTGTACTGTTCTCCTTACCTGTATGTAATTTTAACCCCCGGGTCGCCGCTGAAAAAGGGACCTCCAGGGCCCAGTGGGCCTACCTGGTCAACAAAATTCACTAAATAAATAAATAAATAACGTCATTCTGTATTAGGCAGAAGAACTATTTTACCATAAATCTGAACATGCAGATCTGTTTTTTCCACACATTAAAATTATTTTTCTTGCTGTAAAAAATAAAAACAGAAAGTAGCCCATTTTATGCGCTCAATAAGACATTCCAGGGTTGTGCATGAAACAGATTTTACCACATGCCAGGGGCTAAAGGCACTCGGCCAAGGCCTCGTGCCTTATTACGCCCCTAGCCATGCGGTAAAATCTGTTCCATACACACCTTGTCGTGTCTTATTGCTTACTTAGAAAGCTGCATTTCTCAAACCCTTGTTATAATCAGAGATATTATAGCTGAACAACTCCTTGGTTTTGCTGAACTCTGTTGCTCAGGTGGACCACCACAAGTGGTGTGGTGTGGTGTGGGGCATTGGTAGGTAAGGCCATGCAACTACTAAGTGTGGTATGTTGTGTGCAGCTGCAATCAGGGATGTGTACATTTGATGTACATGGCCTCAGTTTTGCTGTTGATCTCCACTGAGCATGCAGTACCTGGTCAGGGGGGTGGGGATGTCTCGTAGTACATTTAGACAATTGTTTGTTATTTCTGTCACCTGCTGCTGGATGTCTGTCATTGGTTGTGTTGACTTGGTCCTCCCCCATACTTGCATGTGTGTGTGTGTGTGTGTGTGTGTGTCATGCGGGGGATTCGGAGTTAGGGTTTTCAACCCTAACAGCGAATTTCCTCACTTTTGTCACTGTGGAACAACCCTAACTGATGCATTAAATGGAGTTTTTTGCCATGAATATCCTGTCTTTTTCAGAACTATTACTCACCATAGTATATGATTAATAGTTGTAAGAATAGTGCACATACATAAAAAAAATGTTCCAATATCAGAAATATTTCAAGTCTTGTGGTTGCATTTACTGTTATTAACAGTAACAGTAGTCAACTGTTAATCATTTTGTTTTTATTACTTTATAAATTGTAATTTGTCATTGTTATTCCATGTAATAGTTTTTATGTAAAAGTGTCTTACTCCTTTTGTTTGTGAGCACATATGTAAATGAAAAGATGTACATAACTAAAAGACAATATGACATGACATGGACACCATTAGTTCATCTACTGAACAAATGGATATGTTACTGTAGTAACTTGAGATTTGATAGAGTGCTTGTACTACCAACTGAGGTGGTACCACCAATCATGTGAACAGCGGTGGAAGAGGTTTGCTCATACTGAATACACAAATTTGTTGTAAGTATGGCAACACAGACATTTCACTGTTGTACTAGCACGTACATACTTATCTTCATCATGATACACATACACACATTCTGTAGCACTAGTTGTATGAAACAACAACAGTGTGCCACAAATAGTGTAATGTAGCATTGTCACACATCTAACACTTCAATAGAGAATCGAACTCTAATACCACAATAGTGTGGTATCAGGTTTCACCAAATAGAAAATCACAGTTGTATTAATCTTGTTAAAACTATTTTCAAGAAATATCTGTACTACACAATAACACACCAAACACAAGAGAGTATAAATTAACTTTTTTTTACTATAAAAATATATTATATATAAAAAATTACAAACAAAAATATCTTTCTTCATATAAAAGTACAAAAATATATATTAACACAAATAATATTCAAACAGGGTAAAAAAAATAATTAAACTGTGTATTCCATCATACACAAAAAAAAATTATTCAAAAATGTTTTTGTCGCACAAATAAAAATATCTATTAAAAGTCTTGTCTTTTTTTTTCAGTTGTGTGCAACACTTGAGGCAATCCAGGCTAGGAACTGGATTCGATGTGGAGGCGCAAATGAAGTGGAAGCTGTTGCGCCCTCCGGAGGAGATACCGGACCGCTACGAAGGGTGGCCAGTTTCACCCAGGGAAGCTGCAGGTACAGATGGTGGCCGTGGAGGTGAAGCACTGCTACTCGGCACAGCACCATCACCCACTGCAACGACCGGCTCAAGCACGAGGTTGACAGTCTGCTGCTGTGCATCCAAGAGAGACTGGATTTTGTCCAGCCTCTCAAGGATGACAGCATTTTCTTTACGCAGACTGACAACCTCAGACGTGAGTTGCCTGTGCAGCGGCAGGGCCGTGCATTTTCGCAGTCGCCGGCGCCCTACAAAGATTTTAAAAAAAGTTATGATGAATATACAACACAAATTCAACAATTACAACTTTCAAATATTTCACTTCAAATATTTCTTATCTACTGCAATATCAGAAATGCATTCAGTTCAAAGTTATGATAATAGTTTTAAGTATGATGCTAAACTATTTAGTATCTTATTTCTGTCTCTGTCATACTTGATTATCTATATTATCTAATAAGCTGACAACATAAAAAAATGTATAGTTAGATGTGGCTTAGAATGCTACTCTTATATTTTCTTTCACTACTCATAAATATTCAGTATGTACATACTTTTGCATTATTGACACTATTATACCATACAATTGAAATACATCCTCATCAAGTGTGAGAATTTTTACTTCACCATGTCTACCTATAATGTGTAGTCATGTCTGCAGTGAAAAACAAAGTACCTTGACATTAACACTATCATAATATACTTTTCACGTGTACACAATCATGATCAGTTTAATGATACTTTGAAACCAAACAGCTTTTTACCTGTGTTTCAGGCCCTCAACACACATCACTACTTTAAATAATTAAGTCACTAATATGACATGCACTCCAAAAGCATACCAGATATTCAGCCGGGCTGTGCAGAGCTGTGCAGGCGCAACCCCCAACCTGCGCCTGCACAACTTTGAGCAAAAAAGGATCAAGTTGAGGGCCACCCACAGGTGAGCTGCTGCATTGCAGGATGCAACACAGCAGCTGCCACCTGTGGCTGGCCCTCAACACACTGTCTCATACCTCTCAACCTTTTGTCCCCAAATGTGAACATTGCCTCTCAAAATATGGAAATAATGGGAAAATGTGGAACACTTTATCAAATTGTTAAATTAGAAGCTCACAACACTGTGAAAATGTTTGCATTTATGTTCAGAAAGTCTGCTATTAATCAAATTTATATATTTAGCATCATTTACTATGGAGTTTTGCTTACAAATGTTAACACTGAATGTGGTACAAGTCCTCAAAATGTGAAACAGGGAGCTTTTGTGAGTAAAATGAAGAACGTTGCTCGTAATGTGGTATACCAGAGGTATGCATCTGTGCCCCTCTCACCCATGTCGCGGACAGCAATGTGTGCCCCCCAACACACATGTGTTTTGGGGGGTTCATAACCACATCCGCAATCATGATTTTCAGGATATGATCGGGAGGTGGGGAGGTGTGTTTGAATACTCCAGCCCGCGATCGGGGTTATCGGTCCACTGGACCACCAGGGATATATTCGGGAGGTGGGTGGGGTGTTTAATTACTTCATCCCGTGATCATGCTTATCGGTCCACTGGAGCACCAGGGCTGTGTTGGGGGGGAGACACATTGCTGCCTGCAATCGGGCTGGTGGGGAGGGTATTTATACTATGCCTGTGATCGGGCCAGTGGGGGTGGTGGTGGGTTTTACTCTCTTTGCCCATGATTGGGCTGCAGAGTGTCCTTCCCAGCGGCTGCTGCCTGGTAGGGAGCCAGGCGCAAGTCCTCGGGGGATCGGCACACCTGCATGCTAATAACATGCAAATGGAGCCATAATCAGATGCAAATGACCCTCCCTGTGCCTTGCATGAATTATAGCCCCATTTGCATATCACCTTTTGAATATCGACGTTTGCCACCACAGTTGAATGCTCCACTTTCTCAGACATGTGGTGCGCATAGTTCCACCTAAGCCATGCACAGTGGCTAGCAGGGGTGATATTCAAAGGAGTTCCTCAATACTTCAACTCCTTTGAATATCGCCTGGACACCCTCATGTAACTATTTGCACATGCGAAGGGCTTGCGCCTATGAATGGCGCGGTTTGAATATCCAGCCCTTAGTATGAAATACACATTTTCAAACCTACTACAGTGTATGGGAAATATGTAATACGGATTGTAATGATAGCATGAATGCTCATCTCGAAACAAATGTTTTAAATAGACATATTACCACCTTTACACACATACAGTCTCACTGTCATGTCCTTACACTGTCCCAAAAGTTATTTAGCACAACAACTACAGCATCATATAGTAAGTATAAAACACAGTTTTACAGCATAGGTGCTCATTAAAAGTATGACACTGTGTGCCATGAGGCCAAGCAGCATTGAATAATGTACCAATGTGATGTATGTGGCCCAATATTGTACAAGTTCACTACTAGAGAACTTCTTTAATAGCACCAACCCACTAATACACACCATGATGATGTTACGAATTTGCACCACTGCAAGTAGTCATGGTACTGCATTTTAAATGTGGTGAGACAACTTCCATAGTGCTATAGAAAGTGATGCGATATTCACAGGGAACGACACAAACAGTCCCATTATTAACTGTATTATCACTTTTATCGACATTCCCTCAGTTCATGATCACCTTTTAAAATACACATATCTGACAGTACACTGAACAGCACTCACACTGGATTGTAGAGTAAGTATGAGGCTGGCAGGCTGAAGACAGACACACTGCACAGCTATTCACTTTAACTGGGAAAAGGGGTCATGAAGACTACAAGGCACATTTTAACTTGTACATTGAGAAAAAAAAAAAAATCATAATTGGACACTTAATACATTGCACACCATTTAGGTCACTACAATATCCTCCCACCATGTTGTGTTTTTTAGGTGGTTGGGTATCTGCACTGATCAACGCATTGCCACCCTTATAAGGTCACAGCACACATAAAGTAAATAATGTCAACAGTGATTCACCCCCAACAAACAAAAGAAAGTGGTACTGCCTCAGCAATGAAGGTGTGTTGCTCACACTCCAGACAATTGAACATTTGCAGTGAGTATGCCAACAGACAGTGCACTCCCCCTATCATGCAGTAAGACAGCAAGGTGTAGTTATCAACAGGTGCATTGATCACCACGAATGTTGACAACCATATGGTACTTCTGAAACATGCAGATAATAGCAACAACACATTTCACTTACGTGGTGGGCTGGCGCCGGCTTCCTGCTTCACCTCCACTTGTTCGACAGCAGCAGCTTCCCCGGGCTCTATTAAAGCAAACAAGTAAAAAAATGATCACATCAATAGATGAAATATCAAGGTAAAAGTGTTTTTCTTTAAAACATCAATTTCTAATATTACATCATTCATACAACTATCATATGAACACATATCTATTTACAGAAACAGCTCTGTCTCCAACTAGATGTATGTTGTTAACTCAGTATTACACGCATATAACAAGTCTTCTCATCTGCAAAAAGCCACACAAAGTTGAAATTATGACACCATGTATATATCTTTTTCCAAGACAAATGTCCATCCAATCCAGAACAGTTAATATAAGAAATTCATTTTTTCCTGGTGATTCCCTAGCACTGTTTCTTCAATAACGTTTTTCCAAAAGAAACTCACAAATATATTATTGGTAGTATGCCAGTGCAGAACAAGCGTGCCTACCCATCAATCTCAATACTTATAACATTGTCATAATGTATATTTGTTACACAGAAACATCCTAAAAACATTACATGTATGTTCAATTTAAATACATGCATACCTAATTATATGACGATCTGTTCTTAAACAGTTTTAAAATGTGAGTTATTATAATAATAATAACACAAACACAACGATAATGTCACTGTTCACCCAATGACCCTCTAGCTGAATATGGCAGCCGCTTTATGTTGTTTGACCATATTACCCCACAGGGCTATTAAAACACATTAACAAACATGTAGATATTCTATGCTGTCCATTAATAACTATTGCAATAATAAAAATGAAACATTGGCATGACATATAGAAATATTAAGTGAATACAATCTAGGGACATGTCGTAATTACCAACAGAAAATTAAGCAGTGCACCATTGAATACCACTGAGACAGCTACAACATTAGAATTGGTAATCTATTACTCATTGTACATTAAACTCCACCACCAAAATTAGCAGAGGAAGACCTGCCCCCACAACACACATCTACGCTTGGACATACATCCATTCTCAGATTCATGAAGAATAGTATCCACTCCAGATGTGTAGTAATACCAGTTGTTATGGTAGTACAGGATCTTCTGCCATGGTGGCACTGCACATTCACTGAGACTTGGTTAACACCTTTTTGAACTATTTTGGGTGGGATATTCAAAATGGTTGACCTCACGTAATAAGGGTTGCACATGTGCGCAAGTACAAAATTCCGTCATTCTGCGATATTCAGTCAAAAGACAGTTGCGCCACTGAAAACAGGCTGAGCAACAGTGCAATCAAATGAATGCATGGTCAAGTGGAGGGAGGAACCATGCATGAACTCCAGGGCGATATTCACCGGGCTGTGCAGGAATTGTGTAGCCACAACTAACCAAGCCTGCGACTTGAGGCAAAAAAAGCCCTAACTCAAGGGTCACCCCAGACTGACTGCTGGATTTCAGGGTGAAACACAGCAGCTGCCACCTGTGCTGGCCCCCAACCCAGTCCCTGTGCCCCCGCATCCCGATTGCAGGCACCGACTGTAAATCCTCCCACCTCCCCAGTGGCCCGACCGTGAGCATTGTGTACTCCACTCTAACACCAGGCGAATCGCGAGCAGCACTGTAGCTCCCCGAGCATATCTGTGATGCTCCAGTGGACGAAATGCCCGATCACAGCCAGTAAGTTAAGTAACCCACCAAATGTATCCTCATGGTCCAGTGGACCAAAATGCCAATTGCAGCAGTAGGTAAAACAACCCACCATCCTCCTGAATGTATCCGGGTGGTCAGTGGACCGGAAATTCCTAATCGTGGGCAGTGTTTAATAACCCCCTCTAAAGATAGCCCTAGTGGCTAGTGTCCCCACCCACCCACCCACAAGCACCAGTACCCGCTCACCCCTCACAGGCAGCGGGCAGCATCCATCCACCTGCCGCCCATCAACTGGCTGCCCATGGGGCTGCACACCCATTGGTGCAGACCAGGCCAATGGGCATGCACCCCATACTGTACATCACATTCCAGATTTGTGAATCAATTCATTCATTCAAAAATCTGAACTGTCATGTACGTATGGGCTACATACCCATTGGCTGTACTGTACATCAATGGCCGTGCAGCCCTACCAGGCAGTCAGTCAGCAGGTGGTGGGGTGGCAGGCGTGTGGGATGCTGACGCCCACCAGCTGCCAGGGAGGAGCGGGTGGTGGAGCTTAGCGAGTGCGTGGTGTGGGTCATACAGTACCCACCAGGGCTATGTTCAGGAGGGTCATTAAACTTACTACCCCAATCGACCTTTTCAGTCCACTGGATCAGCAGGGATACGCTAGGGGCCACATTGCCGCCCGTGATCGCAGATACTGAGGAAGTGAACCATACCGTGATCGGCCCAGTGAGGGTGCTTGGGTATTCTACACTGTTTTCTCTATGATCGTGGTGCAGCGGGGCATTGTTCCCCGATGGCTGCAGCCTGTCAGGGCACCACGCACAATTCCTCTGGGATCGGCAGACCTACATGTTAATGCCATGCAAATTGCACCATAATGACATGCAAATACCCCCACACTGCGGCTTGCATGAATTATACCCCATTTGCATGTCACGTTTCGAATATCGCCCCAGACGCACAGCTGTGCAACTAATTTGCACAACACAATGGCTTGCATGTATGAATGGCACAATTTGAATATCCCACCCTTTGTGTCATGAGAAACCCCGTTTCTTATTTGTAAACAGCCTAACTAATTTGTGATCATAAAGTCTTACCGTCGGAGTCAATCAAAATGACACTTTCGGTGTCCGACTGGCCACCCTCCACAGCTTGACTCTGTGCTGGCACTACCTCGCGTGCAGCTGGGGGACACCTCCGATGTTCTACCATGAACCAAAAAAAAAATATTTAAGTGTTAGATGTAAATCACAGTACAGTTTTTTAAGACTTACAACAACAGTAAATCAGCCATGACATACACAACATTGCTTCTAATTATACAGACCACAAGCATTATGGGCACATATTATAATAACAATTCTATATTTCTGTGCAGAGGCCCAGCACACCATTATCTACATAGTCTATAACATGGAGCATCAAACACTATTGATATGTACACTTTATACGTGTCTGTCTGTGTATTAAGCATTTCGATCCACTGAACCACCAGGTATACTTGGAGAGTGATGGCCCTATTACACCTACTACACGTGATCAGCCATTTCCTTCCACTGGACCACCACGGACACGTTCATGATGAGAGGGATTGTTTATTACACAGTATTACAGACTTGTACAAGTTTCAAACCACTACATCACAATAACTAAACAGTAACATTTTGTTCTCTTCCAACATACCATAGTAGTAAGTGCGTATATGTATAAATGTTCTATTTTCTGGCATAGCTATCTTAGCAAGCTCTGGTTTGTCAGTGAAGAACAGCACAGTAAATAAATGGAAGAATTATGTAACATGTTTTGATAGTACATCCTTACATATAGTATAAACTATTATAAAAACGTTGTGAAATACAGGTTTCTGATTAGTATCAAACACGTTATTAGCTGTATGTCAATCTTTGATTGACATATATGTAGAGACTAAGCACATACAAAACAATGTTCAACACTATTTACAAAATATTGCTATGATAATACTAATAAGGCACTCTGAGTGTTTATATTAATGGTCATTAATCACTGTATGGGGCATGCACTACTCGGCTGTGCCTCATGCCACATTACACCAATAAACACAGATTTACACAACATTGACATAATCGCTCCTGATGTCTTATTGCTTAATCATGCAGTATACAATTATTTTTACAAGTTCTGAATACATGGACAACTATTATGAAAACTTGTGCTGATTTACTTATGGTGAGTAAGGCACTCCCCCACAGCTGGCTTGCCAGCAGCTTCCCAAAGCTCATAAGCGAGGTAGTACCAGCACGTATCATTCTCCGGTATCCCCTCCGTTGTTTTAGAACATAGAAACATTGGCGCAACAGCTTCCACTTCTTCTTCAATTGTACCACACTCTTGTTTTTGACTTTCAAAGCTATATATAGATAGCTGTTAATGCGCCTCCACATCGAATCCAGTTTTCGATTAGTACTCCTCATCAAGACTTTCGCATTGCCTCTAGCCTGGACTGCCTCAAGCAGTGCACACACCTCTCGCAAGGTCCACTGCCTCATTATGTCACTTTTTAAATGTTCTAGTTCTGAAATACAAACAAAAACAAATATCTACATTAGTATCATGTAACAATATAAATCATTTCTTAAACGAATTCCATATAATACTAATTAAATTAAAGAGCACATGTCCTTCAATATAGCAGAAACACAGATCAGTAGCATTATATGGGGCTAAAAGATCAGCCACCTCAACAGTAACAACAAATGCTGCTACACTATAGGTGTCCCACCACCATGCTATCCTCTAGTCTCATGGTGGGGGGTACTGCATCGAACATCAGATTGGACACACCATGACATATCCATCTGTATTACACTGAAGTGTTCACACAACATAGTAATGTGATGTTAAACGAGAGATGAACACACATTGTAGAACTGTACACACCTATTAATGCACTTAATAAATGTGAAGACAGCTAACAAACTGATTGAAAGTAAATCGCATGATAATCCTGTTGTGCATTCATGGTAGCCCATATACTAATAACTACCCATATCTGTAACATAAAAAATAAATCTATATCTCTGGACATACCAGTAAAGAAACGTATACATTTTACAGTACCACTCTGTTTTATTGAACTTGCACGCATACCACGTTGGTACAGCTACAATACTGTAAGGCCACAGTAAACGGTACACTCATTTTACATACTCAAACTATTTACTAATGTTGAGACATTTCAATATCATACAATTGTGAACTGACAGCAGCAGGAAATTACTATTGCTGCGCCCCACTATTGTAATATAGCAAACCCATATGTGTCATATATGTAAGTGATGCATACAGTTGATCTATTTTTGACCACATTAATATGGTTCTGAAAAGAACCTTTGTGTATACTATATTTCCTCAAACAGTCTCACAATCTTAAAGGACTTTCAGGTTCCATCTTCAGGTCTCCCAGAAAATGACAATTGCCAGCATGCAGAAATACACCATCTGGTAAGAATAGCCAATCATTACAGTATTTTATTTTGGGGTGACGTATAGTATGCATTCCATATGCGTAAAAGAAAGCAGTAATCTGTGATTACTTTCTCTGAGCTCTGTCAATCAGATACAGTCATGCTCTGCTTGCCAGACTCTACATCTGTAATATCTGAAAGATGATAATACAGGCAGGCAACATAGACATAATAGAAACAAGGTCCAATTTTGCCTCTGTAACTAAATCCACCCAGTGTTCTGGCCAAATCATTGCCTCCAAGATGTATAGCAGTATGTCAGGAGGAGAGTGAGTTCTCAAAGTGTCAGCATGGTTGGCATAAGATGTTCCATCTCATGCCACCATGACCAAACCATCTTACAAGCAATTCGAGCTGCAGGTCCTCCCAAAATTACTATGAACTGCAAACTCAGCTGCTCGAGCTTATGTAACTGCTTCCAACTATCCACAAAATCCTTTTGCTATTTTCTGCCATTCTAAGTTTTTAAACTCAGAACTGTACAGAGAGCTACAAAGAAAGGGACTGTTCACCCTGCAGTGACCAGACAGCACTGAAAATCAAACTGATATTTTCCCTCCTTATTTCAAGCTAGCTTCAGTGCGTTCAGACAAAACACACAAAAAAAAAAAAATTCCCTCCTGCTCTGGCTTCATTAACCAATGTAACTCATGCATTCAGTATTACTAGACTATGTTCCTGCAAAAATCTGAAACCACTGAGAACTGGAAAAATGCATCCTTTTCATAGGCAGTTTTAAACAATTACAACATCAGAAACAAGTCTGATTGGTTCCATTTTCTCATACAACTCCGTGCACCTTCCTATCTCCCTCCATTTGCAGCTGTATCTGTACAAGTTAGTATAAATGCTCTTCCTCACTTTAACTATTTTCTCTTAAGAATATAGCCTGCTAAACAATAACAATTAACATTATGAGATTCAACAAAAAAAAACATTTGATTAATAGTATGTACATGTTGTAATACGTTTTTAATACTAAAATATCATATGAAGATAGACTGTACTTACAGTTTCAAACTGCTCTTTCTCAACAATATTCAAAATGGATCTGTTTACTTCTTCTTCAGTGTTGTCCGTCTCTGATTACGTTCTCAGATGTGGCCTGACAAATCTTAAATTACATTGGTAGACTAGCTGTCACTCAAACACACTGTTTTATGATTAGATAATGAATGTTCAGCCACTCCCAAGTGTTAGATTAACTTTACTGCCGAGATACGCGAAAGTACATTTGCGACACTTTCGATAGCACGACAGTAAAATTTGTGAAAGTGTAAGAAGTTCAACAGTACTTGACCATACTAGTAAATGCAGAAAGTAAAATTTGCGACACTTCGGAATGCCGCAGTAATGTTTTGAAACTTTCGTGCTCACGAAAGTAATTAACCAAAACTGTCTATATATTGACACAATTTCAGATTTTATGGAAAAATAGCTCAATTTTTAATTTTAAACACATAATCTGCTGCATAGCTTTTTTCGACTCAGTCCAGTTCAGATATTTTAGATTTACAATGTTCCAAGCGTGCATAACAACTGTGCAACGCAGACTTGCAAAACACTAATTTGTTGTAATTTTCACACTCAAATGTACTCATATATCCATTTTAAGACCTCTGCTCATAACAGTCTCACTCTGATGTTTATACATTTCTACCATATAGTCATTTCTCACATAAACTGAGCCAAAATGCAGCACATAAGCAAAAACACACTATTGTTAAGATGTGAGTAATGAAATCTGTACTATTCACAAGGTTGTGTGTTAAAAGCAAAATAGTAAATTCTCAACTGAAAAGTATGACAATACACAAACTTACAAGTGTACATGTGAATTGCACTGCGCAAGCTTGTAAATCAGAAATATTTCAGAATTCTCCACAAATTTTTAGCCATATTCATTTTAAGTTGTCTGTTCATAAAACACAGCCACTGATAATTTTGTGACTGTGCCCCACACACAGTTATTTAAGTCAGTGAACTGCAGCATTGCACAGTACATGTGCAGAAAAACATTTTCCCATGTTGTAAAAAAATAGCTCCAATAGTGATACACAGGAGTACAAAAACACAATGTTGATAATATACATAGCAGCGATATTGAAATTTCGTTAACATGCAAGCATACTTAGCTAACTGTGGTACCTACCACACAACAGTAATAGTGGCATGTCCCCCTCTGGTGTAAACATACTAATTGTTACAGATTTGGTATTACACTATCACTCTCAGATTTTGTTCTACCATATAGTAAATTATCATACTAACTATGCCATGACACGCATACATGGTAGAAAACACATGTTAGTCCACAGGTAAAAAAATCACACCTATCCTAAATCATAAGAACACGTGAAGAAAAAACTTTAAATGTGTACTAAAATATTGAGAATGAACAAACTTCAGTATTACGTAGCAGCTGGGATGCACATTCATAAAACTATAAGTTTACTTATGTTTTAAAAGGTGTTAACAACTATAATACTATCAATACACACTGTTATAAGAAATTTACTGAAGTCTATTCTAAAACTTTTTTTCTCTCTCATACAGGTGCCTGATACTTCTGTAAGATTGCTTACTGTCACTGTCAACCATTATACAAAAAATGCCAACTAAATACAGGCGTGAGATGTGTCTCAAAGCGAGGCGGTATAATAGTACTACTGTTTGTATAAAGCAACAAACAAAACAGTAAAACGCACCCAAAAATGAACATCGACAGACCTTTACTGCAACAGTGACTCCTACATCAAGTCACTGCACAGCAAACAAAAATCCTTAACAGAAAAGCAAAAAATGTATACCATCACAAATGTTGTGTCGATCTCTGAGACGAAACACAACTATTTTGAGTACAACCACCAAGAGACGCTCAAAACAACACCGTAAAATCAAAAATAGTGACTTACAAATCAGAAGAAAGTATTCCGATCACTAGAAGTAAAGCTAAGATCGAAGACTTAATGCTGCTGTGCTTTCGACACACATAAAAAGAGCAAAGTCACCTTTCTCTGATGAATTTAGGGTCTGAAAGTATGAACTTTTGTCAACAGGCACTGTTTGTACTACAATGATTGTGGCGTAAAGATGTGTCTATGCTTGAACAATTCAGGAAACTTGTATATGCCATTAAAAAAGGCTTCAACAATCCTTGTTTGACTGTTGACAACTTCTGTCATGTTTCACGGGACAGTGGCTGCACACACAGCACTCAGAAGCATATTTCTGGGAAGAGTCTTATCATTACTTTACAAAGAACAGACGTTCAGTATTGATGAGTCCGACAAACAAAAAATATCCTCAGTATCTCTGATGACAATCAGTTGGATAGTGATGATGACTGTGGTCCAACCACTGTTCAATAAACCACTGCCTGACATGGTCATGTGATGATACCTGCAACCATAGGCAATCATCATTTCAAAAATAGAACACTTTGTTAACCTATTCGTAATAACAGATCACAAGAGACATAAACTGTTTACAGAAATTGACCATTGTGAAATCCGGCAACATACTGGACTCATGGGTCACTCACTTGCATGTCTCGATAGTGGTGTTTGTGATAGTATTTTTCACAACATGCGGATGCTTGCAGTACATCAAACAGGCATGCGAAACTTTTTCTACAGAGTATATGAAGTACAGCGAGCTGTACATCAATACACTTGTTTAAATGACTTATTGCAGTCAGGCGACATGCAGGGTGCCATCACTTTCATAAAAAACTGCAACATTCCTTCTGATACCAGAAGCGACTAATTTTCAGTGTAACACTTCTGTAGAAAAATCTGTTTCAGTGTTGAAAACCACATTCTGAAACAGTACGGGAAGGAAATTGCTAAGTTTGAGGGTTACAAAGTCTCAAGTTTGATTCTGTATGTGTGTCATGCAACCGTTTGTGCTACCTGAAGCAAACAGTCACAGTCAACCTAGAAACCTTGTCACCATACAATGACATGTGGTTCCACCTGGCAGCATTCTTGCTGCTGAAATCTGACTTTCACTTACAAAGACACCATTGTGCTAATACAGAAACACTGTTTTCAAAACTAAAAGGGTAACACTTTGCCAGCAAGGTCAGTGCTAAAATAACATGAAACAGATGTTACCAGGTGAGATTTCAACATTGAATATGTTTGAGCATATTCTAATTCAGACAATTAAACCATTCCAAATGATTCTGCGATCTGAACACAAAGACAGGAACATTCCACAGAAAAGAGCTTGTTAGATACTCTAAAGGGTTCTGTGATTTATCTACCACTTCCTCTACAGGAAAATGTTTAAACAATCTCAACTGAAAATAGCTTGGTAATTCTTGTAAATGGTGTGCCTACAAAGGCCAAGGTCATCTGGCAGAATGTTGTCAATGTGCAAAAGGTAAAAGCTTACTCTTGCTTATTTAAAAGAGTAACAGTTCTTTTTTTATAGACCTTGACATAGATCAGATGGCCAGTCTCTCTGTCCAACATGATCTATTAGAAAAAGTAAGCCAATCATTGAGAAGGTCAGTACACAGACAAGTGACAATATGTATGAACAGTACACAATTCACCACTACATGTGAGAGATCCATTAGGAACAACATTGATCTCTATCAAATGAAGACAGGTGGAAGGTGAGCCTGTCAGCATTTGGGAGGCAACACTAAGCTACGCTGTTTCCCAGACTATTTCCAAAGGGTCAGGCGGATGCCTAGATGAAAGAAGTAGGGTACAGGGTGCTGAGTACCGCACTAACCCGTGTCCTGAGCAAGATAGCAAATTCAGGCGTAACATACAGTACCTGTTCCATCTGCTCTGGGAGAGTGAACTTAGCATTCTGTCTGCGTGTATAGCACATACCATTCGTCTAACAAGTCCACTAGATGGAATAACAGCTGCTCAATTTCTAGAAATTAAAGCGAAAGATGAAAATGTGCAAGTGAATCTGTCTTCCATACTTTCAAGTCTACATGGCACAAAGAATATTGGTATCGCAGACACTCGGAAGTGATGACAATGCTATGAGAGTATGGTGCAGCTACATGGTTTGTCACACTTAGTTGTGCTGAATATGCACTAGGAACGAACTCATTGAACTGTTGAGTGGGAAAATTCCGATGTAGAGGCATCTCATCGATGACTGTGGAGAAATGTGTTCACTTGATCCTGTGTCTGTCACAAGACATTTTCACAAGCGGTTCCATGACATTCTCACTTTCATCTTGTCAAGGACAATCCTCCTCTAGGTATTGTACAACATTACTTTTGGAGGACAGAATATCAAGCACGGTGCCCCCTCACATCCATATGTTATTGTGGATCAAGGATCGCCCACGCATTGGTGAACATGTGAACCATTGAAGTGCTATCATTCATCAAAATATATCACTTGTCACATTCAGACAAGTATGACAGTCCTACACTATGGAAGTTGGTACAAAAGTTCAAGCGACATATTTGTGCAAAATATTGCCGTGATAGTAAAGAACAAATCTAATTGGTACACATGATGTGCCTTGGATTTCCTAGGCGAGTTTGTCAGAATGGTGCCATGAATGACCTTTTCTCAACAATGCGACACCACTTGAAGGCAAAATCAACCAAGAGGGTATCAGAGTTACCCAGGGATGAAAAAAGTTACATCAATGACTACAACCCAACTCTTCTCCCTAATGTGGCAAGCAAACATAGATGTTGGGTTTGTAGCTGACAACTCATTAGCCCTAGATTCGGTACATCACCGTACATAACCAAACATGAACAGACTAACTTGCAAGATCTTTGGGAAGATATTGCCGCTAATCAAAAGCCTGACATCTCAGCTGTGGTCATTGGGATTGAAGACTCTTTCACACAGAGAATGTGGAGCTTACTGAAGCCAGTGACCGGTTAATGGGTACACATCTGTCGCGGAAGTCTGACACTGTATGTTTCCTCAGTGTAAAACTACAAAGAAAGCAGGCGTGTACTGATTCCTCATGCTGAAATTGAGAGCTCGCTGTCAATACACCTTCTTCAAACATATCTTGAAGAATAACCTGATAGACATATACTACCCATGTAAACACACCGACATGAATGATATGTGTCTATTTGAAATTAGCTAAGTGGACATGACTACAAGACAGGTGCAGCACCTGACTCAACACGACACATTTACAAGGTCAATGGACTAGATGGCTGTCTTGTGAAGATGCACAAGCCATGACAATATAGATCCTGCAAACTGCATCTAGGCATCAAAAGAGCACAGAACATTACTACTTTGATCTCCTATTCCTATTTAGACCCTGGAGGTGAGTCTGAATTATAGGTGACTCTGACACATTCGAAGACCAGTTCAATCACTTAAAATAATTTCCAAACTGGTACTCACAGACATATATACAAAGACTAAAAGCTGAGAAAGAACAGCTTGAGAGGCAGAGAAGCAACTTCAGGAGACACTCCAGTTAGTTCACAAGCAACCTTGATCAGAAGGACAAGGTGTCGATGACCCTCTGCCCTTAAATGCCCCAAGTGTTAATGTCGAAATTGACACAGCCATGCAACATAGCACACATCTATAGTCAACCCAGCAACAGAAAGACTAAATCAGCTGCAGCACAATTCACTCCCAAGTGGTTGGAGCTGTCAACATGGTATACTACATGAAACAAAACAATGTGACTACCTCAGTACAAGCCACTACTAATGTTTGTTAGCGGTTCAGCTGGCACAGGAAAAGATTTCCTGATTGAAGCCATCACTGCAGAAGTACGGAGTGTGACAGGCTCTTCAATGTCTGTTGCTGTGACTGCTCCTAGGACTAGCAGCATACAACATTGGTGAAGTAACATTACACCGTCAGGTGCCCCATCACTCTCTGCTCTCTAACACAATTACCTCAAAAACCATATAAACACACAAACAGGTATCTGCCTCTATCTCTGAAATCAAATAAAGAGGCAGAAGACACTACTGAAACAGGACACTGCAGCACAGGAGCTAACACAACAAACTCACCCAAATCAGGAACCAAAACTAAACAGGTACAGGAAATCCAAAAACTACTGATCATAGGAACTCCATGATTCGGGGAGTTGATACCCATCTCCAACCAAGGGTGATGGTCAGATGTCTCCCAGGTACATCAGCATGGAGAGACACTGACCGCATTGCTAAATTGTTCACAAAGCAGGAGAAACATTGATGTCCTAGTACACATGGGACTAATGATCGCCAGCGGTCAGTTGTGGAGACCAGGACACCTCAATAGGCTGGGTGACAAACTATCATCTATTTCGTCCAGCATCTCCTTCTCTGAGATCCTGCCAGTCTGGGAGGGAGCAGATGGGACGGAAGGTCAGAAGAAGGAGATGAGGGGAGCTAAACACGTGGCTCAGGACTGGTGCCAGGAAATAGGACACAGATTTGTAGGGAACAGCAACAGTTCTGAGTGAAAGTTCTTTAAATTTGATGGACTGCATCGACTAAAGAGAGTCAGTGCATTAGAACAGAAGTTTAAACGTCTTTGCAGAATAGTTAAACTAGCAAATGGGAGAGGTGCAGCACCCCATCGTCGAATGGGAAGAACACCACTCCCACTCAAGCTGACACAATTTCACAAAAGCTCATGAAATTCAACTTTAATTATTGATGTTATTTTGGAATCTTTGACTGCTTATAACATGGCCAGCCTTTGAGTAAGAGACTAGAGAGTTAACATGCACAGACCCTTTTTTTTCCATACTGTTTTTCCTCCAGGCTGACAGCTCATCTGTCAGGGACATACCCTGCTCACAGTGATATACCCTGATCAGGCAGAATCAAGCCATCATTCAGTTGGCTACTGTTTTTTTATCCAGATTTTTTTTTATCTCCCATCTCCACTGGTGTGGGCAGTGTCTCTGTCAGCCTCACAGAGCCCTAACTTCCCCTGCAGCAGGAACAAGTTCCTTGCACTGCCACAGGGTTCAGTGTGTTGGTGGAACCCATCACCAACCTCCCTGGTCAAGATGCACTGCCGAACAGCAACTAAGTCATGACCTGCCTCCCAAAGTGAGTTCCTGAGCTCGCTTCTGAACCTAGGACAGCAACATGGCAGTGTGATACTCTAATGCTGTGCTATGGGGTGGCCTAAAGCTTAATACAGTCAATCTAGCAACATTGGTGATATTCTATTCTCTAGTTTTAAAGTTATAGGGGCTTAATATTCTGCAGTTTACATAACTGTGAAATGTAATTTTAAAATTTCTGAAAGTTTGGAGGCTTGTAACTCGGTTACCTTTAAAGATAGCAAACTCAAGCTCTGTACCCATCTGTATGAACCTTGTGAAAGGCATCATACCAAATGTGGTGAAATTCAAACAAAGATACATTTCAAATTATATGGAAATAACTCAAATTACACTTTTGATGAATGTTTATGACATTTGTGTGGGACCTTCACAAAATTTCACAGTAGTGAAGTCATAATTTGTTCAGAAGTCCAGTGACAGAAGATAAATTTCACCCCACTCTAGAAAGTAAGATACATACAGCATGTGCACAAATTGACAAAGGGACAAGGAGAAGATTAGGGAAATTATCCACCCACCCCAATCCCTCCATAATTAAAGATCCCTGTTGGTCCCCTTTGTCCCCTTGTTCAAGTGTTGTGATAGTCAGTTAGCACAGTGATACAGAGGAACCGCATACACTCCTGCTGCCCCAAATAATACTTTTTCTCTTGACCTAGTAGTCTACCTTTCCTTGGTCTAGTGTTGAAATGTACCAGATAGTGTAATGGTACACCCCTGATCTCTAGCCATCCTTTGGGCTTCAGTTTCTACTTGCAGAGCTGCACCTCTGTTAATACTTTTTAGGGCTGCAGTGGGCAGAGCCCTGCAGACCTTCTGCAGTCAAAAAAGGAGATTTTTCCTACTGAAGAACATTTAAGAGTTGCATCACAGTTGCCTCCTCATCTGTGAATCACTCTGCACTCTTCCCACAGCACTATTTTTAATTTTTTTATTTATTTATTAAAGTCTAGGAATTACAACCCTTTGAATCAGGGACTCATTTATATAGGCTCCACATCATACAGAGAATAAAGACGGACACAGAGTATAACAAATGCAGAGACTAAATACAGAGGCAATAGTGCACAACACATATATAGAGCAACACCAGAGGTGTATATTTATTTATTTATTTATTTGATATATTGGTTTACAACCTTTGAGCCAGAGGCTCATTTGCAAAGGTACCTCATCACATGTAAGACAGATGGAAACATAGAGTAGGTATAACAACAATTACATTAAACATGAGATACATGTTATAACAGTGGTTACATTAAGCATGTATTACAGACATTTGTCAGAGACAGTATTATAGATTTCGAAGTAGGTATTTTCTGACATTATTTATAACCTTGGATGATGATATTTACAACATAACAGCAGTGAGGCATTATAAACTTGAGAAGGCATCTAAACATAGTAGTCAGACCTTATCATGGGTTTGGTGTTAAAGATGGAGGTTGCAATCCATAATGGACTTTGTCAGAGAATATTGGATCAGAGTGGGTAAGAGTGAAAGAATTAGAAGCAGTTGCAGGCGAATTTGAAGAGGTGGATTGCGAAATGCGATCCACCCAGGTGCAATAGTGATGGTGCTTGGGAGTGCATTCAAACCATGTGGGTGTCTCTATGGTGGAAAGATCTCTAGGCAAGGGAGTGTTTTACCCTGGGCACAACCAGAGAAGCTTTCTGAATTGAGGGTGAAGATAGTGGGGTTGCAGGCTGAGGAGGAGTGTGACCCCTAGGATGGAGAGTCCAAGCAGTATTTTCTTGGAGAGTAAGCAGGTCTGGTAGTGGAGCCTTTCATCAAGGTTGAGAATATTGGCAGAGGTACAGAGCAGCAGGTGTGAGTAAGCCTGGCTGCGCCCTGTAAGGAGCCTGCAGGTCTTGTTTTAGTGTGGGCCTGGATTTTCTGGAGTGTGGTGTGTTATTTGCTGCACTGTATACAGGGAGTCCATAGTCCACTAGGGACAGTATCAATGAGGTGATGGCAAGCCTAAGGGTGTGGGGGGGAAGGCAGTCCCTGTGTCGGTATAGGAGTCCAATCCGGGTGTTTGTTGCAGCAGCAAGGGTGTTTATGTGGTCATGGAAGGTAAGGGCCGAGTCGAGGGTAAGTCCAAGATATTTGTAGTTGGATACCTGCTCAAGGGGGTGCTGGGTGCTGTGGAGGATGCTGAGCAGTGCGTTTTTAGCTCTGTTTTGGCAGTGAGAGAAGATCATAGACTTTGTCTTTTTTAAGTTGAGGACCAGTCTATGGTCCTCAAACCAGGTTTCAGCCTGGGAGAAGGCAAGTTGGAGGGAGTCCTGCAGGGGTGTGGGTTTATGATGCGAGGTGAAGAGCACTGCATATAGTAAGATTTTTGTGGAGCAGGCCTTTGGTAAGGAGTTTAGGTAGAGGGAGAAAAGAAGTGGTCTCAGGATAGAGCCCTGGGGCACCCCGGAGCAGACGGGTAGTGTGTTGGAGAGAGTTCCATTAATTTTGATGCATTGGGACCTGGCAGAAAAGTAACTGGAGCACCACGCCAGGGGGCCTGTGGAGAAACCAAGTTGGTGGAGTGAGCTGAGAAGGAGAGGGTGGCAGACTGTGTTGAAGGCCTTGGATAGGTCTATGAACACAGCTCCTGCAATGTTACTGGTGTCTTGGGAGGAGTGCAAGAAGTTGGTGAATTCTAGGAGGGCTGTGGTGGTGCTATGGCCTGAACAGAAGCCATGTATAAAGCAATGGGGCCAGATGGGGTGCACCCCAGGGTCCTTAAAGAACTAAGAGATGTGGTAGCTGAACCTGTGACTATCCTGTTTAGCCGATCACTGGGAAACAGGGGAGGTACCCAAGACTGGAGGACAGCAGATGTAGTCCCTTGTACAAAGTGGGAACAAAGAGGAAGCAGGGAACTACAGACCAGTCAGCCTCACCTCGGTAGTGGGAAGATCTGGAAGCACTACTGAAGAGATTGGTGGAACATCTGGTTGTCACTGGGCTTCAGGACCCAAGGCATGGTTTCACCAGGGGAGGTCATGCTCAGACCAACCGCTGGGATCTTGACTGGGTGACTAGGAGGTGGATCAGGGAGGGCAATGGACATGGCCTATCTGGACTTCAGCAAGGCCTTCGACACTGTGCCACATAGAAGACTATTACACAAACTGTGGAATATGGGTGTAGTCAGGACAGTAGTGTGGTGGTAGGTAACTGGCTGGGTGGCGGGCACAGAGGGTGGTGGTAAATGACTGTCACCCACAGAGGGAAGAGAGACCAGTGGGTACCACAGGGATCAGTGCTGGACCGGTCCTATTCAACATCTCTCAGTGACATTGCACAGGACCTAGAAGGCAGAATTTCACTGTTCGCTGATGACACAAAGCTCTGTAACAGAGTAGACACACCAGAGGTGTAGACAGAATGAGACGTAACCTGCAGAAACTTGAAGAATGGTCAGGGTTTGGCAGTTGAAATTCAATGCAAAGAAGTGCAAGATAATGCATATGGGGCACAAAACCCTGGCACAATATATAAGGAGGTGAGGATACAGCATGCACCAAGCAGGAAAGGGATCTTGGGATTATCATCTCTGATGACCTCAAGGTAGGGAAACAGTGTGACAAGGCAGCAGGTAAAGCAAATAGGATGCTGGGATGTATAGGCAGGGGCATCACCAGCAGGAAAAGGGAGGTCATAATTCGCTATACAAGACACTAGTGAGGCCCCACCTGGAGTACAGTGTACAGTTCTGGAGACCATACACACGTAAGGACATAGGGTGAGAAGGTTCAGAGGAGGGCAACAAAGATGGTGCATGGATTGCATCACAAGTCCTATGAAGACAGGTTGAAGGAACTGAACATGTACTCCCTGGAGGAGAGAAGGGAGAGAGGGATATGATAGAGACATACAAGTATCTTACAGGGAGGAACAGGGTGCAGGAAAACATTATTTTAAGCGAAAAGATGTTCCAGGACTAGAGGCATGGGATGAAGTTGGAGGATGACGATTCAGAGGAAACATGAGAAAGAATTTATTCACAGAACGGGTGGTGGACAAGTGGAACACCTGCCAGAGGAAGTGGTGAGGGCTGAAACAATCACGGATTTAAGAATGCATGGGATAGACACAAAGGAATTCTGGAGGTCAGGGGCAGGGCAACAGACTTCTAGGAAAACAAACTGAACTATAAGCTCAAATGTAGGAGACTGGTGGGGCTTATAGGCCCTTATCTGCCGACACTATCTATGTATCTATGTTGCTCTGGGCATAGGATGTTATACTTGGCTAGGTATTCAGTAAGTTGGGTGACCACCCCTTTTTCTAGCGCTTTAGAGAGGGAGGGAAGAACGGAGATGGGTCGATAGTTATTAGGGGAGGCTTTGTCACCACTTTTATGGATGGGGGTAATGACAGCTGTTTTCCAGGCACTAGGAAATTGCCCTAGGTATAGGGATTTGTTGAGCAGGTCTGTTAGGGGTACTAGGACCACGTTGAGGACTAGTCAAAGGAGCCTGGCATCTAGGTGATCATTTATAGGGTTATTGCTGTTTAGCACTTTTTGTAGCAAAGGATGAGCTTCGTGGGGGGATATTGCGTGCAGGAGGAAACAGGGATGCTGCAGGGTTGGAGGCAAGGATTGGGGTACAGGGTCAAAGAAACCGCTAGGGAGAACAGTGCTGAGATCTGAGAAGGTGGTGTTTAGATAGTTTGCTGTGGTGAGTGTGTCTGTGGAGGCAGTGCCATTTATGGTGAGCTGGGAGGGAGGTGGGGAGCGAGATTTCCCATTGAGTTCTTTGATGTTATTCCAGAAGGTCTTTGCAGACCCCCATGTGGTTGTGAGAGTGGATTGATAGTGGTCTGCTTTGGCCTTACGGATGGCTCGAGTGCATTTATTGCGAGCGGCGTTATAGGAATGTCTGTCTGCCAACCTTCCCGATTCTATGGCTTTGTGCCAGAGATTATCCCTGTTCTCAACATTTGGAGTAGGGAGGGGGTTATCCATGGGGCTTGTTACCTTTTGGTGTGGAGTTTGGTGAATGGAGCATAGAGGTCACAGGCCTTGGTGAAGGCCTGTGTAAACAGGGTGAATGCAGTGTCGACGCGAGGGACCAATCTATCTGGGTGAGCAGCAGTTTAAGTTTTAAGGTTTTAAGTATATGGTTCAAACATACATTAGAATCAGACACATATTCAGCAGTGGAACTTTTGGAACGTGTATGGGAGTTATCTGCATTCACAGTTGGAGCTGGACATAATGTGGTCATGTAGCTCAGATTTAAAAGGCCCCAACCTAGGGATAGATAAGGTAGGACCGGGGATTGAATTCATCCAGAGTGGAGCCTTATAGCGAAAGGACCTTTGGCCAGCATTGGTATTTACAAAAGGGGATACAAAAGGCAGTAGTGTCAGAGTGTCTTGTGGACCATCTCGGCAAACTCAGTTGGAGGAGCGAGAGACAGCCATGGAGAGCTAGACTCAGTTGGATTGTTTTGGCCAGTAAGCAGGTCTGGTAGAATAGATGCCCCCTGAAAGTTAAACCATGATGAACATTGGTAGAGGTCCCAGGTATGCATGAGCCGATCACTGTCTGTGGCCAGCCAGCAGGCCTTATTGAGGGTGCATTTAATGCTGGACAGGGCAGTGTCAGAGGTGGCGCCATAGATGACTATGCCATAGTCTACCAGGGAAAGGATGGAGCTAGAGACGGCTAAATGGAGGGTGTCAGGAGGGAGACAGAGTCTAAGTTTATACAGGAGACCAATTCTGATGTTAATTGCAGAGTATGTCAATGCTATCTGTTCATGGAAGGTAAGGGCCGAGTTAAGGGTATTTTTATCCCATCAGTTCTGTTTTTTCATCATGATGGTGGCACAACAGGAGCTCCCCTGGTGGTCCCAGACCCCAAGATTAGTTAATTGGAGTCTGGAGACACAATGGCTGCAGTGGAGAAGCTCTGCAAACATGTATTTAAAGAGCACCAATGAGTGGTATGAACTGAATTTATACATAATTATGGCCCGTTCATAAATCTTAATGAACCCTGCCTGCCTTCTACGCATTTGCACTTATTAATATTCATGAGCAGATCATTATAATGTATGAAAATGCAGTTTCATACCACTCATTGGAGGTTCTTTAAATACATGTTTTTGCAACTCCTCCACCATGTTCCCCTTGTCTCTGGACCCCTGTAGCCAACCCTCCCTCTCAGCCCCACACCCAAACATAACACTGACACTGGGGGTGCCCAATCCCCCAGTATCACTGTCTCTCTGTTGTTGTTGCCCCTGAAACTGTTCCACCCACCAGATCCTCCTTCTCAGCACCCACCTCCTGCCCCCCGACAAACATAATACAGATGCTGGAGTGCCCAATTCCCCAGTGTCATGACCTGAAATAAAGAAACCTTCCTAGTAGATTTTTTCTTTCTTTCATAAACCCTGTAAAAGAAAACCATCCATTGATGCCAGTTGCGGCTGTTACTGTTCCCCACCCAACCCTCCCACTCAGCACCCACCACCCAAGCCCTTACTTACCCACCGGGATCATGCATTGTAATATTCTGTGGACAACAGACTCTTCTTCACTCTTCAAAGCTGGACTGCAAACTGATGAAACTGTTTCCTTTTTACACAATTTTCAAATTATAAATTAGACTACTTCAGCTGTACCTTGATGTACAAGATATGTGTAGTGTACTAAATCTGACTATGTACAGTAATAGAGTGTATTTACACAATATGTCTTATCCAGGCTCACATTCAAATTGGAAAAAAGGGAGATTTAACAATGTGTCCATGAAGGGTAAATCATATTAGAAGGCTGACATACTACTGTACTCTACAGTCTGAATAAATTATATCAATGGTAAAAAAACTATAATACTGATATTCATAAATCACTAAGTCTTGTGTACTGAGGAGGCTAACCCAAAGTGAAATACAAGATGACAAAACCCAAAACAGAAGTGTACAGCAAGAAACAGAGCTCACGCTTACAACTTCAGTGAATGACCTGACAACTGTCACTCTCTGAATGGCAGCTATCTCACTCTGTGTTAGTTACATGTTTTGCGAATGACTCATGGCACATGGATGAGTTAGTCAATCTGATTACTTGGGTGTGTGCATTCGTAAGTGATTGCACCTCCACGGCCCTCAGTTTCTTGTGTCAAACTGCCATATCCATGACAGAAAAAAGATGCACGTTTTTTATTTACAATTTTTTAAATTAAAAAAAAATTAAAAGTAGAGACAAGAAATGAATACAGCACTGGATCATTCAAAATGTTTGTATTTGACAGCACTATTCTTTTCTTTCATCAACTGGTGAAATTTCCACTGCAACATGTACTGCTACTTTAAATTGTGGAAATGTGCACATTATTACTATACATTTATCTCATTTTCTCACTTCTCCACCATGCCACCCTTGTCTCTGGACCCCCACAGCTAACCCTCCCTCTCAGTCCCACCCAGATATAACAGTGATACTGGGGGTGTCCAATCCCCCAGTGTCACTGTCCCTTTCTGTTGTTGTTGCCCTGTAACTGTTTCATCAGTCCTACCCTCCATCTCAGCACCAACCACCTCACCCCCCAACAAATATAACACTGACACTGGGGGTGCCCAATCCCTCAGTGTCATGACCTGAAATAAAGAAACTCTTCCCTCGTAGTTTCTTTCTTTCTTTCTTTCTTTCTTTCTTTCTTTCTTTCTTTTCTTCTTTCTTTCTCCCTGTAAAAAGAAAACTGTCCATCGCTATCTGTTGTGGCAACTACTGTCGCCTCCACCCATCCTCCCACTCAGCACCCTCCCAGCCTCTTACTTATCCACTGGGGGGTCCAGCACCATAATCTTCTGTGGACCACAGACACATCTTCTCTCTTCAAAGCTGGACCATGAACTGAGGAAACAGATAGGTGGTTCAATGTATTTCAATAGGGTTTTGAACATTGTGGCATAACTTGGCCATTTTTGCATATTTCCGCCCCAAATTTTCAACATGACTTCTTTGGAACCCTACCTCATGAACAGTTGCACTGACAATAGACAAGTCTATCCTGAAAGGTGATGTTGGGGTCCCTGTGCTAAATCACCTTTTGGGAAGGGTTTGAACATTTTCTTTTGACTTATTCATGAGGTGGGGTCATAAGAAGGCTACAGCATGTTTGAACATTTGCTGTAAACATATTAAAAAACCACAAAGTTATGAGCCTATATTGAATTTTGCAAATGCAGGATTGTAACTTTGGTAATTTGCAATATTTCCCTCAAATTTATGGCATAGCCATTTCCTTACAGCACCTTATTAATGTGACAGCTGTGATTTTTTAAATCCTGGCCAAAATGTATTTTTTTAGCTGCTTTCTTTCATCTCCTTCCACTGACCGGACCCCTTCCACCAGCTCCATCATGCCCTGTCACCCTGGCATCCACTGGAAGTTACCTCTTGGCTTGGAGATGCCAGCTGGCTGGGTGCAGTGCCTGTCAGGGGCTGGCATCATCTCGCCAGTCAGTGGGGTTTTCAGCCCCCATTTTCTCCCTGTTCCCGGTGCAGAGTGGTGTGTGCAATGACGCCAATGACCAAGCTGTACAAGGCTTTCACATGCAGCATGCTGGGTGTCTGCTCCATCTCCACCCCCTGTCAATGGAGCCAGTATGCCAGTCTCTAGCCCTGCTAGGGGCCAGGCATGCACAGGTCTCCAGTCCCCCCTCCTCAGGAGAGGACAGCTGTCTTCCAGATGCTCAATACACTTCCTCCCCAGCTGACACCTGGCAACCCACTCACACCACAAACATGGGTCAATGGTTTGGCAGGAGGTAAGCAGTGATGCTTCAGCCCTCCACACCACTGGGCGAGCTCCAAAATGTGTTTTTATATCCCGAAAGGTGATTTCACGGTCACTAGGGAAAATTAACTTTTGGGCATAAGTTCAAAACTTCATGTGCCCTTGTTTATGAAGCAGGGTCATGAGAAGGTTATGTTGAAAACTGAGTATAAAAATATAAAAAAAAAAAAAGTAATGAGCCTACATTGAACTTTGCAAATGCATGCTAGTAACATTGGTAATTTTCAATATTTTTACCTCAGATGTTCAGTATAGACATTTCTTTACAGCACCTCATGAATGTGACAGCTGTCATTTATTGTACTCAACTGCAGCCCTTGTAGCTTCTGCCAGAGGCTGTTTCCCTTTGCAGTTACCTGGAGAGGCAGAGGAGGTTTTGACTGAGCTTGATCAAGTAGCAGTAGGGCATTGTTCACAGGATAAGCAGGAGTCTAATAATTTGATAGCTGTCACAGTGGTACTTGTGTCATCTGTTGTTTTTGAAGTGTATGTAAATATAAGGGCTGGACAGTCTAGTCTGGAAACAATCCATCTCCCTCACCTGCCAAGTTTAAATGTTTTGAACCATAATGGTTAGAAGTTAAAATTGAAACATGAACTGAAAACAAATCGTCAAAACAACAACCAATAAAGTAAAAGTAGCACGACAGGTGTCATATTTGACACCAAGAATGTTCTGATTGTATTCAGGCTCATCCTCAGTTGATGCCAAGTGATTAACAGAGCTGACTCCCCTATCTGGAGCCTCTAAACATATCATATTGTTCTGTGTTATTGGAGGACTAAATCAGAGAGTTAAAATAATAAATTTGTTTAAACTAGAAGCAGAAGCAGCACAACCTTACTTGTAAATGTTAAAGTATATCTATTATTCCATTGGTGCAAATATATTATGGCTGTTTGGTGTGCATGAAGGTTGCATAGATCTTCTATAGTGCGTTCTGTCAACCTTGGCACCCAGATGCAAAGTGTTCTTTTTGTTTAGATATTGCAGCAAAAAGGACGTTATATTGTTTCACTTCTGAGAGTTGTATGTTGGTTAGGGTTTCAGGATGGGTGTTTTTCATTCTTACTGCTTTCCTTTGAAGATTAGTTGGGTAGCAACACCAATGGTGGTGCTTAATAAACACTTAGGCAGTTTTGATCCTTCCTTTATATGCCAGTTGCTCACTCTGCAAGGGGGGGGGGACTGTGACCAGGATGGCTTGTATCTTTCCTTTATATGCCAGTTGCTTACCCTGCAACAGGGGTGCTATGACCAAGATGGCTTGCAAGTTACACACAAACACACTCACACACACACACACAAACACACACACACACTCAGATGCACATGCACACGCACACATGCACACGCACACACACACAAACACATGCATACACACACACACACATCCAGTTCTGTAGCACTGTGAAATAGGACAAAGGTTATTATACTACAGTCCAGCATACAGCTAAAGAGTAATCATTCACAGTTTAGGTATGCATTTCCTCTTCTAACAAATTTAATTATATTGAATTCTGTTTTCTTATTTTGTGCAAGGTACATTATAGAAGCTAGAAGACAGGTGCTAGGCACAAAAGCCAAACAGCATATTTATACTACAGGTGCACATCTAAGGTGCACTTTGTTTGCCAAATTTTCTTCAGAGTCAAGTCATGTGGAGCAACCTGCGGAGCGAGGTAGTGGAGTCAGGGGCACTGTATTCATTTAAGAAGAACTCAGTCAACTACATGAGGGATATTTATTTATGTATTTGAATGTGTACGACTGGGAGAGGCACACTTAGCCACAGCTTGTTTCCAGGTGCAACCTAGGGGAAAAGGAAGGGGAATATGTGTACAGATGCAAACTGACTTACAGAACCAGATTAAGTTGTTGGTGGTATTATTGGAGAATGGGATAAACTTGGCCAGGATACCAGGGAAATTCCCCTACTCTGTGTGGGGCACTGTTGGACCATGGATTTCTTCGTGGGACTCAGTCATTCTGCTGGTGTACCTGCAGGAGAGCAGAGCTCCGCTCCTGCAGGTCCAGCTTTGGAGCCTGAAGTATTGAGGATGTCTGACCATTTTGTTGATATGCTTGTGGATCTTGCTGTACCAGATGAATCTTTACCTGCTCAGTCTGCCTCTGCATCATCAGATTTTTTGCCTGCGGATGAACTTTGGTTGAAGTCCCTCCTTGCTGCACATCGGGACTAGGTACTTGCTGTTGTTGATGCCGTTAGCCCTTTTGAGTTGGTCTCTCCTGGGACACGGACTCTGTCTCCAGAACTAGGGGCTGTGGAGGCTCTTCCTGCTTTCATTATGGATGTGGTACCTTCAGGCTCTTTGGAGGTGCAGAGTCGGCAACAATCTTCTGTAGCACTGGTCCTACCAGTGTTACACCATGCTCCGTTGGAATTTTCGGTTCCTACAAATCTGGATCGAGCAGTGTCTTCTCCGCCTTTGAACTCGGCGGTGACTTTGCATGGTGAACTTGTGAGTACTATGCATCCTAGACCATGTGTTTCACCTCCTAATGCACAGACTGTCTCGCCTGTTTTGCCTTCTCCTGCTCTGTTGCCTTGTTCTAGCCCACTATCAGTCTCTTTAGAGGCCTCCCTGCGGAATGCTGGTTGGAAACAAGGCATTTCAGGGTATTGGATACCTGATTTTGCCCATAGCCCAATACCTGGTTGTGGAAGGCAACAGTCTCCCTTGATAGATATGCCTCCACCTTTGCCTGGTAGCCCAGATTTGGATTTGCGTGCTGAGGATGTTCAGCATCCTGCACTGGATACTACTTTGCTGGCTAAAGTTCCTTCTTTGTCTCCCTCCTCTTTGGGTGATGAAGGCCCTAGCTCTAGGAGACCAGCGTGGGGTGATAGAATGGACATGGATGTCCCACTCCCTGACCTTCCTCCAGGCCCTTCTCCTGACCCTGGGGACAAGGCTAAATCTACTTGGGAAGAATTTTGTAGAAGGGTACGTTCAGGAACTCCCCCCTTTCAATGACGGAATGCAGTCCGCCTTCAGTATATTGGGGCTCTTGATGTAGCTCCAGACCATCTCTATGTGGGAAAGTCACTTTTGAAAGGATCTTTGGTTTTTTTACAAACAAAATATTTGCATTGATTCATGTATCAGGGTCTTACTTATATGACGTTAGTTTTCAAAATCCTAAAGGATTAGATCGATTCTGGACAAAGTATGATACTCTTAAATACACTGAGTTGTGGCTACCATTTTGGGCTATCCCACTTACTAGACCTTCTATTAAAACTGTCACCATTTTATTTAGAAATGAGAATGTAGCAGCTAGTGATATTATGCATTGGTTAGCTAAATGCTGTGATGTCTTGGGCTTGCCACAACCTATATTTGACTCTGAACACTTGTGGACTGGTGGTTGGCGTTATAGGGTGCAACTTAGAAAAACGAATGGGGGTCCCATACACTTACCTAATAGTTTGTTTTTAGGTAGGGAATGGGGGCATTGCTTCTATGTGGGGCAGCCTCGTACCTCTTTTAAATGTGGATCCCCTTCCCATCTCAGTGCAGCCTGTGATAGACTACGATGTTCCCTTTGTTTATCTTTTGGTCATTCTAGTGCAGATTGTAATTCTGAACTAAAGTGTAACCTGTGTGAAGAACTAGGTCATGGTTTTAGATCCTGTCCTTGGGCTTCCCATAACAGGGAAGATAGCCTGGATCAGGATGTGATCTTTCTTAATGCCCAGAAAAAGGATATTGCTACGGGGAAGTCCCTTTCTTCGCATGTTAAGGTGGTCACTGGTCCCCCTTTATGCCCCGATATTGCAGTGCCTCCCCAGTCAGTGGTTTCAATATCTGAACCTTCCTCTGAGCCTCCTTTATAGGAAGTTCCATGACTGGTTGTACAGGACCCTTCCTTTACACCCCCCCCTTTCTGTTGTTTCTCGGGTTCCTGCTGAACCTGTGCCTGTCCTTGACAAACCTCTGGATATTATTATTATTATTATACACCCTCCTGAGCCTACTGTTCAGACAAAGAAACAGGCTCAAAAACAGACTACAGGTAGGACCAAATTGGCTAAAGCATCTTCCCCTGGTGGCTCTGTTCCTTTAAGTAATAAATTTGAGGTCCTGTCCCATCACACTCAGTCTTCCGATTTGGAAGCTGATTCTGACACTTCTCACAACCTATGGTTCTCTGATTCTGAGAATGATAAATCAAAGGAGTTGCCTTTATGGATACTCGACCTTCATGGGTCGGGGTGAGACCCGGAGAAGTACTAGAAGGGAAGGGCTACTTGATGTTGACTTATTTTATTTCAACCCTTTATCTGATTCTTTCATGGCCATGGCATTTCATCTCACTGTAGCCACCCTCAATGTGAACAGTGTGAAAAATGCTCGCAGGTACCTGATTACTTTTCAACTTTTGAGTGATTAGGCATGTGATATTTGCCTTATTCAGGATACCTGTCTCAATTCCCTTCCTTTGGTTAATATGGCTAAAAAGCTTTGGCGATGGGGTCCTTCTTTTTTTTCTTTAGGATTACACACATGTAGTGGTGTTGGGGTGTTGTTTAGGGGTGATGGATTTCATGTTACCAAGTTGGTCGAACTGCTTATGGGACGGGTCTTAATATTGGATTTTACTTATTTACATTACACTTGGAGATTAATTGTGACTTATGCACCAGTTACGAAGAAAGGTCGAGTGGATCTCTTTCGTGAGGTACAGCCTTTTTTGTTCACGTCACGCTTTCTCATATGGGGTGATTACTTTAATTGTGTAGTGCATAAATCAGATCGGGGGGCCCAGACTGATAAGGATTTCTGTGATACACATTGTCTCAATCACATTATTGTCCAGTGTCATTTACAGGATGTTTATAGGGTTTGTCATCCTACTGGTGGACGTACTTTTTTTAAAGGCTCCTTATCCACTAGGATTGATTTTCTTTTTGTCTCTGCAGCTTTGAGGGTAATTAAAGCTCAAACCATTCCAGTGGAGATTTCAGACCATAATGTAGTAACTGCCATGTTAGGGGTAGGCACTCAAGCTAAACTGGGGCAGGGATTTTGGGAACTGAATTCTTTACTGCTACTTGATGACAGGTTTTTGGCCCAAGTTCATGATTTGTTGAAAGCTCATCTGGTCACTATCTGTACTTTCTGAGGATTTGTTACATTGGTGGCTACTCACTAAATCTGAAATCTCTACTTTGGCTAGGAGGACATCTAAATATGCTGCAGTGACTAAATATAAGAGATATTTGTCTTTACGTATGCAGTTGGAAACTTTGTATTCAGCTATACACTCACAAGGCTTATCTTTGACAGCACAGGTACAGAATGTAAAAGAAGAAATGGCTGCACTACAGTATACTAGAGCTACTTCCCTGTTACATGAACATAGGATTTGTTCTTCTAATAAATCTGCTTTGGGGGATGTTTTGGATTGTAGTCATAGACGTTCTGCAAATAGCCTTCTGACTGAAGTTGTGGATACTGCTCGTACTAGTTACACTGCATTTCCGGATAGCTTACGAGCTGTCTCCTCACATTTTTCAGACTTATATGCTGCATCTCCAGTGGATAGCACTGGTGTAGAACACTTATTTTCCTCTCTCCATATTGCCCCTTGTTCTGATATACTATTATGGGCTTTAGTTGCTCTGATTAGTGTTGATGAGGTTAAAAGGCAAATTTCACGTCTACGGAATAACACAGCACCTGGTATTGTTGGCTTGCCTGCAGAACTTTATAAAACCTGTAGTCCTTTGGTTTGCGATGTGCTCACAGTAGTGTTTAATTGGGTTTTGCAACATCGCACTCTCAATTTCCATTTTTGTACTTCAATTCATATTTTGTTATATAAGAAAGGTGATAGGACTTTACTTTCCAATTGGAGGCCTTTAAGTCTCCTTAATACGGATTTTAAAATTTTAATGAAAATATTGAATACCAGATTGTTGTCCATAGCTCCACACTAGATTTCCCTACACCAATCCTGTTCAGTACTGGGCAGATCTATCTATAATAATCTCCTTTTGCTTCGGGAACTAATAGAGCTTGGTAAAGTTGATGTTATAAAGGTTTTCTTATGTCCATGGATCAACAAAGGGCCTTTGATCAGGTCCCGCATAGTTATTTGTTTCAGGTTTTATGAACCTATGGAGTTCCTGATCACTTTATAACCTGGATTGCTTTGTTTTATAGTCATGCTTATGCTATGCCCTTGGTAAATGGTTATTTGGGTTCCTATATCCCTATTCGTTGTGGGGGGTTAGACAAGGCTGCCCTCTGAGTCCATTGCTTTATGTTTTTAGTTTGGATCCGCTTTTATGTACAATTGCCCAAGATGTGCGGATTCTTGGTATTGCTTCCCCTCATAGTACCCTTGTAGCCAAAATTTCAGCTTATGCTGATGATGTCTGTGTCTTTGTTGCTGATTTGACCTCTGGAGATAGGGTGTGACATCATTTTTCTTATTTTTCTGATGTTGCCAGTTCCTCCCTTAATAAATCTAAGAGTTTTTTTTTAACCTCTGCATACTGCCACTCCTGAGTTTACGGAGTTGCAAGGCATTCTTGCTGTCCTGGGCCCAGTCCAAATTTTAGGTACTGATTTTGGTAAAAGTGATAATGCGTTACTTTATTGGTCAGCTAAAATTGAGGCAGTTCAGTCCAGAATCAGATTATGGAAGTATTAGCGACAAACTAAACAGAAAAAGGTTATCATTACTAAATCTTTACTTCTCCCTCAATTTTTATACCTTAGTGTGGTATACCCCATTCCTTCTGGTTTGGAAGCCACTTTATTTGGTCTTTTTGTCAAATTATTTGGGAGAGTTGCCTAAATACCATTAAAAGAGATGTGTTGTATCTTCCTATTGCACAGGGTGGTTTGAATTGTGTGAATCTGATGACTTTTTACTATAGTATTTTTTTTCATTGGAATTTACTAGACTTTAGTTGTCCACACTGTGTGTTATAGGTGATTTATGCGTATGGTTGGTTACCTAAATTGTCCTCAGAGTGGCCAGGTTTGAGCCAGAAAAATTTACACACTTCTAGTTACCTGATTTATGTCAGACCTGTGATATCGAAACTTAATAGATGGAAGTTACTTCCGGCCGATGTGTATTGCAAATCACACAAATATATTTATGATGTCCTACAATCTAAAGCACATTCCACAGTCCCCATTTTTAAGGATGTACCGGATGGTCATGTTGATAACCTCTTTAAAAGTTTGGTAGATAAATGGATTCCACCTAGATTATGGGATGTTTTATGGCTTAGTTGTCATGGATGACTCAGTGTTAGGGGGAATTTAAAGCATAAAATGGTTACTGAATGTACTTGTCTGTGGGATACTTGCATTAATCAGGAGGAGACAATTTCCCATTTTTTTGTTTCCTACCCCTTTGTGCAAGAATTCTGGATGACCCTTTCTGCCCATTGGAGCCAGCCTTTCTGGTGGGCTGTTACGTATCTGGAAGTTGTGGGAGTTTTTTTGCTACATTCTACTTTGTTGGATGCAGGTGTAGTATGGCTGCTGATCGCTATGTTCAAGTTTCATTTATGGCATACCAGATGTCACCTTACTCTACAACAGTTATGCCACTCACCACTTGAAGTTCTTCAACATGTTGAACATGATTTGTTGTTACAATGTGATTCTGAATGCAAATGTTTATCCAACAATGTATGGCTTATGAGGTGGAAAGAGGTTCCTTTTTTGAAAGACAAAATAGGTTGAATCATTATGCTGTTAAATAATTGAGTATTGCTAATATTCTCTTTGTTATGTTTTTTTCTTATTTTCCATGAATTGTATTACTGTTTTTCTGATTTATTGTTCTGTTTATTAATAAAAAAACCTTCCCCTACTCTTGCCAGTAGAGGGACTGCTGGCTAGTGCATTGGTCATTTTGTGTTGAGCTAGTGGAGAAGATGGATGTACCTGAAGCAGCAGAGCAGGCTGCTACTCTAAGGTCTGAAGATATGGACTCTGAGGATTTTTTTGATGCTCCAAGTGTGGACATGGATCCGGTGAATTTTGTTTCTGCTTCTGGGATAAGGTCTGAGACCAGTGATCTACTGTCGAATCAGGAGGTTATTATTTTTACTGAGAAACTTCAGGATGAGACTTTCAAAGATTTGACTATTCTTCAGTAACAGCTATGTGATGAAGAAGCTCACTTTCAATTGAGGCAATGCGAACTGAAAGCTGCAATAGTGGCAGCGGATCAGCTCTCCTTGTTCAAGCAGAACGAACCGCAAACTGTGCAACAGGCTGCCTCAGATGCTGACGTGGCAGCTTTCCAGATGACTCCTCTGCAGAAGACAGCAGCTGTTGCGGACGGAGTGCAATCACCTAACCAGGATGCTTCTGCAGGCTCCAACTCCTTCTTAGCAGGTACAGGGCAAGCGCCATTGTTTGTTTTCAAGGGAAATTTGTACAATGACTCTGCAGGAACCTCAGCAGGACTGGTAAATTCAGGTACAGTGTTCCCTGTACCAGGATGAAGCCCCAAGATTTTCACGTTAAAACAGCAAGAAATAACAGCTGCTGAAAGCCAGTGGTCTGTAGATTGCACTTTGCAGGCTGCCGGTTGGGAGAAATCTGATACAGGCACCTGGGTTTCGGGTCCTTCTCCCATTTCTGTGTCTTCCAGCAAAAAATCCACCTCTGTTAGACAAGATTGTCTTTCCTTAGAGACTAATAGACCTAAAGAATGGGGATTGCAAATGGACATTGCTTCTCCTTTTCAAGTGCCAGAAGACTTAGAACTCATACAGAACCCTGTGCTACCTATTTTGCAAGGTGGTGAAATTGGACTTGGTGGGCCTGATTCCTCTGTTGCTCCAGAACTTCCACCTTCTGTGGGACATATTGAAAATATTTTACAAGGACAGCCTACTTCTACTAAGTCATTTGCTTCCTTATTTAGAGCTCCAGTCCTCCCTGCTAAATGCCATAATGCAATTAGGTTGATTTACAAAGGGGGCTTAGAAGTTTTTCCTGACTGTAAACATGTTGCTAGGAACCTGCTTATGGGTTCCATGTTTTTTAACCCTGCTGAACTTTATGCTTTAATGCATGTTTCAGGAGAACCTGTCCTTGATGTTAGCTTTAAACGAGGTAGTGGTCTGCAGAAGTTCTGGTCCCAATATCAACTTTTAAAATCCTCTGCTTTATGGGTCCCTTTTGAGGTAGTTCCCCTTACTAAACCTGCACATCATATGATCACAGTGTTATTTAGAAATGAGGGGGTGAGTATCACAGATCTTATATATTGGCTTAAACAAAGGTGTACAGTATAGGGTGATCCTGAACCCATATTTGATGATGATCATATCTGGAATGGAGTGTGGAAAATACAAGTTGTTTTGAACAATTCTGATACTGGGTTAATTCATTTACCCAATAGCTTTTTCCTGGGGAAAGATAGAGGGGTTTTATTCTATGCAGGTCAGCCCAAGGCCTGTTATCGGTGTGGAGCCACAGGTCACTTAAGCAGTATGTGTGATAGACTAAAATGAATTACTTGTAATGAGTTAGGTCACAGTGCTGCAATATGTAGAAATGACCAGGCTTTCAATTTATGTGAGGAAAAAGGTCACACTTATCTCTCTTGTCCCTCAGCGGCCAACAATTAGGGAGAGCAAGCTGATTGGGATGACCAGAGAGTGCCTATAACCCTAGCACAACATGTCCAGGCTCAGCGTTCAGCCTCTAGGCCCCAGGATAGGCCCCCTGATAAATGTGCAGACACCACTCCTGTTCCTGAAGGTCAGGCTGTTACACAGCAGTCTGCTATGCCTTCACCAGAAAATTATGCTAGTAACACGGTTTCAGTGGTTCCTCAGAAGGAGGCTACTGCATCTACAGTGGTAGAAACTACTGTTATTGAGGATGTGTCAACTCACCCAGAGCATACTACAGATGCTCCCCAACAACCCTCATATATTCAGGTTAAAACCTCCAGACGGCAGCACTGGGTACAACCAGCTGCTAAAATGCCCAAAATGTCTGAAATCCCTGTTAAAAACAGATTTGCCTCTTTGCCTATTGAAGGGGAAATCTCTGGAAATGAATCTGAAGGGTCTTCTATTATTTCCTCAATACTGGAACAGGGTTCTGAATTGGAAGAACCTTCCCTTGACACAGTACTCCCTTCCTCTGGAAAAAGAACAGGGAAAATTAAGCATGTTAGAACCACAAGAGCTTTTTCTAAAAAGCCCCCATGAATAGAATCATGCTCAAGGTTTTTTCACTTACCACTTTATGAAAGTAATGCCTTCTTTATCTGTTTATTCTATTAATGTTAATAATATTAAGAGCTTATGGAAAAAGCAAGCTGTATTTTCACATTTAAGATCTTTTTCAACTGGTATTATTTTCCTACAAGATACTAGGTTATACACCATGTCTGAATTGAAACAGGTCATCAAGCTTTGGCATTCAGGTCCTTCTTTCTGGTCCTCAGGAGATGAAATGTGCTCTGGGGTAGACATCTTATTTTAAAATATAGAAGTTCATGTTATTAAACTAATTGATTTGATTCCAGTTCAGGACATAATACTGGATGTGAAGCTATATAGTGTATAGTTCCAGTTCATTAATATTTACACTGGTCAAACAAAGGTGGTAAGGATTGAGCTGTTCCAGGCTATTCAGCCTTATATATACTCCACACATCACATTATTCTAGGGGTTGATTTTAATTGTGGATTAAAAGTAAGGGATAGGGGTAAGCATACTGTTACTAACAAAGTGTTTTGTGACATGACTTGTCTTTCTACTATGATACATAATGCAAATCTGAGGGATGCTTACTTTGAGACAGTTGGGAAAGCTGACACCACTTTTTATAGAAGTACCTCAGCCACAAGAATTGACTATTTTTTTGTTTCTCCCCTTTTACAAATTTCTAAAGCAAAAACCTTACTAGCAGAATTCTCAGATCATAAAATATTATATTTACTATTGGATGGCTCACATACGCCTCCTAATAGGCAGGGTTATTGGAAATTAAAGCTTTACTTTTGGCTAAGGAAAATATTCGTCAAGATCTGGTATATTTTATTCAAGCCAGGAAATCTGTATTTGATATGTACACAGACCCTAGTATTTGGTGGGAAGACACTGTTTGGGATTTGATAGTTTTTTTTAAATCATATGGGAAGGATCTCCGGGATAAGGAATATGGGACTTATCTTAACCATAGGTCACAACTTCAAAAGCTGTTATCTTTAGCATCTTCGATAAAACATGATTTTACGGTGCAAATTCAAAATATTAAACAGCAAATGGTAGAATACCATTTACTACAAGAATAACATCTGCAATATCAGTAGTCATATTGTACTCAGGGTAAAAAGGGTTACATTTGCCCTTATGAGGGACACGCAGCTAGGAACATGAGCAGAACAATGGATGGTTTATTTGATAAAGATGGAAGATTATGTACTGATACTGGACAAATTCTTAATATTATAAAACATTATATGACTCAATCCATTACCCCCCCCACCAAGTTCACACTGAAACATTGGAAACTTATCTTGACTCAGTTTCTACAGTTAAGCTCACTGAACAATTACTAGCACCTTTAATTGCTGATATTGTGCCACAAGAGGTAGAGAGAACAATTATGGCCTTAGGGAATAATAAATCACCAGGTGGAGATGGACTAACTGGAGAATTGTATAAGTTTATAGGGCCATATGTTTTGACGGAAATAGCTGCGGCCTTCATGTCAATCCTTTCATCTGGATCCCCTTCTCTGCATATGACGGGGTATTTTGATACATATTTTTAAACAAAAAGGAGAAAGATGATGTATAGATCACTGGAGACCCATTTCTCTGCTTAATACAGAACTTAAAATTTTAGCTAAAATTCTAAACAACTGCTTGTTATTGAAGCAACACATATTCTATCCCCTGCACAGGCATACATGTTCTGTATTGCACTATTGCTAATGTCAACCTCTGTATGTATACCTGCTTCCTCTGTAAACCCCAGGTCGCACTGTAGAGAGCGATCATCTTTTTGCTCAGTGTGCCTTTCCTGGTGAAACATTTTCAATAATAAATAAATAAATAAATGTGCCGTACCAGGTAGAAATATCACGGAACATCTAATCTTGTTAAGGGAAATTTTTGAACATAGTTTCAGGCATAGAGCAGATGGCTTAGTACTGTCACTAGATCCAAGACAAGCCTTTGATTCAGTTAGCCACACCTTTCTATGGGAAGTTTTAAAAAAATATGGTTTGCCACCACAACTTATTAGTTAGGTTCAATGCTTATATAAAACAGCTACAGTTACTCCTTTGGTTAGGGGTTGGAAGGGATCTATGCTGACAGTAGGGAGAGGGGTGTGCCAGGGGTGTCCACTCAGCCCTCTATTATATGCTTTTTGCATTGATCCTTTACTTCAGCTCCTCAATGATTCAATACTTTTAAGGCCTATTATAGTTGCGTCAGCTCCCGTAAGTTACACAGCTTTAGCTTATGCAGATGACTTCTGCATTGTAGTGTCTGACAAGGTTTCTATTCAGGAAGCTTTAGATATATGTACAACTTATAATTCAAAGTCTGGTACCAGTTTGAAGTTAGACAAATGTATAGGCACACAGCTTGGATAAATTGTTCCTCCTGTTTTGGAAGTGGCAAGTATTAATTTCTCAGCTACTCAATTGAAAATTCTGGGGATTATTTATGGCCAGGGGGATATGTGCCTCTTCAATTGGGAACCTTGTTTACTTCGAGGTAAAGCTTTAGAGGCTAAATAGAATAAGTGGAAATTAAGCAAGCAGAAAAGGGTACATCTAATTAAAACATTCCTCATTCCAGTATTTCTTTATATAAGTTATGTCTTTCCTCCACCTTATCAACTAGTAACACCAATTTATAGTCTCTTTTTCCAAGCTATATTTGGTAGTAGGTTAAATCCGTTAAAAAGGAATATTGTATACCTACCAATAAAACAGGGAGGGTTAGGGATGGTAAATCCGATTTTATTTTTTCATAGCGTTTTCATATATGCAAACTTTAGACCTTTATTATTTTTTTTTGATAAAACTTGGGTGCCTGTGTTTGAACAGAATTGTGGCCTATGGTTTCAGCAATGGGATCAAGGGGAATTGGGTGTTTTGCATAGATCTTTAAATATACCACCTTACATTAGGAAAATGTTCATTCATCTTAAATGTTGGAAATTTACAAGCCATCTTTTGATCTCAAAACAAAGGAGAGTGTTATATAACTGGGTTATGCAGATTCAATTTACAGAACTAGAAACTTTTTCTAGATGTTCCCTTCCATATATAGAGGCAGTATTAGGTTTGTTAAACACTCCTAGGATTCCAGATAAATTTAAAGATTTTCATTGGATGAGCTGTCATGATAGGATTAACGTTAAAGCTAATCAAAAACACAAACAGCTGATTGACCCTTTATGTGTTAGACCCAGATGTATTCTACAACTGGAAACAACAGAAAACCTTTTTTGACCTGCGTCTACATTAAATCCTTTTGTCCTCTATTGGCAACTGTCTGGAATGCTCCATGGTTTCAGTTTATTACTATGGATGCTCTGATGTGGGGTAAATATATAGGAGTGGAGCATTATTGGCACACTCAAACTTTACATAAGATATTATTGGTAGTTAAATGGTACATTTGGAATAGTAGATGTTTATTCTCATTACAGCAGAAACTTTTATCACATGAAGAGCTTCTTGGTAAAATTACAAGGGAAGTAAAAATCCAATATAATGAGGACTCTAGGCTCTTGCATTCCAGAACTCTGTGTGCAGTTTGGAAAACTATGCCATAGATAACAGATTCTGATGTACCTGTAACTTAAAAATGGTGGGTGTTAGGTATCATGATTTATATAAAAATTACAGAAGGGTTTGGATGAAAATGCTTCCATTATACTATATTATATGTTTTGTTTTCTTGGAATGCTTCTACCTTGCTGTTCCTTTTATATTATGTATTTGAGTTACACTTATTTCCTCTTTTTGTTTAAAAATATAATCATTTTTTTCCTTGCTGTAATGCTGTTCTTTCTGTACTTCTCTTGATTTTTGTATTGTGTTTTTGTATGATTTCTTTTTTTTCAACAAACTCCCCTACTCTTTGATAGGTGGAGCTATCTCGATGGTGTGTGTGGTCATTCATGTTTGAGCTTGCGATGGATACAGATGGCTGTGGCAAGAGCTTTCTGGCCGGCATGGTGAAAGCTGATAGCGGAGAGTGGCCACCTAGTTCTGTAGTGGTGTCTGCACTGATGGCTTCTGGTGCAGAGAAGGAGGATTTGGAGGTGACTTTGCAGTGGCAACTAGCTGCAAAAATTGAGTTGGCTAAACAGGATTTCGATACAGCTACAAAATTACTCCAATAGGAAAAAAAACGGAAAAGAATGCAAGGGCCTGTGCACTCACCCGAAACTTCAACACCAAAACTTTTTCAAGCAGATACAAGAAAATCAGCAGGACCTAGTCCGCTAGCCAAAGATTCAAATTCAGAGGCGGTACAGTCCATGCAGGTAGAATGTCAGCCGGGAGATTCGGTTGGTCGTCTGAAGAGGCCTTGCTGTGAGCCGGTTGGACGCCTTGGGCTGATGGTACTTGGGCAGCAGAACTGGAGGTCCTTGCAGCTACCAGCACTGTTTCTGGGTGGAAGGCAGATGTCTTTCGCATGGACACAGCTGAGGCTCCTCTGGAACAGGAACCACTTGCTTTACACATTGAACATACCGTTTCTAAGGACATCCCTCTCAATTCAGGTACCCCATCCTACTCACCCCTTACTTCTATTTCAGATACTGGGCCTGATTCTCACATCTTGGTGTGGGAGGATGGGACTGCTTTGGACACTTCACTTGTGGATCCACCTGCTGATGGGGCCAGGAAATGGACTTATGCAGAGCTTTTTCATTAACCATTTGAAATGGCTAAACGCAGGAATGCAATTAATTTACATTATTTGGGAGGCATGGAGGAATTTCTGATCAATTCTTTGTAGACCATGTCTCATTGAAACAATCCTTGGGCTTAACCCCTACTGAGGAATATGCCCTCATCCATGCCCCTGGGGAACACGTTTTTGACATTAGTTTCAGAACATCAACTATTCTTGAATGGTTTTGGACCAAATATTCTGTGTTAAAAACCAGCCCTTTATGGGTACCTTTTCAGGTTGTTCCCTTGACTAAACATCCTTTAGAATTGTTACAGTTTTATTTAGAAATGAAGGAATTAACACAATGGCTAGAAAAGCGATGGGATATACAAGGTGCCCTGACCCTATTTTGGATTCAGAGGAGTTTTGGAATTGGGGGGTGGCAGATTAAAGTAAAATTGTTTCAGGTGGATAATGATTTTCCACATCTTTCCAATTGTTTTTTTTTTTAGGAGGGGACAAAGGGTTTGTTTTTTATTCTGGCCAAACCAGGAGATGTCATACATCTGGGTCTTTAAGACATATTAGCTCCACTTGTGACAAGATTCAATGCTTTAGATGTGGGGAGCTGGGTCATGCTGGACTAGATTGTGCAAACTCGCCTAACTGTAATTTTTGTGAAGACCCAGGGCACAATTTTGCAGAATGTCCACTGGCTTCACAGGACACTGAAGATGCTGATCTTGCAATGCAGGATTTTTATATAAATACTACTAGATCAGACAGGGGCCCAATTGCCCCTAGACCACCTCAGCAGCCCCAATCTGCTCCTACCACTGAAGGTACAGCAGGTCCATCTTTTCTCCCAGACCCTCCAGGATTTATTCATGGGGTAGTGCTACAGAAGTGTTGCCTGAACCCCTATTGGTATCTGTTTCCCCTACAGTTGCTCAACCCTCTCCAGGAGTCATGGCTCCACCCCACCCCATCTGTTGAGCCTCTTCGCACAGACATACAGATTTCCAGTGACTGTACTGGGGATGTTGGGCCCCCTGTTCTTCGTATGCCTGACATCCCACTCTCTAATAAATGTGATGCTTTTCCTGTAGAGGAAGTTATAGAAGAGATAGATTCAGACACTACTTCCCGAACTTCTTCACAAAGAGATCCTGCCTCCAACCTAGAACATAGCGTTAAGCCGACCTGCACTGCGAAGGTTAAAAAGAAATTGATTGGTAGCAGATTAGGTACCAGGAAGAGTGCTAGAAAACAATGATTGGATTGTAGCATCTTTTTTATTCTATGGGATATGGCCTACAGATTGCCACTTTTAATACTAATAGTATTAGGTCTGAAAAAAAGAGATTGGCTACTTTCAATTTCTTCACTAATTCTGCACTGGATATTGTCTTTTTTCAAGGTACCCACTTGTATTTATCGGAGGATTTTGAGGCTGCTTCCAGTGCTTGACTTAGGGGCGCTTGTTATTGGTCAGGGGATGTTGGGGAAGTCACATGTTCTGGGGAGGGTATTTGCTTTTTACGACACGATATAGCAGTGACTAATGTTGTTGATATAGTACCTGGAAAGGTGCTTTTACTTGATATTACAGTTCAAAACTCTGATTTTCAATTGATTACTGTTTATGACCCACAAATTAAAACTGACCGTATTGCTTTATTGGAAAAAATATCACTGTTCCTTTTTACTAGAAAAAATGTTTTGTTTGGAGACGATTTTAACATTACTAGATCCGTAACAGCTAGAGCAGCTAAGGGCTCTAAATTATAATGTGATACCCACTTTTTGAATGATCTATTATGCACGTCTGGATTATGTGATGTATGGGAGACATCAGGAATTCAACCTGCCTCTATTTACTTTTCTGGGGTCCGTAAGTCCAGAATCAATTATTAGTTTATTTCCCCCTGTTTACACTGTAGTGCTCATCAGCTTATTCTGTTGGCTACTCTTGACCATATGATGTTGCAAATTACCTTATCGAACTTCCCTGCTATGTCTAAAGGGCTGGGTTATTGGAAATTGAATTTTTCCTTATTGTTATCCTTGAGGTTAGGAGGATTTATTGCATTACTTACAGCAAGGAGTTTGGTTTATTTTTATATGATTCTCCAAATTGTGGTGGGTGGACATGAAAAAGTATATTACTGACTATTTTCAAACTGTGGGGAGACTTTTGGGTCATAGCAAACATTCCTCCTATAATTCCTTATGGCAGCAATTGCTTTTGGCTTATTCAAAATTAAATAAGGGTTAATTTGTATCCCCGATGTTTTACATGCTTTGAAAGAGGATTTTATTATATTACAATATAATAGATGCAAGTCCTTGAAATGGAACAAAACTTTGGAGTTTCTGGTTCACAGGGTTCTTGTAACCCTTTTGAATATTGTGCATCACATAGAAAAAGAAGGAAATGTTACGACTGGAAACTGTATCTGATGATTTTGTAGTAACTCAAAGAAATTTTATTGGAATTAGATAAATATTTGATGCAGCTCTTTAGGGTGGATTCCAATATTTCTGATAACAAATTAGATGACTGGTTAGGATCTTGTGAGCTTCCACAACTTCCTGACTTTTTCAAAATTCTCTTTGTAGCCTAATAACTGAGCCAAAACTGGCTGCCATTCTCTCGCCCCCCAAAAAAATCCCCAGATTCTGATGGTATTATGAATGAACTGTACCATATGGTATATCAGACCTTACATACAGAATTGTTGGACTTATTTAATAATATTTTGGCTACTAGTTTAATACCGGCACACTTTAATCAAGGTTTAGTTATTTTTTTACATAAGTCTGGGTCTAAAGAAGATCTTAGAAATTGGAGGACCATTATGTTGCTCAACTCTGATAGTAAAATTTTATCCAAATTATTGAGTAATAGATTGGCAGCAGTTTTGAGTGCTGTTGTCAGTCCCTTTCAGTTTTGTTTTGTTCCAGAAAAAAAAAATTACTGAAGCTTTGATATTGCTCCGGGAGGTGATGGAAAAAAGTCAGTCTGGTGAAATTATGGGTTTTCACTCAGTTTGGATCAATTAAAAGCTTTTGACAGGGTATCACACCAATATCTTTGGAAATGTTTATTGCAATTCAGATTTCCACCTTTGTTTGTTGTTTGGTTACAGTGATATTATGCTACCACTGAGTTTGCTCCTTTTGTGAATGGATGGTGGGACTGTTCCAGGTATACCGAGATGTTAAACAAGGTTAATCTCTTTTATATATATTGACATTAGAACCTTTGTTATGGAAAATTAATAATTCTGTTGGTATTAGAGGTATTTTTCATTTCATAGTGATATGGTTGAATTGAAAACTGTAGCGTATGCCGATGATCTCTGTATTTTCTATCAGATGTTCAGTATAGCAAAGCTACTGATGAGGTGGTGATAACTTTCATGGAATGTACTGGTGCACTAATTAATTGGACTAAAAGTAAATGCATTTTTCTTGGAAATGGTGATTGTCCATATACTGTGGTTATGGGTGACCCTATTGTCCATGAAATGGATGCGTATTTTAGGGATATATTTTGGTGTCCGGATATAGCACTGTTTAACTGGAACAAATTATTAGTGGAAGCAAAATTAAGGGTTACACAATGGAGCAAATGGAAAATGTCAAAACTGAAATGTATTTATATGGTGAAAACATTTTTGATTGGGTATTTTTACATCTGGCAGCCATTTACCCGCTTCCTAGAAGTTTGGAAACAACAATGTTTAGTGGGGGTTTTTGGAGCAATTTGGGGTAGTCTTTTAAATCCCATAAAAAGGGCATTTTGTATCTCCCTCGTGATCAAGGGGGTCTAAATATGATCAATCTGGTCACTTTCATTTTTTCAAGTTTGTTTATGTTAATCACAAACCATTGCTGCTTAATCTTCCATATCTCTGGTCTCCCTGGGTACTTGATGTACTATCGCCTTGGCTAGAGAACTGGAAACTGGATGTTCTGATTGCTAGACAAAAACATAGTCAGGGGCTTCCTAATTGTTTTTTTGAATGTTTTGCTAAACTCAAATTATGGAGACTTATGAAAACTATTATTTTATATTCTTCACATAAAGAATTTTATAAATTGATTCAGCTGCGTTTCTTTTTTCAACCTCCACATTATATCCATAGATCTGTTTCAGATTTACACTTTATTGGAGCTATGTTGACTTGGTCTCATATGCTCCAGCTATGTGGGATACTAAGTGGTTGGCAGTCCACGGCAGACTAAATGTTAAGGGAAATTTATCACACAAGAGGGTGGAAGAGAGGGTATGTCCTAGGACTTATTCTTGTTTACATGATATTGAGTCTATGGACCATTTATATATTTTTTTGTCCCTATGTACAACAGTTTTGGAAATTATGGGATGCTCACTGGCATAACTCTTGGCTGATTGGTATTACTTCTGAGATCCTGCTACTAGGTGTTTTGCCTGCTCATTGGAGTGTTTCTGACATGCATACTGTTCATGGTATACTGGGTCTTATTAAATATTATATTTGGCAAATTTGATGTCACTGGTCTTTGCAACAACATTTTATATCCCCTGAAAAATTATATCTAACTTTTGAAGTTGCTATTTTTGATCTGAAAAAAAGGGGCAAAGTGTGTCTACCTACTGAAATGTATAATAAATGTTGGAAGCTGCTACATTGGCTGGATACCGGATAAATGTGCTAGGGGCATTGTTTTTGTCCTGTAGGTAGTTATTCTGTTTTCTGTTTTTCTGCTATTGTATTATAATTTTGACTGCTGTTACTTTTGGTCTGAATCTGATATTTTCCAACTCTTTGGTAGGGCTGGGATGGGGGCTCTATATTGATATGAATTATACATGTTACATATTCTTGTATGATGTACTGCTTATTTATATTCTCTAATTTATTTTATTTTGACCTTTTGTGACTTATTCCATTTTTGAATGTTTTGTTTTAAAGTTTTGAATCACAAATTTCCTACTCTTTTAGTACATAGATACATAGATACATAGATACATAGACAGTGTCGGCAGATAAGGGCCTATGGCCCACCTAGTCTGCCCATTTGAGCTTGTAAGTTCAGTTTGTTTTCCTAGAAGTCTATTTCCCCTTACCCCTGACCTCTAGAATTCCTTTATGTCTATCCCATGCATTCTTAAATCCCGTGATTGTTTCAGCCCCCACCACTTCCTCTGGCAGGCAGTTCCACTTGTCCACCACCGTTCTGTGAAGAAATTCTTTCTCATGTTTCCTCTGAATCGTCCTCCTCCAACTTCATCCCATGCCCTCTAGTCCTGAAACATCTTTTGCTTAAAATAGTGTTTTCCTGCACCCTGTTCCTCCCTGTAAGATACTTGTATGTCTCTATCATATCCCCTCTCTTCCTCCTCTCCTCCAGGGAGTACATGTTCAGTTCCTTCAACCTGTCTTCATATGACTTGTGATGCAACCCATGCACCATCTTCATTGCCCTCCTCTGAACCTTCTCTACCCTGTCTATGTCCTTACGTAGGTATGGTCTCCAGAACTGTACACTGTACTCCAGGTGGGACCTCACTAGTGTCTTGTATAGCGGAATTATGACCTCCCTTTTCCTGCTGGTGATGCCCCTGCCTATACATCCCAGCATCCTATTTGCTTTACCTGATGCCTTGTCACACTGTTTCCCTACCTTGAGGTCATCAGAGATGACAACCCCAAGATCCCTTTCCTGCTTGGTGCATGCTATATCCTCACCCCCCAACTGATATATTGTGCCAGGGTTTTTGTACCCCATATGCATTATCTTGCACTTCTTTGCATTGAATTTCAACTGCCAAACCCTTGACCATTCTTCAAGTTTCTGCAGGTCCCTTCTCATTCTGTCTACACCCTCTGGTGTGTCTACTCTGTTACAGAGCTTTGGGCCATCAGCGAACAGTGAAATTCTGCCTTCTATATCCTGTGCAATGTCACTGATGAAGATGTTGAATAGGACCGGTCCCAGCACTGATCCCTGTGGTACCCCACTGGTCACTCTTCCCTCTATGGAGTGACAGCCATTTACCACCACCCTCTGTGCCTGCCACCCAGCCAGTTACCTACCCACCACACTACTGTCCTGCCCACACCCATATTCCCAGTTTGTGTAATAGTCTTCTATGTGGCACAGTGTCAAAGGCCTTGCTGAAGTCCAGATAGGCCATGTCCACTGCCCTCCCCTGATCCACCTCCCTAGTCACCCAGTCAAAAGTAGGAGGCTAAGAAGGGGGTTGTTTCATTTTATTTATTTTCTGTCTGATGTAATACTGCTTTATGATTTCTCATTATTTATGCTCTTTTTTCTGATTTGTATGATGACAATACAGTTTTGTTTATGTATTCTTTTTCAGTTATGAATAAAAAATTCCCCTACACTTATCAAGAAGTACCATAGGATCTTTTATATCCACCTGAACAATCACCAGATGGGAACTTGGTTTAATGTCTCATCAGATAGACAGTACCTCAGGAGTGCAGTACCCCCAACCCCTCATGATGCACTACAGTGTCAGTATTTGGATTTATCACACATTCCTGGTGTGGGGCTAGAACCCACCACCTTTCTATCTTCTGGCCTCAGAGGTGAGTGTGCTACCTGCTGAGCCACATACACTGATATTTAATTAGGGTGTTATAACTACTGAGAAATGGGGGGGTCTTGATTGGCTATTGTGCCAACTACCATCTCTGATTCTTATCTTAAATTTTACAAATGAACTGTGTTGTTTTCAGTCAGGGCTGGGATGCAGGCTACAGCACAGCTGTTAGACACAGCAGCAAATATGTATCCTTATATTACACTTGCAGGCATCAATTGCAGATTATAATGCTTTTGCCTACCGCTCTTAGTCTCATGTCAGTTTAAGGTGGGTCCTTTCCACTTCAAGGAAAAGCTTGACTTATTGTAGATCTAGTATTTTTTCTTCAACTTACATATACTGTAAGGAACAGTTTTGAAAAACTATGGCAGTGTTGCCACTTTTGACTTTCTGGGAAATAGTTGGACAGATTGTCTCAGTATATGCTTTGTCAAGTTATAGTACAGTACAGTCTTTTTTATAAGGTAACTTTGGTACACTGATTTTTGTATAGGATAACAGAGATTGGTGTATAATATAGGTTTGTATATTGCATGGATATATTATGTTAAAAATTCACTTAAAAATAACATTACCATCTAGTACAGCATATTTCTCATTAATATTATTTTTTTTCATTTCTCATCAATCAACTTTAAAGTAATCAATGATGGAAATCTGTTTTGCTTTGAGTGTCATAATTAATTTTGATTTTGAGTCATATTGAAAACACACTCCTATATTACTTCCATCAGTCATTTCATTAGATATAAGAAACTGTATAAGAATGCATACAGCTTTTGGGCTCTGCAGCCAAAGGTGGGGAGGGGTGACAGTATATTTTCTCATTGTTTATTGTGTATCACTGCCATCTAATGTGAAATCTTTCTGTTGTTCACCACTGACACTTTGAATAATCTCCTTATCTGTGATGTTATTAAACACCTTGCAGTGTCTCTCAAATGGCACACAGTCCTCAGCTGTGCATTGCATGGAAGATTCAATCCTTAGAGCAGAAGCAACATTGATTGTATGTTTAGTTACTTCATTGCCATTTCCTGTGCAAACCAAAACTTATTGCTCTGACAATATTCTGCTATGACCCCAGCAGTTGTGTATGTTCTCACTGTTGATTGCATCCCGTGCAATTTAATGAAATGTATGGAATAATCAATTAGTCTTTCATGCCAGAATGTTGCTGATATTGTATCAAGCAATACTACTCTGCCACAAAGTGAAGTGACTGCTGGATGGGTTTTGGACATAAAATGGGAATATTTTTGCTTTATTACAGGGCTCCAACTCAACACAGCTGCATTTTCCTTCACTGAATGCAACAGCTCTATTGCTTCATGCTGACCATGCTACAGTTCTAAACGTGCCAATTTTAAGCACTGCTCAGGAGAACAAAACAGTTATCATTAGAACCCACATAAAGAATTTTATTTATTTATTTATGTATGTATGCATGTATATATGTCTTTGGTGACCGGGTAGGTGCACTGATCCAGAAGACCATTTTTAGTTATGACCTGAGCCACAAGGTGGCAAAAAATAGATACAGGTACAAACAGTCATTTACAAGGTTAGACAGGTAATGCTATATCAGTATGTACATAAGCATAACCACAGACAAAATAATACAGATAGTGCAAGATACAAGCAGTAAGGTACATGGTCCAGTTCAAGTGCAAGTGAGAAAAAACAGTTGAATAAACACAGATACAGTACAGTATTGTTCTTCATGTTATTTTGTAATGTAATGGTTATTTTATCAATGTAATTGTTCAGTAGTAGTTAAACAAACAAAACAAATTAGGATTACAATGCACAACATTAGCTTGGTGCCATGGGAAATGACAGAGGGACAAAAGCTTGTAAGCAATACCTACTGGATGATGGCGATCGATGGCAGATGGAGGATATGGAGGGTGCAGGATAACAGAAGAAATTTACATGTTGAGCTCAGTAAAGAATGAAAGGTGGGCAAATAAGATAAGTAGCCAATAACAGAGGGGTGAACAGATCAATCACAGACTCAGTCAGTTGGTGGATAATAGAGGGTCAGGCGACTGAGGAGCAAACATGTCAGTCAGTGGCTCAGTAAGTTGCTTAATTGTAACTGGGGATGAAAGATCAAAAATTCATGGGTTCTAGCCCCACACCAAGTACTTGGGGTAATACCTATAACTGACACTGTGGTGCAGTGCGAGGGTGGGGACTGCACTCTTTAGGTGCAGTCCTTTGGATGGAATGTTAATCCCAGGTCCTGTCTGCCCATCTCTAGTTACTATCCAAGTGAAAGATAAAGATTCTCATGGCACTTACTGAACAAGAGTATGAGTTTCCCCAAGTGTCATGGCCAACATTGCCATATCAATAAAACAGGTTCATGTAATCCACTTCTCAAGGCATGCTTGAAAAGAAGCTATTACAGCTCAGTGTGCCATTTCTGTTAAAAAATTACAAACAAATAAAATAATAACAAAGGGTGCATTGTAGTTGCTTGTTAAAAAAAGTTTATTGCAGATATTACCTCAGATTTTCTTGGACAAGCTTTGTGTCACTGAATAGAACTGAACATTTGATCTCTCCTTTTATAGGTATGCTCCTTTTTGTACCATTTTGTATCTTCACTAATTCTTGTCTACCTCCCACATCCCCCCCCCCAGGCCACCACCTCTGTTACTGTCTCTCCCTCACATCTAAGTTTTTCTTTGTTTCTCTACCTTGCTAGCACACCTCTTTCATATCCTCCTCTGAACTCTTTTATTATTTATATACTGAATTTTAGTGACTGGGTGGTCCACCTTAGATTAAAAGTCCCTTTTTCAGGGATAACCCAGAATTAATTACATAGAAACAATAAAACAGCACTGAACATCAGGTAAGGTATTTGTTTTTAATATTTTTAGTAAGCTTTACTTTCAGCAATTAATACTAAAATGAGCCAGTATTAGTGTTATATAGTTTGTTGTAAGGTGGGCTAGCTTATTGAGGTGTATAAGGCAGGAATAGGTTCTGCAAGTGTGTCAGGTAGTCCATTTGTGAATGGTAGGTTTTATTTTTAGAACAGTTTGTAGAGTATTGCAGTTGTCCCTTAAGTTGTTAGTTAAAGTAGTTGCCACTCAGTGTTACATTCTCCCCAGCATTTGCTGGGTCAGAGCTTATTAAAATCTTTCACTGAGTATGGACTTATCATTACCTGAGCATGGACTGATCCTAATCACTGTGATGGTTCTCCACCACCAACTAGCTAGTAGGCAGAACACACTGCTTCCATTACTGGGAGATCATTGGAAGGGTGCTGGACGTGTTCCTGGTTGATAGGGACCCTGATTGATGAATGCATGTTTCTGTTAGGTTTGAATGGGTGAGAGCAGTGAGTCTGGACTAGGCCAAGATAGATAGATAGATAAAATCTTTATTTTTGTACAGGTAATATGTTGTTAGGAAAAGTATCCTTATTTACTAGACAGTCCTGTGTGTGAAAAATACAGTTTAATTAAATACAAAAATACATTACAAGATACATTAAAAAGTACACATCATAGTATACATTATGCTTAGCAAATACAAATGTTAGAGATGCAGCATCTAATGCACATAACAATTGCAAATGTTGGAGAAGCAGTTTTCAATGCAAAAGCAAAAGCAATGGAAGATGAAGTAGTTTGTACAGAAAATTGCAGTTTGGCCAGCTCAGTGGTGCTGGAGGTTGAGGCACTTGTCGCTATACCTCTGACCATGCCAGTGACCCAGGTTCAGGAATGATCTCGGGTCACCAGGTGTGGCAGGGCGAGGAGGATCAAGCATCTGGAAGACTGCTCTCTCTCTCTGGGGAGGGAGCTTGTCATCCCTCATTGACTGCCCTCTGGTGGTGGCTGGAGGGCAGTATGGGTCAATAGATTATGTTCTTATGTTGGTAGGGGAGTGGGATGGGAGAAAGAGGGTAAGGGAGCAGGTGGCTCCATGATAGCCCTTACATCGCTGTGCCACCCCTGGCTTCTGGATTTCTGTCCTGGGGGGAGAAAAGCCAGCACTGTCCTCCTGGCCCCACCACAGGGAAAGCTATGTGAGAACTACTGGGGGTTGGCTGAGTGGGGACGTGTGGGGCCAGAGGATGATTCCCTTCAAGGGAGGGCCATAGCCACCTGCCAGGCTCTGAGGTGTCGAAAAAACCTCTATGGGAAAAACAAATGGCAGTTTGTTCCAGTATAAAGCAAAATGAAATTGCAATGACTTTTCTCCAAATTAAGTATTACGCCTGTCAGGGCTGATTTTATTAATGTGCACACATCTAACCAAATCAAGAACCAAGTGTTCATTTTACAAAATACAGTACAGGTAATGTAATGTTAGGAACAAGCTTTTATGTAAAAGTTTAAGCCAGGATTTAGCACATCTTGTAGACAAGGACTGCCAGTTCAACCTAATTAATGTTACATAGTGATGAGTATTAAAATTGCTGCCCCGTACATACCAGGCCAGTTGAAAATATAATTTGCCTAATTTATCCAACAAACTTTTATTAGCATTTCAGTATACCAAGTTACCATATTCAAGAAAAGGTAAGATTAATTATTCAGCTATAGTTTTCCTAGCTGTTCTTTTGAGGCACTTAGTAGTGTGTCTTAAAGCCCCAAATTTCTTATTTACATTGCTAGAGAGTGAAGTTATATGACCTGTAAATGTTAATTCTGCTCAAAAATCACACCCAGGTAACAATATTCAGTAACCTGTTCAATTAATTCACCTGCATCAATGTGTATATGTAACTGTTTTTTTTCTTAGATCTAAAGTGGATCAGCTTAGTTTTCCTAACTTTCATTATGAGCCTTGACCTGGTGAATCAGCCCTGCACACTAAAGAATTCTGCCTGTAGTTATCCTTAAGATCCAGTATATCCCCTCCTGTGGCAATCAAAGCTGCATCATCTGCATACGGACTTAAAGAAGAAAACTGTACTTCCTGAGGAAGGTTGTTAAAAAGCAAAAACAAGAGTGGTTCCAGGATAGATCCTTGTGGTACCTTTTGAATTACATCTTTCTTTGATGAAAGAGCCTGGGAGACTGATGCCCACTGAGCAAGGTTTGACAAATAGGACCTAATCCAGTCCCAAGGACCGTCACTTACTTCTAGGGCCTTTATTCTGTCCAGTAGCAGGGAGTGGTCCACCAGAACAAATGACTTGGACAAGTTGATAAAAATGACTGCCATTTCCAGCCTGGAATCTAAGAAGGAAGACACTAAATCATTAAATTCTAACAAAGCCTAAGTAGCAGAGTGCCCCTCCTGAAACCAGAATGGAAAGGCATCAAAAGATTGTATTTGTCCACGTATTCAGATAGTTGTGAATGAACATGCTTGTCTAAGCATTTAGATAACACAGATAAAAGTGCTATTGATCAACAGTTTCCCAGATCTGAGGCATCACTGTCTTTGAAAATGGGAATTACCGTGCTTTTGTTCCATATTGAATGGAATTGTCCTGAACTTAAACTGCAATTAAAAGGAACGCCATAATAGGGGTTATGTTGTCAGCTGCCAGTTTTAGAAATTTACCATCAATTCCAACAGGCCTGGAAGATTTATGTACATTGACACCCTGTAGGCTTTTACAAACCTCCAGTTTACTCAATGCCCTAAATTGAAAAGGAGGAAGCTTGGTGTCTTTCTCAGTTTTTTATAATCTGAACTTCCAAAAGAGTAACTGTTTGCCAAGCCTGATAAATTAACAAAGTAAGTGTTAAGCATATCAAAAATCTCATAGGGATCATTAATCAGTTTGCCTTTTTGCATCAATTGCAGGGACTTGTTTGGATTAACACTACATGGTCTGGTTAACTGATTAACAATTTGCCAAAATTTAGGGTGGGGGTCTTTATTGTTTTCCAGTCTATAGTTATTGAAATGAGCTTTAGCTTTCTTTATCTGTTCCTTACAGTCATATACATTTTGTTTGAAAAATTCACAGTATTACCTTGTTTAGTTTTTCTTGCTAATTGCCAAAGTCTGTGTTTTACCCTAATCATTTTCAAAATGCTCTCATTTATCCATGGAGCCCTTGCTCAATTTATAGTGAATCTACACCTTGGGGCATGCAGGTTGCACAAGTCACCAAATGTCCCTAAAAAGTACTTCACAGCCCAGTCTAGTTCAGGAATTTATTTACAATGGTCCAAATTTTCATTTTTCACACTAAACTTAAACTTGTCATTTGAAACATTTTACATATCCCTAGCCCATTAGTAATTATTTTGTCTATACAAGGGCTGTTCTTGCGAAATAATGATCCAGGTCGGGTTATGGTCCCTTAGATATGGTAATAACATCCCTCCCTTAGATATGGTAATAACATCCCACAATCAGTAATCCTGATTTGTGGTGAAGTAAATATTAAATCTAAAATTAATCCCTGTGTGGAAAAATGTGTATATTTAGGAGACACTCTAATATGTTGTTTAACTCCCAAGACTGACACCAATTCCTTTAACTGCTTCCCTCTAGGTTGAAATCAATCAGCATTTAAATCTCCCATTAAAATAAGAAGTTTATCCCCGAGGAATTCATAGATTATATTAATTACTGCTTCAAGGTTGGCTAAATTAATTTTGGGAGGGGAATATACCACACCAACTGCAAATTTAAGGTTAACTAAGTTGACCATTAGATATTTAATGCTTTCACTACTAACCCTTAACAAAGTCACTACAAGCCCTAATGAAGGTTTTATATATAGAATGACCCCTCACCTCATTTATGCATATCAAATCTGAACAGGTGATAACCTGGGAGTATTACCTCATCAATGCATTTAGATAACAGGTTTCAGACAAACCTAATATATCCAGATCTTGATCTAGCATCACTGTCAAAAGCAAATCCATTTTCAGTACTATATTACGAGCATTATCATGTAAGATCCGTAGTTTCTTACTAGTAACCTCTTGAGAGCCTGGGTTTAACTCAACATCATTCCCTAACAACATTAAACATATCATAGATGAAATTGATTCATGTGCAATGTTCTCAGGAAACTATAAGAATTACCAGCTATCGGCTGTTTTGTTAGGCGATAACTTTTCCAGTTTTTAGTAAAAGCATTACGTCTATTTTTGTGAAAAATTGCAGTATCTGTAATTTCCTTGTTTAGGGACTGCTGACTAAGCCATTTAGCTCTAGACATCCCTTTACATCCATGTTTATTAAGTACATGCTCATAAAACTGTTGAAATCCAGAAGTATCAACAATTTTAACTTTGTCATTTTGGGTCTATAATGCTTTTGAGTGAGCTCCCTTTCTATGGATTAAAACTCTGCAAAAGGATTAGTCTCCAAAATGAGCTAATACAAGTTAACATATTAACAAGGTTCTCTAGGCTTCAATACAAAGTCAATTAATGCTGAACTGTTCCCATATATTAAACTAAAAGCAATGTAGACACAATAAACCAAATTAAACCTTTGCAAATAAAAACTTATATAAAAGTTACTGAGAGGCAAAGTAACTTGCCTAGGTTACAGTGTCCCTGGCAGACAAGGCAGACATGCCTATCTGCTGTGTCTTACTGCTTGCTGCTGCTCTCAGGTGAGATCAGTCTTTTCAACCTGTTGGCCCCTCCCTGACTCCTGTGATTGGCAAGTGGTCTTTGCAGGTGTACAGTACTATAGACCAGGTCAAAATGCTAGTGTTATCTCTCTGTGCATGTTACTTTCAGGATACTTGGTGGCTATAAAATGTTAGTGCAAAGTTTCACCTTTTTCTTGTTTTGGATGTAACATTGCAAAAACACAGCATTTAAGAAAAGTTTTCCATGGTCTCTCCTATCAGGGTGACTGGGTTTGAGAATGGCCTGGAGGGAGGGGTGAAGAGTTCTGCTAGGAACATTATTCTCCAAGCCTTATATGGCAGGAACTCCCCACGGTTTGAAGCTGCAATAAGGAAAGTACTTTTTCTTCTCATTTTTATTGCATTTGTCAGGGGTTTGTTAAACTCTAGACCTGCTGCCTTCTCCTGAGTTGGAGTCTGTGACCCATTAAATCATGGTATATCTTGATCTAGCCTAGCCAACCTGTGTTTAGGTTGAAGGGTTACTGTGATGGCTGCCTTAGGGGTCACATGGTCTCCATTTTAGGTTGTGAGCCAGCTGTTAGGCTACCTGCTGCACACTGTGCAGGAGTGTAAGTGGGCTTATAGAAGCAGAAGAAGAAGAAGAAGAAGAATCAGCATTTATATAGCACTTTTCATACAGTGAATATCCCAAAGTGCTTTACAAGCAGTGCTAGACTGGTAGTGAAGTGACTGAATGTGTAGTGGCAGCCATATCGCACATCAACACCCACACACTCCCTGGACAATTGCATGAACCAGTTTTATGGAAAGGGGAATGTTGGCTAGGATACCAGGAATGTCCCCTACTTTTTGCGAGGAATGCCCTGGGTTCTTTTACTTCCACCTGGACGCCCACCAGGACAGCACCAGGATGGGTAGAAGGGACCTTGGTTTAATGGCTCACCCCAGCATTACAGCACCCCTCCCATACTGCACTTGGGTGCCAGCATTTTTTTAAGTATAAGTCCAATCCCAGTGTGGGATGAGAGCCCATAACCTTCTGGTCCAGAGGCGGATGTGCTACCAACTGAGCCATGTAGGCACCATGGTTCTGGATATCCCTTTTCACTACTGGACTTTTTCCTGCTGTAGTCTGGTGAGAGCTGACTAGCATGTATATAGTTTTCCTGTATCCTTGTGCTTTGGAACTGTGTTTCTGGTGGCAGCTTACTTTGAAACTAGGTCAAATCCTCCACACATAGTGGCAGTATGTGTACAGCCATAATCTTACATCAATCTGCTTATTAACTACGCTCAAGTGACAACTGTTTAATTTTGTTTTAATTCTATTTTATTTTGTTTTCCCCATCATTTTATTTTTATTTTATTTTGTTTTATTTTTGTTGTTTTATAGAAATGTGTGACTAGGGTGTGTGAATGAACAGAAATTGATATTCTCTCACTTTGTGTATTAGGGGATGATTGTGGGTTGCTGGGTGGTTCGGGTGGGATCTAATTGTTAGGTCAAGATGTGTAGAGGCACTTGTTTGGTTACGATATTTACACTAGTGGCCACCTGCAGCAGCTCCATCTGTTCATAAGAATCCCATTAGTTCTTCTGCAGAGTTCCTCAACTGCCGCAGTGAACTGAGAATTCTCAAAGGAAGGTCAAACATTGCAGACTGTGTCCTGTGTATGATATTTGGTCTGATATGACTGGGGCTAGAAGACATCCATGGAAGGAAGGAATCAGTATTGGAGCATGCCATGTCTGGTTCCCTCCCTAGAGCCCAGCCTAATTTCATCGAGCAGGTAGTAGTCCATCCGACCAGCACTACTCCTCCTCTCTTCGGCCATTCATTATAATGTGGGTCACTAAGGAATAAGATGGCAGTGATGGAGGGTTTTCTCTCTGATTCATCAGCTGACCTTATTTGTATCATGGAGACCTGGTTGGGTGATGACTCCAGACTGCCCTAGAGGCATCTGTCCTACCTGGTTTCTCTGTGGTGCATTGTCTGAAAAGATATCTCAGAGGTGGCCATCTATTTTAGATTCACTCTGGGACTCACTGCACTTCCATGAGAACCTCGACATCCTTTTGAACGTCTGGTGCCTAGATGTGGTCCAGGTGTTAATGGCAGGATCATTCTCATCAACTGACCTCTGGGTGATGGGGTGATTTTCTGCAGGAATTAGCAGACTTCTTTGTCAAACAGGTACTGGAAGCCTCAGGCTGTCAGTGCTGAGGGATTTCAATGCCTGGGTCGATGATGAATCCTCATAATTTGTACAGGTACTCCTTCAGCTGATGTCATCGCTGGGACATTGCCTGTATACAAATTTCAGCAATAATTATACTGTTAGAGTAAGATTACTATATACTATCTATACTAGTGATTCTTAATGGTTATGTTTTGGTAGGGGTACACAGAGAGATAATTGCCCTGTATCCATACTGTGTAACAAAGCATATTTAAACTGTTGTGATTAGCTTTTGAGCAGAACAGTTTAAACAGTTTCTAAAGTGCTTCTAGTACAATGATGTTGAATCAAGATATGTAAGGATTATGTAGAGAATGTAATACTGGGAATATGAAATATACAAACTTAGTGATTATTAAAGATTTTGTTTATAATTTTAAGGGATGAGTATTGCATAAACTCAAAGACGTATCATTCATGATGTACTAAGAAATTTGTTTCACATTTAGAGTGTAATAGTTTGAGATATGTCAGCAGACGTGATGTATTTGAATCAGATTATCAGGTATGATTCATCTGTAATGCTTTTCTATGATCAGATGTTTTTGTACTGACCATCCTTTTAAGATTAGAAACATAGAAACATAGACTTTTACGGCAGATAAGGACCACTTGGCCCACCCAGTCTGCTATTTCCTACCTATTGGATAACCTGCAGATTCTAGTTAACCAACAGCCTAATTCCTGCAACCCCCACTATAATTGCCTTATGTCTGTCCCATGCATGTTTGAATTCCCAACTGTTTCAGACACCACAACCTCTCCAGGAAGGTGGTTCCATGCGTCCACCACTCTCTCCGTGAAAAAAAATGTCCTCACATTACCCTTGAGCTGTCCCCCCTCTATCTTTATATTGTGCCCTCTTGTTCCTACACATCCCTTTTTCTGAAAGATGCAACCCTCCTGGACTTTGTTGATTCCCTTGAGGTACTTAAACGTTTTTATCATGTCTCCCCGTCCCTCCTTTCATCAAGGGTATACATATTAAGCTCTCTCAGTCTCTCTTCATATTGTTTCTGATGTAGGCCCTGCACCATTTTAGTTGCCCTCCTCTGGACTGCTTCCATCCTGTCTATGTCCTGCGAAGATGAAGTCTCCAAAATCATGCAGTAGATTAAACTTAATATATGAAATATGAGAAAATATTATTTCATCTATTTTATTTTAGGCCCTACTGCCTTGCAGAGCTCCTCCAGCCTGGCAAAATCTTGACACAATGGGCAGGTTTTATAGTTTGAATTTAAATAAACAATTACACAATAAATAATGCTGATTGGTTCATCATGTGCTGCTTCTATATAATTCTACAGCTGAGCCCAAACAGCTTAAAGTGAAGAGGCCTGAAACACAAGCCCTTTGGGGACTGAGTGGTGCATATTCCAGCTGTGTGACTCCAGAGCTAGACATGAGAGAAGTAAGCAGAGTGCATCCAGTGTCAAAGTATAAATGGTGTAAGAATATTTGTAAAATAAGATAACACAGTGAGCATGGAAAAGATTTGAAATAAACTAAACAATAACTTGTCAGCTGGGATTTGGAGATGTTAAGGGCTTTAAAATTAGCCCTTTCCAGATGCAGCAGCATCTCAGTGGCTGCAGCTCACGTGAGTGGCAAAGTGAGGTGGAGGTATCCATAGGGTGTCAGTCTCTGGTATGAGTCCCACACTTTATATTAACCATGTACATCAGCACAAGCTTTCTGTACAGGAATGAGAAGAAATCCATCTAGAAACATTGAAACATAGAATTTGACAGCAGATAAGGACTGCCAGGCCCATCCAGTCTTCCATTTTCTCTCTTCCTAACCAAAAAGCCTCAGATCCTACCTGATCTCCAGCCTCCTCTCCTCCCTTGAACAACCAAGGGTCTCCTACAGTATGTCTGTCCCACGCAGTTTTGAATTCCCCCACCGACTTCACTCCCACCACATCTGCTGGGAGGGAGACTGTTCCATGCCTCTGCCAACCTTTCCATAAAGAAGTACTTTCTCACGTTGCCACTTAGTCTATCCTCTTCCAGTCTCATGTCATATCCTCTTGTTCTAGAGCATCTTTTCATCTGAAAGATGCTGCCCTCCTATACCTTATTTATTTATTCCCTTTAGGTACTTGAAGGTCTCAATCATGTCACCCCTCCCTCTCATCTACTCCATGGTATACATATTGAGTTCCTCCAATCTTTCCTCATATGATCTCTGGTGTAGGCCCTGCACCATTTTTGTTGCCCTTCTTTGAACTGCTTCCACCTTATCTATGTCCTTTTGGAGATGTAGTCTCCAGAACTGGACACGGTACTCCAAATGAGGTCTCATCAATGACCTGTACAGTGGCATTACCACCTCCTTCCTTCTGGTGGTAATACCTCTCCCTATGCACCCCATAATCCCATTGGCTCACCCCACCACCTTGGCACATTGCTTGGCCACCTTTAGGTCATCAGATATGATCACCTCTAGATCTCTTTCCTGTTATGTGGTCTCTAACAACACACCCCATCATGTAATACTCCCCAGGGTTTCTGTAACCAAGTGCATGATTTTGCACTTTTTCATGTTAATCTCAACTGCCACGCTCTGGACAATTCCTTCAGCTTATCTAGATCACTTCTTATTTTCTCCAACCCTCCCAGGCTGTCTATCCTATTGCAGATCTTGGTGACATCTGCAAAGAGGCCTACCTTCCCCTCCAACCCTTCCGTAATGTCACTGATGAAGATATTAAATAGTACTGGTCCAAGTTCTGATCCCTGTGGCACCCTGCTTGCCACCCTCACTATCTTGGATTTAGCTCCATTTACCACCACCTTCTGTGTTCTAACCCTCAACAAATTCCAAAAACCCAGTTCACCACCCTGTGTCCCAGTCTCAGGCTACCCATCTTGTTCACCAGCATCCTATGTGGAACGGTGTCGAACGCCTTGCTGAAGTCAAGGCAGGCTGCATCCACAGCTCCTCCCTGATCCACCTCCTGGGTCACCCCATCAAAGAAATCTATCAGATTTGTCTGACATGATTTTCCTGATGTGAATCCATGCTGTCTTGGATCTTGTGCTCCAATGGCTTCAAGGTGATCAACTATCCTTTCTTTAAGCAGTGATTCCATTATTTCCCCACCACCGAGGTAAGACTGACAGGTCTATAGTTACCAACCTCATCTCTGCTCCCTCTTTTGTGAAGAGGGACTACATTGGCCCTCCTCCAGTCCTCTGGAACCTTCCCCGTATCCAGTGACTTGTTGAACAGTGCTGTCAGTGGTGCAGCCAGTATCTCCCTTAACTCTTTTATTACTCTAGGGTGTATCCCATCTATGGACCCAAGCATTTGGAGTCTGACTGTGTTTATTGTATTTGTTTACTTGTGCTACTTGTTTTAATATAAGATTTGAAATGTTTAATCTGTTTTATTCTGTAAGGCGCCTTGCTTTTTATGAAAGGTGCCATAAAATACATTTTATTATTTATTTTCTGGTCCCATTGCCTTGTCCACCTTTAGCATAGTGAGTTTCTTTAGGACTGTTTCCTCTGTAAATGGACTGCTGCCAACCTCCATACCAGTCCTGAATCTTAACTGTGGTCCCTCCCTTCCCTTCTTCTGTGAAAACTGAACAGAAATATGTGTTCAGGACTGATGCTTTATCCTGGTCTCCTTCCACTCCTCTACTTCTTTCCCTTTAAGCTAACAATACTCCCCTGGTCTTTCTTCTTTCAATTATGTATCAATAAAAGGTCTTGTACCCTGCCTTAACCACTTTTGCTATCTTCTGTTCTGTCCTTGTCTTGGACCACTTTCCCTGCCTCCCTTTGCTTTTCTAGATAAATTGCCCTGTCCACTTCCTTCTGTGACTCCTTATATTTCCTGAATGCCACTGTTTTTGCCTTTACTTTTCCTGCCACTTCCTGTGTGAATCATAGTGGTTTTCTTTTCCTCTTGCCTTTGTCTATTACCCAAATGCAAAGGTTTGTCGCCTCCCTTATGGCTCCTTTTAGATGATCCCATAGTTCCTCTACCCCTACCTTTCACTCCCTTTGCTAGGGTGGCCCTGAGACACAACCCCATCTTTGTGAAGTCTGCCCTGTTGAAGTCCACAACCCTCACTTTTGTGTGGCATGACCTTGTTTCAGTGCTCATATTAAACCACACTGTGCGATGGCCACTGGACCCTAAGTGGTCACCCACCCAGATATCCGAAATTCTATCCCTATTAGTTAGAACCAAGTCCTAAATTGCTGCCTCCTAGGTTGGTTCAATCACTAGCTGGTTGATATATGCCCCTTCTTGGGTGTCCAGGATGCCTCTGCCCCTGGCTATCATAGCGACTGGGATGCTCCACTCAATTTCTGGTAAATTGATGTCACCTACCTGCAACACCTCCCCTTTAGCTGCCATATTATGGATGTCTTCCATTAGATCTCTGTCCATTTCCTCCTTTGTGCAGGGGTATGTAGATTATCCCAGTTCGTATGGCTGTGCCATTGCCCATTTCCATGGTGACCCACTGTGTCTCGGCCCCCTGCAATCCTTGCACCTTCATTGCCTTACACGCTCCCTGATGTAGACAGCCAACCCTCCTCCATTTTTACCTTCTCTGTCTCTCCTGAACAAAGTATAACCTGGTATAGCTACATCAAAGTCATGGTTTACATTGCACCATGTCTCTGTAATGACCACAATATCCAGATCAGCCTCAGCTATTAAGACTGCCATATCAGGTATTTTGTTCCCTAGGCTGCGAGGCACGAACGTGGCCCTCCATGTTTTGCAAGCTCTTTTCTGTCCTCCCCATTCCTTTGTTTCCCTCTTTGCAATTTTCTGTAGAGTTCAATGTTTACTGGCAATTTAGAGACACTTGTGTCTTTGGTGGCTACATTAAAGTGTGGGGGTGGGTGGTATGATTTAGCCAGTTCTCTTACTCCACCCTCCTTGGCTAGTTTAAATCCTTGCCAATGAAGCATTTAAACCATTAACTATGGACATCGGTCCCCTTACTGGAAAGATGCAGACCATCACTCCCGTACAAGACTGCATCCCCCCAGGTGGGTTCCCATTCCACAATGAAGCCAAAACCTTGCTCTCTGCACCAGCTTTCCAGCCAAGAGCTGAAGTCCTTGGTGTGGAGATTTCTAGCCTCCCCCTTGCCATGGACAGGCAGCTCCTCCGAGAAGGATACAGAATTTTCTACCTTTCCCAGGCCCCTCCCCAGTTCCCTGAACTCATTCTGCACTCTTGCTATCTCTGTCTTGTTCACAGCTAGGTTATTTGTCCCCAGATGGACAATGACATTAAGCTTCCCCCCCGTGCTATCACCCTAGCGATCCCCTGGATCTGCTTCCCATCCCTCCAAGCTGTGCCTCCTGGTAGGTACTTTACCTCCCTCTCCTCCTCCTCCTCCTCCCCTGCTGCCCCTAGCTCTACTCCCAGATGATGGCATCCCCCAACGGGAGTATCTTCCTCTTCCTTTTGGATCCCTCACCACCCACCCTTGTGGCTCCATTCTGGAGGCCCTTCTCATCCTCTCTGGGCACAGCCTCAGGTGACCCTGTGGGGCCTCCTTGTTCCTCTAACACAGCGTAGGAATTCCTTAGTTGCACCAGCTGGTTGATATGCCTCTGATCCACCCCTCTTACCCTGCCTGAGCCCACTGTAGTCCAACCACTTATCTTGCTGGGCAACCTTTGAGGTAGTGGGTGTGGATATGGTGGCCTCTAGGTGGGGGCAGAGGCCTCCCAAATCTTATCCAACTCAGCCTAGAGACTGGCTACCTCTGCCTTCAGCCCAGAGAGGTGCCTGCAGATGGATCAGCACTGCAGCATCCCGAAAGTTCTTCTGAATACTGCTGCCCCACAGCCACTGCACTGGACAACTCCCAGTATTATTCCCCTTCTTATCAAACTGTTGCTACACTCCTGGAAACTACTGTGATCATTAAATCTAGTACCACCTGATTAAGTTTTACCTCCTGGCCGCTATACCTAATCTTATTCAAGACCCCACCATTGACTCGTTATATTTTTTTCAATTTTTGTTTTTTTCCTCCCCTTCCTTCCGTTCTTCTGTTTCTCCCTGCTCTCTTTCTACTGTGCTACATCTGGCTAATTCTGCCCTTTCCTATGTCTAACCAGAAGTAGTCACTGCAGAAAAGGTGAGTCCCTGTAACAGTAGACAAGCCCAGGGTGGGTGTGATGGGGGTAGGGTTGGGTGGGCAGTTCCCCACATCTACCTGTGTTCCAAGAAAAACAATCAGTGATTCAAAAAGAAACAAGCATTTGTCAATGCTGAATGTTGTCGCACTGGCATTGGCTTTGGTAGCACAGTGCGGAAACACATTTTGGGCAGGATGTGAAAAATGACAGCTGTACTGTTCATAAGGAGGTGTAAAAAATGGCAGTGTTGAAAATGTGGCATGTAAATATTGCAAATTTGCGAAGTTACTAGGGTGCGTAGGAAATGTGCAATGCACGCTTGTAACACAGTCATTTTATGGACTTTCGGCACCAAATTTTCAACATAGGCATTTTAGCACCTCTGCTCATGTACAATGTAACAGTCATTTCCTCAAACTGTCCCAAAAAGTGATTTCGCGTCAGCGACCGTGCTATTCTGCGCGCTGACTAAGGAAACAGATTTCTGGCAGGATATGTAAAATGACAGCTGTACTGTTCATCAAGAGGTGTGGAAAAATGCCAATGGTGAAAATCCAGAGTGAAAATATCACAAATGCATGTTACGAGCATGCGTGCAAACTGCGCAATGCATGCTCGTAACACAGTCATTTTATGGAGTATCATCACCAAATTTTCAACATATGTATTTTAGGACCTCTGCTCATGAACAGTGTCACTGTCATTTTCATAATCTTCCCCAAACACTGATTTCCCACAGCAACTGCGCTATTGTGCACCAGAAGTGCGGAAACACATTTTGGCCAGGATGTGAAAAATGACAGCTGTACTGTTCACAAGGAAGTGTAGAAAAATGACAATGTTGAAAATGTAGCATGAAAATATTGCAGATTCGTGAAGTTACGACCGTGTGTAGCAACTGTGCAACGCATCCTCGTAAAACAGCCATTTTTTGGATTTCTTCCACCAGATTTGCAACATAGGCTTTTTGAGAGTCCACCTCATGAACACTGCCACTGTCCTTGCATTAATCAGTCCTGAAAGGTGATTCTGCACAGTGACTGCAAAATCACCTTTCAGGACTGATTAATGTCATAACAGTGACAAAATTCATGAGGAGGGGTCCTAAAAACCCCATTTTGAAAATTTGGTGCAAAAATTCCAAATAATGCCTGAGATATGCATCAAAGTTGAAAAAATCCTATTTATTCCATTATACAGCTTACCGACATTTCCTCAGTTCACGGTTGGCGGCTTTGAAGAGTGCAGACGTGTTCCCGATCCACCAAAGATCGTCGCACCAGACTCGGGAGGTAAGTATGGGGTGAGGGTGGGGTGGGAAGGCAGGGAGTGCAGTGGGTGGGTGCGAGTGGTAGGGAGACTACGATGGACCGTTTTCTGTTGACAGGTCTTAAAAAAAACACTGCAGACTGTTTTCCTTTTTTACAGGTGTTTTTTTTGGGGGGATACAGTAGCTGACGGGGATTGGGTGCCCTTAACGGCACATAGGGAGTTGGGGACAGATTCCGACAGGGATTGGGCACCCCTGTTGGCAAACAATGAAAGCAGAGGGGCGCATGAGCCGAGGGGATTGAGCACCCCCTAGGCAACCAAAAAAGGAGAGGGGGGACATATTATGCCGATGGGGAGTGGGGTCCCCCATCAGCACATACAAGAGGGGCAGGGTAAGCCGACTGGGGGATTGCGCACCCCTAAAGCCGGCAGTTTCGCGGCCACTGTGCCGCCATGTTTGATGCTGGGCAAGCACGTAGGATGGTCTGCTGTGTGTGACGAGCTTTGCTCACATTGCAGCAGAACTTTCCTTAGATGTGCTCACCCAGGTGGTGTGGCATCAGCATGCAGGCTGATTGGGGCATGAGGAACGCATCTACTGGTGAGTGTCTGCATTCGCCTAACAGCGACTGCACCTCCAAATCTCCACTACAGTAAGATGTTGGCTGCACAGCCACACCAACATAAAAAGCAATCAACCAGCTCCCTGCTGTTACCACAACCAAGTCCTCTTAGCAGGGTCAAGCTTTACTCCCATTTCAGCATTCCTTACTACATAACAGTATCAATTAGAGCTTCTCCTGCTTCCTGGAATTGCAAAATCAATTAGTTAGAGCCCTTGTAGTCTGTTACTATCCCCCACTGCTCCTGCAGCTTCCTCCTTCACTGATGCAGTCCCTTAGAATAAAACAAAATCTTCTCCATTGGCCCTGCAAGTACAGTTGTACGTTAGGCTGAAAAATAAATGAAAAAATGCAACCTATCCTACAGTTAGTGCTGCAAATACAGTTGTACGATTAGGTTGAAAAACAAATGAAAATCAAAACTTGTCCCCACAGTTAGTGTTGTGGAGCCTTCCCTGACCTGCACCTTATGAGAGGAGCTCCACTGTGGCCACTGACTGTTCTGGTTCTGAGCTCTGAGCTGTATTGTCTCCCACTGTCGATCTGCTTTGCCCTAGCTAACTGCACTTGTCAGCCTGTAAAATGTTTAAGTGGACAACTTTCCTGTCCTGGTTCTGTGACAGCCAGAGTACCTGGTGCCAGCTCAAATTGGGAGGAACTAAGGGGTTTGAAATCCTCCTGTCTGGCAAAATCTTGACACAATGGGCTGGTTTAATATTTTGGAATTAAATAAACAATTACTGCTAAATAATGGTGAGTGGTTCCTCATTCCTGCTTTCTGTGTATTTCTATAGCTGATCCCTAACAGCTTAGTGATTTAATTATTTGAACTGCTTTAATGACATGCATTACAAGCTGCTAGCTTGTGGTGGGTAGCCACAACTGGAAAGGCTTTGCCTGGAGTTCAGTGGCCAAGCAACCAGCCACTAACACTTCCTGAGCTATATAAGCAGTTCCTCTCAGCCTCGTTGTGAAGCCTTTTTTCTTTGCAGCCAAAGGCTCTGTTGGTTTGTCCTCTGAGCTGGTTGGGGCCTACCCCCTCCCTACCTGGTGTTTCTTTGTGTCTCTGCTGGACTTTGATGTTTGTATTCCTACTTCTGGTTTGTATTTTTCCTCCGGCTGTGTGCTTCCCTGTGTTTTGTGTCTATTGTTTTTGGGCCTTGTTCCGTGTTTTCTGTTTTGCTGTGTTTTGATTTTGTCTTTTTGGGGGGGCTTTGTTTCTAAGCTCCTAGCATACCGCTACTCAGAGCTCATGCTACTGCTTTCAGTTACCTACAACTGCAGCCACTACTACTGTTTACTCCAATTGCTATTGTACTCAGTGCTTGTGTTTTTACACTGCTCGCCATGATCAAACTACTGCAATGCAACTGCAATCATTATCTGTGTGTTTCAGTTCAACCATAGCTGCTCCATGTTGCATACTCAATTATTTTCACCTGACACAGTTTACTCTGACCCTAGCTATGCTGCTCATTCCTGCTTTCATTCTACTTGCATCTTCATTGAACTGCCTGGCTAAACCTGTTTTCAGAGCATTGTTTCCCTGTTTTATTGCAGTTACATCTCTGAGGTCAGCCTACTAAGTTCCTGCTGAGGCTGTTAATATAGCTTTATTATTAAATCTGCCTCTGCCGAAAAAATCCTCAAAGCATTTGTCACCTTGATTTGGCTATTTGAGTCTGGCTGGCTTGCCCCAATTTAATACTGTTTTATTGCTATACAGGGCTGGATATTCAGACTGTGCAGGACAGTGGGCAAGCCTGGCTGCAACAACAAGGGCTGCACTGGGGCAAGGACTAGGCAACATTCAACGGTTCTGTGCCATGGCTCAGCACCATTGAATATGGCATGGAGGCATACACACTGTGCATAGTGCAGTGGCACTGCACCAGCGCAAGACAGAAAGGGAGCATGGGGATGTGCCAGCGCAAGTGCAGTTTCTCTAGGCACATCACCCACAATATTCAGCCTGGAACATGCATATGAGGCCAAAATGTATGCAAGACACAAAAAGGGCCATTTGCATGTCATTATGGACCCATTTGCATGTGATGCATTGATCCATGGTGACTTGCACCTGGCACCTACCAAGCACAGCTGCCGTCAAAGATCGACACCCTGTTGGGTTATTGCAGCCCCACTCCCTTATGCCCTCGTGGGTATCTGTAAGGTAAATTACACCCTGGTGGGCTAGCAGTACCCCACATGCCCAATCGCAGGCATCTGTAAAAGTTACATTAATCCCTGGCAGTCTAGCGGTCCCCCCATATGCCTGATCGCGGGCATCTGTAAATGTTATATTAATCCCTGGTGGTCTAGCAGTCCACCCTATTCCTGATCATGGGCTGAAGTAAATGGAAATGAAATCCCTGGTGGTCTAGCGGTAACCCTCCCAGTACACCCATTCGCAGGCTGTTGTTGAAATACCGAATTACCTGGTGGTCTAATGGTACCCCCTCCCACCAACCCAAAGGGTCCCTGGCCACCCAGCAGCCCCCCCTTTATTGATGGGTGGCAGCACCCCACCCGCATGCTGCCTGACTGCCCACCGAATGAAAGAGTACAGTGCGATCTGCACACCTATTGGTCTACTGCATGGACCAATGGACCTGCAGACCATACTGTGCTACACAGGTCCAGATATGTGAATAAAAGCATTCATTCATAAATCTGGTCCTGTGTGGTACAGTATGGTCTGCAAGCCCATTGTTCCATGCTGTGGACCGATGGGGGTACAGATTGTACTGTACACTGTCATTCAGTGGGCAGCTGGGTGGCATGTGGGTGGGGTGCTGCTGCCCGCTGATGATGGGGGTGCTGGGTGGCCAGGGGACCTCTGTGGGTGGGTGGGAGGGGGGTACCACTGACCACCAGGTAATTCATTTTTTCAACAACAGCTCACTAACGGGCTTACTGGGGGGGGTACCGCTAGACCACCAGAGATTTACTTTCCATTTACCTTGGCCCACGATCAGGCATGGGGGGGACCGCTAGACCACCAGGGATTAATGTAACAATTACAGATGCCCACGATCGGGCATGGGGGGGACTGCTAGACCACCAGGGATTAATGTAACAATTACAGATGCCCACAATCGTGCATGGTGGGGACCGCTAGACCACCAGGGTTTAATGTAACAATTACAGATGCCCATGATTAGGCATGGGGGGACTGCTAGACCACCAGGTAGTACTGTATGTCTTACAGATGCCCACAATCGGGCATGTGGGGGGCCACTAGACTACCAGGGGGTCTGGGTGCTTGTGGCCAGTGTACCTGCTGGGCGGGTGGCCACCCAATGCTGGTAGCTGTTGTGTTACACCTTGCACTACTGCCGCCCACTTGTGGGTGGCCCGTAGTTGAACCTATGATTTGCGGCTCAACTTCGAGCACCAGTGTGTGGCGCATGTAGGGGTTGTGCCGGCATGTGTGCCACACATCCCAGGCTGAATATCGGGATGTGCCACATATGCATGGGCACACTCCCTGCATCTGCACCACATACATTACCAATGTGAGCTGTGCATCTTACCCCTTTGAATATCGCACCAGGGTACATTGGGGGGTTGCGCATGGTGCACCCTGTTGTGCCAGGCTTAACCCCTTTGAATATCCCACCCAGTATGTTATGCGAACTCTGTGCAGGTCCACCTATCACTACTACTGCTTATTGACCTACGTACTGGTCCACACTTGCTTATGCTATCATTGCTCATTGCATAGTGAGGCTTAATAAAGGGGGGAGAGGGTGGGCAGAGGGTGACTGTGAAAAGGCAGAGATACTAAACAAATATTTTTGGTCAGTATTTACAAAGGAAGAGGGGGAGGTACCTTAAACAAATAGTAGAAACACTCTGGATACAGAAGTTGATACCAGCCCATTTACAGAAGAAAGGGTTCTGAAAGAACTCTTAAAACTGAAGGTGGACAAAGCAATGGAGCCTGATGGGATTCATCCCAGAATTCTAAAAGAACTAAGGGTGGAATTAGTGACACCACTGACTACCCTGTTTAACAAATCATGGGAGGATGGGGTGGTACCCGAGGACTGGAGGAGGGCAGATGTGATTCCCCTTCACAAAAGTGGGAGCAATGCAGAAGCAGAAGCAGAAAACTACAGACCTGTTAGTTTAAGCTCGGTGGTAGGGAAAATGATGGAATCACTTCTGAAGGAAAGAATTATCGAGTATCTAGAGGCCAGAGGGGAAAAGGACCCAAGGCAGCATGGATTCACAGCAGGAAGGTCGTGCCAGACAAATCTGATAGCTTTCTTTGACTAGGTGACCAAAGTAGTAGATCAGTGCGGGGCTGTGGACATGGCCTACCTAGACTTTAGCAAGGCATTTGACACAGTCCCACACAAAGATTAATATACAAGTTAGCTAGCCTGGGAGTGGGTCCCAAGATGACAGCCTGGGTAAAAAATTGGCTGGAGAATAGGACACAGAGAGTAATAGTAAATGGAGTCCACTCTGAAGAAAGGGGGGTTACTAGTGGGGTACCGCAAGGTTCAGTATTGATACCGGTCCTCTTCAATGTCTTTATAAGCGACATTGCAGAGGGACTGGAAGGAAAAGTATGACTCTTTGCAGATGACACAAAGATCTGCAACAGAGTTGATGCACAAGGTGGGGTGGAAAGGATGAAAAGGGACTTGGCAAGGTTAGAGGAATGGTCAAATGTATGGCAGCTTAGATTCAATGCTAAGAAGTGCAAGTTATACACATGGGAAACAAAAACCCAGGAGAAGAGTACACAATGGGGGGTGAGATACTAACAACAACAAAAATGGAAAGGGACCTGGATGTAGTCATATCAGATGACCTAAAGGTGGGCAAGCAATGTGAGAGGGCAGCAAGGAGGGCTGGGGGGATACTGGGATGCATAGGGAGAGGCATCACCAGTAGAAAACAGGAAGTTATTATCCCTCTGTACAGATAGCTGGTCAGACCCCATCTGGAGTACTGCATGCAGTTCTGGAGACCCAGTCTTCGAAAAGACATAGACAGGATGGAACCTGTTCAGAGGAGGGCAACTAAAATGGTGCAGGGTCTGCACCAGAAGACATATGAAGAGAGACTTAAGGAGCTTAATATGTATAGCCTCGAGGAAAGGAGGGAGAGGGGGGACATGATAGAAACTTTCAAGTACCTCAAGGGAATCAACAAAGTCCAAGAGGGTAGCATCTTTCAAAAAAAGAGATGTGCAAGAACTAGGGGGCACAATTTGAAGATAGAGGGTGGGCGGCTCAGAGGTAATTTAAGGAAGTATTTTTTCACAGAGAGGGTTGTGGATGCATGGAACGGCCTTCCGGAGGAGGTCATGGAGTCAAAAGCAGTGGTGGAATTCAAGCATGCATGGGACAGTCATAAGGCAATTCTAGGGGGTTGGGGTAGGAAGAAGTAGGCTGCTGGTTAACTAGGATCTGCAGCTTATCCAGTAGGCAGGGAAATGGGCAGACTGGGTGGGCCAAGCGGTCCTTATCTGCCATTAAATTCTATGTTTCTATGTTTCTATTGCAACAATTGCTCCTTGCTTACGCAAACCATTGCTTCATGCCTACTGCCATCCCCTCAGCTTCAGCCTCTGGGATTCCGCTGCATTCAATCTGCATTCAACCTCGCAAGGTCTCAGCACTCAATGCTTATTACGATCTTAGCATGCCGTGCTCATTCAGCTCATCAGCTTTTCAGCTCTCATTCAATTTCTGGGGCATGCCAGCCATTCTATTCTGGTACAGGGTTCTTGCAGCTGATGGTCTCGCTCTGCATTTAGTCCGCATCTCGAGCGTGTCCTACTTGGGGCGGGATCATTCTCACCTGGCCCATAGCTGGGAATGTCCTCACCCCAGGCTTGGATTTAGCTGCCTGCTATGTGACAGCAGCTCCTGGTGTAGAGTTTAAGACCAGCGGTGAAGAGTGGTTACGATAATCTCCTTTGGCTCTAGTGTTCCACTATCACAGTTAGCCATTGAGCTTAGTGGTTTCCCTAGCAAGGCACCTTCACTGCATTCTCTCTATGACTGCCTCTGGTTCACCTGGTTTGATTTAGGGTGGGTAGGCCAGGTGAGTACCTCAGCAGTTGTTGCTCTCTCTTGCACCTTGGATGCATGTATTGTTGCAGAGTTTTCTTGCAACCTTCCATGATGTTCCGCTAGAGGTTTGGATGAGAGCCCTCCTCCAAATTGGAATATTTTCCACCACCCTTTACTAGGGTTTTCCAAATTGCAGCTGCAGAGCCGTCATGAAATAAACTATCCCAAGTCTGGAGGGAAGGCATCCTAGGCTTTGGATCCCCAGAGATTTCCTCCTCATAGGGTTTTTTTTTCTCTCTTCCATTGCCTCAGATCATAACACTTAGCATAGTTGTTCCCCCTAGTTTCTTTAGGTAGCTTCCGCTATGGGATGGAGTTGGAGGATGTCCTTCTGTTCCCTCTCTCCTTAGAGGATCCCCTAATCTCAATACAAACCATCAGCATCATGCTCCGTAAGCCTGGACATTCATTACGTTATCCAACTGAGCATCTCATTACATTATCAAACTGCCTATGCTTCTACTACTACGTTACAGTTACTGCTGTGTCTCAATTGCTGCTTGCTTATATGTTTCATGTTGCCTCCTTCTTTGGAGATGATTATACTACATTTCTTTTGGGGATTCCTAAGGTACCTTTAGTCATGGGAATCATCCTGTGGCACCTCTAGGGGTGGAACCCTCTCTGAGGGTTCCTTGCCTTCGATTCTACAGGGTGGTAATTCCTCTGGAATAGAGAGTGTGAATAACCAAACCAAACTAACACAGTTGCACAAGCATAAAACTATACTAACTGCATAGGTCAGTGAATTAGAAAGGCTTTGCCTGGAGTTCAGTGGCCAAGCAGTCAGCCACTTCCACTTCCTGAGCTACATAAGCAGTTCCTCTCAGCCTCATTGTGAAGCATTTTTTCTTTGCCCCACCATCCTCCTCTCCTCCTCCAGTAGCAGAGCTCTCTCCTTAGGGGGATTCCTAAGGTACCTTTAGTCACGGGAATCATACTGTGGTACCTCTAGGGGTGGAACCCACTCTGAGGGTTCCTTGCCTTTCGTACCCCTACAGGGAGGTAATTTTTCTGGAATAGAGAGTGTAAATGGCCAAAACCAAACTAACACAGTTGCACAAGCATAACTGTATACTGGCTGCATAGGTCAGTGAACAACTGTTACTTAATTCTCTACAATTTAGCAGTCCTAATATGACTTGACCTGCAACAATTTGACATGTATTTTGCTAGCACTCTGCTGAGCTTCTTGCTAATAAATACAATATTCTTGTTCCCTACTGTCTATTCTACTGGTCCGTAACCCTGCTTAAAATTCTAACTATCTAATCATATTCCTATCGATTGTCCTATCCCAGTTCTTCCCCACCCCAGTTCTTCCCTACTCTACTCCCACTGCCTTCTCAACTCGCTCGTCAGCTCTATCATGCTGTTTATCACCCTCTCCCTCATCCTCTCTCCTGTTCAGGTATGATCCCCTTCTCCTACTCTCCCCTCCCTACCCCATTCCAACATATCACCCACTCTGCATCCCCCACCTTTCCCTCCTCCTATTTCCCCATCCTATTGTATTCCCCCCTGGCTAACTGGCCCATTGTTCCTCCCATCCACCTACATCCACCTGATATCTCTTAGTTTTAGGTGCCCACCTCCCTCACCCATCCCCACACCACTCCGCCTTTCCACGCTGAGTAGGAGGCTAACCTCCGTCACTGCCCAACTCCTAATCTCACTACTCCTGTTGATGGCAGACAACATCAAGCCTAACCCAAGACCCCTCCCAAGTCTGTTATTTGACCACCTAAATATCAGGAGTATCCTTCCTAAGGCTGATCTTCTTCAGCCTATCATAATCAACCTAAAGTCAGACGTACTAATCATTTCAGAATCATGGCTTTTCCCCAAAATTTCAGCCCACTGCACTATTTTCTTAGCCAAATACTGGCTGGGCTCTCCCCCTTCCTACATTTCCTCTATTATCTCTCCACCCTCTCCCTCCCCCCTATGTCTTTCATAGCTCCTCCTCCTTCTTCTCCCTGTTTCCCACCCTCCTTGGCTGGCCAAGCTGCTTTCTCCTACTGCTTCCCCAAACTCTGGAACTCACCTCCCAATAAATGTCATGTCCACCTCATCCTCCTTCTATCTTGCCCCCTCCCTGTCTGAACTCACCATTCCCTTGTGTAAAATTGCTACTGACACCCCCTTTTGTCTGCGTGTCTGCCACAGCCTGGAAGACTCACAAATTGTGAGCCCTACTGGAACTTCTCACCTGCCCCATCCAGCCCTTCTGTCCTTGTTGCAGATCGGGTGTGCCTCATCTACCCTTGTCAGGTCTTTTTCCCAGAGAGACTGAAGTCTGCCTCCCCATCTCTCCATGCCTCCCTATCACTCCTTCTCCCTACCTCTTCTCACCTCCCTCCCTCTCACTTCCTACCCATTCCCCACTTCTCTGTCCCTCATCATACAATTTTGTCTCCCTCTCTTTGCCTGTCTCTCCTTTTTCCTACATCTTCTCACCTCCCTCTCCCTTCCTACCCATTTCTCTGTCCCTTATCTTCAATCTTGTCTGCCCCTTAATGTTATCGCATCAGTCTGCACCTTCTCTCTTCTCAGTTTTTGCACTTCATCCCTGCACCTAGCCTCCTGTCAGTTTTTACAATACTTCCTTGCCCTCACCTCCTTGAAAGGTCTGTTGGCTATAAACCTTCCTTCCTGTACAATCTCTATTTCACCATTACTGTACCACCTAGAGTGTACATATGTGTATTGCCTGTTTATTGCCTGAATTGCCACTCTAGTGTACTTGGTAGGGTAGAGTTTGTGTGTACGTATGGGTAACTAACTGTATATTACCTGTGTATTTCCTGTTGGTGCCTGAGTTGCCATGCTAGTGTACTTTGTGTACATTTTGTGTATGTATGTGTAACTAACTGTATATTATCTGTATATTCTTGTATATTATTTTCTGTATTTACATTCTACTGTATTTTATTTATACTGTAATCCATCCTCCCCTCCCCAGGGCGATCTGGAAACAAGCTATATCAGCTCAGTATGCCTCTCCTGGTAAAACTATTCAAATAAATAAATAAATCAGCCTTTTCCAGATGCAGCAGAGTTTCAGTGATGGCTGCACAATGGGGTGAGCAGAGTTGAGCAGAGTCATCCAGAGTCAGCTGGAGCAACAGAGATGGGGCATGTCTTGCCTGATGTCTATTTTCAAATGACTTATTGCTGCTCATTTAATGAGGTTTTTGTCAGATATTTTCATGCACTACTGACTGACTGCTTCTCTGCTCCTGTGTTTGCAAGAATAAGTCATGTGGGACAACTAATTTGAAATAGTAAGGATAAGGAAAGAGGGGGGTTGGGTGGAAGCAGGGTGCGATAAGGCAGAAGCACTAAATGAGTACTTCTGTTCAGTATTTACTAAAGAGAAGAGGGGGATGATACCCAAGGTGGGAGAAATGGCAGAAGCAGGGGGGGAAGTGGTGACAGATGGGGAAATCGGGAGGGCAGAGTTCGAGAGGTTTGAGGGGCACTGAGGGTGGACAAGGCGCCAGGCCCAGATGGCATCCACCACAGGGTACTGAAGAAGCTGGCAGAGGTCCTTGCAGGACCTTCGGCAGATCTATTTAATGCCTCACTACATTTGGGGTGTGTACCTCAGGACTGGAGAATGGCTCATGTGGTGCCCGTCCACAAGAGTGGCCCCAAGTATGAACCGGGAAACTACAGACCAGTGAGCCTCACATCCATCGTGGGTAAGCTAATGAAGACTATCCTTCAGGAGAGGCTGGTGGCCCTCCTAGAGGCCAAAGGACTACAGGACAGCAGACAGCATGGCTTCATATGTGGCAGACCCTGCCAAACCAATCTTTTCGAGTTCTATGACTGGGTAACTAGGCAACTAGACAGGGGCCATGCAGTGGATGTCCTGTATCTGGACTTCAGTAAGGCATTCAACTTGGTGCCACATTGAAGGCTGGGAAGGAAGTTAGTAGGCACAGGGGTGGGTAAAGCTGGTGAGCTGGGTAGGGAACTGGCTTGAAAGGCAACAGAGGGTGGTGGTGGGTGGGGAGCTCGCCACCCAAGGGCAGTGATGAGCGGTGTTCCACAGGGCTCGGTGCTGGGACCAGTGTTGTTTGGGATATTCATTGCAGACATATCATGGGACATAAAGAGCAAGATCAGTCTGTTTGCTGATGATACCAAGGTAGGCGCAGTGGTGGATGACCTAGATGTCAGGGGTTGCAGGATGATCTGGCAAAGCTTGAAACCTGGTCAGACACCTGGCAACTGGGTTTAATGCCAAAAGTGCAAGGTGCTCCATTTTGGGATGAAGAACCCAAGGAGGAGTTACCAGCTGGGGAGTGCAGCTAGCCCAAATAGAGGAGGAAAAGGATCTGGGTGTGCTCATTACAGGGTCAATGAACAACTCCAGCACAATGTGGGAAGGCAGCTGCAAGGCCAACAAAATGCTGGGTTGTATTGCAAGGGGTATATCCTCGAGGAGGGAGGAGGTGATTCTGCCACTGTATAGGTCATTAGTTAGACCACACCTGGAGTACTGCGTGCAGTACTGGCGCCCGTATCTGAAGAGGGACATTAAGTTACTGGAGGGGGTACAGCGTAGGGTGACAAAGATGATCAAGGGGCTGGGGGACTTATCATACGAGAGGAGGTTGAAGGAGTTGAACATGTACTCACTGGAGGAGAGGAGGGACGGGGTGACATGATTGAAACCTTTAAATACATGAAAGGAATAAACAAGATGGGTACAGAGGGGCTGTTCAAAGTAAGGGAAGGGAGGGCCACCAGGGGCCATGATATGAGACTGGAGGGAGGAAGGTTCAGGAGGGAGATGAGGAGACACTTTTTTACAGAGAGGGTGGTGGCTGGGTGGAATGCGTTACCTGCAGAAGTGGTATGCAGTAGAACAGTGGACTGCTTCAAAAGGGGATGGGACAGGACAAGGGGGAGGGTTAATGAAGGGAAAGGGTGGAAGGGAGGGGCAGCTGCAGAATAAGGGGTGCTAGCTGCATATTCGAGCAGACTTGATAGACCTCTAAGCCTTTATCTGCTGGCAAATTTCATATGTTCGTATGTAAATATTTGTTATTATTGATTAGATATTTGTATTGCTTTTTCATTTCATATTGCATTTTTGTTGTATTGCCTAAATTTACTTTTATTTATTTACATTATCTACTGCCACATTTCTACAGCTGATGATCACAATATCTGCTACTAGAGTGCTCTTTAGACATTTTTGTCTTCATTATTGCTTAATTAGTTTAGTTTCTGAACAAACAGTTTTATCCAACATTTAGGTTACTCTTTTTGATAGGCACTATCCCTATAATCAGAATGTTTATACATGTGTATTATGTTATGCCAGAATAGCTGCAATCCTTAATCATAAACCCTTGCTTGTATCATAAAATCCTTCAATGGCTAAATATGGACTTAGAATCAATATATTGTTTAATTTTATAAGTGGTTTCTATGGTAAAAAGTTATACACAGAGGCCCAGATATTCAAACTGCACCAGGCTGTGGTGCAAGCCTGGGTGCAGTGCAACTTGGCTGCGCAGGGGCGTTGACCAGGCGATTTTCAACGGAGCTGCACCATGGCTCAGCATTGTTGAATATCACACCCTGGCCACCTGCAGTGCACATGGCACAGTGGCACTGCGCCAGTGCCAATGGCCAGAGTGGAGCATGTGGATATGCTAGCGTTAGTTCCATTGCACAAGGTGCAGCACCTGCGATATTCAAAAGTTGACATGCAAATGGGGCCATAATGTATTCAATTCACACATGGGGCCATTTGCATGTCATTATGGCTCCATTTGCATGCAGGTGCGCCGATCCCCGACGACTTGCACCTGGCACCTTGCTAGGCAGCAGCTGTCAGGGACTGACGCCCCCTGCAGTGCGGCACAGTGCTCCACAGCCCGATCACGGGCTGCAGTCCAAACAAGAATAATCATTGTATCCCTGGTGGTCCAGTGGACCGCCCAATCGAGGGCTAAGTAAATAGAAGATTAATAATTTCATCCCTGGTGGTCCGATGGACCTGACTGCCTGATGGCTGGCTGAAGTAGTATAAGAAGAAACCCCCATCCCTGGTGGTCCAGTGGACCCCCTCCCCACCAGCCCACTTATCCCCACCACCTGCTCTCTCCCCAGTCAGCGGCGGGTGGCAGCACTTCATCTGCCTGCCGCCCTGCCGGCCCGCTGATCGACACGTCGAGTCAGGGCTTATCTGGTCCACAGCTGAGTTACGTGGTTGCACCATAACAGATTATTTCCTCCCAGATATGTGAATGGGATCCATTCACATATCTGAATGTGTAGTATGGTATCTGCACACCCATTGGCTCACGCTAGGGACCATCGGCCTACAGCCCTTCCGACGGTGTCAGTCGGGCGGGCGGTGGGGCGCCAGGTGGGTGGTACTGCCGCCCGCCACTGACAGGGGGGGGCGGGGTGGGGATCAGTGGGCGGGTGAGGGGGTCCACTGGACCACCAGGGATGATGTTTTTTCTCATTCTACTTCAGTCCGCGATCGGTCAGTCAGGTCCACTGGACCACCAGGGATATTGGGATTCTCCATTTCTACTGATGCCCGCAATGGACATGGGGGCCGCCACCACGGAGGTGCAGCCGAGTTCGGCTACCCAGCGCAGGCCATGTTGTGTCCTGATACGCAGCTCACCTGTGGGTGGCCATCCATTGTTCCTTTTTTGATCAACTTTGTGCTGGCGCAGGTAGGGATTGTGCATGCATGGCTCCGCATATCCTGGGCTGAATATCGGCTGTGCAGAGTATGCATGGCACATCCCCCACCTGTGCCTGCATACATTACTGATGCGCCTCCGTGCATCGATTTGTGCCGTGTAATTTTCCAGTTTGAATATCATACCGGACGATCGGGTGTTGCACATGGTGCAACCCTTTGAATATCTGGGCCAGAGTATTATGCCTTTAAAAGCTAATATAAATGCAATTTAATCTAATTACTACATCCAATGTCCACTAAAGTCCATCAAAATCTTATCCCTCAGTTTAATAGTTTAACAGAACAGACTCTAATGCCTCAAAAGGATTTATTTCAATGTCGCATCTAAATTATTGCAGTAAAATGCTGAAAGCTTGTGACTTTTAAACTTGGGTTACAAATAATGACTTTGATAATGTGACCCTTTCAAAGATGTGACTATCTTCTGAAGTTTGGGAGAGTACCACAGTGTCACTACATTTTAATACAGTAGTTATAGAAAGATTGTGTTGGTTTAGGGGTGTGTTCTTATCTACAGTATGTAGGAGTCATTTAACAGTCTTGAAGTGGGATTTCATTCCAAATAGCTGAGTCTGTGACTTTCCTGAAGTTTAATTATTATTGGGAATGGGGGAGATAAAAACTAAATCATTGCTACATGTTATTTTCCACCTTGGCAAGGTGATGGTTTTCAGCTCAAATCCATGGTTTGTGCCAGCGATAACTGTAATAGAGAATTGGTGTTAGTAGGTGACAGATGTTAATTGGCTATACAAACAAAACAGTGTCATTTGTGTTCATATGCAGTGCTTGAATTCCAGACCACTAATTGAGCCCCCCCCCCATATAATGCTAAACCAGGTATCCATACTTTAACTGACTGTATCTTAAGTACATGCCTAGATAAGATTAAATGTGGTGGCATGTTGCCCAATTCCATGGTGACCACTGTGCAGTGTATTGCCACTGGAATGCTAAAGATCTTGAGAGAAATTATTGTCTTTGAATATTGCCTAAATCATCTTAATATTGATAAATTTAAGCATGCTTTGTTTGTGTTGATTAGTCACCTCTCAGCTGTATTCCAGAAGTTAATTCTGACCATCACGTTCTGAGTGTTGAATTTCACAAGTTCTGTGATAGATTGGTTCCTAAACACAAAATGTGCATTTTAATGACTGAAAGACTCCAGCACTCTATGTCTTCAGGATCCTGATACAGAGGCAATTAAAGGTTTTAAACAACTAAATGCTTTTCAAGATTTTGTGTTTCTGAGAAACCACAAAACAGGCAACATATTCAAACTTTGCCCCAAGGGCTAAATTAGCACTGCTTGGCGGGGCAAATTTAGCCACAGCAAAAGTAGCGTTATATTCAAAAGGAGTAGCCCGGGCAAACAGCTTCTGAATATAGCATGGAATGAGGCCGGGCAACTGGCTGGGAGTGCAGAGCAAACTTAGTTCTGGAATAAGACAGCTCTGAATATAGCAACAAGGAAGTGCAAACCCCAACAGCAACAAAGTGCACAGCGATGTGAATGTAGGTAGAGGTGAACTATGTGGCCAATGTGTGTGCCAACAAATGCGTAGACACAGTACAGCTGCAGGCAGCAGCACATGTGAAAGTGCAGTGTGCAAAACTGTATAATATTCCCCGAACTGTTAGCGCAACACTAACATGTTTGTGCGGGTTTAGTGCAGAGCTAAGCTGTTTGCCTGGTGCAATGCTTTACCATATTCAAAAGTGACATGCAAATGAGCCTACTTAGGTAGTCTATGGGCAAACATCCAGATTAGCATATCATTATGCCCTGATTTGCATGCAGTTTGCCCAGCATTACTGCAGGGTCCCACAGCTCCACCTGTAGGTCAGTCTGAAAGTTCAGGGGCTTGCCGGGTTTGCTTGCAGCTGCACCAATAGGTCAGTCTGGCAGTGCATGATGATAGCTGCAGGCTACATACATACAGTACAGCATAGCATATTTTTCCCCAGGGGACAACACAGCATAGGCACAGGTGGTGGTGGTGGGGGTGGTGCTGCATGCAACTGTCACACTGTAGGTCATGCTACAGTGCACAGCAAACAGTGCAGTAGCAATGGGGCCAGTAGTGTGAGGGACACAGCAATGCCTATGGTGTGTAGGGCAGTGATGACCACTGCACTGTACATAGTGACAGGCCCAACTTGCAGGTGTTTACTGACAATGGACATTACTGTTAAGCTGTTGTGTGACCCACAGATGCTGTACCTCTGCCATGGGATGCTCACAGTGACATAAACATGGCCGTCTGTGTGTGCTGTGGCATTTGTACAGCTGTGCGGTATGTGGCTGGGGGGCACATATGATCAGACAGGCCCACTGGTGGTGGGGTATTCCCAATACTGGTCCATGAGCACTGCGTGATGTGTCCCAACCTTGTGTCCACACATGATCTGTGGCACAGCCTGGCCACCCGTACACCCTTCCCTCAACATCCTCCATGCCCACAGTGCTGCATGTGTGTGCTGGCATCTGTTGGTGTCCACAGAAGAGTGGTCTGCAGGTGTGTGCTGCATGGCCACACTGTCGTGGTGTCCACTAGTGGCCAGGTCACCACTTACTGCCTGGCATGGCTGGGACTGGTGGCAGATGATGGCATCATTGTGATGCCATCAGTGAGCAGCATGTTTCCTCTCTGACTGACTTTGTGTATGTGTCATATTTATTTGTTAGGGTCACGCAAAGCCGTGCAAAAGCTGTGCAAATGCCACTTAAACCTAAAATGTCATGCAAAGCTGATTGCCCAGGGTAAAGACTACCTTTTCCTGGGTAGTAATTTACATCACGCTAAGTGTCGTGCTAAGTTGCGAAACCACTTGGCGCAGTGCTAGTCACCGAATATAAAGCGTTTATTCATGTACATGCCTCTCAATTTGCTCCTTGCATACATTATGATTTTGCCCAGTGCTAATGCAGTTTTCGGATGCTATTTGGCCTTTTGAATATAGCAAACCTGTGCTACTCCTGCGCACACTGTTTGTCCCCAGCGCAAGGTTTTGAATATCTGGACAATCAAGTGCAAACAATGAGTAAAAAAACAAAATTTAAATCAATAAAATTGTGTCTTTGCCAGCTTCTATGAACCTTGGAAAACTATAAAGAATTAATTGGAAAAAATAAATTTTCCAACTGTAGGTATTATTTTTAAATACACATAAGGGCAGGCACAATGAAAGATGTCCATATGCTAGAGTCCACAGGAAATAGTCCGCTTGCTGATTAGGCTGTGTCCCCAAGGTGCAGAATAAATTCTTAAATCTTGATGAAGCTGGGAATCACTTTAAGGTTTTCAGAAAAAAAGATGACACACATGTTCAGATATAAGTTTCCAAATTTATTTGATTCGCCCTGATGTTTTGCTTCTACAATGAAAGTTTTTTCAAAGGGCTTTTAAATCTGTAAATGATCAATTCTCATAACTATTAGTATATTTTTCTTTTTGTACAAACATGCAATAGTTTATTTTATTTTCACACCTTAATTTTTTAAAGATATAAAACCTCTTGAAATTACCAATAGGTTATTGTTCAATATATATGCTTTTACTTAATCCAATAGTTCATGGTAAATTCATAATATAACATGGCCACCTATGGAAGCATGAATACATATTTGCTTGTAACAAATATTTCCTTAACGTGAGAATCAACGTGTCACTAGCACCATTAAATAGTGTCAGCATATAATCTTTACTTCTGCTTAAAAAGCCTGACATATACTGTAGCTGAGAAAGCTCCTATTTGTCCCCAGAGCCCTGCCCAATAAAATACAGACTACCATTTTTGTGGGTGATCAGTCGGCAATTAATTTACTATGATTTCTTCCAAATGTCCACTTCCACAATATTTTCATCCTCATATTTTACAAACTTATGTTCATCATATCTTCATTATACACAATTTCTTCAAACCACATTTTTCCTCATTGTTTTCCCTTCTTACCACCCAGGCATTAACTTGGGGGGCTACCACATTATTCAGAAACAACCATTTCATTCTTGTTTCTCTTTTCACCCTCCCAGATGTACATATGGGGGCCGCTCTCTTCCTTTTCTTCTCTCTTGTTGGGTATGCATGTACACACATACCACTCGTCTGTCTGTTGTTGTTCTGTGGAGCTCGGAGTCAGATTATCCCACCCCCTTCTCCTCCCCCCTCACCTTTTTCTTTACCCCATCTTCTTCTCTGTCGTCCACCTTCGACAGTCCTGGCAAACCTACTGTCCACCTTCAGTAGTCTGCCTCTCTCCTGTGCACCTATCCCATTCTTTTCCTTCCTGTTTCTTTTCCCTCTTCTTAGGGTGGGTGGGTGGGAATTTTACTGAAGCAAATTGTGAGCTCTCTCTGCCTTGCTGCCCTTTTAACTCACCTTTATCACCCCTCTCTCTCTCTCTCTCTCTCTCTCTCCTTACCCAATCCTTTCCCTCTCCTGGCATGATGTCATGAGGTACTGCCCTCTCTGAATTATCTGAATTCCCCAGCCTATCTCCTCCCGATTGGCCTGCTCTCACTTCAGGGTCCCTAGTACAACCACCCTCCCCCATTCCTGCCGCTTGTCCCATGCTGAGCATCCACCCTTTGTTCAGGCCTGGGACAACTGAGTCTGCTTTTTAGGAGGCAAACCTATTTGTCCCCAGAGCCCTGCCCAATAAAACACAGACTACCATTTTTGTGGGTGCTCAGTCGGCAATTAATTTATTATAATTTCTTCCAAATGTCCACTTTCACAATATTTTCATCCTCATATCTTACAAACTTATGTTCATCATATCTTCATTATACACAGTTTCCTCAAACCACATTTTTCCTTATTGTTTTCCCTTCTTGTCCCCCGGGCATAAACCTGGGGGGCTGCCACACTATTCAGAAACAACCTTTTCATTCTTGTTTCTCTTCTCACCCCCCTAGATGTACATCTGGGGGCTGCTCTTTTCCTTTTCTTCTCTCATTGGGTATGCAAGTACACACACACCACTCGTCTGTGTGTTGTTGTTCTGCAGAGCTGAGTCAGATTATCCTACCCCCTTCTCATCCCCCCTCCCCTTTTTCTTTACCCCTTCTTCTTCTCTGCCTTCCACCTTCGGCAGTCTTGGCAAACCTACTGTCCACCTTCAGCAGTCTGCCCTCTCCTGCGCACCTACCCCATTCTTTTCCATCCCGTTTCTTTCCCTTCTTCTTAGGGTGGGTGGGTGGGAATTTTACTTGAAGCAAATTGTGAGCTCTCTGCCTTGCCTGTCCTTTTAACTCCCTTTGCTTACCCTCTCTCTCTCTCCCTTACTCAATCCCTTCCCTCTCCTGTCATGATGTCATGAGGTGCCGCCCTCTCTGAATTATCTGAATTCCCCCAGCCTATCTCCCTCCCCGATTGGCCTGCTCTCACTTCAGCCCCCTAGTACAACCACCCCTCCCCCCATTCCTGCCGCTTGTCCCATGCTGAGCATCCACCCTATTGTTCAGGGCCTGGGACAACTGAGTCTGCCTTTTTAGGAGGCAAACCTATTTGTCCCCAGAGCCCTGCCCAATAAAACACAGACTACCATTTTTGTGGGTGCTCAGTCGGCAATTAATTTATTATAATTTCTTCCAAATGTCCACTTCCACAATATTTTCACCCTCATATCTTACAAACTTATGTTCATCATATCTTCATTATACACAATTTACTCAAACCACATTTTTCCTTATTGTTTTCCCTGCTTGCCCACCCGGGCGTAAACCTGGGGGGCTGCCACTCTATTCAGAAACAACCTTTTCATTCTTGTTTCTCTTCTTGCCCCCAGACGTACCTCTGGGGGCTGCTCACTCCTTTTCTTTCTCTTGTTGGGTAGGCATGTACACACACACCACTCTCGACTGTCTGTTGTTATTCTGCAGAGCTCAGAGTCAGATTATCCCACCCCTTCTCATCCCCCTCCCCTTTTCTTTGCCCTTCTTCTTCTCTGCCATCTACCTTTGGCAGTCCTGGCAAACTCCTGTTGTTCACGTTCAGCAGTCTGCCCCTCTCCTGCGCACCTACCCCATTCTTTTTCCACTAGCCTACCTCCAGCTTTCGATGGATGGTGGGCTTCCCCCCGAGTAGGTGCGGTCCTCCCCTTTTTTTTTTTTTTCCCTGAACCGGGCCCTTCAATTCCCTTCACCCTTGTGATTGGGCCCATGTCTCTCATTCCTGTTTCTAACTTCACTTGCTCTAGGGGCACGACTGCCCTGCTCACCTGTATCTACTACGCCCTACCAGGTAGCCTTGATCTGTGTCTGACAGTTCCGCCTATCCTAGTTCTAAGAGCTCCTGTCTGTCAGTTTTGCCTTAGGAGATAAAGAGATCATCCCCCTCAGGTCAACCATCTGCTCTCCTCTTCCGCACTGTGGTCCAATGGTCTATTTTCCATTCGTCATACCCATTTAGAGTAACTACTGGCCCTTCCAGGCTTTTCACCTCCTTTCCTCGGCAACCTCTGTCATTGCCTTATCAATGGGGAAAGAGGAGTTACAGTAGGGATTTCCCTGTAATATGAAAACCTATATTCCTGAAGGAACTAGAATTCCCGATCAAGCAGATCCCACCTCCTCAGTTGTTCTGTGGGGCCCTGTTCCCCATCTTGGCCCCTATCCCCAAACATCGTCGGGAAGGTATGGGAATAGGGGCCCCTGGGTTCCACCCTCCTCTTCCAAGTAGGAAACTGCTGTCTGCTGTATACCCTTTGCCCTTTCCCCTACCCACTGAGACTGTGGTCCCTGTTCACTGGTTGCCCTGGCGCCAGCCCTGGCCTCTACCTGCCACACCCATGCCATCCATTTGCAATTTGGCCTACAGTGCTGCCCTTGTTCCCTGTGGTCTTCTGCCATTTTATGCGTCAGGCTGCTACTTTTAACTCCGCCTCGGTGACTGTCTTATCTCACCCCCCAAGGAGGCTGTCAGCCCTCATAGTATTCTATCACCAATAAACCCTTTCCCCTTGTGCATTTGTCAGCTGATTACTGCTGGCGGTCTGCTAAATGGTTTGAAACCTTCTTTTCCGATTCCATGAGGGTAGGAGGAAGTAGGTTGCTGGTTAACTAGGATCTACACCTTATCCATTTGGTAGGGAAATGGGCAGACTAGGTGGGCCAAGCGGTTCTTATCTGCCATCAAATTCTATGTTTCTATGGAAATCCCCATAAATTATTGCTTGCTCTCCCACTTCGGCAGTTATGCTTTCCTCATATGTTATACCATTTCCATGGTGCACATAGCCTCTTATACCAGGAACAGTGAGCCAGTACTCGGCCTCCATTAAACTGGAAGTGCATGTGGCTCAAAAACCCACCTAGCTGCTGAACTGTGACCACATGGGTACACCACAGGGCAAATTTGATGCATCTTTTAATGTTGATTTTAAAATGTTTTCTCTTTTAACTAGTCTCTGTGCAGTCTTGTACTTCTAGTGGTGACTAGATTTAGGTCAAGCAACTCCCTAAGGTCAGGTTTGTTTATTGCATTGTATACAAGGCATGGACTGCTCTGATTCTTCTGCATTGCCAGACAAAAAGTTTAAGTATACTTCATCTATCAGTATATTTCGTGCTTTTAACCTGTGTTATACACCTTGTGGCCCTTTTCTGTACCTTCTCTATACTCCTTATTCCTTCAATTAGTACACAGCCCAAAATTGGATACTGTATTCCTCATGTGGTCACCCAAGCAAGGTATATACCATAAGTATGCAATTTTGTCCCCCCACTTACTGTGTTCCTCAGTATGAAGTTTCACCTTCTATTTGCTGTACTGACTGCCGATTACCTTGATCATGTGCTGTTATGGTAGAATTAGATGACACTCCAAAGTCTTTCTCACTCTTTGCCCAGGGTATATATATATATATATATATATATATATATATATATATATATATACAGTATATATATTTTAATGCCTAAACCTGCCCTTTTCCAGGCTTAGAGTCAGATCATTTCTTCTATTCCAACCACATAATATTTATTTCAGTTTGCATATTAACTATGTCAGTATATCTACTTATAATACTCCCTATTTTCCAGCATTGCCAGTTTTGACCTCCAGCAGGTCTTCTGTGTTTGCGTAAGAGCAATACCTAGACTAAACAAAGATAGAGCCAAGTACTGATCCATGTGGTACTCCTCTAGGGACGGGTGCCCTGGAGGAGGCTCCTCTGCTTTGTCTACTGCCCAGGTGCTTCCCCTTATCCTTACTTCTGGCTCCTCTCAAAGACCAGCTCCTTCCTGGCCCTATGCTTTCCCTGGCTTAACTCTCTTTCCCAATGCCCTGTGTCTAACCTTCCACCACCTCAATTCCCCCCAGGGCCTTTACCAACTGTTACCCCCCACCCCGCAGTAATGCCCTCTGGTGTGAAGTCCCTTCTACCTGTGGGAAGGAGGCGGCCCCATCCTTGTTCCGAGTTTGATGGGCTCATTGAGGCCACTGTCCTGAGGCCTGGGGAGATCAGCAGGGTGGTAAAGGTGTTGGGTCCGGACCAGGCACTGGTTCTAAGACTGATGTCGATGGTGGCACCGCATCAGCTGGCCCCTTGGCTGCAGCTGCCTTAAAGGCCACCTGCTAATCTACAGGGCCCTTTTCAGCCCCCGCTAACATTCCTCCCTGTTCGACCAGTGTCTTGGTCACCCCCTTCCCACCGTGGACCATAAAGACTCTGCCATCCTCCTTGTTACTGGTGGTCTTTCTTGGGCTGCTGAACTGGAAGCTGAAAAGGATCACAGAAACTTAGTATTGATCAACATATTTTCTTTTCCAAGTAGCCCCCCATACTACCTCCCCTGGTTTACTTTTCAGGGCGCTTCCTCTGTCTCCCAATGAGAATTCTTGAGTAAACTGTCTTCTTGCTTTTTATTTTATTTATTTATATTTATTTATTTATTTTTTATTTGGAATTCTGGCCATTTACCTCCCTTGCTGTCCAACTGGTTCCTCAGTTTTGACTTCCCTTCCCCCTGTCTTATGTTCTCATTAATTAAATCATCTACTTCTATGTAGGATACCCTTTGTTATCCCTTCATGCTGGGCCCCATTGCTGTGTGTTGCCCTCCCCAGGTCCTGTGGAGTGCTATCCACCCCCTCCCTACCAACCAGATCGGTCCACTGAAAGACCTACTGTCCTACTCGGGGCACTCTTCTGTTACCTTAAAACCCAATAAACCCCACTACCAGCCTGTCTCCCACCTCATACAAGTTACCCCTTTTGTTTGTTTACCTCCCAAACACATACCACTGTGCGTGTTGGCCCACCTTTTCCACTTCATAAGATTTCATACAGGATCAATCTGTTTGCTCTTAGTATTCCTGTCTGTTATAGTTCCTATGCCCTAGGCCTGACCCCTTCCCGTCAACCCCCCCAGCCACCTGCTTATCTTCAAATGGCAGCCGACACCTTTGCTAAAATGGCAGCCGGGCCAGAGGATCATGGCCTACTCACCCCGGGTGTTCACCCACAGCTGTACTAACTGGGGCACCTCATGTTCATATCCTATTCCAGCCCCCCTTTTTTTTTCGGTTAGTGTGTTTTATTTCCCTCTGCCTTCAGAACCCTTTCTCTATGTCAGCTGGTGCTCTGAGCCCCCAGGAATGGCTGTCCTTTGGATCATCACTTGTGTCATTTTACTCAGTTTGTGCCTAAGTGAGCAATGCGCCAGTACCTTGTACCTATGATCTCTTCCCTGCTGCATGCAACACATGCACCCTCTGTTTGAACACACCATCGCTGAACCTCATACCAACTATTCATTTGCCGTATGGACCATCCAACTTTAGTCTCCATTACACACTTCTAATCGCATTTTTTTATTTTTATTTTTTCCTGCCAGGAATACCCCTGTGCCCTTGACACTCAATGCCTAATGCCCCCATCCCATGCGCGATCAGCTTCCTATCCTCCATCACATTGGTCCCCTCATGCCTTCCACTTCTTATCTCCTGTAGCTCAGTCTCCTGATTCTAAGATGGCAACCCCCTTCTGGTTACCTACTGCATACAAAATGGTGTCCCCCTTCCCCCCTAACAAAGTTCCCCGAAATGGCTGCGGCAGGTCCATTCCCCAATAGTGACCATGCAATTGAGTCCATCCTGCCCTCCATTGGTGGCCATAAGGCTGTAAACCTCCTGAAATTGCTGTACCTGTTGGCTTGCAGCTGGAAGATCTCCCCCTCCCCCCAAAAAACCCTGCTTCTCATTTTTTTTTTTAAATTGCAACATCTCTTATGGACACTCAGGAATCTCCCATTGCCTGTTGGTGTCCCAAATGTGGCAACCATTGTCTCTACCCTTGTGATTGTAAAACTTGCCCCAGCACATTATATTTCCTGCTAGATTTTTTAACAACGATCCCGGTGTGACTGCAGTTACTTGCTCCTGTAATTCCAGCTTCCGTTCTGACCTGGGGGATCTCCTCTCATCGTTATACCCCTGACCAGTAATCTGCTCCTCAAAACTTTCTCCCATTGACCCTGTAAGGAACCCGACTCAAAGCTCTGTCCTTCTCTCACCACATGCTCTAAGGACATTGCACCTGCTATCACCACAGCACACCGCCACATTCCGTGCTTGCAACTCCCTCTCCCAGCCGTATCCTGGCCTCGAAGCATATCACGGTTGAGAGACAAATAACCCTTTAACAACAGGCAGACATCCAGCCCACTGCCCCATAAACCTTGCCTGTGCCTTTGTAGTCCCCATGCTGGTTTCCGCATCCTGAGCTCTCCCAACTGTTGCACATGTGGTGCTCTTTCTACCGGCACCCTTGCCCACCCATTGCCCCCCCACCACGCATTATCTGGGGCCTCATAGCCTTCGTGGGACTCAAAAACCTCCCCTTCTCTCCAGACTGTTGCCACTGTCCCGCCCATCATCCTGAGCCTAACCTGAGCCACAAAACCAGCTCACAGACACATTGACCTAACCGATGCTATTCCTAACTATGGCTGTGCAGTGCAGTCCAGGTCGAAGACCATCCCGCTATGTACCCCTGGGGCAAAACGTTAAGTGACCACATGGCCAAATACGAAAACTGCCAGTTATCCCTGGTCTATCCTTCACAATCCTGCATCGCCAACTCATACCACTTTTAAACTACTCCCTCTGCTGCACAGCCCTGGCTGAACAATACCTTTCCAGCCGGGTGGCCAACTGTTCCATACCCGACATACCTGCTCAGTATTGCATCGGTCCAACCATAGCTCATCCCCCATCCATGCACATTATCATCTCCCTGTGGCCACAGCAACCGATTCACTAATGCCCACACTGTACGAGTCTCCTGGGTCAAAAAGTTACTGCAAATACCTCCACTTGCTCAAGCTCTAACGAAACTGAAAGCCACATCAATTTAAAAACCGTTGTCACCTGATGTGCAATCGCCTCATAAATTGCCAGACTGATGTGCTTCCTAGTAAATTATTTTACTGAAGCAAATTGTGAGCTCTCTCTGCCTTGCCTGCCCCTTTTAACTCCCCTTTGCTCACCTCTCTCTCTCTCTCTCTCTCTCTCTCTCTCCCTACTCTTTCCTCTCCTGGCATGATGTCATGAGGTGCCAGCTCCTCTGAATTCTCTGAATTCCTCCAGCCTATCTCCTCCCGATTAGCCTGCTCTCATTTCAGCTCCCTAGTACAACCACCCTCCCCCATTCCTGCCGCTTGTCCCATGCTGAGCATCCACCCTATTGTTCAGGGCCTGGGACAACTGAGTCTGCCTTTTTAGGAGGCAAACCTATTTAAACATAGTCAGTATTTTTATAGGTTAGATTTTGTTTCTTTTTTTTTGTTCTGGTTAGCATGTAACAGTATCTGAAAAAAACAGAAGTATACATTTTATTTAATCATTTATTCTGTTACATGCAGTTTGTTCCATACATTGAAAACATCCAGTGCCAGATATTTCAATCTTTGCCCCAGGGCAAAATTAGTACTGCCTGGCATTCTGAATTAGCTCGGATAGGATAGCCTGCTATATTCAAAGGGATCACCCCAGTGCTAAACATGCTGAATATAACATGCTAAGGAAGCTGGGCAAACTGGGCTGGAGGTGCAGTGCAAAAATTACCCGGGAAGTAAGACAGCATTGAATATAGCCAATAAGACAGCTCTGAATATTGCAGTGCAAAAATCCACAGGAACACAATGCAGAGGTGAGCCTGCCATGCTCTGGAGCACATGCAAAGAAGTAGAGCCCTGAATGTGAACACAAGAGCAGACAGCAGTGCACAACCCAGGATATATCACATACCCAGCCATGGCAATGGCCAGTAACACCCAGGACCTAAGAATGGAAACCAAAGCAAATGAGAAACCCTTGAAAAACCCCATGCACCCAAGAATGACACCGGACACAGTAAAATCAAGACAGTGGAATGTATTAATATACACAAAGAAAAAAGGGCAACAACAATAACACAAGAAAAGCAACAACGACAACAATAAATACAACAACCATTAATACAACTACTACTACCACAACTACTACCACTACTACCACTAACACTAACACTACTAATATGACTAATACTACTATGACTAAAAATGAAATGGGAGGAAAAGGGGACGGGAACACAGAAAGCAAAAAGGAACACAAGGCAGCAACAAAACTAACAGTCAAGCAATGGCGGGGGGGCAAAGCAAATTAGCATGGGGAAAGTCCTAATTTTGCTGGCATGATGGGTCCAGCAGCTTGGCCTCACGGATTGCAGCCACCCTCTGGGTCTTTGAAATAAGGACTACCTGCTGTTCTATGACAGTTCTTTGCTGGCAGACCATGTGGCACAGAAGGTCATCCCTCCCCTCCATCTCCTCAGGCAGTGCGGCCCATAGTGAGCTCCGACATGGACCTAGAGGAGTAAGAAAGACTATGTCAGGATAGTACACTGACAAGGAAGTACAATGCACACCCCAGGTTGATGGCCCTGGGGGGACAGCATGTTTCAACAACCATGGCCATGTGGTGATACACTGGAGTACTGCATGCGCAACCTGGCATGCACCTGTATGTGGCAGCAAGACACTACAGGCCGCACCCACCCAGCCAAAGTACACAGGAAGTCATGGAAGGCAAAAGTCAACAAGACAGACTAGAGGAAGCCGCACACCCCACTGGAGTACACAGTGACACAGTGCAACCACACAGGCAACACCTCACTTGACTGGGACAGTGGCCCTGAGCACAAAAGAAGCCATGTAATGACAAACCAGTTGGGACATGCTGCTCAAAGAAACAGTGCAAAGACACAGACAGCAATGCACAACCACCATGGGAATGCCCACAACCACACCACAGTGCAACATAATGTGACCTATACTGGAGAGGTGAGGCCATGTGGCAGGCCCCCCCCACAAAGCACCAGAACCCTGGCAACATTACACAATGTAGACATGCAGTGCACAGACCACCCTATGCAACGAAGGCACACAAGCCAGAGGCACCCCCCCCCAGCAGGACAGCAGTACACCATCCGCCCATGTCATGGACATTGTAACAGAGGTCAACATAGTAACACCACCCCATCCATGCAACCCCCTTCCAGCAAGACAGCCATACACTGTCTACCCATCCAGACAGATAGTAGCACAGGCATATACAGTAACACCACCCCATCCATGTAACACCCCCGTAGTAGGCTAGCAATACCCATACAGCCCACATCATGGACATTGCAACAGAGGCCAATATAGTAACACCACCCCATCCATGCAACCCCCATAGCTAGAGATGCATCTAATTTAAATTCCGCTGGCAAAGTGCCCCCAAAGAAGGCACTTTGCTTTGTCACTCCGTTACGCAAAGTGAACAATGCAAAAGGCGCACTTCACCTTGTAATTATTACTTCACGCTGTCATTCCGCCTCACCATGAAGTAAGGTGTTGTGACAACAATAGTGTCAGCCCTTCACACACAGTCACCAAAATTAATGTGCATCCCCAAAATGCTCATGTCTTGTGTCCAGAAAACTCCATAGTGCTGAGGAAGTGTAATGAGAATGCAAGAAATGCAATCTCCCAAAATTAATGACGCACTCGGATGTCATGCATGCAGTAGTCACACACAGTCACCAGAATTAATGTGCATCACCAAAATGCTACTGTCTTGTGTCCAGAGAATTCTCCAGTGCTGACAAAGTGAAATGAGAGCATAACAAGAAATGTGAAGTCTCCCAGAATTAATGGTGCACTCTGTCATATGTGCAGTGCTCACATACAGTCACCAGAATTAATTTGCATGCCCAAAATTCTACTCTTTTGTGTCCAGAAAATTCCCCAGTGCTGACAAAGTGAAATGACAGGGTAACAAAAAACGCAGTCTCCCAGAATTAATGGTGCACTTCATCATGTGTGCAGTGGTCACACACTGTCACCAGAATTAATGTGCATCCCAAAAATGCTACTGTCTTATATCCAGAATATTCCCATGCTAACAAAGTGAATTGAGAGCATGACAAGAAATGCCAAGTCTCCCAGAATTAATGTTATACTATAAACAAACAGACAGATTAACATTGCACTGTGCACTCGCAGACGCAAAGGCACAACAACACCTAACCAGTGCTCACAAGTCGTAAATCTAAATCTGGAAAAGAATACCTTTTGCCGGTTGGGGGGGTAGTGCATGGCAGTAACAGTCCACCACCAGTAAAGATACCACAACTCAGTATAAAAAATTCATGAAGGTGTGGTGGATAGCAGGTTCACACTGCTGCAATTACTCTGTGGCACAATAAAATGTGACAGATTTAATGGAAGGCATTGCACACACACTCACACACACAATACAAGTAATGCGTAGCAAATTGAAAACCTTTAGTAATATAACCAAATGTTTCAAACAAACTGAAATTATACTTTGCTGCACCACAACAATCAGCCAAAAAATTTCAAGAATTACTGAAAGTGCTACTGTGTGTACATTAACACAATTATACAAGAAAAACATAACCAAAACAGAAAGACTGCCTTTTTCTCCCAGTTAATCTACCTACACCACAGATGCACCCCTCCTCCAAAGCACAATTCACAGTACACAGTACACAGAATGACTATTCTAAATTAACATTCAAAATCCACACACAAACAATTATCACTCAATGATATGAGCACAGGAGGGTTTCCTATAATCGATGTACTAAATTGTGAGCAAAAAAAAAAATAGATCAAAAATTATTTTTTAACAGCTTTTAGAGGATTTGCAGAGCTCTGAGTGGAAACTGTCTCCATCTTCCACTACACACACACACTACACAGAACTTAGACTGTGCAGAACAATCTAGAACCCATGTGACTTGCAATCCCATAAAGCACTGCAAAATTCACATTTGGAGCTCAAAAACAAGGCAAAGTGAGGTGAAGTACATTGATTTCAATGTACTTCGCCTTAAAACTGGTGGAGAAGTGGTTTGGGGAAGGCGGAAATTACTCAAAGTCATTGTTTCCAATGGACTTCAGTTTCCCCATTATGACATAAAGTACTCTGCTTCGCGTTGCGGAGTACTTCGCTGATTCCATATTACTCTGCAAATCACTTTGCGGAATGAATTTCGGCCACTTCACCCACCATTACCCATGGCAGGACAGTCATATGCCGTCCGCCCATACAGACACATAGAAGCCCAGGCCTATATAGTAACACTGTCCCATCCATGCAACCCCCCCATAGCAGGACATCAATACCACTACAGCCCACATCATGGGCATTGTAACAGAGGACAATAAAGTAACACAGCCCCATGCATGCAACCCCCCATAGCAGGACAGCAATATCCCATTCACCCATGCCTTGGGCATAGTAACCCAGGCCAAGACAGGAACACAGCCCAACAAATTGAAGCAACTCAATGTACCATGGACACATATATGTGATGTCCAAGGCAACACCAGTAAACAGTGTATAAGCAACCATCAGCACATGCAGAAAAGTGTGTGAACAAAGTTTAATATGTACGCTAGACAGCTGCTGTCCATCACTGCTCTCCTCAGCATGCAGAGCGTGTCCTGGCACCATCCTGCTGTTGTCCTGGCTCCTGCTGCTGTGGTCTACAGGGTGAAGAAGGTACAACACTGTAAGTACCTGCAGGAATGCCATGTTAAGCACCACCAATGTCCGTGTCACACAGTGGTAGTACAAACCACAGCCCCTCCTTGCCTCATGTTGCATGGCACATAGTACGCCATTGTGAGATGTGTCACCCAGAGTAGTGTATAGCCACACTGCAGCATGCAACACATACACAACCACAGACAGAGAGATGGTGGACGCAACCATGCCCAGCAGTGTCGACACTGTGAACCCCATCCATGGCCGCGTGGCAGTGATGATACACATACCCAAGGGCAGCACAAACACACAAGATTGATGTGCAAATGTAATGGGACACATACACTTTGCACAAAGACAGATCCATCCCACCCTTCCACACAAGTGACATGCATACATGTGGCACAGGAAGACTCCAACTGGTATGGGTACTGCCCCATTATGGACCATGCACCTGTAGCGCTCCAACTGCTGGACCTGCCAACACTGCATATCAACATAGTAATATTGGCAATTCTCCCCATCCCTTGCGATACCTGTTCACTGCATCAGCCATTGCCCAGTGGAGACCCAGGCCTCCCTGCATGGCCTGTTCTCCTCCTGGACATGACTAAACAGCAGCCTCTCCCTTCCCATGACAAGGTCCTCCAGATTTGCCAGCTTGACCTCCCCCCACCTATGGTCCCTCTGGACCACTGCCCTCACTCTCCTGCTAGATGGCATTGTCCTGTGTCTGAGTGAGAATGCACAAAATAAACAATACACTGACAGACATGGCAACTCCCTCTCACTCCTGCCACTCCCTGTAGTGTAGGCCTGCAAAGTAAACTGCACATACTGTTGTGTGGTGCTATGTAGTACAGGGGCTGCATAAACACATTAGTGCAGCACTACATGGAAGTTCATGCACTGAGCATGCACAACCCCACTGTGACCACCAAGATACATGACGATAGCATGCATGGTCAAGACACCTGCACAATGACCCTGTAGTGCGGCACCAACACGATAACGCAATGCATGTCAGGACCTTAATTGCCCAGTGCTAAGCAATCTGCCCTGCACTACCTGTTTGCCCAGTGCATACAGATTTGCCTGGTGCTAACTGTTGCAATATTCAAAGGCTGCATGCAAATGCATGCTAATGAGCCTACTTGTGCAATCGCCAGGCAATCCAACACATTAGCATATCATTACAGCTTCATTTGCATGGATGACTAGGTGAATTGCCCAACCGGGCTACTTTAGGGCAAACAGTGCTCCACCTCTATAGCTGACAGGTTCTGCACTACTATGGAGGAAGTAGTTGTGAGACACAAATTGCAGAATGTCCCAGGAGCTACAACAGGCTGAAGCAGTCAATAACAGTCACACAACATGATGCTGTTTGGAGTGTCCACATAATGGAGAGATGGGTAGTTGGATACATGCATGGGAATGTTATGGCATGTTGCTGTGACATCAGTGGGACTTTGTATACATTGCACTGTAGGCCAACATGCTGCAGGCCTGCAGCAAGGCCCAGACTGATACAGTGTTCACTGTACACACAGGACAGGCCATGTGGTCATTGTGTGTGTCCCTGTTACACCACACAGTGGGACACGGATGCCTGCATACTGCCAATATCACTGCTTCAACAGGGTGTGTGGTGGCATTGCGGCCATCTGCCATGCTGCACCATGTGCATCCCCACTGCAGTACATGGGGTGTCACCTTGGTGGTCAGGCAGAGCATGGCGGGACTGGTGCAGCTGATCGCAGGGTGCAAGGAACACCATGGCATGGTGTGGCAGGCAACCATGCCTATGTCAGTGGTGTGTGTCCATCATGGGCAGGTGTGTGAGGTGCAGAGACACAGTGAAGGTGGGGGACAGAAAGGGTAGTCTGCTGCAGGGACATGTGTGTGCCACACGGCATGTGCTGTGCCACGTGGAAGGCCGCAACATACTGCCACATGCCCCATGTCCCCAGCAATGTGCACATAAGCAACATGCCAGGCTCTCAGCCCACATGGAGCCAATGTGCTGTGTGATTACATTGCTCCCATGTGCAGAGACCCACACTCACCCAGCCGGATACCTGCATGGCACACAGGGATTCCAATGCTGTGCATGCAGTAATGGCAAGTGGGTGGCACTGTATTGTGCACAGGCATGGCCATGGAAGGCATTGCTACAGTACACTGTGGCCATGTATGGACTGTGTGAAAAATTGTGTGTTGCTACAGTCATGTGCCTCAGCTACACAGAGACTGGCATGCCTGTCCAATTTGCTGGATGCCGTGTCCATCATGAACACATGCACAATGTAGCCACCTGTAACTCACCACTACCATTCCTTCTGTCCCACACAGGTAATGCAGATGGGCAGACACATCCATGTGCACATAAGTTCTCAGGCAATGAACTGTGGGCTCTTGTCTATGGGCATAAGGTGAGGGAGCTGGTGATGCACCGTAACAAGCTATTGGATACCACTGTCCACCAGATGTGGGCCTTAATAATGGCTGAGTTCAACACTGTGGGTGGTCATGGCCGGAGCATTAAAGCAGTCAGGAAGAGGTGAAATGACCTGTTGTGAAGAGCAAAGGAGAAGGAGGCACAATAGCTCAAGTACCACTTGTGGACAGGGGGGGGACCACAGCCCATTGACCAGCGTGATTGGAACCCCATTCTAGCATTGGTGGCATTGACCCTGAGGCCAGTGGCGGTGGAGGGTGTCGAAGACAGGGGATATGAAACACAACTTTCACCCCCCAGGACATGTACGTACCTGACACTACTGCACTGTTGTATGCATGTCACCTACAGGAGGTATTGGTCACCCTTCTGCTGTTGTGGCCCAATTGCATTTGCCACACAAACCCATGGGCTTGTTGTGGTGCATCATGGTGCCTGGGAGTGTTCGCATAACTACTGTGTGTACCAGTGTCTGCTACAGTATGTGCAGCCTCTGTGGGGGGCCAAACTCTCACTTATGCACTGCCATCATGTGCACCTCGAAGTGTCGGGTGGACAGCCTGTGTTTGGCCAGTCACACAGGCATATAGCATGTGAAATGGCTAGGCGCAATCTGCCATACATGGTGCATGGCTACCACCTGTCTGGTAGCATGCACAACATGCATGTGCATTGGTTGGTAGTGCACAGCATTCAGTGGTGTAGAGCTGCACTGTTTGCTGCATGCCCTGGTTGTAGGTGTGTGTCTCCACATTGGCTGCAGCATCATGTGCATGGTCAGCACAGGGGGATTGCATGGGATGTGTGGATATTCTAAAGTATTGGGTGCTGCATGTTGCAGTGGTGGCTTTTGATCCCTGAGTGTGGTACAGGCCTCTAATGCTGTTTCTTTTGCTTCACAGTGCAGAGTGGGCATCAGCAAGTGTCACAACAGGAGCAGGGAGATGCTGCTACTGATGGTGATTTCACACAAGCTGTCCCGTCAACATCAGGCATGGTTGTGACCATTAGACATACATTGTCCGCACAACATCAAGGGTCTCTGGGACATGCTTACTGTCTGGCTGGGGGTGCCATTCTAGGATGATGGAGATGAGGATGATGAAGACCTTGAGGATGCTCAGGTCGAGGACCTCTCATGTGATCCTGCACTCTCTTACCATCTGGCAGTAACCTTGGTTGGGGGGACTCTCCATCAAGTAATGGGCAGATGGAGGGCAACATTGGGGATGTCTGCAATGGCTAAGGCACTGCAGGGACCACACACATGCAGGCAGGGCAGCCAGAGGACATCATGAGCCATGGCACCATGGCACAGCGATGCGTGGATGGTCAGGCATCTGTCCAGCTGGTGCCAAAGGATATGCACTGTAGGCCCGAAGGTGCCACACAGGGTCAGCAATGCACACTGCCTCCTGCCAGGCCTCAGCAGTAGCAACAACAACAACATCAACACCAACAACAGCATCAACCACCACCACCGCCAACCGCAGTCCAGAGCAGAATGCCACACCAGGGCCTGGATGGCAAGGGTTCCCGGCCTATGATCCAGGCCACCCTGGAGTCCCAGACCACCACCCAGCAGGACTTGCATGCTTTCCCATGTGAGGTTCACCATGAACTCTCCCAGTTATGGGAGATGGTCAATTTGACCTTGCTCCGTGTGGAGCAGCGGACAGAGGAGCACATGACATGCATACTGAACACTATGGGGCGGTGTTTCAGTGACCTCACTGCAGCAGTGAGGGAGCACACAGTGGCAGTGTGGTATGCAGACATGGGGGGGTTAGCAGGGCACCAACACCACATGACAGAGGTAGTCCATGAGTGTCCCTTGGAGGGCATCCCACACACGGGGTGTGGGCCCAGGGTCATCAACAGCTGCATCACAATCCTCCGCAGGCCAGGCACAGTGTTGTGGATGCCTGGCTTCCCTGGTTGGGGCAACAACATGCCATGGGTAGAGACTGCTGCAGGACAGGCATCCCTGCAGTCCTCGTCTATTGGGTCATTAGCACACAGCAACCCCACTTCCCTGGCCTACCTCCCAGGGATACGTAATGTGCGTGGTGGTAGGCGCATGTGATGCTGTCAGCAGCCATGCACCATGAGCCATTTGCTTACACACACACACACACACACACACACACACACATTCGCATACCACCCACATGTATGCCAACCACACTACACAATCTGACTACGCACATCCCTCACACCTACACCCGGAACACTGTATACCCTTCATTCATACACCCATCAGAGCTACGCACTTCACACTGACTTCTTCCACACTCATCACTCGTGCACATTTACATAGTGTGCTGCAACACAGGTTTACACTGTTGTCACTGTTCTGTACTGTTCAGTGTATGTCACTTATATTAAAGGCACTTTTCCTGACAAGCTGGCTGTCTGTATTGCATTCACTCACCTTTCTATCCATGCTAAGGTTCCTATGACGCTGCTCCTGTGCTCCAGCAACCTCCGGGTCATTTGAGGATCTCTTCTCTCGAGTTGTTCTACTATCCCCTGGACCTCTGGCTCCTGGTCACTGTCTGACTGTTCCTTGGGTTCAGGTGCACGTATACCATGGTTTAACACCATGTTGTGCAGCATAAAACACACTAGGAATATACAGCATACCTTCCGAGGGCTATACTGTAGGCACCACTTGAATGGTCAAGGCAGTGCAACCGCATCTTCATCATGCCAAAAACACTCTCTATGGTGTTTCTAGTTGTGTTTTGTGCCTCATTGTACCCCTCCTTGGTCATTGTGGTTGGCCGGAGGACTGGTGTTAGGAGCCAGGGTCTTAAGAGATAGGCACTGTTCCCTGTGAACTATGTGGATATGTTAGCTGCTGTTTCCTGTGTATTAGACATTGCCTGTCTGTGATACTTTTGTTGCTGTCCCCTTGTCCCCTGTCCACACCTCCCCCCCCACCTTGTCTAATGTTGCTGAGAACTATCCCCACTTTGGTGGTTTTATTGGTATGGCTGCTGATACTCACAGACAAGGTGCCCACTGGGTATCCTGCCACCCTCAAAGGCCTGGCATAGCCTTGATTGATGCCATATGAAGGCATCGTGGGCACTGCTGGGGTTCTGTGCAAAAATATTGGTGATGCATCCAGTTGCATCACACGCCACCTGGCAATTGATGGAGTGGAACCCTTTACACTTGACATACACATCACTGCCATCACCAGGCAGTGCACAGATGGCAATATGGGTGCAGTCAATGACACTGAGTACAGCTGGTAGGTGCGCAACCTAATAGAATGGCTGCATTGTTTCTCTGCCATGGCGGGAAATATACCCGCCATGGTGGGAAATATAATGAATTTGGCAGCATGCAGCAGGAAAGCATCAAGGAACTGGGTCAGGAGGCATGAGGTGGTGGCCTGCGATACACTAATGGTGTCTCTCACAGGGGTCTTGAGCATCCCAGTGGGTAAAAAACACATCGCTGCCATCACCTTCTCCTCGACTGTCATGGCATGGCTGCATCTGGTGTTGGGCTGCAGCTGCTCATGCAGGAGTTGGCATAGCTGCCTCAACATGACCCTGTTCATTCTGTACTGGCCAACAAGGTGTTCATTAGGCAGGGTCTCAAAGGAGACTCTCGGCCGGTACAACATGTGCACAGCGTATCTTCTCCTTGGCCTGCGGTGAGTGCCAAGGTGGGCCTGGTTCCTCTCCTCCTCCTGGACTACCTCCTCCATCAGCAAGTAGAGCAGAGCATCTTGTCTGCAGCACAGGCCACACCCCTCTCAGTAGATTGCCTTGGCTTAAGACCTGCCTTTTATAGACGGTAGGTAGTGCAGCGCTATGTGCCATGCAATGCAGCTAGTGTGGTGCTAACTCTTTGAATATACTGTTGCTGGTCCCCACCTCTCACTTTGACCCTTGCATACATTATCCTTTTGCACCGAAGCTAATGAATTGCACCAGCGTTATTTTCGGTATTGAATATGGAGGTCCAGCACTAGCCCGGAGCAAACTTTTTACACGCGATGCAAAGCTTTGACTATTCTGGCTGCAGTGTTTAAAATGTTTTCAATGTATGTCTTATCAGCCTTAATGATAGCATTGAACTATGTTCCATTTTTATGTTTGCTTGCACACATGTGCAAGAAACATCGGCCCACCATACTATAATTCGTAGGTGTGCTTCCCCCACTTCCAATGCCCTGGTCTGTTTTGCAGGTGTGGCTGCACTGCACCAATGACTGTCTGAGCTGTCTATGACAGCGTTCAGATTCAGTGGCGTACAGTTCAGAGGAAAATACCGCCACAGTCAGCGGTGGTAATGTGTAGGCAATTTACATACTGCTGACAGCAGTATGCAAATTGCTTACACATATGTCTTCACTACATCAAAACTATCATAGACAGTTCATCATTGCCCCCCCACTTACGTAGCATGTTGGGCTCCCACCCCAGTGTGCTCATGCACTCCCCTTCACCTACGTGAACTGTATGACCAACGGGGGTGCCCAATCCCTGGTTGGCTCCACTGCCTCACTAACAGACCTCTAGTTGCCACAGTGAGAGCCCACTCCAGCATGGCAAACATTGGTATGGTCGATGGGGGTTCCCAATCCCCCATCGGCTCCACTGCCACCCCCCCAAAAATACAGGTAACCTTTCAGCTGCCATGCTGGGAGCCCAACATAGCTTGGCAAAAGTCCTGAGTCATCTTCCTGTAGAAGTTGCCATGCTGAGAGCCCACCCCAGGGTGGCAAAAGTCAGTATGGCTGACAGGGGTGCCCAATCCCCTGTCAGCTCCACTTCTGCCCCCAAAAAATACCCTTTAAGCTGCCAAGCTGGGAGCCCACCCCAGTGTGGCAAAGGTCCCATGTCGTCTTCCTGCAATAGAAAAAAAAAATGCTGTAAAAAAAAAAAAAGGTCCCTCGTTGACTGTCTGGCCCCCCTTCCCCAACCCACTCCTACACTCTGCGCATCCACCTCCCTCCCCATACTTACCTCTGGAGCCCAGCATGAAGAACTTCGGTGGACCAGGAACACATGCGCACTCTTCAAAGCTGACTGCGAACTGAAGAAATGCCGGTTAGCTGTATAATAGCATAAGTAGGGTTTTTTTTCAACTTCTCTCAGGCATTTTTGGGAATTTTTTCACCAAATTTTTAACATGGAGTTCTTGGGGTCCCACCTCATGAACTCAGTCACTGTCATTTTGTTATTCAGTCCCGAAAGGTGATTTTGCAGTCACTGCACATAACCACCTTTTGGGACTGAGTAACGAAATAACAGTGGCACAGTTCATGAGGTAGGTCCCCAAACCCTAAATTGAAAATTTGGCAAAGAAATTCCCAAAAATGACTGTGTTATGAGCGTGCATTGCGCAGTTCCTACTCACGCTTGTAAGTTCACACATTTTTTATATTTTCACTCCAGATTTTCAACATTGCCATTTTACCACACCTCTTATAAGCAGTACAGTTGTCATTTTTCGCATCTCGCCCAAAGTGTGTTTTCGTGCATGTAGTGCACATTGGTGCAGTCGGTGTGTGAAATTAATGTTTGGGACAGATTAAGAAAATCACAGTGAGTCTGTTCTTGATCAGATGTCTTAAAATGGCTATGTTAAAAATTTGGTGAAAAAAGTCCATAAAATGACTGTGTTAAGAGCAAGCATTGTGCAGTTTCCATGCACCCTTGTAAGTTTATGAATTTGTAATATTTTCAGTCCAGATGTTCAACACTGGCAATTTTCCACACTTCCTTATGAATAGTACAGCTGTCATTTTTCACACCATGGCCAAAATGTGTTTTCGCACTTCCGGTGCAGAAATGCATGGTCGCTGTGGGAAATCACTGTTCAGGACAGATTAAGAAAATTACAGTAACACTGTTCATGAGCAGAGGTCCCAAAATGCCTATTGACAATCTGCTGTAAAAAAATTAAAACTAATTGCATTATGGATATGTGTTGCACAGTTTCTAAGCATGCTTGTGACTTCACCAGTTTTTTAATATTTTCACTGCAGATTTTCAACATTGCCATTTTTTACACCTCCCCATGAACAGTACAGCTGTCATTTTTCACATCCTGTTCGAAATGTGTTTTCGCACCTGTGGTGCCAAATGGCATAGTCGCTATGCAAAATCAGCTTTTGGCTAATGAACTGATATTGCCACTGTTCATAAGGTGATGGTCACAAAAAACCCATGTTGAAAATTTGGAGTGAAAATACCAGTGAACGCCTGAGGCGTTACGGTTTCTGACCATAATGCCCCACCCTGTAGAGACTGACAGGCATCAGGAGTGTGACTTGGGATTGTTGCCTGTATTGCTCGTACCATTCCACCCTCACCCACACCTTGCAGCCAGTAAGAGGCATCAAGGTGTGCCTTGGACTCTTCGGCCTCAAAGTTCACCCCATTCTCCTATACTAGACCCATCTCACCATATTTACCGATGTAATGGGGTGAGCATAAGGTCCAATGACCCCAAGGCACACTGTGACACTTGTCAGTGTCTGCAGGGTAGGGTGTGGTGAAATGGCATGGCTGTTATGCCTGATGACCCAAAGGCACACCCCAATGCCTGTCAGTCTCTGCAGGTGGTGGTGGGGTTGGCTTCAGTTGAATACTTCACTGCCATTCCTATTATGTCTCTTTCTTACTCCTACATTCCCAATGCCAATGCCAGCAAGCAAACATTCAGTATTGACAAATGCTTGTTATCTTTAGTTGTTTCCTCAAAGAGCAAGTTTTTGCAACTTTTACTCTTCTTGCCAAATAGATTTACTCCAAATCGTTACATAGTTAGTTTTACTTTGACCATTTTCTTATTGTTAAATCGGTTTTGCATACCATGCAGTCTCTGCCTTTTAGTTTCCAGTATACATAGGCGATGCATTTTTATTTACTTTGCCTCTGGAATGCTAGAATAACTTGAGTGAAACCAATAATTGTCTTGGAATATTGCCTAAATCATAATAATATTAGTAAATGTAAACATGCCTTGACTTTTGTTGATTAGTCACCTCTCAGCTGTATTCCAGAAGTTAATGCTGACCATTGTGTTTTGAGTGTTGAATTTGACAAGGTCTGTGATATGTTGGTTCCTAAACATAAATTATGCATAAAAGGTTTTTATTGATTGAAATATTCCTGCACTCCATGTCTTAATGATCCTGAGACACAGGCCATTGAAGGTTTAAAAAAAATACATGTTCTTCAAAATGTGGTTACTATAAGGAACCACATTACAAACGATGAGTGAAAAAAAATCAAAAACAAAATTTAAATCAATAAAACTGTGGCTTTGCCAGCTTCTATGAGCCTTGGAAAACTATAAAGAATTAATTGTAAAAAATACATTTTCCAGCTGTAGGTATTATTTTTAAATACACATGAGGGCAGGCACTATAACAGATGAATTGGTAAAGCTTCTCAGTTAAACAATTTTGTGTTTGTGTCTGTGTGTGTGTGTGTGTGTGTGTAACTAGACTAAATACTGAATCTGCCCTAAACGTCTGGGGGGACATATTCAGTGGCAGCCGGATGCTCACACAGAATGATGCATCATGCAAAGAGGGTGCACCGGCTAGCACTAATACAATATTTAAACTGAATGCATGACCCGTACAGATCTCACATACCATGTGAATATGTGACCCAGGGCAGGAGGCGAAATACAGGCTGCCACCAAGACAGGCGCATCCAGGGTGCCCCTTGCTGAATACCTTCCAGTGAGAATGCATGGTGCATACCAGTATGCACTGCATCCCCCATGGGCAATATTCAGCCAAGGCATGCAAATGAGCCCACTGAACATGAAAAGTGCAAAGGGGCCTCATGCATGCTTTGCATGTTGGGGCAGTGGTGAATGTGCTGGTACAGCCCCCAAGCCCCGATGCCATTTGTGCCATTATAGGACACACACCGAACATCTCTGGTGGTATAGTGGTGCCCCCCCACCCATTCCCTGATACCCGATCACCCCAGTGTCATACTGTACCATAGACACAGTCCCTTGTGATATAGTGGCACCCCCCCCACCAGTTCCCTGAATTGCAATTGTTCCATGTTGTAAATGATTAGAAACCCTGATGGTCAAGTGGAGCCACCCTTCCCATCCTGTGAACCTTGAACAACTGACGCACCACCCACACCCCTGGTAGTCTAGTGGAACTACTACCTAGGTAAACAGTACCCACCACCCAAGCACCGCCAGTGACTGGCACAGACCTCCACACCTGTCCACGGTCAGCCGCCGACTGGGATCGCAGGACCATGTGCTGTACATAGTACGCTCCCACTGGTCGACCAGTGAGAGCATACTATTTACAGTATGTGTGCCTGTGCTGTTCAGTCGGCAGCTGGCTGTGGATGGGTGCGAAGGATTTTGCCAGTCACTGGCGGGGGTCAGGTGGTGGGTACTATTTACCGTGGTGGGGGGTCCACTAGACTACCAGGGGCGTGAATGGCAGGTCAGTTGTTCAGGGTTCGGGGGTTGGGGAGGGTGACTCCACTAGACCACAAGGGTTTCTAATTATTATACTACATCGAGTGATTGGGAATCAGGGAATGGCTGGGGGGTTACCTCTTCACAGTGGTGATGGCATGGGGCAATATTCTGTTACACTTGGGGTTCGAGCATGTGGGGGCCCTGCATTATGGTAAAAGGCCAGGGATGCTCATTTTGTGAATGGGGATCAGGCATGGGGGGATATGCTTATACAACCAACAGGGAGCTCGCCTGGGAGGGGGGTCCTTACAGTATGGTCAAGGGTTAGGGTGGGCACTATTGTACATATGGGGAAGGGGGAGGAGTACTACTAAAATGTCAGGACTGGCAGGCTGCGGTGTACTAATGTGCACCTCCACGGCCCACCTGTGGGTTGCCAGATAACTTAGGCCACTTTTCTTGGAGTATTTTTGGGCAGCACATCTCTGGCCAATGATAGGTGCATTCCATCTGAATATGCCGCTGCACCGCTTATTCAAGGGGAATGGTCCCTCCACTGGCATGGTATACATTACTGTTGCACCCTGGCCCATTCCCTTGAAGTCAGCACATCCCACCCTTCTGAATATTGTGCTGCCATGCATTGTTGTAGTTGTGGTGCATCACCCTGTGCTGCCAGGTTGCACCACATGTCTCCTTTGGATATGGGGACCTTGTTCTTCAAGGAAATAGTGTTGAAAATAATGATCTTTTATGGGAAGCAAACATTATTTTGTATTTATTTATTTAAACATTTGGTAACCGGGAAAGGCACGCTGAGCCGAGGCTTGATTCCAGGTGTGACCCGGGTGGAAAGGAGCAGTGGAAATACAAACAATAAATGCAGAGAATTAGTTAACAGAACAATATCAGCTAATTACAATCAATATAATACAGCAGTGAGAGCAAAAAAACATAATGTGATGAATATCTAGAAGTGAACAATACAATAGTAAGTGCTCTATGTAATGAATCTTTAATAAGTGCTAGGGAGAGTTGTAAGAAGGTAAAGTCAGTAGAGGTAGCGGGTTTAGCTTAGTTGTGGCAGCAGAATAAGGGCGGAATAATGAGACGTAGCTGTAGCTTGCAGCTAGAGTGAGAGGGTGAGTTTCTAATAGTAGAGGTAAGTTTGTTCCACAAGTAGGGAAGCCAGTAGGAGAAAGCAGCTTTGCCTGCTGCAGAAGAGGGTTGGGGCAGGGTGAAGGATCTTTCATTTCTGTGCCTGAGTTCATAGGGGGATAGAGAGTCTGAGGATAGACAGTCCTCAAGATAGGAAGGGAACAAGTTAAACCTGTACTTAGATGCAACACATTAGTCATACTGTAAGTAAGCAAAGAGATATGACAGGATGCAAATTACACCATGCTTACTGCCCTTCAAGGGCCATAGTTAGGCATGAGGCTGCAGGAGTGCCTTCAGTGCCTAGGAGTATGGTTATCACAGTGCAATGCACCCCCCCAAGAGTTTCGTATTGAGCTTATAGAATGGCAGCTCAAGAAAATTAAACAAAAGGAGATATACAAAGAATCACAAAAAAATAGAGAAAAGCTTAATAAAACATGTCAAATAGTACCTCTTCAATAGGTGCCACTAGGGGGCATTTGCTGATGATATAGAGTTTGATCTACATTTAAATTTTTCTTCCTTTCCTTCCTGTGTACCAGTGTGTGTCTCTTTGTTGTTATGTTGTATTTGTTTAGTAGTAGGTCAGGGTCCTGGACATCAGGAGGGCAGATTTTATTAGGATGAGTGAAAGCCTTAGGGATGACTTCATGGGAGGGAGTTGGCCGAAGTGGGGTGGAGGAACAGTGGGCAAAGCTAAAAGAGAGCATAGTAAAGGCAGCAAACCTCTGTGTCAAACAAGAGAGCTAAAGCAAGATGAAAAAGAGACCACTATGATTCCCAAAAGAGATGGCTGAAAAGGTAATGGCTAAAAGGGTAGCATTCAAAAGGTATAGGAAGACACAGATGTAGGAGGATAGGGAGGTGTATCGGGGAAACAGAGGGATGCAAGGAAAGCAGTAAGAAGTGAAAAGGTGAAAACAGTAGAGAGAGTTGCCCAGGAGGTAATGAAAGTGGTCAAGAGATTTTTTTAGGTATGTTAATTAAAAGAGGAAGACCATGGGTGTGATTATAAAGTTAAATAGGGAAGCGGAGGACTGTGTAGAGGGGGAGCAGGAAAATGCAGACATTCTGAACTAATGCTTTACTTCAGTGTTCACAGAAAAAGGAGAAGGGAAGGGGCCACAAAAAGTAACAGAAGCTTTGAAGGCAGGGAGGTGGACACTAGTCCTTTTTTCAGAGGAGAGTCCTGAAGGTGGAAAAGGCAATGGGACCAGACAGGGTGTATCCAAGGGTATTGAGGGAGCTAAGGAGCTCAGGGAAATACTGTCTGCACCTCTGACAGTCCAATTTAACAGCTCACTGAAAACAGGAGTGGTTCTGAAGGACTGGAAGAGGGTGGATGTAGCCCCACTACAGAAAAATTGTAGGAGGGAGGCGGCTGGCAATTATAGGCCAGTTAGCCTGAAATCATTAGTGGGAAAGTTAATGGAATCACTGCTGAAGGAAAGGATTTTAAAACATCTTGAATCCAGAAGGTTACAAAACCAGAGGCAGTATGGGTCCACATGTGGGAGGTCATGTTAAATGAATCTGACATCTTTTTTTGACTAGGAGACAAAAGAATTTGAGTCAGGGTGGAACAGCGGAAATGGCCTACCAAGATTTCAGCATGTCTTTCCACACTGTTCTACACAGGAGACTTGTAAGCAAGCTATGTAGCTTAGGAGTTGGTGCAAAGGTGGTAACTTGATAAGCAATTGATTATGGGATAGGTGACTGAGGGTGGTGGTAAACAGAGTTTACTCTGAGGAAGGGAGAGTCATCAGATGGGTGCCTCAGGAATCAGTGCTGGGCCAAGTCCTCTTTAATGTCTTTTTAAGTAACATTGCAGTGAAGTTGGAAGGGAAGGCCTGCCTCTTTGCAGATGAAACCAAAATCTGCAATAGCATGGACATTCAGTAGTGGGAGCTAGAAAGGATGAGCAGAAAGATGAGAAATGTTCAGGAGAGGTCAAAGGGTTAGGGTACTAAATTATTAAGTCACTTTATTTGAAAACATTATTTCCATTGAGTAATCTTGTTCCTCTTCATGACACTGCTTTAATTTAAAGGGCCCGATTCTCAAAGACGACCTTAGAGCACCTCAAGGTGCATCAGATGCACCGTGCGCCAAAGCCCCCTGCAGCATCGGAAATGCATCCTATTCTATAAGGAATGCACCATGTGCCAGATGCAGCGCACATGGTGTAAGAATGCACAATGCGCCAAATAAATAGCGTAGGCAACACGAAAGGTGCAGGCAGCATCTAAATGCAAGGGGCAGAGGAATGGCTGAACCAGGGAGGACACAGCAAGAAGACAAGGGGCAGCCAACCCCAAGGACACAGAGGAAGAAGACTGGGCACACCAGGAAAAAGAACTGCACAGACCAGGAGACAGACATCCTCCAGGATGCAATAGAGGCCCAGGTAGGTGTGATGTGTGGCAGGAGGACAAGAGCATGTGGGACAATGGTGCAAGGCCCTGACCAGTGTGTGTGACACCCAAGAGGTGGACCTGCTACTGTCCTGGGGAGGGGACCACAAGGTACGGGCAAAGTGGCAGGAGGCATGGGATGAGGTAGCCAAACTAGTGAATGCATTGTCACCCAGCAAGTGCAGTGTGGGGGTGCTGTAGAAGCGGCACTGTGACATCAAGCACCATGCCAAGGAGAAGGCAGCCCACAACAGGTGCTGCACAATGGCAATGGGAGGAGGACCCACACAACCACGGCCCCTCAGCAGACATGAGGAACATGTAGTGGCACAGATCAGCATGCGCAGCATACAGGGTGACACAGAGCTAGACCTGTATTGGCAACAACATGCACAAGGTAAGCACCGGGCATGCATGTGGTGGGTGGCACCACCAATGTAGGCAGATGCACCTCAGGGGCACCAGGGTCCCACAATGGATAGGGACCTGGAGGCAGGTGTAGTGGGACACAGTGTGGCCTGGGCCCCCAATGTAGAAGCAGGAGATGCAGGAGCTGACCCCTCCACTGGTCGCCTGAGGCTAGACATGGACCGTGGCACTGTACACATACCGGCGCGTGGGCAACCAAGATAATGCACTGTGCACATCTGTCTGTATACCCAGCAGGTTCCAGGACCACAGCAACCAGACAACAGGCAACAGCCAGACAGACAACACCACCACAATGCCATGCAGTGACCCACAGTGACAGTGAAGCTTCACAGCACAGCGGACACAGCAGCAGCAATGAGGAACAGCAGCAGGCATCCACCGGTGACAGCACAGTGAGCCAGGCCCACAGGAGGGTGATGGATAGTGAGTCCGAGTCCCAGCAGGAAGTGACACTGACAGCACTGCCACATCATCCAGCAGCAGCAGCAGCACCATTGAGCAGAGCCCACCCATGGTCAAAACTGCTGATCAGCGCCAGACCTTGGTGGACACACAGCGGCAGGGGGATGGAGGGGATGGCCTTATGGAGGAACAGGTGGGCAATGCACCCTCCACTGTAGGCCGCGGTGGCCAGGAACACCGCACCACCACACCAGACAATGAACGTGCAGGTGGGACAGGTGAAGATGGTGCAATTCCACTGCCACTGGAGGATGACTGTGGAGAAGACCTGCTGCAATACTGTCAGGACATCCTGCTCACCCAGGAGGCAGCACAGCGGGATCTGGCAGGGATACAGGACAGCATCCAGGAATGCACCACTGCCACGGTTGCACACATGGGACAGCTGCAGCTGACAGTGGCAGATATCCATGCAGCCATCATATATGGGATCCAGGAAGGGGCATGCCAAACAACACAGACAACACGGCTACTCCAGGACATATGGCTGTGCGTCACACACCAAAAAGATGCCATAGAATGGCAGACCATGATCATGGAACACAGCATGGGGCAGCAGATCACCCAGACAGAGGCAACATCGGCAATGGCAACTGCACTGCAGGAGATTGTAAGATGCATGCAGCAGCAGGCAGCAGGTATAGCACTGGTCCCACAGGTATGCCCGGACTGCAGTGTGGCAGCGAGACAGAGGAGCAGTGGACGACCACCATGTCATGGGGAACACAGGCAGCAAGCAAGAAGTGGGAAAAGGCCATGAGAGTGCACAGAGCATAGGGCAGCCGTTGATGCCCATGGGACAACAGCCAGACACAGTGCTGAAACACCATAAATGACAACTGCAGCAAAACACCCAGTAGCATGGATGAGGGTGTGCACCCGCACACAGGTGTACTGAACCATGATGGACATAGGGGGATGGACACCCACCCATGTGTCAGTGACGTGGAGCAGCCTGGACAGACACAGGATGGTACAGTGAAAGCCAACAGTGTGGCCATGCCACCACCCAGTGCAGCACATAGGCTGGGACAACTCATGCCAGCCCATTCCCGAGGCCACAAGAGGGACCACCCTGAGGCAGGTGGTATGGCCCGTGAAGGGCAGATGGTCAGGCAAGGAGCACCAGCAGCAGTACCCATTGCACAGTTGGCAACAGCCGGCAGCAGGACTGGAGGTAGGGGGGACAACACAACTGATACCCCTGGTAACACGATGGTGGTCAGAGAGGCAGAGTGTGCACACAGTGCTACCTGTGGCAAGGTGCAACCAGGGTGTGCCACACTGCCAGAAGCTACACAGGGCAGCAGCTCAGCAGTGCAGCCACCATGCACTGCACAGAGTGAGCCACCAGACACCTTAGGCCGAAAGGGGAGGCCAGCACACAAACACTGGTAGGATGCACGCAGCATGCCAGGCATGTGCATCAGAGGGGGGTCACCCTACGGTGCTGTCTACCACATTGCAATGGTCCAGTGCACCCACCTGACCATGGGCATGGATCACATCACAACACACACCACACATGGATGTGCAAGTGTCTGTGCCATGAATACCCATGCCACATGCACCTGTAACCCATATCCGCTGTACATTGCCCATGGCCATGGTGCTCCCCACATGGCACTGCAGCATGGGACATGCACACAAGCCTGCATCCCCTGACAGTGCCCCCCCACACGGTAGGGAGCAACACACCACCATCCCTGCAGGCACATAACGGACACCTGCAAGGCCCCCAATGCCAGCACTGGGACCTGTTGCATGCATCAGGGTGCATACACCATGGCATGCTGTAGACTGCTTACACTGCACTCCCACACCCATGCACCCCCATCCACCGGCAACCAAACAAGCCCCCCCATGTGGCCAGTATGGGCAGTGGGTGCACATGCCATGGCATGGAGCACCAGCACAGGCACAGCCCCTGACACACACGGCACCATGCCTGGCCATGATGCCATGCATTCCCCTACACCCAGGTGCATGGCCACCACAGGACTGTTGCCTCCCCACCACACAAGGGGCATCACAGACTACCCAGCACCAACCCGCACACACAGTTCCCTCTGTGGGGCATTTCACCATGGAAGACATACAGAGCTGTGCACAGCAGTCCACTGAGTAGGCCCTGTGATATGCCACATACCATGCCACACCACCCAGCCCCACACGTCTGGTACCGATACAAGCACGACACATGCAGACCCAAACCGCGGGGTCCCACCATGTCGACTGGTGGTTTGGCTTACCCACCGTGGCATGCCACTGTGGAACTAAGAGGACCCCTACACTGGGTGGCACAGGCCCACAAGGGTACAGTGTCCTGACACTGTGCCCAGCGTGTGGCAGCATCATACCCTGTGGCATATTGCGGTGATGTCCACATGTTGCTGGATGGCGGTCCCTGTCAACCACATGATGCCCCACAGAGGCCCTGTGGGCTGCTACCCACACAATGCCTGCCCTGACCGGTGTATAGCAGAGACAGATATATAGCATGCACAGTACAGAGAGACACACAGACACAGCTTGCACATTGAACAACATTGTTTTGGGGACACATAAGCAACACACAACAGCAACAGTCATGAAGAACCAAGAGGTACACAGTGCAATGGGCACAGCCCCACATTCTGCAATAGGCTTATATCACTGATGCACTTAACTACAGTGCATGCACAGCTACATTATCCCTGATGTCCCGGTGACCTGTGTCCATACTACCTAGTGAGGCATGTCCTCGACATGTCCGCTATTGCATGGGAGGGGCCAGGACTTTGATGCATGCACATGTCCACCATTCATTGTCCACCAATCTGGTCCAGGTAATCCAGCAGGGCTTGCACAGCTACTTGTAGGTTGGTCAGCAGCCTTGCCATGGGTGTGATGCACAGGCTGAGTCCCTGGGCAAAATCACAGAGGGTGTGCAGCTGTGGCTGCATGTCAACAGCAGCCCTCACGTCCCTGTCCAGTGACGTGTCCCTCTCATTCCCAGGCTGGACTGGACCATGATTGGGGGTTGCATCACCACCACCATGCAGGGGGGCATCCTCATCCTCGATCGGTTCGGCATCTGGCTGGACAGCCGTGCCACAGGCATCCCCGCCTGTCGCCGTTTCAGCCGTGTTGCCTGTCACACGCAGTGCCACAGCACTATCGCCAGGCCCTGCATTCCGACGATGCTCATGTCGGTCATCCTGGATGTCCTCCTTCATATTCTCCTCATCTGTTGCATCATCCACACCCTGCTGTGGGGCCACCTGTTGCCCACCCTGGGCCATCATCCAGGTCCTGGCTGTGTACGCCCTTGTGTCACTCTGCTTCAGGCATTGCATCACCCACTCCAGGGAACACTACCATGCATCCTGGCCCTGCTGCTCACTCCTCATACCACCATGGGCACCTGGAACACAAAGTGACAGCCAGTGAGTGCACCACATGCCCATGCACTGCCTCCCTGCATGTTGCCCACACCACTGACGCAGGCCCAGCAGGCTACTGCCATGCCATGTCACGTGTTGCATGGGCTGTGACATGCACCGACCATGTGTGGGGCACACACCCATACATGTGTCCATGGTGCCTGTGCCCTACCAGCACCCTCCAGCCACGGCAACCTGTGCCAGCCTGATGAGGTGTGTGTGTGTGTGTGTGTGTGTGTGCATAACCCCCCTGCCTGCTGGTCCCTACACAGTAGCATTCACTGTATGCAAGGCATGCATTGCATGCCTATAAATTAGTGTGTTAACTTTTTCTTTTTTTTTTACCACATACTTTACAGTCAGTCAGTAGTCTGGAGTCTGTCTGTGGAACTGGGAGCAGTGGTGCTCACACATCGGCAGTGCTACTGGCAAAGGCATGTAATGTTACAGGTTGCATCTGGTTGCCTAGGCAACAGGGACACTGAGCAGCTGACCCTCGCTAACTGGCACTGCCTTGGAAAAGGGGGGCAAGGCATACAGTTTAAGTATTGAATCGCTGAAGGGAGGAATGGAGTGAGAAAGAGAGAGGAGCAGACATCATGTCTGGCAGTAGAACATCAGAGGAGTGAGAGTTTGAAGTTGCCTGGGCACCATTCCATGGAGCAGAGAAGCTGGCTGAAGGAGCAGAAGAAGCAGGTCCAGGGGCAGTTATTTTTTAGAAACATTCCTGTGAGGGAGCAGGAGAGAGGTGCCCTCCACCACTGCACACATTTATTGGGATTGTGTGTGATTTCTGTTCCAGCGGGATACATCTGTGAACTGGAGGTGGACAGAACTTACTCCTGTCCAGAGAGATGACGCACAAAGAAGAGTATGGTAATTGGTGGTAACGGCCCAACTTTGCATGCTTGGAGGGAGGGTTGCATTTGGAGCTTTTCTTGACAGTGCACACTCTCCTTTTCACCATCAGTTGGGGGTGTTGCGCAGTCTGTTGTTTTTCTAATTAGAAGCTGTTAATTAATCAATTGTAATCAACTGCCTGAATTAAAAAGCATATCTTGGCTTTTCTTTGTGTTCAACTCCACTCTGTTTTAATACAGTCATCCTAAATGTGATTAAAGCCAGACAGCAAAACTGAAAATCATTATTTTTGTGTGCAAGAGCATTTGTGGAGTGAGATGGGATTTTGAAGTACAGTGCCTAGGTTTTAGAACAAGGAAGGTAAAAGAAAATCAGCAACAGAATGAGAAAGAAAATAGCAGAAGCAAATGAGGGAGATGTGGGGTAGGACTAGTTTGAATTGGTTAGACAGATTTGTGGGAGGCGAGAGTTAGAATAGAGGGCTGGGTGGATTGCCTGAGTACAGGGAATAGTCTAATGTGTTGTGTATCTGATCAAGTAGGATATCAGTGATCACAAGCCACATTTCATGTGGACACTAAAGATGTGAAATACCCTATAAAAGATCAATATTTAAAGATAAGTTTCCTTGTGTGACTTTTGTTAGAAAATGGGCTTTTTATTTCCTGGTCTCTGATTGGCTGATACCTCTGTTAGGGGGGTACATTCATTTTCCATAGAAGACCAGGAAATAAAAAGTACCAGCCAAAGTGCCCCTTCACCTATTCAAGTATCACTATGCCCATCCTGCTTGCTAATTGGCCCAAACCACCTCAATTTGAAATTGCCTCCATTTTGTTTCTCTCGCTTAGTAAGAGATCCTGCCCTCCCAACACTCCCTAATTCAATGCCACCTGCCACATGAACTTCCACAGCAACCTCCGTGAGGATCACTTCTGACTACATTAAAGAATTATAGCAAATGAAAGAAAATTCACATTTTAAAATGAAAGTCAAGCCGTCAGTCTGATCGGTTTCACATCACCACGGTCACCAGCACGTTTTTCAAAGCTGCAGCACGTGCCACTCCACTGTCCACCACCGCGGGGGGACAGGGGTGTTGGGAATCATCTGCATTTTCTCTTGGTGGAGAATTAGTGCCTGGTTTATGGTGGGGGGCACAGACTGTCAGCGATGTGTGTGTGTGTGGCTTGAGACTCTGTGCCACTGTTGGGTTGAACCAGAGTGATCTGGTGCTATAGTTTGGGATCATCTGGATCTGCTGTTGAAGTATTTATCATTGACTGAATGCTGCACTTACCTTGCATGTACTGCTGCTTTATACAAGTCATACCTATATTGGTCTGAATTTCTAATTAAACATGGTAGCAATCTCAGAGAGTCATGTTGATTATTTTTTTCTTTGGTGGGGGGAACTTGAGACACCTCACTTCAGCATACACTACTGTTTCCCACAACCTCCACTTGCATACTGTGACTCAGAAAATAAAAGGCTAGTTATTTTGATAGCGACATTGCTTGTTTGTAACAAGTCAAAGAAGGCTTTAAAGCAGCCAAATAGTGTTAAAATACCTCCCAAAATTCACCACAAAGCATGAAAAATCCTATAGCTTCTGGGGGTCTAGGCGGACCCCAGACCCCCAACAGCCTTTTATAGTTGCTGTAGGCACTCATTGCATGCCTTGCTAAAAAAGTCATTGCACACCACTGGAGAGATGGGAAAGGTGGGGGAGGAGAAAGGAAAAAAAGAGACGGGGCCGAGAAGGGAGGGGAGGAAGGTGACCAGGGAAGGGGGGGGGAGATGGGGCAGTCAGTAGAGGCATGGTAAGGAGACATGGAGGAGAGAATATGAAAGGATTATGCAGGATGGGGGCAGGACCTATTGCTGGCAGTCATTGGCTAGCGGTAACAGTGACTATCGTATTTGTTGGCAAGGTGAGATAGTAGCCCTATTTTAAAATGGCTGAACCTTGTACATCCAACAATGGCACCAGGCAGGTTGTTGAACCACTTGGGCCAACAATAGGAGAGGGATCTCTGGGCCATAGTAGTTCACTAGAAGGGAACGGTCAGTCAACCCTTGGATGCACTTCTTGTACTGATGGAGGGTTGTGCAGTTTCAAAGAGAACAGAGGTAAAGTTAGGTGTGAGCCCCAGCAAGGATTTATTTGCTAACAGGCAGGCCTGGAATTGGAACCTGAGATGGAGGGGGAGCCAGTCTGTTTCCACGTATAGGACACAGGAATGTGTCTGCTTGTGCACACCCAGGACCAGTCAGCATGTGTTGTTTAGAAGTGTTTTGACCCTCCTTAGCACTGTGTCAGAGTCAGCCTGGTAGACGATGAGACCATAGTCCACCGAGGAGAGCACTGAGCAGCATGTGACAAGTTTTAAGGTGTCTGATGTCATGGAAGTTCAGTGTCAGTAAAGAATACCAAGTTTCATATTTATGGATTTTATTAGTTGCTCGATATGAATGGGGAAGCTGAAGGTGTCATCCAGGTAAATCCCAAGGTATTTAAATGTGTCGACTTGATTAAGTGTTTCTCCTTTGCTGCTAAGCATTCTCAGGGGTGACCCCCTTATCTTACTCTGTGGTGTGCTGAATAGCATGCACTTGGTCTTTTTATAATTGAGCAGCAGTTTGTTACAAGAGAACCAAGATTTCTGCACTCAGAAGTTATCCTGTAACTCAAAGTTAATAGCTGACATGTCTTTGCCTGGGACAGAGATGACAGCATCATCTGCATAGAGTGCAGTACGTATGGGGTAGACCATGGGCAGGGTGTTTATGAAAAGACTGAAAAGGACAGGGCCTAGGATAGAGCCCTGTGTGATGCCTAGGTTCACCTCCCTATGCTCAGAGATAGCACTGCCTATCCTAACACACTGTGTCCTATGATACAGGTAACTGTTAAACCAGGCAACAGTGTCAGTTGACAGACCTGTGGAGAGGAGACTTTGCACAAGTAGTTGGTGATTGACTGTGTCAAATGCCTTAGTGAGGTCTATAAAAATAGACCCCACTGCCATCCCTTTATCCAGGGCACCATAGAGCAGAGCTGGGTGGTATATTTAACAAGGGCAGAGATGGTGGAGTGGCTTTGCCGGAAGCCTTGTTGTTGCATGCAGAGAAGATTATACTTTTCAAGGTACTCAGTGAGTTGTTCAGAGACCACCCTTTAGAGGGTTTTGGAAAGAGGGGGTAGTATTGAGATAGGCCAGAAGTTGGCCAGATTAGTTCTAGCCCCAGATTTGAATGCAGGTGTGTCGAGTGCTGTCTTCTACCTGTCAGGGAAGACTCCTGATCTAAGGGATACATTGAATACATTGGTGAGTGGCGCCGCTATTTCATGTAAAGTAAGAGCAATCATCTTCGTATCTATCTGGTCACTTCCCATCCTGGTCTTACTGAGGACCTGTTTGATACATTTGATAGCCTCTGTTGTAAAAATCTGCCTGCAGTAGAAAGGAGGTGTGACATTAGAGGGCAGGGAGGCAGAGTTCAGGTTGTGAGGCTGTCCATGTGGGGTATGATTCAGATAATCAAATGTCAGCATGTTGCTTAGGTCCATAAATGCAACATTAAAAGCATTAGCAATATCCTTAGTGTCTTGCAGGGTACATGAGGAGGTTTATATGAGGTCCAGGGGTGCCCTTGATGCTCTTATCGTGAGTGCTTTCACTGAGTCCTAAAACTCCCTACCATAGCCCCAAGTCCCACCTAGTTAGTCATTGTAGTATGCTGCTTTTGCAAGGTGAATGAGTTTCTTAAGGGAATTCTTGACTGTCTTGTATGCTAGAATGTCAACCAGCTCCCTAGGTGCTTTGGCCCCATGCCACACGTGGTCTTTGAGGTGCAGGCACTCAGTCAGAGAGATCCTGATAGCCAAGGATTAGTGTCTTCTCCTTCCAGAAGAGTTGGTGGGGGTGACAAAAGGTGGGGGAGTTCAACAGTGCATGGGATAGGCACAATGGAATCACGGTTAAAAGAAAGTGAGGAGGGAAAAACTAAAGATTGGGTCTCATTCTTTTACTTATGCTGCTCCTCCATTTTGGAATACATTACCTGATAATGTTATATCAGACTCCTCCTCTCCAATTTTTAAGTCTAGCCTAAAAAGTTTCTTACAGGAATGTGATGTTTGTACTTGTTTTTTGTTATAATCTATGTATTGTATTCAAGTCAAGTCAAGTTTTTTGTTCTTCCAAAAAATTAGAAAAATTTCTGGACATTACAATTTTTAAATTTAAAAATACAAAATGTGAAATAAATTAAAAATATGATTAAACAGACTCCTTATCTCATTAGAATAACTCTCATAAGAAAGTATGCTGGTTAAAATTCTTCAGATTGTATAAAAAACAATTCATTTATCTCTGAGCCACTTTCGGTATGCTTTTTTCTTAACACTTATTACAGACGTTATAAAATTCCCTGCCAGTATTGCATCTTGAACAGTCATTGGGTGAATCAATATGAATATCACATCATATGTTAAATTTGCATATTTACTAAGAATTTTCCCCAAATATTTAAAACGAATATAATTAAATAAAGGGCATTGAATTAATAAATGCTTTAACGATTCAGTGAATCCTCTATTGCAAGGACATTTATCCTGAGTTGATTCATTTAATTTTAATTTATTAAAGTAAATGTATTTTGATGTAATAAGTTCAAATCTCGCCCAGGTTATAAACTAACGTATGTATGGTGATAAAGGAAGTCATAAGTATTCTTCCATGTTGGAATCAATTTTGTTTGAGCAAACCACAGGGCTTGTCTTTGGCTCCTTACTTGATTCATCTGAATTTGTGTTGCTTTTGTAAAAGTTTTTTTGAGATTAACCTTTATAGCTTCGTGTATTTTTATTTCCGCTTGCCAATCATTCCATAGGTGAGTTGACTCTATACTGTGTAATATTTGAAAAAGGATTTTAACCATAGAGAGGTAAAACCTTCTTTTGCCAGGATTCCTTTCCATTATACAGTTCAATGGCATAACATTATTTATATTATTTATTGATCTCAACCAATATGTGACTATCCTTAGGTTAATAAGGAAATCAAAGGTAATCTACCTAATTCTGTTCTAACTATTGATCCAGCCATTGAAGTAGGAACTTGTAAAATATATTTATAATAATATAAAGAGGGGTTTCCAGTTGTGGATAATTATTATATCCCCAGATTTCCGCTCCACATAATAGTAGTGGGGTATTTTTGCCTCCCTGCTTTAATATGGCAGGTATTACCGTAAAACCTCCATATTTAAGGTTAAATCTTGCAGTGCTTTTGCTGCATACTTTGCCGTATTAATCTGTTCCTTAATATGATGTGCCCAGAAGTTTCTAGAGTGTAATGTTATACAAGGTATTTATAAGATGTCACTATTTCAATAGGGGCATCATTGTAAAAAACTTGGTTTTGATGACTCGATTTCCAAAGATCATTATTTTGTTTTGTCTAGGTTTATTCTCAAATCCAATTCTTTACATTTATTCACAAGAGATTTAAATTTTAATTCTAGTCCTTTATGGGTCAGTGATAGTAGAATTAGATCATCTGCATATGCTAGGTTGTGTATGTATTGATCTTTTATTTTTGGAGAGTCCCACTGATCATTTAAGTCATAATCTAATAAGGTATCTATATAGATATTGAATAATAGGGGAGCTAGTAAACATCCCTGTTTGATACCTTTAGAGGTTGGGAAATATTCTGTGATATTTCCTCTTTGATCAAATCTCACTGCCGTATAAGTATTAGTATAAAGTAAAACCATAGGGAGGAGTAAAGATGTAGGGAGGCCTTGAATCCTAAGAATTTCCCATAAAGTCTGTCTTATTAATGAATCGAACTCAGCAGAGAAATCAACAAATAAAACATAAAGTCTCATTTTCCTAAATAATATGTATTTCTCTCTAGGAGATGGAATAATACAAAAACATTATCTGTTGTGGAAAATCCATGACAAAATCCAGCTTGAAATTTTGAAAGAGGGCTATTAGTATCTATCCAGATTTGTAGTTTGTTTAACAATATACGAGAGAATATTTTCCCTGCAATGTCTAGTAAACTTATTGGGCGGTAATTACTTGGTTTGTATAACGAACCTTTTTTATGAATAGGTATTATTATGTTTTTTTGCCATGACGATGGTATTGTACATTCTTTTAAACAAATATTGAATAAGTTGAGTAAAAAAAGGAATCCAAAAATTGAGATTTTCTTTATAAATCTCGGCTGGGATTTTATCTGGGCCTGGAGCTTTATTGTTTGTTAATTTTAAGATTGCCATTTGAACATCATCAGAAGTGAAAATTATAGGCGAGTAAGGAGGCAGAGATATCCATTGTAAGGAATTTATTTGATCTCTTTGTAAAATATTTTTGTTCAATAAAGCTGTATAATAGGTAACCCATGCTTCTTTGGGGATATAAGATGGTAGTGTAGATTGATATAATTTAACCCCTCTTGCAACCATACTCCAAAAGGCCCTACTATCATTGTTCAATATTGTTTGATGGACAAATTCCCATCTTTTTTGTGTAAATTCATGTTTTTTTATCTTTAAGAATTTTTTGTATGCTTTACGGGCATAATTTAATTTTACTTTAGTATGGTTTGATGGATTTTTAAGATGTTCCCTAATTATTTTACCCAAATTCTTCTTTTGATATTGGCACTGGGAATCAAATCATGTTGTAGGGGATGATGTTTGATCCTTGTATACATATATTTCGCTAGTAATTCTAGATAAAAGATTCTCAAAGTTTCTGATAGTAACTTGGGTTAAATTTTCATTTTTTTAAAACATCTTCAGAATAGATTGGTGTACAAAAAATGATATGTTCAATATTCTTCATTTTGTTATTTTTTAAGGATAGTTTAGCTTTCCCCATGGAGACCAATGAAACAGGATAAGTATCTTTCAAAGGAGGCCTTTTTTATCATTAAAAGTGATCATGCTGCAAGTGAGTGCAGCATAATCACTTTCTGCTCTAAGATTTATTTGAAAATTCTGTACAAAATCAGAAGATTCAGGAGAGATTAATACATAATCTATTAGACTGTTTCCAACTGAAGAAAAGTATGTGTATGCTCCCTCTAGATCTCCTGATCCCTTGCCATTAAGGATTAGTAAATTATTCTCAGTTATGAATTCTTTAAATTTAATGCCTGCTGAATTAACAATGGCATCCAATGATTTCCTCTGTTCTAAATCACTCATATATATATATATATATATATATATATATATAGGAGTGCAACATTGGGAGATTATCAAAGGAGGCTATCCAAGCATTGAAATCACCTCCTATTAATATCATATCTATGTGATGTTTAATATACAAAGTATCCATGATCAAGGAGAGCTCTGAACAAAGATCGCCATATGTTGTATTTGGAGTTTTAGGGGGAACATACACATTCACAATCATATAAGTAAACAAGTCCCATTTGACAATATTTATCAATGCGACATTTTTAACCTCAAGATGATCAATTGCATTGATACCAGCTCTAATTTTTATAAAGGTGGTTAACCCACCACTCGGCCTTCCAAACTTTTTCTCCCTCTGTGCTAACAGACTAAATGCTTTGTAACCATTTAAATGAATTTCTGTGGATGCCCATGTCTCCTGAAGCAGCAATAGTTCATATTGGGAAACCATTTTTTTCCAATCGGGGTCAACCAATTTTGTCCCTATGCCTCCTATGTTCCAAGACAAAAAATTATCTAATTTAGAAGATGTTAAGTCTTTATTTGTTAAAGACTCATCCGTATTTGATAAAATGGGGTAGTTATTAGGTAGTCATGATTTGATATTAGTTTCGTAGTGATTCTTTTTGAAATTTCTTTTGACTGTAAATCAGTTAAGAGTACTTGGATTCTATTCAACTTATACGCATTATGTAATAAGTTCCTGTATAGAGTTTCTGATTTTATTGCCAAGTCAATTTGAGAATCTATTTCATCCTTATGGACTCTCCTGACCTCTCCCAGGTCAGCTTTTGCTATTTCTATATCCAGACATGACTCAAGAAGAGTTCTAACAAGGGAGGGTAATCTATGGCTGTTGTTTCCTTCAAACCTTGCTATTCCAAATAGGGAGAGACAATAAACATCTGGTATTTTATCGAAATTCCAATTAAGCAGTGTTAATGTTGAGGTTATAGATTCAATGGGAATCATAGGACCTATTGGAAGATTCTTATTCCCATGAGCAAACATCCATATAGTAGACCAATTAACTGGAGAAGAGATTAAAATATCAAGTTTATTTAGATGTGTTTGTTTAGCCCAAATTTTCTTAGCTGTATCCATATCAGATAATAATACGTAAACTGGCTGATTATCTATCGATTGATCTCTATAGACCAGTTTTATGTTGAAGCTCCTGTGGAAGTTCTAGTTCTGCTTTAAGCAGATGGGACATTAGGAAGATAATGAGTCAGTTGTTTCATAGGGTTTTGTATAAATATTTTCAATTTTAAAAACTACCTCTTTCCCTGTAATAGTAATGGACTCTGGATTATGATTGAGAGAAAGACGACTCTGCAATTTAAGATTCTCAAAAGATGCCACATTTGAATCTATATTTTGTAAAGAGTTATTACCCCAAGGAGCACTGTTCCATTAGAACTAAGGAGCTTTCTATTTTATCTTCTTTAACCTGGCTTTTGTGGTCCTCATTACTTGTTTTTACTTGGTTTGTAATATTTATATTTACATTATCTGCTATAACCTGTTTTTTTTGTGTGTGTTATTTTTACATTGTTTTTTCACCTTATTTTTATTTGATTTTTGATTTTTTTCTATCTCAGGTTTCTGTGATCTCTTTTTTTTCACTTTTTTCTTTAATGGAGAATTCGGATAGTAAATTGAAGAAAAAAGAGGGCCTGTTTGCCTTCTCAGTAAAGCACTTGTTATCTTTAGTATTAATTTTGTCTGAAATGTCTGTAAGTTTATTTATTATGAAATCGGACAATCTTTCTACGTGATGTTTTAATTCATTGTATGCTTCAAGGAAAACTATATTCACCATCACTGGATGTGTTAATGCTTTAATCGTATACTTCAAGATTGTATCTGGACATTGCTTAAGGAATTCAGGATCTAATTTAATTGCTTCAACTTCTTTATCTAGTTTATTAAACACATTTTCTGGGGAGTCAATCAAAATTTGTGAGTCTGTTAAATAATCCAAATAGGAATCTATACTATTAATAGATTTAGAAGGACTAAAAAGACCCATGTAAGTAGAGTGAAGTGAAATTTCTTGTCCTTCAATAGGGCTTTTTAATAAATGAGTACTTGGGTGATTATCAGGAAGATTCACTGGAATCTGGCTATCTAGTGTTGTGCCCCTTTGAGGTTTCTTGGGATTTTTGAGAATGAATTCCATGATTTTCCTTTGACTAAATGGTTTATATAATTGGGGGTTTAAATTATTTTCCTCCAAGTCTATCACAGAATCTCCATTATAAGATTTAGTTGTTAGATGTCTATTTTCATTTTCTCCACACTCAATACTTTCAAGTAACTCGAGGTCAGTTTGGTCAGGTATAGCCAATGATAAATCTTGATTTGAGCCCTTCTTTATACTGGCTTTCTGTTTAAAATAGAATCCCATTTGGCTCCAGGCACTATGGCTTTATAGTCATATGCAATTTCCTCTTTTACATAATAAGAAGGAAAGGACTGATGCATTGCTCGGGGGTTCTTTAGGAGTAGAGGCCGTGATAACCAAATCTTGGGTAAACACACAACCATTTTTGTTTAGTCTCCGATTACCCTCTTGTTTACCCCTACCTATTATGTTTTTATTCAGCACTTTGCCACTTCGTGTATACATGGTTTTACTATTAATATTTTCCTAATATAAATGTATTTCTAGTAACAAATGTTTAAACCTTGAAATCTTAAATAATATACAACAGTTAAATAGAATGTAACAATTCCTAGGAAGAAAAAAAGAGGCAGGATGAAAAACACGGGTCACAAAAGGTGGTCTTAGTCCATGTCTGAAACAGTCAATATTAGGAATACTGGAATGCAGTGAAATACCGAGGTCCTAATATATAGCCAAGAAGTTCTCTTCCCCGGAAGGAAGTCAAACAGAAGAGTCCCAATATGTAATCAGAAAGTTCTCTTTCCCAAAAAATCAAATTGCAACTCTCTTTCTTCTAAATGAGGAGTTGGGAAAGTTAAACAGTTCAGTTTCACCAATTGCTGTTGACGGTGTGGATACTCCAGACAAAGACTGTCTGACACTAGAATCAAGCAAAACTTTTTAAAGAATTTTTATAACTCAATATAATGGTTCTGATTAAAGTTAAAATAAACTTATTTCAGTAATCAAAATGTAAGGGTTAGAGCCCTAGACCACAACCTAGAGAGCCTAAACTTATGTCAGTTACTCATACACTTAATGTTTTAATAAAGACTGTTATCACAGGATATTTAACACTAGGTTGCCAGAGAATCTTTATCTTACTTGGAACATCTGTTAAATGTTGATGTGAAGGTGTTTAAGGTTATCTGTGACCTGCGGTCTTGTGCTATTAAGAGTATGAATACTGACTGCTTTAAATTATCAGGCAAAAGAATCCAGCGTTTTTTATGTGTTTAGCGATAAAGTTTTTCCAAAAGCAGCGACCAGGTCCCAACCTTTGGAACTTAAAATCAATATACGATGGTAAAATAATTCTGGCAGTGGACAGGACAGGAAAAAACACACAACTGTGAAGCAAGCGGAGATCCAAATGAAGCTGGTATTTAAAAAAAAAGAAAAAAGGGAAGTTCCTTTATGGAACCAGTGACGCAGATGACGTAAGGTGTGTGTGACTGTGGCATGAAAATTAAATCTTCAGAGACTAAGGTATCTTAAAATATCTAAAATAAATCTAAATAGAAGAAAAAAGAAATTTTCAGAGTGTTACTATATCAACAGGTAGCACGTAGTGTTATATATATATATATGTTTAAATATCTACGGTAACCAGACTCTTGGCTGTGGGGAAAAACTGAGTTTTCTTTTAACGTTCTAATTTAAATTTAAACTTAATCAAACCAACTAGATTTTCAGTAATTACACATAGTCCTTAGTCTAGAAGGATTTTTGATAGGTCAGCCCAATAAACAAAGTCCAGAATTATGGGCTAGGCAGTTGATTTCTAAAATCACGATGTATAAAAACAGTGTAGTGAAAATTAAATTTTTTTTTATTTTATACTCCCCCAAAAAAGCTGGAAAACTTCTAATTCAATATCTAGAATCTGCTTCTTTACCCTGCAAAAACATTAACACCCCTCAAACAACAGTTTACAACTCTTTAAAATTCCCTATTATCTTCAAAACAGCACCAGTAAATAACATTAAAAGTGAGCTGTTTGTACTCTGGATTTTTTTTTAACTCCGAGCTCACGCTAACGCGCTCACATTAGTAGCACTTGTCTTTTTGTAGGTAAACTGCCCCTCCTCTCAAGTTGACATGCTTTAATGACCACAGGTATCTTCCAGCTCTCAATTATATGCCCCAAGAGATTTAAACAAACAGTTCTAGGCTTCCAGCTTTATAGAGGAGCCAAGGCATAAAACACTGTTTTGTAAACTCAAGAATCAGTGCAAAAGCAAAACAACAAAGTTCAAAACCTGCAAATGTCTTTTGTTTTCGAGCTTTGTAGAGGAGTCAAGGCACAAAATGCTGTTCTGTAAAGTCAGGAATCAGTGCAAAAAGCAGAATAACAGTTCAGTACCTGCAAGTGTCTTTTTGTAGGGAAACTGCCCCTCCTCTCAAGCTGACATGCTTTAATGACCACAGGTATCTTCCAGCTCTCAATTATATGCCCCAGGAGATTTAAACTAACAGTTCTAGGCTTCCAGCTTTATAGAGGAGCCAAGGCATAAAACACTGTTTTGTAAACTCAAGAATCAGTGCAAAAAGCAGAACAACAAAGTTCAAAACCTTCAAATGTCTTTTTGTTTTTCCAGCTTTGTAGAGGAGTCAAGGCACAAAATGCTGTTCTGTAAAGTCAGGAATCAGTGCAAAAAGCAGAATCATGTATTGTATTGTTATCTTGTTTGTATGTCCTATTGTATATTCTTATTTATTCTCGGGTTGGACCTGAAAATGAACTTGTTCCAGTGTCTTTACCTGGTTAACAAAATAAAAATGAAATGAAAATGAAATGCTTCCTCTGTACACGTCGTTAGTGAGGTTGCATCTGGAGTACTGCAGGCAGTTCTGGTGCCCACACCTAAAAAGGACATCACACTGCTGGAGAGAGTCCAGAGAAAGGTAATGAGGATGATCAGTGGTCTGGAGGGGTTGTCATATGAGGATAGACTCAGGGAGTTGAACATGTACTCTCTGGAGGACAGAAAGGATAAGGGGATATGATAAAGACCTTCAAATACCTGAAGGGGTTCAATAGGGGGAGCAAGGAGTGTCTGCTCAAGTTGAGGGAGGAGGGGATTATGAGAGGCCATAGTATAAAGTTAGCAGAAGGGAGTTACAGAGGGGAGGCAAGGGGGCATTATTTCACAGAGAAGGTGGTGGCACCCTGGAATGAACTGCCAGATGATCTGGTAAAAATGGGAGCTGTGGGAGGTTTCAAGAAGGGCTGGGACAGGCACAGGTGCACGGTATGAGTGGGTGTAAGATGATCACCAGAGTTGAACAGGGTGGGGAAGTGGGTGGGAGGGGGAAATAATGGGGGGAAGTAGAACAGCTACTGGGCACTACCAGTGAGATGCGTTGGGCAGACAAGATAGACCATTAGGTTTAATCTGCTGGCAACTACGTATGTATGTATGTATTGCAAGTACTTCATCACAGAAAGAGTGGTGGGTTCCTGGAACAGACTGCCAGCAGAGTTGGTGAGGGGGTGACAACAGGTGGGGGGGGTTCAACAATGCATGGGATAGGTACAATGGAATCATGGTTGAAAGTGGGGAGGGAAAAAGAGCTGTCAATCAGTTACAGTCTGCGGTAATAATGTAGGTAGGGAAAAATGGGCAGACTGGGTGGGCCAAGAGGTTCTTACCTGCAGTCAAATTCTATGTTTCTTTGTTTCAGTTATTTACAACATTATCATTTAAAGGTGCTGGTCAGTGAATTGTCTCATCAGACCACAGTAAGTATATTCATATCAATCGTGAGCTGTAGTCAGTTTTTTTTTTATTTTACGTTTTTAATAGCAGGATACAAAACATGTGATGGAACAAGAAAAAAGGGTTGTCCAGCAATGCTGTGGACTTGACTGTGTGTGGTAATGTAGACTGTGGCAAGACTGAGATTCCATGATTGTCTTGCCGGCAGCACACTACCTTTTGCAGTAGCAAGCTTCACCAAAATACCACAAGTCTTTCTCCTGTTGTGCTGACTCAGTGAGCGATGGGGGGGGGCAGAGCAAAATTATGAGCAAATGGCAGACAGGCAGTAAGGATATTGAACTGTTGAACTGATAATTGTCAGGATCTTGACTAAAGAAAAAAAGTTGATTTACTTTTATAGCAGTGAAGATCATTAGCAAGCAATGTATGTGATCAGGCAGGGAGAATAGGTACTGGCAATTTTAGCCAGCGATTGAGTGATTAACAGACACAGCAGTGTGGGATCAGGACAGGCTAGTTAAAATGAAATAAAAAATGTTTTTTTAAGTGTGCTATGTTACTGAGGATAGGGGGAACAATGAATAAAGTGAGTAGAATGGTATTTGGCTGCTGCAGTGTCTCTGAAAAAAATGGCAGCTGTTTCATTTTTCATAATTCTAAAGGCAGGTAAAATGATCTTTAGAACATTATGCATCCTGGTTATTATTTTTGCAGTGAATTATACAAAGAATAAAGGACAGGGTGGTGTGTGTAATGAGATTTTACACACGCCCAAGGTGTGGGATGCTACGTAATCCCCGAGGGTGAAAATCAAGTTTTACACAGAACCCTATCTTTTTTTTTATATAATTGCTGGTGGCACTTTTCCACCACAGCAATTATATAAAATGAAAAAAAAGGCAAAGATCAGTGCTGAGGCAGCTGTGGACCAGTTGGGATTCAGAGTGGTCCGTGGTCTGCCAAGATTTTACATTTCTTTATTGTTTTACCTTTGCAGAGTGAAACTTTACATATTTTAATTAGTTCTTGTTTTTTTGGAGTGTTTTTTTCTTACTGCTGAGTGGCAGTTGTGCTGTCCATGTCCGTCTAGCGAGAGAGAGCGAGTGAGAGCCTGCGCATGCATGGAGGCAGGGAAACCCAGCCCCTGTTTGCCGTTATAACTAGTTGGTTATAATGGCAAATTATAACTGGATTTCCCTATGGGAAAAAGTGCACACCAGTAATTATACTCCTGCAGTGCACTGTTCCTAGTCAGTCAGGACTCAGGATGCTCCCAAACCAGTTTATAAATTCTGTTGTAAGGGTCTTACAGTTAAGACAACTTTGAATTTTCTTAAAAGAATACATTCAAAAATCAGTGAAGGCGACAATTAAATCAATATGTCTTACATCTGGCTAGAGTAGTTGTGTTTTACAGGCATTGCCTATTAGTATCTTACTGTAGGTACTTCTTTTTTATTACTTTGTTTATGCTCTTTCACCCATTCAGTCCCTAACCCTCTCCAGCCTCTTTCACACCCCAACCCCATCACCTCAAGATGTCTCTGGACTTGTCTTCCTCACATTGCTCCTGTGGCTTGGCTCCCATGTTGGGGCACTCAGAATGGGGCTAGGACCCTTAGGATTAATTGTATGGTCATACAGGGAGTGCCTAAGTCAACAAGTATGTGTTCTGTGGGCAAGCATGGCATTTATGTTGCATGGCTATGGGGTTTTTGGCCTTATGTTGCAATCCCCTTAATGACATCTCACACTAGGACACCATGTAAGATGTGTGCATGCACATGCTTGATGATGTCGGAGACGTCCTCCTCTCCCTGCAGTTCCCACTGCACCTCCGCCTTTGGCCACTGAGGGAGCAGTATAGTAAAGTGGAAGCTGGCATACGCCAACCCAGAGGAATGGAGCACCCCCTTGGATTGTGAATGTTTCTGTTCCCTTCTTAGGCCCCTGATCATGAGTTATAGCACTACTGCCGTGTCAAAAGACTGACCCAAAATCTCTCTGTTTGTTTTCATACTGGTCCCATTGTCTGGAAGCAGCTGACCGTGGAATTAATTTTTAAACTGAGTGATAGGTCTTTGCTTAAAAATGATAGGCCTGTCTGACAACTCTCACTCTTCTTCAAGATCATTGAACAAATTACTTTTGAGCAGATGGTAACTTTATGGTCAGAAAAGATGTTATTCATTGAGGCTCAGCATGCTTTTTGGGCTGCTCACAGTACTCAGACAGCCTTGCTGACATTGACTGATTTCATTGGTGGGGTCCTTGGCTTGGGTGGCTTGGTAGCTGCATTGCTCCTAAACCTTACTTATGTGTTTGGTTTGGAGGATATGAGTCACCTGCAATCCAGGCTAGAAAAGATGGGCCTTTCTGATAATTTGTTGGAGTGGTTATCTAATTATTTCCTAATAGAAAACAATAAGTGAGATTAGACAATACCTTTTCTTAATTTGTACCTGTATATATAGGTGTGTCCCAGAGATTTATCATATGGTCTCCTTTGATTAGCTTATATCTTAATGGTTTACCAAAGGTTGTTGTCAGTGTTGAAAGGCTGTTGTATGCAGATGATTTTATTTTCACTTTCCATTCTGCTATGTTCAGGAAAAACCTCTGAGCAAATAAGTACTTTTTCAGAGGTGACCTGGGTCAATACATTAAAATAACAAACACAGTCCTGTACATTGGTACTTGCCAACAAAACAAAAATATTCTTGTTAAAAAAAATTACAGTTAAAAAAACTGGTTATTAAACAATTTAAGTGATGGTTACAACAGCTGTGAGATTAGAAGACAGTCCATTCTAGATGATTTTGTCATTCTTAGTAGTGAGAGCAATTTAGGCATTTTGCATGATGTAATTCATGAGTATATCACAAAAGCACATTCCAGTCTTATAGATAATACTTTGGTTCTTAATGAAAATCAACCAAATGTATGTTTTTTGTATTGCTAGAAAATATCATTCTCTAGCTCCCCCTCATCTGATAAGAACATTGATTCTAGCTACTATCAGAAATGTTACTACTTTTAAGTACCAGGCCTTCATATTAGACACTCAGTTACCTCATATTGAGTTGACTTTCTTATAAAAATGGCCTATGGGTCCCACGTTTCGAAAATCAGGGCTAGTGGTATGCACGGTTACTCTACTAATTCTCTTTTTGCATGATGCCTAAAAGGTGGTACATTGATAGAAGTACAGAGCACACTGAGACTGCACAAGGCATGTACAAATATACCCATGGACTGCAGCATATAGCAAGCCACTGTCAGGTTTGTGTAGTTACAAAGTATAACACACTTCCGGCCAATGAAGGGAATGACACTGGAAAGAGAACAGGCAGCCAAAGTGAAAAGTATTAGCACATCCCAAATGTCTTAATGTGGTTATGTAAATGTGCTATATTTGAATGTCCCCATGCAAAGGAGACCATCCTCTATTCAAGGTAGTAAAGGGTCATAATGACCAGCTCATTATGCAGCCATTTCATAAGGAAATTGGGAATCTTTAGGAGTGAGCCCTAAGGTGGTAAACTGGGTAAGAAATTGGTTTAGGGATAGGAGACAGGGTGTTGGTAAATTGACTTCACTGAGGGTAAGGGAGGATGACCAGCAGGGTACCACGGGGCTCAATATTGGGACTGGTCCTCCTTAATGTCTTTTTATGTGACAAAGCAAATGAGCTAAAAGGGAATGTATGCCTCTTTGAGGATGAGACCAAAATGTATAATAGGGTGGACACTCCAGAGGGGGTGGAAAGAACATGCAGAGACATGAGAAAACTGGAGGAGTGGTCAAGGGCATGACAACTGCATTTCAATGTGTAAAAGTGATAAATCATGCACTTAGGGTACAGAAACCCAGATGCAGAGGACACAGTGGGAGAAGATGTATTGACGGTCACCAAACTGGAAAGGGACCTGGGAGTAGAGATGTTGCAAAATAAAATCTCGCCACTGAAATTAATGTGAAATCGGCAATTTTGACGCACAAAATATTTCACAAAATCTGCGCATTTGGTGAAATATTTTATGGGTGCGAAATGTGAACTTTCACCTGAAAATTTCAAACTTTCACCCAAAAAGTGCCAAATTTCACATTTCACTGCAAAATGTCACAGTTTTCAGGTGAAATTGTGCAATTTTCAAGTGAAATTTCACAATTTCCAGGTGAAATTTCACAATTTGAGCATTTTTACATTTCGCACTCACGAAATGTTTAGCAAAATGTGCAAATTTTGCGAAATATCTCACATAATGAAATTTCTCAATTTTGCACAACACTACCTGAGAGTAATCATATCTAATGACCTCAAGGTGGTAAGACAGTCCAACAAAACAGTTGGTAGGACTAGTGGGACATTGGGATGCATAGGGGAGGATATCACCAGCAGAAGGAAGGAGGTGGTATTAGTGTTGCCACTGTATAGGCTGTTGGTGAGACTCCACCTGGAGTATCGTGGCCTGCTCCAGAGACCACATCTCAGAAAGGACATAGAGTGGAAGCTGTACAGAAAAAGGCAACAAAAATGGTGCAGGGTATGCATAATGAGTCCTAACAGGAGAGATTGAATAACATTAATATGTACACCTAGGAAGAGAGGAGAGAGAAGGGTGACATATTAAAGACCTATAAATACCTAACAGGGATACATAAGGTACAGAAGGAGAGTATTTTTTTTTATGGAGCAAAAGATGCAAAAGAACAAGGGGACATGCAATGATGATGGAACATGGCAAATTCAAGAGAGATGTGAGGAAGTACATCTTCACTGAAAGAGTGGTGGATGCCTGGAACAGTCTTCCAGCAGAGATAGTGGGGGCAAAAACAGTGGTGGGATTCAAGTATGAATGGTATAGGCTTAGCAGAATCGCAGTGGAAAGTAAGGGGGGGCAGAGATCAAGTAAAGTCTGCAGTCTCAGTATGAGCAAGGAAAAAAATGGGCAGAATGGGTGGGCCAAGCAGTCCTTATCTGCTGCCAGATAATATGTTTATATTTCAAATTTTATTAGCAGCACTTGAATTCCTAAGAGGCTAGCCAGATACCATTGTTAGCAGATGACTACTAGAGCTGCAGTACAACCTAGTTTTAAGCAGCACTGTATTACATGTACATTTGTGTTGTGGTTGGAGTACATTTCATGCCTTTCAATCATTTATGTTTGTCAGTACATCTAGTTTGATTGGAGTTTGTACTGCCATAGCTGCATGACATGTGCACATGAGAAGTTGAAAAAAAAATGCAGTCCTCCGTCACACAAATATCCTGCATGCGGTAAGTACTATTACATAAAAACAAACTTTATGTTCTTCATACTGTACACTAAGTTAAAGCATGCCTTTGAAAGCAATGATTTGTGCAATGTAAAGCCACTCTTAGTGCTGTCACAATAATTTTAATTTATCTTAGCACAATATATTCAGGCTCCTGCAGGTGCACTATCCCTAGTTTCATGCCACCACGGTCTCAGATTCGGACCATGCAAACTGCTGTTTCTGATAGATGAAGCTCCACCCTAAGTCCAGGCTCAGGCCCAAACATAAATTTGCATCATGCTAAGTCATTTTGTGTATTGCTGAAGCTTTGAATGTCTGGCCCTATATCAATCAATCTTTATTTTACCAGGTGGAACACCATTAAGGTAAACTCATTTGCAAGGTGGACCTGGACACTCTCATAAAAGTATGCAGTACATACAGAAGTAGTATACAGTAAATACAGAAGAATATATACAGTGATATATAGCCAACCATAGACACATGGTAGAAATAACTGGTGGATTGTAACAACAGTAAAGCTCTAAGAACTAAGTAACTGGATACATCCTACAATATCCAGAATATGTGAAAAGAGGCAGGAGGTTATGGGTCTATATATATATGGGTATAGGTCTTTTGCATTTAATTAATTGCTGCCTTAATCTTGGATCATAAAACTGTATAGACCAAGGACTTATTATTTCCTACTTGACTATGGCTTGCATATGTATTCTGCTGCTACTGTTACATTTTTTTCCAGAGTATTGTTTTTATACAACTCAGCTTATAGGTTTATACTTCAGTGTAAATGTTGTGCACATTGTCGCAATATATATACCAAAATCAATTGTTTTTTCATAGAGTGTCTGTGATTTTTATAAATAACTAATTTATGAAAAATACTAATGAAAGATTACCCAGACCCTTTTTATTATTATTTATTTATTGACTAGAATCAGAATTACAGTCCTTTGAGTCATAGACTCTTTTGCAAAGGCTCCACGTCAGAGAAAAGTAAAAGTACAGAGGAAACAAAAAATTACACATACAATAATAATGTAATAATTCAAGGTCTTACAGTCCTGGCTTATACGTAATTTGAGGGTTACATCAACAGGGAGCATAAAGAAGGTCCCGGGTCAGGATTAAAACAGGATACAGTTCCGGAGGATCTTGAAGGACCCAGAGTCAAAATATCTAAACAGAGGGATTGGGAACCTAGGAGACACATAGGAGGGAAACTAACTACAAACTATCCTTTAGCTACAGGATACTTACTGAGATAGAGTAGGTACCTGCGTACAGATCTTGGTGGTTTCCTAGTGAAACTTTTCAAAATAAATAAATAAAATAAATAAAAAAAATGTTTCAGTTACTTCAACACATCACTCTACTCGATCTTCTGGCCACCTTACTTTATCTTTACCTGATGTTTTACCTGAAACAGATGGCCACCATCATCTTTGAGTTCTATCTTATGCCCATGATTCTGATTATAGTGAACAGTTCCCCAGTGTCCAACTTGTTTATTCTTTGAAACGACTTGAAGGTTTCGGTTATGTCTAACCTCTCCTTCCTGGTCTCCAGTGTATACATGTTGAGGTCCTCAAGTTATGTTGGACTTTTCTTGCTTCTGTGAAATCATTTTTGGTGCCCTCCTCTGCATTGCCTAAACCCCACCCCTCTCAATTTGTGAGTGCAGACTCCCTGACTGTATCCAGTACTCCAAATGTGTCCACACCAAAGATCTGTAGAGGTGCAGAACCACTCCCTCCCTCAGATGTTTGTATTAATATGTCTACCATACCCCCCTTGAAAATGGGGAATCATACTATTGGGTTCTTACACAGTTTAGCAAATTTTAAAAATAAATAAATCAGTCTATGAATGAATGAATGAATGAGTAGTGGAGCCACTGTCCAGCAGGGGACTGTCCTATCTGGAACCCACAGTCAAGCAAAGCAGCAGAGCAGAGGCGTGCAGCCAGCAACCAGGGGTATCCAAAGCAGCAGAGCAGTGGCATGCAGCCAGCAACCAGGGACAAAGATTTTATCCCACCATCCCACCTCCACCCCCACATCAAATGAAATATGCATTGTTCAGCAGAGGTTGGTCAGGTTAGAAAGGGGGAAGAGTACAGGATGCTGCAGCCATCAAGCAGGATCTGACAGCTCCATGGACTATTTGGAAAGGATGCTGAAAGGAGTGTAATCACAAAAGGTACTGTGACTTTTATGGGGACACCTGTGACTTTTATGGGTACTGTGACTCTAATGGGGTAATCACATAAGGTACAAAACACCATGGTTTGGGCACTCACCACCACATACCACGCTGAACACCGAAAACATATGTTTAAAAGGAGTTTATTCCATAAATACAATGCTCTATCGTAGCTTTCTGGTCTATAAATCAACCCTTTCTCAAAGGCTAACATTTCAAAATCTTTGAGAAAGGGTCAATTTATAGACCATAAACGTGTTTGGCATTGTATTTATGGAATAAATCCTTTAAAACATATTTGTTCAGTGTTCAGTGTGATATGTGATGGTGAGTGCCCAAACCATGGTGTTTTGTATTTTATGATTTGTTTGAGAGCACCACATTACCTTGTGCACACCCTTTATGCTTTGTAATCACATAAGGCACTGTGACTTTTATAGGTACTGTGACTTTAAATGGAGTAATCACATAAGGTACTGTGACCTGGGACAAGGAGATGTACAAGAACAAGGGGGCACAATTTGAAGATGGGGGGGGGCCTGCTCAGGGTCAATGTAAGGAAGTATTTTTTTTCACAGAGAGGGTGGTGGATGCATAGAATGACCTTTCTGAGGAGGTTGTAGGGTCAAAAACAGTGGGGGAATTAAAGAATGCTGGGACAGACATAAAGCAATTCTAGTGGGGGGGTAGGAGGAAGTAGGCTGTTGGATAACTAGGATCTACCGCTTATCCAATAGGTAGGGAAATCGGCAGACTGGGTGGGCCAAGAAATCCTTATCTGCCATCAAAGTCTATGTTTCTATGTTTTTATGGGAGCACCTGTACAACAAAAATATGTAATGGGACAAAGTACTGGCATTAGGATTTAAAGATAATGTTGGATGGCAAGGAGTTTGATGTTGGATGTTAATGCTGGGTCAAGTACTTGATGTTCATAAGGTTTAAAACCAAAAAAAAAGGAGTGGAGTTCATAAAAAATGTAAAGCTATGTTGGCTGGCATAACAAGGAAATAGGTAACATATTTTACAGGACATTAGGGTAGAGGACATCAGCTCATGAGGGCAAACTGCTGGCATAAGTGTTTGGTGTTTCAAAGGGATTAAAACCATAATAAGGGCCGACTGGGCTAGGGAGGGGGTGCTAAAAGGTATAGAGCCTCTATGAGGAAAACCTGAGCTAAGGGTGATAAAAGGTAAAACTGAGGAAAGGGATATATACATCTGCTTGGGGACCTTTTTACTACAGCTGATTTGTGAACGAGGCATCTCGCTTTCAAGGCACTTTTTACGAATTGTAGTATGTGGCAAAATAAGTTATAGAGTTAGTAGATTCTAGGATTCTAAGATTATAATGTCTGAACTACATAGAAGATAAGAAATGTTACACTGATTACTACAGCTCATTTGTGAAGGGGCATCTCACTTTCTAGGTACTTTTTAGAAATTGCAGTATGTGGCAAAATAGGTTATAGAACTAGTAGATTCTAGGAAATTGTAGGTTGGATTAAACTGATTACTGCTGCAGCTGATTCATGGAGGGGTGTTGCAAACTAGAGCTAGATTAGCTAGAGTGATTGATGTAAGGGGACTTATAGCACAGAGCAAATAACTGGTTATGTAGCAGGCAACTGGTTAGCTCTTTTGATTCATGTAAGGGAATATATTTCTTATGAAACAAACAAGTTGCCTGGACTGCTTAGTACACAGCAGCTGTAGAGATGATCAGCACACAGCCTCAGGGGAAAATGTCTTTTATAGGTAAGATTAAGAGGGTCTTGCTTTTAGGATTAAGGGGAAAATGGAGGGGAGCAAAGATGGAGGGGTAGCGTGAACAGGGTGCAGGCAGGTTTTGGGTATGATCTCCGGGCAGCAAGGGCACGAGGCAGCTTTGGAAGGGTGGTAGGGTACAATGGATATGGGACAGCCATTGTATTCACTATAGTATGAAAACTGGGGGGCTGCATTGTATGTTGTCAGCTTGCACAGCTAAGGGGGGAGGTGGGGTGGTTGAGATGGATACTAAGCAGGTTAAGGGATGGGGAGGACTGGTGGGGATATGCACAGAGAGAAAGATGGGTGAGGGGTAGAAGAGAGAACACAGGGGGATCTGCAGGGAGACAAGAAACAAGTATAGCAATAGACAGGAGAAGAAGGGGAGGGGACTGGAAGAGACGAAAAGGATACACAAGCAGCGAGAGAGTGGTAAAGGGGGGCATAAGTGGGGTAGTGGGAGGCTCAGGTAAAGGTGGCAAGGTAGACAAGAGGGGCCAGGGGAATGGCAGGAGATAAGGTACAAAGGTGCAAAGCCTGCACAGAAAGAAAAAGGGGAGAAAGCAAGGGGAGGCACCTCAGTCAGTGGGATGCGGGAAGTGGGCATAGAGCAAGAACACAGATCAGCACCCCTAGGGACACATAAAGAGTTAGAGAAGCAGGAGAAGGGTGGAGAGGAGGGCTTAGGGGAAACAGGAGAGGCAAAAACAAAGGAATGTTCTGTAAGAAGGGGAAAGAGGGATGCCTCTTTGGGAAGGACCAACAGGGAAGTAAACATAAGGGGAAGGGCGAGGGAATGAACCCACCCTTGAAAGGGTCAAGCCTCATGGAAGGGAAGGCAGCAAGTACAGGACTAGAGGAGAAAACTGAAGTGGGGAAGGAGGGTGTTACCCTCTCACCAAGGGAATCAGTCAGAACACTGGCAAGAGAAGGGCAAAGGGGGGGATAGGACTTGAGGAAAGAGAGGCAGGGGAGTGTGGAACAGGAGATGATGCCAGTAGGGGGGATAAGGTGGGAGTAGCATGGGTGGGGGAATAGGATTCGGGGAGATGTGATAGGCAAGGGGGAAAATGAAAAAAGGGAAGTAAAAGGGATGCCAGGAGCTAGGATAAGGATAGACAAACAAAAGAACAAACAGAAGGAAAAGGGGGAAGGGTCCTACTCATTGGGGACTCAATAATAAAGGAAATCAGATGGGGGCTCATCCCAACAGAAGTCTTATCCTCTGCTTGGACAGCAAGAGGGTACAGTACCGCACACAGAACCATTTGCGGTAATGCACTCTTTCACTGTCGTGTACTGCACTGTTGCTGTTTAATGCTTCTGTCGTTTGCTACTAAGCATGCAACATCTCTTGACCCAGTAAACTATGATTCTATGAATGAATGAATGAATGAGAAAGGACCATCCTTCAGAAGCCTCCTAAAATTGATAGAAAACAAAAGGGTTTCTATAGGCATCTCTAGGTCTAAACCTAATCCTGGGAAAGACTGGAGCTGGAACCCTAAGGAGTAGTCTAAGACAGGGGAAGTGAGGGGAAATCCTTCAATGTCTGGTGCACAAGCATGGTACTAGAGGCACACATGTCCTGAGCACAACCAATAGAGGCTGTTCTTGTTGTCCAGGAATTTCTAGAAACGTGTGTCTGCGTGGGTAGCTGTGAATCAGGGCCATATACAATGAAATAATCCATGTCAGAACTACAATGTGTACCACCAGCCTGTTCTACATAGTAGCATGAAAAGTGTAGGAAATATCTCAAAGCATACTGCATCTGTGATGTGTACCAGGATAGATCAGCTGAACAAAGTACTGTATGAAGGAATATGCATTAACTTAACAGAGGTTCCCATTCCAGGGTCCTGTAACTGGAAGACGCCTCAGTGCTTTGCTGGTCTAACTCATGCCTAGCAGCAGTCAATGCAATCTAATTTAATGAGAACTACATTGAACCTGTAAGACATTTTCCCAAGTTTAAACTGATTTTTAAATATGGGATCCAGTTCTGTTACTGTTTCATCTGCACAGGTTTTTAGATCTCACAGTTTGTGTTTGTTTTTTTGTAGAAAGTACCATTTTAAAATTATAATGTAGTTTATGTTCCTTGCATTACGATTCCATTGTTGGTACGATGCACCCATGTTCTGTTATAAAACTCTGAGGTTTAGAGGGATATAAAAGACATCCTACAGTTCTAAAATGGCAATTAACACCAGTATTTAAATCATAAAAAAAAATACGATTACCAATAGAGAAGTATAGATGGAACAATGACAGAATTGGAGCCAGCTTTAAAAAATAGCCTCTAATGGGAAAAATGACTTGCAGGTTCAGTGCAGTTCTCCTTTAATAAACTCCTACTGCTTGACTGGAAGATTTGTGTAAACAATACATTTATTGGAGTACTTTTTAATATGTTTAAAGTAGAGATGTGCAAAAGTTTTAATTTGCCGGCGAAGTTTCCCCAAAGTAGCTGAACTTTGCATTTGTGGGGTTTTGAGAATTTTCGTTGCCCTCAGTGCCTGAATCACAAAGTTTTTTCCATGAAGTACAGAATTTCAATTTGCGCCCATGAGGTGAAAACTCGACGCACACAACAAAACTTCGCACTTCACGGATAGATCCGTTCCACGAATTGCACTTAATTTACGGGTTATTTTACAAAGCGAGTATTCCCAACTTTGTCCATCTTTAGTTCAAAGGTGCTTCACTTTGCATCCATTGCTCAGGGTCTCATAAGAGACTATAGATAAAAAAAGTCCCTGCCCTTCCCTGTCCCATGGTAGAGGGCCTTTGTAGTAACCAATATCTAGGGTTTGGCAAAATGTCTACATTTCTATGCTAAGCCATCAATGGCTAGTCTGTGTGGTCTCTATCTTTAGAAAGTTGTAAACTTGCACAAAATAATTGTGAATGCAGGTTTGCAATAGTGACGTATGTCCTTGCAAATATATGTTTTACTGCTAATGAAGTGAATTTTATGAGTTAGGCTGAAAGAGAAAAGTTGTGGTTTCATTTATGCATATATCTACTGAAATGGTACTGTAAAAGTAAAAGCCTTGCAACAGTTGGACTGACTGCTAATTTATGTACACCTTGCTGCCAAATATTTTCAATCAATTCCCAGCTAGAGAGAGACTGACAACTACAAATTTGACAAGCATTGTCTTCTAAATTTAAATGCAAATTGTAAGTTCTGAAAACATAGTTTTTTGCATATCAGACAGAAAATAATTGACAGAAAATAATTACTGATGCCCTGCTTGAACATTTGAAGCTGAATATTACTGTCGGATAAATTATGATGGCATAATCCTCTCACCTGTTATCTTGTTGCCAAACTGCTCTGTGCACATGCTGTCACTTTCCCTTAAAAGCAAACTGCTGTCTTCTTCAACAGAACTTCATAGACCTTGGATGTACTGTTTTTAAAAACCTTTTCATAACCCTCAGAGCAGCTTCATGTATTTGATGAGCAAGAAAGATCCCAAGTTTCATTTAAATTGATAATATTCCAAGCCCAATGTTGCTTGCTTTGTAGTAAGGGACAATCACTGATCTATAAAATCTGATTCATAGTAAATATTGTATGAGAGCTTACTGTTTATGTCAAGCAAGGGGAATGGCCTATTAAACAGTTTAATTTGCTGCTATTAGAAGATGTCAGCTTTAACCTTTGATGGTCAATGACGTTATTTGAGAATGAAGATATTAGTTTTCTTAGAGGAGAATCAAAACATTGCTGCATTCATAAATTGTATTTCTTTCTTTCTTTTCCTTATGTCTTATTATTTTTGTATTTCATAACCCAGGCCTTTAAACCCAGCTTTGTCTGTAACCCCCTTATTGCACTATTAAAGATGTTCGAACCAGAGACATCGTTGGGTGCACTCAGTCTGTGGCTTCGGATGCTGATAGTCCTAGTTGAATGGGCTGGTACTGCAATGGAGCAGCTCCACAATTTGCTCGGTTTATGTCCTATTAACATATTATGTAACTACTGGTGACAGCATTAACAGTCACTAATTGACTGTAATCATTAATGTCACTGGTTGTAAAACCTATTATAACACAACAGGGGCTGCACACATAGCTGGTGTTGTAGCTAAGGGAAACAGAAATCAAAACAAAAGAGCATATACAGAAAAAGACAAGGGAATTAGAAAATATTAATTTGGAATTACATTTTTGCACACGTTTCTTTTTAGGATAAAGATTCATATCATATACACATACAATGCCAGTAGAATGGACAATATATAGTATAATTTATAATTTCTCAATCCCATAACATTAATGCATGCACTATGAATAATTGATAACACAATACTAGTCTCATAGGGCCGGATATTCAAACTGCGCCCAAAAATTGCACAACAGCAGGAGCAAGCACAAATCAATTGCGCACATGCACAATAGAAGCGATATTCAAACATGGAGAAAGCCAAATTGCACAACCAGCCAACATCTGAATATCACACAACCTGCGCTATAGCGCAACCAGGAAGGGGAAGTTGAGCAGAGACGATACGTCATAGTGCAACAAAGGCAGCCCAGCTGAGCAGTCCAGAGGCACTATAGTGCAAGCAGAGAGACCCCCAGCAGCAGAGCAATGGAACTGCACAACCAGGGAGGTAGGCAGGGGCCCACCACCTATGCCACAGATGGGCACAGGGACACACTGCAGAACTAACAATGTACCCCCACACCCCATGCACAGCATAACTGGGGGAAGGATGGAATATCCACTGGCCCATGGGGACAAGCAAACAAATCACATCCCGGCCGTGTTACCCCAGCACACCCACTGGCAAGCTGAGACTGCCACAAAAAGGGGGCAGACCACCCCAGTGAACATCAGCCCCCCCTTGTGCACAGCACACCCTGCACTGTGACCCCAAGACACCACCCATGAGCAGTGACCAGCACTGCAGGAATCCCCACACATCCCCCCTGCACACTGCAACCTCGTGTACCACAGAACCACACAAGCCAGACCCACCATGAGCACCCAGCAGTGGGTGGCAGCACACAGCAATACTGACTGAAAGCCACGCCCACACCAGAGACACCACCCCACACACACGCACACACATACCCATGACCATACCACCCCAGATGCCATGCACACCACTGCAACTGAGCACCTATAGCCAGCTGCAAATCAGAGACCACCACAGTATTCATATCAAAATATATAATTGTAATAAACAAGAATAAGAAGAACAACAAATATAACTATGTACATATATATACAAAGCAAGGGTGGGGGTATGGGTATAAGGTAGGGGTGGGTAAGGGGCAAGGGTGAACAACCGGGAGAGGGAAGGTGGTGTGAGGTGATGGGCAGCTACCACCTGCCAGCCTGCCCTCCTTCCACCTGGTGCTGGGCCCGGGGCCTCCTCCTGCTCCTCACTCCATGACACTGAAGGTCCAATAGGATGGCGAGTGAATCAATGGCCACCTGTGTCAGCCGCTGCAGTGACCGCTCCATGCGTCACAGGATCTGGATACCTAGGACAAGGGATCAGAGTCAATGGCTGTGACTGTCCATATCCCTGAATCCCACCCATCATGCATGGCATACAGCCAAGTGCCCTGCTCCTGTGATGGACTGCACCCACCCACAGTGACCATGCACAAGACATGCCCAACCAGGCAGCAACAGCCATGTGTACCACTGCACACACACACCGCCCATGTCCATCACAGCACAACCAAGGCTGTCCAGTGACGTGGCTACATGGTGGGATGCAAGTGCCACAGCCATGCGCCCAGTGCATGCATGGACCACCAGTGATGCACTCACAGACATGCAGTGCCACTGGACAGTGATGACTGTCATTTGTTGTGTGCATGGTAGTGTTGTCCATGGATGGTGGCCGTGCCCTCCCCACAGCATGCAATAGCATCCATGATGTAATGACACTCACCCTCATCAAGCTGCTGCTGCTGCTGTGGCTGCGGCTGCTGCTGCTGCTGCTGCTGTGGCCCAACACCTATGCCACCTCTGCCTGCCACCTCTGCACCGCCATTCCTTGCCTCAGCCTGGGCCTGCCTCTGCTCCTCCACGCCTGTGGGAGACAAATGATGAGAAACACATCAGTGAGATCCCAAAGCAGACAGCCCCCTGCCCCATTGAGTGTGCCTGCCCACACAGCCAGACCCATACAGCACACACCTGCAAACACCGTCACAGCAAACCATAGCCCAACCCACCCCCATGCGCAGGTCACATTACACAGTGTCACCCATGTGGACAATACAGGTGCATAGACAGCACACCCACCTGGCCTAGGCACAATGCCCCTCCTGGCACGTGACCTGAGGCACCCCAGCAGTTCCTGCTCCCTCCTGCGGAGGTCACCATACTGGTGACTGCACTGCTCTGGAGTCCTCCACCGCCCAGTGGCCTGCTCCAGATTGGTCACCACCTGCTGCCACACATGGGTGCGGGCCATGTGCAGGGGTTCTCCCCCAAACAGTGACCCATGGCGGGGCTCCACCACAGCCACCAGGTTGGCCAACTCCAATGCACTCCACTGTGGATCTGTCCTGCGTGCCATCCCTGCAGTTGTATAGTAGGCAATATGGCGCTCTGCAGCGCAGCAACCCCACGTGGAAATGTTGAGCACACAACCCCATCAGTCCCTATCGTGACTGTTCGTATAGCGCTTGCCAACCACATCGCGCTGTTACCAACAGCGCGAGCAGAGCCGTAGACATGCCAGACATACAGCGCCAGGGAGCAAAGGTCGTGCACAAGGTCATGGGTCTGTGGTGCAAGGCCACGCACAGCGTCATTGGACGTCTACACGTCCAGCGTGATCGGTCACCTGAGTGCCAGTGCCACAGTGTACTATTGCGCAGTTGTGCCATAGCGCTATGTGGTGACCAGCGCTGTAGCGCCACTGGCACAATAGTGGCCAAGTCCTGAATTGTTGATCGCACACAGCACATCATCAGCGTGGCAGACGCCTGCGTAAGCTACCTGGGCATGTGCAATGCGGTGTACTATGCAGTCACAGAAATGCACCATTGGCTCGGCCGGTTCAACCGTATTGCGCAAAGCGCAACAGCGCGATATTCAGCCGACATATGCAAATCATCTGATCAGCCATTCAAAGGTGCAGTGGCACGATTTGCATCTCATTAAAGTTGCTCCACTCATAATTTGCATGCATTGCGCTATAAATGTGCAACAGTGATCTGCGGTGGCCAGAGTAGGTTACTGCAGGTGAGAGGTGAGTTGCATGCTGTGTGATGTTCTGGGCAATGGTCATGGGATAATGCTGTATACTGCACAGTGACAGGTGTCCACTTCCACCCATACAGACCGACATGGCCGAGCAAGTACTGGGTGAGGAGGATGATGGTGGGCAAAGGAGGAGGCCCAACTTCACGAAGTCCGAGACAGAGGCACTCTTCCAGGCCTACCTGGATGAAGAGCCACTACTTAGTGGACGGCGGGGCACCCCTCAGGCCCGTGTTGCTGCATGGGAGGGGGTAGCTCACACCGAAAACCTGCACGGAAGTCACCAGCGCTCCGTGTAGGAATGTAAGAAAAAGATTGGGACCGACAGGAGACGGGTGAAAGAAAAGGTGGCAGCCCTCAGGGCGGCACGCGCTGCCACAGACGGGGGCCAGCCAGAGGTGGTGCAGCTGACCCCGGCAGAGGACCGTTTGGCTGCATCCATGCAGCGCAGTGCAATCGAGGGCATTCCAGGAGGTGGCTTCCAGACAGGTGGAAGCCCATCACTGCACGGTATGACATGGTGGTGGTGGTGGTGGGGAGTTTGATCCCATGCACTAACATGTTCTCACTTTCTGTTACAGATCCTGTGCATCTGCAGGGGGCAGTGGTGGTGGGACCATGCAGTGTGGACATCCAGCCAGAGTTGGAGGAGGGTCCATCCACCTTGCTGCCAGCCGGCATGCATTGCACCAGTGTGCACGCCTGGCTGCCATCTCCGATGTCGGTGAGTCAGGGTGGGGGTGCCCATCCTGTGTCACAGCAGTCTGGCATGCAAGCATGCCAGCACGCTGTGACTGTGGCTGTTGCCCGCAACCTGCACCATTGATGATGCAAGGACCGCAATGGGCAGTGACACGGTGTGTCTCATTACGGACACACAGCAGACAGCACGCGCCCTGACTCCAGCTGGTTCCAACGTGTGTGCCAGCATGTCAGCACAGTCCCAGGCTGTGCCTGTCAGCACCGGTGAGGCAGCACCGGTGGCTGTGCAGGTCTCTGGCACTGTTGCAGACACAGCAGTGGAATGACTGGTCCCTGGGGCACAGCAGTTGGAGGGGCGGCAGCAGCAGCAGTCACCCACCAGGTCTGGGGGTACAGGGTTCAGCGGTGGCACATGCACACTGCCTGTTGACTTGATCCTGGTGAACAGCACCCACCCTCAAGGGGTGTTGAGCATCAGGCCCTTCCATACCCTGGGGGACAGGATGCCGAGGTGGCAGATGACCCGTTTGATGAGCACACCCACCTGCTGCGGGCATCAGTACAGCAGCAGATGTGGGTTGCAACGTCCATGGAGGCACTGTGTGTGGCTGTGGAGCAGCACAGCAGGGACAATGCAATGATCCTTGCAGAGATGGTCCAGATGCGGATGGATGTGACCGCCGCCATTGACAGGCAGACCCAGGCATTGGTCGCTGTAGTGGCCGCATTGGGCACACAGTCAGGTGCCCCTGTACCGCGCACCCCATGCAGTACGTTTTCTACTCCCCGTTCCCGGCATCATGCGACACTCAGTCTGTCAATGCCGGGTTCCGCTGTGGGCATCCTGAGCACCTCTGGTGCAGGTATGTTCGGCATGCTGCAGACCCCTGTGCGGACAAGGTCGCGCTTGCACAGTGGGACCCCTGGTGGTACATCGGTGCCACCCCATGTGGCCCTTGCTCAGTCTGCCAGTGCTGCTGGGTCACGGCGGGGCCGCCCATGCATCCAAGGTGGCCGTGGCACAGTGCCACCTGACTGATCTGTCTCCCAGTTCGGGCCCTGTCTGGTGCTGCCTGTGTGCAATGTGTGTCATGGTGGGCAGTGCACTGGTGGGTGCCCTCCCCAACACGCCAACACACGGACCACCTGCACACCCACCCGACTGCTGTCCACAGGTGCGTGTACATGATGATGCCTGCATTGTACTGTACACCAAGGTGCAAGGGTTCCCAGCATCTGACACACGTACTTGGACAGTACAGGTGGTGGGGGTGGTCCGTGGATCTGTGTGTTTCACATGTCTGTTCCTGCTCTGCTGTGCACCTGCCCATGTACGCTTTGTGCCTGGTGTGTGTGTGTGTGTGTGTGTCCATATAGCATGTAACTATTCACCCCTCCCTGATGGTGTGTTTGTGTGTCTGGACCCTTCCACTTCCCTTGCCATCATGCACCCCTGGTGTGTTACCCTGTGTGCCTGTGGGTTGCGCCTAGACAGTGTTAGTTGCACATGGCCCCATGACTTACCTGTGTCGTGTGAAATGCTCCTCTGTGATGGTGTCCCGGTGCAGCTGGGCCTGCCGGATCAGTTGGGGGTCCTGCCGTCCATGGGGGGTCTGCTCATCCCCATCATCACCGGCATCACCGGTGTCCCCATCGCTGTCCTCCACCTTGACCTGTACAGCTATCCCACAGTCTTTGGCCATGTTGTGCAGGATACAACAAGCCAGGAATATCCCACAGGCCTTTGAGGGGCTGTACTGTAGGGCACCGCCGGAGGTGTCTAGGCATCGGAAGTGTGCCTTAAGCATCCCATACACCCGCCAATGATGTTGCGTAGTGGCGGTGTGCCTCATTATAGCGTTGCTGCGATGGGGTCGTGGGCGCGGGTAGGGTGTGAGCAGCCAGGGACGGAGTGGGTATCCGCTGTCACCTGTGTGGAGATAGTGGAGAAGTATCATATTCAGGTCCATATTGCCCATAGCCCTGTGCTACTACCATGGCACCTGTGGCTTTCCCACCTTACCCCAACTTTGCCACTCCTACATGCATAATCACCCACTAGATGTCCTGTGGGGATGTCCCCACTCTCAAATCGATGGCACAGTGCAGATTGGTACCATATGAAGGCATCATGTACTCCGCCAGGGTGTGTGGCACAGACATTGATGATGCGCCCACTGGCATCACACACCACCTGGCAGTTGACACTGGTGAAACCCTTCCGGTTTTGGTATGTGGCCCCATTGGGGCCAGGGGGCATGCAAATAGCCACATGGGTGCAGTCTATCGCCCCTAGCATGCCAGGCATATGTGCTACCCTGTGGAACTCCTGCATGTTTGCTGTACGCTCTGCCACGTTGCTGGGGAAATGGATGTACTCTGCGGCATGTGGCAGCAGTGCGCTGAGGAATTGGGTGAGGATGCGTGGACGTGGTCGACTGTGTTATGCCTGTGGTGTCCCCGCTGGCCTCTGGAAGGTACCCGTGGCGAGCAGGCACATGCAGGCTGTTACCTTTGTCTCCACTGACAGAGCGTGACTCCGTCGTGAGGGTGCCTGCATCACATCACTGCACAGCTCACAGAGCCGCCTCAGTATTGCCCTGTTCAGGTGGTACTGGCCCACAATCTCAACATCCGTGTATAGCTCAAAGCTGATGTGGGCATGGTACTGCCTGTTGGGGGCCTACCGCCAACGGGCCCTTCCACGGCCACGTCCTCCTGCAGCATGCCTTCTCACCCCCCTCATTACAGCTTCCATGTAGAAGCTGGCACTGTCCATGTCCCTGGCTTGTGTTCCCCCCCTGGCTGTTGTTGCTCTGTTACCCCTGCTGTCCTGACTGCTACCTCCACTGCACCGGGTACACCTACTGGCCTCTGCAGTCTGTGGCCCCACACACCTTCCCTTGCCCCTGTTTTGTCCTCAGATCTCCGTGGCCTGCCCTCTTTGTCCCTCTTGCCTTGTCTCTCTCCCTGCCTCTTGTGGCTTCTCTGTAGCGTTCTTGCGCCTCTTCCTTGAGCCTTTTTATTTTGGCTCATTTCTGCCGTGGCGCACCTTCCGGCTGATCCACTGTTGCGCATTGCGCAAGCCTTTAAATATCGCATTGCACTCTTTATGCATGGTTCCACCCCCTTCGGTTGCGCATGCCTTCATTTGCATTGCGCTGTTGCTCAGCATGTTTTCGGTGGCGTAACTGCCTCCCACTGAATATCGCAGAATGGCGCATTTTCGGACTTGCGCTAGTGCAACCCTATTGCACATGGCGCAACCCTTTTGAATATCTGGCCCATAGATTCTTAAAACTGCACGGTTACGTAAATATGTAGAGGAAATAAGTTAGGAACATTACATTTTCCTATTTTATATTTACTTTCATTGATAAACAAAAAACATCATTCCACTATTGTAGAGATGTGTAGTACACTTTCCAGAATTGCTCATCAAAGTGAACTCTTCACTGTAAAGTGTGCCAAGAAAAAATTTGTTTCCATTCCAAGACTGAATATGTTGGGTTTATAGCAATAAAACTTTCAATATTTTAGAATTATTTTCTTCGTTGCTGTACTATGTGTCTTAAATTTGGATAATTTCAAAAGTGTTGAGTTGTAAAGGACTACATTTCTAACAGTATCAAATGTGCATCCTCTTCATTCTCATTCCCTGCTACTATTTACTCAAGAATATTAAAGGAGTGGTGCCACCATCATTTAATAAGAGGACAGTTCAACTTTACAGTACATAGAGCATATCTGCTGCTTACTTTTTGCAGTGCCAGCAATTTGTATTGTCTCTTATTGGCATTTCAAGGAGTCCATACAAGGTGAAATATGTTGTTAATTAGTTTGTACTGGATTGAGTTATCCCTAGACATTATAATCACTAATTAATTTTATAGTTAAAGTCTACTCCTGCCTGTAAAATCATTGCTTGTTTATTTATTTGAAAATTGGTAACAGAGAAGGGTACAGTGGGCTGAGGCTTGTTTCCAGGTGCAAACTGGGGGAAGGGTTACAGGAGAAAACAGTACAGTATATTACATGATGCAGATAAAGCACAGACACTTAGCAACAAGAATACTTAACTGTTGCAAAAGTGAAACAGGATGCAGTGCAAGTATGTTGTACAAGCACAAGTGCAAGTTGAAAACTGAGATTGGCATCAGGGCAAAGCAAGGTCAGTCAACACAGTACAAGTCACAGCCAAAGACATGGTCAGAAATTTCCTGAAATTTCTGATATTTCTAGAAAAATCTCCTGCTTTTGACAGTTCCACAGTAGGGGCAACAGGGAGAATCTCCTTAGAAATATTGTGAAATATCTGAACATGTCTTTGGCTACAACTGCAAGTACATTTTCTGACTCCATTTCTGACCATACCCCCATCTATTATAATAGTGTACGTAGGGAGAAATGGCAGACCAGATGGGTCAAGTATTCTTTATCTGCCCTCAGATTCTATGTTTCTATGTTTCTATTGTGTCTGGGAGGTCTCTACACCAAAAATAACTCATAAGATTATTCTACTTAAAAACCTTTCCAAGCTTGACCCTAGTTCCCTGCTTGAAGGTCTTGGGCATACTGACTGATCTTCTGTATTGCTCACTGCTGATGCCTCAAATATGTTGACTACTGTAATTGTATTGCTATTTTCTCTGCACTACAGGATAAACATGCTCCTTTTATTAAAAGGAGAGTAAGGGGGTATTGTTACCATGTGGCTTGATAGTGACCTGTTCAATCTCATGAAATCCAGGAACAAGTGTTTGGCCAGATATAAAACTTCCCAAGCTCTCCCATACCTTATTGAATACAGTCAGCTTAGAAATACCTGAACAAAATGTATTCACTCTGCTAGGAATAAATTTTGTAGATCCTCACATCTGGCTACTATTAAAGACCCAAGGAGTTTTTGGAGTAACATTAAAAATGTTTTTGGTTGCTCTCAAAATTGCCAAATCAATGATATGCTCCTTGTTGGGGTTAATTGTAACAACACTGACACTATAGCTAATGCTTTTAATAATCAGTTCTTGGACCACTTTGCTTTCATATCCCTCTTCTCTGGTCCTGTGTTCCAGGACATAACCAGACCCTCCCCTCCTCCATCTGCACCTCATTCCACCTTCTACCTCAACACTGTTACTACCATTGAGGTTTGTAGGCTGTTGGCCTATCTCCCCCACCCACTCTAGTCCTAGTCATGACAACCTGGAAACAAAGTTTTTCCACCTTAGTGCTCCATCTCTGACATTATCCATTTCACATATATTTAATACATTGTTGGCTATTGGCACTGTGACCAGTGTCTGGAAGGTTGCTAATGTGGTTCCTGTCTTTAAACAAGGATGTATTGCTTCTGGAGAAAATGGTTGCATCCCATCTCAATTAATATCTCTATGTGCATGACCTACTGTACTATCTCAGGCATAACATGGCTTCTGGAGGGGACATAGTACCTCCACTGCCCTTTCTAAAGTCACATCAGTTATTAGGGTAGCCATTGACCACTACAAGTTGACTGGAGCGATCTGTGTTGATTTCTCCAAAACTTTAAACTTGGTGGATCACAGACTACTCTCTCCAAAACATATTTCTTTGGACTGTCTGACCACCTGACTAGACTATTTTCTTAACTACTTACAAAACAGACAGCAGTTGATCAGATTTAGCAGAACCTTCTCTGAACTGGCTCCTGTTTCAGTTGGGGTAACCTGAGGTTCAATCCTTGGTCCCATTCTTTTTTCATTGTTTGTAAATGATCTCCATAGTATACCTATACATTGTAGTTCTACCCTGTATGATAATCTGGTGCTCTTGTTGAGCTCCCATGATGTTATTATAATCATCAGTTCCTGACTGAATGAGAACTTCCACCTAATTTACACCTGGCTAGCTGCTAATAAGTTGGTTCTCAAACTAAAGAAAATCCAAACCATGCTTTCCGTTTCTCATGTAAAAATCAGGTCTTGTCCTGAGCCTCTGTCTGTGTCCAGTAGTGATGGCTTGCCCTTGACTGCTACCTCTTCCTTCAAGTACCTTGGTGTCACCTTAGACCACCAGTTGGATCTCTTCTTGCATATAACTAAAGTATGTATTGCTATTAATAGGAAGCTTGGCATGGCTTACAGAGTCAAGCACTTCCTCACTCCTGCTGCTCACCTCATCCTTGCTAAGAGAAAGGAAGTGTTTCTACCTTCCTTTAACAATGGGATAATTACCTACACCAATGCTTCCATGTCCCACCTGTCTAAATGGGATGTTGCATGTACTGCCTGGATGGGCGTCTGCCTTCAACTTCTCCCATGGAAGCTGTGCCTTCTCTGACAGCTCTTTCACAAAGACCCACTCATCTGCCAGCCAGCCCAAAGACCCACAGGCCACTTGCCCTGAACAGGCATCCACCTCCAACATCTCCATGGGAGCTGTGCCTTCTCCTGCAGTGCTTCCGTGGTGGCCCGCCTGACTGCCCACCAAACCAGAGACTAACAGGCCACCTGCCCTGAATGGGTGTCCTCCTCCAATGTCCCCTGTGAGAGCTGTGCCTTCTCAAACAGCTCTTCTATGGTGACCTGCCCAAATGCCAGCCAGCCCAGAAACTCACAGGCCATTTGCCCTAAATGGGCATCTGCCTACAGCTTCTCCCATGGGAGCTGTGCTTGCTCCGGTGACTGGTGATAACCTGCCCAACTGCCAGTCAGCCCAGAGGCCCACAGGCCACTTTCCCTGAATGGACATCTGCCTCCAACTTCTCTCATAGCAGCAGCACCTTCTCCAGTGGCTCTTCCATGGTTTACACCTCACAGCAAGCCAGCCCACAGACCCACAGGCCACTTGCCCTGAGCTGGCATCTGCCTCCAACTTTTCCCATGGGAGCTGCGCCTTCTCTGCTGGCTCTTCCACAGCAACCCGCTCAACTGACAGCCAGCCCAGAGACCCACAGGCCACTTTCCCTGAATGGGGGTCCACCTCCAACTTCTCCTGTGGGAGCTGCGCCTTCTCCAGAGGCTCTTCCATGGTGACACAACTGACAGCCAGCCAGCCCAGAGACCGACAGACCACTTGCCCTGAATGGCCATTTGCCTCCAACTTCTCCCATGGGAGCTGTGCCTTCTCCAGAAGCTCTTCCATGGTGATGCGCCTGACTGCCAGCCAGCCCAGAGACCCACAGACCACTTGCCTTGAACAGGCATCCACCTCCAAATTCTCCCATGGGAGCTGCACCTTCACCAGTGGCTCTTTCATGGCAACCCACCCAACCACCAGCTAACCTAGAGACCCACAGGCCACTTGCCTTGAACAGGTGTCTACCTCCAACTTCTCCCATGGGAGCTGCTCCTTCTATGGTAGCTGTTCCATGGTGATCAGCCCGACTGCCAGCCAGCCCAGAGACCCACAGACCATTTGCCCTGAATGGGCATCCACCTCCACCTTCTTCCATGAGTGATGCACCTTCTCTGGCTTTCAAGGTGACTCACCAGACTGCAGACCAGCCAAGAGACCCATAGGTATGGACACAGAGACATAGCCCAGCCTTTGGAGCCACTGCCTGGCTTGACTCTTTGCACTTTCTCTCTCCACTCACTGATTGGTTCTGTATCACAGTTCCTCCGCCTTGATTAAAAACTTTGCCTTTCTCCTGCTCTATTATTTGCTACTGCTTTCATCTCCCTAAACTGCTTTCTTTGCACAAAGGTTTATATTGCTGGGTTGAATTTACTGCTCTGTATACTTTATTGAATTCAGCATTCTATTTTGTTTTTCAATAATGCTTAGTGTCTACTCTACTGTGATACAAGTTGCCAAATATTGTTAGAGTTATTGTTGTACATTGCTTTGATTGCAGCATGTCCTGCCAGGTTGATTAAGTGTAACAGCTGACTGCGGCCACCTTTCATTTGTACAGCACTAGTGTAAGAACAGAAAGTGGACCTGTCTGGCAATCCTTAGAAAAGATCAGGCTAGTGCTTCCAGGTAGTCAATGCAATACTGTGGATACTAGACTTGTCTTGTAATCTTTACTACAGATCAGACTTGTCTGAGACCAATTGTGCATGCCCAATCTCAGACCATTAATAGCTGCCAGGGTGCTAACCAAGGCAGCTTCCTCCTGATCTTGTGCGCTAAAATTCTCTAACTCAGTAGTCGGCAGAGGTGCAAGCCCTCTGTGCATGTGCACAATGGGACCAGGTAAGCACTAACCCCAACTCCCAAACAGGGGTGTACTGCTAATATCCCTATACATCCTATTGCTCCTCTGGGTGGATGGATTCATGGCATAGAGGGCTCAGGTAACAAAGACCCTGGTTTAAAAACACTAATCCCATGCACCATTACCACTGCCACTCCCCACACAGCATGAACTCCCTCTTCATTGCCAATGAAATGGAAAGGAAGGGCATATGCTATCTCTCACTTCAGTACTCCAGTAGACTTCTACGGAGGAAACTTTGTCCATCCATCAACCTAAGACTAACGTGCCTACTCATTACCTTACTTCTACTTGTGGGGAACATACAGCCAAACTCCAGTCCCCAATTCACCAATCTCTCTATCTCTTCCCCACAGGACCCTTACTGGGTGTCCTCAAAGGGGCTGCAAATAGCTCACATGAATGCTTGCAGCCTACGTCCTAAGATATACAAGGCACAAGCATGGTTAGACTTCTACAAGCCTGACATTCTTGCCATCACAGAGACCTGGCTAAAGGCCCATATCACTCTGCATGAAGTTGCAGTCCCTGGGTACAATAGCCACTGAAAGTATAGGGACAAAAAAAGAGGGGGAGGTGTCCTTATCTATGTTAAAGATACACTCAACACATTGACCACCTGCCTTCAGAGCAGCACCTGCACTGACAGTGAGTCGATTTTCATTAGGGTCACCCTAAGCCAGTCTAAGCACCTCACAATTGGGTGTGTTTACAACCCTTCCAAGAATGCCCACCAGTCCCTTGAGTCAATCACAAAAGCCGTAGCTTTAGACATCACATCCAAACTCCTTATCCTCGGGGATTTTAACCTCAACTGGGCCCAGGATTCTAATACAGCCCTGAAGTCCCTGTTACAGGAAGCAAATTTAGCACTGGTTATATCAGAACCAACTAGTCAAAATTACAAAACAGGGACCCGCACAATCCTGGACTGGGCTCTGGTGTCCAACCCTGCCAACATTGGTCAGCCAGCACAATGGCAGATGCACTCAGTGGCCATTCACCAATATACTGTATCTGGAAAAATAGTGCACCCAAGCCACAACCTAGGGTAATCATGACATGAAAGTACTCAAATCTTGATATTGGCCAATTCAACAACCACCTAGGTAACCTTGACTGGAGCCCACTAAGACTCCTCCCTACCCTGGATGAGGTTATGAACTACCTCCTGAAAACTCTAATGAAGGCAGCAAACCTCTTCACACCCCTTAAAATGCTCCATGCAAAAGGCAACTGCTACAAGTGGATCAACCCAGCCCTTAAAAAATGAATGATCAGCTGTGACAAGGCCTGGAATAGGTACAGGCACTCCTTACTCCCCAGTGACCTTGTGGCATACAAAACATTCAGAAACAAATGCAAGAAGGAAACAAAACTTGCCAAAAGAGAATATGTCCTGTGCCTCCAGAAATCCAATCTAGGCAACCCTAGACTATTCTGGTCCCTTATCAACTAACTGATCAAGGGTAAAAAACAAGTCAGTTCCTGACCCCATTGAGGTCAATGGACATCTACTGAGTGATGATCTCCAAATTGTCTCATCCCTCAATCACCACTTCACTAACCTGAATGCATTTAAGGCAGCCTACCAGCCCAAAGCTCTGAGCCTTGCACACAGGAGTCTTCCTGCACTGACTGACCAGCATTCCAGGGGAGGGAATGGACAAGGATACAATAGAAGACTTTCTTAGGATGGCAGAGAAAGGGGAGATACTGTTGATGGGAGACCTGAATATGCCAGATGTTAACTGGAGCACACTTGCTGCAGCCACATCCAAGAGCAGACCCATTCTTGATGCCCTACAGGTGGCATGCCTCAGACAGCTAGTTTTGGAACCCACTCATGAGGGGAGCAATCTTAGACCTCATACTCTCAAATGGGGACAGTGAGAGGATCTCAGATCTAGAAGAGGGTTGCCATCTGGGAACAAGTGACCATCAAACAGTGTGGTTCATGTTAAACTCAGCTGCAGAGTCAAGCCATACAAAAGTGAGGGCACTGGACTTCAGGAGGGCTGAATTTGGCAAGATGAGAGAGTGCATCAGAAAAGCACTAGCAAACAGGATAGAAGGAGGGGTGGAGCAACAATGGGGAATCATCAAAACTGCCATCACAGAGGCAACAAGCCTTTGTGTGAAGCAAATAAACAAATCAAAATGAAAGAAAAAGCCACTATGGTTCTCAAAAGAGGTGGCGGGAAAAGTCAGGGAGAAAAGGATAGCATTCAGGAAGTATAAGGAAACAGAGAAGGAGCAAGACAGAGAGATGAAGCAGTTAAGGCAGAAGGAAGCAGGGAAGGAAGTCAGAATAGCAAAGGACCAAACTGAGGAAAGGATAGCCAACTTGGTTAAGAAGGGGGATAAAACCTTTTATAGGCACATCAGGGAGCGTAGAAAGACAAAGGGAGGGATAGTGAGGCTGAATAGAATGAACAGTGGGTGGGCAGAGGGGGATAGTGAAAAAGCAGGGATACTGAATGAATATTTCTGCTCAGTATTCACAAAAGAGGAGGGGGAGGTGCCTAATCCAATTAACAGAAGCACTCTGGATAGGAGGGTTGATCCCAGTCCTTTCACAGAAGAAAGGGTTCTGAAAGAACTCCTAAAACTGTAGGTGGACAAAGCAATGGCTCCAGATGGAATTCACCCCAGAATTCTAAAAGAATTAAGGGGAGAACTAGTGAAACCACTGACTACCCTTTTTAACAAATCATGGGAGGATGGTGTGGTACCCGAAGACTGGAGGAAGTTGGATGTGATTCCCCCCCACAAAAGTGGGACCAAGATAGAGGCAGGAAACTACAGACCTGACAGTTTGACCTCTGTGGTAAGGAAAGTGATGGAATCACTTCTGAAGGAAAGAACTGTTGAGTACCTAGAGGTCAGTGTGGCACAGGACCCAAGGCAGCATGGGTTCACAGTGGGAAGGTCATGTCCGATGAATCTAATTGATTTGTTTGACTGGGTAACCAAAGTAGTAGACCAGGGAAGGGCTGTGGACATGTCCTACCTAGACTTTAGCAAGGCATTTGACATAGTCCCACACAAAAGATTAATAGTCAAATTAACCATCCTGGGAGTGGGTCCCAGGGTGGTAGCCTGGGTAAAACATTGGCTGGACAACAGGACACACAAGGTAATTATAAATGGAGTCCACTCTGAAGAAAGAGGGGTTACTAGTGGGATACCGTAGGGTTCAGTACTGGGTTCAGTCCTTTTTAATGTTTTTATAAGTGACATTGCAGAGGGACTGGAAGGAAAAGTATGCCTCTTTGCAGATGACACAAAGATCTGCAACAGGGTTGATACACAAGGAGGCATGGAAAGGATGAGAAGGGACTTGGCAAGGTTGGAGGAATGGTCAGAAGTATACAAAGAAGTGCAAAATAATGCACCTCGGAAACAAAAACCCAGGGGAAGATTACACAATGGGGGAGGAGGTAGTAACAAAAACAAAAAAGGAAAGGGACCTGGGAGTAATCATATCAGATGACCTTAAGGTTAGCAAGCAATGTGAGAAGGCAGTAGGGAGAGCTGGGGTATATTGGGATGCATAGGGAGAGGCATCACCAGCAGAAAACAGGAAGTTGTTATCCCTTTGTACAGACAGTTGGTGAGACCCCATCTGGAGTACTGCATCCAGTTCTGGAGACCCCATCTTTGCAAGGACACAGGATAGAGGCAGTCCAGAGGAGGGCAACTAGAATGGTGCAGGGTCTGCAAGAGAAGCCAAATGAGGAGAAACTAAAAGAGCTTAATATGTATACCCTTGAGGAAAGGAGGGAGAGGGGGGACATGATAGAAAAATTTAAGTACCTCAGTGGAATCAACAAATTCCAAGAGGGTAGCATCTTTCAAAAAAAGAGACATGCAAGAACAAGGGGACACAATTTAAAGATGGGAGGGTGGTTCAGGGGCAATGTGAGGAAGTATTTTTTCACAGAGAGGATAAAGGATGCATGGAACAGCCTTCTTGAGGAGGTTGTGGGGTCTAAAACAGTGGGGGAATTCAAGAATGCATGGGACAGACATAAGGCAATTCTTGTGGGGGGTAGGAAGAAGTAGGCTGTTGGTTAACTAGGGTCTGCAGCTTATCCTGTAGGTAGGGAAATGGGCAGACTAGGTGGGCCAAACAGTCCTTATTTGCCGTCAAAGTCTATGTTTCTATGTTTCTATGAGAGCTACCTGACAGGGCGTACACAAAGAGTTATGTGGAGGAGTGTGGTATCGGACCCACACCAACTAAAAGAGGGAGTACTACAGGGGTCAACAATGGGCCCTCTACTGTTCTCACTGTTCACTAATGAGTTAACAGGGAACTGTGGAGGCAGCTCGGTTGTCCAGTATGCTGACGATGCAGTCATCTACCACTCCTAGGATGACTTGGCTGACCTCGCCCACCTTCTCCAATCCGACTTAACAGTGCTGGTGAATTGGCTGATAGAGAGCAAAATGGTCCTTAACACTGCCAAAACCAAGTCCATGCTGTTTGGACCAAGATCCCTTGGCCAAGACAGAACACAAGCACTTCAGCTTACTTTGGTCTCTGGCAATGGGACTGAAGTCATGACCTCCCTCAAATACTGTACCTAGGCCTCACAATCAACAAAGGCTTTACCTTAAAAAAACACATCAACCAAGTGGCCAAAGCCATCCATAACAAACTTAGTTCCTTATCACCTCAAGGGCCAGCTGATCCCCCAAGCCTGGATCTCGATCGCCCAAAGCATGCTCTTACCCTCACTGACATACAGTATGCTGCCCCTGTCATGCACAGCTTGGGCAAGCTAGACGCCACCAGACTGTAAGGCACACTCCAGAAGCCACCACTGTGACATCCTAGCAACTCTAAAATGGCCCTCTCTTGAAGCCCAACTCCAGTACCAGCAGTTCATCCTAGCATGCAAGCTCATGGGTCCATCCCCTTGTCCCAGTCTCGCTGGGCTCATTGCCCCCAAGCACAATCCATGGAACCTCTGGACCTCCTCGAGAATCCTTCTCAATGTACCGAGTCTAAGGACCAAGGCTGGTGAAAAGTCCTTCTCTTACATGGCCTTTCTTCTGTGGAATAAACTTCTGCCCACAGTGCAGGAAGCTCCACCCATAAATACTTTCCACACCAGACTCAAGGCCCACTTCTTTGCACCTAGCCAATGCCGCTGCCAGGGCACCAGACTCCCCTCACCCAACCTCAGCTTGGAAACCCTTCCTCAAGTGTCCCTCCCCCCACTCTCTTCCCTTCCTCTCCCAACTCCTAAATGGGTGCCTATATTGTATCGCTCTGAATAACTGTATATTCCTCGAATATCTTGTATATGTACAATAATTACTGTTATCTATAAAATTTTCTGTATGTATAACTGAATTGTCCATAATATGTAATGTAATGTTCACCCGGGTCGCCGCTGAAAAAGGGACCTCCAGGGCCCAGGGGGCCTACCCGGTTACCAAAATTAATAAATAAATAAATAAAATAAAAACAGATTGCATAGTCCATTCCACCCTGTAACCCTGCCTGAGCTGACAGTGTAGTGCTAAGCGCTCCAAGGTACCCTATATCTTCTCTTTAAAATTCTACTATCTGAATTAAGCGTCCCGCATTTTAGCACTGCTACATATCTCTGTCCTTTGCCGTGATTTTTCTTTCTTTTTTCCCTGTGCCTTTCCTTGTGCTTGCTTATCATCCCCCCTCCCCCCATAGCCCAAGGTGTTACAGCTCTTTTTGGCTTAATTTTAGAGCTCCTTTTGTGCAGATCTTTTGTTATGAATCTGCCTCTCCATCTGCCTGGTGCCAAGGGGATTAGCTGCCATTGCCTCTGTATTTTTTGTTTTAAATCGACTGTCCCTTCTCCCCTCTGCAGATCACTTGTCCTGAACAGGCATCTGCCTCCAACTTCTCCTGTGGCTCTTCCAAGGTGACCTGCCTGACTGCCAGCTAGCCTACCCGCCTGCCATATTTGGTGTTTTTTATTTATAGGCACAAGGTGTCATGTGGGTTCACAAATATATATTTTTTAAGTATTAACTTTTCCATTAGTAGCTTATAACTTCTAGCCACTAGAGGACTACATCTGTATGTGTTTGCTACCATTCCATTACTGCTTTCTTTTAATCCTACTTTAACATGCATCCACTTCCACTATACCTCCTTCTCCACTCTCTTATTCTCCTGTGTTTCTTGACTTAATTATGGAACACTGTCTTGACGGAGCTCTTAGACAACAGTTCATTTATTGCCTCCATCTCAATTTTTCTGCCCCCCCTTCTACAGAAACTAGCTGTGTATTTACAACCTTTCTGCTAATCTGTTAGTGCCCCCAGGGACATTCAGCACTCTTTCTAACTGTGTTATCCTCTCCTTACATCTATGCACCACCAAGTATCCCAGCTTGTGTGGCACTGTATGTGCTATCTCTCTACCAACTATACTCCTCTCTCCTCCCCTTCCTCCTCCAGAACTCTGCCCTCTAAATGGGGCCATCTTTTGCTCCTTAAATTCCTATTTAGCGGACTCAAGAAACTTATCCTACTACTATTGTTATGTTCTGGTAATAATGAATTAAATCCCAGACCTTCCACATTTATTGTGGCCTCCTCAGACATCTCCCACTAAAAAGGAACCAGCTTTCTGCATATTAACACCTGTAGCCTGCTTAAAAAGTTGGATATTATACAAGCCTGTGTCTTCCATTCCTCTCTAGATGTACTGGTGGCCATTGAATCCTGGCTAAAAGTGTCTACCACTGACCATGCTATTAATATCCCTTCTTATAATGTATTTAGAGCTGATAGGACTACTAGGGGAGGGGGTTGAAATCTATGCCTCAAACAAACTTTAAGTCTCTGTTATTGACTCCACCTTCTCACCCAAGGAATTCAAAAGCCTCACCTTAAAAATGTCCTTACCTTCTAATGAGTCCTTTTTCATTTCCAGTTGCTGCTCCAGTTCCAATAGACCACCCTCAGGAGGATTAGGGCTACTCCATCACCTCCATAGGATCATAGAAGCCATCAACTCTGAATGTATATTCTTGGGGGACTTTAACTTATACTGGAACTTGAACTGCTCTGAACCTTTAAAAATCTTGTCGGACGCTCTCGGTCTTACTCAACTAATCTGGGACCTCACCCATCCTAACCTAAAAAAAACCTGAACACTTCACCCTCATTGATTTGATATTTACTAGTAGATCACATAAAATTTCATACACTGGGGTAATTGATAATGATATTAGCGACCACAGAGCTATAGCTTGTGTGAGGCTCCTACCCAAGACCACTTATTCAGCAGTCTTTTAATTTAAAAGAAGTTTCTGTAAATTCAGTATTCCTGACTTCTTGTCTGATCTTAGCAAGATTAGATGGCAGGACTTCTACCTGTCCCCCACAGTCTCTGAGGCCTGTAACCATTTCCAGAGGCTTGTTTTACAAGTGATTAACAAACATGCCCCAATGGTTAAAGTTAGAGTAAGGAAAAGAACATGGCCCTGGTTTACCAACACACTCAAAACCTCTCTACTCTACAAGGACAAGTTATGGAAGAAAGCTTGCAAAACAAAATCAGATTCCAATTGGGCTGCTTTCAGAGTAGCCAGGGACCACTGTACTAGTCTTGTTCTGTCAGAGAAGTCTAAATACTTCCAGTCAGCCCTGAATCCTCAAAAAACAATGCTGCCAAATTCTGGCAAGTCCTTAGAGAAGTCGAAGGGCATAAACTGCCATCATCCCTCCCAGCTAAAATAGTATCAGGGGGCCAATACCTACACAAGCAACCATGACATACTGGACCAACTAAGCAGCCATTTTGCTACCACTGGGCTAGCCAATAACTCATCACCTGCTAGCAAGCTTCTCCCTCCACCCTCTGTTGGTGATCCGCTGCACCTACCAACTAAAGCCCAACATCACCAAAACCAATTCAGTTTCAAGCCGGTTACTCTCAAACAGGTTGAAGATCTTTTAATTGCCCTGGACAAAAAGAAAAGTGCTAGGGACAATCAGCTCAAACCTTTTTTCTTAAAATGATGCTATTGCACTCTGTCCCCACCTATTATCCATCTCTTCAATCTGTCCCTTGTTCAAGGCACACTTCCCTCCGATTGGAAAATAGCACATGTTATTCCTCTTTTCAAATCTGGTGATCCAACTGAGGTTAATAATTAAAGGCCAATTTCTTTGCTACCCATCCTCTCCAACCTTTTGAAAATCTGGTCAACTCCCAATTTAGAGAGCATTTTGAATCCACAAACCTACTGAATCCCCTCCAGTCTGGATTCAGGCCTAAACATAGCACAGTTTTGGCTCTGGCAAAAGTCACCAATGATTTATTTATTTATTTAGTTTTTGTTAACTGGGTTAGGTGCGCTAGCCAAAGCTAACTACTTTCAGGCTTGACCCGGGATTAGCAAACCACCCTTGATGTAAAACATTATGTCTGTGCTTTTTTAGATTTGAGCAAGGCTTTTGACACTGTTGACCACCAAATACTTCTAACAATGCTATATAACCTTAAGTTGGACAACATTGCTATAAAATGGTTGTCCTGCTACCTCACTGGTAGACAGCAGAGGGTTAAATGTCATGGCACATCCTCTCCTCTAAAAACACCGCAGAGAGGAGTTCCCCAGGGGTCCATCCTAGGGCCACTATTATTTGCTATTTATATCAATGGCATTGACCTTCATATTAACACTGCAAGTGTCAACCTTTTTGAGGATGACACCATGCTCTATGTCGCTAGGCACTCCTTACAACTCACCTGACTTGAATTACAGCATGCATTTGACCTTCTCCAACAAAATCTGCTTCACCTGAGACTACTTTTCAATGCCAAAAAAAACAAAGTTATGCTCCTCTCCCCTTATTCTAAAGAGCCAATTCCCCATTCCTCGAATACCAACCTACAGATTGTTACAATTCTAGGGGACCCATTCTAACTAGTAGGGAAATTCAAATATCTAGGATTCTGGCTGGACTGTAAACTTTCCTTTGTTACCCATATCAAGGAACTAGCAAAAAAACTTTGCCAAAGACTTGGACTCTTTTACCACATCAAGGACCTACTTACTTATGAAGCCAAAGTAAGATTGGTCCAGACAACCTTCCTCCTCCTAATTGACTATGTGGATATTCTCTACAGCCAATGCCCTAAAACAGTCCTCTGTACTCTAGATGCACTCTATCACAGAGCCATTAGATTTATGTTAACTGCACCTTTCAACAATCACCACTGTTCTCTTTACCTACAGATTAATTGGCCCTCACTCAATACCAGGAGGTGGTGCAATGCATCCATTTGAATGTATAGATCCATCACCCTGAAGCTTCCCTCTTACATCTGCAACCTATTTAAATGCTCCCCTTGCAGGTATTCCCTCAGAAAACTTTCCTGCATTACCTTCGATACCCCCAAGATAAAAACCCACTTTTGTTCCACATCCATGGGATATGCACTACCCACTCTGTGGAATACCCTACGGAAAACATTAAAACTTGCACACACTGTTGGGATGTGTACCTTTAAGTACCTGCTTAAACTTGTTTTGCAGACAAAGGACAAGTGCTTTTGATTTGCAAAATAACATGACCATTTCCTAAAGAGGCTCTACTGCAATTATTGCTACCATGGTGGTGTGCGTTCTACACTATGCCTATTCTTTTTTCTTCTCCAGAGGAGGGATCCTGTAGGTTATTCCTCTTTACCTAACCTGATTCTTATACAAATCCTAAATACCTTGTACTTACTTCCCATTCTATGTGCCATCATTTACCTAATTTTGCCTATCCCTACACCCTCCCATCATTTCCTTCCCCATCCCCTACTTATCTCTAGCTCTCTCATACCCCTTCCCCTTACTCTTACACCTTATTCCAGCAACTCTTCCTGTTCTCCCACTCTTTTTAGTGTTAGTTTCCTCTCTGTATTTATTTTAAGTTGTATCTGCACATTATCTGTCTCATATCCCTTGTACTGTTAGCATTGTTTTTTGTATCTGCCACCCTGATTTCTATGTATAGAATCAAAGTAAGCTGTAACCACACATTAGTTGTTTTGTATGACTAGTACTATTACTGGTTTTGCATTAGCCATCATGATATTTAATTCTATGTACCCCTATGTATGTTAGTCCTTCCAGGATTACCTTACAAATGAGCTGTCTCAATGGTGTTATCATGGTAAAAATAAAATTGAATTGACTTGAATAATATATGCTATTTCACCTTCTCTGATGCCAACCCTAAACATCATTGTGAGCTTTATGACAAAGTTGTCTGGGTATCCCCACAACAGCCTGTGAATTTGTGCTGGGTGTTTTGTAAATATGGTACTCCAGACCACCAAAACTTATGTCTTTGCTGAGAATTTAAAGGTTGCTAACCTTGGCTATGCATACCAATCCAGTACCCTGTCCCTGCTTGCTGTCCCAAAAATACTCACGCTAGTACAGATGATCAAGCCTTTACTGCATTGGCCCCTAGGCTGTGGAACTCCCTCCCTCTATCTGTCTGGGGTGTCTCTTCTCATTACCTTTTTAAAAAATCCCTATGGAATTACTTGAAAGACTTAACTGCTTGCACTTGCCTGGAATGACTGGCCCTTCCCTGAATCCAGTGGCTAATTTTCTAGTATTTTCCCATGGGTCCTTCCTTGTTGGGCATGTTGTGCTCCTTTGTCTGTGAGCATAATTGCATTTACCTAGTACTTTGCTATTAATTGAACCTGCCTGTTACATTTAGCCTTCAAACAGTACTGATTTCTTTATGGTATCTTGATTTCTGCTCTTTTGTATCATTATTATACTGTACTGTTTCTGTGTAATCCTGTTAATTGTTCCTGTAGTCTTGTCTTGTAATGTAACTCATCTGATTGTACTACCATATTGTATCCTCCCAGGTCGTACCTGAAAATAAACATTTAATTGTCATGTTTGCTTACCTCATCATGACAAACTAAATAAATAAGGAAACAGTTGTGAGGAGGGGAATAAAACCTAAAAATACCAAAATCAGTGAAAGGAACTCATATGGAAAATGGGAAAAGGTGGGTTGGTTAAGGAGTTTCAGCTAACACCTGAGGGACCCTAAGGAGGTGGAATGATTAATGGAATCAGGAAGCTGGTTCCAGAGTAATGACAAATGATAGGAAAAGGCAGACTACTCTTCAGAGGAATGGGAGTGAGGAGTGGAGAAGATTCGCTGGTCCCTTGAGCAGAGGTAGCATGGATCTGGAGGGACTGGACTGAGGATTGAAGTGAGATAGGATGGAAAGGAGTAAAACAAGTACTTGGAGATAAAGAAAGTGTTGTGCAACTAGCAACATGAAGGTAGGGGAAGGATGGACAGGGATGAGTAGAGGGAGCAGTAGTATGTACAAATTGCCTTTCAGTGGGCTAAATTGTTACATTCCTCATTCCACTTTTTGAAGGTGTCTCCTTAGCTCTTCTTGGTAGAGCTGTGCATCTGGTTGGAAATCCAAACAAAGAGAGTTTTCCACCTAATTAACATAGTCCCTATTATTCCTTTTTATGTTGTCTTGTGCGCACAGTGCAGACAACATATTGTGGTTGCTCGAGTGGAGAAGCAGATTTTGGAGGTGCAGTCCTGCTGCAGCCAAAGGTGCCACTGCTTTTTCTGGTGGGGCTCTGTGACACCAATGGCACAGCACACTGTCTATGACAGCAGCTGAGAAGCATGCCACCAACTTGAAAGAAATTAGCTGCTACAATCAGGGAGCTCCCCAGGGTGGTCCCTGATTGCAGTAGTGAATTACTGCTTGCCTTGTCTGGTTATCCCTTACAAGAAACATGGTGGCGGCTTCCCCGTCACTTCTTGCAGTCCTCACAGAAGCCGACGAACAGCCACCTCCTCTCACAGTGCCCCTGAAAGCCAATGGGGTACCCAATCCCCCTGTTAACATGCCCCCTCCTAAATTAATTTGCAGATGGGGTGCCCAATCCCTGTCAGCATAATGCCCCCTCCATTTCTTGTGTGCCAAGGGAGGTGCCAAATTCCCCCTCAGCTTATACACCCATACTCTGTATGTGCCGATAGGAGTGCCCAGTCCCCATCGGCTATGGACCCCCCAAAAAAAACACACTCAGGTGGCATGCTGGGAGCACACCCCAGCATGCAAAAGTACCTGCAAAAATAGAAAACCTTCCCACATTTTTTATTTTTTTTGAAACCTGTAAAATTAAAAACGGTCCCTCGTTGAGTTCAGTGCCCCCTTCCCCAACCTGCAGCCACCCTCTGCGCACCCACCTTCCCACACCCCTCACCCCATACTTACCTCCAGAGCTCAGTACGATGATCTTTGGTGGACTGGGAACACGTCTGCACTCTTCAAAGCCAACCATGAACTGAAGAAATGCCGGTAAGTTGTATAATGGCATAAATGTTTATTTTTTCAACTTATGTGGATATCTCAGCCATTTTCATGAATTTTTACACCAAACTTTCAACTTGGGGTTTTTGGGACCCCACCTCATGAACTCCATCACTGTAATTTCATTAATCGGTCCTGAAAGGTGATTTTGCAATCACTGCACAGAATCACCTTTTGGGACCAAGTCACTAAACAACAGTGTCACAGTTCATGAGGTATGCTCCCTAAAAGGCCATGTTGCAAATTTGGTGAAAAAAATCCCCAAAATGACTGTGTTACGGTGGTGCATATTTTTTTAATATTTTCACTCCAGATTTTCAACATTGCCATTTTTCTACACCTCCTTATAAACAGTACAGCTGTTGTTTTTCACATCTAGTCCAAATGTGTTTTTGCATATGTGGCGCACAATGGCACGGTCGCTGTGCAAAATCAATGTTTGGGACAGATTAAGAAAATCACAGTGACAGTGTTCATAAGGAGAGGTCCCAAAAAGTGCATGTAGCAAATTCTGTGAAATCATTCCCCAAAATGACTGTGTTACCAACGTGTGTTGCGCAGTTTCTATGCACTCTCGTAACTTTGTAAATTTCTTGTATTTTTACTCCAGATTCTCAAAAATTGTCATTTTTGCACACTGCCTGATGAATGGTACAGCTGTCATTTTTCACATGCTGCCCAAAACATGTTTTCGCACCTGTGGCACACAATGGGTGTGGTCGCTGTCTGAAATCAATGTTTGGGACAGTTTAAGAAAATCACAGTGCCACTGTTCATGAGCTGAGGTCCCAAAATTCCTATGTTGGAAATCTGGTGTAAGAAATACCCCAAATAATTGCATTATGGGTGTACGTTGCACAGTTCCTATGCATGCTTGCGACTTCACCAATTTTGTTATATTTTCACTCCACATTTTCAACATTACCATTTTTTACACCTCCTGACGAACAGTGTAGCTGTCATTTTTCACATCCTGTTTGAAATGTTTTTTCACACTTGTGGAGCCAAATATCACAGTTGTGCAAAATCACCCTTCAGCTAATAAACTGATAGTGTAATTTTTCACGTGCTGGGGTCACAAAACGCCCATGTTGAAAACTTGGAGTGAAAATACCAAGAAACACACAGAGTGTTAGGCTTTCCCACCATGACGCCCTACACTGTAGGGACTGACAGGTGTCAGGGATGTGACTTGGGATTGTCGACATAATGCTCATGCCATTCCACCCCCACCCCTAACCTGTAGCCAGTGACAGGCATCGAGGTGTGCCTTGGACTCTTCAGCCCCAAAATTCACCCCATTCTGCTATACTGCACCCATTTCAGTGTATTTCCTTATGGAATGGGGTGAGTGTAAAGCCCAAACACCCCAAGGCACACCTCGACACTTGTCAGTGTCTGCAGGGTAGGGTGAGGTGAAATGGCATGAGCATTATTGTCAATGACCCAAACGCACACTCCAATGCCTCTCAGTCTCTGCAGGGTGGGGTGGGGTTGACTTTGGTTCCATACTGCCATTCTTATTATGCATCTCTCTGACTTCTGCACTATCAATGTCAACACCAGCAAGACAACATTAGGTATTCACAAATGCTTGTTCAATATTAATATTGCTTGGTGATTGCTCCCATTGATGGAATTATACATACTTGCTATTTGTAAAAAGTTGAAAAAGAATAGACAGTTCACATTATATATTTTCATGCATAGTTCCTAGCCCATGAATCTTCCATTACGTAATAAATCATTTCATTTATAAATTGTTTTCTCTATCCAATTTACATTGACATAGAGTTTTTGCTGCTATGTTGCAATTTGGGTTATTCCATATTAAATTGAATGGATGCATCATAGATGATCACTTTCTTATCTGAAAATGTTTTTTAACCTTTATTCCTATAGTTTTAATAACACCACTTTTTATATAGCCTGATGTAGAACACCATAACTTTCATATGCCCACTGAATCTGACTGCAAATTCCTTTAAAACACTGTTTCCTAACTTCCAATCATGATGGCCTTCATATGTCCAACCCATTTCCAACTTGACTATGTATGCCATAGAATAAGACTGTATATTGGGGAAAGCAAACCCTCCTAGTTCTTATTTTGTCTGTAATGAATTAACTTACTCCATTTTACTCCTCCTGAACTGGACCACTCCATGGCTGGCCTAACCCACCTTTTATCTTGAAGAATGGTCACTCACAAGGAGACCTCTCTCTCCTGCATCAAGACCCTGGTGAATACGAACCTGGAATATATTTATTTATTTATTGAATTGTTTCAACAGGAAAGATACACTGAGCAACTCAGTGCTCATCCCACGGTATGTCCTGGGGGAAAAGAGAAGTGGGATATACAGAAGGTGAATTCATAAATACATACATCATTACAGAAGGTGAATACATACATACATACATACATACAATATTATTACAGAGGCATAAAGCATGGGATACATGTCAATCAATGCATACAAATACATTACAAGCAGTGCACAGGTGATACAGTAGCAGCAAGGGAGGAAACATAAGTAAACAATGACATTTGTAAGAGCTAGGCAATATAGGGCAGCTAAGTGCAAATGAGGTAAGGAGTGTAGAGAGAAGAGAAAGAGAGAGAGAGAGGCTGGTAGGCAAGGAGGGGTCAGGAGCAAGTGCAGCTAGGTGTTAGGTAATTGTGCAGAGCAGAAGTAAAAGAATTTTGGGGGGGAGGAATGACAGATTTGTGAAGGAAGAGCATTCCACATTTTAGAGAGAAGGCTTTTGGGCCAGAGGATGTAGCTCTGCTGGGGATTGAGAGGGTGCATGTGTCAGCATGGGATCTCAGGGAATAAAGGGAGGGTGGAGGGGTACCAAGGGAGGAGGAGAGGTAGGAGAGGAGAGATCTAAGCCAGAATTTAGAGATGAGCTTAGCACCATGTAGCACACGCTGATTGTGAAGGGGAAGGAAGTTTAGGGAGTGATAAAGATCACAATGATGGGTGAGGTGAGGGGCATCAAGAGCCAAATGGCAGAAGGAATTGTAGAGAGAGTTCAGTCTGGATAGGGAGGACTGTGGGGAAGCACCATAGACTATGTCGCAGTAGTCAAAAATAGGCATGATCATCTTCAGTACCAGCTCACGCCTGGCGGCGAGTGGGATGCAGCTGCAGTTTCTGAAAAGGGCACCAAGCTTGGGCCTTAGTTTTTTCAGAATGGCATCTATATGTACAGAGAAGTCTAGGAATCTATCCAGCCAGATGTTGAGATACCTGAATGATGAGGATTCCTCAAGAACAGTCCTATCAAGAGTGTGAAAGGTGAGGAAGAGACCTAGCCTTGCAAGTCTCTGCCTTGTGCCAAAGGACATGGAGACTGTCTTCTGCCCTGCAAGATCACCAGCCTTTTATTTCCACTGGGACACTTGTGCAATCTACTTGAGCAGCAGCTATCCAAGAGATCTGTGTTTTTGGAACAGTTTGGCAGCTTGAAAATGACTGTGAGTGCAGCATATGTGTGACTTTGTAACTGAAACTGCTCTGATTTGTTTCATCTTGCTGCTCTGCTGAACTGAGGGGATTACCCAGGTGTGTGCAAGAGGCCATTTACCTGCATGTAATTTCAGCTCAGGGGTGAGCCAATAATAGAGCAGGTTTGCCTCTGTGGGAGGGTTTGCTGCAGCATTTAAACATCACGCTCACACATAGCGCAAGCGTGTGTGCGAGCGTGAGTGGCACGGAGTAGATTTTGCATAGGAATATGTACCCATAAAAGAGAGGGACCTCATTTTAAATAGGTTTTATTGTTTATCTGGTTCTGTACTTTTTGGTTTTAACTGGTGGGTCTGGCTGTTTTCGGGTGGGAAGGCTTTCTACAAATTTAAGGAGTGATGCTCGTGGAAGACTCAGCTGTTTAGATAAGCTGTCACCTGACTCCTTTTCAGTCCCATTTTTTGAGTTAGGATTTAATTTTTTTATTTTATTCTTCTCTCCTTATGTGTATACTCGAAGTGGTAAGATGGTAAACAAAACTGTTAAAGGGGCAATTAAAGGGAAGCAAAGGATAAATCCAAAAAAGAATAAAAAAGGCAATTGCTGTGTTTTTAAGCAGGAATTGGTCATCACGGCTTCAACCCCTAAGGATTTGGTAGACAGTCCCGTAGTATCCTACTTACTTCACTCCTTTGAGGAGCTTATGAATGAGGAATGCAGATCAGATTTAGCAGGAGACAATTCAGAATTTAATGGAAGAAACCAAATTCTGATGGCTAAGAGCTGGGATAAGAACAGTCCGAATAATACAAATCAAGAGACTTTGATTAATTTATTGGAGAACCAATTTAGTGGTAGCAATGGGACTAACAGGGAATTTGAGGAATTTAAACAATTATCCTCTTTTGACAATAAGAATATAACTCCGGACTTGGAAGTAATTAGTAACTTAGAGACTGGTGTCCCAAAGGAAAATCACTGATTTCTTTAAAAAAAAAAACATTTCTAAAGCCCCCAATAATATTTTTCAGGACGTTCAAAAAATGAACAGCACACATATGGTTTCCAATATAGGAGGTTACGATTGTACCACTTTTGGGGAAAAAACAAATATAGCGGATCATTCCCAGGCTTTTAGACAAGATGAGTGGATGGGGAAAGTAGAAGCAAGTCAGCAATGCATGTCTGGGCAAGGAGATTATATAGATAAAGATGATGGTATTTCATGCTTTCCCTCAGGAATAAAGTTATTTAGTCCATTAGAGATCTCTAGTGAGGTAGGGGTCTGCAATATCGACTCTAAAGAAATTGTGTATTCATCCCTTAATGATGCGCCTGAAGAGTTTTTTCAAAAAATGGACAAAGAGGTCCAGGACATTCATTTAGATAAAGAGGTTTTGGTTCAGTGTCCGGATACTATATCGAAATATACCATTAAGGCTCTTGCACATCCAGTAATGTCCAATGTTGTTTTATTGGAGGCATATAATGGTATTAAGACAGCTTTGGAAACTCTTTCTAGTTTTTGTGTTGTGAAGTTTGCTGCTTTAGAACAACAAATTTCACAATTATTGGGGGAAAAGAAAGTTCACAGATCTAGGCATAGTTTGTCATTTTCTCCCCTAAATGTTCAAGAGCCCTCAAAAGGTAAAAAGGGCAAAAAGAGGGATGGAGTAAGTAAGAGAAAAGGGGGGAAGAAAAAGCTTGGGCCTGTGGGACTTATTCAGACTCCTAATTTAGGAAAACAGAAAGATGAATTAAACACTAAGGATGAAAAGACTAATAAAATTGGGGCTACAGGTACCATTAGGATAGGAGAGGTACAGAGAGATACAAGGAAGAATTCTGACCAAATAAAACAAATCTACATTTGTGGATGGGACACTTATAAAAGATCAAGAAGAGGGGGAGGGTGATTACATTGCGAAACCAAAAACAAATTCTAAGGAGAATTTAATTAAGGTAGATCAGTTTAATAAAGATCTTTGCCCAAATTTCATGTTGGCCAAGGAGGATAGTAAACCCAATAGGTATGACCTGGAAGCATATAATTTAATCTGTACAGGGAAAAAAGTAGTTTTTAAATTAGATATGCTGTATTTTAAACATTATGAATCTACTGTAACCCTAACCAGCATGATAGCCCATATGTTGAGAGCAGAATTAGGGTTACCAACAGTCGCAGATGCTCTTATTATGGTGACTAGGGATACTTCCAACCCTACTAATTCAGTTTACTTTATGCTCCCTAACATGGATATGGCAAAATTGGTCTGGGCTAAGCAAGGTCTGGTAGACTCTTTGGGATTACTGTTATCAACACCAGTGACCTGGTCAACAATTTGGAAAATGTTTATAATAGGGCAAAATAGGAAAAATGTTAACATATGATATATTCAAAACTACTCTTGTAATACTGAATTGGGAGTTTGGAGTTTCCCATGAAACCTCAATGATCTCTATTTTTGGGCTGGATATATTGGAGGGAGAAACTGCTACTAATTTACCATCATTATTGTGGATGATTTTATCAACTATTATTAAAACTCATATACTTCCAGAAGAATTTGTGGAGGTGAATAGAGTTTGGAATGATAAAGAAGGTACTCAGATTAACTGTATTATTGGTTCTGTACAATTGTTAGTATTACTTTTTGAAAATAGACATGTGTTGGATGAGGTGGGTATTTACATGGTGGAATTGAATGAGTGGGAGACATCAGGTCAATCCAGAGCCATCCAACCTTGACTAAGTTTTTTTGGAAATACAAAGTAATGAGTCCTCATTAGAGCAGGAAGGGGGGTCAGAAAACAACCCTGGTTATAATGTCCTTAATTGGAATATAGCAGGACTCCATTATAAGTTTGTGGATCCAGAGTGGGTTGCTTTTATTTCGGGACATGAAGTGATTATTTTTCAGGAGACATGGGTTTTAACATCTCCTTTCCTGAATGGACATGAAACTAGTTTTGTGCCAGCAATTAAAGGGAAAAACATGGGAGGAACAAAGCAGGTCTGGTTACAATGATCAAAATTAGGAAAGGATTAAGGGTAATCAAAAGTTACTCTCCAACTCCTGAGATCCTTATGGTAGTGGTTAACTGGGACTTTTGTATGGTTCTGATTGTTAACATTTTATATTCCACCATGTTTTCACACTTACTCTACATATGATTTTTGGTCCAAACTACCGATGGAAATAGATTTAATGATACAGTTAAATTGGATAGGTACTGTCCTTTTAGCTGGGGATTTTAATGCTAGGATAGCCGAGTTTGATAATTTATCATTGTTACAAGAACTATTATATATGGCAGATTTGGAAAAAAGAAATACAACTGACATGACTGTAAATGAGGCAGGGAGATGTTTTGTACTTTCATCACAGAGAATAATCTCTTGATTCTTAATGGGAGATTAGAAGTGGATCATCGGGGTGATAGCACTTTTTTCTCCCCAGTTGGTAAGAGCTTAATTGATTTTATATTATGCTCTCCTTTTAGCTATCATTTCTGCAGGAGATTATATGTGGCTATGAGAACAGAAAGCGATCATACAGCAATTTTGCTGGACTTTAGGACTTCTGATAGTGTCATTCCTCCCAATAAGCCCTTGAGTGGATATTGAGATTAGTGGGAAAAAGATTAAGATTGAATAATGAGTCGATACAAGGAGTTTGGAACCTTTTATACTCTTCTATTTCTGTTGAGTTATTTCAGCAGGTACATAACGGCTACAAAGGTGAAAGGATCAGTGAATTATTAAACATAGGGTATCAACAGATTAAGACACTGATTTATTCAGTTAATAGTGTTAAGCCTCAGATAGTATCCTGGTTTGATGAGTATTGTAGGAGAGAGAAAAGTAATTTGATGAGGGCCATCAGGCAGACAAAAAAAATCCGAGTAAGATGGCTATTATAAATTTAAATAAAATGCAAGGAGTACAAGGAATTTCTGCACCAGAAAAAAAGAGAATTTACTGAAAACAATGGGTGTTATGTACCAAGTTATTAAGGAGGGTGATATTAAGCTTTTTTGGGCTTTGGTGTCCAAGGGGACAGCTGATCAGAATTCTAGACCTCCCATATATATCCCCAAGGAAACTTGGATATCTTATTATAGTCTACTATTTAATAGACATCCTACCAACGATGATGATGTGATATAAAATTTTAACATTGAGGGGGAACACACATCGTTAGTGTTTTCATTTGGAGAGGTGGAAGAAGCCATTGTGAATTTATCAAATAATAAAGCACCTGGACCCAATTTGATACCGAGAGAAATTTACAAGGGGCATTTGAATTATTGGGTAGTTTTTTTTACTAATTTTTTCAATATCTGTTTAAAAGAGATATTTATTGCATTATCTTGGACAAGAAATATAATAGTTCCAATTCATAAAAAGGGCCAACTTCATTTGCCATCTAATTATTGTCCAATCAGTCTTACTGACATTAGTGGAAAAATCATTGCTAAAATAATATTACATAAATTACAAGATTGGATAACTGCAAACTCCCCTTTATCGATCTTTCAAGCAGGTTTTCATAAGGATTTTTCTACTACAGATAATATTTACATCCTAGCAAATCTGATAGAAAAATATAGATCATTTCGTAAAATGAAGCTGTATGCTGTGTTTGTAGACTTTTCTGCAGCATTTGACTCGGTTAATAGAGTCAAGTTATGGGAGATATTATTAAATAGATGCGTACCATTAAATTTATTAGCCCCCATTATTAGGTTATATTCTCACACATCGGCTATTAGATATGATAATAAGGGCAACATTTCTGACTATTTCAGTACAACTTTGGGAGTTAAACAGGGATGTCCTCTGGCCCCCCTTCTTTTTAATTTGTATATTGATGCCCTTCTGACTTATAAAGATATAGATATTCTTGATTCCCCAAAAATTAAGAATATCCCAGTACATTGTCTGGCCTATGCAGACGATTTGATTATTTTTGCTTTATCTGCTCAAGGTTTGCAAAATAAAATAAATCAATTCTGCTCTAAATGTAAACATTTGGACTTATTAATAAATATGAAATAAACTAAGTTGCTGATTTTTGCACCCTTACAGGGACATCAAATTAAACTAAGAATTTATTTAAATAACAAACTTATTGAAGTGGTATCCTCTTATATATATTTGGGGGTGAAGTTTGCTTCGAATGGAAATTGGATAGAGCATTGGAGAGGAAAAGTGATAAGGGCTAAACTGATTGTTAGGGCTCTCTTTGCTTTTGCTAGGAAATATGCAGGATATTTGGTCTCGCCGGCATTGATAGTCGGCGAGGCCAAAATTATCCTATTCTTTTGTACGGCACAGAGGTCTGGAACAACAATTTCCCTTCATGGTTGGAGATCCCACTTTCTCTCTATTATAAATCTTTATTGTAGGTTCCACTTGCACTACTTATGTTATAGTTAGGGCTGAATTGGGTAGAGTACCTATTGTTAAAATAATTGATATACGTCTCATGAGTTACTGGGTCAAAGTTATTAATCAACAGACTAATATTATGCCTCTACAATGCCTTAGAGAAAATTATCTTGGCATAAACAGAATTTTAGGTCTCCTTGGGTCAAAAATATTCAACGATTTTGGGCAGTGTTAATATGCTTCATCTTTGGACAGATTGGGAGAAATCAATATCAATATCTTATGTGTTTAAGGAGGACGTTAAAAAGAAAATACTTAGGCTTGCCTATGATAAGCAAATGGAGCTCCTCAGAGTTCAATGTCAGGTCAGGTGGTTAGCTCAAAATAAAATTGATGTATTTATAGAGAAATATCTTACTCTTGTGCTGTCCCTGTTAGAAAGAAAAATGATTACTTGGGCAAGACTGGGAATCATCTGTTCTAAATATGCTTTTTTTAATAAGACGACTCCATCCAATTTAGGTTTGGAGTTTTGCAGATGTAACAAGGGTTTTCAAGAAGATCTTTATCATATTACGGTACAGTGCCCTTTATATAAAACCTCATGTTTAATCTGTTAAATGATTCCTTATTAAATATGTGAATGCAAAATATGATATTTTATTCATACTTCTTCACCCTCAGACATTGGAGGAGGCTAAGATGGTTTCAAGTTTTTTTATCAAGTGTTGAAACACAAAGAAAAACGTCTCTCTGCCTATGACAATTAATTTGTTCATGGATTTTTATGTGTCAAAATTTTAAATGTAATATTAGATTTAATATTTTTTTCTTCTTTTTTGTACATAATTTTATGCTTTTAGTATGTTGTAAAGGCTTGATTGCTGAACAATAAAATATTGAACCTTGACTGTCTTCTTGGCATTTAGAAAAAGTTGATGAGGACTAAGCCAGAGTTGAACTTTTGTGAAGTTGGACTGGAGCCTGGTAGTGACATCAGAGACAGATTTTCTGGATGTAAATAGAACTGTATCATCAGCATACATTTTTATTTATTTATTTATTTAAACAGCAGTTTGGAAAACCTTTGAGCAATAGGCTCATTTACAAAGGTACCTTGTCACAGTAAGACAAACGAAAATACACAGTATAACAGTACAACACAGTATAACAGTAACTTAAGACATAGATACAAACAAGCTGGTACAGGTAGGATTGATGCAAACAATACCAGAGTTATGTTGTCCTTAGCAGCTAGTAGTAAGCTTTGTCATAGAAATATTGAATGAAGCTTTGACTAATGGCAATTACAGCTTGGTGTTAATAAGGTGGTTACAAGAAGGAAGTTTTGAAGCACGATATAGTTGGAGCCTAGAGATGGAGGGGGCAGTGTTGAACCAGGAGGGAGCCCTAAAGCTGAAGGCTCTTTGGCCGTGAGAGGTCCTAGCTCTAGGGATAACAGAGAGAGGTTTCCAGAAGTCCGAGTATGAACTAGTGGGACAGAGCGCGATGGTGGTGGTCAATCCTGGTGGAGATAGCCCAAGGAGGGTCTTTTTGTAAGGGTACAGGCTCAGATATTTGAGGCGCCCATCAAGATCGAAGTACCAGCGCTTTAGCGTACAGTAGACAAGGCAGTGTTAGTCTAGGTGCCCCAGTAATTAACCTGCAGGCCTTATTCAGAGTAGAGCTAATTTTATGGAGGCAGTCTGACCAGCAGCACCATACACCGGCAGTCCATAGTCCACTAGGGACAGGATAGAGGAGGTATCGCGAAGTCGAAGAGGCCTCGGGAGGCAGTGTTTATACTGGCGTAAGATGCCCAACTGGATATTAGGTGGCAGTGGCTAGGGCAGCGATGTGTCCATGGAAGGAGAGGAGGGGTCAAAATGGATCCCTAGGTATTTATAGGAGCAAACTTGTTCGAGTGGGAAAGAGGACCCAGAGTGAATGAGGAGTTTGAAGTTGCAGGACTTGTTTTGAGGATGAGTGAAGAACATGGTTTTGTTTTTTAGATTTATCACCAATCTATGTTCCTTGAACCAACCTCTGGCTTCAGAGAAGGACTTCAGCAAGTCCTGAGGGCAAAATGTTACGACTTGAGGCAAAGATGACTGCATCATCAGCATACACAGAATGTTCCCCAGCAAGAGCGTGGAAGGTGTTAAGGCAAGGGAGAATAGTAAGAGGCCCAGAATGGAGCCCTGGGGAACCCCAGAAAATATAGGACAGATGTCTGAGTAGGTCCCATTAATTTTTACACGCTGTGAGCTGTCAGACAGATAACTGGTGCACCAGGAGATAGGCCCAGCAGCAAAACCAGAGAGACTAAGGGCATCAAGAAGGAGGGACATGTGGATGCTGGATGCAGAGCAAACCTGGAGGAGGTCATTTAAAAAGATGGAGAACAGAATAGGGCCTAGCACAGAACCCTGGGGAACTCCAGTGGTTATAACAAGGGGGAAGAGGTAACATCAGCAATTCTGACTGATTGTGACCTGCCGGACAGACAGGCACTGAACCAGCCTGTGGCAGAAGAGAAGAGTCCAGAAGCTGATAGGCTGTGTAGGAGGAGAGGGTGCAAGGCAGTGTCAAAGGCTTTGGCCAGGTCAACAAAGATAGCTGAGGTAATGTTGCCTTTTTCAAAGCCAGAGGAGATAGTCTCTGTTGGCCTCAACAGAGAGGTGGTGGTGGAGTGGGATTTCCTGAATCCAGACTGGAAGGGTGTGAAAAAAGCAGGAATCAGAGAGGAACGAGGAGAGTTTGTTGAGGGCTATGTGTTCTTGTAGTTTAGTTAAGGTTGGAAGGAGAGAGATAGGCTGTTAGTTCCCGGGTGAAGCGTCACCCCCCGTGGGAGGGGAGGACTACTGCATGTTTCCAAACTGTGGGACCTGCAGCATTCTTGAAGGAGAGGTTTAGTATAAGAGACTGTGGGTAGGCAATGGCAGGAGCACAGATGGAGAGGAGCCTAGGATCCAGGCAATCAAGTGAGGAGCCTTTGGCAGGGTTTAATGCAAGGAGAGTTTGAAGGGTAGTGTCAGGAGAGACACGAGAGAAGGAGAACTGGGAGGGGGTGGGAGTGATTGGGGTAGAAAGGTGGAGAGGAAGGTGTCAAGCAGAAGAAGGGTGGGGGACAGATTGTGGGGATGAGGTGGGGCAAGTGGGGGAGCAGAGGATGGTGTGACAATGTATGAGGGGTGAGAAGGGGCCACCTGTCTGAGGGAGGGGCTAGGGAGGGTGCTCAGCAGAGATGAGGTGCAGGTGGTGAACTGGGAGTTGAAGCATTCGGCAATGGCCATAGCTTCTGAAAGGACAGAGTGGTTGTGCCTGAGGGTGGGTGGTGGAGGGTTAGTGGATGGTGAGAAGAAGGAGTGCACAACCTTCCAGAATTTGTATGGGTTGTTAGTATTAGCTTGGAAGTTGGACTTGAAGTGATCGGTTTTGGCAAGGCGGATTGCTTTTGTGCAGCCATTCCGAAGTTCTCGGTATTGTTGGTGATCTCTAGGGAAGTGGAAGACTTTGGCCCATTGCCACACGAGGTCATAAGCTTGTTGATAAGCCAGAAGCTCGGGAGTGACCCTGGAGAGGTGCCCACCATGGACCCAGGTTTTGCGGAGCTGAGCTCAGGAATTCCAAATCAGTAAGAACTTGATGCTGAAACAGTAAAGGGCATGTCAGCTGAGGTCGCTGAGGAAAGAGTGGACCAGTCAGCTTGTGTGAGGTCATGAAGCAATAATTGCAGGTCAAGTGAGGTGAAAAGTCTAGCGAGAATAGTTTTGCTGGGTGTTTAGTCCTATGTATTTTACACACCACAAAGGTCATGTGATGGTTGCTGATAGAGCCAGGTAGTAACCCAGAGGCCACTACTCGATGGGGATGGGAGGTGAGGACTAGGTCAAAAGACAACCAAAAAGCACACTCAAAACCTTTGCATTGCTCACAAAATGTAATTCACATTGCTGGTGAAGGGTGCTGCTGGTGTGTGGCATACAGCCCCCCCAAACAAACATGGCACATATTCAGAATTAAACAATATAACTGCCTATTGGCTTTTCTTACTTTAAACTCCATGAAAAGGGGGTTCTCTTAATTTTCAGATTGGAATTCCAATGTGAGTAAGCTGTACCGCCACTCATGGTGGGACCCATTCAGTATAGTCCCTACACTAGCTTCTCAGCTCTGAAATGCCTACAGTGGCTACTCATAAATATAGAGCGCTGCCTGAATTGGCTTAAAGAGCATTGCCTAATTGGCTCCTTTAAATAAAGTGTTTCCACCCAGGAAATTACACAAGTGGTGACAGAGCATGCTGAAAGGAGTACCACAACTCCCAAAAACCTAAAGACAACCAAAAAGCCCAGAGGCCAGTACTCAATGGGGATGGGAGGTGAGGACTAGGTCAAGCAGGGAGTAGTTTAATGTTTTATAGTTGAGACAAGTGAGTGCCAGGATAAGTTGATAGAGGCTTAAGGTTTTGATGGTGGATCGAATATTAGCCAATGAAGGGGCCAGCCAGTTTAAATTTAGGTCACCCAGGATAAATATTTCTCCACTGATGGCAACTGATGAGAGCTTTGTGACCAAGTCAGTGACGTTAGAATGTGGCTGCCCTGGGTTGTAGTATACCCCAGCAACAAAGATGGGCACAGTGTGGGGATAGGAAATTTTTAAAAGGAGAGCCTCTTGGGATGATTAAACAGTGGGTGTGAAGGTGGGTGTGAACTGGAGGGAAGAGTAGGTATAGATAGCCACATCGCCACCTCTCCTAGTCCTGTCCTGTCTTGAGATGGTGAAGCCAGGGATAGAGACAGCATGGTCCGGTATGTTTTTGGACAGCCAAGTTTCAGAGATCACAATGATGTCAGAGGCATAGGCATGTACCATGGGTTGTAGTAGGAAGATTTTGGGAACAAGGCTTCTTATGTTTAGGTGGATAATTTTAAGGTCATTTGGTAGTGAAAGCAGAGTGGTAGCTGGATGGGCATCAGCCAGGGGCTGTGCTTTTTGAGGGCCAGAGTTTGGGTGGATATCACCAGATGCTAGAAGGAGCAAGAGAATAAGGAGCTGGAGTAGTCAGCTTTCCTTAAATGAACTATGGAATAGCCATTTTGCAGTTTTGGGGGGGAGCGAGAGAGACATAGGATTGGATATTATCTTAAGGAGGGTAATGAGCTGAACAGACACGGAGGTGATAGTAGCACAGTGGAGCACCAGGTAGTGAGGGTGTAACGTAGCAACCGGGAGGTGAGATGTTCCAAAGAGACTGACCAAGCTGTTATCCACCATCAGTGGTACTAGCAATATGGGTGAGCCCCCCAGCAGCTCAGTGTGGAGTGTGGGAAGTAATACTAGGGACAATATCAAGAGTAGGTAAATTTGGTTTAAAGCCTGACAGGACTCCATACTGCCAGCAAGAGAGGGCAGGGAAAAGTTAAGGGGATGTAGTGAGCTAGCGAGCTGCGGCTCATGGAGGGGAAAGCAGCTAACAGATGCCTCTAGTGGTAGAAGAATATAAGGAGCCAATGGGGAACTGGGCTGATAGAAAAAAAATGGCAATCAGGTGACCAGTGGTTGATTATAAATAAAAGTGTTGAGCTAGGGTGGGAGTGGAGCCAGTGCACAGCGCTGGTGGGATAAAATTGGCTGGCAGCTAGTGCCGTACCTGGAAGACTGTGTATCCAGGCATGAGATCTTGGGTGGCGGCGGCGGCTTGAGGAGAGCCGTCAGTCCGGGAGCTGAGTTAGCACAGCGATTGGAGCTTGCGGTCCCTGCGGTGGGTGCCCCAGCTGAAGAAAAGAAGAGGGGGGAGATTAAACATGCTGGCTGAGGTACAAAGGCACAGATAGCCCAGCAGTGAGCCCAATTTACAGAACAATGGGAGCAATTGGTTTGGGCACCAACATGTCTAGGGCAGAATGAAGCAGCAAAATTTCTCAATAGAGAACTGTAATCACAGCCCTTTTTAGACCATTTTAGACTTGTAAAATCTATACAGGCTGTAACTTAGCATACATTTCAGTAATATCCTTAATAACTCTAAAATTTGCCGGTTTTAGAGAGCAGAGTCAGTGGAGAGCTTGGGACCAACTGGAATGGGCCCTGGAAAGGCACTCACATTCTGATTGGCTGGAGGCAAGAGCCATACCTGGAAGGCTGTGTATCCGGGCAGGAGGTCTCAGGCGGCGACATGAGGAGAGCTGTCGGTCTGGGGACTGACTCGGCTCAGCATTTCAAGCTTGCTGTCCCTGCGTTGGGGGGGCTCAGCTGGAAGGCTATGTATTCAGGCAGGAGGACTCAGGCGATGGCTTGAGGAGAGCCATTGGTCCAAGGGCCAAGTCGGCTCAGTGGTTGGAGCCAGCAGTTCCTGCGGTGGGGGGCCCAGCTGAAGAAAACAAATGCACTGTATGTTTGGCCTGTGGAGGCAGGTCATCAGCCGAGGTGTCAGAGAGTCACTCATTGATGTCATCTGCATTGCTTGCAAGACTTTTGACATTCTTAGACCCTGCCCACCTCCCCACAGTAAGCAGACCACATCAATGCCAGATCTCTGAGAGGAGGTATCATATTTTATGGTCACCCACAATATGATGACATTCTACCCCACCCACCCAAGGATGTGCTTCTGCAGCAAAGTCTGTGGATTGCCCCCTCCCCCCGAGTCTGGTAAGGCTGTCTTTGCAGTATTTCATGATTCCAAACACCTAGTGTAGGCAGTCAGGCACAGGATGCAGATCCAGTCTCCTGCATGAATGCACAATAAGCTTCATGAGCACCAATATGTCAGGGAGGGTAAATCAATTTGAAAATAAATTAAACAACACAGAGCAAACGTGATGAACAAAAATGTGATTTGCAAACATATTACTGTCATAACCCAGTGATGGAAGATTATCTTCTATAATGATGATGACAAAAGGCTCTACAGCAGTTCCCTTTTTATAAAAACAAACAAGAAAACTGAACCAAGTTATACACCAGTGCTTAAGTGCTTTTCTCTTCAGAAAGTCCCTTCCCCAAACTCAATCATGCTATGAGATACAGTACTGCACTGACTTGAAATAAAACATGCTAATTCCATGGTCAAGATAAACAGCCACCAATAATTTCTGTTTATTATAATGGCAGAACTGATACTTAATTAAGTGAGTAACATTTCTCATCAAAATATAATTTATTTAGGGATTTTCTTTTTATTGCTTGTGAATGGAGCCTGATTAAAAGCACTAGAGACTGAAACACTAGTTTTAGCCTCATAACAAGTACAGCTCACATAGATAATCACAACATGAGCTTGGCTTCCCTGCTTTGCTAGAGTGCCACAACTCTATCATAGAGGGTCCAGCATTTAGGTGATAATTAATTTAGTCCATTCAGTTGTAGGTTTCTCATATACAGCGGTAGCCCTTGACAAGATACATGGCCTACCTGGACATGCTGAGAAATATAAAAGAACTACAATTTGAAATGAATGGGGATTTTCTGTGAAATGTGATATATTTGGATATTCAGCAGCTGTCACTGGCTACCACTATACGAATGCCAACAAGAATGACAGTTAGTGCTAGCTGTGTTTGTGGTTTGCTTCAAATATTGGACTTAAACCCCAACCATTGCCTGTGGCATCTGTCGTGTTTCTCCCTTAGAACAGTCCTTCCTCCCTAGGCCATCATATCCAACCCTCTCCTATCTCATCTGACCTTCCCTCTCCACTCCCTATACCCCCCTTCCCTTCCCACCCCACTTGCCAGGCCATGCCTTCAGTACTTATCAAAGGACTCTTACATCTTAATCTTCTTCACACTTTAACACTAGAGGAACTGCCATTCCTGCTTACTATGACTCCTCCAATGATGTTTACTCTATAAACTTTAGATCATTACCTTATGTCCATATATCTGTATATATGCAATTGTATTTAAATGGCACTACCTCTTATTGAACCTATTGCTATGTTCTGGTGGAAGTATCTTGTTACATGTGATGGTTATATGTTATTATGTTGTTATTATTTGTACTATGTAATTGTTATGTATGTTCACTCAACCTGTTATGTCTTAACCCTGTTGGCAATTGTTTTGCCCCAGGTCCATCTTGTAAATGAGCTTGTCTCAATGATGATCCACCTAGCAAAATAAAGATTTTGATTGATTGATTGACTGATTGATTGATGTTGAAACCTGCTCACTAAGAACTTCTGTAAATTGATCCTATCATCACTCATTTCATAGACCAGAGAACAGCCTTTAGATCAGGATGGTACCTGGCCTCTACTAAATGGGCTAAAGTCAAATGAGCAACCTAGAGGTGAAATGTTCCTTAATTTTGTTTTACCTAAATCATTTGCATGCTAAAAACTATGTGAAAATGGTGATGAAAACCAGTGGCTCAAAAACAATAGTCATCAAGCCTACCGGTGAGGTTATCATACTGGTTAGCACATCCCATCAGATAATATGGGCCTATTGTCAATTTGGAATGTCACAACAGATTAAATCCTATTAGAATAACCACCACTTCTGTTCTTGTTGTTTTAGCATTGTCACTGTGGCCACCTGAGAGTTTCTTCTTTCATGGAAAATGTTTTACCAGCAATTTGAAATCCAGTTCTTTTTACAGTAAGCTCCCTCTGTCATGTTCTTTTTCATCTTGTTCTTGTTAACAAAAGCATTTATTGTACTTTTTGTACTTTTTCCATTGATCTCTACTATAATCTCTCTATTATATCTCCAGCTTCTCATTGTATTTTAAATTTTAATTTACTGCTAAAATGCCTCAGTATCTCAGTGTTTCTCTATGTACAGTGGAACCCGACACCATCCAAAGTGATAACTTGCAGTGACTGACATGCCACAATATATTGCATGACAAACGGGCTTAATCACCACTGAATTACACTTTTCTCTGCAGCATACTGCAGCATTTTATGATATACTGTAGCATTACTGTGTACACCCTGACTGACACCACTATACCCTTCTCTCAGAATGCCTCTGGAAGCAAGCTGTTGCAGCACAGTAGTGCTTTCCTGGTAAAATGTTTTTAATAAATAAATTAAACAAATATTACAGTTACAAGATAATTGTGTTGGACAGGAACTTGTAGTTATGTAGTTGCGGTTCTTTACTCAGATGTTTTCACCTGATGTAGAAACAAGTTTATGAGATACTTTTATGAACTGTGGGAGTAGAATTTACATCTACATGAGAACACAACATCAAACTAATTAGTTACTTCATATAGATGTATTTCACCTGCAGTTTAGAAATCAGTTAGTAAAGCATTCTTTATGAATTTCTAAACCAAATATTGTATGTAAAGTTTTGAGACCCAGATGATGTCACAATTCTAGACATCATTGAAGTATGTATGGAACTCTTCTATATTAAAGGGACACTGTAACCTCCTTAAACATCAGAATGTCCCTAATTTTTTTTAAAAAAGTGTTATAATTGATCACATTCTATAGAGACTGTTGCTGTAGCTAGGGGTTTGATTCTGATTTATTTTATCTTCTAAAGAGTGAAAAAAATAGACTGCCCACCATACTGGTGTTACCACACAAAAACATGTTTGTTTACATTCCTTGATCAACTTCCACTGCATCTTTCCTGACTTGGGAACATCCCCATAACAGTTTAGGCACTCATTATGCAGTAGGAGGAGAGGATACAATGCATCATGGATGACTACACTGTTTGGGGTGTTCCTCATGTTCAGGAAGTATGTAGTATGAGTAGATCAAGGATTTGAAAAAAAAAGTTGGGTACAACTATACCATTTGAATGCATTTCAGTTCTCCTGAGAAAGAAAGCAGATAAAACAACCAGCAACATCAATTAATTTTAGAGAAGGTAAGCTATCATAAACTCTAACAACCCACTTCTGGCCAATATCAGTCGAACAATCGGGTGATCTGGTGCACCAGACATTAATGATACAGGTACCTCTACCATTAGAGATGCTTTTTTCAGAATGGAGAAACTCGCCACTAAGGCTAGAAGACTACACTGGGTGCATGTTTCAATGCAAGCGTATTTGGCAGTAAATTGAGCACCGAGGGGATCCAGATAGAAAAGTTACCTGCTTCGGGGGAAGAATGACTTAATTTTGTTGAAAAGTGGGATATTTTACTCACTGAAGCTATGAACAAGTTAATGGAACTGGTGGTAGAAGATAGCTTCGAACAACTTACTGAGATCACTGGACAATTAAAGCAACAGGAACTGACTGTTGATGCATTTAAAGATCATATTGATTTTCAGGCTTGCCAGAAGAAGTTTAAAGATTATTTGAAACACTATGATGCTAAATTGAAGGCACAAAAACAGAAAAAGTTTCTAAGAGACACTAGAGACTATCTGCACAATCAGATCTTTAATTGAAGAAATCCCAACAATTTGCTGCAGCTGGAAACTAATCAGGCATCACTATGGCAACTTCTGCAATTACAGAGAATAGTGAGGGGCCATGCTCATCCTGAAACAAACCTCTACAATGGAACAGACTGATTACAGTACAGGAGAGAGTACATCGGCCCTTGATAGTGAACCAGATATAAATCTTTTTTTAGGATTTACTCCTCCTTGGCAAGAACAGCCCAAAAGGGCTTTTTTTGTACCTACCTTTACTGTGAAACATTTTGATGCCTCTATAGATTTACAAATGTTCGTTAGAAATATTACTTTGAAAATGTTTTATTCTAAATGGGAACAAACAAGAGGTGATGTTGAAAGAGCGGGAAGACAGGTTAACAATAACAATGCTGTAAAGGCGAAGGAGTCAAACATACCACAATTCAGAGCCACCTCCACATTTTGCCCCCCTTCCCCCACCACTCTATAGAAACGTTTTTGCAATGCTGTTTGTAGGACCTGGATTTAGTTTACAATATCCAGGATCCAAAAATGCCTTTCTGTAATTTGACAGTAGTGGAAAGAAGACCAATACAAAATTTGGCACAGGCATCTGATATAACTATCTAACCCACTGACAAGGGATTGGGGGTAGTGATACTAAATCCAGAATATTATGTTCAAGAGGCCTACAGACAACTTACTAACAGGGAATTCTATGAAGAATTAAGTTATAACCCCACTGATAAAATAAAAGGGGAAGTGGAAAGGTATCTGTTGGAATTCTTTGAAAGAGGGATGTTGACAACAGATGAATTGTGTTACCTTACAGTAAAAGCACCTTAAGTACCAGCCTTTTATTTGCTTCCAAAGGTACATAAGGACCACGTCTCACCACCTGGATGCCTGATAGTATCGGGTATTGGTTGGGATACTGAGCCCATTTCTAGATTTGTCGACAGCTACATTAGCCCCATAGTGATTAAAACCAGGAGTCACATAAAGGACACTAACCATATTTTGTCTATATTGGGTGAAATGCAAATTGTAAAAGATTGGCTTCTTGTAACACTTGATGTGGACACCTTGTACACTATCATCCCTAAAACAGAGGATATTTTTGTAATTGAACAAGCATTGCTGAAGTACACAAATAGTATTTAATCACTGATAAATATGATTACTGCCTTGACTGATATTGTGCTAAGCAATAATGTGTTTATGCTTGAGGGTAATCTTTACAAACAAGTGAAAGGAACGGCTATGGGTGCTACTTTAGCCCTGAGTTTAGCTAACATATACCCCAGTGAGTGGGAGGATAGGGTTATTTTCGATGCTGGATCAAACAAATACATACAGAAAGCAGATGTCTATATGCGCTTTATAGACAACATTTTTCTATTATGGAAAGGTACAGAACAGGAACTGAGGGATTTTGTATGCTATTTGGAACATAGTAATGAGAACTTGCACTTTAATTTGACAGTGGATCGAGAATGAATTAACTTTCTTGATCTTACTATAATTAAGCACTTTGATGGTACTCTTATCATGGTTTATTCATTAAACCAATGCATAAGAATAGACTTTTACTTGCTACCAGTTGTCACCCATTACATTTGATTAAAAATTTACTGAAGGGACAATTACTGAGAGTTAAACAGAATTGTTCGAAACCTGAGTTGTTTGAAAAAAGAGCAGGGGAACTGGTTAAAAAATTCACCGAAAGAGAATATGAGGAGACATTTGTTAACAATATTGCACGAGATGTCAGCAAGATACTGAGGGAGTCTGCTTTCATGCCAAAGAATAAAAAGAAAAAAGAAGCCCCTCTCACTTTTGTAACTACTTATGGTGGGGGGACATACGGGAAATAGTAGGGATTGTGAAGAAAACCTCACGATTCTGTGCAGTGTCCCAGAACTGAAACCCTGGTTGGGGATTCCCCTATGTGTAGCATACCACAGAGGTAGCAACATTAGGGATAAGCTGGTTAACAGTTACCAAGCAGATCTGAAGATGAACTTATATAAAAGAAAGTAGGGTACAAAATGATGTGGTTTCTGCAGGACGTGTGGTGCTATTGGGATGAGAGACAGCTTTTTGGATGATGGAGAAAATCATTGGTACTAATGATTTCAATACCACAGGTGTTATTTATTGTCTGAATTGCACATGCAGTGCCTTTTATATAGGCAGAACAAAAAGAAAATTGCAGTTCAGAATTAATGAGCATCTAGTGGCAATTGAAAAAAAATAAATAAATAAGAACCTCACATATGCAATGGCAGCACATGTCCATGTAAACCCAGACATCAACCATCAGGTTTCAGTATTTAACTTAGAAGTAGTCTCTAAAGACATACCAGGTGGAGATTTTGAAAATGCCCTTGATTGCTGAGAGCAAAAATTGATTTATAGACTTGGAGCATTGCAGGGTAAGGGACTGAATGAAAAATGTAAACTTAATCCCTTCCTCAAGCACAGGAGAAGATAAAGGTGTTCCTCTGATTTGCTTTACAGTTTCCCCTGTGCTTGAAAAGGAAAAGAAGAAATAGAAAAGAAAAGAAATAAGGAACAAAAGGAGTTTCTAAATATGCTCCTTTTCTTGAATGTTTTCAGAAGTGCTGAAATGTACTTGTGGTGTTTACGCTATTTAGACTACTTCTATCTTACTGATATGAAATCAGTGTAGTGTATTTGTAATCAGTACAAACATTTTTTTGAGTGCTGACATTTTTTTATTGTTTCCTCTAGCTGTAAATTATTATATTTCTAAGTCCCCACAGGAGAATTCATCAAGCTTTTGATCTATCTGACACATGATTTTTTCTAGAGATATGAACTTTAAGAATATTGGGAGAACTCCCCTTCTTTTTAAAAATGAAAAAGTAAAAAAAATGAAAATTAAAAAATGTGTTTAAATTGTGATTATATAATGTCGATATGAGAAGATTTCTTATATGGTATTGCATAGTATTGTATGTGTCTTTAAGACAATGCTTTAACGTTGTAATGTGATTCTATATGATTGGCTATTGAACAAATTAATTGGACCCCTTATGGGTATATAAGTATATTGTCTATTTGGTTGTACTAGCTCCGAAGATGCCCAGAGTGCTGGGTGAAACTTAAGCACGTAGGCAGTGCCTTGTACACTGTTTGTTTGATTGCATTGTGTCTCAGGTGTGAATAAATCTACTTTCTAAGTAACAGTTTGGGCATTATATTTTCTACTTGGTGAATGGTGTGTGCTCCCACTCTGCCTTTTACATTTTACTTAATTGGGTAAGCAGCACCAGCCTTGTGCCACACTCTCTTTGCTGTATACTATCATAAACTCTGTTTTTAACTAGAAAAAATATCATACAAAAAAGGTTGACAGTGTTCCTTTAAGATGATAAAATATGATGCTATATGTACTGCAAGACAACATGGTGAACTGAGTACCTAACTAACAATGGAGTGCTGTGTGAAGCAGGTGTCTGTGATTATGTTACAAATTTGAGAGTGTATTTGCTCTCTGAACAACACAATTACAATGAAACCCTTAATGCATTCTTGGAACCCTTAAAACTGTTACTTTGGAAGTGAGCTCAGCAACAACTTCTATGAGCTTAGTTTTATCTCATATCCATTTTGTATAGAATGGCTGATGACAGAATTACAGGAACGATAGCATAGCTAAGATGTAGTGTGTGTATGAGTGTGTTTTTGCTTATGTGTTCATTCAGAGACAATCAAAGAAAGCGTGCATGATGATTTTAGGAGTAATGTGTGCAATTACTTAGTTTTAAATATTCAGTGAGCACCCATATTCAGTGTCCAAGATATGCCCTCCTCAGTATTTGGTATTTGGATCTCAGCCCAAAACTGGGGTAAAATCAAGAATCTTGGAACAGTGGTAGAGCTACAACTACCAAAATAGTAGAGGACAGGGGGCTGGGTTCTAGTTGTTAACATTGTGTCAAGGAACCTTAGTACAATGGTAGAGCTACAGGCTACTAAGCAGCAGAGGGTAGGGCACTCAGGTTCAATCACCATTGCATAAAATATTCAGAATGGTGGGGGGGGGTCTTCAAGGATGCATGAGATAAATATATGGGTATATTAGAAAAGATATAGGGACTGAGTAGGTTGCTGAAGACTGGATAGGATCTGCAGAGGAAGAATAAGCAAGGAACACTTGGGCAGACTGGGTGGCTAAGCGTTTCTTTCCTGCTGATAAATTCTATGCTTTTAAAAAGTCTTATATTCCTTCCCATGGTTCCACATCAATGGCAAGGAGTCAAACTGTCACAGAATAGCAAGTGCCATTATCAGCAAATGTTCTGTTTGTGGGGGGGCTTTGTCTCCCATGCAACCCTTGTGGTGGTCTGTGCCTCTCATATACCCCCTTATTTACTATGCCAACTCCAGGGGATGGACATTAGGGAGGGGGGAAAGAAAGTTTGCTGATACAGCACTCATTGTTATTCATAGATACATAGATACATAGAATTTGTCAGCAGATAAGGACTGCCTGGCCCATCTAGTCTGACCATTTTTTCTACCTTTAAGTTATGCTGCAAAGTGTAGTTGATCTGCGGCTTTCCTACGTTTCCCTAATTCTATAGTTCTCTTGCGTGTCCCAAGCATTTTTGAATTCTTCCACGGTTTATGCCAATACCACCCCTGCGGTGAGGCTGTTTCAAGCATTCACCACCCTCACTGTAAAGAAATACTTCCTAACATTATCCATGATTCTTCCTCCCTCCAACTTCATCTCATGTCCCCTAGTTCTTGTCCATCTTCTTTTCTGAAAGATGCTACCCTCCTGTACATTATTGATCCCTTTAATGTATTTGTACATCTCTATCTTGTCTCCCCTCTCTGTTCACATCTCTAGAGAACAAATGTTGAGGTATTTCAGCCCCTCCTCATATGACTTCTGTTGCTGCCCCAGTAATATTTTTGTGGCCCTTCTTTGGACTGCCTCCACTCTGTCTGTGTCCTTCCTGAGATGCTGCCTGCAAAACCGGACACTGTATTCCAGATGAGGTCTCAATAATGATTTGTGTAGTGGCATCACCACCTCCTTTTTTCTGCTTGTGATGCCTCTCCCTATGCACCCCAACATCCTGCTGGCCCTTCTAACTGCCTTCCCACACTGTACGGCTACCTTTAAGTCCTCAGATATAATTATTCCAAGATCCCTCTCCTGTTTGGTGGCTGACAGTACTACCCCCCCATTGAGTACTCCTCTCTTGGGTTCACATGACCTAAGTGATAATTTTGCACTTCTTTGCATTAAATCACTACTGCCATACATTTGACCAATCCTCCAGCTTGCCCATGCCCCTTCTCAATCTTTCTACCCCCCCCCAGTGTGTCTACCATATTGCAGATCATTGTGTCGTCTGCAAAGAGGCACACCTTCCCCTCCAGCCCCTCTGCAATGTCGCTTATAAAAACATTAAAGAGGACTGGACATAGCACCAATCCTTGGGTACCCCACCAGTCACCTCCCTTTCTACTGACTGAACTACCACCCTTTGTGCCCTACCACTCTGCCAACTTCTAATCCAGGTAATAACCTCATATCTGAGTCCCAGGCTGCTCAATTTGTTTATTAGACTTTTATGTGGGATGGTATTGAAGGCCTTGCCAAAATCCAGGTACAGTAGGCTACATCTACCACCCTCCCTGATCAAGCTCCTTTGGCACCCAGTTGAAGAAATCTATCAGTTGTTTTTGGCAAGACCTGCCTGCAATGAAACCATGCTGTCTCAGATCTTGCCATCCGCTGGATTCAAGATATGTCATAATCCTTTCTTTGAGTAATGATTCCATCAGTTTCCTACCACTGAGATAAGACTGACTGGCCTATAGTTACACGCCTCCTCCAGCTCCCACTCTTATTGAGAGGGCCAACATTCACCCTCTTCTAGTCTGCCAGAGCCATACTCATTTCTATTTTTTTGGGGAACTTAACCTTGTTTCTCCACTTCCCTTTCTGCTCTAGTTGCCCCCCCCACTGGATTCTACCCTCACATCTTGGTATACCCAATGCTGCACTTTTCACCCTCTTGCCACCCTTCCTACATTCCTTCTCCCCCCCTTCCCTCTCCCTATGACTCTGGCACTTCTTATCTGTTGTCTGTTTTCTTTGACAAATGCCACTGGCTGCCTTGTTACAATGCTACCCTTGAACTGTATTAATCTGTACTCTGTTTGCAATGTCCACATTGTTGTAATGCCTGTCTTGATGTTCCCCATAATTTGTATTTCTCTGACGTGGAACCTTTGTAAAAGAGCCATGGCTCAAAGGTATTTGTAATCCTAGACTTGATAAATAAAATAAATAAATAAAAAATAAGACTGTCAGTGGTCCTGTTAGCTCCATTCCTAGTACCTTTAGAATTCTGGGATGTGTTCCATCAGGTCCCATTGCTTTATCTATTTGTAGTTTTTCTAATTCCTTTAGGACTTCCTCTACTGTGAATGAACTTGTATCTACACTCCTCCCCTTGGTACTTCTTACACTAGCTGTGATCATTCCCCGGTCCCATTCTACCGTGAACACTGAACAAAAATATTTGTTCAGGATTTCTGCTTTTTCCTGGTCCCCTTCTGCTGACCCCCTTCCTTCCCTTTTTAGTTTCACAATCCCACCCCTGGTTTTTCTCTTATCTCTAATGTATCTAAAAAAGGTCTTGTGTCCTTTTTGAATTGCCTTGGCTATTCTTTACTCTATCTGTCCCTTGGCCTTTCTGACTGTTTTTCCCACCTCCTGCAGCTTATCCAGATACATTCCTCTATCTTCCTACCTCTATGTTTCTTTATATTTTCTGAATGCTGTCTTTTTTTCCCCTCACCCTCCCTGCCACCTCCTGTGAGAACCAGAGTGGTGTTTTTTTTCCTCTTGGTTTTACTTATTTGCTTAATGCAAAGGCTCATGGCTTCCATTATGGCTCCCTTAAAATGTGCCCATTGTTCCTCTACAACCCCTTTTCCCACTCTACCCCCTAGGGCTTTCTTCAGACATACATACATCTTTGGAAAATCAACCATTCTGAAATCCATGACGTTTGCCTTTGTGGGGCTGGATTTCTCTACTATCCTCATGTTAAACCATACTATACTGTGATCACTGGACTCCAGGTGACTCTTCACTTCTACATCCATTACCCTTTCTCCATTGGTGAGCACTAGGTCCAATACTAGCCCCTCACAGATGTGTTCTATCACTAACTGTCTGAGTCCCACTGCCTGAAGAGCTTCCAGGACATTTCTTCTCCTTATTGTGGCTGCAGTATGTGTGTTCCAACTGACATCTGGCAAATTTAAGTTTTCCATCAGCAATATCTCATCTCCACTTTTGTTGCCATTTCATGGACTATTTCCACTAGCATATTGTCCAACTCTTCCCCCTGTACCAGAGGTCTGTCGATCACACCTATGCAAATGGCAGTACCTTTACCCATTTTTAGCATAACCTACAGTGCTTCCCCTACCTCCCTCATGCCCATACTTATGTAAATTGTATTTCCTCCCTAACATAGATAGCCACTCCTCCCCTCTTTTTTTCTACGTATCTTTTTGGAACAGAGTGTACCCTGGCACAGTTATATCCCAGTCATGGTTCCCTGTGTATCATGTCTCGGTCACAGCAACAATAGCCAGGTCAGCCTCTAACATCGGGGCCATTAGATCTGAGATTTTATTCACCAGGCTGTGAGCATTCATGCACATGTCTTTTCCATGGTATGTCAACCCTTTTTAATTTTTCCTCCCTTGATCTTGTGCTTTACTTCTAGTTTCTTTCCAGTAGGCATACTACTGAGTCCCACTTCTATTTGTGTTTGTTTACCTCCCTTTGTGTTCCTGCTAGTCCCTTTTTGCATTCAGTGATTAATTTCTGTTTTTGGGGAAGTTATAGCTAAGTTCCTATCTTCTAGGGTGTCTTTGATAGGGTCCTTTGCCTCCAGATCCCCCTTCCCTAGTTTAAATGCCTCATGCACACATCAAATTTTTGGCCCAGTGCTCTTACTCCTTCCCTCATTAGGTGAAATCCATTGTACTTGAAGAAACTCCTGCCCAGAAATCTCCCCATACACCAATGGAGTGGTAGCCTCTTTCTTGACCCCAGCTCTGTAACCACTCATTGAACTCTTAATTTTCTTTACACCTATTCTTATCTGTGCTACTGCCCTTGCCCCACACAGGAAGACCTCGGGGAAGGCCAGGGAGGTCATTTGACTGGCCAATTGGTCTCCTAGTTTTACTAGGTTTCATTTGGCTTCCTCTACTGACTACTCTTCAAGGTCATTTGTCCCCAAGTGTATCAGGATCTTCAGGCCCTCCTCTTCTTTCTCCACTATCCTTCTGATGCGATCAGTGTCAAGTTTTGCTGATTCCCTCTGGAGGCATCTGACTAGCACCCTTGTATATTTGTAGTCACTCAATTGGGTCTCTACCGCCCTGATCATGGAGTCCCCTATAATGATTACTTTCCTATTTCTTTCCTTCTTGCCCTTTATGTTGCCTCCACCTTTCTCCTTATCTGGTTGCAGTCTTTGCCCTTTGACTGGTTTGTTGCCCTCTTCTAGTTGGCTGAGATCCTTTTCTTCCATCAGTGGTGAAAAAAAGGTTTATAGCTGGAATGGTCATGACATGGAGAGAGTTTAGCTGAGCCATCCTGAGGAATTTACTTCATTCATCCTGTACCAACTTCTACCACCCTGGACTGGATCTTCTCTGTGGGAGAGGACTTCTGGTAGGGAACTGATGTTGCAAATATGAGGGTGTGGATACCAACTTCTGTTTCAACATAGCAGATTCCACAGCTGAGATATCTCCATGCTGCATTCAGCTGTGCCTTTAGTTCATGTAGATTCCTGCAGATGGGACAATGACCCACTCTCCTGCAGATGGGTAGAAGCCTCACTCTCCAAAGAAGTCCTCTTGGTATGAAAGCTCTGCACCCATGGCAATTGTAGATATTCTGTGCCATTTTGGCTCCTCGCCATTCAGGAGTCACTATTTTGATGTGCTATCCCTTCCCAGGTGTACCAGTCTAGTTCTGAGGCTTACCTCCCCACTTCCCACTCATTTCCTACTCTCAGTCTCTGCTTGTATTCTCTATTTGACAACTTTAACAAGTGTCAGTCTCCTTGCTGTCTGCCAAGAGCAAACAACATGATTAAACCCAACATCCCCTCCTTTCCCAAATCTCCAGCCACCAAAGAACTATTTTTAACTCATTGGGCCCCATCCTGACCAACAATCCATGATTTGGGGGAAAATGATAGTTCCATTCATTCCAAGCTCAACTGGTACTCTGTCCTAAACCCACAGCATGCCTTTTCCTTATTGAATACAAGACAAGGCAAGGCAATTTAATTTGTAGGGCACACAATCCTGGAGGCTCTGGGTGCCTAACAGGAGTCATAACAAGACATAATGAGAAACAGCATACATAAGTAAAACAGTAACAATGCATACATATAAATATACCAATTTAAAATAAATTAAAAGGCTTTCAGAGTGTCACAGAAGGGACTAGAATAGGATGTATTCAGAAATCTGGAAAAACCAGGACAAAGAGGTGGGCCTTCAGTCTCCGCTTGAAGACCTCAAAAGAGGGTGCCTCCTGGACAGAAGGTGATGATGAATTCCACAGGGTCAGCCCAGAAACACTGAGTGCATGACAACAGTTAACTAACTTTATAAAATGGTTAGGAAAATAAAGAGCAGTCATTGGCTGAAATCTATCACATGACCATGTCTCGATATAGGAACTTGATGGATGGTCATCGTTGTATTTCTATCCTATGAACTCATCACTGGTATCATCTTTTTCCTCATATCGCCATGCAAATTCAAAATTCCATCAGAATATTTGGACAGCTGTTTTCTTTACTACAAATGAGAAACAAAATAATGTTGACTAAAAATCAGTGACATGCCTGTAAACGTTTGACTATTATCATATGATCATCCATTTCTACACACACATTTATAGGAACCTGCAACCATAGAATAAAAAAAAAAAAAACATTTAGCACACCTGTGGGGCATGTGGGATGAGTGCAGGGGGTTCAAGACAGTGGTTACCCAAAAGGTGCAGTAGGAATTCAGCCACTGCCTTAACTGAAGGAGGTTCTGTGCCCTGAGAGTGGAATAACAGGCAGCAAAAGATGAACTGCATCACTTGAAGGCCAAAGTCATGGGGCCATAGGGATGCTACAGGATTAACAGAGGCCTATCCAGCCCAAGAATGGTAACTGGACCACAGTAGGGAGGAACAGAGGGGGAAAGAAGGGTGTAAGGAAACCAAAGGAGCCAAGGATATGCACAACCAGCAGGCATCTGCCATTGTTAGTCCAGAAGTCTAAGGAAGCCCATACAGCAGGGGGATGAACAACCACACCTGACAGGCAGGCGTCATTTGAAGGAGATATACCAGGGTGGGAGCAGCGCCCCAAAGTGGATAAGAAAAAGGTGCTAATAGTAGGGGACTCAATAGGGAGGGTAACATGGAGGGTGGTGAGTCTCATTCTGGATCGGTAAGAAGTGGTGCCTTGGTACCCTGGGACTGCAGCATACAGACTCAGATCCAAGGTTTTGGAACTCACAGGTAAAGGGGGAAATAGATTTGACTATATATGTAGGCACTAACCATCTGAGTAGGAGGAGCATGGAGGAAGTCAGGGCAAGCTTTATTGCTCAAGGCAGATTGATTAATGAAAGGGCAGGAGTAGTAACCTTTTCAGGGGTTCTACCATGGCCATACATGAATGAGTTGGAACAACTACATCTTTCCATGTTCTATATGTGTCTAAAATGGTTGTGCAAGGAGGATAAATGTTGGTTCATCAGGGATTATAGCCAAACTTAGAAGGGATGAGGTTGTTTAAGAAGGATGGCCTACGTGAGGAGTGTACAAGGATGCTGGGGAAAAAATGTGCTGTACTACCAAGAATATTTAAAAAAGGAAAAGGGTGTTAGTTCCTTTGAGGTCATGCACATAATTACAAATGAGGGAGGCCTAGGATGATGGGGGAAAAATTGTGCTACACTACTAAAAAGATTTAAAAAAGGAAAAGGGCATTATTTCCTTTGGGGTTAGACATATAATCACAAATGAGGGGGCCCAACTGGCCTCTTCCAGCAAAGGCAGGAATACCAATTGGAACTGGGCAGAGACACGCATGGAAAACAAGGAACAATGGGTACTGGTGGATAATGGGCATACGCACCTGAATTCTAGGGAACAAGCTCTCAGACTTATAGGTATCAGCGGCTGAAGCACAGATGGACATAATAGTAGTCACAGAAATGTGAGCAACACCAAACCACGACTGGGACATGACCATACTAGGTTATGTGCTCTTTGAAAAGGACAGGGAGAAGGGAAGGGGAAGTGTGGCTTTATAAATTAAAGATCATGTGTGATGAAATTTACAGAACTTAAACTGTCAGCATCACTGATTAAATATTGTTCTAAAAGCAGTGTCTGCCTGGGGCTTTATTTTCAAATCAACCATTTCATAACATTTTTAGCTATTTTTTGTGTATTCTGCTTCAGCCACACTGCTAGAGACTTGCTGTTCCTTGTGGGAATCAGCATGTCTCTACCCTGATAATGTCATGTGGGGTGCTATTCTTTTTCATCTAAGAAGTAAGTAAGCTTTATTTATAAAGCTCATTTCAAGTACCAAGGTGCTGTACAATACTACAATAAAACCACACAATGAAGAGATGAATAAAATAGACATAAGTACAAGTTAAATTCACATGATAAATCATCAAACGTCTGCAAAAATTGATTAAAAACTATCAGGAAAGGCTTGTTGAAAAAGATAGGTCTTTAATTCAGATTTAAACCTTTCAACGAAGAAGTCAGGGAGTTTGTCTCATTGCTGAGATCTGCAGAGATTCTTGTTTTTCTCTTGCTCCATGCTTGTTGCAAGAAAATTGAAAGACAGTCAGTAGTTTTATTGTGGTTGTGTCATGTTCAATGCTAGTAATGCACAAAAAATAGATTAAATTTATCATTTTAGCCCATGTAGAAGTCAGAGAAAGTAGCACACTGCTGTAAGGTTTGCTGACTCTATAACTTTCTGTTGTTGTGAAAGTAGAGATGTGCAAAGGTTTGAAAAAGTCAATTTGTGATAACTTCATTATCACAAGGGTATGGTATCAATGCAGCAGGTAGCAGTGTATCAGCAGTGTGTCACGGTAGTAGCACTGTTAAAACAAGCATTTGTCGATGCCAAATGTTTCTTGTTTGTATGTGCTGTTTAGGCATTTGAAAGTGATAGTTCCATGCCTTCCTCCCAAGACATCCACTGTGTCTTTCCGTTCACTATTCAGAGAAGAGTGGGAGGGGCAAGGGCCACAGCAGTACAGCAGTTGCCAAGGGGGTGAAGAGGTGGACAATAGTCCATTCAAAGGCAAAATAGTCCTGCAGGAACTCACTAAATTGAAGGTGGACAAAGCGATGGAACCATATGGCAAACGCCCAAGGATATTAACAGAACTGCGAAGGGAGATAGCAGTACTTTCTGGCAGCCATGTTCACTGAGTCATTCAACATGAGTGAACTGGAGGAGGGCACATGTGGTCCCTCTACACAAGTCCGGCAGCAGAGAGGAGGCAGGGAACAATAGGCCGTTCAGCCTCACCTCAGTAGTGGGGAAGATCATGGAGACATTGCTTAAAGAAAGGATAGTGGGGCATCTAGATGCCTTGGGAGCCCAGGACCATAGACAACATGGATTCACAGTGGAGACATCATGTCAGATAAATCTGGTTGATTTCTTTGACTGGGTGACAAAGGAAGTGAATCATGGTGGGGCAGTGGACAACGCTTACCTTGATTTCAGCAAAACCTTTGACACCATCCCATATAGGAGGCTGATAAACTAGCTGGGTAGGCTGGGCATGGGGGAAAGGGTGGTAAACCGGGTTAGAAACTGACTAACAGACAGGAGGCAGAGAGTGGTGGTAAATGGTGTGCAGTCTAGGGAGAGGGGGCGACCAGTGGGGTGCTGCAGGGATTAGTCCTGGGGCCAGTTCTGCTCAATGTCTTCATTAGTAATATTGCAGAATGTCTGAAGGGAATTTTTTCACCAAATTTTCAACATAGTCATTTTAAGATCTCTGCTCATAAACAGTGTTACTGTGATTTTCTTAATCTGTCCCAAACATTGATTGCACACACCGAATGCACCATTGTGCACTACATGCACGGAAACACATTTTGGGCGAGATGTGAAAAATGACAGCTATACTGCTCATAAGGAGGTGTGGTAAAATGGCAATGTTGAAAATCTGGAGTGAAAATATTGAAAATTCAAAAACTTATGAGCGTGCATAGGAACTGCACAATGCACGCTCGTAAAACAGTCATTTTTAGGAATTTTTTCACCAAATTTTTGACATAGCCATTTTAAGACCTCTGCTCATGAACAGTGTCACTGTGATTTTCTTAATTTGTCCCATACATTGATTTCGAACACCGACTGTGCCATTGTGCGCTACATGGGCAGAAACACGTTTTAGGTGAGATGTGAAAAATTACAGCTATACTGCTCAAAAGGAGGTGTGGTAAAATGATAATGTTGAAAATCTGGAGTGAAAATATTGAAAATTCGCGAACTTACGAGAATCTGTAGGAACTGCACAACACACACTCTTAAAACAGTCATTTTTAGGAATTTTTTCACCAAATTTTCAACATAGACTTTTTGAGAGCCCACCTTATGAACACTGGCAGTGTCATTTCATTAATCAGTCCTGAAAGGTGATTTCACGCAGTGACAGCGAAATCACCCTTCTTGCCCGATTAACGCCATGACAGTGCAAGAATTCATGAGGAGGGGTCCCAAAAACCCCATGTTGAAAATTTGGGCCCAAAATTCCCCAAAGTGCCAGAGATATGCAACAAAGTTGAAAAAAACCTATCTATCCCATTACACAGCTTACCGGCATTTCCTCAGTTAGCGGTCGGCTTTGAAGAGTGCAGACGTGTTCCCGGTCCACTGAAGATCGTCGCGCAAGCTCCGGAGGTAAGTCTGGGGTGAGGGGTGTGGGGAGTAGGGTGCGCAGTGGGTGGGTGTGGGTTCTGGGAAGAGGGCAGGGAGAAGCGCCGAGGGACAGTTTTTGTATTTACAGGTTTTTTTTTTTTAGTAAGACTACGAGGGATGAAGACTACAAGGGACGTTTGCTACGCTGGGGTGGGCTCCCAGCTTGGCAGCTGGAAGACTGTTGGGGGGCTGGAGCCGATGGGGGATTGGGCACCCCTGTCGGCTATAACATCAATTTGCCATGCTGGGGTGGGCTCCTAGCGTGGCACTTGGATGCTTTGGGGGAGGCATGCAGCCGATGGGGGATTGGGCACCCCCATCAGCCATAAAACATTTTTCCACACTGGGGTGGGCTCCCAGCATGGCACCTGGATGCTTTGGGGGGGCATGGAGCCGATGGGGGATTGGGCATTCCCGTCCAGCCGTACAGTGTGGGGGGGGAAGGTGCATGAGCACCCAGTGTGCATGCGTGCGCGTGTGTGTGGAGGGGGGAGCTCTGCTCACTCAAGCGGAGCTCATCCTTTCAACTGTATGCCACTGCATTTTCAACTGCTGTCATAGACAGCTGCAGCAGTGATTGGGGAACTGGGGCCGCACCTGCAAACACACTGACTGCATTGGAAGACAGGTGCCACACCTCTGAAAACTCGGATGATGGCACTATGTTTCTTGCACATGCGTGCAAGCAACATAAAAAATGCTCACAGAACTGGATTTAGTGTTGCATTAGTTGAAGGAGGCAGCAGCCAGAGGCAAGATGTGATATCTGAAATTTCATTAACACCTACAACCCCTAGAGTGAATAACAAGAACTGTAGTGGAGGGGAATGACTCATATTGCATCACCTTCTAGCAAAAAGCAACAGCATGATATATTTATTCTGGTGCTTGAGAATAATTCTGATAGCACAAAATTTATGTACACTGTGCTTTTATTTGTGCTTTTCTCACAATTTCCCTTATGGTGCTTAACAAGAACTGTGGTGGGGGATTGATTAATATTGCTCATTCTTGTGACAGAAAGCAGTAGCACAATGTATTTATTCTGGTACTTGAGAATAATTCTGGGACCACAGAATTTATGTACCTTGAGCTTTTCTCACAATTTCTCTGAAGAGTTGTGCTTTTCTCATGATTTTCCATATGGTATGTAACAAGAACTGTGGTGAGGTGGCTGAATCATAGCACTCAACCTTGTAGCAGAAAGCAGCAGCATGGCATATTTATTCTGATGCTTGAGATCAATTCTGGAAGTACAGAATTTATGTACATTGTGTTTTTCTCAATTTTTCCCTAAAGTGTTGTGCTTTTTTCACAATTTCCCCACAAGTGCGTTACAAGAACTGTGGCATTGAGGAGCAAATCACATCACACCACCTTGTAGTGGAAAGCAGCAACACAATATATTTGTTCTGGAAGTTGAGAAAAATTCTGAGAGAAGAAGACAGTGATAGTGTTAAGAAGTGCACATTTGATCTAGAAAGAGGACAATAAATACAGGAAATCAGAATTTATTTTCTTTTGTTTAGCAGAAGGAGGATAGCTGGCAGAAGATTTTAGATAGAAGGAAGCAGTATTAGAAATCAGGACAGAGAGAATTTAAGATGTACACACATCTTTTGTGATTTTTTTATTTATTTTTCTATTTTGTAAGCTGCAACAAAAGAAGATAAGAATAGCAGGCATTAAGACAGATAACATATCTTGAATAAAGGAGAATAAAGGTAGAAACAGGCTATGACCTGCATAAAGAGGCAGGTGCAATGCAAGTGCCACAGTGAAGTTGTGCAAGACCAAGAATGTTCCGTTGCTTTTGGAGAACACCTCAATATTTGCTTTTATGGCAACAGCTTCACAGGAGAGCTCTCTGTCTCCCCGTGCAGCTGCGCCCCTTCTGTATGGATGGAAATAGTAGGTGGATCTGAGGCCGATCTCGTGTGACCCCCACAGCACCCTAGTTCACCTGCAGCTTCCTCTTCTACTCCATTTTGTGCCTGCTATGTCCTTCTCTGGGACTTGTCCTTTGTGTAACTAGTAGGCCACCACCTCTCACAATGCCTCCCTTAATGTTAATCCCCATGCAGCACAGAAGGAGAAGTAGGAACATCACCCCTTCCATTCCTCTCAACTGTATCCTTCTATCTCCAAGTACTCACATACTTCTCTTACTCCTGGCAATGCCTTACCTTAAGGTAGGCATGCTGACCACCTGTGCTCAAATGGCTGCCCCACTTCCCAAGTCAAACAAACATGTCACATGCACAGATTTCACCTCCTTTTTTCCCTTCTTCTGTTTTCTCCCTCTCTCCTTCCCTTCTTCCTTGCTCTTTTCTCTCTTCTTTCTTTCCTTGCACACTTTTCTCTTATCTTCACCTCTCCATTACTGAACATTGTTCATATTACCACATTCATCACTTTTTGCAATTTACTGAATGCCTTGCCATAGCCTGCCCTAGTAGGTATTTAGTACATGGTTGCTATGTCTGATCCTATAGTACTCTATTGATTGTAACCCTTCTGCTCTCCACTTACATCCTGTCTAGGTTTGTGTTTTATTATCAATACATGTATATAAGGCTTCTCCATTATGTTTTCTCTAAATACTGCGTTTTAAGTGATATTGTATACCTTACATGGAGGATAGTCTTCTATTGTATTAGATATGTTCTTTCTTATATACTCGAATTTCAATAAAAAGATAAAGTGAAAAAAAAAACATGTCACACAAAGTGCATCTCATCATTTTGTTGTCAGCAGAGTCAGTTAAAAGAAAGTTCCAAAAAAGAGACTTTTGCTGCTGTCAAGTGGAGGATCCAAGTGATTGTCATTCTATCAGGTGATGGCAGAACCATGGGGGGGGGCAGGTGCTGCAGCAGGTTTGGGACCTACCGGAGGAGGGTCAACTGCTGGTGGTTGTACCTCCACTGCTGTGCTGTGGGCTGGGGCTGGATACAATGCCCAGTGCTCCTGATCCACACCACTGCCTCTTCAGATTGATGGAATGGCATGTCCATCTGTTGACTGTGTGACCATGCCTCTCTCTTCACTCTCCACCCTCTCCTCACTCTGGCTCCCACTCCTCCCACACTTCTTTCCATCTCCACTCATTTTTATTGTTTAACCAGGAGAGACACACTAAGCTGAAGCTTGTTTACAGGTGTGACCTGGGAGCACAAGGAAGTTAAGTGACTTCCTTAGGGTCACACAGTATGTGACTGGGAGCTGAGGGATTTAAACCCAGGTCTCCAGGTTTGCAGTTCAGAACCTTAAACTACTGCACTATACTGCCTCCTCAAAGTCATTTAAAATAAAAGAGTATGAAAGGTAAATATAACTCAATGAAAGTGAATTTGGAAAGACAGAAAAATTGAAAAAACAAATTATAAATAATATCTAAACAAGAATTCACAGAATCAGAGCATCTGAACACAGAGGTAAAAGGAAAATACAGACAGAAGGCTATAGGAAAAGTACAGAAATATAAAGAAAATAAGAACTAAACCAAGAAAACCTTCCTAATGAACTACTAACCAAAGAGAAGATGTAGAAAATAAAAAGGAAAGCTGAAAAGGGTTATGTTTAAATCACTTTTCAATTATCAAAACCTAGCAGATTGGCACCCTCCCTCTCCCACACACAAACTGCAAAGTGAAACTGAAGCACATTGTGTACGTAGAGCTTTTCTATGTGATAATGTAGGAACAGTTTCATGTGACATACAGCCTCTTTTTGAGAAAATCTCACCTGAATTTGCTGTAAAGCAATGTCTTAATGGAAGTTGCATACAAAGTTCTCGAAGTTGAAGTTGCTGCAAAATGACTAACTTAATGAAGTGCTTTGAGAAGTTGAAGTTAGTGACTTCACAGGAACTCTGTGATCAAATTAAATCTTTGGTGCATCTCTAGGTAAAAGGCTTGAGTGTTGTTGTCATGTCAGCGACTGCTGTGCTCATTCACACTTGACATAGAAACACCTGATATGCCTTTAATAGAGGTGATTTCTCAGGATGGCACTAAAACAGTTATCCCATCACCCTGTAAAAGGGGGTGGGAGGATTCACACTGTTTTGAAACCTTATTAAGAGTTTCTATGCACTAGCCAGCCAGTGGTTTCTACCTGGCAAGTTTTTACTTGACATTAACACGCTACTCTGCACTTTATCTGCCAACTTGCAGCAAAAAGATGCTCATCTTTGCATTTCCATCAGCGTCGGCTGCTTTGCTGGACTTCCAAACCTCCTGACCCTCCAGTGACTGTGTGGCAGAATCTGTCTTTTCAGTCCCGATCCAGTGGCAGTGGTCGGTGGACTGGGAACTGGGAGCTGGTGGTGATGTGGGAAGGAGGAGGGGCAACAAGCATTCAAAACCCCTCACACAGTTGTTTTGCACAGAACATGCAACTCTGCACTTTAGCCACCGGACTGAAGCAAAAATACACTCATCTTTGCATTTTCATCTGTGTTAGCTGCTTTGCTGGACTTCCAAACCACTTGACCCTCCAGCGACTGTGTGGCAGAATCTATCTTTTTGGTCCCAACCTGGTGACAGCAGTCAGTGGACTAGGAACTGGGAGCTGTTGGTGACTTGGGAAGGAGGAGGGGCAACAGACATTTAAAAGGTTTATTAGGTCTAGCGTTTTTCTGTGGACTGGCTCATTGCTGGGTTGGTTCTCACTGGAGTGGTGAGAGTCACTAGCGAGAGTCTACAGCGAGAGGCTGCAGGAAGGCTGCATTAAAATTGTAATGATTGGATTAGTTTAGGGAGGCTTAAAGTAGAATCTAATTGGGTTTAGCCAGAGTGGTATGCATAACATATGGGGAAATAGTAGCATATGAGGAAATAAGCATCCACAGACTGTGATCTCTGCTGTTTAAGATAACTGAATTATGAGAAGAAAATAGTATTGTTTACAACATGAAGACAACAATTCTGATGTGGGGCTTCTGCCTTTTGGGCCAGAAACATGAGTGGACAGGTAGCTCAAAATGAATGAATAAAGATGAAAGTGTGCTGCTCCTTGCCGTGACAGTCCAAAGACACACACCCTTGCTGTGTATAGAAGAAATAACTTCACAAATGTATGGAAATTAGACACAGGCAAAATGCACATTGTCAAAACAATATTAAATGGGGATGGAGGAAAAATGAGCAGAATATCTTTGGTCCTTTCTATGTTGGCTCGCGTCTGAGCACCAACCAACATATTGCATTAGTAGCAGATTTGGAGGTGCAGTCACTGTGGGTGAATGCAAGGCATGCATCAGTAGGTGCATCCCTCATTCTCCAATAAGGCTGCTGCAGGTGCTGACACCAGGCATACATCAAGTGGTGACCAGATCTAAGAAAAGGTCTGCTGCAATCATGCAGCAGCACAATAACACGCCCTCCCGATGTGCTTGTCCTGGTGAAACTGTTCAATCAACATGGTGGCACTGACTACCGCTGTGTCCAAATTGCCCGAACCTACTTCATTTGCCAAAGGGGAGCCCACTCCCCATCAACATAATGCCCCCCTCCCTTTTAAAGTGTATGCCAAAGGGGTGCCCAGTCCCCCTCGGCATCATGCCCCCCAACAGTCTTTCTTTGCTGATGGGGGCCCCAATCCCTGTCGGTATAAGTCCATCTTCCCCATTTATTTTGCTGATGGGGGAGCCCACTCCCCATCAGAATAATGTCGTGCCCCCCAGCTTTTGTTGTGTGCCGAGGGGTGTGCCCAATCCCCCTCAGCTCATTCCCCCATTGGTATGTGCCGACAGGGGTGCTCAATCCCCTGTCAGCTACAGCATACCCCAAAACACTCAGGTGGCACACTGGGAGTCCACCCCAGTGTGCCAAGTGCCCCTGAAAAACAAAAACCATCCCCTTTTTTTTTAAACCTGTGAAAGAAGAAAACAGTCCCTCGAGGTCTCCCTGCCCCCTTCCCAACCCGCGCCCACCCTCTGCGTGGCCTGCATCCCCACACCTCCCTCACCCTATACTTACCTCTGGAGCCTGGTGCAATGATCTTTGGTGGACCGGGAACACATCTGCACTCTTCAAAGCTGACTGAGAACTGAAGAAATGCCGGTAAGCTGTATAATGGCATAAATAGGGTTTTTTCAACTTTGGTGCATAACTCGGCCATTTTTGGGAATTTTGGATCCAAATTTTCAACATGGGGTTATAGGGACCCCTCCTCATGAATTCAGTCACTGTCAGGGTGTTACTTTGTCTCAAAAGGTGATTTCGTTGTTACTGCATGGAATCACCATTTGGGACTGATTAACAGAATGACAGTGCCACTGTTCACGAGGGGGGCTCTCCAAAAGCTTATGTTGTAAATTTGGTGGAAAAAATTCAAAGAAATGGCTGTTTTACAAGTGTGCTTTGCAGTTTCCACTCATGCTCAAAACTTCGTGAATTTGTAATATTTTCACCTCCAGATTTTCAAAATTGGAATTTTCCCACACCTCCTTATGAACGGTACAGCTACCATTTTACATATCCTGGCTTAAATGTATTTTTGCACATCCGGTGCAGAATATAGCGGTCACTGTGTGAAATCAGTTTTTGGGACAGTTTGAGGAAATGATGGTGACACTGTTCATGAGTAGAGGTCCTAAAATGCCTATGTTGAAAATTTGGTGACGAACGTCCATAAAATGACTGTGTTACAAGTGTGCATTGCACAGCTTCCATGCATCCTTGTAACTTCACAAATTTGCAATATTTTCATGCCAGATTTTCAACACTGGCATTTTTTAACACCTCCTTATGAACAGTATAGCTGTCATTTTTCACATCCTGCCAAAAATGTGTATTTGCACCTGTGGCACACAATGGCATGGTCGCTGTGGGAAATCAATTTTTGGGACAAATTAACAAAATCACAGTGCCACAGTTCATGAGAGGAGGTCCCAAAATGCCTATGTTGAAAATGTGGTTAAAAAAATCCTGATAATAATTGGGTTAAGGATATGTGTTGCGCAGTTTCTATGCAAGCTTATGACTTCACCAGTTTTTCATATTTTCACTCCATATTTTCAACATTGCCATTTTTTTACACCTCATGAACAATACAGTTGTCATTTTTGACATCCTGCCCAAAATGTGTTTTCATCCCAGTGTCGCCAAATGGTATAGCCACTGTGCAAAACCACCTTTCAGCTAACAAATTGATGGTGCCACTCTTCATGAGGTGGGGTCACAAAAAGCCTATGTTGAACATTTGGAGTGAAAATACCAACAAACGCCTATGGCTTTAGGGTTTCCAACTGTAACACCCCACCCCGTAAAGACTGACAGGTGTCAGGGGTGTGACTTGGGATCATTGGCTGTAATGCTCACACCATTCCACCCCCACCCCCACCCTGCAGCTACTGACAGGCATCGAGGTCTGCCTTGTAGTGTTCAGCCCTAAAGTTCACCCCATTTTCCTATACTGCACCCACCTCAGCATATGTCCTTATGGAATGGTGTAAGTATAAGGCCCAAAGACCCCAAAGCACACCACGACACTTGTCAGTGTCTACAGGGTAGGGTGAGGTAGAATGGCATGTGCGTTATAGCTGATGACCCAAAAGCACACCTCAATGCCTGTCAGTCTCTGCAGGGTGGGGGTGAGGTTGGCTTCAGTTCAGTACTTCACTGCCATTCCTATTATGCATTTCTAACTCCTGCACTACCAATGCCAATGCCAGTGAGACAACAGTCAGCATTGACAAATGCTTGTGTTGGTGTTGGAGGTTGGGGGGCTAGAGCCAAATCCAGGGCCCGGTAAATCTACAAGCATAAAAATTCTACAGGAAAATGCACGTAGTGTTGTACCTAAAATAGATGAACTAAGGGTATGGATGCAGAAAGAGAATCCAGATTTACTGGGATAAACTGAAACTTGGCTACATGAGGCAGTGGAAAATAAGGAAGTTCAAATCAAAAACAATCAAAGTCAAAGATTAGATAGAGAAAGTAGAGGGGAAGAGTAATGATGTATGTTAGGGATCATTTGGGAAGTTTTAAAACCATTTTGTCTGAAAGTATTGAAGGAATGGACTGCCTCTTAATAGAAATTATATCACTCAAATTGGTGATAGGAACAATTTATGCTCCACCAAAAACAAAGTTGAATGGGTTTGAAGTATTGCAAAGTAGAATAGTTAATTTAGTAAAAGATTAAACAATGGTACTCATAGGGGATTTTAATGCAGGATGGAGACAAAATAGGGGTCAGAAACTGGAAATTTCTCTTGGCCCATTGGGTTTCAAACAAGTGATTCAGGAACCCACCAGGTTTTCTCAACTTTTCTCAAGGAACAATCTTGGATTTAAGTTTTATTTCTGAGGGCATTGATATACTTGAGTCAAATGTAATGCCCCAAAATTTGAGTGATCATTGTCCAATAATGTGTAAGATAAAATGGGAAGGACACAGTAGAACTGAGCCACAATTTAAATGGTCGAGACAGTTAAATAATTTTAACATAAATAAATTCAGGGATAGTTTATGTTTAATTAGGTGGGCTAGAATGTACCTTATACCTGATATAAACTTAGTCATACAAGATCTAAGAAATAAGTTAACACAGATATTAGAAAAACATGCCCATAAAGTATGAAAGAAAACAGATGGTAAGAATCTTCCATGGATGATGGATAGACTTATAACTCAGACAAGGATAAATAATAGATTATGGAAGAAAGCTAGTAGAACAAAAAGTATAGATGATTGGAACACATATAAAACATGTTCAGAGAATATTAGAAAGGCAAACAAGAGGTACCACAAGTCATACTTTGAGCGGTCAAATAATCCAAAACACTTTTGGAAATGTGTTAAAAAAGTTCAACAACAACTGTTGGGCAAACCAGATCCAACTAATAAATAACGGTAATCTGATTCAGGAACAAAAATAGACAGGGGAAGTGTTAAATGACTATTTCATAAATCTTCCAGATTTAAACATAGCTGCTCCTAGGAGAGATACTGAAGATATAGTGGTGGTAGAATTATTAAAAATGCTAGAACAGAGAGATTTAGTAACTTCCAAACAATCTAAACATTCCCATCCCCCCCTTTAGGTTTAGAAGACTGGTGTGAAGAAGGTTGAGAAGGAGTTAAGGAATCTGAAGTATAACAAAGCAGAAGGTATTGATGGAATAGAACCAAACTTTCTTAAAATGGGACTGAATATATTGGCTACCCCCGTGACATACCTGTTCAATTGGAGCTTGTGAAGTGGGATTTTTCCAGAAAATTGGAAGACAGGTCAGGTGGTTCCAATATATAAGGGAAGGGAAGCAACAGTACCCTCAAATTATAGATCTTTAGTACTGCTGTCATCTATGTCTAATGTACTTGAGATGTTGGTGCACAGGCAATTATACCAATATTTGATGGATCATAATTTATTGTGTGCTGCTCAACACAGGTTTAGTGCTGGGAGGTCCACGAGTATTGCTCTTATGGAGTTTAACAACCTGATTGCTTCCTGTACGAATCAGGGGAAGGAAACGGGGGTGGTATTCATGGAGCTCAGCAAAGCCTTTGACCTGGTTGACCACCAGACAATGTTGGAGAGATTGCTAGAAACAGGTGGACATCAAGAACCACTGCATTGGTTTAAGTCATACCTATCTAACAGGAGACAGTGTTTTGTTAATGGTACCTGTGTTACACAAATGAAGAGAGTAATTCGGGGGGGGGGGTACCACAGGGATCCATTCTGGGCCCATTGCTTTTTAATGTCTATGTGAATGCTCTGGAAAGGAATATTAAAAACAATGGGGTACATCTGTACGTGGACAGCACCGTATTGGTGGCGTCCATGTGCAGTCGCCCACAGTTGGAACAAAAACTTCAGGAAAACCTGAGTAGTATGGAGACCTGGTTTGAAACATCAGGCCTATTGTTAAATAGGAAAAAAAACACAATGCCTATACTCTCAATCTGTCAACAAAAATTTCCAGAGCGGGACACTGGATGTGAGGTTTGGCAATGGGCTCAGGAGAGAAAATGCAACCATGGAAAGTTGCGCCAGATCACTGTAGTGTCGGCATGGGACCCTGGCACTGCTTTCTGGGTGCGTTGCATCCCTTCTGTGAAACAACTTTGACTCGGAGTTGTTATTTTAGTAGTGGGGAGTGTGGGGGCAGGGTCTTCCACATGGGGGGTTTGGGGCAGAGTCCCCCAAAGAAAACAGTGTTTCCTGTGACTCCCTTTTTGCCAACCACAAATGCGGTTGACATAAAGGAGTCAATGTAACATCGGTCGACAACTAAATTGTTGACCGACTGTCTTGGATCCATGGGCAGTGTCTACAAGAAATCAACAAGTGAATGGCCTCCAAGTGGTTCTGTCTCAACCCAGGTAAAACAGAGGTTATGACTGTTGATCTAGGTCATGTGTCCACAGTGATGAGAGGTGGCCTTCTTTTGCCATCGGTGTATGGTCAGTCACTTTGACCTGTGGATGTAGTGAAGAATCTGGGCATTGTTATGGACCATAAGTTGACACTAGAGCATCAGGTATCAGCAGTAGTCAGGAACATTTTTTTTATATTCTATTTGTGTACTGTACTGCAGGTAGAGATCTCTCCAGCTCTGTCCTCCAGCTGTCTCACCAGCATACCCCGACAGCTGCCTGGACCAGAGGCCTGCAGCTTACCCCCTGTGGCAGGGCTCCTTAGGGAGGGAGAGAGAGAACAACCTTTGGTCTGGTCTGAGTCTTACACTGTTAGCTTCATTTGGGGGGGTGGAAAGCATCACTTTATGCTGTGGCACAGGGTTTTTGCCTGTTAATTTCTGCCAAGGCATGGACGTGTAATGACATCAGCGTGCAGGAATGCATGCTCCCATGCATGCCCCTCAGACGTCTGCTGCTGCCTGCCTCTATACAGTGGTCCCAGTGTTGGGGTACTCCCAGCCTCCTTCCAGTTGTTACCATCTCAGTAACATTGCCTGGATAAATCTCCCATTCCTGTTTTAAAGCTTCCCTCTGGGGCTTCCTCAAATCTGCCTTTACCTGCCTCTGCACTTAAGGTACCCCTGCCGCATGTCCCATTGTTTCTTACTGCTTTAGGGTGTAGGGTCTCCTGACCTTCCCTTCTGGTGAAACATATGGGGATCAATGAATCAGCCTGGCATGGATCCTTCTTTGCTCTACTGGATCAAATTGTGCTAGGCCATTTGTTTTATTACTCTGAGTGATTCACTGGCTTCTCCTATCCCCCTTTTGTAATCTCCTTGACGTACTTTATAACCCCTAGCCTACAAAGCCATGTTGCCTGCTATACTCAGCTGACGGCCTGCCTCCTATGTACTTTGTTATTATCTTCGTACCACTGGGTAGGTAAATGTCCTCTGGTGTTGCTGCATTTACCATGTTTATGACTGTTGCCCTTACTTGTACCTGCTCTTATTGTCTGCCTGCTGTACCTGAATGTATCCTTGTAATCATGTATGTATCTCTGTAATCTCCCGGGTCGCACCTGAAAATAGGCACTTGGTTGTCTAGTGTGCTTACCTGGTAAACAAAAGCAAATAAATAAATAAAAAAGACATATAAACAAAAGCTAATAAATAAATACATAAATTAATTAATTAATTAATATCTTGCACCGTCTTACCAGGTGATGATATCCCAGCCTTTGTCACCTCCCTACAAGAGTATTACAATGCCCTTTACTGAGGGTTGTCAAGAGGTTTGATGCAATGACTGCAGTTGGTCCAGAATGCTGTGCCCTGACTGGTGAAGGGAACTTCTCAAAGTGAATCAAACCACACAGTGGACAAATGACACTCACCGGTCAAATGAGTAAGCTCATATATTTTATTCATGATGAACATCAAACAAGGTGCTAAATCAGATTACAAAAACAATCAACATTTCGTAGCCCTCTGGCTAATTCTTCAGAATTGCCAGCCTATCAAAACTTTCAGCCTTACAAGTGCAATATGCTTGTTTTTGAAAAATAAAAATTCCTCAGTGCAATCTGTCATTTCTGCTATTACACAACTGTCAGGCTGTCTCAATAGATGCTTATCTTTCAGTAAACATTCACTGAACTCAATGCGATGTTTTCATTCTAGATTCTTGGTGCTGACCGCTCCTATGGCATCTTTCACTGTCCAAGCTGCAAGAAGGCAGATTGCAATGAAGAAATCTCTTTGCAAAAACCAACATATTGCACGAGGAAGGCTGAAAGTTTAGATAGTCTGGCAATCTTGAAGAAGAAACCAGATGCTATGAAACATTGGTTGATTTAGCAGCCTGATATAGCAGCTTTGTTTGATGTTTACAGTGAATAAAATATATGAGCTATGCATTTGACTGGTGAGTGGTTCATTTCCCATAATGTGGTTTAATTGCATTTGAGATTATGGAGCAGCCCCGCCCCCGCTCTTTGTTTATTGTTGCAGAATTTGAAGACAAGACTGGTCCTGGTGTAAAGAACTTCTTGAATGGACCACATTACATTAGTGCTGAGTAATCTGCTCTGGCTGACTGTGTGGTGGTTCATTACCTTCAAGATATGCTTGTTAACATTCATGGCTCTACATGGTTTGGGCCCAAGTTACCTGACAGACCTCTTGATATCCTATAGTCCCATCTGCCTTCTCTGATCCACTGGTACAGTCTTGTTTCAGGTTCCCCATTCTTGCTTAAAACAATCAGGGGACAGAAGCTTTGGGATTGCAGCCCTCTCCTTTGGAATTCATTGACAGAAGGAATTAGATCTACTGGCGATGTGGGAGCTTATAAACAACATCTGAAAACATATCTCTGCACAGACCTTCCCAGATTAAGTTAGTATACCTATTTTATGGTTTAATTATTATGATTATACTGTATGTTGTAGTGAATTATTTTATGTTGTTTTAGCACTAAGTACTCTGAGCTTTTGCTTAGGGTGCTGAGCAAACAAAATTGCCTTGCTTAATAAGAACAATGTAAACTAGTGTAATAGTGAAATAAGAAAGAAAGGTCTGAGGCAGAACTGACACCTAAGTCCCACAGCTTGCAGCAACAGTGGCTGTGTGCCCAACAGACTGTGCACCCATGAAGTGTGCCACAACAACTGTGAGGCGGCAGCTGCCCCCTTTGGGAAGGAGGTCTGCAGTGTCTCACGCCCCCACTGATCAGCTAATAACCTACATGTATACAATATCGAAAACCCTGGTGATCTAGTGGCTCCCACTTCCAATACCCAATATGACCCTACTGTTAACCAATTTAAGAAACAGGTCATACCCTGGTGAGCTAGTCCCACCCCATCCCAATATGCAGTAATGCACAATATTTCTGCATTGAAGTATGTAACCTGTGTGCCAGGATCCCTGCCCCCAGTCCCCATATGCTCAAATATGGTACAGCTGATAACATCCTGTCCTGGTAGTCTAGTGGCCCCCCACCCACTATGTAGTGCCCACCATCCTACACACCCCCAGTACTGAACCCTGATCGGGTGACTGGCACAGTCCTCCTCACACCATCATGGCTGGCTGCCCAATAAACTTTTAAAGCACATACTATATACAGTACGCACTCTGACAGTTCATTCAGTGGCCGGCCATGTGGTGTGAGGAGGGCTGTGCCAGTCACTGGATCAGGGTATGGGATGGGGGATGGTGCAGGGAGATGGGCACCACCTTCAGGGTGGAGGGTTGGGGGCCACTAGACCACCAGGAAGGGATGGTATCTGCTATTCCCTATTCGGGCATATCAGGCTGGGGGTGGGGAACTTAAATCACTAGTGATGGACTGAGGTTTATTTCACATTACTGGCATACTGGGGCTTGGGGGGGAGGGATACCAGGGAATGACATCTGACATCTGTATTACGTTGATGTACATTGGGGCAAATCGGGACTTGTGGGGCAGGAGTTGAAAATGTTCTCTGCCATTGTTCATGAGGTGCAGTCACAAGAAGGCTATGTTTTAAATTTGGTGTAAAAATATTAAAAAACAACAAAGGTATGAGCCTACATTGAATTTTGCAAACACAGGCTCATAACTTTGGTAATTTTCAATATTTTTATCCCAAATTTGCAACATTGCCATATCTTTATGCATCTCACAAATGTGACAGCTGTCATTTTTCAAATCCTGACCAAAATGTTTTTTTCTGCATCCCGAAAGGTAATTTTGCCATCCCTGGGCAAAACCACCTTTTGTGTAAGAGTTGAAAATGTTCTCTGCCATTGTTCATGAGGTGCAGTCATAAGAAGGCTATATTCTAAATTTGATGTAAAAAACATTTAAAAACCAAAATGATATGAGGCTGTGTTGAATTTTGCAAATGCAGGCTTGTACATTTGGTAATATTCAATATTTGTACCCCAGATTTTCAACATAGCTATTTCTTTACAGCACCTCATGAATGCGACAGCAATCATTTTTGAACTCCTGCCCAAAATGTGTGTTTCTTTTTTATATATATAGTTTTTTTTTTCTCTCTGGAGCTCTGGCAGGAGGCTACAGCCCTCCTGGTGGAGGGACTCTCTCTCTCTCTCCGGTCATGCCGCTCCTGCCCTCACCAGTCCCTGGAAATTCCCCTGTGGCTTGCCCTCCATGTCGGTGCCGGAGAGGAGGTTGCTGGTTTCTTCTCCCCCCCCAGAGACCCATTCCAGAAGCTGGGGATGGCCCTCGAGAACAGTGGACTATCACAGAGCCTGCCAGGCTCTTTTTCTACCATTTTCTCCCGTCCCCCTCCTCTACCAACATAAGGATGTCATAACGTGCCTCCTGACCTGTACCACCTTCTAGCCACCACTAGAGAGCAGTCAATGAGCAGGACAACAAGTCTCCCACCCCCGAGAGAGGAGAGCAATCCTCCAGATGCTCGATCCTCTGTCACCTACTGACCCGTAGTGGCCAGGGCTTGTTCCCGAACCCTGGTCACCAGCATGGTGCAAGTGCCTCAACCCCCAGCACCACTGGGTCAGCCTCAAAATGTGATTTTGCATCCCAAAAGTTGATTTTACAGTCCCTGCATGAAGTCACCTTTCAGGCAGGAGTTGAACATTTTCTCTGCTCTTCTTCATGAGGCAGGGTCATAAGAAAGCTATGTTGAAAATTTGGTGTACAAATACTACAAAACAACAAATTTATGAGCCTACATTACATTTAGCTAATGTAGGCTCATAACTTTGATAATTTTCTAAATTTTTTTACCCCAAATTCCTCATATGCAGCCCTATTCACTTTGGCCAGAGTTTGTTTGTACAGTCATAATTGACTCTGTTTTCTTAAAATAGGCTTTGTTTTTGCCCTTGTTAGAAAATGAATGTGGAAAGAGTAAGGAGTGTGGAGAGCATGAAGCCTGCCTAATTAATTGTTAAAATATAGGGGTTTAAAATGAACTGGGTCCAGAACCAGAAGTGAACTGAAAGTGAGTGCAGAGCAAAAAAAAAAAAAGTAGTGCAGCACAAGAGGGCTGGAGACAAAGGAACAGCTCTTCACGATGCATGTGCTTCAACTCCACTGATGGAAGAACACAGTTTAAGTACCTGGTCACATGCTTCCAGGGCCCCCTTTCTCTGCTACCTAATAACATTATTATTATTTGTTTTTGATTCTTTGGTAACTGGGTAAGGCCTACTAGGTACAAGTGCCTGTTTTCACGGGTGACACAGGAGCACTGGGTGGTTAAGTAACTTGCTCAGAGTCACACAGTATGCAAGTGGAGGTTGTGGGAATGAAACCCAGGTCTGCTGGATGTAACAAGCTCATTCACAGCTTGTTACTCTAACCTGTAGGCTATACTGCCATCCTAGAGGTTAGAGTAACGTCTGGGGCATGTCAGCATAGCTCTGGTTATACAGTCGTAAAAAGGGTGGGACAGAACCGGGTGCTGATAATATCAAGGGATATTACAGCAGTGAAGAGTAACATGGTTTTTTTCATGTTGGTTGCAGTTGCTTGGCTTTTATCCTACAGAAACTGCAGCACTCCTTTAAGTTTAGCTGTGCCCTTTGTACAACAACAAAGAAATATAATATATGGCTTCAGCTTTAAAGATATTCCAATAAGGGATTTAAGGTCTCATAAGAGACAACTTTATGTTTCAAGGGTAAAGACTGTTAAAAGACAGAATTTATTTTCTATAAGATCATCTAGACTATGGAACTATCTACCTGCTAATATTGTAATGGCACCATGCTTCGAACAATTCAAGAGAAGATTAGACAATTATTTGACTTTTAATCACTTGGGTAATGTCACTAAATAAAAAGGACTCCACTAGGAGTGGGAGACAATTAAATGGGCTTTATAGCCTACTTTGTCTTACACTACCAAGTAATACCACGTAATTTATGCACAAGACTATTGAACCACCACCCATGAATAAGTGGAGGGGTCCATGAAACATCGAAGAACTTAAGGTGACACAAGGCAAGAACATATAACTAAACTAAATTGCAGTTGATGAGAGACATACCTTATTTTTGAAATGGTATGGTAATGGCACCCTCCAACAGCTAAGTGGAGCATTCTGCCCAGCAGATAGGAATAATTATGAGACTGACCATGCAGAGGTGATCATGAAAGACTTTAAGCTTCAGGTAGAGACTGACTTCTTGAAAGGGCTAATAGATGTTCTGAGACTGAATTCCTGTCCACCTTCAAAGACTGCTTCATAGAACAGTATGTCTAGCAGGGTATAGGTTTTGGGCAACACATTATATAGTTATCAGTAGTGGGGATGGTGTCATTCCCAATGTAAAAGTCAAGAAGGCAGGTGGAAGGCAGGGACAGCAACTGAATCACCTTCTCCGTGGTGAGAGGGCAAAATAGCTGGACCCCAATTACTGGGACCAAAAACTTTAGAAAAACAGACATTGCCGTAATGGAATACCTTGCATCAATGGGACTGAAGCAGTTGCCTGAGTCAGATAATGTAGAACATATGTAGTGTTCATTGAAGAAGGTGCTCAGAGCAGCTGCTGAAATCTAGCTTACTAAAAACAATCTTTGATAAAGGGCTAAAAAGGTCTCCCTTGCTCAACATAGGCTTAAGGTAACTGATTCTTAACAAAAAGAAGGTCTAGAACCTGAAAAGAGATGTGTTGCTTCCAGGCCATACAGAGATATTGTACAGAGTAGCACTAAGGTACTGGAAAACCAGAATTCAGACAGTTAAAGATGGTCTGGAAGTCAAGATAGCAGCAGGAGCTGCAGTCCACACTAAAGCCTTCTTGAAGTACACAAATAGAAGGAGGAAGGTGTGTGTGTGGGTGGGCTCTTAAAAATAAGGTTAGCAGGAGGAACCTGCTTGAGAGCCAGATGCAATGTGGCTGAGATACTTAGTGAGTATGTTACTATACTGTTTACCAAATAGCTCTTGATGAGGGGGAAGATTTATTGGAAAGGCCAGTAACATCATGGGTGGCCAAGATGTAGCCACTGGATATCACACTTGTCCTGATAGTAGACTACCTGATAAAGAACAAGACAGGTAAGTTCCAATGAACAAACAGGATACAGCCCAGTATCATTGTGGAGGGAGGAGCAGCTGCAGTATAAGGGCTGCTAACTGCACAATCGAGCAGACTTGATATACCATATTGCCTTATGTGTTGGCAATTTTGTATGTTTGTATGGAGCTAAAGAAACAGCTGGCGGTGCCCCATACAATCATCTTTTAGGAGTTTTGTTGGACAGGTGTAAGTTCCCACTCTTGGGGTGGGTTTACTTACCTTGGCTTTATTTTTTTTCTCTTCCCCCACATTTTGTCCCTTTAGGCAGCATAGGGGCAATTACCTGTTCTGCCCTGTAGGTGGTAGAGTTCATCTATATTTAAGCCCAAAGTTTTGGAGAGAAGAGGGGGTGTTGGAGGACCAGCAGGCTGTTATGACCAGTGTGGCCTGGGGGCCCTAAAACTCCCTGGGCCAGAAGGTGGCGGCTGGTAGCGGTGGTGCATCATGAGGGTGGTCCTGAAGGTGTGTGGCAGGAGTTGGCAACCATGGGAGGCTGCAGATACCTTCATTGCTGTGAGGGGTGGAGAGCCCGTTAGAACTATCTGATGGCTGGAGGCCCTGGTGCCCAAAATGGAGTTGAATTAAGGCCGTGGGGCTGCCATGGTGGTGGCAGGGCCATGGCAGGTTTCCTCAAGGATGGCAGGTTCGGGGAGCCATTTCCCACATGGCAAGCTGCTGTAGGTAAGAGGGGAAGGCCTGCATCCTGGGATTCACTATCTCAGGCCTGCCGTGCCCATGTCTGGGGCAGGACCCATGTAGACCCATTAAAGGGATGCTGTCTGGAGGGAAAAGAAATATAAGAATGGAGCTGTTTCTAGGTTCATTTAGGCCTCTGCACAGCTCAGTGCTGTGAGAGGAATGGGAACCATTTTAGGCTCTGGAGAGGTAAGTATGAACAGCAGCCATGAGAGGCTTTTAGGCTGCACTGGGCTATGGTTTCATTTATGGTCCAGAGGCTGGGGGAGTTAGGCATTCCTCTATTTGGGAACAGGAGCAGGTACTCATTGAAAGGGATGCGGTGCAAGCTTATCTCAGCTTGTATGTCAGTGGAGGAGCCAGTTTGTTCTATTTTGTATGCCGGTAAATCTAATAGCTATGGCCGTTGCAAGTGCCCTTTGACTGTCGTTTCCTTCAATCTCTCAGCCCCAAGGAGCTGCTCTATTAATTTATTTAAATTTATTGATCATTGCTGAACAAAATTAAATGTTCTATTTTTTACTTTTATATGGTGGTGCTAAGTTTTCAATGAATTGATTTATATGTTTCCTTCCAAGAAGATATCCATTTCTCTGCCTCCCCCAACCAATTAGTTTTATGGCCAGCAGAAGCCACAGTTTCTGGGATTATTTCCATCTGGCAAGAGGAGGCCTGTACACAAATGTTTCATCAGCCAGGTAAGGCCTGCATTTGTTCCATTTCTGTGAAGTAGTGCCAGGAGGTGCTCAGGCCCTGTGTCCCCACCTTGTTATAACATTGGGACCCTTAGACAGAAATGGAGGGTGTAGGGAGTTGCTGATGTAGGGGATTCTCTGGGATTTCTTCTGTGACTTGTAAACTACAGCACTGCTAGCTTCATGGGGGAAAAAGGAGCTGGATGGGGTCCAACTGCTGCATTGGGCCTCGCTGGGTTGCAGCAGTTATGTGAGCCGCCATTGTGGTATGGCACATTTTCCTAGGTACCACTGTCTAGGCACCTGCCAACTATAAGGAATTGTCAGATGTGGTGTTGCAGCACTCAGGATAGGCTTGCTCTGTGTAGCATCGGGAAAGATTGAGGAGGAGGCACCATTTTCTGTGCTTGTGGTGGACGAGAAGACACGTTCCCAGAATCTGCTAAAAATGGCTGAGAAATTTCCATTTGAGGAGCCTCATACAATCATTCCCACATCATTGCTGGCATGGCTGTATAATTCAGCAGGGAGAAGAGCAGCAGAAGAAAAATGTGTTAGGTGTGGCTACTGAGGGGAAGGAGTGGTAAAGTTGCCCCTGTGCTCCCTCTGCTCCGGTGGGTCAGCTGTGGGTCTTTGGGAAGGCACTCCCTTTGGCTACTCTTGGCCTTACCCCATAGGAACGTAAGTAGGCACTGCTTCATTGTTCTCACAAGGAATCTTGGATTTTGGGGCAGAGGCCAAGAAATCGGCCCCTGCCTTGGTGCCAAAGCCTAAGGTTCTGGAGGTGGATGTAGTGGTGGAAGCTGTGGACGAACCAGCCAGTGAGTATGATGTGAGACATAGAACTCTGCTCAGACCACACCACCTGCCACTGTCAGCTATCCCCATGGAAGATAGAGAGAGGCAGAGGACTAGGTTCAGAAGCTGGTGCCCCCCCACCCGGGGCCAAGGCTGTCAGCCTCGGGTTCACTGCCTGGTGACAGTGGCTCCTCCGGTGTCTGAAAGGGGGAGGCCTCACAGTCAAGTATGCCTGGACATACTACAGAGGAGGAGGTAGGAGATAAGGTTGTTTGGAAGGTGCTTGTCCCATTGCCCCCAGAACAAGTTTTCAAGCATTTACAATTCGCTGACCAAGAAGTATATAGAGCCATCCCTCAGCCTTATTCATGGCCTACAGTGAAGCTGCCCAATTCTACCCCATGCTTCCCAGTGCAGAGCAAGGCTCTGTATGCAATGTTGGACAGCTTGCTGAGCAGCAATTATACTAATGTCCCATACCACACCTGGGTATGGCTGGAGCCAGGAGCTGCCCAGTGTACCAGTATAAGGGACCTGCCTGAATGGTCAAAGGCAGAGAGGTGGGTGCGGAGAAGAATTAATTTGGAATACCCCAATGCAGAGTACCCTTAAGCGTCTTAGAGACTTGGGGTCATCATCGAAGAGAAGAGGGCAGATTGGGTATTCTGGGGCATGGTCCAGAAGTTACAACAGCAGCCGGTGCACCCAGCAAAAGCCACCTAGGCAGTCATCTGGAAGGTGAGGATCATGTGCTTTTCTACACCTTAAGCTGAACTTTTTAAGCACTTTGCCATGGTAGAGCACGTGGTGGTCTGTTGCATGTAGTATTAAATCATCTCCATGGATTCTTTTGGTGAGAGGACTACTAAGCCAGATCATGACTATTACTACCCCCACGGAGGAGGACCCACCATCTAAGAAGGGAACTGCTCAGCATTTTTTTGATTTGCCAGGACTGTCCAGTTTGAAAATAAGATGTGTTTTTCCCTGGAAGACTCTAATGTTGTTTAAGCACTATGCCCAGGGGAGTTGCCCCCAGACTATCCCCATATTTGGGAAGAAGAATCTGTTGTAATAGCCCACTGAGACTGTTATGTTTTAAAAAGTTTTATCAGTTAAAAAAAAAAGGAAAGAAAAGTTAAGGCTGTATCATGCAGTTGCTCCCGTGTGGAGCAACTCTTGACAATGATAAGCCAAAAGTATTATGTCTACCTCTGTATGAAAGCTGAGTGCATGGGAGTATTGCATGCATGGGAGAGATTGTGGTGTGTGAGTGGTGTTTTGATTTAGGTAGTGCTCAATTTGCGTGCATAAAAGTTAACTGTTGGAGAGTTAAACATTAATTGGCAGCCTGGCCATAGCAAGCGTACTGCTTAAGTTTTGACTTTTGTGTGTTGTTGCTACTTAAATACGTTTTTTTCAACTGAACTCACTCCACAGGGTGGGATAGGTAGGAGGCTAAAAGGGTTGGGTGCTCAGTGTGCCAGAGGGGACCCTGGGTCAGGTGGGGAGTTTGCATACCCACTCTGGCTGGGGTGGGTCTCTTGGAAGAGCCCCTTTCTGCCCCATTTCCAGGAGAAAATGTTTTTTAATGAGGGAAATGTAATCCCCCCCCTTGTGAGGAGGGCTCACTACCTTGGCTTCACACACCCCTTTTTGTCCCTTTAGTTAACATAGGAGGCACTAATCTGTTCTGCCCAGTAGGTAGCAGAGTTCCCCTATATTTAAGCCCAGGGTTTTGGTGAGAAAGGGGAGAGTTGGAGAATCGGCAGGCTGTTAGGGCCTGTGTGGATGGTGGGCCTAAAACTCCCCAGCCCAGAAGGTGTTGGCTGGTAGCAGCGGTGCATCATGAGGGTGGTCCCGAGTGAGTGTGACAGGAGTTGGTGACCATGGGAGGCTGTGAATACCTTCATTGCTGTCAGGGGTGGAGAGCCCGTTAGAACTATCTGGTGGCTTGAGGTCCCGGTGCCCAAAATGTAGCGGAATCAAGGCAGTGGGGCTGTCGTGACAGTGGCAGGGCCACAGCAGAATTCCTTGAAGTTGTCAGGATCAGAGCCATTTCCCATGTGGCACACTGCTGGAGGTAAGAGGGGAAGGCCTACATCCTGGGATTCACCTTATTGGGTCTGCCATTCCTGTGTCTGGGGCAGGACCTGTGTAGACCCATTAAAGAGATACAGCCTGGAGGTAACAGAAATGTAAGGAGGGAGCCATCCCCAGGCTCGTTTAGGCCTCTGCTCAACTTGGTGCTATGTGAGGAATGAGCAGCATTTTAGGCTCTGGAAAGGGAAGTATGGACAGCAGTCACAGGAGACTTTTAGGCTGCACTGGGCCCCAGTTTTGTTTAAGGTCTGGAGGTCGAGGGAGTTAGGTACTCCCTCATTTGGGAACAGGAGCAGATACAAATTGGAAGGAAGAAGGTGCAAGCTAATTTTGCTTGTATATCATGGTGGAGCCAGTTTGTTCTGTTTTGTAGGCTGGTAAATCTAGTAGCTATGGCTGGTGCAAGTTCCCTTTGCCTGTTGTTTCTTTCAATCTCTCAGCCCCATGGAGCTGCTCCATTAATTTATTAAATGTATTGATCATATATGGTGGTGCTGAGTTTTCTTTTTTTTTTCACTTTCTGTTTTTGTCCCCATTTTCACCATGCCAGCTGCTGGGACCTCCTTCCACCTGCCCAACCTCACCTACTATGTGATGTCCCGGATGATCCAGCCCAACACCAGTCTTTGCTTGACAACTTTCCAGGTACCCCAACTGTAACCCATGGCTTATCCGCCATGGGCAGGACCACCAGTCCCCCTCAAACTGACAGGAACATACTTTGCTTGACAGTCAGGGCCCATGGGGTAGAGCAGGAGAGCTGAGTTTTCAATGAATTAATTTGTACACAAGAAGGTCTCCATTTCCCCCCGGCCCCATAAGTTTTAAGGCCTGCAAAAGCCACGGTGTCTGGGATTGTTTCCACCTGGTAAGAGGAGGCCTGTACACAAATGTTTTATCAGCCAAGTAAGGCCTGTTTTTGTTCCTTTCCTGTGAAGTGGTGCCAGGGGATGCTCAGGCTCTTTGCGCCCCCTTGTTATAACATCCATCCCGCTAGATAGAAATGGAGGGCATAGGGGTGTTACACAGATGTAGAGCCAAATAACTGGAAAGCAGCCTGTGTTGTCCTTGTCTTCTGCTGCAAAAGATGTTGTACAGTTTTACTGTGCCAGTTAAACTGTGGAATTCATCTTCACATGAAATCTCACAAATTGCACACCTCCCCACTTCACCACTTTGGAATGAGTTTTCCTAAGGAAGTGACACTTTTTCAGGTGAAGCCAGTCAAAGTCATGGCAAAGGTGCAACTTTGATGGTAAATTTGCATGATTTTGCTTGAAAATGTGTCACTTAGTCTGTCAAAAGCTTTACAAAGCCAGCCCTCTGCACTTTGCAGATTTGGCAAACTTTGCAAATTAATTTGAGAAGCAAAGTTTTCCAACTCCCCCATCTGTAATTGCTGCATGTAAATTGTATCATTGGGACTTATCCTGATGAAGCTGATCCTGTAGCACTGAACTCCAACTTTTGATGACCATTTGTTAAAAATAGTAAAAGCAGACAATTCCCTATGCAGAATATACAAATGGTATTCCATAAAGGAGAACCACAATTTTTTTTTACATATTACTGATTGACTGATTGACTTGATTGATTGATTGATTGATTGATTTGTCCATTTATGGAGAAGAAGATAGGTCCATTTTATAACCACATTAACTCACTCCTCAATGTGTGCTTGCACAGGGAAATAAGCAATTCATAGGTCAGTTATGCATCAACCTCAAAACACACCCAGGGCTTGCAAATATCCTAAAATTAATCTGGTCCTTCTTGTATACTATTTCTTATATAGTGATCCTATCTAACCAACACAAGTAAGAGATATCAGCCCTGTGGTGCAATTGTAGCACTTCCTACCCTCCTGCAGGCAACCCAGGTTCCCTTCACAAGCCTCCCACTTGTTCTGAACTGGTGGAGTCTCAGGCATGAAGTGAAAGCAGTGTTCTTAGACTCTTGGGAGGGATGGCATCAGAGGTCCTGTTCTAACAGTTCTTCCTGTTGAGAGACTAGAGGTGTTGGTGGACATTGTGGGTGACCATATGATTTCCTGACCCTTTAGAATGTTGTGAGTAGTGATTCTATAGTGTGTACCTCTGAGGAGGTTGAGACAAAAAGGGGTGGATAAAGGGCCATCATAGGCACATATGATGTCCCATATGTCCTAATGCCAACCATGTGGGATCATTCTTAGCTCCACATGGCATCAGATACAAAGTTCTTATGAGCCTGAAGGCCACAGCCCCTCCTCCTAGGGCCACTATGGATGCTTTCCCTACTATTTTTTTTTATGTGCCAGCCCTGTCTGGAGCCTGATGAATCTCCTGTGAGGCCAGTGTGAGGGATGTAACTGATGGCTGAATGAAAGGAGAAGACAGAAGCATGGCTGGTAGTTGGGCAGAAACAGTAAGTTAAAAACAGGGAGACTGCCAGGCATATAGCAGCAGAGTGGCATTGAGCACCAGACATGAAGACATGTCCAATCAGTTTTAGAGATTGTCGGATAGTGGATTATTCACTGCCTTGATGAACAGCTGAATGAAGAATCTATCAGAAAAAATTTGTATGAAGTACCCTATGCAGCCAATTCTAGTTTTCAGTTAACTGTATTTGCATTAGAAATGTGTTGGAGTTTAATAAGTAAAGGTGAGGAAGCTGTTTTATTTAGCAAGTTTTATACAAAGTGTATACCGAAAAATGCCTTCCAATTCAGAAGAGAGTGGGGAGAGAATGTTACAGATAGTTTAAGCACAGGAAGTTAACTGACATGGCAAGGGTATTACAGTAAATTAGAAAAGTATTGAAACCTGGATTTCAGCTTCTCAGATTTGTGCTCAAGCCTGTAGGCCAAATGTGCCAAAGTATTTCCCATTTGCTGTACTTGATGGAATGAATGGATGTTCGACTACAACAAGCAAGTATGGTGTCAAAAAGGCAATAGGCTCAGAACAACAGTAAATCAAGATTATAACAAAATATGCATTGTCTTGGCTTGGATGTGAGATTTGCACACAGCAGGAGACTGTAAACAATCAAAAGGGGAGCACAGTTAGCAAAGCAGTGAGATAGTATCAGGATTTGGGAGTTAGACAGCAGCTCTTTGTGGCACAAGCACATAAAGCACACTATGGCAGAGTTAGTAGAAAGCAATAAAGATGGAGAGAAAGAGCAGCAGTGTTGTTAAAGTGATGAATGCACTCTAACATCTTTATCAAGGCTTTCAGAAGAATAGGACTGACAGGTTTGTGCAGTGAGTAAAACAAAAGGTGCAATAATTAAAACTAGCTATAATAATAAACAGTGAAGTTGTTACTGCCACTGCGGAAATGGCTGCATTGCCATCATGCTGGATTTTATCTCACAGTCCAAATGATAGTCTGAAATTCTGAACCTGAATACTATAATAAATATTGTTATCTTATTAATATAGCCTGCTATTATTATCAGTACACTGGAGTTTTAATTCTGGGTCAGACATTAATAGAACAGCAGTTTGGATACATCAAAATCCAAATTTCTCCTTATAAAACGGTGATGTTAAGCACAAGGGCATCAGCATATACTCCCCCAAAGCATATACTGTACACTTATTTTAGATGAGGCAGAGAAAAGTGTGGCTATTAGAACAACTGTGAAAACTTACTAATATTTCAGAATTACCTCATTAACAAGCACATAGTCCACCAGAAACTGTCTTCCATTCCTGAGGGCATCATGTGAATACAGCCATGCCACTAGATTCAGAGACATTCCCTCCCTCACCCAGCCTACCCACATCCATTGAGTTCTCAGCCTCAGTTCGGTCAGAGTGGCACTGACAGGGACAATGAAGGAGGTAAAGTGGATGATGTCAACAACGGAAGGAGGGCCATCCACAGTTCAAATGGAGACCAGCTCCAAGCAGCACTCCTCGGAGTGGCACTCTGTGTCTGTGGCTCCCACAAGACTGGCTGGAGTCACCTGCAGAAATCCAGTGCAGAGGCAAGAAACACTGTTTTCTTTGCTAGAAAGTAAGGTAATTATTTCTTGTGATAACCATAGGAAGCAGGAATGTTTGCTATTAATGTGCCATTCTGCATGCTGATGCTGTTTTGTGCTACCACACAAGAAACTTATGTACTGAAGAGTGAAAATAACATGTATTCTAATATATCTATGTAGTTAGGAAAGACAATACAAGAGTACAGAGTGTCACAACCCTACTCAGCAGGTCAGGCCTTCTGCTCCCATAGCTCCAACCTCCAAGCACAGTATTGTGAACAGTTAACAGAATAAGGTAAGCCTCCTGTCTGTTTTGTGGGTTCGGATTAACCTTTGGTCTCAAGTTCTGGAGGGATTCAAACTGTGACCCTCTTGCTAGCGTACCCAATGTACAGGCTCAGATAATTCTGCTCTTCAGGGGGGCACATATCTTTTGCCTATGAGCACCTAACCAGGTATACAAAATAAACCCTTAAGAACTCTATGAAAGACCTTAGAATAAACGCTTACCTTTTCCCTGTTTGGTAAACCAGTAAGCTTATGCACAATGTCAGCTTTAACCATATATGCTTCACTTGTCAATGGAAGAATTTCAAAGGCACACCAAGTAGTCTCTAAAATTAGAAGTTTACTTAAAAATAGATAAAAACGTAAAATGTAAATACAGAACAATATATCACAAAACATACAATCACTTAAAAAAAAACAGGTTTAAAAGTGCAATCTCCTACCAACCATACACTTAGCCTTGCCTAGCTAATGTATTCTTATATTCTTACAGTGCTAAAAGATGTTGTAGCTTCAGAGTCCAAACATGTGTCTAAATGGAATACAGACTACAGTTTAAAAATGCTGTGTTTTAACCCTCTTCATGATGTCATGATCTAGCTCCTCCCTTTCAGGATACATAAAAAAATATATATATATATATATACAAAACAGAAAGTCCCATCCAGGTATTGAATTATGTGACTCCAGCAAGACTCATTTTTCAAATGATGACACTCTTAATTAAGACTGTGATTTCTCAGTCTCCTGTGATCTATGAGCAGTCTCCATTCTCAAACACATCAAAGGTCTTTTTATGACACCAAGTGCAATTAACTGACTTTTCTGAGGATGTCATAAAATGGATATATTAGCTCCTGGCTTCAAAGCAAACTGACAAGTTAATTGCATTCAGAGATCTGCTGTTTAACATATATCCTGTCTTTTGAACTGATACCTGGGGGGTCATCCAGGAGCACAACATTTCTCATGACAGACAATCACACTATGTTTTTATTTTACAAAAATCATAGAGTTACAATCCTCCCCACCTAAACTGAATTTGGGGGCTCTATCCTCTGCATGGGAAGAGCTTCCCAAATCAGTTCACTCCTCGTAGACACAAGACAACCCATCTGAGTTCTGATTGGTCACTCCAGCCCTATGTAGAATGGTCATGTCATACCCTTGAAAAGCAAGACTTCATCTTAGCAATCTACCATTATTTTTTCCTATCTGCGTCAGCCAAACCAGGGGGTTGTGGTCAGTCTGTACCACAAAATACTGCCCATACAAGTATGGCTTCAACTTCTTTAGGGCCCACATTACGGCAAGACACTCCTTTTCCACAGTGGAGTATGCCTGCTCCCTGGGAAGTAACTTTTCACTCAGATATGCTATAGGGTGATCTTTCCTTTGGCTGGATGTCTTACTCAGTACTGCCCCAATACCCTCGTCTGAGGCATCAGTCTGAACTATAAAGGGTTTGCTATAGTCAGGACTTGTCAAAACAGGAGCACTGCACAGTGCCAACTTCAATATGGTAAAGGCTTCTTCACAGGCTGTTCCCCAGGTAATTTCTTTGGCATCCTTTTCTTTACCAGGTCAGATAGGGGAGCAGCCAGGGCACTGTAATTGGGTACAAACTTCCTATAGTACCCTGCTGTCCCAAGAAAACTCCTGACCTGCTTCTTCTTTTCTGGTCTGGGCCATGCCTGGATTACCTCTATTTTTATTTAGTTAGGATGGAGCTGTCCTCGGCCTACCACATGCCCGAGGTATGCCACTTCTCCCATGGCCACCTGGCACTTCCCGGGTTTGACAGTGAGCCCAGCCCTCTGTATCCTGCCCAGCACTTCCCCAAGGTGGGACAGGTATTCCTCCCAGCTGGTACTAAAAATGGCAATGCCATCCAGGTATGCCACAGTGTACTCTTCAGCGCCATTTATCACCTGGTTCACCAATCTTTGGAAAGTGGCTGGGTCATTCTTCATGCTGAAAGGCATTACTTTGAATTCAAATAAGCCTATTGGAGTGATGAAGGCTGACCTCTCTCTAGCTCTGTCCATCAACTCTACCTGCCAATACCCCTTGGTCAGGTCAATGGTTGTATGGTAGGTCGCCCTTCCCAACTTGTCCAGGAGTTCATCCATCTGGGTAATCGGGTGGGTGTCTGACTTTGTGACTGCATTCAGTCCATGATAGTCCACACAAAAATGAGTACAGCCATCTGGCTTGTGCACAAGGACTACAGGTGAGGCCCAAGGGCTGTGGGATCTCTGGATTACCCTAAATCCAGCATCTCCTCCACTTCCCTCCTAAGGTCCTTTTGGACAGCGTCTGACACCTGATATGCTGTCCACCATATGGGCATCTGTGTCTGTCTCCACATCATGTGTTGCTAAGGGGGTTAGTCCAGGCTTGGCACTAAACAATGGGGCAAAGTCTGCTAAAACCTCCCTTACTTTCTGGATCTTGTCCGGGGTCAGCTGGGGAGACAATTTAACTGCCTCCATAGAGGACTCCTGCTTACTTTCTTCCATCAAGTCCAGAAGGGGGTCTCCTTCATCTGTCCCCTCCCCAGGACTACACACTGAAAACACCATGTCAGACCTATTTGCATATGGCATCATCATGTTGACATGGTACATCCTTTCTGTCTGTCTTCTGTCAGGCAACTCTATAATATAGTTTACATCATTTACCTTCCTAACCACTTTTGCAGCTTGTTTTTCCGGACTGGAATAAGGACCATGACTTCCTGACCCACCATGTGCAAGAAAGCTCTGGCTCTGCGGTTGTACCACACTTTTTGTTTCTATTGGGCAGCTGCCAGGTTGCTCTGGGCTGTCCCCATAAGCTCCTTCAGTCTTTCCCTAAACCTAAGGATGTAATCCACTATGGGAGGTCCCTGGGTGGCCTGCTTGCCTTCCCAATCCTCCTGGATCAAGTCTAGGGGCCCAAGTACCCGACGTGCATATAAGAGTTTGAAGGGGGAAAATCCTGTCGACTCTTGGGCCACCTCCCTGTATGCAAACAACAGGTGGGGAAGATATTTCTCCTAGTCCCTCCCATGCTGTTCAGCAAGTGCCCAGAGCATTGAATTCAGGGTACCATTGAATTTTTCCACAAGCACATTGGCTTGTGGGTGATACAGTGTTGTGCATCTCTGCATCACCCCACACTTCTCCCATAAACATTTCATCAGGTCCGACATGAAGGAACCCCCTCGATCGGTGATAACTTCCTGTGGAAATCCAACACGGGAGAAAATCCCAAGTAAGGCATCTGCCACTTTGTCTGTCCTCAGTGAGGATAGGGCGACTGCCTCTGGGTACCGGGTGGCATAATCCACCACAGTCAGGATGAATCTCTTCCCTGAGGAGCTGGGGGTATTTAAAGGCTCTACAATATCCATTCCCACCCTCTGGAATGGCTCCTCCACCATGGACAATGGAATCAGGGTGGCTTGGGTTTTTTTGCTCACCTTCCCTATTTCTTGGCACCGGTGACAAGACCTGCAATACTTCTTCACCTGCTGGGTGAAGTAAGGCCAATAGAAATTCTGGGCCAACCGCTGCATACTGCGCACAATTCCCAGATGACCAGACAAGGGAATACCATGTGCAATCTTGAGCAACTGCTCACGATACCTCTGGGAAATGACAAGCTGCCTGCCTATCACCCCTTCCTCTGTCTGCATAGCCTGAATATACATCAGTCCATTTTCCCAATAAACCTTATGTCTGCCATCACCTCCTTGTGTTCCATCAGAGTCTGCCCAAGCCCTCAGCTTCTCTAGACTAGGGTCACTTCTCTGAGCACCTGCAAACCCCTCACACATTCTCAAGGCAAGGGGCAGGTCCCCTTCAGTTGCTAAACTAGGGTCCCTAGCACTAGCATCATGGCACTCAGGATCACTGTCAACCCCAACCATCCTCAGAGCAACCCTCTGTAGCTGTGTGGTTAACTGCTACTGGGGAAATTTCTATCCTCTTTTCATTAGTCTCCCCATCTGGAGACACAGGCTGGGGAACCAGCCTCCCAGTGGTTTTCACAATGGCTTCTGTGGGGTCCAGAGAACTACAATTTTCCCTTGCCATTTGGCTATGGGTAACTGCACACACCATCCCTGTTTTGGATTGTTGCCCAGGATCACATCCACTGCTAAGGTTTTGGCTACAGTCACCTGTTGCACAGTCCCCACTGTTTCACCCCAGTCCAGGAGAACACTGGCCAGTGGCAATGTTTTCTCTTCACCAGTGAACTCTTGTACAGTGACATATTTATTGGGTATAAGCTGACCAGGCTGTACCAGATCCCCCTTTACAAAGGTCAGGGATGTCCCTGTGTCCCTTAAGCCTCGTGTCTGTACACCATTCACCATGACTGGGTGCATGTGCTCCTTCATGTTCACAAGCATGCTTCCAGGGACACACAAACAACCCACTTCTTTCCTAGCCCCCTGTTGTGTATTGCTTGCCTTTTTGGGACACTGTCTGGCAATATGCCCATTTTCTTTACACAACCAACATTCTCTTCTTTTCTCAGAGAAATATTTTCTCTGAAACCTGGGGCTAACTGGTTTCAGTGGAGGCAATGAGGGATTTTAGCTGCCCTGAAGATCCTAGGAGATGTGTGTTTTTTTAAACTGGCACTGGCATAATAAACGTTAGCACCTGTTTGGGCAACATTGTGAGCAGCTTCATTATTTTTGGATGATGAGTGCAGGATTTTTTCTATTTGCTTTCTGAATTTTGGGAATCTGTCTCCGAGAAACAAACAGCTTTGAGACTGGATGACAAGATAGAATATAATAGACTACTAAATAGTACTGTGTGGAATTTTAAAATTTTGGCTGAACGAAATGTTATGGAATTTTTGAAATTCAGCTGAATTTCACCAGAAACAGAATGGCAGAATTCCACACCAAAAAAAAAAAAAATGTGGAATGAGTTTTTCCACAACATTTCAGTAGAATTTTATCCTATGCATCTCAATATATTTTCCATGAAAATGGCTGTGGAATGATTTTCTGAGAAAAAAATGCTTTTCCATGGAATGTAATTCTGCAGATCTCGGTATTTTCCATGGAAATTGTTATGAAATGATTTTTCACTGAAAAAATGCTGTTCTTTGGAATATTATTCAGTGGATTAAGGTAGGCAGAATTCCACAGAAGAACCAGCGAAATTCCAGTGGACATTCTGCTGGTAGAATGGTCATTCCATGTTAATTTTGCCTGCAGAATTCCACATTCCACACAGCACTACTACTAATTATGGTGAAAAAAGTGAAAAAAGGAGGTTAAAAAATGAACTTTTATAAAAAACACATTGAGAACTTAAGATGATCTGATCCACATGCTTGGTGGAAAAAGACAAAGCAGTTCCTATCAGAAGACAATGGGGGGATAGATAAATAGAATGATAAATGTGGGTACAAGGGAACCAACAATAAACAGAATTTTGTAGAGGACTTCAACAAGGTCATATGCTAGTACTAGTGATTGATCCTGGATGCTGGCAGGGTGTGGAAGTGGCTGATGTGGGAACTGGCTTGATGTTTGGCCCCACCCCACTGGTGACCTTTGCCAAGGTGAAAAATTTGGGAGTCATTCTCGACTATGGATTGACATTTGAGGCTCAGGTGTCACCTGTTGTCCAGAGTGTTTTTTACCACGTAAGGAACAACCCCCGGAATAAAGCCTAATTCCCTCTGATTACCTAACCTCACTGCTGAACACTTTTGTGACATCAAGACTTGACTACTGTAATGTTGTCTACCTTGGAGATAGTATAGGTGTCCTGTGTCACCTTCAGCTTGTGCAGAATGCAGTGGCCAGGTTACTGACAGGCCTCCCAAGGTCCTATCATGGGACTCTGGTCCTGCATGATCTTCCCTGGCTGCTGGTGAGGTGGAGAATTACCTTCAAGGTGAATTTTCTCAACTATAAAGCCCTGTATGGACTGTGCCCAAGCTACCTGAGTAACCTACTGACTCCTCATTGGGCTCCACACTTCCTCCACTTCTCCTCCAATGGCCTTCTACCAGTTCTTAGGGCCCAGTTTAAAACATTAGGAGACCATTTGTTTGAGGTGGCAAGACCATCCCTCTGGAAGTCACTTCCCAGGTCATTGAGGGAGGTCCCCTTCATTGGAGGCCTATAATAATAATAATCATCATCTTTATTTTTATGGTTCCTTTCAAAAACCAAGGTGCCTAACAAAGTTTAAAAACACACCAAACATCTCAGCATCTTGAAAAAAATGTATAAAACAACTGATAGAGTTAGAAAGAAGAAATCAACCACCAAATGCTTGGCACCACAAGTATGTTTTCAGGGCCTGTTTAAATCCCTCCATGGTCATGCACTCCCGTAATTGACAGGGTAGAGAATTCCAGAGGGTTGGGGCCACATGTGTAAATGCCTGGGCCTCAGAAGATTTCAAGCACACCCTTGGAATCTCTAGCAACCCCTCATTAGCTGAGCGGAGTGATCACCCAGGGCAGTAAGGGACCAGGAGCTCTTTCAAGTAGTCTGGGCCCAGCCCAGGTAGAACTTTAAAAGTCAGAAGACAGACTTTAAAGGTGATCCACCACTGTACTGGCAGCCAGTGCAGTCCGCGCAGCACCGGCGAGATATAACAGGACCGAGAAGTTCCTGGCTAAAAGCCGGGCCACTGCATTCTGCACCAGCTGCAAGTGGTGAATTTCCACCCCAGGTAGCCCTAGATAAAGGGAATTGCAATAATGCAAGCACAAGGAAACAAAAGTATGGACCAGTGTAGGAAGATCGCCAGATGGAACAAGGTGTTTAATCCTGGAGATATTCCTTGGATGGTAAAAAGAGGACTTGACAACAACAGACACCTGCAAACTCAGAGTCAGCCCTTCTTCAAAAAATATCCCCAGGTTTCACACTTGTTCAGAGGTCAAGAGTTATAAACCCCCAAGGTAGAGCCCAGAGAGCGAACCAACCCCTGGCCCCCTTATCATGCACGCCAGATCCACAACCAGAACCTCAGTCTTTTCTGAGTTCAACTTCAGCCAACTCGAGTCAATCCACTACTGGATTTCTGCAAGGCAGTTATTAAAGACTGAGAGAGCTCCATTCTGGTCAGGTGCAAAAGAAAGGTAGAGCTGGGAATCATCAGCATAGCAGTGAAACCTTAGCTCATACCTTCTTACAATGTCTTCAAAGGGTAGCATGTAAACTGCAAACAACATGGGGGGCAACACTGAACCATTAGCAACCCCACAAGACAGAGAAACTGGGTCTGAGGAATAAACTCTGGACACCAGTCTCTGAATTCTTCTAGTGAGGTAAGATGTAAACCACCTGAGGACTACACCCGATATTCCACAGCTGAACCTCAGGCAATTGAGTAGGACCCCATGGTCCACAGTATGAAATGCTGATGAGAGATCTTGAAGAACCAAGATGGAATGGTTTTTCTGCTCTCTAGCCATCAGAAGATCATTGAGCACTTGAACCAGTGCTGTCTCAGTACTATGCCTCTTTCAAAAACTGGACTGGAGGGGTTCATAGTTATCATTGATGGTCAAATGGTTCTCCAGCTGTACGGCCACTACTTTCTCAATCACTTTCTCTAAAAAGGGAAGGTTTGAGATTGGTCTGTAGTTCACATGTAGTCAGGGTCCAAAGAAGCTTTCTTCAAGAAGGGTGTTACCACCGCCTCCTTCAGGGAGCTAGGAAACTCACCTATTTCCAAGGAGCACCAGACTATCTGTGCTAGGACCATACCAATGGAATTAATACAACCCAAAATCAGGGAGGTTGGTCCTGGGTCCAAACTACAGCACGTAGGGTGCACACCCTGGACAATCCGCATGACTTCCATGAACTCTGGTCAGTCAAATGTACTCCAGGAAAGCTGAGGAGCAGTGGCCACACACTGATCCAAAGCAACATCCTTAGAGTGTGCTGGATGGAGTACATCCCTGATGTCAGCCACCTTAGTTGAAAAGAATCAAGCTAGTTTGTCGCACTCTACCTGAGAAAAAGCTTTTTGGACATGTAGGCAGGCTGGGTTGCACAGTCTGTCTACAGCATGAAAGAGCTCAGCTGGTTGATTCTGAGCAGCCGCAATCTCCCTGGACAGGAACTCTGCCTTCTTATGGGTGATTGCACATTGATAGGCTTGGTAATGATCCATCAATCTAAGATGGTCGGCATCAAGGGTGGATCTCTGCCAGCAATGCTCTAACCTTCGTCCTAGTCGCCACATCTCCCTCTAAGTCCCATCAAACCATGGGGACTGATGGAGAAGGGAGAAAAGATGAACATGGACAGGAGCAATGACATCCAGGGCCACCAAAATAGGTGTGTTATAGGCTACCACGAGGGCCTCTGGGTATTTGTTTGCCAGTGGGAGTGTAGATAGATTAAGTACCACTGCCTGGCCTTCAGAGCTAACATTTTGTAAAAGGCGAAACCTAACCATCTCCACAGGGGTAGGTCTATGAAGAGGGTGCTAAAACTAATCCTCACTGTGTAGTGATCAGACCATCCAACTGGTTCCACCCCCAGATCAGAGGCCTCGATCCCCAGGAGGAAGACTAAGTCAAGGGACTGACCATGTTTATGGGTAGCAGTGGTAACTATCTGTGTAAGGCCCAGAGATGACATCAACTGGAGGAAGTGTTGTCCAAAATGTGAGAATTTGTCATCGACCCAGGCATTGAAGTCACCCAGAACCATCAGTTGGGTCAACTTGAATGCCATGTCGATGATAAAGTCCACCACTTCCTGAAGGAACCGCTTCTTATCTCTGGGCAAATAGTAAATGAGAGTGATCCTACAACCTACACCTACTACCATGGTACACTCAGATGACTCAGTCTCCTCAACTGGTACACTCTTGAGGTTAAGTTCGGTCTTGAAACAGACTGCATCCCCCTCCACAATCCAATCTCAGGCGGTGAATCTCTGAGTATCCAGCTGGAGTTGAAGCCTCCAAAATGGGGCCGAAGTTCTCATCCAGCCAGGTCTCAGTGATGCAAGCCAGATTCACCATTTCTACAAGATCGGCAATAATTGGATTCTTATTTTTAATGGACCTGGCATTGCATAGCACCACCCGAGTTGGCTGAAACTCCAGGGCCACCCGAACCACCTGCCCACCAATATTGGTAGTGCCCTTGGGTATGGGAACCAGACATGGTGAACCACGTTCTTTATTCTATTTTGCCCGGGGTGTCTCCTGGCTCTCACGACCCTGTTCATTCACCCTCTGCTGTTCACACCCCTGACCCCTCCTCCTCCTCCTCCTCCCCTTATGAGTGATACCCAGTGCCCTATTGACACTCCCACAGGCAAAAAAATACCCAGAGACCCTCATGGTAGCCTATAACACACCTATTTTGGTGGCCCTGGATGTCATTGCTCCTGTCCATGTTCATCCTTTCTCCCTTCTCCAAGACCGAACTTAACCTCAAGAGTGTACCAGTTGAGGAGACTGAGTCTCCCAGGTACATCAGCATGGAGAGACACTGACCACATTGCTAAAATTGTTCACAAAGCAGGAGAAAACGTTGATGTCCTAGTACACATAGGGACTAATGATCTCGCCAGCCGGTCAGTTGTGGAGACCAAGGAACACCTGACCAGGCTGGGTGACAAACTATCATCTATTTTGTCCAGCATCTCCTTCTCTGAGATCCTGCCAGTCTGGGAGAGGGGAGCAGATGGACGGAAGGTCAGAGAAGGGGTGATAGGGGAGCTAAACAGGTGGCTCAAGGGCTGGTGCCAGGAAAAAGGACACAGATTTGTAGGGAACTGGCAACAGTTCTGGGAGCCGAAAGTTCTTTAAATTTGATGGACTGCATCTGACTAAGGAGGAGTCAGTGCATTGGGGCAGAAGTCTGATGTCTTTGCAGAATATTTAAACTAGCAAATGGGGAGAGGGGTGCAGCACCCCATACGTCGAATGGGAAGAACACCCCTCCCCCCTCAGCTAGTGGTCAAACAGGGATTCAGCATGTTTGCAGTTCATTTGCATCACCAGGTAAGAAAAAAGGTTTGTCTCCCCATACGATGCACAGGGGTAATGCCAAACCTCATCCAACAACTAACACATCAAAATCTGGCCAATGGAAAATCATGTACACAAATGCTCACAGCCTGGGAAATAAGATCCCAGACCTGCAGGCAATAATATCAGAGGCTAAACTGGACATAGTAGCAATTAGTGAGACGTGGTTTACCAGTAACCACACTTGGGAGACTTCAGTACCTGGCTATGTATTGTTCAGAAGAGACCGAGGTGCAAAAAGGGGGGGGGATGAGTGGCCCTGTATGTCAATGAAAATATCAAAGCTACAGAAATTCAGAATACACATAAGGAGCCAGAAGAACTGTGGGTCACCCTGGAAACAGGAAATGGGACAGCCATAAGAACTGGGGTTGTCTACAGGCCCCCAGACCAGGGGGAGGACATAGACACATTATTGTTAGAAGATATACAATACATGACAGCTAAAGGGGAGGTTCTGATAATGGGAGACTTCAACATGCCGAATACAGATTGGTCAATACCAGCAGGAACATCTGCCAGAACTAGACACATAGTGGATTCCCTGCAGGGGGAGGGCCTCAAACAACTGGTACAGCAACCCACGAGAGACAAGGCTATCCTAGATCTAGTATTGACTAACAAGGAAGGGATCACAGATCTCCAGGTAGAAGGTCACCTGGGGGCCAGTGACCAACACATGGTATGGTTCAATTTGGCTACTACATATAAATTATCCCATTCCAAGGCAAAAATATGGGACTTCAGAGGAGCTGACTTTGATAAGATGGCCAACAGAGTTAAGCTAGCCCTGGCAAAGAGAAACACAGGTGAGGGGGTACAGGCAAAGTGGGCAAGCATTAAGGATGCAATACTTGAAGCAACATCCCATTGTGTTAGACAGAAAAGGAAGTGCAAAAGAAGAAGGAAACCACTTTGGTTCTCAAATACAGTAGCAGAAAAGGTCAGAGCCAAAAGGCTGGCCTTCAGGAAATATAAGGGAACACAACAGGATGAAGATAGGGAGGCATATCAAACTGCCCTAAGGGAAGCAGGGAAGGCAGTAAGGCAGGCAAAGTCCCAAGCTGAGGAAAAACTAGCACGAACAGTAAAAGAAGGTGATAAGACTTTCTATAGATACATTAGTGAAAGGAGAAAGTCCAGAGGGGGTATTGCTAATCTTAATGGAGAAAAGGGAGCATGTGAGGAGGAGGACCCTGTAAAGGCATCTATCCTAACTAGATACTTTTGCTCAGTATTTACTGAAGAGAAGGTAGGGCAGGACCCACAGCTCAGCATCATGGACACAGAGGGGAGGGAGGTGAGCACTACTCCCTTCACAAAAGAAAGGGTCCTACAAGAGCTTGCTAAGATCAGGGTGGATAAGGCAATGGGACCTGATGGCATACATCCCTGGGTACTTAAGGAGCTAAAGGTGGAACTAGCAGAGCCATTAGCAGAACTGTTCAGTGAGTCTCTGAGCACAGGAGAGGTCCCAGAAGACTGGAGAAGGGTTATGTGATCCCGCTCACAAGAGTGGTAGCAGGAGGAGGTGGGGAACTACAGACCAGTCAGTCTTACTCAGTAGTGGGCAAGATTATGGAGGCACCCTTAAGGAAAGGATAGTGCAACACCTGGAACCTATAGGACAGGATCCAAGACAGCATGGGTTTACAAAGGAAGGTCCTGTCAAACTAATCTCATAGATTTCTTTGACTGGGTAACCAGAGTGGTGGACCAAGGGGAGCAGTTGATGTCGCCTACCTTGACTTCAGCAAAAGCTTTTGACACTGTTCCACATAGAAGATTGATAAATAAGCTGGGTAGGCTCGGGGTGCAGAAGTTGGTCAACTGGGTGGCAAACTGGTCGACAGGCAGAAAACAGAGAGTGGTGGTAAATGGTATACAGTCAGAAGAGATGCAAGTCACAGAGTGGGGTACCTCAGGGATCCAGTCCTGGGGCCAGTCCTCTTCAACATCTTCATTAGTGACCTTCCCGATGGACTAGGGGTAAGGCTTGTCTGTTTGCAGATGACACCAAGATCTGCAACAGAGTAGATGATCCAGATGGGGTGGGCAGAATGAGAAGAGATCTGGATAAACTAGCAAAATGGTCAGAAGAGTGGCAACTGGGATTTAATGCAAAGAAATGCAAGATCATGCACATCGGGAAGAGAAACCCTGAAGCCACCTATAGGCTGGGAGGGGAGTTGCTAGCAGTCACAAAGGAAGAAAGAGACTTGGGCATCATCATCACTGATGACCTGAAATCATCCAAGCAGACCTCTAAAGCAGTAGGTAAGGCTAGGGGGTGTTAGGGTGTATTAGTAGGGGTATCACAAGTCGTAAGAGGGAGGTAATAATTCCTCTTTACAAGACACTGGTTAGGCCCCATCTGGAGTAATGCATGCAGTATTGGAGGCCACACCTTCACAAGGACATTAACAAATTGAGGCAGTCCAGAGAAGGGCAACCAAAATGGTGCAGGGACTGCATCAGAAGACATATGAGGACAGATTAACAGAGCTCAATATGTATACCCTTGAGCAAAGGAGGAGAGAGGTGATATGATCGAGGCATTCAAACACCTTAAGGACATTAACAAGGTGAAAGAGTCTAACATGTTTAAATATAAGAAAAATAGCAGGACAAGCGGACACAGCATGAGATTATAAATAATTTAAGGGGAAATGTGGAGGAAATTCTTTTCACAGAAAGGGTGGTGGATGCATGGAATGGCTTACCACAAGAAGTGGTGTCTATGAATACAGTGCAGGGCTTCAAACAAGCATGGGATAGGCATAAGGGAGCAATACAAATGACTATGAATAGATAGGCCACTGACAGAGCAAAGGCTGATGGCACATTTATAAGGTAGAAAAAATAAATGGGCAGACTGGATGGGCCTTGCGGTCTTTATCTGCCGTCAACTTCTATGTTTCTATGTTGTAAACTTCAATGGGGGTGGGATGAAGGGATGGAGGGTTCAAAGAGCAGAGGGTGAATAGCTCACAATCGTGTGGGCAAGCCTCAACACATTATGGTGACCAATATATCAAACAGTAGGGACTGAAGGCATATCTTTATAGAGAGACTTTTGGGATCCATAAATTCACCTAAGAGTAACTACTCTAGCTGCTTTTATATTGCTGTACTGTCTTATATTGTTATTTATGTGATTTGTTTATTGATTTGCTGATACTGTCACTGTATGTATTTGTACAGTGCTCTAAGCCTCAGAGAAAGGGTGTTTCATAAATAAAATCTTACTTGCTTACTCTATGTGATGTAACGAGAAAATTAACAGGGAGGCAAGCATTGCCTAAAGGAGAGACATTCCTAACAAGTTTTTCATAGGCGTCAATGAGATGGAAAAAGAAATGAGAAAAACAAAATCAATAATGCTTTGGGGCCAGATCTAGACCCAAACTGGATCTGAAAGGAATGGGCTGATTTAATGTTTCCTTAGGTGTGCAAGTTAGTGAATAAATCCTTAATATCTGTTAAACTTCCAACACCGTAGAAAGCTCCTGGAATAGTCCTTCTCCCTAAGGCTGACACCAAATTCACCTGATAAAAACTTGAAGCCACTTTCTTTTACCTGTGTTATTTCTGATTTGATTGAATGATTCATGTGCAAATGGATTCTTGAACTTGCTGGAAACTCAATTGATGTCATCCAATTTGGGTCACTTATGGGCTGCTCCACCATCCATGTTGCACTAAAATTCATTGAAGCATGCTTGAAAGATTGGGATGGGGCAGAGTGTACCAGGACAGTCCCAATTAATTTTTAGAAAGCCTTTGACTTAATTGGCTACTGTACCTTAATTAACATAATTTTAAGTTCCAGCAGTACAAATTCAATGGATATCTAACTTTTGTGAGGGCCACTTATATTGAGTAGCAGTCTAAGGGTTTAAATAAAAATTGACAGCATGTGCAGTGGAGTACCCCAAGGTATCAAATTGGAAGCCGGGCCAGTGGTGTAGACGGCTAAGGCACTGTGTGCTCCTTACCTCATCTCATGCCAGTGACCCAGGTTCTGGAATGGATGCAAGTTGCTCAAGGGTCAGCTGAGGGAGAGAGAATTGAGCATCCCTGGGACTGCTCTCCTCCCTTGGGTAGGGGGAAACTCATGTCTAGCCATTTGACTGTCATCTGGAGGAATCCAGATGGTGGTGCATGTGGGACACAATGGGGGAGAGTGCACATTCAGATCACTGGGGGTATCTCCCCTGAGGCAGATCTCACACTATGTGCTCATTGCACATCAGTGCTGCCCAAAGGCAGAAAAACACAGAAAAGCCTATATTTCTCCATTGCCATGTGTGACAGCGCTTGTCACTCTCAGACCCTGCTCTAGGTCAATGCCCACCTGTGAGATGATGGGAGAGTGGCTGACAAGGTTGGAAGCTACTGGATTGGGGCGGATGGTATAGCATAAGTGGCAATGGAAGAGCAAAAAGCTGTATGAAAACAAAAAAGATACCAGATTGGTTCAGATTTTATTTCTATTAATGATTAACTACATTAGGACAGATGGACCTGTAATCAAATGTGGATTACACCAGAATCATTGATAGTTTCGGAGATGTAAAATATATTAAAATGCAGCAGAATCTAAACCATACAGTGTCTTGCTCAAAAACAAACCATATGGAGCTAAATCCTGTAAAAACAATGGAAATTCAGTTTGGAGAACCAGGAAAATGGAAAACTGCCTCCTTGATGTTTGAGAGGGCTGAAGTGTGTATAGCTGATAAAGTTGAATTACTGGGTATAATCCTTCAGAATTATTTTGGCAGGAGGCCATGTTGACTCCATGCTAAAAAAAAGCAAACTCAAGAATGCATTTCTTAACTATGCTGTGAAGGGCAGGAGTAAAACAACAAGAGCTGGTGTTTTGCTACGGTACTGTATTAAGACAAATAAATGTGTGGCATGGTGGCCTGACAGTGAAGGAAAATGAAGACTTAGAAAATTAAAAAAAGGTCTCTGATGACAAGTTTGGGGTGGGAGGTGCATTATGAAGATTATCTGTGGTTGTATGACCTAGAAAGAGTATGTATAAGGAGTGACAACTTGGCAGAACAAAAGTTGTTTGAGGAGATCTGTGTGCCAGGAAACGTCTGCACTCTTCAAAGCCGACCGTGAACTGAAAAAATGCCGGTAAGCTATATAATGCAATAAATAGGGTTTTTTCAACTTTAAGGCATATCTCAGGCATTTTTTTGGATTTTGGCACCATATTTTGAACATGGGTTTTTGGGACCCCTCCTCATATATTCTTGAACTGTCATAGCGTTAATCGGGCATGAAGGGTGATTTCACAGTCACTGCGCGAAATCACCTTTCAGGACTGATTAATGAAACAACAGTGTCAGTGTTCATAAGGCAGGCTCTCAAAAAGCCTATGTTGCAAATTTGGCAAATAAATTCCTAAAAATGACTGTTTTACAAGCGTGCGTTGCGCAGTTCCTATGCATGCTCGTAAGTTAGCGAATTTTTAATATTTGCACTCCGGATTTTCAACATTGCCATTTTACCACACCTACTAAGGAGCAGTACAACTGCCGTTTTTCACATCTCACCCAAAATGTGTTTCCACACATGTAGCGCACAATGGTGCAGTCGGTGTCCAAAAGCAATGTTTGGGACAGATTAAGAAAATCACAGTTACACTGTTCATGAGCAGAAGTCTTAAAATGGCTATGCTGAAAATTTGGTGACAAAAGTCCATAAAATGACTTTGGTATGAGTGAGCATTGCACAGTTTCCACGGACCCTCATAAATTCATGACTTTGTAATATAGTCAGTCCAGATTTTCACCAGTGGCATTTTTCCACAGTTCCTTATGAACAGTACAGCTGTCATTTTTTCACAACATGGCTGAAATGTGTTTTCATACTTTGAGCACAGAAATGCGTGGTCATTGTGGGAAATCATTTTTGGGACAGATAAAGAAAATCACAGTGACACTGTTCATGATCGGAGGTCCCAAAATGCCTGTGTTCACAATCTGCTGTAAAAAATCCCCAAACTAATGACATTATGGGTGAGCGTTGCACTGTTTCCATGCATGCTCGTGACTTCACCAGTTTTTTTAATATTTTCACTGCAGATTTTCAACATTGCCATTTTTTACACCTCCCCATGAACAGTACAGCTGTCATTTTTCACATACTGTTCGGAATGTGTTTTTGCACCTGTGGTGCTAAATGCCGTAGTCACTGTGCAAAAGCAGTTTTTGGCTAACAAATTGATTTTGGAACTGTTCATGAGGCGGGGGTCACAAAAAAACCCAGTTGAAAATTTGGAGTGAAAATACCAGTGAATGCCTCAGGGTTTAGGGTTTCCGACCATAACGCCCCATCCCGTAGAGAATGACAGGCATCAGGAGTGTGGCTTGAGATTCTCACCTGTAATGCTCATACCATTCCACACCCTGCAGCCAGTGTGAGGCACTGAGGTATGCCTTGGACTCTTCGGCCCCAAAGTTCACCCCATTCTCTTATATTGCACCCATCTCACCGTATTTCCTGATGGAAAAAGGTACGCATAAGGGCCAAAGACCCCAAGACACACCTTGACACTTGTCAGTGTCTGCAGGGTAAGGTGTGGTGAAATGGCTTGGCCATTATGCCTGCCGACCCAAAGGCACACCCCAATGCCTGTCAGTCTCTGAAGGGTGATGGTGGGGTTGGCTTCAGTTCAATACTTCACTGCCATTCCTATTATGCAGCTCTGTAACTCCTACACTACCAATGCCAATGCCAGCAAGCAAACATTCAGCATTGACAAATGCTTGTTATCCATGCTGCAGAGGTTATATTTATTGTTATGGAAAAGAATCAACTACATATATATGTAACCCCCAGGTGGCACTATCCCAAGGGCTACTACCCCTGCCTGACTAACTACTGACAGGTTGAGGGGCCTAGGTCCAATGGTGGGTGCCTCCACCCAGATGTCAGGGTTAATACTGTCTGGTATGACTTGGTCACAGCCCTCTGAGACACTGCAACCCCCTTTTCCTCCCACTAGTGGCCCACACAATGCATTAGGAACTTCTTCACAATGTACCCTTACCCCCAGGACTGGCTCTGTCAACTGGACTCTGGGGACCCCCTGTAAAACAAGATGATACAGTGCAAAAGCCACAGAACAATACTTTAACATAAATGAATACCTCAGACAGAGTAACTTTGCTGAAACAAAAACAAATCTGATTTATTTAGGGGGCTATAACAAGGACAGGGGCAAATCAGGTTAATTAGGTTAAACACATTAATAATCACAGAACTGTGTGCATATTCAGAGTCCCAAATTGTCACTTTCATTGGGTACCCAGGATGGGGGGGCCTAGCCAGGATTGGTGCAGCTGGTTGGGGCCCTGTGATGGAAAAAAAAAACACTTGCACAATACCCAATTGTAATCCGGAGCCGGATGGCTCAGTTCATGAAGAAATGAGAAAACAAAAATTAGATGACACACTTGCAATTTGATAAACAGATGGCAGCGAGCTACCCTGCTTTGTACTCATAGACTCAATGCTGGGAACTGGATGGAAGGCAGATCGTCCTGGATTGCCAGGAGGAGCAGAACCTGTGGAAAAGGTCCTTGTGACTGGACCACACTGCAGATTAGAGCAAATAGATGTAGTCTGGATTAAGCTGGGGTTTGCTTCCAGCTTCATGTACTCAATTCACTGTACAGGGGATTTGAAATGCGATTCCCCACAAGCACTACACACATTTATATGTAAAAGGAAAGTACTATACCTGGTAGGCTGCTTCTCAATCCCGACCGCAATAACTGCACGATACCGGGAGAACACACAGCAGCTTCAGTTCCTGACAGACCGAGCGCGAATCATTAATTTCTCCAGTCTTCTACAGGGTCAGCCTGGTTTCTACTCTTCAGATCTCCTTGATTCTCCTCACAGGTCGGATTCAGTCCGAACGGGCGTTTGCACAAGCTGCAGACTGAAACTTAGGACCTTACACGTGTTTCCCGGGCTAAAACTACACACTGAAGAAGCACCCAGCTCCTTGTCTCTTCACTGCCCAAACTGATCTGATCTTTCCAGTAGACAGAGCCGGGCATTTCCTTTGAGTTCCTCCTAGTTCAGTTGGCTGGTTTGGCTGTCATTCACAGTAAACTTCCCCTGTTGGTGGAAAAAAGGAGCCAAAGTCAAAACTACATTTCCCAGAGTCACTGCCCTTACAATCCCCTTACAGCAGGCTCCAGAGGAGAGTCCAAGTTCTGATTCGCTCAGAGCAGGCTCCATTTTAAAGGATCCCCACCATGATTGGTCCAGTTCAGCGGTTCAGAACCAACATGAAGGAGCTACTCTGCACTGTCCTTGCTACAAGAAAGCAGGTTATATCAAACTGCGTTTTCATTATTACTCTAACAGGTTACTTAAGCAAACAATTACATCTTTGAGGAGTGCTCTTTCTGCCCACTTAGCGATGGCAGAAACGAAGCGATTTGGCAGTAGCTCGAGCGGGACTCAAGCAGGAAAACACACAGTCCCCCCATACAAACTAATTATATCTGCAAGCAGACAGCTCTTAAAGAGACAGTACCAGAGGCTTTAAAAGCACTCACAGATAAATGGCTTAAACGCCAAACACCATTCAAGTTTGGAGCATTCAAGCAAGCTCCTGGAAGACTTTTTGGGAACCCCCATTTGCAGGGGGATTACACCCTTCCTGGCCTGGGAAAGCTTGGTGTCCGCTTCAAGCAAGTACCCCCATAAGTTTCAATACACCCATATACATTTACATCAGTATCACATTAGGCTTATACATGTAATCATCAGTCAATATATCACTTTACCAGAAACACATTTCTGAAACTCTGCAGTACGTCATTCTTTACACAGTATTACACGCACATTGTACTATAACTCAGGTTATTACCTCTTGTACATGAAATCTGAAGAGAGGGTTCCCTTCCCTATCAGCTACCTTGGGGCTGGATGGAGCAGGGACACCATACCTAGAGGGCAACACAAGTAACTTGGAGTTAGCACTGATGTTCAGTTTGGGCAATGAGATCGGGGACACATACACTCCTTTATGGACAACATTGAGAGGCAAGTCCACAAGTCTCCCAGGAGAATCTTAACTGAGGTGCACCACAGGCTTTACAGCTCAACCAGTCTTTCTAGGAGGAACTGTTACAGTCTCTGCATTCAGAGACTCATTTTCAGCAATGTTCTCACTTGTCAGGGGAGTCTCCAATGGGGTAGAGAGGTTAGAACTTGGGGCACTTTCTGCTCCAGGAGTTACAGTCTCTGAATCCACAACACATGGCTCACATGGAGAGCCTTCTGACACTGACAGTGAATTATCAAGGCACTCAACACACTCTTCTTGTTCTGGTATGTCACCAGTCTGTTCCAGTCCATCATTTTCCTCCTCTGAAAGCTCAAACAGTTCAACCATATGCAATGATTCCATATCATCTGACTTATTGCTTTGCACTTCACTTTCTGGGAACATTGGCTCCAGGGACAAAGCTGGGGGCTTAGACAGTCCAGAAGGCCCAGCTTCATCTCCAGAACTGACTAGGGGATTGCCTTGCAACAATTGACTCAGTTCATAAGAAAGGTAGTATTCAAAACCACACTCACTTTCCTCTGACATGGACTGACAGTCATGTTCAACTGGGACTTGTGGAGGGGGAACACTTTAACTCAGCTTCTGTAGGTGCAGACTTTCTTGATTTTTTCTTAGCAGTAGCTCTAGTCACTGGTCCAGAGGGAGCATTTTCTGGGGGCTCAGACTCAATCAAGATTTGTCCAATGGGCAGTAAATGATTTCTATGCATTGTTTTAACATCTTTTGAATTATTCTCAGGCCTTACTTTGTACACAGGCAGATCATCTAGTTTGCCCACTACAATGTGAGGGAGATGGTGACATCTGTCAGCAATCTTGTGTTTGCCATGCACTCTCAGATTTCTTCGCAATACCTGATCTCCCTCATGGAGTTCCTGTGCTTTCACCTTTTTAACATACCTTTCTTTCTTGGCCAGATTTCTTTTGGCAGCCAAGGTTTGAGCCAGTTGGTACGCATGATTTAGCTGGGCCTTTAACTTTTGCACATACTGTAAATAGTTGGCAGCTCGAACCCCATCAGGAGAGACCCCAAAGCACACAACTACCGGCAGTCGAGCTTCTCTTCCAAACATCAGGCGGTAGGGGGAGAACCCAGTGGCATCACTTTTGGTGCAGTTATAGGCATGTACCAGGGTGCTAATTTGTTGGCTCCATCTAGGCTTGTCCTTTGGGTGGAGGGTGCCTAGCATATCTAGCAAAGTGCGGTTGAATTGTTCAGGCTGTGGGTTCCCCTGGGGGTGGTAAGGGGTGGTTCTGGACTTTCACGCTCCCCACAGAGAAAGCATCTCTTTGATCAGATGACTCTCAAAGTCTCTCCCTTGATCAGAATGGATTCTTTGTGGAGCCCCATAGTGAAAAAAAAAAGTTTTCTACAAGTACTTTTGCCACAGTGGATGCCTTCTGGTCCTTGGTGGGGAAAGCTTGGACCTATCTCATAAAATGGTCAGTGACCACCAGCACATTACTAATATTTCTTTGATCTGACTCCAAACTCAGAAAATCAATACAGACCAGCTCCATGGGTGCATGGTGGTGATGTTAACAAGGGGGGCAGCCCTCTGGGGCAAAGCTTTCCTCTGTAAGCAGCAACTACAAGTTTGAATGTGTTGCTCCACATCAGCCCCCATCTTAGGCCAATAGAATCTGGATCTCACCAAGTCAAGTGTCTATACCAAGGTGCCCCATGTGGTTGTGTAAGGACCTCAGTACTGAGCCTCGAAAGACAGTGGGCAGCACTAGTTGTTGTTTGTCTACTTTGTCTCTGTCTGCTGTTTCTCTGTATAACAGTCTATTGATCAGTTTCAACTTAGGACCTTCTTTGTATAACAATGCAGTTCTCCGATCAGTGGAACATAATTTGGACACATCCTTCCCTGCATATAGGGCTTTTAAAGCTGATTTGATCATGGGATCTCGGGATTGAGCCCGCCGAATACTATCATTGTCCAGCTGAGTCAGTGCACCAATGTTTGTTGCAGAAAAGTGGCAATAAGCAGCAGGTATACAATTCTCAGAGAGTCCCAAACAATCCACCATACAGTCCACTGCGTCTGTGGACATTTGTTCCTCCCTGTCAAACTTCTGGCAGAGTGCTCTGATATCAGGTTCTGACAGTCTAACCCAGTCATTTTGGGGAAAAGGCCTCCGGGAGAGAGCATCAGCATCTATGTGGTTCAGGCCTGTTCTGTATTCAACTGCATAGTTGTAGGTAGATAAGGCAGAGAGCCACCTATGGCCAGTGGCATCCAACTTAGCTGAAGTCTGCACATATGTCAAAAGATTATTGTCAGTCTTTACTAGTATCTTAGCCCCATACAAGTACTCATGGAATTGATCAACAATGGCCCACTTCAAAGCTAGGAACTCTAACTTGTGTACAGGATAGTTCTTTTTGGAAGAGATCAGGCTTCTGCTGGCAAAGGCAACTGGTCTCAGGCCATTCTCGTGCTCTTGGTGTAACACAGCCCCCAACCCTTGCAAGCTAGCATCAGTGTGCAGGACATAAGGTTTTGTTGGATCAGCATAGGCCAACACTGGAGCGTGGGTAAGTTGATATATGATCTCATGAAAAGCAGTCTCACAATCAGGAGTCCAGTGGGCCACAAATACTTCACTTGGACGAAAATACACTCTTTCAGTCTCGAGGGACGCTGACGTTTTGTATTTTTTGTGGGTTGGAGGATACCCTTGAGTAAGGTTAAGTAAACAGCTGATCACTCTTGAATAGTCCTTGATGAAACACCAATAATAATCACAGAATCCCAGGAATCTTTGCAGTTCTTTTAGATTTTTGTGCTGTGGCCAGGTGGTCAAGGCCTCGACTTTACTTGGGTCGGTCTCTATTCCCTCTGTGGATACTATGTGTCCCACATAGTTTACTGATGTTTGAAAGAATTGACACTTATCAATGGACAGTTTAAGGCCAAAGTCTTCCAGTAGGTCCAACGCCGTGAATAATTTGCTCTCATGTTCCTCCAGTGAGCTGCCAAACACAATAACATCATCTAGGTATACCAGGCACTCTAATAAGTTCATGTCCCCCACTGCACACTCCATCAGTCACTGAAAGGTGGCTGGGGCACCTGAAATCCCTTGAGGCATCCTCACAAATTCATAGAAGCCAAGCAGACAGATAAAGGCTGTCTTCTCATGGTCTTCTGGGGCCATCGGGGTCTGGTGGTAACCACTGTGAAGATCCAGCACAGAGAACCACTTGCTACAATTCAGGCAGTCCAAAGCATCCTGAATGTGGATCATTGTATACTGATCAGGGATAGTCTGCCGGTTTAAAGTGCGATAATCCACACACATCCTTACTGTCTCATTCTTTTTTCTCACTACCACAATGGGGGAACCATAGGGGCTTCTGGATTCTTGTATTACACCAGCAGCTAGCATCTCTTGCAGATGCCATCTCACATCATCTATGTCAGCAGGAGCCAGGCGTCGAGACCTCTCATGAAATGGCCATTCATCATGCAGCCGGATGTGGTGCTCAGCTCCTTGCACACATCCAATGTCCCATTCTTTTAAAGAAAACACCTGGTCTCTCTTGGCAAGCTTCTCACTGATCCTCACTTTCCATTCAGCTGGCAACAGTGAGTCACCGAAATCAAACAAGTCAGGCGTTACTCTGTCATTCTTCCTGAACTCTTGCTACTGGGTAGCACTGCAGTGTCTGCACAATGCACATTAGCCAGGATGGAACATCTATTTACTCAAATCTCTCTGTCAGACACATTATGAACTTGAACCATTACCCTTCTGGCATAAGCATGGGCTCTAGCAGGCAAAATACTAGGCTTAACCAGCAGTCCCTCCGGCAATTTCACATCACCTGGTGCATCCAACATGAGGATTTTATTCTTGACATCCTTTCTGATATGGACTTCCCCCTTGAGGGTACCCTGGGCATTTGGCGCCAGGATCAGAGACTCAGGATCCTTTTTCCAGACAACTCCAACCAGTTCCTCTGGTTCCACTTTGTCAGCATCTCTCTGTGCCTCATAGGCCTTCTTGACCAAGGCCGGAATTCTTAAAGCTCTACTAGTCCTTGACCCCTGTTTTTCATAACACATCTGTGCCAGCCGTCCAAACATATGTGCATTAGTTCCAATTAGTAAAGGAACCCCATCATACAGTCCAGTAGGGGGACCCACTAAGGCCAGGGTCTCTACTTGCTCTGCCACTCCAACCACAGAGGTGGGGAAAGACAACCAAATTTGGATATATGCAGAGTAGGGGTAGGCCTTCTCACTTAACCCCCATACATGCAGTCCTTCTAAGGGTTGTAAGAGTACATCTGACAAATGCTTCTGATACCAATCCTGGAACATAATTGTCACTTGGGAGCCACTGTCTAATACAGCTCCTGTAGACACTCCATTCATCTTTACAGTGGTCTCCATGGAGGGACCCACTATTCTGGACCAGTCTGGAGAAGCGGTAGCGGGGGCCTGGGTGACTGACCTTGCCACAGAGGGACGTGAGTTAGCATTTTTTTGACCTTCACTGGGACCATTTCGTGCACCTCTTTTTTTTTTTTCACCTCCTCTTCTTCCTGGCTGCCAGCTCCTTCAGGTCTCCATTGTCCCTCCCGACTGCCTGCCCTGACTCTCACACCGGCTACCAACCTCATATGGCAGTCCTCCCAGGTAACCCGGCGTATCCCTTCACTGGACGGGTCCCCCTCCTCCGAGGGGGAAGGCACTAGCGGGGGCAACCAGCGCTACTCTTTTGGCCCAGGGTACCGCTGAGGTGTGTCGGTCATGGAATCGGCGGCAGTGGAGGACAGAGATACTGTCATCCAACCAGCCAGGAAGTGTTTCCTGGTTTTTCTGTGTGGAGTGATGTTCTGACATCAAGGCATACGCTGACGTCTGTCACTCCCCTTGAACACTGAGCCTGGCCATTACTGCTGTGCTCCCAGCCTCCGCCAGGAATCAGCATGCACCGGTGTGCATCCCCACCTTCCCATGGAGAAGGAGAGCTGTCCCTGGATGCTCCATCCCTCTATCCCTGGCTGGCCCTCCGGTGACCCGAGTCCATTCCCGAACCCAGGTTGCCAGCATCACAGATGGAAATCCAACCGCTGCGCCAATGGGCCAGCTCATGCACATCTTAACCACAGACTTGTTCTCCTAAGCTCTCCTTGCAGCCACCTCACCACTCTCTCTAAGTCTTTCTGAGACTGGCATTCCCTCTTCATGTGCCCATCCTTCCCACAATTATGGCAAAATATGTCTGCTGAAGTTTGGGGGGACTGAGGCATCACTGTGGGGGCTGCGGCATTGGTACTATCGGTAGAAAACCTTGGTGCCACCTCAGCCAGCGGAGGGTTGGACATTTGTAGACATCTTTTCAGTTCCCTCACTTCCATTGTCAATGTATCAAGTTTTGAACTGTTGTCAACATGAAGTGCCTGGGTGGTCACCCCCACCCCCATAGCAGAAGCAGTCCAGCAAGTGTCAGTGCCCATGCTCATAAGAGTATCCTTCATGATGAGACTGTCTGTTACTTCCCTAATCTCCCTCAGCAACTCCTCCCAGTGCAGGGTGTTTACAGCCATCCCCGTTTGGCAGGCACTTAATCCTTGACTTTCATCATGGGTTTTCAGTGATCCCTGGCTGTCAGCAGCCAACCCTGCCCTTGGAGCAGAGGTTGTAGCAGTTACAACTACGCGGGGCTCTGAGAAATCCTCCTCCTCCTCAACTTCCCAGATTTCTTTCATCAAATCACAATGATCCGGTCGGTTACCTCTCCTTTCTTGAAGTCTCAACTGAAGGAGCTACAATTTTGAGTGCTTTGCATGTTGCAATATGTGCCCCAACCTCACACAGTTTAAGTCACTGGTGGCCACCCCTCCTTTCCGGTAGGCCCTCTGTAGTGCTCCTTCCAGATGAGTAACATATGCAGATAAACTTTCCCCTGGCCATTGTTTTGTACCTTGAAACTTCCACATCAAGCTCTCCCCTGACTCAACACTCCCAAAATTGCATTCAAGTGCAGTTAGGTACTTTTGGCCAGATGCCTCAGGGTTTGTGGACCTCAAAGACTTAATGGCTTCCACAGCGGGACCTCAAAAGCTCTCTAGGATTCTTTTCCATTTCTCAGCATCTGCACACTGCCACTCAGATACCGAAGGGGCAACACAGTCTATCCAGGTCTCCCAATCATCCTCCCCTTGTGGGGTGGGGAAGGTGCCGGAGAAAATTCTCAACCTGCAGTAAGAGTCGTGGCTATTGGCAGGTACAGACATGGGGGCTTGCACTGGCGGAGAAGGAGGGGCAATAATGGGTGTTGGAGGGGAAGAGGGTGTTGATGGACGAACGTTCTCAGGTGGCAATAATAGTTTCTTTAAATCCTCCACAGTTTTCACTTCCCCAACAACAATTTAGCAAATTTCTCCTCAAAAGTTTCAGATAGTGGGGAGGCTCATTCTTCTTGGGGTCTTTACTGTCTTTGGTTATCACTCTCTAGACAGTGAGGGTTTCCCCAAGGGGTAACAGTCTATGGCAATTTAGAACTGTCTACAAGGTCCTTACACTCTATTACGGCCTTGAAAGTTTGGGTGAGCAGATCAGCCTGTCACCCCTCTACCACAGGGTCTCGTAAGCATTCAGCCTTAGAAAGTACTCCCTTTACAATGTCCGTACTGGTACCCAGCAGGATATCCAAGATAAGTATAGCATTTTGAGGGTCGATCTCCTCCCCAGTACAGCACTTCACCAGCTAGTATACAGCCACTTCTGTTGGGGCACCCATTTATTTTTTTCCAGTAATTTGTAAATGTGGCCACTAGAGAATGCTAATCCCAGTGGTGCCTCCAAGATGTAACCCCCAGGTGGTACTATCTCAAGGGCTACTACCCCTGTCTGACTAACTACTGACAGGTTGAGGGGCCTAGGTCCAATGGTGGGTGCCTCCACCCAGAGGTCAGGGTTAATACTGTCTAGTATGACTTGGTCACAGCCCTCTAGGATGCTGCAACCTCCTTTTCTTTCCACTAGTGGCCCACACAATGCATTAGGAACTTCTTCACAGAACAATACTTTAACATAAACGAATACCTCAGACAGAGTAACTTTGCTGAAACAAAAACAAATCTGATTTATTTAGGGGGCTATAACAAGGACAGGGGGAAATCAGGTTAATTAGGTTAAACACATTAATAATCACAGTACTGTGTGCATATTCAGAGTCCCAAATTGTCACTTTCACTGGGTGCCCAGGATGGGGGGGCTAGCCAGGATCGGTGCAGCTGGTTGGGGCCCTGTGATGGAAAAAAAACACTTGCACAATACCCAGTTGTAATCAGGAGCTGGATGGCTCAGTTTGTGAAGAAATGAGAAAACAACAATTAGAGGACACACTTGCAATTTGATAAACAGATGGCAGGGAGCTACCCTGCTTTGTACTCATAGACTCAATGCTGGGAACTGGTTGGAAGGCAGATTGTCCTGGATTGCCAGGAGGAGCAGAACCTGTGAAAAGGTCCTTGTGACTGGACCCCACTGCAGATTACAGAAAATAGATGTAGTCTGGATTAAACTGGGGTTTACTTCCAGCTTCATGCCCTCAAGTCACTGTATAGAGGATTTGAAACGTGATTCCCCACAAGTACTACACACATTTATATGTAAAAGGAAAGTACTGGACCAGGCAGGCTGCTTCTCAATCCCGACCACAATTACTGCACGATACCCGGGACAACACACAGTAGCTTCAGTTCCTGACAGACCGAGTGCGATTCAGCAATTTCTCCAGTCTTCTACAGGGTGAGCTTGGTTTCTACTCTTCAGATCTCCTTGATTCACCTCACAGGTCGGATTCAGTCCAAACGGATATTTGCACAAGCTGCAGACTGAAACTTAGGGCCTTGCACGTGTTTCCCGTGCTAAAACTATACACTGGAGAAGCACCCAGCTCCTTGTCTCTTCACTGCCCAAACTGATCTTTCCAGTAGACAGAGCCAGGCATTTCCTTTGAGTTCCTCCCAGTTCAGTTGGCCGGTTTGGCTGTCACTCACAGTAAACTCCCCCTGTTGGTGGAAAAAAGGCACCGAAGTCAAAACTACATTTCCCAGAGTCACTGCCCTTATAATCCCCTTACAGCATGCTCCAGAGGAGAGTCCAAGTTCTAATTCGCCCAGAGCAGGCTCCATTTTAAAGGATCCCCACCATGATTGATCCAGTTCAGCAGTTCAGAACCAACATGAGGGAGCTACTCTGCACTGTCCTTGCTACAAGAAAGCAGGTTAAATCAAACTGCATTTTCATTATTACTCTAACAGGTTACAAGCAAACAATTACATCTTTGAAGAGTGCTCCTTCTGCCTACTTAGTGATGGCAGAAATGAAGCGATTTGGCAGTAGCTCGAGCAGGACTCAAGCAGGAAAACACACAGTCCCCCCATACAAACTAATTATATCTGCAGGCAGACAGCTCTTAAAGAGACAGTACCAGAGGCTCTAAAAGCAATCACAGATAAACGGCTTAAATGCCAAACACCATTCAGGCTTGGAACATTCAAGCAAGCTCCTGGAAGACTTTTTGGGAACCCCAATTTGCAGGGGGTTATATATAAAATGTAGTTATTTGTGTCTAACTATTCTCTTCCAGTTAGACCTTTGGATAAAATGTTGTAATGTCCCTTCTCCTGTGTTTTAGTATTTATTTCATTTCGGACTATAAAATGCTTTTGAACAAAAAAACTCTTTTACAAATGTTCCATATTAGGTTGTTTAGGTTGACAGACATACAAAAATTTGTTACTCAAAATCAGTTGATACAAAAACACGGGCAGATTATACAAACTTGTGTAAATAGCTCAGGACAGAAAGTTCTTATACAGTATTGCTGGTAACAATCAACACAATAATGTAAACAGCAGATTAGCAAAGGTGTGAGTACATTAGAGATATGTCCTTAGGGATAAGTGCAGGAGATAAAGATAGGCAGCCACATTAGGCATTGTCTAACTGTCATGAGACTATGAGGGTACGGGCAGGAGAGAGAGGGGCTAAGGGGAGGAGGGGAAGACAGGAAGAGGGTGGGAGTGGTGAAACTAAAATAATTGCCAGACCAGTCATGTAGAGGTGAGCAGCTGTGATTCCAGTTCAAATATTGCAGTCACAGCTGCTTAGTGTTGCAAAGTGTTTCCAGTGCTTCCATTTGAAACTGCCAAACTTTGTATCAGCTAGGGGCCTCATACCCAAGAGAGTTGGGCCAATTTGAGGCTTGGAATTCAAAGGATCTTTGTCCTTGGGATGTGTGGCAGAGAGGGAACATAAAGGGCTTACAGATGGCACCTCTGGTATTAAGGCTATTATTTGTGTGGCACAGAAGATTCTAGACACTCGGGGGGGGGGTCATGCTTAAAACTGTTTTTTGGCAGGTAGGCAGGTCTGGTATTAAAGCCTGCCTTTTAAGTGCAGCCAGCCCATGTGTGCATACAAGTCACATGTGTGCATTAGCTGTCTGTATCAGTGAGCAGTTGACAGGTTTTATTTAATGCCGGCGATACCCTCTTTTTAGCACGGTGTCAGATGCTGCCCCACACACTACCAGTCCATAGTTGAAAATGGATAAGACTGAGCTATTTACAGCAAGCTTGAGAACTTTAGTCATCAGACAGTGTGTGTGCCTGTGCAGTAATCCTATTTTTGCATTAACCACTTTGGAAAAATGATCGATGTGGGCTGCATATGACAACTTACTGTCAAGCGTGATCCCCAGATATTTAAAACAGTTAACCACCTCTAAGGGGGTATTTAGAGTATTTCTGATGGTGAGTTGGTGATTTTTATGCTTGTTTTGGGGTGTAGCAAATGTCATGACCTATTTTTATGTTGTAATTTAGGAGCAGTTTATGCTCCTTGAACCATGTCTCAATACTGGCAAAAGTCTTCTGAAGTTATTTCTCAAGAAGTAGAGGGTCAGGGTTACTTGTGAAAATAACTGTGTTGGCTGTGTAGAGAAGGATTTTCTCTTTGAAGGAAATAAGGAGATGGTTTAGAAAGAGGCTGAAAAGGAGAGGCCCAAGGATAAAGCCCTGGGAGACCCCTGTCAGTACGTTCAGGCTGTCAGGCAGTACTCCATCTATCTTTACCTGCTGGGCCCTATCAGTAAGGTAGCTGCTGAACCAACTTATCACTTCTGGAGGGAGTCCTGTGTCTGATTGCTGTTCGAATTTGATGAGGTCAATGAAAGCTGCCCCCACCAAATGCCCACGGTTCAGGGCCTTGTGTATGAAGTCTGTAAATTCAACTAGTGCTGTGGTGTTGCTGTGCGATTTTCAAAAGCCATGCTGTTGTGGGGACTGTATCTGGTATTTGTGGAGATAATCCATAAATTGGCCAGCAATGATTCACTCCAGGGCTTTAGAAAGTTGTGGGAAATGGATATTGGACTGTTGTTACAATGGTTAGTTCTGTCACCACTTTTATGGTTTGACGTAACTACAGTGGACTTTTCCTTCTGAAGAAATGCTGCAGATCTTAAGGACATGTTTAGTATTTTCATAAGGGGTATTTCTTCTAATGTGAGGGCAATTAGTTTGCAGTTCAAGGTGTCACTACTAAACCTTGAACTACCTGTGGTGCATCGTATGTACTTTCTTGCTTCCTTTCTTGTGATAACTTTAAAGTAGAAAAGGGGGGACATTGAAGCTGGATATCCTCAGTACCGCTGTTGTGATTGTCTGCTACCTCAAGGTGGTCGGGGGGAGTACACTGCTAAGGTCAGTGAAGGCAGTGTTGAAGGTGTCTGCTATGATTTTCTTGTCTTGTGGTAACACCATTTACGTTTATTATGGACGGTGAGGTTTTTCTTTCTTTGCCGGTCAAGGCCCTCAGGTTACTCCAGAACATCTTGCCATTCCCCCGGGAACTGATGAATTCTTCCTAGTAGGATAAGGGATAATCCACAGACTACCGTTTTTGTGATATGGTACACTAACATTATTAGGTTTTACAATTGTATTAGTTCCAGCATTGTTTTAATAATTTTCTATCTCGAAGTAAAAGTGTATTTATGAAAGTATTTGATGATTTTCAATGCATTGTGATTTTTTTAATGAACTTCAGCTTATCAGGTTTGTATGTGTAGTTAATATAAAGGGATTGGGGGATGTGGCTTCACAAAACTACACTGGAAAAAGTTACCAGACCCTTGGTTGTAGGCTTAAAAAATGTTCAGCATTCTAAAAGCAACTCACTCACCCCACTGGCACCGGTCAATATTTCACACAACCACAATGTGTGCTATCTCAAGACATGGCTACACAGTGTAACATATCATCATTTTAAAAGTCATTCTTAAAGCAACAGTAACTAATAACCCATATTTACAATATAAACTATTAATAAACCATGTGGAACTCCTTCAGCACTAAAAAATATAAAGAAATTGGTATAAATACTGTGTAAACAGTGCAAATGCAGTGAATAATATAACAATGAATATGCCAAGACAAGAATGAAAAATTAGGAAACTGCAGAGGGAAGGAGAGAGGTGGGGTGCTGGAAGGTAAGAAACTAATAAAAGTCATAGAAAGGGACTGGGCTAGACTGAGATATGGGGGGGTTGTACTGTTGGGGTAAAAGGAAGGATAGGGAAGGTAATTGCTTGTCTAAAATTATTTTTATAATGAAGTGCCAAAAACATTATGGTTACATATTGAATACTGTATGTACTTTAAATAATGATTACAAAAATTCCTAAGAAATCTATACTACAATAATCTTAATGATCCCTGCTTATTCAAATTAATGGTAACTATACACTCGGTGACAGCTACTCAAAAGTTCATTTTGAAGTTTGGTTTACAAAAGGGGAAAGCTGAAAAAAAAATTTAGTCCAGGACTGTTTGCTGACCTGAGTTCATACTGCCAGAAAATCTTGTACCTCAATACCCTGTTTTCCAGATCTCCACCACGTTTAGATAAACCAAAGTGTTCTATGTCCAGCAATTTATAAGTATGCCCAGGGCTCCTCTATGACACATGGGATGCCAGGGCATTTACAGTGTCCATTTTTCAATTAATTGTAAAAGTTCACCAATGTGTCTTTTAAACATTGTAGTTGCTTTGCCCACATAGAAAGCAATGCATGGACACATAGCTAGATACACTACTGATTCTGTGGAAAAAGTATTGAAATCCTGTACCAGATAAGTTATTTTAGTTATTGGGTGTTCAAAGATATCTCCTGGAAGAATATTTGCACAGAATTTACAGGCTCCACAGTGAAAGATTCCATGGGGTAAAGATGGTATTGATGATGTAACTGGTGGGCAATACAATCTGTGAACAAGATTGTTATTTAAATTTCTCTCTTTCTATTATACCATATACTGAGGTCTTGAAGTAACCCCTTGCAACATGTTCTCAGTACATAACAATAATATGTGCTAGTTCTTCTTTATAATGGCTTGAATCTGGTAAGCCTGTGGATTAATGTTGGTAACTAAATTACATATACGAATGGCTCAGATTTAGATGAGGCTGTTTTTCTAGACAAGACCAAAGGTTCTCAGCCATCTCCATTACTCAACCAATAATCAGACAGTGAGTTTCTACAGAAGGAAAGAACAATAGTAGAACCCCAATTTCACCAGCCATCACCCAGTCCTAGCCCCTGAATGGCCTTTTTTTCAGAACGGAGACAAGAAGAGTACTGGAAGGTAGTAAAGAAAGAGGAGAAATGGTCACAGGAAAAAATAAAACTGGAACCAGCAATACCAGAGGGGAGCAAGCTACAACAGAAACTGCCAACAGAGGGAATGGAGATAGAACAGTTCAAAGTAATGAACAATATCTGACTATGAACTAACTGATATTGAACATCAGGTTTTAAAAACAAAAAAAATTCAATAAGTGAGGTTAATACCATTGTGTATTGCACAAATGTACTCATAATTTGAATATACATGTTTTTTTTTCAGAAACAGTGGCACTAGTGACTCTATACAGCATCTGCGTCTTATTCAAGAAAATGAATAAGAAACTCAAAAGAGAAATTCCATGTCCAAGTGGATATTGGGAGGGCAAATCAGTTTAAAAAGTTTACTTTCCATCCACCTTCAAATTCCACATTCACTATTTCTGAAAAGGCCTATGAGATGGATATGCAAGCATTTTTGAAATGACAACACCAACTGAGGTAAAAAAAATTGCACCAGACAAGAATGAATGCTCATAGCATGTGTGATGAAGAACACAGAAATAGAAATCATATCATGTCAAAAGTTATGTATGAAACAGACCAAACATTTTTCTGATACTACTTAGTAAAGAAGTTTAAAATAAGATCCTATTTTGTCATTTAAACAATACATTGATGTACTGTTATTTGAGGCCTTGAGTAACGGTATTATCAATAAACAGTCCTTTGATTTTCTTTCAGTGAAACATCCAGTGAGAGCCCTCATTTATGATCTCCCAAATGTTCATAAAGACTTTTGAAATCTCCTTTCAGACTGGTAGTAGTAGGTATTGGCTATTTGACTTAGCCTTTGGATCATTTTGAGCCAGTAGACTGTGAAGGGTTCAAGCATGTATGGAGTAGGCACATGGGTGAATTAAGTAGAGGATTGGAGGAAGGGCATCTATGACCAGCTAGGGTCAGTGGTGGTGGAATAGACAGGAACAGAGAGGCAGACTGGCTGGACCTAAAGGTTCTTTTCTGCTGACAAAATCTACGATACCATGAGCTTCTCATTCGAGGCCCCCTCCAGTTGACCTTCCCCTATGAAGATGGTCCAGTGCCGTCTTTTAAGGGGTTTTACCCCACATGGTCTGATGGCAGTGCTGGATCTATCAGATCTGATGAGGGAGTGCAAGGAGCTGGGGGAGTTGGATTTAGCTTATAACAGTGCTGTTACTGAAGCCCTCAACTCTATTGCACCTGTCCATGATCGACCGCTCGCTTCACACCAGAGATCCCCTTGTTTTGATGGGATGCTCAGGCAGTTGAAGATAAGGGGTCAAAGGCAGGAGCGGTGCTGGCAGAGTTCTGGATCTGGTGAGGACAAACTTATTTTTTTGTCCCATTACAGGACTTTTCAAGCAACAATCTCCTGTAAGAAGGCAGAATTCCTCTCCAAGGAGATTGCTGCAGCAATTAACAGACCAGCTCAGTTCTTCCTCAGTGTTAACAGGCTATGTAATCCTGCCAGTCTTCAGTCTGGAGGAGCTTCTTCACAATTAAAGTGTGATCAGTTTGCTCTGTTCTTTGCCGATAAGGTTGCCACCATCGGGTCGGAGATCCAGTCAGTGCCCTCCAAAGGAGCATGCAGTTATTGGCTAGAAGTGACTGGTAATCAGTCTGTCTGGTCTAATTTTGACCAGTTGGCTGTTGCAGATTTCATGAAAGTAACCAAGAGATGAGATCAACCTACTATAATTTGGATCCAGGACCAACATGCCTCTTAGTGGGATATGTTGATGCCATTGGCCCGGTCCGAGCCAGGATAGTCTGGTGCTCTTTAGTGACAGGGGTATTTCCTGAACCCTTAAAGGAGGCAGTGGAGAGACCCCTTTTGAAGAAAGCTTTTCTAGACCCAGATTGCCTGCTAATTACAGACCTGTCTCTAACCTTCCCTTTGTGGGTAAGGTTATTGAGAAGGTGGTGGCCTGTCAACTGGAGACTCATTTGTCAACTGATGATGTCTACAGTCCTCTCCAGTCAGGTCTCAGAAAGGGGAAGAGCACTGAGACTGTCCTTGTTTGCATGCTAAATGATCTCCTGGTGGTGAGGGATTGAGGATGTTGTTCCATTCTAATTCTCCTCAATCTCTCAGCTGCATTGGACACTGTGGACCATGTGGTATTTTTGGAGCACCTGTGGGTCTGTTGTGGACTGGCTGGTACAGTCCTCAACAGGTTTCTATCTTTCCTCAAAAGCAGGATGCAGAGGGTGGTGTCTGGGATTTTTTCCTCTGCACCACTGCCCCTGCCATGTGGGATTATGCAGGGCTCCATTTTGTCCCCCATGGTGTTTGTAGTGTATGCTGCCACTAGAAGACATTATAAGGTGGTATGGGCTGAGTTTCCACTGCTATGCAGATGACACTCAGCTATACCTGTCTTTTGCACCCAAGCAGCAGGAGGCAGTCTCAGTATTTAATCAGTATCTTGCTGAGATCCAAGACTGGAAGAAAGCCAGCTGGTTGAGGCTGAATCCAGACAAAACTGAGGTAATAGTGGTGGGAGCTAGTCACCTTGAGGTGAAGGTGCAGCCTGGTCAAGTCTCTGGGTTGATACTTGGAGACTCCAGGCTGCTTACCTCAGCCAGAATGAAGAATCTGGGCATTGTTATGGACTGCAGCTTGACACTTAAACCTCTGGTATTGGTTGTGGTCCAAAGTGCATATTACCATCTATGAAACAGCATCTAGATCAAACATCTGGTTCCCCCAAGTAATCTCCCATCCCTGGTCCATGACTTCATGGCTAAAGTACTGTAATACTGTCTACCTGGGGCAAGTGTGGGTTGATCGTCACCACCTGCAGCTAGTGCAGAATGTAGACAGGTTGTTTACCAGTCTTCTGAGATCATGTTATGCTACACCTGTGCTTCACTGTCTGCACTGATTGCTGATTAGGTGGCAGATCACCTTCAAGGTTGGTTTGCTGACCTATAAGGCCCTGCACAGTCAGGAGTCTGGCTACCTGCAAGACATCCTATGTTCCCACCACTCTGTCCATCCCCTCTGCTCCACTGATGAGGATTTCCTGGAAATTCCCAGAGTTCACTTAAAGACATCGTACACTTGAGCATTTTCTGTCAGTGTGCCAACCCTGTGGAACTCCTTACCTCGCTATATTAGAGAATCTCAGTCTTTAGAAATTTTTAAATGGGGGCTATAAACATTTCTGTTTAATCAGGCTTTTTTATCTAATTAGTTAGCTAACCTGTTTTAAGTAATTTATGCTTATGTTTGTGATACTTTGTTTTTATGACGTTATTATTGTAAAGTGCCTTGAGTCACAATTGATAAAGTGTGTTCAGCAAATAAAGAAATGATGATGATTCTATGGTTCTATGTTTCAATATGATGATCAATATCTCAAGTATATTCTAAGTACATCTAGATCATATGTTCAAGATACCTCAAATAGTCTAGAAATTTTGACTGACTTACACATTGACTCAGAATAGTACTTGGTGACATTAGACATTCAGTCATTATATACTAACATACTACATAATGGTGGTTGTTCAGCAGTCGAAGAGGCACTGTATACCAAGGCCAATCTGAGTTCACCTTTCTTTGAGTTTTTGAATTCATTATCTAAAAAGGTTTTGTAGTGCGCTGAATTGGAACAAATTTATCATCCAAACAAAGGGCACAGCAATGGATACTTCATTTGCACCTAACTTTGAAATTGTTTACTTAGCAGTGTGTGAGAAAAAACATGTTTTGTCTGCTGAAACTAACCCTTTCTTTGATAAAATGTATCTTTACAGGAGATTGATAGATGACCTTTTGTTGATTTGGAATGGTGCGAAGACTGAACTTTGTTCTTTTTGAAATTCACAGTGTCATGCAATATACAGAGCATACATGTTCTTTATCTGACCATAAGAAAAGATAGTAATGGGGAACAAGCACTATAACATTTAGGAAACCTACCAAAATGAATTCCGTATTGCATTTCATCAGTTGCCATCCATGTCATTTGTTGAAAACATTCCTGTTGGGTAGTATAATATGCACCTCAAAAGACATGGTACTTATAATGATTACATGGAATGGGCCACAGTACTGCAAGACCATTTTAAGCAATGGAGCTATAATGGAAATTGTGTACAAAGGTCTGCTAGTAGAGTAATGAATTGTGCTAGGGGTGAATTAATAAGGGGAAGCAGTCAACAACAAGCTTTATCAAGTAAAGGGCAATTAATTTTGGTATCACCTTTAGTCGTCATGCTTACCAAATTAAAGCAATTACAGAGAAGAACCAGAAGATCTTCTGAACTGAGAAAAACTTGGAAGAGGTATACTGGAGAGGTAAAAATTTGAATGACAGTCTTGTTTACAGCTTGTACCACCTACCAGTTACATCACTGAGACCACCTTTACCATATGAAACCTTTTGATATGGAACCTGAAAGTTTTGTGCATATATTCTTGCAAAGATACCATTAACCACCTGATAACTAAAAATAACCTACCTGATACAGGATTTTTTTACTTGCCCCACAGAGTCAGTCGTATATCTAGGGTAGCTATATGTTCATGCACAGCTTTCCACGTGGGAAAAACAGTAAAGAAGTTCAAAAGATATATTGGTGAAAATATAAAATCAATTGAAAAAAAGACACTGTCAATACTCTTGCATCCTGTGTGTCACTGAGGGGCCCTGGACACTTTTTTAATTTCCTGGGCATAGAAAACGTTGGTTTATCTGTACGCGGTGGTGATCTAGACAACAAGTTATTGAAGTGTGAGAGTTTCTGGCAATATTATCTCAGATCACAAGCAGTCCTGGACTAAATTATATTTTTCAACTATCCCCTTTTTCTAAAATGAACTTTGAAATTAACCTTAAAGTGGCTTTTAACTATTGTTACCATTAGTTTGTATAGGCAGGCTTTATTAAGATTATTGTGGTATGAATTTCTTAGGAAATATTTTTATAAATATTTGTAGTATGTATTCAATGTTTAGATATAATAGTTTTGGCACTTTATTATAATAATAATGTTAAGTTCAGCAATTACCTTCCATATCCTTCCTTTTACCCCATTCAATGCAACCCCTTCCTGCGGTCCACTCCCATACAGTTCCTTTGTCTGATTTTTATTTATTAGATTCTTACTTATCAGTTCCCCACCTCTCTCCTCCCCTCACCTCTACCCCTTTCCTATTTTTCATTTTCTTCAGGGAACATTGTTATATTATGCACTGCTTTTGCATTGTTTACATGGTATTTCTACCAACTGCTTACATTTTTTTTACTGCTGCAGGGCTTACTCATGGTTTATTAATAGGATGTATTGCAAATAGCAGGTATTAATTACTTTCACTTTAAGAATAAGTTTTAAAATGATAGTATGTTGCACCGTGTGGCCGCACCTTAAGAAAGCATACTGTATGTTGTGGTTAAATGTGAAATGTTGGCAGACACTGGTGGGGTGAGTGAATTGCTTTTAGTCTAATAAACATTTTTTATCTTAAAACCCATAATCTAGTTACTTTTTGCAGTGTATTGTCTGTGTAACCATGTTTACCCCCTTTTGTATTGGTTCACTTTACATGCTGGCTATAGATGTGGATCTCCTTTGCCACATTACACGCGCCTGTATGCATTTCCTGTGTAGTTGCAATTCTGTAGTGACAATAAACTCAACTAAATTAAACATTAGTGCTGCTCATGGAATGGATTATCAACCTGATTCTTCACCTTAATCTTCTTTAGAAATAAAAAATCACTTAAGAACAGAATATCATCCATTTGTTTCATAGGGTTAAAAACATGATAAGGTGCAATGAGATATCATCACACCTCATTTGAATTATGAGCATGAGCCACAATTGAATGCCTTCAACCACCCAAGAAGTACTGATATCTCATGGTATGACATACTCTGGAGTGTATTTTTCTGATAATAAAATAAATCCTACATGTTTCTTTAAAAATATGCTGCTTTGGGATGAAGGGATTTTTAGTTGATTCTGAGATGTGTAAATATAATTTTTTTTAATTCATTAAGTGGTGTTGTGGCCATATGTGGGTCAGGGTTTAGGCAGCACTCTTTAGTTTTAGGACTCTGGTGAAAAACAGAGAATGTTAATAGGACCAGGACCGGGGCAATTTAATTTAGATGGGCAGGAGAGCTCCCATTATATTGGCTACAGGATTAGCACCAGTGGTGTAGGAAAATAGTTCCTAATTTGCTTTAAGGGTTCAGTGTTGAGAAGGCACATGATGTCCTCCTGATGCAGCCACATCGGAGTTTTGTAGTTCCATTACTGGCAGATAGGAAAAGCCTTTTGCTTTTGCACAATGGCTGTTTTTTGTACTTCTAGAGCAGAGGCATTTTCAGTAGAATGGTTTTATTCTCCCCATGACCATTGATTAGAGGTGTTACAAGCTTAAACTTCACAAGTGAAGTGTCCACAACTTAGCAGAAATTTGACTTTATGAAGCATTGCAAAGTTTCTACAAGCCCTATGAATTTTAACTTTGCTGAAATTGTGAAGCCTTTACCATGAAATGGACATTTGTTTTGTGAAATAGCCCCTTCACAAGCAAATTTTTGTCAATTCACCTAAGAAATTGCAACTTCACCAGATAACACTGCATGAATTCAGCAAATTCACACTTTGTAAATTCTGAAGAATTCACCAATTAATTTGTGATGTGAATTTCAGCCACTTTGTCCATCCCAACCATTGATTTCAGGTCAGCCTTCCAACCCTACACCCACTACAGAGCCACAGCCAACCTGAGGTGGCTGGAAGTATTGGTAGTCATTATTCGGATGATCATGTGGGTCTGCCATTAGTTTTCCCATTTTTCAACCTCTGACACAACCCATTTAATGCCCTTTCAGTTACAAAACCAAGGTTCTTCCCTCCCTTATTGAAGAATGATTGCTGCTAGCCTCTCCCTAAGGGAGGGCACATGACTGCAGGGGCCCAAGCTCCTCCTTTTCAACCTGGGTCATGTAATTCAGAACTGTTGAGATATTCAGGTTTGAGCAGCTATGTTCTTAAACATGTATAGAAGGACTGAGAAGGTTGTTAGCTGATCAAACACAGGTGGGTGTTTCAGAAGTAGCATATTTATGACCCAATCTCAGACTTAGAAGATTTGCCACTAGAAACAGCAGTTGACTTTACCCTATTGGGGGGGGGCTATTGAGAGGCTTTGCCAACAGCATAGTTGAAATGGTCCCATCAGGGCTTGGGAAGAGGTGTCATGTTACTACTGACTTTCTACTTTTCCCATGGCAGCCATCTGTTTTAAGGGCATCAGGAGTCAGGAGAGGCAGATGGATGTCAGGTAATTAAGAAGGCTAATGGAAAGATGTAGTTTTGAACCATAACGGCATACTAAGAAGCCATGATGTCTGACACTGTCTCTCTGCCAGTGGTCATTCATGATTCTTCCAATCCATTTCACAATGTTGCTTATTCTGGCTTCCTGTTAGCAAAGTACAGAGTTATATGCTGTTTACTTTAGTGGCCAAAAAACGCCCAGAAGAAATGGTGTCAGAACGTAGACAGGTTCAATTTAGATGATATCATGTCACTGCATGGCATAATGAACCATGCAAAACAGGGGAGACCCAAAATCATAGGCAGTCCTACTGTGCTGATAATACAGTATGTTAATGTGGAACATGATGGGATAACACACAGTCGTAGTGGGCTGGTGGTGTAGTATGATGGTGCAGGATGCTACTCTATGGACTAAACAGAACTATTGAACTGGGAATAACGCATTATGTTGCAGGAAACAACTGCATTTAGTAATGATCATAGAACAATTTAGAGCATCAGACTACACCTAATCAGCTCCAGATTACATAGGGAGGTCCTTTGAATGTAAATATCTTACCTCGGTAACGTTGAAAGAAGAATCCATATGTCCAACTCTGTGTAGATCAAACAAACATATTTACAGTATTAGTTGTAGCATTTCACTAACCAGGATGCCCTTTGTTAATAAATGAAGAAATGAGACTCCAGTGACTAATGTGTAAGCAAATCAAATGGTTCATTATTATTATGAGTTGAAGGGGAAAGACAAGTGAAGCTGAAAGAGTCCAGTGCTGAATACCAACTCACCTGAGAGAAACACAAAATGTACAGAAGATTTTCAAATAGCAAATTTTATTGAAAGGGTGTCTTTATGAAAATTTACCGTCATAGTTTGAAAACCCATAAACATATTTTTTAAAATATGATATTGGGCTTAGATAAAGCCCTAGCAGTGGTCCGAAGCTATTGCTGACCACGGTGTTGAACCTATATTGAGACTACACTGGCACCATTGTATGAAATCTTGTGATGTCATGCAGGAAGAAGCATTGCCTAACTACATTAATTGGACAAAAAACATTTCCTACATGACATCTCAGGATTCCATTAAATGGTCCCAGCATAATTTCAATATACAGTATGACAGACTAATTTAAAAGAGATTTTTATAGGCTTTCAAACTATGAGTACCGCTTTTCATAAAAGTTCCAGACTAAGTCAAAACTGAAATGGAATTTAGGTTACAAAGCATATAGTGCATGATTTCTACTGTCAATCAAACATGCTCTTTTGTGTTGTTTTTTTAAGTTTAGTGTTACTGCTAGTGTGCATGAGCCAGCTTTGGTACAGTCTACATAGTGGGGTGTTTGGCAGAATTTTTATACCACTTGGGACCTTTTCAAGTAAAACTACCCCTCCTCCACAATGACTATGTTTTGTGCTTGAAATAAGGCTTTATAGTCTATGTGTGTGGATTTGAGAAATATACAGAAACAAAAATCAGAAAGTATCTGTCTCCTTGTATTGTTTGCACGTCCTGTATACAGTGATGCTCTGTGGCAGGTTCCACTATAACTTAAAGTAACCTAATACTATTATCATGATGCTTCTTAGGTGTAACTAGTTACACGTGTTAAACAGGTATCTGGTATCTAGGATTAATCATTGTTAGCTGGAGATCTGAGAGTTACTGACTGACATGATGTGACATGACTGATTTTGACACTTGTACTTCTCTTGCTCAGAACTGCTTCTCTATGTTACCACAGTCAAGTGTAGCTCTTCTTGAATATAGTCTTTAATGAACTTGGAAGGTTCCATAAGGAAGTGATTGCACATTAAGTTGCACTGCTATGACCCTCTATTGGGCTGTCAATGATCAAACCAGCTGATGTTTACTACAGATCCCTGTTTGGCCACCAAGATCAAACCAGGTAATGCTCACTATTGCAATCTGTTGGACTCTCACAGCACAGACAACATGATGCTCATTATTTTCCTCTGTTAGTTACAAAATGGCCCTCTGTTGAGCTGTCAGTAATCAAGTCAAGCCAGCGCTCCAAACAGACTTCTTTTGAGATGTCAGTGATTAAAAAAGCTGGTGCTCACTATGATCTTCTATTGTGCTTACAGTGAGTAAACACTTCACTGTTCATTCCTGCCCTCTGTTGGTCTATAAGAGATCAAACAACTGAAGTTCAGTATTTTACTTGGTTAGGCTATGTCCCTCTGTTGAACCGTCAATGATGAAACAAGCCAATGTTCACTATGGCCCACATTTGGGCTATTAGTTGTCATACCAGGCAATGCTTACTATAGCCCTTTGTGGGCTGTCATTACATAGAGAGACAGACAGACAGACAGACAGATAGATAGATAGATAGGTAGATAGATTGATATTTTTATTTATAAAGCACCCAATTTCTGAGGCTCTGGGCACTAAACAGTAAAATCACAATTCAGTATTATTTAAAATCATCAAACGTACATAATAAAATCAGTATAAGTGCAGAATGTCATTTTACCTATCAGCAAACTCATGTTATAAAAGCCAATTCAAATAAGTACGTTTTCAGTCCCCTTTTAGAGGCTTCTGCTGACTCCCCCCCTTAGATAATCAGGCAAGGAGTTCCACAGGGTTGGTGCAGCCACTGCAAATGCTCTATCGCCTGAATGCAACAACCTAACCCTGGGAACCCACAGGAGGCCCCCTTCGGTGGAACGGAGTATCCAGGCCAGAGGGTAAGGGTCAAGGAGATCTTGCAGATAGGCAGGACCCCCATCATGCAAGGTCTTATACGTCAGGAGCCCTATCTTGAAGACAGTCCTCCACCTGATTGGCAACCAGTGCAGTCCAGGGAGGACTGGGGTAATATGCTCACACCTCTTTATCCCGGTCAATAGTCTTGCCACCACATTCTGCACCAGCTGCAGTCTGTGGAGGTTGGCTCCAGATAAACCAAGGTACAGGGCATTACAGTAATCCAGCCTGGAAGTTACGAAAGCATGCACCAGTGTGGGCAGGTCCTCAGGAGGGATCAGGGATCAGATTCGGGTAATGTTCCTGAGATGATAAAAAACAATTTTGACCATGGCTGACACCTGAGCATCAAGTGTTAGGCCATCATCCAGGATCACACCCAAATCCTTCACCTGTCTAGAAGGGACAAAGGGAATGTCCCTCAATACTAGATTAGGGGACAACCCCCCATCCCCCCTCCAACGATGACCTGGCTCCACCACCAGTACTTCGGTCTTGTCTGGGTGGAGTCTAAGCCAGTTTTGTGTCATCCACGACTGAATTTCCTCAAGGCAGCTGTTAAATATGGAGTCCGACACCTGGCCATCAGGTGCACAGGACAAGTACAGTTGGGTATCATCTACATAGCAGTGAAAACCCAACCTGTACTGCCTGATAATGTCCCCCAGTGGCAGCATGTACACCGTGAACAATAAGGGCAGCAAGACCAACCCCTATGGGACTCCACAGCTCAGAGGCTTTGGGCTAGATGAGACAAGTCCCATTTTCACCCTCTGCACTCTGTCCATCAAGTAAGACCTGAACCAGCTGATGACATTGCCGGACAGGCCATACCAGAACTGCAGGCAGTCAAGCAGCACCTCATGATCCACAGTGTCAAACACCACAGAGAGGTCCAGGAGAACCAAGATGGTACAAGCTCTCCTGTCCCTCACTCTCAGGAGATCATTAAGTACCCTTACCAGGGCGGTCTCCATACTATGCCCTGCTCAGAAACCAGACTGGAAAGGCTCATAGGAAGATGAAGATGTGAGGTGTCTCTCAAGCTGAATGGCCACCACTTTCTCTATAACCTTCCCTAAAAATGGGAGGTTTGAGAATAGCCTGTAGTTGTTGAGGCAGTCTGGATCCAAAGATGGCTTCTTTAAAAGGGGACTAACCAGAGCCTCTTTCAGGGACACTGGGAGGATCCCACTCCTCAATGAACTCCAGACAACCTCAGCAACCACAGGTCCTATTAGGTCCAAACATCCAACAATAAGGTGGGTTGGACCTAGGTCCAGATCACAATGTGTAGGCGTCAGCTTTGAGATTATCCCCATCACCTCTTCCACCCCAACTAGCTCAAACTCATCCCAGACAGGAGGAATGTTTCAGCACAACTCAGGCTAGACACTGCATCCCTTTAGAGAGATACTCGAGGAGACCTCAGCCCTGATAGAGGACACCTTTCGGCGATGAACAGAGCCAACTCCTTGCACCTAGTGCTAGAAACTGCTCCTCCTGCACAGAGACAGACAGGGTGTAGAAGTCTGTCTACATACGGAAGAGCTGAGCTAGTCTGTTCCCTGCCACAGCAATCTCCCTAGACAGAAACTCTGGCTTCTTTCTGGAGATTGCCCACTGATAGTCAACATAATGTGATCTCAGGGACAGTTTGTCCCCCATCCGGCTAGATCTCCTCTAACATCTCTCTAACCCTTAGCATTTAAACTCCGGTGTTCCTCATCATATCAAGGGGATCTCCAGTGAGTAGGCAAGGTGCCGACATGAAAGGGTGTGACTGAGTCGAAGATTGCAGTCACCACCCCATTATAGGCCACCACTGCTTCCTCCAGCCCCAACGCACAAGCTGCCCCCACTCTTGATCCAGCACTGCTGACAGTCTCATAGAGGAAACTCCTCTTAACAGGCAGTACCGGATCATCTCCACAGGGGCCGGACTATCGGGGGGGGCACTGAATGCGAACCCGATGGTGCTGTGATCCGACCAAACCACCGGATCAACATGAAGGTCAGTAATGTTGAAACCCATTGAAAAAACTAAGTCTAATGTGTGGCCGCCTGAGTGTGTTACCAATGTTACATGTTATGTCAGTCCCAGGACCTCCATGCTCTTCAAGAGGTCACTTCCAAACTTTGAGAGCCCGTCATTGACCCATGCATTTAAGTCCACCAGGATCGACCACCTGGGGGACTCCAACACCAGGTCTGTGACAAGCTCCTTAACCTCCCTCAAAAAGTCCCCACCCACTCCCGGGGGATGATAGAGCAGGAAAACCCTGAAACCTGCATCCACACCTCCCAGGGCAGCCACACATTCAAAAGACCATGTAAGACCTACGTTTAGTTTACTTAATCCAGCTAAGGCTCACTATGGCTCTCTGTCAGGCAGTCACTGTTTAAACAAGATGATTCTCACTATGGTTGTTTGCTGGGCTCTTTGTGATTAAACTCCCCTTTGTTGTGCTGTCAATGATCTAAGAAGCTCATGCTCACTATGACCTTCTGCCGGACTGTCAATGACCAAACAAGTCAATAGTCATTACTGCCTTTTGCAGGACTGCCAGTGACCCAACAAGCTGATGCTCACTACATTACTATGTTGGGCTGTCACTGATCACGCAAGCCAGTGCTCACCATAGCCCTCTGCTGGCCTGCCACTGATCACACAAATTGATAGTCACAATGTCCATCTGTTGTCCTGTCTGTTATCAAGCAAACCAGTGCTCTCTCTGGCTTTCTGTTGGGTTGTCAGTGATCAAATAAGCCACTCTCCTAAGTACAAAACATGTGCTGGTGAAAAGTCATTTGCAATCTCTGCCCCTACCCTTTGGAACAGACTACCGCCAGAAGTCTCCAAGTGTACATCATCAATCTCGTTAAAAAAGGCCTTAAAATCCTATTCGTTAATAGCAAAGCAATTTAGCTCTAATAGATAAATTATATGTGATAATTAGCACTTACCCACCATTTCTCCACCTGATCAATCTACCAGGGCCAAATATTAATAATATGTAACCAAGTTGAATGTTCTGAAGCAATTACATTTATGTATAATATGTATCTAATGTGATTATGTAAATCCACTGTCCATTGTTGGTACCCATACCCATTCCTCTGTATTACATATGTACATTATGTGATCTTTCATCCTGCTTAATTATTCCTTATAATGTTCTTGTTCGGTTGCACTGTTTATTATTCTCAATTTCATTAACTATTGTTATTAACTTGTCCATATATGTAAACTGGTGCATGGTTACAAACCTGTATTCCTTTTGACTGTAATGAACTCTGGGTCACCCTAGAAAAGGGGATATTATGTTTCAGTGGGCCCACCCAGTTGACAAAACTTCAGTAAACAATAAACTCTCATTACCAGTCTCAGTCTGGGCTGTCTGTATATAAACATGTCAATGCTCACTATGGATTTCAGTTGGGCTGTCACTAAAAAACAAATACAGGCCTAAACAGCAAGTGAGGCTGCTTACTCTCACACCTCAGCACATTCGAACAGTTTCAACAGCAAGGAGCCAAGCTTTAACAGATACAGAGACAGAAAAATACTATTTCTAGGTTGTACGATAAGTCATTTATTAAATAAAGCTTGCAGCATGAAGTGCCTCCACAAGATGTTGACATTTCTCACTACTCTTCTGCACTTTATCAAGGATGAAGCCATCAAGGGCAGACCATAATTTATAGGCCCCAACAAAGTGATGTGTGCAACAATGAATTGCAAAAATGCAATAATGAAATGTCATTAAAATGAAAACCTACAGTTATGGCATCTGTACACTAATCCCAAAGTCTATAGTGTAATAAATACAACAACATAAAAGGGAAGGAAAACGGGAGAAGGGGGAAGGAAAGGAGTATATGAGTACTTATAATAATGTTAGAATGATATGATCTGTTTAATGATTTTAAATTAATGACATTAAAGCTATGGTGCAGTTAGCTGGGTTGAATTGTTTTTTTTTGACTCTTCATTTTTGTCTACCTTGATTCAGTGGGGATTTACCCCTTTTTCAATCCTTGGGGTCTTACAGCCCCCTCCCCTACCCCATGAATTACCGGGGAGACTGCTATAACCTGCATGGTGTTTTATTTTATTTATTTATTTAAAACGGTATTGGAATTACAAACCTTTGAGTCAGAGACTCATTTACAAAGGCTCCATGTCAAGAATACAGCAGATAACATAATACAAAGTAACAAGCAACAAACAATGGTGGTACAAAGTACAGATACAGTGAGTAGAAGTCCTATACATGGAGGTAGCTAAGCAGAGATAACAGGTGTCATTAGAAGATAAGTCAGGTAGATACTAAAACAATGAGGCTAATCCATGTGGTGGACTCCTTCCCCTCCCAGGGCTGAGAGAGGAGGGAGTAGAGATATACTAATCTGGGGCACCTGCTGCAGGAGAGAGAGAGAGAGGAGCCAGAAGCTGGGCTTCATGGTACTTCAGCTGATGGATACTTTTCTCCTATTGTGTTGTCCCTAGTAGCATGGATGTGCAATGATGTCAGTGGCTTACAGTGCCTTCTGCCACATGCTGCATGCTAACATCTGCCACAGCTGCCAGTCCCAGCACTGTTGAGACTATTTGGTGCACTGACTCTTGAATGCCATCTGTAGTAAAAGTATTGCTGAAAGTCTTTGACCACTGCACCAGTAGGGGAAGTGCTGTCCAACAGACACTCTATCCCACCCACCCCCTTCTGAACCTGAGACATTGGTGCCACAAGCAGTAGTGCTACTGCTATCCTGGTGGCTCAGAGAAATTTGTTTTTAATAAGTTCACTTCCCTTGCCCTCTTGCCCCCTATGCATTCCCTCCCCCCTCCCCAGTTTTCCCTTCCTTTTGTCATTGTATTTATTGCACTATACACAGAAGGATTTGCACACATATGCCATCACTCAGGCTATATTGCATTTAATGTAATTATTGCATTTTCTTGCACTTATTTATTGCACATGTCACTTTGTTGGGACCTATTAATTCTGGTCTTCACTAGATGGTGTTATCCTTGACAAAGTGTCAGATAGTAGTGTGATATATTGGAGTCTTGTGGGGTTGCTACATTCTTTAAGTTTTGTTTAACAAATAGCAAGGCCAAAGGATTGCAGCAGACAGCCATCTGTCTTAGGTCTTCCTGCCAACCTGAACCTAGGTAGGAGGATTCCTCCTCCTGGGGAGAAGATCAGACCCTGGTACTACCTCAGGAGAAGAAATCACAGGGGCCACCCACAGGGTGGTGGCCATCTGGAGGGGGCAGAGACAGAGGGGTTAAAATGAGCTGAGGCCAGCAGTTCCTCCAGTTTTCATCTACCTGGTCCATCTTGATTGATCGATTGTGTAGCAACATCAAGGTAGCAAGGCAACAGGGTTGACACCAGTGGTCGTTGGGTAACTCCTGGCAGAATTGTCTTGGTTCTCTTGAGTAATGGGGTTCACAAACATCACCTAAGCATTCACAGTCCAGAACATCCTTAAGAGTTGGGGCAAGAGCCAAACCAGACAACCAGATACGCAGCACTCCATCACACCACTAGTCTTTGCTCAGGTGTGAGCCACATTTCCCAGTGTATGCTGGAATCTGTATGAGGCTACGTTATTCAGGACCACATTTCTAGTGGCACTTGCAGGACATTTCAGATTTCAGAGCTGACACAAGTGGCGAAAGCAAGAGGGGAGCTAAGCTTGCTAGATGGTGACATTGTGATAATGCAGGAAGGGTTTTTCGTGCGGCTTCAGTGGAGCAGAAGTGATCAGATAGGGCACTAGTGTCCAGTGAAGGCCCTGATCAGATCCAAACAGGGCATCCATGCCCTTGTAGAAACATACATAGCCTCTTGCCCGATGTAGGGCAAAGCCTTCTTCTGGCATGAAGATGGCACGCTCATGACACCTACCAGTTTCGGCATATTCTGGGCTCACAGTCTACCAAGCTGGACTAAAAGCCCAAGAGTTCAACACCCATTCCTTTAGGATCGAGGCAACAATGACTGCTCAGAGTCAGGGACTGACGGATGCTGAAATACAAGCCTTGGGGTACTGGAAGTCCCAAGCCTTTTTGCACTACATACCACTGCACTTGCTGTAATGACCTTATTTTGCCTATTCGAGGTTTCTTAGAGGACTCTAAGAGCATATGGATCTGTGGTCATTCCTTCATCTGCTGGGTAGAGGAGAGAGTGGTCCTCCAGCCATATCTAGCCATATCATGGCAGAAAGTGCAGATTTATTGGTTTGGCATGATAGGTATAAATGGGGGGAGGGATATGCTTCCCAGGTTGGTGCAGGAGGCCCAGACAAGGCAGGGGCCAGACATTCTTCTGATCCATGTCATCGGTGAGGACCTGGTGTCTTTTGGAAAGTGGTCGATTTGTTCCAAATGATAATGGGGCACCTACATTCCATATTACAATAGTGGCCTGAGATGGTGATCATCTGCTCACACTTAATTCAGTGAAGGTACTGGCCACATGCAGGAGACTCCAAAGCATTAAATTTAGCATGCATTCACATAAATAGGGAAATGTTATCATTTATGGAGGTCATGGGGTAACTGTGTTAAGACACAATGAATAAACACCTCCCATGAGGGACTTTATGCTTGGGATGGTGTGCATTTGCAGGATGAAAGATGGGATTTGTTGCTGAATTTTTTTTTAATCAGATCTTGGTAGAACAGTTGGAGTGAGCTGCTTAAGGGGCCAGATTGTATCTGTCCTGTGGTGGCTTGGGAGTTTTGCAGACCGATGATACAGGAAAAAAGGGGGAAGGGTCACTTCTTCTGAAGTGCTCATTGCCTCTGGTAGGCATGAGGCCTGAGAACTGCAAGACACTGACCCTGATTGGGGAGGGGGTGGGTTGCAGTCCAATCTCATCATGCTAACCTACAAGGTTGGTGGATGCTAGCCACTTGGCCATAATACCTACCCACACTTGCCGTTGGTTACTGACCCAGGAGGTAGATCTATTACTTGGTCCACACAAGAGTTGGCACTTCTAACAGTGGCGAGTGTGGGATCAGAGGAGTCTGCAGATCCTCCCTACTGTGCATGCTGCTCCAATAATGTAATGTGTTAAAGGAGTAGCACTACCTCATATCTTGTAAATGTTATTTGTTTCCTTGTCAACAGATACCTCTTTTCATGTAGCTGTTGAGAATACATGTGTTTGTTTTAGTTTGTTTTCACTGTTCACTCCAGCCCCTTTAACTAGACTTGGGGTCTCCATTTTCTGGTTCTTGAAATCCCACTGTCCTTGAGAGGTACAGTACATTAGCATATAACAACATAATGCCACAGCATCCATTTACACCATGTATCTCTAGGCTGAAATTTGAAATATCCTGAAAAACCTCCTTAGAAACACATGACGTTAATGCGATTTAAAGAAAACAACTCTGCATTACATTTAAGACAGTTTGTAAAACTAATTGAAAGTAAATGTGGTATTTCACACATTTCTGTAACTTGTTTTGCTGAATACTAAGTAAACAGACAGGTATACTGTGAAGTCTAAAGGGTGCTGACACATCATGTTCTCATATGCTAAAGATTTAAACAACCAGAAAATGGAGACCACAAGGCTAGTTACAGGGGCTGGTATGAACAGTGAAAATAAACTAAAGCAAACATATATATAACTAACAGCTTCAGGAAAAGAGTTGTCTGTTGACAAGGAAACAAATAACATATACAAGATATGAGGGTATGCTACTCCTTTAAATAAACATATGAGTGTGATCATTTTCTGCAAGATCTGTCACTGTGTCTATTCAGGGAAGGTGATGCAGGAGCTACCAGTACAATGAATTATCAGCCTACAACCTAGCAATGGTATTTGTCTGCCTTTATATCTGTTGAAGCCTGGCTCCTTGCTGTTGCTCACTACAGCATTACAATTCAGGAGAGAGAGTGGAGGGAAATAATGAAACACACTAAGGTGACTGAAGAAAATCTGAAGTCATGGTGAGAAAAATGAAACAGGTAGTACATTATAAAAGTGAACCAAATTGAGTGACTCAGAAATTAACTATTCAATTTGGTCGTGTTCAGGATCAGCGATGAAGACTGGATAGCAAGGGGAAGGAATAGCGAGGGAGGATGGGAAGAATGGCAAGAGGAGGGAATAGCAATGGGGGGGCAGAGGAAAAGGGATGGGCTAAATGGGAACGTGGAGAGTGATGCCGCCGAGCTACCCTCCTATGGTAGCGGGTAGGGATACTGTCTGCAGTGCTGGTGGTACCAGGTTCAGGACTGCATGTAGGTATGGTCTGTGTTTTGCTTTAGCAGGTGTTTTTTTTTTTTTTTAATGTCGTCGTCAGTCTCTCTTCTTTTCTCCGGTGACCTCCCCCCCATAGATGATTATATAAGTATGGAGGGTGTGGGGAGCTTTCCCCCACAAAGGGGGGTGCAGGGGGCCTGGCCCCCACATTAAACATTATTTTAAATGTGCTCCGAGCTGGTCTTCATTGTTTATTGTTGTGTGCCAAATTTTTTTTCGTCAAGGTGTACTCGCTGTTTTGTGAGTCATCCAAGAATTTTCGCTGTTATGACATGGAACAGATGAAATGCCACAGCTAACAATTATGTATACAAGATATGGAGCTAAAACAAAGGAACAGTGAAAAGAATTTAGAAAAAAGAGAAATATTTATTTTTATTTATTTTGTTAGGTAGGTCCACTAGACATAGAAAAGCCTATTTTCGGACATGACCCAGGAGGACACAGGTTGGAATACAAAACATCACAGTGAATCTAGTACAATGAACAAAGGGTACAAGTTAAATGCAATTAAAAAAATAACATTGTATACAATAAAATAAACAGAAGGTACAAACAAATACAATTCATCAGTGGACAGAAATGCTGGTGAGGTAAGAGGACATAACTAGCAAGTGCAAAATTCACCAAGGTCAAATAAACAGTCAGTTTGAGAGATTAGTATTTCAAATACATAAATTGAGAAAAAGTTGCATTACACTGAACAAAAAGAAAATACAATAATTCAAATAGGGAAATACCAGAGGGCTACAGGGTGCAAGAATACAGTAGCTGAGTAGCAGATAAAAGAGAATACAGTGGTTGATGCCATTTAAGAGTGAGACATGAAAAAGAGCCAGCTAATTGCCAGGTTTTGAGTCTAAAACATAGGGAAGGGAGAGGAGGTGGCACCTACAAGTGGACAAAGGAAAGTTGTGAGACAGGGAAGCCAAGGATGAAAGTTGGAGTCCTAGGCAAGGAAAGTTGCTAGTGAGCAGAGAAAGTGCAGGAGGGTTAGGAGGCATGGCGACAGGAGGTAGAGGATGGAGGGTCTAAGGTGGGTGAAAACAGTTGCAGGGGGCTGAAACAAATAGATGGTTACAGGGTTACCATTCAAAGCTAACATGATTAGGAGCACATCGGATGGCTAGGAGAAGATAGTTCCAGTAGTGTGGGGCAGCATAAGAGAAAGCACGAACGCCCATTGAGGTTTTGCATCTAGGGATGTGAAGGGGAGTTTGGTCAATAGATCTAAGCCCATAGGAAGAGGATTGAGGATGCAGCAAGGAGGCTGGGAATTGGGAGTATTTCAATCTGACAATACCATCAATAAGAGAGCCAAAGGAATAGAGTCGTTAGGCAGTTGGGGACAGCCATTTAAGGTCAGCATAAAGCTGACGGTTGTGCTTGCGTGTGGGGATGCTGAGGCATGGCAGCAAACTATTATTGTAGGGGGTGTACAACTTATGGAGAGTGGCTTTAGATGCACCTACATATGTGCCCGAGCCATAAGCCAGGGTCGGGAGCAGAATGCCTTGAGCAATGGCTAGCCTTGCTGAATGGATTAGGGCATAGCTTGTTCTGTAGGTGATCCCAATTTTGGCATTAACTGACTTACAGAGCGCAGTGATGTGCTGACCAAAGTCTAGGAATGCATCAAGCAAGATGCCCAGGTACTTGAAAGTACTAACGTTGACTAATGGAGAGCCATCAATGCAGGAGATTTTATGAAGGTCGTGGTTTGCTCTAAGTCTGGCAGGGGCACCAAAAACTGTAGTGTGGATTTTACCCACATTAAGAATAAGGTTTTTGTTGGATAGCCAGGATTGAATGTGGATGAAGTCAGAAGACAGAGAATGATTGATGTTTGAGGTATTTCTGGTTCTGAAATAGAGAACCAGGTCATCTGCATACAGCAGGGATGAGCAGACAGTAGTGAGTCAAGAGATATTGTTAACGAAAATGAAAAAAAGAAGGGGACCCAGAATAGATCCCTGGGGAACACCAATATTTATTGTAGTAAGATCGGATTTGGCAGAGTTGAAATTCACTGCCTGCTTCCAGTTTGACAAATAGCTGTTGAACCAGGACACAGCATCAGAAGAGAAACCAAGAGACCGTAGCTTACCAAGGAGAAGGGAGTGGTCAACAAGATCAATCACATTGGTTAGGTCAGTAAAGACAGCACCTGTCAGAAGTCCATTGTCCATGGCAGTATGGGTATCATTAGTGAATTTAAGGAGGGCCGTGGCAGTGCTTTGGTCTTTACGGAAACAATGATGGGAGCCAGAGATGAGGTTATGTTTATGGAGAAATGAGATGATTTGTTTGGCAACTAGTTTCTCAAGTATTTTGCTAAGAATGGAGAGGATGGCTATAGGCTGCAGGCAGTACAGTTCACATTAAACATGTGCAGTCAGTTTGCATCCCATTCTTTCTGATGTGACACCAATGAGTTGCCAACAAGTTGGTTTGTTTTTCTTCCCATAGCTTTATTGTAGAATGTGGATTTTAAAGAGCTAATGTACTGCCTAAAACTAATTTTAGATTTTTAAAGCAGTCAAACATTATCTTTTATATCTGAGGTACTTTTTCTTTTCCATTTGTTTAATTAGAAGATTGTTTACCTGGTGTTAGTAGATGTGATGTGTACAAAAGCTCTTAGCCTAGCAGCTAACATATCTTGCTATACTGCCCCACACTGCATCATCAGCATTGTGTTGTCACTGACTGTGGCATCATTGCTGCTTTGAAACATTCATTCAGTGACTGCCAGGCCATTCACCAGTGATGTCATAGTCAGTGAGATCATAATGCTAATGATGTAGTATGGTATGGGGCAGTAGAATTAAATACGTCAGCTGCCAGGCTAAGAGGTGTTCCACACATCCAGCATATCACATAGAAGATTTTCTGATAAGCAAAAGAAAAGAGAAAAATACTTCAGAAATACAAAGTTACAACTGACGACTACTTAAAATTTGTATTATTTTCCTGTCCGCCTGTTTTGGCTCCACTGAAAGTACTTTCAAGCAGCTCATTTCAAGCTCAGCAAGAATCAGCTAACAATCAGATATCAGTGCTGACCTAAAGTCCCACCAACAACTTAATCTGGTTCAGTTCTGGTTGGCATCCATCTGTATCCCCCCCCCCCAACACACACACCAGATAAGGCTGAAAATAAACAGAATTGCCTAGCCCTCTTTCCTCGTCAACAAAAACTAAATAAATAGACTTTTATGTAAAGCCTTAACAGCTCAGATGTTAATAGACTAAAGACACATTGCAGAATAAATTTCATGTGAACTGTACTGTGCATTTACTATGTTTTTATTTTGTTTGCATGTTTATTTTTTTACTGCTTCTCCATTTATTCTGCCTATCCCACTGGCCACGCATGCTGTCCACCTCTGCCTGGCAACCACCCAGCCCCATCTACCTCCATCTCTTGCACTTCCCTGTCTTCATGGGGTGTTCAAGGCATGCCACCCCCATGGTGGATTCTGTAGGGGTCTTGACAGTTGAAGTGGTCCACTCCAATTCATGAAGTATGGAGGAGAGTGGACAGTCAGAGTGGCAAGGCCTTGGTGTGCTAGCATCATAATGCTCCGCTCAGGGTTTTCACTAATGTCAGTTCCTGGCTCCAAGGGTGCAGCTAGTGAGGGCTCCATAGTGTTCATGCACACAATACCACATGGTCATGCTCCAGAGACAGGCTGGCTGTGTGCTTCCAAAGCTGCTCCGTCTGCACTATCACCTGTGGTCACCCAGGTAGCAGTATTTCTGCAGAGCATGCTGCTCTCCCTCTCCTGTTAGATACTCCACCATCCTTCACCCAGATGTCCTCTGACATTCCAGGCTTGTTCCCATACTGGTTACCCTACCATGGCACCGATGGGCCAGCTTTTTAGTTTTTTTAATATTTACATGTGACTGCAGCATTGATACAACATGCAAGAGTGAGAGCCTTGGAGTTCAAGCTACTGTAGCTGCATCTTGTTTAACTAGTGTACCAAATTATTCAGTGGGACAAGAAGATTTGTTTAGTTACCTGCCTTAGATAAGCACTAAATATAAAAACTGATTAAGCCCTGCTCTAACCAATAGGCCAAACTACCTCTTGTTAATAATTATCTATCCATCTATCTATCTGTGTATCTATCTATCTATCTATCTATCTATCTATCTATCTATCTATCTGTCTGTTGTCAACAAGCTAATATGCAAAGCAATGCATATTTGCATTTTCATTAATATGCATTCTTAGAATTAAAAGCATTGTTATCCAATAAGTCCATATGAAGTTTGAACAATCCATATCTTAACCTGATACAAGATGGCTGCCCAGGTGCAATGGAGTCAATCTGAGAAACAACTTTTTATCACTGTATGCCCATTTTTGGGATTCACCCTACACTTCTATAGGGGCACTGCTATTTATAAAAGTTTTTATACATTATAACTAGCTAAAGGATAATATTATTGTGTCGCTATTTGTGGAATGTTTTTATGTGTTTTTATGATATGTCATCTAAATCTTTAATGTGGGTTTCTGAATTCTTGCAAATGTGTTGGTCTAAACCCATTTATCGACTATTTAATAATCCCTGGCATATGCACAGTTTGTGATTAACTTGCCCTAATCTACCTAGCAACAGCATAACTAAATGTAAATAAAACCTTTTTTTCATTACGACAATAACAATGTACAGAGTTTGGGTTAAACCTCAAACACAGGAACAGATAGAACAATTGAGTATATCATGGAAGCATGGAACTGAATTGTTACAAATAGCACATGATAGTACTATGGCTGGTACTCGGAGATGGACCACACCCTTTACAGATTGCTGTACAGATTTTACTGGAGTAAGATTCATGATGATGATGTTACATATTGCTACCTATTGCAGTTGTTGTGCTGAATGTCAGAAAGAAGTCCCAGTGACTAACAAGCATTTGTCAATGCTGAATGTTGGATTGCTGGCATTGGCATTGGTCGTGCAGAAGTTAAAGAGATGCATAACAGGAATGGCAGTGAAGTATTGAACTGATGCCAACCCCACCCCCACCCTACAGAGACTGACAGGCATTGGGGTGTGCCTTTGGGTTTTTGGCCATAATGCTCATGCCATTTCACCTCACCCTACCCTGAAGACACCTGCAAGTGTCACGGTGTGCCTTGGAGTCTTCAGGCCTTACATTCACCCCATTCCATAAGGAAATATGCTGAGATGGATGCAATATAGGAGAATGGGGTGAACTTTGGAGCTGAAGAGTCCAAGACACACCTTGATGGCTGTCAGTGGCTGCAGGCTCAGGGTGGGGGTGGAATGGCATGAGCATTACAGCTGAAAAATTCCAAGTTACACCCCGACACCTGTCAGTCTGTACAGGGTGGGGTGTTACAGTTGGAAACTTAACGTCTAAGAAGAGTTATTATTCACTCCAAATTTTCAACATGAGATTTTTGTGATCCCACCTCATAAACAGTGGCACTATCAGTTCATTAGCCGAAAGGTGATTTTGCACAGTAACTGCACAATTTGGCACTACAGGTGTGAAAACACATTTCGGGCAGGATGTGAAAAATGACAGCTATACCATTCATAAGGAGGTGTAAAGAAATGGCAGTGTTGAAAATCTGGACTGAAAATATTAAAAATTCTCAAAGTTACAAGTGTGTGTGGAAACTGTGCAATGCACGCTAGTAATATAGTCATTTTGGGGAATTTTGTCACCAAATTTTCAGCATAGGAATTTTGAGACCTCTGCTCATGAACAGCATCACTGTGCTTTTCTTAATCTGCCCCATACATTGATTTCCCATAGCGATTGTGCCATTGTGCGCCAGATGTGCAAAAACATATTTTGGGCAGGATGTGAAAAATGGCAGCTGTACTGTTCATAAGGAGGTGTGAAAAAAATAGCAAAGTTGAAAATCTGGAGTGAAAATTCTCTAATGGTCATTGCCCTTAGTGTCTGCCTGCAAGTGTAATTGCCGTGGGGAGACATAACCTCACATTCAGTGGACAGTGTGCATGGGACAGTGGTGTGGTGGGTGATGGTGGTGAGAGTGGTGTGGTTTGGGTGACACAGCAATGTACACATGGCTATACATGTGCTGGATCATTAAATGCACTGTAGCATCATCCCTGCATCCCTTATCTTTTCTGTGATGTGCTGCTCTGCGGCTGTGACATGGGTACTGAGTGATGGGTTCCATGGATCGGGGGTATTGGGAGTGGGACATGTCTGCTGCTAGGGGGGTTGGTGCTCTTCTGCTTTGGGGGGTTGGGTCTTGCCTGCTGCTGGAGGGGAAAGGGTGGGTGCTCTCTTGCTCTGGGGTGGGGGCAGGTCATGCCTGCTGCTGGGGTGACAGATGTGCATGCTCTCCTGCTCCTGGGTGAATTGGGTCCCACCTGCTGCTGTGCTCCCTCCGTTGTTGGGGCTGTTGAAATCTCTGTTGTCACTGTGCTGAGCCTGTGACAGTCATATAGTCACATTCACTGTGTCACTGTAGGGCCATTGCTGAGGCAGTTGGTGCTCCGGTGTCTAGGATCCAATGGGAAGGAGCATCCCATTCTATATATCAGTATGAAACTACATGATGTAGAGAGAAGGTACTCCACCATTGAAAAGGAATGCCTTGTAGCAAAGTGGGCAATGGAGATCCTTAAGTTTTATTTGCTAGGAGCTAACTTTGTACTTATAACAAACCACAATCATCTCTGTTGGCTTAACCAAATGAAGGATAGCAATTCCAGAATCTCAAGATGGTACCTGGCATTACAGCCATTTAAATTCAAAGGGAGGACCCCATGGTGGAGGCATTCAGAAGTGGCCTAAAGACTCACCTTTTTAATTTAGCATTTCCTGCCAATGCCTTTTAACTTGCTTATATGAATTTTAATTATTCACATGTCATGATTTCATTTATACATGTAAATTGATTGTTTTAATTTGATGTGTCAAATTGTCTTTTATAGTACAGTACGGTGCCCAGAGCCTCTAGGATTGGGTGCCTAACAAATAATAAATTGATTGAATTGATCGAAAGTGATGCACAAATCTGGAAAAGAGAATATCAATGTTTATTTCCTGTCAAGATATGGATCAGGAATTGAGAATTTCAGTTGAAAAAAATGTGTGCTTTTAAACTTCCATGTTTGCTGTAGTGGTTGTTATGGAAAAAGGGATACTGCATATGAACAGAACTGTAAAGATGATAAGTTCATGTTAAATGAGAATTAAAAGAAAGTTTTGGAAACCTGTTTTTTAAAACAGGTTCCCTCTTTAAGATGGGGGTATGTGACAGGACTGAATTAGACCCTGCCCCAATGGTTGTGCAGAAAGCAAGGATCTTTTCTATTCTCTTTTTTTCTGTCTTTTATCTGTGTGATTACGTAATCAAATTTTCATGTGAAATCTAGGACTTGGATCACTGATGGTTTCATGTTCCCACTCTGCTATTATCTTTCTGCCTTTTTTCTTGGTGTCTCTACTGTACCTTGCTTATATATGGTTATGGCTAAATTTCCAAGGGCATCTCTACTATCAGACTTGCCTACTAGCAAAAAAAAAAAATCTCTATGTGCCCCTCACCCCCTGGTTGTAACCTTCTCCTCTCTCCAGGGCAGCACAGGCAGATGACCAGGCACACCAACAAAACTGCTTTCCAAGTCCCCTTCTATAGAACCACTGCCAGTCAAATGTCCTTCAAATATAGAGCCCCTTTATGGATGAACTCCATCCCTGGCAACCTCCTATCCATATCCAGGTTGGTCCCTTTCAAAAAAGAGATGTGGGACCACATCCTGGTTTCATCAAACTGTGACTGCCCGTAACACTGTTGTAACCCTCCAACTATTTCCTCTCCAGCACCTTAGCCCCATGACAATGCCCACTGGGTGGCTTTCTGGTCTCTACTATATTCCCAGCTGTCCTTTGGTCCACTTCCTGGGCCTGTTTCTCACTTTCTCCTCCATGGCTCCATTGCTCCTATCTCCAATATTTATTTTTTCTCCTCTGACTTATTTCAACAATTTTGGTTACTCCCATGTCAATTGACAATGCTTATTGTATTGCATCATTATTAGATAACTCCCTATTGTATCATTTTTATCTCTGTATATAATTGCTGTCATTGTTCATGATGTCTGTAACACTTGCCTGCCACACTGGACTGACGTGGAACCTTTAAATAAGAGCCCCTGACTGAAAGGGTTGTAATTCCTAGACTTCAATAAATAAATAAAAATGTGTGAATCTTTATGTGAAAATGGGTTCCCAGCTGGTTTCGAATATATAGTGCATAGCAAACTGCAGCAGAGAGTTTGTCCTTTCTGACCTCAGAGTTTTGCAAACTGTCAGCAGGGATTCAGCTTGGTTCACAATGTGCTTTTTTGCAGGAAGAAAACTAATGAATCCTGTACAAGCAAAAGACACCTTGTCTCCTACAGGAGGTAGCAATTAACCTGCTTAAAAAAAACCTTACAAAAGCGAAGAAAAGGCTGGTTAGTTTAGTTTAATTTGGGGGGATTGAGCTCAAAAAGTGGACTCTGTTTAGACTGCTTATGTTTGAAACCATTCTGTACAATTTTTCTTCTGTTATTACTGATAGTAATAAAATGCTACTTGCTAATTTTATAACTTCTTCTGGTCTGCATATTTCTTGACCTAGCAGTGATGACATTCCCATTACTAGCATTGTGTGCAATTAACTGGGAAACATGGCAGATGGAAGACTTTACTGGGAGACATGGCAGACATAAAAACATTCTTGACTGGCACCACTGAGGAAGTTAGAATCCTCCAGAGCAGGATAAATGTCATGGAGCAGAGATATGACATCCTGGAGGTGCACCAGCATAAAATCCTGGAAAGATGGTAGAACATGAGGCACATTTACAAAAACTATGGGAGAGAGCTGAGGACCAGCAAAACTGGGGATGCTGCAACAACATTTGGATTCTAGGCATCCCCAAAGGCATGGAGGGGCAGAATATGGATAGGTTTTTTTAAATGACTTTCTGCCCAGGCTGCTGCGCGATCACTGGAGGGGACCAATGGAGGTGGAAAGAGCACATCCAACATGGGGCAATCAGGAGCACCTTGGACCCCCCGAGGCAAATAATCACTGACTTGTTAAGACACTCCATGAAGGAAAGTTTCTGAGAGCAGCATGAGAGTGGGAAGAGCTGTCCTTTAAGGGTGAAAAAATATCAATATACAGAGATTTTTCACATGAAGAGGCCATGCAGCACAAGGCATTTGGCCAGATTAAAACAGACTTGAGAGTGGCAGATACTAAGTATGGGTTCCAAGGTCTCACTGGGCTCTGGGTATCTAAGGAAGGCAAATAAATCATTGGCAAAAGTCCCCAGGACATTATCCGCTGGATTAATAAACTGTGGCCAAATATCAGCTGGGAACTACCAGCCCCAGAAAGCTCTGGTACCCACATTACTGTCTCAACACTCATAGGAACCAAGATCATGGCAGACAAGGAGTGGGGAGTGTGACGCTTGGCCAGCTGGTTATGACTGTTGTATGATATATGTAATATAAAAATATAGTATATGAGCCTGTACCCCCCCCACCCCAGGTTTCAGTGAAGCTACAGGATATGTAAAACTGACCAGGAACCAGTTAATTAATTACTTTCCTTCCAGAGGGCATTTTATTATCTTTTACAGCCTGTTGCTGCTTTGAAGTTCAAAGCCAAATGTAACTTTATCAGTCTGCCAGAGGATTAGCCTAATAAACTGTTATGACATTTTAAGATGAACAGGCCATTGATACCAACATGGTGTTAAAAGTTGTAAAACCTTTGGATCTCCTTCAGAAGATAGGAACCAGCCACCAGTTCAAAGGAACTGGCTGATCAAAGACTCATAATTTGGGAAATGGGTTTTTGCTGATGTCACCTTATTTAATATACCTCCTGATAGGACATCATGTTTGTATTTTTTTATTCTAAAAGGAGGAGCTAGATGACTCACAGAAGGGGTGTGGAGACACCGTTTAAACTGATACTTTTGTCTGAGATGAATGTCATGTAATTTTTGGGGGGACTTTACAAAGACACAGTTCTCTAATTTAACCGCACTTACAGAGGTAATACATTAGATAGAAAATATCTAAATTTATTTTGGTAGGAGTTCATTCTGTAGTTTTCCTGGTTTTTCTTTTATGTGATTGCGATGCTCTTTGATATTTGTTCTGTATTTTATCTTACTGTTTTATCCATTTTTAGTAAACACATTCTTTAAGATTCTGCCTGGGTCTCCTCCATCATTTTTGCATGTTGAGTGCCTGTATTTTTTAAGTCTGATAACTGTTCAAGGGCTTAATGGTGTTACCAAACTGGGAAAAGGTAAGAATATACCCAACATCTCTTACAGAGTTTAAAGGGTTCATTTTGGAAGCCTGGCTTGGTGCCACTGGCAAAAGATCGTACCGTAATCCCCTAAGAGGGTACATATCTGAGTCTGTACATTGGGTACACAAGCACAAGTTTTACAGTTTGAACCTCCCCAGAACTTGAGACTAAAGGTGATTCAGACTCAAAAGCAGACAGGAGGGTTACCCTGTCTGTTACCTGTTCACACTATTGTGCACTGAGGTTGGCACTGTGGGAGCAGAGGACCTGACCTGCTGAGTGCATTTGTGACAGGGAGCAGTAAACAAAGTGAGACCAGCAATGGTAAAATGGCAGCACCCAGAAGAGTATCTACGATGGAGGACACCAGCCCAACTCATGCAGGGAAAGGGCCTGAACACAATGAATCCAATAGCCAGAGTAATGCAATAGAGCACCACGATGGCTCCCGTCCTCAACCGCAAGGAGCCAGGCAAAGATCGAGGATCAGAACAGGACAGGAAAGATATCCATCCTGCCACAAGGCCTTTCTGCCAGTGAAATACCTTAGGGACAACTCCAGCAAGAGGGAAGAAGCAGGCAACAAACAGGACAAGTGACACAATGGTTTGAAGATTGGAGCCACCTACACAGACTGGGCCGATGCTGTGGAAGAGCTCGCTGAAGAATTGATGGACAGCCAGGAAATGCCAAATGAACTTATCAAACCCAGGTCCCAATCCTTCACGGAGGAGAAGGCATTGGGTCAAGGATGAAGCTTTCATGTACCATGTAGTCTGTGGTTTTTGCCAAAGGGAAGGGCATAGAGAAGCTAGCGAGCTGAATCATGTCACAAGCCAAAGTAATCTGATGTTATGGTATACCTTTGTTTGAAAGTTTATAAGGTTGCTAATCTAATGTTTAAATGTTGCAAGCTTTAATTGTAGCATGTTTGTTGTGAACGTTTGACTGGGGGGAGGTGGGGAGTGGGAGTGGCAGGGAGAGCAGCCAGGATACAGAGAATAGGAAGGCAATCAATAGGTAGCATTGCTAAAGATTGGGGGGCGGGGCAAAGGGGTGGGAGTTATGATGGGGAAGTGATGTGATGACAAGCAGGGCAACTGCAGATTGCAGATGAACAGATAATGGCATGACCAGATAATAAAAGGCCTGCAGGTCTCCAATGACTAGGGATATATGTCACAAATAGAGCCAGAGAAGGGAGATGCAGAGGGCTTGGAAAAAGGGGGAAAGAATGACAGGACTACCAGTGGTGGCATTAAGACAATGTAATGGGTAGCAAGGAGTCCCCCCCCATCTGTAAAGACCCCCATCAGCTTCATCAGGGCAGTTATAGACAAGAGCATACAGGGACGAACGGATTGGTGAAAAGGAGGAGACTACGCATACAACGTGGAAACTAAAACAATGACTAGGTCACATAGGCAGAAGGCTGGATGGGATGACTAATGAACAGGGTGACATGGGATGGCTTGTAGTTATGATTGGGTGTGGGAAGGAGGCTGGGACAGGGACAGGCTTTATAAAGTGCATATGGGTGGCAGCAGGTATTGCTCTATAGTCAGAAATGTGTGGGGATGACTCAAAGTAGACGACCCCCCCCATGCACCCCATCATTAGCACCTGTCATTCAGCCTACCTCAGCATACACCTTGTACCTGGGTCACACTGGGAAATGAGCCTCGACTCAGTGTGCCTTTCCCGGTCACCAATTTTAAATAAATAAATAAATATTCAGGTAGCATTTTTAGGACTTATCCCTACAATCCCACCATGGCAGGAAGGGGGGACAACAAGACAACTGGTGAGATTTAGAGCTAAGGTAGAGTTGCCCCCCCTCCATCCCCTCAGTCTCTTTCTTGATATCTCCCTCCCTTCCAATTCACAGGAATGGGTTAATAGTGTAAAGGGCATTCCTAATCCTGGATGGTCAAGTGACCCTAGAGTTAGACTTGGGGCACAGAGAAGTTGTTTGAATGATACAGACCTCAGCTGAAAAGATGGAAAAAAACCAAAAGCCAAACTCAAGCAGGAGAGGAAACTGCTCTGAACTAACCAAATCTACTCGAGGGTACCTAGGTGATGTAGCTGGGGTAGAACTCAGATTACTCACCCCTTTCATTTACACCTAAGGTGCTTCAGTGGATACACACTATTACAACTGTATAGTAATTGCACAGGTGTGCACTTAACATTAAGTCACAGGTATAGCACCTTCCTAAGTAACATTGAGTATAAGGGGCTGGAAAAAAACAGGCAGGGCAACAGAGAAGAGAAGAAACACAGAGAACAGTAAAGGGAAAGAGGGGGCCAGTTAAAGGTCATATTTTCACGTTAGCGCATTGTCTTGTTAGAACTGCTTTTGTTGGGGTATATATTGTGTTTTGCAGCATACAATAGTGAGGAGCCAAAGGGGATGCAGATCAGAGCTCCTGACTCAATGGGTGCTTCGTTTCCAGGATGGGAGAAGCAGGACTTCTGCATGAATCTGAAGCTATGGGTGATATCCTTTGGAGGTAAGCGGTATGTGAGTGATAGTATTTTGATATGGCTTCCAAGGAATTGGAGAGGGCAATGAGGTGCTTTTCCTGGAATGTAAAAGGGCTGAATCACCCGGTCAAGTGCACCAAAGTCTTGCACCACCTTAAGTTATAGAAGACCGATTTGGCAATGCTTCAGGAGACACACCTCATCACCAGAATGGTTCAGTGGCTCCGGAAGGCATGGATGTGTAAAGTAGTGCACAGTTCTGCCATGTCCAAATACAGGGGCATAGCAATACTGTTACACAGGTCATGTCAAAGGACAGAGGAATAGGTAAAAATGGACAAATTAGGTTGTTGATGCAGCATGCCTGAAGGCAGCTCCTCTAACCCTCTCCAACGATCTGTTCCAGTAAAGTTTTTTTTTTTTTAGCCTTAGGGAGGTAAATAAAACCCTCCAAACTTGATCAGGAGACTCCCTAAATACTCGGGCAGACTTTCAAGAAGTTTATGTGGCAATGGAAGTGGAAATAAAGAAGTCACCACTGAGGCACACTCCTCCAGTAACACCGGAGAAGGCCCCCCAAAAAACATGAGCTACCAATACTAACGCCTCGCAGAGCCTGACTCAACTGAAAGTGGATGAAGAGCCACTAACGCTTTCCGGCTTTTTGGCCAAATTTTGACCATTTCAAGAAAAGCTCAGAGGTATGGCTACTGAAATTAAATCCTTATCTCAGGCACTTGAGGGCATTGCAACTAGGATGTCGGATAGCGAAACCCGTATTATTTCCTTAGAGAGATGGGCTAACAAAGCTTGATCCAGAATTGGTTGTAGTGAAACAAAGACTTACCAAGATGGAATTAAAAGTAGAGGATTTGGAAGGTCGTAGCCACCACAATAACGCATTTATAATGGGGCTTCCAGAGCTGGAGGAAGGACAGGACACTATTCTATTTGTTCAAAAGCTTATTGAAAAAATATTGGGGCCTTCTCCTTTTGCCCTCGATATGTTATCGAGAGGGCACACAGGGCTCTCTGGCCCATCCCTCCACCCAGAGCGGCACCTCGACCTCTCATATTCCATTTTTTAAACTACTGGGAGTGACAGCATTTCCTCACCAAAATAAAGGAAATCCAAGAGGTGCAATGGGAGGGGAAAAAAATGTGGGTAGCCCAGGATTTACCTATAACTGTATGACAACGAAGATTAGCTTTTTATCCTATGGTCACAAAAATAATTGCAGCCAGCCTGAAATTTAGAATGTTTTACCCAGCAAAACTCCAGGTGCTTATCTCAGGGTCTTAGCATTCCTACAAGGACTCAGAATCTGCACACATTGGCCTTAAAGCTGCTTTGCCTGATCTTTTTCATGGTACCTGAAGCAGGTGGCTTGTCTGCTCATCAAGGGTGGTCAAGGTGTCTTAGTCACATAAGGGCTGATTCATAAGTGTTTGGGCTAACAAACCAGAAATTTGGAGCTCTTGGGACTGTTTCTGTGACTGTAACTTAACAGGGACAATCCAGTAGCCTGTTTACATTGTTTAAAGGGTGTTAACCACATAACTAGTGGCTTTGCTTTAGTGCCAAACTGGCGTTTGTTTTCAAATACTTCTGAAGGAAGGCTTGTTTCATTTCAGACAGTGGAGAGAACTCTGCCATAGACTTTATCTCAGCGCCTCTTTCCTTATGAAGGTGTAGGCTGATCATGGCCCTAGCTCTAATTATACAGATACTCCCCCTCTTTTTTATTTGTTTTGCATGTTTGGAAAAGGGTTTTACCTATGGGGCTTGTAGACTGAAGGTATAACCTGGCAGAGATATAAAGACTTAGTTTAAAATTTAACATCCTATGTTGTAAATGAAAGTTGATAGAGTTTCAGGATAAGGAATTTAGTCAATTCTGTTGTGTTTTTAGTAGCCTCACCCAGCAGTTTCTGGGCAAGGTGCAGTTCCTGCAAATGTCCATCGGGGGGGAATACCATAAGATTCCAAATCTTATATCATCGGTTTAACGTGGATATAGCAATGCTTATAGCTATAATTTAGTAGGTAGGGGTGTGAACTCCTGAATTTCTGAATGGCTGGCTTAGTTATAATTATAAAATGCAGTTTAGGATGGCTGGAGGGGAGGGGCGAAAGTATGGGGTACTGCAAAACTATATTTGTAACAGTAAGGGGGGGTTGGGGACTGGGTTTGTGTACTGTATGGGGATTTCTTCTGGTTTATTGTTTGAAATTTGTGTTTGTGTTTGGGGATTGGGAAACAAGGGAGGGAAGGCTCAGATCGCAGTCCATGGGTTTCGAGTGACATCAGGAGGTGTTGTTTACTTTCTTTTAAAGTTTGTTCACAATCTTGACACCCTTAGGAAGTATGGCTAAGGATTTGATATTATCCTTATGGAACATTAAAGGGGTCAGACGTAAATTAAAACAATACAAAGTCCTAAAGCATTTAAATGTTCTAAAGTCACAAATTACTTTTATTCAGGAATTTCATGTACTAGATTCTGATGTTTTACAAATGAGGAGACAACAAGAGAGGCAGGTGTTTTCCGCTCAAGATACTACAAATAGTTGTGGTGTCATGATTTTAATTAATAAAAATATCCCATTTAAGTCCACACAGACTATTAAAGATCCATAAGGCGGGTTCATAATAGTTTGGGGCACTATATATACTACAGAACTTTTGTTCGGCAGTGTATATGGCCCTAATGTAGATGCTCCTCAATTGTTTATGCATCTTATCAATATCATTTTGCCCTTTTTACCAACATCAATAATTTTAGGGGATGATTTGAACTTGGATTTTGATCCCGCTATGGACCATTCTGGTTCCACCCGAAGAGGACTTTCTCCTGCTTGACTTGCATTTCGTGATCTAGTAGACCAACTTGGTTTGTGTGACATCTGGAGAGTTTTGAATCCCAATTAGAGGGAATATACTTTCACTTCCCCAGTCCATAGATCCTCTTCCCATATTAACTATATTTTGTTATCCCAATCATTTCTCCCCGTCGTATTGTCCTCTTCAATCAACCTGGACCCCCTTCTGATCACTCCCTAGTACTGTGCTGGCTTTCCCTTATATCTTTGCCCAAACGAAATGCACACTGGAAAATAAATGACCAGTTGCTCAAGGACTCAAAGACCATTGATCATCTTAAAGAGCACATTCATCAGTTCTTTGTTACTAACTTTACCAACACTATTAATCCTGATATTATATGGTGCACCTTTAAAGCATGCCTCAGAGGTGTACTAATTGGGCTAGCCTCTAACAGAAAGAAATCCCAAGATCTAAAATTATGAACCCTGTTGTCCCAAATCTGGGCTATAGAAGTGAATCTACCTCCTCATTCCCCTGATGATATTAAACAAAACTTAGCCAAGCTTAGAGATTCATATTTGGATTTACTCAGGGAAAAGGCTGAATTTGCACTTCTTCGTACCAAAGCTTCTTATACAGATCAAGGAGGAAAAGCAGGAAAATTATTAGCCCTTAGAATTAAACAACAGGAATCATCGTGATTCATTCCCCCATTCGTTCTCAGAGTGATGGCTCTTTGAAATCTTCTCCTAAGGAAATTGTAAATTAATTTACTACTTATTATAAACAATTGTATGGATCCATGGCCAACCCCCTCTCAAACCCTACCCTATATTCTTACCTAAAGGACTCCCATTTGCCTTCCCTTTCTGAAGCCCACAAAATGGCACTAGTCATCCCCATATCGACCTTAGAAATCGCTGAGGTTTTACAGAATCTCCCTACTGATAAAACCCTGGGACCGGATGGATTTTCATCCAACTTGTACAAGTGATTTAAAGACCAAATTATCCCATTTCTCTTACCACTATATCAACATATTTTATCTGGTGCATGAGTTGACCCCATCTTATTTGAAGCCCTTATTGTTCTCCTACCCAAACCAGATAGAGATCCAGATTCAGTAAAGAATTACATGCCCATATCTCTTCTTAATCAAAATATTAAGATTTAAACTAAATTATTAGCAGATAGACTTAGTCTAGTGCTTCAAAATTTAATAGGCTCTCAACAGGTAGAATTCATGAAGGGTAGATCCTCAGTGGATCATCTCCGCACTCTTTCACATGTCTTCTCTGTGTCCAGGGACACTCCCTTTCCAGCTGTTCTGGTGTCCATGGACTCCAAGAAGGCTTTTGACCGAGTTAACTGGAACTTTTTGTTTCAATCTTTAACTGCCTTTGGTTTTCCTCCTGAATTTCAGGGTTGGATACAAGCCCTTTATCAATCCCCTTTGGCTATAATTTCAGGAAAAGGTGTGATCTCAGAATCATTCCCTTTATACTCTGGTACAAGACAAGGATGCTCCCTCTCCCCTTTATTATTTAATTTAATATGTATCTTGAATCCCTTATCTGTAGACTGACGGCATGTCAGGAAGTGCAAGGACTTACTCTACAAGACATAGAGGTGTAGTTTTCCGCTTATGTGGATGATCTTCTCCTCCAGTTGTCCCATCCAGAGACATCTATTCCATCTATGCTTGGAATTATTGCAGAATATAGTAGATTGTTGAACTATAAATTAAATGCCAACAAGTCATTTGTCTTCCCTCTTAATCATAAAGTATTCAGGAGCACCATCACACCTTTAGGTTTTTTTGGGGCCAAGGATTCCCTTAGATACCTTGGTATCGAACTCACTAGAAATTCAGCTGTTGGTATCAAGAAAAATTTTGATTCTCTGGTACAAACTATTAGTCATGATTTAGATTGGTAGGTGGCCCTTCCCATTTTGTTATGGGATGCATTAATTTAATTAAAACGAATATCTTTCCACGCCTATTTTACCCCCTTAACCTACTCAACATATACTTAACCAGGTACCTGGTTAAAGAAATTACATAGGCTTCTTACAAAATGTATCTGGTCAAGAAAACAACCAAGATTAGCATACCACAAATTAGCTGCCCCTAAACTCAAAGGAGGTTTACGTCTCCCTCACCTCAACCTCTATTATTGGTCCGGTCATGTTTCAAAATATCTTAGATGGTTTTCACCATTCCTTTCCTCTTCTTTCCTGCTTTGGCTTAAAATCAAATTGGCCATGATTCACTTTTGTAATATAAAGCCATCAACACTGTTATGTTTAAAATTATTCTCCTTACCACCAAGCTTAAGATCCACCCCAATAGCAGTTTCAATGAGAGTCCACTCCCAATTATATGCATTTTTACACTACAAGTTCCATAACAACCTGTCTCAATCCATTTGGAATAACCTTGCCTTGAAAATTGACAACAAGATCCTGACATCTAACTGGTTACCTCAACTGGGGAATGGAAAGTTATCCCTTTTTGTGAGAGAGGATGGCTCTTGGCTCTCAGTTGTTGAAATCACAAGTACATTTAACACTCCCTTGTCTTGTTACTTTAAGGTTTTTCAACTGAGGCATCTTCTTATTATAGTGTTGGGAAATGTTCCCTCTCCATCACCCAAATTCTCTTTTCAATTGGATTTGGGTCCGTTGGCAAGTTCCCCCAAAGCAGTATCCAAAATATATGTTGATTTATATGAATGGTGCTTCAATGAATGCTTTGGTACCACAGCATACTGGTCATCTCTTTTTACCCACAGGAACATAGACTGGCCCTCCCTTTGGTTTAATTGCCATCTGTTTGTGACATAAGATCGATTACACCTTATGCAATTTCACATTTTGCACAATTTATATTATTCTCCTCAAAAATTTGCTAAATGGGGTTTAATATCCTCCAATTTATGTTCCTGTTGTTTCCAGGAGGAAGGTACTCTTCTTCACATCTTTTGGGATTGCCTCAAAGTAGCTCCTTTATGGGTTAATATCCAAACTAAAGCAGATCCATTGTTAGGGCTATCAGAATATTTTAAGCCTGAAATCTGTTTATTGGGCTACTACTCCCAAATGTCAGTAAGTAACCGCAAGTATCATATGTCGCTGATTTCAATGTCTGTTAAACAATTGGGCCCAGATATTCAAAAGGGTTGCTCCATGCGCAACAGGGTTGCGCATGCGCAAGTCCTACATTGCGCCATTCTGCGATATTCAGCAGGAGGCAGTTGCTCCACTGGCAACAGGTTGCACAAAAGAGCAATGCAAATGAATGCATGCTCAACAGGAGGGGGAGGAACCATGCATAACCTGCGCAACCCGATATTCAGTCAGGTTGTGCAGAGTTGTGCATGCTCAGCCCAACCTGCGCCTGCACAACCTTGAGCCAAAAAAAGGATCAAGTTGAGGGCCACCACAGGTGAGCTGCTGTATTGCAGGGCGCAACACAGCAGCTTCCACCCTGGCTGGCCCCCAACTCAGTCCCTGTGCCCCCCACCAGCCCGATAAGCGGGCATAGATGTATGAACCCCCATCCACACATCTCCCAGCAGCCTGATCGCGGGCATCACAGTTACAGAAACCCCCACACATATCCCACAGCCCGATCTAAGGCATCACGGTCTAGAAACCCCCACACATCTCCCACAGCCTGATCACGGGCATCACAGTTACAAACCCCCACAAATCTCCCAGCCCGATTGCGGGCAGAGCGTATAGACCCCCAGTGCCCGATCGTGGGCGGGAATGTAACCCTCCCCAACCGAATATCTCCCTGGTGGTCAGTGGACCGTAAAGCCCGATCGCGGGCAGAATGTCACACCACAACCCCCAACATCTCCTGGTGTCTAGTGTCCCCCAACCCACCCACAGGCCCCTCCACCCGCTCCCCCGCGGCGGCGGGCAACAGCATCCACCGCCTGCCGCCCGCGCCCGCTGACTGACTGTCGGTAGGGCTGCATGCCCGTGGGGGGCGGTTCATGTAACTGTACTGCCCACGATCGGCTTCGGATATGTGTGGGGTTTCATGTACCTGTAATGCCTACGATCGGGCTGTGGGATATGTGGGGTTTCTGTAACTGTGATGCCCGGGATCAGGCTGTGGGAGATGTGTGGGGGGTTTCATGTAACTGTGATGCCTGCGATCGGGCTGTGGGAGATTTGTGGGGGGTTTCATGTAACTGTGATGCCTGCGATCGGGCTGTGGGAGATGTGGGGGTTTCATGTAACTGTGATGCCCGTAGTGGCTGCATTAGTGCGTCAGTCCTCGCACGGCTGCTGCCTGGCAGGGGTGGCCAGGAGCAGTCCTCGGGATCGGCGCACCTACATGCAAATGGGGGCTAAATAGATGCAAATGGCCCCTGCACCTTGTATAAATTATGGGCTCCATTTGGTATGTCACCTTTGAATATCGGAAATTTGAGCATGACGAATGGTACTTGCGCCACCGCAAGTTTAATGCTCAACTCTGGCAACTTGCGGTGGCGCAAGTTCCGATTGGCACCATGCGCAAGTGTTAGAGTTGGGTGATATTCAAAGGAGTTGCTCACAGCGCAACCCTTTGAATATCACCGCCACACCCCTGCGCAACTATTTTGAGCAGCGCAAGGGCTTGCGCCTCAGAATGGCACAGTTTGAATATCTGGGCCTTGGTCTTTAAACACTGGAAAGATGGTGAAACCAACTCCTATACTGAATGGCTAAATGAATTATTATCTAATCTCAGAACTGAAAAAGTAATAGCAAGCCTTCATAACAGACTGCCTAACTACCAAAAGATATGGGATCCTTTACACACCCAGTATACCCTCTAATTTTTGTACCTAGCTGTTGACATCTTATCAAATGACCTGGGTTATATGGACTGTAGGGGGGGAGCACGGGAGGTGGGGGACAGATCCATTGTACCAGGTTCTTTAAGATCATGTATGGGCTCACTATATATGGCTCTGTCTCATGTATATATAAAAATCTGTAATAAACTTTAAATGGAAAAAAAAAATGAGGTTGTTGAATGGTAGTTTGCTTTGCCTTTCCTGGGGGTAAAGTGGTAATTGCCAATGTGTGATTCAGGATGAGCCCGATTTCCTCCCACAAATCAGCCAAGCTCTGGCCGAGGCCAAAGGCGATGAACAAGATATGCCTATAACAGCTGGAGGTGACTTTAAGTTAGTACAGGACATCTTCCTAGACAAGTTGCAGCCCTCATCAGAACTGCACACTACAGCTAGGGAGGCATTAGGGGCTCTGAATGAGGAATGAGGAATTGGAACCCATGTTAGAGAGATAATCCCATGGTCAGGGAATATACATACTACTCTGCTGTCCATGGGACACATAGTCGCATTAACTACTGGCTGACCAACAGGATAGCTTCGCAAGGGGCACAAGAAGAGGTTATAGAGCCAATAGTCCTATCTGACCACTTGCCAATGTCTGCTGTTTTTTTAATTCAATATACTTTATTCAAGTTTTATATAACAATACAACAAAACAAAACACAACAGTTAACACAAGAACAATAAGAACATAGATACATAGATACATAGACAGTGTCGGCAGATAAGGGCCTATGGCCCACCTAGTCTGCCCATTTGAGCTTGTAAGTTCAGTTTGTTTTCCTAGAAGTCTATTTCCCCTTACCCCTGACCTCTAGAATTCCTTTATGTCTATCCCATGCATTCTTAAATCCCGTGATTGTTTCAGCCCCCACCACTTCCTCTGGCAGGGTGTTCCACTTGTCCACCACCCGTTCTGTGAAGAAATTCTTTCTCATGTTTCCTCTGAATCGTCCTCCTCCAACTTCATCCCATGCCCTCTAGTCCTGAAACATCTTTTCACTTAAAATAGTGTCTTCCTGCACCCTGTTCCTCCCTGTAAGATACTTGTATGTCTCTATCATATCCTCTCTCCTCCTCTCCTCCAGGGAGTACATGTTCAGTTCCTTCAACCTGTCTTCATAGGATTTGTGATGCAACCCATGCACCATCTTTGTTGCCCTCCTCTGAACCTTCTCTACCCTGTCTATGTCCTTACGTAGGTATGGTCTCCAGAACTGTACACTGTACTCCAGGTGGGGCTCACTAGTGTCTTGTATAGCGGAATTATGACCTCCTTTTCCTGCTGGTGATGCCCCTGCCTATACATCCCAGCATCCTATTTGCTTTACCTGATGCCTTGTCACACTGTTTCCCTACCTTGAGGTCATCAGAGATGACAACCCCAAGATCCTTTCCTGCTTGGTGCATGCTATATCCTCACCCCCAACTGATATATTGTGCCAGGGTTTTTGTGCCCTATATGCATTATCTTGCACTTCTTTGCATTGAATTTCAACTGCCAAACCCTTGACCATTCTTCAAGTTTCTGCAGGTCCCTTCTCATTCTGTCTACACCCTCTGGTGTGTCTACTCTGTTACAGAGCTTTGTGTCATCAATGAACAGTGAAATTCTGCCTTCTATATCCTGTGCAATGTCACTGATGAAGATGTTGAATAGGACCGGTCCCAGCACTGATCCCTGTGGTACCCCACTGGTCACTTTTCCTCTGTGGAGTGACAGCCATTTACCACCACCCTCTGTGTCCTGCCACCCAGCCAGTTACCTACCCACCACACTACTGTCCTGCCCACACCATATTCCCCAGTTTGTGTAATAGTCTTCTATGTGGCACAGTGTCAAAGGCCTTGCTGAAGTCCAGATAGGCCATGTCCACTGCCCTCCCCTGATCCACCTCCCTAGTCACCCAGTCAAAAAATTCAATGAGGTTGGTCTGACATGACCTCCCCCTGGTGAAACCATGTTGCCTTGGGTCCTGTAGTCCATTGACAACCAGATGTTCCACCAATCTCTCCTTCAGTAGTGTTTCCATGATCTTTCCCACTACCGAGGTGAGGCTGACTGGTCTGTAGTTCCTGCTTCCTCTTTGTTCCCACTTTTGTATAAGGGGACTACATCTGCTGTCCTCCAGTCTTTGGGTACCTCCCTGTTTCCAGTGATTGGCTGAACAGGATAGCCAGAGGTTCAGCCACCACCTCTCTTAGTTCTTAAGGACCCTGGGTGCACCCATCTGGCCCCATTGCTTTGTCAACTCTTATTACTTCCAGTTCCTTCAGGACCCTTTCTCGTGTAAAGGGACTTGTGTCCATTTCTGCACCATTCTCACCCCTTGTACTCCTTCAGACCCATTACCCCCTCTTCCTTAGTAAAGACTGAGCAGAAATACCTGTTCAATATATCAGCTTTACTGTTGTCATCCTCCACGCTGCTCCCATCCTCCCCTTCAGTCTAACTATCCCTCCTTTGTCCTTCTTTTTTCATTTGTACCTGTAAAGGTTTTGTCCCTTTAACCACTGATTTTGCAATGTGTTCTTCTGTCTGAGCTTTGGCTTCCCTTACTGACTTCCTGCCTCCTTTGTTTCTCCTGGTACTTCTCCCTATCCCCTTCTGCCTGTGTCTTTTGTATTGCCTGAATGCAGTCTTTTGGCTTTCACTTTCTTTGCTACCTCTTTGGAAAACCATAATGGTCTCCTCTTTCTTTTCCTCTTGCTAACCTGCTTAATGCATAATTCTGTTGTTCTTATAATCCCCATTTTAAATACTGCCCACTGTTCCTCAATCCCTGATTCCTGTCCCATTCCCCTTAATGCCTCTTTCAAGCATCTCCCCATTTTCCCAAAGTCTGCCCCCCTAAAATCCAGGATACGTGTTTTTGTGTGGTTTGGTTCTGCTCTTTCTGTGATTATTCTGTGATAACATGATTAACACATATAAATACATATACATTAACCTAATGAACCCCTACCCCCTTCCCCTACCCCCATCCCCCATGGCATCATAGAAGAGATTGAATGTCATTAATTACACATCAAGGCTGGAGCAACATAGCTGTGTCAACACGGAGATTGGAGACTGTATAGCATGTGAAAAGTTTTCCATCAGACTCTGTAGCTAGGTAGTTGATTATTTAGACTTGCAATCATTTTCTCCACTCTCAGATTAGACAGTTATTCTTGGAGCCACTCTACGAAGGCAATGATAATGGGGACCTTCCAGTGCCATAGAACTACTGCCTTAAGAGATAGAGCAATCAAAGCCATGTAGTATCTTCTCTGTAAAACCTCCACACCAGAAAAGTCTCCAATCAAACATATTTCTGGGGTGAACAAATCACTAATACCCAAAAGGGGATCTGCCTTTTGTCAAATATTAGCCCACAGGGCTGCAATGGGTGAACATTCCCAGAAAATATGGTATACATTGCCCTCAGGTTGGTTGCATCTTGTGCAATTTGGAAAGGGGAGCCTACCCATCCTAAATAACTTGACTGGAGTAAAATATATATTATGTAAAATAGAGAATTGCATTAATGTCAGTCTATCCTGAGCAAGATAGGAGTGACAATCTTTCCAAAGCTTAGTCCAGCCAATGGTTCTCTGAGGGAAGGTATCCCTCCAGTAATGCGAGATCCCATCCACCATTGGGAAGGTTAAGTTGTAAAGAGCTGGATAGACTTGTAAGACTGCTTGTGGGTTTTGGGCCAAGTAAGCCAGGGCTTTATTTTACTCACTAAGCTTACTGTCCTCTCTCAGCTTCAAATTTTTGGATACTAGAAGGTGACGGACTTGGTATATCTTAAAGGCCCCATTCGGAGTTGGGAATCTTCTCATAATTTCCACTGAGGATACATATTAGGATCCATCCAACAGCTCGCTGGGGCGGGTGTTACCCAGTGTAGGGAGCCAATTAGGAGAAAGACATCTTCCCCCATTTTGAAATTAGGGTTCTTTAATAATGGCTGATTGGGATCCACAGTGTGCCCATATTTGAGATAGGAGCAGAGTTGGGAATGGACTTTCACAGAGATTAAGAAAGGTGATTGAGAATGCACCTTGGGGAGGTCTTGTGGCTTAATATGCAACATGGCTTCACCCGAGACAACAAAAGTTACCAACTGATAATGTTCAATTAGAAGCCAGGTGGGGACATATGGGAAAGATGGGGAATCTTCCACAGGGGATAACAAACAAAGGTAGTTACTTAGGTGACTGACCCAGTAATATAGCCTAAAATCTGGTAATCGCAGGACACCTTTTAGTTTGTGTGACGCCAGCTTATAGTATGCCCTTCTCAGGGGGTTTCTGTTTCCAGATAAATTCTGAGATAATCCTATGCACTTTTCAAAACCAGGAGAGTTGCACCCAGAGATTCAACATATGGATTGGATAAAATATGTGAGGCAAAATATTCATTTTGACCAGGCTGATTTGGCCCCACAAAGAAAGCGGGAGACCCACCCAACGAGCGAAATCTTGCTGAATAACATTTTGCAGGGAATCTAAATTAAGTTGTTTCATCTTGACGTGGCTTCTAGCTAAGGAGATACCTAAATATTTAAGGGATCTGGAGGACCATTGCAAGCCTGCTTCTCCTAGAATCCCCTTATGGGTTCTATCATTTAAAGGGAAGAGCTTTTTTTTTTCTAAATTTACTTTGTAATTTGACCAGTGGCTGTATTCTGAAATAGTGTTTAAGTGGCTCAGACAGATCTGGTAGGTTGGGTAAGGTGCAGCAAAATATCATCTGCATAGGCGGACAGCTTAAGTTTGTAAGAGCCAACAGTGATACCCTGTATCCTAGGGTTTTCCCAGATCCTAGATAAAAGAAGCTCCAAATACAGATTGAACAAGAGGGGAGATAAAGAACATCCCTGTCTCATCCCTGAATACAAAGGGAAGGAGGAGGAGAATATCACACTACAATATATCTTGGTGCGTGGATTTGTATACAAAGCCCAGAGCCAACTAATAAACGGGGATGAGAAACCAGTTCTTTGCAGAACTCTGAACATGAACTGCCAATCCACCCTATTGAAAGCCTTCTTCGCATCCAGGGACATCAGAACAGCAGGCTGGTCCGAGTCCCTGGACATGGAGAAGATGTGGGGCAGTTTATGAAAATGGTCAGCATATGTCTTATCTGCCATGAAGCCTACTTGATCCAACTCAATTAAAGAGGGTAAGACCCTACTGAGCAATTTTTGAGAGAATTTTAATATCAGTGTTGAGCAGAGAAACTGGCCTATAACTTGAAACCTTATCCTCTGGTTTCCCTGGCTTATGTATAACCACAATCAGGGCTTCCAGTAAATGGGAGTCTGTTGGAGCTTCTGAGATAATATGAGTGAATAATCTCAGCAGCCAGGGAGCCAACTCAACTACAAATGTTTTGTAAAAATTAGAGGACACACCATCTGGACCTGGGGCTTTGTCAACAGGGAGATTTTTGATCACACCTCGGATCTCAGCTTCTGTAACGGGAGATATTAAGTTGATTGTTTCCTCATCACAGAGATGGGGAAGGGGTGTCAACTGAAGGTAATCATCAATTTCACAAGGAGTTATCGGCACAGACATGGGCTTGTATAGCTCATGGTAGTACTGTTCAGATTCCAGCACAATTTCCTTCGGAGTAAGTTTTATTGAGCCATCTACCTGGGAAGTGATGGCTTTCACTAGACAGGAAGATTGCTGGCATTTAACATGGAGGGCTAACAAGTGGCCAGATTTTTCCCCTTGATCTATGTAGGGGGATCAGGACCTTAAAATGGAAAATTCTGCTTGAGCTCTTAATAACTCATTGTATTCCTCTCTTAGTTTAATAAGCCAGAGTCTAAAGGGTTCATCTGACTTTGGGGAGAGCTTATTCTCTAGGTCTCTAATTTGGAGTAGCAATTGTGATGTTTGCTCCTTAGCTTTACGTTTCTTGGTTGCTGCAGTTCGGATCAGTTCCCCCCTGACATAACATTTTAGAGCAGTCCATTCAATGTCTGCCTTAACTGTCAACTGCTTATTAGCTTCTGTGAAAAGGTCAATAGAGTGGGCTACTGGTTTGCTTATCTGGTCACCTTTTAAGAGGGAGTTATTAAGCTTCCAAATGGCTTCCCTTTGCTAATGGGCTTCTAGGGTGAGCATACACCAGGTTGGGGAATGGTCAGACAAAACAGCCGGTCCGATGCCAGTGTCAAGCAGACCTGATAAGAGAGCTCTGCTGGCCAGGAAGTAATCAATCCTTGAAGAGGTGCCATGCATCACTGAACAAAAAAAGTAAGCTCTCTTGGCAGGATTGAGTACCCGCCAAGGATCGCAGAGTCCAAATTATTCAGTCATGTCCCTAATAGCTCTTTGTGAGGGAGTCAGCCCCTAAGTTCTCCTATGTGATTTGTCCAAATCTGAGGTAAAGGGGAGATTCCAATCCCCACCTGAGTAGAGGGAGATTAAGGAAAGGGGAGCGAGACATTACTATATCTGAAAAGAAAGGAGGGGAACCCAAGTTGGGTCCGTAGACACAGCCTATTATTAGTTCTGTCCTGTCCAATACTCCCCTGAGTAGGAGGTATCGGCCATTCAGGTCCCGGATGCATTGGGAGCAGGAGAATGAGACTCTCTGCTAGAAAAGGATGGCTGTATCCCTGCTTTGTATGTTGGAGCCCGCCATCAATATTTGCCCAATGTAATACCTATGGAACAAGTCAGTTGTGATATCCAGGAGATGGGTTTCCTGTAAACAGGAAATATTACTATTAAGGGATTTCAGGTGTTTTAAAATCTGAAATCTTTTAGTTTTGTTGCAGGCAACCCTTACATTCCAAGAAATGAATTTAAACCTATTCACCATCTGTTTGCATAACAAACAGAAACCCAGTAAAAAGGAGACAAAATGTCAAGAAATATTCCAGCTTATGATGTGCCCGAGGATGTCAAGTTCCCAACTCCTGAAAAAACAAACCCCAGTGTAGACCTTCCACACTTCCCCCAGAAAAATAAAACTGTACCATTAAAGACTTCGAGGGGTATATTCCTCTCCTCTGTGACCCCCACCCCACCCTTCCCGCTACCCACAAAAGACAAATAACTTCCCCATTCCCAAAGTCCAAATGCAGTTGGTCCATGGCGCTAAGCTCGCTGAACTCAGTACTTGTCCACCTCCTGCCAAATCCCCCCCCCAATTAAATAGTATGTAAACTGAATATTCTATGATTGAGCCCTAAAGAGCACTTTCTTTGTCATTGCTATATACATCAGAGATCTCAGATTACTCAAAATCACAAGCCTACCAAAGCTTAAGCAATTATCTCTTTTGTTCTGTAAAGAAAAAAAAAAAGGAAAACAGAGGAACCAACATGAGGCAAAACCTGCCTGTGCTCACCGGTAAACTTTTCCGCTCAGGTACAATACAAAGAGAGACCCCATCCCCAAAATCAGGCAATTTACCCATTTCTTAGGGTATAATGTAAGGGAGATAGCCAGGGCTAAACACCCAGGATGCACTGTTACTTCACAGCACGTAGCCTTGTAATGATTACAACTGAAAACTTTACTATAGAATAAGTCAGTGAAAGGAAGGGAACTTTAAATACAGTGAACCACCTGTAGAGCCTTAATATATCAATTCCAGTCTCTATCAAGGGAGTGGAGGTGCTGCCATGAGACTATATTAAACAGATGGATCCAACGAAACAGGAATGTGATGGGCGTACCACACAGTTTATATAAAAACAGATCTTGTAGGATTAAAGTTTCCAAACAATAATTAAAAGAAAAAAGGCAAAGTGTAGCCTGCATGAGATAGATGCCGATCTCTCAATTTTGGAAAGTTCTATACCTGTGGGTCTCTTCCACTAATCTTCGAGGCATACATATCAAGGCAGGATAAGGGAACCACTCGGCCAGACTACCAGGCCTCAATGGGGTTTAAACAAATCAGGTAGGGCTTCTTTCAAGATTGTTTCAGCTGCTACCGGATCCTCAAAGCTAGACCATGCACCTTTCAGGTTGATCTGTAGTTTAGCTGGATACAACATTAGGAACTTAATTTCTGCCAGGATCAATTTAGTAACAATCGGGTGAAACGCTGTGTGCCACTGTCTGACTGTGACCGGGGGGTCCTGGGAAAATCAAATTCTCACATCTCCCCAATTGACTTTCTGCAGCTCCTTACTCTTTAGAAGGAATTGCTGCCGCTCCTGGTAGCTAAGGTATCAGAATATCAGTGATGGGTGGCGTTCCAGTTGGCGGCATTGGCCGCAGTGCCCAGTGAGCTCACTCGATGGAATAGGAGGAACCAAAGGGGGAAGGTCCAACTAGTTTGGTGACCAGTTTCTGGATAAACAAAATCGTGTTCTCTCCTTCCTCCCATTCAGGGAAACCTATTAGCACAGCATTTTTTCACCTACTGTGGCCCTCAAGATCCTCCACCTTAGCTTCTAGCTTCAAAATTCTTTGTCTGGTCCACACAAATTCAGGCTTCACTTCGTTAGCTTTTTTCTCAACAGAGTGGATCTGCACTTCATTGTCAACTGTTCTTTTTTTCCTCCAAGGCTGTTGCGATTGATTTTATCTCTGAGGTAAGAGATTTAAGTTTGTCCAGAAATGGACAAAATTCCTCAAGAAATTTTTCTAATGTTAATAAGAATCTTCTCCGGTTGAGTAGATGAAGATTGGCCTGGTGTAGACTGTTGTGGCCTGGAATTTTTGGGAACCTTCTCCGGCATGGAGGGAGGCGCATGTTTGGGGAGTGCAGCTCACATCTCCACTTCCATTATAGTACAAACAAAACACCACAAGATACTCCTGGTAGGTTTGTGAAGCCAACAATACTTTTTACTGACAGTTCCAGCAAGAAATATCACAAAATTGCAAGATTTAGAAGGGGATTAGCGGCAGCTCATCCAAAGTGCAGCTATCCAGGAAGCTGCATCACGGGACTCCCCCAATCAGTCTGCTCTTAATCCCCCCCATGGGGTAGCAACCATCTTCCACAAGATGGATATGCAAACCCCTCCTGTTAAAGGACCCTGAGTTTGGTGAATGGATTAAAGGGCAAGCCAGGACGTACTTTGAAATCAATGCCAATGGGGAAGTATGGGCTGGTACAGTATGAGAGGCATTTAAAGCCTACTTAAGAGAGTGTATAATCTCCTACACAGCTGCCCAGAACAAGAAGAGAAGGGGAGAACTGGTTAACTTGCAAAAGACCCTATTGGAGCTGGAAGTCCAAATTAAGGGGACCCCCTCACCCCCCCCCAGAGAGCTGGTAGCCTCAGTCATGGGATTAAAAGTATAAAATCAACATCATCCAGCAGCGGAAGTTACAATGGCAGCTTCTCAGATCTAAATATAGATTCTGGGAGGCCAGCAACAAAGGGGGCAAACTGCTGGCCTACCACTTAAGGAAACAAAAATTCAGTTTCCAAATACAGGCTCTAAGAGCAAAAGACAGGGACATCATCACGAACCCCAAGGAACTGAATAGGGTAATGCAACAATACTATCAGGCCCTGTACTCGTCTAGCAAACTCCCAATGAAAGTTGAGCCCAGTGCAGGGATAATGGCCTTTCTGGACCCCTTACAGTTTTCGCACTTAACACAAGAGGAGGCAGTAGGGTGTGGTAGGCCTATCTCTGAGGAAGGGGTGCACAGGGCCCCTGAGCCGACTGGCAAATGGCAAAGCCCCAGTTCCTGATGGTATGACGGCAGACTTGTACCAATTGCTAGTTAAAGAAATTACGTCTGCACTGTGGGTAGCCCTACAAGGGGCAAGTAACATGAACATTCTCCTGCCCACAATGAGAGTGTGCATTATCACAATTCTGCCTAAGAAGTCTGCAGACCCACTAGACTGCATAAACTTCAGGCCTATATCTTTCATATCCATGGTCAAAAAAGTGCTGGCCAAAGTGCTGGCATATAGGCTGGAGATGGTTTTACCCTCCAACATCCATCCTTCGCAGGCTGGATTTAGCAGTGGTAGGACACAGGCGGATAACATAAGTACGGTCCTCAGCCTTAAGTGGCTGCTTATGCAATCCAAGACACCCATGGCAGCACTTGCAGGGGATTTCTACAAAGCCTTTGATTCGGTCAAATACGGTTACCTGCACGCCACACTGAAGGCCTGTGGTATTGGGCCATACTTCACAAATTGGATTACCTCTCTGTATAATACCCCAACAGTGGCTATACTAACAAACCAGAACATCTCACATCAATTTGCCCTGCAAAAAGGAACTAGGCAGGAGTGTCTTCTGTTCCCCCTGCTATTCCTGATAAACTCTAATGCTGACAACCTCCTGACAATAGAGGACACAGAAGTATCGTTGCCCCCTATTCTGCAGATACTACAAGAGTATGTGGAGATGTCAGGGTTGATGGTGAATCAGTGAAAGATTACCATATGTTGCACAAAAAAAGGCCTTCAGGATATCCAGGTGGTTCACATACTTAGGTGTCAGAATAATGGCCAGCTAGAAACACCTAATAGAGGAAAACTACACCCCAGTTTTAAGTACAATTGAAGCAGACATACAGAGGTGGCTAAAACTGAGATAGTCCCTTAAGGGCAAGGTAGAGGCTCTTCAAATGTTCACTTTGCCAAAAGTAGCATATCTGTTTTATAACTTACCGGTGGCTACCTCACCCAAGATCTTCCGGATACTGGATACAATGGTGGTGAGCCTGTTGTGGGAATGTAAGTCCCCCAAGTTCAGCAGAACAAATGTGAGAGCCCACTGGTTGAAGGGAGGGTTAGGTCTTCCATGGTTCTATGGATACCTAATAGCGTACAAAGTTGCACAAGCCACCAGGTGGTTTTTACCAACACAGGGCACAGTCCTAGCCTGGCTGCAGCTGGAGAGGGACATGGCAGACCACCCGAAGTCCACAGCATCATCTGTTTTGTGGGAAACCTGAAAGGCTTGGCGTAAAGGAATGACACTAACACATGTTCCAAGGGGCAGGTCCAGCCTACCAGTGAGGTATACACATCTCTGGAACAACACAGCCTTACAGATAGATGGCAAATCTATCTGGTGGGGGACCCGAGCAGCGAAAGGTATTTCCACTATCACTGACCTATGGGAAGGGCACTCGGAAGTCATGATGACTTTTCAGCAACTGCAGGATAGATACCAACTCCCCAAACCTAACTTCTGGAAATGCCTCCAGATAAGAGTCAATTCAAGTATACAAGCAATCCACTGAACAAGGGCAGTGATGGGAATGGATGGCACAGCTACACAGGCCCAGGAAACATAAAGGAGTGGCTGGGAAGGTGTATAAGATACTCAGGGGCAAGCAACCAATCCCACCGATAAGTTCAAGACAGAATGGGCACAAGACCTTCAGGTAGACATCACACAAGACATTTGGGACAAATGTGTAAGAGATACCCATTTGATGTCTACAGATTTGAGAAGTCAAGTTATACAACCCAAGGTGTTGCAGCACTGGTATCATACCCCAGTGGCACTGCAAAGCATGGGGCTGTTACCATATTCTCACTGCTGGAGATGTAGGGCCCCAAAGGCTAATCTGCTGCATATCTTATGAGAGTGTCCAACTCTATCCAATTTCTGGAAAGGAGTACTGGAGGACTGCTCCAAGATATTGGGTATACAGGTCCCTGATATACCATTCCTTACAATATTAAGAGATACCACACTAATGCAGACTAACCAAAATCAGCCAACATGGTGGCTGCTGGCAGTGCTGCTGGAAGCTAAAATGATGATCTTAATGAAGTGGCAACAAGTATCACCCCCTTCTCTCCTAGCTTGGCATATGGCAGTGTCATGACTGGCAATTTTTAAAAGGCTATCCTTTTCTAGCAAAAATCAGCTGTGAGCGTGCCATAGGCAGTGGGATTCATATCTAAATTCTCACCTATGCTTAGTACCCATGTGCCTCCACCTGGCAACCCCAATCTATGAACATACTATACCCGTGTTCCACTAATAAGTATCTCTCACAGATGTGATCTGCATGGCTGATAACCAGCAGGACATAGTCAATGTTATGAGGGACAGGTTCTGCCAACTAAAATAAGAAGTAAGAGCACTTGATTGATATGTTGCATAGTTAAGAGGTGCATTTACCACACTTGTTTATAGTTAATTACTTCTCTGACTTGATTAAGATGATTAGTGTGACCATGTCTTAAACCGACACAGTGAGGTCCATCCTGTTAGATGGAATGTATGTTATTAAATTGGAAAAGTGAATTAAATCTTACATGATAAAAAAGTTAATGAAGGAAATGGCAAAAATTTGTGAATAGCTCTGTGAAGACAAAGTTGGTAACTTTGTCTGAAATTCTGTGAATTAAAATTTTACATCTCTACTCCAGGTATAGCCTCATCAAAGACCTTTACAAGGGCAGTACCACTTTCTTCCTTCCACCAGCAAACCTCTTTCCTACACACCCTTGCTGACCAAGCAAGGAGTGGTGCTGGCAACTTCTGTGAATGCATTAGGGACCCCGTATTCCGAGCCAGGTACAACTGCATTCCAGCCATTTTTGCAGTGCTTGCAATAATTCACATCCATCTCTGACTGATATTCATATGGTTACTGCTTGATGATGGAGCGAAGCTAACTGACTGAATATCAAATCATGTCAGTGCAGCGCTAAGTGGATCTGCATTGTGTCAGCATGGGCCAAGGCTGCATATGGCCCACAGGAGATAGTGCTGACTGAAACAGTTGGTACCCTGATGCCTTAGTGGTCCCCCACCCATGATCATCCATTCACTATAGATTAGCCTCATCCCTGGTAGTTTAGTGGTCTTCCCACCTCCCAGTCACCCATTCACCATAGAATAGATACATCCCTGGTGGTTTACTGGTCCCACTACCCCTGATCATCCATTCACCATAGAATACCTATAGCTTCTTTGGGGATATCTTCCTCCAGTGAACCACACTTAATGGAACATAGATGCCACCAGCATTTGACCTATCAGAAACTTTTACCAAGTGAGCCACCCATTATGGCATGCATCATTGGTGCCTATTTAGAGTGGGCAGCCCCAAATGTCCTCGGTTCTTTCCTTTACTGCTGTGGACCCAAACAACATACTGAAGAATTCCCTCCTTGAGCTTCACTGTTGTGTGCTTGGACTGACTTCATCTCTTATCTTTGACAATGATAACTTGTTTCCCTGTGATCCACATGGGTTTTGCCTGCCAGCTGTCAGCAATGCCTGCTGTGTTCTCATCACTCATTGTCGGCTGTTGATGGTCTCCCAGTCTCCAGGATCTCTGCTGGTCTCCTGTCCTGCTAGCTGGATTTCCTGTTGCCTGCTTCTTGTGGCCATTCTTTCTGACCTGATTCTCTGTTGGTTGCTGCTTTGCTCTGTTGAACTGGTGTGTATACTGTAGGTCATGGAAACAGCCTTTTACTGCCATTCTTCACATCTTCAGACCACATGGTCAGTTTCTGGATATGGCCAGCCCCCATGGTACTTGGATTTACCTTGGCAATTGGTATTGCTGTTTGGGATAGGGTCACCTTTTCTTCTGGTGTTCCTCTTGCTATTCATTGTCTGGCTCTGCCTCATTCACACTGTAGCTCAATTACCAGCTCCCTGCCATGTGCAAAGTTGCATTCTCATTTTCCATCATCAGCTCTATCTTTGCTTTTGCTTGGTCTGGATGTCCTTCAGGGTGACTTAGTTGGTTTCTCACTGGTTTCCTGGTTTCCTGGTTCTCATGGGTCCATGGCTTCTTTCAGCCTGCTGCTGTCTGTCTTTGCACGGTTGACATTTTGCTGTTAGGTTGGGATCACCTTTTATCCAGCATTCCCTTTGTTGCTGGTCATTGCCTGGCTCTGACTCATTGACACTGTGACTCCATGTTCAGTTCCATGCTGTGCAACTGGGCTATGTTCACGTGTTCATTACTGGTTCTTCCTTCAAACGCTTGGTCCAGCCATCCTTTGGGGTGCTCAATTGGTTCCTCGCTTTCTGCTTGACTCCCTGGCTCCCTGGGGTCTGTGACTTCCATTGTTGTCTGTCTCACACAGTAGGTGTCCTTCATTTCTGCCTAGTCTCAGTATCTATTGACCATGGTATGTGTTTTGCCATCAACATGTTGCACTTGTCGTTGGATGGGGCTTCTGGCTGTCTTCATCCCTTGCCCCTTATGTTTGGTTGGTTTCATCCTCTTGTAGCTACTTTCTTCCTGGTCAGTGGTACATTCACTTGGGAGATGGATTATTTGTGAGCCTTGCTGCTAGCCTTCCACCCCTTTATTTTTTTTTTTTTTGGGGGGGTACACTGCCTCTGAATCATTCCTTAGGTATGGATCACTGGAGGAAGATATCTCCAAAGAAGATAGAACAGTTACTTACCAGTAACAGTGGACCTTTAAGGTAATCTCCTCCAGTAAGCAACTACACTTTCCTGCCTTCCCCCATAGTTTAGTGGGATATACTTTGTATGTGGGCATCATTGTTTCCACCCTGTCTCCCCGTACTGGGTTTTACTTGTTGTCCCATCATTGCCCATTTTTAGGATCTTTGACATGCTTGGCTGTGCTGTTCATTGGTCTGACCCAACATCATTAGTTGTCTCTAGTGGACAAGCAGAATTGAGGGAGTTTGAGGCCACCCACTCTAAATAGGTGCAAACAATGTGCATCATTGTGGTAGCACACTTTAAGTTTGCTACAGGTCTGACACCAAGGGTGTCTATGTTCAGTAGGCATGGCATACTGGAGGAGAGTCCCTTGAAGATCTACTGTTACCGGTTATTAACTGTCCTATCCCTGGTGATTGAGTGGCCCTCCCACCCCCAGATCATCCATTTTCTGTACTCACAGTATAGTACTGGTGGGCTACTTCCCCCAACTGATCAGCACCCCCCACCCACCCACTGAAGACCTCCATTCCACACCCCTCTTCCCTTATCACCACACAACTACTAATGACTGCAAAGGGGCAGCAAGCACAGCCATCCTCTCCCCTCCTTAGCCAGCTGCTGTCTGACAGTGATGAAGCGTGATCACGGGGCATGGGATTAGGACCAAGTTAAGATGTGGTATTTAGTGATGGTAAATAGTGTCACTTGGGGAGCTTCTTAGCACAAACTTTTCAATATACTGCTGCACTGGTAATGATGAGGGCCTCCCTCATTTGCATAAGTGCAGCCATATGGGTGGTACCTTGCAACTGCTGAGTTTTGGCAGTGCTCTAGGGGCCTCTGAATATGACCCTACCGAAGCACTGGTGCAAATCCAGGTTAGCACCAGGGCTAACCACATTCATGCCTGTGCAATCCTTTGAATATGGTGGCCTTGATCTCTTGTCCTCACAGCAGGTGAAGTCATGGTGACCCTAATCACTGGGGTGGGTAAGGGGGAAATTGGGTAGGCACAGTGGAAAACAAAGTAAAAAAAAAGGACCAAGGGCAAGATCTGACCACCACCCAAGATACAGTCTTAGTTTTCTGCTTCTGCCCTTCTCTGCCCTAATCCACCAGCAGCTGTGCAAACTACTGCTTTCTTTTTCTAAAAATAGTCTTGAGTGTGGTAAACCACCATCATCCATTACTGTTATGACTTTGGGAAGCTGGGGGCAATGGGATCACAAGTATACTGATCCAAAGATCGTGCCGGCTTTTCTGCTTGGCATAGGTTGCAGCTATGGCAGAAAGGCATACTGAGAAACAAATACCAGATATGGCTAAAGTTGAAAATATGTTTCCTCAAATTATTGCCTAGATGGAGACATACTGAGAAACAGATTCAAAATATGCTAACATTGAAAATATGTTAGCGCAAATCATTATCGAGATGGAAGCCATGACTAACATGGCAGTCCAAACCTAAAGAGATGTTACAGAGCTAGGTGTAGGAGTGAATACTCTGAAAAGAAAAACAGCCTGTGTGGAAGAGCAACAATAAAACATCTAGGCACAAGTACGAGATCAAGCCCACATCATTCAGCTGGTTTTGTCCTGAGCTGAAGACTTTGAGAACCGGAGCTGAAGGAATACCTTCCAGTTCATCAGGTTTTCTGGGTGGGTGGAAGTCCCTGATCCCGAATCCAGTCATCTCCCTCCAGAGGGTCATTCCTATTCTACTACAGACTTAAGGAGAGCAGCCCATGGACATTGATAGGACTCACAGGTCCCTCAAACCCATGACCAAAAAGGGTGAGAAAATGTGACCCAACTGGCAAGATTCCTAAGATTTAGTGACAAGGAAAACATCCTAGTGAGAGAAAGGGGAACCCTTTCCTGGCAGGAGAACAAGATCATTATTTTCCTGGACTACTCAGAAGAGTTATTACGGAAAAACAAGACCTACACTGCAGTCAAGAAAATCCTTTATCGCCTGAGAATTTCTTCTTCCCATAGATATTCCTCACAGCTATGCATCCCAGAAAAAGGGGCCCCAGACCATTCAGCACCCCAGAGGCCACTAAAGACTATATAATTAGTTTTTATCATCAGTGTTTATCATCAATATTAGTAGGGGTATCACAAGTCAGAAGAGGGAGGTAATAATCCCTCTTTACAAGACACTGGTTAGGCCCCATCTGGAGTACTGTGTGTAGTACTGGAGGCCACACCTTCACAAGGACATTAACCAAATTGAAGCAGTCCAGAGAGGGGCAACCACAATGGTGCAGGGACTGCATCAGAAAAAATATGAGGACAGATTAACGGAGCTCAATATGTATACCCTAGAGCAAAGGAGGGAGAGAGGTGATATGATCGAAACATTCAAACACCTTAAGGGCATTAACAAGGTGAAAGAGTCTAATGTGTTTCAAATATAAGAAAAATAGCAGGACACAAGCACACAGCACGAGATTAGAGGGAGGCTGATTAAGGGATAATGTGAGAAAGTTCTTTTTCACAGAAAAGGTGGTGGATGCATGGAATGGCCTACCTCAGGAAGTGGCAGATATGAATACAGTTCAGGGCTTCAAACAGGCATGGGATAGGCATAAGGGAGCAATACAGATGAGTACAAATAGATAGGCCACTGATAGAGCAAAGGCCGATGGCACATTCATAACATAGAAAAAGAAATGGGCAGACTGGATGGGTCTTGCGGTCCTTAACTGCCAACATCTTCTATGTTTCTATCAAGATTTGGCCAGACCAGGGACTCCAAAAGTTTTCTGACCCACCGGCCCAGCAGGCAGAAACTCCGTTAGAAATGGAGGCTACCTCTTCTGTGCCAATGGAGGACCATCCAGACCCCCAACCTGAGGATTCATGGCTGCCCCAAGGTCGAAGCTGTAAGCATTACTGGCAATGAAACAGGAGACACAATGACAGTGAGCTGCATTCTCCTGACTCCCACAGCCAAAATAGAGAAAGTCCAGCCTCATCAGGCTCACCAGATGTCCTTGTGGCCCATCACTCCTCTAACTGGTATGCAATGCTATCTCAGGCTTCACCTCCAAGCACTCAAGAAGATCAAGGTGGCTCCCAACAAGGTTGACCTCCTCCAGTGGATCCAGAGCCTAAATTGTGGGCCAAAAGCATGGCTGGGACAGCCCTCCACCAGACTGATCTCACAGGCATGGAGGCCTCCATGGAGTTACTACTGAACATTCAACCAGACACCTCTTGAAGCCAAGGTACTGTATATTAGTACTTTTTATTATACCTTCTCACCCTATGACTGTACTCTGCAGGACCACTGGGGGGAACACTGGGACTTTGCTTGGGAGCACTCGGCTGGGCTAACGGTAAGGAAATGTTTGACCTGGATCTGCCAGAACCACCTGGAAGAGATCCATATACACTTTAGCCCCTCCCTACTCCCTCGCCATTTCATTTTTTTCATTTATTTTGTTTATTTATTTATTTTTAAGGTGGACAATTTTCTCAGTTTCCACCTCACAATGTCATACAGCAGTCCTCTTTCCCACCTTTTTTGCTTGATAGTCCTCTTGAAGGTTTGCAAGGGATTCTATGCTGCATGAATGTTCAAGAGGCACATTGCAATCAAGTCTACCAGCTCAAACACTTATGAGCACAAAAACAGGCCTGTTGTAAGAATATCACCTGCACTTCTCGTGTGACCAGTTTGGAATAGGTGCTCACTTGAGCATCCTTACCAAGTGTTGCCCCCACACCCGCATGAGTGGTGAACTGGTCCCTGCCATGCTCGATTTTTACCAAACCACTGGCACTGTGATTGAGCCCTCTCAAGTGTTCACAAAGGACACCATGGGGTGTGAATGCTTGATGATTACCCTTACATTTGATAACCACTATACTTTACACAGCAGTACAACAACATCAGGTAATGGAAGTGCATCCTCCAAGGGCTGACCCTGAAATGTGCATGCAGGGTACATCACATACCATGGTTCTCACCAAACTGCATCTTGCTCTTCAAACCAAGGGACATTGCCACTGACGATCCTACATCAGCTGTATGGACCAGTGTGGCTCTAGGACAATGCCCAACTATGCTGCATATTTCTTGTTTTTCTATTTTTTAGGTTGGAGAGTGGCTGGTGATCCCATCAGGAAGTTAACTAACTGGTACACTACTGGTGTCCAGGGCTCTGTGGACTTATTATCCTTTTATGGTCAGTAATTTAATCTTACAATAACTGATGCCTGTGTTTTCCCATAGGGAAACCGGGCTGTAATTTTGTCATAGTGTATGGTCGAACGTTATTGTAGTCAAAATTCAGTAGAAACACACAGTTGTTGTACCATCATGGAGACATCATAATGGTGTTGTACCTGCCTGAGGACATCACCACGATGGTACAACTCAATAGAATGACATTGCGTGCAGCCAGCAATCAGAATGCTGCAGCAAATGCTCGATCTTGTCAGACATCAATTTAAAATATCCAGTCAGTTGTCTCGTTGTCTTTTTTTAAAAAGTTTATTAACTGAGTCTTTTTCCCTCCTCCCCAGTTACCTTTCAGCTCACATCATCCAGCACTGACTCGGTCACTGAATTTGTGAAAGAGCTGCAGTGATTGAAACCCTCAAACTTTGACCTTTGACGTCGAGTAACATCGCACGACATGATTGTCCTATGACTCAGACTTACATATTTTATGTATTTGTTAGTATTTATTGCTCTCCTATGTTTGATGTTTTTGAAAATAAATGCAAGCTACATTCAACATCCTAGTGGCTTTTTCATGGCTGGGTAAGGTAGTGTGTATGTGTGTGTGAGTGTCTGTGTGTGTGTGTGCGCGTGCGTGCGTGCGTGCGTGTGTGTGTGTGTGTGTGTGCGTAGGGAGGAGGGGTGTCTGGGGCCAAACAAAGCCTAATAAGTAATTTCTCTGACAAAACTTGCCTCACTCGCACCATATACTATAAAGTATGGATAGACAGTTAACAACAGTTGTGAATACTTCTCGATGTTGCCACAGCAACCTAAGACCTCTAGAGTTATGCTCTCGAGGTCTAGCAGGTTGCCGTGGCAATGTCTCGAAGCATACCTAGCGCTGTTGTTAACTGTTGCCCATACTTTATCCTCTATTATAACCAGCTGGTTATAATGACAAACACGTACCCGCTCTCCCTACCTGGTCCCTACCTGTTTCCTACATGTGCCATTCGCGATCTTCCTTGTCCATGCCGTCTTTCACGGTCCCCACTTCTCGGCATTTAGGTCAGTTCCCTGACAGAAGGAGTCGACGGTAAATTATTTTTTTTTAAAGAAATATCACAAGGCACAGCAGAAATAAAAAAACTTAATACAGCTTTACTTCAGCAACTGCCAGGACCCTGCAGAATCCCCAACGGTCCTGCGGCACGACTCGGCACACACAATCATTTGTTTTGTGTAAATGCTGCGGTGTAATAACAATCCCTGGCAATTATTCAAAATAAAGGATGGGTAGGGGTACAAACTCAGGTTTTACACACACCCTCAGGATGGGATGCCTTAATAAACCCTCTTCAGCCTCGGGTTATCTGGCATCCCACCCCTTGGGGTGCAAAATGAAGAGGTCTCCATCCATCTATTATTCTTTGTTTATTGCCCTGTGTGGTTTTAGAGAGATTTCAATTGAAAGTAGAGGGCATGTTGATTATTGAATATGATGTTCCCCCTCCGGGCCCTCTTTTGTTACCTATCTGCATCTCCAGTAATTTAGAACCCCCCCCCCAAATGGACATAAGCTGAAACAACTCTGCTGGTTGGCTCAGAGTCAGTCCTCTGGTCTCACAGAACTCGGATGGTCATCTCTGGGATCCATGTCAATCTCCTTAGTTTCCACCTTTAGACACCCCACCTTGCTCAGGTAACACTTAGTGGCCACGGTCCTCCCCAACCAGCTCCCCGGCACCTCGAGGGGCACTAGTACAGGTGAGGTTCACCTCACTCCTTCCTTTTCCCATGTCCCTCCCCTCCTCACCAACCCCCATTCTAACTTTTTTCCCTCTTCGGTGTCTGAAGCTGAACTCACGAAGCTTCAAGCTTAACCTCAGCCTCCTCCTCCCTGGAGCATGTGATCTCTTCTCTCACGAAAAAAGCTACTCCTCCCCCTCTCCCCGTCTGTCTGTCCTTCCTGTAAATTCGATACTCAGGGATTATGAGGTCCCAGTCATGGTTTTGGATGGCCCATGTGTCTGTGATGGCCTCTATGTTCACCTCTCCCTCATCCATCAGTGTCTGAAAATCATCAATTTTGTTTGTCAGGCTCCTAGCATTTAATGACACCACATCCCACTGTGACTCCTGTACTTCATACCACTGACCAGCCCCTTTTCTTCTCCACTCCTCCCTCATCCCCTTTCTCTCACCCCTGCTGTTCACTGTTATTTCCTTCTGATGACTTAATGGAAGGGAGGCCCATCTGTCTGCTGCACCTGGTGACTATGGTTGCAGAACACCCTATTGCCCCCACCCCTCCCCCGTCAGTTTAAATTAAGATTTGTTGACATGAATTCCTCCAGCTTTTCCTTTAAGACTCATGAGCCCTCTCTACTTAACTGTAGTCTAACTGACGCATATAGGTCCTAATTATCCCAAGTCCCACCCCAAACCCCTACCAGCCCATACCCATTTGACTTGCACCACCCCTTAACCAACTATTAAATTCTTCAATTCTTTTTTTTTTTACTTACAGTACTATCACTAGGGATCAGGAGTACATGAGAGAAGGATACTAACTTTCCTGCCTCGCTGCAGATTTTCCCTACCTCCTTAAACCTCTCCTGCACCACATCTACCCCACATTTTGCAAGGTCATGTGTACTCAGGTGTAATGTGAGGTTTTTCACACACCTGCCCTACACACTTAGTTATAAAAGGCCCCACTATCCTTACCGTCATTCCTGGCATACAGTCCACCCATCTACAGCTAGACCTTGGCCCCATACCTCCCCATCTCACACCCTTCACTAAATGAATCTCCCAGGATAACGACCCTCTGATCATTTTCCTGTCCCCACCACACATTTTGCCTTTACTGCTGCACAAGACCCCTGATACTTTCATCTCCCTCTGAGACCCCTCCCATCTTACATGCCCTAGTTTCCCTTGTCCCCCTGCACCTCCACTGTGTTTTACCACCTGTTGGCCCTCTTTCTTCCATCCCTCCAGACTCCCAGCCTTCGCTACCCATCTCAACCCCAGTGTGGCCACCCTTCCATCCAATCCTGCTCTCCTACCTCATCCTCTCCCCTCTTCCTTCCCCTCTCACCCCCTTGCCACTATCTTTGGACTCTATTGATCACCTACCTCCTCACCTTCCCCCCGGCCCCCAAACCTGCCAGTACTGCACAGCTGTTCGAAAAAGGGCCCCCTGTATCAGACCATGTCTCTGTTCTCCCTCCTCATTCTTTTTCCCTTCCTTCTTGTGCTGTTTCCTTTACCAATTGGCTCTTTCTCTTTACCTCCTGCCAAACCCCTGCTCTGGCTCCACAGGGTCCTTGAGGAGAAGATGTCCCTGGACACTTTGGCATCCTCCCTGTTTCCATCCTGTGCCTACAGTTCATTTGGCCGAGAGCAGCTGTTACCTGACCCTTTAGCCACTGTTCTTCCCCCAGTCTCTCCCCCCCATTTCCCAACTCCAATCTTAGCCACATGGGGCTCAATTTTCAAAAAAGCCTAAGAATGCTGCAAGCCCATGGTGCACTATTCTTATGGTGCTCATGGCTTGTGGCATTCTCCTGGCACCGATCAGGATTTTCACTCCTCTGTGCCAAATATCACAAGTTAGAACAGCTCAGGACCATTTTTATGGGGCATGTCCCATATATTTGGGAGCAGAGATGACCAACTTGCTGGAAGCCCACTTAAAAGTACCAGAGTTGGAAAGAGCCCTCTCCCAACTGAATTGCAACAAGGCTGCTTGATGTGACAGACATCTAGCAGACTTTCTACAACTTCACTTACAAGTGGTGTGCCCCATATTACAGAGGGTGTTCTCTGAGGCATGGCAGAAGTCCTCTATTCCCCTACGATGAAGGAGGCCATCATACAATTGTTTTACCTAAAAATGACACAGAAAATCCAGCAAGCTACTGGCCCATCTCACTGATAAATGCAGATGTCAAGGTTTTGGCTAAGGCCTTAGCTAACAGACAAGCAAATTCCTAACCATTCTTGTTCACCACTCCCACGTGACATTCATCAAGTGCAGCTCCGGTTCCTACCACCATTGGGCCCTGGCCACCTAATTTTCCAAATGGGGGGTAGCCCCTTTCCAGTCACAGCCATAGCCATATCTTTTGAAAAGCTTTTGATCTCATGGCATGGGCTACCTCCTCTAAGTACTTCACCACATGGGCTTCAAGCATTCCTTTCTGATGTGGGTATGTACAGTACTCTACAACTCCCCGATAGGCAAAGTTCTTACCAACTTTACTCTCTGAGCTCTGTTCTCCCTCCAGAAAGGTACCAGGCATGGATGTCTTCCACCTCTGCCTCTTTGTCTTGGCCATAGAGCCAATATGCATTGCCTTGATATAACACATTGAGGTCCCAGAACTCATAATAAACACCTAAGAGTATAAAACTATGATCTATTCTGATGATCTACTGCAATTAACAAAATGCCTTGCATTCCCTTATGCCCCTCCTAATCAAACTGAGGTGCTTCACAAATATTTCAGGACTCAAAGTGAACAACTCTAAGATTGAAGACATGGCACTGTCAAACCAGTCCTGTAACCCCCTTCTAGACTGATGGCATGAGATGTGAACCTACAGGTATCGCCTACATGGACATTAAGATTCTGCTGTACCCCATGCAATGGGCCTAAGCTAACCGTGTCTAGCTCGTGTCAAAAATTTCTCAAATTGTCGATGGCAGGAAAGATAGCTGCTCATAAACTGATCTCAGTGCAAAAATGTCTACTGTATACTGCATTTCCCAACTCCCGATTCTTATACCAAAACCATGGTTTACGAAAATCAGTTTCCTGTTTAGCAGCATCCTGTGGGAGGCAAGACCACCAGGTATAGCAGGTCCAAGTTCCATATAACATTTGAGAGTTGGGAGTGTGGGGGCTCCCATGATTCAAGGGTACCACTACACTTTTCTAGGAGTACAGACACTGCAGTGGTTGTCAGCTCCCCCCATCCCAAGTGGAAGCAGATAAGATGGCTGCTATGGATAACACCCCAATTGCGATGCTCCTATATGCAAAATCTGGTATCCCATGATATTGGCATGGACTAACTCATGTCACCTGGTAAAATAATTGGTAAAAAAATATATATATATATTGGCACTGAGTGAAGGGCAACTACAATAACAGTGACCCCTTCCCCAGTGCATTGCTGGGACGGCCACAGGATGGTAGGGCAGCTGGATTGGGGGGGGTGAATATAGCAACAGAATATTATTCTACTTACGCACTTATGGGGGGTGGTAGTGGGCACATACAGCAAGGGGGGAGGGGATGTGAGGGGCGGTGCCATGGTTGGTTGCAGAGCTGACCCCATGGTGTGGTGGGTGGGTTGCTAGCGTCAGTCTGCAGGGTACTGGGTTTGAGTCTGGGTGCTGGTACGGTTTTGTTTTTTTAAATGTTTTCACCCCCCTCTTTCATGCACCCCTGGAGTTCAGAATCCTTTAGTAGGGGGTGTGGGGGCCAAGTCCCCTATGGGGGAGGTGTGGGGGGCACAGCTCCCCAAGAACTAAGTCCTGGTACCATTTTGCTGAGCGCTGGGATGTCAGAGTGCTGAAAAATATTTTGTCACTTTGACTTCGCGATTACAGCGATCACCTTTAGGCTTTTGCCATTATTACACAGAATCCAAAATCTGGACTCAATGATAAACTCAGACTGTAACTGAATATAAAAGCTTGAATTGGTCCTCATGGCAGAAGAGTGGCATCTGGAAAGTTCAAGATCTCCTAATGCAAGGTAATTGCCACATTGATAACATTCAGAACCTGCAAACTAAATTCCACTTGTCTAAAAGAAACTTCAGGTGATAACTTCAAATCAGAAGCATACTTAATTGTTTCCTCTATAGCCCATGATCCTACCCCACCTCCTACTTAATTCACAGTACATTGCTGGCTACTTCTAAAGAAAGGCAAGGCCAGGGCCATGTACTGTATGAAGAGATATTGGGGGTACTTCCAGAACATTCACAGTCAGTCAGAGAGAAATGGGAAGCCCAGTTCTCAATCCCAATATCAGAAGCTCAGTGGGCTGATAGCTGAAGGCTTACCCATGAAGCTTGTATGGAAAACAGAGCCATTCTGATCTGGAAAAAATGATGCACTTATGGTAAAGAATGCTCACTCAGCTCAAATCTGTGAAGCTTCTCCCCAGTGACCACAGCTGGGAATGTGGGACCTCTGTAGGTAAGCTAGCACATATTTTATGGGCTTGCACCCCCCCCCCATTGCTCCCTTTTGGCAAAAAAAAAATCTTGCATGCTAGAACCTGCATTGCACTATGGCGAACTTGCCCACATTTGGCTACTAGGCATCCCCCCAGCTATCTTAACTATCCCTAAATATCACTGCTGCTGACTCCTGGCAGCCTTGGTGGAAGCCAAAAGGCTGGTTCTGCAAAAGTGGCACTCCACAGATATTACATCAGTGGAGCAGTGGAGGGCTTACATGGTGAAATTAGACAAGTTTGAAGAGAATGTCCAGGTTCACAAGGAAACCATGCATAACTATGACAGGACATGGCCCAATTCTTGTTCTTTCTGTGGGACACCACCACTTCAAGAAGTGAGATAGCCATCCCCACCCCTTCAGACCAAAAATGTACCGGTATCCATCATAATAACCTCTGTATTTACTACTCATCCAGGTTACTACACTCTTTGTTTGTTTGTTTTTATTTGTTAACCGGGTTATGGCAACTGGTCCGAAGCCCTTTTTCATGTCCAACCCGGACACATACAATCATATAAAACATACATAAATACAAAAAAGAACATTCAACAACATGACAAATTACAAATAATAATTCAAACACAAGTACAATTCATCATAGACAACAAATATTTCTTAAATCTAATTTTGCAAGTGCTATGTGATTTCAATGTACACAGAGAAACGGAAAGTTCATTCCACAACTTAGGGGCCTGAAATGAGAATGAACGAGAGCCATGTTTATTCCTTACAGAATAACCCTCTGATGTAATGCCATCAGCTGATCTTAAAGAAGATCTCATAACCCGAATCCTAAGCAGGTCAGAAAGGGGAAAAACCCCATAAGAATAAATAGCCAGATGGACCGAATTACCCAAAGTATACATAAATCTCATTTGTGGAGGTAACCAATTTAGAGAAGACTAAAGTAAACAATGCCGAGTCAATCTTGGCACACCCAACACAAAATGATAAATGTTGTTACAAACAACAGAAAGTGTCTGCTTCTCCCTAACTCCTAATTCCACATACAGAGAAGAAACATAATCCAAATGGGGCATTAATACACCCAAAGCAAGTTGTCTCCGAATTTTCAAAGGTAAGTAAGTTTGAAATTTATAAAGTAATCCTAACTTAGAATGTACTCTATTCTTAATTAACTTCACTTGGGAAGCAAAAGTTAAAGATGGATCCAATAATACACCGAAGTATTTAAATTCAAACACCTGGTCAATGAAATTACCCTTACTATCATGGATAATTAAACCAGGATTGTCTCGCAAATGAACAGAACTACCAAAAAGCATCACTTTGGTTTTTCGAGAATTCAAAACCATCTTATTAGAAGACATCCATTGACAACACTTTGAAAAATTATGCTCCAAAATAGAATTTATACTTTCAATAGACTGGCCCTGTCAGTACAAAATCAAATCATCTGCATATAGCAGACAAATACACCCCTGAAATATGGAAGGAACCAAATTAATAAACAAAGTAAATAATAAAGGGTCCAATATGAACCCTTGAGGAACTCCACACACAACTGAACATGCATCGGAGGAAACAGATCCAATAGATACATATTGGGACCTATCCAACAAAAAATCTCCCAACTAGGCAACAACTGAATCAGATAATCCCAAATCTAATAGCTGTACACCTCACGCAATGAGGAAAGATGTTAGCTACTGACTACACTCCTCACTACTTGTTTGGTGCCCTACAATTTCAGACAGGGCATCAATAATACCAGTTTTTCTGACTCTGCTGTGTTTCATGGGCAGGGGTTGGGGTTTGAGGGCTCACCCCCTGCTCAGCACATATGAACTATAATGTATACTCCGGTAGGCTAGCCGTTTCAACCTCCTGTACATTGAAGTGTATTAAAGCACAAAATATGTTAATTACTGAGTATGATCATGGATTTTAAGTTTATTGCAAAACTAAATAAAAATCATTAACTGAAAACAAAAAGGACTGGAAGACATTGGTTGATTTGGTATGATGGCTGGTGGTAGGGTTGGATAGGAAAAGCAAATGTGTAAAGATTCATTATTAAAAAATAGGAGCGACAGATCATGTACTTTGAACCTTCTATATTTTTTCAATTTAAAGAGCAATAATAAAAGAGTTTTATACAATTTTATAACACATCCTTTCACCGTCTAAAAAGATACAAAAAAATACCTTGCCATAGAAACCTGAACATTGTCAATTCACTTCTTGAATGTGTGCTGTTTTTTTTTTAATTAACAGGTCAAAATCGTTTTACAGTATAAGCCCCAGGGAACATTTTTAAAATTACTGTAGGTCTTTCCTTTAATATGGCCAATCGTGAAAGAAAACGATTTTAAATAAACAAGATTTGTGTCATATTTTCATTTCTAATCCAGAATTGAACACCTTGGACACTGGGTATTCAATTACAGTATGCGCCACTTAATACAACCTCGGTTAATTCGGACCGCCGTTTAATTCGTCCCAAATTAATTTGCCAAATGTCTTTTCCTATTGACTGCTTATTAAACTGCTTCATTAACTTGTACTTTGGCCGCCATCTATACCGCCCATTTTTGTCTCCTTCCAACACCTTCTGGCTACATTTAACAAGGTGTGAAACGATGCAATTAGCAGAATATAAAAGCTAGCACTAGTATTAGCTTCCTTATTGTGCAGGTATCCCGAGTTGCTTTGCTTAGTGCTCAATAATGGCTGGAATTAAATGAAGTGGGATGACTCTTGGCTGGAAAATTCAAATCCTCGAAGAAATCGACATGCTTCCTAAGCTCAGCTTCAGGGATTTATCAATTCACTTTGGGATTGCTAAATCGACACTGAGCAACCTTATCAAAGCAAAAGTGCATCTCACGGCTGACTTGCACTCAAATCAGAATTCTGAGCGCAAGAGAAAACGGGATGGTAAAGATGTTGATGTGGAGGAGGCTCTCCTCCATTGGTTTTCGAATGCCCGCTGTCCTGAAGCTCTGATCAGCGGACCTCTGCTCGTACAGAAGGCTCAGCAGCTGGCTGTCTCAATGGGTAAGCCAGATTTCGAAGCTACCAATGGCTGGCTTACCCGTTGGAAGCATCGGCACATCAGCTTAAAAAAAATACATGGTGAGAAGCAGAATGCTGATGCTGACAGTGCTACTGGTTGGATTAGGGATGTTTTGCCTGGTCTCCTCCATGGCTATTCTCCCAATGACATCTTCAACACTGACGAGACAGGCTTATTTTTCAGGTGTGTAGGATATGGCACCCTCTCATTTAAGGCTGAGATGCTTATGGGTCTAAAAAAAGCAAAGGAGAGGGTGTCTGTCCTGCTCACTTGCAACATGACAGGGTGTGAAAAGTGTGAGCTGCTTGTCATCGGGAAGTCTGTGCAGCCAAGATGCTTCAGAGGGGTGTCCCACCTTCCTGTCATCTACAGGGCAAACAGAACAGCCTGGATGACAGGAGATATTTTCTCTGAATGCCTACGTGCATGGGATAGGCGGCTGATGAGACATAAAATTGCACTCTGCCTAGATAACTTTAGTGAACACCCTGAAGTCCCTGGGCTGCATAACATTAAATTAATTTTCCTTCCTCCAAACACCACCAGCATTGTGCAGCCCTTGGACCAGGGCATCATTTACAGTTTTAAGCACCACTATGTGTGGAACATGAGGGTTAGAATGCTCAGTTTACTTGATGCCTCACACGATCTAACTGCAGCCGAGTGTGTGAAGAAAATAAACTTACTGGATGCAGTAAGACTGATGTCTGAGTCTTGGCATTCTGTCTCCACTGAGACCATTTCTAATTGCTTTCGCAAGGGAGGTTTTAAACCAGTCGAGGAGTGTAACCCACAAGTTGACACACAAGTTAACACCCCGGAAGAAACCACACCACCACCTGGTTTGACCCCAGAAGAATTCGATCAGATTTGCCATATGGGAGAAGACGACCCACAACCACAGGAGGATGACATCACTGATGCCCTGCATGGACTTGTAGCTGAGGAGGCAACTATTGATGAGGAGGATGACTTCCCAGGAGAGCCTGAGGTTATGGTGACTGTGTCAGACATATAAAATGTTCTACTCATGCTTAGCCGTGCAATGGAACAGCAAGAGGATCTGTTGCCTGACTGGGAGATCATGGCACGGACAAACAAGCACTGGAGAAAATACATCAAAAAGAAGATGCACCAAATGAAAATCTCACAGTTCTTCCAGCAGCATGAGTCTGGGAAAGAGGATTGATACAGCACTCAAGTCAAACTGCTGCACACTCTTTTAATTTATTTAATAAAAGTTATGTTTTACTTAGAGGATGCCTGCACAGAAATCTAAACATAGTCAAAAAAGAGCTGTATTCACTAATCACTGTGCAATGCAATGCAATGCAATTTCCTTTTTTTTTTTTTGTGCCATTATCTAGACAATGCTTATAGCGACTGAAATGCCTTTGGTCATCTGAGTCCGTTATAAGCGGCATGTAATGTATCCTGGATTCTGTCAAACATTTGTGGTCAAACTTGAAAATTTGTTTGGTCTCATTCAATTGGTGTGAACCAATAAAAGAAATGGTACCATTCCCAAGGAACTAACCCTCCACATTCTTCCCTTTCAGACACACACACACACCTTTCACACATACACGCACACACACTTTTTTTTTAATTGTCGCTTCTGGCACTCTGTAGGAGCCAACACTTTTGTTTTGGCATATTCCCATCTCCTTGGCTTACCCCCAGGCATCAAAGCACAAAATCATTGGGCCTCATCCTGTCCCCCAGTCCTGAACTTTTTAAAGGGACAATAATATTAAATACTAGGCCACTGTGGATCAGCTGGGCGAGGTACCCTCCTCTAGTCTTTCCTTACCACACAGTAGAAATTAATATTAAAATCATGACTCCTGACAAAATGAAAGGATCCAGTACCATTTTAAGTCACATCCACACCTCCCCAGCCCACTTACCCCAAGACTGCTGAAAAAAACTTTTATTCAGAAGAGGGGCCCAACCCATCCTTATAGCTAAGACTTTTTTTTTTTGGTGCCATTAAAGTAAAAATAGCTACACTAGCTTAGTTGTCCCCCCAACCCATGGTGTGTTCCACTTCCATTTACATGTTCTGAAGGAAGAGAAATAGAGGGTGGAATGATCAATACCATTTATAACATTACGCAGACTTTCTACTAGCATCTTGAATGATGGCAAACACTCTGCCCTGTCCCTCCTTCTGTTCCTCTCAGGTGTATACTCACTTAGAGTCTGTGAATGGAAGTAGCACGCAGCATGGTATAGGGATGGAAGTGACTGGACTACCTTGCTTTTGGACTTCAATGGCCCACTTAAATTGTCCATTGTGGACAGGAGGGGTCTTTTTTTAAATAAAATGTATTTGGGGTCAGGGGAAGATGGGCAAGGGAGATAGCTTTGAAACAAAATACAGTACCAGTTCACAATTTTAGTATAATAACTATGGTATGGAATGATACGGGAGGGAGACCCTCACCTGTCTGAGCTTAAGTAGCCTGGTGTTGTACAAGTCTTGCCCCCTCACCAAAATTGAGCATCAGATGTCAGAAATGGGCCCAACTACAATATATTGTGGGGCCTGAGGGTAAGGAAGAGAAATATGTCACAATGATTGTGATGTCAGCTTCCAGCAGAGTGCCAGGAATTGGCAATTATTTAAAAATAGGTGACAGAGGATGATAGGGAAGGATGTGGAGAGCAGGAAATGGATGGGTTTGTGGGGAGGGCGGCAAGAGTCTAGCCATGGCCACCTGGGGGAGGGATACCAGATTTTTCTTTTTTTTTTAGCCCTTGCAAACCCAAAGCAATCTAGACTGTGGCAGATTTCACCTGGTTCTAAGTTGGAATTCGTAAAGCAGAAATGTGAAAGATTCACATGCATTAATCAAAATAAACAAGCCAAGTAACACACTCCAGGTTAAGCACTAATCTATACTGGTGCACTTCACAGGTCGGTGAAGACACCCCAGTGCATCTTGATTATTGCAGTCAGGACATGAAGGGATATTGCTTGAAGCACACCTTGCCATGTGTTATTATTGTTTAGAAAATTGGCTTTTTATTTACTGGCATCTGACTGGCTGGTAACCTTGCCAGGTGGATACATTAACTTTCAATAGATGCCCAGGAAATAAAAAGTACCAGGCTATAGAGCTCCTTCACCCACTGAAGTATCCTAGTGCCCACTCTGTATCCTAATTGGCTAAAACAACTAATTTTCATTTCAAATTGCCACAGTTTTTCCCCTCGCTTAGCGAGAGATACTGCCCCCCCCCCATGCTCTGTTCAGTACCAGCTGCCTGGTGATACTGCTCATAACTTCAGCTGAACCCCCCCCCACTTTCCTCTTCAGAGTCAGTTAAAAAAAGTTTATTCACTATAGCGCTGTTAGATTGCGCCCATGAAACCTCCTCTCTGGTCACCGCTCAACATCCCACCGGCCACATCAGTCTCTCCAGCCAGCACAAGGCACACCAACCTGGTCATCCCCCCACCACAGCCAGTGAGCAAAGCCCCCTGCTCAATTCTCTGAACTGCCATATTTTAACAATAAAATAAAACATTTTGAACCACAGCACAGTCTTACAGTTACACGGCACAGACATAGTCACAGCACTCGCCACCTCAAAAGCCAGCTGCTGTAGCAATGGAAACAAGCCGGTAACTGTCTGCATCTCCATGGAGCCGAAGTCCACACACTTCCACCACCAGCATTCCTCAGAGCTATAGTCCCGATCATACAAGCATTGAAATACTTACCCACCTAAGTATCTTCTCTTCAGAAGTAAACATTCATTTATTTTTCATTTCCCTTTGACCTACTTTATATAAAATGCATGGACCTTACAGACCTTTTGTCCGTACCGCCTCTTCACTGGACCGCTGCCACCACGCTGCTCCTGATTATTCCCCCCATACACAGTTTATTCAAATGTAATCCTCCTCACTGCCACAAACAACAAGCATTTGTCAATGCCGAATGTTTGCTTGCTGGCATTGGCATTGGCATTGGTAGTGTAGGAGTTAGAGAGATGCATAATGGGAATGGCAGTGAAGTATTGAACTGAAGCCAACCCCACCACCACCCTGCAGAGACTGACAGGCATTGGTGCCTTTGAGTCATCAGGCAAAATGGCCATGCCATTTCACCACACCCTATCCTGCAGTCACCGACAAGTGTCACGGTGTGCCTTGGGGTCTTTGGGCCTTATACTCACCCCATTCCATAAGGAAATACAGTGAAATGGGTGCAGTATTGGAAAATGGGGTGAACTTTGAGGCCAAAGAGTCCAAGGCACACCTTGATGCCTGTCACTGGCTGCAGGGTGTGGGTTGGGGTGGAATGGTATGAGCATTGCGACAATCCCAAGTCACACCCCTGATGCCTGTCAGTCTCTACAGGGTGGGGCGTTATGGCAGGAAACCCTAATGCCCCAGGCGTTCATTGGCATTTTCACTCCAATTTTTCAACATGGATTTTTTGTGACCCTCCACCTCATGAACAGTGGCAATACCAGTTTGTTTGCCGAAAGCTGATTTTGCACAGCGACTACGCCATTTGGCACCACAGGTGCGAAAACACATTTCGAACAGGATGTGAAAAATGACAGCTGTACTGTTCATGAGGAGGTATAAAAATGGCAATGTTGAAAACCTGGAGTGAAAATATAAAAAAGCCGGTGAAGTCACGAGCATGCGTAGAAACTACGCAACACACACCCGTAATGTAATTAGTTTGGGAATTGTTTACAGCAGATTGTCAACACAGGCATTTTGTGATCTCTGCTCATGAACAGTGTCACTGTGATTTTCGTAATCTGTCCCAAACACTGATTTCCAACAGTGACCACGCATTTCTGTGCCGGAAGTGCGAAAATACATTTCAGCCAGGATGTGAAAAATGACAGCTGTATTGTTCATAAGGAGCTGTGGAAAATGCCACTGTAGAAAATCTGGACTGAAAATATTACAAATTTGTGAACTTACGAGGGTGTGTGGAAACTGTGCAATGCACACTTGTAACATAGTCATTTTATGGACTTTTGTCACTAAACTTTCAACATAGTCATTTTAAGACCTCTGCTCATGAACAGTGTCACTGTGATTTTCTTAATCTGTCCCAAATAGGGATTTCGCACACCGACCACTCCATTTGTGCTACATGTGTGAAAACACATTTTGGGTGAGATGTGAAAAATGACAGCTGTACTGCTCATAAGAAGGTGCAGTAAAATGGCAATGTTGAAAATCTGGAGTAAAAATATTAAAAATTCACGAAGTTACAAGCCTGCGTAGGAACTGCGCAACACATGCTAGTAAAACAGTCATTTTGGGGAATTTTTTTTTCACCAAATTTTCAACATAGGGTTTTTGGGGGGCCTACCTCATAACTTTGACCCTGTCATTTCGTTACTCGGTCCCGAAAGGTGGTTCCGTGCAGTGACCGCAAAATCACCTTTCGGGACTGAATAACAAAATGGCAGTGACAGAGTTCATGAGGTGGGGCCCCAAGAACTCTATGTTTAAAATTTGGTGAATAAATTCCCCAAAATGTCCGAGATATGCACCAAAGCTGAAAAAAAAAACATGTATGTCATTATATAGCTTACTGGCATTTCTTCAGTTTGCGGTTGGCTTTGAAGAGTGCAGATGTGTTCCCAGTCCACTGAAGATCGTCGAGCTGGGCTCCGTAGTTAAGTATAGGGTGGGGGTGTGGGGAGGTGGGTGAGCAGAGGGTGAGCACGGGTTGGGGAGTGAGGCAAGATAGTCAATGAGGGACCATTTTTTTTTTTTAATACAGGTGTCTTTTTTATTTTTTATTTTAGAAGATGACACAGGACTTTTGCCATGCTGGGGTGGGTTCCCAGCGTGGCTGTTGGAAGTTTACTGTTTTGGGGGGGGTAGTGGAGCTGACAGGGGATTGGGCACCCCCTTCAGCCATATGGATGTTTGCCATGCTGGGGTGGGTTCCCAGTGTGGCAACTGGAAATCTGTTTTGGGGGGGCAGCGGAGCCGATGGGGGATAGAGCACCCCTGTTGGCCATATGGTGTGCAGGTGGGGAGAGTGCATGAGCATGCTGCGGTGAGCTCCCAGCATGCTATGTAGGTGTTTGGGGTGGGGGGGAAGAACTGTCTATGACAGTTCAGATGCAGTGTGACATGTAGGCAATTTGCATACTGCCAACGGCAGTATGCAAATTGCCTACATGTTAACACCACTGATTGCAGCAGTTTTTTGCTTCAGCTGTATGCCACTGCATCTGAACTGCTGTCATAGACAGCTCCGACATTTATTGGTGCGGCGAGACAGCGCCTGCAAAAGTGAGCAGAGCATTGGAAGCTGAGTGGCACACCTACAAAAATTTGTATGGTGGCACTATGTTTCTTGCATATCGTGCAAGCAATCATAAAATGGACAAAAATGAATAACTGTCACTGGGTAAACAGCATGTCAGCAGCTCAGACAACCCTGTAGTGTGGCATGGAGAAAACTGCCATGATTCATGATCACGGTACTTAAATGAGTGTCCCTCCACACGCTCTCTAATGTGGATGCACACAGTTTTCAGTGTCCCTACCCTTTAGATTCTACCAGAATCCTCACAGTACTTTAGTCTGAACCTGCCATCATTCCTCTAATCTAAACCATGCAGCTCAATGTTTTTTTTTTCCTACCGCAGTCAGAAAATGCTTCTCAATTGTGATAATGCTCAGTATGAATGGGCACCAAATTATCAAAAAAAAAAACCCCCACAAACTCAAAACTATTTTCTCTTGCTCCCAGGTCGCTCTTCTGCTACTGTCACACCTTGGCCAGATTACCCAGTAAGTGAATAAATGACTCAATGGATAATTTAAAATGAATGAATAAATATCTAAACAGAAAAAATAAATAGTAAAATAAAAAAAAAAAGAGTTTTAACTTAAGCCCTGTATATGTGTGGGGGAGGTACCCATGGCAACCAGCCCAAACGGTACAGCTTAGGATGAAAGTCCCTAGGTAAAGGCGGAGGAACTATTTTAATATAAAAGAAGTCAAACAACTAAGAGTTTTAACATATAAACATAAAAAGTATTTTTTTTTTTCAAACACATATGATTCAGTGGCCCATTTTCTAAGTGCAATAATACCCTCCAGGGTGGTTGGTATGGGAAATACTGGACCTTCCAAGGGATCTAAGGGCATCTGCCTGTGGTGCCGGGCCTCATTATGCCACTGAGAGGTCCGTTATTACCCAATACTGCTCGCCCTGTTGGGCACTACTGCTTGCTTACGTATGTGTCCTGATGCACAATACAAATCGACCAACCATGCTCTAGACTACTCCAGATAATTCTAACTCAGACAAAACCAAAGCATTACCTGAAGCTAGGGTTGCTCAGAATCAGTCCTACATGATAGATACATTAGATTCTGGGAATTGTTCAGAATTCAGAATTTTAGTATTTTTATTTTTTTGTAAGCTTTCTTTATGCTCCATCTCTGGCCACTCAGACTCTCTCTGGTATAGTCACTCGGCACAACCCATCCCACCCGCCTAAAGTCCCCAACCTTACTTTACCAGTGTGGGGGGACCTCTGTTCTGCTCCTCTGATCCACTGACCCCCTGGATCTAAGTCCCCCCCCCCAGGGTGGGACCACCGACTCCTCTGGCAACCTTTCTGAAATTTAGTTTGTGATCAGGGAATGTGTGGAGCACTGGAGGCAGGCTGGAGGACCAAGTGATTGGTGTGGGGGTTGGCCACTGGACCCACCTTTGCCTATCAAGGGCCAAGGCCATTTTTCCTTATTCTTTTCACTTGCTCAGATGTGCAATGCATCCAGTGTGTGCATGCATGCTTCCACACATGCACACAGGTTGTCTCCACAGCCATCCCCCTTATTGAGGATTCCAAATGCTGTTGTACCCCTGGACCCCTGGTCACCACCAGGAGTCACCCAAGGCCTGAGATTGAAGACCCCCTTCCTCCCAGGAGAGGAGAGCAGTCCTATGGATGTTCAATCCTCTCCTCCCCTGACAACCAGAGTTTACTTCCAAACCCAGGTCACCGGCGTGGTGCGAGGTGTGGTGTCCAGAGCCTCAACCCCCAGTGCCACCAGGCCGGCAGCAGAATTTCAGTATTGAATGCCAAAAATCTAAATTAATATAAAAGGCTTGGATGTGGAATAGGAATTGGAATCTGATTCCAATTCTGCTTTCAAAATAATGCTATGGTAAAACCACCCACCTAGTGAAATCCACCCTTTCCCCCTCCCACCCCACACTTACAGTACCTTACATGCAGCTTCAGGTCTTTCTCTGGGATCCTCCTCCTCCTCTAGTCCATCCCCATTGACCACCAGAGCCAGGTCCACTTTGGCTGCACACTTGCTGAGTTACTTGTTGCCACCAAGTGTCCATTCATCCCCCAAAGTTCTGTTTTTTTCTACATTTTTCTGCCAATGCAGAGCTGGCAGGCAGTTTCCTGCCTCCTTTCTCTAGGGCTCATTCTCTGGTCCCGGATGGCTAGGTCATCATGGAGCCTACCAGCTCCATTTCCACCATTTTCTCCCCAGGCCCCATGAATGTGCAATGGGTGGAGTGGCTGGACTCCTCCTCCTCCATGGAGGCAGCCTTACACCCTGGATGTGGGGCCCTCCCCACTCTGGTGATGCACATGTACTGACACCCAGCCACTGCTGGGTACTAGTCAAGCAATGCACTGCACTGTCCCCCCTCCCCTAGGAAAGAGAGCTGTCTATCAATGCTCAATCCTTCCTCCCCCCTGCTAGCCCCCGAGTGACCCCAGTCCGTTTCCCAAATCTGGGACGCCGGAGTGGTGAGAGGTGTGGTGTCCAGTGTCTCAACCCTCAGTGCCACTGGGCTGGCCATCCTCCTGCAAGTTCTTCTACCACTACCATTGCTGAACCGATCAGAAGGAAGAACATAACCTCAATGCACTTATTCCACTCTGGATCCCCTGATCAATCCATTAGACTGAATGTAAATCCTACAGTGACCACTGACCAGTCCATTCAACCACCCAAATGTGCCATGGCCCAAGATGTTTCAGATTCCAGTGTTCTATCTAGTGATCTGAGCTCTCCATTCCACAATGAGCAAACAATGCAACTGATTGGTTGTGGAAAACAAGAGTGAAATTACCAGCACCCAAAGCCACAGACAATGGCAGGCATTAGTGGATCTGGAGCCCCGGACTGAGCAATCGGGTCACTCATTCAGATGGATAAGGGCCCCCAGGGCTTGTCCCCAAAACAATCTTTATACAGCAGCGGTCGGATCATCAAAGAAAGTAAAGTAATGGATGTCACGGATTGCGTTGGCATGGAAAGAATCAATCTGATTCTTAAATTTCTCTCTGGTAATGTTTTTGTGACACTTTGCACTGAGAAAGTCTGAGTATACCTTCTCAGTATTCAGAGGCAGAATCAGAATTCTGATTCTCACTCTGAATCATAGCCAGTGGGGTTCTTAGAAAGGGAAATGGAACCAGTGTGAATCAGAACTACCAAAATGCTGACTACAAAATACCAGAAAGAATTTCAAGAGAATCCAAGCACCTCTAATGGAAGCTCATAATAAAGCAAAGCATTCACAATGATCCTTGAACTCTAGCATTTACTTTTATAAACTTGAATAAAGAAAATCTTGATCATAGAATTATGCTAGATTCAGCTGTTCAATTTGATTATTTCTGTCATTTGAAAGTGTAACACCAATGCACATGAGGCAAGATGAGACAGGAAATAGAACAGAAAGCTCAGTCTCTGTGGTTCTTGATGAAATATGCCTTACTCAATACTTAAATCTGAGCAATCACTACCAGCTTGGGTAAAAAATTTGGCATTCATATGAAATCACCATTGCATGTTTGAAAACTACTGCAAAAAAATGGAAATCTTTTCAGTTTTGTATGCGAAAGCTGTAAAATATTTTGCAGCAAAATGGCTTACTATTACAAAATAACACAGCAGACAGAAGATCTGGCATTTTGATTCTAAATGTGGGAAATTAATATTTCATTTTCCACAAAAAAAAATTTCCTATTCAACACTTAGTAAACAAAAATGTCAGACAAAAAGAATAAAAATTGCAGAAATGTTTCTACTAGTGCTGTGCAGAGAATGAGTAGTATTTCCTGAATACCACAAATAGGGGGCCATCCATATATTAAGGAGCGAATAACAAATAGCCCACCAGTTGTCAGGCATTCATAGTCAGGAAATAAACTGCAAAATAAAAATTCTTTCCCCATTCCCAGGAGGCCAGAGCTACTTTCCTGGCCACCTTTCCTCCACATTCGTAATAATTAGATGTATCCCACCTACCTTTTATCCCATATCCAAGATCCTACAACATTTTATATGTTCAAATCCCAGCTCCTGGCACACTGTCAGAGCTACACTGTTCTTGAAAAGCTCACCCTAAGCCCTCTCCCACACACAAGACATCGCAGTTTTGACCTTGATTTGGAGGGTGGAAATGGCAAAACAATATCTTGCAAGCCATTCAGCACCCCCACCCACTGAGTGCCCTCACACAACTTACACAGTACCCACTACAGCTCTGCAGTGTATAGTGCTACCTAAAGAAATGAATGATTGTGGAAGAAGTAGCCAAGTAAGGAGGCATGATCATGAGGAAGGGGGCAGGGCAGGAGGAGCATCATTAGTTATACTTAGTAGCCTGACTGGCCTTAGGCTACTCAGTGTTACTAATGATGCTCCTCCTGCCCTGCCCCCTTCCTCATGACCACGCATCCATAGTTGCCTAGTTCTTCCACATTCATTCATTTCTTTGAGCAACACTATGAACTGTGGAACTAGAGCAGGTATTGTATATGCTGAGTGGGGGTGCACGGCAGGAGGGCCTCTGACTGGCTAGCTGGAGTTTTGTTTTGCCAACCTCCAAATCAAGGCTCAGGAAAAGGGGAAGGAAGAATGTGTATCGCTTTGTGGGTTTTTTCTTTTTTTTTATGGCCATGTGGGAAGCGGGGCTTAACGGGTGAGTTCTTCAAAGATAGTGTTGGCTCCTGGCAGTGTGCCAAGGGCTGGGATTTGAAAATTAAAAAAAATGCTGTGAGATCTGGGACATAGAAGAAGGGGGTGGTGGATCAGATGCATACTTTGTCCCTACTTACTATAGCTATGCACTGCGTATCTCTGGTGCATAGGCAACCCTACATGTGAATGATACACAGTAGGGTCCCATGGATCCCTGGTGGCATTCATTAATATGGGCCAGCCAGATGTGCACCAGATCCCCAGCCACATGGGCAGCTATGTGCCATGGGTGGGCAGTGGGTGTGTCAGGCATGCACCTGTACTCCACGCTATTCACAAAGGCATGGGATCACACTGAGTGCTGTGCACTGGGATGTAGGAGTTTTAGCATGGGTAACCCTGTCATAACTGGGATATGCAGCCAACCCATGTGCACCCAAGCACTGTGGTCACCAGGAATGTCCTGTACTACAGCATTCCCAAAGGCACCTAAATGTTTATCCCAATCCCCAATCCTCATGTACTGTAAAAGCTAGCCTTCCCTGGTGGCTAGTGGACCCCCTTCCCTGATCCCTTGCAATGTGACAGAGAACATCCACCCTGGTGCTCTAGCAGACCCCCCCCGAGAGGTAGCACACCACCCCTCTCCTCCTCTTTCCAATCCCTGAGCCAGCGACTGATACAGCTCCCCACTCTCCACTGTGGCTGGCCGCCAACTGGGATGGCAATGAGTGCATATTGTAACAGCTGATTGTACAGTATGTGATCTTTTGACATCTCAGTTGGCAGCCAGCCATGTTGGAGAGCAGAGGGCTGTGCTGGTCACTGGCTCAGTGATTGGAAGGGGGGGAGTGGGGCAGTGGAGCAATACCTGTTGGGGTTGGAAGGTGGGGGGACTGCTAGACCACCAGGGTGGACATTCTCTGTCACACTACATATGACTGGGGATGGGGGGAAGGGGTCCACTAACCTCCAGAGATGGATAGCTCTTTCAGTACATGACGACTGGGAATGGGGGGTCCACTAGACCACCAGGGGGGATGGATATTACTATACAAGGGGATAGGGAGGGGGGTTCCCCTAGACCACTAGGGAAGGATAGCTAATACTATACATGTAGATCGGGGATGGGGGGACCACTTGATACTTGTGTTTTTATTTAACATACATAGAGATATGAACAATGCACTATAGGGATGGAACATATGGGTGATAGGGGTGTACCCCACTCATGCAGCTATGTCGGCCATGGTGCTTGGTGTGTGAGTGAGCATGTAGTGGAGCCATTCCAGGACCCAGGGCAGGAATCCAACTGGATGTCTGCCTGGGTCTGGCCACCCTAATCCAGCAACTTGTGGCTGTGCAACAGGGGGTGGGGATGCAAAGAGGTGGCCAGCAATAGTGAACATGGCCGGTGCGTACCTCTCCATGGGTGCAGAGCTGCGCAGGCAGGGTATGTGCCTATTGTGCATACTCTAGGCCCCATTCATAAATAAGGCCTATTTTTTTCAAATGTCTAAGAAAAGTGGCCAGGAGTCTAGCCCTGGCCTCATGGGGAGGAAAAACAAAGTTGTTTGATAAAATGCAGTTCACATCTGAATATGAATAATGAATAACAAATCAAATATCCTACTGTTTTGGCACTGAATAACCAATATTCAGCAAAATATTCAGGAAACTGTATTCACACAGCTCTAGTTTCCACATATATCAGAAACTGTGAAGAAAAAAGCATCAATCCTATACTAAATACGTTTTCCACATACTATGCAAATGTTGTGAATTCTGTGAAGTCTTGAGGCAGGATTTTCAAAAGGCCCATAGAGCAATGCAAAATGCTCCCAACAGACATCTTGTGTCGAAGCCTATTGTGGCACTCACAGTCGCTGGATTTTTGTACAACACCAGCCCAAGTCGTAAAGTCCCCAAAGCAGTCCAAAGTGGTCTGCTGCATCCAACATGTGGCACAAGAGATTGGTTTGATAAAAGCTGCTGCACTAGGGATGGCAGGACTTCTGTCTTCATGGACATGCCCTGTAGCATAATGATGGAATGCCCTGATGCACCTTGTTGGTGTTCTGTCCCATATCAGAATGAATCCAGTGCTAACTTTAAATGGTGTGGTGCTGCCCCTAGTTGAGGAGGCATTAGACAGGTATAAATGTCTGTCCAGAAACTACTGGCAGTACAGTCACAACCAGTCACATACCATGGTATGTGTCAAATCGGGAACCTGTCATTGATCACTGCCATGTCATTCAGTATGCAGGGCACCGCATGCCATGCCAAGAATGCATCCACAGATGTACATCTCCCCAAACTACAAGTGTGTTCTGGTCATACACCAGCAGATTGGATTATATTTATTTATTTATTTAGATTTTGGTGACCAGGTAAGCCCTCTGAGACCGGAGATCCCTTTTTCAGGGTGACCCGGGGTTGCGCACACCAACCACTTTACATTAGGTGAGGATTCTGGTGGAATACAGTAACACAGTTTCGGAGTACATACATAGTCAGTGGGATACATTTAGGCAAGCTGGTAGATACAGTTTCATTACAACAGGTCAACGGTGTTATTGGCATTAACTATAGGCAGTCCAAGGAGAGAAGAGTTTTAGTCAGTTGCCATAGAGAGGGGTTAGGCTTAGGACATGATCTAGCAGTTACAGCCGCAGAGGCTCAGCTCAAGAAGATACACTTTGAGTCCTGATTTGAATCTGGTGAGTGTGGGCTTGTCTAGTATGCTTGCTGGGAGCGAGTTCCACAAGTGGGAGGTCGCGAACTGAAAAGAGCGCTTTCCTTGGTTGATCCAAATACGGGGGATGTCAAGGAATCGACTCATTGTAGACCGGAGGGTTCAGCAGGGGACTTTGGGGCTGAGCAGGCCGCTCAGGTTATATGATGGCATTGTGGGACTCTAGAAGGATGATGGTATTGCAGCAGGACAGCACTCCAGAGGGAACTGGAGCACCAGTGTTGCGGTATCGCTGCATGACCATGATATCCCAGAAGTAGGATATTGCACCTCTGTCAGTCCCTGCCACTCTGGTAGCACATGTGCAGTAGAAGATAACAGGTCACAGGCAGTGCCAGCCTAGCTGACTCTGAGCAGGACAGGTCCTGGGTATTAGCTGTAATGGATGGCCCCAGTGAAGATATGTTGGCTGTCAGGGACACTGCAAGGGATTGACCTACAGTTTGAGAGGAGAAGGTGGTGTACACAGACCAACTACAGTGCTACTGTGTACCCATCACTGTGGACACGTCATGGTCAGCCTCAGTGACAGTGTGGCAGCCTATGCATGCAACTGCACAGAACAGGGGTACCAGAGCCAGATGTCCTTTCCTCTTGCCACTGCTGGTTATATGTCATATAGTACATTAGTGGACAGTGCCATGTACACCCCCACAATGCCCCCACTGGTCCTACAGGGGCTGAGTGGCCTACTAGCCACATTGCAACACACTGTACCCTTCCCAGCACTGGCCAAGTAGTCACAGTACAGTACTGCCATGTACTGCATGTGCATGCCCCATTGGCATTCGGTGCCATGCCCCGGGATGGAGGACAGCAGGATGGTGTAACCAAAGTGGCAGTCACGAAGCGAACTCCAGTCTGCCTGCCAGCCATGGGTGGCAGTGTCTGTGCCCATGACCGTTACACCATCTGTTGCTAGTCTATGCACTGGTGGGACTTGCAGGTATTGGGAATCCCACAACAGGGGATGATGCATCTGTTGGGTGATGTAAGCCCCCTGTCTACCATGGCGCAGCCTGTGATTTGCCATGAGCATGGCATAAGCCTATCTGGTGCACAACTGCCCATTTTTGCTGCAAGCACCATTTGAAAATTGGACTTGGCACATGTTTTGATGCTGCATGCTCCCTATGTCATTTCTGTTTGATAAGGCACCATGCATCGTTCCCTGGCCTTTGGAAATATGGCCTTTTTTCTGACACAGATGTGTTTCAATCACTGCTATGAAAAATAAACTGAATTACCCAATCCAGCATAAATATACTTTGCATGGGGTATCTGGGGTCCCTGAGGAAGCAGCACCCCAGTAATAATGAGATTCTGCATTTCATTTGAGCTACTGCATCATGTGCAAATAAATTAAAATGAAAACAGACTCCCGTAAGCCTTATATTAACCTTGTGCTAATCTTTTCATCTTTTTCTCTAATACCATTGCTTAATAAAAACAAATAGTTTGTAGACATCTGCTCTATAAGATGTTGCATTTAATCACATACATTAGCCAGACTAATTACAATTTCAGCTTTTAACGCCCACAGACCTTAGAATAAAATTACCTTGAACTGTTATTTATACTATGTTGTTGATATTCAGAAGATGTCTCTTAATTTGTTCCAAACTCCCAACAGTTGATAGCTGTAATGCCTTTTATCTGACTTCCACATTTTTCAATAAAGAAGCTGAAGTAGTATGTTCTTTGAGATGCATAAACCTATCCAAATGGATAACATCTGAATGATGGAGCATAACGTCTTATAAAATCAGTGATTGTATGATCAAATGCCTGTCAGACATATATTACTTTATCTGTAGACCATAGCAGTTGATGTAAAAGACCTATGATGACTTGCAGAATCTTATTTTATTTTTTATAGTCTTTTAAAATCTTCAAAGCTTACATTCTTTCTTTGATTACAACATGCAGTGCCCTATACTCGATGATATATAATTTATGGAGCCAAGGTCTGGAGAGCAGGGGCACTACTAGCACTATGACATTCAAAATTCCCCAAGGATCTTCAGTCATTTCTGGCTATTGATGTCAAACACACTTCCAAATACTTAGAGAATACCTTCATACTTAGTAGGTAGCAGTGTGTGAGTGTGTGTGTGTGTGGGGGGGGGATAGAAAGGAATAAACAAGGAAACTGTGTTAGACAAAGGGGGATTTTCAAAGCGTATGTCAAGATGACATTTTCTGTGGTACATCTTTGATCATAAGCAAAATTGCATCTGAGTCTAATTTTCAAAACTAGTGTATATGCAAGGCATTTATTTGTACAGAAAAACCCATCTATCAAAGGCTAGAAGAGCTTCACAAGACTCCACAATACACATAAAATACATTTAAGAACATAAAATGAATAACAGTAAATAAATAGATATCTCAGGAATAAAATACTAAGAACAGTGCCTTAAAACTACTAGTTGAAGGCTAATGTACATATATAAGTTTTCAGCCCCTTTTTAAAGGTCTCCAGTGAGGAAGAACTCTTAAGATGTAACAGCAGAACATTCATGATTAAGGGGGCTTCCACTGAGAATGCTCTTTTTCTTAACAGTTTAAGAAGCACCGCCAGCATTGGTTGTCAAAGTTAGAAAAATTTATTTTTAACAGAATTTCGTGAAATTTCCAGAGTTTGCGAAATTAATACACAAGGCAAAGTTCCATTCCGCCTTAAAGGAGAAATGTGCAAATTGGTGAAAATGCTAACTCTCAGTAACTTCACCTAAGAATTACAGTTCAAAGCTGAAATTAGCAAGGATCCATGGGATAGGAGATCATCTTCCTGTTGTTTACTGTCTGTGTACATCAGTAAAGAGTTGTAAAGTGTTGTGCCGTTGTGTTCTGAAATCTACACGTATTAAAAAAATGCCTGTAAAGAGACACTCTGCTAAAGGAGTTTCTGGCAGTGGTGCTGCTTACAAGAAAAGGGTAGTTTCTGTGGTTCTGAAGGTAACCGTAAGCAGTTGTGATGATGCAGGTTTATCAAGGGCTGGTAATAGTCACAAGGAGTAGTTGCTGCAAGTGGGGACATTAGTGTGGCCAAATTGTTTCTCCACAAAATCTGTTGCATCAATGCTGGTGGGTGCTGGTGGTGACAATGCAGTTGGTGCAGACAGGGACCACACGAGTAGTGTAAATACCCCAAGAAAGTCTTCTTCTGGGAATGTGGGTAAAGACGAGGACAAGGAAGTGGTTGATGCCCCCAAAAGTGATGTAGAAGAGCCTGAGCATGAATCACACTATTATGTGGCACAAGCAGATCTGAGCATCTCATCTTGCAGGGCAAGGGAATCAGATGCTGCTGAGAAGGAAACAAAGGGTGACAAAAGTGAGAATGAGGAGGAGAAAGAGGAGGACATATGTAAGGAGGCTAGCATCACAGGTGGGGATGGGGATGATGATATGGACCCTCAATGGGAACTAGAGGAAAAGAAAAGTAAAGGCCAGGGTCAGGGAATCAGTAAAGGTGCCCCCTACATTCTTTAGTTGTTGTTGGCTGTGGTGAGCCAGTAGTAATAGGAGATGGTGATTCAACGGTAGCTGCAGAGTAGAAATCATGCCCCAAAACAGCCATTTCTAGCCCTCCAATAATGTCCCAGAACCAGGTTTACTGCCATCACTTGAAAACAAAGGGTATAAAATTCCTAGTTTGGGATTTTTATATTCTGGACCCAAAAGACAAAACAATGGCTATCTGCCAGCAATGCCAAGCATGTGCGCAGCATGAGAAAAAGGGTAGCCACATCGTCACTGGTGGACAACACACACACACACCTCAAGATCAGGCACTTTTTATGCTGCACTCAACACCAAAGGGAAGCTGGTGCGGGGGGGGGGCTCCTCCCTTATTGACTGCATTGAGGAATGCATCCCAAAGCATCATAGATACAAATCCAGGGTGGGATTCTGAAGTAACCACAGAGGCTTACTACAGATATGAGAATGATGACTTGGTTGAAATTTCCAAGTAGTGGGCAAAGTAGCAGTGGTGTTGTGGGTATTTGGAGCCAGAGTCATTGAAGCACATCAGCCTTTGTCCCTAAAACATCCAAAATCATGTCATTTATTCGTTCAGCATCTATGACCCCCCCAAGTCCAAAGCTACTCCATCATCTATGCTGCCAGTGCTCAGAGCCCAGCTGGTTGGTGTCTCCAGCCTAAAACCCCAAATGTTGCAGCCTACACTGCTCAGCATGTTTGAGGGTCACGCCAAGTACACCCTAAATCATGCTGTTGCATATGAACTTAATGCAGGAGCTGCAAAAGTTCTGGCAATTGATCTGTTGCCATTTTCTTCTGTGGAGAATGCAGGGTTGCACAGATTGATGACGTGCTTGTCTAAAATTCAAGATCCAGTTACACATGTATTTCTCCACTCATGCTGTTCCAGAACTGTATAGGACTGTGACACGCACAGTAAGTCATGCCCTGCAGCATTCTGCATTACCATATATCCACCTTAGTATGGATATGTGGACCAGTGGTAACTCTTATTTAAATAATACATCCCATTGGGCACTGGTACCCAGGGTAGTATTTGATGCTGGGATGGAAAATAACTGTACAAAGTCCAGCTGTACTCGTAACAACAATCTGGGTATTCGCCAAAATGACATGCTGGCAATGAGGAGTGCACCAGTCTCACACACGAGTCAAAAAATGTTAGAAGTGCTTCTGAATGCAGGTTTCATAGCAAGCGATAATGGCTCAAATGTGATGAAGTGCATCAGTGATAGCGGGGTTTATCAGGGTTTCCTGCATGGCACACTGTTTTAATCTTGTAGTACAGGAGTTTCTAGCATATCCTGAAATCAAGGCACTGTTGGCTGTGGCCCTCTTCATTTGTGCCCATTCCGCTCATTCTATAAATGCCCGTTGCCAGTTTAGGCAGCTACAGATCCAAAACAAGCCGTCTCAGCACTCTCTCAAGCTGGAAGGTGTCATGAGATGGAACTCAACACTGTGTATGATCAAGTGCTTGTACGAGCAGTACAACATCATCTCAGAATACATGTTGCTGCACACAAGCAGTGACAGTTCGAGATCATCCATGTGTCTCACAGCTGAGCAATGGTAACTCATGGATGGCCTAAGAATGACTCTGAGGCCATTTGAGCAGCCACACAGGTGGTGAGTGAGGACACTGCCCTCATCAGGCAGACCATCGCACTGATAAGGGTGCTGAGGCAAACCTTATTAAATGTAGGGCTATGTGAACCTCCAAAAGTTCTACCTCATGAACTTTCTGAGTAGAACCCAAAAATTTTCTACCAGATTCTACATGGTTCTACCAGGTAGAACCAGGTTCTACTGGGCAGAACTGAGTTCTACCCACTATAACCAGATTCTACCAGTTAGAACCAGGTTCTACCAGCTATAACCAAGTTGTACCAATGACAAACCAGGTTCTACCATGTAAAACAAGCTTCTACAGGGTATAACCAGATTCTACTATATATAAACAAATTTTTCCTGGTTCTACTTAATTAAAGAAATCCAGAGAAGCATATTTTTGCATGTTTGGGAAAGTACATGTAGTACTAAGAATAGTATATATTGCAATGTTTTGTTGCATAGGATTCTGTCTCAGTGCACCAAAACTTTGCAAAACTTACTATTCGTAGAATCTTAGTACTTCATGTACTTTACCAAACATGCAAAATATGTGGATTTTTTTACTCCAGCAGTACCAGCCAGAACTTGATTATATACTGTAGAACCTGGTTATGCCCAGTAGATGCTGTTAAATAGTTTTCAAATACATTTAGAAAGTAATAGAGGTCAGGGATGATATATGACTCATGTGTCATCCCTGACATCTTTCACTTTCTAAATCTGATTGCAACCCAAGGGGTCAACCCCCTGAGCTACTCCCTGTTACAATAATTTAAATTCTTTCCCCCTTGTTGGACCCAGGTACAGATAGATCCCAATGGCTGTGGCCATGGGCCATATAAAAATGCATGAGTGGCTGGCACCCAATATCAGTTTTGGGTGTTCTGTTGTTTTAAGTAAATATCAATATTACCCCCCTGTTCTCTCCTGTTCCTCTAGTACACTCTCCCACTCTGCTCCCCATACCCTCCATAAGTTAACTATGTCAGTATTACCCCATTTGTTCCACCCTCCCTAACACCCCTTCCCCACCTTTCTTTCTCCCTCTAATAACAGAACTTTTCGGCTTATATCATATATGAGAGTACTCTAGTGACAAGCAGCAAGTACTACTGTACTTCCATACATGTGAGAGAGAAGAAGCTGTTACTGACAGACTGGTCAGGTGCAAGTGCAACCAACAAAGGCAGGAGAGTGTCCATGGAAGTGGAATCAGGAATTCAATGGATGGAGGAGGAAAAGAGCTGACTTGATTTTTCACTGTTTTGGTAGCAGTCACTGAATAGTTAAGAAGGGCTGTAGCATAGTGTTTGTGGAAAATTATCTATGTAATATTGCTAAGGAGAAGGGTGTGAGAGGAATGTGTGAAAGAGTAGGGGGGGGGCGATATTGCATACACAACTGGTTGAAGGAGTGCGCTTGTTGTAAATGCAAAAGGGGATCCTGGATATATTCGTCATCTTTACTCAAAATAATGAAAAACCCACAACAGTCTACCATCAGTAATTTTTCTTTGATGCCAGGTGTGGGGCTGAGGATCTAACAATGGTGGGTGGATTGTATCTGTAAGAGGTAGTGACCCAGAGGGTCTGGACATGGAGTTGATGGGTTAGATTAAGATCAAGGATTTATTGTTTTTGTTCTTATGATAGTCAATCAATACGTGGGAACACCACTTTTTTTTAAAATTCTAGTCTTTTATTTTCATTTTCCAGGTTAGGATGACAGTTTGTATCTGGGAGATGGCTTATTTTAGATCAAAGCCTTGAATGTGTTCTTGGGTGCAGCACTGAAATGGAGAAGGAAAAGTGGACATTGCAGCAAAAAAAAAAATAAAATAAAATAATCCCTGTCTGGACCTGAAGAAAGACCATTTATTTATTGTTTATTGTTGATGCTCCCATCCAAGTACCCATTTTACTATGACTTGATTTTGTTTTGCATAATTTGCAAACCACATGGCGACAGGATGATTTATTATGTGTGAAAAAATCCCACACCATGGATTTCACAGATTTTGTTGCACTTCTGCTTATGGGGAAGGTATGTTAACCAACACCACTGCTGCCACCACATCCACTACTACTGCCAGTATCTCTTTGAAGTCTTTTCATATCCTTTTGCATTCCTATTTTATGCACAACATCTCTGACTGGCTCAGCTGCTTCTGTTTCTACTCCTCTGGAAGCCTGTCCATCTTCTATCCACTGTTATTCTTCTGCATGTGTGGGTGTCTCCTTATGCCCCATTATGATTATTTTTTTAACATCACCACTATCCTTCCTAGAAGTATTTTTTGTTCTTTTTCTGGTCCTGCATTCCTCCTCTTCATCCCACTCCCCAGAACTACTGCAATTTGACAAATTGACTGTAACTTTATCTGCTACATACTGAGGATCTCTTCCACTGATTCTCCATCAGTCTCATCTTTCTTCTCCTCCTCCTCCTCCTCCTCCTGATCATCATTCATCACTCTGCATACTAAGACTGACTGCCACACTATGATGACCCTTGTGCTCATCCTCTGAGTACCATCAGTACCATCCCTCAGTGTTCACCACATGATTTATATAGTTAAAAAAATTCACAGTTCAAAGACCCCCCCCCACAAAGTACTACAAATTCAGTCATACAAATATCATTATCTAGCCCCTCTCCACCAAGACCTAACTGTCACTGATTGGTCCCCAATAGCCACAGCAAGGTCAGTTGATGGAGGTCTGGAATATTTTATAGCTAAATTCCTCAATAACTGGAATCAGCACACCCTTTAAAAGTGCGTCAAAGTGTGGGGCAATCATCTTCCATGGGTCACTGCTGAACTACTGGCCTGCCAATGAAGCCGTGACTATGCATGGAAGGCATATAAAATATCCAAGCTACCTAGGGACTTTGAAACATACCGTGCCCTTAGAAATTCTTGTACTAAAGCTACTCACCTGGCCAAAGCCGAATACTTCAGGTCCACCTTCCATACTAATATAAACAACCTCTCAAAATTCTGGAAGGTTGTCCACTCATTATTTCCCCCCAACTACGCTTCCTACTCCTCTCATTAAAGTAAATAATTCTCTAATAACTGACCACTCCACCATTGCGGCTAAATTAAACTCCTGTTTCACTTCCTGTGCCTCAGCCCTCTTGTCTTCTCTACTCCCTCCACCATCCCCTACAAACCACTTCCTCAGCTCACCCCCCTTGTGCAATTTTCCTTCTCACGTCTCCCTGATGATACCCTTAATGCTCTACTTGCCCTCAACCCCAAAAAAGTGGATTACCTAATAGTCTTGACCCCAAGCTCCTTTACCTGTCAGCCCCTGCTATCTCCTCACCCCTCTCTGATCTGCTAAACCTCTTCTTCTGCTCAGCATCCATCCTGAATATCTGGAAGCATGCCATCCTTCTACCCTTACCCAAGGGTGATGATCTATCTGCACTGGGGAACTACCATCCCATTTCCCTCCTTCCTACCCTGGCCAAGCTACAGGAGCACCTGGTTCTCTCCCAGCTCTCATCCTTTCTCTCTGACACTTGCTTTTTCACTCCTTTCTAATCTGGATTTAGGAAGAACCACTCTACCACAATCTCTTTACTTAGGCTCACTGACTCCATCCTCTCAGGGATGGACAGTGGCTTAATGACTTCCGCAATTTTTAGTAATAGTAGTAAAAACCTTTATTTTTCAACAGGATCAGATGGCACAATACACCGATAGAACCTCAGTCCTATTTACAAGATGCTCCTGAGATTTAACATTTGGAACTGTTCAAAAATTACTTAAAACACAATACAATACAAAATACAAATTCAAGTTTTCTTCAAGGAACATCACTAATGCTAGGTAACATACACTCTAAGATGGGTTTCAATATTTACACAAAGGTAAAATAGCTAATTTATATCTATTGTAACATTCAAACAACATTTCTAATAAAACTTGTGTTGCGTTCATTAAATTATCTTAATCTAAGCATGTACATCTCTTTGTTAGTTCCTACTTAAGGGCTGTATTAAATAACTTTGTACTAGCATTTATATTTCTTGATTGAATCTTGAGTTCATTCCAGATTTTTATTGCGTAAAATGAGAAGGTCATGTCTCCATATTTTGTTTTTGGAGTTTTTATTCATAGTCTCTAAGCACTTTATCATTTCATAAGTTATGTGAATAATTATTTTTTCCAATTTATTATGTAAATACATAGGCCTTGTGGTTTTATTACATTCCTAACTTGATTTATCCACATAACATTTTGTTTATCCCTAAAAGTAAGCCAATTTAATCCCTCATATAAGTGGCTATTGTTAGACCGACTGTCGGCTTTTAATGCAAACCTCGCCAGTCGGTTATAAAGTACCTCCACCTTTTTGAAGTTTGTGCCACTAGCAAATCCATAAATATGTAGGCCATAATCTATTGTTGGAACCAACATCTGGTTTACTACTGACCTTTTTTGTCAACCTCACTAAGGCCTTCATCACTGTCTTCCACACCCTACTTCTAAACATCCTCATCTCGGCTGTCCTCTCTGTCTCTGCCACAATCTGGTTCACAGCCTACCTGGTAGGTAGAATCCAGTCAGTCAAGATCACAATTCAGTATCCCCTCCATTACAAATTAACACTGGTGTATCACAGGGGTCAGTGCTTGGACCAATATTATTCTCCATTTTTCTAAATGACCTCCTGTCAGTATGCACCTCATCCTCCATCCACGTGTATGCTGATGATACCATCCTTTACATCTCTGGCCATGCTCCCTCTGATGTAGCAGCCAAACTACAGCATGACTTCAATAAGGTTCAGTGCTGGCTAAACTCTCATCAGCTCTTTCTAAATGCCAAGAAGACTGTCTCCATGACCTTTGGCACTAGGCAGAGACTCTCAAGGCTACCTTCCCTGCCCTCTTTCCACACTCTTGACAGGACAACTCTTGAGGATACCTCCTCATTTAGATATCTTGGGGTTTGGCTCAACCAGCACCTCAACTTTTCTGGTCAAGTTGATGCCATCCTGAAAATATTGCACCCCAAGTTGGGCGCTCTATTCAGGAACCGTAGCTGCCTACTGCTACTGGCTAGGCATGAACTTGTCCAGAAAATGATACTCTCCATTTTTGACTACTGTGATGAAGTCTGCAGTACTGCTCCCAAATGTTCCTTTACCAGACTGGACACCATCTTCAATGCCTTCTGTTGCTTCGCTCTGGAAGCCCCCTCCCACACTCATCACTGTGACCTTTACCACTCTTTTGCATTTCCCTTACTTGAAAACAGATGCCTCTCCCACAACGCCCAATTCATCTCAAAATTTTGGTTTGGCTCCCTCCCACTCTACCTCTCCTCCACCCTATCCATTCCTCTGCCGCCTTCTCACTCCAAAAGATCTAGCGATTCATGCACTATGGCCATCCCTTGCCATACTACCTTTGTAGAGCAGTTGGCTTTCTCGCACCAATTACCAAAATTATGGAGCTCTCTACCTCATCAAATAAGGCACTCCTCTTCCCCCACTCTATCTCTTCATCCCTGCACAACTTCATCTCTCCAAATTGTACATGCTTCTAAAATACCCCTTCCCCCTGTTATTTTGTTGTCCATGATACTTCATTGCCCTGTTAACAATATATCTGTCTGTCTTCTCCCTCCTTTTCCACCATCCCCTCTCTGCCACTACTGTTCCCACTCATTTCTAGGAGTTCTAACATCCTTATAATGTATGGTAGAACTCTGTTAACCTTAGGAAATCATCATTTCCTAAGGTTGTTAACCTATCGATGTGACGTAGACATGTTGTTAACCTATCAATGCTACGTCACATCGATAGGTTAACAACAGCGATTGGTCTGTGCATGTGCGCACCTTTTTTTTTTCAGCGGGGAAGCGACGGATGAACAGCAGCGGTTAGGAAGGACTGAACGACCACAGCGGTGACTAGTTAGCAAAAGTAAGCAGCCTTTTTTTGTGGGACCATGCACTATAAAAATAATGTATGGTCCTCTTCGCAACCGTCAATGTTAACTGCCTCGAGGTTGCCATGGCAACGTAAACCTCTCGAGCGGTCGCCCTAGCAACCTCTCGACAGTTAACTGACCGGTTACCGATAGAGGACCATACATTATCCTCTATATTAAATTTGTGCTCTCCTGGTCAGATTAGCAGGTCTAATTTGTTCATTGCTCCATCTACCATTTGACTGTATTTGCTGGAATAAGCACTTAGAATGTACTCCTAATTAGGGAAGTTGTCTCTTTCTTTAAGCATTTTTCTCTGTTACTTGTTTAAGCGCTTCTGATTCTTACATGCTGTGATTTTTTGTTTTTATATATTATATTTCCTTGCCCTTAAAAATTGTATTTGTATTGCTTGTCATTCCTGCTACCCTCTCCCCCAGGATGCTCTGGAAGATGAGCAACTTGTTGTTCAGTGGGCCTTTCCTGGTGAAACTTTCCATTAAATAAACAAATAAAACTAACATGACAGGTTACATCTGCAATATCCTATATTTTCTGTACCATTGTCACAGTTCCTTGGAGTACCTGTGAAGTGCTGCTATTTTTTTTTTTTTTTTACCACCCATGGTTTTGCCTAAAGGGTCCTGCACACATGCTTTCTGTCTTTCCATCATGGAAATTATATTTGTTTCTAGTGAAATTTTTATAGCAAATGGTGAGTGCATCTCTAGTTGCAAATACAGGAAGACTGATTCCCAAACACGTCAGTGCAGCACTGCTGGCTGCTTCAAATAGCTGCACCAAAATCAAGGGAGTATATTTCTTAACAGGTCAGTACTGTACTGCTGGCTGCATCCAGTTAAGTAGTTTGTTCTACTGAAAACATAGGGAGATTTATTCCCAAACAGGACAGTATAGCACTGCTGGCTGAATCTAGAGATGTGAAATTAAATTTCGTGGGTGAAATCCCCATGAAACTGGCAATTTCCCTGCACAAAATATTTTGCATAATTCCACAGTTCCGTAAAATATTTCACGGGGTTTGAACCTACAAAATTTTGCCTATGAAATGCAAAATTTCACCTGAAAATGGTGAACTTTTGCATGCAAGTGGTGAATTTCACCATTTTGTGCGTGAGATTTCACACTCCGAGGGTGAAATTCTGCATTTTGCTTCCAGAAAGCTTCCAGAAACAATTCTGAGAAATGGAAGAATTACATGAAATATTTCATGTAATGAAATTCATCAATTTTGCACATCACTAGCTGCACCAAGTAGCTACCTCAAAACCAGGGAAATTTATTCCCCAACAGGTCAGTACAGCACTACTTGCTGCATCCAGTTAAGTAGTTTTAATAGTGACATCTCAGGGAGATATATTTCCAAACAGGTCAGTAAACAACTGCTTGCTGTGTTGAATGATCCTCGATTACTGAAGGAGATGTCAAAAGAACTGGTAGGACCAATAGAGTTATTGTTTTCAAAATCACTATAACTGGATGATGTACCTAACGACTGGAAGATGGCTAACGTGACTTCAATATTTAAAAGTGGGCCAAAAAGTGATTATAAAAATTATAGGCCTATTAGCCTCACCTGTATTGTTAGTGAAAAATAGAGGACTTTATCAAAGAATACATTGATATGCATATCCAAGAGATGTCCAATAGTGATATTACTCAGCATGGATTCACAACCAAGAGATCTTGTCAGACGAACCTGATATAATTTTTTGAGCCAGTCTGTAAGGCATTGGATGTAGGATTTTTGGTGGATGTAGTGTACCTTGATTTTTCACAGGCCTTTGATTTGGTATCACACAAAGAATTGATAAATAGATTACTTGATTTAAAGGTGGATCGAAGTATAGTCAACTGGATTGTGGCTTGGTTGCAAGTTAGGAAGAAACAAGTATGTACAGTATAAGAGAATATGCCTCCAGCTGGGGAAATGTTACAAGTGTGGTCCCCCAGGGGTCTGTCCTGGGCCCCACACTCTTTAAACTGTTTGTATCTGCTATAAGTATCCAACAATTCATTGATAAGTAAATTTGCAGATGACTGCAAAATAGGTGCCATTGTAAATAATACACAAACAAGTTACAATCTACAAGAAGATTTAAACAATATAGGAAGATGGGTCAAGGAAAATAAAATGAGTTTCAACATCAGTAAATGTGGTGTCATGCAGTTTGGCAATACAAATGTGAACTATAAATATTTTCTAAATGATGCTGAGCTACAGTGTATCAGAGTTGAGATGGACTTGGGAATACTAGTCACTGATGATTTAACATTCCATGTCATAGCACAGAAGCTTCAAAATAGGCAAACAAAATATTAAATTGTATCTTGAGGAATATCTGTAGTTGAGGCAGATCTGTCCTAATGCCACTTTATGGCTCTCTGGCTAGGCCCTTGACAGAGTATTGTACCTAGTTTGGGAGCCCATGGCAAAAAAGAGACAGGCAGCTGGAGGGGGTCCCAAGAAATTTGACAAGATATGTATTCAGGAACTGGGAATTAAATTATATGTATTGGACAAGACTAAAAGAACTGTGTCTGTTCTCATTTTGTTCCTCCTGGATCTCTGTGGCCCTTATGTCATTTTTCACATGCAGTGTCACTCCTTCTCCCTTTCTACCTGCCCTGTCTCTTCTGCATATGTTGTAGCCAGGTATGGCCATCTCCCAGTCGTGGTTATCATTACACCAGGTTTCAGTGATGGCCACAATGTCCAGGTCTGACTGCACCATGACAGCCTCCAGAGCTTCCATCTTGTTGCTAAGGCTCCTGGCATTGGCACACATGGCTTTCCATGATTTGACCTCCCTAGACTGTTTTGCTGTTCTACTCCAGTCCCTTCCTTGGTTGCCCTTTATCCCTGGTTCTCCTTGCTGTCTGCCCTTCTGCTGAATTTTGCCCCTTTTCTACCGATCCACCTCTTGGGTGCTAATCTCCATCTTTTGCACACTGCTTTGTAGAGATAGCCACTCCTCCGGTTCACTGGTTCCACTGCTAGCTGTGGGGGGTGAGCAAGTAGGTACCCTCCTTGTTGGCTGCCACTCCTTTGCTAGTTTAAATGCTTATCAATGTAGCATTTAAACTTATCATTGAGTGCTTGATTCCCTCCAGGATGGATGCAGGCTGTCAGGCTTGAACAAACCTCCATCCCTCTGGGTGGGTCCCAGTCACCAATGAATCCAAACCTTTCTCACAGCACCAGTTCTTCAACCATGAGTTAAAGTTCCTGGTGCATACACTTTAAGGTAAGCCTCCCTCTCGCAGGTAGTACTCTGAGAGTTGTAAGTAGCTACTTGCTTGAGACCCTCCCCAATTTCCTAAACTCTTCCTGAACTTCCTTTGGCTCCCATTTGCCAGGTCATTAGTACCTAGGTGGATAATGACATCCAACTCACCCTCCCGTCTTGTCTTCCCAGTGATCCCCAGGATTTTCATTCCATCCCTCCATGCCGTGGCACCTGGTAGGCACCTCACCTCCCTGTCCTCCCCCTCCTGTGTTCCTAGCTGGACCCTTCTTATGATGGAGTCCCCCACCAGGATTCACTTCCTCCTCCTCTGGGGTCTACTGCTCTCCCCGCTGAGGTCACCTCATTGGCTAACCTCCACATCCTTTCCTTCCACTTCTCTGGGTACCTCTATTTGGTTGTCCCCATTTGCCCAGTGTGGCATATGAGTTCTTGAGTGGAATAGGATCTGGATGTGCCTCTGCCTGACCGGCCTAACCCTCCCTGAGCCCACTGTCATCCAAGTGCTCCTCATTCTTGGTATCCTTTGAGGCAGTTGCATTGGACTGGGTGGTCTCTGAATAGGGTTATGGTACTCTGACCCAGTTTACTTCTGCTCTGAGTCTGGCTACCTCATCCCACAGTCCAGAGATGCATGCAGATAGGCAGCATCTCAGTGTCCAGAAGGTCTGCCTGAATATGGCTGCCCCACAGCCACTGCATTGCACCACTCCCCACATTATACTGCAGTTCCACTACTTGTCTGTTACTGAAGCTCTCCTAGTTCCCTTTTTATTAATTTACTGTCCTAAAAATCCTGCCACTGATCCTCAGATACTTTTCTTTTTAAAAAAGAAAATAAACCAATAAATAAATAAATAAGTCAAAACACTTGTCCTGCTGAGGGTAGGCTTCTTCCCCCTTATGCCCCTCCTACTCCACACCCCTTACTATCCCCTGTGTTTAGCTCCTGTCAATCAGATTTAACAGGGCATATAATTAAGAGTTGGGGGAAGGGGAGGGGGGCGAAAATTTGCAGCAATTAAAGACAGCAAAGAAATACACCACCACTACATTTTAAATTTTCAACAGCCCAAAAACAATTCTAAGTAAACACAGCAAATAAATTACAGTGTCACTAAAAGCCCACAATCTAAGTTTAAAATAAAAATAGCAAATACCAGTTACTGTAAAGTACTGAATTGAATATGTTTCCTTCCTCTTCTGGCTTCTTCTGAGAAATTTTGTATACAGTTCCTCAGTGCACTGATCCCCGTTCTGTGCATACCAATAATTATTGCTGGGGATCTGAATTTAACCTTTGACCTGACTATGGACTGGTCAGGTACTTCTTGTAAGGGCCTTTCTCTGGCTCAGTAAGCACACCGTGACCTGATAGATCAGGCAGGTCTTTGTGACATCTGGAGAGTTCTTCACCCCTCTGACAGAGAGTACACTTTTACCTCTCAGGTGTGTGGGACCTCTTCATGCATTGATTACCTGCTTATCTCCCAGTCCCTTATTTCTGGGGTCCTAGACTCTTCCATTCAACCAGGTCCCCCTTCGGACCACTCTCTGGTCCTTTGTCAGGTCTCCTTCTCATTCCTCCCCGAAATGGGGATGATGGAAGATTAATAAACAACTATTAAAGGACTCAAGGATAGTCTCTTATATCTCTGACCAAATTACATTCTTCCTTTCAGTTAACTGCAACTCCACAAGTAAACCGGATGGGGTTTGGTGTGCCTTGAAGGCCTTCCTATTTGGAGATATTAATTGGTTTGGCTTCCCAGTGGAAGAGAAAATGGGATAACCAACTTCTAACTCTCCTTTCTCAAGTTCGAGACCTGGAATCTAAACTTTTTCCGCAGTTTTCTGAGCAGCATAGACTGGACTTAGTGAAATTGAAAAATTCCTATCTTGAACTGCTGAGAGAGAGAGAGAGAGAGAGCAGAATTTGCAATCCTGAAAACCAAAGTCTGATATACAGACCAGGGAGAAAAAGTAGGTTGCATGCTAGCCCTTAGAATTAAACAGCAAGATTCCTCCCATTTAATTGCATCCATCCATTCTTTGGAGGATAATTCTCTAAAGACAGCTCCAGCTGACATTATTGCTGAGTTCACTCATTATTATGCCCACTTATATGGTACCCACCAACAGAGCCAGATCTGGACAGATACTTATCTGACTCTCACCTGCCCTCTCTTCCAACAGAACAACAAGCCTTTCTGACTACTCCCATTTTCCAGGCTGAATTGGAGAGAGTTATCAAAGACCTTCCCTCTGATAAGACTCCTGGACCAGATGGATTGTCTACCAATTTTTATAAGATATTTGCAAAGCAACTAACCCCTGCCCTTCTACCTCTCTTTCAACACATTCTTTCTGGTGCCAATTCTGATAACTCTCTTTTTGAGGCACTGATAGTCCTCCTTCCTAGGCCTGATAAGAGTCCAGAGCTAGTATCAAGCTATAGGCCAATCTCACTCTTAAATTAGGATATAAAAATTCTATCGAAGATTCTGGCTGATCATGTGAGTAAAGTCCTCCCAGTTCTTATAGGGCCAGAACAAGTTGGCTTTATGAAATGTAGGCCCTCCGTGGATCACTTACATACGTTGGCCCATGTCTTCTTGGTCTCCAGGGATGCCAGTTTCCCTGCAGTATTGGTATCCCTGGATGCTGAGATGGTCTCTGATAGGGTTAATTGGTGTTACCTATTGCATACTCTAAAAGCATTTGGTTTCCCTCCTGAGTTTCAAAAATGGATTGGATCCCTGTACAAATCCCCAACTGCCCATATATCTTGCAATGGTGTAATATCAGTTCTGTTTCCTCTGTACTCTGGCATGAGACAGAGCTGTCCCTTATCTCCCCCTTCTCTTCAAACGATACCTAGAACCCCTGATACGTAGATTGACAGACTCCCATGAAGTCCATGGCATTACTATCCAAGACCATCTAATTAAGGTCTCTGTCTATGCAGATGATCTGCTTCTCCAATTGTCCCACCCAGTGGAATCTATTCCACCAATGCTCATGATTATTGAAGAATTCAGTAAAATATCTAATTATAAGCTAAATGTTGGAAAAACGGTAGTCTCCCCCCTTGATTATAGAATACAAAAATCCTCTATTTCTTAACTAGGACTCTCCTGGAAGTCTGACACCCTGTGATACCTGGGCATTGAACTTATGAGGAACCCGGCTCATCTTCAACAAATAAATTTAGACTCTCTTGTTCGCACGGTCAGTCAGGACCTGAAAAGATGGTCCCTCCTCCCTGGTTTCCTTCTGGGGAAGAATCAATCTGGTCAAAATGAATGTCATTCCCTGTCTCTTCTACCCTCTTAATCTTATGAATATTTGCTCCCTCTGGTATGGTTCAGAAAAGTTCATAGCCTCATCACAGATTTTATATGGGCTGGTAAAAAAATGAGACTAGCTTTTCATTAATTGGCAGCTCCCAAATTGAAGGGTGGACTGAGTCTACCCCATATAGGCCTCTACTATTGGGCAAGTCATGCCAGTAAATACCTTAGGTGGATGACTACAGAACCTCCTCAGACTCTTCTTCCCTTTTTCCCAGTCTGACTTAACATTGAACTAAACCTGGTTAAGCAGCTGGGTATTTCCCCATCAGCACTTTTATTTACTAACCCAAGCCCACTGCCCACTCAGCTACAAGTTCCCCCGATTGCAACATCTGTTAGAGTCCACACCCAGTTATGTTCCTTTCTAAAATATAACCACACAAGAGACCTAGCTCAAACTTTGAGGAATAACCCTAATATCAAAAGATAGAGGGTAAATCTCTTCCCGCTGGATGGCTTCCCCAGCTTGGGGATTGCCAGCTTTCATATTTTGTATCAGAAACAGGGAACTGGCTCTCTTCCTCTGAAATTTTGCATAAAGCAAATATACACAACACCAGGATCTTCAAAGTCTTTCAGTTACGACACCTCTTGATCAAGGTTATAGGGGCCACTCCCCCACAATCCCCAATGTTTTCCTTCAAAGCAGATTTAGGCCCCTTAGCAGGCCTCCTGTAAGCAGTATCCAAAATATACAGCATTCTCTTTGACTGGACCTGTCCTGAGAGTTTTGGTCCCACTACTTACTGGTCCTCCCTTTTCCATGATAAAATTCTTAATTGGCCTTTGTTATAGCAAAACTGCCACAAGTTTCTTTCTCAGGGTAGGCTAAGGCTTATGCAGTTTCACATACTACATAATCTTTAGTATTCCCTTCAAAAACTAGCTAAACTAGGTAGTGTATCCTCCTCTACTTGTACTCAATGTTTACAAGCGGAAGGCAACCTGCTCCACATTTTTTGGGCCTGTCCAAAAATAGCTCCACTATGGGCCTTGATCAGGCAAAGAGCAGATCTCCTCCTAGACCTGACCAATTTATTTTCTATGGAAATATGTCTACTGGGGGGACAACTCTTCTATCACAGTACTTACCCATAAATACCATATAGCACTGATTTCCTCATCTGTTAAAAAACTGGTACTAAAACACTGGAAGGACAACTTGGAAATCTCCTACATGGAATGGCTACAGGAACTTTTGGCAAATCTTAGAACAGAGAGATCCATCGCCAGTCTTCATAATAGGTCTAAAAAATTTAATAAGATACGGAGCCCACTGCAAACCCTATACTCATTGTAACCTCTTGATGGAGTTACATCACCCTTTACATGCTGAGGCTTTAATAACCTGCTCTGTGCTGGGTGGTTGGGGAGGGGGGAGCTGGGAGTAGGGGGAGGGGAAAGGGGAGAGGATAGAACTTTTATCTCCACGGTTAGTGAACTGTATTTGTCAGATATGCTACAGACCTATTCTCTACATTGTAAAAACTTCAACGAAGTTTTAATTGAAAAAAAAAATGGTGAGTCTTAACTGGCACAAGAAGTTGAATCATACACAACCTATGAAAGTAGTTTTAGTAGTGAAAATACATGGAGATTTATTCCCTAACAGGTCAGTACAGTACTGCTGGCTGTGTCAAGTAGCTGTACCAAAACTGGGAGATTAATTCCCAAACACATCGGTACACAACTGTTGGCTGCATCAAGTAGTGTAAGTAATGAAAACACAGGGAGATTTATCTCCAAAAAGGTCAGTACAGCAACAGCACTGCTGGCTGTGTTGAGTAGCTGCACCAAAAACGATGGAATTTACTCCCCAAAATGTCAGTACAGCACTGCTGATTGTGTTGAGTGAAGTACTTTTAGTCATGAAAACACTGAGAAGTTTATTCCTTAACATGTCAGTACAGAACTTCTGGCTCCATCCGTTTAAATAGTTTTAGCAGTGAAAACACAGGAAGATTTATTTTCAAACAGGTCAGTACAGCACTACTGGCTGCGTCGAGTAGCTGTGCCAAAAACAAGGATATTTACTTCCTAACTGGAGGTCAGTACTGCACTGCTGGCTGCATCAGGTCAAGCAGAACACCAGCGGAGACACGCACAAGGTAATGGAGCAGGTGCTAGCGTCAAGATTCCAGACACACAAAAACAAAGTAGGCAGCACTCTAACAACAAGAAAACTTGAATTTTAAATACTCAACAAATGAATAATGAAAAGTCAAGCATCAGTATAAAAGAACCTGTCAAATCCACATCGCTAACCCCTGCGCTTTGAATCTAATCGTCATGATTAGACTCGAAGTGCTGGGGTTGGTACCTTGGATTTGACTAGTTCTTTTCTACTGGATGCTTGACTTTACAATATTCATTTACTCAGGATTTAAAATTCAAGTTTGCTTGTTGTTAGAGTGCTGCCTACTTTGTTTGTGTGTGTATCAAGTTAAGTTGTTAAATAGTGAAAAAAACATAAGGAGATTTATTTCCAAACAGGTCAGTAGCACTGCTGACTGGCTGCATTGAGTAGCTGTGCCAAAAACAGGGAAATGTACTCCCTAACAGGTCAGTATACTGATGGCAGCATCAAGTAACTGTGTCGGAATCAAGAAGTTTACTCCCTAACAGGTCAGCACAGCACTGCTGGTTGTGTCAAGTCTGAAAACACAGGGAAATTGATTACCATAGGTCAATGTAGCACTAGCAGGAGCAAAATATAAGGGAAAGGGGAATTGTTTAACCAGAAAAGCACACTAAGGTGGAGCTTTCCAGGTGCAACCTGGGAGCACATGGAAGTTAAGAAACTCACTGGCTTGCTCAGGGTTACACAGTAGGTAAGAGGGAGTCGATGGAATTCAAATTTCAAACCCAGCTTTCCAGTTTTGTTGCACTGCAGTTCATTGTATGGTATAAAAACAAACTCTAGCAAGAGCCAATACAGATGAAAAATATTGGAATTGTGGGCAGTGAGAAATGTGTAAACTACCATTTTTTTGCAGTAACCACTGAGCCACCTAACTGCACTTTCACACACACACACACACACACACACACTGAGTAATACATATACACATATATGCATATATATTCCAGTATAACATAGCAGTGCACTGTTTACACATATTTTTACAGATTAAAAAAAAGACATCAAGGGACAGGTTTCTTCTTTTCAGGCTCCAAGGGACATCGGAGGGTGGGAGTTGTCACTAGACACTTAATTTAAATCAGGAATGACATGCATAATGCTGAAACTGATCTAGGCATTGGGGGAATGTAGACTAGCAATTTTTGCACTATCCACTGAGCCACCTAACTGCACTTTCTAATTGTTGTGATACACACACACTGATTAATTCACATACAACTATATGCATATATATTGCAGTATAAAATAGCAGTGCACTGACTACACAAACAGAGCACTACCAAACACACACTAACACACATACAATGCCCTATATGGCAATTATTTACTTATACATCTAACCCTAGCTTTTACTGTATTTAGGATACACACTGTGTTTTGTACTAACTGACTGTACTAATCTACAGCATGACTGGATAACTTAGGTAGTGGACCAAGGAGGTGCAGTGGATGTGGCCTAGCTAGACTTCAGAAAGTCCTTCAAGATCATGCCCCATAGAAGGCTAATTAAGAAACTGCACAGCCTAGGGGTGGATCCTAAAATAGTTCTATGGGTTGAGAACTGGTTAAATGGCAGGAGTCAGAGGGTTGTGGTAAATATGGAGTATTCTGGAGAGGGAGAGGTGATGAGCAGGGTACCACAGGGGTCAGTGTTGGTTCCGGTCCTCTTCAATGTCTTTATTGGGGACATTGCTGAGGGACTGGAGGGGAAGGTATGTCTCTTCACAGATAATAGAAAGGTTTGCAATAGAGTGGACATGCCACGGGGTGTTGAAAGAATGAGGGAAGACTTTAAAAAAACTGGAGAAATGGTCTGAAGAATGGCAACTGGGATTCAATGCAAATAAGTGCAGGGTCATGCACATAGTGCACAAGAACACAGGGGCAAAGTATGAACTAGGTGAAGTGGTACTGCAGTCAGAAAACAGGAAAGGGACCAGGGAGTTATCATCTCAAAAGTCCTAAGAAAACTAGGCAGTGCAATAAGGCAGATGGAAAGACTATCCAGATGCTTGGATGCATAGGAAGGGGTATCAGAAGTATTAAGTGGGAGGTCATATTGCCCCTGCATAAGACACTCGTGAGAGACTGCACCTGGAATACTGTGTCCAATTCTAGAGACTCCAACTGAGAAAGAACATAGACAGGGTGGAGGCAGTGCAGTGGAGGGCAACTAAAATGGTGCAGGGTCTACGGGATAAGACCTATGAGGTAAGACTAAGGAGTTAAATATGTATTCCCTTGAGGAAAGGGTGGGGGACATGATTGAGAAATACAAATACATCACCAGTATAAACATTTTCATTTCATTTTTAATTTTTATACTTATAAACATGATGAGTAATACTACCCATTTTCTTATGTGACAAGTCTTACATAAAACATCACAGTACAAACATACTTACAAGTTAAATATACCAACAATTGAAGAAACAATACAGATATATAAGGAAGCTAAAACTGTATCTTCTGCATTGTAAAACAGTAACATTTACTTTGAGTAACAAGCCATTTCCTAAGTCCAGCTTTAAAAGTTTGTACTGTTAGGCAATTAGGTAATTCCATGGATAGGGAATTAAACGGGGGGGGGGGGGCCTCTATATAGAGGAGATATTTGTCCCATAACCTTTTTAAAGTAAGGTAATTTGAATACTAATCTATCTTGAGATCTAGTTCCACAATGATTAGTAGACCTAGGGAATAAAGCATTTACAGAAGAGGGGAGGAAACCTATGGTACCCTTAAACAAAAGGATTCCCAGTCTTGATTTAACCCTGTTTTTGGAGGACAGGTAATCTGATCATTTTAAAAGTTCACAGTTATGTATTTGATTCAGAGAACAAGTCATAAATCTAAGTATGGAATTATAAGTAACTTTGAGTTTATCCAGTAACTTATCACTGGTAGCTGTATAGATGGTAAGAGTACAGGAAGGAAGCCTCTTCCAAAGTAAGAGATGCTCCAAGTCAAGGGGCACTAAATGAAGCTAGAGGGGAAGGCTCAGGGGAAAGGTGAGAATGTTTTCACAGAGAGAGTGGTGGATGCCTGGAATAGCCTACCAGAGGGGGTGTTAGGGGCTAAAATGGTCACAGAATGTAAGAAGGAGTGAACTGAATTAGGTTAACTGTCTATTGAAAATGTTTTTTTTCGTGTTTAAAGAGTGCTGTGATGAACTACATGTTTTTCTTTTGTGATAGCATTGTAACATAATGACTTCCTAGCAAACTTGGGTCAGGTAATTACTTGTGTTTGTGTCTGGGGAAGGTTTTGATACAGCATTTAAAAATGAACTCATTTTGTAGATGATTGTGTGGCCATTAACAAGTTTTAAAAACATGTTTTAGTGATTTTGTGTTGTCCATATTGATATTTAGGAGCATAATTTAATATATGATTATGCACACAGATGTTTTGAAAAAATATTTAAAGAAAGCAGATAAGAAGTGCATACATTGTGGAATTATTAAGGTAATGTGGAGACTATTCCACTACACATATAAACTGAGGCTGGCATTATAGCCTAGAGGTTAATGAGCTATGAATGAGCTTGGCACATCCAGCAGACCTGGGTTTGATTTCCACAACCTTCACTTGCATACTCTATGACTACGAGCAAGTCACTTAATCACCCCAGTGCTCCCAGGTTGCTCTTTAAATCAGGCACTTGTGCCTATTAGGCCTTATCCAGTTACCAAAATTATTAAAAAAATGATTATATAAATTATTTTGTGAAGTATGCTAGCAGTGAAACATTGCATACTAATTTTATGATTATTATGTGAATTTCAAACAATTCTCTGATGTTGAAGTCTTTATGATTTCTAAATATTGCCTGATTTGGAATAAAGAATATTTGCTTATGAAAAATAAAACTATACACTTCATGTGAAAGTAGGTATCTGGTCTGATTTCTCAGTTATGCTTAAGTTTTTGCCTGGCCTGTCTCAGGCCTTTTAACATAGCATCTGAAATCTGAAACCTCCTACCTCATTCTCAATTATGCTTTATGCCTGGGAAAATCAGAGTGACTAGACTAGTTTATGAGCCTATGAACCATTCTTCAAAGATAATTCTAGCCAGATTGAAGCTTAGCACAAAAAGTAGTGCTTTGAAACTCTCCTCAGCAGACTACTTCAAATAATTAGCATACTGATAACACAAAACCTCCAATATTGTCTAGTCTGTTAAGAAACTGGAGGGCTCCCTTTTTCTACTGAAATAGCAAAACGACTTCAGGGCTTCACCCGTGGTAGCCATAAAAATTGCTGGTGCTGTTCTCTACTTCAGTTCTTTAGCCTTTAAGAGATCAGATTAATGAAGAACAAAGCACTAGACTAGCAGCACTCATAGTAACTGTATCAGGGATGTATTTCTGCTGAGTCTTCCCTGCCCTACTAGTCCCACTCCCTACAGTCCAAAGGAAAAGTAAAGTTCTTTTTTAATATTTTTTTTTGCAGAGTAGTGCCCCTAGTACCCCTATACTAGCCCAGATAAAAGAGGAGAGAGCAGAGCAAATGTGTCCCAACCCAGCCCTGTACTTCAGTTTTTCTCCTTCCCTTCCCTTCCCTCAATTTTTATTAAATGCTGCTTTTTTTCTAGCAGTTGCCACAACTTCAACAAAACAGAAACTTAAATGATCGATTTGTCACAATCGATGAAAAATTTGTGAAGTGCACTGAAGCAGTTTAAGTTTTTTTCAGGTATCTTTCACCAACATCCACCACACACTCAGTTATGGGTCTCTCTCTCTCTCTCTCTCACACACACACACAATCTGCTCAGAGTTAAGACTGACTGGGGTCTGGCTGGCTGGCAGTATTGCATGTTGCCACCTGCTGCACCAGTGGTAGCTGTTGTTGCTGCATAGGATTTTCCCTTCATGCAATCTTGAGGAATGACACTAGGGTGTGATGTCTGTCTCTCTTGCTGGTCTCATGACTTTCTCTCTCCTACAGTGCTGTACCACATGATGAGATGAGTTAGCCAGGTGGGAGCCTTGGACCATGTACTGTTACTGGTAGGGCTTACCTTTTTTACAGGATATGGGGACAAACCTAGCCAACCAAAGTTTGCATTTTTACAGAAAATGTTCTCACTCTGTGGACAAGCATGAACATGGGGAGTTCTATTATTTAGGGGGCAAGGCTGAACTGAAGTTGCAGCCCTAGTTAAATGTATAGCATGTGCTAAAGGCAGGCAGAAACATGACTAGCTGTGCATTAATGGAACACATGCTACAAATATTAGACTACAATACCCATATTTCAAGCATTCTGCAATATCTCAATTTTGGAACTGTCTCCATGCTGGACCCATGATATGAAATGGCATGTCATCCATACTTGAAGGTGGGCATGATCAGGTACAAAATCTTATTGATCAGTTCAAAAGATGGATTCATGGGGCACACATGTCACAGGCACAGTTCTGCAAGTCACAGCATGACAGTGACAGACTAGGTGTTGCTACCACCTCATTGAAGTGTAGTGTAAAAAACAGGGCTGTTCACAAGAGGACAAATGACCATCAATCCACTCTGTGGTGCTTTGTCATAGGTGGGAATTGCAGATGTGGAGGAAAAGGAGGAAAGAGTTGATGAGTCTGCAGAACTGTGTGCAGTGCAACGCATGGTAGATGCATATTTGGCAGACACCAGATACCTAAACATATTGGAAGAGTCTCTGCCATATTGGGGTAGCAAAGTGACTGAGTAGCCAGCACTGACCTCCATAGCAGTGAAATATCTGAGCTGTCCTCCCTCTAGCGTAAGCAAGGAGAGGGTATTCAGTTCAGCAGGGGCTATTGTGTGGGACAGACATACTAATCTATCGCCTATAAATTTTGTCATGCTAACATTTATTAAAATTGAATGAGGGGCACATTCCACCTAGGACAAGTACATCTGATTTTGTACCAGAAGCCAGAGGATGGTAGTAGTGATGAAGCAGAAGAAGAAAAGCATGGTGGTGGCAACAAACTGCATTCCAATAAGGTGGATGTGGCACTTACGGAGAAAGAATGCCCAAGTGCAGAGAACTCAAGCCTGGAAGACTATGAAGGCTGCTTCCTTGATGATGGTAGCAGAACTCTGCCCCGCAGCGGAGACTGAACTCGGGGATTGCCAGAGCCTGTAAGATGTAAAGTGTCCTGTACTACAGCCTGACTGTTGTGTAGCACTTCCCACCCACCCACAGTTGGCACTTCATTTATTGCTGCTGGCAGGTCACATGATGTGACACATGACCTACCCCTCTTTTTTTTTTACTTTTACCAAGTCTCCACTTTCCCACTTGCAGCTTATAGACACCAACCACAAGGGGTTGCTACACTTTCCACTCTAGCTCCTCTTTCAACTCTCCATCCCTTCCTAGCAACTGTTTGCAAACCTACCCACTAGAGGTCCCTGCAGTTCCCTTTGAATCCTTTCTGCTATCTACTTTCTTCACTCTTCCCATCAGCTTACCACTAACCACCTGGCAGCCTCAAACCTGGTACACTTTATTCCAAAATCTACTGCCTAACCACTAAGCCAATGAACCAGGCCAACAGCTTCCTCTACTTTCAAACTCTTAACCCTACCTCCCTCCTTTTCTGAATTAAAAAAACTTTCTACACTCTGTCCCTAAGCTGTGCTCAAACCCAGTATCTTTGCAGTCAGAAGCTCTACCTCTTAACCACTTTCACTACCTAGTTTATTCCTACTTTCTAGGCCTTTTAGTCTCTTACCCCCCCACCTGCCAAAATATAAAGTTTTACCACTTGTCTTTTGCTGCCTTTGAACCCTGCATCCTCACTGTCTAAGTCAGCAGTTCTACCACTCAGCTAGCACACCTGTCTATTATTTCTGCAGGATTTCAAACTCTAAAAAACACTCTAACCCTCAGACACTGCTAAATTGTTATCTGATTGTTTCTGCAGACCTTGAGCCCAGCCCCCTGCTGCTACAGCCACTGTCTTTGATTCTTCTTGCTATCCTGGGCAAGTTTTGAACCTAGTGCCCTGTGCATTTCAGGCACCAGCTCTGCCACTGTACCAAAGCAGCAACTATGCTCAGAGGTGACCTCTCACTACTATCTCCCCCTCTATCATCCTAGTTCCCCCATTCTTTCTTCAGTTCAGCTCTCCTACCCTTACCAACTATGCATGTGCACCTCCTGCCCACCTGCCTCTCCCTTCTCCTCCTCCTCCTTTTGCCTTCCACTAACCCTATTGTCCCTGTTAACCCTCAGCCTCACTACTCCAGTGTTCCTACCTACCCTCCTGTCCTCCCCTCTATCTATACCACTGCTCCTCCCCCTCCCTCCTCCTCCACACACCCCATATGCTTCTCTCCACCTCACCCCATCCAGACATTACCTTTCCTCTCCCCTGCTCCCTTGGGCATCTGATCCACTGGCCTTCTCTGCCAGTGCTGCCCTACCCCCCCTGTGCTATGAAACCCCTTTCATCCTATCGCCTCCCTGCATAAACTCTCCATCTGCCACCCTCTGACCAGAGCAGTTCTCTCCTTCTACTCCTGACAGGGAACATACATCCCAACCCAAGCCCTGCCCCTCCCACCCACCCACTCGGCCCACTGGTCTCCAAACAGCCTCCATGAACATATGCAGCCTGCTGAAAAAATTTGACGCCCTACAGTGCTAGGCCATGGCTCACCAACCAGACATCATAGCCCTAGTTGAAACCTGGCTGTCCAAATCCACCCCTGACTCATTTGTCTCCCTTCCAGGCTATACCTTATACCAGGAGGACCGAGTAGACAAATGAGGGGGAGGCTGTGCAATCTACACTAGGGACACAATACTTGGACATGCACTCCCCACCCCTGCCCTTGTAAACGGGGCCCAGGCTCTTACCCTCAAATTCACCTCAGACCCCTCTAGGGGCCCTCTCTATTTCACCACGGCCTACGTTCCCCCTAAGAACCAGCACCCGGCCCTGGTATCTTTAACTGATGATCTGGCCTCCCTCCACCATAAGGCGGAACAAATCCTAGTTGGGGACCTTAACGTAAATTGGCTCAGCACCTCCTCTTCCGTGATCAGAGACTCATTTGCCGCCCAAGACTTGACGCAACTCATCACCCAGCCCATGAGAATAAACCCTAAGAGATGAATCAGCACCCTTCTGGATGTTATTATAACCAACCGACCCCAAAAAATCCAAAACATCCAGGTCCTACCAGACTCCCTAAGTGACCACTCCCCTATCCTATTTCATTGGGCAGTTCCCAATCCCAAACCCAAAGCCCAGACCACCCTCTGCAGGTGCCTCCGCCCTGGTGGGCTACAAAAACTTAAACTATTCCTCACCCAGATAAACTGGTCCCCCATTCATTGTGCAACCGACATTGACACTGCCCTCGCCTTCTTCACACACACCTTCAACATGGCCTGTGATCTCTTTGCACCCTTCACCAAAATCCGGTCCAAAAAGCAGAATGCACCCTGGGTTAGCCCCGCCCTTCTACAATTACTAAGAAATCGGGATAACCTCTGGCACCTTGCCACTAAAATGGGTCGGCTGTCTGATAGGCAGGCTTACAATGCAGCCCAGAATAAGTGCTCATGGGCCATCCGGAAAACCAAGGCCGACCATTACCAGGCCACCCTTACCTCCTCCTGGGGCTTGGCCCGGACTTTCTGGGATAATATTAAACAACTAAACATAAAATCACGCTCCCCTGCCCCATCCCAGCTCACTAGCAATGGCACTACCACCACCGAGCCTGCCACCATAGCTAACTGGCTCAACACTGCTAGTAATTTCTTTGACCCTCCCCCCAACCAACCTCCCCCTGTCCTCCAGCACCCCAGCTTCCACCTGCGCAAGATTTCCACCCGGGAAGCCAGACCCATCCTAATCAAAGCTTTGAATAGTAACAGCCCTGGTAGTGACTCACTGGACCCCAGTATCCTCAGGCTGGTGCTAGATGAAGTCCTTGCCCCACTCACCAGCCTAATTAACCGTTCGCTCTGCCTGGGACAATTTCCACGGCTTGAAAACAGCCATAATCACACCCATTCATAAAGGGGGTGACAGGTCGTCGGCCAACAACTACCGGCCAATCTCCATCCTCCCCCCCCCAAAGCCCTGGAGAAAGTGGTGGCCATTCAAATCACTGATTACCTGGCTAAGCATAACGTCTTATGCCCAGAGCAACATGGCTTCCGTGCTGGTCACAGTACCAGCACTGCCCTAATTGAATTCTCCAACTTCCTACACTCCTCCTTGGATACCAGCTCCCTAGCTGGTGCAGTGTTCATCGACCTCTCAAAGGTTTTTGACCCGTCTCCCATCCTCTTCTGCTGAATGCTCTCTGCCACACTGGTCTCTCGGCTAGCCCCCTAGCATGTTGCACACGCTATCTAGCCGCTCGATCACAGTGTGTTAAAATCAATGGGATACTCTCTGATACCCATCCCATTCACTCTGGGGTCCCCCAAGGCTCCATCCTGGGTCCCCTTCTCTTCTCACTCTATCTGAACACCCTGCCCACTGCATGCCCTGGCAAAATTCTCCTGTATGCAGATGACGCTGTCTTTTTTGCCACCCACCACAATCCCGTCTCCCTTCAGGACACCCTGCAGCAGTCTTTCAATAATGCAGAAGCTTGGTTTAAGGAGCACAGACTCGTCATCAATCTAAAAAAAAACAAAGCTATGCTCTTTTCCCACCCCAAAAACAAAGCTAGCAACCACCCACTCTATATCCTTCCTAGTACCAAACAGCCACTGGAACAAGTCTGTTCCTACAAATACCTTGGGGTTACCTTTGACTCAGCCCTCACATTTCACAACCACATTGATGCCCTAACATCTGGCACTAACACACGGCTTGGCATCCTCTTCCGCCATAGAACCTGCCTTCCCCCAAATGCACTCCGGCTCACTGTTACGTCCTCCGTTTTGTCCCTTGTAGACTATGGTCTACCAGTCTACGGTGCTGCCGACACGACTGCACTCAAAAAAATTCACTTAACCCTGAATAAAGCCTGCAGATTGATTACTTGTGCCCCCAGGCTCACACACACCTGTCAGCTGCATGGACGAGGCCAACCCTTACTCCTGGATGAACGGCCCGACATCAAACCTGCCTCCTCACAAAACCCTACTCGGCTCTCCCGTGAACGGCATCCATCCACAAGATCCCACCCACTATTGCAACGCGTCATCCAACAAGACCACTCTAATGGTCCCCAGATCAAGAACCAGCCATGGCCAGAGGTCCTTCTGCTACAGAGCCCCATCCTGGTTTAACTCTCTCCCTACCCCCATCACCAATGCCACCACCATCTCCAAGTTCAAAACCACCCTTGAACCAACTCCTCAACACCCGTAGCTGTTCCTGTCTCTGAAAGTAGCCTCCACCTCGACTTCTCGTGACAACGCCCGCCGGGCGGCTCTCCACCTAGCCAACCCCACCACCACTTCCCGGTACACCTTACCTATGTCTAACCTGGCCAGTGCCAGCTGTTTCATTGTATACCTATTAGATTGCTCAATTGTTGATACCAGCTTGTGTAACACCTGTTCTCAATTACATGTACCCTGTAACTTAAATGTATTTTATCTGACCTCAGTGTGACGTGGTGCCTCTGTTGTACGCCTGTTGTTTTGCAAACCTATGCTATGTAACCTAAAACCTATGCTATGTAACCTAAAACTCTATGTATGTCTTTAATGTGACGAGGTACCTTTGGAAACGAGCCTCTGGCTCAAAGGTTGTAAACTGATTTCACAAATAAATAAATAAAGCAGCACATAAATCAAACAAAGGTTTCAGATCCCTCCTGTCCTCCTTGTAAGATTAATCCTTTCCTTAATGATTGAATCATTTTCTCCTGTAAATATTTTCCTTAAATTGTGCCTCACTTCTGTACCTTCACCACCATGATCATCATCTGTTTTGCTTTGTATGCAACGTCTTGGCCACAGGCACAGTATAAGATTTTTAATGCCTGCTGTACCCAACCAGCATACATCCTGGTAGCCATGACTCCAGCCATCAGTAATCTCACCAGCCAGCCTGCTGTTAACTATCCTGCCAATGCCAGTAATCCCACCAGCCAGCCTGCTATTAGTCATCCTGACAGTGACAGTAATCCCACCGGTCATCTTGCTATTAACCATTCTGCCAATACTAGTAAGTCCACCAGCCAGCCTGCTATTAGTCATCCTGACAGTGACAGTAATCCTACCAGCCAGCCTGCTGTCAGTCATAGTGCCGGTGACAGTAATTCCACCAGCCAGCCTCTTAGCCATCCCACCAGCAATCCCACCCGACTTCCTGAAAGACATCCTGCCATCAATCCCAACAACCAGTGTCTGAACCAACCTATCAGCCAGACCACAACCAGCTGGTATGGCAAGCTGAAGCCAGACCTGAAGCTTAGTCTATAGCTAGCCACATTGAGCCTGTCAAGGCATAAACACCTGATCCACAGTTAAGGACAAGAATGTATTTTGTAATGGTAAGTCCATTTCATTTAAAGTTGCAGTTTGCTGGTCAGCAAAAAATGTCATCCTAAGCTTTTTGATAAAAAATGTATTTCTGACATACTAAATCATTATTATACTCTATTTATTCTTAGTTTTCACCGATATTATCAAAACTGCTTTTATAGCTAATGTTGTAATTAATGACCCATATCATAAAAGATGGTCACCATTTGCAGTTTATTACATTTTATTCTGTTAAACACACCCCATTTATTAGAATGTTGTTAACACATGTTTCTTATATGGTAAAGAACATAGCACTGTGTCACAATATTTCATTTTTTCATGGCATGCATTGCAAAGGACTGGGTAATTTTAAACAGTTTATAATCCTGTATCTTCTCTCAGGAGTGAAATAAAATGAAAAACAACATGGGGATCGTAATATTTTGACAGACACATATTGCTGAAAAAACTATATAGCCAGTAACATGCTATGCTGCTTTAAATGTGTATTTATTTTCCTTTTGCCTCCCTTTCACTGTAGATAGCACAGCATAAGCCCCAGAGTAAGGACTTGTCTTTCAGCAACACCACTTGCTGTGGCACCATCGTGCCATTACATGATGTGGCCATCAATAATTTGATGGTACATATGTGACATGATTTTTTTCTGTACATAATTTTTAATCTTATCTTTTTCCTTCCACAGGTGAACAGTGACACAGTGGCCATGCCAAGTCTTGCTAAATCATGTCTCTTTCTTTCTTCACAGGTGAGAGTTTTTCATTCATCTTGTGTCTGGGGAGCCTTCATTCAGTGGCAGGGCCAGGCCATCACCTATGTGACAGTAGGTATCCTTTTAGAAAGTTGAACCTACATAATATTCTGTGGTGATCTGCATATACAGCCCATGGTGCTTTGAATTATGGGGGTATGTGTAATTTTGTATTTCTCTGAAACTTGGCTTCCTGGCCAGTGCCCTTTGGGGTAACCATTGCCTCAGTGCTTGTGTGCTGAGGTTCTTTATCCTTTTAGAAAGTTATTTTCTGTTCTACTTTCTTAATTATGTTTTCCTTTCACAGGTCTACTGCAAACCAGCATGGAGCATACTACAGTGCCTAAATAATTTGTATTTTGTCTTCACATCAGATCTGACAGTAATACATCATGCCGACAGAAAGAATATCAAGTCCTTCTACAGCAAGCAAGCCATTTCCACCTGTTAATTTCTGCCAGCTTGTGTTCATGGGCTGTCTTGCCAAGTATTGCAACTTTCAGCCCGTCATCTTGTAGCACTGTATGTTGTGTACAGTTAGCATGTCCTCTGCTGTCCATCATCATGCAAAACATTCCTCCACCTGATTGTGCTACTTCGTTGTGTAACGGTTATCATGATTCATACTGTACAGCTAATATCCCATGATTTTATGGAAAAAAGGAAAAATACTTAACATCCCATGCTACACAAGATTCCAGAATCCAAGAATCATGGGCACCACACCCATGTAGCAGCAGCAGTGAATTAGCATTCCTTGCAAGGAGAAAACAGTGCCAAAGTGTATTTACAAAGAAAATTATTTCAAATACCCTGTCACACCCTCTGAACCCAAGAATAGCAAAACAAAATTCTTACCTTTCCTGGTATGTCAATACAGTGCACCAGCTATCAGTCAGCAGCAACACATAACAACAGCAAAGCAACTTCTCATTTCAACTTCTCATTTCCCAAGACAAAGTAATGAAATTCTCCTTCTCATCCACTTTTGTTCTGCATTTTCTCAATAGCAGCAGCAGCAGTACCTAGCAGCAGCAAAGCAGATTCTCATTTCTGGACATCAGGAGAATTTTCCAAGACAAGATAATGAACTTTTCCATCTCATCCATTTGTGTCCTGCATTTTTTCTCAGCAGGATCAGCAGCAGCAGTAAAGCAACTTCTCATTTCTGGACATCAGGAGAATTTCCCAGGACATGATAGTGAACTTTTCCTACCTATCCACTTTTGTCCTGCATTTTCTTAACAGCAGCAGCATCAACATGTAGCACCAGCAAAGCATTTTGCACTTGTGTGTGAGAACTTCTAATTTCTGGACACCAGGAGAATTTCCCAAGACAAAATAGTGAACTTTTCCCTATCAGCCACTTTTGTACCGCATTTTTTCAACAGCAGTAGCACATAGCAGCAGCAAAGCATTTTGCACTTGTGTGTGAAAATTTCTCATTGCTGGACATCAGGACAATTTCCAAAGACAATTAACTTTGGTGTGTCTCAGACACTTTTCTTTTGTTCATGTTATCAACAGCAGCAGCAGTACTTAGCAGCAGCAAAGCATTTTGGCAGTTGGGCCATAAGATCTCACTTCTGGGCATCAGGAGAAGTTCACAAGACAAACAAATTTGGATTTTCAAGAACTTTTTTCATGTGCATGTTCTCAACATGTGTTGGCAGTCACACAGCACAATAGCAGCAGCACTTAGCAGCAGCAAAGCATTTTGGGACTTGTGGCAGAACTTCTCATTTTAGGGCATCAGGAGAATTTCCCAAGACAATTAACACTGATGCCTCTCATCCACGTTTCTCTTGTTCATGTTATCAACAGCAGCAGCAGTACTTAGTAGCAGCAAAGCATTTTGTCACTTGGGCCACAGCTTCTTATTTTTAGGTATCAGGAGAAGTTCACAAGACAAGACAATTAAATTTGGTTTCTAAGGCACTTTTCTCATGTGTGTGTTCTCAACATTTGCTGGCAGTTGTACAGCACAGCAGAACTTGCGGCAGCAAAGCATTTACAATTTCCAGTTACACAATATAATTACGGTGCAATAGCTTGATGCAGCAGCCTGTCCAAATTTTTTTACCACACTCCAGAAGAATTCAGGGACAAGAGAGTTTATGTAAATTTTGATTTTGGCACATGGCACAGTAAAGGAATAGCAGAACAACAGTGTTGGGGCACTCGAGCAACAGACAGAAAAGTACCATGTAGAGGTACCTGTTGCAGAGTGCAAGATCTTTACTCTGGTAGTTAAGAAAAATTAAAGAAAGAGACAGACAATAGAGCTGTGAAGGTTAGACAAGATATACATGTATGAATGTAGGGAATACAACACATTGAAAAGATGACAAAATGTTTGTATTTTTAAACCTTTTCTTTGGGGGGAGGCAAAGGAATTTTAAACTTGGAACACCAAACAGACTATAAAGAAGATAGGAAAGATTTTGGTTAGTATTGTAAAACTTTTTTTGGGGGGTGGGGGTATTTTTCTTCTTTTAGGGGGAGAATAAAAGACAACCAAACTTGGAAAAGGTGTGTCAGAATTGAGCTCTGTTCCATTTGTGATGTGTAGAGAGTTTAAAGCAAGGATTCTACTGACTTGTCTTTTTTATTTTACTGTCAGTCAGCTCTTGCCTTTACTTGCTGTTCTTTCTCGTTCCTTTTTTACCGTATCTATCTTGCTTATATATAGTCATAACAAATATGCCTGACACTGGGACCCCTGATTTGAAAACTACTGCTCATATAGTTATTACTGTTGAAATGATTACAGAAACAGCTCTTTGAGTTTATGTAAGCAATAATACCCTCCAGGGTGGACATTATTGGGACATACTGGACTGCCCAGGGGTGTAATGAGGCCCGACGCCACAGGCAGAGGGCCTTATAGCCCCTGGAAGGTCCGGTATTTCCCAATAATGCCCACCCTAGAGAGTACTATTGCACTTAGAAAATGGCTTTCTTTCTAAGTTTTAATCAAGTGGCAAAAGAAGAGAGAAAATTATTGTAAAAAAATTAATACCATTAGCAGAAACAAAAGTATTGAAAAAGCAGTCCATGTTTCTTTAAGGCTGTTCCAGGTCCTGATGCTGCTCTCCTCAGCTATGAACCCCCCTCCCCCTCCAAAGCACACACACACATTCACATGAAGAATAAATCCAGTAGCAGTTTGTGGACATTGTTTTTAAGTTTTGTCGTATTTTTGTAACATTTTTTTTTTTAAATTGGTCTGCAGTTGCACGTTGCGTCTGTTGAGCGTGTGACCTGTGGATGAGGAACAGATGCGAGGTAAATGATGTCTTTATTTTAAACTGGATCGAATAACTGAGGGAGCATTGTGTTTTAAGGGATTTCTGGCGTATGTAGAGCATGGTACTTTAAAAAACATGCTTCTCACCGAGAAGCTGTTTGGAGTAACGGCTTCATTTTAATTACGATTAAGCTCCATACTGTGACAGTGCGGTCAGGAGAGTGCAGCTGTGAGAAAAAAAAACAAACATTTTGTTACTCTTCCCGGCTGCAGAATAAGTGCAGTGTTTTTTTTTATGAAGAGGGAGCAAGCGAATCCTGAAGGAGCAAGTGCTTGTGGGGGGGGGGTCCACTAGCTCTCGCTAAGTGACAGGAAAACATGGCAGGGATTTGTAATTTAATGAAGTGCTTTCAGCTAATGACAAATTTGGTTGAGCACTCTTGTACAAGCAAGCAATAATACCCAACAGGGTGGGCGGTATTGTGCTATACCGGACAGCCCAGGGGTGTAATGAGGCCCGACGCCACAGGCAGAGGGCCTTATAGCCCCTGGAAGTTCTGGTACAGCACAATACCGCCCACCCTTGAGGGTATTATTGCGCTTAGAAAATGGGCACTGTAAAGCAAAATAAGTTTAATAAAGAAATATTAATTGAAAATTAGTTTGATAGGTTTTGTAATAAAATAGTTCCTCCACCTCCATTAGAAGGTGTGTTTTATTAACTGGAGCCTGTGTAGTTGGACCTGGTTATCATACTTACCCTGCAAACAACAACACACACACACACACACACACACACACAGCTTTTGGGAGCAGCAGGAGTGAGGCAGAAGTTTCTTTTTTTACTTGTTGGAATGTTCCCTTTACCTTAATTATGTGGACATCAAAATAAGAACATTAACTGCCATAGTTTAAAAACATAAGAGCTGCAAGGGAAGGAAGACTGTGCACACAGTGGTATGTGGGACAGATGCTGACAAGCAGTGTTTTTAATGTTTCTGTCGACGTGACACACAGTACAGGAGACAGATAGACAGTTAGCTTCGGCACTGCAGGTGTGAAACGAGAGGTACTTGGAGGAAAGTACTGTACAGCTGCTCTCATGCATAGTTGCGGTAGCTAAGCTAACGGTCTCTCTATCGTTAAGGGGGTCTGATAATCTCCACTATCTCCACTTGAGGATTTTGTGGAGCATAGCCATGTTCATCATAACAAGTCTTATAAAATTGCTGTAGGCTTACTTCATGTCTAGCATTAGCACATCATCGGGAGAGATGAGTGCAGGTGCAGAGTTAAGTGAGAGATGCCAGATTATGAGAGCGATTGGCGGTCTGCGTTCCGGACAACTGCTGAGTGAAAATACACCAGTTTTGTATGTATTAAGAGGGGACAATTTATATAAAAACAACCAGTGTGCCACTTCCCTAAAGAGGCTGCAGAGTGACTGTGTGTGTGTGTGTGTGTGTGTGTGTGTGTGTGTGTGTGTGTGTGTGGGGTCAGTCAACTCGGTAAGTAAAACAATTCCTGTTTTATTTATTCATTTATTTAATCTTTTTTTTTTGTTTATCTATACATTGGGGCCAGGGATCTGGCTGAGGAGCAGTGGTGACAGTCGGGTGAGCTGGGGGAAAAAACAAAGCATTGGTATGATGTTGTACTTTCAGCTAGGGTACTAAACAGGGCTGCAATTTAAAAAGTGGATATATCCGAGATTAGGGGAATCGGACAAGTAGCTGAGGTGGCGGACGAGCGGCCGCACTGGGGAGCTGTCGAGTATGGATGGAATGTCCGTAAATTTTGTATTAGGTAGATCAGCTGAAGTGGGAGAAAAGATAAAAGTAAGACTGCAAAAAGCAGGTGGATTTATGTGCCTTTATGTGGTTTGGGGAGAACTGGGTCGAGGATCAGTTTTTTTGTTGGGGGGGGGAGGTGCGGCACACGTTAAGCAGCAGAACAAATATGGCAGATGTTAAAAATGAAAATTATATAGCACCAGTAATATTTAGAATGATATGAGGCAATGGATACTGGGACTAGTTATTTCCCGGTCTCTGTTGTCTCATACCGGACCAGTTGATTGGTGGTTTTAGCCAATCAGAATAAAGTTATACATTTGCCCATTTTCTAATACTAAAGAGGCCAGATTGTAGATAGGGTCACAATGCTCTGGAAGCTAGAAACTGACAAGGTTCTTGAGCTCTGGGTGACAGTGCTCTGGTGGAAGCTAGAAACTGATAAGGTTCTGAAGCTTTGTATCATACTGCTCTGGTGGAAGTTAGAAGCTGACAAGGTTCTGAAATTCTGGGTCACAAGGCTCTGGTGTAACTTAGAGTCTGGCAAGGTTTCAAAGTGTGTAAAAGCAGGAGAGCAGGTATCTTCAGTGACTTTTGTAGGCCAGATGTTACAGAGAGCTGGTGGAGTTCAGCTCTAAACTCAGAAATTGGACTTTGGTTTTGAGCTGCCAATGCTATACATTTTCTTTTTTTATTTTCTTGTTATTTAGAATAATAAACCACTACTTGTGGATTTGTATAATTTCTCCTGGACTGCTCATGCTTCCTAACCTAGGCCTCCATTACATTTAGTGTCAGAGGTATCTGGATTAGCTACAGTTGGGGTCAGAAGCCATATCACATCAGAAGCCTCTCTACATTTGGTGTCAGATGAACAAGTGGATTTACACCGTGAATAATCTAAGGCCAAGAATTTGTTCATGGGTTCCAGATCTGGTACCAGGGAAGCATGCAGAAAGATATGGATTCAGTACAAGAAAGACCAGGAGTGATCACCAGAAGTATGGCAGCCAAGCTAGCACAGACACAAATCACAGCTGAGATGGTATAGCTAGCACCAGAGATGGGAGGAGAACAGGCAGCAGCAGAACAAGAAAGTCTGTCTGATGTTTTTAAATGGTGGGTGATACAACAAAAAGAGACTGAGATGCAGAGAGCAAAAGAGCTCCAATGTTTACAGTCACAGAGAAAAGAAAACTTGCAGCTATGACTGACTGCCTTGCAAGCTATTAAAGCTGGAGGAACTGGTACAGGTCCAACAGATCACCAAAACACAGGTAACTTGAAATATATTGAACTGACAAAGCTGTGCCCCTCAGATAATATGGAGGTATACCTGACTATGTTCGAAAGGGTCACCAGTCCATGCCAGTGGTCAAAGTAACAATGAACAATCAGTTGGTACCTTATCTGACAGGTAAAGCCCAACTTGTTTTCAGTAATGTGGATACTGTTCAATCAGCAGACTATGACCTGGTGAAAAGAGAAATATTGAAAAGATATGACATCTCAGGAGAGACCTACAGGAAGAACTTTCAATCCCTAATGTACCAGTCATTCAACAATCCCCAGGAAGCATACACCCGACTCAAAAAATTCCTCATTAAATGGCTTCAACCAGAGGGAAAATCAGTACCCCAGCTTATCGACATATTTACAATGTCAGGGTTCTGGGGACATTCATTCTTGGCCTTAGAGTATTGACGGTGTAAATCCACTTGTTCATCCGACATCAAATGTAGAGAGGCTTCTGATGTGATGTGGGGTTCATCAATATTCTGCCTATAAACATGCAACTTTGGGTAAAAGAGCACCAACCAGAAAGTGGCAAAAAGGCTGTTTCTTTGGCTGAAGACTATTAGATGGCCAGACAGCAGGGAGGTAATACACCCAGACTGGTATGATCCTCTTTTTCCCAGTATAACTTCAGGTCAGATAAGAACTCTGGTAGGGGTTAAAAATCTACACCTAAAGATTTTATTTTCTATAACTGCAATAAGCCAGGACATATTGCAAGAAAGTGCCTTAAAAATAAGAAGGGAAATATTGAAGCAGATTTGGCCCTAGCAAATTGGGGCAACTATTTAACAGAGGTCAATGTGGGAGATAAGGTTGTGAAAGGACTTACATATTTTGGAATCAGACAGAATCTCATGAATGCTGAAGTTCTGAGAAAGAATTGTGTAAAAGGACCATGTGCTGGGGTTATCTGCATTCATGGGGGCACTTGATATTATCCCACCACCCAGGAGTGGTACCAAATGTACCTTTACCTCTGATAATTGGGAAAGACTTTCCATGCTTTGCTAAGTTAATCCCAGAGGGAGTGAAACCTGCAGTTTCAGCAGCCGTGTTAAAAAAGAGCACAGGCAAAGGAAAATGTGGATGATGAGGGCAATTTTCCCCTTGGTAACTTTGATCAAGACTTCTTTCAGCCCAGCTCCAACATCCAGAAATCCCAGCAAGAAAGAAGGTACCTGAAAAAATGGTGGCAACAGAAGACAGATGGTCATAGGGGATTAATGTATGCAAATGCCAAAACCAGGGCTGATCTGGTGGCACTGAGGGTTGAGGCACTGGTCACCACACCTTGCGCCATGCCAGTGACCCAGGATTGAGAGTGGACTCAGGTCATCAGGGGTCAGGGGGAAGGAAAGGATTGAGCATCTGGAGGACTGCTCACCTTTCCTTGGAGGGAAGGGGATAATAGATCCTCCTGTCTGGCGACTCCCAGTGGAGACTGGGGGTGAATCAACAGTCGGAATCTCCAGCAAGGGGATTGGCTGTGATGCCAATCGATGGTCTTACTGTTGATGGAGGACAATGCTTGCCCAGATTTGCGGCTGGCAAATGGAACTCCTGCATCATTGACAAAGTCAATGGTAACAACTCAGATGCATCGACAGAGCTGATGTCAGCAACTGAGTTAATGGCAAAAGCTTTTCAAATAGTTCAAACATCACTCCTGGGGCTCCAACCTCAAAACATAAAGAGGATGGTGGCCATATATCTTTGGCATATATGCATCTGCATTCCTGTGAGTGTGCAAGGGAGTATGCACATCTCACATTGGTGTGCATTGCACAGCCGAGCCAGTGGGGGGACAGAAAATCAGAAAAGCCCTGGTTGCCTGGTAGGCAAAGGTGGGTATAGTGGGACAGCCCCCACGTACAATACTGCACCCTGCTGGCTGGCACCTGGTTATCCCTCCACCCCCTGGTCACTCTAACAGATTCTAGATAAAGCACCAGTAGAAGTCGGCGGTCCCACCCTGGGGGAACTCAGAGCTGGGGGGTTGAGTGGCCAGTGGAGATGGAGTAGAGACAGGCCCAAGCCAGGTGTCAGCCTTTGTGTGAAGCAAACAGACAAAACAATACAAAGGAGAAAAACACTATGGTTCTCAAAAGAGGTGGTTGGGAAGGTTAGAGAAAAAAGATAGCATTCAGGAAGTATAAAGAAATACATAAGAAGAAGGACAGAGAACTATACCAGTTAAAGCAGAAGGAAGCGGGGAAGGCAGTCAGAATAAAAAAGGTCCAAACTGAGGAAAAGATAGCCAACTCAGTTAAGAAGGGATAAAAACCTTTATAGGTACATTTGGGAGTAAAGAAAGACCAGGGGAGGGATAGTGAGGATTAACAATGGAGAGGGGATGGGCAGAGGGTGACAATGACAAAGCAGAGATACTGAACAATTGCTTCTGCTCAGTATTCTCAAAAGAAGAGGAGGGGAGGTGCCTAAACCAAATAATAGAATCATAATGGATGGGGGGGAAGGTCGATACCAATCCAATCGCAAAAGAAAGGGTCCTGAAATAACTCCTAAAACTGAAGGTGGACTAAGCAATGGGGCTTGAAGGGATTCACCCCAGAATTCTAAAAGAACTAATGGGAGAACTATCTGCACCACTGACTATCCTTTTTAACAAATCGTGGGAGGAGGGTGTGGTAGCTGAGGACTGGCGGAGGGCAGATGTGATTACCCTTCACAAAAGTGGGAGCAAGTTAGAAGCAGGAAACTACAGATCTGTTAGTTTGACCTCAGTGGTAAGAAAAATGATGGACTCACTTCTGAAAGAAAGAATTGTTGAGTACCTAGAGACCAGCAGGGCACAGGACCCAAGGCAGCAGGGATTCACAGTGGGAAGGTCATGTCAGATAAATCTAATGATTTCTTTGACTGAGTGACCAAAGTAGCAAACCAGGGAGGGGCTGTGGGTGTGGCCTACCTAGACTTTAGCAAGGCATTTGACATAGTCCCACACAAAAGATTAATAAACAAGTTAGCAAGCCTGGGAGTGGATCCCAGAGTAGTAACTGGGGTAAAAAATTGGCTGGACAACAGGACACAGAGGGTAATAGTAAACAGAGTCCACTGTGAAGAAAGGGGGTTACTAGTTGGGTACTGCAGGGTTCAGTATTGGGACCAGTCCTCTTTAATGTCTTTATAGGTAATATTGCGGAGGGACTGGAAGGAAAAGTATGCCTCTTTGCAAATGACTTAAAGATCTGCAACAGGGTTGACACACAAAGGGTGGTGGAAAGGATGAGAAGGGACTTGGCAAGGTTGGAGGAATGGTCAAAAGTATGGAAGCTTAGATTCAATGCAAAGAAGTGCAAAGTAATGCACCTGGGAAACAAAAACCCAAGGGAAGAGTGCACAATGGGGGGGGGTATTAATGACACCAAAAAAGGAAAGGGACCTTGGGGTAGTCATATCAGATAGATTACCTAAAGGTAGGCAAGCAATGTAAGAATGCAGTAAGGAGGGCTGGGGGATACTGGGATGCATAGGGACAGGCATCATGAGTAGAAAACCGGAAATTGTTATCCCTCTGTACAGACAGTTGGTGAGACCCCATCTGGAGTACTGAATGCAGTTCTGGAGACCCCATCTCTGCAAGGATACAGACAGGATGGAGGCAGTCCAGAAGAGGGCAACTAAAATGGTGCAGGGTCTGCAAGAGAAGCCATACCAAGATAGACTAAAAGAGCTTAATATGTATACCCTCAAGGAAAGGAGGAAGAGGGTGGACATGATAGAAACTTTCAAATACCTCGAGGGAATCAACAAAGTCCAAGATGGTAGGATCTTTCAGAAAAAGAGATGTGCAAGAAGAAGGGGGCAAACTTTGAAGATAGAGGGGGGACGACTCACGGGCAATGCGAGGAAGTATTTTTTCACAAAGAGTGTCGTGGACACATGGAATGACCTTCCTGGAGAGGTCATGGGGTCAAAAACTGTGGGAGAATTTAAGAATGTATGGGACTGACATATGGCAATTCTAGTTGGAGGTAGGAGGAAGTAGGCTGTTGGTAAAACTAGTATCTGCAGCTTATCCGATAGGTAGGAAAATGGGCAGACTGGGTGGGACAAGCAGTCCTTATCTGCCATCAATGTCTATGTTTCTATATTTTTATGTTTCTAGTTGGAGACTTCAGGTGTGTGGGAAGGGGCCGTAGCCGAGATACCACACCTGAGAGAGCCCAGGCAACCGGAGAGATGGGAGCATAAAGAAAGTTAAGAAAATACCAAAACCAGACTGATAACGGATTATGAGTTTCCTTCTGAACAAACTAAAGATGTTTCTCCCCAAGGTTACTTTAAGCAGGTGTGGGTGAAACAAAAAGACGGGGAACCCGTGTTTAGAAAGTGTAATGGGCTACAGTACTGAGTTTATTTTAATTCTCAGACACATGAACAGGTAAAACAATTGATCATCCCTAAGAAGTATAGAAATAAGTTGTTACAGATAGCACATGATAGTTCTATGGCTGGTCACTCAGGGAGGTATCTCACCCTTGCCAGAGTGCTGTACAGGTTTTACTGGCCTGGGATCAATGATGATGTAGCTACTTATTTCAGGTCTTGTCCTGAATGTCAGAAAGTAGTCCCAGTGTCTAACAGAGGCAAGGTGCCCCTGGAGACCCTATATTTGATAGATATGCCATTTGAGAGCATTGCAATTGATGTGATTGGCCCCTTAGAAGTAAATGAGGTAACTGATTCATTTTGCTAGTATGTGACTCTGCTACTAGATACCCAGAGGCAGTGCCTATGTGCACTGTAATAGCCCCAAAAGTAGCTACAGAGCTTGCAAAAATGTTCAGCAGGGTGGGCATACCTAAAGAAATTATTACTGATCAAGGTAGTCATTTTCATGCTGCCTTGCTGAAGGAGCTGTACCAATTACTCTGTGTTACCACCATAAGAATCTCCCTTTATCACCCTTAAACAGTGGTTTTGTTGAGTGTTTTAATCAGACCCTAAAAACACATACTAAAAAAAAATTTGTGAAAGATGAAGGAAGTGATTGGTACCAGTATCTACCATACTTGCTTTTTGCTTACTGAGAAGTCCGCAAGCATCTACAGGTTTTTCACTATTTAAAATGCTGTATTGTTGACAACCTAGGGGGCCCCTAGATGTTGTAAAGGAAACATGGGAAGATAACCTTTCTCAAAAAAATATATTACAGCATATATGTGTGCACTGAGAAAGAAGTTAGCCAAGTATGTTGAAATTGCACATAGTAGTCAGGAAGATGTCTAAAACCAACAGAAGGTGTATTATGATCATGGGTAAAAGAAAAAGTTTTTGAGCCAGGTGAAAAGGTATAGTTATTATTATTATTTCATTTTTGTTGACCGGGTAAGTGCACTAGACAAATTCTTGCCTATTTTCAGGCATGACCTGGAGGGAAGGGGATACAGATGAAGGCCAACTGACCTTGAACCAGATTAAGCTATTGTTGGTATTTGCAGTGAATGGGGGGAAATTTGACCAGGCACCATGGAAAATTCCCCTGCTCATTTCGAGAAGTGCCATGGGATCTTTAACATCCACCTGTACTACCACCAGAACAGGCAGATGGAACCTCGATTTAACGTCTCATCCGAAAGAGGGCACCTCAGGAATGCAGCACCCCCATCAGTGTCAGTATTGGGATATTAACCCAGGTGCCTGGTGTGGGAATAGAACCCACAGCCTTCTGATCTCCCGGCATCAGAGGTGAGTTTGCTACCTGCTGAGCCACTGACACTGCAAATAATTAATTAATAAATAAATAAATAAATAATGGGTTCAATAGCCTATGCAGCCAGTAAGTGTTATGCTTGTGCAACTGTGTTACTTGGTTTTGGCCGTTCACACTCTCTGTTCTGGAGGAATTACCATGCTGTATGGGTACCAAAGGCACGGAACCTTCTAGAGGGTTCCACCACTAGAGGTGCCACGGGATGCTTCCCTTGGCTAAAGGTACATTAGGAAGCATCCCCAAAAAGGAAGTAGTATGAAGCTTATATGCAATAAGAGTTGTGAGACATGGTAATAGATAAGCATGAGGCAGCTTGATAATGTAATTGGTTAGCAGGTTAGCAATGGCATGAGTTTGATGGGTTGCAAAAGGGGATAAGGGAACTTCCTAAGGAGAGAGGGAATGGCAGTAAGGACACCATACCCCTCCATCCAACAGTGGCTCCTGCCTACGGAACTAGGGAACACTATCCTAACAGTTATGACCTGAGACACAGAGGAGAGAGAAAAAAAAACCTTTGAGGAGGAAATCTCTGGGGATCCAAGGCCTAGGTTGCCTTCCCTCCAGGCTTGGGATATTATATTTAGTAATGGCTCTGCTGCTGCAATTTGGAAACCCAATTAAAGGGAAGTGGAAAATATTCCAATTGGGAAGAAAGCTCTCGCTCTATCTTTCTAACAGGAATGCCATGGAGGGTTGCGAGTTGCTGCACTCTGTAACCGATGACCCTCAAGGTGGGAGGAGAAGAGCAATAACCACTGAGGCACTCACCCGGCCTACTCACCCTAAACACAAATCAGGTGTACCAGAGGCAGAGAGCTTGAAGGGTGCCTCCACGCTGGGGTAGCTAAACAGGGCCCCCTGCAAGATATCCCAACCTTTCACAGCTGAGTCTTAACTTCTACAACTTTGGGTGCTGTCAGTATTGTTGATGACTGAAGGTCCACCCAGAGTGAGGACATTCTCAGCTATGGGCTAGGTGAGACAGGCCCCACCCCAAGCTTCCAATGTTCAAATTACAGACTCTAGTTGCAGAGCAACACCATCAGCTGCAGGGAGCCCTGCACCAGAATGGTATAGCTGGCTTGCCTCAGGGACTGATGAGGAGCTGAATGAGCACTGAGTGCTGAAACCTTGCAGAGTGCAGAAGGCAGGGAGCAGTGAGCAATTATGGTGTAATCAGGGGTTGATCTGGACATAGTTCAGTAAGGCAGGCAGTTGTTCAGGAAAGTACAACAATAATCGGACTTGCACTTAGGTCAGTAAGGAATAGGAATAGTCAGACCAACACATAGGCCTACAAAACATAGTAGCAATGATGGGACATAAATATAAATGGGGGCAGCAGTATGGTAGTGGGGCAAGCCAGCCAGGCATTCAAAAGCCAAATTAAGGTGACAAATACTCTGAGAATTTTCAGTGGCGAAGGCAGGATTTAGAACAGAAATAATTAGCCACATGGGCCATGACTTCCCAAACACTTCCCAGTCCCCACCGTAGGAAAAACAAGAAAGTGATGGAAAGGTTGAGAATCACATGCATATATTAAAGCTAGTTAACAGCATCAGCAGTAGCTTTAGCTGACCTCAGAGTAGAACAGCAGTGTACAAACAGGGAATAGCATCAGCTATGAGTGATTATATTCTATAAGCATGGAAGAAGAGAAGCACAATGCTATGAAAACAACTATGACCACAGTGGAAGCAGACTGAGCAGGGAAAACATGATTGAACTGCATAGCAAGGTTCAGAGGGAGCTTGAATCAGGTGAAAATAATTAGGCTTGATAGCATGGGGAACAATTAGGCATGTAGCAAAGGAAGCAGCTTGGATTGCGTAGAAACACAAGTACCAGTTACAATAGCAATGGGAGTAAGTAAAAGCAGTAGCTGGAGCTGCATAAGAGACAAACTGTAGGAGCAAGCAAATGGCAGGAGATGAGAAACCAAATTCCCCCCAAAAAGAAAACAAAAACACAAACACATAAGAAACAGGGAAGGAATAAAAGGAAGCACACAGTCAGAGACAATATACAAACCAGAAGCAGAGGAACAAAACACAGAGTCCAGCAGAAAAAGAAGTAAGGTGGGGGTGTTCAGGGCAGGCCCCAGACAGCTGCAGAGAGCAAATGGACAGTCTCCATCTGGCAAAGACAAAGTGCTTCATAAGGAGGCTGAGGGGAGCTGCTTATATAGCTCAGGAAGTGGGAGTGGCTGGCTGCTTGTCCATCAAACCATAGGCAGAGCCTTCCAATTGAAAAAAACACCACTGGCTGCTTTATTAGTATCGCCAGAAACTGAAAAGGAAGATATGGACATAACTTACAGCATGCAAGAACAAACTGTAGCTTCTGATGCAGTAAAGATAAATGTTTCCTTAGCCCCATAGCAAACTGCAGAAACATGTAAATTGGTAAAGGCATTTACTAGTACCTTTACTATGGTACCTGGCCATGTAAAAGGTGTCGCACGTGTAATAAGGACAGGTTATGTTTGCTCTATTAGACAAAAGACAAATAGGATATCAGCGAGGTTAAGAGCAGATGTAGTTAATCAAATAGAAAAAATGAAAGAATTGGGTATCATAGAAGAGTCAAGAAGTGCTTGAGCATCACCAGTGATGACTGTAAATAATAAGGAAGGGGGGGTAAAGAATCTGCCTTGACTTTAGAAAGTGTAATCAAGTGCCTGAATTTGACAGTTATCCTATGCCCAGGATAGATGACTTGGTGGACAGATTGGGAAGTGCCAAGTACATCAGTACCCTCGATCTTACCAAGGGTTATTGGCAGATTCCCCTAGCAAATGAATCCAGTGACAAAACTGTGTTTCCAATGCCTACTGGATTCTATCAGTTCACTACCATGCCATTTTGGTTACATGGTGCACCCGCCACATTTCAGAGGTACATGTATGTAGTCCTAGCCCCATACTTGAGTTATTGTGCAGTTTACCTGGATGATGTCATAGTTTACAGTCCAGACTGGAAATGCTATATGGATCTACTACAAGCGCTATCCAAGCTGTCAAAAGTGCAGGTCTGATCATTAATCCTACCAAATGTACATTGGGCATGCAGGAAACCAAATATTTGGGGTATGTTTTTGGAAATGGAGAGGTAAAACCAGAAATTTCTAAGATAGAAGCTGTAGCTAACAGCCTTGTCCCTAAAACGAAGAAACATGTCAGGTCATTTTTAGGGCTGGCTGGTTACTACCAGGGATTTGTCTCTAACTTTGCCCAAATAGCTGCTCCTCCTACTGAACTTATAAATAAAAGATATCTGAATAATGTAAAATGGACCCCAGAGAGTGATCATGCTTTTAGGGCCATCAAGGCTGTATTGTGTTCAGCCCCTGTTTTAAAAAGAGCAGGCTTTAAAGAACAATTTCTATTGCAAACAGATGTATCAGAGGTATGCCTAGGTGCAGTGCTTAGCCAGAATATGGACTGGAAAGAGCAATCCATTCTGTATGTCAGCAGGAAGTTGCATGACAGGTAGAAAAGATACTCCACCATTGAAAAGAAAGCCCTTGCAGCCAAGTGGGCAATGGAGTCCCTTAAATTTTATTTGCTAGGAGCTGACTATGCGTTTATAACGGATCATAATCCTCTCTATTGACTGAATCAAATGAAGGATAAAAACCCCAGGATCAGGAGGAGGTACCTGGCACAACAGCCATTTAAATTAAAAGTATTGTATGAACCTGGAAAAGAGAATGCTACTGCAGATTTTTTGTCATGGTATGGTTCAGGAATTGAGAAATCAGAAAGGTTAGAGAAGAAAGAAAATAATGACATATGATCCTCGCCACGGAAATCTTTAGTAAAAGGCGAAATATTTATATGTTCTGAAAAGATATCAGAATATAGGATATGTATGTTCACTGAACTGTAAGATATAACATGATATAAAAGGGAGTACGATGGACTCAGAGAACTAACAATAATGTGATGAAAACGAGGGAAGGCTTTGGAAACCTGTTTTAAAAAGGAAAGAAAAACAGGTTCCCTCTTAAGAGAAGAGGTATATGTGACAGGATTGGGCCCTGTCCCATTTGTGATGTATAGAGAGAGTTTAAAGCAAGGATTCTGCTAACTATCTATGTCTTTTCTATTGGACCGTGCAGTCAACTCTTGCCTTTACTTGCCTTTACTTGCTGTTCTTTCTCATTCCATTTTTACTGTCTCTACCTTGCTTATATATAGTTCAATGTGCTTATGCAACTTACTGTGGTGTTGTGCTTATGTAGCTTGCTGAATAAACTTTGTTGTACACGAAAAAGGATCCTTTTTATGTTGATTGCGCGCATGCCAAGGAAACATGTTACGTCAGCTTTCTCCACAAGCAGGTTGTGGAGGCATGGCACTGTTGTGCCCAATGCCCCCACAGCCTGCAAAGGCTTGTCCCGCTTCCCCCGATGCCATGGCACGCTACTGCTGACACTAGTTCAGCCAGCGTACCACAACATTCTAAAATATCAGCTGCTGCAATCAGGATCCGCCTCGTAATTGCAGCGTCAGCCATCCGCTGCAGTGAGAGAGCAACCCGTCATTGCAGGGCGGGATGTAGGACCCCTGATAATGTTTGTGAACATGGCGGTGGCTTGTCACCATATTCACAAACAATATTTACCCCCCCAACGTGTTTATTTGCCTACGGGAGCCCACCCCCGCCGGCAGAAAGGAATTCCCTTTTATTGTCTGCCGATGGGGTGCCCAATCCCCATCGGCAGAAAGGAGTCCCCCCCTTTTGTTGTTTGCTGATGGGGTGCCCAATCCCCTGTCGTCTACAGCTGCCCCCCCAAAAAACAAGACTTTGGCGGCACGCTAGGAGCCCACCCCAGAGTGCCATATCCCATTTTGTTGTTTGCCGATGAAGGTGCCCAATCCTCCATCAGCTACAGCTGTCCCCCCAAAGCCAGACTCTGGTGGCATGCTGGGAGCCCACCCCAGCATGCCACATGCCCCTGTAAAGTTGAAAACAGTCCCGAGACGTTTTCTTGTTTTTTTTAACCTGAAAGAAAGGAAACGGTCCTCGTAGTCTCCCTGCCCCTCCCTCAACCCGCACGAACCTCATCGTGCACCCAGCCTCCCACACCCCCCGACCCCCATACTGACCTCCAGAGCTCGGTGCGACGATCTTCTGTGGACTGGGAACACGTTTGCACTCTATAAAGCCGACCCATGAACTGAGGAAATGCTGGTAAGCTGTATAATGAAATGAATAGGGTTTTTTCAACTTTAGTGCATATCTCGGGCATTTTTGGGAATATTTCACCAAATTTTCAACATGGGGTTTTTGGGACCCGTCCTCATGAATTCTTTAACTATCATGGCATTAATCGGCCCCGAAAGGTGGTTTCGTGGTCACTGCGCGGAATCACCCTTCGGGGCTGATTAACAAAATGACAGTGCCAGTTTTCATGAGGTGGACTGTCAAAAAGCCTATGTTGCAAATTTGGTGGGAAAAATCCAAAAAAATGACTGTTTTACAAGCGTGCGTTGCACAGTTGCTATGCACGCTCATAACTTCGAGAATTTGCAATATTTTCATGCCAGATTTTCAACATTGGCATTTTGTCACACCTCTTTGTGAGCAGTACAGCTGTCATTGTTCACATCCTGGCCAAAATGTGTTTTTGCACTTCCAGCGCAGAATAGCGCGGTCGCTGTGGGAAATCAGTGTTCAGGACAGATTAAGAAAATGACAGTGACACCGTTCATGAGTAGAGGGCCTAAAATGCCTATGTTGAAAATTTGGTAATGATCCGCCATAAAATGACTGTGTTACGAGCGTGCATTGCGCAGTTGGCACACATGCTCATAGCTTCGCAAATTTATATTTTCACTCCAGATTTTCAGCATTGCCATTTTCCCAGACCTACTTATGAATAGTACAGCTGTCATTTTTCCCATCCAGGCTGAAATGTGTTTTCGCACTTCTGGCTCAGAATAGAGTGGTCTCTGTGGGAAATCACTGTTCGAGACAGATTAAGAAAATGACAATGATACTGTTTATGAGCAGAGGTCCTAAAATGCCTGTTTTGAAAATTTGGTGGTGATAGCCCATCAATTGACAGTGTTACAAATGTGCGTTGCCCACTTTCCACGCACCCTTGTAACTTCGCAAATTTGTAATATTGTCACGTCACATTTTCAACAGTGGCATTTTTCACATTTCCTTATGAACACTACAGCTGTCATTTTTCACATCCTGGCTAAAATATGTTTTTGCACTCCTGCCAGAGAATAGCACGGTCACTCTGGGAAATCAGTGTTTTGGACAGATTAAGATCGACTGAGTGAGAAGGGCGAGTGACCGAGCTCAACTGAGCTCTGTCGGGACTGCCGCGGATTTGTTTGTGGGCAGACAAAGGCCCCAACACAAGAGCCCAGTACAAAGGGCAGCCTGCAGCACTGGGAGAAACACAAGCGAGAGAGCGACTGAGGGAGGGGAGTTAGCGAACTCACCAAAGCTGACAGGACTGCTACGGTTTCTTTGTGGCAGAAAAGGCATCCAGTGCAGGCAGGGGCCCAGTACAAAAGGCCAGCCTGCAGTGGTGGGAGAAACAGTACAAGCGAGTGAGACAGGGGGACTTAGTGAGCTCAACAGAGCTCTATCAGGACTGCTGCAGATTTCTTTGTGGGCAGAAAAAGGCGCCAATGCAGGCAGGAGCACCGTACAAAAGGGCAGCTTGCAGCACCAGGACAAACAGAATGAGCGCATGAGAGAGGGAGACTGAGCAACCTCAATGAAGCTCTGTCGGGACAGCTGTGGATTTCTTTGTGGACAGACAAAGGTGCCAACACAGCCAGGAGCCCCATACAAAAGCGCAGTCTGCAGCGCCAAGAGAAACAGAACGAGCGAGTGACAGAGCGGCAGTGAGTGAGCTCAACGGAGCTCTATTGTGACTGCTACGGATTTCTTTGTGGGCAGAAAATTCAGCAACACAGGCAGGAGCCCAGTACAAAAGGCCAGCTTGCAGCGCTGGCAGAAATGGAATGTGTGAGTGACAGGGGGGGAGTGAGCGAGCTCAATGGAGCTGTGTCGGGACTCCTTCAGATTTCTTTCTGGCCAGAAAAAGCCGCCAGTGCAGGCAGGAGCCCAGTACAAAAGGGCAGCCTGCAACACCAGGAGACACAGAATGAGCAAGTGAGGGAGGGGGAGTCGGTGAGCTCAACGGAGCTCTGTTGAGACTGCTGCAGATTTGTTTGTGGGCAGAAAAAGGCAGCAATGCAAGCAGGGGCACAGTACAAAAGGACACCCTGCACTGGCAGGAAAACCAGAATGAGCGAGTGAGCGAGCTCAGCGGACCTGTAACTGCTGCAAGTTTCTTTGTGGGCATAAGAAGGCAGCAACACAGGCAGGAGCCCAGTACAAGGGCAGCCTGAAGTGCCGGCAGAAACGGAATGAGCGAGTGAGAGAAGGGGAGTGAGCGAGCTCAACGGATCTTTGTCTGGAGTGCTGCAGATTTCTTGTGGGCAGAAAAAGGCACCAACGGAGGCAGGAGCCCAGTACAAAAGGGCAGCCTGCAGCGCCAGGAGAACCAGAAGGAGTGAGTGAGATAGGGGGAGTGAGCGACCTCAACGGAGCTCTGGTGGGACAGCTGTGGATTTCTTTGTGGGCAGAAAAAGCCACCAACACATGCAGGATCCCAGTACAAAAGGGCAGCCTGCAGCGTCAGGAGAAACAGAATGAGTGAGTGAGAGAGGGGGAGTGAGCCACCTCAATGGAGCTCTGTCGGGACAGCTGCAGATTTCTTCCTCGGCAGAACAAGGTGCCAATGCAGGCAGCAGCCCCGTACAAAAGAGCAGCCTGCAGCACTGGGACAAACAGACTGAGCCAGTGACAGAGGTCCACTGAGAGAGCTCAGCAGACCAACACAATCAACATTCGGCATTGACAAATGCTTGTTTTGTATGGGAGTAATCCTTTTCATAAGGAAAAAACATTGTATCAGCAGCTCCTGAATGCACTTTGTTGTGGCTGTTCACCTCTCTGTGTCTCAGGAATACCACCCTGTAGGGATGCCAAAGACAAGAATCCGAGGAAGGTTCTATCCCTACAGGTGCTAAGGGAAGGATTTTCTTAGGCTAAAGTTAATTTAGGAAAGCCCAAATAGATGTACATTGGAAAGCATTGTACAGGTAACTAGTTGGTACTGAGATTGGAATATACACATAGTCATCAGAGATGAGGGCAGTGGTCGTAGATAACTGAAATGAGTAACGATTTGAACATAGGTTGCATGAATTATGATGGGAGGGCATGATTTCCCAAGTCAACAGGGAATGGCAAAGGATGGCCACCATCCATCTCCATCCAACAGTAAAAACCAACCTAAATAACTACGGAAACTACTGTACCCAAGTAATTTAAGGGGTAACTAAAATTATGACCTTTGGTGTTGAGGAGAGGACAAACCCCCTTTGAGGAGGAAACCTATGGGGATCCGAGGCCTAGGTCATCTTCCCTCCAAGCTAGGGGTGTTTCATTTAGTGATGGCTCTGCTACTGCAATTTAGAAACCCAATCCAAGCATAGGAAAATATTCCAGTTTGGTGGAACGCTCTCATGAGACATCTAACGGAAACACCATTAAGGTTTGTGAGAGTCTTCTGCAACAACAGAAGCTTTGAAGGTTGAGAAGGACCCCAAGGTGGGAGGAGGAGGAGAGCCATGACCACTGAGGCACTCAATCAGCCTACTGACTAAAACAGGCCAGGTGAACCAGAGGCTGTCATGGGGAGAATAGCCTAGAGGGTGCAACCGAACCCAATTAAGCCTGCTTTTTTGGTAATGGAGGGTCAACATCAGGAGTCTAGAAAGAGGGGCTAGGACAGCAGTTATTTGAATCAACAGGCATGCTTTAAACCGAGGCACTGCTGGCCTTCCCTCCTCTCCCCTTCCCTAGATCAGGAAGGGATTTCTGCTGCTGCATTACAGCAGCATGAACTGGAGCAGCAGGAACTGCAGCAACAGGCACAGCAGCTGCAGCAGCAGGAACCACAGCAGAAGCAGCACCAACAAGGTCCCCCACCCCAAGGAGGAGCATGCCGCCTCATTATCTGCTGCTCCCCACAGTGTTCTGTAGTGTGGGAATTTTTTTTATATGGACCCTGCCGATGGGATGGTCGCCATCTGCAAGATCTGTGGGCACCATGTGAGGAAGGGGGGTAAAGGGAGCCACCTTGGGACTGGCAGCCAGAGGATGCACCTCTGCATCCACCACCTGAATGAGTGGAAGGCCAAGGAGTGTGAGGTGGTTGCAGCATTTGGGGGTGGTGATGGCCCTGGGGGCAATGTTACGGAGCAGCGGGAAGTCAGCCATAGTGCTACTGTGAGTCAGTGTGGCAGCCATAGAAAGGACCACAGAAGTACTCAGTCTGTACCTCCCAAACAGCAGCTTGAACCATCACATTATGGCAATGACCACATGACACCTGCCACACAGGGCAATGTGGCAGTTGTATGAGATGAGTTGCACATGCTGCAGCAGGATTTCAACAACTTCTGTCAGGAAGTGATAGATTGGCTGGATAATTTCACATCCAGCCAAGAGAGGATCCTCACTCTCCTGGCTGAGCTGCGTGGCAGTGGTGGGCATGGATCAGCTTCTGGCAGTGCTGGTAGGGTCATCTGAGTGGTTGCCAGAAACTATTTATTTTATGTTTAGTCTTTTTTTAAACTGTATTCTTAATTTTATCACACTCTAGTCCCCCCAATAAAAAAAAAATAAAATAAAATAAAAACTTATAAAAAGTAAAAACAAAATATTTTTCTGTTGTTTTGATCTCTTCTTTCTCTATCCTTTTTTCTAATATTGTCTTGTTCTTTTGGATGTACCTTGCCTGTCCTGTCTTTCTTTAATCTTTACACATGATGAACCATTTTCCTTCCTTTTTTTTTTTTTTTTACTGATTCATGTGTACTCCTGCTATCCACAAATTTCAAGTATTTGCCACATTAAATAAATTGTTTCCTAGTGCTATGTGATGGTGTGTGACTGGTAGTTGTGTGCAACTGCCAACCACCCAAAGAAGTGCAAAGCCATACCACAAGCATGAGCTATTCTCCTGAGAAGTTCAACATAAATCTGTTTTAAGCAGTTAACATGTTTACTTCGTTTGCCAGAAATGTCAAGTTGTGTCCCCAGAGATAAAATGCTTCCCTTCTGTCTAATACTGTTGCTGCACACAGCTGAGTAGGCTGTGAAAGCCCCATGTGAAACTTGCAAAATAACTTAAAAATAATTTTGGCATTAAGCATTTTTCAGCCTGCCACCCCACCACCACCACCACTGGGTCAGGAATGTCAAGTTGTGTCCACGGAAAGAAAATGCTTCCTTTCTGTTTAATACTGTTGTTACACACACATGAGAAGGTGGTGCAAACCACATGTGAAACTTGCGAGAGAACTTGAACATAATTATGGTACTAAGCATTTTTGGGCATGCCACCCCACCACCACAGCCTGTACTTTTCCAGAAATAGGAAGTTGTGTCCCCAGAGAGAAAAATGCTTCCCTTCAGTCAAATACTGTTGCCACACACACCTGAGAAGGTGATGCAAAGCAGATGTGAAGATTGAAAGAGAACTTAAACATATTTATCGTACAAATCATTTTTGGCCGTGCCACCCCACCTCCACCACCAGCACTTTGTCAGAAATGTGAAGCTGTGTCCCCAGAGAGAAAAATATCAGGTGGTTGTGTTTTTTATATTGAGAATGGAGTAAATAGCTTAAGGAGAGGGTGCTTTGCTGCTGCTGCTGCATGCTGCTGTTGTTCCGAAGTTGGAGAAATGGTCTCTTGCTTGTTGTGGATTCATGATGGCACAAAGACATAATGCACCTAGGTAAGTACCTTTGTTTTCTTTTCATTGTAAGGGTGGGGGTTATTGCTACTGTTCAAAGTCTAATATATTCATACTACTTTTTCATTCATTTTCAGTTATTTGTGCTGACGACATCATACTAGAGGACAGCTACAACAGAAATGTTGCTGTCATGCATACGCAGCACAACATTGGCCAGCCAAGAAGGTAAGTATTTTTTTGTTTGGGGGGAACATGCATCTGTACCATAATCGATACATTAATTGCATTTGTTAATCACTACTTCTGCTGTTCTTCCTTACAGGTATTCATTGTGCCTGTATTTTTTCCAGTTATGGGCTTGATTAATCAAGCAAATGATGTTGACTTAGTGACCCTGGGTCGGGATACATGCTGACTTCCAGCTTCCATCAAGCTTGATCCCTGGTATTGCACATACCTTTCAAGGTGATAATTTTTTCATTTTCCTTTTTTGGAGGTGTGGGTATTTTCATTGGTAATTGTGCCAGATTAAGTACTCAGTATTTCCTGTTAGCATCACTAATTAATAGTTATAGATTTATATCTAAGCACTGAATGTGAACATTATACTTGTTATTAATTTAACATCCAGGATTACATGGTTGGGGATGGGTGAGGAAGGAGAAAATAAATTGAAGAGTTTGTTGTTATTCCACATCATCCATGAGCCTCATTCGTTTTGATAAATGTCAGCATGCCAACATTTTTGGGAGAGAGGTTGGTGCGCCTGTCACCCACAATAGCACCCGCTGAACTGAACACCCGCTCAATACTGATACTGGAGGATGGGCAGCTAAGATATTTCAAGGCAACCACTGTCAGTGCTGCCCAGTCATTGACCTTAGTACCCCAGTATAGCAGTGGCTCATCTCCAATGACAAGATTCTTTGTATCTGCAAAATATACATCTTCCATGGGTTTTGCCAATCGAAGACATGCAGCATGATCCTCCTCCTACTTCTCCGTTTTCTCCATGTCTGCGGCTCCCACCTGACTGAGGGTATCCCACATGGGACTCAGCATAGGTTCACTTAACTTGAATGGTTTTTGTGCAGTTTGACACACCTGGGATGATGAGGAGTAGGTGGCAGGAACATCAGCTCGTTGTGCAGTACCCTCATGTGACTTTGACCACATGCCCATATTAGCAACTATGTACCACTTACCCTCTGAGTGAGTAGTTCTGTCAGTCTCTGCAGCTCCTGACTCCCACCTTGTAATATTGTTGTCTGCCCACATTTATACTGTAACATGGGTCAAGTATTGTGGTAATCCCAAACTCCCCAGATTGCAGAATATACTTTATGTGGGTATCAGAGTCTAATGTGGACAGCATGGGTTCCATCAATGAGCAAACTGATCTCTCACCACCTGCCTCCAGCTATTGCTATACATTCAACAGAGTCTGCCTCAGCACCCATAGTAGAGGGATGGGCTCAATGATGCAGGCAGTGTCCCCACTTAGAATCAAGATGAGCCCATCCATTCGGTGCCACTGCTCTGTTGTGAGACACATGGATGCCCCACTGCTGTCATGACTCGTGTGAAGTCACAGATACTCAGAAATTGCCTTGTACTGTTGGTATTGATGCACCACCATGCACAAGGTGGAGTTCTATCGGGTGACAACGTCAAGTTTTAACCAATGCTGAGGCAGCTTGTTCTTTACCTGCAGAGCACATAGATGGCCACATGCTTTTGCTGAACATGCAAAGTGGGTACAGATGCATCAGGCCAGAGTCAAAACTTCTTTTATATCCAAATGGTTGATGAAGGTCTGCACAACAAGGTTAAGGCAGTGTGCCAAGCATGGCACCTAACAAATCCCCTATCAGTGATGCATTTCCGCACATTTGATCCATTATCGCTGGTGACGAATCCAGCTTTCAGTGCATAGGGGTGGTGCCACTCATCAGTTTTGATAGTACCACTTCCAGCATATTTTTGCCAGTGTGTGACCCTGGGATACTCTTCATACTCAGTGTCACATGTTGCCTAACACCAGGCATGTTGCTACCACCACAGTTTGTCTTAGTGCAATTCTTGCTTCCCCCCTACTCAGCCCTTACCCCAGGTACCTGAGCCCAGTGTGCTGTAATGCACAGGTAAGAGCTTCCAGCTGTTTTCCCACTGGTCCACATGTTCATGCTCAGATGTACATACTGTGCTGAGGAATGCTGCAGGGCATGACGTACCATGTTACATACATTACTGTACAGTTCTAGGATGGCACGCTTTGAAAAGCATGTACACGTTGGCACCTGCCATTAGGCAAGGCATGGGCCATGAACCACCTAAATCCCATATTTTTGACAAAGGATTATGGCAACAAATCCAGAGCAAGCATTTCTGCACATGCTGCATTCAACTCCCATGCCGTACCATGAATAGGCAGGAATTTAGTTTGCTGATCCAAAAGGAATACAGAATTGGTTGAACTTTTCTTGATATTGCTGCCAGTGATGCACGTGGTGGTGTGCCAAACAGCTTGCCTCATTGTTGTGCCATGAATGGGGTGCTCCTTGACTGGGAATTGCCAGTGGTACTCACAGGTGCTGCACCACACACCTCAGTGCCTTTTTTGTTTTTCATGACTGGGGTAGCGTTCACACTTTGACTTCGGGTGGTAGTCCTGCTGCTAGGGCTACTACTTGGCTCACTCCCAGAATCCTCTTCATCCAGTACCACATACACATCCTGCTCCTCACCTGCACCTCCATCTCCCTCATTTAGTACCGGATGTATTTGGCTTACATTTCTTGCTGATTTGAATGGACTGAAACTACTGGCCTGGCTGCCTTCTGGTGTTGATGCTATCAAATTGGGTGCCTGTTTCTAAGGTGTGTATGTTGCCCTCCTGTGCTGAGGTGACTACCTTTCTTACCACTACTTACTCAGGTTTGACAAAGTTGGCAAATTGCCACCGTCTCATCAGATGGGTCCTGTACATAAAAATCCCACACTAAGGATTTATGGGGCCTTGTATTTACTTGTTGCCAAGATGACTGGGATAGCCAATGTGTAGATTTGCTCTTTGTAATGTTGTGGGGTGACTGGAAAAATGGGAGAACCAGTGTTGGGGGATCCTTTTCCATGATGGTTATAGCAGTTAAGGCAACAGGAAAGACATGTTCTGTGACACCCTATTTTGCCCTTTTCTTTTCAGGTTCCCATGAGGGATCCGTGTCATCTGACACATCGTCCACATCATAGTCTGCAGAAAAGCTGGCATTCTCACCATCCTCTGCAGGTTTGTCCTCCTCAGTAGCAACAGGCACTGTGACAGGCACAAGCACCTCCTATTCATGACTGGAGTCCTCATCTTGCTACACATCTATCACCTCACCCTCACCCACTGCCACTGGACACACATTATCAGGCTCTGCCTCTGACCTACCATCACCAACAACATCACTTTCAAATTGGACTTCAAAACCAACTGTCTCTGGGCCCACAGTTGTTTGTTTACTGGTGGTGCTGCTGCTTCCTGTCAGTGTCACTTGACATTGACACATCCATTACCATGTGTGCCACAGATTCGACAGAAAAGCCAACAGCAGGGCAAATACATTGCTTCTACTTCTACTGCCTGTCACAGAGCCATCTGAATGTTGTCCCTCTGCTCTCACTGACACATTTTTGGTTCCTGCACCACTACTAGGGACAACTAATTGAGCAATATTCTTTGTGGCTACTCCACGGCCTCTCCCTTTAGTTGCCCTTTTCTTCCCAGTCATTCTTCAGTGCAAGCAGGGACACAACTGTCAATCTGGTTAAGTCGCAGTCAGGGGGAAAGTGATTTTTTCCTAGCACAGGTGTACACACAGGGACACACAACAATCACTCTGGTTAAATCACAGTCAGGACAGTGATATTTTTTTCTAAATAAAGGTGCGCTGGCAGGAACACAACAATCACTCTGGTTAAATCGCAGTCAGGAGGACAGTGATATTTTTCCTAGCACAGGTATGCATGCAGGAACACACAATAATCACTCTGGTTAAATCATAGTCAGGAGGACAGTGATTTTTTCCTAGCACACGTTTATGCATGCAGGGATACACAACAATCACTCTTTTTTAATTCGCAGTCAGGGGGGAATCACGTGATGCCTTGCAGTGGTTAGTAACACAGCACCTCAGCTCCCACTCCTCGTTATTAAATTTTGCCATTAGATTCAGTTTTTCCACTAGCTTCATGCTTTGCATAGTCTCTAAATACCTGGGACACTGTATTTTGAGTTGTTAATTGCTTTTCTAGCTGCTTTCTGTAGGAGATAGAGGTTGAAATGAAGCAGGCGCCTCCACGCCATACTCCACTGCAAACTCCAGATAAACAAGCTAAGCTGCCTAAAGGTCAGAGAGCACCTGGGCCTCACGCTGCTATGTAATCCGGAGCTTCAGCACTACTCTCCAAGGAGAAATTTTTAGAGAAATTTCAACCCCTTAAGGAAGCTATCAAAGAATTTACTTCTGAAGTTAAATCTTTATGGACAGACCTTGGTGCCCTGACCCGACGAGTGGGAGATACTGAAACTCGCACCACATCTTTGGAGTGTTGGAAGGAAAAGATGGAGCCTGATATTGTTCTCCTTTGGCAGCATCTACCCAAAGTTGAGAATAAGCTGGAGGATTTAGAGGGGAGGTCCAGATGAAAAAATATTATTACATTTGGGTGCCTGGAGGACACTGAAGGCTCCTCACCAATTTTGTTCACTCAGAAGCTGTTGGAAAAATAGCGGGTCCTTCCCTGAACCATCCTGCCTACATAGTAGAGATGGCACACAGCTCACTGCATGCAAAACTTCCTGTTGGTTCCCCTCCTAGACCCCTTATTCTACATCTGCTGAACTGTCTTGATAAACAGTATATTCTTTCTAAAGTCAGAGAACTGAAAGAAATATCGTTGGAGGGGCACAGGATCAGTATTGCTCAGGACATGCCAGCTGCCACCAGACAGAAGCAAACAAGCGTTCACCCCATCATCACTAAGATCATTGCTGCTGGTATAAAATTTAAAATGCTATACCCAGCCCAACTACAAGTGCTCATCAGTTCTACTTGGCACTCTTTGAGGATGCCGATGGGACGAAGTCTGAACTCACTCACCTGCTACCTGATCTCTTTATCACCCACTGAGCTCAGTGAACATATGTGATCATTAATTTTTTGAAGTGCACAACATGTTTCAAGATCATGGTGGGATTCTTTTATGGCTAACCTGGAGATAAAGCGCATCATATAGATTGTGAACCTTTCAGACTATTTGGGTCCATTTGGCAGAGGTTCACTGAACTGAGTTAAGAAGGAGGTTCGATCTATAATCCTAGATTGAACCTATTCCCCGATGGTTCCTGTTCACAATTAGTATTGGTGGTGACCTTTGGATGTGGCTTTGTGGTGGCCCTTTCTCTTGGAGGCTTTTCCCTGCTGTGCCCCTTTTCATATTTTGAGTTCCTGCTCATAGTTCAACTACTGTTCATATTCGGCAGAGGAGTACAGATTGCATTGACTAGGTATTCTTTCATCAATCGACAATTCTGCTTCATATCAGGATCCTGCATTTCCTGGGGGGTTGGCATTGTTGTTTAACTATATGTATTCTTTTTGCTTTTGAGAAGAAGATTGTTTCTTGGAGTGGATTACTTAGACTTAATGGTCAGTTCATTGGGGATAAAACACAATTTGTTTATTCTGGCTTGCTTTATTGAGTTCTGGCATGGGTTAGATGGACATCTATTTTATGGTCCTCCTTTTTTTATTTGTCACTCTAAAACTATGGTTCGAGTCATGACCTTTACTTTATTGGACTATGTCCCAGACTGGTTTTTCAGTATTATTTGTGTGTTATATTGAAGTGAAGAAGCCTGTTTTTTTTTTCTCTGTGTCCAATTTGGGAGGCTTCACCTATAGAGCAATGTTGGTTGTGTTACTGTTACATTATTATTTATAGTCCAGCCTCTCTCTCTTGGAATAATTTTATTGACCTAGCTCAGGTATTCTGGACTATATATCCTTTGGACTTTCTTTATTGACCAGGACTTCTATTATGACAAAGGCTGTTATGCACTTCAGTTTCTATACTCTGGATTATTTATTTATTTATTTGAGTCTAGGTGACCGGGTAAGTCCCCTGAGACAAGTACAGTCCCTTTTTCAGGGCCGACCCAGTGGTAAAACAATTGTTGCAGAGAGCATTAAACATAGTTCAAAAACAGGATAACAGCTAAATATACAGTCAGAGTCACAGGACATCTAACAAGAAGCAAGGGTAGGCAAATAAGATATATAAACATGATGTACAGAATAATGTAATAACCATGTAGGCCGGACTGTGCAAAAGAAGCAGGCAATGAGCAGGAAATAACTTTTTGCTACAAAGCACAGGCATGCCAGTATATTTATGTACATTATGTATAGTAGACATAAAACATTATGAGACTGACAGACAGATGGAGGCAGCAGGCAAGGGTAAAGGAGTCAGATTACTGAGACTTTAGCCAAAGCAGGAACAAGCAACAGGGGAAGCAAGTGAGGCATACAAAATGGATTAGAACTGGGGGAGAGATGAGCAGGACAGGACAGAGGGAAGGAGTTCCAATCAGAAGGTGCAGCAAAGGTAAAGGGCTTGTGGGTGGTGGCAAGATGCAGCTTGGTATAATAACAAGGGGGAGAGAGGCAGAACTGAGGGAGGGCGGGGCTTGTCGCAGACGTATTAACCCACTTAGGCAAGGAGGGGCATATTTATGCGCCAGCTTAAATAAGAGGCTAAGGGAGTAGTACCTTAACTTAGACACATAGGGTAGCCAACCTAGAGAGGAGAGGACATTACAATGGTGATCACGGGAGTCAGCCCCCAGAGTGAACCTACCCACCCTATGGTAGGCTTAGGAGAGTATAGAAAGGGTCGTAGAGTTTGCAGAAGCAAGCAGAGGGGCACCATACATTAGAAGAGGTATAAGGGAGGAAGTTGCAATCTTGCAACAAGAAGCAGAGGTTAGGAAAGGACAAATCCTGTAGAGGAGGCCTATACACTGGTTTAGAGCTTTAGATACATTGGAGGCATGCAACTTCAGGGAGAGAGATGAGTCCAGAGTAACGCGCAGATATTTAAAGACATTTAAATTATGCACTGTGTACTTCTTTTACCCTTTGTACCAGCAGTCCTCCCTCTTTTTTTCTTCAGTGGGGGGGGGGGGTTTCATAGGTAGTAGGGTTTTGTAGCTTAGCATAGGTCCAATGATATTTCTAGTTAATGTACAATACTTTGATCCCTGGGTATTATATTTCTGCTCCAAGGGTTTAATGTTGTGCTTGTTACCTCCCTGAATAATACATGTTTTCATTGTTTATCAGGGGATGGTATAGGTCAATGCTTAGTGAAAGGGGTAGATAAGGGCCTTAGGTAGTTTCCCCTGCCTATATTTGTAACACACCTTATTCATCGGGGAGAAGCAGGGAAGAATACATTATTGTCTAATCCGAGTTGGATCCCCCCTTCTTCCTCCTCTCCCCCTTTTCCTCCTTTTTTTTTTCTTTCTCAGTAGTTTGTAACCCAAATATACTTGGGTTGACCTTGTTTATTTGCTGGGAGCTAATAGCTGGAGTGCCTGTTTGGGATTACCTATATTTCTTTCCACCTATTCTCTTTTGTGGGGTGGGACAAGGAAGTGTCGAGGTGTATTCTGCTCATGCTGGAAGGTATCATGCACCAGGACATAGGGGAGGGATTTGGTTACCCAAAACTTTGGGATAGTATACAGTTTTGGGCAACACAGAAACATAGAATTTGATGTCAGATAAGGACCGCTTGGCCCACATTGTCTGCCTATTTCCCTACCTAACAAATAAGCTGCAGATCCTAGTTAACCAACAGCCTCCTTCCTCCTACCCCCACTAGAATTGTCTTATGTCTGTCCTATGCATTCTTGAATTCTCCCACTGTTTTTGACTCTACGACCTCCTCAGGAAGGCTGTTCCATGCATCCACAACCCTCTCTGTGAAGAAATACTTTCTCACATTACCTCTGAGCCGTCCCCCCTATATCTTCAAATTGTGATCCCTTGTTTTACTAACATACTAAAATGCCAGCAGAATAGGCATAATGGTCTTTCGTGTCTGCTCGTTTGGTCAGCCCCCACCCTGGGAGCTGACCTTGTTGCCCCCCTCACCCTCTCTGGCTTCTCCCTTCCCAGTCCCAGATATTCTCTATGCACAGGACTTTGTTTCCAGAACCCTTCCCCTGCACCTATCCCACCCCGTCTTGAACCCCTCCACCATCTATGTCTCCACCAGCCTCCTGGGTAATGCATTCCATGGCTCCACCACCCTCTCACTGAAGTAGCTCCTCCTCCTTTCTCCCTGAATCTCCCCCCTCCAGCTTCCACCCATGACCTCTAGTTGTCCCTGATGTTCTTGCACATCTCTTTTTCTGAAAGATGCTACCCTCTTGGACTTTGTTGATTCCCTTGAGGTATTTTAAAGTTTCTATCATGTCCCCCCCCCTTTCCTTGAGACTATACATCTTAAGCTCCTTTAGTCTATCTTCATTTGTCTTATGGTGCAGACCATGCACCATTTTTGGTTGCACTCCTCTGGACAGCCTCCACCCTGTCTATGTCTTTGCGGAGATGGGGTCTCCAGAACTGTATACAGTACTCCAGATGTGGTCTTATCAACTGTCTGTACAGAAGGCCAACAACTTCCTCTTTTCTACTGGTGATGCCTCTCCCTATGCATCCCCGTATCCCCCAGCCCTTCTTACTGCCTTCTTACATTGCTGGCCCACCTTTAGGTCATCTGATATGACTACCCCCAGGTCCCTTTCCATTTTTTTTGTTGTCAGTATCTCAACCCCCATTGTGTACTCTTCCCCTGGGTTTTTGTTTCCCAGGTGCATTACTTTGCACTTCTTTGCGTTGAATCTAAGGTGGCATACATTCCGGCCATTCCTCCAACCTTGCCAAGTCCCTTTTCATCCGTTTCACCCAATCTTGCATATCAACCCTGTTGCAGATCTTTGTGTCATCTGCAAAGTGACATGCTTTCCCATCCAGTTCTTCTGCAATGTCACTTATAAAGACATTAAAAAGGACAAGCCCCAGTACTGAACCCTGTGGTACCCCACTAGTAACCCTCCTTTGTTCACTGTGGACTCTATTTATTATTACCCATTGTGTCCTGTTGTCCAGCCAGTGTTTTACCCAGGCTACCACCCTGGGACCAACTCCCTGGCTGGCTAATTTGTTTATTAATCTTTTGTGTGGGACTGTGCCAAATGCGTTGCTAAAGTCTAGGTAGACCATGTCCACAGCCTCTCCCTGGTCTACTACTTTGGTCACCGAGTCAAAGAAATCAATTAGATTTGTCTGACATGACCTTCCCACTGTGAATCCATGCTGCCTTGGGTCCTGTGCCCCACTGACCTCTAGGTACTCAACAATTCTTTCCTTCAAAGTGATTCCATCATTTTCCTACCACTGAGGTCAAACTGACAGGTCTGTAGTTTCCTGCCTCTGTCTTGCTCCCACTTTTGTGACGGGAATCACATCCCCCCTCCTCCAGTCCTCAGGTACCACACCATCCTCCCATGATTTATTAAAAAGGGTAGTCAGTGGTGTTACTAGTTCTTCCCTTAGTTCTTTTACAATTCTGGGCTGAATCCCATCAGGCCCATTGCTTTATCCATCTTTAGTTTTAAGAGTTCTTTCAGAACCCTTTCTTCTGTGAAAGGACTAATATCAACCCCCCTATCCAGAGTGCTTCTATTGACTGGATTAGGTATCTCCCCCTGCTTTCCCATTGTGAATGCTGAGCAGAAGTATTTGTTCAGTATCCCTGCTTTTTCACTGTCAATCTCTGCCCAACCACTGTCCTCTTTATTCAGCCTCAGTATCCCTGCCTTAGTCTTTCTTTGCTCCCTAATGCACCTATAAAAGGTTTTATCCCCCTTCTTAACTGAGTTGGCTATCTTTTCCTCAGTTTGGGCCTTTGCTATTCTGAGTACCTTCCCTGCTTCCTTCTGCTTTAACTGGTACAGGTCTGTGTTCTGTTCCTTCTGTGTTTCCTTATACTTCCTGAATGGTATTTTGTTCTCCTTTACCTTCCCCACCAATTCTTTTGAGAACCATAGTGTTTTTTTCTTTCAGATTGATTTGTTTATCTGCTTCACACAAAGGCTTGTTGCCTCTGTGATGGCAGTTTTGATGTTTCCCCATTGTGGCTCCACCCCGCTTTCTTGCCTGTTTGCTAGTGCTTTTCTGAGGCACTCTCCCATTTTGACAAAATCAGCCCTCCTGAAGTCCAGTGTCTTCACATTTGTGTGGCTTGACTCTATAGCTAAGTTTATCATGAACCACACTGTTTGGTGGTCTCTTGTTCCCAGATGGCTACCTACTTCAAGATCAGAGATCCTCTCTCCATCCCCATTTGAGAGTACAAGGTCTAAGACTGCTCCCTCTCGAGTGGGTTCCATAACTAGCTGTCTGAGGCATGCCCTCTGTAGGTCATCGAGAATGGCCCTACTCTTGGATGTGGCTGCGGCAAAGGTGCTCCAGTTAACATCTGGAATATTCAGGTCCCCCATCAGCAATATCTCACCTTTCTGTGCCATCCCAAGGATGCCTTCTATTATTTTCTTGTCCATTTCCTCCCCCTGAGACGGGGATCTGTATACAACCCCTGTGCAGGTTGTGGAGCCATTTCCAGTCTCCAGGGTGACCCACAGTGCCTCCTCTCCTCCCTGTTTACCCTTTAGTTCTGTTGCTTTGATCCCTTCCCTTACATAGAGAGCTACTCCTACTTCTCTTCTCTCCTCCCTCTCCCTTCTGTAGATTGTGTACCCTAGTATGCTGACATCCCAGTCATGGTTCTCTGTGTACCATGTTTCTGTGACTGCCACAATATCCAGGCATCCCTCTTCCATCAAGGCCACCATTTCAGGGAGCTTTTTACCTAGACTACAGGCATTGGTACTCATTACTCTCCATTCTTTCATGGCTTTATTTCTTTTTGCCCCATCCTTGTCTTTACTACCTTTGTCTTTTTCTCCATTTACCCCTGCTCTTTTCCCTATCAACTACTCTATCTTGGTGCTTACCTCACTAATTACCCTGATTTTTTGGGGGGGGGCTAGGATTTCCCTTCTCCTTTTCAGTGCCTCCCCCTTGACTAGTTTAAATGCTTGCCAATGAAGAATTTAAACCTATCACATAGGATCCTGGTTCCCCTCCTGGATAGATGCAGACCATTGCACCTGTATGGGCTTCCATCCCTCCAAGTGGAGCCCTAGTGCCCAAATGAAGCCAAATCCCTGAGCTCTGCACCAGTTTTTCAACCAGCCATTCAATCCCATGGTGTGGAATACCCTAGTCTCATCCATGTCACAGACAAGTAGCACTTCCGAGAAAGTTACTACGTGTGTTACTTATCTAATGCCCCTCCCCAACTCCACAAACTCCTGTTGCACTGCTCTGATCCCATTCTCAGCCAGGTCATTCTCCCTAGGTGGATAATGACATCCAGCTCCCTCCCCATTGTAGCTGCTCCCACGATCCTGAGGATTCATTTCCTGTCCCTCCAAGCCATGGCAATATGGTATTTCTCTACTTTCCTTTTTAAGGTGGGGAGTTGGTTTACCATTCCACTCTTTATTTGGTTTGGGGAAAGGTCCAGGTTAATGGACTTAGGTAGTGCCCATTCTATATAACCTTTTTTTTTTTTACTGTTGGATAGCCATAGGATATCCAGGTTCCAGGTTTGTCTTGTTAACTTTTTCGCTGGGTGGGTTGGGGAGATTTTTCTGTTTATGTGTTTTATTAGTTGGGAGGGGAGGGGTATTTTGTAGTGTTCTGGGGATTGGGGGAAATGGGGGTAGTGCTGTCAGGAGACCTTTTATATTCTATGGGGACAAGGGTATACAGGGCTGGTTCTCCTTACTTTCCCCTCTTAACTCTTTATTCATGCTACGATGACAGTAGTATTTAAGTTTTATTTCTGGAACATAAGAGTGCGCAATCTCCCACTAAAAGAGCTAAAATTCTATTGCATCTATGTAAGCTAGATGTAGATATGGCCTTTGTACAGGAAACCCATTTGCTACCCTCCCAGGTTCTCCTTTTCAGGCATTCCTGGGTAAGCAGGCTTTTGGGGCAGGGATTGATTCATATAAACAGGGGGTGGCTATCTTGGTAGCACAGTGTGTTCCCTTTCACCTGCTCCAGGAAATTCCCAACCCGCTAGGCAGGTTTCTTATCCTGTGTGCCCTTATGGGGCATCTGGAGGTCATTTTATGTGGAGTATATGGCCCAACGGCTGATGACCCTGCCTTTTTTACCTCTCTAATGACTCATCTTGGCCCTGGACCTCTCTTTTCCTTGTTGCTCCGTGGAGGGGGGGGATTGGAACATGGTGTATAGTAACCATTTGGATTGGTTAGATTCCTGTACCTTAACTTTGTCACTGGGGTAGATGGCTCTTTGGGACCTTATGGATATTTTGGACTTGTGGATCCATGGCAGGTGCTGAATCAGGACCTGCAGGAATATTTGTTTCATTTGCTTCCCCATAATACATTCTCATGGATTGATTATTTTCTGTTGCAGGCTGAACAAATATCTCTAGTACTTGCCTGTTATTATCTCACTAAAGTTGTCTCTGATCACCACCCTACATTACTTCATTTATGCTTGTCCCCCTCCTTGCTTTGTGATAAAGTTTGGCGGCTCAATAACCAGTTCCTTCATTCCGAGTCGTTGATCCAGCACCTTCAGGGCTTTATTTCTTCTTAACTGGAACGTAATTCTCCTTCTTATCCCAAGTTGGACTTTCTTTGGAGGGCACTTAAATGTTCACTTAAACATAGAAACATAGAAGTTGATGGCAGATAAGGACCGCAAGGCCCATCCAGTCTGCCCATTTCTTTGTCTACCTTATAAATGTGCCATTGTCCTTTGCTGTCAGTGGCCTATCTATTCATACTCATCTGTATTGCTCCCTTATGCCTATCCCATGCCTGTTTGAAGCCCTGCACTGAATTCATAGCCACCACTTTCTGAGGTAGGCTGTTCCATGCATCCACCACCCTTTCTGTGTAAAATAACTTCCTCACATTACCCCTTAATTGGCCTCCCTCTAATCTCATGCTGTGTCCTCTTGTCCTGCTATTTTTTCTAATATTGAAACATGTTAGACTCTTTCTCCTTGTTAATGCCCTTAAGGGTGTTTGAATGTTTCGATTACGTCACCTTTCTCTCTCATTTGCTTTAGGGTATACATATTGAGCTCCGTTAATCTGTTCTCATATGTCTTCTCATGCAGTCCCTGCACCATTTTGATTGCCCTTCTCTGGACTGCCTCAATTTGGTTAATGTACTTGTGAAGGTGTGGCCTCCAGTACTGCATGCAGTACTCCAGATGGGGCCTAACCAGTGTCTTGTAAAGAGGGATTATTGCCTCCCTCTTATGTCTTGTGATACCCCTACTAATTCACCCTAACATCCCCCTAGCCTTACCTACTGCTTTAGTGGTCTGCTTGGATGATTTCAGGTCATCAGTGATGATGATGCCCAAGTCTCTTTCTTCCTTTGTGACTGCCAGAAACTCCTCTCCCTGCCTATAGGTGGATACAGGGTTTCTCTTCCCTATGTGCATGATCTTGCACTTCTTTGCATTAAATCCTAGTTGCCATTCTTCTGACCATTTTGCTAGTTTATCCAGATCTCTTCTCATTCTGCCCACCCCATCTGGATCATCTACTCTGTTGCAGATCTTGGTGTCATCTGCAAACAGACAAGCCTTATCCTCTAGTCCATCTGCAATATCAATGATGAAGATATTGAATAGGATAGGCCCCAGGACTGATCCCTGAGGTACCCCACTTGTGACGTGCATCTTTTCTGACTGCATACCATTTACCACCTCTCTTTGTTTTCTGCCCGTCAACCAGTTTGCCACCCAGTTGACCAACTTCTGACCCACCCCGAGCCTACCCAGCTTGTTTATCAATCTTCTATGTGGAACAGTGTCGAAAGCTTTGCTGAAGTCAAGGTAGGTGACATCAACTGCTCCCCCTCGGTCCACCACTCTGGTTACCCAGTCAAAGAAATCTATGGGATTAGTTTTACATGACCTTCCTTTTGCAAACCCATGCTGTCTTGGATCCTGTGCCCCTATGGATTCCTGGTGTTGCACTATCCTTTCTTTAAGAAGTGCCTCCATAATCTTGCCCACTACTGAGGTAAGACTGACTGGTCTGTAGTTCCCTGCCTCCTCCCTGCTACCACTCTTGTGGATCGGGATCACATGAGCCCTTCTCCAGTCTTCTGGGACCTCTCCTGTGCTCAGAGACTCACTAAACAGTTCTGCTAATAGCTCTTCTAGTTCCACCCTTAGCTCATTTAGTACCCTGGGATGTATGCCATCAGGTCCCATTGCCTTGTCCACCCTGAGCTTAGCGAGCTCTTGTAGGACCCTTTCTTTTGTGAAGGGAGTAGTGCTCACCTCCTTCCCCCCTGTGAACATGGTGCTGAGCTGTGAGCCCTGCCTTACCTTCTCTTCAGTAAATACTGAGCAAAAGTATCTATTTAGGATAGATGCTTTTACAGGGTCCTCCTCCTCACATGCCCCCTTTTCTCCTTTGAGCTTAGCAGTACCCCTTCTGGACTTTCTCCTTTCACTAATGTATCTATAGAAAGTCTTGTCACCTTCTTTTACTGTTTGTGCTAGTGTTTCCTCAGTTTGGGACTTTGCCTGCCTTACTGCCTTCCATGCTTCCCTTAGGGCAGTTTGGTATTCCTCCCTATCTTCATTCCGCTGTGTTCCCTTACATTTCCTGAAGGCCAGCCTTTTGGCTCTGACCTTTTCTACTACTGTATTTGAGAACTAAAGTGGTTTTCTTCTTCTTTTGCACTTCCTTTTCTGTCTAACACAATGGGATGTTGCTTCAAATATTGCATCCTTAATGCTTGCCCACTTTGCCTGTACCCCCTCACCTGTGTTTCCTTTTGCCAGGGCTAGCTTAACTCTGTTGGCCATCTTATCAAAGTCAGCTCCTCTGAAGTCCCATATTTTTGCCTTGGAATTGGATGATTTAGTTGTAGTGGCCAAATTTAACCATACCATGTGATGGTCACTGGCCCCCAGGTGACCTTCTACCTGGAGATCTGGGATCCCTTCTTTGTTAGTCAGTATTAGATCTAGGATAGCCCTGTCTCTTCAGGGTTCTTGTACCAGTTGTTTGAGGCCCTCCCCCTGAGGGAATCCACCATGTGTCTAGTTCTGGCAGATGTTCCTGCTGGTATTGACCAATCTGTATCCGGCATGTTGAAGTCTCCCATTATCAGAACCTCCCCTTTAGCTGTCATGTTTTGTATATCTTCTAACAATAATGTGTCTATGTCTTCCCCCTGGTCTGGGGGCCTGTAGACAACCCAGTTCTTATGGCTGTCCCATTTCCTGTTTCCAGAGTGACCCACAGTTCTTCTGGCTCCTTATGTGTATTCTGAATTTCATAGACTTCATAGTGAACTCATTTGGTTGGCCACTATTCGGAAGTGGGCCACCTAGAGAGCAACATCTTCCCTCTTAAAACAGATTAGGTCGATGGAAAGACAGCTTTCCTCGTCCCCTCCTCAGTCTGATTGGGATCAACCAGAAGCTGTCCGTTCGAAGTGCCATACCCTGTTGGGGTAAAAAGTGAAACATTTGATTCTGCATTCCAAGGTTCGGTACTTTGATCAAGGGGAGAAAGCTGGTAAATTGTTGGCCCTGCGTCTTCATTCTCAGGCAGCTGATAAAATTGTTTCTTCTCTCCGGATTGCTTCAGGTCACCTTCTTACTTCTCCCTGGGATATTGTAGATAATTTTTGTGATTATTATATGGCCTTATGTTGGCCCTCATCTTCCCCCTTCAATGTTGCCTACCTTGATGTGTTCTTACAGGGTATGGATCTGCTCCATCTGGCCCCCCTCACAAGCAGACATTCAGCAAGCTCCCCAGTCTCTTTCTGAAATTTTGTCTGCAATCAATTCACTTTCACCAGACAAAGCCCCAGGCCCAGATGGTTACACTGCCAACTTTTGTAAGGTTTTCAAACATCATCTAGTCCCTGTTCTCCTGAACACCTGTAATTATATATTTCAAGAGGGACTTTCAGATTTTTTCCTTACTGAGGCCACCAGCGTGGTGTTACTGAAACCTGGGCAAGATCCTTTGCTGGTTTCAAATTACGGGCCCATATCCCTCAATGTTGATTTCAAGATTCTCATGAAAGTGTTGGCAGGGAGGTTCAATAAGGTCAGGCACTCAGTTATCAGTTGAGAACAGGTCAGATTCTAGGTGGGCCAGCTCTCAGGGCATCACCTTTGTGCTCTTTCCCCTCTTATCTCTGCATCTAGGGATTCCGATGTTACATCAGTGCTGGTGTCCCTGGATGTAGAGAAAGCCTCTGACAAGGTTTCATGGGATTACCTGTTTTATTTGTTACCCAGATTTCACATTCCACTCAAGCTTATTCATTGGGTTCAGCTTCTATATTCTGATCCCTCTGCCCGTATTCTCTGTAATGGGGTATTGTCTTCTCCCTTTCAGTTGTATCAAGGTACCAGGCAGGGTTGCCCACTCTTGCTTCTTCTAGTCAATCTCTTATGCCAGCCACTGCTTCAGAACATCAAGACTTCTCCCCAAGTGCAGGATATTTTTGTAAGGCCCCTCCAATACAAGCTTTCCGTCCACGCAGATGATATAATTCTCCACCTCACCTCCCCAGCTTCTTCTTTACTCACTGCCCTGGACATTATTTTGGAATTCAGTGTGTTCTCCAATTATAAGTTAAATTTGTCCAAGATGGAGATGATACCATGCAACAGCATTACCTTGAGATCTGAAGTAGAGCATTTAGGGTTGGTCTAGATCAACGATAAACTTAAATATTTGGGCATGCATATTAGTACTATTCCTTCTAAATGGAAACAATATAATCTTGATGTTGTGGTTCATACTATCCGTACTGACTTGCACGATGGAACCTTCTGCCTCTTTCCCTTTGGGGCCACATCAGTATTGATAAAATGAATGTTCTTCCCTGTCTTCTTTCCCCATTGTATATGTTCAACCATGTCCTGCCAAAGTCCTGGTTCCTGGAACTGGATAGAATCATCTCCTCTTTTTTGTGGTGTGGTAAGACCCTCTGAAGGGCACTTTTTAAACTGATGTGATCTAATGAGTGTGGGGGGCTTCAGGTACCCAACTTCTACCTCTACTATCTCTCTAGTCACTATTCCAGGTTCTTTCATTGGATACGGCACCACTCAGAAGAGGGCCCTTCTATCTATGAGCCTGTGTGGTTAGAGATAGAGCATACTTTTTGCTCTTCACATGGTCTGGACATTCATTCTCTTCTTTACATTTCCCTTAAAAACTTCCTAAATCTTTACATGGCTCTCCAATAGTGGCATCTGTACATACTCATTTACAACGTTGTGACCTCCTTAAGCTGCAACCCTACAAGGATATCTCACAACCTCTTGTTGGCAACCTGAATTTCTGGATTGGGGCCATACTCTTACAACTTCTTTCTGGCCCTTCGGTGAGGTGGACAAGGTATCAGACTTGGTGGTTGCTTGGACATTTCTGATGTTGGAAGAAGTCAGACTTATGTTTCAGATATTTTACTTGTTTCAGATATTTTCAACTCTCCCATATGCTGGTGTCCCATTTTGGTTCTGGGTCATGGGATGACTCATATCAGACTTATGTCTTCTCCATGGCCTCTTCAGCCCCTAGTTCCTATATCATTTAATTTTACTATCATCAGCTCTCAGAATTTCTTGCTCAGGCAGAAAGCCCAGGTTTTTATTACTGGGATAAGGTGTTACCTTCCCCCAATCTCCTTCATAATTGGACAAATATTTGGAAGCATTTATACAGGTTTATTAAATGGGATAGGTAGTGCCTTCTTCAATTTCAGGTCCTGCACAATATTTACTTTACCCTGGACAAATTACATAAAATAGGTAAACTGCCCAGAAATCTTTGTTTCAGATGTGCTAAAGAACCCGATAACTTGCTGCATGTTCTTTGGACTTGTGAAAAGGTTACCCCTTTTTGGTGTGTGATTCAGGCCTGCCTGGATACTCTTCTTGGTCTATCTGAGGCCTTCCTCCCAGAGCTGTGTCTGTTGGGGGATTATGGTGATAGCTTGGTTGGTAATCAAAGGTCCCACATGTCCCTTATATCTCTCTGTGCCAAAAAAGTGATTTTGAGACACTGGCTGGATCAAAATATCCCTTCCACTACTGAGTGGCTTAGGAAAACATTGTTTGCTTTACAAGCCAAATGGACCATTGCTAATCTTATGTATAGAATCTCCGCCTATCAGACAGTTTGGGAACCCTTATTTACACTGCTTTTTAAGTTTCCCTTCTCCCTTTTCTGCCTCCTTGTGACAATGATTTTTTTTCTGATTGGGTAAATTATAGACATTGGGTGCCCTTTGCTACTGTTTTTTTGTAGCTGAACAATTCTCCATTCATTCAGTATCCTGGTATGTGTAAGTAGTGTCATTTTGACTGTCTACCAGTGGCGGGTGGGTGGGTCTTGAGGGAGGGACAGGTGGGACATTTGTGCTCTGAGGGTTCTGTTATCTTGTTTATTAGTAGGATGTCTTGTCTGTTTATTCTAGTTATATATTCTTCAGTTTTACTTATTACACTTATTATGTCACCCTGCACATTGATAATGTTAATCTACTATCGCTGGGGGAGGTTTTTTGGGGGGGAGGGGGAAGGTTTATGTTCTGTATTGTTATTATTATTGTTGTGTTTTGATGTTGGCTTTACTTTTTTGAAAATTCAATAAAGTATATTAAATCTGAAAAAATAAATGTGCAGTCAGGAGGACAGTGAATTTTTTCATAGCATAGGTGTGCATTTAGAGACACAGAACAATCACTCTGGTTAAATCGCAGTCAGGAGGACAGTGATTTTTTCTTCTAAATAATGTGTGTCGGCAGGGACACAACAATCACAGTGGTTAAATAGCAGTCAGGAAGACAGTGATTTTTTTTTCTACAGGTGTGCATGCAGGGACACACAACAATCACTCTTGTTAAACCACAGTCAGGAGGACAGTGATTTTTTTAGCACAGTTGTGCATGTGGGGACACACAACAATCACTCTGGTTAAATCGTAGTCTGGGGGACAGTAATTTTTTTTCTAAATAAAGGTGTGCCAGCAGGGACACAACAATCACTCTGGTTAAATCACAGTCAGGAGGACAGTGTTTTTTTTTTCCTAGCACAGTTGTGCATGCAGGGACACACAACAATCCCTCTGGTTAAATCTCAGTCAGGAGGATAGTGATTTTATGTCTAAATAAAGGTGTGCCAGCAGAGACACAACATGCACTCTGGTTAAATTGTAGTCAGGATGGCAGTAATTTTTTTTTCTTAAGAAAAGACAGGGTACTGGTCCACTGATTTGGTTCTGAAGACAAGTGTACCTTTTAAATTGCTCATACCCTCCCCCAAACAAGCCACCAAACCACTACTTCTCTATTTACAGAAAACTAAATACTTCAAGTAAAGAATACAGGAAAAAATCGACACAAAAAGTACTGTGTATACAAAGGGCACTCACAAACACAGTTTTGAAGCAATGTGACCACCAAAATGCTATTTTATAAAATATTTTTAGATTTTGTCTCTAAGCTACAAGCACAAGCTCTGCTCTCTAAGTCTCTCTCCCAACACACTACACTCACACAATGACCAAACTAGATTCTCATTTGCTGTTCAGCAAATGTACCATGGTACATTGCAAACTTTGCATCTTATGCTGAACTTTGACAGCGAAGTTCCAGCTTTGCAGATCTGGGACACTTCTACTATTAACTTTAACGTGTTCTGAAGTTTTCAAATTCAGAATTTTGCAAATCCACCAATAGTCTTCAAAGTTGTACTTTGAAGTGTGGAAACTTCAAGGAAAAGTGGAAATCCATGAATTTTTACACAGAACAAATTTTCCCAACTTTGCACACCTCTATTCCCAAGGAGGCAGACTTAATACTGAATTCTCCCTTGTAGGTTTAGCCATTTAGTTTGGGTGTAGAGATCACATGAATGCATGAGGGCATCTGCACTAAGCACTAGCCTGCACACCTTGTTAAGCACTGTTCTTACTTGTTTAAGGGAGGTGTTCATGGTTGTGCTATACACATGACTGTTGTCTACATTGGAGAGAATAGAGCTATTTATTTCTAGGGTGAGGGCCTCGTCCATTAAGTAGGAGTGGTGCCTATAGAGCAAGCCTAATTTGGTGTTGACTGTTTTAACAATTTGTTCAATGTGCTGTATGTTGGAAAGGGAGCTAGTAAGGGTGACACTCAGATATTTAAAGGTGTTAATTTTCTCCAACAACTCAAGACTGCTGTTCTGGATAGCGAGATTGCTAGATTTTTCTTGCTCTGGAGGTTGTAGAACATCATTTTTTTTTTATAGTTTAGGAGGAGTTTGTTTTCATTGGACCACTCCTTTACCCTAGATAAACTCTTTTGTAATTCATTTGTTAAGATGTTCAGATGGGGGCCACTTGCATAGATGACAGCATCATCCACATACAGGAGAAGCTTAGCCAAGTAGATCTCATTGAGGGAATTGAGAAAGAGGCTAAACAAGAGTGGTACAAGGATGGATCCCTGGGGTACCCCTAATAATACCTTCCTGTCATCCGATAGTATGTTTTGTATTTTAATCTACTGGGTTCTGTGTGCTAGGTTGCTTTGGAACCATACGGCTGTCTCAGTGGATATACCAAGGGCAAGTAATGTTTCTAGGAGAATGCTTTGGTTTATCATATCAAAGACCTTTGTGAGATCAATATATATTGACCCCACTAGGTTCCCATCATCCAGGGCCTCATAAATGTATTTAGTAAATTCTAGGAAGGCAGTAGTGGTGCTGCTGGATTTATGAAAACCATGCTGTTGTGGGCACTAGATATTGTATTTATCCAGATAGTCAACCAGCTGGCCTGAAACTATCCACTCAAGGGCCTTTGAGACTGAGGTTAGGATAGAGATCGGTCGGTAGATTGAGTGGATTGCATGGTCTCCACTTTTATGCACTTGGGTAACTATAGCTGGTTTCCATTTTGTGGGGAATTGCATCAGTGGGAGGAAGAAGTTAAAGACTTTTGTGATTGGAAGGACTACTTCATCTAGTGTGAGCGCTATCATTGTAAGATTGAGGTTGTTGTTGCTAAACTGTGATTTGCCAAGGATTATATGGAGGTATTTTTTTTCCTTAAAGGCAGAAATTTCCTTGAAATAGAGGGGGGTTTGCAGTGGCAGACAGTATGTGAGTGGTCTGTTTGTTGACCATGCTGTCAGTATTAAGATCTAGATAATCCAGAGGGAGTACTGAGTTAAGGCCAGTAAATGCTAAATGAATGTGTCTGCAATAATTTAAGGATCTTGTGTAATATTACCATTAACCATGAACACTGAAGGAGAGGACTTTCTGATTTTACCCATGACTTCCTTGAGATTATTCCAGAAATTTTTGCCAACCCCCCAGGTTTTGTTTAGACGGTCTTTGTACTGCTGTGATTTTGTGAGCCTGATTTTGTTGGTACAGGTATGTCTTGCTGCCCTGTATTTCTGCAAGTCATCTGGTTGTCTGGTCGCCTTTGCTCTGTGCCTTAGGTGGTCCCTGTCTCTCATGAGTTCAAGGAGAGATTGGGTGACCCACACATTGTTGTGGTTTTTTTATCTTCTCTTTTTTAGTTGGGGCAAAAATGTCACAGGCTGCCTTGAAGGTGTTAATGAAGTACTCTCATGTCTGGTTGATATCACAGGATGTGTCAGGATAGGTCCAGTCAAGCTGCTGGAGGTGTGTTTTGAAATAATTTAGCTTTCCTTTTTCAGCACTCTTTTGTTTTATTAAACCAATGACAGGTGATGGGTTACTGGTCACTAAATGAGTCCGGGTGAACTGAGACCTCACTTATTCTCTCCTGTTGATTTCTTAGGACCCAGTCAATCAGGGTGTGGGTGCCAGTGTGGTAGTTCCATCTGGTTGGTTCACTCACCATTTGGGTGCATTCTCTGTAAAAAGTAGAGCACCAGAAACCATGGCTATAGTGCTATTTAGTTCAAAACAAGCCACTACAGTACAGGTTTAAAAGCACCTTAGCACAAAAAGCAGGTATCAAACTCACATAACTTGTGAGTACAAATTTAATGTTTTAAGTGAAAAAAAAAACACACAGTAACCCACTGGCCACTAAAAAAAACACTAATGTTTCCCCAGGCATGTTTCCAGGCTTTCTTGGAGTGACCTAAAGCCTAACATCTTAAAGTGCCTAATTTTTACTAAAATTGGGAGGACAAACCCTCACTCCCACCAACAGCATTGCAAATATGTACATCATGTGATCTATTTGAAAAATGTAAACATACACTCGGTAAAAAATATCCAGACATAATAAAAGCATTATACATGAGTCTCAATATACACCTCTGTATGCCCCTTTTCAGGAATTTATAAATAATAGGGTTTGTTTCTATTAACACACCTTATTAAATATGTTACCCCCTACCAATTCAATGGTGTATTGAGGCTCAGGCACATAATTGCACGTAATTCTTTTGAAAACTTGATCCTTACATCATCCAGCAACATTCTATTTCCTTCCCAGACAATGTAAAGTGTGTATATTCTTCTGACTATTTTATTAAGTTTATGCTCTTTGTATTAATTAGCACCTGAACTTCTTAAGAAATGTAGCCACATTAATACTGTCATTGAGGCCCCACTGGGTCTCGAGTTCCAAATTTATATATCCAGTAACGCTCCCTCATGCCTATTATTTCTTTATGTCTCCACCCCAGGGGTGTACTTTTAGTTATTCCTTAATATCTCCAACCTGGGGCTTTAGATCACTCTGGAGAAGCCTGGCAGCATGCCAGGGGAAATGTTAGTGGTCTTTTAGTGGCCTGTGGGCTACCACGTATTTGTTTTTTTCACTTAAAACATTAAATTTGTACTCACAAGTTATACAAGTTTAATGATTGCTTTTTATGCTACAGGTGATTTTAAACCTGTACTGTAGCAGCCATTTGGGTGAGGCAGAGATTGGCCAGTACATCGTTATAGGGCACTGCATTGTTGGATAACCAGTTAATGATGAAGTCACCCACGACAAGAAATTCCTTGTCATGGTTGAGCATATTAAAATAATTAACGAGTTTATTAAAGTTGGAAGACTGATCTCTGGGTGGCAGGTAGACTGTGAGGATTGTTAGGGATGTATTCTTGTAGCCAAGTTGAATTCTAATAGCTAGGGCCTGCTCCGTTATGCCTAAGTCAATCAATTTGAGTGCGTGGCAACAAAGAATATCTTTTAGGTTACCCAGAACCCCCCCCCATCTACTCTGTCTTTCCTGAAGATGGTATAGCCATTTAGGCAGAGCACAGTGTTAGATATTTTGGGGATGAGCCATGTTTCCATCAGGGTGAGAACATCAGGGTTATGCTGTTGGGCCCAAATTTGAATCTGGTCCAATTTAGGTAGACGTCTATGTATATTGATGGAGGCCAGTTTCAATGTTCCTCTGCTGGTTTCCCAGACCTGATCCAGCTCAGTGGGGCCTGGGTTTGGTGTATATTGCTAGAGAGTAGGAATAGCATGAATGCACAGCAAATTAAGAAGGTTTTCATTTTAAGCCAGTGAGCCTTCTGCATTTGTAATGCCTATAGGTAGGCTTTCTTTGCATTTAATGTATGAGAATTAAGGGGTAAAGCTGTTGGGTGACCGCAGGTGCATAAGTGTGTGTGGGGAGTGGAGTATGCTCATACCAGTGGGAGGGTGGTGGCATGTTCCAAGAATCTGAGTGGCTGATCAAGAAACTGAATGGAGTACAGGACAAAGGATTTTCAGCCATTAATGGTGGATGTCAGTGGGGTAGGGAACCAAGGTTATCATGGGGTGAGGGGGCTGCCATTAGGGCTGCCAGTAGGAGAAGTAGTACGGGGGTTGACACAGTTCTTTTAATTACTAGGAGGAGGGAGGCTAGAGGTGAAGGGCTGATAGAGAGCATGCCAAGACCCCGGGTGCACAAGCACTTTGATTACTTTCCTGGGGTAGTACAGGCAAGGGTTATTTGCACTATGTTATAGCCATTGGCCCATGATTCCACTGGTGCCAGGGGGTGAGGAGCTGTTATGGCTAGCATACACCAGAGTGAATGCAGTGGACTATACTCCCTGCTTTGTAAGAGTAGGAGGAGTGTAGGAGAATGTACCCAGATAGAGAAAACAGAGGCAGTGGTAGCAAGGTAGCACCTCTGGGAAGGTAGACGAGGGGTGAACCAGATCAGGTAGCTGGGAATGCTAGGTAGAGCCTGAGTGTATCAGAAAAGAGAGAAATAGAGACAGTGAGAGATAAGTAGCACCACCTGGGGGTAAAAAGGTGAGAGGTGGGGTGGGCTGGAGGTTGATCCAGATCGGGTAGCTGGGAGAGTTTGCTAGAGCAGAATATCAGGGTGCTTCCAAATGCAGGTTGGGTTGCTTACAGAGATAACCCAAATCAAGTAGCTTGAAGAGCAGGCAGAGTAGAGTAACAGGAAGGTTCCAAGAGCAGTGGGGGTAGGGTACCTGGGAAGTTAATGGGTCAAAACAGCTCAAGTCAAATTGTTACCACTGGGGGATGGCCTAGTGGTTAGAGTAATAGACTACAGTGTGGATTAGGTCTGCTGTGTAGGGCTAGGGTTTTGAATCCCAGAGAGTATGCAGGGCTGGAGTAGTGGAAATACTGTAAAAGCAAGGCTGTTAGAGAGGGACAGGACAGGTTAGGATCATTAACTTGTAACAGCTTGGGAATTTATATTAGGGGTGAGAAGTGGTAGAGATTAGAGCAGCAGTGACCAATAGTGGACAATGAATATAAGCTGCTGTGGAAGATTTGGGGAGATAGTATTGGGTGTGATTGAGCACATGATCAGTCATATGACACCAAGTACCAACAAAGGTAAATGCCCACTCAGGGTGGGTTGGGGGTGGATGGGCCAACACAGGTCCTCTGACTCTGCCCTCAGTTGTACCTGCTGTGGGGAGGAGCTTCTATATGCCAGCAATTGCAGTCGAGGAGAGGAGCTCTGCCTCTTGTCTTCATTCTCCTTTCAGTCTCCATCCTTGCCTAGAAATGGTGGAAGTAAAGGAACATATGAACATATGAAATGCCAGCAGAAACTGGCCTGATGGTCTATTGAGTCTACCCGATTGAGCAGCTAGCCCCTCAACTTACAGCAGCCAACCCTCTCCTCTTCATAACAAATCCCCCCCACTCTGTCCCACCATCTCTTAAATCCTCCCACTGTTCTACACGATACCACCTCCTAGGGCAGAGTGTTCCACTTATCTACCACCCTTTCTGTGAAAAAGTGTCTCCTGATTTCTCTCTGAATCTCCCCATTCCAATCTCAGCTGATGATCTCCCGTGCCCCTTCCCTGTCTGATCTGAAGATTCTCTTCTGTATTAATCCTGTTAATACCCTTTAGGAACTTAATGATTTCGATCATATCCCCCCTATTCCTCCTCTCTTCCAGGGAATACATTTGCAGCTCTCCCAGCCTCTCTTCGTAGGATTTACCCTCAAGTCCCTGTATCACCTTGGTTGCCCTATGCCACACCCCCTCCAGCAATCTGATGTCCTCCTTCAGGAATGGACGCCAGTACTGCACACAGTATTCCTGGTGCAGCCTGACCAGTGACCTGTACAGGAACACTAGGTTAGTTAAAGCATCAGGGTGATGCAGGGGATTGAAGGGTTATATCCAAGAAAAGTGGGCTTGCTGAGGTCAGGGTGGGAAACAGGCTGCTAGAGAAGGGGAGAAAGGGGGGTGGATTATCCCAGGAAAAGGGCAAATGGCGATGGAGTCAGAGCAGCACACCAGGTAACCCACTCTAGTACAGTGCAGCTCTAAACTGCAAAATAACAATTAGCACAGTTCCTCTTAAGCAACTGTAACTTGCAGAAGAATAACGAACACAATTCCCCTTAAGGTAACTACAAAGCACAGTATACAGCACCCAAACAATGATGCCCCGTCTTAAAGTAACAGTCTGTAGCAGGTAACAACTTAGCAGGCCTGATTAAAATCAGTGCAGAGAAAATCAATCAGTACAGGTTCTCCTACTCTGCCTTCAGTTGTATCTGTGGAGGGAAGGTGGGTCTGGATGCCAGCAATTGCAGTGGGCGAGAGGAGCTCTGCCTCCTGGCTTCATTCTCCTCTCAGTGTCTGTCGATGCCTGTGGTAGGGAAGGGGTTCTGGATGCCAGCAATTGTGGTGGGGGAGAGGAGCTCTTTCTCTTGACTCTGTTCTCCTCTAAATGTCCGTCCATGCTGCCATGGGGAGGGGCAGTCTGGATGCCAACAATTGCAGTGGGGTATAGTGTGAGCATTAGGGTTGAGAACCCATGGCACCCCCCATTGCCACTTGCTGCCTGCAGGTTGTGGGTGGAGTGATAGGGTTGGAAACCCTAACACCATATTTCCCTACTTCTGTCACAGCAATTCTAACTGATTCATTAACAAAGTTTTCTGCAATGAATTTCCTGACTTTTTCAGATAGTTTAGTTGGATCCTTATTTGCCTGTGAGAGCATAGGGCCCCTTTGAGCCCTGCAGTCCCACCCTACTTAACTGTCCTTATTTGGCTGTGGTACTCCATGATTGTTCCTATGCATACAGTGGCGTGAAAAAGTATTTGCCCCCTTCCTGATTTTCTCTATTATTACATATTTGTCACACTGGATGTTTTCAGGTCTTTAGAGAAAATGTAATATTAGATAAAGGGAACCTGAGTGAACAAATAACACTTGTTTTTTTTTTTAATTTCACTTATTTAATGAAAAAAAGTTAACCAACACTAACTGGCACTGTGTGAAAAAGTAATTGCCCCCTTACACTTAATAACTGGTTATGCCACATTTAGCTGCAATGACTGCAACCAAACACTTCCTATAATTCAATATCAGTCTTTCACATCGCTGTGGAGGAATTTTAACCCACTCTTCCTCGCAGAACTGCTTTAATTCAGTAACATTTGGTAGGTTTCGAGCATGACCTGCTCGTTTCAGGTCCTGCCACAGCATCTCTATTGGGTTTAAGTCTGGACTTTGACTAAGCCACTCCAAAACTTTAATTTTACATCTTTTTAGCCATTCTGATGTGGACTTGCTTTTGTGTTTTGGATCATTGTCTTGCTGCATGGCCAACTACACTTCAGCTTCAGCTGGCGGAAGGATGACCGGACATTCTCCTTAAGAATTTTCTGGTACAGAGCAAATTCATGGTTCCTTTAATTATGGCAAGTCATGTCAGGTCCTTAGGCAGCAAAGCATCCCACACCATCACACTACCACCACCATGTTTGACTGTCGGTATGGTGTTCTTACTGTGGAATTCTGTGTTTGCTTCTGCCGAGACATTATGGGATCCATGTCATCCAAAAGTTCCACTTTGGACTCATCTGTCCATAGAACATTTTCCCAAAAGTTGTGGATCATCCAGGTGCTTCTTGGCAAATGAGACCGAGCATTTATGTTCTTCTTGGTTAGCAGTGGTTTCTGCCTTGCTACTCTCACATGAGCCCATTTTTGCCCAGTCTCTTTCTGATTGTGGAGTCATGAACACTGACCTTAGCTGAGGCAAGAAAGCCTGCAGTTCTTTGGATGTTGTTTTAGGATCTTTTGAGACTTCCTGAATGATTTTACGCTGCGCCCTTGGAGTAATTTTGGCAGGCGCCACTCCTGGGAAGATTCACTATTGTTCCAAGTGTTCTCCATTTGAGATTATGCTCTCACTGTGGTTCGATGGAGTCCCAGAGCCTTAGAAATAGCTTTGTAACCCTTTCCAGACTGATAGAGGGCAACAAATTTTTCTGATCTTTTCAGGAACTTCCTTTGATCATGGCATAATGTGCTTGTTGAATCTTTGTGCTGGCAACGTGACTCTGATGGTAAGGGTCAAAATAAGTGAGATTTATATTGAGCAGGGCTGGCTGTAATGAAGCCTGGCTGTGTTCAATCAGTTGACTCTAATTATCCCTTTAATTGGGTTGATTTAACTAGGGGCAATTACTTTTTCACACAGTGCCGTTGGTGTTGGTTAACTTTTTCATTAAATAAATGAAATAAGTAAAAAAAAAAGTGTTATTTGTTCACTCAGGTTCCCTTTATCTAATATTATATTTTGTCTAAAGACCTGAAAACATCAAGTGTGACAAATATGCAATAATAGAGAAAATCAGGAAGGGGGCAAATACTTTTTCACGCCACTGTATATGTATGTACAGTAGATGTGGATGCTCCGATCCTGCACTTCCATTTATAGGACAACAGTAACCAAATTGTCATCATTGCTTTCTTATTATGCCATCTCATGTACTCCATACAGAACATTTTTGAATCCCAGCCAAAACATAATTCTGCACATTTCAAATGCCATTCTGCACCACAGGTGTGAAAACATGTTTTAGCCAGGATTTGAAAAATGACAGCTGTGACATACATGAGGTGGGGTAATACAAAGGCTATGATGAAAACCTGGAGTCAAAATATTTAAAAATTCCAAAATTACAATCATGTGTAGTGAAATTTCAACAAATGGTCGGTCATAACTTTGCCTTTTTTCATATTTTTACCCCATATTTTTGACATAAGCTTCTTATGACTCCACCTTATGAACAATATAATTAACGTCATGCAAATATCAGCCAGAAAGTGAATCTGCCAGGTGACCACAATATCATCTTTCAAGTGGGAGTTGCATAATGACAGACATATTATCCATGAGGTGGGGTTCCTAAAAGTCCATGTTGAAAATTTGGGGTCAAAATCTCAAAAAATGGCTGAGTTATGCATGAAAATTGAACCCCCCCATTGAAATACACTGAACCATATTTACCTTAGCTTCTCATCTATGCAGATGCTGGTTCCAACAGCAAGACATGTCTTCGATCGTAGAGAGGATCTTGAACCTGGGACCTGTTCAGGTGAGAGTGAGTGTGGTGTATCTGGGGATGTACTGGGGGTGTGAGGTGGTGGGTGCTGAGTAGGAGATGGGGGTGTGGGGGCTGATCAGTGAGGGACCTTTTTTTTGTTTTACAGCTTTTGCACAAAAGAAAAAGCCATCAAGGGACTGTTTTCTTCATTTCAGGATTCTACCTGAAATGCCTGAAATGGGGGGTGCCACTAGACACCAGGGAATACAAAAAGAAACAAAAAACAGGGACAGTGATCGGAGGGTGGGGGTACCACTAGGCACCAAGGTATAAAACAGAAAACATAACAGGAGCAGCAATTGGAGGGTGGGGGGGGCAGGTGCCACTAGACACCAGGGCAGAAAAAGAAAATAATGGGTATGGCAATCGGAGGGTGGAAGGTGCCACTAGACACCAGGGCATAAAAAAAACATAACTGGCATGGCAATTGGAGGGTGAGGAGTGCCACTAGACACCAGGGAATGCAAGACAAAATAATGGGAACTGTGATTGGTGGGTTGGGGTTGCCATTAGACACTAGGGACAGGCAATGGAGAGTGGGGGCAGTAAACACTAGGAAAACAGTGGTTCACACATCACACTGCAGCCAGCAGCAGGAGTTCTGCTGTGGCTGCAGAAGTCAATAAATTCCTGCTGTTGTCACGGATATACTATGTTATCCTGAAACTCGTTATGCCGATGCTCAGCATACTGAGTAAAACAGCCTGTAATGCAAAGGCCCAAATCACTGACATGCCCTACATATGAATTTTGGGCATGTCGCAAAATCAAAGTGTAAATTACAGGGGGGAGTGCTTCACCCACTGCATCCCCCATGCAGGGGGCTTGGCCCCACACCCCCGTAACTAAAATATCCAACTCTTAGGGGGAGCAGACCCCGGAGTAAAATGTTAATAGGTATGTGGCAGTTCAGTGTGTAAAATGATGTGACACGGACCAGAACCCAGGTCACAAGCAGTATGGCGCCCGAGCTACTGGTGGTGATCTCCTCCACACTACAGGGACAACTAGACCAGCAACCCCATCTAGCCATCCTTTGTTGCAGATGACATGGGGTAAGGTAGCATTCTGTCACATTCGCTACCTTACCCCATTAGGAGCAATAGCATCGGGTGTAGTAGCATCAGGTTATCGCCTGTATTGGGCAAGGCTTACTGGGGTACTGTTTGTTGGGATAATGGGTTTCCCGTTATCTTAAGTATACTGTTCTCACACAAAGAATGCAGGGGAAGTGCTCCTCTTGCTGAGCTGGGCACCCTGGAATTTTGGTACCCATAATAGGTATTTCTTGGCATAATTTTACAAAACAAACAACAGAATGTAGCTAAACAAGTCCCACTTAGCTAGATTCTGATGTTTGATTTTTGAAATCCATTCATTTTAAGTGTTTTCTTTCTCAGCAACTGAAAAATAATTTTTCATATGTGACACAGGATGACCCATCTGCAGAAAAGGATTACCTGCCTGTGAATGAGAATCCTTTTTCATGCTGAACATCTATAATTTCCCATTGAAATTAATGGGAAATTAAAATGTAATAACTTTGAAACAGATTAATATTTTTTCACCAAATCAAGGAAAAGTACATCTATGAGACAAAAGCATTCAACTCTGAAAATGTCAGACCACAATTTAAAACAGTTTCTGAAATACAGGTGGACAAAGAAACAACAAAAAAATACAAACATTTCTGTCTTTTTAACACTCTGTATCTCACAAACCACGCAACCGATTCAAATTAAATTTGCCACATCAGCAGACCTACCCCACAAGATTATGCATGCAACATGTCCTGCAAATCTGTTACCATTGTGAAGGTATTAAAATACAAAAATTAGGCTTTAACATAGAAGTGAGCACTCAACCCTAACTATACTGGCGATACTGAGCCAGTATATTACATATACCTTGCATACCCATTTATATGTATGTTGATGATGCAGTACTTTTTGGCATCTGGCTCCTCTTCACTTGACCTTACTTCACAGCTACAACTGGATTTTGACAACATTCAGTGCTGGTTCCAATTTAACCATCTATCCCTCAATCCCCCAAAAAAAAATAGTTTTCATGACTTTTGGCACCCGACAGAGGCATACCAGACTCACTTACCTCCCTTTATTTCATGCCCTTGATGGTGTTACAGTTGAGGATGTATCCTCGTTTAAGTACCTTGGGGTCTGGCTGGACTGTCATCTTGATACACCATAAGCTCCACCCCAAGCTTGGTGCACTATAGAGGAACAGAGTGAGTATCTTGCTTCCTGCCTGCTGAGAAATTACTTTAACGATAATTATCCCTATTTCTTACTATAGTGACTTAGTCTATAGTGGAGCTCCCAAATTCTCCCTTCTCAGTCTATACCCTCTCTTTCACTCTTTTTGTTGTTGTGCCCTAGACTGTCTCCCTTGAACCCACCACTGCTCAATATACCCTTCCTTTTTACTCCCCTCTCTTGATGCCAGCCACCTTTCCCATTGTGCCTTCTTTATATCCGAATTCTGATTTGGTTTCCTTACCTCATACCTTACTTCCCTTCTGTCCTCTCCCCCTCCTTCCTCTTAACCCTTTCCGCAGTAAATGTTTTCATTTCTTCTCTATTCCTTCTAGAAAATCTATTCTTGGTCAATATGCCTTCTCATATCACTGACCTAAACTTTGGTCCTCCCCTCCCCATCAATCTGCTCTGTCTTCTCTGCTTTCTCCCTAAAGTCTTTCTCCATGATCCCCTACCTTTTGACTTCCTTCACGTCTTCTCATTTTGACCTGATAATTTTGCTCACCCTCATCCCCAGCCTATACACATATAATCAGTTTATGCCAGCCTATCAAGGTAAATTTTATGGACTACATGTATCTGTTGCATTGATTTGCTTTATAATGTGTATGAATATAATCAAAATAAACAGGATGGCATGCACTTGCATACTATCCGAACTACAGCTGATAAAATGAAATCAAAAAGACTGTACACAAATACTCAAAGTTTATTTATTTCTTAAATAGTAACTTGACAGCTGCACGTGTAACAGACTTAGAATGACTCTACACTCTGTGTGCATACAAATTTAGTTTGGATTGTGATCCTCTGACATACTCTTTTGTTGTATGTGACTTCATTTTGAAATGTTGTTAATACTATACAGTTTTTCCACCTCTTGATCTATCTCCACTTCTCCTCACCCTCAGGACACATCTGGTAATGAGCTGTTAGCAGCTCAGTATGTCTTTACTAGTGGATTTTTTAAAACATATATATATATATATATATATATATACACACACACACACACATATCTATCTATCTATCTATCTATCTATCTATCTATCTATCTATCTATCTATCTATCTATCTATCTATATCTTCTTTGCCAAAAATAGCATTAACATACCAGTTAGGGTTCAAGTTAATGCCACAAAAGTAGGTAAATGTGGCATTAGGGTTTCCAACCCTGACTTCTCATCCTCATCCCCAAACAGCAAAAAGAAAAAAGTTAGTGTTTTGGATCTCTGGAATCTTGGTGAATCAGTGATAGGGTCTTTGCTGGGGTTATCAATCCTGATACCCCCTTCCCCAGTCCATAGCCTCCTGTCTGAAGCACATGGTACAGCTCTAAGCCAATGGCTCATAGTGATACCCTCTTCAAAAGTAGAGAAGTATGTCCCACCACATGTTGCCAACATAATCTGTTGTAGCTGTTTTCATGCAGGGACCTTGGGCCCTGTGTGAAGAAAAGAGATCATGTCTGATGATGATTGGTCAGGAGAATGGGTGGGCAGTAGGGCTGACAACCTCAAGGAAGCCCCCACCACTGATATGCAAAGACTCCGTAAATGTAAAACCTTAATGTTTTTTCCTTTTGCTATTTGAGGGATGGGGGTGGGGAGTTAAGGTTGGAAACCCAAGTGCCACATTTCCCTACCTTTGTGTCATTAACTTGAACTCTAACTGGTGCAGTAACACAGTTTTTTGTAAAGAATTTCCTTTCATATTGAGACAGTCAAGACATCTCCTAATTCATGCAGGTACAAAAGGTCTTTGGGCTCTTCTCCAAGGGAAGACTCTACCCACCTACAGAAGTGCAACAAAGGAGGTTAGGAATTCATGTGGCTATCTGGTGGACTGTAGAAGTGCAGGCCACTTCCATGTGATCACAAACACAGATGCACAGGCAAAGAATCTATCTCTTAGCTGAAGCATGGGGCCCTCTTGTACCCACAGGTGCAGAGGTGCAGGGCCCTTTACCAAGAGAATAGTTCTCTTCACAATGTGGTACTTGGGTCTGATAGGACAACCCTGAACCTACCCTCCCCAGATCATGGGAAGACGTCATATAACAATGCCTTCCCTCCAGCCTCAACCCATCAAGCTGGGTCACTGAGCTTGCCCCAAAATCAACTCTCTGGTATAGGATAACAAAGCACTACCCACTGAGGTAAAGGTTGGTACTAAACAAAATGTCTCTTAATAATTATATTTTTAAATCTTGACCCAAAATTTTTAAGATAGTCATTCTATGACTCCCCCAATAGACACAACATGACTCCCCCCAATAGACACAACATGTGGTATTTATAGAATACTAGCTGAAACATCATTTTGCACCACATGTGCAAAAGTCCGTCTCATCCAGGATCTGAAAAACAACAGCTGTCACATTTGTGAAGTGGTATAAAAAATGGTTACGTTGAAAGTTTGGAGTCAAAATATAAAAAATTAGGAAAGCCATGACTAAACATTGAAATATTTAAACATTTAATCATAATGTGGTCATTTTATATTATATTTATTTATTTATTGAATAGAATCAGAATTACAACCAATTTAAACCAGATTTTCAATATAGTCTTCATATGACCCCACCTCATGAACCCAGTAGGTGACATTTTCAAATCCCACCCAAAACATGAGTTAATGACTGCAAAAATCACCTTTGCAATGGATTTGAAAAATGTCACCTACCTTGTTCATGAGGAGTGGTCCCAAAAAGACAATGTTGACTGTTTGGTGTAAAAATTATAAAAATTAACAAAGTTATGAGTGGACATTGAAATGTTGCAACCTTGACTCATATGTTGGTCAGTTTAACATATTTGTACACAAGATTTTTAACATAGCCTTTTTATGACCCTGCCTCATAAAACTGGTAGGTGAACATTTTCTGAATCCAGTCCAAAAGGTGATATCGCACAGTGACTTCAAAATCACCATTTAGACCAGACTGGAAAAATTCCACTGCCCTCGTTTATGAGATGAAGTCCCAAAAAGGCCATATTGAAAATTTGGAATAATCATGGTAAAAGAAAATTACAAAGTTATGAGTCAAAGTTCAAATCATTTGAAATACATTAGACCCCATTACTTTATTTTCTCATATTACATTCACTGGTTCCAGCAGCAGGATATGTCTTCAATCTGGGAGTGTATGTATGCCATAGGACATGTGTAGGTGAGTGAGAGTGTGTGGATTGGTGTACAGGTGGGTGCTGAGTAGGGGGTCAGGGTGGGGTAGGTGGCAGCCTGGGGGGGTCATATTGGCAATGGACCATTTTTGTCTTTGTAGGATTTCACACATGCACGCACACACACACACACACACACACACACACATGACCAATGACGATGGTTTCCCAAGGACAGGCAAGCACCTTCCTTGACTGTGAAAACCATACCTGGGTAGAATTTGGAGTGGTGTGGGTGAGGATGTTAATCCTCAAATTCACCCATAGTGTCACATTTTCTGATAAAAAAAAATCTTATTTATTACCCCATAAGGGACAGCAGTTTTGTTTATTAAATATACTGTATTTTCCAATAAAGCAAAAAAATAAATAAATGGTGGGGGTCAGCAGTTCAAATGTAAGCCTTGTGGTACTGCATTTTAAGTCCGAGAATCAAAATTAGGACTTAACCAGGGTTAATTAGGATTAACCGTGGAGCATGTGCCTCCCAGAATTTAATATACAAAACACAATGACAAAGGAGCATGAGTAGCTCCTTACCTCTGACTGTGGGCTACATGGATATAATTATTAATAATACCACAAAATTGTAGGCTCATAAATGAAGATGGGGGGCATCCAAAAACACAAGAGTTAGTAAGCCCAGTAGTCTGCCAGCAAAACGTTCTTAATAAGCACACTCCAGAATGCATTCAAGCTTGCACTTGGACATTTGGGAAAATGAGACTCTTTTTGTTTTCTTTAGTTGTTTTCTGCCAATAAAGTTTAAAACTATTGCTGTTTCCTATTTGATACAAGCCCATGTAAAACACTAACTAAACAAACCACAAATACAGCTGTGAATGCAGTCAGCATAGCAAATACCCACATAAATGAAGTAGTGCTAACAAAATATTTTATAATTAGATAGATAGACAGATAGCTAGACAAATAGATAGGCAGACAGACAAACAGAGATATCAACTCACTGCTGGCACACAAGCCATCAGCATGCCTCAATCTATGGCTGCAGATGTCAAGAAATTCCCACCATTCTCATACTGAGAACAAGGGTAAAGGGTTCCTATCACTAAGCTGGGTACCCAGGATCTTTGGGTGCCCAGAAACAATATTTACAGGCATATTTTCAAAACACTAATAGTGAATCTAGCTAACTGGGTCCCATTTACCTAGGTTCAGGATTTTTTTTCTATGTAATGTCAATGTTTTTTAGTCATCAGCTGGTTGGAGTCCTATTTAAAGGGCAGGACTCAGAGGGTAGTGTTGGGAGAATGCGCCTCATGCCCGATGGCTCTGTCCTCTGGAGTACCCCAGGGATCTGTCCTGTCACCCATGTTGTTCACAGTATATATGCTGCTCCTGGATGAGATCATTAGGTGGTATGGGCTCAAGTTTCATTGTTACGCTAACGATACTCAGCTCTACTTGTACTTTGCACCTGGACATTGGATGTAGTCAATGTGCTAAATTAGTGCTTGTCCAAAATTTAGACCTGGATGTCATTGAGCTGGTTGAGACTAAACCCAAAGAAAACTGAAGTGCTAGTGGTTGAACTGGGTCAAGGGAAAGGAGTGGAGATGACCAGGATGGAGACTGGGCTTTAGTCGGCCCCTCTAGGTTAATGGCTTCCACCAAGATGTAAAGTCTGGGAGTCATTCGGCATAATTGGCTGCCACTGGAGGCTCAGGTGTCAGTAGTGGTCCATAGTGACTTTTACCATTTTTGGAATATCAACCATACGAAATCCCTTGTGCTGCCTGACAACATGGCCATGCTGGTGCACCTTTTTGTGATCTCAATACCTGACTACTGCAATGCTCTGTACCTAGAGGTCAGTGAAAGTATGCTGCAATGCCTGCAACTGCTGCAGAATGTGGCTTCCCGGCTTCAACCAGGCAATTCCAGGTCCTGTCATGTGTTACCAGTGCTGCATGATCTGCACTGGTTGATAGTGAAGTGGCATATCTCCTTTAAAGTTGGTCTCCTGACCTATAAGGCCCTACACAGACTGGGCTTGGGCTACCTGTCAGAGCTCTTTCATCCTCACATACCTGTGTGTTCTCTCTGCTCCACCAAGGAAGGCATCCTGGTAGTCCCTAAGGTAAAATTAAAATCATCCAGGAACTGAACATTTGAAGTAGCAGCCCCAGTCTTCTGGAATTCACTGCTCAGGACTTTGAGGGATGCCCCTTCCCAGTGCAGGCATTTGATTGGGGTCTTAACACTTTTTTACTTATGCAGGCTTTTGGTGTTTAATTTGTTTTCAGCATCTGTGTATATGCATTCTGCTACTGTTTTTATTTTTGTCTAATATTAGTGGGTATTATTTAATGTATTGATGCATTTTAATGTTTTTTCGTATTTCACTTTTTGTAATGGTGCCCTGAGTCTCCGGGGAAGGGAGCCACAAATAAAGACTACTACTAGTAGTTAAAAAAAATTTGATGGTGACCATCATGAACGTAATTTAATTCTCACAGCAAGTAAATGATTTCTCATGACACGTAAATAATGAAAAATAAGCCCTCACAATTTTTTTTTTACCATTCTTAACAATGGGTTATCTGAAAACCAAACTTTAAATTCTTATAATGCTAAAACAATTTAATATTACTTCATGAAACCTTTGAAAATCACAACCACAGAACAGGCCGTGTCTACTCTGGAGGTTTTGTGAAAAAAATTCTTTGCTTTCTAGGCTGCACATGAGAGAAAATAAAAATGTCAAGTATAGATAAAAGTTTTTTTTTTTTTTTCATTGTCGGGTATTCCATATCTCAAAAACCACCCAAGATGCCATCACAAAACTTTTCATGTCTGAAAACTCTCCCAGCCAGCCAAACTGTGTTTGACAAATTTTGGGCTATTCCATTGAACACTGCCAAAGTTACCAAGGTGAAAAATTGAATGAGGTTTAATATTAAATACCCTACTCAACCCTAACTATACTGGCTCTACTGCACCAGTATTATATACACAAACATATACATATATATATATATATATATATATATATATATATATATATATGTGTATATATATATATATATATATATAATGGGTAAAACTATTCAAAGGGTTCTGATTGGCTCAGGCACTTCTCTAGCTGGGCATCTATCAGACAACAAATGCCCAGCTATTAAAAAGTGCCAGCCTAGCCTGCCCAATCACCAGAATCTTGATGCCCAGCCTGCTGTGTAATAGGCTAAAACCCCTCATTGCCATTTCAAATTTCCGCCATTTTTTTGTATTGCTTAGCGGGTGACTTAGCAACTTACTGAGTTGCCATTCGAACAAGCCCCTCCCTTCCCTACTGAGTCTGTCTCAATTTACATTGAATAAATAAAACAGTAAAAACATTTGAAAACTGACTACTATTTCACTGCAGCTCTTTCAAAGGGAACTGCGTCTCCTCCTGCTCCTGGTAGAGACATTACCGCTCCTAATTCACGAACGAAGGCGGAAGTTCTGACCAAGGATGTGCGAGTGAGCCAAAGTCACCACTAAGCTCTACATTGCTTTGAATAAAAAAATAAACTCTATGGACTGAATAGATACATTTTAAAATAAAAGGAAAGCATGGCAGAAGACACATAAATGTAAAACACTCAATTACAGCAATTGCGTTACTTTTTGCACATCGTTGTCTCTGCCTCCACATTTTACATACCAAGCTCATGAAGTCTCACATGCCAGTGGCACAAATTAGTCAGACAACAGTACCCTGTACTGTAGGGACTACTTTGCATAATGCAACTTGTATCCATAAATATTTACTGTTTTCAGTAATTTTAAAATTAACGGAGCAGCTTTTTTCTAATATTCTAAGTGCAATAATACCATCCAGGGTGGGCAGTATGGGCTATACCTGCCCTTCCAGGGGCTATAAGGCCCTCAACCTGTGGTGTCAGGCCTCATTATGCCCCAGGGTGGGTGGGTATAGCCCAATACTGCCCAGCCTGTTGGGTATTATTGCTTGCATATATATATATATATATATATACATATATATATATATATATATATATATTATATATATATTATAGTGGCATGGTAGTGCCACTATAGTTGGGGTTGAGTACCCCATTTAAGGTTAAATCTCAAATTTTGCACCTTAATAACTTTGAAACCATACAATGGATTTGCCTGAAATTTGAAATGCACAGTCTGGTACCATAGATCTCTGGATCTGGCAAGTTTTGTTATGGTTAGATGTATGGCTGCAGAGCTACAGCGCACCAAAAAACACATACTGGCCAGCCCGGTGGTGTTGAGGATTTTGGCAGCAGATACCACACCTCACTCCATGCTGGCAACCCAGGTTTGGGAGCAGACTCGGGTCACTGATCGGTCGGCCGGGGGGAGATAGGCTTGAGCGTCCAATGACACCTCACCTTCTCTGAGCAGGGTTGAGGCTGAAGCCCACGCACTTGCCTGACTCCAAGCAGAGACTTGGAGTACTGCTAGCCCCCAATTGTAGGGGATGGGTGGCCATTGCACAACATGGATGTTAGCACCTTGCGCCTTGATGTCAGGGGTCACACGCTGTAGAGGAGGAAGGGAGGAAAGAGGAAACACACCTGCCGACTCTGGGAAGACAGGCTTCCCAGAGCATGCCTCCAGTGTGCCCCACTCACCAGACCACCTCCTCAACCTGATGCAATGAAGGATTCACAGGATGAAGGCACCCCACCTCGTCCCTGCTCAGGGGGCAAACCAAAGCTCTGTGGACAATCGAGAGATAGGTCCGGGTGGGTGAGATGAAGGAGGATGGCTCCTTGGATGCCCTGAAGGGTCGGGGCTGGCAGGCAGTAGGGGAGTAATAAAGAGAAATTTAAAGCAAAAATGCATAAATTATGGATTTTTGCACTTTTCTTTGCTTGCACCTACAGCCTGCACAGTTTGCATGATCAGTCCAAAACCTTCAGGAATCATGCAGTCGTGCTCTCCAATGTGGCTTTTGAAGATTTCGTGAAAAAATATTAAACAGTTCAAAAGTTATTAATAAAACCTGTTTCCCATTATAGTCTATGGAAAAAGTTAACAACTAATACGACACTGTCGCAAATGCAATTTTTACTGTTGCAAATTACCCTTTTGTTTTCGCAAATCAGCCATTTTGTTTTCAGTTACAGCTCAGAAAACTGTGTGGTGTTTAAATTTGGGACCCTCTAGGGACACTATTTTTGTTATCTTCACCTAGTTGAGTCCTGAAAATGCTAGCCATGTCTTTTTTGGGGGGTAAAACACCCCAGAAATATGTTTTTTAAATTTTTGTAAAAAGTAGTGTAAAAGTACATTTCGCCGTCGACTCTTTCATGATTGTTTTTGCAAAAGTGTCGTGATTTGCGACAGTAATTTGCAAAAGAATGGCCAAAGCAATAGGAATTCTTTGCCACCCTGCTGCAAAACAACAGTTTGGTCTTTTGGGCTGCAATTTGCAGAGAAGAAAGCCACCATCCCACAGATGTGCCTTTTCATGGTTTGGTGCCAAAGTATTACTGGGCTGCAAAGTTACAGCACTCCAAAGTTGATGATTTTTCCCTAGGACAACATTACGGCATCCGCCATGCCTTTTGGGTCACGTATCTAGAAAACGGTTTGAGATGCAGACTTTTCATTGCAAAAATGCTTAGGCCCTCACTGGGGGGTAAATGCAAAACTAGCCTTGAAAGTCATAAATAATATGAGATTAATATTTTTTTTCTACGTCATACGGTTCCTGAGATATAAGCCATTTAGTATTCCAAGTGCTCATTTTCTGGTCTGAGGGCCACTATTATGCACACATACTTTGTATTCACTGTGCTTCTGAATGCACCTTTTTGGGACACAAAGCGTGTGCATTTGCATTACTGTTGATGTTAGCCTTTGCGTTTATGTTTCTGCTTGCATTTCCATTATCATTTGTGTTTGCATTTCTGTTTGTGTCACCGTTTGCATTTCTGTTTGTGCTTGCATTACCTTTTGCATTACTGTTAACTTTTTCGTCACTGTTGGCATTACCTTTACTGTTTGCATTTGCATTACCATTACTGTTTGTGTTTCGTTACCGTTTTTGTTAGTGTTTCCATTTGAATCATTGTGTGCATTACTGTTTGCGTTTGCCCTTGCAGTTTTATTTGCATTACTGTTTACTTTTGCATTTCTGTTTGCGTTATCATTACCGTTTGCAATTTCATTACCGTTTGAGTTACCATTTGTGTTTCTGTTTCCCTTATTGTTAGCGTTTGTGTTTTTGCATATGTGTTTCCGTTATCATTTGCGTTAGCATTTCCATTTGCATCACCATTAGCGTTACCATTACCATTTGTGTTTGCATTTGCATTTTCATTTGCTTTACCATTTGCATTAGTATTTACATTTGCATCATTACCGTTACCATTACCGCTTTGTCTTGCGTTTCTATCAACATTAGCATTATGTTTAGTGTTATCATTTACGTTTACATTTGCGCTTGCATTTCCATCAATGTTTGCATTAGTGGTTCCGGTTGCAACACCACTACCGTTACCATTTGTGTTTGCACTTGCGTTTGCATTACCATTTGTGTTTCCATTTATATTTGTGTCACCGTTACCATTACTGCTTCGCTTTGGGTTTCCATCAACGTTAGTGTTACGGTTAGTGTTACTTTTTGCATTTCCATTTGTGCTTGCATTTCTGTTACCGTTTGAGCTTGTGTTTCCGTTACCATTTGCGTCAGCGTTTCCGTTTGTCTAACCATTACATTTACCGTTTGCATTTCCATTTGTGCTTACATTTGCATAACCGTTTGCAGTTACATTTACATTTGTGTCACTGTTAGTGCTACTGTTACCACTTTGCTTTGTGCTTCTGTCAACGTTAGCATTACGGTTAGTGTTACCATTCGTGTTTATGTTTGCGCTTGCGTTTCCATTACCGTTTGTGTTAGCATTTCCATTTGCATCACCGTTACACTTACCATTTGTGTTTGCATTTCTGCTTGCATTTGCATTGCCATTTGCATTTGCACTTACGTTTGCATCAGTGTTAGCGTTATTGTTACCACTTCGCTTTGCATTTCTGTTAATGTTAGCATTACAGTTACTGTTAATGTTTGCATTTGCATTACCATTTGTCTTAGCATTTATGTGTGTGTTCTGTTACCATTACTGTTTCGCTTTGCATTTCCATCAATGTTAGTGCTACAGTTTGTGTTACCATTTACATTTACGTTTGCACTTGCATTTCTGTAACGATTTGTGTTACTGTTTCCTTTTGTGTCACCGTTACCATTTCTGTTTGCGTTTGCACTTGCTTTTGAATTAACATTTCAATTTGCATTTCCATTTGCATTTCCATCACCGTTTGCATTTCCATTTATGTTTGCATCACCATTACAGTTACTGTTAGTGTTTGTGGTTATGTTACCATTGTGATTACTGTTGGCTTTCACGTTTGCATTTGTGTCACCATTACTGTTACCGTTTGCATTTGCATTACTGTTTGCATTACCATTTGCCTTTGCATTTCAGTTTGCGGTACCGTAACAGTTAGCATTTGTGTTTGTGTTCACGTTTGTGTTGGCATTACAGTTATTAGCGTTTACATTTCAATCACCGTTACCATTACTGTTACCTTTAGCATTACTGTTACAGTTATTACGCAGACATGGGCAGCATGGTGAGAGCACAGGGCCTAAAGGGCTCCATGCTCCCACCACCACATACCATTCACTATGTATATAGCACATTTTCATTTCAGTCTGACATAGTTTTTGCACAGCGAAGTGACAACAATTCAGTTTTTGCTACTTTTGCACACTGTGTTGCCTGTGGTGCTGCACAGCCATGGTGTGGTTGATTGTGCTGAAACATGGGATGTAGACAGCCCTTTCTTCAAGGAACATGACACTTTTTGATTGGTGAAAACATATAGTTCTGTTGCAGAATTATTACCATTTGAATTTGCCCTCTTCACGGTCAAGTAATTCAATATCTCTTAAACGGTTTGGTCTTTTTACTTGAAATTCAAAGGGTATTGAAGGGATGTCCTATAGCTCCAAATTATACTGTTTAGGTGCTGCAAAATTAATTTGTTGGGGAGATATTGACTTGACGTAGTTGATGTTTTTCCCATTGGATTATGTATGCTGCTATTGGCTTGCAATTTATAGGGTAGTCAGCCCTAGTGTCACGGACATGCCTTGCAGTGGTCTGGTGTGTAAAACTTAAACAGGTGCAGAATTATGCCACTCCAACAAATGAAAATTTGGTTCATTCCATTTCAATAACTTTTGAACCGTGTGTCTGATTTGCCTGGAATTCAGAATGTAGAAAGATTTATCACAGGTCTTTGACTGTGACAATTTTTGGATCCCTTGCAATTATGGTTGCTGAATTGTGGCTGTACAGTTGTTTGCTCACATGGTGTGCTATGGTACATCTCTTCCTTTACTAGTTTTTGGTTCCATCAGATATACAGCTCTTCTGTAGTAAAGTGGTAAAAAAAGTTATTTTGGCATTCCTGTGCAGTTTTTCAGCCATGCTGCTGTGCAACCGTTGAACAGATTCAGATAATATTTGGTATACATGGTTTGGTATTGTAAATATCTTCATTTACCAATTTTCATTTCAGTTGGACATACAGTTTTTGCACAGAGAAGTGACAAAAATAGTGTTTGCTACTTTTATGCAATGTGTTGCACATGGCACTGCACAGCCATTATTTGGTCTGAAATTTGGGATATAGACAGCCCTTTCCCTTTCTTCAGGGAACATTCCACATTTTGTTTGGTGAAAATATATTGCTCTGTTCCAGAGTTATTACCATTTGAAGTTACCACCCCTTGCAGTCAAAGATTTTTTGGCTGCTAGGTCCACCATTTTAGTGCATTTTCAGCTGTGAGGTCTGCCATTTTGTGGCAGTTGCAGCTGATTCTCACAACGAAAGAATTCTTAAAGGTGCACAAACATTACAATTGAATATCTCTTAAATGGTTTGGTCTTTTTACTTGAAATTTAGTGTGTGTTGAGGGGATGTCCTGCAGCTGTGAATTATGCTGTTAAGGTGTTGCAAAACATATAGTTCCGTTCCAGAATTATTACCATTTGAAGTTGCCCTCTTCACGGTCAAGTAATTCAATATCTCTTAAACGGTTTGGTCTTTTTACTTGAAATTCGAAGGGTATTGAAGGGATGTCCTATAGCTCCGAATTAAACTGTTTAGGTGTTGCAAAATTAATTTGTTGGGGAGATATTGACTGACATAGCTAATGTTTTTCCCATTGGATTAGACATGCTGCTATTGGCTTGCAATTTATAGCGTAGGTAGCCCTAGTTCCCTGTACATGCCTTGCAGTGGTGGGGTGTGTAATACTTAAAGAGGTGCATAATTATGCCACTCTGATGAATGGAAATGTGGTTCATTCTGCTTCAATAACTTTTGACCTGTGTGTCTGAATTACTTGGAATTTGGAATGTTAAAAGATTTTTAATAGATCTTTGAATATGACCATTTTCTAGTCACTGGCTACTATGGTTGCTGAATTATGGTGCATGCTCATTATAGTTAATGGGAAACTATTTATGTGCATTGTGAAAACTATGGTGAGCACAATTTGGGGTGTGCAGGAAGATCCCATTATAATGTATAGGACAGCTCAAAAGGTAGGGCTCATGTATATTGTTATGCAGTGCTGGGCAATGTGGTGGGAGCGTGGGGTCCACCCACCAATACATGTGAGTCACTACTTATATTGTGATGCTGTGGAGAAATGTGCAAGTTGGTGGGCACCAACTTGTGCTGCAATGTACTTAACTATGCTTTTTCAAAAAGTAAGGAAATTCTTTGCAAAAAACTGTGTTAATGCAACAGTTAGGGTTGTTGCACAGTGACAAAAGTGAGGAAATTTGGTGTTAGGGTTGAAAACCCTAATTCTGCATTCCCCCCCCCCCACCACCACACACTCATACATGCAAGTAGGGGAAGGACCAAGGCAACACAACCAATCATACACAACCAGCAGCAGGTAACAGAAATAACATACAACTACCTAAACAATGAAACAACACACCCATGCTCCCATCTTCCTCACACCAACAGATATTGGGCTGTGGCATGGGGTCATGATTGCTAACTCTGATCCCAGATGTTACACACACCACAAAACACATATCACTATGGACAGCTGGGCATGTTGGGCCACATGCTGCCACCAACACATAACACAGACTACACATATGGTAATTTGGGGTTCACAAGACCCAAAACAAGATTTTCCACATTCCCTGAAATACTTGTGAAAATCACTTTCACAAATGCGACAGTGTTGTGCTATGCATTTTCAACACTTTCATGTTTGTGGCAGTATTTTGTGACACTATTTTACATGCTTTCGCAAACATGACACTTTCATGTTATCCATTCGCAACACTTTTGTGTTTGTGAAAGTATTTTGCGAAAGTATGCACCTGATGACTGCACATCTTTTCCATCATCCTGCAAGCAAACGGTTGGGTCCTCTGGGCTGAAATTTTCAGGGTGGCAAGCTCTGGTCCCACAGATGTGCCTTTTCCTGCTTTGGTGCTAAAATACTTAAGGATGACAAAGTTACACTGTTCAGAAATGGAGTAATTTGCCATAGACTAGCATTGCGGCACCCATGATGTCTTTCGCTACCCATATGTTGAAAATGAAGCGAGGTACACCGTTTTCGCTACTGCCAGCTTGGTTCACCTTTAGATGAACTAACCTCATAGAAAAACTTTGTTAATAATGTATGATATCTGAAGTTGGATTTCTCCACTTCCTACAATAACATAGGTATACACCTCCTGCTGGTTGTGTGTGATTGGTTATGTTGCCTTGGTCCTTCCTCTACTTGCATGTATGCGTGTGTGGTGGTGGTGGGGCTGGGGGGAATGCAGAGTTATGGTTTTCAACCCTAACACTGAATTTCCTCACTTTTGTAGCTGTGGAACAACCCTAACTGTTGCATTAATGCAGTTTAATGGATTTTCACATCATAGCCAAACTGGTCTGACAATGTCTGCCAAGAGATAAATTACAGTATTATCTGGAAAGAAATGTTTTAGTCTCTGTGTTAAATAACAAGTGATGTCTACTGTTCATGATGTATTGACTGTGTGTGAAATCTAAAGTATTCTTATATCATTTGCAATGTATAGCTTACTTAATACATATATGGTCTGTATAAAAAAGCTTGTTAATCATTTTGGGATGCCAAATGCACAATGTCATACATATCAATGAACTTTCTTAAACATTTTTGCTGGAAAGCTGGAAACATATGTCATATGTTTAGTGTCAGTGGCTCAATAGGTAGCACACTCACCTCTGAGGCCAGGAGATCAGAGGGCTGTGGGTTCAGTTCCCACATCTGGCACTTGGGTTAATATCCCAGCACTGACACTGTAGTGCAGCATGAGAGGGGTGCTGCACTTCTGAGGTGCCGTCTTTTGGATGATATGTTAAACCGAGGTCCCATCTGCCTGGATTGGTGGTATTTCAGGTGGATGTTAAAGATCCCATGGCACTTATTGAAAAGAGTAGGGGAAAGTTTTTATTGAAACAAGAAATCGTGTAACACACTCAATAACAGAACAAAACAAAAACTTTCATACAACAGGAAAAAAAAACACAAAGGTAATACATTACATATCAAAATTTAAACTGAAAAGAAAAACAATACAATAGTACAACAAAGAAGTATCCATCAAGTTACGGCTGAATCTGAATCAGTTATCCAAGGAAGTGCAGTCCATAAGGCAAGCAATCTAGACTCTGTGTGCATTGTCTGTTCACGTTCATAGATGGCTTTTAAGTCCTTCACAATTTTCTGTTCAAGTTCTAAATATGTGCAGTCCTTTTGCTGTAGGGTAAACTGACATCTCGCCATCCAAATATTCCACTTAATCACCACTAAAATAAGATTGAAAGTATCCATATGCCAAGAGGACCACTGAGGGGAAAAAACACCATACATAACCGTCTGAAAGAATACAGACTGGAATATCGGAGTAGCCCACCTTTGCACCAAAAAAACCCACCATTGCTGAATAAATTTACATTCAAAAAATAGATGAGATATCGTCTCCAGTGCAGCATTGCATAATGGTCTAGAACACAATCTGTCTTGAAACTGTTTGTGTTTGTGATTGGCTTTAACATCTATCCTTTCATGGCAAGATAGCCAATGAAAGTCCCACATGTGTGCAGGTATTCTTTTACAATGCAACAAGGATAAAAAGGAAGAAAGATGTTGGACTGGACATTTATCAAAAGGGGACTGTGTCATACAGACAGAGGAAAGAAGTGTCTTATAAAGAGTTTTATGCGAATGCGCAATAAGCATCTGAGGTGATACTTTCCACTGCTTTAAGTGCAGAAACATATGTTTCACATACAATGGTGTGCCTTCAGAGTGTCGCAACACACGTAAGCAGTTGTGTTCCCACTGGTGGAACCAAACTTTACAGGAGTCATGAAACCACATTTCCCATCCCCTCCGAGAGTTAATCAGAAGTGGCCGCAAATTAGCTGTGAAAAAAATGCTAGAAAAAAACAACAAAGGATTAATCATACATACACCACCCTCCGTAACGGGTAGATAAGTAATATTCCTTTTGATCGGGTTCAGCCTGCTCCCCCATAATGCCTGAAAGAACAGGCTGAAAACCACCGTTTCCATTTGTTTCGCTATAGGAAATACATAACTTAAATAAACAGTGGTATCAAAAAAGTCTTTGTCAAATATACCCTCTTCTTTTTCTCAATTGATCCTCTATTCCAAGAGGCTACTTTTAGTCTACCTTGTCGTAGTTTAATATCCCAATTAAAAAAGTTTGAGTCCCTAGTTCCGAAATAAACCCCTAGGATACGAATGGGGCCCTCCACCAGACATAGTGGTCCAATATAGCTTATCAAGGCCACAATGGATCCCAACCTGATACCCATACTCTTACTAAAGTTCAGACAGGCCCCCAAAAAATTTCCAAACAAGAAACATTCTTGTAGAGAAGCCTTCACCGAGGATGTATCAGCCACTAGGAAGCAAATATCATCTGCATATGCAATAGCTTTATAAGGTGCAAGCATAGCAGAACATGAAATGGCATGGATCTAAGGGTGAACATTCAGACGTCGGAGTAGTACATCTAAGAACAGGACATATAACAGAGGACTCACAGGATAACCTTGACGGACTCCTCTTTTTACAGGGATCATAGGTCCTACCCAACCATTTACAACAGGAACAACTGTGGCCGTCCTGTAAAACTTTTGCAGCCATTGGATCATGATGTCCGGTATATGCAAAAAATGTAGTGTCTTCCACAAAAAATCATGGATAACTGAATCAAATGCCACCTTCTGATCCACTGAAACTATAATGCCAGAGGCTAAGCCCACAAATCCATGGGCAAACAGTTCCCGAAGGAGAATCAGGTGATCCGAGATTCGCCTGGTAGGTATTGAGCAGGACTGGGCTGGATGCAAAACCATTTCTGCAATTCTTGTCAGACATTTTGCAATAATTTTCATTAATATTTTAAAGTCGGTATTTAACATGCAGAGAGGGCGCCAATTCTCAAAAAGGTGAACGTCGCCTTTCTGTTTGTAAACATATATTAAAGCACCTTTTGTAAAGTCTAATGGTATAGTCTCACTACTGAGCAGAGTATTAAATACAGAGGTCAGTTCAGAGGCTAAGTGGCCATTTAGCCTTTATACAAAGCAACAGGAGACCATCTGGACCAGGAGTTTTTAATAAGACAGCGAAGAAATTGTCGAAGACAACTCCTGCTCTGTTATGGCGGCACAAGCCACATCCACACTCTGTTTCGAAGGGAGTGGAACATCAAGATCAATATACAGGGTAGTAGGATCATCCATTGCAGCTGGGAGGGGGGAGAATAAAGCAGTCGTGTGGTCTGTCACAATCTGCTGAATGTCAGAATGTGTAGAACATAAGGTTCCCACAGAATTGGCAAGACACAGCATTGTTTTCTGGGTAACTTGTCGTGAATTAGACTCAAAAGGGCAAACTACTTCCCGTGACCCAGACACATTGAATTTGTGTTGATGGCACAATTGTTGTGATTGTCTGGACTGAAAACATAACATATCTTTCCATATCGATTGAATTTGAAGAGAAAGGTCTTGTCCTGTCTCATGTGCTATAGATAGCAGTGACTGTAGGTGTGCTCTTTTCTGTAAATAGTCCAAATAATCCCTCCTGCTTTTTTGTCGACTAACTTTTCATATAAATAATTTAAGCATGTTTTGTATCCAACCACCAATGTATTGGGTCTTCATAACAAATAAACACAGATTTATGAGCAGAAATGAAAGATAGGAGAAATCATTGAAACATCATATCTTGTAACAGGGATGTGTTGAATTTCCAAAATCCTGGCCCTTTGCAAAAAGGGGCAAGTGAACCTATACCAACTGACAGTATTTTGTGATCAGAGAAGGCTACTGCCTGTACCTGAGCTGAACCAATCGGTAAAGTACGAGATAAAAAAACAAAATCAATTTGTGTTGCTAATTTTCCTTTTTGAAATGTGGGAGTATGTTGATTCGAGTAAAGAATGATAAGCATCAATCAAGTGTGCAGTGCGAATTAGTTTACCCAATTCATGTGAGTCACAAAAAATTTTCTTGGAGGTGGCAAATGAACTTTTATCTTGTAGGCTTAGGACACAGTTAAAATTGCCAGAAAATATTACTTGGAAGGAAGTATGCAAATAAGGGCGAATCAAAGAAAGCAAGGCTATGCGAGCCGTCTTAATTTGGGGGGCATAAATGTTTATTACTTGGTACGGGCAGTTTCCTATAACGAAATCCAAAACTAGGGTTCTACCAGGAGCTAAATCAAACAATTTCAATAAACAGAAGTCCAGAACATTTAGTAATATACCTAGACCCAAACAGGGGCCCTGGCCTATAGACCAAAACGAAGGGCCTAAAAGCCAGTCTTGTTTTGCTTGCCGAATCTCCTGCACTGTGTGGAGCCTCGTATCCTGCAATAAAAAGATACCCAATGGCAAAAGTCTCAAAAAGGAGAACACCACCCTTCGTTTCTCCATATGTTTCATGCTATTAACATTAATAGTGTGGCAAAGTGTGCCATGATACAAAATATAAGGTGTTAAGAAACATCAAGACTTTCTCTTCCCAGCCACATTCTTCCCTTTGAGCCCAACTTTAGCTTTATGTTTTTGTGAGAGACCCGAACCCAGCTGGAGTTCCGAATCAGTAGTGCCATCAGGGAGGGAGGACGCAACAGAGGAAGAGTCAGACTCACCTCCAGCATCATCAGAAGTCAGCTGAAGTACCTCAAAGGTATTTGACAGGGCTATGGGTTGGGGTAACAATGGCGTCATAGGAGGCGGCGAGGTTCGAGGACCATTCCTCATGGACCTTCATCGCATGACAGTAATAGGTTCACGGGGAGGTGGCATAGTACTTGGGCCTGGGACTTGGTCTAAGTCTGACGCAGCAGACAGGACCTGCGTTAGTTTGGGGGGTTCCATTACTAACAGGGGTTCAGCATTAGCGACTGTCTGAGGAATGATAACCTGGGGAGACACAGGCACGAGGGTCTTCAGAGCACAGTTCACTGCTGCTGCAGATGGTGCAGCTGCAGTGGCACAAAGCCTAGCCTTTTGTGCCTGTGTAATCATAAATCATTGATCAACCCCACCATCATGATTCGCCTGAGCGTGAGCAGACCATTGACAAGTTGAAAACGTATGACCCATCTCATCACAAAGGTTACATCTGCTAACATTCTGGCAATGAATCCCCACATGTCCCAACTCACCACAGTTATTACATTTCATTTTATCACATACATTACTCAGGTGTGAGGGATCCCCACACCTGTAACAGGCCTTAGGCTGTCCTGGGTAAAACAGGACCCCTCTATCACGACCTAAAAAAAAGGAATTAGGTAAGTGGACTGGGCCAGAGTCATTTGTATGTAACATAACCTTAAACTTCCAACCCCCTGTCCAAATATTTTCAGTGTCCAGGATAGCTTCAGGCTGACCCTGTACCTTACAGCGTTGTTTCCGCCAATAAACAATATCAGACACATCCACGCCCACATTCCGAAACATAACCATAATGGTCTTAAAGGCAGGTTTTGAGATGGTGACAGCCTGAAAAGAGGTCCATAAAGCAGTGTTTCTCAAAGCGTGGTATCTATTCCAGAAACGATCTAGTCCATGAGATGTCTGGAAACTCACATAGAAACATAGAATTTGATGGCAGATAAGGACCGCTTGGCCAACCCAGTCTGCCCATTTCCCTACCTACTGGATAAGCTGCAGATCCTAGTTAACCAGCAGCCTACTTCTTCCTACCCCCACCCCACCAGAACTGCCTTATGACTAGCCCATGCATGCTTGAATTCCACCACTGATTTTGACTCCACAACCTCCTCCGGAAGGCCGTTCCATGCATCCACAACCCTCTCTGTGAAAAAATACTTCCTTAAATTACCTCTGAGCCCCCCTCTATCTTCAAATTGTACCCTCTTGTTCTTGCACACCTCTTTTTTGAAAGATGCTACCATCTTGGACTTTGTTGATTCCCTTGAGGTACTTGAAAGTTTCTATCATGTCCCCTTCTCCTCCTTTCCTCGAGGCTATACATATTAAGCTCCTTAGGTCTCTCTTCATATGTCTTCCGGTGCAGACCCTGCACCATTTAGTTGCCCTCCTCTGGACAGCTTCCATCCAGTCTATGTCTTTGCGAGATTGGGTCTCCAGAACTGCATGCAGTACTCCAGATGGGGTCTGACCAGCTGTCTGTACAGAGGATGATAACTTCCTGTTTTCTGCTGGTGATGCCTCTCCCTATGCATCCCAGTATCCCCAGCCCTCCTTGCTGACCTCTCACATTGCTTGCCCATCTTTGGGTCATCTGATATGACTACCCCAGGTCCCTCTCCATTTTTGTTGTTGTTAGTATCTCACCCCCATTGTGTACTCTTCCCAGGGTTTTGTTTCCCAGGTGCATTACCTTGCACTTCTTAGCATTGAATCTAAGCTGCCATACATTGACCATTCCTCTAACCTTGCCAAGTCCTTCTCATCCTTTCCACCCCACCTGTGCATCAACTCTGTTGCAGATCTTAGTGTCATCTGCAAAGAGACATACTTTCCTTCCAGTCCTTCTGCAATGTAAGCATAAAGACATTAAAGAGGACCGATCTAATACTGAACCCTGCGGTACCCCACTAGTAACCCTCCTTTCTACTGAGTGAACTCCATTTACTATTACTCTCTGTGTCCTATTCTCCAGCCAATTCTTTACCCAGGCTGTCATCTTGGGACCCACTCCCAGGCTGGCTAACTTGTATATTAATCTTTTGTGTGGGACTGTGTCAAATGCCTTGCTAAAGTCTAGGTAGGCCATGTCCACAGCCCCTCCCTGATCTACTACTTTGGTCACCCAGTCAAAGAAATCTATCAGATTCATCTGGCATGACCTTCCCACTGTGAATCCATGCTGCCTAGGGTCCTGTGCCCCTCTGGCCTCTAGATACTCAACAATTCTTTCCTTTAGAAGTGATTCCATCATTTTCCCTATCACTGAGGTTAAACTAACAGGTCTATAGTTTCCTGCTTCTGCCTTGCTCCCACTTTTGTGAAGGGGACTCACATCTGCCCTCCTCCAGTCCTCGGGTACCACCCCATCCTACTATGATTTGTTAAAAAGGGTAGTCAGTGGTGTCACTAGTTCTACCCTTAGTTCTTTTAGAATTCTGGGATGAATCCTATCAGGCCCCATTGCTTTGTCCACCTTCAGTTTAAGAGTTCTTTCAGAACCCTTTCTTCTGTAAATGGGCGGTATCAACTTCTGTATCCAGCGTGTTACTACTGTTTGTTTTATGTACCTCCCCTCTTCCTTTGTAAATACTGAGCAAAAATATTTGTTTAGTATCCCTGCCTTTCACAGTCTCCCTCTGCCCACCCTCCTTCCCTTTATTAAGCCTCACTATCCCTCCTTGGTCTTCCTTAGCTCCTGATGTACCTATAAAGGTTTTATCCCCTTCTTAACTGAGTTGGCTATCTTTTCCTTGGTTTGGGCCTTTGCTGTTCTGACTGCCTTCCAGCCTCCTTTTGCTTTAACTGATACAGTTTTCTGTCCTGCTCCTTCTACGATTCCTTGTACTTCCTGAATGCTTTCTTTTCTCTTGAACCTTCATTGCCACTTCCTTTGAGAACCATAGTGGTTTCTTACATCGTCTTGTTTTGTTTATTTGCTTCACACAAAGGCTCATTATCTCTGTGATGGCAGTTTTTATTATTCCCCATTGTTCTTCCACCCCTCCTTCCTGCCCATTTGCTAGTGCATTACTTTGGCACTCACCCATTTTGGCAAAGTCAGCCCTCCTAATGTCCAGTACTTTTGTCTTTGTATGGCTTGACTCTATTGCTGTGTTTATTGTGAACCATACTGTTCGATGGTCGCTAGTTCCCAGATGGCTACCCACTTCTACATCTGTAATCCTCTCTCCATCTCCATTTGAGAGAACAAGTCTAATATTGCTCCTCTCGAGTGGGCTCCAGTACTAGTTGTCTAGGCATGCCTCTGTGGGGCATCTAGAATAACTGCACTCTTCAAGTGGCAGCTGCAACTGCACTCCAGTTAACATCTGGCATATTCAGATCACCCATCAGCAATATCTCCCCTTTCTGCCATTCTAAGTATACTTTCTATCATTTCCCTGTCATTTCCTCCCCTGAAGAAGGTCTATATCTACCCTATCGTATTGTGGTGCCATTGCCTGTCTCCAAATTTACCCACAGTGCTTCTTCTCCTCCTGTTTACCCTTTTGTTCTGTTACTTTGATTCCTTCCTTATGTAAAGAACTACTCCTCCTCCTCTTTTACCCTCCTGTCCCTCCTGTAGACAGTGTATCCTGGTATGTTTATGTCCCAGTCATGGTTTTGTGTGTACCATGTTTCTGTGACTGCCACGATATCCAGATGTTCCTCCTCCATCAAGGCCACTAATTCAGGAAGCTTGTTACCCAGACTACAGGCATTAGTACTCATTGCTCTCCATTTTTTGATGGCTTTACCTTCTGTTGCAGCATCCCCCACTGACCGTTCTACCTCAGTCTTTTTCTCATTTAGTACCCTGTTTTGTAGGGAGAGGCTGGGATTTTCCTGCTGCTTGTCAGTGCCTCCCTTTGACTAGTTTAAAAGCTACAATGAAGCATTTAAACCGATTGCTCAAAAGACTTGTTCCTTCCTGGACAGATGCAGACCATCCTGCCAGTGTAGGCTGGTGTCCTCCAGGTGGAACCCCAGTCCCCAATGAAGCTAAACCCCTGTGCATCGCACCATTTTTTCAACCATTCATTAAACTGCATGGTGCCAATTGCCCTCGCCTCCCCCATGCTTTTGACAGGCAGCACCTCTGAGAAGGATACTGTGTGTGCTACTCATCTTAGGTCCCTCCCCAACTCTGCAATGTCCTCCTGCACTGCTCTAATCTCATGATGAGCCAAGTCATTTGTCCCTAGGTGGACAATTACATCCAGCTGGAATCCCTTGCAGCTGTTCTCGTGATCCTGAGGATGCGCTTCCTGTCCCTCCAAGCCATGGCACCAGGCAGGCACCTTACTTCATTTTCCCAGCTCCCCCAGTTCTATACCCCTAATAATTGAGTCCCCCACCAGGAGCTGCTTCCTTTCCCTTTGGTGCCCTCTGCCTCCTTTCTGTGGGCCTCCCTTGTGACAGATATCATCAGTCTTCTCTGCGGGTGCATCCATAGGGGAGCTATGCTCCCCCAGAATGGTGTATGGATTGTGGAGTGGAACATTTGACTGGGTGTGCCTCTGTTCCACCCTTCTCACCCTCCCTGAGCCCACTGTGGTCCAACTGCTGTGCTTTCTTTGCAACCTCTGAGGTAGTGGTGGTGGCACTAGTGCTCCCTGGATGGGGGAGGTTCCCTTTCTACTGTCCAGTGTGGCCTGGGAAGGTTTCCTTACTGTCCAGTGCTGCCTGAAGGCAGACGCTTCCTCCCTCAGGGCAGATAGTTGTCTGCAAATAGGGCAGCATCTCAGCCTCCAGAAAGACTCCCGGAAGACTGCTGCCCCACAGCCATTACATTGCACTACTCCCCGCATGTTTATCTAGTTTTTTTTTTTATTGTATTTGTGTGTGTGTGTGTGCATGCATGCATGTGTGACTTGTTATATAGAAATATATATATATATTATACAACGTGTATGCTTATATTATCAGTGCAGTGTGCTAGAGAGGATATGACAGTGAAATGTACCTTGCACTTGAGGAAATGATGTCAGAACCTCAGGTATAAAGGAACTATTTCCAGGGTTGGGTGGGGTGAGGGGTGGGAAGGGGTTGGGCCTAAACTGTGTCCTCACAAAACAATCGACTAAAAGCTCTCACCCACCGATGCGATGAGTGCCTTCCTGTCAGCAAGATACCCTACACAACAATTTGACAGAGAAAGTACCCTGCTAATCAAACAGAAAAATCCAGACATCCAAGTCAGACACAGGTAAATCTCTCCAGCCCCAAAACAGCCTGGTGGTTTGTTAGCCACAAAGGAAAATCAAATATGCAGTTATTTCAGCCCTTCTGAGGATGCTGACAAGATAAGCAGTTTTAAAAAAACCCTTTCTGAATTAAAAACTAAAACAAATACCAAACAATGCCACTTTAAAAGTGAGGAAAACTTCTCTCAGATGTAAGCAAGAGAGAGAGAGTTTAGTTACAGATAATTCGTCCAAAATAGTATATCCCACGCAGCTTCTCAGTTGTTTCCAAGCACTCCTGTACACAACTTGGAAGAAGATGGGCTTCTGCCTCACACAGGATCACACCACTAGTTTATAGTAATTGAATAATGCTGAAATGGTCTAGCTAGACAAATGGCTATGATGCTGAGCTCTGACTTGTGAAGACAATTACCCCACCTCAGGCTATGTTTGGCATCCAGTTACAACCTGCAGCTTTGCTATTTTGAATCACACAACCCCACCAAAAGTTGCAAAATATATTGATGCAGATTCTCACAGAATTCTAGTAATCAGTCCAGTTAGCCACAAAGGAAAATCAAATATGCAGAAGATAAGCAGTTTAAAAAAACCCTTTCTGAATTAAAAACTAAAACAAATACCAAGCAATGCCACTTTAAAAGTGAGAAAACTTCTCTCAGATATAAGGAAGAGAGAGAGAGTTTAGTTACAGATAATTTGTCCAAAATAGTATATCCACGCAGCTTCTCAGTTGTTTCCAAGCACTCCTGTACACAACTTGGAAGAAGATGGGCTTCTGCCTCACACAGGATCACACCACTAGTTTATAGTAATTGAATAATGCTGACAAATGGTCTAGCTAGACAAATGGCTATGATGCTGAGCTCTGACTTGTGAAGACAATTACCCCCACCTCAGGCTATGTTTGGCATCCAGTTACTACCTACAGCTTTTGCTATTTTGAATCACACAACCCCACCTCAAGTTGCAAAATACATTGATGCAGATTCTCACAGAATTCTAGTAATCAGTCCAGTTAGCCACAAAGGAAAATCAAATATGCAGAAGATAAGCAGTTTTAAAACCCCCCTTTCTGAATTAAAAACTAAAACAAATACCAAGCAATGCCACTTTAAAAGTGAGGAAAACTTCTCTCAGATGTAAGCAAGAGAGAGAGAGTTTAGTTACAGATAATTCATCCAAAATAGTATATCCCAAGCAGCTTCTCAGTTGTTTCCAAGCACTCCTGTACACAACTTGGAAGATTCGCCTGATACATGAATCAGAGCATAGATCTCATGGGCAAAAAATTCTAATGAGTCTTTCAGCAGAGACCTGGCCACATACACATGGTCAGGAGGGTCAGGTAGTCCTCCTCTATAAATTAGCCTTACAGCGTTATGCCGTTTTGCAGCTAGAACTAGATGTTGAAATAGAAAGGAAAAAGAACGAGTCTGTCCCACCTGTTTAGGAGGTGGCTTACCAGAATCAGAAATCGTCACTTCCTTACTGTCAGGGAGAGGAAAGGCTCCTGAAGTAGACTCCTGCAAGAGAGCTAGAACAGAGTTCTGAGTGAGATTCAATTCCACCAGTACGCTCAAGGGGTCAGAAGAGCCCTGTGTATCTGGCATCCTCTGTTGTGCATCCAGGAAGTCCTCGGGATGGGGGGACCGAATTGGGGACAGACCGGAGACCCACTGTCTAATCTTGGGTTCCTGAATCCACCCAGCACCACGCAACGCCGCTTCCACTGACCAGGTAGGCTCTGCAGGGGGGTTTGTATTCCGTGGAAGTAATTGTGAGAAAGGTCATACATCAGGGGGCAGCTCAGAGATTGTAGTATGTTCAGCTGTGCAATGTTCTATCGGCAACAGTGGGATAGTCTGCGCCTCAGTTGTCATGTTCAACGGTATTGAACTCGCCGGTATAGGCAGCAGTGCAGAAGGCATCTCAGGTAGTCCCTTGTTTCCGACAGAAAGAGCAGAGGAGCAACCTCCACCATTCGCAGCACTTCATGCCCTTGTCAACTCCTTGTGAAATTCCAGTTTAGTTTGTGCTAAATGGCGTTCTGCCTCAGCCAAGCGCTTTCCAATGTTGCGTTCTTGTATGTCAGTAGTGTCTAGATCCATAAACATTTCTTCCGCCGAAGAAACAGCAAGGGCGTTAGAACGGTCCATTTCAGTGAGGTCTGGGAGAGATGCATTCATAGCAGTAGGTGCAGCCGGGAAGGCACTGTCAAACAAAACAGAATCCTGCACAACCTTAATTGTTTCTGTTGTGGTCTCCAAACAGTCAGAGACAGGAGCTGAGACCAAGTCTCCTGTCTCTCCAGCCACCTCCGTAGCAGGCAAAGGAGGTTCCACCATCTTGGACAGAGTACTCCCCTCTGTCAAGTAGGGGAATTTCCCTGGTGTCCTGGCCAAATTTCCCTCATTCACTAAAAAAATACCACCAACAGTTTCATCTGGTTCAAGCTCAGTTGTCATTCATCTGTATCCCCCTTCCCCGGGTTGTGCCTGAAAATAGGCAGGATTTGCCTAGTGCACTTACCCGGTCAACAAAAACTAAATAAATAAATAAATAAATATCCAAGCCATAATAATTTATGACTAATTTATTATAAACTTTGGTGTTATCTGCAAAATGGCATACCTTCCCCTCAAGTTCTTCTATAATGTCCCCTATGAAGACATTGATTAGGACTGGTCCTAGTACCAAGCTATTTGTACCCCATTTATCTCTCTCCCATCTTTAGAATGAGTGCCATTAACAACTACTCCCTTTCTCCATTTTGTTAACCTGTTTAAACTCAATTTACCACTTTGGATCCCACTCCTAGATTGGTCAACTCTTAATCAGCCTGCTGTATGACACAGTGTCAAAGACCTCCAGAAAGGCCACATTCACATCTCCCCCAGACATATTTCTCTGATCACCCAGTCAAAGAATTCATTCAGATTCATTTGGTATGACCTTCCCCTCATAAATCCATGCTGCCTGTGGTCCTGCAGTCCACTGAGTCCTATGTTAAGACCACTACAGATGTGATCAACATTTTAGAGGACATTTGCAGGGGGACAAGGACAGGCTGGAGAGGATCCAAAGAAGGGTGACCAAGATAATCTAGGGGATGCAGGGGAGGCCATATGGCAAGAGGCTAGAGGAGCTTGGACTGTATTCACTGGAGATGAGAAGGGAAAGGGGAGACATGGTGTAAATCTTCAAATACACGAAAGGAATAAATAAAGTAAAGGGAGGTAACATCTTAAGACTAAGTGAAAGCAAAATCACCAGAGATAATGCACTCAAGCTGGAATGGGCCATATTTTGGGTGGACATAAGGGGTGATACTTCTCAGAGAGGGTTGTAGGTCCATGAAACAGGTTGCCAGAATGGATAGTGGAGGTGGGTACAGTGAATAAATTCAAAACAGCATGGGATAATTACATGGGACTAGGCAGAGGAGTAGAAAGAGGGAAGAGGCAAGGGAGGTAAAAGGGCAGGAGGTGGTGAGCTATCTCTTTCAGGCAGACTAGATGGACCGAATGGTCCTTTTCTGCTGGCAGGATTCTACGATTCTATGAGATATGGAGCATTGGATGTGAGAGACTGCATTCTAGTGGCATGGGATCTTAAGGACTTATATACTCCTGTTTCCCATCAAGGAGGGCTGGAGGTATTGAGAGAAACCAACAGAACATAGAACAGACAGCACACCACTGAATGACATCTTGATTAGGCTAGCTTAAACAGTACTGACTAAACACTACTTCTGGTTTGAAAACCATTTTTACTGGCAGAAAAAGGGTGCAGTGATAGGGTTGACCATGGCCTCATTATGTGCAAACATCTGTATGGATACTTTTAAAAAAATATATCCTGGTAGTCAAGTAGTCCCTCCCCCACCCCCCAATGTCTAATCCACATCCCCATATAAAAATAAAAATTACCTGGTAGTCTAGTGGTCCCACCCCCTTCCCCCGATGCCCGATCCAGATCCCTGTATAAAAACAAACACAAATTAACAGTATGCTAGCGGTGCCTCCCCCCCCTCCCTGATGTCCATTGTGGCCTTCTTATAAACTAAAGATCCAGGTAGTGTAGTAGTCCCTCCCATTCCCCGATGCCCAATCTCCAACCCAGTATGAAAAAAAAATACCTGGTGGTCTAGTGGTCCCTTCCCCCTTCCCAATCCCCCTCCTGTGAAAACTGATTCATATTCCTGGTAGTCTAGTGGTCCCCCCAACCCCAAGCTCTAAGGCAATGACTGACCACTCCACTCCTCCTATCCCCATTCCCAGTCTACAACCAGCATAGCCCTCCTCACACTTCCATGGCTGGCCACAGACTGAGCTATGGATGAGCACCTACTCTATCCAGTATGCGCTTATTCATAACTCAGTCTGCAACCAGCCATGGAGGTGAGAGGAGGGCTGTGCTGGTCATAGACTGGGAATGGGTTATGGGAGTGGGGTGGTCAGTGATTACCTAAGAGGGTGGGGGCCACTACACCACCATGTATTTCAAGGGATTTTCAACTTTTATTCATAACTCTGCCATTTTTTAATATTTTAATACTAAATTTTCAACATGACCTTTAGGGACCACACCTCCTGAACAATATGATTGTCATTAGACAGCTCCGGCCCAGAAGGTGATTTTGTGGTCAGTTGGTGAAATCACCTTTTGGGTGGGATTTGTGTAATGACAGTCATATTGCTCATGAGGTGAGGTCCTAAGAAGGTTATGTTAAAAATTTGGGGTCATAATATGTAAACATGGCAAAGTTATGCTTATTCATTGCAATTTCACTACACAGTCTTGTAACTTTGTAATTTTTAAATATTTTGATCCCAAATTTTCAACAAAGCCTTCTATTACTCCACCTCATGTATGTCACAGCTGTCATTTTTCAAATCATGGCCAAAATGTTTTTTCGCACCAGCAGTGCAGAATGGCATTGCAGTTGTGTTGAATGACATTTCGGCAAGGATTTGAAATTTTCTGCACCGCGTACATGAGGTGGGGTAATAAGATAGCTTTGCTGACAATTTGGTCACTGTTTCCTATAAGTGGAAATGCAGGGCCTAGAGCTACATACATATTTGCAACTATGGAGGGATGTGAGTGCAGGTTCTGGAGGGCCCTGCACTCCTATAGACCAATAATGATATGATTATACTGTCTGAAAAAGTAAGGAAATTCACTGCAAAAAACTTTGTTAATGCATCAGTTAGGGTTGCTACTAAAGTGACAAGAAATGAAAATGTGGTATTAGGATTTCCAACCCTAGCACCCCAACCCCACTCTGCATACACCAACAGGTGTCAGGGGTGTGCCTTTGGGATGTCATCCTTAACACTCACCCCATTCTGCTATACTGTACCCATCTCAACTTATTTACTTATGGAATGGGGTGAGCATTAGGGTTGATGACCCCAAGCACACCCCCAACACAGGTTGGTGTGTGCAGGGTGGGTGTGGGGTGGTGGTGGGGTGTTAGAGATGGAAACCCTAATGCCACATTTCCTATTTTTGTTACTTTAGCTACAACCCTAACTGATATATGTTTTTGTTGATATATATATATATATATATATATATATATATATATTATTAGGATGCAACGCGTCTTTATAGTTAGGGTTGAGTAGACAGTTTAATGTTAAATGCCAAATTTAGCACTTTAATAACTTCACAACCATTCAACAGATTTGCACAAAATGTGGCATACATGATCTTGGGTGGAGGATCTCTTGATTTACCAAGTTGCATTTTGATTGGATTTGCAGAATTTGTGCAGCAAAGCATCAAAAAACATGTTTTTCGCTTTTTGTGGCAAATGTCAGGGTCCTATTTTGTCATTGTGCTGCGTGCAGATCCTTTGGAATTTTGGCCTGAAATGTTCAGGGTAGAATGAGGTTATCCTAAGGAACAATCCAACATTTGTTTAGTGAATAAATATGAATCCATTCCAAGGTTATAACATTTTTAAATGTTGAGTACTGAGCATGCTCAGATAAGTCTTTGGGATGGATGCACCGTTTTGATCAAGGATTCCTGGTCATGAATGGCTGGCAAAGAGGGATTGTGAAGAGGGACTGGGAAATCTCAGAAGATCCCTCTTTGTGAAAAAAATCCTTATTCATCAGCTGCCATCTTGTTTTCTCACTTAGTGAGGGGAGAAAACAAAACCTCACAACTTGCCCCAGGGTTGTCTTTTCTAAAAACCAAGGCTTGGGTTTTGGTGAGGGGGATGCCCTCTACCCACCAATGCCTTTGTTTTTTTTTTTCTTTTTACATTAATGATGGCACTTTGGCACTTTAAAATCCCTTTTCACAATCCCTTTTCAATAGCTGATCCCTTTTTGCCAGATCGGATGGTGAAAAGTGATTGCAGAAAGGATTCTTAATGCTTACTGTGCCATTTTCCCTGATGTCTAGTGGACCCCTTGACTTTCTTAAAAGATTCATTTCCTGGTGTCTAGTGGCCCCCCCCACCCTCTGATCACCTTCCGTTGTTCTATTTTTTATTTTCCAAAACCGAGAAGCTGACCTGGATAACCCTGCATGCAGCCTATTACATTGAAATGTGCAGACATCAGGGGGGCAATCACTGTGTCGGATTTTACCTCCTCAACCCCATAGTAGCTTTGGACACTGGGGAGCCCACCTCCAGTGTCCAAAAATGTGTGTGTTTTTTCATGTACCTCAAAAAAAAACAGTCCCACGATGTCTATTTTTCAACGCAGAACCCTGCATCGAAATTTTCTAGACAGAATCTTGCATTGAACTTCTCTGACCCTTTGTGGTTTTTCACCAGTACCGGGGTGCCCAATCCTTGTGTCAGCATGTATCTTCCCTCACTACTGTTGCACACTGGGAGCCCACCCCATTGTGCTGAAATGTGCTTTCAAACAAAAAACCTGTGAAAAAAGAAAGCTATCCCCGAACATCTTTTTTTGATGCAGAATCCAACATTGAACTTTTCTGCCCCTCTATGGTTTTTAACCGACATTGGGGTGCCCAATCCCTGTGTCAGCATGTTTCCTCCCCTTCACTACTGTGGCACACTGGGAGCCCACCCAGTGTGCTGAAATGTGCTATTAAACAGAAAAAAAGTGAAAAAAGAAAACTGTCCCAACATCATTTTTTAACTGAAAAGAAGAAAATGATCCATCTTCATCCACACGGCCACCCTCTTCCATCCTGTCCCTCCCTCTACACACCCACCTCCATGTACCCCAACTTACCCCATACTTACCTCTGAAGGTCAGGCACTATTATGTTCTGTGGACTGGGACACGTCTGCACTCTTCAAAGGTGAAGCACAAACTGAAGAATCAAGGTAAGCTCCATATAATGGCAGTCAATGGGGTTTTCAATGTATGCTGATATCTCAGCCATTTTAGGAATTTTGGCCACAAATTTTCAACATGCGATTCTTGGAACCCCACCTCATGAACACTGGCACTGTCATTTCATTACTCGGTCCTGAAAAGTGATTTTCACAGTCACTGCATGGAATCACCTTTTATGACCAATTAACAAAATGGCAGTGCCACTGTTCATTAGGTGGGGTCTCAAAAAGCCCATGTAGCAAATCTGGTGAAAGAATTCCAAAAAATGACTGCGTTATAAGCGTATGTTCCGCAGTTTCTATGCACACATGTAACTTTTACAGTTTTTTATATTTTCACTCCAGATTTTCAGCATTGCTATTTTTTCACATCTCCGTATGAATAGTACTGCTGCCATTTTTCACATCCTGCACTAAACATGTTTTCACACTTATGGCGCAGAATGGTGTGGTCACTGTACAAAACCAATGTTTGGGATGGATTAACAAAATCACAGTGCCAGCATTCATGAGAGGAGGTCCCAAAAAACCCATGTTGAAAATTTGGTGAAAAAATTCCCAAAAATGACCGTCTTACGAGAGTGCATTGCATAGTTTCTATGCACGCTCATAACTTTGCCATTTTTTTATATTTACACTCCAGATTTTTAACCTTACCATTTCTCACACCACCTCATGAACAGAATGCCTGTAATTCTTCAAATCCTACCAAAAATGTTTTTTCACACCTGTAGTGCAAAACTGTGTTACAGTTGCACAGAATTGCATTTCGACAGGGATTTGAAAGCTTTCTGTACTGGGTACATGCGGTGAGGTGATAAGAAGGTTATACTGAACATTTGGGGTGAAAATTATTTAAGATGGTATGGTTATGTCTGTTTGTTGCAATTTCGCTACACCTGCTCATAACTTAATGTGTTGAAGCACAGGGGCCAGAGATCCCTCTGTTTCCATAGCTAGATTCATATGTGCATCTGTGGAGGGATGGGTGCTCAGGGTCTGAAGGACCCTGCACTCCCACAGTAAAATAATAATACTATTATACTATCTGAAAATGTAAGGAAATAAATTGTAAAAAACTTTGTTAATGCATCAGTTAGGGTTGAAGCGACAAAAAGTAGGGAAATGAAACATTAGGGTTGAGCCCATAACAACCCTCACCCAGCACCACCAGCCCAACCCTTCACCCACACCCACAGACCCACACGCATTGAGTGTGCCTTGGGGTCATCTGACCTAACTCTTACCCCATTCTCCTATACTGTACTATGTCAAATTTCTTACACATGGAATGGGGTGACAGTTAGGCCCAATGACCCCAACGCACACTCTAACACCTGTAGGCACCTGGAGTGGGCTGGTGGGGTTGGGTGTGCAGGTGTTAGGGGCACAACACTGACATCTCATATATATATATATATATATATATATATATATATAGATATATATATATATATATATATATATATATATATATATATATGTATATAGGATATACAATGGTGAGCTGTCAGATGAATGATTTACACAAGTGCTGTTTGACCTTGGGTAACCTCACGAGTGGTGTAAGCCATGACTGAGGTGTCTGAGGTCAAACAGCACAGGTGTAGATAAATCATTTATCTGACAGCTCACCATTGTATATTGTATTTATGCAATAGGGATGCTTTCTATCAGTGCAGGAACATTTGGTTTTGACTGTTTATCTTTATTTTAAATGATAATTTTTGGGAGTTTTGGTTAAGTTTCCTAGAGTATGTCTGCCTAGCATAGTGGTTGTTATTAAATGAAACACCACTCATTTTGTAGAATACTTCTTGCTGAACAAATGTCATGCTCACAGTACTATGCTACCTTTTTCATTTTAAAGTTATTCACATTTGTTTTTCAAAAAAGGGGGAGAAAACTAAAAGGTATCTATAAATGAAACACCACTGATTTTGTAGATATTTTTGTGCTGAAAATTTTTCGTGCTCACAGTACCATGCTATCATTTTTTGTTTTAAAGTTATTCACATTCGTTCATCAAAAAAGTGAACAAAAAATTACATTTTCTTCCGATTTTTTGCTAATTGTAAAAAATCTATAAGGTATCTATACATGAAACACCACTCATTTTGTAGAGAATTTTGTGCTGAACAATTTTCGTGCTCACAGTACCATGCTATCTTTTTTTCATTTTAAAGTTATTTCCATTTGAATATGGTTAGTACTGCTTCTGTGGCCGAACATTCTAAATGAATTCTAAAGAGATTTGTGACATAGTAACTGTGTGTATAAATGGTCACGGTATGTATAAATTTATTTATACATACAGTGACTCAGATAAATGCATTTATCACACCGAATATATGTCCACCCCTATTGCATAAATATATATATATATATATATATATATAAAGATATAGATATCTATATCTATACACATATATATGTATGTATATATATATTCATTGCAAAAAACTCCGTTAATGCATCAGTTAGGGTTGTTTCCACAGCAGAAATTGTGGAAATTCGATGTTAGGTTTACCATCACTCCACCCCACCATCACCCCCCACCCTCCAGACACCACCAGTCATTGGGGTATGCATTGGAGTGGTCATGCCTAAGTCTCACCCCATTCCATGTGTAAAGAATCTGTGGTGGTGCAGTATAGGAGAATGGGGTGAGAGTTAGGCACGATCACTCCAATGCATACCTTGATGCCTGGTGCTGTCTGGAGGGTAGGGGGTGGTGGTGGGGTGGAGTGTTGGTCACCCTAACACCGAATTTCCACACTTTTTTTACTGTGGAAACAACTCTAACTGATGCATTAACTCATTACTTCCAATAGATACATATGAAGTCCAAACTATCCATTGTTTACCTGACACAAAATGCAATGAATTTCCCTTCTTTTTGAAAAAGTGTAATGTAAGTGGTAAATGGTATGTGTTAATGGGAGCGTGGGCCCTCTGGGCCATGCACTTCCTTCACATTGTCTATTTTTTGCATGATGAGATGCATATGTCAGATTTTGGGAACTCTGGGCCCTGTGATCCCACTCACACTTCACAACGGAGCCATACAACAGCCATATATGGCAAGGAACCCTTGTAACACAAAGTTGCCAATATCTCAGGAACCATAGGAGATACCAAAAAAATTCAAATGTCCCTGTAATCATAACAGCGAGCATGTCTCATGACCATAATTGACCTAACCCATCTCTCACATTGTTTATAAACAATGGGCACCGGAAAGCACTGGAAAGCCACGATTGGAACCCTTGGAACATGTTTTTGCCAATATCTCTGTAACTGTAGCAAGCAGGAAAAAAAATCACTGTAGGTGTCATCTACTATTTCCAAACTTGTTTCAGTAGTGAAAACTCTGTATCTTTCTTTGTTTTCAAGATATGGGTGCCAAAAGGCATGAGAGGTGCCACAGTGTTATCCTATGAGAAACTGCTCAACTTTGGAATGCTGTAAGTTTGGGTTCTGTGAATGTTTTGGCACCAATCCATCAAAAGGCACATCTGTGGGACCAGGGCTTGCTACCCCGCAAATTTCATCCCAAAAGACCCAACCATTTGGTTGCAGAAGGCTGGCAATGATTGCAGTTATTTTGAGCATACTTTTGCAAAATACTTTCGCAAATCATGAAAGTTTCACAAAATAAATCACAAAACTTTAGCATTTGTGAAAGTATTTTGCAAAAGTATTTTTTGGAAAGAATTTAAAAATGTATTTCGGGGGGTTAACCCCCACAAAGATAGAGCAATGGATAGGGATAAGGGCAGGGATAAATGGAGAAAAAGACAAAGGCAGTAAGGACAGGGACAGGTAAAAAAGAAATAAAGCAAGCAAAAAAGGGAGGGTAATGAGTACCAATGCCAGTAGTCTAGGTAAAAATCTCCCCAAAATGGTGGCCTTGATGGAAGAGGGATGCCTGGATATCGTGGCAGTCATAGAAACATGGTACACAGAGAAGCATGACTGGGATATCAGCATACCAGGGCACACAATCTACAGGAGGGACAGGGAGGGAAGTAGAGGAGGAGGAGTAGCTTTCTATGTAAGGGAAGGGTTCAAAACAACAGAACTAAAGGGTAAAGAGGAAAGAGAGGAGGCACTGTGGGTCACCCTGGAGACTGGAAATGGCTCCATAATCCATACAGGAGTTATATACAGACCACCATCTCAGGGGGAGGAAATGGACAAGGAAATGATAGAAGGCATCCTTGGGATGGCAGAGAAAGGTGAGATATTGCTGATGGGGGATGCCAGATGTTAACTGGAGCACATTTGCTGCAGCCACATCCAAGAGCAGGGCCATTCTCGATGCCCTACTGAGGGCATGCCTCAGACAGCTAGTTTTGGAACCACTCAGGAAGGAGCAATCTTAGACCTGGTACTCTGAAATGGGGAAGGAGAGAGGAGCTCTGATTTTGAAGTGGGCGGCCATCTGGGAACAAGTGACCACCAAACTTAGCTGTAGAGTCAAGCCACACAAAAGTAAAGGTACTGGACTTCAGGATGGCTGATTTTGTCAAAATGGGAGAGTGCCTACTAAAAGTACTAGCAAAGAGGCAAGAAGGTGGGGTGGAGCAATGATGGGGAAACATCAAAACTGCCATCACAGAGGCAACAGGCCTTTGTGTGACACAAATAAACAAATCAAAATGAAAGAAAAAAACACTATGGTTCTCAAAAGAAGTGGTGGGGAAGGTAAGGGAGGAAAAAGATAGCATTCAGGAAGTATAAGGAAACATGGAAGGAGCAGGACAGAGAACTGTACCAGTTAAAGCAGAAGGAAGTGGGGAAGGAAGTCAGAATAGCAAATGCCCAAACTGAGAAAAAGATAGCAAATTGGTTATTAGGGAGCAAAGAAAGATGAAAGAAGGGATACTGAGGCTGAATAAAGAGGCAGGTGGTTGGGCAGAGAGCAACAGTGAAAAAGCAGGGATACTGAATTAATATTTCTGCTCAGTATTCACAATGGGAAAGCGGGAGGGGGGGACCTAATCCAGTCAATAGAAGCACTCTGGATAGGGGGTTGATATTAGTCCTTTCACAGAAGGGTTCAGAAAGAACTCTTAAAACTGAGGGTGGATAAAGCAGTGGGGCCTGATGAGATTTGCCCCAGAATTCTAAAAGAACTAAGGGAAGAACTATTAACACCACTGACTACCCTTTTTAATAAATCATGGGAGGATGGTGTGGTACCTGAGGACTGGAGAAGGGTGGATGGGATTCCCCTTCACAAAAGTCGGAGCAAGAGAGAGGCAGGAAACTACAGACCAGTCAGTTTGACCTCAGTGGTAGAGAAAATGATGGAATCACTTCTGAAGGAAAGAATTGTTGAGTACCTAGAGGCCATTGGGGCACAGGACCCAAGACAGCATGGATTCACAGCAGGAAGGTCATGTCAAACAAATCTAATTGATTTCCTTGACTGGGTGACCAAAGTAGTAGACCAGGGAGGGGCTGTGGACATGGCCTACCTAGACTTTCGCAAGGCATTTGATACAGTCCCGCACGAAAGATTAATAAACAAATTAGCTAGCCTGGGAGTGTTTCCCAGGGTGGTTGCCTGGGTAAAACACTGGCTGGATAACAGGACACAGCGGGTAATAGTAAATGGAGTCTGCAGTGAAGAAAGGAGGGTTACTAGTGGGGTACCGCAGGGTTCAGTACTGGGGCCGGTCCTTTTTAATGTCTTTATAAGTGACATTGCAGAGGGACCAGAGGGGAAGGTATATCTCTTTTCAGATGACACAAAGATCTGCAACAGGGTTAATACGCAAGGTGAGGTGGAAAGGATGAAAAGGGACTTTGCAAGGTTGGAGGAATGGTCAAACATATGGCAGCTTAGATTAAATGCAAAGAAGTGCAAAGTAATGCACCAGGGAAATAAAATCCCAGGGCAAGAGTACACAATGGAGGGTGAGATACTGACAACAAAAATGGAAAGGGACCTGATGGTAGTAATATCAGATGACCTAAAGGTGGGCAAGCAATATGAGAAGGCAGTAAGGAGGGCTGGGGGGATACTGGGATGCATAGGGAGAGGCATCACCAGCAGAAAACAAAAAGTTGTTGGCCCTCTGTACAGAGAGTTGGTAACACCACATCTGGAGTACTGTGTACAGTTCTGGAGACCCCATCTCTGCAAAGACATAGACAGGGTGGAGGCTGTTCAGAGGAGGGCAAGCTTGTAGTTTGAAAACTTCAGGGAAGATGCAACCTTGGTCACCGATGTGCCTTTCGAAGATTTGGTGAACAAATATTAAACCGTTCAAAAGTTATTCAAAAAACAAATTTCCCATTATAGTCAATAGGAAAAGTTACCAAAAATCATGAAACTTTTCTGAGAGGCTCTTTTTCTTGTCGCAAATTTCCCTTTTACTTTTGTGAGTTGGCCATCTTGTTTATAGTTAGTGACACAGAAAAATTCCTGGCATTTAAAATTGGGACCCTCTAGGTAAACACTGATTTTTCTGTTTACCTACAGTAGTCAGGTCCTTAGGATGATAGCCATATCTTTATTACATAAAAACATAGAATTTCACGGCAGATAAGGACCACTTGGTCCACCTAGTCTGCCCATTTCCCTACCTAATGGATAAGCTGAAGATCCTAGTTAACCAACAGCCTACCTCCTCCTACCCCACACTAGAATTGCCTTATGTCTGTCCCATGCATTCTTGAATTCCACCACTGTTTTTGACTCTATGACCTCCTCAGGAAGGCTGTTCCATCTGTCTAAAACCCTCTCTGTGAAGAAATACTTCCTCACATTACCTCTGAGTCATCCCCCTATTATCTTCAAAATTGTGCCCTCTTGTTCTTGCACATCTATTTTTATGAAATATGCTACCCTCTTGGACTTTGTTGATTCTCTTGAGGTATTTGAAAGTTTCTATCATGTCCCCCCCCCCCCTTTTCCTCGAGGCTATACATCTTAAGCTCCTTTATTCTTCCTTCATATATCTTCTGGTGCAGACCCCGCACCATTTTGGTTGCCCTCCTCTGGACAGCCTCCACCCTGTCTATGTCTTTGCGGAGACGGGGTCTCCAGAACTGTGTTTGTGTTACCATTTGCATGTGCATTTCCGTTTGTGTCACCATATCAGTTGGCATCTGCATTTGCATTCACATTTGTGTTGGCATTACAGTTACCATTAGCGTTTGCATCTCACTCACCATTACCATTACTGTTAGTGTTAGTGTTACTGTTATGGTTATTACGCAGACATGGGCAGCATGACCACCACATACCATTCACTATGTATATTGCACATTTTCATTTTAGTCAGACATACAGTTTTTGCAGAGCGAAGTGACAAAAATTCAGTTTTTGCTACTTTTGCGCACTGTTGCCTGTGGTACTGCGCAGCCATTGTGTGGTTGATTGGGCTGAAACTTAGGACATAAACAGCCCTTCCTACAAGAAATATGCCACTTTTTGTTTGGTGAAAAAATATATTCTTCAGTTCCAGAGTTATTATCATTTGAAGTTGCCCCCCCTTCGTGGTCAAAGAATTTTCAGCCACCAGGTCCGGAATTTTAGCGCCTTTTCAGCCATGAGGTCCACCATTTTGTAGCGGTCATGGCCGATTCTCATGACCAAATAATTCTTAAAGGTGCACAAACTTTAAAATTAAATATCTCTTAAATGGTTTGGTCATTTTCCTTGAAATTCGGAGGGTGTTGATGGGGTGTCCTACAGGTATGAATTATGCTGCTTAGGTGCTGCAAAATTAATCCTTGGGGAGATATTGACCAACATAGTTGATGTTTTTCCCATTGGATTATGCACGCTGCTATTGGCTTGCAATTTATATGGTGGGTAGCCTTAGTGTCATGGATGTCCCTTGCAGTGGTTTGGTGTGTAAAACTTAAACAAGTGTGGAATTATGCCACTCTGATGAATGAAAATTTGGTTCTTTCCACTTCAATAACTTTTTAACAGTGTGTTCGATTTGCCTGGAATTTAGTATGTAAAAAGATGTATCATAGGTCTTCGGCTGTGACAATGTTCCGGTCACTGGCTGTTATGGTTGCTGAATTGTGGCTGTACAGTTGTTTGCTCATGGCACTGTGCAACCATTGAACGGATGTTCACAAAATGTTGGACACACGCTGTGCTGTGATACATCTCTTCTTTTACCAATTTTTGGTTCTGTCGGATATACGGTTCTTCTGTAACAAAGTGGAAAAAGTTTTCTTTTGGCAATCCTGTGCAGTTTTTCAGTCGTGCCGCTGTGCAGCCATTGAACAGATTCAGATAGCATTTGGTATACGTGGTCTGGTATGGTACATGTCTTCATTTATCAATTTTCATTTCTGTTGGACATACAGTTTTTGCACAGCGAAGTGACAAAAATATAGTGTTTGCTACTTTTGTGCAATGTGTTGCTTGTAGCGCTGCACAGTCATTGTGTGGTTGATTGGTCTGAAACTTGGGACGTAGACAGCCCTTTCTTCAGGGATCCTGCCACTTTTTGTTTGATGAAAAATATTGTTCCGTTCCAGAGTTATTACCATTTATTGTCACCCCCTCATAGTCAAATATTTTTCGGCCACCAGGTCTGCCATTTTAGCTTATTTTTGGCCATGAGGTCCACCATTTTATGGTGGTTGTGGCGAATTCTCACAACGAAAGAATTCTTAAAGGTGCACAAATATTAAAATTGAATATCTCTTAAATGGTTTCATCTTTTTGCTTGAAATTCAGAGAGCGTTGAGGGAATGTCCTACAGCTGTGAATTATGCTGTATAGGTGCTGCAAAATTAATTTGTTGGGGAGATATTGACTGACAAAGTTGATATTTTTTCCATTTGATTAGACATGCTGCTATTGGCTTGCAATTTATAGGGTAGGAAGCCCTAATGCCATGGACATGCCTTGCAGTGGTTTGGTGTGTAAAACTAAAAAAGGTGTGGAATTATGCCACTCCAATGAATGGACATTTGGTTTGTTCCACTTCAATAACTTTTGAACCATGTGTCCAATTTGCCTGGAATTTGGAATGTAAAAAGATTTACAATAGATCTTCGACTGTAACAATTTTTGAGTCACTGGCAGTTATGTTTGCTGAATTGTGATGCATGCTCATTTAGTTAATGGGAAACTATTTATGTGCATTGTGAAAACTATGGTGAGCACATTTTGGGGTGTGCAGGAAGATCCCATTATAAGGCATAGGACAGCTTAAAAGATATGGCACATGTACTTTGGTATGCAGTGCTGGGCAATGTGGTTGGAGCGTGGGGCCTGCCCACAAATACATGTAGTTCACTACTTATATTGTGATGCTACAGAGAAATGTGAAGGTTGGTGGGCACCAACTTGCTTGACAATGCACTTACCTATGCTTTTTCCAAAAGTAAGGACATTCCTTGCATAAAACTGCATTAATGCAACAGTTAGAGTTGTTGCACAGCAACAAAAGTAAGGAAAGTTGGTGTTAGGGTTGAAAACCCTAACTCCACATTCCCCCCACCCCCACTACCACCACACACACGCATACATGCAAGTAGGGGAAGGACCAAGGGAACACAACCGATCACACACAACCAGCAGCCGGCAACTGAAATAACATACAACTATCTAAACCACGAAACCACACCCCCATGCTCCCATCTTCCTCATACCAACAGATGTTGGGCTGTAGCATGGGATCATGATTGTTAACTCTGACAGTGGCCGTTCCACACACCACAAAACACATCACTATGGACAGCTGGGCATGTTGGGCCACATGCTGCCACCAACACATAACATAGACTACACATATGGTATTTTGGGGTTCACAAGACCCAAAATAGGATTTTGCACATTTCCCTGAAATACATTTGAAAATCACTTTCACAAATGCGACAGTGTCGTGCTATGCATTTGTAACACTTTTATGTTTGTGACAGCATTTTGCTACACTATTTTACATGCTTTTGCAAATGTGACACTTTTGTGTCTTCTGTTTGCGACACTTTTGTGTTTGCAAAAGTATTTTGTGAAAGTATGCTCCTGATGATTGCACATCTTTGCCATCATCCTGCAAGCAAATGGTTGGGTTCTTTGGGCTGAAATTTGCAGGATGGCAAGCCCTGGTCCCACAGATGTGCCTTTTCCTGCGATGGTGCTAAAAATACTTAAGGATGACAAAGTTACACTGTTCAGAAACTGAGCAATTTGCCATAAATAAGCACTGCAGCACCCACAATGCTTTTCACCACCCATATGTTGAAAACAAAGCGAGGTACACTGTTTTCGCTACTGCCAGTTTGGTTCACCTTTAGGTGAACTAACCTCATAGAACAACTTTAATACCTGAATTTGGATTTCTCCTCTTCCTACAGTAACATAGGTATACACCTCCTGCTGGTTGTGTATGATTAGTTATGTTGCCTTGGTCCATCCACTACTTGCATGTATATGTGTGTGTGTGTGGTGGTGGTGGTGGGGGAAATGCAGACTTAGGGTTTTCAACCCTAACACTGAATTTCCTCACTTTTGTCACTGTGGAACAACCCTAACTGCTGCATTAATGCAGTTTTTTGCAAAGAATATATATATTTTTTTTCACACAGATAGACAGACAGACAGACAGACAGGATAGATAGGTAGACAGATAGGAGAAGGAACAAAAACAGCACCTGGACTGCACTGCCCAGTGGAAACATTGTATATATGACATGTGTGTGGTATGGAGGGGCACAGATGAAGAGTTAAAGAATTTCCAACAATATCTGAATAATGGGACACAAAATTAGATTTTTATAAAAAGTCAGAGCGGGGACTGTATTAACTACCTGGATCTAGAGATTTACAAGAACAAACTATGCACCAGACTATACAGAAAACCAACAGACAGGAACTCTATTTTACACACCAATAACTTCCACTCATGGAGACTCATAAACAACATCCCTGTGGGTCAATATTTGAGGGTCAGAAGAAACTGTACAGAAGAAGAAGAATACATGAACGCAGCAGAGGAGATGAAAAAACACTTCTTAGAGAGGGAAAACAGCCAAGAGACTATACACAGTGCATGTTCTAGGGAGGATGAACTGAAAGGAACGAGTTACTGGTGGCAACAGGAGGAAGTTGAAATGGACACAGAAAAAAAGATTGTTTTTTTCCAACCTCTACTCAGATAGCTTTTGGAAATATTAAAAGTGTTATACAAAGACATTGGGCTGTAGTACAGTCTAACAGAGAGGGACAAACAATATTTAAGGAACCACCACAGGTGGTGGCAAAAAAGGCAAAGAATTTGAATGATGGAATGATTCAGTGATCATCCTGTAACAAGGGACATAAGTGGTAACTTTTGGCCTCATTCAGGCTCTGTCTGTAACCCTTAGGCAGGAAGCAACACTTTGAAGAAGTCACTTATTATATTGCCCATTTGCTTCCATAATAATGCATTTGCAAAGGTAGGCTTTGTGGGGATTCATAAAAACCTCCACATTCTTAGTTGATACCGTCTTCTATTGCATTTTGGAATCAATTATGTTAACAGTTCTTTCACTTCTTGTGCTCCCTCCCCCCACTATCCTCTCTATCCCCCTCCTATCTGAAGGATTTATTTCTCAACATTATGTTAACATGAGGTAGATAATGGGACCTTTAAAAAAAATACCAGTGCACAACCCCCCCCCAAAGACATGGCACATATTAGTATTTAAACAATGTAATAGCCTATTGGCTTTACTTACTTTAAACTCCATGTAAAAAAAAACTCTTCGTTTTCAGATTGGAATTCCAAAGTGAGTAAGCTATATCACCTCTTCAAGGTGAGATCCTTTCGATATAGTCCCTACACTACCATCTTAGCCCTTAAGTGCCTGTAGTGGCTACTAACAAATATAGAGTGCTACCTGGATTGGCCTAAATTTCATTGCCTTACTGGCTCCTTTAAATAAGGTACTTCCACCCAGAAACATTCACAGGTGGTGGAAGGGAGCATACTGAAAGTGGCACCACACCTCTCCACTCAGCACGGGACCTCTCTAATATGAAGCTTTAAGGCGAATGGTGTAATGAAGATTTTTTTATTACATTTCTGTATATATATCATTAATAGTATGCCCACAAACCCTTCACCTGACCTTAATGACCTCTCATGGATATCAGTGCCTCTGAACCAGCAGAAGCAGACTGATTGCAACCATACTGAAAATATAACACTGAAGTACATAGAGTTGTAAATCATTTGCCCTGCAATACGGGCAGGCTTGATAGACCAAATAGCCTTCTTCTGCTGATTTCTTCATAGGTTCGTGTGTTTGTATTTAACAGACCCCAGATAGTAAAGGAATGATTTCAATTCAACTCTAGACTTCATGTGAAAGAGCACTGGCACTTACTTACTGGTTCAGGACATGGCAAGGATCCTCCTTTGTCATGGGCTTGGACTTGCATGATGTACACTTTGATGTCATCAAGTTTGGACATAGTCCTTTATGGGAATCTTTCAAAAATGTCCAGGCTTTATGACTCAGGACTTATTCACATACTCACAACAAGAAGTCAAGGATGAATTACTTGAGAAAAAGGTTGGATTCATCCATATTAACATAAGACTGTAAAGTTAATAAAATATTTTGAAAATAGACAATCTGTAAACATTGCTGTTTAAACACAAGCAACTCTAAGGGGGCTCATTTAAACTTTGCAGTGTCAGTGGCTCAGTAGGTAGCACTCTCGCTTCTGAGGCTGGGAGATCAAAGGGCTGTGGATTCAGTTCCCACATCTGGCACTTAGGTTAATATCCCAGTACTGACACTGTAGTGCAGCATGAGAGGGGAGCTGCACTTCTGATGTGCCGTCTTTCAGATGAGACATTAAACTGAGGTCTTATCTGCCTGGATTGGTGGTAGTTCAGGTGGATGTTAAAGATCCCATGGCACTTATCGAAAACAGTAGGGGAATGTCCCTGGTGTCCTGGCTAAATTTCCCTCATTCACTAAAAATACCACCAACAGCTTAATCTAGTTCAAGGTCAGTTGGCATTTATCTGTATCCCCCTCCCCCGGGTTGTGCCTAAAAAATATGCAGGATTTGTCTAGTGCACTTACCCGGTCAACAAAAACTAAATAAATAAAAACTTTATGAAGATCACCTACAGCTGTATTTTGCAAGCAAAATGGACAATACTAAATGAGAATAAAATTAAACAAGGTTAATGCAATATTATAAGGTGAGCAGGATACATGGTTGGAAACCACACTGGCTATATACATTTCCTTTTTAAAATGGGCAGTTCATTACCAAGATAGTTGTACTTTCTGTAAACAGAAAGGATAGAAAAACTATAAAAGCATACAATAAATGGGAAATATAGATAACTGACAACATGGACTGTGTAATTCTTTTTCAGTTCAGATTATAATTATTCAAATGATTGAGCTTAAAAGAATTTGGAGATATTTTTTTTATTTTGCTTATATGTAAATGAACTTATGCAAAATACTGAATAAGAAAGTTTTATAACAAGCACAAATAAGGACCTTTCATGTTTTGATCTGGGGTTTATAAATTGACTTATGCTTGCACTTACGAACTGAAAGCACTGGTCTATAGGAGTAATTTTTTTAACATATAATTTCCCCTTTTTTGTGTGTGTATGGAATAGCACAACCAAGTATCCTAAAATGGGCCTAAAGGAAATATTGTGAGTTTAATAACCATAAAATATGCAGATTTTTTTGTGACTAGCACAACGGGTGTATGTTACACGTTGGAATGAATGATAATTGATATATCAGAGGGTTTATTTTTGATTTTTACGTATAAACACCTGCCACCCTGAAGAAGAGATACTGTGAACATTCAAACGGTGGGCATTGGAGTGTTTTTATGGCTTGCATTAAATAAACTTTTAATGCTTGAACACAAATTGTAGTGAGTGGTCACTTGTTCCTTTGCACTTTACAGTTTCCATTAATTTACCCACCACTGAAATAAATCTGGCCAGCCTATTGTTGGTAGGGTCCTCCCTGCTGCCTCTGTTATGTAAAGGGACCATGTCAGCCCTTCTCCAGTCCACCAGAGCCACTCCTGTTTCCAGTGAACTGTCATACAAGGCTATCAGTGGGACAGTAGCACCCCCCCTGAGTTATTTTACTACCCTGGAGTGTATCTGTCTGGCCCTATAGCTTTATTCACCTTTAGGGCTGCAAGTCCTTTCAGGACTCTTTCCTTTGAAATAGACTTGTGCCCACCTACCTCCCCCTATTCCTGTTTCTCCCTGCTGGTCCATTCCATCCTTCCTCTACTGTGAAGACTGAGCAGAAGTACCTGTATAAGATATCAAGGTTTTTTTCATCACCTTCCACACAGTGTTCCCCTTCTGCCCTTACTGATCCGCATTATCCCTCCCCTTGATTTCCTCTTTTCACTTATGTACCCGAAAAAAAAGTCTTCTCTGCTTTATCAAGCATTTTGGCAAGCCTTTCATCTGCCTGTGTCTTTGCTCCCCTAACAGCATTGCCTGCTTTCTTCTGCTTTGCTTGGTATATATAATTTTCCTCCTCCCTCTGCATTTCTTTGTACCTCTTGAATACCACCCCTTTCTCCTTCTTCACCCTTGCCACTTTATAGGAGAGCCACAATGTTCTCTTTTTCCTCACTTCCTTCACACAGAAGTTGGTTACTGTAATTGTACCCTCCCTTATTTTTCCTCACTGTGCCCCTATTACTCCTTAGCAATGCCCCCGTCTAGGTAATTTATAAGGCAGTCTCCCATTTCTTTAAACTCCACCCTCCTGATGTCCAGGACCCTCATCCTTGTGTGGCTTTCACCTGTCTGATACTTATGGTATGTTGAGCCACACTGTTTGGTGATCACTGGTATCTAGGGTACAACACTGCCTCATTGCTAGCAGATTCTTTCACTAGCTGCCTGAAAAAAATCCCTTGAAATGAGTCAAGTATGGTCTTTCTCCTTTCTGAAACTGCTATTGGAAAGCTGCGCTCCACATATGGCAGATTTCAGTCACCATCTAGCAATACCTCTCCCTTACTTGCCATTCTGGTGATGGCTTCCCCAAGTGCCTTACTCATATTATTTCCTTGTGCTGGAAGTCTGTACACTGCCTCAGTAAAGACAGTGGCCCCAGAGCCTGCTGTCTCCGAGATGACCCAAAGTAGTTCCAGACACTCTTTTACCTCTTGGTGCTCTTGCACCTACATGATTTTAATTTTCTCCTTCTCATATACTGCAACCCCTCCTCCCCACTAAGAGTCTCCTGTACAGAGATTAGCCTGTTACAACCATGTCCCAGTCATGCTCATTTCACCATGACTCAATTATTGCCAATAAATCCAATAAATCTAAGTTAAGCAATGCCATGATGGCTTCCAGGTGTGGAATCTTGTTTCCAAGACTCCTTGCATTAGTGCACATGGGTCTCCACATCATCTTCCCCCACCCGATTCTTTGCTTGTCCCTCCTATTTCTGCCTTTGTTGTTACCTGTAGCCCCCACTGACTCATCTCATTCAGTTCTGTGTTCACCATTCCTGGTCTCCTTCAATCTACACTCCTGTCTATGTGAGTTATATCCCCCTTTTCTTTCCTCTTGTCCCAGTCCCTGCCTTTCTGCAGCTCTGCTCCAGGGGAGTTTTCCTGCCTTGTGCCTTCCCTCCTTGACATTTTAACATCAGGAGGGCAATTGTTTCTTCTCTTGTTTTATCACCACCCCTGGCTAGTTTTAAATGTTCATTCAAGTAGCACTAAAACCTCCCAACAAGGACTGCAGTCCCTGTCTTAGAAGGATGCAGGCCATCTCCCTTATAGAGGCTCACATCTTCCCAGGTTGGTCCCCAGTCACTGAGGTAGCCATAGCCCTCCTCCATGCAACATGTCTTCTACCAGTCATTAAATATCCTAATGTGGAATACCCTTTCTTTGCCCTGGCCCTTCACAAGCTTCCTGGCCCTTCACTGGTAGCACTTAGGAAAAAGTCACCATTCGTGCTTTCTTCTTGATACCCTTCCCCAGTTCCCTGAAGATTCCCTGCACTGGTCCTACTTTTTCCCTGGCCAGGTAGCTCCTGCTGCCCTAGTGATCACCTTGATTTACTTTCCATTGCCTCAAGCTGAAGCACCAATCAGGCATGTGACCTCCCTATGCTTCCCCTCCCCAATTCCCAAGTCTATCACCCTCAATAAAGAGTCCCTCACCAGTATCTGCTTCCTCCAGGGATGGAGACTTCTACCTCCTTCCTTGGGGCCTCCATTTCTGAAGACCCCACCTCCTCCCTTCCCATTGCAATGGGTACCTCATCTGATATGCCCAATTCCACCAGTACAGTGATGGTGTTCTACAATGGTATCAGTGGGGGAGCATGCATCTTTCATCCCACACTCAGCCTCCCAGAGCCCACCAAGGTCCAGCCACTGTCTCAGTCTAGGATTCCTCTGGCAGAGTGGCGGCAGACTTGGTGGTCTCTCAGTGGAACAGAATTTCTGCTGTATCTTTACCAGTTTGGCCCGTGGTCCAGCAACCTGTGTCTACAACACAGACAGACAAGTACAGTTGGGTCAGCACTTCAGACTCCAGAAGGCCTTCCATTAGAGTGTGGCACCTCAACTATTGCACTGCACTACTACCATAATGTCTACCTTTCCTTTGTCACCTCTTACTACCTATGCAATTCTGGATTGCCAGTTTGCCTTCTTTCCACTTCAAGCGGTACTCCCATCCCTCTCTTTTTCTTCCACTGAATTAGTTTACTAACCTACCCTAGATAGGGTTTACCCCGCTTTTGCTTTCCTTCTCCAACTTCACCTTCATTGTTTACAATCTTATTTATACCTTTCCCTGACCTTAGTCATAGACTTACCTTAGAAACGGTGTATCCTACTTTACTTATCATAACCCTCATACCTGTTCTTACTTTTCCATGGGAGTTTACTATGCACCAGACATGGCTGTTCAATAAATTAGTAACCTGCCCCTCTCTTGGATATCATGGTGTATAATAAGTAAATAATGTATCACCTCTTACCTTTGTTTGATGTCTTACTTCCAGAGTTCTCTGTGGCCCTGCAGATGTACTTCAGATACTCCCAGGTCAGATATTCATTCTCTGTTTTACTCATGTAATGGGACACAAATGCAATGGGCCATGCTGGGTGAGGAAGTCCTCATATTCTCTGAACCAGCTTTCTGTTTGCCTCAATTGGCTGGCTTATATTATGTGGTCTCAAGTCATCGACCAGCTGGAAAATGGCATGCTAACACTTCCTGCTAGGTAAGGACAAGAAAATACTAAAACTTAGTTAAAAATGCAGCTTAAGAATGCAATTTTGCTCTCAGGTTGTGTTTGGTGTTGATGCTAACCTCCCATTCCAAGTACACATTTATAAGCAACACCCAATATTCATTTGTGTCTGATTGTACCAAAATGTGTATTTTATGCAAGATCATTCTTGTAACCAATCACCCCACACATCAAGGAAACATGCCAAACAGAAAACAGATCACATGCTACAGTACCTAACATTTCTCCCTTGTATCACATACCGTCTCACCCTCTTTCCCACACATTTAGTATCATACCTCTATACCACAGAAGTACATTATATTAATTGCCATTTATGTTTGTTATTTATTGTTACCTTTTATGATTGTTAGGTTGTGGTAGTGATGGCATTCATTCAACCACCCATTTTATTTCCTAAACCACTGTATGGTATGTTGAAAAAATAACAGAAAGAAGTCAAAATTTTTAACAACTTTTTTATTTCTCAAAAAAATACTGTAACAACATAACAGCAGACCACAATGCATTGCTTAGGGTGGTGTAAAATAAATGCTATTATGGACAAAATAAACTAACACTGCATTTTTTTTTACAGAAACAAATCATAACAGTAAAATAAAATATTTCACAGATACAAATATGCAAACAAAATGTACATATACAAATACCAGAAACACAGCTATAAATATATGCATTTTACATAAGTGAGCACCCTTCACCTTTGTGCCCCATTCTTAGCTGTTCGTCCTATCCCTTATTTTTGCCAGAAAAAGCGGGGTCAAGTCAAAGTGCCTAGTGGTTTCCCCTGCCCTCTGACTGCCAGACCCGGTGTGACTGCAAGCATCCCTGGTGCCTAATGGTCCCCTCTACCCTCTGATCACAGGTCCCATATATGAAAAAGCATTCCCTGGCACTAGTGCCCCCCCCCACCATCCAGTCTCTGGCCCCATATATGAAAGCTCATTCCTTGGTGCTAGTGGTCCACCCTTTCCTCAAGTTCATAGCCCTGTATATGAAAAATCATTCCCTGGTGTCTAGTCCCCCCCCTCCACATGACAGGCACCGACAAGCCCACCCTGCCAGCCCCATCACCTTAAGCACCAGTGCCTTGGATCATATACGGCAACCAGTAAAGCCCTCCCCTCAGCTCCTCGGCCATCTGCTATATTGGAAAGACAGGGAAAACACGTCCAATGCAATGTACCGGGTGTGAGTCCTGTGTATTGTACAGATAGTGGGGACTGTGTACTGTATGGGGAGCATACTTCATTAAGACAAAACCAGTCCTTTCTGTCCAGCAGTCCCCCCATCCTCCGATCCCCCTTCCCGTTCAAAATGAAATTATTCCTTGATGTCCAGTGGTCTCCACCACCCTCCAATCTCTAGCCCTGTTAAGATGAAAGCTACCCCTGGTGCCTTGTAGTTCCCCCTCCATCCAATCCACAGTCCCATTATGATGAAAGAGGTTCCTGGTATTCAGTGGTTCCCACTGCCCTTCGATCAACACCTTCATTCAAAATAAATTTATTCCCTGGTATCCAGTGCTCTCCTCACCCTCTGATCCCTGGCCCCATTAAGAAGAAAGTATTCCCTGGTGTCTAATGGTGCTCCCATACTCTGATCCCTGACCCCAGTAAAAAGAAAACTTTCCTCGGTGTCCAGTCACACCGCCTGCACTCCAATTGCTTGCTGCAGTTCTGTATGACAAATTCCTGGCTTCTAGTGCCCCTTCTGCACTGCCTCAGTGAGTACACCACCCTGTCACTCTTTTACCTTAATCACTGGCACTGCTTGAAGCCCTCCTCTCACAACCTCAGCTGGCCACTGTATGCAATGACAGGTAGCACGCATCCTGCACACCTTACTGAAATCTTGATAGGCCACATACACTTCTGCACACTGATCTAGTTCCTTGGTTATCCAGTCAAATAAATTTATCAGATTTGCTTGACATGACCTCCCTTTTGTAAAGTCATACTGCCTTGGGTCTTGTGATGCACTGGATTCAAGATATTTCACAATCTTTTCCTTCACCAGTGATTCCATTAACTTTCCCATCACCAATGTCAGGCTGACTGGCCTATAATTGCCAGCCTCCTTCCTGCTACCACATTTGTGTAGTGGGACTACATCTGCCCTTCTCAAGACTACCAGAGCTACTCCTGTTTCCAGTGGGCTGTTAAATAGAATTGTCAGAGGTGCAGCCAGTATTTTCCTGAGCTCACTCAATACCTTTGGATGCACCCAATCTGGCCCCATTGATTTGCTGACCTTCAGATTAGCAAGTTCCTTGAGGACTCTTGTCTCTAAAAAAGGACTAGAAACATAGAAACATAGAATGTGATGGCAGATAAGGACCGCCTGACCCACGTAATTTAGTGTTCTTCTCCCTCCTTCCAAACTTCTGTTACTTTGTGGCCCCGCTCCTTCTCCTTCCTCTGTGAACACTGAACAAAAGAATTTGTTGAGGATGTCTGCTTTTTCATGGCCCCCCTTCCTTCATAGTCCCCACTTCCCTTTTTAACCTTACAATCCCACCCCTGGCCTTTCTCTTTTTACTTATATACCTAAAAAATGTCTTGTCCTCTTTTGTGACCTCCTGGGTTATTCTCCATTCAGTTTGTGCCTTTGCATTCCTTACCGCTTCCCCTGATTCCCTCTGTTTCCTCTGATACACCTCAATATCCACCTCCCTCTGCATCTTCTTATACTTTTTGAATGCTACCCTATTTGCCTTTACCATTTCAGCCACTACTTTTGCAAACCACTGTAGTCCCTTTTTACTCTTGCTTTTGCTCACTTGCTTGAAGCAGAGTTTTTTTGCTTTTACTATGTTTCCTTTTGTCTTTGTCCACTGTTCCTCCACCCTACACAGGCCACCCCCCAACAGGTTATCCCTAAGATATTCACCCATCCTCATATATTCTGCTCTTCTAAGGTCCAGGACCCCCTGCCTTGTGTGGTTCAGTTTCACAGCCATCCTTATAATGAACCACACTGTACAGTGATCACTGGTCTCCAAATGGCCTAGTACCATGATGTCAGCAACAATGCCTTCAACACGGTCCCTGTTAGTGAGTAGCAGGTACAGTATTGCCCCATTACAAGTGGTTTCACTGACTAGTTGCCTGAGGAATGCCCCCTGCAGAAAGTCCAGGATATCTCTGCTTCTAGCTGAAGCTACTGCTGCGAGTCTCCAATTTGCATCTGGTAGGTTGACGTCCCCCAGCACCTCCCCTTTTTCTGCCATCTTATGAATGGCTTCCACCAGCACCTTATCTAATTCCTCCCCCTGTGCTAGAGGTCTGTAGATCACTTTAGTGTGGTTAGTGGCTCCATTCCCCATCTCCAGGATGACCCACAGTACCTCTGCCTCCCCCTGTATTCAATTTTAAATGAAGTGCTTCCACATATGGAATTCACTGGTGATGTCTGGTTCCAGCTGGTGAGGAGGAGTTCTGGCATTCATTTTGAGTGCCTCCTGCTTTGGGGAGGGTGTGCATCTCCTTCTGTTGCACAATTTCCAACTGGTGGGCCAGGGGAAGGTGTGTCATATGAAAAGGAATATGGTCTCTTTTAAGTGCTTAACATTGGCATGCATCTGCTCACCTGGTGAATGATGTGGAGGTGTCACACATTCATAGCAGGTTCAGACAGGGAGTTGAAAAGGTCCCATTAAAATGCTGATTGAGAATGGTAGGGACTTCAGTGATCCCTTTGAAATTGTTAACTCTCTCAATGTCACATTTTCTGATTTTTCACGTTATAATACAAAATCATCTCAGGGTAGTTCTGTTGATTCCGGTTCTGATTCTTTTCCTATTGGCTGTCCAAATTTTTATTTCAAAAAGTGATGTTTTTAAAGTTATTTCTTCTATCACTGATAAGGAGAGAGACTGTCAGTTTTCACAGTAGAAGGGGGATAGGAAGGACCACAAAGAGGCACCAGAAGCTTAGAGGTGAGAGAAATAGACAATAGTCCATTTCAGTGGGGAGATTCCAGAAAGCACTTGACAACCTGAAAGTAAAGAAAGCTATGGGGCCAGATGGCGTACATCCAGGGATACTGAGGGAACTTAGGGAGGTACTGGCTGTACCTCTGACAGACCTTTTCAACAAATCACTGGAGACTGGGGTGGTCCCAGAGGAATGGAGAAGTCAAACATAGCCCCACTTCACAAAAGTGTGAGCAAGGAAGAGACAAGCAATTATAGGCCTGTCAGCTTGACATCGGTGGTCTGTAAATTGATGGAAACACAGTTTAAGGAAAGGATGGACTATATTATATCCAGTGGATTACAGGACCCAAGGCTGCATGGTTTCACAGAGGGAAGGTTATGCAAAACAAATTTGATAGACTTCTTTGATTCAGTTACCAAGAGCTAGATCAGGGAGGTGCAGTAGATGTGGCTTACCTGGGTTTCAGCAATGGTTTGAACACTGTTCCACAAATGAGACTGGCAGGCAAGTTGGGTAACTTGGGTTTATATAATAAGGTGGTGACATGAATTAGAAACTGGTTGGCGAACAGGACATAGAGTAGTGGTGAATGTAGGACTGTGTGAAATTAAACTTCCACCAGTGGAATTTTGGCAAAAGTTGGAATTTCACTTTTGCGAAATTTCTGAATGCACTTTGGCAGCTTTCTAGGCTGTTGGTTAAATAGGATCTGCAGCTTATCCTCTAGGTAGGGAAATGGGCAGACTAGGTGGGCCAAGCAGTCCTTATCTGCCATCAAAGTCTAAGTTTCTATGTTTCTAGGGAATTCCAACATAGAACAGCAGAATATATGCATGAACCGTGGATTATTGTATTAAACTGTGGAACAAAATATCCACAGAACTGACTACAGTCAGTAGCCAGTTCTGCAGAATTTGTTTTCTGCAGTTTAATATTTTAATCCATAATTCATACATTCATTCCAAAGTTCAGTGAGTCACTGAACTGCAGAATGAATGTATGGACTTGGGATTAATGAATTATGCTGCAGAAAGAAATTCAACAGAACTGATCACTGAACTGCAGAATGATTCCATGCATTGTGAAATATTCCATTAAACTTCAGAATAAAATTCCTCAGAACTGTCATTCCACAGTTCATGTGTATTATTCTGCAGTTCAGCAAAAAAATTCTTTGGAACAGGGCCAAAATCTGCCAAACAAGTTTAGAAGAGTCCAGTCTCGCCAATGGTGGAAGTTCGGAAAATTTCGTAAAATGTATGAAACTTTGCGAAAGTTCCACAACAATGGAATTTGCAACTTTTACCAAGCTCTAGGCAAACAGAATGTGCTTAAAGGAAGGGAACGTGACTAGTGGTGTTACTCAGAGATCAGTTTTGGGACCGGTCCTCTTCAATGTCTTTATAAGTGACATAGCAGAAGAACTGGAAGGGAATGTCTGCCTCTTTGCAGGTGATACCAAGACCTGTAATAGAGTGGACACACCTGGGGGGTAGATGGAATGTACAGGGATCTAAATAGACTAGAAGAATGGCCAAGGATAATGGCTGGCTCATGATGTGAAAAAGTGCAAAATAATGCATCTTTGCCATAGGAACCCAGGAGCCAAGTACAAGCTGGGCAGAGAGATACTGACAAAGACCAAGAAGGAAACAGACCTTGGGGTAATCACACTGGATGACCTAAAGGTGGCCAGGTGGTGTGATAAAACAATCAAGAAAACTAGTGGGATGCTTGGGTGCATACGCTGGGGTATCTCCTGCAGGAAGAGAGAGGTGATCATGCTCCTGTATAAATCACTTGTAAGACCCCACCTTGAGACTGTGTGAAGTTTAAGAGATCACATCTCAGAAAAGACATTAACAGAGTAGAGGCAGTCCAGGGGAGGGCTACCAAACTGGTGCAGGGTCTGTATCAAAAAGCCCTGTGAGGAAAGACTTAAGGAGCTAAATATGCACAACCTGGAGGAAATGAGGGGGGCAGATATGATAGAAACCTTTAAATACCTTATGGAGGTTAACAAGATACAGAAGGAGAGTATATTTCTAAGAAAAAGGTACTGTAAAACAAGAGGGCATAATATGAAGCAGGGCAGGGTAAATTCAGGAGTTTTATGAGGAAGTGCTTTTTCACAGAAAGGGTGGTGGATACCTGGAATAGCCTTCCAGAGGAGGTAGTGGGGGCAAAAACAGTAAATGGATTCAAAAACACCTGGGATAGGCACAATAGAATCATGGGAGTAGGGTATATGCTATCATAATATTATTAATAATAATAATAATATAATAATATAATAATGATAAACACAATTGGGCAGACTGGGTGAGCCCAGCAGTCCTTGACTGCCATCACATTCTAGCTATCTATGTGTCTATGATTGTGTGGACAATCTGGATGGCTGTTTTTTTAAGGCTGAGGGCTCCTTATATTGTTTCTTCTCTCTATAATATTTTTAATTTTACTTTAGTTAACCAGCGGTTCTCTACTTGTTGAGAATGTACAAAGTCCATGCCAATGCCCAAGAAGCCATGTGCTGTTTAGGTTGAAGGTTGTAACCCCATTTCTGTTTTAAATCCCATTAGTAAGTTATTAGAGAAAATTGTTTCAGAGTAAATAAATTGTTATTTGAAAAAGTATAATGTTCTTTGCCCTCAACAGCATGGGTTTCGTAAGGATCATGGCACAGGGACTGCCTTGGTCAGGTTCATGAATATGGTTCTTGATGGTTTTGATGCAGGTTATATGACTGGGACCATGTTGCAGACCTGGTCAAAGCATTTGACCTTACTGATCATAAACTGCTCTTTATTGAACTTAGATCTCTTGGCTTTTCTACTAATGTAGTTACCTGGGTGGAAGACTATTCAACTAATCAAACTTAGTTTGTACTGGGACTGTTTTTTCTAACTTATGGTAAAATGGGGAAGGGAGTACCTCATGGGTCCATTCTAGGCCCTGTGATGTTTGCATTATTTGTTTATCTGATTCCATTAGCTTGTAAATCTTGTAATTCATTACTTTATGCAGATGACTTGAATGTTTTTTCCATAGCTAGAACTCTGTTAGATATCTCCAGAGACATTGAGTTGGACTTCCTCTCAGTATGTAATTGGTTTACTAGTAATTCTTTGATTTTTTTATATTCATATATCCAGGAACCTTGAGTTGGACTTCCTCTCAGTATGTGGACTGGTAGTATAGCCTAGAGGTTAGAGGAACGCGGTGTGAACAAGCTTGGTACATCCAGCAGACCAGACCACAGTTTGATTCTCACAACCTCCACTTGCATACTGTGTGACTCTGAGCAAGTCACTTAACCGCCCAGTGCTCCCAGGTTTCCCCTGAAAACAAGCATTTGTGCCTAGTGGGCCTTACCCAGTTACCAAAGACTAAAATAAATAAATAAATAAAATAATTGGTTTTCTTGAATTACAAAAAAAATCTGTGCGATTTGGTACTGCATATATGCTGTGTATGAATTCATCTATAAAGATTCTGGCTAGTTATGACAATGTTATTGAGCAGGTTTCTCATTTTAAATTATTGGGCATTGTTTTACATCCTGTGTTAACTTTTCCTGATCATGTCAAATTGGTCAGTCGTAACTTTAATCAAAAGCTGTGGGTTCTTTGCAAATTAAAAAATGTTAATTTCCCCTCAACACCTGCAAAGCTACTGGTGTTGGTTTACTTTTACCCGTGTTAGATTATATTTATAGTTTTTTTTTTTATTTGGGTATTAAGGAATATAATAGTCTCTCAGTTTCTTACAACAATATTTGTTGTTTTGTTTTGCTTGTCTCCCATCAAATTCATCAATGTATTTTATATTTACAATTGGGTTATTATCTCCATTGTCTTGAATTGAGTATTTTGTTAACTGTTTACTTTTCAGATCTGTTTTTTCCCCTTCCCTTTTAACTCTTTCTCACTGAAAGGACCATGTTGGCTAACCTGAGGTCAGCAAATGGTGTTTTGCTGCAAACGAAATTTAACAAAACTAAAACTGGCTGCCATGCTTTTTTGGTTGCTGCTCTTTGTTACTAGAACAGGTTACCAGAACCTTTATTTATTTAGCTTTTGTTGACCAGGTAAGTACACTAGACAAGACAATTGCCTATTTTCAGGTATGACCCGGGAAAGTACAGGAATTACAGCGTTAGGTACAAAGGACAACATGATACAGATTGAGACAGGTTACAGGTCAGGTAAGGCATATCTTATACAGTATATACACAATAGAACAACACATGTAGAAACTAAGAGCAGTACAATAAGTACAAATTGAGATGCAGCAGATACAACACTATATACAACTTAAGGCTCCAGGAAGTGGAGCCTTGGTTAGAGCAACACCCGGAAAACATGGGTTATGGTACATTAAAAACCCAGCAAACAACCCATACTTGTCAGAACACATCCAAGAGAAAGGGGTGCAGTGAAGGATCAGGCGAGATCATGGGGGTTTGGGAGAGCCATATGCTGAGGAGAGTTTGGGATGGTTCCATAGAAAGGATCAAAGGTGCACATGTGAGTGGGAGGAGCGAACCTGGGCAGGAAATGAGTTCCACAGCCTGGGAGCATATGCAACAAAATCTCTATCCCCCATTAGAGTCTGGGTAGCAGGTATCTTAAGGATGGCAGAACCTAGAGACCTAAGAGAATAGGCTGAGATGGCAGCTGGGACAAGGAATTTCGCCAGCCCAGGAGGGGTGCCAGTACCAAGGACCTTGCCTGTGAAATACCCCAGGACTAAGTTTATATGATTTGATGGGGAGAGCCAATTCAGCTTGCTGTACAGGTCACAATGATGGGTGAGATGAAGGGCAGCCAGAGCAAAATGGCAGACATTATTGTAGGCCGTAGACCACTTAGAAAGGTGAGCTTTGGAGAAGCCAGCAAACAAAAGAAGCCCGTGGCAAAGTGAAAGGAGGAACACACCTCTGGCAAGAGCAAGACAGGCAGCAGGAGTAAGGTTGTTCTTAGCTCTGTATGCCAGACCCAGTTTGCAGTTGACAGTCTTTCATACATTCTGAATATGGCGGCCAAGGTCAAGCTGCGGGTCACGTGTCACCCCAAGGTATTTAAAGTTGTCAGTAACAAGGATCAGAACACTGTTGATACCAGTAATGTATAAAGGAGCAGGAGAGGCCTTAATCTTGGCCTGGGACCCAAAGAGCATGGCCTGAGTTTTCTTAAGACTGAGAACTAACTTATGGGATGAAATCCAGGACTGAATGTTCCCAAGGTCATCACTCAGGTAACGATTAATGACCCCTATATCCGGAGAATGAATGAGGATGACCAGGTCATCCGCATAGAGGATGGGCCTACAGTGGACAAGGATGATGGGGAGATTGTTAACAAAACTGGAGAAAGCAGAGGCCCCAGGACAGAGCCTTGGGGGACACCCATGGTTACAGAAGTAGAGTCTGAGAGATCCTTGCCATATTTAACAAGCTGGTTTCTGCTGTGTAGGTAGTTGGAGAACCAACGGAGCACACCAGGTGATAGACCATAGGACCTAAGCTGAGTGCAGAGCATGGCATGATCAACAAGATCAAAGGCCTTGGAGAGATCTATAAAGATTGCCCCAGAGAGTTTGCCCTGGTCCATAGCCACCCTGATCCAGGATGAGACTGTGACAAGGGCATAGGATGTGCTGTGCCCTTTCCGAAAGCCATGCTGCACAGGTGGAAGTAGGTCATGTGACTGAAAATACTCTGATAGTTGCCCTGCCACGACTTTCTCAAGGAGTTTGCTGACCGCTGACAGAATGGCTATTGGACGGTAGTTTTCAATCAGTTTGGGGTTCCCCTGTTTAAGGATAGGGACCACCCTGGCAACCTTCCATATGTCCTGGATAACCCCTGCTGACAGGGACAGATTGAAAATATGGGCCACTGGGGAGGCAATAAGAGAGGCACCAAGACAGAGGAGCTTCAGTTCCAAACCATCATGACCAGCACTGAAGAAGGGGGAGAGGCCAGACAGCATTCTCTGCACCTCTCGCACCGTCACAGGCTTAAAATGAAAGAGCGGATGGGATAGTGGAGGGGTAGGGACCTGTTCACAGTTATCACCTTCACTAGGGGGAATGACAAGGTGAAAGCAGACAGGTCAGAGAAGTACAGGTTAAATGCATTTGCAATGGTTAGTGAGTTGTTGCAGCTAGCACCATCTATAAGCATATCAGAGGCCTCACCACTCAAGAAACCACTAACTATGTTCTTAATGTTCCTCCAGAACCTCCTGGGGTCCCTAACTGAGCTCAGCAGCACAGTTTTGCAAAACTCACTTTTTGCAGCCCTTATTGCTTTCTTGCACTCATTTCTGATTCTCCTGTACTGCTGAAATACAGCCTGATCCAACATGGCTTTGAAATTTGCCCAACACTTCATAAGGGTTAAGAGGCTCCCATGTAACCAATTTGTAGTAGACCCCCTGACCCTCCGTCTGATGAGGGTGGCATGCTTAACCTGAAGAACCCTGAACATGCTGAAGAAGTGAGTGGCAGCAGATGAGGAGTCCTGGGCATTCCATACTGCAGACCAGTCAGTGTGCTGGAGATCATCTTGGAAGGAGCCAAGATCAAACCCAGAGAAGTCCCTGACCTGTATGATCTTATACGGGATTTTAGGGAGGGGATCTTCCACACACAGTACAGCGGAGAGTGGTCAGAGATGAAGTCGGGAAGGGTGCCCGATGAGCTGATCCATTCAGGTCTGTTTGTCAGAATCCAATCCAGAAGAGACCTCACACCTCCACTGGGAGAGCATCTGCTAGGGTCCTTGATGAGCTGTGACAGGGAGAGACCAGCAAGTAGCAGCTCAAAAGCTTTAGTGTTACTACCAAGCCAGTTTAGATTAAGATCACCCAGAATCATTAACTCATTATGCTGGGTCACGGAACCAATGTTGTCGAGGAGGATGGACAATCCCTCTATGCCCCCCATAGGAGGATTGTAGGTAAACTAAATATGTAGCTTTTTGGTCATCCCAAGCAACAGTACTGCATGTAATAACTCACAGTGGGACTGCAGTGGCTGTTGGCAGGGTAAAACTGACAGGTTGAGGTGGCTCCTGAAATAGACAAAGGTGCCACCCCCCCTCTTTTTTCCCAGACAATCCCACCTGACGAGTTCATAGTCAGGAAGGGTGCATGCAGAATTTGGAGTTGAGGGTTTAAGCCAAGTTTCAGTTATGCCAAGGATGTCAGGCCTGTGGTATGTGACCCAAGCAAGAAGTTCTGCCAAGTTGGGCAGGAGGCTGCGAATATTGAGATGAGCTATTTTCAGCCCCTTGACAGCCAACCAGCCCACAACTGAGGGGGAGTCTTGGCAGTGCTGTCCAGGGTTGAGCTCAATGTCACCTGCAAGTGCTAGGGTCACCGATAGGAGCCAAAGGAGATGCCTTAAGGGAGGGGAGCCATCCCTGGCAGGCAACTTGCGGCCATAATGCCTGACCACCTGGGCTGGGTACAAGAAGCACCTGAGGTCAAGACAGCAAAGAACACAGGGGGGGCATCTGCCTCCAGCTATAAGGTTAGAGAAGGTGAAGTCAGACTCCTCTGGCTGGGTACGAGTGCCCCAGGGCTCCCCCACAGGAGGAGCACTGACACCAGTAAACCAGGGGATGCTAAGGACAGTGAGAAGACCAAAGGTGAAGGAACACATGAGTTGAAGGGGCAACACTTTCATAAAAGAATGCTCAGGGTCCCCCATGTCAAAACCAGGGATAGTTGGCAAGGAGTGATGGTAAAAATAACCACTACCACAGTTGATAGAAAGCCCACCCAATGAAAAGAACACAGTGACATCCCAGTTAGAGAGCACCCATGATATATAAAGGTTGTAGCCACTACAGAGGAGCGTCCAGCTCCACTAAGGGGACCCCACCCATGGTCTAGAGGCAGGGACCTCAGCTTAAATGCAAGGGTAACTTAGCCTAGAATAATTACTAGGTCAGACTCAAGCAGACAGTAGCTATATGAGCTAATGAGGCAGAGCAGTGAACAAAATTAACAATGCAGAACAGTAGACAAAATTAACCTTGCTAACAGATAGTAATACAATAGGAGCTAAGCACATGTGAGGTGAGTGTACATGCTACTGGCAGACAGTAATAACAGATATGCTTTTCAGTTAGGTTAAGCTGAGTTGCCACCTATTGCCAGACCCGACTGGTCTTGACAGAAGAAGGGTGGTGTGGTTACCGGGCATTATGAGGAGGACAGAACGGGGTGGGTGGGAGGGACGAAAATTTGTCAGCAAGTATTGTCCCGATGTAATATTTAAACTTCCCTACAGCAAAACAAGCAGTCCTGAGGAGCGCCCCAGGGGAGGACTGCCCGACCACAGAGAAATACCAGCTGGTGCCTCTGAAACCCCAGCCCTCCTAGCAGTCCATTTTTGGGGAGGGGGAACCCACTCTGGAAGGGGCTCGCCTCACCTCCCTATTTTTCCCTAATCCTTTGGCGCTGTCAGAGGTCATGGGGCTCAGTGTCCAGCTTTTATCTGCTGGTTTGGTAGTGTCGGAGAGCCGTCACAACCTGCAGGGAGCCAATCAGGTGCAGGGGTTCCGAGTTGTTTCTTTTCAAACTTGGCACCAGAAGGAGGTTACTTTGTCCCAAAAATGCCATAGTAGCAAGCAGCACCACGAGGTAGGGGTTTTGTCTGCAAGTATCATCCCGATGAATATTTAAACTACCCCACAGCAAAGCAAGCAGTCCCGAGGAGCGCCCCAAGGGAGGACTGCCCAACCACAGAAAAAAAACAGCCAGAGCTTCTGAAACCCCAGTCCTCCTAGCAGTCCATTTTTTGGGAGGGGGGAATCCACTTTGGAAGTGGCTCGCCTCACCTCCTTATTTTTCCCCAAGTCCTTCGGCACTGTATGATTTGAAAAGTTATCTCTCTCACATTCTAAGATACTTTCTTTCAAAGAGCTACTAACATGAAAGAATTACCTTGCTGTTGCACTTGAATTCCATCCCCAATGTCCATCTTTCCCAAATTGCAATGCATTTTTCACTGTAATACAATTTTTTTATACATTAATTAAGTTTTTCTCCATGCTACATGAACATGCATTAGCACTGGCGCAGCTGAGCCCGCAGTACTGCAACACTCCTGTTCATTTTCAGTTTTTAAAAATAATTGTCATCAACATTTGCTCAATCAATATATCTGTGATTGTTTTTTATTATATTTTTTGTACCAGTTGTATACTTATTGTTTGTTATGTCATTTTACTTTTATACTGTATTTGGTATATCTGGGTTTGGCCTGAAAAAGTACCCTTAATCCATTGCTTTTAGCTGGTTGACAAATTAATACCTAAATAGTAAAATACATAAATAAAAAGATAAATAACAGTATGGTGCATTTCACTTACTCTTCTGACAGTGCTAATAGGTACCATGTTGAGCTGCTTCTCAGGATTATACTTCAAGATAAATAAGAGAGGGCTTACATGAGATAAAATATCCCAACAGCCACAAGCAGATGAAGACATGCCACCACCCACACTACAGCAGGGCCCTGCTGATGCCTTGCATGCCTGGCCAGCTTCTCCTCCTCTAAGACCTTGATCATCAAATGCTGTTTTTCCTCCATACTGGAAGAACTGGAGGTCCCACCCACAAAGAAAAGTTTGATGTTACATGCAAAATTCCAGAGGGGTTGTTCAGCAGAGGTGAGCTGGACATTCATCAGACTCCTGTGGCAGGCAGAAGGGCTTGGATGGATGAGACGAGAACCTGAAAGATGGTACTATAAGAACAAAATAGTAATCTAAAAAGAAGGTGAAATTGAAATGTGTAAAACCACACTGCAAATGAAATATAATGCTGCATCTCACATATGCTTTCTTTGGTAAACGTGTTGTAAAAGCTAATATTCCAGATCCTACTGAAAAAAACCTATGTAACAGATATTGCATGGCATCTAAGCTTTCTGGATAAATATATTGAAACATACAATGGAATATTATGGGCAGATAAAGACCACATGTCTGACCAATCTGTCTGGTCCATTGATATACATTGTAAAAATGGGTAACAGCAGGATCCCACAGAAAATTGGTTGCTATATTGCATTGCAGTACCCAGTGAGATAAAAAAGGCCCACTTACTGGTATCAATTTACATTATTTATTTCAAAAATTCCACAAGCAAAAACTGAGAAGCATTAATAATGCCAGTGTTTTGTGGTCTTTACTGACTACTTCATCAGGAAATACTTCACATCTAATAAAAGTTACAGTTAAAAGCCCACTACCAAATTAAAATAAGAAGAAATATATTGCATCTATTACATTGTAGCTGGACTATCCTTTGTAAATTAAGCATATAAATGAGTAAAAGCCAGAGTACTCTGAAAACAAGATATTGTAGCTCAGCTGGTTCATCCTGTGTAGCTACAATGTAAAAATAGGTAAAGGAGGACCCCTCTGAAAATATGTTTATTAACATATTTCCCAGGTAGGCATGCAAAATCCACAGGGTTCTTTTCCAGCTTCAATTAATTAAATAATTAATTAATTGACTAGGTTAGTGCACTGATCCAATGGACCATTTTCAGGTATGACCCGGGCCATGAAGATGGCACATGTGATGCAGACAAGTACAAATTACATACATAAAAATACTGCTCAGAACACAAGGCATAAGAAAGGTACATATGACAATGGAAAATGCAGGATATACAAATGTAATATAAATATCATACTGTACATGAATGCAGTTACATAACACTGGTATAACTACCTAGTAAGTAAGGAGCAAGTTCATGTTGAACAAGGTGCTTCTGGAGCATTCTGTAGTGGCCCTTCATCAGAGAAAGGGATGGGTAGTGCCCCAGAGTGGGGGAGAGGACTCCCATCCGAAGGTTACCCGGGTGAGCAGGAACATTTGGCTTCAGACAGCAGCCAGGCTTGAGATGAGTTTTAAAAGTGAGATGAGAGTCAAGTGAGCAAAGAGAAGTTGGGAGTATGTTCCACTGAGAGGAGTTCATGATGGACAGAGCTTTGCTTCCAGTACAGTGGAAATCCTGGGAACTTCCAGTAGAGTTACAGAGGATTCCAGAAGGTACCATGGAGTGGTTCTGTGTTTGGGCAAGGATGAGTAAGGTGACTGTTGGCCCCCCCTAATGGCTTTATCAATGATGCAGCACAGGGCAAAGTCACAACATCCTTGAAGTGGAAGCCACCCTAAGGACTGGTATAAGGTGCAGTGATGAGTGGAGTATAGTTACAAGAGTGCAAACCTACAAATACTGTTGTAGATGGTGGTAAGTTTGGAGTGCAGTAAGGAGGAGACCTGGAAGTAGTGGTGGGCGAAGTGGCCTCAATTCACTCCACGCAGTGATTCACGGAGTCAAGGCGGATTCACGAAGTGCTCTGCAATGCGAAGCTGAGTACTTCATGTAATTATGGGCAACGCAAAGTTCATCGACAGCACTGACTTCGTGTTACTCCACCATCCCCAAGCCACTACTCCACAAATTTTAAGATGAAGTACATTGAAAACAATGCACTTCACCTTGTTTTAAGCTCCAAAGGCAAATTTTGCAGTGATTCATGGGATTTTAGGTCACATGGGCTCTAGATTGTTTTGCACAACCTCAGTTCAGGGTAGTGTGTGTAGGTAGCTGTAGGAGACAGTCTGCTGTGAGAGCTCTCTGCAATTCAAACCTTCTAAAAGCTGTTAAAAAAGACTTTTTGAGTCATTTTTTTGCTCAAACTTCAGTTCATTGATTGTAGAACACCCTCCTGTGCTCATATCATCGAGCATTTACTGCTTGTGTGTGGACTTTTAATGTTAATGTGCAACATTCAGTCTGTGTATTGACAGACACTGGAAGTGTGCTTTGAGGGAGGGGCGTATCTGTGGTGTAGGTAGATTAACTTGGAGAAAAAGACAGTTCTTTCTGTTTTGGTGATATTTTTCTTGTATAACTGTGTTAAAGTACACAGTGAGAGTTTCAATAATTCTTGAAATTTTTTTGCTGATTGTTATGGAGTAGATGCAGTGCACAATTTTAGTTTGTTTAAAATACGTGGTTATATTACTTAAGTTTTCAATTTGCTACACATTACTTAGTGTGTGTTGTGTGTGTGTGTGTGTGTTATCAAATCAGACACATTTTATTATGCCACATAGTAAATGCAGCAATGTGAACCTGTTATCTACTGCAGCTGTGTGATTTTTGTACTTCTTTGTGGTATCTTTACTGGTACTAGTACTAGAGTGAATGTTACTGCAGTACACCCCCCACTGACCCGCCCAACCGCAAGGTATTCTTTTCCAGATTTAAATTTTTGACTGTGGGCACTGGTTAGGTGTTGTGCCTTTGCGTCTGCATCTCTTCAGTGTGCAGCACAATCTTAATCTATGCATTTTCATCGCTTTAGGGCCCAATCTCCATCTGTAACTTAAGTCAGAGTTGTTTCTTTGACTTACCTTCAGAGTACTGGACTGGTGTGGTGCATATCTCTGCATAAAAATTGTACTCATTAATATGCTTTTTTAAGTCAGGGCCATCACCATGAGTAACTCATGATACAAATCACATTCTTCATCATCACAGTCACAATTGCAGTCACGATTCACCATCACGTCACGAATCACAAATTAAATTTTTTACAAGTTACTTGGATGTATTGTAATCCTATTTTGTAGTATCACTCCAGGATTCACCAACCCACCAATGTACACATTGATAAGAGTTTTTAAATTGGGGAGTTTTGTGCTACAACTCATTGGGGAAGTACAGCCTTAGGCATTCGTGTTCCCATACAGTTTCATATTGGTTATCTCACACCGAATCACATTCTTCATTATCACAAATGCAGTCACAAATCATGATTCACGATCATATCATGAATCACAAAATTACATTTTTTAACTAGTTACTTACATGTATTGTAAGCCTGTTTGATAGTATCTTCCAGGCTTCACCACCCCACCACTGTACTCATTGATAAGAGTTTTTAAATTGGGGAGTTTTATGATATAGGCTCAGCTCATTGGGGAAGTGCAGCCATAGGCATTCACGTTCTTACCTGTACAGCATGTGAGTTACAGGACTGTAAGTAGTGCTGGACAAAGTGGCCCCAATTCACTCTGCGAAATGACTTGCAGAGTATCGTGGAATCTGCGGAGTACTCCGCAATTTGAAGCGGAGTACTTTGCGTCATATAGAGGAACACAAAGTCCATGAAACCAATGATTTGCATTATTCCACCTTCCCCAAACCACTTCTCCACCAATTTTAAGGTGAAGTACATTGAAATCAATGTACTTCACCTCACTTTGCCTTGTAATTGAGCTCCAAATGAAATTCTGCAGTGATTCATGGGATTGCAGGTCATATGGGCTCTAGATTGTTCTGCACAGCCTCAGTTCTAGCCTGGGTAGTGTGTGTGTAGTGGTAGCTGGAGACAGTTTGCTCTCAGAGCTCTGTGATTCAGAACCTCTAAAAGCTGTTTAAATTGCCTTTTTGAGTTATTTTTTTCTCAAAATTTAGTACATCAATTGTAGGAAACCCTTTTGTCTCATATCATCGATTGTTTATTGTTGGTGTGTGGATTTTGAATGTTAGTTTAGAATAGTCAGTCTGTGTACTGTGAAGTGTGCTTTGGGGAGGGGCGTATTTGTGGTGTAGGTAGATTAACTGGGAGAAAAAGGCAGTCTTTCTGTTTTGGTTAAATTTTTCTTGTATAACTGTGTTAATGTACACACAGTAATATTTTCAGTAATACTTGACATTTTCTTGCTGATTGTTGTGGTGCAGCAGTGTATAATTTGTTTGCTTAAATCATTTGGTTATATTACTAAAGGTTTTCTATTTGCTACACATTACTTGTAGTGTGTGTGTGAGTGTGTGTGCGAAGCATGCCACTAAATCGGACACCTTTATTGTGCCACAGAGAAATTGAAGCAGTGTGAACCTGCTATCCACCCTACCTGCATAAATGTTTTGTACCACTTTGTAGTATCTTTACTGGTAGTGGATTGTTCCTGCCATGCACTAATCCCCCAAATGGCAAAAGGTATTCCTTTCCGGATTTGGATTTGTGACTTTTTGTGAGCACTGGTTAGGTGTTGTGCTTTTTCGTATGCACCTTTTGAGTGTGCAGCACAATCTTAATCTGTCTGTGCATTTGCAGTGCACCATCAATTCAGGGAGACTGCATTTCTTGTTATGCTCTCATTTCACTTCATCAGCACTGGGGAATTTTATGGACACAAGACAGTAGCATTTTGGGGGATGCACATTAATTCTGGTGACTGTGTGTGACCACTGTGTGCATGACTGAGTGTGCCATTAATTCTGGGAGATTTCACATTTCTTGTTATGCTCTTATTTCACTTCGTCAGCACTGGGGACATTTTCTGGACACAAGACAGTAGCATTTTGTAAGCACTGGGGAATTCTCTGGAAACAAGACAGTAGCATTTTGGGGATGCACAATAATTCTGGTGACTGTGTGTGACCACTGCACACATGGCTGAGTGTGCCATTAATTCTGGGAGACTTTGCATTTCTTGTTACGCTCTCATTTCACTTCATCAGCACTGAGGAGTTTTCTGGACACAAGACAGTAGCATTCTGGGGATGCAGATTAATTCGGGTGACTGTGTGTGACCACTGTGCACATGACTAAGTGTGCTATTTATTCTGAGAGACTTTGCATTTCTCGTTACGCTCTCATTTCACTTTGTCAGCACTGGGGAGTTTTCGGAACACAAGACAGTAGCATTTCATCAGCACTGGGGAGTTTTCTGGACACAAGACAGTAGCATTTTGAGGATGCACATTAATTCTGGTGACTGTGTGTGGGGGGCTGTCAATATTGTTGTCACTTCACCTTACTTCGCGTTAAGGTGGAATGACAATGCGAGGTAATAATCACAAGGTAAAGTGAGCCTTTCATATGGGTCACTCCACGTAACGAAGTGATAACACAAAGTACCCACTTTGCGGGCACTTCACTGGCAAAATTTAAATTAGCTGCATCTCTACATGGGAGTAAATTGGGACACAGTAGTCCAATGGGGGAGTTGCCTTGGGCATTGGCATGCCTCTGAGGTCAGGTAGTGTTTGAGTCTAAAACCAGCCCCTACTTTCTGGTTTATCCGGTGCACTGTATTGTTGACATGCTCTGAGAACAAAATTGATGGGCCAAGGGTGATGCCTAGTTAATTAAGATAGGGAACGTTCTGCAGGGGTGGGCCTTCTAGTGGTATTATTGAGAAAGGAGTTAGACTTTGTGAGATGTGAGAGGTAAGGTTTGGACCCCAGGAGCATGGATTTTGTTTGTTTTTTCTCATTGACAAGAAGCCTGCTGAACAGAAACCAATTATGGGCTGTCCTGTAGCTCTAGGCAAGGGTGGTAGATGTATTAGCTATGGATTTGTCACTGTGATATAGTACGAGATCATCTGCATACACTAAGACCCCACATGAAAGGCTATCAGCAGGAAGAGCATTTATAAAGAGGAAAAACAGTACAGACCCCAGGATGGAGCCCTGGGGAATGCCAGTGGAGACTGCCATGGGCGGAGAGGTGGCTGAGCCAATATTTACAGATTGTGACTGTCAGAGTGCTAGCTCTGGAACCACAATGATGTCTCTGTTGAGCAATAACGGTACAGAAGTTTAATGTGGAAAAGGGCATGGTTGACAAAGTCAAAGGTCTTTGTCAGGTCCACATCTACAGCACCAGTGATGTTCCCCATTTCAGTGCTCTGGAGGACATCATTAGTGAATTGTGCCAAGGCTGATGTGGTGCTGTGGTGTTTCTGGAACCCGTGTTGCTGTGAACAAAGCAGGTTGTAGTTTCCTATGTGTTCAGAGAGCTGGTGGTGGACGATTTTTTTGCCAGGAGTTTACTCAGGTGAGGGATAACGGAAATAGGCCTGTAGTTTTCAGGGGATAGGGGGTCACCAGCCATAAAGATAAGGATAACATTGGTGTGCTTCCATAAAGCGGGCATGGTAGATGGTAGATAGAGAGGCAGTATAGTGCAGTGGTTTAAGGCTCTGAGCTGCAAATCTGGTGACATCCAGCAGACCAGACCTGGGTTTGAATCCCACAGCTTCCACTTACATACTGTGTGACCCTGAGCAAGTCACTTAACTTCCCTGTGCTCCCAGGATGCACCTGTAAAAAAGCTTTCAGCTTAGTGTGCTACTTCTGGTATAAATAAAAAAAAATAAAAAATGTGGTCAGTGGAAGATTAAAGATAAAGAAAAGTGGTTTGGAGATGTAAGGAGCAATATGCTTGAGAAAATCAGGGTAAAGTCCATCACTCTCAGGGCAGCCCCTATTGGGGAGGCTCATGATAAGTTTGAGGGTATCCCTGGGGGAGATAGTTTTGAAGTAGAAAGGAGGGTAGGAAGTGCCATCTCAGGAGGGAGTGCCTGGGCTTATCTACTGGGCTAGTTTTGCATAGGTGGGCAGAGAGGTCTATATATTTTGTGTTAAAGGCATGGGAATCATCAGGGGGACTGGTTGGGAGGCTTGAGGGGGAGCTAAGGTGTATGACAGGGCTGTTGGTCTGAGGGTTTAACATCGAGCTAATGGTGGACCAAAACAAATGAGGGTTTCTGAGGTTGTCCCATTTCAAGTTATGATAGAAATTCTTTTTAAGGACGTGGTGGTTTGTTTGCATTTATTACATTAGTATCTATAATCACTCCAAAGGGAAGGGAAAGGATTTGTCACTGTGATACAGTACGAGATCATCCGAGTAGAGTAAGGCCCTGCATGAAAGGCTATCAGCATGCATGCCAGTCTGCCTCTGTTCCCTGCCTGCATATATGGCCCCTGGCCCTGGCGGCAACCTGGCAGGGAGGGTAAATATCAAAGAGACATAATACAGGTAACTCCAATATAGATTAAATACCAATACAGACAAAAATGAAATAATCAAATAAATGTACAATGTTACAACAAAGGAAAGGTTTACAACAGCAATCATGAAATGGTACAATGGAGTTTACAAGCCCTGGTGGGTGCAGATAATTCTTCACTCATTATACAACAATAGTAAAAAAATCAAGAACATATAAAGACTGCACAGGATACAGTTGAATAGTGCTGGGATACAAAGGCACAGTATATTCTATGTACTGTTTAGAAAAGGCAACAGTTTACAAATCCAAAGGAATTAAAAGGAAGTAAAAATAATGCAAGGATGGAGTGAGAACTCCAACCTAAGTCAGATCGGAATGGCACCCCACCAGCCAACACATTTTGGTCCCTCTAATAGAAGTTCTTTTATGCCGTCTTTAGGAAAATGTGACAGGTCAGCAGGGTCTTGAATTACTCCTTGAACTTAGTCTTTGCAGACTGGATATTTGAGATGGATGTAAGTGGTGTATGGCTACTATTCCAAGTGTGAGCAAGTCTATACCTGATTGAGGCTTGGGCGCACATCGTATCTGCAGCCGGGGATTTGAAATCTGTTACCTACCTGAGACCATAAGGAATAGGATACATTAGAGGCAGATGTAAATATCTCACTGAGGTTACATAGTTATATAGTAATTGATGGCATATAACAACCACAAGGCCCACCAGTCTGCCTGTATTCCGCACCTGCATATGCTGTACATGGCCCTACTCAGTCAGTGGCTTTAGCTTCTCCTGCCAGCCTTCAGGGTTCCCTTATGTCTATCCTATGCATGTTTGAATCCTCCCACTGTGATAGTTCCCACCACCTCCTGTGGCAGGCTATTCCATTCATCCACCACCCTTTCCATGAAGAAACATTTCCTTACATTCCCATTTAGCCTGCCCCCTTCAGTCTCATATTGTGCCCCCTCATGCTTGTACATCTTTTATACTGAAAGATGCTGCCCACTTGCACTTTGTTTATGCCCGTAAGATTCTTGAAGGTTTCCATCATATCCCCCATTCCCTCCTCTCTTCCAGTGTATACCTAGTGAGGCCATTTATTCTCTCCTCAAATGTGTTGTGGTGCAAGCCCTGCACCATCTTAGTTGCTCTGAATTGCCTACACCCTGTCTACATCCTTACAAAGATGCGGCTTCCAGAACTGTACCTCATACTCCAGAGGAGGCCTCACCAGCATTTTGTATAGTGGCATCGCCATCTCCCTTCTTCTGCTAGTGATACCCCTTCCTATGCACCCCATCATGCCACTGGCCCTCCCCACTGCCTTGGTGCACTGTTTGGCCACCTTTAGGTCATCTGAGATGATTATCCCTAAACCCTTTCCTCCCTAGTAACCGTCAGCAACTCACTCCCCCATCCTGTAGCTCTCACTGAAATTTCTATGCCTCAGGGGCATGATTTTGCACTTTTTTGCACTAAAGTTTAATTGCTACAACTCCAACCATTTTTCCAACTTCCCTAGGTCCCTCCTCATTTTTCAACTCCCTCTGGAGTGCCTACCCTGTTGCAGGTCTTGGTGTCATCAGCAAATAGGCAAACCTTTCCTTCCAGTCCTTCAGTAATGTCACTGATGAAGACATTAAAATGAACCAATAGAAGGCATCCTTAGAATGGCAGAAAAAGGGGAATTATTGTTGATGGGGGACTTGAATATGCCAGACGTTAGCTGGAGCACCTTGGCTGCAGCCACATCAAAAAGCAGGTTTATTCTTGATACCCTGCAGGGGGCATGCCTCAGACAGCTAGTGGTGGAACCCACTAGGGAGGGAGCAATCTTAGACCTGGTACTGTCAAATGGGGATGGAGAAAAGATCTCAGATCTATCAATCAATCAAAATCTTTATTTATCCAGGCGGGCACCATTGAGCAAGGCTCATTTGCAAGGTGGACCTGGTCATGAATACATCAAAGTACAGTACAGAAGCAGGTATACAAAAAGCAATAATATACAAGGAAGAACAAGTATATACAGTACAGTACAAGGCTGAAATAAATAAAAAAAAACAGCATTATTTTACAATAGAAGAAGTCAGCAGATGTACAATCAACCATAGGCATACAGGGGTTATAAGCAGAGATCTTTCGAGTGAGGCAACCGGCAACTACATGTATAGGGGAAAGAGGCTGTGTATGGGGTGGCAGATTAGAGAGGTAAAGAAGAGGAGGGATATATTACCAACAACTGGGGGAAAAATTGGGCTAAAACCACAGAAAGTGGTGATGGCTGTCGTGTACTTGTTTATTATGATAATGATGGAGGAGGGGTAGATAATTGGGACACTACTATGGATGGGGTGGGACTTTAGCCAGGCTGGAGTGGACAGGGAAGGGTGGGTGCAGCAGGAAGAGTTAACAGGAAAAGAGTGAGAGCCAGGGGTAGAAACATGGTGAGCGTCAGGATGGAAAGGGGGAGTTGCGGAACTAGTGGGCTAGTGATGAGAAAAACATTTGCAAGGTTCTTTCATGTAGCGATCGTAGAGCACCTTGAAGATATTCAGGATAACAGAGCAGCTCAGCCTCAAGTTCCTTTGTAAACCGTTCCACAATGTGAGTAAAGAGAAGCTTACAGCAGCTTTGCTGAAATGAGTTTTGACCCTTGGAACTTGGAGAGCAATTAGGGAATCGCTCCTTAGAGTGTAGGTGCCTAACACACTCCGGGGAATACAATCTAAGACATATGAGGGGAGCTTGTTGGTCACCACTCTGAATGTCCATAGGTCGGCGTTTCTCTTCCTTCTATAGTGAAGGGAAGTCCAGCCTAACAATGAGGACAGGGAGCAGTGGTGTGTGTGGAAAGTGGAAGGCCAGTAATGAACCTGATAGCTCTGTGGTAGAGGGTGTCCAATTTAGCCAGTGCAGAGGCAGTGCAGTGGCTGTAGAGCAGGTCCGCTTAATCTATTAAAGTTGAGAAAGTAGCTTGAACCAGTTAAATCTTGGCATCATTTGTGAGTAGGTGGTTAATTCTGTAGAATAGTCCTAATCTTTGCCTTAGTTTCTTCTGTAGTTGTTTGAAATGATCGGCGAAGGAAAGTTTATGATCGAGCCAAATGCCTAGATATTTGAATTTAGGTACATACTCTAGTGTTTCTCCAAGAACAATGGTAATTTGTGGGATAGCTCCCCCCAGCAGGAATTGCCACATGCAAGGAGGGGGAGAAGAGCATGTCTTTTGTCTTTTTCACATTGAGCAAAAGCTTTTTGTTTATGAGCTGGTATTGTAGAAGGTTAAATTCAGCTTGGAGGTCTTCACAGGCTGCTTCCGGTGTGGGACGACTCAAGTACAATACAGTGTCATCCGCGAATAAGTGGATGTTGGCTTTTTTCATGGGGTCATTGATGTTGTTAATGTAGACTGCAAAGAGGAGGGGACCAAGGATAGAGCCCTGGGGCATGCCCCTCAGCATAGGTTTTAATAGAGAAAGATCACCTTCAGTTTTAACCTGATGTTTATGTTCTCCGAGGTAGTCTGCAAACTAGCACATAGATTTATTGTCCAGGCCTAAGGTGCTTAGGGAGGAAAGAAGCAGGCTGTGATCAACTGTGTTGAATGCCTCACTAAGATCCAAGAAAATGGCACAGACATGCTTCTTGTTGTGAAGGTCTAGGAGGCAATCATTGGTCACCTTAGCTAGGCTGTTATGGTACTGTGCTTTGCTCTGAATCCAGATTGATCCAGGTTTAATAGGCTTCTGGATTCTAAGTATACTGTACCACTAGCTGGCCGCACACTATTTTTTCTAGTAATTTAGACAGGATGGGGAGGAGGGAGATCGGTCTGTAATTATTTAGATCTCAGGAGTCACCTGCTTTTAATAGAGGGATGACACGGGCTATTTTCCATTGAAGGGGGAGGCTACCCTGGGAGAGTGACATGTTGAATAGGTGGGAGATTGGCACCACAAGCACATGGTAGGCTCATTTCAGATAGTATGGCTCTACGAAATCAGAGCCTGCTTCCTTCCTGGTGTCCAGTTGCAGTAGTAGGTCTTCCACCTCTTTTAGAGAGACAGGCAGGAGAGAGAAGGCCTGCTCGGTAGAAGGGGACTAGTGGGTTGGTGGGCCCTGAGCTGTGCAGAGGTCATTAGCAGGAGAAGTATCAAATGCTAGCCCTGCCATTACAAAATGGTTATTGAGGGCTTCCAATATCTCTGATCGGTTAGAGATAACGCTGCCACCGGACTTAATTTTTGCTGGAATGGAATTACCAGGTGCATGTCCAGACATGTCTTTTAATGTTTTCCAGAGCTTTGAAGGATTTATTGAGGCAGAGGCTAGCTCCGAACGATAGTAGGTGGCCTTGGCTGCTCTGACCAACATGGTGCACTTGTGACATGCTCTCTTAAAAAGACACTAATCCGAGTCGTTCTTGCTTCTTCTGGCTTTTTTCCATAAAGTATCCCTTTCTAACAGGGAAGCTTTGAGCTCAGGCAAGAACCAATGGCAGGTACTGCTCCTGACCCACACCTTAACCAAGGGTGCATGCTTATTTAAAGCCTCACTTAAAATATTGTAAAAAATAGTATATGCCCTGTTTACCATTTTGGCTAGGAAGAATTCCTGCCATTGTGGTGAATGTTTCAAGTTGTGGATGTATGCAAACAATTCAAAGTTGCGTTTGCACCTCTTGATAGAGAACTTTGCTACAAACTGTGGGTTGTGCACAGATCTAATGGTGGTGAGTATACAATGATCGCTAATGTCTGAGAAAAATGTTCCGACATGAGAGAACAGATGTGGCTTGCTAACCAAAATTACATCTAAGAGGGAGCTGTTGTTAAGGTTCTTTTTATTTGGGCGAGTAGGCTCGCCAATGAGTTGCACCAGCCCTAGAGTGTCACAAAAGGATTTCAAGGAAGCTGATGCAGTTGATAGCCAATCGTAGTTCAAGTCACCAAGAATAATGGTTTCCAAGGAACTGAGCCCCAGTACGGAACTGAGGTGAGACAGGAGATAAGGCCCGGCAGAAGGGGGTCTCTAGCAGCCTTTTACACAGAGTGCACTGGAAGGAGAAAGTTTGATCTTTAGGGTCAAGCACTCAAATTCTTTGAGGTAGGATGATGCATTTATGCATGTGGCTGAGTATTTGTCCCTTACATAAATTGCCACTTCACCTCCTCTTGATTACCCATCTGCTTGGAAGAGTAAATAATTTGATATATTGATTTCATTGTCTGGGGTGGCTGGCCTAAGCCAGGTCTCAGTGATCACTAGGACGTCAGGTAGGGTGTGGCTCACCCAAGCCTTGATAAGGGTGAACTTTTTCAGAAAACTACAGGCATTAAGATGCATAAAAGACATTCCTTTGATACCTGCCAGGTCTAATGGAGAAGCAAGGGTGTCTAATGGTCCTGGGTTGAGTTCAACATTGCCTGAGCACAATAGTAAAAGAAGCAGGATTCTTTTTAAGGCAGCAAACTGTAATTTGTAAACACTATTTTTGGGGCGAAAAGGGAGGTGGTTTTGATGGGTAGGCCTGTACCCACTCCTGGTGTTATACTGGCCTAGTGTTGCAGCCACTAGTATCCTGGCAGGAATTTGCCATGAGTAGGAAGTCTCGAGTCTGGATGGTGGATTAATCTGCAGAGGCAACTCAGGAGATGTCCCACTCCCTGGCAGAGACAGCTGAAAAGTCCAGTAGTCCAGAATGGCTACCTGAAAGGAGCTGCTCGACACAGGACAGGGAGAAGCACAAGGGTCATTCCACTTTAGGGAGGGATGAGGGTTCAGAAGAATAGAACTGAGGGCTAGTAAAGCTAGTGACACACCGAGGAACTGGCTATAACTTCCCATGGTAGATCTAAATGCCACAACCGCCGGCAGTAAAAGTCACTAGAAGCCTAGACCAATAGGTGATCAGGCGTCTTATGTTCAAAATCCTTTTGTTGGCTGAGAGATGGTTTTGGTGCGGAACATACCTGTGGAGCAATTCTTGGCAGCTGAGCCAGTGAGGTGGTTCAAGGCTGCAGTCCGGTGTGGCAAGATTGGTCTGTAGCTTTTGTTTCTGTTTTTGGCCCTGCTCTACCAGTACAGAATGAGAGTGGGGGAAGGCGTTCAAGTCTTGCAGCCTTAGTGAATGAGCATGGTTAGGCCTGAGAAACAGGCAGAAACACCCCGGGGATAGTCCTCAGAAAGACAGGTATCCCAGGTCCACTAGAACAGACGAAGAAGTAGAAAATATAATATGTTTCCTTTTTAACAGAAAAGACAGCTGTTGTAGCCCTCTAGTGGCTATGTAGAATAATTTGCAAATGAGAAAGCTTTATAAAAAAGGATAGTCCTGGGGTCAGCAGTGCTGATAAACGTCTCTAATGAAGCAAGGTAAAATGGAGACTAGCGGGAAGAAGTCAGTGAGGCTGAGATCCTCCAATCACAGTGTTGGCACTGAAAATTCAGAATGTCCAAAGGTGCCAAATACCAATGTACCTGAGGGGGTATACGGCTTTTGGCTGTTTCTGTAGATTTCTGGGCCCTGCAATGAACTGGAGTTCAGAGGATCCCGGGCAGCAGTTTCAACAGGGGAAACAAGCCTCAGGGTCTGCTAATTTGCAGTAGCAGAATCGTGGGTTGCTTCCCAGGACAGGCTTGTAGCCTTTCCTCTGGCGGCGAGGTGCGAGCCCCAGGAGGGCACAGCACACATAAGGGGGAGAGGAAAGGAAATGGATTAAGAAGGGGCAGGCAGGGGAGGTGCGGTTAACTCAAACAATGAAACAGGGTGGTCACTATTATTTGGAAGGAGGAGGCTAAACTACAAAGTGGGTAATAGAAACAGGGAGGAGACGTAAGTGGGTTAGAGGGCGGACAGGTGGCAAAACAAGAGGCAAGGACTGGGCTTTAAATTTAGAATGCTAAGCAGTACACTGAAAAGTCTGGTCAATTTAAAACTACAACTTTACACAGAAATTAATTCTAAAAAGAATTCAGCTGTTCGCTTAGAATAATAGACAGTGCAGTACAGGTCTAATAATCCTAAGACTCTACAGTTTTACAGTCAGAATTAATAATAAAAAGGACTAGGCTATAGTTTTAGGATATTAAGGAGTGCATAAAAAGGTCAACTTAAAACTCTTCAGCCTTTTGAAGAGAATTAATTCTAAAGAGGGATGTAATCAAAGTGCATTCAGAGCTGGTAAATCACTTTAAACAATGGCAGTGTAACACTGAATGGCCTAAACTGGATTGATAGATGAAGAGTGAAACAGTGGGGGGAAGGGGGCTATCATGCCATTCTAGCTTTACAAAAAAGAACAATTTCTTTAAAAAAAAAAAAAAATGAAATTCTTGCTTTACAAAAAAGGATAGTCCCAGGGTCAGCAGCGCTAATAAACGTCTCTAATGAATCAAGATAAAATGGAGATCAGCAGGAAGAAGTCAGTGAGGTTAAGATCCTCCAATCAGAGTGTTGGCACTGAAAATTCAGAATGTCCAAAGGTGCCAAATACCAATGTACCTGAGGGGGTATACAGCTTTTGGCTGTTTCTGTAGATTTCTTGGCCCTGCAATGAATCGGAGTTCGGAGGATCCCGGGTGGCAGTTTCAACAGGGGAAGAAAGCCTCAGGGTCTGCTAATTTGCAGTTGCAGAATCGTGGGTTGCTTCCCAGGACAGGCTTGTAGCTTTTCCTTTGGCAGCGAGGTGCGAGCCCCAGGAGGGCACAGCACACCCGAGGGGGAAAGGAAAGGAGATGGATTAAGTAGGGGCAGGCAGGGGAGGTGTGGTTAACTCAAACAAAGAAACATGGTGGTCACTATTATTTGGAAGGAGGAGGCTAAACTACAAAGTGGGTAACAGAAACAGGGAGGAGACGTAAGTGGGTCTAGAAGTGGGTAGCCATCTGGGAACAAGTGACCATAAATCAGTGTGGTTCACAATAAACGCAGCCATAGAGTCGAGCCATACAAAAGCAAGAGTGTTGGACTTTAGGAGGGCTGACTTTGGGAAAATGGGAGAGTGTCTCAGAAAATCTCGAGCAAACTGGCAAGAAGGAGGGGTGGAGGAACAATGGGGAGAAATCAGAACAGCCATCACAGAAGCAACAAGCCTTTGTGTGAAGTAAATCAACAGAGCAAAACAAATGAAAAAAACACTATGGTTCTCCAAAGAGAAAAAGGTAGCATTCAGGAAGTATAGGGAAACACAGAAGAAGCAAAACAGAGAACTGTACCAGTTAAAGCAGAAGAAAGTGGGGAAGGCAGTCAGAATAGCAAAAGCCCAAACTGAGGAAAAGATAGCCAACTCAGTTAAGAATGGGGATAACACCTTTTATAGGTACATTAGGGAGCGAAGAAAGATGAACGAAGGGATAGTGGGGCTTACTAAAGGGACAGGAGGGTGGGCAGTGGATGACAGCAAAAAAGCAGGGATACTGAATGAATACTTCAGCTCAGTATTCACAAAAGAAGATGATGGGGAGGTACCTAAATCAAAGAATAGAAGCACTCTGGATAGAGAGTTCAATACCAGTCCATTCACAGAAGAAAGGACCCTGAAAGATCTCTTACAACTGAAAGTGGACAAAGCAATGGGACCTGATAGGATTCACCCAAGAATTCTAAAAGAACTAAGGGTAGAATTAGTGACACCACTGAACTTCCTTTTTAACAAATCATGGGAGGATGGTGTAGTACCGGAGGATTGGAGGGGGGCAGATGTCATTCCCCTTCACAAAAGTGAGAGCAAGACAGAGGCAGGAAACTACGGACCTGTTAGTTTGACCTCAGTGGTAGGGAAAATGATGGAATCACTTCTAAAGGAAAGAATTGTTGAGTTCCTAGAGGCCAGTGGGATACAGGACCCAAGGCAGCATGGATTCATAGCGGGAAGGTCATGTCAGATGAATCTAATAGATTTCTTTGACTGGATGACCAATGTGGTAGACCAGGGAGGGGCAGTGGACATGGCCTACCTAGGCCTTAGCAAGGCATTTGACACAGTCCGACACAAAAGATTAATATACAAGTTAGCCAGCCTTGGAGTGGGTCCCAGGGTGGTAGCCTGGGTTAAAAATTGGCTGGACAACAGGATACAGAGGGTAATATTAAACAGAGTTTACTCTGAAGAAAGGGGAGTTACTAGTGGGGCACCAGAGGATTCAGTACTGGGACTGGTCCTCTTTAATGTCTTTGTAAGTGACATTGCAGAGGGACTGGAAAGAAAAGTATGACTCTTTGCAGATGACACAAAGATCTGCAACAGGGTTGATACAAAAGGTGGGGTGAAGAGGATGCAAAGGGACTTGGCAAATTTGGAGGAATGGTCAAATATATGGCAGCTTAGATTCAATGCAAAGAAGTGCAAAGTAATGCACCTGGGAAACAAAAATCTTGGGGAAGAGTACACAATGGGGGGGTGAGATAATAACAACTGCAGAAATGGAGAGCGACCTAGGAGTAGTCATATCAGATGACCTTAAGGTGGGCAAGCAATGTGAGAAGGCAGTAAGAAGAGCTGGTGGGATACTGGGATGCATAGGGAGAGGCATCACCAGTAGAAAACAGGAAGTTGTTATCCCTTTGTACAAACAGTTGGTGAGACCCCATCTGGAGTTCTGCATTCTGTTCTGGAGACCCCATCTCAACAAAGACATAGACAGGATGGAGGCTGTCCAGAGGAGGGCAACTAAAATGGTGCATGGGCTGTACCAGAAGACATACGAGAGAGATTAAAGAAGCTTAATATGTATACACTAGAGGAGAGGAGGGAGAGGGAGGACATGATAGAAACTTTCAAGTACATCAAGGGAATCAACAGAGTCCAAGATGGTAGCATATTTCAGAAAAAGAGATGTGCAAGAACAAGGGGGCACAATTTGAAGATAGAGGGGGGATGGCTCAAAGGTAATGTGAGGAAGTATTTTTTCACTGAGAGGGTTGTAGATACATGGAACAGCTTTACTGAGGAGGTAGTGGACTCAAAAACAGTGGAGAAATTCAAGAATGCATGGGACAGACATAAGGTAATTCTAGTGAGGGGTAGGAGGAAGTAGGCTGTTGATTAACTAGGATCTGCAGTCTATGCATTAGGTAGGGAAATGGGCAGACTAGGTGGGCCAAGCGGTCCTTATCTGCCATCAAATTCTATGTTTTTATGGCCCCAGGACTGATCCTTGAGGCACCCCACTGGTCACCTCCTTTTCGTCAGATTGGATCCCATTTACCACCACCCTCTGTTTTCTGTCCCTCAACCAGTTTCTAACGCATTCTCCACTTTGTGGCCCACCCCCAGACTACCAAACCTGTTGACAGTCTTCTGTGTGGAATGTTATTGAAAGCTTTGCTGAAATTGAGGTAGGCAATACCCCACCGCCTCGATATACCTCTTTCGTCACCCAGTCAAAAAAGTCAAAAAGTCTATCAGATACGCTTGACATGACCTTCCTGTTGTGGATCCATGCTGCCTCAGATTCTGTGTTCCACTGGATTCCAAGTGCTCCACAATCCTTTCCTTAAGTAGCACCTCCATAATCTTTCCCTCTAATTAGGTGATGCTTCCTGGCCTATAGTTACCCAGTTTCTCCCTACTTCCACTCTTAAGGGGAGAGAGACCACGTGTGCCCTCTTCCAGTCATCTGGAACCACTCCTCTATTGAATGACTCACTAACAGGGCTGCCAGCGGTGCTGCTAGAACCATCCATAGTTCCTTTATTATCCTAGGGTGCACACCGTCTGGTCCCATTGCTTTGTCTACCCTCAGTTTTGAGAGTTCCTCCAGGACTCTCTCTTCCAGGAATAGACTGGTGCTTACCTCCCTCCCCCCTGTTTCCTATTCTAGTTGTGGACCCTGTCCCTCCCCCTCTTTAGTGACTACAGAACAGAAGCATTCATTTAGTATTGTTGCTTTACCTAGGTCTCCCTCAACATCCACTTCTTCCTTCCTTCCAAGTCTTACATTCCTCCCCGACCTTCCTTCTTTCACCAATGTAGCTATAAAGTTCTTGTCCTCTTTATCATCCTGTGCTAATCTTACCTCCGCTTTCACCTTTGAGCACCTCACTGCTTCCCTGCTTCCCTCTGTCTATCTAGGTACACCACCCTATCCTCATCCTTCTGTGTCTCCTTATATTTTTTGAGAGCCTACTTTTTGGCCCTTACTTTCTGTGCCACCCACTTGGAGAACCATAGCAGTCAGTTCCTTCTCTTGCCCTTATTTTTCAGCATAATGCACTGATTAGTCACCTCCACTATGGCTCTTTTTAGGTTTGCCCACTGCTGCTCAACCCCCTCCCTGTCTTCTTTCTCACCAGGGCTTCTTTGATCCCTATCTCCATCCCAACAAAGTTCACCCTCCTGAAATCCATGAACCTCACCTTTGTGTGGCTTGACTTTGATGCTGTACCAGTTTTAAACTGCACCATGTGGTGGTCACTAGACCCCAGGTGAACAATCCACTCGGACTTCTGTGATTCTGTCTCCATTGGTCAGTATGAGGTCCAGAATCACCTTGTCCCTGGTAGGCTCCATCACTAACTGCCTGAAGCCTGCCACCTGCATGGAATCCATGATGACTTGGCTCCTGGCTGTGGCAGCCACTGGGATGGTCCAATCCAAGTCTGGCATATTAAAATCCCCCAGCAGCAGTACCTCCCCCTTGTCTGCCATCCTATGTATCTCGAACATATGAAGATATGAAATTTGCCAGCAGATAAAGGCCTAGAGGTCTATCAAGTCTGATCAAATGTGCAGCTAGCACTCCTTATTCTGCAGCTGCCCCTCCCTTCCACCCTTCCCCTTCATTGACCCTCCCCCTTGTCCTGTTACATCCCCTTTTGAATCAGTCCACTGTTCTACTGGATACCACTTCTGCAGGTAACGCATTCCACCCAGCCACCACCCTATCTGTAAAAAAGTGTCTCCTCATCTCCATCCTGAACCTTCCTCCCTCCAGTCTCATATCATGGCCCCTGGTGTCCCTCCCCTCCCTTACTTTGAAAAGCCCCTCTGTACTGGTCTTGTTTATTCATTTCATGTACTTAAAGGTTTCAATCATGTCCCCCATCCCTCCTCTCCTCCAGTGAGTACATGTTCAACTCCCTCAGCTTCCTCTCGTATGATAAGTCCCCCAGCCCCTTGATCATCTTTGTCGCCCTGCACTGCACCCCCTCCAGTAACTTAATGTCCCTCTTCAGATACGGGCCAGTACTGCACGCAGTACTCCAGGTGCAGTCTAACTAATGACCTATACAGTGGCAGAATCACCTCCTCCCTCCTCGAGGATATGCCCCTTGCAATACAACCCAACATTTTGTTGGCCTTTGCAGCTGCCTTCCTTCATTGTGCTGAGTTGTTCATTGACCCTGTAATGAGCACCCCCAGATCCTTCTCCTCCTCTGTCTGGGCTAGCTGCACTCCCCCCAGCTGGTAACTCCTCCTTGGGTTCTTTATCCCAAAATGCAGCACCTTGCACTTTTTGGCATTAAATCCCAGTTGCCAGGTGTCTGACCAGGTTTCAAGAATTTGCCAGATCATCCTGCTACCCCTGCCATCCCCCTTGGTAATCTACCACTGCTTCTACCTTGGTATCATCAGCAAACAGACTGATCTTGCTCTTGATGTCCAATGATATGTCTGCAATGAATATCCTAAACAACACTGGTCCCAACACCGAGCCCTGTGGAACACCGCTCATCACTACCTTTGGGTATGAGAGCTCCCCACCTCCCACCACCCTCTGTTGCCTTCCCTGAAGCCAGTTCCCTACCCATTTCACCAGCTTTGCACCTGCCCCTCTGATTACTAACTTACTTCCCAGCCTTCCATGCTGCACTGAGTCAAATGCCTTACTGAAGTCCAGATACAGGACATCCACTGCATGGCCCCTGTCCAGTTGCCTAGTTACCCAGTCATAGAACTCCACCAGGTTGGTTTGGCAGGATCTGCCCCATATGAAGCCATGCTGTCTGCTGTCCTGTAGTCCTTTGGCCTCTAGGAGGGCCACCAGCCTTTCCTTCAGGATAGTCTCCATTAGCTTACCCAAGATGGATGTGAAGCTCACTGGTCTGTAGTTGCCCGGTTCATCCTTGGGGACACTCTTGTGGAGGGGGACCACATGAGCCATCCTCCAGTCCTGAAGTACACACCCCAAATGTAGCGGGCATTAAATAGGTCTGCCAAAGGTCCTGCAAGGACCTCTGCCAGCTCCTTCAGCACCCTGGGGTGGATGCCATCTGGGCCTGGTGCCTTATCCACGCTCAGTGCCTTCAAACCCTCCCAAACTCTGCCCTCCATGATTTCCCCATCTGTCACCCCCCTGTTCTGCTATTTTCTCCCTGGTGTCACCCCCCCTTTTCATTAGTAAATACTGAGCAGAAGTACTCATTTAGTGCCTCTGCCTTATCGCACCCTGCTTCCACCTAATCCCCCTCCTTCCTAATCCTCTACTATAGCCTTATCTACCTCCTCCCCCTGTGCTGGAGGCCTGTAGATCACACCCATGTGAACTGCTATGCCCCTACCTGGCTCAAATGTAACCCACAGTGCCTCTGCCTCCCCATGCCTACCCTGTACTGCTGTTACTTTTATCCCCTCCTTGATGGAAAGGGCAACCCCGCCCCTTTCTACTCTCCCTGTCCCTTCTGAATAGAGCATATCCTGGCACATTTACCTCACAGTCATGGTTTCCAGTGCTCCATGTCTGAGTGATTGACACTATGTCCAGATCTGCCTCTGCCATCATGGTTGCCAGGTCTGTGATTTTATTTCCCAGACTGCGGGCATTTGTGCACATGGCTTTCCATGTTTCACTGCCTGTCCCCTTTGTATTTCCACTCTTGGTTTCCTCTCCCCTCTTTCCAATTGCCTTTGTTGTTCTTTAGCTGCCTCCTTTCCTCTGCTGTACTCCTTATTATGAATTCTGGTATACCTGTTGCTAAGTTTTGCTCCTGTTTCTCCATGCTGTCTTCTCTGACCTGTGGGGGTGGGCTGCTTAAGTCTCCCCGCTCCAGGTGCTCTTGTAGTTTCCCCAATCAGGATTTAGCTCCTATCAGGGCAAAAATGGAGAGACTGTCTTGAAGGAGTAGGAGGGCCCCAGTCTAGATCTTCATACATAGTAGTGGTGAGCTTGGGGAGAGTAAACCAGAACAAGTCTGACAAGGGGTTAAGAAGGAGGGGAGAGCTTAGATAGTATAGTGTTATGAGTATAAGGAGAATACTCTGATTAGAGAGATATGCCTTCTCAGCTTATTTTCTCTCAGAATATGTTGTGTAAATGGGTGACAGAAGGATATGGCAGCTCAACTCTGCTATCCTGGTAAGTACTGTATATAAATATATATATATATATATATATATATAGTAGGTGGGCAACTATGTACAACCAGTGTGTTGCGCCACCGAAGGGATCTGAGTCTCTGTGACCTTGAGAGTGAAGCTTGAGAGGTCCATGAGAATCAGAACCTCGAGGTGACACAACACACTGATTGGGCACAGCATTGCACATCCACTATTTTTTATAGTTTATAGTACACCCTAAATAAAATACATGGGATTCTTAAATGTTTTTTATTTTTTATAAACATAGAAAAAATGTTTGTGCTCATGTCATGTTGTGGGAGCTAGGGCTGGTTGCTACAGTGTGATGTGTGGTTGCTAGGGAGCAAACTTCCCAATGTTTGTAGCACAGCCTTCTAGCAGCTGTCAATCAGGTGTGGGAGGGATTTAAAAAATAATGGTGGCACTATCTCTTGCTTAGCGAGAGGATGTGGGTGTAAGGATTAGACTTTTATTCCATAAGTAAATATAAATATCCAGTTGATCCTGCTTTTTGTTGTTTTGAACGCGCATATCTGGTTGATCCTGTGTTTTTTTTATTTTGTCTGTTTGATCTTGCTGTAGTCACAGGTTCAGGTGATTGTGTTGTCGCTACATATTGTTATCTGGTTGATCCTGCCATTTCTGTGGCTCATGCACTTCTGTGGAATCTCTAGAGGTTTCAAAATGTTGTTTTACCACAGTAGCATGCAATCACATTCCACGACCTTTTGAACTGTGGTAGAACAACAGTATTAATGCCTCAAATTTCCCTGCACAATATGCCCTCACCATATATAATAAATATATGTCAAAACAGGGCTACACTATAAATGAGATTTTACTTCTTTTCTGGGCTGGACTATCCTGTGTAAATACGGTTTGAAATTGGTGATAGTATATTGGACCCTGCTAATAAAGTAGGCTTTTGCATCTCTGCTGGGCTAATTGGGGTAAATACAGTGTACAAATGGGTTAAAGCAAGACCACACTGAAAATAAGATATTCTATCTTATTTAGGATATCCAAGTAAATACAGCATACTAATAAGTAAAAACAGACCTCACTGAAAATGGCAAATTGTATTTCAGCTGGACCCTTGGTAATCACATTGTAAAATGGGTGAAACCAGTATCCCAATGGAAAGGAGATGTTACAAATGAGTGTGGCTATCATGCAGGAATGCATTTTAAAAATGGATTAAAGCAAGACCTCCCGGAAAACAAGACATTAAAAGTCAGTCATTGCTGGCTAACTTTTATTTGCCTTAGAACATGGCTGCATGGATTCAAACATGTCAAAATATCTTTTAAAATTGCATTCCATTGGTTTGTTGCATTTATTTTGATGCAGATGCAACTCAGGATTAGGAGTCGCACTTGCATGAAATGTTTTGACAGTTAAGGCCCAAATATATACTGAGCAGCTTGGAAGAAATGCAAACCATATTATAATTTAATGTATTCATGGTTTCCTTGCCATATGTGTTTATTATTCTGTGTTGTACTTCTTTGTTTCTAAAACTATTAACAGAAAATGAAAGAACGTGTTTCATTTTCATGAACAAGGTGTGTGTGCATGTAGGGTATACCACTTAGAGAACTTTTCCATGTATAAAAAGTACAATGTGCCATCCTGCTATATTTTGAAGGATTTTCCATTCCCCCAGTGAGTATTTTGCCCAATCGCTGTTATATACCGTAAACATGATAGTTTCCCTTTTCTTCTTATTATTAATATTGATTCAATAATACCTGTTAGAAGTTGCATGATAACTTAGAACTTTGGATGTCATAATGTTTATTTTCTGTGAGAAAACAAATGAACAACTAAAGTGTCAGAAAATCAACAAAATGGATGACTGCACACATAGACAGACCCTTGTGAGAGCTTTCTTAGCTCTGCTCTTCTTTGAATGCTAGCTTATATAAAAGCCTAAATTGAGAGGCTTTTGAGAGATAAATTAATTAGAATAAAAAGACAAAATGGCTCAGATTTTGAGGGGAAGAAACACAGGTAGTTCAATGCACTGAACCTTGTAAATAAACCATGTAAATCCATTAAGAGCCTGCAAAGAATGATTGCACAAGTCATGTCGACCTACATTAAATTGTTTGTAATGAGCTAAATGAATGACATTAAAAGCTTCTGAACCTTTTATGCATGGGCACCTTTTCATTAAACTTCTTTCTTTTCAGAGAATTACATACTGTCTAATCAGGTTACTACTGGCATTCAGTTTATTTAGCATCATAGTAAACTTACAATGCAACTTTTGTTAAAGGGCAAATGAATTACGAGTTTATGAAAGATACATATGCCAATGGATATGGAAAAAGAACACAACAAACATGAAGAACAATTAACTGGTGTATTACAATTTGCTATAATTGGCAGCACCGTACAAAAGGAATTTCAAACTTTACCAAGTAGCAATACTTGTTTGTGCAGTTGTACAATAAATACTGGAATAAATATGCTTGTTTGGACAAAAACAGTGATTCTCACAATGTATGTACAACATACCACTGTTCAAATGGCATACACAATTTAATGAAGAGTTAGACTTGTGTAACATTGTTGATAGTCTGAAGGGTCAGTGCTGATTGACTTTCATGAGAGTCAGGGTACTTGGAGGAGTGTGGCTTGCAGGACAGCAGACTGCATGGCTCCACCAAGGGGAAATCATGCCAGACCAACCTAACTGAGTTCTTTGATTGGGTGACTCAGGTAATTGACCAGGGAGGGGCTGTGGACATGGCCTATCTGGACTTCAGCAAGGCCTTCAACACCGTCCCTCATAGAAGGTTGGTGAGTAAAATGGAAAGCATTGGGTTGGGAGGGAAAACTACAAGCTGAGTGGAGGTCTGGCTAGTAGGGAGAATTCAGAAGGTAGTTCTTAAAGATCATGTGCAACGGTTTTTACATATTTTTTATAAAAGCTTGAAAAACTGAAATTCAAGTCCCTGTGTCATGAATAGTGTTTCCTGAATATGTCATGCTGTTTGGTTTTGTGGTTTGCTTTTAATCAGCATTTGTTAACATGCTCTACAGTGGCTGAAAACGGTGGAGTTATTTCTGTCCTCTCAGTCAAACTTAGAGTGCGATGACATCATTCTGGAGTAGCTTGCTGTTTCAGATTCCCAATCAAAGCAGTAGTTTGTAGAGTTAATGGTTTGATGAGCTCTCCAAATTTCTTACAAACCCACTGTCTGATCTGTGTTTAGATAGATCAGCTTAAAATATATCATTATCTTCTCATAAAAAGCTGATCATTTCAGTTTCAATGCTGAACTGAAGAAGTGGAAATATTTCTCTGTGAGAAATCAGCTGGTCTGTCACAGATCTTAGCTCTTTCTAATCAAAACTCTGATTTTTTTTTCAAACTACATAACACTGGACTATTAAATGAATATAAAATAAATCTAAATTTTGTTTATTCACAGAAACAGTCTGTCACTTATGTAGCATTCATAAATACATTAATGTAAGAACATTTTTTTCATGTCAGATTGACAAACAGTGCATGTGTTTGAAACACTGTAGCAGAGTGTGACAAGCACCTGTCTGAACTCACAAATTTCAGTTATTTGGTGGTTTCTGTGTGAAAATACATCATGTATGTGTATAACTAGAAACACTATGTGGCATCCCGATGCACTGTGTCTCTGCCCCACTGTTGAGGCAGCTGCAGTCTACGGCCACCTGTCCCTGCCCCACAAGCCCCCTGCCTTCAGCTCCCCATTCGAGGCTGCTATACCCTTCTGCCCACTGTCTTCTCCCACACAGTTGGGGATTGTGCACCCTGCTGCCTCCATCTCCTGCCTAAAGAATCAGGACTGCTGCACCCTGCCGCCCCCTGCCCAAACAGTTGAGGTTGCTGCACCCTGCTACCCTCTCTCCCCCCCACCCTCACAGTTATAAAAGCTATGTAAAAAACATTGCACATGATCTTTAATGGGATGCACTCTGAGATGGCAAGGGTGATGAGTGGAGTGCCACAGGGATCAGTTTTGGGTTCAACATCTCCATCAGTGATATTGTGGAGGGTTTGAGAGGGAGGATGTGCCTATTTTCCAATGATACAAAAATCTGCAATATGGTGGACACCCCAGAGGGGGTGGAAGACATGAAGAGGTACCTCAAGATACTCAAGGAGCAGGCCAGGAAATGGCAGCTGAGGTTTAATGCCAATATGTGTGCTGTGATGCACCTAGGGAGGAAAAACATGAAAGCAGAGTACATACTGGGAAGGGGGAGGAAATCAAAGAATCAGAACACAAAAGGGATCTGGGGATCATAGTCTCCTCAAACCTTAAGGTAGGTTTCCAATGTAGTACGGCGGCGGGAAGGGCCAATGGAATGCTGGCCTGCATAAGCAGGGGCATTACTAGCAGAAAGAGGGAGGTTATAATGCCCCTCTTCAAAGCCATGGTGCGGCCACAGTTAGAGTACGGGGTTCAGTTCTGGAGACGACATCTCAGCAAGAATATAGATGCACTGGAGAGGGTTCAGAGAAGGGCCAAAAAGATGGTGGAGGGTATGCAGGGGAAGACATACTAGCAGAGGTGTAAGGAGCTGAATCTGTACATGCTGGAAACAAGGAGGGAAAGGGGGAACATGATTAAAACCTTTAAATATGTAAAGGGATTCAATAAAATCGGTGAAAGGGGCTGGCTGATGAGGAAGGAGGGAGCCAGACCTAGAAGGCACAACCTCAGATTGCAAAGAAATAGGTTCAGGGGCAATGTGAAGGGGCGCTTCTTCACAGAGTAGGTGGTGGAGCCCTGGAACAGACTACTAGACAGAGTGGTGGGGGCTGAGACAGTGGAGGAATTTAAGAGGGCATGGGACATGTATATGGGACTGAGTTTTGGGGGGAGGGTAGGAGGGGGTATGTGAAAGGGGAGGGATGGGCAGACTAGATGGGAAAGAAGAGTCCTTTTTTGCTGTAAAATTTTTATGATTCTATGATTTTACCAGCCCACCCTAGGCACGGTTTTATCATTAATGGGCAATTGTGTTCCTTCCTGCCCTTAACTGATGTATCCCTTCTTTGTAAGATGCTTCATCAACATACCAGATATAGGGTTATACCACTGAAACTCTCTATAGTAATTATTTAGTGTTTCTGTCCTCTTCAGCTTCTACCCATACTACCTGGTCCGAGAACCTTCCTGTCTATTATATACTATTAGGCGGTGACTAAGTCGGAACTTTTGGAAGGCAACCTCTTGCTCCAAGTTAATAAAGCCCTATGCAAGTACATTAGTTCAGCTCAAAAACTGTTTGAAATAAATACAAGGCAGTGATTGCAGACTGGATTCAACCATATGAATGAGTGTCTGCACTTTCGTTTGTCTCAGGCAAAGATATAGCAGTTGGAGCTTCTGGGCACTCTGTTCACATCCCACTTTTCAAACTTCAGTGTCTATTGACTATTACAATCACAAAGGTCAATACAAGGTCTCTGATTAGTCTCTTTTTGATGCCATACTCTATAATGCAATCATCACTGCACTCTTTACTCTCTGCAGGGCACTGTGCTGACTGACTATGACACAGACGTCTGGCTCTTCCTACCATCCTATGTGCTAAAGGTAAACAAAGATTGCTGCCCAGTGTCTGTATAGGAAAGCTTTTATTTTAAATTGTCTGTCCTTTGGGTGTGGTTTCTGCCACTGCTATGTCTCTCTGGGTACTCTTTATGCAGTTTTTTTTTTTTTGTGCCTGCTCTCTTTTTTTGTCATTGGTTGGGGGTTAAGCCAGGCAAAGTACATTGCCCCTCAGTTCAGTTTTTAGTGATCTATACCTTGCTAGTTTTACTGTTGTGCCATCAGACATGAAGAAGAGGGAGGCCACACTGTTGCATGCTGCCTAATATCCCAGCTACAGTCCAGGGGTACTAGGAGCACAAAGAGTTCTGTGTGTAGTGGTAAGAATTGGAATAAATTGTGGCTGTATAGGGAAAGGGATGCAGCGTATTCTTATTCCTGGGTTGAGAGCCACTAGGTAATCATCCAGAAGTTGGGAGAGTAACATGGAAAATATATAGCAACTGCCAGATTCTTACCTTAAAATATGGGCATTAAAGATCAAGGGGAATAACGTATAAAACTTTTTTATCTATTTATATGTGTTGGCCCCTACTCTTAGTCCTTCCTTCCAAGAGCAACATTGACTCATCTAGCCACCAGTTTTCACCATGGAAGTGGCAAAGCAAATAATATACGATGGGTAATATGCCTGGTCTGGTGGTGTGCTGGCTGGTAGTGAGCAATACAGCCATATGGAGAAACCTGGGATCCAAATCGATTCCTACTACTTTGCTCTAGTTCAGTCAGGCTGTAGGCATGCTGCAGAGGCACAGACTGAGTGGGCAGTTGCTGCTGCTTTCTCTTCAGTACACCTACGGTATCTGGAGTGCCTAAGTGTAGTGGGTGACATGCAACATGCCTCCCAATAGGTCAGAGTCAGCAACAGAGCAATAATGCATTGCATTTGGGGTGGTGGGTAGGAATAACAAGGGGAAAAAGAAAACACTTTCCTCACCCTCAGTTGACTCACACCATATCCACAGTCATATCTGCTGCCAAGTCTCCCCTTACAGTATCAAAAAACTGTATTTTAATGTTTTCCAGATTGCCATCTCACTGAGGCAGTCCCTGCCAGAACAAACAAGCTACAAGACACCTTCAATGGTAGCAGATGACTGGCTAGGTGCAGTAGATGCTGGTAAGGAATCATGACCAGGCAGTCATGGAGGGGGCAGAAGTAACATTATTGAACTGGCAAGCCCAGGTAGAGCAGGTAATCATAGGTATCGTAGTTTATATCAGAGCTTAGAAGACTATTGTCCATATTGCTCACTTAAACTTCAGCTGTATCGAAATAGCCCTTCTTGTTTGCAAAAGGTGTCAAACTTCAGTTTGAACTCATTCATCATAGAGCTTCCCACCATTACTTCAGGCAGTGAATTCTAGAAGGATGCCACTCTTTGACTATACCCTTTGTCACCGGGTGTGAGTATTCAAGATAACAAATATGAGACAGACTCAGATCACAGTGCATAAAAAATGCCCAGAGTCATTTGTCATTTTATTTTGTCATAAAATGAAAGAATATATGTACAGAAATCAAATGAAAAATGTCAAAATAAAGGTTAGTTGCATTCAAAACAAAGGTCACTGCTTTTGGTCTTAGCAGATTCTAAGCTTCAATTAGAATGACAGGTGTGAGCCCACACCACTGGGATGTCTTTCTCCTACCTCCTTCAGTCTCCTACTGAATCCCTAACTCTTATCTAACATATAGCACTAGTGGCAGGTTTTAAATATTTCCTGGATGGGGTCACCTGACTAAACTCTTAACTAAAAATACAAAAGAAAACTAGCTAGGTTAGTCTGTAATCACAAGGTGACCCACCATACAATATAATACAACACTACACATTGATTTAATCTGGTCACCAAGCATCAGATATAATACTGGGCTAGTAAAACTTCATAAATGCTTAATTGCCTGGTAACTAACATAGGGTCCTTCCTTAGTTACCTTTGAGTGACAGGGAGGGCTGTATAAAGAGGGGACTGCAGAGGGCGCTGTTCCCCTATAGAAAACCTCAGATGCAGTACTGCAGTCAGGTAAGATACTGAAATGTTTAGTTTTCTTCCTGGGGTTATATGGTAACTGCATAACGTTAAAACTCTCTCAGAAAACCTCAGAACTTTGGTAACCCTTTTTAGTCATTTATTAATCTCAGGACGTTTGCTTTTAATGCACCTGTTGTTTTTTAAAAAGGGGGGTGGGCTTAACTTATACCAAAAAACGGGCCTTCTCTAGAACAAACACAACCTGGGAAAAAATTACAGACTGGCCCCATTTAGAGTCGAGGTACCAAAGGCACTTCATGCTTGTTTTCTCTTGGTGTTCGCCCATTGTAAATATATAAATTTAGCTATCACTGCACTTTACTTTTCCATCCATTTTATTAAGCTATATATTTAGGGACCTTAAAATTTCTTTAAGCATTTTCTGTTTCAAGCATAAATTCAGCACTGCGTGCACTTTAAAGTCCTACAAGTGTGCATATACAGACACATTTATATTCCTAAAGCCCATGAGTGCATTATTCAACCGCCAACAAACAGCTTGGTTAAAACATTCTGCACGTTAAATCTAGCAGCCCTTCGGTATTTGTGAAGGCAATACAAGCACCTTATAAAGCATATGCTACACTTTTTATTTTTATTTTACACAAGCACCTTGCACTATTATACATTTAGCACCTTATATAGTAATTCAGGAATCTGAGGCACTTTATTCATGTTTAATTCCTTTCTAGCAATTTGCACTTTATATAGCAGGTAGCAGGTTTACTGTTGGGATAATTATTTTAAACCATTACTATTCTTATATATGTAGCTGCACTGTAGTACTCTATTCTCCATTATGTGCACTAAATGAATTTTCTCATGCATTTTAATTTCTTTAAATGCACTAATGTACTTTTACTCCTACTGTTAGCACTAAATGAGGGGTGGGGTAAGGGAAGACCTATGTCTCCTTACTGGGGCACCCACCCATGGCAGGGGTCATCCTTTCACACCATTTTTGCCATCCAATTAAATGGCATTTTTTTCCCTTTTAACTGCAGTGTGTGTGTGCATGTGTATTATGTTTGGTCCCTGAATTATTGTCCAGTGTTTCCCACAATTTGCTGTCACTGCTTTGTATAGTAAGCACATATCTCCTCTTATCCTTCTGTATTCTAGTGAATACATATTCAATTCTCTTAGCCTGGTCTCATAGCTACTTCCCTTTGATCTTTGATTATTCTTGTTGCTCTCTTTTGAACCTTTTCAATCATTTGAATTTCTGATTTTTTGTATCGTGACCAAACCTGGGCACAATATTCTAAATTTGGGTCTAACCAGTGATACATACAGTGGCACAACAATCTCTCTTTCCCTACTTGAAATGTGCCTAATTATTATATTCAACACTCTGTTAGCCCTTTGGACAATGTTCTACAGTTTGTCTTAAACTGCAGATCATTTGTAATAGTTATGCCTAAGTCCTTTTCTTCTATTACACTCTTGAGGGGTGGGTAAAGTATGGATTAAAAATAAATAAAATGGGCTGTTAAAATCCTGTGAGCCCACAGGTCAGCGTCAGTCTTTACTCATGGGTAAATCATGCTATGCCCCTCATGTAAAGATCTTTTAGACTTTCTTACATATTATCTATATTATAATTATGCACAGAAGTAGGCACCATTTTTAGAAAGCTGAAATTGCCATATTTGCTTTTACACACTTGATTCGGTTAAACTGTTGACTGTTCATCCACATTTGTTTAACTATTTGATTTTTTGACATTTTTTAGCTTACAGACCATGCTAGTAATGACATGGCAATCGTGCTGAAAAATTTTATGCCAAATCCCTCCATCCATAAACTTTGCACTGATGTCTTCCTGTGCACTACTGCAGACCCAACCACTACTAACAAACACTGTCCTGGAGCTGAACTGTTTTTTCACCATTCTCCTGCAGCTCTTCTTGGTGATGATGCATTACTTGATCCTTCTTGTGCTGATCTGCAGAGTCAGATTCTCAGTCTCCATTTGTTGTTTTGTCAGTGGGGTATCTGTGTTCTACATCTGCTCTCTGCGCTACTCTCTCCTGCACTCTCTGCTGCCCTTGCACAGTCCTTCATGAACTCACAAGGTCCATTTCCATCACCATCCACACCACTAAACTCTGCTATACTCTGCCACTCATGAGTATCCAGAGGTCACTGTTCACTTATGAAGATATTTGCCATAGTTCACTCCTGCCCATCATGTATCCCCTATTTATTTAATAAGGGTAAGGAATTTTTCCCCTAATAAAACCATGTATTCCTCAGAGTGTGTAATAAATGCAGCTCCAGTTTTGCATAGTGATATCTGCCTTTTATACACACTGTGTTTACCTCATCTGCATTCATTTCAACTGTGCTGATGTCACTGAGAAACACAGATGTTCTGCCCATGTGACAGGGAGATCCTGCCCTCTTGAGGACTGATCTTTTCTTAAATCTGTTGCAACAGTTCTTCTATTTCTTACCCTAATATAGCCTTTATAGTTTCTAGTTCATAAGGTTGGCCACCTCTGGGCACCCCCTCTCCCCTTTCTTGACTATGCTATAGTGTCCTCTTTAATTTTCCTATTCTCTCTCAGGTCCTCATATAGGGAGGTTATTGTTGTGACCTCCGAGCTGATGTAAAATAACAGACTGTGTTCCTTGTTGTTGGATTTAGTATGTAATAGCACTATGTCATAAAATAACTTGATGTATATGCCTTATGTGTATGAAACCTGTAAATGTTGAAAATGCCATAGCACTAAGTGTTTGTGATAAAGGTAATAAGTACCAGATGACTGTATTATAGAAATTAAGTTACCAGGGTAGAGATATCAGAAAACCCACTGTTGTGTTATTAAATGCATGTAGATTGCAGATTGTTTGAGAGGCCCTTTTGGTACTATACATTCCTGCTATAAACTGAGCCAGTCTGACATTTCATGGTGATTTGCATATACATCCCATGATGCGTTGCATTATGGGGTTACGCGTGATTTTGTGTTTCTTTGAAACTTGGCTTTATTGCCAATGCCATTTGGGGTAACCCTTGCTTCAGTGCTGCTGCACTGAGGTTCTTTATTTTTTTATTTTATTTATTAGAATATCGGAATTACAGTCATAGACTCATTTCCAAAGGCTCCCTCATCGGATGACAAATACAGACATGACAATAGTACAGCAAAGACAATGTTACATAACTGGTTGGACAGTAGATGTACAAACATTATTGAGCAATGTACTTTGATGTGTACCTATACAGAGTGTTATCTAAGCAGTTAGATAAGTCCTTTACAGTGATAAGCAGTTACAAACATCCTTTGCAGTGGAGTAGTGCAGGCATTACAATACATTGGTGCATACCTATACAGAGTATTAATTTTATTGGTTACATACATTCTTTGCAAAGCAGTGGTGTAGGCTTAGACACAGTGATAGCTAAGCAGAATAACAAGAGATTAGAGACATGATAGTGGGCCCTGGTGAGGTTAAGTGGAGCAGTCTTGGGTTAGACCTTGTCTTGGTGTGGGCCCACTTTCGTAGTGACTGAGCTGTGGTTTGAAAATGACAGAAGGACTAGCATGGGCAGGTGCAGGTATGTTTTGCATAGAGGTGATTTTTGAGGGCCACTTTGAAAGGGCCAATTTTGGTGTGGGTAGTGACTGAGGATGGTAGGGCATTATACCAGGTAGGGGCTGTGACTGGGAATGATGTCTGGGCCAGCGTAGTCCTAACCCTGGGGATGGCCAGTGTTAGTGTGTCTGTTCTGCATGTATGGACTTTGGGGGTGGCTGTGGCAAGGAGGCTGACATTCCTGTGGGGGTCTGCCCAAGGAGAAATTTTTTGGCCATGAGGCATGATTGGAACTGGAGCCTTTCATCAAGGTTGAGGATTTGGGCACGGTCATAGGGGGTGCTGGTGTGGGTCATGCGATCAGCCCCTGACAGGAGCCTTCAGGTTTTATTAATGGCTACTTTAATCTTGTTGAGAGCAGTGGTGTCAGTGGCAGCATAGACCAGAAGGTCGTAGTTGACCAGTGACATAACGGACGAGGTGATGTCTAGACACAGGGTTTCAGGGGGTAGACAGTCCCTGTGTCAGTAGAGGAGGCTGATTTGGGCATTCATCACAGTTGCAAGTGTGCTGACATCGCCATGAAAACTGAGGGCACGGTTGAACGTGATCCCAAGGTATTTATAAGATGAGACCTGTTCTAGGGGGTTGTGTGAGCAGGACAGGATTCTCAGTTGGGCATGTTTTAGTTTGCTTTGGTGGTGCACAAACAGCTTAGTTTTAGTTTTTTTCTGGTTTAGTACTAGCTTGTGCTCGGCAAACCATTGCTCAGCTTGGCTGAAAGAGTGTTGCTGCAAGGCCTGCAGGTTGGTGGGGTTTGCATGGAAAGTACAGAGGATGGTGTCATCTGCATATAGAAGTATCTTGCCAGAACACAAGGTAGGAAATGTATTCAGAAACAGGCTAAAAAACAATGACCCTGGGATGGAGCCCTGTGGGACTTCAGAGTGGGTGGGGCAGGTGCTGGATACAATATTATTTATCCTGATGCATTGCATCCTGGAGGTCAAATAGCTGACAAACCAATTTGGAGGACCATGAGTGGGGCCCATGTGCATCAGGGTGTTTGGCAGGAGGGGGTGGCTAACTGTGTCAAAGGTCTTGGACAGGTAAATGAACACGGCCCCTGCTAGCTGTCTCTTGTCTAGGGTGAAGTGAATGTAGTTCGAGAATTGAATGAGTGCCATTTACAGTGCTGTGTCTGGCTTGGAACCCGTGCTGCTCCACACACAGCAGATTATGAGTTTCAAGGTAATTGGTCAGTTGGTCTGCCACTAACTTTTCCAGGTCCTTGAACAGTGGGGGGAGAATGGAGATTGGGCGGTAGTTCCCTGGGAGTAGTAGAATCCCACCTTTGTGGATGGGTGTTACATCTGCATTTTTCCATTTGCTGGGGAACTGTTCAAGGCAGAGAGAGCAGTTTAGTAGGGCAGTTAGTGGGAAAAGCAGTGTGTCCAGGACCAGATGGAGGAGTTTAATGTCTAGAGGGTCGTTAAGGGGGCTGGTGCCTTTCAGGGCCTTGATCAGGTAGGGTTCGGCTTCTCAGGGGGAGATAGTCCAGAGATAGAAGGGGGGCAAGGGAGGAGGGGAGGTCTTGGCTGGGTGTGGGGTCGAAGAAATTGGGAGGGAGCACAGAGCCTAGGTCTGTAAAGTTGGAGTTGAGAGTAGAGGCAATTTGTTTCAGGTCAGTGGTGACCGAGCCATTTGTGGAGATCGGGAGGGGGGCGCGGCTTCCCATTTAGTGTTTTTATATTGTCCCAAAATTTGCATGATGAGCCCCGGGAGGCAGTCAGGTTGGCTCTGTAATGCTCAGCTTTTGCTTTACGGATTACCCAGGTGCATTTATTCCGTTCTGCAGGGTAGGCTTGCCTCTTTGTGGGCTTGACCCGTTCATTTGCCTTATACCAAAGGTTGTCACAGTTCTTGAGCTGCTGTAGGAGGGATGGGGTAATCCAGTGGGCATTTTGCCTGTTGAGGTGGGTCTTTTTTAAGGGAGCGAAGATGTTGCAGGCTAGGTTGAAGGTGTTGTTGAAGTATTCTAGTGCTGCATCCACAGAGGTGGCTTGGTATATAGGAGACCAGTCGCAGTGAGCTAGGTGATGCTTGAGGTTCGTAAGACTGCTGGGGCAGAGGCAGCAATGGAGCATGGTGGGGGGGCAGGTTGCTTGGACATCCATGTAAAGATTACTAGGGATTGGTCACTGAGAGAGTTAGGGAGGACCATAACATCCTCGATTTTATACTGGTGGTTAGTTAGTACAATGTCCAGCAAGGTTTGCATCCCAGTGGTTGAGTTGTACCTTGTGGGTTGGGTCACCATCTGGAGGAGGTCAAGGGCTGAGAGGCATCTTTGGAGGTGGTTGTGGATGCAACCAGCCAGTTTAGGTTCATATCACCCAGAAGGATGTGTTCAGACTTGTGGTGGAGGCTTGCAATGTATTCTGTCAGTGAGAGAAGAGTGTGAGTTTTCTTGCTGGGTGGTATATAAACCACAGTGATTATGATAGGGGCCTTGGAGGGGTCAGATGAGACCTTCACGGACATGGCTTAGGCACCATCATATAGTGTAGGTGTGGGGATGGCTTGTGCTAGTATGGAGTACCGCAGGTATATTGCACATCCTACGCCCCTCTTGCCCACTCTGTCTAGTCTGTGGAGTGAGTAGCCTCTTGCCTTTAGCTTTTTTTTTTTATCTGAGCCCCCCATCACCCAAAAACACAAGACAAACATAGGGATGGAGTGATTTTTACTAAAAAGGGGTATCAATAGATTAGTGGGTCAGCAAGTGCTAAGTGCAGAGGAAGGATATGCATAGTCTGTTGCTGTAAACTGATGCATTGAAGAAGGGATATGCCATTGCTGAAGATTATCTTATGTAGTTTATATCAATATCTCACAGAGATTGTGTGTTGAACCTGAAGTTTGGTGTCTGGTCTGTCAGTTATCCTCCTAGGGATCGAGACATCTGACTTGGGGGTGGAACCAGTTGGGTGGTCCAATCACTACACAGTGGGGTTCAGTTTTAGCACCCCCCTTTGTAGGCCTACCCCTGTGGAGATGGTTAGGTACTGTCCTTTACGAGATATAAGATCTCATAGCCTAGCGGCGGTGTGTGATCTATCGTCCCTCTCGATGGCAAGCAGTGACCCAGAGACCTTCGAGGCGGCCTATAATTCAGCCGTCTCAGCGGCTCTGAATTCCATTGCTCCAGTCCATGTTCATCCTCTCTCACTTTGCCCTTGATCTCCATGGTTTGACGGGACTTTGAGGGAGATGCAGAGACTAGGATGAAGGTTAGAGCAGCTGGCAGAAGTCCGCCTTTGATACCGACCACCTTAGATTGATGGACCATTATCAAGTTTATCAATCTGCAATCACCTGTAAGAAGGCAGAATTCCTGTCCAGGGAGATTGCGGCTGCTCAGAATAGACCAGCTCAGCTGTTCTGTACTGTAGACAGACTGTGCAACCCAGCTTGTCTACACGTCTGGAAAGCCTCTTCGCAGTTAAAGTGTGATGAACTTGCTCGATTCTTTGCTAATAAGGTGGCTGATATCAGGGCGGAACTTCAACCAGCACGCTCTGTGGGAATTGCTTCTGATCAGTACACGGTCACTGCACCTCGGTCTTCCTGGAGTAGCTTCAGCTGACTGGAGTTCATGGATGTCAAGCAGATCATCCAAGGTGTGCACTCTACATGATATAGATTGGATCCTGGACCAACTTCCCTAATTTTGGGTTGCATTGTTGTCATTGGTCCAGTCCTTGCGCAGATAGTCTGGTGCTCCTTGGAATCTGGAGAGTTTTCTAGCTCCTCAAAGAGGCGGTGGTGACACTTCTCTTGAGGAAAGCTACCTTGGACCCAGACTGCCATGCAAACTACAGACTCATCTCGAACCTTCCCTTTTTAGGGAAGGGGATTGAGAAAGTAGTGGCAGCACAGCTGAAGGACCATTTGACCATCCATGACATCTATGAACTGCTCCAGTCCAGTTTTCGAAAGAGACATAGTACTGAGATAGTGCTGGTTTGGGTGATCAATGATCTACTGATGGCTAGAGATTGGAAGAACTATTCCATCTTGGTTCTTCTGGATCTCTCATCGGCATTTGACACCGTGGACCATGGGGTGTTGCTTGGTCACCTGAGGTACATCTGTGGACTGTCTGGTATGGTCCTCAGCTGGATTACATCTTTCCTCATGGGTAGAACACAGAGAGTGGTGTCTGGGGGGTTTTCCTCAGACCCCATCTCTCTGTCGTGTGGGATTCCTCAGGGGTTAGTGCTATCACACATGTTGTTCACGGTGTACATGCTACCCCTTGGAGACATTGTAAGAAGTTACGGGCTGAGGTTTCACTGCTATGCTGATGATACCCAGCTCTATCTTTCTTTCACACCCGAGCACTCTCGGTCTTTAATAACTGTCGGAAAGAAATCCAAGAGTGGATGGATTCCAGCTGGCTGAAGTTGAACTCGGAAAAAACAGAGGTGTTGGTTGGGGACCCAGGTTGCCAGATAGGAGAGTTGGGGGTTGATTCACCCTCGGGACTTTTTCTCAGTGGCATTTCACTCCTGACATCTGAACAGGTGCATAGTACCTGCAAGCAGAGGTGAAGCACCGGGGCTCTCCCCCAACCCCTGAAAGGAGCTCCATGCTCCAGGAGGTTGTGAGGGCTTTTCCAAGCCAGGGGCTCTCCCCCAAAATGCTGCAAGGAGCACCATGCTCCACCAGCAGAGAGGGCTTGATTCCTACTCCTCGGAGGCTCTCCCCACCCCATCGACGCCAGATCCCTGCTTGTAAAGCATCAAGGTAGCTGAACGAACTGACTCTCTGCACACAGGGAGCTGATCTGTGTTCTTTCACGCCTTTTATTTTAAACTCAGCCTTCATCAGTTTGTTTCTCCACAACAGTGCTGATAGGTTTTAACACTTCATTTCAACCTGTTTTGCTGAAATACCACTGCATTCTGTTGTTGCTTTAATCAACTTAGCTACAGGATCTTTAACTATGTTAAATTAGATACAAAAGCAAATCAGCTCTGTTATATTCCTTTATCTGCTCCCAGCCAGCCTGCAACAGCTTACCTTGCCCATAGTAATGATTTGAGAAAGTAAAACAAACAAAGGAAACGCTTAACCTCTTCACTAATCTGCTTGCAAGTGTATTTAAACTGCCTATCTTTCACTCCTCAGGCAGTACCTGCAAGCAGAGGTGAAGCACCGGGGCTCTCCCCCAACCCCCGAAAGGAGCTCCGTGCTCCAGGAGATCACGAGGGCCTTTCCAAGCCAGGGTCTCTCCCCCAAAACATCGCAAGGAGCATCGCGCTCCACCAGCAGAGAGGGCTTGATTTCTACTCCTCGGAGGCTCTTCCTGCCCCATCGATGCCGGATCCCTGCCTGCAAAGCATCAAGGTAGCTGAACAAACTGACTCTCTGCACAGGGGTGATCTGTGTTCGGCCCGCAGTCACTGTCGCGACTGCTCCCGCCCGCCCCAATACCCTCCACCCCTTGGCGGTGTTACTTTTATAGTGTTAAACCTAGCGATATCTTGCAGCTATCGTGTTTTTTCCTATCAGCCTACTTCTCCATTAGCTCCTTATACTAGTCGGGCACTAGAGGGAGCCTGATTTTAACTGAATATTTCTACTCTCTCTCCAAGATAGAAGTCTTTTGACCTACCATCCAGGTTAGCAATCACTGCTGGAGCATAAAGCTAGGTCTGCTCTTCGTAGATTGGCAACTGCTCTGTCCTCTCTACCCTACACTATTTATCCCTCCTTCAGAATGTCTCTCTCACCCCTGTTGGTTCTCCTAATGGGGACACTTTGTCTGCTGATTCTCTCTGTGCTCACATGTCCTAACACTCCTACCTCAACTACCACTGCTCACACACAAGATGCCTTTTACTTCTCCAACATTATAGCTACTGCTGCTCCCCCTTCTCTTCCCCCAACTACTCTCATCAATAAGCGGATGTGGCCGCTTGCCAGGTACCTCAATTGTAAATTGAAGCTCTTCATTAGAATGACAGTTCACTTCTGCTGTATCATTTCGATCTGGATCGTTCTCCTGTCACTCATGCTAGCCGGGGACATAGAGGTTAATCCAGGTCCGCCTCATGCTCCCATCCAATCTCTGCCACCCCGGGCACCTCCCTTCCTAAATCTAGCGGTCTGACCTTTGCTTACATTAACACCAGGAGCATACTAGCCAACCTCCCTGACCTTCAGGTCTGGGTGAGTACGAACGGCCCCGACATCCTTGCCTGCACTGAAACCTGGCTAAAGCCCACTGTCACTGACTCTCAGTGTTCCTTTCCAGGATACAATATGCTACATGCTGACTGACCCGGGGCAAAAAGGGGTGGCGGCCTTGCTCTCTACTATAAGAATCACCTGAACATCACCCTCCTGAAGGATCCCACCCCATCTAATTGTGAAATCCTTCATTCCCTCCTTCTTCTGGGGGGAGTCAAAAAACTACATATTTTTTGTATCTATGTCCCTCCTAAAAATGCCAAACAAGGTCTGTCTGAATTCTTGGAAAACCTAATAACAACAACAGGTAAAAATGACATTATCTGCCTTGGGGATTTTAACCTTGACTGGTCTGAGAACAGCTCAGCCAATCTATCCTCCATGATTAGTAAGGCAAACCTATCCCAGATCATACAGGTACCCACCAGAGTCTCACAGGGCAGCGCCTGTGCCACCCTGCTTGACTGAATACTCACAAAAAGAAAGGAATACGTTACTTCAGCTGGAGTGCTTCCTGACACCATTAGTGATCACTATCCTGTTTACTGTGTCTGGAACACCGTCATCCCCTCCTTCCTGTCTAAAATAGTCACATTCCCTAACCTCTCCCACCTAAATGCTGATGCTTTCATAAATGATCTCAGTCTGATTGACTGGTCTCCTCTCTACCAATCTGAGGACATTAACTACGCAACTGACTATTTCAACTCTGTCCTCCTAGCATTACAAAACTTACATATACCAGTCACCACACGCCAGGTGGCAGGGAAAGTAACCAAGTGGCTAACGCGCCCCTTGCTTCAACCTTCTCAAAAGTGAGGAAAAACTCTGGGCAGTGTGGAGCGTCTCCCATCTTAGCAGCTGACTCTGACCTATTGAGCCTCATGGAACAAATGCAAAGGAAATTCGCCTTGCCAAAGGTACCTACTAAGAACCTCCTAAAATCCTCTTCCAAGCACCCACAAAAGTACTGGGCTCAAATAAAGGAAATTCTTGGCAATGATAAGCAGCAGTCCCCAACTGACATGAACATTCAAGGCATTCACTGCAATAACCCAAGTACAATTGCCAACACCTTCAATTCCCTCTTCTCAATGCTTCCTGGTGCATCCCTGACTAATCTGCCTCTAGATTACCATCATCATGCCCCTTTCTCATCTCACACTCCACCCACCCTTGTGCTGGCTCCAACCTCTTACAGAGAAGTACGTAAGTTACTTAAATCACTCCCGGCAACTGGGGGCAAGGGGCCGGATGGAGTCCTTCCTGGTATCCTCAAGCAGTTTGCACCTTGGCTGACCAAGCCTGTCACATACGTCCACAGTCCCGTCTATCTGGAAAACAGCCAGAACCATCCTGATTCACAAAAAGGGTGATGTCAAACTTATGACAAACTACTGACCAATCTCCCTTCTACCTACTCTCAGTAAGCTCCTCGAGAAAATAGTCCATCGCCAACTTGCTGAACACCTTGCCAAGTTTAATCTCCAAACCCCCTCCCACCATGGATTTAGGCTGGGCCACAGCACCACTACAGCTCTGACACAACTTACCAGTGACATAAAATGTAATATGGACCATGGACTTCTCACCGGAGCTGTCTTCATTGACCTGTCCAAAGCTTTTGACATGGTTCATCACCCTCTCATGCTAAAGAAGCTCCAATCTATTGGTGCATCTGACCCCACTCTATCCTGGTTCAGCAGCTACCTGGGTAATCTCACTCAGGCGGTAGCTTTCCACAAGACTCTCTCCTCCTTCATAAAAATCTCATGTGAGTCCCACAGGATCCACACTGGACCTCTCCTCTTTTTCCTCTTCCTAAATGATATCCCTGCTCTCTCCCAACACAGTTGCACCCTTATGTACGCAGATGACCTAGTACTCTACTCCGGGTCCAAATCAATAGATGTCATCAACTCCACTCTCTCAAATGACTTTCAGGTCCTTCAACGCTGGCTCTCAAACAACCATCAAAACCTTAACCAGGATAAAACTTGTGCAATGCTGCTCGGTACTGCTAAAAAACTGCCTTCAACTGCCCACAGACTCTCAGTTCACTGCCTTTATGGCTCTCCCATCACCAACACGGAGTCCATCAGATACCTGGGGGTCACACTTGATTCCTCCCTCGACCTGTCTTTACACATCAACACGGTTTGCCGAGCTGTCAATGCAAAAATTGGTGGTGCCTATCGTGTGCGCCACTTCCTCACTCCCACAGCCAGACTTGCAGTGGCAAGGGGAATTCTCTTACCCCAGCTCCAATATGCTCTTCCCATTATCTATTCTGCCAACTCTTCTATACTCAGTAAATGGGATACCGTATACAACAACATCTGCAGATTCGCCTTAACTGCCCCTCGCCTCACTCATTACTGCCTCCTCTACTCTGGTTTAAACTGGCTATCACCTAAGGATCTATGGGCCTACTCCCTGGGATACTTTATTGACTCTCTGACCAGACCTCCTAGCCCTGACAAACTGGCAAACCTGCTGACTTCTGCCTCCCATACCCGATCTCTCAGATCCTCCACCGTCCCTATGCTCTCTACCAGACTTTGCACTACAAAAATGGGCAAACAGGCATTCTCTCACTTTGCTCCTAAGTTCTGGAACTCTCTCCCCTACAGGTTAAAAACTCTGCCTCCCACCAGGAATTTAAAAGCTCACTCTTCTCTCACCTGCATGATGGTGGACACTGCAAGTGCTTGTAACCTATTTCACTCTATTGCTGGACTGTGGCATGGACACAAGCCTATTCTTGCTCTGCATGTAACCTATTATGTTTGTGTTTGATTGAGATTGTTATTTACTGCTCAAATAACCTACGTTTGTTGTTACTGCTCCTGCTGTCCTATGTTTACCTTATTTGTCATGATGTGCTACTGTAATGTGCTACTGGAACAGAGGCACACCCAGTCAGTTGTTCCACTCCACAATCCATACACCATTCTGGGGGAGCATAGCTCCCCTATGGATGCACCCACAGAGGAGACTAAGGAGGCTGAGGACAACTGTCACAAGGGAGGCCCACAGGAAGGAGGCAGAGGACACCACAGGGAAAGGAAGCAGCTCCTTGTGGGGGACTCAATTATTGGGGGATAGATCTGGGGGGAGCAGGGAAAACTGAAGTAAGGTGCCTGCCTGGTGCCATGACTTGGAGGGACAGGAAGCGCATCCTCAGGATCATGAGATCAGTTGCACGGGAGTCTGAGCTGGATGTTATTGTCCACCTAGGGACAAATGACTTGGCTCATCATGAGATTAGAGCAGTTCAGAAGGACTTTGTAGAATTGGGAGGGGCCTAAGACAAGTAGCATACACAGTATCCTTCTCAGAGGTGCTGCCTGTCAATGGAATGAGTGAGGTGAGGGTACTTTGCACCATGCAGTTTAATGAATGGTTGAAGAAATGGAGTGGAGCACAGGGGTTTGGCTTCATTGGGGACTGGGGTTCCACCTGGAGGGACACCAGCCTATACTGGCAGGATGGTCTGCATCTGTCCAGAAAGGGAACAAGTCTTTTGAGCAAGCGGTTTAAATGCTTCATTGGCAAGCTTTTAAACTAGTCAAGGGGGAAGGCACTGATAAGCAGCAGGAAAATCGCAGCCTCTCCCTACAAAACAGGGTACTAAATTAGAAAAAGACCGAGGTAGAAAGGTAAGTGGGGGATGCTGCAACAGAAGGTAAAGCCATCAAGAAATGGAGAGCAATGAGTACCAATGCCCGTAGTCTGAGTAAAAAAGCTTCCTGAATTAGTGGCCTTGATGGAGGAGGAACATCTGGATATCATGGCAGTCACAGAAACATGGTACATAAAACCATGACTGGGATGTAAACATACCAGGATACACTATATCTACAGGAAGGACAGGGAGGGTAAAAGAGGAGGAGGAGAAGCTATATATAGGGAAGGAATCAAAGCAACAGAACAAAAGGGAAAACAGGGAGGAGAAGAAGCACTGTGGGTAAATTTGGAGACTGGCAATGGCACCACAATCCGCACAGGGTTGGATACAGACCTCTTCTCAGGGGAGGAAATGGACAAGGAGATGATAGGGTATACTTAGAATGGCAGAAAAGGGAAATATTGCTGATGGGTGATCTGAATATGCCAGATGTTAACTGGGGTGCAGTTGCAGCAGCCACTTTGAAGAGTGGGGCTATTCTAGATGCCCTACAGGCATGCCTTAGACAACTAGTATTGGAGCCCACTCGAGAGGAAGCAATCTTAGACCTGGTTCTCTCAAATGGAGATGAGGAGAGGATCACAGATGTAGAAGTGGGTAGCCATCTGGGAACCAGCACCACTCGAACAATATGGTTCACACAACACAGCAATGGAGTCAAGCCACACAAAGGCAAAAGTACTGGACTTTAGGAAGGCTGATTTGCTAAAATGGGTGCATGCCTAAGGAATGCACTAGCAAATGGGCAGGAAGGAGGGTGGAAGAACAATGGGGAATAATAAAACTGCCATCACAGAGGTAACAAGCTTTTGTGTGAAGCAAATAAACAAAATGAAACGATGTAAGAAACCACTATGGTTCTCAAAGGAAGTAGCAGTGAAGGTTCAAGAGAAAAGAAAGCATTCAGGAAGTACAAGGAATTACAGAAGGAGCAGGACAGAGAACTGTACTAGTTAAAGCAAAAGGAAGCTGGGAAGGCAGTCAGAACAGCAAAGGCCCAAACCAAGGAAAAGATAGCCAACTCAGTTAAGAAGGGGATAAAACCTTTATAGGTACATCAGGAGTGAAGGAAGACCAAGGGAGGGATAGTGAGGCTTAATAAAGGGGAGGAGGGTGGGAAGAGGTGACTGTGAAAAGGCAGAGACACTAAACAAATATTTTTGCTCAGTATTTACAAATGAAGAGGGGGAGGTACCTAAAACAAACAGTAGAAACACTCTGGATACAGAAGTTGATACCAGCCCATTTACAGAAGAAAGGGTTCTGAAAGAACTCTTAAAACTGAAGGTGGACAAAGCAATGGGGCCTGATGGGATTCATCCCAGAATTCTAAAAGAACTAAGGGTAGAACTAGTGACACCACTGACTACCCTCTTTAACAAATCATGGGAGGATGGGGTGGTACCCGAGGACTGGAGGAAGGCAGATGTGATTCCCCTTCACAAAAGTGGGAGCAAGGCAGAAGCAGGAAGCTACAGACCTGTTAGTTTAACCTCAGTAGTAGGGAAAAAGATGGAGTCACTTCTGAAGGGTGGTCGAGTATCTAGAGGCTAGAGGGGCACAGGACCCAAGGCAACATGGATTCACAGCGGGAAGGTTTTGTCAGACAAATCTGATAGATTTCTTTGACTGGGTGACCAAAGTAGTAGATCAGGGAGGGGCTGTGGACATGGCCTACCTAGACTTTAGCAAGGCATTTGACACAGTCCCACACAAAAGATTAATATACAAGTTAGCCAGCCTGGGAGTGGGTCCCAAGATGACAGCCTGGGTAAAGAATTGGCTGGAGAATAGGACACAGAGAGTAATAGCAAATGGAGTCCACTCTGAAGAAAGGGGGGTTACTAGTGGGGTACCACAGGGTTCAGTATTAGGACCGGTCCTCTTTAATGTCTTTATAAGTGACACTGCAGAGGGACTGGAAGGAAAAGTATGTCTCTTTGCAGATGACACAAAGATCTGCAACAGAGTTGATGCACAAGGTGGGGTGGAAAGGATGAGAAGGGATGTGGCAAGGTTAGAGGAATGGTCAAATGTATGGCAGCTTAGATTCAATGCTAAGAAGTGCAAGGTAATGCACCTGGGAAACAAAAACCCTGTGGAAGAGTAAACAATGGGGGGTGAGATACTAACAACAACAAAAATGGAAAGGGACCTCTGGGTAGTCATATCAGATGACCTAAAGGTGGGCAAACAATGTGAGAGGGCAGCAAGGAGGGCTGTGGGGATACTGGGATGCATAGGGAGAGGCATCACCAGTAGAAAACAGGAAGTTATCATCCCTCTGTACAGACAGCTGGTCAGACCCCATCTGGAGTACTGCGTGCAGTTCTGGAGACCCAATCTCCACAAAGACATAGACTGGATGGAAGCTGTCCAGAGGAGGGCACTAAAATGGTGCAGGGTCTGCACTGGAAGACATATGAAGAGAGACCTAAGGAGCTTAATATGTATAGCCTCGAGGAAAGGAGGGAGAGGGGGGACATGATAGAAACTTTCAAGTACCTCAAGGGAATCAACAAAGTCCAAGATGGTAGCATCTTTCAAAAAAAGAGGTGTGCAAGAACAAGAGGGTACAATTTGAAGATGGGGGGGCGGCTCAGAGGTAATTTAAGGAAGTATTTTTTCACAGAGAGGGCTGCATGGGACAGTCATAAGGCAATTCTAGGGGGTGGGGGTAGGAATAAATAGGCTGCTGGTTAACTAGGATCTTCAGCTTATCCATTAGGTAGGGAAATGGGCAGACTGGGTGGGCCAAGCGTTCCTTATCTGCCGTCAAATTCTATGTTTCTATGTTTCTATGTAATATGTATACAATGTCCTGTACTCTACCGGGTCGTGCCTGAAAATAGGCAGGTTTGTTGGCCAGTGCACTTACCCGGTTACCAAAAGCTAATAAATAAATAAATAAATAAATAACATGGGGGTTATTTTTGATGAAGGGCTGATCCTGCATTTGTAGGTGTCGGCTGTCATCAAATCTTCCTTTTACCATTTTAGGAATATTGCCAGGATTAAGCATCTGGTTCCGCCTGGTGACCTACCTACTTTGGTCCATGCCTTTGTGTCCTCGTGCTTGGATTATTGCAACTCCCATTACCTAGGGCTTCCTGGGGTGGAAATCCACCACTTGCAGCTGCTGCAGAATGCGGCAGCCTAACTTTTGACGGGAGCTGCTCGATCATGTCATATTTCGCCAGTGATGCGTAAACTGCACTGGCTGCCAGTACAGTGGCGGATCACCTTTAAGTCAGTTTGCTGACTTTTAAAGCTCTACATGTACTGGGCCCGGACTACCTGAAAGAGCTCCTCATTCCTTACTGCCCTGGATGATCACTCCACTCAGCTAATGAGGGGTTGCTAGAGATTCCAAGGGTTGGCTTGAAATCATCGGGGGCAAGAGCATTTATGTATGCAGCCCCTACCCTTTGGAATTCTCTACCCCATCGGTTATGGGAGTGCATAACTGTGGAGGGATTTAAACAGGCCTTAAAAACTTTTTTGTGGCACCAGGCATTTAGTGACTTATCTTCCTTTTTTGATGAATGTTATACTGTTGTTTTACTGTTAATGTATTGTTGCTTGATTTTGCTTTTAAATTGTTAGGCGACTTGGTTTTGGATAAGGTGCCATATACATAAAATGTACTATTATTATTATTATCACAGTAAGGCTCTTCAGGGTGCAGGTTTTGTGTGATTTATTTACTTCTTGTCTGATTTATGGAACTCAGTTGGGCCCAGTGCCACACCATATGAATCTCAGAATGACCATCACTCTGTCATGCTTTATTCTTTAATACATCTGAGCAGAGGTGTGAAGGTCAAAAATGGGCCCACAACTGCAGGAAGAGCTGGGAAGTTGTTTTCACAAGTACTGTATACTCACCTCACGAGGGGCATTGCTGGCTCAGTGCACACATTAGCATCCTACAGATGTCCTACCCTTCGGATCTTCTTACTGTGCCAGCTCCAGTTAGGGGTGTCCTGCAAAGAAAATGTTTATGGGCACAAATACAAAGAAAAAAATCTTTAAGAGATCTAGTGGCAGGTACTGTGGAGCAATTTTGAACCTTTATTTGCAAATGATGCAGTTTGCTGCATTTAAGTTCATGTTCCTGTGGCCTAAAATGCACCAAAACTGGAAAATGGTTTCAGGACTGCTGTCTCTAATGCTATATGTTGGATTGCTGCTCCCTCAGCTTGCAGCCTGTCCCTTTATGTAGTGTACTCAGTTGGGTTTATCTCCCTTGAGCCCCCTTGCCATCACTATCCCAATGAGTAGCTGCTGACAGCAACAGGCTGCTAGATAAGGGGGTAGCATTTCAGTCTTCAGTATCAGGAGCATAGCTCTTGACCCTCACTAACCATACCTTATAACTGCACATCTTTTTACCACACAAAAGTGCCCTGTCCCACATGAAAAGATGTTGAATATGAAGAAAAGATCATTATCCCACATATACTGTAAACAGAATCCAGTAACGCTCTATGAATGAAAATTAAACTTCTGATCTCAATTTGTAGCTTCATGTTTGTTGGCATGTCCCACATTCTGAGGGCCAGTCACCAACATTTTCTCTTATGCTGAGTTTCAGTAAGTGTTTGACATTGCAAGGATAAAGGGTTGAGAGGTATGCTGTTAACATTGCCTTTGTCATTGAGTGGCTACAGTACCAGGAGATGCCAGTTCTAAATCTCACCACAGTCACTGAGTCACTTGACCACATCTTTCTACTTTAATCCTCCAACTTTTAAGATTAGAAAGAAGAAGGACATTGCCAAATAGAATGCTTCAGCCCAGTCTGATAAATTCATTTTTCTTCTTTTTTCAGCTGGCCTACCCCATTGGGATGGATGACACCACAGACTCTACTGACACTCATCAGAAAACAGGAAGGGGGGCACACAGCTACCTGACATACTACCTCTCTTTTCAGAATCAGATTCCATCTATGCTGCTTGATTACCCCACTCCCAGGAATTCTCTTTGTTCTGTGGTGCAAAGCATTATGTGCTGTTATATATTTCAATGCCTGCTTTCTTTCATTGATGCTTATAAGTGTTCCCTCTTGAGTGCTCTACAATATCTTTTCTTCCAAGCAAAATGTCTCACCCTGTTGCCTCTGAACTTACAAATAGCCTGGGCTTGAGGATGACTTCTTTCAGCCCCCACACCCCCAGCAATCCTTAAAGTAACATGCACAATTATGCATATAAACAAAAACATATTTTTAGGCTGATTGTTTGGTGGTATATGCCCAACCTCCCATTGCCTTATGGGTATGATGCATCTGTCTGCTGCTCCTCTGGTCCATCAGTTGGCTGCTGTATATTTATAAATTCACATGCACCATCCACCCCACAGATGAAGGGCTCCTCTTTGGATACTGCACCCTTCTCTGTTTGCCCACTGTGGACATCTTGAGTTGGGAATGCAAATGTGGGTCTCCTGCTCAGGAGTGGGGAGAGCTACCACTGGTGTAATGGGACAGCCCAACAGGAGCTGAAACTTTATTTACAACACAATTTAAAATTAGATGTATTATAACAGGTATCTGGATAAAAAGGTGTGACTACTATTAAGTTCTGATAAGTAAATTTGAGGCCACAAAGTTTTATGTACATGTCAATGCCTCTTTTATATTTAAATGCATTATTTGTATAATATTGTAACAGTGTATATGATTGCTGTATGCTTGAATGACCCCATTGTAAATGAGTTTTGACTTAATTTGGAAATCCTTTTCTTGATTCCCAAGAATAAACCTCTACTACTACTACTACAACTACTACTACTTAAGCATGGAAGCTAATAGAAACATAGAAACATAGAAACATAGAAGTTGACTGCAGATAAGGACCGCAAGGCCCATCCAGTCTGCCCATTTCTTTTTCTACCTTATAAATGTGCCATCGGCCTTTGCGATGTCAGTGACCTATCTATTCATAGTTTACTAGAACCAGGCCTAGTAAAGTATAATAATTAAAAATGTGGTTTGTTGGGAAAATTTTACCTATATAGTACAGAGTAGACCCAATATGTACAATGACACTGTATGGCATACATCAATGATGAAAGATAAGTAGCAAAAGCAACATATATTATTTATTTATTGAATTTTGTTGACCAGGAAGGCCCTCTGAAACAAAAAGTCCATTTTCAAGGGTGACACAGAATTAATTACATGTGTAGAAACATAACACAATAAAAACAGGAAGTCTATAAGCAACATAAGCTATAACAACATCCACAGAAACATATGGTCACATGGTTAAAAAATGTTTGATAATATACATTAGAAACTAACAAAAAGACAGGTGTTAGGTTATAATACAGCAGGTACATGTAGAGCACCAATAAAATGTCAGTGGAATACAAAAAAATAAATAAATAAGAACCAAGTAGGAGCAAATCAACAATTGCAAGTACATAAACTATGCTCAAGGAGAATTGTCTTGAACCTTTTTTTAAAGGGACCAAGGGAGGAACAATCATGGAGTCTTGGAATTATTGTGGAATACTGATGTGATGAAAACTTTGAAATTCATTCCAAACAAAAAGTTATTATATGCCCAAATAAACCACTGCATACAGTAGCTATAGCATACATTCACATTAGATATGGTATTGTCTAATTAAAGCCTGTTATTTAATATTGAAAGCAGTAGAAAAAATTTACCATGGCAAACAAGAGACTAAGAGATTTCTGGTATTCTACAATGGCTCTGAGAGTGATCATTTTCATTGTGTAGCACATACTGTAGCTTTGGTATTGCTGTCAGCTCCAATGAAGGGAATCAAGGATTCATCTTCAGAACTGAGAAGGAGATGAATAAGTGGTGATGGCTAGGATAAATGAGAAGCCAATGCAGTTGGACAAACACTCATCCTGAAAGAGCTGCAAGTAGTTGTTTACATTCAGTCCACGGTTCTCATTTTAGCACAAGCAGCGAGAGCACGGAAGGCTTTGTAACAGGTTATTGATGCAGCCAAGACAGCATGGGCAGCACCTGCAGTATATTTTGTTATGGATTACCATTGTGAAAGGAGTCCTCTGATGTGAATTCTAGTAAAATTATTGATGGAAAATAACTAGGGAACAAGGGGATGATTTGCTCTCTATATTAACCCAGTACAGTACTTTTAAAAACATTTCATTATCACTACTCTTGTAAATAAATTGCCGACAAATTAGTCTGATACTTTATCCAGTATACAAAGCATCATCTCAAATCTGCATAAAACACCAATGTCAATGTGGTTGTAAAAAAGGGGCTATGCTGAAATAAGGCTGTGTGTGATCCTACTGGATAAATAAAAATTGATATGGCTATGGAGAGCAAGTTTAAAAGAATTGTGTATTTGTATAGTGTTTTACCCAGTGTGTAACATTTGAGTCTATAATATTAACTACTTTTAACATTCTGAAGCAACTGACTCATGTGTATCAAATAGTTTCCAAACTACTGTTCAAAATGAAAGCTGTGCAGAAATATAGCTGGGTTTGGGAGGTACATTAGCTAAAGATATTTTTTCCTTATACAATACTATATTATATAGAGAATAATGGCTATGCAACTGTGTGTTATACATTTTTTTTACTCACCCGAGGTGTGTGATGCCCCATAAACCTTGAGAGTGAAGCTCAAGAGGTTTAAGGCATCACACACTGAAGGTGAGTAAATACATACCACAAATGTCTCATAGACATTATTTTATAATTGCTGGTGCAGGGACTTTTGAGATTATTTAATTAGGGACAGAGACAAAATGAAACTTTGGCATTCAGTACATTTATTTTAACTGTACTTTCTTAAAATTGTACTGGACTGGAACTTAACAACAACTGTCACTTTCATCTAGAAATAAGTGTTGAAACAATAAAAAAAACTGTTGAACATTAAACAACTTTGTTGAACATTTACAACTCGAGTCAATACTGAACCATTTCTCTGTTCAGTTTCTGTAACACAGGCAGTTCATTGTGAAATACTAGCAGCCTAAAACATTAAAAAAAAGACAGTAGATCAGAAAAAGTTCTACTTATGGGATTTGAAATATTCTCCATTGATGGATAGTGGTGCCACTTCTTCATGCTGGGCTTTCATGATAGTGTCAGGAAACAACTTCTGGAGGTGCTGTGATCTGGGGAAAAAGTTTGTGAGCATCTGAAATTTTTATTTTTTTTTCTATGTATTTCCACCTATTTTCTCAGTTGCTAATTTGCAATTCTTTTATTGAACTCGGCCAAAAAACACTATGACTGTACTTCTAGAGTCACACTTACCTAGATGTGGGCAATGGTCAGAATCTGCGTCGGACAATATGCAGGGATGCCTTCTCTTAGGAGCACTCTGGTAGTGGTTGATGTGTATGGACCATCCCTGGTTAAAAACACAGTTGGGCCCAAACAACATTTGCAGGCTGTGCATTTCTAGGTCTGTGGAAACTGTTGAAGCCTTAAGGCACCTTGCAGTTGGAGATCTTGCATGAGAAATTACTTGGATCTGGATTTCTTCGATGACTGCAGAGGTACTAGAGATTGTTGAGTCATCTGCCAGATGGTTGAAAATATGTGAAATATGTCTTTGTTTGTTTCTCACTCAGCACAGAATAGTTACTGATGCTTTGCAAGTTTTTATGTACAGAAATCTGTTGCACCTCTGTGGATGCTATGTTAGCATCTATTAGTTGCTGTATTGCTGTTTTATGGGTGCTGTGGTTCGTAATTTGCCTTTCTTGTAATATGCCAGCTGACAATTTCATTTGTCCCATCATTTGTCTTAATTTATTCACCCTAATCTTCATGTTTCTGAACCACAAAGAGTGGCCTGGTTTAAGGTTTATATTAGGAGTGAGGTAGAATGGGATATCCTCTGTAAGTATGTTCTGGGGTCTGTTCACTTTAAAAATATCATATGCTAGCAGTGGATTACGATCTGGTGTTGCTGTGTTTTCATATAACCTGGGGCACACTGGTCTGACATCACAGATGTTATTGCCAATTCTAGTTCTCATCTGGTGTTCTCTATACTCTAGGTAGCAGTGGTCTTCTGCATCTTTACCATCTGTTATGTCACCCCATCTCGAATTGTACTGCTCTTTTGTATGGAGTGTAAAATGGAGACCAATGTGGAAGAAAAGGAAGTTTTACAAGCCAGTTGGATTTTTTATTGAAATGGTTTCAGTGCTATACAGAAGGTTAATCTCCTCGTCACTAAGGGGCTGTGCCTTGAGGGGCCTGTTACCTTTGCCCAGTTTTTTAGGTATCTCTGCTTGGCCCTCAGTGTTTGTTTAGTCTTCACAAATTCTGTATTGGCACTTTGGAAGGCTAAGACAGGGTATTTTATTGATTTCAAATGTCTGTCAGTACTAGCTAGTATTCCCCTTATCGTGCTAGGTTTGTACTCCGATCCATAACATTTTTTGGTACAGAATGTGAACTCTGCTAGGAGAACATCCAGGCCTTTGAGTAGGATTTCTGACAGACTTCTGGTCCTGTTTTTCTCAGCTAAAAATTATCGCTATCTGTTTTTCTGGTAGTGTTCTGATTTTGCTGCTGTAAAATGAATTGCTGCCTTTCTGAATCAGTTGGAAGCATGAATCAACTTACCATTTATTTTTTAATTTACAGAGTACTGCTGTTGTGGTGTAAGACAAGCCGATGGACAGTGACAGAGTGAGTGCTTGGACAGTGGTGCTAGCCACTAACGGTAAGTGACCTGAAACTGCAGTCTTGTTTGTTGGGGGTTAGGACAAAGCAGTGTTGGAATTCATCTCAGAATGCCATAATAACCAGAAAGCTCTGTTATTATGGTGTTTGAAACTAACATTGGAGCCATGTTTTAAAGGGTGTCACCAGTAATTACAACACAGTTGCTGGACATGTAGCATTCTGATTAGCTGGCCTGCATACTAAATAGTTACCCAATGCTGAAAACCCTCATGTACAATAAAACAATTAGAAAATGGCAATGGAAATCCCAGGTTACTGATGGGATACCAGGATTCTAATGGCATGTGTCTATTTTTTAATAGAGCCCTCTAAAAAAAAAGTACCAGCCGCATGCCCCAATAGAATTTTCAATTTAAAAATACCCCCATTTTTTGTCCTTGGTTCTGTGTCAATTTAGTTAACTAAATGAAAGCAAAGTACCTTTAAAAAAACTGCCTGCTGTTTCAAAATACTACAGTCACTTGCCAACGTAGCTGCTCCTTGTTCATGCACAGCCCCAACACCGATCGTCAATCAAACCTATGGAAACCGCAAACAAGCTATCACTAAACTGGATGCCTTCTGACATTTCTACATATCACTGCAAATACAAGAAAACTAATAGTGCTGCTGAGTTACAATTAATAAAATATAATTTAGAGCGCAACCATAGCTCAACCCACTTCTCACTGTCCACTTCCTGTTTGTACATATCAGGGTCATGCAAGGTTGCATGCCTGACTCTCGCATCTTCAGACCACAAAACAAACAAAAAAAACTCTTGCAGGAAGGGTAGATAACTTTAGTTTAACAATTTTTTTAACTACAACAATGAAGACAACAGAGTGCTTGTCACAGAGTTTACAACTAAGTCCATCTGTTTTACTGGAGCTGATGGGGGGAGGGGGGTAGTAGAAGAGAATGGCTCTGTGACCTGTGTGTGTGTGTGTGTGTGTGTGTGTGTGTGTAAGGGGGGGCAGGAGATGGAACAGCACACAAACAGAAGGACTGCTTTAAAAAAAAAGTGTTTTTTGTACACTTTGTAGTCCTTTTGAAACATATTTCCTTATCTATTTTCTTTATTAAAACGTAAACACAGTGCCATTTTCTAAGCACAATAATACCCTTCAGGGTGGGTGGTATTGGGTAACACTGGCCCTTCTAGGGCCTATGAGGCCCTCCACCTGAGCGTCAGGCTGCATTACGCCTCTGGGCAGTCCAGTATTTTCCAAAACAGCCCGCTCTGTTTAGTATTGTTGCTTACATAGAATTTAAATCATAAAAATATTACTTGAAAAATAGTTTTATAATAGTTTTAGGGATGGTCTTACTTCTGACTGAAATGGCCATTTTGTCTGTGATGTCTTGACCCCTCAGAGCCCAATCTGCATTCATCTACCCTTTAAACCTTACAGTTGCAGTTCTTACTGGAAGCTATTGGTACAGTAAGTTAGTATGACAAATATTGAAAAAGAAAATTAGTTAAATTGGTCTTACCAGTGCTGCAGAGCACCAAACCTGAACTCCATCTGCTGCAGCCTATCAGGGCTACAGCTGCCTGCATCATCACATCGGGGTACAGCAATTGCACCTGCTGAATTCAGTTGAAAAATCAGTGTTCAGTTAACTCTTATGGGAGATGGTGGATATCAAAGCTACTAGCACTTTCACCACTCAGTCTATCACTGACATGGACTGTCACATTATCGCTAATGAATCCTAAACCAATCACTCCAAATACTCCTTTCATCCCTTCTTAGCTTACCTATGTGACCAGGCCAGAGTCATCAAGATGCTACAGGACAAAATCGATGATCTGGAGAACCAATCAGAGAAATAATCTTCAATTTGTAGGGTTCCCAGAAAAGGCTGAACTGCAGGACATGACTGGGGTTGTTCAACATGTCCTCCTAATTGCGATGAAGCTGTATGGGGAGAACCTAATTGAAATCAAGTGGGTCCAAAACTCTCTGACCACACTCTCTGACCTTCCCATCAAAACCCAGGGAAACATCCTCAGTCCATACTCACTGGCTTTTCAAGTTCCAAGTGAAGAAGGAAATCCTCTGTCTGGCCTGGAAGCAAGAATCAGTTGAATGGCAAAGCCACAGGATCCAGGTGTTTCATGAGTACTTAAAAGAGCTATACTCCAAAAAGCAGATTACACCAAGGTCTGCAATTGCCATGCAACCCCTGGGAGATTTGTTTAGCTTATGATACCCTACTTTTCTCCACATCATGCACAGTAGATTCCCTGTTAACTTTAATTCCCCAGCTGCTGCGTGGGACTTTAAGTGCAAAACATGGTACATACTGTATATCAGAGCACCTTTCAATCAGCTTGATGCCATTTGGACCTTGACAGAAGGGACTCCACACCTACTGACACCTTCCCACCATCTGCTGAGTGCTTAATGGCCTGTAAACTTACCACAAAGTTTCCCATCACAGCCCACATCAGATGACGACTTGCGGCTGTCACCATCAAAAGTCAACAATGATGTCAGAACAAAGCCTGCCAGAGAAAAGAACTTTCCTCTCACCCATGACATTCCCACAGCTACAACAGAGAAGAGGATTCAGCAGATTCATCAGGCAACTATTCATGACTTCTAGTGAATAACTGGTCCACCACACTGAGACCCACCAGAGACCTTGCAACCTCATCTAGCACTGCCAGCTACTCAACCTGCACAGTTGTCTTGGACATCGATAGTCACAAGTGCCACTCCTGTTCCTCAGATAAGCATGGATGAGGGAATCCCCCCCCCACTCCCATTCTATCATTCACTGTAGCAACCAGGTAAGTGGAGCCTCTGACTATAAGTACTCTAATTTTTTATGATCTCTGACAAATGTTAGCGAGCACCCCTGGGAAGGCAAGGCCCCATGCCTGTGTTATCCATTAATTGCAGGCTGCTTTGTTGTCCCCTTATGCTCTTCTGTACTGCTAGCCTCCCCTGGATGTACTTAAACTCTCACCCTCTCACCTCTGCTACAGGCCACACCTAGCATCTGAGAGTCTCCCAACTTGACTGTTCTGACAGTGATGAACTGCAAACCATGTATCTTTTATTGAAATGGTTTCAGTGCTATACAGAAGGTTAATCTCCTCATCACTAAGGGGCTGTGCCTTGAGGGGCCTGTCACCTTTGCCCAGTTTTTTTAGGTATCTCTGCTTGGCTAAACTACAACTATGGACCATGGGATACTGCTGAAGTGCCTGCAGCTGATCTGCGGACTGTCTGGGACAGTCCCTCAGATGGTTTCATTCTTTTCTCATGGGCAGAACTCAGAGGGTAGTATCTGGAAGTTTTTCCTCTGCTCCCTTTGCTCTGCCCTTTGGGGTGCCGCAGGGCTCTGTGCTTTCTCCCATGTTGTTCATGGTGTATATGCTGCCATTGGGAGACATTATAAGGTGTTATGGGCTGAGTTTTCACTGCTATGCAGATGACACTCAGCTTTTTATGTCCTTTGTACCAGAACAGAATGACGCACTTATGGTCTTTAACAACTGCCTCGCTGAGATTCAGGCCTGGATGAATGCTAACTGGTTGAGGCTGAATCTGGACAAGACTGAGGTACAGGTGGTGGACTCTGGTCACAGTGCAGAGAAGTTGACTTCTGGGTCTCTCTTTGGCCTTGTAATAGGGGGTAACCAGTTGAGACCTTCTGAACAGGTGTGGAATCTGGGCGTAATACTTGATTGCGAGTTGACGCTTAAGACTCAGGTGTCAGCCGTTGTCAAGTCCACTTTTTACCATCTGAGGAATATTGCCTGGATAAAGCACCTTGTTCCACATGATGACCTTCCTGTGTTGGTTCACGCTTTGTTTCCTTGTTTCTAGATTACTGTAATGGAAATATATCTAGGGTTGCCAGGGGTAGACCTCTGCTGCCTGCAGCTGGTGCAGAACACTGCAGCCAGATTGTTGACTGGGCTACTAAGAACTTGCCACATCACACCTGTTCTGCATGAACTGCACTGGCTGCCGGTGCATTGGAGGATTACCTTCAAGGTCGTATTGCTGACCTATAAGACCCTACGTGGACTGGAACTGGGCTACTTGCATGATCTCCTTTGGCCCTACCATCCCCTCCACCCACTCTGTTCCACTGACAGAGGATTGCTACAGATTCCCAGGGTTCGTCTTCAATCTTTGAGAGCCAGAGCTTTTTCTTTTGTGGTCCCAACCCTATGGAATTCTCTACCTTGTCGGATTAGAGAGTGCCCATCCACAGAGTCATTTAAGGCATCTTTGAAGATCTTTCTGTTTGAATCGGCCTATGAATAAATTTATCTTGCTGTCTTTTAACTGTTTTTTATATTTTCATATTTTTATGTATTATTGATGTATGTTTTTGTTATGTATTTGTGCTTTGGTATCTGAAAAGCGCAATATAAAGAAATTGTGATTTGATTTGTGGCAAAGACAGGCTGTCCTATCTCTTGGAAGACCATGGCCACTGGCTTACCTTTTGACCTCAGACTTGAAAATATTCTCTCCATGAAATTGCATTTGGACACAGCCTGCGACAAGTGTTGTTGAAACTGATAGGTCTTGCAGGTTTGAACTGACCAGCGTGTGTTCCCTGACCTCAGCTGCAGGAGTTTATTATTCTCTACTCTTGGAAGTGACTTCTTTGTGAAAGCCTTGGCCTCCCCTTACAAGGACAGATATAAGACTGTCTTCACCTTGAACCTCTGCTTGTTTACAGTTGTTGATATGGGGTAGATTAAGTTATGTTGAGATTGTGGTGGGCAGAGGTCTGGGAAACATATCTATGTTGGGGACACGGAGGATACCCCCCTATACTCCAGGTGTCCACTCAGCCCATGCCCTCCTTACACTTATACATTTCTATTGCAATTTAGGTCTCAGCTATTGTATGACCTTGGAGCTGTAGATATGAGGCTGGATTTTCAAAAGTTTGAGAATGCTGCAAGTCCCTTGCGCACCAGACATATGGTGCACAGGGCTGGTGGCATTCTACTGCCAGGCGATTGGGATTTTCTATCCCATGCAGCAATTGATGCAACTTAGGCCAACCTTTTGTGGTCTAGCTTGCTGCAATTCTGAGGGCCCTTTTTACTGAACTTACAGAAGATATTTGTTGCAAGCTGCTGCAAATCATATAAACTTTTGCAACTGTGCTGGAGATTGTAAAATCAGGCACAGTTGCACCGAGGGGGTTTGGAGCACTATCAAAATGTATGTGTTGAGGCACAGGGCTCGACACAAGTCCTGCACCATGTTTTAAAATTCCAGCCCATGGGCAATGACCCATCTGACTCCTTACTTTTTTGTGCACACTGTCTGCAATGTGGTCTACAACCATCCTGGGAGATGAAGCCTTTACACATTATGAAATATGAGGAGATAAGGAAGACAAGTGTAAACAAAACATATTGTAAAAAATTGTGTTTACTGTCACTTATGACTGTAATCTGTGTTGTTCCCATATGACCTTGTGGCTTTATTTTTACACTAGCTGAAACAAAGTAGGGGGTGGTGTTGCTTAGATTAAATGTATATTAATATAGCTCACAGATGTATTTTATCAAATTGCAGTGTATGGGAAATTAAACATTGCTGCATGCAAAAAGGAGAGCTTTTTCTATTTTTTTCTGAGAAAATAAACCTTGATTTTTGGGGGGTATGTAGGAGGGGGGGTAGGCTTGATGGATGCTTACTGTTCATCCCAGCTATGTAACAATGGTCATCACCAATGACTAATCAGTAACTTTGTTATCCATGATCTTGCAACCCCTATAATTTTGTTGAAATAATGCCCCTGCAGGCAGCCACATGGCAGCCAGAAACCTGGGTTGCAGAGACTGTAGGGGTCACAAACAATTCATAGGTATAGAACTGATGACTAAATGATGCCCTCATTGAAGTGGGAGAACAAATGGTGCTAAATTTAAATTTTCACAGATTACTTACAATACAGCAGCAGGCACATACAACACACTGACTGCCTCTGTGGTCTGGTATATTCCCATCATGCTTTAGTCTTGCTGTGGGTGGCAACCCTTGAGTTATGTTTGTGCGTCACCCTGAGATTGGAATTTTGACTGCCACTCTGCATGGGAAAGTTGCTGATCACTGCATGCACAGGAGCAATAGATTTGTCATTTGTACTTGTTTTTTCCATTAACTAGAGCACCCTGATAGAACAAGAAAGAAAAAAAAACTGCATGTATATGAGGTGCTCAACTTTTATTAAAAGACAAGGCCAGCTGTGCATTGTGGGCACCTTATCGATACTCATCAGATGTCTTTCTAGGTACCCATAAGCCAGATTTGAAAGGAAACTGCTATTGGTTACTTTCTAACTGTCTCTGGCCAAGGTGACTAAGAGACATCCAGAAGATGTTGCCCTCCAACTGCTTCTAACTATAAACTTCCACGGAGCACAACTGCTCACAGTTAAGCTGCAGTCGGACTCATCAGGTAAGGCACTTCACATAGTGACAGTGTATCTCCCCCTCCCAGAACCAGAAACTAGCTTTTAACTCTATCCTAAACTGTCTCTTCCAGTTGCCAAAGTCCAGTGAAATTATTGTGTTGGGTGACTTCAATGTCAACTGGCTTGCTTCATCCTCAGACCCCTACAAGGATGCTGTTGTGGCCCTGGACCTAACCCAAGTCATCCTATCCCCCACTAGGTTCAATCACAAAACTGGAATGTCAACTCTACTTGACTCCATACCCACCAATAGGCCCACCCATATATCTGATGTCTCCGTATCACCGGATGCCATGAGGGACCATGCCCCGAACTCTGTTGGTGGTTGACAAAACCCCTCAAACTACCTCCCAAATACAATTTTCTATGCCACCTAAAAAAGAGAGTTCTCCCTCAGCAAAAATAAATTCCTCTTACTCAGTGACTGGTCACCCATTGACACTGCACCGTCCATAGACAGTGCTCTAGACTACTTCATTTAAACGTTCAATGTGGCCTGTGATCGCTATGCCCCTGTCATCAAACAAGTAATCAAAGGTTTGGACATCCCCTGACTCTCCTAGGCTCTGCTTGATCTCATGAAACAGCAGGATAACCAGTGGCACAAAGCCAATAAGTCTGGCAACCCACATGACCAACAACTGTATAGGGAAGCTAGGAATAAGTGGACTAAGGAACTTTGTAAGGCTAAAGCTGACCAATATCAGGAAGCACTCTCCTCTGCCTGGGGGTCAAGGTGCAAGTTCTAGAAAAACATCAAAGAACTAAATGGCAAGACCACCTCATCCCACCAGCCCAACTGCTGGTAAATGGCTTCCTCTCCCAGGACCCCCTGACTATCGCTGATACCCTCAACTTCACCTTCTCTGATCCAAGTGGCATCCTCCCCTCCAACTTCTTTGACCCAGCCTCAGAGCAGGCCCCAACCCCCCCTCCACTCTGCCTCCACCCCTGCTTTCAGGCTTCATACTATCTCCCCATCTGAAGCGAGGCCCAACCTAACCAAAGTTCTTGGTAAATCGCGCCATAGTAACAACTCCCTAGATCTAAAATTAGTCCTCCTAACTCTGGATTCAGTCCTCACCCCCCTAATAGCCATTCTAAACCATTTCCTCTGCCTTGGCCAATTTTCTGCCAGCTGGAAATCAGCTATCATCACCCAATTTTTAAAAGTGGGGATTGCACCTTCCTGGGTAACTACCGCCCCATCTCAATCCCCCCCCCCCATCTCGAAGGCACTCAAAAAAATTGTGGTGAACCAATTCACTTGCCATCTCACAAAATATAACTTACTCTACCCTGAACAACATGGTTTCAGGAAGGGGCATAGTATCACCACTGTCTCTCTCAAATACACCACATTTATCAGCAAAGCCCTTGACAGAGGACACCTGGTAGGATCTGTCTACATCGACCTAACAAAGGCTTTTGACTCCATCAGTCACACCCTCCTTCTCAAACCCTTGCCTGTTATGGGGCTATCCATGGAGGCCACATAGTGGTTCAAAGATTACCTAAGTGGTAGATCCCAAAGGATCAAAATTAACTCCATGCTTTCCACCAGTAAACTGGTTTTCACAAGGGCACCCCAGAGTTCAATCCTGGGCCCCCTCCTCTTCACCCTATTCCTAAACACCCTCCCTGCAGCATGCTCAGGCCAGATTCTCCTCAATGTGGATGATGCAGTCCTTTTCACCAGCCACACTGACCCCACTCTCTCCAATCCTCCCTGCAGCACCCCTTCTCTGAAGCTGAAGCCTGGTTCACTGAGCATAGACTTGTTCTGAATTATAAAAAAAAAGGCCATGCTCTTTGCCCATTGCCAAAATCCCCTAAGAAACTTTCCCTTCTGCATCCATAACTTCCAGAGCTCCCCTTTTGAATTAGTACCCACCTTCAAGTACCTGGGGGTTACAACTGACTCCTCCCACAAGTACCATGAGCATATCAACCTGCTCAGCTCAGCTGTTAACTAAAGACTAGGACTTCTGTACAGGTATAGGGGATGCTTGCCCTCCGAGGCCTTGTGGCTTGCAGTGACTGCCTCTGTTCTATCACTAATTGACTATGGGATAATTTTCTATGGCTCTGCTGATCCCATTGCTTTCTGTTGCATCAAGGTCACCCTTAATAAAGTCTACTGACTGGTCTTGGGTAGCAACAGATGGACCCACACCTGTCAGCTCTACAGATGCACCAGCTGGCTGAACTTTGAAGGAAGACTTAGATACAAAACCTGTCTCCTAACCAGAAAGCTCTCCCTCGAACATTCCCCTCAGGGCCTCTGACACCTGGTACAGCCCCACTCCCACCAAAGGGTCACTAGGAGCTCACAGTCCACTGCCCTCTCAGTCCCCCACTGCAGGACCTCCATGGGTCAATGCTTCTTTTACTACAGAGCACCCCTCTGGGTGAATGACCTACCCCTTGCTGTCACATCTGAGCAGTGGCTAGGACCATATAAGTTCTTACTCTGCACAGTACTCCGCTCCCAATCCATCTGTGACTGTACCTAACATGTACTGCTTCACCTAGGCCCTTGGTGGCCAGTTACCTCACAGAACCTCCCCCACAGCTCAGACCTTACAGACCATGAATGCTAACTAGCTGTTTCTCTACTGCCAACTTATTGTTGACTCAGGATCTATATTACCTTCCCAGCTCTGTACCATGTTTCTGTTGTTTATTATGCTATTATGCTGCATGTTTGCTTTGTATGTAACACTGATGTGGAGCCTTTACAAAAGAGTCTGACTCAAAGGTTGTAATTCCAATACTTCTCAATAAATAAATAAAATATATAAACAAGGCAACAAATAATCTGCACTTATCTAATGGAAGACACAGGGCAACCAATACTGACTGATAATTTCTGACTACAAAGATGCTAAGCCTGCAGAGATGGCATGCACTGAGAAGGATGTACAGAAGCTGATAAATGCATTCAGAAACTTTATCAATCATTTTCAGATAGAAGTCAAAGAGGTACTATTCTGTTTCTCATCAGGTGCATGAGCCCCAGGAGATGTTGAAAAAGACATGCTCAGTGCTGAAAAATGGGGAAAAGAAGCCTTTCAACAATTTGTGGAGACAAGGCTTGTTGACTAAACAGTTCCTTTCCATGGGCCCTTTAAAAAGCAGCCACTAAAGACATTTGCTTCCCTTCAGCAATCAAAGAAACTCAGGTCCTTACAAAAGAAGATTGCTCAGGTGTCTACACAAAGAAACCTCTTTGGGCAACTACTAATGCTTTCTGAACAGAACAACCTTAGCATGGAGAAGGCTCTCTCATATCCATTGAGCCCACTGCCATGGTCATTAACAACTTCAGATAGCAAACCAGTGAAGACAGAGAAATCCACCCTTCTTCACAAACTTGAAGATGAGACAGCACTCTGTACAATGAATTGGGATGAAGACGAAGTTTACATCTGTGATGGTAATATAATTCTCCGGTCAAAGACTGGTTTACCTCAGACATTTGGAGAGCTAGCTGAAAGGGTCTTCAGTGCATTACTAAAGGTACAAAGGTTGGACTTTGTAACAGACACCTACAAATATAATTCCATAAAGTCAGCTGAATGCAGAATACAAGGATCATCAGATTCTTAAAGAGTGAAAGGTCCATCAGCAAAGCTGCTAAGAGATTCAAAATCCTTTCTCACAAACAATGACAAGACAAATTTGATCAAGCTTCTTCTCAATGAGTGGCAAATGGAAACATATGCACCAGGACTAATGGGTCATCAAATCTTTTTTGTCTGTGAGGAAAACTACCTCTTTGACAAGCCTTGATAGAATCACAACATGGATCTGCCCTGTACCTGAGCTTTCTTCATCTCAAGGAGAAGCAGATACATGAATATTGCTTCATTGCTTTCATGCAGTGGCACCACCATCCTCAAATGACATCATCATCAGATAACCAGACGAAGATGTATTTCTGCTGCTGTTGTACTATGGCAATCAAATACAGAAGAATGTCTATTTTGAGACAGGAGTGGCAAATAAACATAATCTTCTGAACATCAAAACTCTTATCCAGATTCACGGTGCTGAAATGTGTAGTGCTTTGATTGCACTGCATACATTTTCAGGGTATGACAGCATAAGTGCATTTGTTAGGAAAGGGAAAATCGAACCCTACAACATCCTGAGAAAAAAATAGGTGTATATGGCAACTTTCCAAGCACTTGGTGACACAGAACATGTATTGGATACCATCCATACTGACCTTGAAAAATGTGTTTACTGCTTATATGGGTAGCCATCATATACTGATATCAACAAACTTTGCTATGACATTGCAAGGCAGACACTTCACACAGGAAGCAGTCAACTACAGTACAAGTCAGATTAAACTGTTCCACCAGTGAGTTGGTTTAGCACTGTTTTTCACAGCTGGCAATGCACTGGCAACTCGTTCTGCATTATTTTTGAGCTCAAGAGCAATGTTTATAAAATGTTTTTGCAAACTCGTTTGGAAGTATCTGTAGTCCAGCCACAGTGCAATGCAAATCTTAGTTTTAACATTCAAGAAACTGTTTTTGCAGAGCTTTGTGCCGGATCCAGCAACACTTATGCAACTCAATCAGAAATGCTACAGCAACTCATTGAAGGAACAGTTTAATGTGACTTAATGTGACTTGTACTGCATTGTCAAATTATGATGGAATTGATCTGAGTCTACTGCCTCCATGTAGGTCAACAGTGAGAAAGTACGTACTGAGAGTGAATTACCATGCCCTTGTCTGGAAAAATGCCCATGCGTCACACACTAACATCCCAAGTCCTGAAATACATGGGTAGAACCTTAATGAAACAGGAATCCTGGAGCATGACTGGTGTGATGCTGACATTATACCACAGGAACTCTTCCCACTGTATACCTTCCTCATCCTCACTTATATGTATGACTGTCTTAATTTTTATTTAAATTTGTTGTAAATATGGTTATTTCTGCTGTATTTTTCTTTTGCTATATACATTGTGATACTCTGTAACCTTGACGACTGTGAAAATGGGCATGTTTGCTCACACTCTTTCCAGTAAAAAATAAACTTGATTGATTGACTGACTGATTGATTGATTGATTGAACCGGTGGACATTTTGTCCCAAGAGAAGATCCTGAATCAGTCAGATGAGGTGGGATCTGTAAATTTTCCCAACATGTTTGCCCATTAATACATTGCCCGACACCAATTGACTAACAAGCTTCACTCACCTCCAAAAAACTTATCGTAATTCATTTTCCTTACAATTTTGATTAATTTGCCTGACAATGCAGTTGCTGTTAAGAAAATCAGTACAAATAAGTTACCGGTACCCCAAACAAAGTTTTGTCACCTGTAGCCCAAAGTTCACAAATAAAATGATCACTTATTCACTCCTCAGAGTGAACGTGAATCCTTGATATGTGAGGGAGCTCCGGAGTGGCTTTCTGTGTTAATGGCAGAAATTGTCACATAATTCGTGTACCTACATTCAAACGGGAGAGCGAAGAAATGAGGAAGGGAAGGGAGAGATGAAAAATGAAACCATGACAAAGTATAAATGAAATTTACAAGTGCAATTCACAGGCTACAACATATTCAACACCCATGCTTATGCTACTTTTCCCTTTATTGCCCAATCTTTTAACCATAACAGCACTACTATATGTGCTACACATTATTTTATTTACAAGAGGCCATTGCATCTTACAAGAATTAACCCTTAGCATCCAGTGGTGCCCCCCTCATTCACCTTGCCCTACTGTATGTGCTAGACATTATTTTATTTATTTTCATTAATCTGTTTTATTTGACACTTTATGCACTTTAATTGGATGAACATAAAGCCTCATTGAACTTTGTTTTTACCACGACACCAAGCTACAGGTAACACAGGATTGGGGGAGAGGTGTCATGCACATGAGCACAGAAACTGAGCATTTTATTTGCTAACTTTGTTTCAGCTACAGGTAACAAAACGCAATGTTTTTTTTTTCTTGGTATGGGACTGATGGGACTGATGTTGTTGGGATTGTGATTTGTGGTAAAATAACCAAGACGGGAAGCCACATTTTGGCAATCAGTGGTAGGAATATGTATGTCAGAGAAACACATGTCAGGAATTCGTACTTGACCCAATGAGGAAGATGAGAATGACATTCTTTCTGCCAGTCTGGCAGACAAGATCTTTGATGCTGAGGATGAAAAGAGTGGGGATGAAGATGGCAACTAAATTATAATGGCAAAGATATTACTGTTACAGTGTGTCAGTGTAATCATACACTTATACAACAGGTATTGTTATAACTCTATATTCTGATACCACCAATTTCCATAGTTTCAATGACATTGCAAAGTACTCAGTGTATACGTCAATATGACATCATTGCTGATGTTATCATTGAGCTGAATCTTTTCTAATTATAATAAAGTCATAGATGAGTATGTAACCTTTTTAGTGATACCCATTTTGTCATTATATGACTTACATATATAGACTTAAATCAACAAAAACTACCTCTACCCCATCTTTTCTGTGTTTTCTTTAGAGGGCTAAAGCCCAAGGTTCAGTGTTGGGGAATAGCTCTCCCACAATAAAGATCAACCTCACACGGCAGTTTGCCGCTTAATGAATTGCGAATTGCTCCCCCTTTGCAAGCACTGGGCTCCTGTGTGGCTCATGGGCTGAACCTCCTTCCCTTCCTGTGTGCCTCTTATATCACTTTGTCCCCTCTGCACCCCCAGTGCTCATCCCTCCTGCTTTTCTCCTGTGTTTGTTTTATGTTGCCCATCCCCCGCTGTTCTCATTTCTCTTTGATTTTCCTTTTCTCTCCCCTTCCTCTCCCCTTCCTGTTCCTTGTGATACTGCTTCCCTTTTCCCCTCCTGGGTCTTGACACTGCACCACACCCCTTGGCCTCTGGTTCTCATTCCTTGCCCTGCTCTCCTCATTCCCATCGTCTCTTGCCTGGCCATTCTTTCCCTTGGGCTCATTCTTTCTGCCTTATGAATGCTGCTGTTCCTGACTTTTGGCTGCTCCCTCCTGTCCCTTGCTGCCATGTCATTCGCTGGCAAATGTTAGTTTCCCCACACAGCTCCTACGCTGTGACCAGTGTTCTCCTCATTGCTCCCAGTGATTCTAATCCTGCATTCACACTGCCTCTGGTAGCTCCTGGGGGTCATGTTCCTTCCATGGCACTGTCACAAGTTCCTACTGCATTGCTTCAGCTCCATGGAGCTCTTTGTGGAACGCTGTTAGCTGCATGCCTTTCAGCCTTTGGACCCTGTCTGGACTCAAGGATGGCACTGCATGTCCTGGCACTTTTGTTTTTGTTTCCTGGCTTTCTGTCTGCCCTGTTGCCTCATGTGTGTCTCTTGATGTTTATTCGCATTGCAGTCCAGACTCCCGCTCTGGCTTTCTACCCCCTTGTTTATTCTGTTATTCATTTCCTCATCTTTAGCCACTCTCCTGCGCCTGTTCCTTCTTTTCTGTTTTGTTTTCCATTGCAACCTATGCCCAGAACCCCCTCTTTTGCATCCTCTCTGGTCCTCTTGGTTCCCCTTCCTTCCTCCCTCAACCTACCTAGCCTACAAACAAGCAAACAAACAAAAAGACATGCATTCCTCTTTTCAGGTTTGCCCTCCCCCCTTCTCCAGTTCTCCAGCCCCCCTCCACCCCATCCTCCTCCTTGTCTTCTAGCACCCCATCCCTCGTTATTGCCCCTGTCCCTCATTCCCCATGTTTTCTTTTGGGCTTCTCATGATTTATGCCAGAACTCCATCTCTATCTCCATGACCCTTCTACTTCAACAATCCAATGCAACCCCTGACCCTAATGTGGCTCCTCCAATTCTTCAGTGTTTTCTCCACACTGCCATCTACTAAAACCACCCTTCAATATTGATTCATGTGTGCCCTATGTTGCTCTTGCCTTACCTTTTTCTTATTCCCAGCATCCTATTTCTTGCTCAGCATAGTGTCCCTACATTGCCTTGTTCTCCCCTAGTCCTTCATACCCTTTCAGTATGCCCACTCACCTCAATGCTCCTACCTGCCCCTTTCCCACATTCCTTGCAGTGGTTCCCTCAGTACTGCTTCAGTTGGTGCTTCTTCTATATTTTGTATTGTTTGGCATTATCTGTTCTCTGTCACCAATGCATTTTGTCTGCGCACGTTGGCTGATATGCCTCTGGCTTGTCCTTTCCTTGGACCTTGCCAGTCAAGGAGCCTCTTTTGGGCGTTCCTTCCCTTCCAAAATTGTGGTTGCTCTTTGGTCTCATCTTGCTTGGTTTGTGACTTCCCTGTTATTCCTATGGAGGGGGACTGTGATGTCACACCAGGGCATTGTAGCTCCAGTTAGCAGGAGCATGCTTTATGTAAACTGTATGATATTGCCCTGCTTTCTTCCTATATGGCTTTCTGTCATTCATGAGTAACTTATTAAACTCACAGCCTACATGACCTTCAAATGTTCATTGCATTCCATTACTGTGCTGCATGCTCCTCACTGGATAAACCTCTCTCCATCTTAATGGCATCTATGGTAATCATCCTGCTCTTGTTCTTTACCTTCTTACTTACTACAATTCCCTTTGTCCAGTTTCTTTTCTTTACCTACATTTTCCTATGCAGCTGTCAGCTGCCCTTCCCTTGCTCAAACCATACCAGCAGTCTGGCAGCCTCATCCATTACTCTACCTACTGAGGCATAGCAGTGCAGGTAGGCATGCCCGTCTATCGGGGATGGGGGCCTGTTTCCTCTTCCTCTAGTCTCAAACAGTTATAGTCCCAATTGACTTTCCACAGTCTCCATCTCTAAAACTCTGCCCGGTATCTTATTGAGTGAAAGTTAGCTCACCCAGACTACCAGAGATGGGAGCCTATGTCTTCCCTCTACTGTTTCAACCAATTGCATTCTATACCCAATACCAGGTTGCCACATTCACTTTAGGAATGGGACCACTTTACCATATTTGCCTTCAGTATCCTACCTCACCTGACTATGTCCTGCACTTCCATGGACTCAATATACTTTTCTCCACCTTGGCCTCCTCATGTTCTGGATTTTGACCCTTCTAGATTGTTCAGTTTTCACTTCCACTTAGTCCGACAGAATCCTGGACTTCGTTGTTGCTTGTCTTCCACCTCTTTCTGTGCTCCTGGGTGTTTTTGTTGTAGCTTGCCTCCCAGCTCAACCTCATCCAATCTTCAGTCATCCAGCTCCATGCTGCCATCTCCTCCCTCATTGCTATACCGAATGTCTATGTTTCCCTGTTGCCTTCCTCTTGGACATATCTGCCCACATTCCCCTTGCTTCCTGCTGGATATGTGCCATTTGCTCCTCTTCAAGGATTTATGCCAGGAGCCTTCTACACGTTTATTCCTGATGCTTCCCTTATCCCATCCAGTGGTCTTCCAGCACCGATTCCAGTGCTTTCCCTATCTGCAGTTGAAGTTCGCCATCTCCTTCAGAAGTGGGAACCCATTCCCCATCACTGCAACACCCTGCTACCAACTGCTCCAGTTTAACATCCCCTTTGGAGGTGGGAATCTCATACCCACTCACTGATGCACCTTTTGTTATCAGCAATTTCTGTTCGCCATCTTCTTCGTCGGAGGGAAACTCGCATCTCAAAATTGCAGCACCTTGTACCTGGATTCTCTTCTTGGTTCAACATGGATCTCCCACTGAGGCCTGATTCAGCTTTTCTACATTTTATTCTGGTATGTTATGGTGCTTGCCCCAGTCCCATACTTTTCCTTCACCTGCCAATGCATGTAATGCTTGGCTTCAGCCATCTTCTTATCCAGCTCCATCCTTCAGTCGGTGGACTTCTGCTTGGACTTTTTCCTCCATCCCTAGACTGCTGCCTTCCTCCTTGCTGCCCTGGTGGCTTGGGGCTCCTATACATTTGCTGTGTCTTTTTTGGGCATTCCTACCACTATTGATATCCAGCATCCCTGCCTGATTAACTATTTCTACCCATTCATTTGTCTCATACTCCTACCTTGGCCATCATAACAGCTCCTTTCCAATGTTCTACAGAGTACCTGTTCTTCTCAGTGAAGGAAACCTTCTTGCAGCAACATCCCTTGAACAGCATGCCCTAAAGACTCTTACATCACCATTCAAACATTGATACTTCCCAATAATCTCCACAGGACCCATTTCTGGAATCCCATTTGATTGGACTACAGAAGATCTTATCTCTCAACCGTCTCTGTAGGATGCTTTCTTATATATTCTATTTATTCAAGCAGTATGGGCATTACTATCTCCCATATCTTCGAAAGAATCCAAGATTTAGTGGAGTCTCTTTCACTCCGATCTTCTTACCTGGAAACGTGGCCCTAATTTCTTCTGAGTTGCACCAACTCCATAACCTTCACTGTTAAGGATAATGAGAACCGCAGGATACCTCATAGCAGTACTGGCATCACCCATTATACTTTCTCCTCATAGACATCTCCTAAAAGTGCTGCTTCAGTTTGATGGCATTATTCAACTTGTACTCCCTTAATAGCCATGGGATGTTCCTAAGACCTTCTTCAGCAACTATCCCAGAACACGTATCGTTGGATATCTGGTGCCTAGCTGCCTTCATAAAGTTACTGTATCCGAGACACTGTTCCCTGGCCCCTGGACATCAACATAACTCACAGAGTTATCTACATCTCTTCATCATGTTACCCTAAATCGTGCCAGCTACCCATCCAGTGGTCCTTCTAACTTATCCATCGGGATTTACCTTCCATATTCCCTCCAGTGAATACCATCACCAAAAACAGGCTTCCATTGATTCCTCAATCTGTGCATCTGCAACTGACCTGGCTGTCTCACTATCTGTCATGCCCAACAATAGTCCTATATCTGACTAAGCATGCTAGGCACCCATTGCATTCTACGATGCTCTCAACTTCCCTTTGCCACATCAGTCCATAGACTTATTCAAAGACCCATTCTCAGGCTCCCCTCAGCATTCAGACATTGGATGCTCCAGCACTGCAAAGCCTCCATGGCCACTTAATCTCCTGCCATGGGCAATTAAGCCACATCAATACCCATATCCACCATTTCACCCTAGCAGTCCTTCCTGAATATGAGCCTATGCAAATCTCATTACAGCAACAATAACTCTATTCAACCCTCAAACTCATTGTACTGAACTATGCAATTATTCCCATTGATATTCAGTTACCATATCTACAGCATATACCACCCTTCCTTCATCAGTCTGAAATCTTCCATATTAACCCCTCCTAACAGGTACCTAAAGCTTCTGTCTGAATCATTGATCATCTCCATAGATGCCTACATTGTGACATATTGCACATTGCTGAACTCCAAGCCTTGAAACCCTAATCCAGACAGAAAACCCTCTACAAAGTCTGATAGATTATTTTAAGAATTTCATAACCCATCATACTTCCACAGTTCAGAGTCTGGCAGCTTATTAATCAACTCATGCTTTTCATGCTCACACTGACTCTGTAACCCCATTGAATATCAAACAATATCACATTGGAACCCTGGACTACATTCACCCCTTTTCCAGCTGGACATAATCCATATTTGGGATCCAGACACTCCTTCAGAATGGACCTGCCTCTTCAGCCTCAGAATCAGCCTTCCAGAATGCAACATCCAACAGACTCTGAAGATGGAACATCATCTCTACAAACAGTTCACCTCACTCAGAAATTAGAACATACTGTAGTTGTAAGAACCTAGGATCATCTCCTCTTTGTTTGCCCCGAAGACAGGCTGGTCAGTAGCCAAGCAGCCTCAGAGGTTTTCTCCAGCTGGGGATTTTTCCTCTCCTGTGTGCCACTGGTCATACTATCCATGAGCTGGAGGGGGTAATCTTTTTGGGTTTTCTATTCTCTACAAACTACCCAGCTTCCATACCAAGAGTGGGAATAGAGAAATGCCGAAAAGTTAACTACAGTTACATGCGCACTACTAACCCCATGCTCCAGTCACCAAAACATTGAAAGGGAGGGCTAAAACCTGAGGTTCAATGTGGGGGAATATCTTCTCCCACATCCTCAATAAAGGTCAGCCTCCCACTGCAGTTCCCCGCTTAGCGCATTATGGAAACCCCCACCGTCCACTCCTGCCTCCTCCTTCTCTGGCACTCTGCTTACCCTTGGTGCTGTGTTTTCTATTTTATGCTCACTACCTGGCTTCTCTACCAAGGATGGGAATAGAGAATAGCCAAAAAGTGAACTACAGTTATATAAGCACTACTAACCCCATGCTGTATTCACCAAAACATTGAATTTTTGATATACAGTTGTCACAGATGTTAGCCTGTAGCAAACAAAAGCTGCCATTGCTAGATGGCAAACAAGTAAATTCTAAACTATTACAGTGTAAGCTTCTAAGAAAGCAATGTCTTGAAAATTCCCTGTGGTGGGAGGGGGTAGTGATAGCCCACAGACTATATGCTTCCACACAAAAAGAATAAGTGGGCTAGATGTCATATGTAGTACCACCCCATGGAATGCAGTACCTACCAACCTACATACACAGAAATGGAGTACCCCATGAAAACCAGTTAGACAGTTGTTACCTTCACCAAAATGTAGTATAATCTGATTGTAGAAACAATGTACACACACACACATGAAGTTCCGCCCTACAATATAACACCATCAGATGATCAGACAATAAATATATCAGTTTAGCAGGAACAACGCTGGTTTATTTCAGATCCAAACTCCCTGCAAAAGAAGGATATTAAGCATGCCAACTCTATCAGAACAGCCCCCTATCAGTTGCCTAATGAAGGCAGAGTAGTTAAGCACGAAATGCCATTACCAAACCACACACATGAAAATGGCAAAGCAGTATAATGATACTATAGCTGCCATTAACTAGGCCCAACAATAGTGTGCATACAGATTGCAAAAAGACTCACTCAAGAGGCTACATCATGTATTTGTGTTGTTTGCCAATGAAGGTACCAGTACTGCTTAGACAAACAAATCTAGCCAACATGTCAAGGACATAATCCTATTCATCAGGGCTAGCAGTTACTAAAACAATATTAACAAGCATTTGTCAATGCAGAATGTTTGCTTGCTGATATTAGCATTGGACATTCAGGAGTTAGACAGATGCAGAATAGGAGTGGCAGCAAAGTACTGAACTCATGCCAATCCCACCTCCACCCTGCAGAGATGGACAGGCATTGGGGTGTGCCTGTGGGTGATTGCCCATAATGCTCATGGCATTTCACCTCACCCTATCCTGCAGACACTGACAAGTGTTGAGGTGTGCCTTGGGGTGTTTGGCTTCACAATCACCCCATTTCATAAGGACATATGCTGAAATGGGTGCAGTACAAGAGAATGGGGTGAAGTCTGGAGCTGAAGAGTGCAAGGCACACCTCGATGTCTGTCACTAGCTTCAGGGAAGGGGTGGGATGGCATGAGCATTACAGCTGGTGAGCCAAAGTTACACCTCTGATGCCTATCAGTCTGTACAGGGTGGGACATTATGGTTAGAAACCCTAATGCCCCAGGCGTGTGTTGGTATTTGCAGTACAAATTTTCAACATGACCTTTTTGTGACCCCCACCTCATGAAAGCATTTGGGTCCTCGTCTCATGAACAGTGGCACTGTGATTTTGTTGCTGTGTCCCAAACTTTGAGTTCCCACAGCAACCATACCATTCTGTGCCAGATGTGCGAAAACATAGATCAGGCAGGATGTGAAGAATGACAGCTGTACCATTCATAGGGAGGTGTGAAGAGATGCCAATGTTGAAAATCTGTAGTGAAAATATAAAACATGCTTGAAGTTCTGAGCGTACGTGGAAACTGTGCAACATAAGCTGTCATTTAGCGGAATTATTTCACCAAATTTTCAACACAGGCATTTTGTGACCTCTGCTCATGAACTCTGTCACTATGACTTTCTTAATCTGTCCAAAACATTAATTTCCCACAGTGACTGCGCCATTGTGCGCCAGATGTGCAAACGCATATTTCAGGCAGGATATGAAAAATGACAGCTGTACTGTTCATAAGGAGGTGTGTCAAAATGTAAATGTTGAAAATCTGGAGTGAAAATATTACAAATTTGCTAAGCTATGAGGGTGCGTGGAAACTGCACAACACATGCTTGCAACACAGTCATTTTATGGACTTTTGTCACCAAATTTTCAACATAGGCATTTTAGGACCTCTGCTCATGAACAGTGTCACTGTGATGTTCTTAATCTGTCTCAAACACTGATTTCCCACAAGTGATCACGCTATTCTGTGCTGGGACTGTGAAAACACATTTTGGCCAGGATGTGAAAAGGGACAGCTGTACTGTTCATAAGGAGGTGTGGAAAACTGTCAGTGTTGAAAACCTGGAGTGCACAACGCACACTCATAACGCAGTCATTTTGGGGAATTTTTTCACCAAATTTGCAACATAGGCTTTTTGAGAGCCCATCTCATGAGCAGTGACACTGTCATTTTGTTAATCAGTCTGGAAAGGTGATTCCACACAGTGACAACAAAATCACCTTTCTGGACAGAATAACAAGATGATAGTAACTGAATTCATGAGGTGGGGTCCCAAGAACCCCATGTTGAAAATTTGGTGCCAACATTTGAAAAAATGGCTGAGATATGCACCAAAGTTGAAAAAAAAAACATGTATGCCGTTATACAGCTTACCAGCATTTCTTCAGTTTGTGGTCAGCTTTGAAGAGTGCAGATGTGTTCCCGGTCCACTGAAGATCATCGTGTCAGGCTCCGGAGGTAAGTATGGGGTGAGGGGGGTGTGGGTAAATAGAGTACACAGCGGGTGGGTGCGGGTTGGGGAGGGAGCATGTCTCAATGCGGGACTGTTATCTTTTTTTACAGGATTTAAAATTAAACAAAGACATTGCAGGACACTTTTGGCATGTTGGGGTGGGATCCCAGAGTGCCACCTGGCTGGGTGTTTGTTGGGGAGGTGGATACCGGAGCCAACGGGGAATGGGAACCCCCATTGGCCATACAGTGTGGTGGTGGGGAGTGGGAGTCCATGAGCCAGGGGGGATTGGGTACCCATAACAAATGGGGGGGCACATCATGCTGATGGGAATTGGGCTACCCCATCAGCAAATAAACTGGGAATGGGGACATGCTGACAGGGGGACTGGGAACCCCCAAGTCAGCTTTCATTGGGACTCTGAGGCAAGCGGTGAGAGTCACCGCCCACCTCCATGTTACAGGAAATTTTACACCAGGCAAGGGACTGCCCTGCAATGACGGGTCGCTCCCTCATTGCAGTGGCAGATTCCTTTCAAGGTGGTGGCATGCTGGCTGAACTAGTGTCAGCAGCAGTGTGCTACTGCATTGGGGAAAGTGGGCCAAGCCTCAAAAGGCACTGAGGGCATTGGCCCCCACAGTGCCCCACCTCCAAAATCCCGCTTCTCTTTCAAGTTGTGATTAAATGTTTCTTGTGCATGCACTCAAGCAAACATACAAATGAATAATTACAATCAATATTAATTTTTGGTCTATCACTCTGTCAATAAAATTATTTCTCAGTGTCTGACTTCATAGAGCTCTGTATACAAGAGATATATCCTGGTATGATACATGTGGTACTAAATATATTCATTTTATCCTAAAATATTTTTTCAATATATATAAGATAATATCACTTTCACTGCTGACTGTACCCCTTAGAAACAGTTTTAGCTATAAGCTATAAATGCTGTTTCAATTCATATTTTATATGTGAAACAAAATGAAACAGTACTTGCCCCTATTGGGTAAGCCTCATACTTATTCAGTGAACTAACATACTGTACTGTACAGAGTGATTTATTTTATACCTTCAAGAAACAAAACAAACTAATGTACAGATAATCTATCCACATATTCTTACATTCAAACGTAAAGGAAAAAAGTACTTTGTGTCATTTTACATAAAACATTAGTGTTGTCTAATGTTATTTGCAGCAATATCCTGAATTTAATAATGGCGACTGTTTCATTAGGCTTTCTTTTTAGTAATAAATTGACTAGAAGCTTTATTGTTGAATTGAGACACAACTTAAATATCCAACAGCAGGCCACTAGGTTCTCTTAATGTGGGTCTCCTGCTGAGGTAGTAGAGCAGGCCAGATAGGGGAAGACATTTCTTTTCACCAGCTGAGCACCCTCTTTACATCATGGTGCACACTCACGCTCAAGCTGGCCTGTGCGTGATGATCAGCATGTGTCTATAACAGCACTTCCACATAGCTTCTGCATGTTGCTAGTAGTTGGCAGACAGAATGATGCAAGAACACCTGCTGTGAGTGTGACAATCACTTCAGACCTGTTTTAAAAATAAAAGGTAGTCAATAATACTGTAAATAGTCATTGAGAATATCCAAGCACTGCTGGAACCCCCAAAATAGCACTTATTTTCACTTTCTTTTTTTCAGAAGGATGCAATAGAGAGGGATATTTTTCTTATCTCTGATAATGTCAACAAGGCTAGAGACAGAAAACAAAAACTAAAAAAATGTACATGACTTCTTACTGTTACATCTTCAATTGTATGAAACAGTAACAAATCTGGAGTGTTCCTTAAGTGATAACAGAAGAGGGTATACTGTATTTAAGTTGCTGCCCAATTCAACAATATAAATTCTGGATAAAGTATTAGCATGTCTATTTATTGTTCTTCTAGAAACTAAAAACAGAAATCAATCCACATATCAGTTCACTGGATAAGTGTAGTGTTTACCCAAGAGGGACAGGCACAGTTTCATTTTGTTTTACCTATAATAATAATAATAATAAACTTTATTTTTATGGTGCCTTTCAAATGCCAAGGTGCCTAACAATTTTAAAATCACAAATCAGACATCAATGAAATAAATCATATAAAATCAAAAACATCATCATACTATCCATCAATTAATCAGCCACTGAATGCCTGGGGCCATAAAAAAGTTTTTAAGGCTTGCTTACAGTAAATCTCTCACAGTGGCACTCCGTAACCAACGGGGTATAGAATTCCAAAGGGTAGGGGCCACGTACATAAATACTCTGGCCCCAGAAGATTTCAGGCACACCTTTGGAATCTGTAGCAACCCCTCACCGGCAAAGTGGAGTGACTACCCTGGGCAGTAAGGGACCAGGAGCTCTTTCCGGTAATCCAGTCCCAGTCCATGTAGGACTTTAAAAGTCAGCAAACCGACTTTGAAGGTGATCCGCAACTGTACTGGCAGCCAGTGCAGTTCGCGTAGCACTGGCAAAATATGACAGGACCAAGGCAGTCCTGTCAAAAGCTGGACCGCTGCATTCTGCACCAGCTGCAAGCAGCAGATTTCCACCCCAGGAAGCCCTAGGTAAAGGGAGTTGCAATAATCTAAGCACGAGGACACAAAGTTGTGGACCAAAGTAGGGAGGTCACTAGACAGAACCAGATGCTTAAACCCGGAGATATTCCTTAGATGATAAAAGGAAGATTTGATGACAGCTGACACCTGCAAATGCAGGGTCAGCCCTTCATCAAAGATTGCCCCCAGGTTGCGCACCAGTTCAGAGGTAGGGAGTGATATGCTCCCAAGAAAAAGTCCAGAAGGTGAATCAACCCCAACCCCCCTATCCGTCGACCTGGGTCCACAACCAGCACCTCCGTTTTTTCCAAGTTCTACTTCAACCAACTGGAATCCATCCACTTCTGGATTTCTTTGAGACAGCTGTTAAAGACTGAGAGAGCTTCATCCTGGTCGGGTGCAAAAGAAAGGTAGAGCTGGGTATCAACAGCATAGCAATGAAACCTCAGCCCATACCTTCTTACAACATCTCCGAGGGACAGCATATACACCGCAAACAACATAGGTGACAATACTGAGCCCTGAAGTACCCAACACCACAGAGAAACTGGGTCTGAAGGAAAGACCCCAGACACCACTCTCTGTGTTCTTCCCATGAGGAAAGATGTAAACCACCTGTTCCCAGCAGTCAACAGATGTGTCTCAGGCAATCAAGCAGCACCCCATGGTCCGTGGTGACAAACACTGATGAGAGATCCAGAAGAACCAAGATGGAAAGCTCATCTGATCTCTAGCCATCAGGAGATCATTGAGCACCCGAACCAGCACTGTCTCGGTACTATGTCTCTTTCAAAAACCAGACTGGAGAGGTTCACAGATGTCATGGATGGTCAAATGGCCCTCCAGTTGTGCTGCCATTACTTTCTCAATCACCTTCCTAAAAAGAGGAGGTTAGAGACTGGTCTGTAGTTTGTGTGGCAGTTTGAGTCCAAAGCAGCTTTCTTTAAGACTGGTGTCACCACCGCCTCTTTCAGGGAGCAAGGGAACTCTCCAGATTCCAAGGAGCACCAAACTATCTGTGCTAGGACTGGAGTGATGGCATCAATACAACCCAAAATCAGGGAAGTTGGGCCAGAGTCCAAACTACAGCACATAGGGCACACACCCTGGATGATCCACATGACATCTATGAATTCTGGTCAGTTGAAGGTACTCCAGGAAGTCCGAGGAGAGGTGACCTTAATGCTGATCTAAACCAATGCCCATAGAGTGTGCTGGTTGGACTGCTGCCCTGATGTCATCCACCTTAGCAGCAAAGATTTGAGCAAGTTCATCGCACTCTATTTGAGAAAAAGCTTTCTGGACTTGTAGAAAGGCTGGGTTGCACAGTCTGTCTACAGTTCGGAACAGCTGAGTTGGTCAATTTTGAGCTGCCACAATCTCCCCAGACAGGAACTCTGCCTTCTTATGGGTCATTGCGGATTGATAGGCTTGATAATGGTCCATCAATCTAAGATGGTTAGCATCAAGGGTGTATTTCTGCCAACAATGCTCTAGCCTTCGTCCTAGTCACCGCATGTCCCTCAAAATCCCATCAGACCATGGTGATCAAGGGCGAAGGGAGAGAGGACGAATGCGGACTGGAGCAATAGAATCCAGAGCCACTGAAACGGCCACATTATAAGCCATCATGAGGGTCTCTGGGTCATTGCTTGCCACCCAGAGGGACGATAGGTCAAGCACTACTGCTAGGCTTTGAGAACTTATATCTCATAAAGGGCGGTACCTTACCATCTCCACAGGGGTAGGCCTATGAAATATTAATTTCAACAGCATTTATAGCTTATAGGTAAAATTATTTGTTGTGGGTATAGTAAGTAGTGAATGTGATATATACCTGTATTATTCTGGCATGGTAGCACCAGTATAGTTAGTGATGATCTAGAGTTTCCAAGTTACATCATTAACTTTGCATGTTAATACTGTAGCTTCAGCAGCACTCAACAAAACCTCACCAAATTTGGCATACATTGTCTAGGAGGCAAGGTTTCGATACATGGAAAGTCAAGTCAAGTCAAGTCATGTTTATTTATAAATTGCCTTTCGAAATCAAGGCGCTGAAAGCTTTGTAATGGTTTCTGATATGTAAGTCATTTTCATATTAATGGTTAATTTTTTCCTCTACTTAACATGTTTGGGATTTTTTTTACATTTTTTCCCTGAAAGTTGAAGTGTAGAAATGGCCAGTGCCATGGTATAGCCTTTCGATGGTTTTTAAAAAAAAATATTAAACGTTTCCAGCATTATAAGGACTTGTGTTTTTTTTTTTTCTGAGACTGATCAGCAGGGTTTTTGGAAAACCCTCTGGTATGACCTGAAAAATTTTGTGTTGTGAGAGTTTTTGCTTCCTCACCACTTGCTTCCCACAACCTGAAAAGTTTTTTTGTGTCATGACAGCTGCCAACTTGTTCCTTTTTCAAACTAAAAAGACATGGAAAATACATAAAAATTACTTATTTTTTTTAAAAAACAAACACCTGAACCTAGCCTAACAGGACACGTTTAGCTAGAGTGTGCATTTTTTTAATGTTACCAAAGAATAAAATAAAAATAAATTAATTTTTAACATGGCCTTTTTGGTACCCCATCTCATTGTCCAGGATCCCCCCCTTTTCCCACACAAAAACACAGAGACCATTGTTTGTTGTTGTGCTCAGATTGGCAATTAATTTATTTATATTCATAAATCTATTTTCCATTTCTTTATTATCATATTCCATAATTTTCCTTTATTTCCATCCATATATCATTCTCTGATTATCCATCCCCCAGGCGAAAACCTGGGTGCCTTCTTCTTCTCCTTTTCTGTTAGGTAACGGTGCAAACCGAGACCGCTTTCTCCTTCATCTTCTTCTTCCTCTTGTGTTATTCCTTTTCTCTTCCCCCCTCCCATCCTCCCTCCCTTTTTCCCCCACCTGCCATCCACCTTGGCAGTCCATAGCCTTATTCTTCCTGCCCTCCACTTTCTGGCAGTCCACCAGCCATCTCCTCCTGCCATCCACCTTTGGCAGTCCATTTCCATATTATCCCCTGCCATCCACCTTTGGCAGTCTGTGACCATATTATTCTCACCTGCCATTCACCTTTGGCAGTCCCTTGCCCTACCGGACGTGTCTGTCCTCCACCTTGACAGACCTACCATACAGCCCCAAATTGCCTGTCTTTTCCTCGTACTCTGTCCTGCAGGGTGGGTGGGATGAATCAAAACTCCAGCAAAAAGTGGCTGAGGACCCCTTGTGCTGTCCCTTTTGTACCTCCTTTCTCCCCTCCCCTTCCCTTCCTGCTGCCTGCCCTATTGTTCTGGCTCTTAGCCCCTCCCCTTCCTTATCCCCTCCCCTTCTGAGCACAACCATTTCCTAACGGAGGGAAGGGGTGCACCAGGACAACATGGTCTGCCCCTGAAAGGGCAAACTCCATTGTCCCGGATTCCCCCCTTTTCCCACACAAAAACACAGAGACCATTGTTGTTGTGCTCAGATTAGCAATTAATTTATTTATATTCATAAATCCATTTTCCATTTTCCATTTCTTTATTATCATATTCCATAATTTTCCTTTATTTCCATCCATATATCATTCTCTGATTAGCCATCCCCCAAGCGAAAACCTGGGTGCCTTCTTCTTCTCCTTTTCTGTTAGGTAACGGTGAAAACCGAGACCGCTTTCTCCTTCATCTTCTTCTTCCTCTTGTGTTATTCCTTTCTCTTCCCTCCTGTCCCCCTCCCTCCTTTTTCCTACTAGCCAGTCTCCAACTTCATGTTGGATGGCTGGCTCTCTCAACTTAAAGGTCTCACTCTCCCTTACCTCAGGGATGAAAAACTTCCTCCCCTCCTTTTTTTTTTTTTATGTACCAACTTCTGTCTGTTTCCTTCATTCCTCTATGAAACCCATTGTTTCCATGTTAAACATATCAATTGCTATGTCCGACAAGTGTACCCCATCTGACCTGTAGAATTCATCCACCCATTCCTCTACTCCCCGGAGTATCACTTGTCCTCCCATCTGTCTTATCAATGTCCCCACACGTCTATTCATCTTTCTCCTGGCCCTCTCCACCGCCCTGTGGCTGTGTTCCTGTCTCCATACTCTTCGAGGTATCATGTCCGACCAGGCAAGGCATACTTGAGGCCACCACTGTCTTATCGCCACCAGGTCCCTCTTTATCTGCAAGTGTGCACCCATGGCCTGCCTGCCAGGTCGTTGCCCCCAAGGTGTATAATGATTAGGTCTGGACTGGGCTGATATCCCTTGAGTTCTTTTAAAGCGGGCAGGAGCTGCGCCCATCTCATCCCTCGTAGGCCGTGCCATACTAACTTACATTGTCTTACATCCTGGTACAACTGTTTAGACCCAGCTTTTTCTCTGCTCTCTTACCAGCCCAGTAAATATCGGAATGGCCGCAGATCCAGACTTCTGTGTTCCTCCCTCTACCTATGGGGTGCAAAGAAAATTAATTAATTTATACACATACTCAGTGCCCCCATTGTATCATCCCCGTCTTCTTTTTTTTTTAAACCATGCTGCTCCTTACCCTCCCCCCCTTTTTTTTATCAGTGCTCTGATGTATCTTTTGTAACTGGCTGACCGCCAGCGCCCTTTTTCCAAAATGTCCTTTATAGGATCCCCTGTTGCTGCCCACTGTGAGGCAGCCCCAATCCGCAGGGAATGGGAAGAGTAATTGGCCGGATCCTCCCCCAAAAAACGCATGCCCTTTTTCAGCACTGCTGTAATTTGATAGCCGGTGACCCTTTTTCCGTCCCCATGCACAAATAACGTCCCCGTCCTGGTTACCTGCCCTGTGACGAAAGCCCACAGGGCCTATACTGGGCATATCGCAATCTCCAACCGCCCTTTAAGTGTTATCATGCACCCCTACCCTTTCTGGTCCGCCTTTGACCTCTTTAGCTTGATTTGTATTTCTCTTATCCCCCAACTCACATCCTCCCATTCCACACCTCCTTCCTTGTCATCTTTCCCATGACCTACCACTTCACTCACTCTCATAGCCCATGCAAACATTACCACATAATTTGTGTGAAATAGCTGGGCCTCCCCTTTTGATCTGCATATTACCGGGAGCACCTCTTTTAGCTTTATTAGCCACTGCTCACCTGTTGGCCTCCTATTATCCCCTGTCCCTCGCTTCAACCTGCCCCAACCCTGCATCATTCTCCTATTGAGCATTGATTTCATTGGGTCATTCCACCCTTTCAGGCTGCAGATCACACTGATCCCTGCTAGATAGACCTCCATTGTGGCGTGAGCCATCCCTTTTTCCCATTGCTCCACTGTGAACATTCCCAACTGTTCCTCGGAGAGCGGCCCAATTACCGCCATTTGGTGTTCTTCCCTGAATGTTTGAAAAACCCTCCAAGCCCCATCGTAGGCCCTCAGTGTCCAAGGTGCCCATGAGCTGTGAAGCAGCATTTCTGCTCCTTCTTGCCAATGTTCTAGATGTTCGTTGGTATGGATGATTTTTGTTCTTCCACTGCTGGTGCCAGCTTCCGGAAATGGTCCAGCTGCAGACAGGAAAGGCTGTCAGCCAGGGTATTGTGTACCCCTTCTATGTGTTTTGCTCTGAAGGACATGTTCAGCTGCAAAGCCCTTAAAACTAACTGTCATACCACCTGCATGACTGTATCGGCCATGGCTCCCTTGTTGTTTAGTACATCGACCACCGCTCTATTGTCACACCAAAATGTCACCTTTTTGTCACGTAATTCTTCCCCCCAAACCAGAGTGCATGCCCATATGGGCATGATCTCCAGTAGTGTTATATCTCTCACTTTCCTGCCCCTTCACTCAACTGTCTCGGCCATGTCTCTGCAACCACTTGCCCCTCAGGTAACCCCCCATGCCCAACCCCCCAGCCGCATCTGTGTATAGGTCTAGATCTGTGTTGTACAACCACTCATCCTGCCAGAACGAACACCCATTGTAATCTTTCAAAAATTCTTCCCATATGCTAAAATCCTCCCTGACACCTTGCGTCAGATCCACCCAGTGATGCGGTCTGGTGAACCCTGCTGTTGCTCTGGATAACCTCCTTGTGAATGCCCTTCCTGGTCCTATGGCCCTGCATGCAAAGTTCAGATGCCCCAGTACCTGCTGCACCAGTTTCAGTTGTACCCGCCTCCTACTGGTGTGCACCCAGATTAGTTCCTTCAACCTCCTTACTTTTTTGTCTGGTAACCTAAACACTCCGCTCGTGGCATCAATCTCTATCCTGAGGAATTCCATAATCTTGCTGGGCCCTTCTGTTTTCTCTGGTGCCAATGGGACTCCCAGCTCCTGGCACACTTCTTGAAACCTATCCAGCATCCTTTGCATCTCCCTTTTTCCTTTCCCAATGAGGAGAAAATCATCCAAGTAATGGATGACTGACCTATAACCCATCTTTTCCTGGAATATCCACTGTAAACATGTGCTGAATGCCTCAAACGTGGCACATGCTGTGGAACACCCCATTGGCATTGCTTTGTTGAAATAATACTGTCCCTCGCTTTTAAAACCCAACAGATCCCAGTCTTCCCCCCGACTGGAAGCAGTCTGAAGGACTCAATGTCTGTTTTTGCCATCCATGCATCTCCTGTGGCCCAGATTATCCGGACTGCATCCTCTAGTGTCGCGTATGTCACCCTACTATGTTCTTCACTGATAAAATCATTCACTGACTCACCTTCCGGATATGACAAGTGATGGATCACCCTGTATTCCCCCTCTTGCTTCTTGGGTACCAAACCCAAAGGCGATATCCGCATGTTTTCCAATGGGGGGGTGTTAAATGGGCCCTCCACCCTGCCTGCTGTTTTTTTCTTTCTCAGTCTTCCTTCTTAGTACTCCCTCCTTTTCTTTTACCGACCCCAGGTTGCGTGCCTCCCTTGGTTGCCTGGGTCCCGTAAACTGCAATGAAAACCCTGTGTCAAAACCACTTAGTATCATATCCCACACCCTTGCCTCCGGATATCCTTCCAGGCAAACTGTCCATGCTGCTAGGTTGATGGGGGTTCTGGCCATACCAAATTGTTCCTTGTTGTTGTGCTACCTATCCCCACCTTTTCTTCCTGTCTTGCCTTTCTTGCTTCAGTGGTTCTGGCCTCCTCTATTCCTGTTCCCCCTGCCCCTCCCTTCCTTGTTCCATGTCTGCCCTTTAAACCCCAGGCCATCTCGAAAGGGCTGTTGGTCCAATCCTTGCCCCATATGCCCTTGTGAACCCTGCGGCCAAGTTGTTCTGCACCTGCTTGCTGGGTGTGTCCCTCCGCATTTTGAACAGGCATGTCGAAAACGACACTGAGGCCACGAGCAGAAGGCCCTGTTATACACCCAGCAACATCTCTGTGGCATAGTCCCCTTTTTGCCCAACCCACCCTCGGGTGTGGACTGATCTGTTACATAATCCGTCCATAAATCTATCTGCTTGGTGTCCCATCTTACATCCCCAAATGTTGCCATTCTCTGCCGAAAACATTTATCATAGTATAATCATCCTACCCCGCCTTTCGCTTTTGCCCTTCGTATTATCAATGAATAGGTAATGAGCAGGATGCCCAGTTCCAGCCTCTTTTCTAGAGCGATGGCTGAAAAGATGGCAAAACCTAGAAACCACCCATCCCAGGTCTTCCCTTTCGTGAACTTGTCATCCTCCTTCTTTCCCAACAGCACTATGGCAGCTGCCATCTCGTTCTTACTTATGCTCTCTGTCTCTTTGTATTTGGCCACCGCTTCCTGGCTCACCAAAGCAAATATGTCCACATATTCCCCTTTCCATATTTTTCTTTCGTGGCCAAGGGCACATGCTCACCTATTCTCATCCCCGGTGCACCTACCTCTCTTGTACCATTTCCCTCTCTTTCATCTCTGTTCTCGGTATTTCTTGGCACCTTTTTCCCGCTTTCATTTCTGCCAGGCCCGATTCCATCTGCCCCAGCCCTCCTGTTCCCAGTGCAGCCACAATTTGCCCTATATATTCTTTTATACATCCCCAACTGGGTTGGACATGTTACCTGTGACCTTGTCCTGGCCGGGACGTCTGGAGGCCTCCATAGGTCCCCTTGTTTCTTCCTGTGGTTGAGGTGGAGGTGGAGGGTGAGCTACTGGGACCTGCTGGCAGGACCCCCTGTTCCGGACTTCGTGTCCAGGTTCCACCGGGGGTTTCCCCTTTGATCTGGGGGGGTGTTGGTGTCACTGGGTCCACCGGCCTTGTGGGTACCAGCTCGGCTGCCCTGGCGGGCCCCATCGTCACCGGTGCTTTCTTAGCGGGCCTGTGTAGCCCCTCGGCTGGCCTCTTTCCCTTATCGCTTCTTTCCGTACCCGCTTTTCTCTTCTCCCCGGGCCTCCCCGGTTCCTCCCCCTCCACCAGTTCCCACATCTTGTTTGCTTTTTCAGCCAATTTGATTATAGCCTTGTAGGCATCTTCCTTTGATGGCCTGCCTTTTCTGGGTGCCATGTCTGTCTCAACTTGTGCTTCTGTGAAAACAACTATAGAAAACGAAAAACAGGGTCATTACATCTTTCTGTACCTCCACTCTAGAAACCACCCTTGTATTCCTTCATCCTGTCCGTCACACCTCCCCTATGCCAACCCCAGCTCAGAGCCACCCATGACGGACCCCCCATCTTTGTCTAGCAGGCCGTCATCTCTTATTCTGGGCCCGCCTCCCTGCAATCCCTTCCCACGTGTGGTGTCTCTCGTGAATACCACCCCTTCCGCCCTGGGGCTCTCCCGGCCATTTAACCGCTTGTATTTTTTTTTTTTTAATTCCTCTCAGCGTGCCCTCCCAAGAGGAGGATCACTTGTCCTCCCCTCTGTCTTATCATCTTCTCCCAAAAACCCCTTATCCTTTAGCGGCGAGCAACGCCATGCTGCGCAGCCCCATTTTATTTTCCTGTACCGGCCCCTTCCCACCTTTTATACATTATATATATTTTTTTTACCCCCCTTTTGAAGCTTCATAAAGCGATAATGTAAAGCCCAGTCATTCCACTGTGGCGTGCTTGACCCAAAAAACCCGGTATATACCGAGCTATCAGCCCAATGAGTGGCCAGTTTTGTGCCCCCTGAAATGGGAGCAGCTTCCCTAGTGCAAAAACCGGACCTCATGGACCACAGACTGCTCCCCACCCCCCCAGCTCCTAAACCTCTCACTTACTTGCTACCCTGCCTCCCTTTGTTCTCTCTGCCTTCCATGTACGCTGCCCATGTCATATTTACTCATCTTCCTGAGGGGATGTTCTCCCAGGAAAACAACCTCTGGAGGCGGACCCAGGGTTACCTTAGGGTGGGGGAATGTCCGCTTCTCCCCCCACGCCCCCACCATGCATGTGCACCAGCCCCTTTCTTTCATTGATGCCCTCTCTATGATAGAAGTATGGTATGCCACCCACCCATGGAAAAAAAGGCCTCTTATCTCTATCATCCGCATGGCGTGTGACACACCCGCATGTGGTCGCCATTCCATGCTCACCTTCCCAACCCTTCAGCGCCTCCTATCACCTGCAACAATGGGCCACTTCTCCCCGAGCAGCCTTACTGAAATAAACCAACTTTTTTGCTGCACCACGAAGCGTGCTACCTCGCGCCACTTGGTCCAAAGATCGTGTACTCTCCAACTAGCATCGGGGCCTCTACAGGCCTGATCCATCCCCCACATTTTTCCAGCCGCAAGACCCAGGTCACTAAAAAGGAGGTCGCTTGCCAAACCATCAGGGCAAAGGCTTCATTGCGCCTCTAGCCGCATGCGATGCCCACCCCACTCTCCACTCACTCCCCCTTTACACACTTGAGCGAGTCACGCCTGTTGATATCAGTCACAAAAACAGCCTAACCAGCCCTAAAAGCCACAAAACTGCTTAAACAAATGGGGCAAACACATCTCGCAAGCGCCACACGGGGTGTGACGTCACCACATGGCCTTGGTAACACACGACATGGCGTGCTGCATCACCCGTGTGCCTCTCACTCCCTTTTGTCGGTGCCTCTTAAAGGCCTAAATTATACCATCATGACAGCCTCCAAGGCTCCCAAATTATCCTTTCTCCTAGAACCAAACCGGGAACTTCCTTATGACCCTAACCGCGTGTGCCGTCATGCTACGGGTCTCGGGTCAATCTTTCAACTCCATAACCTCCAGGCCTAACCAGGCCTATCACTTTATTAGGACCCCTCCCCTCAGCCCTACCCGCAGTGAACAGCCTAAGCCAAAACGGGCGACCTTCCTCATGAGCACCACACGGCTTGTGACTACCACGTGGCCTCGGGACTGGCTATCACTCCCTCATTTCAAGGGCCTCTTCCAGGCCTGCTAATAACCAGACCCACAAGCCTTTCCACACTTTTGCCCTACCTTCTAAACTGGCTCCTCCGCTCAACAATAGCAGAAAAACAAAGTTCCCCTTCTGTGCCTTCTCCCTTAACCTTTCAACCTGTAAAGAGCCTTAAACCAAAAAAACCTTGCCTCTTGTACTTCCAACAGATCACCCATCTCTGCTAGCTGCTGCAATGATTCCTCTTTTCTCTCCCCTTTAATATTATATATATTATTTTTTTTTTTTAAAACAACAGCTTCGCATATGTATCTAAATCGACTGTTCTGCACTACTTCTGCTTGTGAACAAACCTCACAATTATTAGCTAACCGACATGCTGCAGCTGATGTCAAATCAAAACTCCAGCAAAAAGTGGCTGAGGACCCCTTGTGCTGTCCCTTATGTACCTCCTTTCTCCCCTTCCCTTCCTGCTGCCTGCCCTATTGTTCTGGTTCTTAGCCCCTCCCCTTCCTTATCCCCTCCCCTTCTGAGCACAACCATTTCCTAACGGAGGGAAGGGGTACACCAGGACAACATGGTCTGCCCCTGAAAGGGCAAACTCCATTAACAAGGTGGTGAAATTTTTCAAATCTGTCCTGAAAGGCGATTTCACGGTTGCTATGCAAAATCAACTTTTGGGTGAGATTTGAAAATATATCGAGTTCATGCGGTGGGGTCATAAAAAGACAATGTTGAAAATATGGTGAAAAAATATGGTAAAATGACCAAGTAATGAGCAAACACTGAAATTTTTTTATGTTAACTTATAACTTTGCTTATTTTCAATATTTTTCCACCAAACGTTCAACATTGCCTTTTCAGTCCTCACTTCATGAACAAGGCAAATGAAATTGTTCAAATACGTGATGAAAGGAAATTTCACAATCACTGTGTAAAATCATGAGCTAGGAGGGATTTGAACATTTTCAACTATCAGGTTCATGAGATGGGGTAATAAAAAAGCTATGTTGAACATTTGGGGCCCAATTCTAAGATGGGTCCACTGTGGCACAATGCAACTTGCACCAACACACATGGTATAGGTTGCACTTTGCACCATGGGTTCTACGGGCTGGCATTCCAAGAGGCAGTCTGCACCATAGCATGGGTGGCCTGTGCCCAGGGGGACTTACGTCACCCAAGGCCCCTACGGAATGGCGGAAGGAGGGGTTATGGCAGCAGCTGCTCCCATTTCTGAAAGGGCAGCTGCTGTAACCCCTCAGGACCATTCCAGGAGGCCCTGTGGCACTGTGGGGTTAGACCAGCTCGGTTCTGGTGTAAGGGGCTTTTGCCATGCCCAGCTGGCTGATACCCCCCATATGGCCCTGAACCTCACACTGTCATGCCACTCCAACCACCCCACTGCATAGTAGTCCCCCCACCCCCAACTATACTGGGTCCGCCTGCCAGCTACCGGTACAGCACTGCGGTGTTGCTACCCCCTGGTGCCAGTGTGTTTCTGGCAACAAACCTGCCATGGCCCACTGGGGCTTGCAGGCATGTCTTGGGGCTTGGGGCTGGGAGGACTTCGCCTTGTCGTAGGGCTTTTTGGTGGCTTGTGACACCCAGGTCAGGTGCACCCTTCCTGTGGCACACTGCTGGAGGTGCCGCAAATCACAGGCTGTAGGTGCCAGGAAGCCTGCCTGTTCTGGAATCTGTTGCAGGGTCCCCGGCGTAGTGGCATAAGCTGAAACTTGTATTCACCAGCGAGTTGCACCATACATCTTAAAATCGGGCCCCACTGTAAAAATATACAAAAATGACCAAGTTATTAATGAACATTGGAACAGTTTAATGTTCATGCATAACTTCACTAAGTTTCAATATTTTGACTCCAAACGTTCTACGTGGCCATTTTTCACACCACCTGAAAAATGTGGCAGGTGTTATTTTTTTTAAATGCTTGATGATACGAGTTTTCACATTTGTGGTGTGAAATGATGTTTCAGCAAATATATATATAAGCATCAGAGGTAACAAACAGTTTCAGGCACACGCAACCTCATAAGAGGGATGCAGGCTTCAAGATAAGTTAAACTTGCATATTTATTAAGCCAAAGACAACAAACACAGCATGACTCTTGCCTGACATGTTTTGGACTAGTGTCCTTTTTCAAAGGCTAGAGTTTTCCAAACACCACATAGTTTAAAAACCTATTGAACAACATCTTGTGAGGTCAGTTAACCAATACAATTGACTTTTTTCTAATGGATATAGATGGCATAATGTCCGTAGCTCTGGAGCTGACCAATCATTCAATAATGTTCTCAAAGTAGTTGTAAAGTGCTAACCAGTGCTACCTATATACATATTAAAAAGCAATGTAAATTCATAAAAAATAGCCAACAAAAGACCATATACTTAACACCAAGTGTTACAAACTACAACCCCATAGCAATAATTAACTATAAAAGGTATTACAGGTACAGGAGCATATGGTAAGGAAAACATAATAAAAGGGGGGGGAGAGGGAAAATGAAAACAAATGATAACAAAGACAGACTAGAAAAAACAACCAAACAGAGAGAAACAGGGAAAAATGGGAGGGGGCCTACATACAAACAAGTTATGCAGACATGCAGATAAAATAAAAGGAGTCTCGAAAAGGCCTACATATATCTATCAATACATATTTATCCAGATCAAAAAAGCCTAAACATTAAATTGAGCTATGCATTTTCCAAGTGGGTCTATTGTGACATCTAAAAAGTAGCCTGAATAAGTCTCCTAAGACAAAAAGGGATATAGAAGAAAGGAAAAACTCATACAAAGTTCATATAGTCACAAGATATCTGGAAACCATTCAACCCCGGTAGTAATCATTTAACATTTTCTAAGATAAGGCCTGATATTTAGTTGCGTGTTGATACCTGGTTTCTTGTGGGCTTGTAAGTTAAAAATCCACAAATTCTCTCTTCAAAGAACTAGGTTATCGAAATCCCCTCCTCTGGGCTTTCTGCACAGCAGCCAGGATATTCAAAGTTGCGCCTGGCACAACAGAGTTGCCCCGGCGCAATCCCACATTGCACCCCGGTAGGAAATTGAAAGGGCTGCCAGGTGCAGTGCAAATCCCGATACACCAGGGCACAATGTAATTGTATGTGGTGCATATGCAGGGGGCGTGCCCATGCATATGTGGCACATCCTGATATTCAGCTCGGGATGTGTAGCGCTACCCTGCAGTTCGCCGCATAGTAGGGCTCAAGGTTGAGCCAGTGAGGAGTGGGAACAAATTCCGGCCACCAATAAGTGGGCTGCTGTATTGCAGGATGCAACACAGCAGCCGCCAGCTGTGAGTGAACATCCACCCACCTAGAACACCATCCTCAAGCACACATATCACCCTGGTGGTCTAGTGGTCCCCCCCTTCCTCCCAATTGCCCTATAACTGTAAAAGGAGACCTTCTCTGGTGGTCCCCACACCTGTGCCATGGCATGGTACATCTCCATCAAAAAGATCCCTGGTGATCCAGTGGCACCCCACCCCTCCTACTCACACAGAACCCCCACCCCTATCCCACCCCATCATCGGTAGGCGGCAGCAGTGAAGTCATTCACATATTTGGGACTGTCTAGTACAGTACACCCTGCAAGTCCATTGGTCTACACTGGGGACCAATGGGCTTACAGCCCATACTGTAACTGTCATTTGGTGGGCTGCCAGGCGGTATGCAGGTGGGTTGCTGCCACCCGCCGATGAAGGGGGGAAGCAGGGTGGGCAAGGGGTTCTGTGTAGATGGGAGGGGTGGAGTGGTGCCACTGGATCATCAGGGATATTTTTGATGGAGATGTACCATGCTCATGGCGATGGGTGTGGGGGACCACCAGAACACCAGGGATGGTCTTCTCTTACATTCATTGGGGAATCAGGAGAGAGGGGGGAATCACTAGACCACCAGGGGCTGTCATGTTGTAAATCTACCGCAATCGAGGCTATGGGGTAGTGGATGCCCTGGGATCCCTACTGCACATGTTATGCTGTGCAGGGCGCCAGGCACAAGTCACTGGGCTGCCCTGAGCAAGGCATGCAAATAGGGCCATAATGACATGCAAATGGCCCCATTTGCACCTTGCATATATTATGGCATCATTTGCATGCCCCCCCACTGAATATCGTGGGTGATGCGCCTAGCACAACTGCACTTGCACTGGCACATCCCCATGCTCCCTATTTGTGGCTTGAGCCGGTGCAGTGCCACTGCACCATGTGCAGTGTGTGCCATATTCAATGGTGCTGCACCATGGCACATCACCATTGAATATCAGCAGGTCTTGGTCCCGATGCATCTCAGTTGCACTGCACCCAGGGTTGCGCCACTGCCTGGTGCAGTCTGAATATCTGGGCCCTTGTCTATAGATTGGAACCTGAAAACATGTTATTCATCCTGTACCGAATTCATGACATGTTGGGCTATGGCATAAGCATCATCCTTTTTCTTGATGGCCCGTACATGTTCATTAACCTGTGTTTTAAAGCACTTGGTTGTTTTGCCCACATAGAATGTCTTGCAGGTACATGTGGCTAAATAGATAATCCCCTTGCTGCTGCAAATGATACATTGCCGCATAGTGTATATTTTGTCTGTATTGCACTGCTTTTTAATATGTATATACTGTATGTGGCACTGGCTAACACTTCACAACTCCTTTGAGAACATTATGGAATGATTGGTCAGTTCCAGAGCTACAGACCTTATGCCATCTATATCAGTTAGAAAAAGTCAATTCTATTGGTTAACTAACCTCACAAGATGTTGTTCATTAGGTTTTTAAGCTGTGTGGTGTTCAGAAAACTCTGGCCTTTGAAAAAGGACACTAGTCTGAAACATGTCAGGCAAAAGTCATGCTGTGCTTGTTGTCTTTGGCTTAATAAATATGCAAGTCTAACTTATCTTGAATCCTGCATCCCTCTTATGAGGTTGTGTGTGCCCGAAACTGTTTGTTACCAAATTCCAGTTAGTTTTGGAGCACTACTACCCAGTGCGTACTTCTGTATTTTTCCTACTATTGTCTGAAGTGATACGCACAGGTTTCAGCTAGGGATATGAAGGAGGGACATTTTTGCCCACTGGCTACAAATGTCCAGTCTTTACTCACAGCTGTGTAAAACCTCGAGGGTGAATGCTTTACTCTTCAACTGTCCATTGTATTGGTAAATCTTGGCTACTGCTCGGTCACTATATTTTAAGAGAATGGAAGGTACACCAAACCTTGTATTTTCTAGTTCAAGTTCGAGTGATGAATGGACAGAAAACCATCTTGATTATGTCAACCAAATTTTATCTTCAGCTACTGTAGCTAACCCATTTTTGATTGGAGAACAACAAAACTACAGCTACAATGTCAGAAGCACAGTCACTCTTGGAAGCCTTTTGGAGTTTGGAGAAACTGACACATCGACTTTGGTGCTTATGTTGGAACACCACTAACCTTGAAGCCTACACTGAGGTAAAAAGAGTACAGAAAGGCTTAAGATTAATCAAAAATCCTGCGTGTGGTACTGAAAGTGTAGATTTTTTAAAAGAATGGGAGACAATCCTTTGGATGCAAGTTTTAGACTTATGAAACTTATTATAAAATACAGCAAAGAAAGGGAAGCGATACTGAAAGAACTTAAGAGATAAGAAATAGAAGTACTTACAGTAATTTAAAGATCATAATGACTTTGACAGACTCAGCAAGAAATTACAGGATTCTATAAATAAATTGGATAATGATCTGAAAACTCTCAAACAGACTAAATTTATTCGAGACAAGGGGGATTTTGAGAGAGGTATGATTTTTAATTAGAAGAGAACTACTCCCCGAGGGATTTTGAAACAAAACAAGAATGTTTCTTTTGACTTCATTACAGACCAGAGTGAAACCAACAGTGAGGAAGGTAATAGGGGTCCTTTTTTGTATTCAGAACAACATCACATGGACCACCCAGTGAATCAGCATCAACTGATGAATCCCCAACTGCTCCCCCCAGGACTGAGATGGAGTCCATGGTTACAACAATACCACTTCGAGTTTACTGGTGGAAGAGGACAAGGAGGGGGAGAAGGAGGAAGTCATGGCTGCAGAGAAGAACACCAGCAGAATCTGCACCAGAGTCATGGCAAATATTACCCAAGGAGGAATTTCAGGAGCCGGGGACATCGGAGAAGGTAAGGAGTGATATTGAAAATTCGCAAGTTGTTATCCTCTCATGACATGAACTAACAGCTGTAGAAGCTGCTATATTAAGTAGCGGGTTAAGTTTCACACCTCAGCAGCCATAGACAAAGTCCAAATGAACACTGACTTGAATTTGAACTGCCACAAATTAAATCTAAAGGCTTTCTTTTTTAAGCATGGAATGAATAGCCCGTCCCCAAGTGATATTCACTTTAAAAACCCATCTACTTTTCGTCCTCCTTCATGTGCGGCAGTAACTATTTTCAGAGAACTTATTGAAAATGACTTAGATCACTTGTTTCAGTCATCACAGATAGCTTATTTTAATAATTTAACAACAATGAGAGACAAACCATTAAAACATTACAAAAGGATTGTGACCTGATAATCAAAGCAGCCAACAAAGGGGGAGCAGCAGTTAGATTTGATAGGTCTGCATATTTAAAACAAGCAAAGAGACAACTGAGTGTATCATAGAATGAAACAAGACCAGACCACTGACTGTAAGTTTTGTATTGATAAAACTGTTAGTGAAGCATTCTTTAAATGGGAAATAGACCTAAAAACAAAAGAATTTTTGACTACTAAATACCTGGTGAAAGCATCTTTTTATAGCCTCCTGAAAATACACAAAACTTTGGAAAAGCTACCAGGAAGACCCATAGTTAGTGGGATCAGATCATTAACTAAACCGTTATCACAATACTGTGATGCCTTTCTCAGACTTCTGGTTGTAAGACTTCCTGCATATTTGAAAGACACTAAAGATGTGTTGAACCTGATTTCAGATTTGAAACTTGCAAATGATATGTTTCTTATCACCATGGACATAGAGGCACTATATACCAATATTTCCCATCAGGGGACATTGGATGCCGCAGCATTCTTTCTTAACAAAGAGCCAGGGGAAAAAAATGTTACTGTTACACTAATTTTAAAGTTACTCGAATTTGTATTCAGATGTAATGTTTTTTTCTTTGAAGGTGTGTTGTATTCCCAGGTGAAAGGAACATCTATGGGGGCGACCTGTGCACCCTCAGTGGCAAATTTATATGTGGGCAAGTGGGAGGAGCAGACACTGTTATGTCCCGACCTTAACAGATTCTTTCAAAACTTCATTCTATGAAAGCACTTTATAGATGATGTGTTAGCTATCTAGCAAGGCAACCAAGGGGATTTTGATAAGTTTATAAGTTGGCTACACAGAATCAATTCCAACCTCAGGTTTACCTACCAGTGTAGCCAGGAAACAGTCACATATGTGGATTTAAAGCAGCAGTGCAACAATCTGGTAAAAATGCTGACCTATACTTTTTTATGCTATTTTAGATTGCCACTTACCTCCTGATTTGTGTGATACCCTTCTTTTCACAATTTGTGTCTACTTTAGTACTTTTTCTCATGTCTGAAATAATAAAAGGAGCACTCCTTTTAGTATGGCTCAGACCAGGTTTTCATCAGTATTTGCAGCTGTTTTTGAACAAATATTGTTCTGTAAGGTCAGAGAACACTGCCTGCTGCATAATTGTTAATTGTAGTCATAACAGAAGTGATATATAAACAATGGATGGACAAAACCAGCTGAAAATACTGATGAAGACCTGGTCTGCACCGAATTAAAAGAAGAACTCCTTTTATTATTTCAGACATGAAAAAAGTACTAAAACAGACTCAAATAGTGGAAAGAGAATAGTATACAAATCAGGGAAGTGGCAATGTAAATAGCATAAAAAAGTATAGGCTCACTACACCAGATTGTTGCACTGCTGTTTTAAAACTAAGCAAAGCAAATGGGGGGTCTAGAGACTTGTTCAGAAGAAATTGATGGCAACACAATTTTGTTAGCAAACAGTTGCCATCCCTCCCATGTGGCTACTATTATTCCGAAGGGCCAGTTCCTTAGAACTAGGATAAATTGTTCTACCCTAGAGAGCTATGAAATTGGAGCTAATGATCTAGCAGACAAATTACAACAGAGAGGATGTAGCCAAAAAAGAATACTAACAGCTAAGGAAGAAGCAAGACTAGTGGCAAGAGAAACATTATTTAAGGACAAGGAGCTAAATGAGTCCATTAACAATAGGTTTAACTATGTAACTAATTTTTACACTCAAGCAAAAGAAGTAGACTTAAAGAGCACTGGCACGTGCTTACGGCAGAACCTGGTTTAAGGGAATAGGGTGGAGAACCCCTATGAATCTGCTATACACGGGCCCCAATTTTGAGAGGCCAGAGATATGGCTTAATAAAATACAAAGATGCTTCCCCTGTAAAAAATGTATAGCATGTGAGCATGTTGTCTGTAGCAAAACCTTTACTAGCTGCAATACAGATAAAATATATACTATATGGCAATGCATCACTTGCAGCAGAGGTATTACCTATTTAGCCACATATACCTGCAAGACATTCTATATAGGCAAAATAACCAGGTGCCTTAAAACATGGGTTAATCAACATGTACAGGCCATCCAGAAAAAGGATGACACTTATGCCACAGCCCAACATGTCATGAATTCGGCACAGGATGAACAACATGTTTTCAGGTTCCAAACTATAGACAAGGGGTGGGATATTCAGACTGTGCAAAAAAAATGCGGAATAGCAGGAGCAGGTGCAAGTGCAGTGCACCCCTGCGCAACACACACGATATTCAAACAAAGCACAGGCCAAGGTGCGCTTGCACAACACAGCTGAATATCATGCCAACTGCACCATGGCAGAACCAGGGATGCACAGTGGAGCAGGGCCCATGCACAGTAGCATAACCAGGGATGCACAGTGGAGCAGGGCTGATGCGCAGTAACACAACCAGTGATGCGCAGGGAGAGGGACAGGATGCAGGGGTGCACCACCCATGGAAGCCATGGGCAGAGGAGCATGCAGTAGGCCAGGCAGACCCACCCCCTCCCAGGCACCCCATGAACTGTACAACCAGAGGTGAGCTGGATGGACTACCAGCCTATGAACACCAGCACCGAATCAACAGCTGGGGCATGGTACCCCAGCACCCCCCCAGGCAAGCAGTGACTGCAACACAAGGACGGCCCCCCCCAGTGCCACCCCACCAATGCAGAGCGCAGCCTGTACTGTAATCCCCAGATACCCGGCCCAGAAGTAGCGCCCAACAGTGCATGGCACCAAATGCATGCCACCACCAACACCATGACAATGCAACCCTGTGCACCATGGAGCCATGCATGGCAGAACCCACTGTGAGCACCCTGAAGTGGGCAACACCAGCCACTGATGCAACAACTGCATACACAATGCCACCCTGCACGGCCCCCCGTGGCACAGCAGAGAGGTCGACCCTGCATCATATACGAGGGACCCCGCATGCTACAAGGCCTGCCCTGGACACCACCACCAGCAAAACAGCACCCCGCACACCCACCCATGTACCCATGTACACACCCTGTCCCAGCACTGGCCCCAACAGATAGCACAGCTGCCCACTGTGGTGCATAGAGGCATGCGCCACACAGGATGCGACACAGGGCATGGACAAACCCCCACCCTGTCCCAAGGGTACCCCGACACAGGGCCACAAAAGCGGGGCAACAGATGCCGCTGGTGTGTGTCCACTGATGCCGTGTACCCATGGCCTGCACCCCACCATGGCACAGGTGAACTAGCCATCTGGCGCATGCACCATGAAGCCGTCCACCACCAGCATGTAGCCGGAGCACAAGTGACAGACAGTAGAACACAGACACCACAACAGACACCAGCGACAGCATGGGGGAAGGGTCAACAACAGCATAGCCCACAGTGTCACCCGAGGCAGATGTGCAACACACTGGTGACAGGATGCAAGCTGCCATGGTGCCATGCCCAGAGTGTGTCTGGCACAGACAGCCACCAATGACATGCCAGCAGACCATGCGTACCACAGACATGCAAGGGGCCCAGCTGTACGGGCCATGGACAGACTGACAGTGGCATTAGGGACACAGCACATGCACCAGTGACCACTGCACACAGTCATCCAGTGCACAGGGAACAACACACATACCACAGACAGGGACCGAGTCTCCCACTCACACCAATAGTGGGGGCCTGCCGAACACACACACACCCAGGCCTGCAACACCCCAGATGCCATGCACACCACTGCAGCAAAGTGCCACATGCCCACTGCAAATCAGAGACCACCACAGTTGTCATATCAAACAAGAATGTATAGCAAAGGTAAACTGTACAAACAACAAAACAGACAAAACTATGTACAAAGGGGGGAAGGGCCACAAACCAGGTGGGGATGGGCATGGGGCAAGGGGGTACATCAGTGAGTGGGACAAACGGGTGTGAGAAACAGTCCAGGGGGGAAATGCAAATCATGTGTGCCACAGGCCCTACTGGCAGCCCCTAACTTGGCAGAAGACACCAGGAGAAAGGACTGCTGTGTGACTGGACTTCTCTACTGGGACTAAAGAAGTAGAACTCTTGTACTTGGACCTTTAATTTAGGGTAAAGAAAAAACTAACAAACAAAACAAAAAAAAGTGTGTTTGTCTGAGTTAACTGAACTGAATGGTTATCTGAACAGTTATCTAGGTGTAAATCTCAGGTGATTGAAAGGACTTGATAGCTGTGAGGTTTAAATTACTTGTAGAAAGATTCTAGTAAGTAGGGGAGTGGCTTAGCTAGAAGGAAGCTACATTTAGAGACTGCTTAGAAAGATTCTGCTACTAGCTTGGCAGAAGACACCAGGAGAAAAGGACTGCTGTGTGACGGACTTCACTGCGGACTATATTGCCCTCCTTCCCTCCCACCCAAAGCTAGTTCTACTTTTATAGGCACAGGATTTGACTGACAACAGGAACTTCCTGTTTGGGAGCAGGAAGTGAGTGATCACAGAACCACCAAAGACCCACCATCCTAGAAGGGCAAGTGAGCTCTCCAGCCCCCTCTAGCTGCTGGAGGTCTGCCTCTGAGCAAGTAAGGGTCTACTGAGAAATATAGGATATTCTTGTCTCAGAACAGGAGATTCAAGATCTTAAAGGGCACACAGGCAGAAAGTAAGGAGAGAGAGAGAGAAAAAAAAACAGAGGAAAGAGTAAGGATTACCAAACAGTTAAGGGGCCAGAAACAAGACATGATGGGAGTTGGTGCAGTGCAGTGGCTGTGGGCAGCAGTCTTCCGGAGACATTCTGAGGGATGCAGTGTTGTCCCATCTGCAGGCACCTCTTGGGGCTGAGGGAGGAGTTGCTCATCTCCAGGCTGAGTTGGTCAGGATTTGTGGGACTTCCTCTTCTATCCAGGGACCACCAGTGCTACTGCCGTTGCCTCAGAGGTTGCCAAGAAAGAGGAGCGGTTGGACCACAGTGGGCTAAGAGAGGGTGAGACTGGTGGAACAGAGGCACATCCCTCCAGTTGTACCTCTCCACAATTCCTATGCCATTCTGGCAAAGTGTGGTTCCTCTATGGAGGCACCCACAGTGGAGACCAAGGAGGATGCTGGGAAGTTCCACAAAGGAGACCCATAGGAAGGTGGCAGGGGACTCCCGCAGGGGAAGGAAACAACTCCTGGTGGGGGACTTCCTTGTTAGGAAGGTAGAACTGGGGGAGGAAGGGGAGAGGAGGTAAGGTCCTGCCTGGCGCCATGGCTTGGAGAGACGAGGGAGATCCTCAGGACTGCTGGAGCAGCTGCACATGGGAGGAGCTGGATGTCATTGTCCACCTAGGGACAAATGACCTGGCTAGAAAGGGATTGGAGAAGTGCAGGAAGAGTTTGTAGGGTGGGGAGGGCCTTAGACAAGTAGCAGGCATGGTAACCTTCTCAGGCTGCTGCAGATCTATAGCGTAGAAAGAGGCTAGGGTGTTCCACCATGGGATTCAATCTGTGGTTGAAAACTGGTGTGGAGCTCAGGGATTTGGCTTCATTGGGGACTGGGGGTCCACCTGGAGTGATGCAAGCCTATACTGGCATGATGGGCTGCATCTGTCCAGGAGGGGAACCAGGATCCTAGATGATAGGTTTAAATGCTTCATTGACAAGCATTTAAACTAGCCAAGGGGGGAGGTCCTGGAAAGGAGCAGGAAAATCCTAGCCCCCCCAAAAAATCATGGAAGTAAGTGCAGTAAACACCAACATAGATATGTCGATAAGGAGAAGGGCAGGGGTAAATGGATAAAGTGAAAAAGGCAAGAAGGACAGGGATGGGGCAAAAAGGAGTAAGGCCATCAGGAAATGGAGGGTAATGAGTACCAATGCCTGTAGTCTGGGAAACAAGCTCCCTGAGCTGGTGGCCTTGATGGAAGAGGGATGCCTGGATATCGTAGCAGTCACAGAAACATGGTACACAGAAAACCATGACTGGGATGTTAACATACCAGGTACATAAACTACTAGGAGAGACAGGCAGGGAGAAGAGGGGAGGAGTAGCTCTCTATGTAAAGGAAGGGATAAAAGCAACTGAACAAAAGAGTAAACAGGGAGGAGAGGAGGCACTGTGGGGTCACCTTGGAGACTGGAAAGGGCACCACAATCCACACAGGGGTTGTATAGACCCCCATGTCAGGGAGGAATGGACAAGGATATGATAGAAGGCATTCTTAGAATGGCAGAGAAAGGGAGATACTGTTGATGGGAGACCTGAATATGCCAGATGTTAACTGGAGCACATTTGCTGCAGCCACATCCTAGAGCAGGGCCATTCTTGATGCCCTACAGGTAGCAGGCCTCAGACAGCTAGTTTCAGAACCCACTCATGAGGGAGCAATCTTAGACCTCATACTCTCAAATGGGGGCAGTGAGAGGATCTCAGATCTAGAAGTGAGTTGCCATCTGGGAACAAGTGACCATCAAACAGTGTGGTTCACGTTAAACTCAGCTACAGAGTCAAGCCATACAAAAGTGAGGGTACTGGACTTCTGGAGGGCTGACTTTGGCAAGATGGGAGAGTGCCTCAGAAAAGCACTAGCAAACAGGCTAGAAGGAGGTGTGGAGCAACAATGGAGAATCATCAAAACTGCCATCACAGAGGCAACAAACCTTTGTGTGAAGCAAATAAACAAATCAAAATGAAAGAAAAAGCCACTATGGTTCTCAAAAGAGGTGGCTGTGAAAGTCAGGAAGAAAAAGATAGCATTCCAGAAGTATAAGGAAACACAGAAGGAGCAGGACAGAGAGCTGTACCAGTTAAGGCAGAAAGAAGCAGGGAGGGAAGTCAGAATAGCAAAGGCTCAAACTGAGGAAAAGATAGCCAACTCAGTTAAGAAGGGGGATAAAACCTTTTATATAGTACATCAGCAAACGTAGAAAGACAAAGGGAGGGATAGTGAGGCTGAATAGAATGAACGATGGGTGGGCAGAGGGGGACAGTGAAAAAGCAGGGATACTGAACGAATATTTCTGCTCAGTATTCACAAAAGAGGAGGGAGAAGTGCCTAATCCAATTAACAGAAGCACTCTTGATAGGGGGGTCGATCCCAGTCCTTTCACAGAAGAAAGGGTTCTGCAAGAACTCTTAAAACTGAAGGTGGACAAAGCAATTGGGCCTGATGGAATTCAACCCAGAATTCTAAAAGAATTAAGGGGGAACTAGTAGAAACCACTGCTACACTTGTTAATAAATCATGGAGGATGGTGTGGTACCTGAGGACTGGAGGAAGGCGGATGTGATTTACCTTCACAAAAGAGTAGGACCAAGACAGAGGCAGGAAACTACAGACCTGTCAGTTTGACCTCTGTGGTAGGGAAATGATGAGTCACTTCTGAAGGAAAAAAGTTGAGTACCTAGAGGCCAGTGGGGCACAGGACCCAAGGCAGCATGGGTTCACAGTGGGAAGGTTATGTCAGATGAATCTAATAGATTTCTTTGACTGGGTGACCAAAGTAGTAGACCAGGGAGGGGCTGTGGACATAGCCTACCTTGACTTTAGCAAGGCATTTGACACAGTCCAACACAAAAGATTAATAGTCAAATTAACCAGCCTGGGAGTGGGTCCCAGGGGTAGCCTGGTAAAACATTGGCTGGACAACAGGACACAGAAGGTGATTGTGAATGGATTCCACTCTAAAGAAAAGAGGGTTACTAGTGGGATACCGCAGGGTTCAGTACTGGGTCCAGTCCTTTTAATGTCTTCATAAGTGACATTGCAGAGGGACTGGAAGAAAGGTGTGCCTCTTTGCAGATGACATGAAGATCTGCAACAGGGTTGATACACAAGGAGGCATGGAGGGATGAAGGGACTTGGAAAGGTTGGAGAAATGGTCAGAAGTATGGCAGCTAGGATTCAATGCAAAAAGTGCAAATAATGCACCTGGAAACAAGAACCCAGGAAGAATACACAATGGGGAGGGTAGGTAGTAACAACAACAAAAGGAAGGAGGTAGTAATAACAACAAAAAAGGAAAGGGACCAGGGGGTAATCATTGGTATCAGATGACCTTAAGGTTAGTGCAAGTAAAATGTGAGAAGGCAGTAGGGAGGGCTGGGGGTATACTGGGATGCATAGGGACAGGCATCAGCAGCAGAAAAACAGGAAGTTGTTATCCCTCTGTACAGACAGTTGGTGAGACCCCATCTGGAGTACTACATCCAGTTCTGGAGATCCCATCTCCACAAGGACATAGAACATGATGGAGGCAGGTCCAGGAGGGGCAACTAAAATGGTGCAGGGTTTGCAAGAGAAGCAGTGAGGACCGACTAAAGGAGCTTAATATATGTACCCTTGAGGAAAGAAGGGAGAGGGGGGACATGATAGAAACTTTAAAGTACCTCAGTGGAATCAACAAAGTCCAAGAGGGTAGCATCTTTCAGAAAAAGAGACTTGCAAGAACAAGGGGACACAATTTAAAGATAGGGGGGCGGTTCTGGGGCAATGTGAGGACGTATTATTTCACAGAGAGGGTAGTGGATGCATGAAACAGCCTTCCTGAGGAGGTTGTGGGGTCTAAAACTGTGGGAGAATTCAAAAATGCATGGGACAGACATAAGGCAATTCTTGTTGGGGGTAGGAAGAAATAGGCAGTTGGTTAACTAGGATCTGTGGCCTATCCTGTAGGTATGGAAATGGGCAGACTAGATGGGCCAAGTGGTCCTTATCTGCCATCAAAGTCTATGTTTCTCTCTTCACTCTGGTCCCTGTGGCGCCGCCTGTGCCTCCTACATCCGCCACACTCCATTCCCTGGAGCAGTTCCAGGGTAGCCCAGGTCAGCTGTAGTAGCTCCTGTATGTGCCATTCCAGGTTGGTCCAGCATTGTCCACCTAGGACAAGAAAGCAGAGTCAATGCAGGGTGACTGGCCAGACCCCAGCCCAGCCAATGTGCATGTACATACAGCCATGGAGCCCACGTCCCATGATGGCATCACGACCACCCACGGGTCCGTTCCCACAAGACCCCTACCCAGGCACCAACTACGCAATGGAGATACTGCACACACACACCGCCATGTCCTGCACAGCACCAATGTGGCCCGTACAGTGACATGGCTATGCAGTGCGAAGGCAGTGACACAGCCATGGACCCAGTGCACGCACAGCCCACCCACGATACCCACCCACACATGCAGTGCCACAGGACAGTGCTGAGTGCACAGTGTGGCATGCACAGCAGTGGGGCCAAGTGCAGGTGGCCACACCCCGCCACCACCCCTGCAACCCACCATGCACAGATGTGAGGGGAAACATGGCACTCACCTGCATCCTGGTCAGCAGGGCACTGCCTGACCCATGCCACCACCAACATGCCCCCAGCTGCAAGGCCATGACTCCCAATCCAGCCTGCTCTCTCCAGTCCTCAGGCCCACGGTGATCCTCCAGGCCTAGAGTGCAAACATGGAGAGGAAACATCAATACAGGTCAGTAACACAGTCCCCCTCACTGTTTGCATGCCCACAGCCCAGCCATGACTCTTTCCCCACCACCACCATCCGCACAGGATGGCCACCACCCCCCCTGCAGTGTGTCCTGATGCACACCGCGATACCTGGACAGACAGACACCACCAGTGATGGGATGGAGCACCTACCTGTCCGTGGCATGGTGCCCCGCCAGGCGCATGCCTGCAGTCACCCCAGGCAGTCAGGGGTCCCACTGCTGGAGGGTCACCATAGCAGTGGCGACACTGCTCCACTGACCTGCTGCTCCTGCCACCTCCTCCAGGCCCTCTGCAACCTCCAGCACACTGCAGTCCATGGCCTCTGGAGGGGTTCCACTGCCAAAGAGGCACCAACATGTGGCTCCACCAAGGCCACCAGGTTTACCAATTTGATGGCACTCCAGATCGGCGTTCTGGTCCAAGGCATAGTGCTGTCTCAAAGCGGCATCAAAATGGCACTTGTGGCATTGCGTGCCCCATGTGTGGAGGCAGCACATTACTGCACTGCCAGTCCCTATCAACACTGTCACCCGGACTGCATAGTAGGGGGTCCAGTCATGCGGATGCATGGTGCCTGGGGGCAAAGGGTCGACTGCAAGAGTCAAGGATCTGTCCGTGCACGGAGCACCACAGTGCTATGAGGGACACCCTGCTTGCAGCATGGTAGGGTTCATGTTTGTGATGCCCTACAGGTGGTCTATCATGCTGTGGCACCATAGGCGCCCATGGTGCACCATGGCACAAGTGCCCCACGGAAAACAACACACCAAGTACCATAGGCACAGTGGTGGCTGTGCTCTGCACTGCCTCCGTGCAGCAGCACATCAGCTGCGCCCACACCCATCGGTGTCAGCCCCCAGGCAGGTGCCGTGCAGTGCCCCGATTGCTGCGTCACTGTGGTGCGCCATAGCCTGACTGCAGCTCACCAACATTGCGCCAAGGCACAACAGCATGATATTCAGCCAGGTTATGCAATTCATCTCATTAGCCATTCCTGAGCATCCACTGCATTAGCATCTACCTACAATTGTGCCTGCCCTCATTTGCATGCATTACGCTATATAAATGTGACCTGGGTCTGCAGAGGCCATGGATCAGTATTGCAGTCCTTTGTGGTAGGTTGCATGCTGTTGGGATATGGGGACTGTGGTTTGGGAGGGCTGTATGGGATTGCACAGTCCAAGGTAACACCTGTCATTCCCACGGAGTGCGAGCACGACCAAGTGTGAGGAAGAGGAGGAACAGAGAGGGGGAGAAAGGAGGCCCAACTTCACTAGGGGCTGAATCTGATGCCCTGTTTGAGCATATCTGGAAATGGAACCACTGCTTAGTGGACAGTGGGGAATGCCTCCTGGCCCATGCTGCAGCATGGGTTGAGGTGATGCGTGCCGTGAATCAGCAGGGCAGCCACCAGCGGTCCATGCAGGAGTGCAAAAGAAGGTAGAGCACAGACAGGAGGCAGAACAATGAAAAGGTGGCTGTCATCAGGGTGGTATGTGCTGCCATTGGTGGAGCCAGCCGGATGTACCCACCTGATGCCACAGGAGAGTGGGTGGCCATCAGCAAAACATAGTCCCATTGAGGGCATTCTGGTGGTGGCTTCCAGATGGGTGGCAGCCCATCACTGCATGGTAGGTCCTGTGCTGTCAGTGTGTGTGTGGTGGAGGGGCATGCCACAGGGCAAGGCACCAGCCACTGAAGCCACTGTGTTCCTTTACAACTCCTGAGCCTCCACATGGGGCAGCGGTGGTGAGTGTGTCCACCAAGGGGAGGCCCTGGACATGGAGGATCACCCATCCACTTCCACAGGTGGCCAAGGGCCCGGCCAAGTGCATACCTGCACATCTGTCCAGACTGATGTGGGTGGTGCAGGTGCGGACAAGTCCCTGCCTGTATCCCAGTATGACATCACCCCCGGTCTCCAGTGTGCTGGGCCACAGATTGTGGCCATATCCAGCACCGATGATGATGGGCTGCACGTCCCGGACAGTGATACTTGTGGGACACAGGATGGTCCCCACAGCAGGCAACCGCAAAGGCGATACGCAGGTGATGCTGCCGTGGCTGCCTGGACAACCAGTCCCAGCCTGTGTCTGTATTGCTGATGGGGTGGCACTGAATGTCGTCAGGTGGTAGGGCTGTTGTCTGCTGCGGCAGCACCGGTGAACCCTAATCGCAGCAGCCAGAGGGCAGTGCCAGCAGTCGACCAATGGCAATGAGGGACAGTGTCACGGGGCGGTGACAGTGCACCATGTGTGGATGTGCCGAGCATGGCTCTGGTGTGCAGCACCCAAAATCATGGGGTGCTGACCACGGAGACCGAAGGAACACCACAAAGGACAGCATGCTGGACCAGCAGACGACAACGGACAACCATAGCCATCTTCTCCAGGCTTCAGTTGATCAGGAGATGTGGCTTGTGATGAAGATGGATGCACTCCATGCGGTTCTAAGCCAGGCAGACGGCGGACACAGCAGGGACCATGGCTTGCTCCACCAGAGTTGGCCCGACGGTGGCGGATATGACCGCTGACATTGACAGACAGACCACTGCAATAACAACTGTCATGGCTACACTGGCCACCCAGTCTGGTGCCCAGCCACTGCAGACACTGCACGATGTCATGTCCACCCGTTCCTGACATCATGCAACACCTGCTATGTCAACACAGGGGGTTAAAACTTTAATGGCATACCGAGCCGCCTGGTGCTGCATGTTCGGTGGGCTGCAGACCCCTGTGCAAATACAGTCATAGTAATGCAGCATCACCCTGGGGGACTTGATCAGTGCCAGCCCATGAGGCCACTGGTCAGCCTGACACAGCTGGCCCGGGTCTCGGCGGGGCCGTCCACGCATCTGTGGCAGCCGTGGCACTGTCGCGCATGACTGGATCTGTCTCCCACCATGGCCACTGTCCGCTGCTGCCCTGTGTGCGCACCGGTGCGCATTGTGTGATGCGCGGGAGGTACCAGCCCTGCACACACACACATCCTGTGCACACCTTCCAGCTGCTGGCCACTGTGGCGTGTGCATGATGATACTATGTAGTGCTGTCACCACTGTGCAATGGTGCCCAGCATCGAGGCATGCACAGTGACAGCACTGGGCATGATTGTGTGTGGTCCTGTGAGGGTGTCTGGGGGTGGCTGTTGGGGTGGGCATGCCGTTTGCCCTTTGGGCATGTGTTGTGGTGTGTGCATGTGTAGGTGTTCAGCCCTGCCATCCCTGCCGCAGTGTGCGTCCCCCTGCTCAGACCATTCCACCACCGTCTGCCCCTGGTATCCAGCCCTGCCTGTCTGTGGGCTGTGCCTTGCCTTGGTGATTTGCATATGGCCTTGACTACCTGTATTGTCTGAAGTGCTCCTCTACTATGGTGTCCCGGTGCTGCTGTGCCATCTGGGTGCAGCCAGGGGTCTCATCGCCCAGGGGTGGCTGCCTTACACCAGCTGGACGGTGTTCTCATCATCCCCACTACTGTCCCCCTCTTCCAGCTCTCTGGCTATCCCACAGTCTGTGTCCAATGTTGTGCAGGATACAGCAGGCCAAGAATAGCCTGCAGGCCTTCTAGGAGCTGTATGGAGGCACCACCTGATGTGTCCAGGCACCGAACTGTGCCTTCAGCAGCCCAAACACGCTCGATGACATTCGTTTTGTGCGTGCCTCATTATACTATGGCTACCAATGTGGGGTGCGTGGGGCACCCAGGCCTGGTGTGAGCAAGCCAGGGCCATAGTGGGCAACCACTGTCACCTGTGTGTAGAGGAGACATTGAGCATGGTGATGCATCACTATACCATGGGACATCATGACCGGTGCCCATGGCACCTCTGACAATGCACCCCCGTCTGCTCACATTGTCCTGCATTAGGCATACTCACCTACCAGATGGCGGTGAGGATGTCCCACTCTCAAACATGTGGCACTGGTGCAGACTGGTGCCAGATGAAGGCATCGTGTGCTCCCCAGGTGCGTGGCACAGCCATTGGTTATCGCCCCTGGCATCACCACCACCTGGGCAGTTTATGCTCGGGTAGCCCTTGCGGTTTATGTATGCCACATCCCTCCGAGGCCTGGTGGCTCACGGGATGCCTACATGAAAGCACAGTCAATGGCCCCAGCATGCCAGGCAACCGTGCTACCCCAATGGAACTCCTGTATGTGTGCTGTGTCTCTGCCTGTGCTGCTGGGAAATGGATGTACTCCACAGCATGTGGCAGCAGCTGTGCTGGTGCATGGTAGGTGTGAGCAGCCGTTATGCCTCATGTCCCCTGTTGGTCTCTGGAGGTGCCTGTGGCAGCTTCAGACATGATGGCTGTGACCTTGTCTCCACTGACAGCGCGGCTCCGTATTGAGGTGCCGCATTCCTTCACTGCACAGCTCACAGAGCTGCCTCAGAAATAACCCGGTTCAGGTGGGCCCACAATCTCAGTGTCAAAGTACTGTTTGAAGCTGGGTGTGGGCTCAGTACACTGTTCTGGAGTGCAGCTGATCAGGCCATTCCACGGCGCGCCTCCCTGCTGCCTGCCTTCTCACACCCCTTATTACTGCCTCCATCTGGAAGGTGGCACTGGCCATGTCCCCAGCTGGTGGCCCAGGCCACTGTTCTCCTGTTCCCCGCTGTCTGTTGCTGGTGCTTCCCCTGCACTGGGTTCACCTCCGGCTGTTTGTCTGTAGCTGTCCTGCCTCTTGCCACTGCCCTCAGTCCACTGTGGCACTTTCCACACTTTTCGCACTCTGGAACGGGCACACCCATTCCTACCCTCACTCTGGCACACTTCTGGTGGGCTCTCTCCTACTCCTGGCCACTCCTGCACCCTGCTTCCTGTCTTTTCTCCCTGGCACGCTGTCTCTGCGCTCCCACCTGTAAGCTTCCTTGTGTCGCTTTCTTCCTCCCCTCTCTTGCTCCCTTTTATTTGGCTTATTTCGCTGGCCACAAAAGCGGGGCAACAGATGCCGCTGGTGTGTGTCCCACTGATGCCCGTGTACCCATGGCCTGCACCCACCATGGCACAGGTGAACTAGCCATCTGGGCGCATGCACCATGAAGCCGTCCACCACCAGCATGTAGCCGAGCACAAGTGACAGACAGTAGAACACAGACACCACAACAGACACCAGCGACAGCATGGGGAGGGTCAACAACAACATGCCCACAGTGTCACCCGAGGTGATGTGCAACACACATGGTGACAGGATGCAGCTGCCATGGTGCCATGCCCAGAGTGTGTCTGGCACAGACAGCCACCAATGACATGCCAGCAGACCATGCGTACCACAGACATCTGGGAGGCCCAGCTGGAGCGGGCCATGGACAGACTGACAGTGGCATTAGGGACAGCATGCATCCAGTGACCACTGCACACAGTCATCCAGTGCACAGGGAACAACACACATACCACAGACAGGGACCGAGTCTCCCACTCACACCAATAGTGGGGCCTGCCTGAACACACACACACCAGGCCTGCAACACCCCAGATGCCATGCACACCACTGCAGCAAAGTGCCACATGCCCACTGCAAATCAGAGACCACCACAGTTGTCATATCAAACAAGAATGTATAGCAAAGGTAAACTGTACAAACAACAAAACAGACAAAACTATGTACAAAGGGGGAAGGGCCACAACCAGGTGGGGATGGGCATGGGGCAAGGGGTACATCAGTGAGTGGGACAACGGTGTGAGAAACAGTCCAGGGGGAAATGCAAATCATGTGTGCCACAGGCCCCACTGGCAGCCCCTAACTTGCAGAAGACACCAGGAGAAAGGACTGCTGTGTGACTGGACTTCTACTGGGACTAAAGAAGTAGAACTCTTGTACTTGGACCTTAATTTAGGGTAAAGAAAAACTAACAAACAAAACAAAAAAAAGTGTGTTTGTCTGAGTTAACTGAACTGAATGGTTATCTGAACAGTTATCTAGGTGTAAATCTCAGGTGATTGAAAAGGACTTGATAGCTGTGAGGTTTAAATTACTTGTAGAAAGATCTAGTAAGTAGGGGGAGTGGCTTAGCTAGAAGGAAGCTACATTTAGAGACTGCCTTAGAAAGATTCTGCTACTAGCTTGGCAGAAGACACCAGGAGAAAGGACTGCTGTGTGACTGGACTTCTCTACTGGGACTATATTGCCCTCCTTCCCTCCACCCAAAGCTAGTTCTACTTTTATAGGCACAGGATTTGACTGACAACAGGAACTTCCTGTTTGGGAGCAGGAAGTGAGTGATCACAGAACCACCAAAGACCCACCATCCTAGAAGGGCAAGAGTAGCTCTCCAGCCCCCTCTAGCTGCTGGAGGTCTGCCTCTGAGCAAGTAAGGGGTCTACTGAGAAATATAGGATATTCTTGTCTCAGAACAGGAGATTCAAGATCTTAAAGGGCACACAGGCAGAAAGTAAGGAGAGAGAGAGAGAAAAAAAAACAGAGGAAAGAGTAAGGATTGCAAACAGTTAAGGGGCCAGAAACAAGACATGATGGGAGTGGTGCAGTGCAGTGGCTGTGGAGCAGCAGTCTTCCGGGAGACATTCTGGAGGATGCAGTGTTGTCCCATCTGCAGGCACCTCTTGGGGCTGAGGGAGGAGGTTGCTCATCTCCAGGCTGAGTTGGTCAGGATTTGTGGGACTTCCTCTTCTATCCAGGGACCACCAGTGCTACTGCCGTTGCCTCAGAGGTTGCCAAGAAAGAGGAGCGGTTGGACCACAGTGGGCTAAGAGAGGGTGAGACTGGTGGAACAGAGGCACATCCCTCCAGTTGTACCTCTCCACAATTCCTATGCCATTCTGGCAAAGTGTGGTTCCTCTATGGAGGCACCCACAGTGGAGACCAAGGAGGATGCTGGGAAGTTCCACAAAGGAGACCCATAGGAAGGTGGCAGGGGACTCCCGCAGGGGAAGGAAACAACTCCTGGTGGGGGACTTCCTTGTTAGGAAGGTAGAACTGGGGGAGGAAGGGGAGAGGGAGGTAAGGTGCCTGCCTGGCGCCATGGCTTGGAGAGACAGGGAGTGAATCCTCAGGACTGCTGGAGCAGCTGCACATGGGAGGGAGCTGGATGTCATTGTCCACCTAGGGACAAATGACCTGGCTAAGAAAGGGATTGGAGAAGTGCAGGAAGAGTTTGTAGGGTGGGGAGGGCCTTAGACAAGTAGCAGGCATGGTAACCTTCTCAGGCGTGCAAGATCTATGGTGAAGAAGGCTAGGGTGTTCCACCATGGGATTCAATCTGTGGTTGAAAACTGGTGTGGAGCTCAGGGATTTGGCTTCATTGGGGACTGGGGTCCACCTGGAGTGATGCAAGCCTATACTGGCATGATGGGCTGCATCTGTCCAGGAGGGGAACCAGGATCCTAGATGATAGGTTTAAATGCTTCATTGACAAGCATTTAAACTAGCCAAGGGGAGGTCCTGGAAAGGAGCAGGAAAATCCTAGCCCCAAAAATCATGGAAGTAAGTGCAGTAAACACCAACATAGATATGACAGATAAGGAGAAGGGCAGGGGTAAATGGATAAAGTGAAAAAGGCAAGAAGGACAGGGATGGGGCAAAAGAGTGAGGCCATCAGGAAATGGAGGTATGAGTACCAATGTCTGTAGTCTGGGAAACAAGCTCCCTGAGCTGGTGGCCTTGATGGAAGAGGGATGCCTGGATATCGTAGCAGTCACAGAAACATGGTACACAGAAAACCATGACTGGGATGTTAACATACCAGGTACATAAACTACAGGAGAGACAGGCAGGGGAGAAGAGGGGGAGGAGTAGCTCTCTATGTAAAGGAAGGGATAAAAGCAACTGAACAAAAGAGTAAACAGGGAGGAGAGGAGGCACTGTGGGTCACCTTGGAGACTGGAAGGGCACCACAATCCACACAGGGGTTGTATAGACCCCCATGTCAGGGAGGAATGGACAAGGATATGATAGAAGGCATTCTTAGAATGGCAGAGAAAGGGAGATACTGCTGATGGGAGACCTGAATATGCCAGATGTTAACTGGAGCACATTTGCTGCAGCCACATCCTGAAAGCAGGGCCATTCTTGATGCCCTACAGGTAGCAGGCCTCAGACAGCTAGTTTCAGAACCCACTCATGAGGGAGCAATCTTAGACCTCATACTCTCAAATGGGGGCAGTGAGAGGATCTCAGATCTAGAAGTGAGTTGCCATCTGGGAACAAGTGACCATCAAACAGTGTGGTTCACGTTAAACTCAGCTACAGAGTCAAGCCATACAAAAGAAGTGAGGGTACTGGACTTCTGGAGGGCTGACTTTGGCAAGATAAGGAGAGTGCCTCAGAAAAGCACTAGCAAACAGGCTAGAAGGAGGTGTGGAGCAACAATGGAGAATCATCAAAACTGCCATCACAGAGGCAACAAACCTTTGTGTGAAGCAAATAAACAAATCAAAATGAAAGAAAAAGCCACTATGGTTCTCAAAAGAGGTGGCTGTGAAAGTCAGGAAGAAAAAGATAGCATTCCAGAAGTATAAGGAAACACAGAAGGAGCAGGACAGAGAGCTGTACCAGTTAAGGCAGAAAGAAGCAGGGAGGGAAGTCAGAATAGCAAAGGCTCAAACTGAGGAAAAGATAGCCAACTCAGTTAAGAAGGGGATAAACCTTTTATATATTACATCAGCAAACGTAAAAGACAAAGGGAGGGATAGTGAGGCTGAATAGAATGAACGATGGGTGGGCAGAGGGGGACAGTGAAAAAGCAGGGATACTGAACGAATATTTCTGCTCAGTATTCACAAAAGAGGAGAGAAGTGCCTAATCCAATTAACAGAAGCACTCTTGATAGGGGGGTCGATCCCAGTCCTTTCACAGAAGAAAGGGTTCTGCAAGAACTCTTAAAACTGAAGGTGGACAAAGCAATTGGGCCTGATGGAATTCAACCCAGAATTCTAAAAGAATTAAGGGGGGAACTAGTGAAACCACTGGCTACACTTGTTAATAAATCATGGGAGGATGGTGTGGTACCTGAGGACTGGAGGAAGGCGGATGTGATTTACCTTCACAAAAGTAGGACCAAGACAGAGGCAGGAAACTACAGACCTGTCAGTTTGACCTCTGTGGTAGGGAAAGTGATGGAGTCACTTCTGAAGGAAAGAATAGTTGAGTACCTAGAGGCCAGTGGGGCACAGGACCCAAGGCAGCATGGGTTCACAGTGGGAAGGTTATGTCAGATGAATCTAATAGATTTCTTTGACTGGGTGAACAAAGTAGTAGACCAGGGAGGGGCTGTGGACATGGCCTACCTTGACTTTAGCAAGGCATTTGACACAGTCCAACACAAAAGATTAATAGTCAAATTAACCAGCCTGGGAGTGGGTCCCAGGGTGGTAGCCTGGGTAAAACATTGGCTGGACAACAGGACACAGAAGGTGATTGTGAATGGATTCCACTCTAAAGAAAGAGGGGTTACTAGTGGGATACCGCAGGGTTCAGTACTGGGTCCAGTCCTTTTTAATGTCTTCATAAGTGACATTGCAGAGGGACTGGAAGGAAAGGTGTGCCTCTTTGCAGATGACATGAAGATCTGCAACAGGGTTGATACACAAGGAGGCATGGAGGGGATGAGAAGGGACTTGGAAAGGTTGGAGAAATGGTCAGAAGTATGGCAGCTAGGATTCAATGCAAAGAAGTGCAAATAATGCACCTGGAAACAAGAACCCAGGAAGAATACACAATGGGGAGGAGGTAGTAATAACAACAAAAAGGAAGGGGAGGTAATATAACAACAACAAGGAAAGGACCAGGGGTTAATCATTATCAGATGACCTTAAGGTTAGCAAGCAATGTGAAAGGCAGTAGGGAGGGCTGGGGGTATACTGGGATGCATAGGGACAGGCATCAGCAGCAGAAAACAGGAAGTTGTTATCCCTCTGTACAGACAGTTGGTGAGACCCCATCTGGAGTACTACATCCAGTTCTGGAGATCCCATCTCCACAAGGACATAGACATGATAGAGGCAGTCCAGAGGAGGGCAACTAAAATGGTGCAGGGTTTGCAAGAGAAGCAGTATGAGGACCGACTAAAGGAGCTTAATATATGTACCCTTGAGGAAAGAAGGGAGAGGGGGGACATGATAGAAACTTTTAAGTACCTCAGTGGAATCAACAAAGTCCAAGAGGGTAGCATCTTTCAGAAAAAGAGACTTGCAAGAACAAGGGGACACAATTTAAAGATAGAGGGGGGGCGGTTCTGGGGCAATGTGAGGACGTATTATTTCACAGAGAGGGTAGTGGATGCATGAAACAGCCTTCCTGAGGAGGTTGTGGGGTCTAAAACTGTGGGAGAATTCAAAAATGCATGGGACAGACATAAGGCAATTCTTGTTGGGGGTAGGAAGAAATAGGCAGTTGGTTAACTAGGATCTGTGGCCTATCCTGTAGGTATGGAAATGGGCAGACTAGATGGGCCAAGTGGTCCTTATCTGCCATCAAAGTCTATGTTTCTCTCTTCACTCTGGTCCCTGTGGCGCCGCCTGTGCCTCCTACATCCGCCACACTCCATTCCTGGAGCAGTTCCAGGGTAGCCCAGGTCAGCTGTAGTAGCTCCTGTATGTGCCATTCCAGGTTGGTCCAGCATTGTCCACCTAGGACAAGAAAGCAGAGTCAGTACGGGTGACTGGCCAGACCCCTGCAGCCCAGCCAATGTGCATGTGCATACAGCCATGGGCCACGTCCCATGATGGCATGCGACCACCCACAGTGTCCGTTCCCACAAGACCCGCCTACCCAGGCACCCCTAGCCATGTGGAATGCTGCACACACACACCGCCCATGTCCTGCACAGCACCAATGTGGCCGTACAGTGACATGGCTATGCAGTGCGAAGGCAGTGACACAGCCATGGACCCAGTGCACGCACAGCCCACCCACGATACCCACCCACACATGCAGTGCCACAGGACAGTGCTGAGTGCACAGTGTGGCATGCACAGCAGTGGGGCCAAGTGCAGGTGGCCACACCCCGCCACCACCCCTGCAACCCACCATGCACAGATGTGAGGGGAAACATGGCACTCACCTGCATCCTGGTCAGCAGGGCACTGCTGACCCATGGCACCACCAACATGCCCCAGCTGCAAGGCCATGACTCCCAATCCAGCCTGCTCTCCCAGTCCTCAGGCCCTACGGTGATCCTCCAGGCCTAGAGTGCAAACATGGAGAGGGAAACATCAATACAGGTCAGTAACACAGTCCCCCCTCACTGTTTGCATGCCCACACAGCCCAGCCATGACTCTCCCCCACCACCACCATCCGCACAGGATGGCCACCACCCCCCCTGCAGTGTGTCCTGATGCACACCGCGATACCTGGACAGACAGACACTACCAGTGATGGGATGGAGCACCTACCTGTCCGTGGCATGGTGCCCCGCCAGGCGCATGCCTGCAGTCACCCCAGGCAGTCAGGGTCCCACTGCTGGAGGTCACCATAGCAGTGGCGACACTGCTCCACTGACCTGCTGCTCCCTGCCACCTCCTCCAGGCCCTCTGCAACCTCCTGGCACACTGCAGTCCATGGCCTCTGGAGGGGTTCCTGCCCAAAGAAGGCACCAGCATGTGGCTCCACCAAGGCCACCAGGTTTACCAATTTGATGGCACTCCAGATCGGCGTTCTGGTCCAAGGCATGGTGCTGTCTCAAACGGCATCAAAATGGCACTCTGTAGCGCACGTGCCCCATGTGTGGAGGCAGCACATTACTGCACTGCCAGTCCCTATCGCACTGTCACCGGACTGCATAGTAGGGGTCCAGTCATGCGGATGCATGGTGCCTAGGGGCCAAAGGTCGACTGCAGAGTCAAGGATCTGTCCGTGCACGGAGCACCACAGTGCTATAGGGACACCCTGCTTGTAGCATGGTAGGGTTCATGTTTGTGATGCCCTACAGTGGTCTATCATGCTGTGGCACCATGGCGCCCATGGTGCACCATGGCACAAGTGCCCCACGGGAAAACAACACACTAGTACCATAGGCACAGTGGTGGCTGTGCTCTGCACTGCCTCCCGTGCACAGCACATCAGCTGCGCCACACCCATCGGTGTCAGCCCCCCAGGCAGGTGCCGTGCAGTGCCGATTGTGCACGTCACTGTGGTGCGCCATAGCCTGAGCACGCTCACCAACATTGCGCAAGGCACAACAGCATGATATTCAGCCAGGTTATGCAATTCATCTCATTAGCCATTCCACAGAGCATCCACTGCATTAGCATCTACTTACAATTGTGCCTGCCCTCATTTGCATGCATTGCGCTATATAAATGTGACCTGGGTCTGCAGAGGCCATGGATCAGTATTGCAGTCCTTTGTGGTAGGTTGCATGCTGTTGGGATGTGGGGACTGTGGTTTGGGAGGGCTGTATGGGATTGCACAGTCCAAGGTAACACCTGTCATTCCCACAGGTGCGAGCATGACCAAGTGTGAGGAAGAGGAGGAACAGAGAAGGGGGAGAAGAAGGAGGCCCAACTTCACTAGGGCTGAATCTGATGCCCTGTTTGAGGCATATCTGGAAATGGAACCACTGCTTAGTGGACAGTGGGGAATGCCTCTGGCCCATGCTGCAGCATGGGTTGAGGTGGTGCGTGCCGTGAATCAGCAGGGCAGCCACCAGCGGTCCATGCAGGAGTGCAAAAAGAAGGTAGGCACAGACAGGAGGCAGAGCAATGAAAAGGTGGCTGTCATCAGGGTGGTATGTGCTGCCATTGGTGGGGCCAGCCGGATGTACCCCACCTGATGCCACAGGAGAAGTGGGTGGCCATCAGCAAGCAGCATAGTCCCATTGAGGGCATTCCTGGTGGTGGCTTCCAGATGGGTGGCAGCCCATCACTGCATGGTAGGTCCTGTGCTGTCAGTGTGTGTGTGGTGGAGGGCATGCCACAGGGCAAGGCATAGCCACTAACGCTACTGTGTTCCTTTACAACTCCTGAGCCTCCACATGGGGCAGCGGTGGTGAGTGTGTCCACCAAGGGGGAGGCCCTGGACATGGAGGATCACCCATCCACTTCCACAGGTGGCCAAGGGCCCGGCCAAGTGCATACCTGCACATCTGTCCAGACTGATGTGGGTGGTGCAGGTGCGGACAAGTCCCTGCCTGTATCCCAGTATGACATCACCCCCGGTCTCCAGTGTGCTGGGCCACAGATTGTGGCCATATCCAGCACCGATGATGATGGGCTGCACGTCCCGGACAGTGATACTTGTGGGACACAGGATGGTCCCACAGCAGGCAACCGCAAGGGCGATACCGCAGGTGATGCTGCCGTGGCTGCCTGTGTAACAACCCAGTCCCAGCCTGTGTCTGTGTGCCCCAGTGGGGCAGCACTGGTGTGCGTCCAGGGTGGTAGGGCTGTTGCATCTGCTGCGGCAGCACCGGTAGACCCTGGTAATCAGCAGCCAGAGGGGCAGTGCCAGCAGTCGGCCAATGGCAATGGGGGACAGTGTCAGGGGCGGTGACAGTGCACCATGTGTGGATGTGCCCCGGCATGGCTCTGGTGTGCAGCACCCAAAATCATGGGGTGCTGACCAGCAGGGCCAGGAACACCACAAGGGACAGCATGCTGGACCAGCAGACGACCCCTTGGACAACCATAGCCATCTTCTCCAGGCTTCAGTTGATCAGGAGATGTGGCTTGTGATGGCGGTGGATGCACTCCATGCGGTTCTGGCGCCAGGCAGACGAGCGGCACAGCAGGGACCATGGCTTGCTCCTAGCAGAGTTGGCCCGGCAGTGGGCGGATATGACCGCTGACATTGACAGACAGACCACTGCAATAACAACTGTCATGGCTACACTGGCCACCCAGTCTGGTGCCCAGCCACTGCAGACACTGCACAGTGTCATGTCCACCCCCCCGTTCCTGACATCATGCAACACCTGCTATGTCAACACAGGGGGTTCGACTGTGGCATACCGAGCACGCCTGGTGCTGGCATGTTCAGTGGGCTGCAGACCCCTGTGCAAATACAGTCATATTAATGCAGCATCACCCCTGGGGGCCAGTCAGTGCCAGCCCATGAGGCCACTGGTCAGCCTGACACAGCTGGCAGGTCTCGGCGGGGGCCGTCCACGCATCTGTGGCAGCCGTGGCACTGTGCGCATGACTGATCTGTCTCCCACCATGGCCACTGTCCGCTGCTGCCCTGTGTGCACTGTGGTGCGCATTGTGTGAAGCACGGGAAGGGTACCCAGCCCTGCACACACACTGTCCCTGTGCACACCCTTCCAGCTGCTGGCCACTGTGGCGTGTGCATGATGATAGCCTATGTAGTGCTGTCCACCACTGTGCAATGGTGCCCAGCAGCTGAGGCATGCACAGTGACAGCACTGGGCATGATTGTGTGTGGTCCTGTGAGGGTGTGGGGGTGGCTGTTGGGGTGGGCATGCCGTTTGCCCTTTGGGCATGTGTTGTGGTGTGTGTGCATGTGTCGTGTTCAGCCCTGCCCATCCCTGCCGCAGTGTGCGGTCCCCTGCTCAGACCCATTCCCTTACCGCCGTCTGCCCCTGGTATCCAGCCCTGCCTGTCTGTGGGCTGTGCCCTTGCCCTTGGTGGTTGCACATGGCCCCTTGACCTACCTGTGTTGTCTGAAGTGCTCCTCTGCTATGGTGTCCCGGTGCTGCTGTGCCATCTGGAACAGCCAGGGGTCTCATCGCCCAGGGGGTGGCTGCCTTACACCAGCTGGACCGGTGTTCTCATCATCCCCACTACTGTCCCCCTCTTCAAGCTCTACAGCTATCCCACAGTCTGTGTCCATGTTGTGCAGGATACAGCAGGCCAGGAATAGCCTGCAGGCCTTCTAGGGGCTGTACTGTAGGGCACCACCTGATGTGTCCAGGCACCGGAACTGTGCCTTCAGCAGCCCAAACACACGCTCGATGACATTTCGTTTTGTGGCGTGTGCCTCATTGTACTGTAGCTGCAATGGGGTCGTGGGGCACCGGTATGGTGTGAGCAGCCAGGGCCATAGTGGGTAACCACTGTCACCTGTGTGTAGAGGGGAGACATTAGCATGGTGGTCTGCATCACTATACCATGGGCCATCATGACCGGTGCCCATGGCACCTCTGACAATGCACCCCCCCACGTCTGCTCACATTGTCCTGCATGATAGGCATACTCACCTACTAGATGGCCGGTGAGGATGTCCCCACTCTCAAACATGTGGCACAGTGCAGACTGGTGCCAGATGAAGGCATCGTGTGCTCCCCAGGGTGCGTGGCACAGCCATTGGTTATGCGCCCCCTGGCATCACACACCACCTGGCAGTTTATGCTCGGGTAGCCCTTGCGGTTTATGTATGCCACATCCTCTGGGCCTGGTGGCATGCGGATGCCTACATGAGCACAGTCAATGGCCCCGAGCATGCCAGGCAACCGTGCTACCCTGTGGAACTCCTGTATGTGTGCTGTGCTCTCTGCCTGTGTGCTGGGGAAATGGATGTACTCCACAGCATGTGGCAGCAGTGTGCTGAGGAATTGCATGAGTAGGTGTGACACAGCCGTTATGCCTGTCATGTCCCCTGTTGGTCTCTGGAAGGTGCCTGTGGCAAGCAGGAACATGATGGCTGTGACCTTTGTCTCCACTGACAGCGCATGGCTCCATTGTGTGGGTGCCCGCATTTCTTCACTGCACAGCTCACAGAGCTGCCTCAGAATAGCCCGGTTCAGGTGGGCCCACAATCTCGGTGTCAAAGTACTGTTTGAAGCTGGTGTGGGCTCAGTACTGCCTGTTCTGGGCGTACCGCTGATGGGCCATTCCACGGCCGCGCCTCCCTGCTGCCTGCCTTCTCACACCCCTTATTACTGCCTCCATCTGGAAGGTGGCACTGGCCATGTCCCCAGCTGGTGGCCCCCCGGGCCACTGTTCTCCTGTTCCCCCGCTGTCTGTTGCTGGTGCTTCCCCTGCACTGGGTTCACCTCCGGCTGTTTGTCTGTAGCTGTCCTGCCTCTTGCCACTGCCCTCAGTCCACTGTGGCACTTTCACACCCTTTTTCGCACTCTGGCACGGGCACACCCATTCCTACCCTCACTCTGGCACACTTCTGGTGGGCTCTCTCCTACTCCTGGCCACTCCTGCACCCTGCTTCCTGTCTTTTCTCCCTGGCACGCTGTCTCTGCGCTCCCACCTGTGGCTTCCTTGTGTCGCTTTCTTCCTCCCCTCTCTTGCTCCCTTTTATTTTGGCTTATTTCCGCTGTCGCACAACTTCTGCTTGCTCCACTATTGCACACGTCGCATGCTGTTGAATATCGCACTGCGCATGTTATTTATGGTTCCGCCCCCTGTGGTTGCTCATGCATTCATTACTGTTGCGCTCTGGTGCATTGCTTATTGCGCTGTGCAATTGGCTCCCGCTGAATATCACACAATGATGCATTTCCGCACTTGCGCTGACGCATCCCTGTTGCGCATGGCGCATCCGCTATGAATATCCCACTCAAGGTGTGCAGAATCCTAGAGGAGGGGATTTTGATAACCTAGTTCTTAGAAGAGAGAATCTGTGGATTTTGAGCTTACAAGCCCAAAAGAACCAAGGTATCAACACACAACTAGATAGCAGGCCTTATCTTAGAGAATGTTGAATAATTACAAATAGGTTTGAATGGCTTCCAGATATTTTGTGATTATATGAACTTTATAGGAGTTTTTCTTTCTTCAGTGTCCCTTTTTGACTCAGGAGACTTATTCAGGTTACTTTTTAGATGTCACTATAGAGCCACTCGGAAAATGCATAGTACTGTTTAATGTTTAAGATTTTTTGATCTGGATAAATGTGTCTTGATAAATTTATGTAGGCCCTTTCGAGGATACTCTTATTTTATCTTCATGTCTGCATAACTTGTTTGAAAGTAGGCCCCCCCACTCACATTTTTCCCATTTTTGCTCTTTTTGGATGTTTTTTCTATTCTGTCTTTGTTATCGTTTGTTTTCATTTTCCATCTCCTCACCCCCCTTTTATTATTTTTCCTTAGCATATGGATGTATATCTGTAATACCTTTTATAGTTGATTATTGCTATGGGATTGTAGTTTGTAACACTTGCTATTAAGTATATGGTCTTTTGTTGGCTAATTTTTATGAATTTACATTGTTTTTTAATATGTATACAGGTAGCACTTGTTAGCAATTTACAACTACTTAGAGAACATTATTGAATTACTGGTCAGTTTCAGAGCTACGGACATTATGCCATCTCTATCCATTAGAAAAAAGTCAATTGTATTGGTTAACTGACCTCACATGATGTTGTTCAATAGGTTTTAAAACTGTGTGGTGTTCAGAAAACTCTAGCCTTTGAAAAAGGACACTAGTCCAAAACATGTCAGGCAAGAGTCATGCTGTGTTTGTTGTCTTTGGCTTAATAAATATGCAAGTTTAACTTATCTTGACGCCTGTGTACCTCTTATAAGGGTGTGTGTGCCCAAAACGGTTTGTTACCTCATTCCAGTTAGTTTCAGAGCTCCACAACCCAGTGCACACTTTGGTGTTTTTCCATAAATAAACATCATGGCCCAGATATTCAAAAGAGTTGAGCCATGCGAATAGGGTTGCGCCTGCACAAGTCCGAAATTGCGCCATTCTGCGATATTCAGCAGGAGGCAGTTGCACCCCCGAAATCATGCAGAGCAACAGCGCAATGATAATGAAGGCATGCGCAACTGAAGGGGGAGGAACCATGCATAAATGGCGCAGTGTGATATTCAATCACTGGGCTATATAATAGGGGAGCAAGCAGAAGTTGCAACTACAGCGGAAAATGAGCCAAAAAAAAAGGAGCAAGGAGAGGTGCAAGAACACTACAGGAAGCCACATGAGGCAGAACTCTAGCCACACGGACAGGGCAGGAGGGACACACAAGGCAGGCCAGGGAAAGGGCACCCTGAACACACAGGCACAGGGAAGGTGTGGGGAGCCACAGTCAGTGCAGAAGGGGGAAGGGCCACACAGCACAGAGGCCACCACAGGCAGGTGTTCCTGGTGCAGGGGAAGTAGCAGGGAGGACAGCGGGGAATACAGTAACAGCTGACAGGGGGGGTGAACACAAGCCAGGGACATGGCCAGTGCCACCTTCCAGATGGAGGCCGTTATGAGGGGGGTGAGAAGGCGGGTGGCAGGGGGGCGTGGCCATGGAAGGGCCCATCGGCGGTATGCCCCCAACAGGCAGTACCAAGCCCGCACCAGCTTCGAGCTGTACCCTGATACTGAGATTGTGGGCTGGTACCATCTGAATAGGGCAATTCTGAAGTGGCTCTGTGAGCTGTGCAGTGATGTGATGCAGGCACCCACACGACGGAGCCATGCCCTGTCAGTGGAGAATAAAGTAACAGCCTGTATGTGCTTGCTCACCACGGGTACCTTCCAGAAACCAGCTGTGGACACCACAGGCATAATCCAGTCGGCCATGTCACACCACCTCACCCAATTCCTCAGCGCATTGCTACCACATGTTGCGGAGTACACCCATTTCCCCAGCACACCGGCAGAGTGCACAGTAAACATATATGAGTTTCACAGGGTAGCACGTATGCCTGGCATGCTTGGGGCAATAGACTGCACCCATGTGGCCATACGCACACCACCTGGCCCTGAGGGGGCCGCGTACATCAATCACAAGGGCTATGCCAGCATCAACTGCCAGGTGGTGTGTGATGCCAGGGGGTGCATAATCAATGCCTGTGCCATGCACCCTGGGGGAGCACACGATGCTTTCATCTGGTACCAGTTGGCACTGTGCCACAGATTCGAGAGTGGGGACATCCCCACTGGCCACCTAATGGGTGAGTATGCAAACCACATGGACAATCCTAGGGCCTGGGGTGGCATGGCCAGAGGTGACATGGGTAGTGGCCTACATGGCCCGGGGCAAGGCGATGCTGATCACCAAACTAACCTCCACCCTCTACACACAGGTGACAGTGAATACCCACCCCATCCCTGGCTGCTCACACCCTACCAGCGGCCCGTGACCCCATCACAGCAACGCTACAATGAGGCACACGCCACCACATGTAATGTCATCGAGCGGGTGTTCGGGATGCTGAAGGCTCGTTTCCGTTGCCTGGACACCTCCAGCGGTGCCCTACAGTACAGCACCTCAAAGGCCTGTGGGCTATTCCTGGCCTGTTGCATCCTGCACAACATGGCCAACGAATGTGGGATAGCCATACAGGTCGAAGAGGGGGACAGCGATGGGGACGATGAGGACACCGGTGATGATGGTGATGGGCAGCCCCCCCTTGGGTGATGGGACACCCGACTGCTCTGGCTTGCACAGCTGCACCCTGACACCATCATGGAGGAGAACTTCAGCCAACCCAGGTAAGTCATGAGGCCATGTGTAACCACCACTGGCTAAGGCACAACCCACAAACACGCATAGACACACACCAGGGGTGCATGCCATCAAGGGAAGTGGCAGGGCACAGAAGCACACACGCAACCAGGGATGGGTGAGGATTAACATGCCACACAGACGGACACACACACACTCACACACACAATGCACCAAGCGTGCACAGAGGCAGGAGGCACACCGACTCAGAATGCCAACCCTAGCCACACACATGTCCACAGGCCGCCACGCCCACTGCCTGTCCACGTGCGTGTGTCAGATGCTGAGCACCATTGCACATTGGTGTACAGTGCAATGCAGGCATCATCATGCACATGCAACTGTGGACAGCAGCCAGGAGGGTGTGCAGGTGGACTGTGTGTCTGCGTGCAGGGCCGGCTACCCACCCGTGCACTGCCCACTGAAACACACAATGCACACAGGGCAGCACCAGACAGTAGCTGCACTGGGAGACAGGTCAGTCATGCGACACAGTGCCCCGGCCACCACGGATGCGTGGGTGTCCCCACTGAGACCCGCCAGCACTGACAGGCTGACCACTGACCTCATGGGGTGGCACTGATGGTCCCCCAGGGGTTCCACTGCATGAATGCAACCGTGCTCGCGCAGGGGTCTGCAGCACATTGAACATGCCTGCGCCAGGAGTGCTTGGGATGCCCACAGCTGAACCCGGTGTCGACAGGGAGGGAGTCGCATGATGCCGGGTATGGGGAGTGGACACTGCACTACGTGGTGTCCGCGATGCATGGACACCTGACTGTGTGCCCATTGTGGCCATGGCAGCAGTGAATGCCTGTGCATGCCAATGGCAGCAGTCACATCCTCCTGCAAATGGTCCATCCATGCCAGGATCAGAGCAGTGTCCCTGCTGCGACACTCCTCTGCCCACTCCAGAGCCACACACTGATGCTTGCAGTAGGCGGGTGTACTCGTCCAAGAGGTCATCTGCCTCCTTGGCATCCTGTCCCTCGGGGTGTGCATGGTCCTGATGCTCAGCACCCCTTGAGGGTGGGTGCTGTGCACCAGGACCAGGTCCAGGCATGTCCACAGGTGGTGCACAGATGCCGCTGCTGAACCCTGTATCCCCAAGCACATTGGCCGGCTGCTGATTCTGCCCCTCCGGCTGCCGCTCCCCAGGGCTCAATGGTGCTGCCACAGTGGCCGCAACAGTCCCACTGTCCTGAACAGACACCAGTGTTGCCCCACTGGTGCTGACAGGCACAGGCTGACATGCAGTCCTCCATGGCAGCACCACTCACAGCCATGGGCGCAGTGTGTCCTGCTGTGTGGCCATCCCATGGCACACACGTGTCACTGCCCATGATGTTAGCCACATGATCATCGGTGACGGACTCTGCACCAGCCCCAGTCACAGCATGCTGGCATCTGTGGACACCAGCATGCTGGGACACAGGCAGGGCTTCCTCTGCACCTGTTACAACAACATCAGTGTGGACAGCCAGGCGGCACCACTTTCGCAATGATCCATGTATACCTGTGGGGGTGGATGGGCCCTCCTCCATCTCCAGCTGACTGTCCTCAGTGGACAGGCCCACCACCGCTGACCCATGCAGATGCTCAGGATCTGTAAGGGAAAGCAAAGTCACGTTACTGCATGTGACCTACCCTGCCCCCCCATAGACAGACCATGACTTACCATGCAGTGATGGGCCACCACCCGTCTGGAAGCCACCACCTGGAACACCCTCAATGGCACTACACTGTATGCTTCCAGCAAGCCTCTCCTCCTGTGGGGTCAGCTGTACCACCTCCGGCTGTCCCCCACCTGTTGCAGCTCATGCTGCCCTGATGGCAGCCACCTTCTCCTTTATCCTCCTCCTGTCTGTGCCCATCTTTTTCTTACACTCCTGCACGGAGTGTTGGTGGCTGCCATGCAGGTTCACAGCACTTGCCACCTCCTCCCATGCAGCAGCAAGGACTTGGGGTGTTCCCTGCCATCCACTGAGAAGCGGCTCCTGATCCAAGTAGACTTCAAACAGGGCTTTGGTGTCGGCCTTGGTAAAGTTAGGCCTCCTCCTCCTCCCACCACTGTGTTCCTCCTTTCCCACAACTTGCTCGGTCATTATGTAGCCTGTAAGAATGGCAGTTGTTACCTGTGACTGTGCAGTCCCATGCATGTGCCTAAATCCACAGTCTACACTCACAAACAGCATGCAACTCACCAATAGACTGCAGTAACTGACTATGGCCACTGCAGCCCAATGTCACACTTTTATAGCGCAACCCATGCAAATGAGGCGAGGTGCAACTTTAAGTGGATGCAATTGCAGTGCGTCTTGACTAATGGCTGATTAGATGATTTGATATGACGGCTGAATATCGTGAGTTGCGCTTATCAATTGTGTTGAACGTGATGAGCCAATGGAGCAGTTCTGTGACATGCGTAGTACACACCTCACTGCGCATGCCCAGGTTGCTGACGCAGGCGTCTGCCGTGCTGGTGACGTGCTGTACATGGTAGGCAATGCAGGGCACGGCCATCATTATGCCAGTGGCACTATAGCGATGGTCACTACATGGCGCGGTGGCACTGGGCCATCATAGGTGCACTGGGCCAACTGCGCGGTAGGCCGCTAATGGCGGTGGCACACAGGCAGCCAATTGCACTACACGCATTGGCTTCCAATGGTGCTGTGTGTTTCCATGCACCAGAGACCTTTGACCCTGTGCCTGACCTTTGTCCCCTAGGCACCATGCGTCAGGCATGGGTGCACCTCTATCACGCTGTTCGGTGACAGCGCAATAGGGAATGGCAGCGCTGTACCGCGAGTGTCTGCATCGGGGAGCTGCGCGCTGCAGAGCCCATATTGCCAAATCGAAAAGAGAGCATGGCACGCAGGAGGGCAGCTCAGTGGTCTGCACAGAGCTGCCAACCTAGTGGCCATTGTGAGCCACACCATAGGCCACTGTTCTGAGAGGCACCCTGGACAGGTCCAGGACCCAGGTGGGGAGGAGTGGCCACTGCACTTGGAGGAGGCCACAGGATGGAGGAGAAGCACCGAGCAGTGCCGCCACAGGTACGGGGACCTGCGGCGGAGGGAGCCAGAACTACTAGCATGCCTGCGGGCACATGCCAGGAGGGGCACGGTACCACGACCAGGTAGGGGTTACATCAACACACTTTTATCTTCCATATGGGTAACACTGTAGCATGTGTCCAGCACATGGGGGAGGGACCGTCCAGGGTTGGCTGTGGTGGTGTTATCAGGGTGTGGGGTGCATGGGTCTGGCTGGGTGGGAGGGCACACACCTGGGGGTAGGGGGACGCTGCTATGGGATTGTACTGATGTTCCTCTCTCCATGTTTGCCCCACAGGCCCGTAGGAATGCTGCCGTGCCCGTGAACTTAGGCGGCAGGAGGAGCAGAGTGCAGCAAGGCAGGGCGAGGGCCCTCACCGCCCACTGGACCAGCCCGATGAAGGTGAGTGCCATACCTCCATGATTACGATTGCATGCTGTGTAACAGGGTGGGCAGTGGGGCATGGCCACCATCTATCGACACCACTGCCATGCACGTGACTTGTTACAGTCAACACTGTCCAGTGGCAATGCATGTCTGGGAGTGCGTAAATGGTGGTCCATGCATGCACCAGGTACATGGTTGTGCCACTGCCTTTGCACCACATAGCCATGTCACAAAACGGCCACAGTGGTGCTGTGCGTGACTTGGCCGGTGGGTGTGTGCAGCATTCCGCATGGCTGTATGCGCCTGGGTGGGCAGGTCATGTGGACGTGATCACTGAGGGTGGTCACACACCATCACAGAGGTATGTCCCACGGCTGTATGCCATGCACAGTGGGCGGGCTGTATGGGGTTGTGCATTCACACGTATTGACTGTGCTCCCTTGTCCTAGGTACACACCATCTCCGGGAAATAAGGGAGGTGCTGTGGGAGATACTCCAGGTGGCGAGGGCTTCACTGGACATCCTCCGCAGGATTGACAACACCGGGGTCCTGCGGAGGCACAGAGTTCGACGGAGTTGGAGTGGGGAGAGGTGCTCCCACTAGGGATCCATCAGTCCCTGTAATCCCCTACCCCCCTGGACCCACCCTCACACCCCTCCTTTCCCATCCCATTTGTCCACCCCTGCTCCCTACCCACCCCCACCTTGTTTGTGGCCCTCCCCAACCTTGTATATATTTTGTACATAGTATTGTAAATAGTTGAATTTTATATGTTTGTTCAACACACAGTTATTTTGATATGAATACTGTGGTGGTCTCTGATTTGCAGTGGGCTATAGGTGCTCAGCTGCAGTGGTGTGCATGGCATCAGGGGTGGTGCGGTCATGGGTATGTGTGTGTGTCCATGTGGAGGTGACTATGGTGTAGGGGTAGCTATCAGTCAGTGTCTGTGGTGTGTGTGTTGTGCCCTGTGCACTGGATGACTGTGTGCAGTGGTCCATGGTGCGTACTCTGTGTCCATGGCGCACCTATCAGCCCATCCATGGCCTGTGTAGCTGACACACATGCATGTCTGTGACCTGCATGGTCCGCTGGTATGTCAATGGTGGCAGTCCCTGCAGGGCAGCCACTGTACCTGTCACATTGCTGGGTTGCCTCCTGTCACTGGTGTGGTGCATGTCTGCCTCGGGTGACACTGTGACCTCCACAGTTGTTGTCCCACCTCCATATTGTGCCTTGTGTGTGTTGCAGGGGATGTGCACCACTGTCTGTGACTTGTGCTCCAGGCAAATCATGGTGGTATATGGGTCCACAGTGCCTGCACAGGGTGGTTGGCACTCCAGTGCCATGGAGGACTGTGGGTTGTGTGTACAGAGTTTACATGGGCCCACACTGGGGGCTTGGTTGCTCCACCACTGTGTCCCTGTGTTGTTGTGCCCTTGGGCATGGGTGGGTGTCTGTCCATGCACTGTGTGGCAGCCGGTGTGGTGCATGCTTCCACGCACCACTGTGGGTGTCTGTACTGGCTGTTGTGGCCAGTGGTGAGTCAGGGTGTGTCATTAGAATACTGTGCAGGGTGCAGTACCACTGGTGGTGGTGTCCAGGGCAAGCCCTGTCCTGTGTGGGGTACCTCATGTGCCGACGCATGGTTGGTCTCTCAGCAGTACCTTGGGGGGACTGTGCGTGGTGGCACTGTGTCTGCCATTGTTGCATTGCTGTGTGCTGCCACCCACAGATGGGTGCTCATGGTGGGGCTGGCTTGCATGGTTCTGTGGTGCACAGGGTTGCATTGTCACAGTGGGGGTGGTGGCATGCATGGGGTTTCCTCCAGTAGTGGTCACTGCTCATGGTGGGGTGTCTGGGGGTCATGGTGCAGGGTGTGCTCTGCATTGGGGGGGTGGCACAGGATGGTCCTCCCTCCTTGTGTGCCAGTCACAGCTTGCCGGGAGGTGTTATGGGGCACCATGGCCCAGCTGTGGGTTGTTTGCTTGTCTTCATGGGCCGGTGGTTATTCCAGCCTTCCCCCAGCTATGCAGTGCATGGGGTGTGGGGTGACATGTCTGTTCTGCTGTGTGTTCCTGTGCCCATCTGTGGCATGGGTGGTGGGCCCCTACCTCCCTGGTTGTGCAATTGCATTGCTCTGCTGCTGGGGGGTGTCCCTGGTTGCACTATGGTGCCTCTGGACTGCTCAGCTGCACATCCCTTGTTGCGCTATGGTGCATCAGATCTGCTCAGCTTCCCTTCCCTAGTTGCGCTATGGCGCAGGTGGTGCGATATTCGGTCGTCAGCTGTAGGCGCAGTTTGGCCTGCTCTGTTTTTGAATATCGCATCTCTTGCGCATGGGCGCAATGGACTTGTGCTTGCTCCTGCTATTGCACACTTTTTGGGCGCAGCTTGAATATCTGGGCCCACATGTCATGTTTATGAGAGGAGACATAAAATGACTTTCTTGAAAATTTTGGGTAAAAATAAAAAAATTAATAATAATTATTAAGAAAGATTGTGTGTAGTGCCAGCATTTACCCCAGGAGGTAGATCATTGTGATCCCATGATGGTGAGCTATGTTTGGATGGGAACTCAGTGGGCCAGTTGGATGGGGCGAGACTGGGGGGATGGAACTGTATGTGACACAACCCTCCAGCCAGGAATTAAAGGTGCAGGGTTTTCTTCACAGTCTCATGTACTATTTAATGAAGACAGCTCTTCTTTTGGCACTGGGCAAGGTACCTCTGCACCCATGGGTGACTGGGGGCCCTGTACACTGGCTGAGAGATGGACTCTTTGTTGTGTTTATCTGAAACTGCAGCCACATGAAAGCTTTCTGCAGCCCACCAGGCAGCCCCATTGAGTTCTTGACATCTGTCACTGCACTTACATAGATGGACAGAATCCTGCATGTCTGCATCTGTTCACACAGGTCCCAAAGGGACCTGCATGAGTGAGGATATAATTCAATTATATCAAAAAGAAAGGACATTCTTTGCAAAAACACTGTATTAATTCACCCATTCAGGTTCAACTTAAAGCCACAAAAGCAGGGAAATGTGGCATTAGAGTTTACAGCATAACTCCCTACTCCCAAAGCAGCAAAAGGACAGGACCACACAAGCAACTACAGACAGCCAAAATCAGGTAAGACAAACAACAAACAAACAGACAAAAATGCAAGCAGAAATAGGCCTTACAGTCTGTTGTGTCTGCTCGATTGTGCAGCTAGCCCTTCATCTCACAGCTGCCCCTCCCACTACTCCCCTCCTTTGATTTACCCTCATCCTGTCTCATCCCCTCTTGAAACTGCTCACTGTCTTACAGACCACCATCTCCAGTGGTAGAGTGTTCCACTTGCCCACCAACCTTTCTGTGAAGAACTTTCTCCTTACCACCCTCCTGAATCTTACCCCCTCCAGTCTGAGACTGTGCCCTCTCATGTCCCTTCCTCTTCTTAATTGGAAGATCCCCTCTGTTCAAGTCTTGTTCATCTCTTTTAAGTATTTAAAGGTCTCAATTGCCATTTCACCATATTCGCTCCCACCCCCAGAGCTTCCAGCTTTCACCCCATCCTGTGGTACACAGTTAAAGGCCTTGCTGAAATCCAAATATAGGACATCCACTGCATGGCCCTTGTCTAGTTCCCTTGTCACCCAATCATAGTACTCAATAAGGTTAGTCTGGCAGGATCTGCCCAAGACAAACCCATGATGATGCCCATCCTGGAGTCCATTGTCCTCCAAAAAGGTCACTAGCCTTTCTTTCAGGATTGTCTCCATGAGCTTCCCCACGATTGATGTGAGGCTCACTGGCCTGTAGTTTCCCACTTCATCCTTTGGGCCACCTTTGTGGATGGGCACCACATGGGCCATCCTCCAGTCCTGTGATAAGCATCCCGTGTCCAGGAAGGTATTTAACAGGTCCGCCAGTGGCCCTGCCAGAACCTCAGCCAGCAAAAGTAAAAGTAATTATTTTAAGTTACTTTTGGCTGCAGCCAAAGTTACTTTTGGCTACAGCTGCAGGAGTGAATTAGCTTGACAATAGGACAGAAGATATGCCGCAACTAGAAAAGCTGTTCAAACTGCTGACTGTTTTTTTTTTAATGAATGTGGTAGTCAGTGAAAGGTAGGTCTTGTTCTGCAGAACTATGCCTGAGCTCACTGTGACAAACTGGACTGTGAAAATAGCATTTGTGACAAACCTGACTCATAAGATATGATCTATCTTATGAATCGGGTTTGCCATTAGCCAGGATATGATTTTTACGACCGTGGGTGGAGCCTACAGGAGTAGTGCATGTACAAAAGTAGTGATGTCATGTTTTCTGTCCATAGAACTAACTGAAGGTGTAAATAGTCTCCTCCACCTTACCCTCCATCAAGCAATGTTTCCGCCCTCAAATAAATACGCTTTCATGTTAGTCAATGGTTGCAGGGTACTATTTTCTTTCTTAAATGGGTGGTACAAGAACTGGAACCTGAGTAATGGGAGGCAGCATTAGTTTTTTGGGGGGGAGTAAGATCAATCCCCACCACCACCCAAGAAGCTCCTAAAGATCCGCCCATCTTTTTTTTGGTTCATGTGGGAGGTCCATGAGGTGGCTCTATCATGCTTAGAGATGCAGCAAATTATGAATCTGCCCACGAAGTGGACACAAAGTGACTACTTCACGTCCACGGAGCACAATGTGAAGTGAACCACATAAAGTGCTCACTTAGCCTTATCATTACCATGCCACTTCACGTTCTCATTATGCCTTAATGTGAAGTAAGGCAAAGTGAGAAGAAAATAGGCACATCACATGGCCTGCAGTACTATAAGTCACATGCTTTAGCTGGGCAGTAAGGAAGTGTGTCAAACAAGTAGTTTCACTTTCTGCTTTGCATTTGTACAGGGAGAAAGCAGAATTGTGAGAAGAGAGGAGTTTGCTTGGCTCTCAGAGTCGTTTCTTGTTACTGTTGTTTATTTATTTATTTCATTAATTTGTACATCAGTTTACAACCTTTGAGCCAGAGGCTCATTTAGAAAGGTACCTCGTCACATTGAGGAGAAACAGAGCAATTTTAGGTTACAGCATTAGAGTCACATAACTTTAGCGAAGCACACAGTGGTTTCATACATTAATACAATTTAGTAGCAATTACAATGATACAGCTGAGCACATGCTGGTAATAACAGAGGCAATATGTAATGGGGGAGAGGTTGGGGGTGAGGTGGAGTGCTGCCCAGTGGGCGTTATCAAGTATGGAGTGATCTAGGCCACATTTAGAGACATGAGCTGCTGCGTGTGTTAAACAGTTGGCTCCAGATGGCAGTTTTGAAGTTGGAGATTGTGGGGGCATTGGAGATGGGAGCAGGGAGAGAGTAAAACCAGGATGGAGCTCTGTAGCAGAAGGACCTCTGTCCATTTGTGGTCCTGGATCTAGGGACCAGTAGAGTGGTCTTGCCAGAGGTTCGGGTTGCGATAGTGGGTTGGGTGTGGCGAATGGAGGCTGTCACCACAGGAGGGGATAGCCTGAGTAGAGTTTTTTCGTAAGAAGGCAGGTTTGATAGCATAGCCATTCATCTAGGGTAAGCAGTTTTTCCTTGTCATAGAGTTGACAAGTATGTGTGAGCCTGGGGGCACCAGTAATCAGCCTGCAGGCCTTATTTACAGCGAGGTGAATTTTATTGAGAGCTGTAGTGTCAGCAACATCATATACTGGCAGGCCATAGTCAACAAGGGACAGTACTGAAGATGTAACTGCAAGTCAGAGGGTATCGGGGGGAGGCAGTTTTTATAGCGGTAGAGGATGCCAAGCCGTGTATTAGTGGCGGATGCAAGGGCATCAATGTGGGTATGGTAGGTGAGGGCTGAATCAAAAGAAACCCCAAGGTACTTGTAGGAGCAGACTTGTTCAAGTGGTTGTTTGGTACTAAGGAGGCTATGGAGTGAGAAATTGCCAGCTTTGTTTTGGGGGTGGGCAAAAAGCATTGTTTTTTTTTTTTTTTTAGATTAATGACAAGTCTGTGCTCTTTAAACCAGGCTTCGGCATCATTGTAGGATTGTTGTAGCATGTCCTGAAGGGAGATGGGATTGTGGTGGGTTGCAAAAATGACAGCATCATCTGCATAGAGAAGAATTTTGCCAGAGCATGCACTGGGCAGGGTGTTTAGATAGAGTGAGAAGAGTAGGGGGCCCAGGATGGAGCCCTGAGGTACCCTGAGGGATGGGACAAGTTTTGGAAAAAGTCCCATTGATTTTACACATTGGGAGCGAGCAGATAGGTAGCTAGTGCACCAGGCTAGAGGGCCAGCAGATAAACCGGTGTGGCAGAGTGCATCCAGTAGAAGAGGGTGGGAGACAGTGTTGAAGGCCTTTTGAGAGGTCAACGAACACTGCACCAGCTAGGGAGCTGGTCTCCGGGGAGAAGTGTAGGAAATTGGAGAACTCAACTAGTGCAGTGCCAGTACTGTGACCAGCACAGAAGCTGTGCTGCTCTGGGCATAAGATGTAATTCGGTGATTTGAATGGCAACCAGTTTTTCCAGGGCTTTGGAGAGTGGAGGGAGGATGGAGATAGGTCGGTAGTTCCTGGTGGAGGACCTGTCACCTCCTTTATGAATGGGTGTGACTATGGCTGTTTTCCATGCAATGGGGAATTGCCCCAGGCAGAAGGATCGGTTTATTAGGCTGGTGAGTGGGGCAAGGGCTTCATCCAGCACCAGCCGGAGAATACTGGGGTCCAGGGAGTCGCTGCTGGGACTATTGCTATTTAATGCTTTGATCAGGTGAGGTCTGGCTTCCTGGGCAGATGCCCAACGTAGGTGGAAGCTGGGGCATTGGAGGACCAGGGAAAGTAGGGTGGGGGGAAGGTCAAAGAAATTACTGGGAAGGACAGAGCTAAGGTCAGTAAAGGAGGTGTTCAGGTAGTTAGCTATGCAGGCAGGGTCGGTGGAGGTAGAGCCATCAATGGTGAGCTGGGATGGGGAAGGGGAGAGTGCTTTCCCATTTAGTTGTTTAACATTGTCCCAGAAAGTCTGGGCACACCCCCAGGAGGAGGTGAGGGTGGCCTGGTAATGGTCATCCTTCGCTTTACAGATGGCCCATGTGCACCTGTTCTGTGCAGCATTTTAGGCCTGTCTATCAGCCATCCAGCCCATTTCAGTGGCAAGATGCCATAGGTTATCCCTATTTCTGAGTATTTGTAGTAGAGCAGGGGTAACCCAGAGTGCATTACATTTTTTGGATCAAAATCCTGTGAGGGGTACAAAGAGGTCACAGGCCTTGTTAAAGGTTTGGGAGAAAAAGGTGAGGGCAGTGTCTATGTTGGGTGCATGATGAATGGGGGACCAATTAATCTGGATGAGAAATTGTTTGAGTTTTATCAGCCCACCAAGTTGGAGGCACCTGCAGAGTGTAGTCTGGGCTGTGAGTTCGGGAGTGGGGGTCACCCAAAGGAATAGGATAGGGGAGTGGTCACTAAGTGAGTCTGGGAGAACCTGGATGTTATGGATTTTTTGGGGGAAGTTGGTGATAATTACGTCCAGAAGGGTACTGGTTCCTCTCTTTGGGTTTACTCTAGTGGGTTGGTAAATGAGTTGTGTCAGGTCTAAGGCTGCGAAAGAATCATGGGTAGTGGAAGATGAGGCACTGAGCCAGTTCACGTTTAGGTCCCCCGCTAGGACTTGTTCTGCCTTGTGGTAGAGGGTGGCAAGATATTCTGTTAAAGATATCAGCACCGGGTTCTGGTTCTTTGGGGGAATGTAGGCAGTGGTGAGATATAGAGGGCCACTGGAGGGGTCAGGAGCAAGTTTGAGGGTAAGGGCCTGGGCCCCATTTACAAGAGCAGGGGCAGGGAGTGCTTGTCCAGTGATTGTGTCCCTGGTATAGATTGCACAGCCACCCCCGCGTTTGCCTACTCAGTCCTCCCGCTATAGGGTATAGCCTGGTAGGGAGACAAAAGAGTCAGGGGTGGATTTTGACAGCCAGGTTTAAACCAAGACAATGACATCTGGTTGATGTAGCATGGCCCAGCACTGGAGGGCATCCAAATTTTTCAGTAGGCTGCATATATTCATGGAGGCTATGTGGAGACCAGTGGACCCAGTTGGTGGGCTAGTGGGGACAGGGCCTGTGTTAGGATGTACATAACCTGATAGGAGTAATAGGAAGATGAAGGCTCTGTCCAGGGGGCGGTAGTGTGTAAGCTTCCAAGGGGTAAGTTGGGATGGGGAGGAGGCCATAAGGGAACAAGGGATGGGCAGAGTTTGGCAGCTTGGGAGGGTGAGAATGATTAGCCACCAAAGGGAGCCAGGGTAGGCAGTGGGGAAGCATCCAGGTGTGGGTGCCATGGAGCAGGGTACATGGTCAGTGTAGGGTGGGATCGGACTAAGTCAGGGAGAGTTGTGGGTTCTGGTACAAGTGGGCCAGGGACGATGCCTGGCTGATGGGATGTGGGTTCTAGCGTGTAAATGAGGGGGAGACATTTGAGAAGGAGGTGGACAAACATAGTGCCTAAGGTAGCAGCAGGGCAGAAAGGTACAAGTATCTTGGCTGCCCTTTAGAAAGCATAGATACCACTTTGGAGTGGTGGTAGTGTCATGGACTCTGGTGGACAGGGTACAAGGTTCAAGACCCTGGCAGGGCAGCTGAAATAGGACCTGGGTGAGAGCTGGGATCCAGGTTCTAGGGGGCTCAAGCAGGCTGGGTTTGGGCCAAAATTCAGGGTGGAAATAGTGACTCTTAGTGGTCACTGAGGGTTAGTGGCGGGCTGGGTGTGGGTTCGGTGGTAGGGCATGGGGTCAGTATATAGGACTAGTTAGGAGGCTCGGTGTGGGGGTGAGGTGTGGGCAGAGGCAGAGATGATAGCAGGGGAGAGAAGTAGCAGAAGTAGGTAGAGGGGTTCCAGGAAGTAGAAGGAAGAGGAAAGTCAGGTAGCGAGCCAGAGGTGAAAGTCAGAGGGTCCCTCTAGTGGCTAGCAGGTATAACCTGCAAATGGAAAAGTGGGGACTTAGAATTAGAGCAGACAGGAAGTGATGTCATAGAAAAGGGCCAATAAATTAAGGGACAACCGTGGGTGAGTGGCTGGGGTGGGCGGGGTAGTCGACGTACAGCGTCGACAGGATAACACCCCTCAAAAGATGCAGTCTGAGGGAGGAGGTATCCTGTACCTCTTCAGGCTTTCTCATGTCCCGGCTCCTGGAGGGAGCTTGCCAGCGTCTGTTGCAGTGTCTGTGTGGGGGGGGTTGAGAGGCCTAAATGGGCGAGAGAAACAATAGGGGCATTAGTATGCAGTGGGAGGATTTCTATGGGCTATCTCCCTTACTGCACATGCGCAAGCTGTTGGGCTATGTCCTGTTCGCAGCACCCTACTACGCATGTGCGAGATAGGCAAGATGGGACACCCAGGACTAGCCATGAGAGTCCTGCAAACAGGTAAGACTAACTAGCAAACAATTGTATGAGTACAGTGAGAGACAGTGGCAATAATCCCGGAAAGGCGGTGAGACATAGGTAGAAAAACACAGTCGCTAATAGCAAACCCCACAGGCTTAAAGTACCATAGAGAACAGCACGATATCAGGGCAGCATTAAGGCAAACTCCACGTGCCCAGAATCAATCAGTCACTGTGTGTGTGTGTGTCGTTCCGTGGACCCAGGAGGATGGAGGGCAGGTTGGAGTTGGGGAAGGTGAGTTGCTGGCATGTGGGAGCGTTAGGAGGGGAGGAGTGTGGACCCATGGGGGGTAGGGCAGTAGTGTTATGTTGGACAGTTCCAGACTCCTGGCCAGTGTTGCTTCCCTCACAGAAGCAACAAGAGTAGCAGCAGCACCACCAATGCCACCGGTGGCTGTTGCTGGTCCACTTTCTCCACCACCACCACTAGCAGAAGCTGTTGGGGCCCCAGCAGCACCCCTCCACTGCCAGAGGAGGTGGCCACGGCAATAGTGGATGGTGGTGGGACTTGTGCCCACCCAGTTGTCCCGGGTCATGCCTGAAAATAGTCATTTTATGGCTAGTGCACTTACCCAGTTAACAAAAGCTAAATAAATAAAAATAAATAAGTGTGTACTGTGTCTGGTCCCCCATGCAGCTCCCCAGTGTGGGAGTTTTTTAATTGTGTGGGGGGAGACCGCACAGTGGTGCAGTGCCATGTGTGTGGTGTGCCGTGGTCCCCCGGGATACATTTGGGGACCGGCAGCCAGCGCACCCACATGATGAATCACCACAAGGCACAGTGGCAGGCTGCCATGGAGGGGGCCATGCATCCACCTGCTGGCCCTTCCATGGCAGTGGCTGAGGGTGCTACTGGGGTGAGAGATGTGCCTCGCAGCAGTCACAGCCACAGCAGGAGGAGGAGGACTACATCAGGTGCTCCACCACCACCACCACAACCACAACCACAACATGTACTCCCTGGAGGAGAGGAGGGAGAGAGGGGATATGATAGAGACATACAAGTATCTTACAGGGAGGAACAGGGTGCAGGAATACACTATTTTTAAGTGAAAAAGATGTTCCAGAACTAGAGGGCATGGGATGAAGCTGGAGGGAGGATGATTCAGAGGAAACATGAGGAAGAATTTCTTCACAGAACGGGTGGTGGACAAGTGGAACACCCTGCCAGAGGAAGTGGTGGGGGCTGAAACAATCACGGGATTTAAGAATGCATGGGATAGACATAAAGGAATTCTGGAGGTCAGGGTTAAGGGGCAACAGACTTCTAGGAAAACATAAACTGAACTTAGAAGCTCAAATGGGCAGACTGGGTGGGCCATAGGCCCTTATCTGCTGACACTGTCTATGTATCTATGTCTATGTATCTATGTATCTATGTAACCGCCACCACAGCCACCATCACCACCCTGTCCACCACCAGCCCCATTACCTGGATTACCTACTGCAGTGGACCCCAGCACAGTCCCTGTTAGCCAGTCCGACCTCCTCCTGGTGTGGACAGCACTGGAGGAAAGCAAAAAGCATTTAATTAATTTGGAGCAGCAGTTTACCAGAGAGGAAGGACAGCAGCAGCAAATACTTTCAGTGCTGCACCTGCTGCTGGACCACCATCACATCCCACAGCCGTAGTAAGTCCAGGTATTGTTTTCTGCCCCCACCCACCCCCATGACCCCACCCCAGTTCTGTGTTGTACTTTTGTTGTGTGTCTTTTGTTTGTTATTATTAAATCATACACATTTTCCCTTTCAGGGGAATCTTTCTTGCACCACATAGTGCAATACATTTTTTTGAAAACAATACGTAAATGCATTACAGTGAGTCATGTGACAGAGGCATACCTATTCTGAAAATCTGCCCACATTCTGCCTCCTTTCTCAGCAACATTAGTACATGATGGCGGGAGAGCACATGTGCGTGCTCCGCTCCTTATAGTGAATATCAGAATGTGCAGGTTTGCGAATGTTTCTTTATGTTAATTGTCAGTTTGTTGTGAAATGTGTGGCCATGTTTCCAGTAAGAAGAGCCTTGGTAGTGGAAACATCCCACATTTCACCACAAAGTGAACCTTGTAACATTAGGAAACATTGCTTGGGATAGCTGCTGAACATTCAGTATAGTGGAGCATGCACCTGCGCTCCCCCTGCCATCAAGTCTTAATGTTGCTGAGGAAGTGTGGCACAAATGTGGGTTGCTTTTCAGATTGTTAATTCCACCGTCATGTGACTCACTGTAATGAAATTATGGTTAGTTTTCAAAGACATATATTGCACTCTCTGGAGCAAGAAATATTCCAGTGGTAGTAATGCCCCCACATATTAGTTTATGTGCATCACCGTAACTATGTAATGTGGTGACTGTCTGTAAAGTAGCAGTGCAACAATCTGTTGATAACTCTGACCTATGTTTTTTAATGCTATGTTACAGCTTCCTTTACTTACATCCTGACTGACTGGAATGATGCGATAATTTGCAGTAGTTGAGTGTGCTGTACTACCTTTTTTCTTGTGTGAAATAATGAAAGGAGCATTCCTTTTAAATTGGTGCTGCTGACAGTGAGTGTGACCAGGTCTTTGTCATTGTTTTCCTCTGCTTTTCTCCATCACATCAAGTAGTTGTTATATATACAGTAACTTCTGTTGTTAACTAACAGTTATGCATCAGTCAATGTTTTATATGACACCACGGAACAATAGTTATTGAAAAGCAGCTGCAAATAAATACAAAGCTGGTCAGAACAATATTGAAAGACGTGCTCATTTTGTTTTCATACATGAAAAAAGTAGGAGTAAAGGAAGCAGACATAAATTGTGAGAAGAATCGTATCATTCAAGTCACCGACGACTCGCACGTAAGTAGTGGTTGATGTGGCAATTTAAAGTAGCATAAAAAAGTACAGTTCAGAATTGTGAAGACATTCTTGCAATGCTGCTTTAACTGTAAAAATTTCACTATGACATCATGACTATGAGCTCACAGCAACAATCACAGAACACACAAAAGTGGTACAGAGTCCCCAGATTTTTTTCTACAGGCCCACAATGCATCCTCCTTGTGTGCAGAAAATTGACAAGTGGTAACCAAGTGAAAAGAGACTGTTTCAGCAGATACACAGTCCCCCAGAATTAATGGCACACTCAGTCATGCGAGCAGTGGTGGCACAGAGTCCCCAGTTTTTTTCTGCAGGCCCACAATGTGTCCTCTTTGTGTGCAGAAAATTGACAAGTGGTAACGAAATGAAAAGAGACTGTTTCAGCACATACAAGGTCCCCCAGAATTAATGGCACACTCAGTCATGCGAGCAGTAGTGGCACAGAGTCCCCAGGTTTTTTTCTGCAGGCCCACAATGCATCCTCCTTGTGTGGAGAAAAGCGATCATCTCAACTGGATTGAAAGGTGCCCTTTGGATGTACAGTAATAGTAGCCTTGGTGAGAAGATATATGTATAGATATATGGTTGTGTATTTTGCAGGTGATGATGAGGGGGTTTGAACTTGACATGGACATGTACACATGCTATTGTTCTGCATCACACAAGTGACTCTGAACTGTTGCTGTGCACCTTCCAGTGCTCAATGAGAATTTTTTGCACTTAAATGGAAACGATAACTCTCAAGCACATGATGGTAAGTATTTATTTTTTTTTGGGGGGGGGAATCATATTTTCAGTTTTGTCTGTAATGGTTTCTTATTTTTTCACTTCTTCACAGATTTCATCAGCATCCTTCTGGAGACCGGTTGTTAATGATGGTCATGGTCATCGAAGGAAATGACTTCTGCGTATTCCATGTGTGCCCAAGATCGGGTTGGGGAAGGGGTGTGCCTGATGTTGGTGAACTTTTTTGGATAAGGCCACTTTGACAGAACAACAAAGTATTGCAAATTTTCCTAAAAAAAGAAATGAATGACTTCTTAAAAGTTACAGCTTCATTGTTATGTGTCCCTCCCTGGTTCTCAAATCTCAATCCCTATAGTCAAGTTACATTTCAGAGACACATCTTGTCAACTACTAAGACAACCTGTTGTGTGCAATATTTGCAGCAGTCTTTACAAAGCAATGAAATGGATGAAATAAAATCTTCATACTTACCAGAATGGATTTCACATGGACATTACATCGGTTCCTTTCTGTATGGTATAGCTACAGCATCTTTCCCAAAGAGTAATAGTGATGGAGCCTGTTGTTATTCTCCTGTAAAAGAAACAAAAGAAGTGTACTGTATGTGTTTTTCCACTGCGGCTCTGAAAAGCTACAGAAAACAAAACAAACAACTTAAGGAAGTGAAACAGCATAACAAACATGAGTGCACATACTCACTTTATGGTTTGAAAATCAAGAAGCTGGTGGAGGTGGTGGTGCACTGGTGGACTGGTGGTCCATGAGGGGCAGACAGACTCTTGGTGGCAGCAGAGTTGGATAACATCAGTCCCGGTGGTGGTGGTGGTGGTCTGTGGGGGGGCAGACTGACTCATGGTGGCAGCAGAGTTGGATAACATCAGTCCCGGTGGTCATGGTGGTCCGTGGGGGACAGACAGACTCATGGTGGCAGCAGCCTTGGATAACATCAGCTCTGGTGGTGGTCGTGGTCCATTGGGGGCAGACAGACTCATGGTGGCAGCAGAGTTGCATAACATCAGTCTCAGTGGTGGTGGTGGTCCATGAGGGGCAGACAGACTCATGGTGGCAGCAGACTTGGATAAAATCAGTCCTGGTGGTGGTGGTGGCCATGGGGGGCAGACAAACTCATGGTGGAAGCAGACTTGGATAACATCAGTCCTGGTGGTGGTGGTCCTGGGGGGGGCACACCACCTTTTAAATACTGCAGCTAAAACCTGCCAACATTAACCACATCATCATCCTCATAAAGAAAACTGCCCTCACAGTCATCGATGTCTGAGGTCTGACCACTGGGAAATTCTTTCTCCATTGTGTCATCATCTACGTCAGTGGTGGGCCGTTTCAGGCAGCCACTGCCAGTGCCACCAGGATGCTCCATTTTCACATCAGCAAGACCACCATGACTAGGCCAGGGTACGAATACCGAAGTTGCAGTCTGTGCTGGTATGTGCCTCTCATTCATTTTAATGTATGTTATCAAACTAACATTTACAAGAAACAGGTTTGTCCGACGATCCCTGACTATTGCACCTGCTGAGCTGAATATCCTCTCAACACTTACACTGTAGGGTGGGCATGTGAGGTACTTCAGTGCCACTGCAGTCAGCTCTGGCCATTCACTGACCTTTCCACTCCAGTACAAAAGAGGATCTTCACTTATTGTCAGATGCCTGTTTTCAGACAAATATGACTCAACCATTCTCTGTGCTGCACTAAGCACGATTGTTGATGCATCAGCCTGTTCCCCAGAATCATTTATTTCACAAATACCCACTTGGGACAAAGCCTCCCAAAGTGGGTTGACGCCAACCACTTTGGATGACAGACCACCAGGAACTACAGTCCCCTTACCCTTGCATGATATGCTTGCTGGTCCTCCAGCTACACCTTCAGCTGGATTATGCTGCTGAGGTTTGCAAACCTTGGCATGTGATTTCTGTGCCCCATGAACCAAGCGTACCAGTTGACCACTGATATTTTTTACCTGTTCAGGCCCTCCCTCCAGTACTGATGCAATTCCACATTTATATTGTGGGTCCAGCATTGTTGCCATGGCAAGGTTGTCACTACGCTGAATGCTCACAATGTGACGATTGTGGTCGAATACTGTCAGCATGTGTTGATGCAACATACTGCTACCACCATCTCCGGCAACATCAAGGCTATGCTGTACATTCACCAATGTCTACCTTGGCACCCCCAGCAGTGGCATTAATTGGCTAATGGAGGCAGACTCACCACTCACTGCCAGTATGGCATGCTCAAAAGGCTGCAAAATTGTTATTACGGAGTCCATGAGGCGCCACTGTCCAGTCGTTATAGCCATGGAGGCCCCAGAACTGTCATGGCTAGTGTGCATAACAAGTTATTCTGTGATGGCTTTGTATTGTTCATACAACCTCTCTGCCATGTGTAACATGGAGTTCCATCGGGTGACAACTTCCAGCTTCAAGTGGTGCTGAGGCAGGCTGTTTTGTATCTGCAACTGCCGCAGTTGGTCACGGGCCTTACCAGATCTTGAAAAGTGAGAGCAGATACGTTGTGCAATGGTCAGCATTTCCTTTATGTCAGGGTGCTGCAGAAACTCCTGAACCACAAGATTTAAACAGTGGGCCATGCATGAAACATGAAAAAAACCACCATTCGTGATGCATTTCACCACATTTGACCCATTGTCACTTGCTATGAACCCAGCTCTCAGGGACAGAGGGTTTAGCTATCTGTCAGTTTCAGTCAGTACCATGTCCAACATGTTCTCACCAGAGTGAGAACAGGTTACACTGCGCATAGCAATGGTTGCATGCTGGCGAATTTCCGTAAGATTGCTACCGCGACAATCCACCTTCCTGCACTGATTATTCACATTACCAGCATCAAAAACAACCCCGACAGCTGCGCCCAGTGTGCAGTTATACACAGATATGAACTCTCTGCTGTTTTGCCACTTGTCCACATATCCATACTTAAATGGATGAATGGAGAGGAGGAATGTTGAAGGGCATGTCTTACTGAGTCTGAGACAGTGTGGAACAACTCAGGGACAGCACGGGTAGAAAAGTATATCCTGGATGGGACTTTCCATTTTGGACAGACACAGGCAGCAAACCACCGGAACCCAGAATTCTCCACAAAGGAGAAGGGCAAAGATCAATTGCCAGCATTTCCGCTACAGCAGCATTAACTTTATGTGGCACTATATGATTGGGGGGGGGTACTTCAGCTTAAGCGCAAAAACACTCTGTAATGTGGGCTGACAAACGTTTTACATGGGGTGTGTTGTTGGTCACAAATGGTTGTGCTTTGTGTTGAATGGCATTGGCAGGGGGTGGAGTGTGGACATTTGATGAAGACGGTGGCACAGATGATGATGACAAACACAGAAATGATGTTATTTTTCCAGATTTGCCAACCGGGGTTGATGTACCACTTGCACTAGACATACTGCATTCACCACCACCACCACCACCACCACAAAAACTGCTACTCTCACCAGCACTGGACAACATTTCAAAGTCATTGTGGTCCTCCACCTCATCATGCCTGTAGTAATCCTCTGTTCTTATTACCGCACTACTGCACACGTTTAATTTCCTACTGGGCTTAACAGTCATGGAAGAGGATAATATGCTGGCTATGGTTGCCGGTGATAAGGGTGAACACCCCAGTCTGGTATTAGCTGCCAGCTTGTGCTGGGTCCACAGAGCCAAGTGCCTATTCTTAAGATGCTTATGCTGTCCTCCTGTCCCAATATGGCTCCCCTTTTCACCTCGACTCACACGCACATGGCAAACCTGGCAGGTTGCAACTGAATTATCATTTGCATCTTGAACAAAAAAATCCTAAACAAGGGACTGTGATGCTCTGCTTTTAACATGTCCATGATGATGTGGCTTATTTAAGTCTGTTATTTTAAGCACTGAAGTGGGGGGGGCACATGATGTTTCTGGCACTGCACACCTGGACTGCAACTGACCACCACGACTACCTATCATATTAAGTACTGGGTTGGCACCATCATCATCATCCACTAAAACCGGTACATCACAAGTTTTTACAGCGGATGGGATTCCTGCAAACAGATTCAGACACAGCCACTTTTAATTTATTTTTATCCGGTTCCTAACTGGGGTCAATTACATCATCATCATATTCATCAACATCACTGTCACACACATCCACATCTTCTGCTTGGATGCTAACATGTGGACTGCATGTTGCAACAATAGCAACATCATCATCATCAGCATCATCACATTCATCATCAGCATCTACACCACCATCACCTGATATTTTTTCACCACACTGTGAATCATTGTATGGAAAATGAGTGACGTTTAGTGCCACGGTGGATGGAATAGCATATTGTATGTTATCATTGACATGATCATCAGAATCAGGTTCAGTTAATGGGATGTTACTGGGAAGTATGACATCATCTATGCTGTCACTCAATTGCACTGCTTCACACTCAATATGTTTGGATATGGTACACTGGTCAGAATTAGAACTTGACGCAACAATGCTAATACTACCTCCACTACCACTAACACCAATAACACTAACACCATTGGCTGGGAAAACATCATCTCCTCCAACTATCAGTGAAGCTACTGATTGGGCTGTAAAAAACACTGCAAGAGAAATACCTTTCCTTACATCAGCAATGCACGTCTCCATCCATGTACTACTACCACGCCCACAGACCCTATTACTGCCAACATTGCCATGGCCAGAAACAGCTTTACTTGAACGTCCCTTTGCAGGCATTTTGGGGGATCAATCACAAACATTATTACCAAATTCCGATTTTGATATGTTCACTTTCTGACTGGAGGGTCGCTAGCTGGATGTGAAGCAAAATAAACAACTGTGGCTTCAGCAACAGATAAGAGACTACTGTGTTGTAACACTGTCACGGAATTAAAACAACTTCAGTAACCAGTGGTGCTGATGGGGTCACAAAAACAATCCAGTCTGGTAAAAAATACCTTTTCAACGAGGAGGTGGGGGCGCACTGAATACAAATAATGCTGATTTTTACGGCTCTACAAGCAGCAAAACTAAGAACAGAGAACACTATCGCAGTACAAAATCAGGCAGCTGCAGTGGATAGCAGGTTCACACTGCTGCACTTAGTGGCACTTACACTAGTCTGTGTCACAAATTTTAAAAGGTGTATTATATTTGATGCATGCAACACTGCACACACATCACAGAACACTTTGTGTACAAGCAGCAAGAACATTTTTAATATTACTGACAATTTTACTATGTGTACAGTAACAGTCAGTTATATAACAACAATATTACCAAAACACAAAGAAATCACTTGTTCTTCAACTTAAATCTACCTTCACACAGATACGCCCCTCCCCCACACAGCACACTTCACTGTCTTTCCCCACACACACTCAATGTTGTAAATTTACATTCAAAATCCACACACAAACAAAAACACTCGATGATGTGAGCACAGGAGGGTTTCCTACAATCGATGAACTACAGTTGGATCCCCCCCAAAAAAAGCTAAAATGCTTTTTGAACAGCTTTTAAAAGATTCCTACAGACAGCTATCAGAGCACACTGTGTCCTATTCCTTCCTACTCAGACTACCTCGAACTGAGGCTGTGCAGATCAATATAGAGCCCATGTGACCTGAACTTCCTAGAATCACTGCAAAATCCACCTTCGGAGCTCAAAAACAAGGCGAAGTGAAATGCCACCAATGTACTTTGCCTTAAAAATTGAAAGAGAAGTGACCAGTGGAGGCGGAGTAACGCAAAGTAGCTGTTTCCAATGCACTTCGCGTTCCTCATTATATTGCGAAGTACTCTGCTTTGCTTTCCGGAGCACTCCGTGAATCTGCCTTTGCTCCATGAACCACTTCGCGGAGCAGCTTGAGTCCACTTCGCCCACCACTAATTATGCTGGAACAATTGACTATCAGAATTGCCTGGGGCATCAGAGCTTAAGCATCTGAAGGAAAAGCCTGAAACCGCATCCCTATACAGCACTTGTTTAAACAGCATTGGCTCAGCCTACATTCCTCTCCTGGTCACTCATTTTCACAAATACATTCCAAGAGATGGAAAGTCCCTCCTGGTGGGTATATGGTGTTATTCAGACCTGTCCTCCAACCCTGGACCCACCACCTTACTCTGTATTTTGCATCAGCTGAAGCATGTCAGCATAGCAAGAGGCTCCAGTGTATATTTTTTACTGAGCTTGCAGTTTTAAAGTAGTCCACAGTCCACTCAGAATTTGCAAAAACATATGTTATGCAGAGTGTTTTGATTTGTATGTTAAGTCCTAGTGTGTCCCTCCCTCTGTCTGCTAGCCTATTAGCAGATACCTGAGAGCTAGCTAACTGGGGTTTCTGTAAGAAAACCCCTACTAAGTTAAGATCTAATTCACTATTGTTGTTTTCTGTGTATGTCACGTTTAGCTTGCAGGAGTGTTTTAATTTTAACACTTAATTTCATCAAACTATACACAACCAGAAAAGCACAGAAGTTGCCCAGATCATTAGCACTATAATTAGATAAGACTATAGTTGTTTTCTTACAGAAAACCCACTCAGTTAGATTTCAAGTATTTGCTGAACTATAAATGTAGGTACCAGCTTTCTATTAGGTAGAACTAGCATTTAGTATGGATTTTGGTCTGTGACATGATTTTCTTTTTTTTTTACAAATGAAGTGTATGGTATGAAGCTGCAGCCTAGAAAGTGCAAAATACTTTAAAGTCACTTTTTCTCCTGTGTGTGGTATAGCAATGAAAACGGGATGAATGACAGTGACTATTTCAGCTACACATTTGATCCCATTTTACAAAGGTTCATTGCACTACACATTGAGGGCCAGATATTCAAATGGTAGCGCTGGACTCAAATCCTTTGCACTGGACTAGCACTGAATTTGCACCCAACTGTAATATTCAATGGAACATTTAGCGCCGGCGCTAGGTGTTAGCACTGATGCTAAATTATAATGTATGTAAGGGAGGGACTGAAGGGAGGGGCCCAGAATGCCGGCGCACCGGCATATTCAGAAGTATAACGCCACGCTACAGGCATTAGCGTGACCTGTAGCACGGTGCTAAATACTGCCAAGAAAAAGCTGGCAGTAATGCAGCAGTGCCCCCACCCCCACTCAAATCCCAACCCCCATTGATCTTAAAATTACTGTAAGAATGTTTCCCTGGCAGTCTAGTGGTCCGCCCATCTCCTAGCATGACTTCCGACCTCTGTGTATTGTAAAATACAAATATCTTCCCTGGTAGTCATGTGGTTCACCCCACCCCAGCTCGACTCCTGACCTCCGTGTAATGTAAAAAATAATTTCCCTGGTAGTCAGTGGTCCCCACCCCCAGCTCAAAACTGACCTCTGCATAATGTAAAGAAATAATTTCCCTGGTAGTCCAGTGGTCCCCCCACCCCAGCTCAAACCTGACCTCCGATGTAATGTAAATATATAATTTTCCTGTAGTCTAGTGGTCCCCACCCCAGCTCCGAACCCGACCTCCCGTAATGTAAGAAATAATTTTCCTGGTAGTCTAGTGGTCCCCCCACCCCAGCTCAAACCTGACCTCCGATGTAATGTAAATATATAATTTTCCCTGGTAGTCTAGTGGTTCCCCCACCACCAGCTCAAACCCGACCTCCACGTAATGTAAATATATAATTTTCCCTGGTAGTCTAGTGGTCCCCCCACCCACATCTCGAACCCGATCTCCGTTGAAAATAAAAATCTATGACTAGTCCCTGGCAGTCTAGTTTGTTCCCCACCCCAGCTCAAACCGACCTCCACATAATGTAAATAAATACATTTTCCTGGTAGTTTAGTGGTCCCCACACCCGAACGAACCGACCTCCATTGAAATAAAATCTATGAAGCTTGCCCATGGTAGTCTAGTGGTTCCCCCCACCAGTGACTCCCCATCCATCCAAATCAGACACCCCATGAAACGAGACAGCGACTGGCTTAGCCCTGCTCTCACCTCCCGCGTTGTGCCACCGACTGAGGTATAAATTAGCACATTCGTACCTCAGTCGGTGGATGGCCGTGAGAGTGAGAGGAGGCTGAGCTGGTCTCTGCCCAATTCTATGGTCTGATTTGATGGGTGGGGAGTCACTGCTGGTTGGGTGAATCACTAGACTACCAGGGACAAGTCATAGATTTTTATTTTCAATGGAGGTCAGGTTCCAGCTGGGGGTGGGGGGACCACTAGACTATCAGGGAAAATTATTGTTTTACATTGCACGGAGGTCAGGTTTGATATGGGAGGATGGGGGGACCACTAGACTACCAGGGAACATTATGTATTTAACATTAGAGGGAGGTCGGGAGTTGTGCTGGGGGGTGGGAGGGACCGCTAGACTACCAGGGTTTACAGTGAATTGTGGGGCTACTGGGGGTTGGGGAGCATGCTGGGGGGGGAGGCACTAGCCTACCAGGGTGTAACAGGCATACAATGGAACAGGGACCATGATGGCAGAAAAGGACTGCCTGGCCCAGCCAGACTGCCCTGTTCTCTATCTACTGGATATGCTGCATATCCCAGTTCCTAGTGACCTTACAGCCTATGGCCACCTGCCCCCACCAGGTTTGCCTTATGCCTGTCCCATGCATTGCATCCTCCCCCCACTGTTTCACCTACTACTGCAGTGGGGTACCTATGTTGTCAGGGGAGGCATCCTTCAGGACATGTATGGCATATGGCCATGGGCAGTGTGTCTGTGTTTAGTTATCGATCTGTATATATCTGTATGTGTGTGTTATATATATATATATATATATATATATATATATAAATAACAGTGCCTTCGAAAGTATTCACTCCCTTGGATTTTGTCACATTTGTGATGTTGCAAACTCAAATTAAAAATACATTTATATGGGATTTTTGTCATGTATCTACACAAATTACTCTATAATGTCCAAGTGGAATGAAACTTCTGGAATTTTTTGTACATGTAATTTAAAATAAAACCTGAAATGTCTTGATTTGATAAGTATTCACCCCCTTTGCTATGACACTCCAAATTGAGCTCAGGTGCATCCAATTTCCTTGTGAGATCACTCTAAAACTTGAATGAAGTCCACCTGTGGTCATTTCAAATGGTTGACATGATTTCGGGGAAATACACCTGTCTATATAAGATCCCACTGTTGACAGTGCATGTCAGAGCAGAAACTCTACCATGAAGACCAAGGAGCTGTCCGTAGAACTCCATGATAGAATTGTGAGGAGGCATAGATCTGGGGAGGGGTATAAAAACATTTCTAGGGTGTTGAAAGTTCCCAGGAGCACAGTCAAGTCCATCGTTAGGAAATGGAAAGAGTACGGAACCACCCAGACTCTTCCTAGAGCAGGCCGTCCTCCCAAACTGAGCAACCGGGCAAGAAGGACCTTGGTCAGGGAAGTGACCAAGAACCCAATGCCCACCCTGACAGAACTACAGAGTCCCATGGCTGAGATGGGAGAACCTGTCCAGAAGACAACAATCTCTGCAGCACTTCACAGATGTAGCCTCTATAGGAGAGTGGCTAGATGGAAGCCACTCCTGAGAAAAGGCCACATATTAGCATGCCTGGGGTTTGCAAGAAGGCACGTGGTAGACTCTGAGACCATATGGCAAAAGATTCTCTGGTCTGATTAAACAAAAATTGAACTCTTTGGCCTGAATGCAAAGTGCTATGCCTGGCACAAACTGAACACAGCTCATCACCCATGAAACACCATCCCTACCATGAAGCATGGTGGTGGCAGCATCATGTTATGGGGATGCTTTTCAGTGGCAGGGACTGGGGCTCTTGTCAGGATAGAGGGAACAATGAATGGAGCCAAATACAGACACACAGTCTGCAATAGACCTCTGGGGCGAAGATTTACATTCCAACAGGGCAACAACCACAAGCATACAGCCAAAGCAACACTGGAGTGGCTTCAGAACAAGAAGGTGAATGTCCTTGAGTGGCCCAGCCAAAGCCCAGACTTGAATCCCATTGAGAATCTGTGGAAAGACTTAAATATTGCGGTTCACCGATGCTCCCCATCCAACTTGACAGAGCTTGAGCAAATCTGCAAGGAAGAATAGTAAAATCCCCAAATCCAGATGTGCAAAGCTGATACAGACATACCCAAGAAGACTCAAAGCTGTAATTGCTGCCAAAGGCACTTCTACAAAAGTATTGACTCAGGGGGGTGAATACTTAAGTAAACAAGATATTTCAGTTTTTAATGTTTCATAAATTTTTGTTACACAATATAAATATTTTGGCCCCTTTAAATTGTTGAGTATACTGTGTGAATCAAGGGGGAAAAATCATTTCAATGCATTAAAAATTCTGGTAGTAACACAACAAAATGTGGCAAAATCCAAGGGGATGAATACTTTCTGAAGGCACTATATATACATATACCTATATACAGGTCCTGCTTGCACAGCTGCATGGGTGTGTTGTATGCACTGACTATGCCTGGCAACACACATTTCCTGTTGCTTCCAGCCTGTACTTCTATTCCGACCAACAGTGGATGCTGTGGGCATGCCTTGGCCTACAGTGTCCAGCCTGTACTTCCATTCCAACCAAAAGGGGAAGATTTGTGCTCCATGCAGCAGCACCGGGCAAACTGCATGGTAATGTATGCTAAGCAGCACCTAATGAGATGCAAATATACCTTTTTGCCCATGGATTACCTAAGTAGGCTCATTTGCATGGGAGCTTTGAATATAGCTCCTGTTTGTCCCAGGTTAACCAGTTTGCATCGGGCTAATGTGTTAGCACTGTGCAATTGGGTTAACCCTGGGCAAACCTTACTTTGGCATAGCACAGTTCTGCAGTGTTGGGCTTATATTGTTGTTTGCAGTCATAACTCTCAACTGTCCCTGATTTTCAGGGACGTCCCTGATTTTACCTCAATATTTTACGTTGTCCCTCCTAAAAATTATGTTTTCATGCCAAACAGTGGGGGTTGTAAGCATAAAATGTCCAACATTAAGGTTACAGACATGTTCTTCCTTAGAAAATGCATTTTACACTAAACCACTTATTCTACCAGCTTGCTGAGTGGATATCATCAATTTTTAGGATGTGCCTTGATTTTAAACCTTTGTCCCTGATGTTTTTAAGCATTGTCCCTGATTTATGAGGCAGGAGGTTGAGAGGTGTGTTTTCGGTAGATGTGAGACATCTCTGTGCAATCACACACAATGTTTTCTGCCTGCAACACTGGCTTGCTACAGAGTCTAATGAGCTGCAGTTGCAGTTTGCACTTCTCTGTTGCTATATTCCATGCCGTCTTATTCCCGGGTTATTTTTGCCCTGCACTCCCAGACCTTTTTGCTCGGCTTCCTTAGACTGCTATATTAGCAGGATTAGCACCGGCCTATTTCCTTTTTAATATAGCTTGCTTTATGCTTCGGGCTAAGTTTGCCCACCGGGCACTGCTAATTTAGCCCCGAGGCAAAGTTTTGAATACCTGGCCCTTAGTGTATCCCACTTTTTCAAATAATAAAACAAATATTCGACAACCTAAATAACTCGCACACACATATTTTTTATACTTTATTAAAAAGATACTTCACATTTGTACCAAAAAAAATGAAAAATCATGTCACAGAGCAAAATCAGCACTAACTGACAGGTCTACCTATTAGAATAGAGGAGGCACTGTAGTGCAGTGGTCTAAGGCTCTGAGCTGTAAACCGGGTCGCCTGGGTTTGAATCCCACAGCCTCCACATCCATACAGTATGTCTCTGAGCAAATCACTTAACTTCCTTGTGTTCCCAGGTCACACCTCTAAACAAGCTTTAGTGTGCCTCTCCTGCTTAAAAAAAAAAAAAGAATGCTGGTACCTACATTTACAGTTTAGCAAATACTTTAGAGCTTACTGAGTGAGTTTTCTGTAAGAAAACTGCTATAGTCTTTACTAATTATAGCAGTGATGATCCGGGGCAATTTCTGTGCTTTCTATTGTTGTGCGTAGTTTGATGAAATTTAATTTTAAAATGAAAACACATATTACTGCTAGCTAGACATGACACACCCAAAAAACACAAATAGTGAATTAGAGCTATTTAGTAGCTGTTTTCTTACAGAAACCCCAGTTAGGTAGCACTTAGGCATCTGCTAAATTGTAACTGTTGCCATTTGTGCTCACTGGATAAGAGCAGTTACAAAGCTCTGATGTTGTGAACTGATTTTAAAAAGCACTGCATATGCTAAATATATGGGCCTGGCTACATCACTGTCACCCATGTCACTGAGAAAGGGCCCATTGTAGGAGACAGAAGGCAATAAACCTATCTGTGATGGAGATCCCCAGGGGTCATAAAACTACCCTAAAGCTAACAGCCTAATTTAGGAAAAACTCCTAATGGGAAGGACACACTAGGACTTTACATACAAATCAAAACACTCTGTATAACATATGTTTTCGTAAATTCTGGGTGGACTACTCCTTTAATTGAGCCATCCCCAATCTGTACCCTTCCAAGAACCACTTTGTGGTGTGCATACCAGTGTGGTTATTTCACTCTTATTTACAGCTTTACACCTTTATCAGTTTTTAATTGCAATTGTGTCTAAATGCTCCACCATGTAGCCTCCAGTCTCCCACTATACCTGCATGCATTGCAGCACTGTTTCACTGCATGCAGGAAGATTGGAGGCTACTAGGACATATGCAGATGGCAGTGTGGAGCATGGGTATAGGCTGCAATACTGGGATGCCTCCATACCACAGTAACCTGACAGCTGTATGCATTCACCCTCAGGTGCACCCCCATGTCCCCACCTAACCTACCTCTCTGTCTGCACTTGCCTTCCCAAGGGCCACCTCCTGATGGTATACATGTACTGTCCTTGATTACTTTTCTCACTGTGCAGAGTGTTGGGAGTACCCTACCTGCCCATGTGTGATGTGGCAGCAATACTACCTGCAGAGCAGTGCCAGTAGTGAACACATACATTAGTGGAGCACCTGAGTGCATCATGGAGCACTGCTACGGTGGACAATAGACGTGTGGCACTGTGTACACTGGAGCAGTGGGGAACACTGAAGGCAGTAGTAGAGGGTCTGCCTTCAGCCATACAGCAGCAGTACATGAACGTCTGTTGTGCCAAGGTGCCCTAATACTAGTAGAACTGATGCCATGCCTCCCCTTCCTTCCCTCTCACTGACGTAGCCCCTGATTCCAACATACAGATCTCCCCTTCCCTCGAACCTCTCTCTGTCACCTCCACAACATAAGTGTGTCTCATAACAGTGAAATATGGTTATTTACATAATGTGACTGTGCCATATACACAGTACTCCATAGGACATGTAGGAGGGCATCTCAAAATGCAGCTGTCATCACCGAGTGCACCATGGGATGTGCACTGCTACTACAGGGTTGAGACCACACACACTATCGCACTCAGTGTGGACAGGCTGTAATGTTTTCAAACCATTATCCACATTGTTCACTGGCAGTGTGGACACACTGTAATGTTTACAGACTGTAATGGTTTGAATCCATTACAGCTTTTTCAAGTGTAATGTGAACAGGGCCTGCATATCTATGTAATTATCTATCTTTCTGTCAATTGCAAATATCGTTATTTTTACCTGTTTCTAAAACAAACCTGCATATCACATTTGCCTGCACTCTGAGCTCATACTTATGAAACTGTGCATATTCATACTCCACTTCTGCATAGACCTCATACTTTCCTAATATTCCCATTATTACAAGCATAACTACTTTGCCTTATCAAAAGCGACCCCCTCTGAAAGTTACTATCACATTTTCTCTGCTTACAGTCCATCATCATTACACCTAGTCCATCATCATTACACCTGACTTCCTGACATCAACACATTGCTTAAATATAACTTACATCACCTCATGGACAAAAACCCTGTTTCTCTAAAAAAAAAAAAAAAAAAAAAAAAGTGTAAATAATCCCAATGTTGAACATATGCCAGCCATTACTTTTTCATGTACTGCCACCTTCTGTACCATCATGGGGATTTGCATATGTTTTCCATAATGCTTTGCATTATTGGGATATGTGCAATTGCGTGTTCTTTACAATGTTGTTGTCCAGCCAATATCATCTGGGATAACACATAGATCAGTGGCATTTGCTCTGGGGTTCTTTTGTAAACCTACAGTGCTTCCTATTCCTTCCATTAAAATGCACACCTCCATGTATTTTCCTAATAACGTGTATGCCTTCCTTATAACAAAAACAAAAACAAATCTTACAACTTACAAATCATTGTTGTTTCTCCACACCTCCTTAACAATTTCACACAACTTCACTATGCAGCAGTGATGGATCTGACAAGATCGTTCTGTCATGGGGGAAGGGGTTGACATTGTTTTAATCATGAAGCACTGGTGTTAGTAATGCATTGAGAAATATTATTTTTAATTGTCTTTACAATTAAACATTCAGTTTCATGTCAGGGCACATTTATTGGGAGGTTCAAATTATTTTAAACATGGGCACAGTACTTGGTAAATACAAACTTTGATGATAAAGTGTATTTTTCTTTCAAGTTTGAGAAGTATGTATTATATATGTGTAATCATGTTGTAAATGGTTAAGTAGGCAGTGGTTTAAGGCTCTGAGCTACAAACCTGGAGACCTGTATTTGACTCCCACAGCCCCCACTAGCATACTGTGCGATCCTGCAGAAATCATTTAACTTCCTTGTGCTCCCAGATCACACCTGTAAACAAGCTTTCAGCTTAGTGTGTCTCTCCTGGTAAATAAAAAAGTGCCTAGAATTATTTTTTTTTAATATAGTTGAGTTTATATGTGGTAAGTGGGTAGGGTATGATGTTTTGAATGTGGCAGTAGGATTTAGCATGTGCACTGCTTTAAAATCATTTCACAGTATTTTATACTTTCTTAAAAAGATACTGCACATTTGTGTGGGAGCTGTAGGATTCAAACCTAGATCTCCAGATTTGCAGAGAAAAGCCTTAAACCACTGTGGTATACTGCCTACCTAGTTATGGCAGCCATCTGTTTTATGGTTTATGGTGTTGGTGTAGTAAGTATACTAACATACAAAAATGCCAGCAGAATATGCCTAGTGGGCTTTCATGTCTGCTCCTTTGGTCAGTCCCAACCCTGGGAGCAGACCTTGCTGCCCCCCCCGCCCTCTCTGGCTTCTCCCTTCCCAGTCCAGAGAGAACTAGCTAACTGGGGTTTCTGTAATACAACAGCTACTAAATAGCTCTACTTCACTATTTTTATTTTCTATGTGTGTGCCAGGTCTAGCTAGCAGGAGTGTTTCAATTTTAAAACTTTTAATTTTATCAAACTATACACAAGCATAAAAGCACAGAAACTGCCAAGATCATCAATGCTATAATGGATAGTACAGACATCATAGAAAGCTATTAGATGTAGAATGGGTTAAACACTTCCTGGAACTTTCTGCAAAACACGTTCCCTAAGGCACCTCACATCATTTGACACAACCATCCTATGAGCAGCACACACACACACACACACACACCAAGCAGAACACAGCTGGATAAGGTACCAATATTTAGGAATCTTGTCATACTTACCCAGAGTCTAGCAATGTGAATCCTGGCTGTGACTAGGTGTTTACAACTGAATGATAATAACCATATTTGCTTCACTTGCAAATAGGTAGACATTTGTGTCTAATTTCTGTTTGACATAATGTAGGTTACACATAGTATCCAAAAATTTCATAACATGTTGTATTGTGATTCAATGAACTGATAAATGGGGATTTTGGTTTCTTTCACAAATTAATTTTTCCTGACTATGAATATACTAAAACAAACATTTCTCAACAAAATGTTTTTAAATAAAGAGTTTAACTCAAAGCAGCAGAAGAAGCATGTTGGCATTAAAAGCTTAGTGGTGTGGATGTAGAGGCACCAGTATTTAAGCATGACTTTGGTAGAGGATTAATTGTGACTGGGGGTGAGGAAGGGAGGGAGTTAGTCTTGATATTTGTAGCATAATGGTTTTCTGAAACTTCAACCTTCAGTGGATTCGACTCTGCAGCCATCTGTACAGTATATCACTAAGCCATATGCAGTGTGGTATCGGTAAAACCCAGATCACCAGTCCAGGACCAGTGCTGTAAAATCTACACCTGGCACAGCTTGTGCAAATATTGCTGTTCCAGTGGCTCAAATAAATCTGTGCAAATAAATAAATAAATACTCAGCTTCACCTTGTGCTTCAACCCACCCCAGGAGTGATGTTATTACATGATAACACACACCCTGTTGTGCCTTATTGCTTAAATATGCCCTTTCTCAATGTACTATACTTTGATTCAGTTAGTGTATGCAACAGCCTTCATGTGAACACTCTGGGCTTCTCTTTGACTCCTGATGTCTATTTGCTTTAGCTATTGTATATTGTTTGAACTGCTTTGGTCTTCTTGAGGTGGTGCCTGTGTGCCTAAACTATGTAATCTGTTTTTCCTACTGCTACCCATGTATCTCCAGTGAATAATTGTTATAATTGTCTGCTCTCTGAGCCATTGTTTTTGGACTTAACTGTGCTGTCTTTGTATTAGTTTTGTCGAGGTGTCTTTATAAATGAGTCTCTGACTCAAAGGTTTGTAAATCTGATATTTGTTAAATAAATAAATAAATGTTTATGTTTAAGCCCGTGAAACACCCTAATCTAGTTAATGCATTCACAGTCATAGTGGCTCTGCCAGATCTTGTTATCTATGTGAGTGTTCACATGTGTTGCTTAGACAGACAGACAGACAGACAGACAGACAGACCGATAGATAGATAGATAGATAGATAGATAGATAGATAGATAGATAGATAGATAATGAATAGATAGATAGATAGATAGATTTTATATCTTGTTTTCTAAGAGAAGGAATAAGTTGACCTGTTGGGTCTGGGAGTGGAACTAGGAGTACTGGTGGTGGCAGTGTAGCAGATGCTGATGGGAGGGGTTCAAGTTTCTTTATTTGTGTTTGAAATTTAAACCATTACACATTATAATCAACCTATTAATTATTAAACAAATTGTACAAAAACAAACACATCTGTTACAGTTATTAAAAGATTTCTATTGTACATGAACCCTAGTCATGTAGCAACATTATGCTTCATCTTCCCATTCCAAATGGGCAAATTTCAATTAATGTGCATGGTACAGTCTTTGTAATTAGTGCATATTATGCATTGTACAAAATCTCTGATCAGGCACAATGTTTTATGTATAGTGTATATATGACATTATATACATGTTTCACAATCAAATTCATATAGAACAACCTTTTATATCACAGATTTATCCACGTGAAATAGGTATAATTTCCATAGAAACATAGAAATTGTTGGCAGATAAGGACTGCTAGGCCCATCCAGTCTGCCCGTAGGCCCTATACATTGTTTGTGGCCACTGACCCTATGTAATCAATGGCTTTTCATCTCTCCCTCTCCTCTCAAGCTTCCCTTGTGCCTGTCTCAGGCATGCTTAAACCCCTCCACTGTGCTTGCCCACACTACCTCCTGTGGCAGACTATTCCAACTGTCAACTACCCTTTCTGTGTAGAAAACCCCCCTGACATTACCTCTTAAAAAAACCTTCCAATTTCATATTGTGCCCCCTTGTTGTAGTACTTTTTCTACATTGGAAAATGTCCCCCACCTGCAACTTGTTTATGCCCTTGAGGTACTTGAAAGCTTCAGTCATGCCCCCCACTCTCTCCCCTTCTCCAGTAAGTACATATTGAGGTCCATAAGTCTCTCCTCATGTTTTGTGGTGCAAGTCCTGCACCATCTTTGTTGCCCTTCTCTGGCTAGTCTCTACCTTATCTATGTCCTTGCACAGGTGTGGCCTCCAGAACTGCATGCAGTACTCCAGGTGAAGCCTTACCAATGTTTTAAGCAATGGCATCCCCACCTCCTGTCTCCTGCTAGTGATACCCCTGCCTCTGTACCCCAGCATGCCACTGGCCCTCCCTGCTGCCCTATTGCACTGCTTTGATACCTTAAGGTCATCAGATATGATAACCCCCAGGTCCCTTTTCTCTTTGGTGACAGTCAGTTCCCCCTCAACCTGTAGCTGTCCCCAGGGTCCCCTCTACCCAGGTGTATTGTTTTGCACTTCTTTGCATTGAACCTCAGTTGCCACATATCCGACTATCTTTCAATCTTCTCCAGGTCCCTCTTCATTTTCTGCACCCTTTCTGGAGTATCCATACCATTGCAGATCATGGTGTCATCTGAAAATAGGCAGACCTTTCCTTTCAGCCCCTTTACAATGTCACTAATGAAAACACTGAACAGGACTGGTCATACTACTGATCCCTGTGGCACCATCATTGGTCATCCCGCTCTCCCCAGATTGTACCCCATTTACCACCACCATCTGTTTCCTGTCTGTTTCTAACCCAGTTCACCACCTTGTCTCCCATGCCTAGACTACCCATCTTGTTGATCAGCTTTCTATGAGAGAAGGTGTCGAAGGCTTTGCTGAACTCTAGATAGGCGATGTCTACTGCCCATCCCTGATTTATTTCCCTAGTCACCCAATCAAAAATATGTTAGATTTGTTTGACATGACCTTTCTGCTGTGAATCTGTGTTGCCTCAGATTCTGGGCACCACTGGATTCCAGATGTGCCACTATCCTTTCTTTCAGCAGTGTCTCCATGGTCTTTCCCACCACTGAGATGAGGCTGACTGATCTGTAGTTCCTCTCCTCCTCCCTACTGCCACTTTGTGCAGTGGGACTACAGTCCTCTGGAGCCACACCCATCTTGAGTGACTCTGTGAACAGGGCCCCCAGAAGCGCTGCTAGTTCCCTTTGCAGCTCAATTAATATCCTTGGGTGGATGCCGTCTGGCCCCATGGTCTTATCCACCTTCAGCTTTGTGAGTTCTTCCAGAACCTTCTCCACTGTGAATGGACTGGTGTCCAATCCCCCCATTGCCTCTTCAACCCAACTGTGGTCCTTGATCCTTCCTCTCCTTATTGAATACTGAGCAGAAGTATTTGTTCAGTATTTCTGCCTTGTCCAGATTCCCTTCCTTACACTCTCCCTTCTCCCCTTTAAGCCTCACAATCCCCAATTTTTTTCTTCTTTCACTGATGTACCTACAAAATGTCTTATCCTCTTTATTTACAGACTGTGTTAAACTCTCTTCTGTCTGTCCCTTTGCCCTCCTAACAGCCATCCCTGCTTCCCTAAGACATTCAAGGTACACCTCCCTGTCTTCCTCCCTTTGGCTCCCTTTATATTTCCTGAAACTCAGCCTTTTAGCTCTGACTTTGTCCCCCATCTCTTTAGAGAACCATAGTGGTTTCCTTCTTTTTTCCCCTTTAGCCACTATCCTAATGCATTGGTTTATCTCCACTATGGCTCCTTTCAGTTTCTCCCATTGTTCCTCTGCCCCCTCTGTCACCCCTCTCTTCCCCAGGACTGCTTGTATATATCTACCAATTTCAATGAAATCTGCCCTCCTGAAATCTAATACTCATTCCCTCGTGTGGCTCAATAGAGTCCATGTCTCCATGCTAGCCACACCATGTAGTGGTCACTGGACCCCAGTTGCCCTTCAACCTGTATTTCTTTGACTCTGTTGCCATTGACCCATACCAGGTTCAGAATCGACTTGTCCCTGGCTGGCTCATGCACTAGCTGGCTTGAGTCCAACCCCCTGCAGGGATTCTAGGATGGCTGTGCTTCTGGCTGAAACAGCCACCTGGATGGCCCAATCCACATCTAGCATATTGAAATCCCAGTAGCAGGAATTCACCTTTAGCTGTCATGTCTTGTATGTTCTTCACTAGTTCCCTGTCTGCTTCCTCCCTCTGTGTCAGAGGCCTGTAGATCACCCCATGTGTATTGTCAAAGAGTGGTTCAGGGTGGGTTACGTACATCCCAGCTCATTAAAAAAGTCCATGAACTTTAATTCTTATAAGACCAACAGCCAAATAATATAAGTAAAAGGTTGTGCTAATGTGCAATTGATCTTTATGACACTGATAAATACACATTAGGTCGATATATGTCACATTTAAAGGACTCCTATTTATTATAGTATCTGATATTTTTTTAGCAGCATAGCATTCACTGATTTCAAATAGCCAGTCACCTCACATAACACATTTTTGGCTTCTGCATTCATGGAACCCTTTAATAATTCCTTTTTTTATCATACAGTAGGTGCCATCTCCTGAGAATTAGCTTAGATATATTTATTTCTTATTTCCTCATATTTTGAACATTGAAGGAATATATGCTCTAAATTTTCCAGTATACCAAGTCAACAGTCACAATTTAAATCTACCCTGTCATTATTTTGCTTTACTTAGTGAGCTACTAAGATTTTTGAAGGGTATTGTTCCAGCCTAAACCTAGTCTTATTACTTTCTTTAAGAAATATCCAGTACGGTTTGGTCATTTGGCCTTCTATGTAATTCATACACCATTAGCTGATCTTAAACTATTTAATTTTTTCCACATCCTTTTTTGCTGTCCTTTCTCTATGTTTCTCCTTTATGATGGGGGATAAAACCCTCACCTATTTTTATTCCCCTCACAAAGTCTGCCCATAAATGATCATAATATAGTTCTTCAGACATATGTCAGCCATAGGGATGTCTTATCTCCTCCTACATGCATATTTTGTTTCTTTAAAACATTCTGATGTTATTTTATCCTCCTTTTGGTGCATATATGTTATTTAGTAGCCCAATATTGTTCCTGTTGCTAATGCTTCCATAGTCATTCTGCTTAATAGTATTCTTATAATTTCAGCCGGTATTGAGTTAGGGACATATAATTAATGGGCTTAGTTTTAAAAGAGCTGCTAGACTGGTGCACATTGTGCTGATCCCCTTCTGTGACAAAATCTGTGTGCAACAGGGACCCTGCACCCTATTTTAGTAGAGCAGGGGTCCCTGCACCAAAGTCCCCTGAGCTGCCACAGGCGGATTGTTGTGCCAATGATTTGGTGCACCAGAGGAGTTTGACAGTGCTATCAAACCCCCCCCCCCACCAGGTGAAAAGTTGACCCAGGATCCATGACATTTGGGGAGAGAAGGAACCTTTCAACCCACAGGGTACAGCGTCAATGGACCTTTTGGAGTGCCTTATTGGGTAATGTGTGCCACAGTATAGTATACAAGGGTAACAGGGTGGCAGCGGGCAGTTGTGCCAAGTACAGTACTACAGAGCTCCATACAGAGTGTTCCCAATCAAGAAAGAACCAACCATAACCTGGACCCTCTGGTACTCTCAGCCCTGCTGGCTGTCTTGTAGCTGTCATACTCTCTGACAAGTAGAAACTGTCCCTAGCTGCACGGTATGTGACGCAGGATCAAGGCAGGCACATACCCACTGGCAGCATGGCTCTGGAATGAAACATTCCACTGTGGCACAGCCCACAATGTGCCAACATACTGCAGCTGTGGGTGCAGTAGTTGAACTGGCAGGTTGATGAACACCCCTGTAGGCAGGTGACATACATGATTGTGGGAGATGGACTGGCAATGGACCTGATACCAGTGTTGTACAGTATGAACCCATCAACCAAACATGTCAGTGACACTGTTCAGACTAGGTAGGGTACAGTGGCAGGGATGCAGCTTCCCCACCCTGTATCTGTGGTACTTGGTGCATTACAAGTCTGTCTCCAACAGTCATGTATGGCACCTTTGTGTATTTTTCATAGATAACTGTGGCTTATTTTAATTAATATAACTTAAAATGAATTAACTGGTGATAAATTCAACAGTACCAGTGCCACCCAGCTACTCTGGCACACCATGCTATGGGACACCACCTGATAGGGACCTCCAAAAGGCTATTGGCACATTACCCTATGGGTTGCAGGGTTCTGTCTCGTCCAGCATAGACACAATCTGAAACACAAGGGCTGCTACTGTATATCAGCTAATGGATGGTCTAACCACTGCCTCAGTCTGCAGCCATGGGGGGTTTTCAAAATCCCAAATTAGGGGATGCTGCAGCCCTGCCATGGCATGAGACCCCTTACAGCCTGACACACCACCACTTCTGTTGCAAGGATGGCACATGGCTGGTTGGGTGCACGGTTTCCCAATTTTGATGCAGCCTGTGTTTGAAAATCAGGATTGCCATAACATTTGGTGCAAGGTAGCAATGGTGTCAATTCCTTTTGGTGCAGGCACCTTGCGTCAAATTTTACTCTTTGAAAATAATCAGGACCAATGACTATAAAAGTGCATACAATGGTTGTTCAGTCTCTTCTAAATTATCTATTCTTCATATTTCAGTCATGAAAAGAGCAATGCTATTCATCTTCATTTCTGTAACTTTCACTAATTATCCATTTTAACTTATGTTTCTTTTTACATAACACTAGGGTCTTATAGTACTTTTACTTCTATTAATCTTAACTTAAAATCACTACAGTAGCTTTCTAGACTCTTCAGTTTCCTACATCAGCCTACTGAAGAGATTATCACCAAATTGTCCACGTTTATTAAAGCTGTAACAGTTTGAACTATTATGTTAAGAGGATAAGCTGTTACAGTCATTCATCTTCTGTGGCAAATCATTCACAAATAAATTACAAACATGGGGGAAAATAAACATCCCTATTTCATTTCCATGTTCATTTTAAAAGGGTCTGACTTCCTGACCTCCAAATCATAGCAGACTGTTGGTCACATTTCTCAAGTTCTTAATAATCTTTACCAGAGGTATATTAATTTTTATTTCTATTAATTTTATTGATAACAACCTTCTTTGATATACCATCAAATGCTGCTTTAAAAATCTATGAATGCCATATAAATACTCATTCTTTTTCAATAATAGTATTTTCCCTATATGTTGCAATGTAGATCATTCTATTATTCAGAATCCACTGTGGAATCCTGCCTATTATGAATTTAGAATGTCGTCTTCCTCAACCCATCTCATTAGTTTATTAAGAATGATTCTTGTAAAAAAATGTTTGCTATATAATTTATCAACCTAATCAGTCCATAGTTACTAGATCTAAATGGATTCCCCTTTTTAAGTATCGGAACTGTGACATTCCTTTTCTATTCTGCTGGAAACTTGTTTTGCAGTACACATTTAGGGTAGGAATGACAACCCATTCTGGGACTAAGTCTAGGGTTACCACCTTTTAAGAAGCCCAAAGTGGGACATTTCTTACTGAAACATGATTTTTCGCAGGTCAAAATGTAACCTCAACCAATGCAATAGACGTTTTTCTTTAAATAATCAAAATTCAGACTAAGTGTTGCAGTTTTTTAGGTGTTCCTAGTGTTTCTTATCATGTCAAGTTATTTTACTTAAGGTACTACAGTTTTTGCAACAAATAGAGGAAAGTCTGAAAATATTTTTTTCTACTGTAATGTCAGGACATGTAGTATTTTTAATGTTTTTTGGCAGGACAAAGCTGCCCATATCAGGACTGTCCTGCGAAAATAGGGACAGGTGGTAACCCTAACTAAGTCCCAATCCGCAACCCCAGTAGTGCTCCAAAATCCCTGCAGCTGAGGAGCGTCTGATTCACAGCTGCAGCAGTTGTGGAGGCAACACATTTAATACTGTTGATCACAACCTTCTAGTCTCTTGCCTGTCCAACCTAGGTGCTATTCCATCCACCACTGAGTGGTTCACCAGTTGCCTATCAGGGAGAACACAGAAAGTCAAAGCAGATGGCCTATTCTCTGCCCTTCCCCCTGCCAGTTGTCAGAGGAGTCCCCCAAGGCTTCATTCTAGGCCCAATCCTGTCCTCTCTGTACATAAATGATTTTGACTCCCAAATAATGAGCTCCAACCTGCACTTCTTTGCAGACAATACAGTCCTGTATATCTCTGGATCTATGGTATCTCAGGTCAGGGATGTATTACAAGCTGACTACGCCCAGCTCGAAAATAATCTGATAAAAGCCAAGCTACTCCTTAATGCTAAGAAAACAAAAGCAATGATTTTCTCTCATTGTACCTCCCCGGCCCCGTCCAACCAAACGATTTTATAGTTACTGCACTAGGCGAATCTTTGGAAATTGTTCCTAATTTCAAATACCTGGGTATCTTGTTAGATAATAAGCTCTCATTTAATGATTGCATTGATGACCTTTCCAGGAGGCTCAAAGCAAGGTTAGGATTATTTTTTAGAAATAGGTCTCTATTCCCATTTGAGGTATGTACAAGGCTAGTAAAAGCCACATTGCTTCCCCTACTCAATTACGGTTACTTAATTTACACTACAGCTTCAACTTCAAGTCTTAGCAAGCTGGGCATCCTTTATCATTGTGTGTTACATTTCATTGCCAACTGTCCCTACTGTACTCACCACTGTGATTTGTATTCAGCTGTTGGTTGGACATCTCTCACCACTAGACGCCTGCTTCATGCTGGTCTTTGGATCCTTAAGTTGCTCTTGGAGAAAAAATTACCAAGCTACCTAACATTGTTAATCCGCATTTCCAACAGTGCACGATGTACCTAGGACTCGTACCTTATTTGGCAAACATGCTAATTTGTATGCCCTCTCTTCTATGTAGAACCAAATTCAATCTATACTAAAATGAACTAGCATTGTCTCAGTTAACTTCTTCAGAGTGCTAACTGCATCTAAAATAAAAGATATTTGTAACTGTCACTAAGCACCCCCTAATCCCTGTGTGCTTCTTGTCTATTGTCTCTATCGGCCCCTACCATACTGAGACCTTTAACCCTCAACTTACTTTACCCTTTGCTAACCTACTTCTCCCCCAACCCTGCTCACCCTTATTATTGCTTCCTTCTGTCAGTTCCTCACCACTTTCTGATTAACTACTGCATCATACAGCAACAAAGTGTTTAACCACACCTGATATTGACTGTCATGTAATTATACATATATGTGTACCTTTGTATTTAGCTATGTATTACCTGCTTAGAGACTTGAGCACAATCTGTATATTTGTTTATCGAGGCGCTGTACTGCATAATATGCCATTGTATGTGAATAACCTACAGGACCTCCTGTGAATGAATTTGCTCAATGGAGTCTTTCTGCAATAAACTTGAACTTGAACTTGTTACGGCGGGTCCCACTGGCCATAGCAGCTTCCCACAGCAATGGTGCTATCCCTGGCAACAACACCCTAATGTTGCCATAATTCATGGAGCTGGTCATAATCTGGCTCCACTTTTGTGAATACCTGCCGCTGCTGGATAACCTGCGAATTCGCAAGTGCCAACCCTGCTGCGCTGAGGTTTTCCCACAGCTGCGGGACTTTTCCGAGGTTACTGAATCCTGCCCTTAGTATATAAAAATGCCAGGGTTTTGCTCCACCATGCTTTCTTAATTTTACATATATGGGTGCAATTATCTGCACTTGGTGCATATCTTCTTTAAACTGATCTGTAGCTGTTGCCACAACTTCAGGGGATATTAAAAAACAGTCCATTATGCTATCCTCCTCATCCTCTTCTACCATAGCACTTATTATTTCTTCCTCTTCACTAATAAACATCCTTTAATAACAAGTTATTCAGTTGTCTGGTATAATATGCACCAACATATTTAATTCAAAATTCCCTGTCCCCTTTGCCACCAGCAATCATTTTTTAATCAATAATACTTGTAGCCTCATACATTTCTTCCAGTTTTTTCTTTGATAATACTCTTTTACACTTTGTAAAATTCTCCTGTATATATTCCGGGTCTTGTTTAATTTGGTCACATTTTGTCCTTTTTGGATTTTCATTTGTAGCTTTAACAATACATTGCAGATTAGACATATATTTACAGATATGATTAAACCATCTCTGATATTCTTCTCCAATGTTCCTTTTTTAACTATGGAAGAAGAACATTAAACATCTCAGACATAATCTTGCAGTAGTCAATGGCTCCCTCTGTTTATTTTAAATTTTCTGTTATTTCATCACCTTCTCTTTAATTATACTTTCAATTGTTATGCTAATTTCTTCATTCTATTGTATCCTTTTACAATTTCTTGCTGTAATTCCAGGTTCTTCTTTAGTGGGGTCCTCTTAACTTTATAAATTAAACTCCAATTTTATTTCTAATTTTATAGGAAAGTGATCGCTTTCTGTTCTTTTTCCTTTTTTCTTCAAGAAGTTTATTGAATTTTCTAAACATGCATAACCAATCACAGTTACAACAGTTATAAACAAGTACATATGAAGTGTAGGATAAATGTCTAAAAGTCAGAAACAAGAGAACCAGAAATAGATTAAGTCATGGAAGTGCAAACAAAAAGTATAACAGATATTATACTATACTTATATTTGTAAAACATTGTAACTCATATCGGAACCATACCTTACCACTAAGAAATACACTGTGATCTTAGAAGGGGCTATTACTAATAGAGAAAATGTATAATGTAATGTCATGTGGAAGTGCCAAATAAGGCCAGTTCAAGAGGTATAGAAAGGGAGGGGAAGGAGGTCAGAGGGAGGAGAACCAGGAATACCCAGGTCAGAAGTACAGAGGGTGATATAGAAAAATACTATTCCACTGCTTAAGGAACATAAACCACTGACGCTGTTAGGAATCACCCATTCAGGTGGAGCTGAAGGAGTGCAGGCCTGGAAAATTTCTCCAGAAAAGAACACCAAATCTCTGGAACAGCGGACTCTTGCCCAGCAGATTGTGGGAAGTTCTTTCATACTGGGCTGTGAGAGATAACAGGTTAACCCACTCTTCATGGAAGGGGGGATCTGGTTTCCCCCACTGATGCAGCTAGATATGCTTAGCTGCAATCAGAACACAGTTCCACCAAAGAAGTTGATAAGATGTTAAGGATTTGTTTAAGTGGGGCAGACCAAGAAGGACTAGGCAGGAATCTTTCACCCCAGCTGAGGAACGACACTGGAACAGGTATCCCAAACCTGATCTCAGAACCTGTCAATAACAGGGCAGCATCAAAGGATATGGGTCAATGAATCCTGAGGAGAGGAGCACCTCCAGCAGCCATTGAAATTCAGTAGGCCCACTTGGCACAACCACTGTGGGGTCCTATAGGCTCTGTGGAAATCTGAAACTGTATGGAATGGGCCTGCAGCTCCCTGGCAGATTTACCAGCAATGCTCCACACCCAACCCCAGTAAGACTCAGGTATCTGAATACCTAACTCAAGTTCCCACTTCACTTTTAAAGCATTCAAGGGGGTGGGAGGGTTTTCCTGAGCCCAAAGTTTAGTAATTTTCAATGTTAAGTGTGCTGGGTCAGTTAAGATAGACAGCCACGAGTCAAAAACATAGAAGGAAAGGAGTGAGAGGGATCTGGTAACTTTTGATTTGATTATTGCTCAAATCTGTAAGTAACACCAAAAATGCAACTTAGGGAGGGTATACTGCTGCTGAAGTTCTAAGAAGGAAAACATGAGACCAGTCTGTGGATCAAATAGGTCATTAACAACCAGGATGCTCTTCTTCTCCCATTCCCACCATTGAAAAGCCTGGTTATCAATAGTGAATGTGGAATTAGACCGCAGTGGTCTAACTGGAGACAGGGAAGAGTCCCACCCCAATTTGGCAAAGTAGTGGTTCCAAAGGTGCCACATGTATTGGGCACACTGTGAAATTCCAGTCTGAAGATACCAGTCTGGTAGAATTAAAGCCTAGGGGTTGGGAAGATTCCCTTGCCCATTTCCACTAGTAGCCAACTTGGTTGACACACAAGGAGGTGTTGTGTATAACAAAGGACTACTTGACGAAGAATCGTGAAAGCATGAAAAAGTTTTAATTCTGGGAGACCTAAATACCCCTCCTTCCAAGGGCGGCATAAGGTTTTGAGCTGAATCTTTATTGGCTTCCCATCCCAGATAAAAGAGGACATTTTTGACGATAATTGCCAAAAAAAGGTACCAGGTAGTGCCAATGGGAGGTTGGCAAACACATACTGAATCTTCGGGAGCGCCACTAGCTTCAAAGCATTGACACCCCCCCCCCACAAAGAGAGAGTCAAGTGTTTCCATTTGGCCAGCTCAGTGTCTAAGGTGGACAACATCTTTTGAGTGTTAGCAAGCAAAGCAGCATGTACAGAAGACCATATAATTATGCCCAAACAAACAATACCCTTGGGAGACCATTGGTATGAATATAAAGAAAAAAGGTCCTGAACACAGAGTGAGTTCAAAGGTAGACCCAGTGATTTGGTACTATTCAATCTGTAACCTGACAACTGGGATTAATCAGTGACAATCTAGTGCAGGGCAGGAAGAGAGGAGGCTAGGTCTGACAGATATAAAGTAACATTGTCAGCAAAAAGTGAACTTTTGTTGTGCAGACTACCCACCAATATCCCTCGAAAACGGGATTCTGATTGAATTTTGATAGCCAATGGTTCTATGGCCAAAAGAAACAAAAAAGGTGAGAGGGGACAGCCTTGCTTGGTGCCCCGGTGAAGAGGGAAATAGGGAGAGAGAACAGTGTTAGTAAGAACAGCTTTTTGGGGGGGGGGAGTATAAAGTAAACGAATTAGGGCAATAAATTTAGAAGGGAACCATACCTGGCCAGGATGTCAAATAAGTAGTCCTATTCCACCCTGTTGAATGCCTTTTCAGCATCTAACAACAGGGTGGTCATAGTGGTAAAGGACCTGCAGGCCTCCTAGATCATGTCCAGGATACGTCTGATGTTATCTGACCCTAGACACTTTGGAACAAAGCCTACCTGGTCTGGATGGATAAGGAAATGGATAATAGGCTCCATGCATTTAACTAAAACCTCGGCAAAGATTTTCACAACAACATTGAGCAAGGAAATACTTCAAAACTGAGAACACTGAACACTGTCCCTGCCCTTCTTAGGAAGCAAGGTGATATTAGCCTCTGAGAAGGAAGGAGTAAGGGTACCAGATTCCCATGCTTCACTGAAGGCCTGAGTTAAAGTGGGAGTCAAAAGGTCTGAAAAGGCAACATAAAATTCTGTAGGAAAACCATTCAGGCTGGGGGACTTACCCTGGGCCATGCCCTAGACAGTTAGCAATACTTCGTGAGTTTGGATAGGGGCCACTAAAGTATCTAAAAACTGGACAGGCACCTGGGGAAGTTGGAGACCAGAGTAAAATGAGGCATAGTCAGCTGGTGAAGGGGAAACCTCCAAGGAATATAAGGACTGGTAATATGATAGGAAAGCCTTATTAATATCTGAAGGGGTTGTAAGGGAGGAGCCATCTGGCATTCGTGTTACGGGAATATATTTATCAGCCACTCGAGAGCGAAGGTGAGAAGCCAGTAATTTTCAAGGGAGTTCACCTGCTTCCCAGTACTTTTGATGGAGTTTAAACAGGTCTCGCTCAGTATGGAAATGCAAAACATCCTCTATTTTGGTTTTAAGGTGGAAGAAATGGTTACTAAGGGGAAGGGGGTCAGAAGAGTTTTGAGCCAGGGCAAGCTCCAATGTTTTCAACGTGGTTTCCTTAGATTTGAGGGAAGAGTTACGAGTCTTCTGATAGTAGGATGCAGCACAAATACATTCCTCTCTAACAACTGTCTTTAGGGTCTCTCAACTAACCCCATAGGAACAATCTGAAGGAAGATTAAAGTCGTGAAAGTCTGTTATGGCCTGATGAGGTCAATTTCGAAATGCATCAAGTTGTAACAAAAACGGGCTCAAATTCCAGATATTACATCTCCGTGCTAATATGTCCCAAGTCAGGGTAGCAGTAATGGGGGCATGGTCTGAGATTAGGATGTCACCTATGGAGACTTCTCGTACCCTGGAGAGTAGGACTAGGGAAGACAATATAACATCAATACGACCAAAGGAGTTATGAAGGACAGAATAACAAGTAAAATCCTGGGAGGCTGGATGAAGGGTTCTCCACAGGTCACAAAGCCCACGGTCCCTTATAAGGCTTGAGACACCTGTGGCCAAAGTACTTTCATGCCGAGGCCCAGGCCCTGAACGGTCAAGGAGAGGATTAAGAGCTAGGTTTAGATTGGCTCCCAATAAAACGGCTCCAGGTACAGCAAGGATATCTAGCAAAATTGTAACAAAAAAAGAGAGGTCAGGGTCGTTAGGGGCATAAAACACTCCCTAAGGTGACTGGAGAGCCAATATAAGTACCAGAAACCGCAATATAACTGCCCTCCTGGTCCTTAAGTTCCAGAGAGATGCCTAATTAAAAGTTCTTTTTACACAGGATAGCTAATCCTCTCTGTTTAGATGTATGAGCACTAAAAAAGTATTGTCCCACCCACATACTACCCAGCTAATTCGAGTTCACCTTCAAGAGGTGGGTTTCCTGCTGGAGGGCAGTATCGTAGGGCATATGAAGGAGAACTGAAGGACCATACGTCACTTTCTAGGGTTATTTAAACCTCTCACATTCCATGACACAATCTGGAGCAAGTTAGGTTGAGACATATTATTACCAAGGGGTAATGAAAAAGGAAAAGATATAACTGAAGCAGCAACTGTGTTCCAAAATTTTCCCACCCTCCCCTACCCAGGAGAAACCAACACTGAGAAACACACTAAACACACAGTACCAAAAAAGTCACATTAGTGAGGATGTATCACATAAAAGGTTAAGCCAAACAGAAAAAAAAGGGTGGGAGGGATCAGGAATATACTACCAGAGTTAAAAGAGAGGGGAAAAAAAAAGAAAATAAGGGGAATGAAATATTAGTAATCTAGTTAAATCAACAAAAAAATATACCAAAAAGCAGTCTTAAATCCAGTGGCGGCACACTGGTCACTAACTAATGGGAGTGTTGAGAGGCTATTAAGCCACCACTAGCACTGGAAATGGGAGTACAAAGACAAGGGAATACTCCCTCTGCCTCCCGCCCTCCCCTTTCCGTCTGATCTAAGAGGTGAGCAACCCACTAACGTGGAGTGGGAGAGGGCATGAGGATCTAAAAGGGTAGTAATAAGTATGATGCTATATGGGAAGGGAATTCAACCTCACAGGTTCCCGTCTCTCAAATGGGAAATACCTATGTATAGTAGAATATCTTACATTTTGGAGATAAAACAATAACTGGACATCGCCCTCCAGAGACGCAAAATAAAAAGGGTGAGGCCCAGTGTAAACACCCATGCTACTACAGATACAAACCATTGACAGGACTAGGAGAACAGGAACTGGTAGATTAATTCAATAAAACAAGAGGCTAAAACAGAATATTCCAGTAATTAGAAATGTAAAGGTTACTGCTTGGTATACTCCCCCCACCCAGATATATATCATACAAAATGGCAAAGCATTACATTCATGCAATACCAAAAAAGGAGAACAACAAAAATGTTAATGCAAATAAATTAGTCCCACTAGAAAGAATAAATTAGCCAAAATCTGTGACTGTGGGGGAGGACATGGAGAAGGACATGGTATACATCCAGAAAAACAGGTTAAGTCCTCAACAATAACAAAAAAAATGAACACCAGACCAGCTCAGTTAAGAGAAATCTGTTTACTCATAGACTAAGGTCCCAAAAACACTTCAAGGTGCTGCTGAGTGTCACTTAAAAAGAACAGTGGTGTTCTGCACAAGAAAATAACTAGCTGTCTCAAACTTGTTGGCAGGTTGTTTTTCCCACTACTGAATTCCCAGGGAAAATACTCAGGAGGGCAATGATCATCAGGTCCCTCCAGGTCCCCAATCTCTCCCAAACAGCACCCACCAGCCTTCAAACTAGTCTATAATGTCCCAGCCAGGAAAATAATTCTGGTGCAGATCCCTCCAAACCTGGTAAGAGGCTTATGCAGGTAGGGCAGCCACTAGGTCATGCCTAGCACTAAATAAGGTTCCCATATCCATCAGACTGGAGGATAGCACTTAGATGGGGATGTCTCTGTTGCATTTACATCCATCCGAGAGGCTTTCCCATTCTCCAAATGTCTCTGGGTCTCCGATGGAGGAAATGGACCCAAATGCAGCTGCAGAAAATGATTGGCATCTTTTGGGGAGGAAAATCAATGTACTTGGCTATTAAAAGTAACAATCAGGGTCGCGGGGAAAAGCAAAGCATAAGTGATCCCTCTGTTTCACAAGCCCTACTTTATCTTGTCATAGGCTTGGCACTGCTCCGAAATGCTCCGCAGATAATTGTGGTAAAACAAAATCCTCACTCCAGCCACATTAATCTCTTTTAGCTCTTGAGCTTTGGCAAGGATAAGCTCTTTGTCCAGGAAACAGAGCAATTTAAAAATTAAAGAGCGAGGCTTAACAGCCGAGGTGGAGAGTGGAGCATGCCTGATACCATGCACCCATTTGATCTCAAAATTGAACTCCGAGGGAGAGAGCTGGAGCCACACTGGGAGATTATTTTGCAGGTATTGTACTGGGCTTTTATCCTCCAGTCCTTCTGGGAGACCAATGATGCAGATGTTCTTTCGCCGACCCCTGCCCTCCAAGTCCTCGAGTTTAGCCATCAGCCAGCCCAACTGATGATCGAAGGCCTGGAGACGATGTTCCTGCACAGTATACTGGTCAGACACCTCACCAAGGGACTTTTTATATTTCTCCACCCTGCTGGTAAGTGCCAAAAGGCTGGTTTACGTATCTGTAATGGTGAGGTGAATGGCTTCAAATTTTGCCGCAATTTGCTCCAGGAGGTGTGCTTGTAAGGCCGGATCCATGGGCTGGATTGAACGATCCTCTGTGGTGGCCATCTTTGGGTCAGGGAGGGAGATGCGGGGGGGGGGAGACTTGTCAATAGATTTATTTCACTTAGAAATGCCTGAAGAATCTCTAGAAGGCAGACCTCAAGTGCAGCAAGGGATAGATGTTGCTCCTCCTCCAAATATTATACAAACCCTCTTGTAAAAATCACCAAAGTAGAGGGGAGAAATGGAAAGCAGAATGAAGCCATGCAACTACACCAAAATGCTCTTCAAGCATCCAAGTGACCATCTCCACTTTCTGTTCTTTTAATGGATTGCATGAACTCACAATCTAACATTTGCTAATACTGGCAAAGAGGAAAATCTACTGCACATATCCCCCCCCCCTTCCTGAAAAAAAAATATTTATTGGGCTGGTATATCCTCTACCTTTGTTTCATTTAATACCACAAGTCCTGTATTATCCAAAATGTCCAAAATTGTTCTTCCATTTTTATTTTCAATGATGTCTAGCACTTTCCTGCTTATGGGAAGGATCCTGTTACACTTTGGTGTCAGATATCCTTTTCTTGAACATGCTTTAGAATTACCCATAAGTAGCATATTAAAGTCTGTGTATTCATCAATCACATTTCTTAATTCATTTTTCAAGGTATTCCTTCTATACTGATTTCATTAAAGTAACACTGTGTTTGTTGGTGGAACATAACATAGAGAATACTGCATGGGAAACTATGCACAACCAGTGTGTTCTGCCACAGAGTGGTTCTGATTCCTTCTGACCTCGAGAGCGAAGCTCAAGAGGTCTGTAGAATCAGAACCCAAGGTGTCTGAACGCACTGGTTATGCATAAAGTTGCATATCCTGTATTTTGTATAGTGTACAGTATTATGTGAAATGTGTACATTGTGTTTTTTTCTCTTTCACAGAGAAACTGACTTGTGCAGTCTCTAGAGGCTCCTGAATGTTATTCTACCACAGAAGGATACTATCACATTCCATGACATTTGAACTGTGATACAACAGCATTTTGAAAAGGATGGATTTCTATGTACAGCAATGCTCTACTATACAGTATAAGTGTTATTGTTATTGATGTTATTGATGCTTATGAAGTTGATGCTTGATGTCTGATTGTATTTATTGAGTTGAGTGTTGAATATGTTTTGTATTTTTTGTAAAGGCTACCATTGCGAATGAGTTTATACTCAATGGTTTTTACCTTAAATAAATAAACAAACAAAGTGCCTACTATTATAGTCTTATAATATATGGTTATGGCTTATTGTGTATGGAATTTGGTGGCTTTCTAAAAGCTGTTGCAGGATAGTTCAAAGGTCATGGAAAGTTGTGGTAGTATCATTGTGACATGTGCAAGTGGGATGGTGATGCTGTATCTGATTTTTAACTTTCTTCCTATGGTTTGCAATAAATGTGCGTTTTAACATTACTTTTTATTTGAGGGTTTTTTTGCAATTAGGTAGACTATAAAGCCTGACTCCTACCATTTCTTGTGACTTTGTGCAAAATACTAATGGGTAGATGGCTATGATCAAGCAAGGAGTAAGAGAAAGATTCCTAAAGACTTCAACACCATTGTTAACAAAGGCAAAATGGAAAAATACAGAGGATGGGATATTCAGACATGCGCCAGAGGCAGGCGCAGCGCAAGTCCACTATGCCATGGTGTACTGAATGCGATATTTAAAGGTTGTGCATGACAACAAGCACCAGCGCAACATGGCTGAATATCACAGGGATGCACCACAATGCAACCAGGGCTGCACCAGGGAGCAAACCAACATGCGCCATAGCACAACCAAGGCTGTGAAAGGGGCAAAAGTGCATGCACCAGGACACAGGACAACAGGCACAGCAAGAAGCATGCCACCAGGGTGGGATAGACTTGCCACCAGGGTGCAGAGGATGCCAGGAGGGAGGCATGGCAAGCACACGGCAGCAGGCCCCCGACCATGTGCACCACAGTGATGCACGGAGGCAGGGTGGCACCAATGGTCACTGGCAAACAGCCACCAGTAACCCCCACAGGAACACATGTGACATGTCACCTGGACCACAGCTGGCAACACACAGGCCAACAGCATACAATGCACATGCCACACAACATGAACAGAGAGCCCACAGCCACCCCAGGGCACAGCCACCAGCCAATGAGCAGAGACCACCAGGCTCAAGCCGCCGTCCACCCAGATGTACCACTCAGCCACCATGCACACCACTGCAGCATGGCTCTACATGCCAGCCGCAAAGCAGACACAGACACAGATGGCTAACCATAGGAATGTATATTAAAACGAGCATAAAACAACTATATACATATCACCAGGTAACTGGGTACAGGAAGCAAGGAATAGGGAGGCCACATACAAACTGGGAGGCTGGGAAGGGAGGCAGGGGGACAGGAGACATGGCTAGACAAGCGTTCAAGGGAGGGCAAAGGAGGGGGGACAGGGAAGGGAAACAGTAGCAGGCCAACGGGCCCTACAGGCATCCACACTCCACCAGTGTCTGACACCGATATCTGGACTGTGGCCTGCACAGTGTCTGTTGTAGCAGCCTTTGCCACCTGGAGCATGGCAGTGGTGACCCAAAGGATCCTCCTCAGGAACCTGGTGTTGACATCAGGGTGATGGACACCTAGGACAAAGGAGGGGACATGGTATGAGTGCATGGCCGTATGACCATAGCCCACTCACCGTGTGCAGTGGACAGCGGTGACATGCACCCCTGAGATGGCACACAGCCTCCAGCAGCATGTGCGCCCACATGAGCCTCCAACCCAGCTATTCACAGCCTCGCAGAACACTGCACACCAACACCATCCATGTGCTGCACACCACAACCATGGCAGCCAGGTGACAGGGCTAAGCTGCAGGATGGCAGTGGCACAGCTGGAATCTGGGTCCACCCACAGCCCACCTGTGGCAGCCACACACATGTGCGATAGCCATGGCATGGTGCAATGGACACCACGGGTGGTGCACAGCTGGAATGGCCATGTGCACAGGGGGCTGTGGCCCACCCCCACCCTGCACAACATCATACCTTGGAACAGTGCCTACTTGCATGCTGCAGTGCACCCTGTGCCTGTCCGGCAGCACCACCCATGAGACCTGCATCCTGTGCCCGAGCCCCTGTGGCGGCCCACCCACAGCACCAGCCAGCCATGCCCTCCTTCTATCCTAAGGGCCTAGTAGGGAAATATGGAGAAAGAAACATCAGTACCTGGCAACACCACATGCCCCCCAGCACAGCATGCCCCCTGGCCCTGTGCAGCTGCAGCACACCTGTGGTGTGCTGCCATGGCCAACAGAATGCGCAGCCCCAGCCACCCCCCATGCAGCATGGTGTGCCATCCTGCTGGCCCACACAGAACACTGGATGGGCACGGACATGGGCATAGTGCACTTACCTTGACATGGCACGGCACCACTCCGGATGCATGCCATTAGTGCCTGTAGTCTCTCAGGGCTCCTCCGCTGCAGGTCCCCATAGCAGTGGTGGCATTGCTCACTGCTGCGCTGTGCTCCTCTGGCCTCCTCCAGCCCCTCAGCCACCTTCTGCCACACCTCCGTCTGTGGCCAAATCAGGTGCACCTGGCTGAACAGACTGTCTGCATGTGGCTCCACGAGGGCCACAAGGTTGACCAGCTCCACCTGCGACCAGTTACGTGCCCTGGCACTGCTGCGCATGGCATGGTTGCATAGGCAGTAGCACAACCAAAATGGAGCCCAGTAGTGCACGAGCCACGTGTGCTAGGGGTGCGTGACTCTCTTAGTGATGCACTGCAATCACTAATCATGCAGCCACGGGGCTGCATGACAGATCTGGTGCAGCACTGACATGTGCTGCAGGTCACCCAGAGGGTCACAGGGCACTCATGGGGTCAAAAGACAGTGTGATTTGGATCACCATTTATGGGGCACTATAGGGGCATATAGGCTCCATGGTTCATGTGCCGATAGCGCCTGGGCACCATAGGGCATACAGCGCACGAGCGCCACATGCCCAATATTGGCAAAGCGCTGTACTGCTTATAGTGCAGTGTGCGTAGGCTGTGCCAGTGACATGCCTGATGGCACTGTGTGCATGCACACTGCTGGGCCTATTACGCAAGTCACAATGTTGCTCCACGGCTTGTGCATGTGCAATACCAATGCGCCATGTGCAGTTTCACGATATTCAGCTGGCATATGCAGATTAGCAAATCAGCATATCTGCAGCACATTGGAGACATTTGCATCTCATTACAGTTGCACATCTCCTCATTTGCATGCGATGCGCTATAAAGGCACCTTGGGACTGCACAAGCTCTAGACCAGTATTGCATCCTTCAGAGGTAAGCCAGCAGGCTGTGGGTCTGTTGGGACAGTGGAATAGGAGTGCGATGTAGGTTGTAGCCATCACTGACCACATGTTTATTCCCATAGGACTAAGCATGACTGAACATGAGGAGGCTGAGGGGCGTGGGCCTGCATGGAAGCACAGGCTCAACTTCACAAGGGCAGAGAGCGATGCCCTATTCGAGGCCTTCCTGGACCAGGAGCCTCTCCTGAGTGGCTCGACAGGCACTCCACATGCCCGGTCAACAGCATGGGAAGGTGTGGCCAGGGCCATGAACCAGTAGGGCATCCATCAAAGGACTGCACAGGAGTGCAAGGATAAGGTTGGCACAGACTGGAGGTGGATTAAGGAGAAGGTGGCTGCCATCTGGGCTACACGTGCTGCCAGGGGCAGTGAACAGCCTGACGTGCCACAACTGTCACTGCAGGAGGAGTTGGTGGTAGCATCCATGCAGCACAGCGCTGTTGAGGGGGTACCCAGTGGTGGGTTGCAGACAGGGGGCAGCCCATCACTGCATGGTAGGTATGGCAGTGCCTGGGGCAGGGGGGCAGGGGTGTGTGCCAGTGGCACTAATGCAACTGTGTTACCTTTCAGCTCTGGAGCATCTGCATGCAGTGGCAGGGTTGGGGGTGTCCAACATGGGGGCAATCCTGGACCTGGAGGACCATTCTTCCACCTCCACTGGTGTCCAGGGGGCCGGACTGCAGGCAGCCCAACTCCACTGTCCATCCAGATGCCTGTGGCGTGGTTGCAGACGAGGTCCTAGCTGTGTTTCAGCATGATGCCAGCCATGGCGTCCAGTATGCTGAGACACAGATCAGGGCGGGGTCCGGGACCGATGACAACATGGCCGTTCAGGGGGAGGCACCCATACCACACACCCACTATGGCAGCACAGACAGTGCCCTGGTGGCGGTTGTCCACCCACCGTCCCCCACACCTGGTGTTGCTGTGGGTGCCATCGGTGTGGCACAGGCTGATGGGGATGGTGGTGGTGGTGCAGCCACACCGGTGCTGATCAGCGCACAGTGGCTGGAGGGGCAGCAGTGGCAGCCAGATGATGTCAAAGGGGGGCCGGGAGCAGTGGCTGCCGACAGTTCACCGCAGAATGAGCAGCCCCAAGAGGGCCCCACTGTGCAGCCCCCATCAGCAAGGGGGTCTGGACTGCTGGGTCGAGCATCACCCATGGGTCAGCACAATGACCATGCCCCCCAGGGTGCCAACCCCTTGACCGAGCACACCTGTCAGCTATCAGCCTCTGTGGAGCAACAGGTGCTGGTCGTGACAGAGCTGCACCAGGCCACAGGGAGGTGTGACAGGGACTATGAACAGCTCCTGGCTGAGACCACATGTCTACGGGAGGACACGACTGCAGCCCTGGATTGGCTTACCGCTGTGGTCACAGCTGGCCTAGTGCCACTGGCCACCCTGGTGCATGGCCGTCTGCTGCAGACGTCGTGGAGTGTATTCTTTACCCCTCGGTCATGGCATCATGTGACCCCCTCTGTGTCAATGCCGGGATCCGCTGTGGGCATTCTGGGCATGTCTGGAGCGGGCATGTTCGGGAGCCTGAAGACACCTGCGAGGACCAGTCGTGTTCTGGCAGTGACATACCTGGGGGACCATGAGAGACACCCTCTGTGGCCATCACACAGCCTGCGTCTGCTGGGCGGTCTCGGCGGGGCAGTCCATAGATACATACATAGATACATAGACAGTGTCAGCAGATAAGGGCCTATGGCCCACCCAGTCTGCCCATTTGAGCTTGTAAGTTCAGTTTATGCTTTCCTAGAAGTCTGTTGCCCCTTACTCCTGACCTCTAGAATTCCTTTATGTCTATACCATGCATTCTTAAATCCCGTGATTGTTTCAGCCCCCACCACTTCCTCTGGCAGGGTGTTCCACTTGTCCACCACCCATTCTGTGAAGAAATTCTTCCTCATGTTTCCTCTGAATCATCCTCCCTCCAACTTCATCCCATGCCCTCAGTCCTGGAACATCTTTTTCGCTTAAAAATAGTGTATTCCTGCACGCTGTTCCTCCCTATGAGATACTTGTATGTCTCTATCATATCCCCTCTCTCCTTCCTTTCTTCCAGGGAGTACATGTTCAGTTCCTTCAACCTGTCTTCATAGGACTTGTGATGCAATCCATGCACCATCTTTGTTGCCCTCCTCTGAACCTTCTCTACCCTATGTCCTTACGTAGGTATGGTCTCCAGAACTGTACACTGTACTCCAGGTGGGGCCTCACTAGTGTCTTGTATAGCTGAATTATGACCTCCCTTTTCCTGCTGGTGATGCCCCTGCCTATACATCCCAGCATCCTATTTGCTTTACCTGCTGCCTTGTCACACTGTTTCCCTACCTTGAGGTCATCAGAGATGATAACCCCAAGATCCCTTTCCTGCTTGGTGCATGCTATATCCTCACCCCCAACTGATATATTGTGCCAGGGTTTTTGTGCCCCATATGCATTATCTTGCACCTTTGCATTGAATTTCAACTACCAAACCCCTGACCATTCTTCAAGTTTCTGCAGGTCCCTCTCATTCTGTCTACACCCCTCTGGTGTGTCTACTCTGTTACAGAGCTTTGTGTCAAGCTTAACAGTGAAATTCTGCCTTCTAGGTCCTGTGCAATGTCACTGATGAAGATGTTGAATAGGACCGGTCCCAGCACTGATCCCTGTGGTACCCCACTGGTCACTCTTCCCTCTGTGGAGTGACAGCCATTTACCACCACCCTCTGCGTCCTGCCACCCAGCCAGTTACCTATCCACCACACTACTGTCCTGCCCACACCCATATTCCCCAGTTTATGTAATAATCTTCTATGTGGCACAGTGTCAAAGGCCTTGCTGAAGTCCAGATAGGCCATGTCCACTACCCTCCCCTGATCCACCTCCTTAGTCACCCAGTCAAAAAATTAAATGAGGTTGGTCTGACATGACCTCCCCCTGGTGAAACCATGCTGCCTTGGGTCCTGTAGTCCATTGACAACCAGATGTTCCACCAATCTCTCCTTCAGTAGTGCTTCCATGATCTTCCCCACTACTGAGGTGAGGCTGACTGGTCTGTAGTTCCCCTGCTTCCTCTTTGATCCCACTTTTGTATAAGGGACTACATCTGCTGTCCTCCAGTCTTTGGTACCTCCCTGTTTACAGTGATCGGCTAAACAGGATAGCCAGAGGTTCAGCCACCACTTCTCTTAGTTCTTTAAGGACCTGGGGTGCACCCCATCTGGCCCCATTCCTTATCAACTCTTATTACTTCCAGTTCCTTCAGGACCTTTCTGTGTAAAGGGACTTGTGTCCATTTCTGCACCATTCTCACCCTTGTACTCCTTCAGACCCATTACCTCCCTTCCTCAGTAAAGACTGAGCAGAAATACCTGTTCAATATGTCAGCTTTACTGTTGTCATCCTCCATGTGGCCCCATCCTCCCCTTTAGTCTCACTATCCCTCCCTTTGTCTTTCTTTTTTCACTTATGTACCTGTAAAGGTTTGTCCCCCACCCACTGATTTTGCAATGTGTTCTTCTGTCTGAGCTTTGGCTTCTCTTACTGACCTCCCTGCCTCCCTTTGTTTCTCCTGGTACTTCTCCCTATCCCCTTCTGCCTGTGTCTTTTTGTATTGCCTGAATGCAATCTTTTTGGCTTTCACTTTCTTTGCTACCTCTTTCGAAAACCATAATGGTCTCTTTTTCCTTTTCCTTTTGCAAACTTGCTTAATGCATAATTCTGTTGTTCTTATAATCCCCATTTTAAATACTGCCCACTGTTCCTCAACCCCTGATTCCTGTCCCATTCCCTAATGCCTCTTTCAAGTATCTCCCATTTTCCCAAAGTCTGCCACCCTAAATCCAGGATACGTGTTTTGTGTGGTTTGGTTCTCTCTTCTGTGATTTCAAACCACAATGACTGGTGGTCACTGTTACCCAGGTGCTCCCCACTGTTACCCCCATCACACTGTCCCTGTTTGTGAGCACAAGGTCCAGTATTGCCTTCTGCCGGTTGGTTCCATGACCAGTTGCTTGAGGAAGGCACGCTGAAGGAGTCCAGGATAAATCTGCTCCTAGTTGATGCTGCTGCTGGGATGCTCCAGTCCATGTCTGGAATATTGAAGTCTCCAACCAGTACTACTCACTCTTGTCTGCCATCCTTTGGATGGCTAGCATCAACTCCCCTATCTGTTTCTTCCTCCTGGGCTGGTGGTCTATAGACCACACCTGTGTGGTAGCTGTCCCCATTTTCCTTTCCATCTTAACCCACAGTATCTCTCCCCATTTTGTTCCTCCTGGATCTCTGTGGCCTTATGTCATTTTTCACATACAGTGCCACTCCTCCTCCCTTCCTGCCTGCTCTGCCTCTTCTGAATATGTTGTAGCCAGGTATGGCCGTCTCCCAGTCGTGGTTATCATTACACCAGGTTTCAGTGATGGCCACAATGTCCAGGTCTGACTGCACCATGATAGCCTCCAGATCTTCCATCTTGTTGCTAAGGGTCCTGGCATTTGCACACATGGCTTTACATAATTTGACCTCCCGAGACTGTTTCGCTGTTCTACTCCAGCCCCTTCCTTGGTTGTCCTTTATCCCTGGTTCTCCTTGCTGTCTGCCCTTCTGCTGAATTTTGCCCCTTTTCTGCCTGTCCACCTCTTGGGCACTAATCTCCATCTTTTGCACACTGCTTTGCAGAGATAGCCCTCCTCCGGTTCACTGGTTCCACTGCTAGCTGTGGGGGTGAGCAAGTAGGTACCCTCCTTGCTTGCCTGCCACTCCTCTTTGCTAGTTTAAATGCTTGTCAATGTAGCATTTAAACTTATCATTGAGTGCTTGGATTCCCCTCCAGGATGGATGCAGGCCGTCAGGCTTGAACAAATCTCCATCCCTCCAGGTGGGTCCCCAGTCACCAATGAATCCAAACCCTTTCTCACAGCACCAGTTCTTCAACCATGGGTTAAAGTTCCGTGCATGCACTCTATCAGGCCCCTTGCTCTCGCAGGTAGTACTTCTGAGAAAGTGACAGAAGTAGCTACTTGCTTGAGACCCTCCCCAATTTCCTAAACTCTTCCTGAACGTCCTTGGCTCCCCATTTGCCAGGTCATTAGTACCTAGGTGGATAATGACATCCAGCTCACTCTCCCGTCTTGCCTTCCCAGTGATCCCCAGGATCTTCCTTCCATCCCTCCATGCTGTGGCACCTGGTAGGCACCTCACCTGCCTGTCCTCCCATTCCTGTGTTCCTAGCTGGATCCTTCTTATGATGGAGTCCCCCACCAGGATTCGCTTCCTCCTCCTCTGGGGTCCACTGCTTTCCCCGCTGAGGTCACCTCCTTGGCTAACCTCCACATCCTTTCCTTCCACTTCTCTGGGTACCTCTATTTGGTTGTCCTCATTTGCCAATGTGGCATATGAGTACTTGAGTGGAATAGGATCTGGGATGTTCCTCTGCCTGACCGCTCTAACCCTCCCTGAGCCCACTGTCATCCAAGTGCTCCTCGCTTCGGCATCCTTTGAGGCAGTTGCATTGGACTGGGTGGTCTCTGGATAGGGGTGTTGGTACTCCTGACCCAGTTTACTTCCGCTCTGAGTCTGGCTACCTCATCCCACAGTCCAGAGAGATGCATGCAGATAGGGCAGCACCTCAGTGTCCAGAAGGTCTGCCTGAATATGGCTGCCCCACAGCCACTGCATTGCACCACTCCCCACATTATACTGCAATTATACTGCTATTCCACTACTTGTCTGCTACTGGAGCTCTCCTAGTTCCCTTTTTATTAATTTACTGTCCTAAAAATCCTGACACTGATCCTCAGATAATTTTCTTTAAAAATAAAAAAAGAAAAGAAACCAATAAATAAATGAGTCAAAACACTTGTGCTTAGGGTGGGCTTCTTCCCCCGTATGCCCCTCCTACTTCACACCCCTTACTATACCCTGTGTTTAGCTCCTGTCAATCAGATTTAACAGGGCATATAATTAAGAGTTGGGGGAGGGAGGGGGGCGAAAATTTGCAGCAATTAAAGACAGCACAGAATTACACCACCACTACGTTTTAAATTTTCAACAGCCCAAAAACAATTCTAAGTAAAGACAACAAAGAAAGTACAGTGTCACTAAAAGTCCACAATCTAAGTTTAAAAGAAAAATAACAATTACCAGTTACTCTAAAGCACTGAATTGAATATGTTTCCTTCCTTCCCCTTCTGGCTTCTTCTGAGAAAATAAAACTCTACTTGCTACCTCAACTCTGACTAAGCCCCATCTCCAGTTATCACGTAGCTGAGGTCAGAGGCCAGACAATTAACACCCTTCACCCAACTACAGGGCAGTCAGACAAGCCAGGATAAAATTTGCAGCTATTAAAGATAGCACAGAATTACACCACCACTACGTTTTAAATTTTCAATAGCCCAAAAACAATTCTAAGTAAAGACAACAAAGAAAGTACAGTGTCACTAAAAGTCCACAATCTAAGTTTAAAAGAAAAATAGCAATTACCAGTTACTCTAAAGCACTGAATTGAATATGTTTCCTTCCTTCCCCTTCTGGCTTCTTCTGAGAAAATAAAACTCTACTTGCTACCTCAACTCTGACTAAGCCCCATCTCCAGTTATCACGTAGCTGAGGTCAGAGGCCAGACAATTAACACCCTTCACCCAACTACAGGGCAGTCAGACAAGCCAAGACAGTGGCCGTGTGACTGCGGAGTGGTCCTGAGCCACCATCCTCCCTGTCTGCTGTCTGCCACTGCCCTGTATGCACATTGGTGTGGTGTGTGTGTTCCAGGGATGTGGCATCCCTGGTCGATGCCACACACAGGCATTGTGCTCACACACCCAGCCACTGGCCACTGTGGCATGTGCATGATGATGTCAACACACGCTGGCCACTACTGTGCACCAGTGTTCAGCATCTGACACAGGCCTGGTGGCAGCCTCTGAGCATGCACATGTAGGTGGCCATATGCATGTGTGTGCGGGTGTGTGTTGGGGTGTGTGGGTGGGGTGTGCAGTGCTGTACAGGGTGCTTCCATGGAGTCCAGTCCCATGCCCATCCACGCTCACCTCCAGCTGTTACTGTAATGGGGCCCTGCCCTTGCATGCCTGAATGCTGTGCCATGGTCCCTGAGATGTGCATGTGGTCATGTTCACCTACCTGCATGCACCATAGTGCTCCTCTGAAATTGTGTCCCGGTGCTTCTGGGCCATCCTGTTCAGCTGGCATTCCCTTCACCCGGGGGGGGCTGCTCACCGCCACCTGGCCTGATGGCCATGTTGTCCCCACTGCTGTTCCCCTCTTCAACCTTGACAGCTATCCCACTGTCGGTGGCCATGTTGTGTAGTACACAGCAGGCCAGGAATAGGCCACAGGCCTTTGAGGGGCTGTACTGAAGGGCACCGCCAGACCTCTCCAGGCAATAGAACCAGGCATTAAGCAGCCCAAACACACGCTTGATGATGTTTCATATGCTGGCGTATGCCTCACTGTATCAATCCTAAGCTGGGGTTAATGGGCTCCGGTATGGGATAAGCAGCCAGGGCCAGAGTGGGTATGCACTGTGACATGTGTGTTGACATGTGTGGTTAACATGGTGGTCTATGTAGCTGCACCCACTTGCCTTCCTGGCAACACCCTCTGATGCCCTGGCCTAGCATCCCCCACACCCTGCTCTGTTGTGCCAGGCTGTCCATTTCAACAGCATACTCACCTACTAGGTGGCCAGTGGGGCTGTCCTCACTCTTGAACCTGTGGCACAGTGCTGACTGGTGCCAGATGAAGGCATCATGTGCTCCACCAAGGTGTGTGGCACAGACATTGATTATGCACCCCCTGGCATTGCACACCACCTGGCAGTTGACTCTGGGATAGCCCTTCCTGTTGATGTAGGCTACCCCCTCCAGGCCAGGTGGTGTGCAGATGCCTATGTGGGTGCAGTCGATGGCCCCTAGCATGCCAGGCATAAGTGCCACCCTGTGGAAATCCTGCATGTTCACTGTATGCTCTGCCTGTGTGCTGGGGAAATGGATGTATTCTGCATAATGTGGCAGCAGTGCATTGAGGAATTGTGTGAGGAGCTGCGATGAGGCTGACTGGGTTATGCCTGTGGTGTCCCCTATTGGTCTCTGGAAGGTACCCGTGGTGAGCAGGCACATGACGGCCATGACCTTAGTCTCCACCGACAGAGCATGGCTCCGTCTTGTGGGTGCCTGCATCTCATCACTGCACAGCTGACAGAGCTGCCTCAGAATTGCCCGGTTCAGGCGGTGCTGGCCCACAATCTCTGTATCGCTGTACTGTTCAAAGGTGGTGGGGGCACGGTACCACCTGTTCTGGGCATACCACCAACGGGCCCTTCCACAGCCGTGCCGCTCTGCCTCCTGCCTCCTCACACCCCTCATTACTGCCTCCATCTGGAAGATGGCACTGGCCATGGCCTGGGCTGTCCTGCCCCCCGGTGGCTGTCTCCCCAGGCATCCCCTGGCTGTGTGCTGCTGCGTGTGCCCCTGTGCTGGGCGCACACCTGTGTTTGGTGTTCCCAGCTGGTGGTCTGTTGGCTGTGGCCTCCATCTCCCACCCATCCAGGGACTTTTTCTGCCCTTCCTATGCCAGGTATTGCAGACACATGCTGCTGATGTTGCCCCCTCACCTGTCTCACACACACTCACACAGTCGTTCACACAAGCAGGCACAATCAGTGTCACACACCCAGTCCCACACTCTGTTGCACTTTCTGCCCGCCTCTGTCTCTGTCTTGCACCCCTCCTGCTGTCCTGCCTGCCCACTCGCTCCCCTCTCTATTGCTTCCCTGTGGCGCAAGCCTTGTTCCCTTGCTTGCTCCCTCTTTTTATGAGCTCAAGTTTGCTCCACACATGCCCCTGTTGCTCCGTGCTTGCGCCATTTGCTTGCTGTTGAATATCGCACCGCGCTGCTTATTCATGGCTATGCTCCCTGCACTTGCGCATACATTCACTAGGGTTGCGCATTGGCGCACTGCGATTTGTGCAGCGCAATGGCTCCTGCTGAATATTGCTCTTTGGTGCATTTCTGCACTTGCGCAGGTGCATCTCAATATTCAACCCAGACTGTAATAAAGACCTACTGGAAATTAAAGATGAGGAGAATTTCTCACTCATTGAGCCTAGGAGGAGAAAAGCAGTGACAGAAATAGATTACTCCCTGACTGTGACTATTGACACTAAAAGACAACAAGGAAATAATGAGGATACTCAACAGGAAGTGCAACAGTTTTTAATAATCTCTCACACTTATCAGTGAGAATTCTTCCAAAAATCAATAACAAGACTAGAAATTCTCTCAAATTCTTTAGCAAAGTTTCCAGAATTATGAAATAAGGGTGACAATTATGAACAAGACAAAAAGCATATCACTGATCACTGATAAGTATGGTAATAAGGAGCTGTGTTCAGATTTAATCAATAATTATCTAGCCCCTTTCTCACCTAGATAGATCCATTGCAGCATTGATTAACCAGCATATTACCAATATATTTCTGCTGTAACAACTGTATATTATTAAAGATTAAGCTTCCTTTATTAAGCCTACTCAAGGGCATCAGAGGTGTTAATAAGAAACACATTCAAGGAATTAACAAAAGCAGAAATGGACTCTGAAGATACTTTAATGATGCAAAATGAGGTTCAGAACACCCAGAATAACTCTATAATAGTTATTTTTTTTAATCAGGATCCACAGTACCAGATATGGGAACAATAGTGAAAAAACAGAAAAATAAAGTGGAATAAAAAAAACCACCCGAATCGTTCTCACCCATAATTGCAAAAAACACTCACGAGGAAGCTAAGAAGAAAACATATAAAAATAAAAAAAGTGAAAAACAGAGTAAAGTAAGTGCAGTTTACAAGAAGAAATTAAAAAAAATTGAAACAAACTAATAGTGAGAAGGCAGAAGGAAAAAAATCAGACAGTAGAAGATAAACAAAATATTAATTTATCTGAGATGAGAAAGAACTGCAGGAAATAGTTCATAAATTGAAGAATAAAGGGCTATCAAGCACTAAAACACTGGCTAGGAAAGATATTGCTATCTGATTGTCAGACAATGAAACAAAGATCAGAACTGTACTTAAGCACAAAAATGTAAATCAGGATGAATTGATGCTTAATAACATGGTAAAGAATCTCTTAGAAGTACAGAAAATTCCCAGTGGTGAACATAACATTACTGACATAGTTAAAAGTACTTTAGTAGAAAAAGGCATAATTGCATAATCCAGTACATACTGCATTATGCAATCAATCTTATTGATTTCATTGACTGGGTGACAAAGTAGTAGACCAGGGCGGGGCTGTGGAGACAGCCTACCTGGACTTTAGCAAGGCATTTGACACAGTCCCACACAAAAGATTAATAAACAAATTAGCCAGCCTGGGAGTGGGTCCCAGGTTGGTAGCCTGGGTAAAACAATGGCTAGACAACAGGACACAGAGGGTAATAGTAAATGGAGTCCACAGTGAAGAAATGGGGGTTCCTAGTGGGGTACTGCAGGGTTCAGTACTGGGGCCAGTCCTTTTAATGTCTTTATAAGTGACAATGAAGAGGAACTGGAAGGGAAAGTATGTCTCTTTGCAGATGACACAAAGATCTGCAACAGGGTTGATATGCAAGGTGGGGTGGAAAGGATGAAAAGGGACTTGGCAAGATTGGAGGAATGGTCAAATGTATGGCAGATTAGATTCAATGCAAACAAGTGCAAAGTAATGCACCTGGGAAAAACAAAACTCAGGGGAAGAGTACACAATGGGGGGGGGTGAGATACTGACAACAACAAAAATGGAAAGGGACCTTGGGGTAGTCATATCAGATGACCTAAAGGTGGTCCAGCAATGTGAGAAGGCAGTGAGTAGGGCTGGGGGGATACTGGGATGCATAGGGAGAGGCATCACCAGTAGAAAACAGGAAGTTGTTGGCCCTCTGTACAGACAGTTGGTAAAACCACATCTGAAGTACTGTGTACAGTTCTGGAGCCATCTCATAAAGACATGAACTAGTGGAAGCTGTGTCAGAGGAGGCAATGAAATGGTTGCAGAGTCTTGCACCAGAAGACATATGAAGAAAGACTAAAGGAGCTTTAGATGTATAGCCTGAGGAAAGGGGGGGGGGGACATGATAGAAACTTTCAAATACCTCAAGGGAATCAGCAAAGTCCAAGACGGTAGCATCTTTCAGAAAAGGCTGATAAGGACCGTTTGGCCCACCTAGTCTGCCCATTTCCCTACCTGATGGATAAGCTGCAGATTCTAGTTAACCAACAACTTATTTCCTCCTACCCCCCCACTAGAATTGCCTTATGTGTCTCTCATGCATTCTTGAGTCCTCCCACTGTTCTTGACTCCACAACCTCCTCAGGAAGGCTGTTCCATGCATCCACAACCATCTGTGTGAAAAATTACTTTCTAACATTACCTCTGAGCTGTCCTCCCTCTATCTTCAAATTGTGCCCCCTTGTTCTTGCACATCTCTTTTTCTGAAAGATGCTACTATCTTGGACTTTGTTAATTCCCTTGAGGTACTTCAAAGTTTCTATCATGTCCCCCCTCTCCCTCCTTTCCTCGAGGGTATACACATTAAGCTGCTTTAGTCTCTCTTTGTATGTCTTCTGGTGCAGACCCTGCAACATTTTGGTTGCCATCCTCTGAACAGCCTCCACTCTGTCTATGTCTTTGCAGAGATGGGGTCTCCAGAACTGCATGCAGTACTCAAGATGGGGTCTCATCAACTGTCTGTACAGCGAGATAACAACTTCCTGTTTTCTACTGTTGATGCCTCTCCCTATGCATCCCAGCATCCCCCCAGCCCTCCTTACTGCCTTCTCACATTGCTTGCCCACCTTCAGGTCATCTGATATAATTACTCCCAGGTCCCTTTCCATTTTTGTTGTTGTTAGCATCTCACCCCCATTGTGTACTCTTCCCATGGTTTTTTGTTTCTCAGGTGCATTACCTTGCACTTCTTTGCACTGAATCTGAGCTGCCATACATTTGCCATTCCTCCAACCTTGCCAAGTCCTTTTTCATCCTTTCCACCATACCTTGTGTATCAACCCTGTTGCAGATCTTTGTGTCATCTGCAAACAGACATACTTTTTCTTCCAGGTGCTCTCCAATGTCACTTATAAAGACATTAAAGAGGACCGGTCCCAGTACTGAACCCTGCGGTACCCTGCTAGTTAACCTCCTTTCTTCACTGTGGAGTCCTGTTGTCCAGCCAATTTTTTATCCAGGCAACCACCTTGTGACCCACTCCAAGGCTGGCTAACTTGTATATTAATCTTTTGTGTGGGACTGTGTCAAATGCCTTGCTAAAATCTAGGTAGGCCATAACAACATCCCCTCCCTGGTCTACTACTTTGGTCACCCAGTCAAAGAAATCTATTAGATTCATCTGACACGACATTCCCACTGTGAATCCATGCTGCCTATGGCCCTGCTCCCCACTGGCCTGTAGGTACTCAACAATTCTTTCCTTCAGAAGTGATTCCATCATTTTCCCTATCACTGAGGTCAAATTAACTGGTCTGTAGTTTTCTGCCTCTGCCCTGCTCCCACTTTTGTGAAGTGGAATCACATCCACCTTCCTCCAGTTCTCAGGCACCACCCCATCCACCAATGATTTGTTAAAGACAGTAGTCAGTGGTGTCATTAGTTCTACCCCTAGTTCTTTTAGAATTATGGGGTGAATCTCATCAGGGGCCTGTTGCTTTGTCCATCCTCAGTTTCAAGAGTTCTTTCAAAACCCTTTCTTCTGTGAATTGACTGGTATCGACCCCCTATCCAGAGTGTTTCTCTTGTTTGGTTTAGGTACCTTCCCCTCCTCTTCCTTTGTGAATACTGAGCAGAAATATTCGTTCAGTATCTCTGCTTTTTTACTGTCACCCTTGGCCCACATTAAGCCTCAGTATCCCTCCCTTGGTCTTTCTTCCCTCCCTTATGTACCTATAAAAGGTTTTGTCCCCCTTCTTAACTGAGTTGGGTGTCTTTTCCTCAGTTTGGGCCTTTGCTATTCTGACTGCCTCCTTCTACTTTAACTGATAAAGTTATCTGTACTGCTCCTTCTGTGTTTTCTTATATTTCCTGAATGCAATCCTTTTCTCCTTAACCTTCCCTGTCACCTCTTTGAGAACCAGTATTGTTTTCCTTCATTTTGTTTTGTTGATTCATTTCACACAAAGGCTTGTTGCTTCTGTGATGGCTGTTTTGATTATTCCCCATTTTTTCTCCACCCCTTCTTCTTGCCCTTTTTCTAGTGCTTTTCTGAGGCACTCTCTCATTTTCCCAAACTTAGTCCTCCTAAAGTCCACTACTCTTTCTTTTGTAATGGCTTGACTCTATGGCTGTGTTTATTGTGAACCACACTGTTTGGTGATCACTTGTTCCCAGATGGCTACCCACTTCTAAATCTCAAATCCTTTCTCCATCCCCATTTGAGAGTACCAGGGCTAAGATCGCTCCCTCCTGAGTGGGTTCCAACACTAGTTGTCCGAGGCATGCCTCTTGTAGGGCATCAAGAATCATCCTGCTCTTGGATGTGCCTGCAGCAAAAGTGCACTAGTTAAAGGGTACCTAAATAAGCAGTTTTTTTAAAATAGCAAACTCCAAAATCTGGCTTCATTGCAAGGTAAAGTAAAGGCTGCTGTTTACACTGATGCTAAAACTGCATTTATATAGATAATATAAATGCAATTTCATAGCTTTTGAAAAATGTAAACATCAGCATTTCACTTTCAAAAAACAGCCTTGCTTTCTCCCTAACATGTCTGCTAAGTGTGTGAAGTGATGATTCATGATGACATCATTGGAGCAAGAGGCAGAGACCCACATGGCTCCCTATAGTGCAAACTAGTTCTTCTTTCCATAGAAACATAGACTTTGACAGCAGATAAGGACCACTTGGCCCATCTAGTCTGCCCATTTACCTACCTACAGGATAGGCCGCAGATCCTAGTTAACCAACAGCCTATTTCTTCCTACCCCCGACAAGAATTGCCTTATGTCTGTCCCATGCATTCTTGAATTCTCCAACAGTTTTAGACCTCACAAGCTCCTCAGGAAGGCTGTTCCATGCATCCACTACACTCTCTGTGAAATAATACTTCCTCACATTGCCCCTGAACTGCCCTCCTTCTATCTTTAAATTGTGTCCCCTTGTTCTTGCACATCTCTTTTTCTGAAAGATGCTACCCTCTTGGACTTTGTTGATTCCACTGAGGTACTTAAAAGTTAAAAGTTTCTATCATGTCCCCCCCTCCCTTCTTTCCTCAAGGGTATACATATTAAGCTCCTTTAGTCTCTCCTCATACGGCTTCTCTTGCAGACCCTGCATCATTTTAGTTGTCCTCCTCTGGACTGCCTCTATCCTGTCTATGTCCTTGTGGAGATGGGGTCTCCAGAACTGGACACAGTACTCCAGATGGGGTTACACCAACTGTCTGTACAGAGGGATAACAACTTCCTGTTTTCTGCTGCTGATGCCTCTCCCTATACATCCCAGTATTCCCCCAGCCCTCCCTACTGCCTTCTCACGTTGCTTGCTAACCTTAAGGTCATCTGATATGATTACCCCCAGCTCCCTTTCCTTTTTTGTTTTTGTTACTACCTCCCCCACACATTGTGTATTCTTCCCCTGGGTTCTTGTTTCCCAGGTGCATTATTTGCACTTCTTTGCATTGAATCCTAGCTGCCATACTTCAGCCATTCCTCCAACCTTGCCAAGTCCCTTTTCATCCTTTCCACCTCCTTGTGTATCAACCCTGTTGCAGATCTTTGTGTCATCTGCAAAAGGCATACTATTCCTTCCAGTCCCTCTGCAATGTCACTGATGAAGACATTAAAAGGACTGGACCCAATACTGAACCTACGGTACCCCACTAGTAACCCCTCTTTCTTCAGAGTGGACTCCATTTACAATTACCTTCTGTGTCCTGTTGTCAGCCAATGTTTTACCCAGTCTACCACCCTGGGACCCACTCCCAGGCTGGTTAATTTAACTATTAATCTTTTGTGTGGAACTGTGTCAAATGCCTTGCTAAAGTCAAGGTAGACCATGTCCACAGTTCCTCCTGTCTAGTACTTTGGTCACCCAGTCAAAGAAATCTATTAGATTCATCTGACATGACCTTCCCATTGTGAACCCATGCTGCCTTGGGTCCTGTGCCCCTGGCCTCTAGGTACTCAACTATTCTTTCCTTCAGAAGTGACTCCATCACTTTCCTACCACAGAGGTCAGACTGACAGGTCTTTAGTTTCCTGCCTCTGTCTTGGTCCCACTGTGAGAGGGATCACATCCACCTTCCTCCAGTCCACGGGTACCACACCATTCTCCATGATTTATTAAAAGTGTAGCCAGTGGTTTCACTAGTTCCTCCTTAATTCTTTTAGAATTCTGGGTGAATTCCATCAGGACCCATTGCTTTGTCCCCTTCAGTTTTAGGAGTTCTTGCAGAACCCTTTCTTCTGTGAAAGGACTGGAATCGATCCCACTATAAAGAGTGCTTCTGTTAATTGGATTAGTCACTTCCCCCTCCTCTTTGTGAATACTGAGCAGAAATATTCATTCAGTATCCTGCTTTTTCATTGTCCCCTCTGCCCACCACCGTTCATTCTATTCAGCCTCACTATCCCTCCTTTGTCTTTCTATGTCGCTGATGTACCTATAAAGGTTTATCCCCTTCTTAACTGAGTTGGCTATCTTTTGCTCAGTTTGGGCCTTTGCTATTCTGACTTCACTCCTGCTTCCTTCTGCCTTAAATGGTACAGCCTCTGTCCTGCTCCTTCTGTGTTTCCTTATACTTCTGGAATGCTATCTTTTTCTTCCTGACTTTCACAGCCACCTCTTTTGAGAACCATAGTGGCTTTTTCTTTCATTTTGATTTGTTTATTTGCTTCACACAAAGGCTTGTTGCCTCTGTGATGGCAGTTTTGATGATTCCCTATTGTTGCTCCACACCTCCTTCTAGCCTGTTTGCTAGTGCTTTTCTGAGGCACTCTCCCATCTTGTCAAAGTCAGCCCTCCTAAAGTCCAGTACCCTCACTTTTGTATGGCTTGACTCTGTAGCTGAGTTTAACATGAACCACACTGTTTGATGGTCACTTGTCCCCAGATGGCAACCCACTTCTAGATCTGAGATCCCTTCACTGCCCCTGTTTGAGAGTACATGGTCTAAGATTGCTCCCTCACGAGTGGGTTCTGAAACTAGCTGTCTGAGGCCTTCCACCTGAAGGGCATCAAGAATGGCCCTGCTCTTGGATGTGGCTGCAGCAAATGTGCTCCAGTTAACATCTGGCATATTCAGGTTTCCCATCAACAGTATCTCCCCTTTCTCTGCCATTCTAAGAATGCCTTCTATCATATCCTTGTCCATTCCTTCCCCCTGACATGGGGGTCTGTATACAACCCCAGTGCCAATTGTGGTGCCCTTTCCAGTCTCCAAGGTGACCCACAGTGCCTCCTCTCCTCCCTGTTTACTCTTTTGTTCAGATGCTTTTATCCCTTCCTTTACATAGAGAGCTACTCCTCCTCTTCTTCTCTCCTGCCTGTCTCTCCTGTAGGTTAAGTACCCTGGTATGTTAACATCCCAGTCATGGTTCTCTGTGTACCATGTTTCTGTGACTGCTACGATATCCAGGCATCCCTCTTCCATCAAGGCCACCAGCTCAGGGAGCTTGTTGCCCAGACTTCTGAGCGTGGTATCACCCTCCATTTCCTGATGGCCTTCTCTCTTTGCCCCATCCCTGTCCTTCTTGCCTTTGTCACTTTCTCCATTTCTGCCCTTCTCCCTATCGACACCTCTATGTTGGTGTTTGCCATGCCACTACTGTGATTATTTGGGGGCTAGGATTTCCTACTCCTTTCCAGTGCCTCCCCTTGCTAGTTTAAATGCTTCCCAATGAAGCATTTAAACCTATCACCTAGGATCCTGGTTCCCCTACCGGACAGATGCAACCCATCATGCCAGTGCAGGCTTGCATCACTCTAAGTGGACCCCAGTCCCCAATGCAGCCAATTCCCTGAGCTCCACACCAGTTTTTTCAACCACTGATTGAATCCCATGGTGTGGAACACCCTACCTCTCTATGCCATAGATGGGCAGCACCTCCGAAGGTTACTGCAGCATGCTACTTGACTAAGGCCCACCCCAATTCCACAAACTCTTTCTGCTTCTTAATCCTTTCTAGCCAGGTCATTTATCCCTAGGTGGACAATGACATCCAGCTCCTCCCCTGTGCAGCTGCTCTGGCAATCCTGAGGATTCGCCCCTGTCCCTCCAAGCCATGGCACCAGGCAGGCACCTTACCTCCTCTCCTTCCTCCCCAGTTCACCTTCCTAACAATGGAGTCCCCACCAGGGTTGTTTCCTTCCCCTGCCAGGTCCCCTGCCAACCTCCTGTGGGTCTCCTTTATGGAGGTTCCCCAATCCTCCTTGATCTCCACTGCAGGTGCCTCCATAGAGAACCACACTTTGCCAGAATGGCATAGGTGTGGAGAGGTACAACTGAGGGATGCAACTCTGTCCCACCACCTCACCTCCCTGAGCCCAATGTGGTCCAACTGCTCCTCTTTCTTGGCAACCTCTGAGGCAATGGCAGTGGCACTGGTGGTCCTAGTATGGAAGAGGAGGTCCCACAAATCCTGGCCAACTCAGTCTGGAGATGAGCAACCTCCTCCCTCAGCCCAGAGGTGCCTGCAGATGGGACAACACCGCATCCTCCAGAACATCTCCGGAAGACTGCTGCTCCACAGCCACTGCACTGCACCACTCCAATCATGTCTTATTTCTGTCCCTTAACTGTTTGCAATCCTTACTCTTTCCTCTGTTTCTCTCTCCCTTACTTTCTTCCTGTGTGCCCTTTAAGCTCCTGATTGTCTTGTTTCTGAGACAAAATATCCTATATTTCTCAGTAGACCCTTACTACTCAGAGGCAGACCTCCAGCAGCCAGAGGGACCTGAGAGCTACTCTTGCCCTTCTAGGATGGTGGGTCTTTGGTGGTTCTGTGATCACTCACTTCCTGCTCCCAAACAGGAAGTTCCTGTTGTCAGTCAAATCCTGTGCCTATAAAATAGAACTAGCTTTGGGTGGGGGGTGGAGGGAGAGAAGGAGGGCAATATAGGTCCCAGTAAGTCCAGTCACACAGCAGTCCTTTCTCCTGGTGTCTTCTGCCAAGCTAGTAGCAGAATCTTTCAAGGCAGTCTTTAAATGTAGCTTCCTTCTAGCTAGCCCTCCCCTACTTACTAGATTTTTTACAAGTAATTTAAACTCACAGCTATTAAGTCCTTTCAGTCATCTGAGATTTACACCTAGATAACTGTTCAGATCACCATTCAGTTCAGTTAACTCAGACAAACACACACTTTTTTTTTGTTTGTTAGTTTTTTTTTACCCTAAATTAAAGGTCCAAGTACAAAGTTCTTCTTCTTTAGTCCCAGCAGAAAGTCCAGTCACAGCACTCCTTTCTCCTGGTGTCTTCTGCCAAGCTATTCTTGGTTTTGAATCGTATCACCAGAATGATCAACACCATGTGTTAACACATGGATTATTTTGATCAGTATACATGTTAGCCTATGGTTTTGTTCATTGTGTTTACTTTAACATGTACGACAATCACCAGACTGAAGGTACACTGCAGAAATTGACTGTCCAGAACTGTCAACTCTGGATGCTGATGGGCTACTGCAGTTCTTTAATGATTTGCTATTGCTGTTTCTTCTGGACCTTAAGCTAATGTTACATTCTGATTGTGGTACTGGTTAAGTCTTTCCAAATTGTCCTGTAAATCTTAACTTAAACGTGAACCTAAGCCTGTTTACAGCAATTTTGCACTCCAAGGGTAGTTTGAAGTGCAAGTTCATTTAGACTGCAGGTTTGTACATTGTAAAATATTACAGATCTCTTTGTTTTAAGGTCCAGTGGTAAGCTACCCTGGATCAGAAACTACGTTTAAAGTGATACAGTTTTTTTCTGTTTAGACCAGATTCCATTTGGGTCACAGTTGTAAGCTTTGCCTTGCAAATAATCCAAGTTCTCTTTCACTTTCTGTCCTTCTGCCTCCTTGCTGCTTGAATTTTTGTCCTCATTCTCCTGTGTAGACCTGGTTTCATTGTGCTTCAGTACTAAGCTAAGCCTTGCAACTAATACCTTTCTGTCTCAGCATATTCCTCCAGTTGAATTTCCGCTGCTGTGAGGCATCTCTGGGCCTAGACATCTATGCCCTTTCTTAACTGTCCCTCTCACTACTGTTTGTTCTCATTGACCAGCTACTGTGTGATAGCTCCAGTCTGTTAATTTCTACTTTGAGTGAATAAATCCTCTCCCCCGCTGTAGCTCCCTCTCTTACAACTTTATAACCTTGGGCTCTTTCAGTTTCTTCCTGCTTCACCACTGACGCGAGTGCCCCTGCACTGCAAGCAGCCTGGCACAAACCCCTTCTGTCTGCCTGGCTGCCTTGCTCGCTGTACTGCCGCTGTTCACCAGACCGAAGGTATGCTGCAGAAATTTGACTGTCCAGAACCATCGACTCTGCCTGTTGACGGGCTGCTACAGTTCTTTAATTCTTTGCTACTGCTGTTTCTTCTGGACCTTAAGCTAATGTTACATTCTGATTGTGGTACTGGTTAAGTCTCTCCAAATTGTCCTGTAAATCCTAACTTAAGCGCAAACCTAAGCCTGTTTACAGCAATTTTGCACTCCAAGGGAAATTTGAAGTACAAGTTCATTTAGGCTGCAGGATTGTAGATTGTAAAATATTAAAGTTTTTTGTTTTAATGTCCAGTGTTAAGCTACTCTGGATCAGAAACTAAGTTTAAAGTGATACAGCTTTTTCTGTTTAGACCAGATTCCATTTGGGTTACAGTTGTAAGCTTTGCTCTGCAAATAATCCAATTTCTTTCACTTTCTGTCCTTCTGTCTCCTTGTTGCTTGAATTTTGCACCCAGCCTCCCATTCCCACCTCCAGCCTTTATTAAATACTCTCCCTCCCCTCGGCACCACACACTTGCAATATTCATCCTCCCTCTCACTAATATTGCAACCCTCTTCAAGACAGGTGCAGCTATTAGGGCTCAACACTTGTCCTGCCTTCCCTTTAAAGACATCTTCCTATTTTTACCATCTGCTTGCCCATCAGCTTTGCTTAGTGCCTGCTCTGCTATCTATTGTACAGTTCCATACCTGAGCTTCCTCCCTTACTACCCTCAACATAGCCCTAATAATTTTCAAGTTGTCTTGGTACCCCCTACCCTAGCTAAAATGCCCTATTTTAACTTACGTTTTATATCTTAAACTAGATCCACTGCCCCTGATTGGGCTCCCAGCAAGTGACCGCGGCTATTCCTGCCAGCCACCCGCACTTCCATCCTCCTGATGATCAGGACACCTTCAAATCTGGTTAAGTGTCCCAACTGCTCCGGGGTAGCACTGTGCAGGTTTGATTGGCTGCCACCTGCTGCCACCCTCCTCTAATTGGACTGCTGCTCTCTGCTTGGCCACTGTTTGGCCCTGCCTTTTCTCTGTCAGATTAGCAGTCTCTGGACTTTGGCACCCTCTGCCTTGCATTGACTTTTGCCAAACATTACTGCTATCTGTCGTCTCTCATTTGTTCCTTATAAAATTCCGCCACTAGGTGTGCCTTCTAACATATCTTGAAGAGGTTTTCCTTTCCTCACTGTAATCTTTACTACAAGTAGAGCCTACAGCTGGTCTGCTTTCCTAATTAACCTTTGCGGGGCTTGCTTTCTTCTCTGATCCACTTCTAATAATTGCTATGCTAGCAGGAAGCACTTCATTGTTTTGCTCCTCTACAATTTCGGCCAAGGGTTAAAACAGCGTATGCAGTTACCTTGGCAATCTTATTTTACACACACTATATCTTTATCCCAGAGAGCTAATCCTCTGTCTCAGTATACCACTAGCCTTCCTACCCAAGTCAAATTGTGACACTAGGGCGAAATATAGTCTGCTTTGGACACTCCAGTCATTTCTCCTTTTCCTCAGCCTGGATACTGCCACGTGGGCTCTCCCATGTAACCAAATGTCAAAAGACTCCTCAGAGACTTACCACAACTATAGTTTCTCTAACGTGATTGCGGAGACAAATCCTGATCTTCAACCTAACCCTATTCTCCTTGTTAGAGGCAACATCTATTCCTCTCTGTATGCCAGGAAGAAGCTGCCACGGAGATGTGCTTTCACCCTAACCTACCACTGTGCAAGGCTCTGGTTCCTAGCCATGATCATTATTCTGTTATCTGGGGATGTCAACTAAATCCAGGTCCACCCTACTGTTTCTTTTCCCAACTGAGTTATCTGACATGTCCAAGAAAGGGTTATTAGTTTCCCATATCAATACCACAAGTCTTTCCTGTCACCATGCAGAACTCGAGGCCTGGGTGAAACTACAATTCTGATGTACTCTGCCTCACATAAGCTTGGCTAAAACCCAGTATACCTGATGATGTATGCTCCTTGCTTAGCTATTCCCTGTTCCGGTGGGATAGATCCTGGTCCAAGCGTGGAGGTGGAGTTGCCATGTTCTTCAAAAACCACCTCAACATCTCTATTGTCCTGGCATCTGCCTCTCTGCAGTGTGCAAATTCCCTACAGGCAATCATTGTATTGGGGAAAAGAAGCTTCATTATCTGTCTCATAATCCCCTGCTGGGGGCATAGTGAGGTCTTCAAGAACTCTTGACATCACATCCCAGACTATAAATCATAATGAGGCTGTCATCCTAGGAGATCTTAACCTCTGTTGGTTAGGGTCAGCTCAAATCTCCTTGCAAGTCACTCATGCTTAGTTATAATTTTTACCAATTGATCTCTGAAGCAACTAGACCAGTCATCCCATCAAACAGGGTATTCTCCTAGACTGGGTGATGGTTAACCATATGGAACATATGTCAAAAGCAGGAATCCTTGTGGATGCACTAACAGACCACTCACCCACTTTTTGTATCCTATCTATGGTTATGCCTCCATCTCCTCCATCAAGACTAATCACGCTTACAATCCGAGCTCATATTGACCAGGATGCATTTTCTCTATGAATGTCTCCAACATCGACTGGACAGAATCTATCAAACAAAGGATGTGGAGCTGCTCTGCAGATATCCATAAACAAATTCTTGCCATTCAGGTGTAAATATGCCGCAAGATTACTAGGAGGATCAGAGGAAAACAGATGAGGTGGCTACATAAAGACCTCCTTGCTAATCTGCACTGGAGGGACAAGCTCTGGATTAGCTACAAAACAAACTGGCCTACAGTCAGACCTTATTATCTATCGTGAACTATGAAACAGATGTAAGAGACAAGTAGAGCTACTAAAAGCAACTGCTAAGGACCTTCTACAAAGCGTAGCCTTTGACCAAAGGAAATTCTGGGCCCATGTCAAAACATTTCTGGGTATCTACATAATCTGTCACTCCTGCAAATGATCATGAATGGGGCACATTGTGAATGACCCTAGGACCATCTCAAAACAATTTTAACTAATCTTTTCTCTGATCTGTCACACTGTACATGGCTTTAGCACTAGTGGATTACACTCAATCTACCTACAATGCCACCATCAGACGAATCATATTTGCCCTATTGTGAGATGCTCCCTCCAGCTCCACTATTCTATTTTATTTCAAGGCTATATCAAGAGCGGTAGTTCTGAAATTATTGAGATCCATATCTGCCAATACCAGCTCTGATTCTGACTCATGGAACCTCATCTTCTAAACTGGCTGCTCCACTCATTGCCTCTCCGATTGCCAGAATCTATACTTTATCCCTTATCCATAGTACCATGCTGGACCTATGAAATCTGCAAGAGTAACACCTGTCTTTGAAAATGGTGACTAAAAGGACATGGCCAAATTACAGACCTATTGCATTTCTTTCGGTCCTTAGCAAGATCCTAGAGAAAATAGTTGCATCACAGACCATTGACTACTTTAAGCTTACAATCTCCTCCTCGGATACCCAGCATGGTTTCAGAAAAGGACATAGCACCACCATGGCTATTCTTCAACTAACTACTGATATTCCATCAACATGTATTCTGAAAACTCACAGGTGCCATCTTCACTGACCTCATTAAGGCTTTTGACCTTGTAGACCATCCTTGCCTCTCTCCACTCTCCATAAATTCCATTTCTCTACCCCTGTTGTGGACTGGTTCTGCAGCTACTTGTTAAATAGGTCGCAAGCTGTCAAATTTAACTCCTCTCTGTCCAGCACGTCTACTACCAACCTTGGGGTCCCCAAGGGCTCTATCCTTGGGCCCCTTCTGTTCTCAATTTTTATCAACAATGCAGCTGAGGTCCTGGAATCCTGCTTGGCTATTCTCTACTCTGATAACCTGATCATCTATACTAGTTCTGCTAGTATTGCCTGCATAAACACATCACTTGCCTCAGACTTCAATAAGGTCTTAGACTGGCTACTAGACCGAGCTTGTACTAAATGAAAAGAAATGAAAGCCATGCTCCTAGATTCCATACCGAGATTAAGCCTGTTCTAGTTTGCTGGAGTTCTTCATTCAAGAGAATTCCCTTGAAAATTATACTTCCTTCAAGCCCCCCCACTGAATTGCCTTTATGTGTCTCATGCATTCTTGAGTCCTCCCACTGTTCTTGACTCCACAACCTCCTTAGGAAGGTTGTTCCATGCATCCACAACCATCTGTGTGAAAATTACTTTAACATTACCTCTGAGCTGTCTCCTCTATCTTCAAATTGTTCCCTTGTTCTTGCATCTCTTTTTCTGAAAGATGCTACTATCTTGGACTTTGTTAATTCCTTGAGGTACTTTGTAAAGTTTGTTTCATGTCCCCTCTCCCCTTTCCCGAGGGTATCACACATTAAGCTGCTTTAGTCTCTCTTTGTATGTTTCTGTGCAGACCCTGCAACATTTGGTTGCCATCCTCTGAACAGCCTCCACTTGTCTATGTTCCTTGCGAGATGGGGTCTCCAGAACTGCATGGTACTCAAGATGGGGTCTCATCAACTGTCTGTACAGCGAGATAACAATCTTCCTGTTTTCTACTGTTGATGCCTCCCATGCATCCCAGCATCCCCCCAGCCCTCCTTACTGCCTTCTCACATTGCTTGCCCACCTTCAGGTCATCTGATATAATTACTCCCAGGTCCCTTTCCATTTTTGTTGTTGTTAGCATCTCACCCCCATTGTGTACTCTTCCCATGGTTTTTTGTTTCTCAGGTGCATTACCTTGCACTTCTTTGCACTGAATCTGAGCTGCCATACATTTGCCATTCCTCCAACCTTGCCAAGTCCTTTTTCATCCTTTCCACCATACCTTCAGTAATAACCCTGTTGCAGATCTTTGTGTCATCTGCAAACAGGACATACTTTTTCTTCCAGGTGCTCTCCAATGTCACTTATAAAGACATTAAAGAGACCGTCCCAGTACTGAACTCATGCGGTACCCTGCTAGTTAACCTCCTTTCTTCACTGTGGAGTCCTGTTGTCCAGTCAATTTTATCCAGGCAACCACCTTGTAGACCCACTCCAAGGCTGGCTAACTTGTATATTAATCTTTGTGTGGACTGTGTCAAATGCCTTGCTAAAATCTAGGTAGCCATCCAACATCCCTCCCTGGGTCTTACTACTTTGGTCACCCAGTCAAAAGAAATCTATTAGATTCATCTGATGACGACATTCCCACTGTGAATCCATGCTGCCTATGGCCCTGCTCTCACCTCGGCCTGTAGGTACTCAACAATTTTTCCTTCAGAAGTGATTCCATCATTTTCCCTATCACTGAGGTACAAATTAACTGGTCTGTGGTTTCTGCTCTGCCCTGCTCCCACTTTTTGTGAAGTGGAATCACATCCACCTTCCTCCAGTTCTCAGGGGCACCCCTATCCACCAATGATTTGTTAAAGACAGTAGTCAGTGGTGTCATTAGTTCTCACCCCAGTTCTTTTTGGAATTATGGGTGAATCTCATCAGGGCCTGTTGCTTTGTCCATCCCTCAGTTTCAAGAGTTCTTTTCAAAACCCTTTCTTCTGTGAATTGACTGGTATCAACCCCTATCCAGAGTGTTTTCTTGTTTGGTTTAGGTACCTTCCTCCTCTTCCTTTGTGAATACTGGAGCAGTTATATTCGCTCAGTATCTCTGCTTTTTTACTGTCACCCTTGGCCTTCATTAAGCCCTCAGTATCCTCCCTTGGTCTTTCTTCCCTCCCTTATGTACCTATAAAAGGTTTTGTCTCTTCTTAACTGAGTTGGTGTCTTTTCCTCAGTTTGGGCCTTTGCTATTCTGACTGCCTCCTTCTACTTTAACTGATAAAGTTATCTGTACTGCTCCTTCTGTGTTTTTCTTATATTTCCTGAATGCAATCCTTTTCTCCTTAACCTTCCCTGTCACCTCTTTGAGAACCAGTATTGTTTTCCTCATTTTGCTTTTGTTGATTCGCTTTCACACAAGGCTTGTTGCTTCTGTGATGGCTGTTTGATTATTCCCCATTTTTCACCTTCTGCTTGCCGCTTTTTCTAGTGCTTTTCGAGGCACCTCTCATTTTCCCAAACTTAGTCCTCCTAAAGTCCACTACTCTTTCTTTTGTAATGGCTTGACTCTATGGCTGTGTTTATTGTGAACCACTGTTGTGATCACTTGTTCCCAGATGGCTACCCACTTCTAAATCTCAAATCCTTTCTCCATCCCCATTTGAGAGTACCAGGGCTAGGATCAGCCTCCCTCCTGAGTGGGTTCCAACACTAGTTGTCCGAGGCATGCCTCTTGTAGGGCATCAAGAATCATCCTGCTCTTGGATGTGCCCTGCAGCAAAAAGTGCACTAGTTAAGGGTACTAAATAAGCAGTTTTTTAAAATAGCAAAACTCAAAATCTGGCTTTATTGCAAAGGTAGAAGTGGCTGTTGTTTACACTGATGATAAAACTGCATTTATATAGAAAATAAATGCAATTCATCTTTTGAAAATGTAAACATCAGCATTTCACTTTAAAAACAGCCTTATTTCTCCCTAACATGTCTGCTAAGTGTGTGAGTGATGAGTCATTGACATCATTGGAGCAAGAGGCAGAGACCCACATGGCCCCTGTATAGTGCAAACTAGTTCTTCTTTCCATAGAAACATAGACTTTGACAGCAGATAAGGACCACTTGGCCCATCTGGTCTGCCCATTTACCTACCTACAGGATAGGCCGCAGATCTATTAGTTAACCAACAGCCTATATTTCTTCCTACCCCCGACAAGAATTGCCTTATGTCTGTCCCATGCATTCTTGAATTCTCCAACAGTTTTAGACCTCTAGCTCCTCAGGAAGGCTGTTCCATGCATCCACTACTATCTCTGTGAAATAATACTTCCTCACATTGCCCTGAACTGCCCCTCCTCCTCATCTTTAAATTGTGTCCCTTGTTCTTGCAGCATCTCTTTTTCTGAAAGATGCTACCCTCTTGGACTTTGTTGATTCCACTGAGGTACTTAAAAGTTAAAAAGTTTTCTATCATGTCCCCCTCCCTTCTTTCCTCAAGGGTATACATATTAAGCTCCTTTAGTCTCTCCTCATGCGCTCTCTTGCAGACCCTGCATCATTTTAGATTGTCCTCTGGACTGCCTCTATCCTGTCTATGTCCTTGTGGAGATGGGGTCTCCAGAACTGGACACAGTACTCAGATGGGGTTACACCAACTGTCTGTACAGAGGGATAACAACTTCCTGTTTTCTGCTGCTGATGCCTCTCCTATACATCCCAGTATTCCCAGCCCTCCCTACTGCCTTCTCACGTTGCTTGCTAACCTTAAGGTCATCTGATATGATTACCCCAGCTCCTTTCCTTTTTGTTTTTAGTTACTACCTCCCACACATTGTTATTCTTCCCCGGGTTCTTGTTTCCTGGGTGCATTATTTGCACTTTCTGCATTGAATCTAGCTGCCATACTTCTGACCATTCCTCCAACCTTGCCAAGTCCCTTTTCATCCTTTCCACGCCTCCTTGTGTATCAACCCTGTTGCAGATCTTTGTGTCATCTGCAAAAAGGCATACTATTCCTTCCAGTCCCTCTGCAATGTCACTGATGAAGACATTAAAAAGGACTGGACCCAATACTGAACCGGTACCCCACTAGTAACCCTCTTTCTTCAGAGTGGACTCCATTTACAATTACCTTCTGTGTCCTGTTGTGCAGCCAATGTTTTACCAGTCTCACCCTGGGACCCACTCCCAGGCTGGTTAATTTAACTATTAATCTTTTGTGTGGAACTGTGTCAAATGCCTTGCTAAAGTCAAGGTGACAGTCATGTCCACAGTTCCTCCTGGTCTAGTACTTTGGTCACCCAGTCAAAGAAATCTATTAGATTCATCTGACATGACCTTCCCATTGTGAACCCATGCTGCCTTGGGTCCTGTGCCCCACTGGCCTCTAGGTACTCCAACTATTCTTCTTTCAGAAGTGACTCCATCACTTTCCCTACCACAGAGGTCAGACTGACAGGTCTTTAGTTTCCTGCCTCTGTCTTGGTCCCACTTTTGTGAAGGGGAATCACATCCACCTTCCTCCAGTCCACGGGTACCACACCATTCTCCCATGATTTATTAAAAAGTGTAGCCAGTGGTTTCACTAGTTCCTCCCTTAATTCTTTTAGAATTCTGGGGTGAATTCCATCAGGACCCATTGCTTTGTCCCCCTTCAGTTTTAGGAGTTCTTGCAGAACCCTTTCTTCTGTGAAAGGACTGGAATCGATCCCACTATAAAGAGTGCTTCTGTTAATTGGATTAGTCACTTCCCCCTCCTCTTTTGTGAATACTGAGCAGAAATATTCATTCAGTATCCCTGCTTTTTCATTGTCCCCCTCTGCCCACCCACCGTTCATTCTATTCAGCCTCACTATCCCTCCCTTTGTCTTTCTATGCTCGCTGATGTACCTATAAAAGGTTTTATCCCCCTTCTTAACTGAGTTGGCTATCTTTTGCTCAGTTTGGGCCTTTGCTATTCTGACTTCTCCCCTGCTTCCTTCTTGCCTTAAATGGTACAGCTCTGTCCTGCTCCTTCTGTGTTTCCTTATACTTTCTGAATGCTATCTTTTCTTCCTGACTTTCACAGCCACCTCTTTTGAGAACCATGAGTGGCTTTTCTTTCATTTTGATTTGTTTATTTGCTTCACACAAAGGCTTGTTGCCTCTGTGATGGCAGTTTTGATGATTCCTCATTGTTGCTCCACACCTCCTTCCTCCTGTTTGCTAGTGCTTTCTGAGGCACTCTCCCATCTTGTCAAAGTCAGCCCTCCCTAAGGTCCAGTACCCTCACTTTTGTATGTGGCTTGACTCTGTAGCTGAGTTTCAATATGAACCACTGTTTGATGGTCACTTGTCCCAGATGGCAACCCACTTCTAGATCTGAGATCCCTTCACTGCCCCTGTTTGAGAGTACATGGTCTAAGATTGCTCCCTCACGAGTGGTTCTGAAACTAGCTGTCTGAGGCCTTCCACCTGAAGGGCATCAAGAATGGCCCTGTTTTGGATGTGGCTGCGCAAATGTGCTCCAGTTAACATCTGGCATATTCAGGTTTCCCATCAACAGTATCTCCCCTTCTCTGCCATTCTAAGAATGCCTTCTATCATATCCTTGTCCATTCCCTCCCCTGACATGGGGTCTGTATACAACCCAGTGCCAATTGTGGTGCCTTTCCAGTCTCCAAGGTGACCCACAGTGCCTCCTCTCCTCCCTGTTTACTCTTTTGTTCAGATGCTTTTGATCCTTCCTTACATAGAGAGCTACCTCCTCTTCTTCTCTCCTGCCTGTCTCTCCTGTAGGTTAAGTACTCTGGTATGTTAACATCCCAGTCATGGTTCTCTGTGTACCATGTTTCTGTGACTGCTACGATATCCAGGCATCCTCTTCCATCAAGGCCACCAGCTCAGGAGCTTGTTGCCCAGACTACGGGCATTGGTACTCATTACCCTCCATTTCCTGATGGCCTTACTCTTTTCCCCATCCCTGTCCTTCTTGCCTTTGTCACTTTCTCCATTTACCGCTGCCCTCTCCCTATCGACACCTCTATGTTGGTGCTTCATGCATACTTACTACTGTGATTAGTTTGGGGGCTAGGATTTCTGTCTTCCAGTGCCTCCCTAGCTAGTTTAAATGCTTCCCAATGAAGCATTTAAACCTATCACCTAGGATCCTGGTTCCCCACCGGACAGATGCAACCCATCATGCCAGTGCAGGCTTGCATCACTCTAAGTGGACCCCAGTCCCAATGCAGCCAAATCCTGGGCTCCACACCAGTTTTTCAACCACTGATTGAATCCCATGGTGTGGAACACCCTAGCCTCCTATGCCATAGATGGGCAGCACCTCCGAGGCTGTTACTGCGATGCTACTTGACTAAGGCCCACCCCCAATTCCACAAACTCTTTCTGCACTTCTAATCCTTTCTTAGCCAGGTCATTTATCCCTAGGTGGACAATGACATCCAGCTCCTCCCCTGTGCAGCTGCTCTGGCAATCCTGAGGATTCGCTCCCTGTCCCTCCAAGCCATGGCACCAGGCAGGCACCTTACCTCCCTCTCCCCTTCCTCCCCCAGTTCTACCTTCCTAACAATGGAGTCCCCCACCAGGAGTTGTTTCCTTCCCCTGCCAGGTCCCCTGCCAACCTCCTGTGGGTCTCCTTTGTGGAGGTTCCCAGCATCCTCCTTGATCTCCACTGCAGGTGCCTCCATAGAGGAACCACACTTTGCCAGAATGGCATAGGAATTGTGGAGAGGTACAACTGGAGGGATGCACCTCTGTTCCACCACCCTCACCCTCCCTGAGCCCAATGTGGTCCAACTGCTCCTCTTTCTTGGCAACCTCTGAAGGCAATGGCAGTGGCACTGGTGGTCCCTGTATGGAAGAGGAGGTCCCACAAATCCTGGCCAACTCAGTCTGAGATGAGCAACCTCCCTCAGCCCGAGAGGTGCCTGCAGATGGGACAACACCGATCCTCCAGAACATCTCCCGAAGACTGCTGCTCCACAGCCACTGCACTGCACCACTCAATCATGTCTTTATTTCTGTCCCTTAACTGTTTGCAATCCTTACTCTTTCCTCTGTTTTTTTTCTCTCCTTATTTCTTCCTGTGTGCCCTTTAGCTCCTGATTGTCTTGTTCTGAGACAAGAATATCCTATATTTCTCAGTAGACCCCTTGATTACTCAGAGGCAGACCTCCAGCAGCTAGAGGGACCTGAGAGCTACTCTGCCCCTTCTAGGATGGTGGGTCTTTGGGGTTCTGTGATCACTCACTTCCTGCTCCCAAACAGGAAGTTCCTGTTGTCAGTCAAACTGTGCCTATAAAAATAGAACTAGCTTTGGGTGGGGGGTGGGAGGAGAAGGAGGGCAATATAGTCCCAGTAGAGAAGTCCAGTCACACAGCAGTCCTTTCTCCTGGTGTCTTCTGCCAAGCTAGTAGCAGAATCTTTCTAAGGCAGTCTTTAAATGTAGCCTTCTAGCTAAGCTTTCCCTTCACTTACTAGATTTTTCTACAAGTAATTTAAACCTCACAGCTATTAAGTCCTTTCAGTCATCTGAGATTTACACCTAGATAACTGTTCAGATCACCATTCAGTTCAGTTAACTCAGACAAACACACACTTTTTTTTTGTTTGTTAGTTTTTTTTTACCCTAAATTAAAGGTCCAAGTACAAAAGTTCTTCTTCTTTAGTCCCAGCAGAAAAGTCCAGTCACACAGCACTCCTTTCTCCTGGTGTCTTCTGCCAAGCTATTCTTGGTTTTGAATCGTGTCACCAGAATGATCAACACCATGTGTTAACACATGGATTATTTTGATCAGTATACATGTTAGCCTATGGTTTTGTTCATTGTGTTTACTTTAACATGCTGACAATGATCACCAGACTGAAGGTACACTGCAGAAATTTGACTGTCCAGAACTGTCAACTCTGGATGCTGATGGGCTACTGCAGTTCTTTAATGATTTGCTATTGCTGTTTCTTCTGGACCTTAAGCTAATGTTACATTCTGATTGTGGTACTGGTTAAGTCTTTCCAAATTGTCCTGTAAATCTTAACTTAAACGTGAACCTAAGCCTGTTTACAGCAATTTTGCACTCCAAGGGTAGTTTGAAGTGCAAGTTCATTTAGACTGCAGGTTTGTACATTGTAAAATATTACAGATCTCTTTGTTTTAAGGTCCAGTGGTAAGCTACCCTGGATCAGAAACTACGTTTAAAGTGATACAGTTTTTTTCTGTTTAGACCAGATTCCATTTGGGTCACAGTTGTAAGCTTTGCCTTGCAAATAATCCAAGTTCTCTTTCACTTTCTGTCCTTCTGCCTCCTTGCTGCTTGAATTTTTGTCCTCATTCTCCTGTGTAGACCTGGTTTCATTGTGCTTCAGTACTAAGCTAAGCCTTGCAACTAATACCTTTTCTGTCTCAGCCATATTCCTCCAGTTGGAATTTCCGCTGCTGTGAGGCATCTCTGGGCCTAGACATCTATGCCCTTTCTTAACTGTCCCCCTCTCACTACTGTTTGTTCTCATTGACCAGCTACTGGCGCGATAGCTCCAGTCTGTTAATTTTCTACTTTGAAGTGAATAAATCCTCTCCCCCCCACTGTGAACGCTCCCTCTCTTACAACTTTATAACCTTGGGCTCTTTCTGATTTCTTCCCTTAGCTTCACCCTTGACACGGGTACCCCTGCTGCTGCAAGCAGCCTGGCTGGGCCCCTTCTGTCTGCTGGCTGCCTTGCTCGCTGTACTGCCCACTGTTCACCAGACCGAAGGTATGCTGCAGAAATTTGACTGTCCAGAACCATCGACTCTGCCTGTTGACGGGCTGCTACAGTTCTTTAATTCTTTGCTACTGCTGTTTCTTCTGGACCTTAAGCTAATGTTACATTCTGATTGTGGTACTGGTTAAGTCTCTCCAAATTGTCCTGTAAATCCTAACTTAAGCGAAACCTAAGCCTGTTTACAGCAATTTTGCACTCCAAGGGAAATTTGAAGTACAAGTTCATTTAGGCTGCAGGATTGTAGATTGTAAAATATTAAAGCTTTCTTTGTTTTAATGTCCAGTGGTAAGCTACTCTGGATCAGAAACTAAGTTTAAAGTGATACAGCTTTTTCTGTTTAGACCAGATTCCATTTGGGTTACAGTTGTAAGCTTTGCCCTGCAAATAATCCAATTTCTCTTTCACTTTCTGTCCTTCTGTCTCCTTGCTGCTTGAATTTTTGCACCCAGCCTCCCATTCCCCACCTCCAGCCTTTATTAAATACTCTCCCTCCCCCCTCGGCACCACACTTAGCAATATTCATCCTCCCCTCTCACTAATATTGCAACTCCTCTTCAAGATACAGAGTGCAGCTATTAGGCCTAACACTTGTCCCGTCTTCCCTTTAAAGACATCTTCCTATTTTTACCATCTGCTTGCCCATCAGCTTTGCTTAGTGCCTGCTCTGCTATCTATTGTACAGTTCCATACCTGAGCTTCCTCCCTTGCTACCCTCAACATAGCCCTAATAATTTTCAAGTTGTCTTGGCATATTCCTACCCTAGCTAAAATGCCCATTTTTAACTTACGCTTATATCTTAAACTCAGATCCACTGCCCCTGATTGGGCTCCCAGCAAGTGACCGCGGCTATTCCTGCCAGCCACCCGCACTTCCATCCTCCTGATGATCCAGGACACCTTCAAATCTGGTTAAGTGTCCCAACTGCTGGGGTAGCACTGTGCAGGTTTGATTGGCTGCCACCTGCTGCCCTCCTCTATTGACTGCTGCTCTGCTTGGCCACTGTTTGGCCCTGCCTTTTCTCTCTGTCAGATTAGCAGTCTCTGGACTTTGGCACCCTCTGCCTTGCATTGACTTTTGCCAAACATTACTGCTATCTGTCGTCTCTCATTTGTTCCTTATAAAATTCCGCCACTAGGTGTGCCTTCTAACATATCTTGAAGAGGTTTTCCTTTCCTCACTGTAATCTTTACTACAAGTAGAGCCTACAGCTGGTCTGCTTTCCTAATTAACCTTTGCGGGGCTTTACTTTCTGCTTCTCTGATCCACTTCTAAATAATTGCTATGCTAGCAGGAAGCACTTCATTGTTTTTGCTCTATCTCTAATTTCGGCCAAGGGTTAAAACAGCGTAACACGGTTACCCTTGGCAATCTTAATTTTACACACACTATATCTTTATCCCAGAGAGCTAACCTCTGTCTCAGTATACCACTAGCCTCCCACCCAAGTCAAATTGTGACACTAGGGGAAGTATAGTCTGCTTTTGACACTCCAGTCATTTCTCCTTTTCTCAGCCTGGATACTGCCAACGGGCCTCCCATGTAACCAAATGTCAAAAGACTCCTCAGAGACTTACCACAACTATAGTTTCTCTAACGTGATTGCGGAGACAAATCCTGATCTTCAACCTAACCCTATTCTCCTTGTTAGAGGCAACATCTATTCCTCTCTGTATGCCAGGAAGAAGCTGCCACGGAGATGTGCTTTCACCCTAACCTACCACTGTGCAAGGCTCTGGTTCCTAGCCATGATCATTATTCTGTTATCTGGGGATGTCAAACTAAATCCAGGTCCACCTACCTGTTTCTTTTCCCCAACTGAGTTATCTGACATGTCCAAGAAAGGGTTATTAGTTTCCCATATCAATACCACAAGTCTTTCCTGTCACCATGCAGAACTCGAGGCCTGGGTGAAACTACAATTCTGATGTACTCTGCCTCACATAAGCTTGGCTAAAACCCAGTATACCTGATGATGTATGCTCCTTGCTTAGCTATTCCCTGTTCCGGTGGGATAGATCCTGGTCCAAGCGTGGAGGTGGAGTTGCCATGTTCTTCAAAAACCACCTCAACATCTCTATTGTCCTGGCATCTGCCTCTCTCGCAGTGTGCAAATTCATACAGGCAATCATTGTATTGGGGGAAAAGAAGCTTCATATTATCTGTGCCTATAATCCCCCTGCTGGGGGCATAGTAGGTCTTCAAGAACTTCTTGACATCACATCCCAGACTATAAATCATAATGAGGCTGTCATCCTAGGAGATCTTAACCTCTGTTGGTTAGGGTCAGCTCAAATCTCCTTGCAGTCACTCATGCTTAGTTATAATTTTTACCAATTGATCTCTGAAGCAACTAGAGCCACGTCATCCCATCAAACGGGTATTCTCCTAGACTGGGTGATGGTTAACCATATGGAACATGTGTCAAAAGCAGGAATCCTTGTGGATGCACTAACAGACCACTCACCCACTTTTTGTATCCTATCTATGGTTATGCCTCCATCTCCTCCATCAAGACTAATCACGTTTACAAATCGAGCTCATATTGACCAGGATGCATTTCTCTATGATGTCTCCAACATCGACTGGACAGAATCTATCAAACAAAGGATGTGGAGGCTGCTCTACAGATATCCATAAACAAATTTCTTGCCATTCAGTGTAAATATGCCGCCAAGATTACTAGGAGGATCAGAGGAAAACAGATGAGGTGGCTACATAAAGACCTCCTTGCTAATCTGCACTGGAGGGACAAGCTCTGGATTCGCTACAAACAAACTGGCCTACAGTCAGACCTTATTATCTATCGTGAACTATGAAACAGATGTAAGAGACAAGTTAGAGCTGCTAAAAGCAACTACTGCAAGGACCTTCTACAAAGCGTAGCCTTTGACCCGAGGAAATTCTGGGCCCATGTCAAAACATTTCTGGGTATCTCGCAATCTGTCACTCCTGCTGAAATGATCATGAATGGGGCACATTGTAATGACCCTAGGACCATCTCAAACAATTTTAACAATCTTTTCTCTGATCTGTCACACTATACCTTGGCTTTACAACCTAGTGGATTGCACTCCAATCTACCTACAATGCTACCATCAGACAATCATATTGCCCTATTGTATGATGCTCCTCCAGCTCCACTATTCTATTTTATTTCAAGGCTATATCAAGAGCGGTAGTTCTGAAATTATTGAGATCCATATCTGCCAATACCAGCTCTGATTCTGACTCATTGGAACCTCATCTTCTTAAACTGGCTGCTCCACTCATTGCCTCTCCGATTGCCAGAATCTATACTTTATCCCTTATCCATAGCACCATGCTGGACCTATGGAAATCTGCAAGAGTAACACCTGTCTTTGAAAATGGTGACTAAAAGGACATGGCCAATTACAGACCTATTGCATTTCTTTCGGTCCTTAGCAAGATCCTAGAGAAAATAGTTGCATCACAGACCATTGACTACTTTAAACGCTACAATCTCCTCTCGGATACCCAGCATGGTTTCAGAAAAGGACATAGCACCACCATGGCTATTCTTCAACTAACTACTGATATTCCATCCAACATGTATTCTGAAAAACTCACAGGTGCCATCTTCATTGACCTCATTAAGGCTTTTGACCTTGTAGACCATCCCTTGCCTCTCTCCACTCTCCATAAATTCCATTTCTCTACCCCTGTTGTGGACTGGTTCTGCAGCTACTTGTTAAATAGGTCGCAAGCTGTCAAATTTAACTCCTCTCTGTCCAGCACGTCTACTACCAACCTTGGGGTCCCCAAGGGCTCTATCCTTGGGCCCCTTCTGTTCCTCCATCTTTATCAACAATGCAGCTGAGGTCCTGGAATCTGCTTGGCTATTCTCTACTCTGATAACCTGATCATCTATACTAGTTCTGCTAGTATTGCCTGCATAAACACATCACTTGCCTCAGACTTCAATAAGGTCTTAGACTGGCTACTAGACCGAAAGCTTGTACTAAATGAAAAGAAAATGAAAGCCATGCTCCTAGATTCCGCACCGAAGATTAAGGCCTGTTCTAGTTTGCTGGAGGTTCTTCATCCAAGAGGAATTCCACTTGAAAATTATACTTCCTTCAAGTACCTTGGGATCCTGCTGGACCAATCCCTTGATTTTAATCTTCACATTCAGTCCTCATGCAGAGCTGTAAACTCGAAACTGGAAATATCTTACAAAATGAATTACATGCTTACACCCTCAGTGAAATTAGCAATTGCCCAAGGTATTCTACTCCCAACCCTTAGTTATGATGCCTCTATTCTTACCTCTGCCCATAAAATCTCCCTACTAAAATGGGACATAACTTATAACAATATATGCCGATTTGCCTCTTCGTCACCTCGACTCAAACATCACTGCCTTTTTTATAAGGATCTGAATTGGCTCTCGCCATCTGCCAGTAGACAAAACTACCTTGGATCACTAATTGACTCGATCATCTGGGAAAAAACCCATCCCAGCTGGCAGCGTTGCTGGTCCCTCAAGCATCTTCCCATGGCCTGCGATCAGCTGACAAATCCTTGCTCTATGTTCCGAGATGTCGGACGACTAAAGGCACAGGGGCCTTCCAATTCTCTGCTCCCAGGCTGTGGAATGCTCTTCCACTCAACCTCTGGCTGTCTCAGTCTCACTTTAGATTTAAAAGTGAATATCATCGTTATCTATCCTTAGCCGATGCTTGTACATGCTTTGACCCAACCTGAAGCTCCTGAGACTTACCAATAATGTCACCCCTGCTCTAATCCAGCTCCAAGACTGGTTCCTCTGACCCTCCCCATATTTTATCTTTTCTTTGTAAATAACTTCTTGACTGCTAGCTTTCTTCCTTCTCAAACCTTTTTGCTTACCATCCACTGTTGTTTTGCCAATTACCACCCCTGACCTTCCTTCTATCAGTATTTCTTGTTATGTTTGAACATTCCTCACTTTTCTGTCTGTATAACCTTATTCTCTTATTAACCTTTTCACTCCACAGGTCAGGTCCATGGTTTCTGCATTTATTACATATCTTACTGCCATTATTTGTATAATGCTTGCCATTGATTTTTTTGTTTCTACTCATTGTATTTTTGTAGCACTGCTGTACTGTTCCTCTGTTTGTATTACCGTACCCATGTTGCTGTTGTTCCACTGTTCTCTTTTTATTGTACTCTCCAGGGTCGTGCCTGAAAATAAATAAAATAAAATGTTTTGGAATCCAGCTGACTTTCTCTTTGGCAAACTGCAGTACAGTATAACACATCAAATACCTGATGATCTAGTGGTTATGTGATGCCCTGAAATTTGTAGCAAAGTACTGGTCTGGCTCAATTCCAGAGCTTATGCTTTCTTGGTAATCCACAAATAAGCTTCTCTTGTAGACTTTTTCCATGTGAACTTCCTGCACCTAGCCTGCCTTCTGTTGAACACCCCACCATCCATACTCTGTCCTTAGTGCTGCCTGGGGCTGCATTTGAGCTTGTGGGCTCATGAAGAGAATTATCACACCTCAGACTGTAATTTTGTACCTCAGAGAGTTGTACACACCTGTACCGATAAACTTCATCAGCTGGCACTGTTAAAAAAGTGGATCCCACCCTTCTGCAGAGTGAAGGCAGTATGTACAGTCCCCCTGTTGTGGTTTTTTTTCCACCTCATAAACCAACAACTAGGTCTTCCTGGAGGGACAAGCAATAAGAATCAGGACACACCAGAAAAACTGCTGTTCATGATCTCAGAAGGGCTGCACTTACTATGGATAACACTATCATTAGCAGGAGAGGCATACTAATGCCTTGAGCAAATTTCACCAAGCTTCCAGTGTTGATCTACTCCTTTACCTGTGATGTGCAGAACCCCACAGGATTGTTCCCTGCAATTCTTCTCAAGTACTTTTCTGTGCCCTACTCCACAATGCTAGTTGGCTGTCTACCACTCTTCCAAATCTTGAATGAGCTATACACAGCTCCCTCAATACTGTTCTAACAAATGTCAACATCCCCCCCACCAAGGATAATCTCCCTACATTGAATTCAAGTAACAGTTTAGGTGCAGCCCTGCTACTCTGAGTATTTGTCATTGCTGGCTACTCTTATCCACAGTCAGGTAGGGATCAAGGTGCTGGCAGCCCCACATCTCAGATCTCAAAATAATCTGCTCAACATCCCCCTTCCTGTCTTCCCCTAACCTGAATATAGCTGTACCCTGCTGGAATGGCCTCTTCAGTCCTTCTCTGGCATTCATTCTTCTCACCTGCTCCCCACATCAAAAACTGGTGTGCTCACTACACCTCTGCATCATGAATATGGTTAGTACAGTCCCCCATGTTATTTTTACATATTAATAATAAACATGATCTTCTGGTAAGCCAGGCTGAGAGCAGGCAGCAGCAGGGCACAAGGGGATAAGTAGGCTTTCCTACCCATATAAGATCTAAGCCACCTATGATTAGGCACTATTAAATGACATGCATAACGATGTGCACAGCTGTCATTTAATGGTGCCTAATCAAAGATAGCCTAGATCTTTTATGGATTGGAAAGCCCATCTTTCCCCTTGTTCCCTGTTGCTATCAGCCTGACTTACTGGAAATATTTCTTTATTTTTGATAAGTCAAAAAGCCCAGGGGACTGTACTAACTGCATTCATGATGCAGAAGAGTGATGGGCTAACCAGTTTTTGGTGTGGGGAGAAGGAGGGAAAAATGAATGCCAGTTGGGGACTGAGAAGGCCACTCCTGCAAGGTACTGCTATATTCAGGGAAGGGGGAAGACAGAAGGAGAGAAATGTGAACAGATCACTGTGAGATATAAAATATGGGGCTGCTAACACCATGATCACTACCTGACCCCATTGTCCTGGCCAACATTCCCCTTCCCATACAACATGTTTATGCAATTGTCCAAGGCTGTGTGTGGATATTAATGTGTGAAATGGCTGCCATTACATGTTCAGTCACTTCACTACCAGTCTAGCAATGCTTGTAAAGCACTTTGGGAGTCAATGTGTATAAAAAGCACTATATAAATGCTGATTCTTCTTATTATTATTTCCCATGGGAAAAGAAGATGAGACAAGCATAATTTTGATTTCCGAGAAAGTATGAGCTCTGGCATGAACCACACAAGAACTTTGCTACAAACAAGTGGTGGATCTAGGGGGTGGTGAAGGGTGCGGTTGCACACCCCCCCCACCATAACTTACTTGCTTGCTGCTGCTACATTTCACTTTGTTGAAGAAGTCTGATGTATTGATTGTATAAATGTTTACATTCAAAACTATGGATTGCATTTGTAGAGTCTGTCAAAAATGTACTAAAAAAGAATAGTAGCAGACAATATATAGGTTTAATAAAACATGTTAAAAAGCACATATCAAGTATGCACACCACCCCAGCACCCCTCATTGTAACATCCTGGATCCATCATAATTTGTAGACCACCAGGTATTTCAAGATTTGTACTGCACTGTGGTTTACCAAAGAGAAAGTCGGTTGGATTAAAACACAATTTCAGCAGGTTAAAGTAAACAAAATGAAAAGAACCATAGCCTAACATGTGTATTGATCAAAATAATGCACAAAGTTTTGACTATTTTAGTGAAACAATTCTATACATTGGGAAAAAGAACTAGTTGGCACTATAGAGAGCCATATAGTTCTCTGACTCCAATGATGTCATCACTTAACACATTTGGCAGCCATCTTAGGAAGCAGATAAGGCAGTTTTTTGAAATTGGAAGGTGATTTTACATTTTTCAAATGCTTTGGAACCGCATTTAGGTAAATTATATAAATGTAGTTTTAGCATTAATTAGTACATTAGCCTTTCCTTTAGTCCCTATGAAGTCAGATTTTTGAATAGTTTGTTGTCAAAATGTTGTTTAGATATCCTTTAACATCTAGCATATGCAGTGCCCCCATCAACAACATGTCTCCTTTTTATGCCATTCTAAGGATGTCTTCTATCATTTCTTGTCCATTCCCTCCTCCTGAGATGGGGGTCTGTACACAGTCCCCACGCAGATTGTGGTGCCATTTCTTGTCTCCAGGGTGACCCATGGTGACTCATCTACTTCCTGTTTACTATTTAGTTCTGTTGCTTTAATCCCTTCCCTTACATACAGAGCTATTTCTCCTCCTCTTTTACCCTCCCTGTCCCTCCTGTAGATTGTATATCCTGGTATGTTGACATTCCAATCATGGTTCTCTGTGTACCATGTTTCAGTGACTGTCACAGTGTCCAGGCATCCCTCTTCCATCAAGGCCACTAGTTCAGGGAGTTTGTTACGCAGACTACAGGCACTGGTACTCTTCACCCTCCTTTTATCCCCATCCCTGTCATTACTGCCTTTGCCTTTTTTTGTATTTACAATTGTTCTGCTCCCAAATGACTTCTCTACCTTGGTATTTACCTTGCTAATTACTGTGTTTTGTTGGGTGAGGCTGGGATTTCCCTGCTCCTTTTCAGTGCCTCCTACCTTGGCTAGTTTAAATACTTGCCAATGAAGCATTTAAACCTGTCACCTAGGATCCTGGTTCCCCTCCTGGACAGATGCTGACCATCGCACCAGTATAGGCCTGTATCCCTCCAGGTGGCTCCCCATTCCCCAACGAAGCCAAAACCTTGAGCTCCACACCAGTTTTTCAACCATTCATTGACTCCCATGGTGCCCTAGCATCATCCTTGCCATAGACAGGCAGCACCTCCAAGAAGGTTATCATATGTGCTGCTTGTCTAAGGCCCCTCCCCGACTCTACAAACTCTTCTTACCCATCACCATGGACCCTGTGCACTGTGTAGTGTGTCCCACCTGTATTCCCTGCCCAGGTAGCAGTAGTCTGTGTCCATGATGACACATGGTTGCATGCGCATATCATAGCGCAACCTTCACAGGGAGTGGAGGGGCCATGGCCTACAGGGTGTGGGTAGCTGGTGCCCTAGGTTTGTTGGCCAACACATTTGCATGTTGTGTGTGTCCAGTACCCTGCCATACTCAGCGACATGAGGCATCCATTTGTGACTGGCTACTTGTGGATGAGGGGGCCACATGTATGTGTTGGTGCTTGCGCATAAATATAATAGTTGTTTTCCTTGTGCATCACACTGGTGTGTGCAGGACGTTCACCTGCTGTTGTGGACATGTTGATTGGCCATATCAGTGCACAAAGGCAATCATCATCTCATGGGTGTACTGTGCAGTTACAGCCATGGCAGTTTTGTGCCCAACCTGGTACCATACTGTCTCCCACCTGCACTTCCATCCCTTGTTGTTCTTGTTGCCCTGGCAGGGGCTGGCCACTGCTCAGCCACATGTCCCCTGTATACCCACCCTGTCCCAGGTCCCATTTGGTGACCTACCACTCTCTGCACCTGTGTGTTCAGCATGTTTGCTGGGTGGGGGCCTGTAGACAGGCAGCATGGGGACTATGCCCCTCTCCAGGATGTTCCCTATACAGTTAATGCCATGGTGTATGGTCCACACCTCCACCATCAGTTTTCTGATGGGCCCCATATTCTCCTGCTGTGCATTGAGTCTTTCACTCTGTAGCTGCCTCAGGTCATGGTAGTAGGTCTATAGGACACCCATGGGAGGGTGGCACCTGGTGCAGTGCTGGTGGTGTGTGGTGGGGCTATTGTCCCCACTATGGTCAGCTGGCATTGGGGATGTGTGTGGACCCCCTGTCCTGGGCACCCACCCACTGCTGTTTGGGTCCAATGACTGTGGCCCTTCCCCCAGTAACTTCTGTTGCAGTGCGGCACATATGGTTGACAGTGACTGCCCTGGATGGCATGAACTGTCTTGTGGTGCTGCTGTTCCCACTGTGTACTGCATGTTGTCCCAGGGGTGGGTGCCTCCACCAGCTGTTCTTGTGGGTCTATCCGATCCACCGTTCCAGTGCTGTCCTCTGGATGGGCTACTTCCGCCTTCATGTCCTACACCATGCCACCATGTGTAGGACCTGCATGGGAGAGGAACATTGATCACACAGCTGTGGATCACCCTCTTCTCTTCGTGGACATGTGGCAGACACCTACCCCCAGGTGACACATATCCTTGTGCAGTGGCTGACATTGAGGGTGTGCAGTCAGGGTCCTGTCCACCTGTTGCAGCAGCTATAGGGATAGAAGGATGTAGTCAGGTTTACTGTGCGACTGCCATCATCCCCCCCACCCTATCCACTTGGGTGCCCACACACCTGCCATTGTGTCTCTGCCACTTCTCTTAGCATGGCATACTACCTCAGTTATTGTCTCAGAAATTATCTTCTGAATTAGAGATGTAGCAAAATTTAATTTCACCATTGAAATTCTGGTGAAATTGTGAATTTTGAACATTCAGTGAAATATTTTACAGGTGCAAAATGCAGAATTTCATCCGTGAAATGTGGAATTTCGCCAGTGAAATGCAGAATTTCACCAGCGAATGGTGGAATTTTGCCTGCGAGTGGTGAAATTCCACCATTCATAAGCGAAATTCCACATTTTACAGATGAAATTCTGCATTTCGCTGACAGAATTTCACCCCTGCAAAATATTTAGCAAATTGCATGAATTTCATGAAATATTTTGAGGAACAAAATTTGCGGATTTCACCCATCTCTTGTCTCAGTGGGGGACTGTATGTTTATTTTGCGGGATGGGCCACCACCTATGGCTGCCTGGAAATGGATGGCACTGGCAAGTTTCCTTTTCACGGCACTCTAGAGGTCATGCCACTTATGCTTGATGGCCTGCAGGGTGCTCACCTTCAGACCTGCTGCATTTACAAATGCCTGGACTTCAAGCCACAGCCACACCTTACTCTCTGCAGGGGCTATCAGGGAGTCCTCCCCATATAGGGTGGCATAGTGAGCACTGATGTCTGTGATGAGGGCTGCCACCTGTGGGCCCATGAAGTTGGTTGCCCTGGCTGAAAATGCACCCCCTGTGACCACCTGTGGCTCCATTTTCCTGCCACTGATGTCCTCCTCGGTAGCTGGCCCCTACCTGTGCATCCCCCATCTGTGTCTGCCAAGGCAGGCTCCCATCCATCTTTCCCTTCCACACAATCCAGTTCTTCACCCCTGTGCTGTCACCTTACTGAAGAGGTTGTGGGCATGTTTGCATGTACAGGTCCCTACCATCACACATCTGCACTGCCCTACAGGGAACACCTCTTGAACCGCATTTTCATCTGCATTCGGTTGTGATTGCAATGTGTCATTGTGGGTCGACGCAGTGCATGCTGGCATGCTGCCGCTACACTAGGTTTCAACACTATTTAAACAGCATTGTGAATAGTGGCCATTGAGATATTAGGGGTATTATAAATGGAAATAGGTACACCAATCCTAACTGAATTTTACATACAGTGAACAGAATAGGAATACAATTACACTAGGGATTATGGGAACAACTGAGGAATTAAAAGTGAAAATGTTAAATGCTTCATGGGAAAGAAGTTTCAGATTACAGTGAGGCACTCATAATTCTAGCCCTATATGGGCTGGAAAGAAATCAAAGTGAAGACATTAAGACCAGTTATGCAAACTGCTTCTTAATAGGAAAAATGCTGGGTATAAGACTGGGGAAGAAAGTGATTCTATAGGTATGGAGAGTGTTATATGAGGTCCCTGCACCATTATTGGTACCCCCAGAGGTATACCACAGACAGCTACCATTTATGTATATATTATGCTAGCATATAGGGCTAAGGGCATCTACCATATAAGAGCAGATGTCAGGATATGTATGCATATAATTGTTATACACTTTACTTTCCAATTTACACACGTATTTCTTGCTTACAAGATATTAGGACACCTGTGTCCTTGTAATGATTATGATGTATAAGTCGGCATTGCCATCTTCTGATGATTTGTATTACTACATGGCTATGTAAAAACTGTACCTCTTTGTTTCCACAAGGTGATGACTATAACAAAATTGTATAATATTATCTTGGACTGAGGAGCCACCTCTAATTTAGCCAATGGAGCTCATCTCTGTAACTAGAAATGTTTCTATCTTACAGTAACCATGGTAATTATCTTAGGTATATAATGTAAGACATTACGTCTTCTACCTCGGAGACCCCAGGAGACACAGAGATTCCTCGAGGTATAGGAAACGCTTACCATTGGCTCCCAGTTCCTAATGGTAAGAACTACTGAGGGCAACTGTGATTTTCATTTTGGTAGTAATAAACACGTTTTATTACTCTTATGCAATGTGTCTGTGATTCCTTGCATGCCCATTATTGCCAAGAACCTGAGAGTGAGGTTTAGACCTCCTGACAATTGGCAACCGCGTGCAGGCAATACTTGGAGTTTGCAAAGTTTTGCTTGTTGCTACAACTTTCCCTTCCCAACAGGGACAGTAGGTGTGCATTCCCGCACCACATCTCCCATTTTTAACCCACTTTGTAATCCCTTGAGAAGTCTGGCTGCTTACTGGGTGTGGTCGATGCTGACTCGACCCACCCCACAGCAGTTTTGAATCGCAAGGTTACAAGTGCACAATAGCCCAACTGTGAACTAGTGCACCTGTTGTGGATCGATACACAGCATGGCATCTTTTCACAGTTTGTTTTTTTCATTCCCTCCCACACAGTGGCTACTGTATCAAATATTTGCGCAGAACTGAGACTCAATGTCTGGAACTTCCTTGCCTCCCATGGAGGATGGGCTGACTTCGCACTGGATGCAAGTCAATCTGAAAACCCTGTTTTGGAGATTTCAACCCGGTACACAGAGACGAGATAAACAGCCAGAAAGTGAGAAGCTAAAGGGCCATTGGTCATGGCTCTCTACGCTGCTTTGGAAGCCTCCAAAGTGAGGTTTCAAACCCTTAAACTGCAAATCTCATCACTTAAGCAGGAGATGGGTTTGCAGGAAACTGAATGTTTAACATGTAAACAGGATTTGTAGTCTGAGCTCCAAACTCTGCAGAATGAAAAGGATTCCCTTTTGCATCATTCCTCTCAGGCAGGCAAGTAGGAACTTTGTATGTTGAAACAGGAGTGTGAAAGTTTGAGACAGAATAAGGGGCAGGCTTTGCAAATGAATGACTTGTTAAGTAGAATGAATGATCTGGTGCATGAGGAGTTGGGAGAGCTACAGGATAAGATAATCCAGGTATGTAATGATTTAGGAGTAGCTACTAGGGACAATCATGAATTGAGCACCGCATATAGAGTGTTACAGAAGAAGATGCAGGATGATGTGGATCAGAATGTTGCAAAAGTGAATCATGTTGAAACTGCGCCATCAGCGGGAGGTGCTGGCTGGTCACATCAAGGCAATGGGAGGCATAGTCCCTGCCTTGTCAATGTCATCTGAGGAGGAGGAGTCAGATGATGACATCTCCCAGTACAATGCCCAGTCACACCCTTACTATGGTCCAGACACCCATCTGTGCCATCCACAACATGGCGGACCCCAGTCACATGACACCATGTCCCTTCGTCAGTGACGGCATGACGTTCATCATGGGCAACACCAACGGCACCACTGATAGCCATTATTAATGTGGAAGACAGGCAGGAGATAAGAGAAAATGATTGAGAATGCATTAGGCAACATATCTATCCCTGAGAAAAACAAACAGGTTCTCAAGACCCAGATTAAGCAGCTTCTCAAGAGGCTGGTACAAATGAGGGAATGGTCTGTACAGTGGCTGAAGCCACAGCTCAGGCAGCCCTGGAGGGTGTCTGAGGTAATCTACCTCCACTTGGGCGTCCCAATAATCCCCTATAAATGGCCCACTCTGTTCAGCAAATAGCTAACAGTATTGTTCAGATGAGCCCATCCGACAACCTCAGTTGCCACTTGGAGAAGGTGCATGCTAAATGTGAAATGCTTAGTCTTGCTTCAGACTACCAGGTCCAGATCCTACACCAGACCATCGATCCTGGCCTGTGGGCAAAACTCCCTGATGTTGTCCGCCAGGATTGCCATGCTACCTTTAATGAAGTGGCATCTGAACTCATCACGGCACACAACCAAGGTGTGCTGGGAGTAATGCTCGCATACCCTGTGAAACAGAATGTGAAGAAAAGTCCAGTGACCTTCCACCAAAGGCTCTGGATGGCCTACCAAGCAGGGAAGCACCTTGCAGGAGAAGCCGCAGATGTGGACCTCATTGAATACAAGACTCTGTTCCTTAGGAACATGATCCCTGCAGTAAGAGAAAAGGTAGAACCAATCACCTATCCCAACATGGAGAGATCCTCCGACATCCTTCAGAAAACAGATAGAGTTTGTCAACTCTACATCCATGATTCACACTCTGGTTCCAAGAAAGTAGCTGCCGTGGAAGCCATCCCGGAGGCCATGATGCACTACAGAGTGGAGGGGCAGGTGCAAGAGAAACAGCCCCTCCCCACAGACAAATAACACCCCCAGCAGGCCCAACAACAACAACAACTATCCTGGGGTGGGAACCAGAACTACCACAAAAACAAGAAACACCATAAGAATAAGGAAAACAACAGAGACCAGGCCCTTTGTATAGGGAAATAGCCAGTGAAAACTGGAGTCTCCGAGACCTCCTTGGGAAAGTGCACTCCGTAGCAGATGCTGTTCCAGTACGGGTCCTTGAACAATACAACCAAGAAAGTAGGCCTCCAGAGGCCGGGAGGATATGGGAATCCCAGGCTTTCAGGCCCCTATAGGTCTGAATCTGGAAGTGGCTCCCTATATAGCATCAGTACAGCATGAGCAGATGGTTCAAAGGAACCAGTTCCAGACTCTCTTTCAAGAGCTCACCCATGCTTCCACTGGTACAGATTGACAATTACAGGCCCCAGTCCATATTGTAAACAAGCTGGTCTTGGATACAAATGGAAGGCCCTGCACAGAGGCTGAGGTTGGGGCCGCCTACTGACAGTACTGCTGGCTGTGTCTGTATTATAGGATGACAACCCAGACACATCACCTTGGTCTACCAGATGGAGGACCAAAATGTCTGGGGTAGCTGGAACTAGGTTATCTGCATATCGCTCCCTGCCACTACCTGTGACACTGGGACACCTGAAGGCATGTCATACCTTTCAGCTGATGGTACTGCATGATCACCCTAGTATAATCAGAATTAACTTTTTGGCACCACACTGCTGTGTGGTAGACCTAGCCAACATGTTGCTGATACAAATTCAGGGACAGTATCATACCATCCTGATCCCTGACTCACATGTGGTTGCAACAATCTCCGTGAACAAAGAAGAGTATTATGTCATAGATTTGTTTAAGAACCATGAGCTTTTCCCAAAGCTCCTCCCCATCCTACAAGGGCATCTGGAGGCATTTGCCACCAACAAGCATGACTGTGACAGGATGCACACTGTCATTGATGTGACAGGCCCAGCACATGAGAAGCAACGGCAATACCCCTTTCCACCTGGGGCCTTGCCTTCTCTTAGGGAAACAATCAACTCACTCCTCAAGCAAGGCGTAATCAGGACATGAGCTTCCACTGCAAATTCCCCAGTGTGGCCTGTGAAAAAACCCACAGGTGCCTGGATACTTACTATCGACTACAGGAGACTAAACCAGGTCACCTCCAGTTGTGCCCCAACTGTGGCATCAGCACCTGACATGCTATGACTACTGACCCCTGACCAACAATAGTTTAGTGCCCTAGACATCGCCAGTGGTTTCTTGTCATTGCCATTGGCCCCCAAAAGTCAATGTAAGTCTGCCTTCACCTTTGAGGGCAGGTAGTACACGTGGACCTGCTTACCACAGGGGTTCCATAACAGCCCCTCCCTGTTCCATTTGCACATGATGGACACCCTTGAGGGTTTCTCTACACCCCAGTGTCTCTTGCAGTATGTGGAAGACCTGTTGTTGGCCACAGCCACACAAGAACAACATCTGGATCTCTTAGACGAACTACTGGCCCTCATCCATAGAGCAGGCCTCAAATGTAACCCAGCAAAGGCACAACTATGTCAGAAAGAGGCATTCTTTCTGGGCCTGAGGATAACAGATCAAGACCAAAGTCTTACCTGGAAGAAGATACAGGGATTGCAAGATTTGCCACTGCCCACCAGCATGGCCACTCTTAGGAGGTTTCTAGGTATGGTAAATTATTCTAGAGATTTTATTTGTGATTTTGCTAAGAAGGCTGCCCCTCTGTAGGAACTACTGAAAAAGGATGTTCCCTGGACTTGGGGCCACATCCACACCCAAGCTTTGACTTCACTGAATGAAACAGGCCCTGGCCTCAGCTTCAGCTTTGGTTAACCCCAATCCAGCTTTGCCATTCCATCTGGAATTCACCACCTCTGACATTGCTATGTCTGCAGTGCTGGCCCAGAAGGTCCATGGCACCCTGAGACCCACTGCATATGCATCACAGCTCTTGACCCCAGTGTAACACAAATACAGCCTTTGTGAAGGAAACCTTCTGGCCACCTACTGGGCTGTCAAGCACTTTCTGTATATCATTGGGTACTCCCACCTGATCATTAATACAAACCACACCCCAACAACCTTTTTGCTATCAGATAGAGTGAAGGATGGGTCCGTCTCTAACACCATACTGACACACTGGTCCCTTCTTCTCCAAGACAGAGACATCAAGATCCACCCATCCATGCTGCATGGTCTCCTTTTCCAAAGAGAACCCCATGACTACACTGCAGCCACCTGATCTACCAGATCCAGGTCCTTTCCTTCCTGCTACACCACAACTACTTGAGAACACCACATTGTGTCATGGCTTCACAGATGGATCAGCTTCCTATTGTCAGGCAGAACAGATAGCAGGAATGGTCATATTAGTAATTTACCCTTTTGATAACACTGTTAAGATTTCTAAATGTTGCAGTGTGGCATCATCACAGAATGCGGAGATGGCAGCGGTGGCATGTGCCCTCGAGTTCATCCAACTTGAAACTGAGGATACCATTATTTTCACAGACTCTAACTGGGTTTGTTGTTCCCTTACAGAATTTCTTCCTTTCTGGCAGAAGAACTCCTTTACCTCTTCTGATGGCACTCCAGTGAAACACAAGGAACTGGTAATATACATTCATTCACTGGCACAGAAATTTGCACACAAACTCTATGTACACAAGGTTAAGGCCCACTCTATACATGATCCCTATCATGCCTTCAATGACACTGCTGACACCTTTACAAAGGAAGAGGCCTGAGGCCGGCACTTGGATGATGGACCATCCAGAAGCCAGAGTGGCTGTACACATTGCAGCAGTTAGGAAGATACCTGAACCCTTCTCCCCTTGGATTTGTCAAAAGCCCAACATGCTGACTCTGAGCTCAAAAATGTGTTCAGATTCCTGGACAAAGGTACTGAGAAGAATCTACCTACCCACAACCGCTACTGAAGGCATGAAGGTAAGTTACACCTGTCCCCAGATGACAAGCTCATCTTGTACCAACCAGATGACCCCCATTACCAAATTGTGGGTGGTCCCTCATCATTTCAGGTCTGAATTTCTGCATCAAGTGCATGATACCCCCACTGGTGGACACCAGGGACTGGAAACCACACTCCAGAGACTCAAGACCACCACATGGTGGTCTGGTGTCACTAAGGATATTAAACAGTACATAGACAATTGCCTTGTTTGTGCACAAAACAACCCAATTCCAACCAAATGAAATGCCTAACTACTACCACAATGGCATTCTGGCCCTTGGCATGCCATACAGATTGATTTTATTGGTCCCCTCATCTACACCATCAGAAACAACAACTACGCCCTTGTGGTAACTGATCTTTTCTCTAAATAGGTTGAAGCTTTCCCCACTAAGACATGCACTGCTAAAACCACTGCTAAAATCCTGTTGGAACAGATTTTCTCCAGGTGGGCCTACCTTTCAAAGTAGACTGAGACAAAGGAACCAGTTTTACAGGTGAGTTGATGAAAGAAGCACTTGAACTCCTGGGAGTTCATCAGAAGTTCCACATACCATGCCACCCACAATCATCAGGTCAAGTAGAGAGGGCCAACAGATGGATTAAGCAAACACTTTCCAAATTCATTGAGGACAATCCCAAGGACTGGGATTCCCTACTGCCGTCACTCCTTATGGCAATTAGGGATACACCCTCAGCCACCACTCAGTTGACACCCTTTGAGGTGATGACTGGTAGAAACATAAGATTACCTGAACACCTGTTGTTTGACATGCACACCCCCACTGCAGACCATGTCTCAGTGCACCAATATGTGGAAAAACTCAGACAAGACCTTATACACACTCATTTGTATGCTGCTAACTGCATGGGCAAGGCCCAGCAACAGTCCAGAATCCAGTTTGACAAACACGCACAAGAAGTGGATTGGTAAGTTGGGAATCAGGTAATGGTTCTCAGATGTGTGTATCCTACACATTCTTTCTCCAATAAGTGGGAAGGACCCTACCCAGTTGTCAACAAGCTCAGTCCAGCAGTCTATCAGGTTAGACTCATGCAAAACAACAAACTGACTGGCAAATGGTTACATGCAAACCAGTTGAAACTGTATAAAGGAGTATAATTACTTTTCCTCACCCCATTGGGTGGAATAGTACTAATTTGCTAATGTTTGATTTTCCTTTTCAGATACACTGACAAGATGGCTATCTTGTTCCATTTTCCCTCATCTCAGGAGTTATCCCCTCATCCAAGGCATGTTAAAGCACCTCCTTCCTCACTTTGATCCACCAGCAACTACCCCAGAGGGAGTCTCCATCAATATTCCCAACAATTTGATTACTATCCAGGAAGGTTCAGATGTCTACCTCACTGCCTCAGTTGTTGCTCCTGATAAATCTACCCTAAAAATTGAGTGGCAAACCAAGTCTCAAGGACAAATATTCCCTGTGGTCAAACTTTCCAAGGGAACTTTCCATGGATGGCCCAATGTAAAATTATCCCCAAATGGTACTTTGTCCTTGCACCAAACCTGTCTTAAACATTATGGTTTATACAATATAACTGCCTTAACTGACCCATCATATTGTGATTCACTGTCAAAAGACTTTGCCAGGAAATGTTGTGCTGTTCACAACATGGCAACAGCTGCCATGTACCTGTCTGTGTTACCCCCTACTGAGAAACAACTTTTGGAAAGTCCAAAACAAACTCCTGGTCCTCATAGTGGTCTCACAGCCACTGCTTTACCTGGCTCACTGATCAACAATGTCCAATATATGCATGTACCTGTTTTGTTTAACTTGATTTACTGGAATATGAAAGAATGTGGTATGTGTCATACTACTAACACATCACTTTTATATAGTACTTTGTTACTTGATAGCTTAGCAGCTTTTCAGATTCGTAACCAAGACCCTATTGCCAGGGTACACACCACCGAGCATAGAGGCAATTTTAGGAGAAATCCTAAACCAGACAATCAACGTCATAAAAGAAATACACGTGGCACATCCAATGTCACTGGTGCCACGGGCAGTGTTATTTGTGTTTTTGGTACAGCAATGTCTATCTGGAATAAAGCAGACATTGCTACTATCAAAGCACGTTCACAGAAGTTTCAAACTGGTATGATCAGTGACATTTTACCTCCATTATTGCATGGTGTGGATGGCCTTAGTCAGGAAAAAAGATACACTGTTTACAATATGCACAACATTGCTAAGGCATTTACAGATTCTAAAGATAAGATTAATGCCCTTATTGCTCAAAACAATAAGAAAGTAGATAAGCAATACATTGCCATTAAAATAGTATGCTCTGCCTATGGCTCCTATATTACCACTACCATCAGCAATCTCTTCCATGATCTTGAATCTGGAAGAATCCCTGATATCGTACATGATGGACATATCTCTAAATGGTATTATCCTCATTGCAAATCCCTAACTGTGTTGCCATGTGTATGTTACAGTTTTTAACTATTCCTATTTCTACTGTTAGAAATTTGGGTTTTGTGACCAGGCACCGTAATACTGGTCCTTGTTTTACTTATAAGAAATGTTCAATTAAGGATACTATGTGTCTTTTACTGTTTCTTTACCATGTTTTGATCCTACTACAGCTGTATTTGATAAACTAGCATCCATTCACTCCATTAGGTACCTTGATGATGACATCTACAGAGAACACCTTGACTTGTCTCCTCTACTGGTTTTCCATCCTCTTCTGGTTGCATGGGTCTCGCGGCATATGGACTGCTGTGTGAAGAAACAGTATATTTATTTGTGTCGATGTGATGTATTTGATGTTATTAAACCTGTATGTGGACATTCCCCAGACAGTATCAATTGCTTCTTTTCCATGGACAATGATATCACCACCAATGGCACAGAATACCAGGACTCAACATCTGCTCCAGACAATTCTATGCTGTACCAGTCCAATTGAATGGAGGTTCACCACCTGTCAACACGGATTTCCAAACAGACTTACACTTGCACAGTACAGTTACAAAGAATGGAGACTGCCTACTGTGAAAATACAATATAATTCGAATGGTGACTTTTGTGTGATAACTAACTTTAAGACTTTTAAATATGGAGAAAAGACATGTTCTGTTGATGATTTCAATTTTTGTTTTGTTCCTTATCAGACCACTATTATATGGCACACAGTTATTACCCCTGTCCCCCATATGGACCCTGATATAATTGATGGTAACCCTGATTATAGGCTTACTCTTTCAGATTATTTACCCTATTTTAACATTCATATTGATCCTTTAACTTTGACATTAAAATCACTTTTAGACAGGAAGGACACCCACCTCATCTACATCAGCAATAATATCTCCAAAGCTGACAAAGCAGTATACACCATCTTTAATGACGGTGACTTAAATAGCACACTTACTAACACATGGTTAGAGATTACCTTTAAAGGTTTTGTTATTATACAAGCATTTTTAATATTTTTTCTTGTTATTATTATGCTTTGCTGCCTACAGTGCACATTACACCAACACCGTGAGCAGCTGGAGTTCCTTTAAAAGGCTTGCACGTCGGGTCTGCAAATGACCCCTGCTCTCTCTCTCTCTCTCTCTCTCTCTCTCTCCCCACTTCCTTACACTTGCTTTGTGTTGCCCCTTTTGAGGCAACAAGGGAGGGAATATTACATGAGGTCTCTGCACTCTTATTGGTACCCCCAGAGTTACACCGCAGACAGCTGGCCTTTAGGTATATGTTATACTAACATATAGGGCTAAGGGCAACTGTTGTATAAGAGTAGATGTCAGGATATGTATGCATATAATTGTTATAGACTTTACTTTCCAATATACACATGTATTTCTTGCTTACAAGATATTAAGACACCTGTGTCCTTGTAATGATTATGATATATAAGTTGGCATTGCCATCATCTGATGATCTGTATTACTACATGGCTGTGTACAAACTGTACTTCTTTGTTTCCACAAGGTGATGACTATAACAAAATTGTATAATGTTATCTTGGACTGAGGAGCCACCTCTAATTTAGCCAACAGGGCTCATCTCCGTAACAAGAAATGTTTCTATCTTATAGTAACCGTGGTAATTATCTTAGGTATATAATGTAAGACATTATGTCTTCTATCTTGGAGACCCCAGGAGACACAGAGATTCCTCGAGGTATAGGGAATGCTTAGCATTGGCTCCCAGTTCCTAATGGTAAGAACTGCTTAGGGCAACTGTGATTTTCCTTTTGGTAGTAATAAACAAGTCGTATTACTCTTATGCAATGTGTCTGTGATTCCTTGCATGCCCATTATTGCCAAGAACCTGAGAGTGAGGTTTAGACCACCTGACAGAGAGAAACAGGAATAACAGAAATGGGGCAGATAATGTTTGCTGTGAGAAATAAAAGTCTAGCCATGGAAATCTTAACAGCAGCTCATAGTCTGGATAGAACAGGTCTCCCAATTTGTGATATGGAAAATATAAATAAAAGCAATATCCATGAACCCCTGAGAAAAGTAAATGATGAGAAAATTTTTGATATAAATAATCCGAATATTATGAGGCAAAAACTACATAATTTGCCATCAATATTATCAATTATAATGACTATGTAAAGAACTGCCTCTTGCTAACAAAGTTAATCAATTACAGAATATTGCTCCTAATTTACAATTACATAATAAAATCAAAATGAAAAAGTGTGTTGGGGGGTGGAGGCTGAAGAGATTGTTATGAACACAGTGACAAATGTGAAGGTATCATCATGAAACACTGCAGAATTTAAAAGAATAATATGTGATCCTGACAGCAAGGAACTTAAAATGACCCATACAGTAATATTCTTACAAGAAACATGGGAGCAGAATGAGATATTTTTGGATGTGTATGACTGCATTATGAGCAAAGCTACAAAACAGTCAAAACAAGGGAGACGAATAGAGGGGATGGTACTTGGTGTGAAGGTGAGGACAATTAGTACCATTTGAAACCACTGTGTTAACAGGAAAATCTAGCACTCCTTTCATTAAATAGAACAGTCAGAATAGTTTATCAATAACCATACACAAGAAGGCTTTGTTTCCATCAAGGGGAAGAGATGACATTATTGAAACCTTGAGAGTGAATCTCGAGAGGTCCCGATATCATCTCATCCCCAAGATGGAAACACAGCATTGTTTGTGTATGGTTATCTATGTATTGTTTTATATATTATATGGTTCAGAATAGTCAACCAGTTGCTAGCTTGCTCCCCCCAAATTCCTGTCAGCCGGCCGACCCGCTCCGTCATTTGTCTTCCAGCTGCTTGCGCATTTGTCTCTCCCTTGCTTGCTTATTTTTCTCCCCCCACTCACTCGTTCATCTCCCCCACCTGCTCATTAATCTGCCCCTGCCCACTTGTTCAGTCATTCCACACATTTTGTTAAATTATTTTTCACCCCTAAATGACTGGGCTTTTTTTTTTTCTCCAGGGAGCGTAGGTGCAGCTTTTTTTTGCAGCTCCGTACCACACACCATCTGCTGCCACTGCAGTCCTCCGAGATGTGTTAGCGCTACTTTGGGCTCGTGGCTTATTGGCCTCATTAGGACCCCTCAATGGAATTTTTTTTTTTTATTTAGTTGTTTAACCAGGTATAGCACACTAAGCTGAAAGCTTTTTTTACAGGAGCGACCTGGGAGCACAAGGAGGTTAAGTGACTTGTTCAGGGTCACACAGTATGCAAGTGGAAGCTGTGGGATTCAAACTCAGGTCTGGTCTGCTGGATGTCACCAGATTTGCAGCTCAGAGCCTTAGTCCACTGCGCTATACTGCCTCCTATTATATCCTTATACACCACACTTACCTATCATTCATTCTAGATAGACAGGCAGACAGACAGACAGACAGACAGACAGACAGACAGACAGACAGATAGATAGATAGATAGATAGATAGATAGATAGATAGATAGATAGATATAATACATGGATGGGATCCTTTTCCCATAGAAGCCTATTATTGCTTATTTCACTGTATACTTCCTCCCAGGAACAGCCAGTACTGAAGCCCAGTGCCTCCTGGTGATGTCACCACGTCTGACATCAACAGCACCATGTCCAACACTACTCACAGCTGCTGACAGGAGAACCACACTGCACATCGGTCTCTGAACTCATTATTTATTATCCCTATATATTATATAAAACAAACGACATGTACATGTGGTGCATAGGGATATAATTCATTCATCTTGTAGTTCTAATGAGGTCATAATGATACTTACCTTTTGGGCATGTGACTTATTGACCTCATTAGGACCCTTCTATGGAATTATATCCCTTTAGAAAATGGGCTTTTTATTTGCTGGCTCTGATTATCTGATACCCCTGCCAAGGGGGTACATTAACTTTCAATAGATGCCCAACAAATAAAAAGTACCAGCACAAGTACCCCTTCACCCATTCAAGTATCTTTGTGCTCACCCTTCTTGCCCATTGGTTAACAGCACACATTCAATTTGAAAATGCCCGCCATTTTTTTCTCTTACTTAGCGAGATACTGCTCTACCAAGACTCCATAACTCATTGGCAGCTACAACAAGTAACCACACATCGATCTCTGCTGGGCTCAATTATCACTGCAGAAAAGAACTATGTTCTCTCTCCTGTTGTTCTGTAGGACACTCAAAAATGCTCCTGCCCGCCCTTAGTATGCAGCAGTAGCAGCTTCCTTAGTAATGGATTGCTGACTGCCATGCCTCTGCGATTTACTGTACAGTTAGCTCTCGTGGTTACCTGACCACTGTGAAAGCTGTTGCATTCAAAATGTCTACCCATCCCCGTCATCTGTTTCCCCTGCTCATTGTGCCACTATACACAAAAAGAGTCTACTGTACATCTGCAGCTCTCTTTGATGCTCCTGATATGTGATTGCTTTTTCCAACTGGCAATCGTGACGCTGTCAATTCTGCATGTAAATTATTCTCATCGGATCCAAATGTGCACACGGTGCGGAAGGCAGAGTACACTGAACATGACTTTCTGTTGCTTTTTTTCCCCGCAAGGCAAATGATGCTAATTTCTAGTACTGCTGATCAGTAGCAGGAGGGACTAGGGACTGTTTGATTAATGTTGTGGACAAGGGTACAGTGGTTTGAGTCTTTGCAGTGTGTTTTGAAAGATTTTAACCAGTCTGAACTCAATTCCTGTTTTAGCCTCCAGTGTTTGTTTGCTTCTGAACTCGCAGCTGTGGCAACCTGTTTCTCTTTTGATTTTTTATTCTACTCACCTGTCTTCTTGCTCAGGTGTGTGTGTGTGTGTGTGTGTGTGTGTGTGTGTGTGTGTGTGTGTGTGTGGGTGTATGACTGTATGGGGGGTGTCAATAGATTAGAATAACTCTGTGGGGAGAACCAAGAGGAGCTGGAACAGCCTTTAAAGAAATGGACTATTTTTTCAAGAAAAAACAATTCTACTGCTTCTATTCATTTTTAAACTTATTTCCTTTGTTATTTTATTGAAATTACTAACATGCCCATTTTCTAAGCACAATAATACCCTCCAGGGTGAGCATCATTGGGAAATGCCGGACCTTCCAGGGGCTATAAGGCCATCCACATGTGGCGTTGGACCTCTTTACGCCCCTGGGTGGTCCGGTATTTCCCAACAATGCCCACCCTGTTGGGTATTATTGCTTATATACTCCACACTTACATGTAGCTGTCATTTATTCTATATGCTGCAGCTTTCCTTCTACTCATTTTCTTACTACTCTTTTCTGTTTTTTTTCTTTTACCTGCCCCCTTCCCCCACTATTCCCTGTCTTAGTTCCATTGGGTTATCCATTTCTGTTTCTAATGGTTTATTTCTTCCAGTTACTACCACCATTTTCTGCTTTGCTCACTTATCACTAATTATCAGTTATTGCAGCACTAATGCACTTTTTTGCAAACACTCAGCAGTACTAATAGTAATGCAGGCAATAATCATCCTATGGAATTTATACTTTTTTAAAAATGTTATACTACAACAAACTTTTAAAATCATTTTATAATAAAAAGTCCAAAGCTTTTAAACATTTTTTTGTTGCTTTAGTCAGACTGTTTGCCTTTCATTGAGACCTATTTAATTGTCAAGTTTTTTGTGCAAAACCAAATGTACTTATTACTACTTCACCCACCTCAAATGAAAGTGCTGTCTATGTTCTTTTCAATTTTGACCTTCTTTGTTCTGGAAAAAATTGCAATGAATGTTGTCAGGGTCTGTAGCATTGTTTCTTCACCTGTTAATAATATACTCTTATGATCCATCCTCTTGCTTCATTCTTCAGGATCTGCTGCTTCCTTCTGAATAATGATGTTATTTAATCATTTCAGCAGCAACAAGGTTGTGTCTAAAGACTTTGGCAATTTTATTCTCTCTCTTTTAGTAACTGCATTGATACTCATAATTATACTGTTTCTACTAATTTCAGCCTTGGCCTTGTCTTTAAAAACGGTTTGCTTTAAAATATTTACTTGTAAAATTTAGAACAGATATTCCTATTCTAGGACTAGTCACACACAATATACCCAAAGGCTACCCAGTATTTAATTACTAACATCTTTAGATTGATTCTGTAATTTCCTAAAATTCAGTGTTCTTTTTACTAACATTTCATAAATTCCCAATTACATTCCTGGTCAGCTTGAGTTTTTTCTCCTACTTTGCTCATTTTCATGGCCCTGCAGTGTTTACACTGCTGACTGCCATACTCTGTATGATACAAGATTGAATTTACTTTTTCTCAAGTGAATCACTTTGCTAAGGATCACTCAAAAAGTGTTTTTTTAGCTACAAGCTTAGTTAGCATTAATTGTTTTTGGTGCTTTATTTAGCACTTATAACTCCTACAGAATACTTTGCCTTTTTAGTGTTCCAGCATTTCAGCTTCTAAATATGAACATATGAAATTTGCCAGCAGATAAAGGCCTAGAGGTCTATCAAGTCTGCTGGAATGTGCAGCTAGCATCCTTATTCTGCGGCTGCCCTTCCCTTCCACCCTTCCTCTCCATTGACCCTGCCACTTCTCCTGTCCCATCCCCTTTTGAAGCAGTCCACTGTTCTACTGCATATCACTTCTGCAGGTAACACATTCCACTCAGCTACCACCCTCTCTGTAAAAAAGTGTCTCCTCATCTCCCTACTGAACCTTCCTCCCTCCAATCTCATATCATGGCCCCTGGTGTCCCTCCTCTCCCTTACTTTGAACAGTCCCTCTGTACCTGCCTTGTTTATTCCTTTCAAGTACTTAAAGGTTTCAATCATGTCCCCCCGTCCCTCCTCTCCTCCAGCTAGTACATGTTCAACTCCTCAGCCTCCTCTCTGATAAACCCCCAGCCCCTTGATCATCTTTGTTGCCTGCACTGCACTCCCTCCAGTAACAATGTCCCTCTTCAGATACGGGGCCAGTACTGCATGCAGTACTCCAGGTGCGGTCTAACTATTGACCCATACAGTGGCAGAATCACCTCCTCCCTCCTCGGAGGATATACCCTTGCATTGCAACCCAGCATTTTGTTGGCCTTTGGCGCTGCCTTCCTACATTGTTCTGAGTTGTTCATTGACCCTGTAATAGCACCCCAGATCCTTCCCGCCTCTGTCTGGGATAGCTGCACTCCCCCCAGCTGGTAACACCTCCTTGGGTTCTTCACCCCAAAATGCAGCACCTTGCACTTTTTGACATTTAACCCCAGTTGCCTGGTGTCTGACCAGGTTTCAAGCTTTGCCAGATCATCCTGCAACCCCTGCCATCCCCCTATGTTGTCCACCACCGCTCCCATCTTGGTATCATCATTAAACAGACTGATGTTGCTCTTGATGTCCAATGATATGTCTGCAATGCATATCCCAAACAACACTGGTCCCAACACCGAGCCCTGTGGAACACTGCTCATCACTACCCTTGGGTATGAGAGCTCTCCAGCCACCACCACCCTCTTTTGCCTTCCCTGAAGCCAGTTTCCTACCCATCTCACCAGCTTTGCACCTGCCCCTTTGCCTTCTAACTTACTTCCCTGCCTCCCATGTGGCACTGAGTTGAATGCCTTACTGAAGTCCAGATACAGGACATCCACTGCATGGCCCCTGTCCAGTTGCTTAGTCACCCAATCATAGAACTCCACCAGGTTGGTTTGGCAGGTTCTGCCACATATGAAGCCATGCTGTCTGCTGTCCAGTAGTCCTTTGGCATCTAGGAGGGCCACCAGCCTCTCCTTCAGGATAGTCTCCATCAGCTTACCCATGATGGATGTGAGGCTCACTGGTCTGTAGTTCATCCTTGGGGCCACTCTTGCACTCTTATTGAGGGGCACCACATGAGCCATCCTCCAGTCCTGAGGTACACACCCGGAGTGTAGTGAGGCATTAAATAGGTCTGCCAAAAGTCCTGCAAGGACATCTGCCAGCTCCTTCAGTTCCCTGGGGTTGATGCCATCTGGGCCTGGCACCTTGTCCACCCTCAGTGTCTTCAAACCCTCCCAAGCTCTGCCCTCCATGATTTCCCCATCTGTCACCAGCTCCCCCCCGTTTCTGCCATTCTTCCCCCCTTGGGTATTACCCCCCTCTTCTCCTTTGTAAATACCAAGCAGAAGTAATCAATTAGCGCTTCTGCCTTACTGCACCTTGCTTCCACCCAATCCCCCTCTTTCCTAATCCTTACCATGTGGTCCTTACAGCTCCTTTTCTCCCCGATGTACCTAAAGAAGTCCTTCTCCCCCTTCTTAATGAGTTGTGCCAGCCTGAGCTCCGTAGATGCCTTGGCTCCCCTTTCTGCCCATGTCACCTCCTTCGATTCTGTCAGATACTCCTCCCTGTCCTCCCCTTCCCTTCCTGTTTTCTTGTACCTCCTAAAGGCAGCTCTTTTCCTCTTTACCTCTTCCATGACCTCCTTGCTCAACCAACTCAGTTTCTTAGCCCTAGCCTTCTTGCTCTGGGCCTTGTAGCAGGTTTTGGTTGCCTCCACTATCCCCAGCTTTATGAGCTCCCACCTCTGGTCAGTGTCCATACTAGGTTGAATTCTGGCCAGGTACCCTTATACCACTTCCCCCATTCTCCCAAAGTCAGTCCTCCTGAAGTCCAGCACTCTTATGCCAGATTCCACTCCTTCCTTGCCCATTTCCAATGTGAGCCATACTGAGTAGTGGTCACTCCCAGACACAGGTTCTTCCACCATAAGTTCTCTCACAAAGTCCCCAATTGCCAGCATAAGGTGAATGGTATTCCCTAACCTGGTTGGTTTACTGACCATTTGCAGCAGGAAGCTGTCCTGGAAGGCATCCAGCAGTACCTGCTCCCTTCTATTCCTGGTTGTTGGGGTACTCCAGTCCACTCCTGGCATATTGAAGTCCCCCACAATCACCACACTACCCTTCTCGCAGGTCTTCCTGATCTGTCCAGCTAGTTCCCTGTCTAACTCCTCCGTCTGAGATGGCAGCCTATATACAACTCCCATTCTGAGAATCCTATTCTTAGAATCCTGGATTTGTATCCAAAGTGACTCCATACTACCCTCATCCCCTTCCTTCCTTACACACTTCAGTCCTTCCTTCACATATAGTGCCACCCCCCTCCTTTCCCAATCACCCTGTCCCTATGAAATAACCTGTACTGTACTGAACTGTAAATATTCCATAGCTGTGTGCCTCTCACACTCTGAGTCTCCAGGTCTTGACTTGCAGCATGCCCTCTTCCTGTTATGCTTTTTTAGCATCAGCAGCCACGAGACTTGCATGCCTGGGGAATATACTGTTTTTTGAAATATATATATGATGAAACCTATTTAAAACCTTCAAATAACTTGGGCTCATTCCTCTATCAGAGTCACCCTTTACTATCCCTAGTGTCCAGCTATCCTTCAATACCTATTACTATATACAGTATATAAAAAAATATATAAAGTATGCTCAAAAACCTATGGTATTCAAACAATAAGAGTTACAAAATAATTAATTGGGCACTTCATATAATTATTTCCTAAACAGCTCTGACTGAGAGGCCTTTCTCCATTTTTGCCTAATCATTTTCTCTGGTTTCACTTTTCTTCCAGTTTCCTAATTCTAGTTTTCCTTTTCTTTCTGTCTCATATGACAGCTATTCTGAGAACAGAAAAACCACAAGCAGTTCCAGCAATTTATCTAGCCTTTTCCCCCGCATTATGTCACTCCAGGACACTCCAGGTCCCAGGTAATTCATGAGTTCAAATCAAAGGCCACACTCTAGTGATCTTTGGACATCTTGCAAAAAATGAAATAAAATAGCACCTCTTTCTAAGTGCAGTAAACTTTTTCAATCAAATAGACAGAAACTAATATGTCCATATCCAACAACTTAGGTAATATTATTGACAATTAGCTGTTTTCAAGCCTTAAAAATATTAAAAGCCTCAGAATCTCCAAGCCTCCTCTGCATCTCAATGCCTGCTTGTGAAATCTGATGGGAGTGGAATGCCTCCCCCATCCCCTGTCCAATATATCTACAGCAGGCACTGGTGGCAGCAGGAAAACTGGCAGGAGTAAGGTGCAGCTGCAAGGCAGAAGCCATTGTTAGAGGGGCAGCACACCCATACCCCTACCACAGTAGGTCAAATCAGTGCCCCATTGGCCCCTCTCTACCAGCAGTATCAGCAATTCCCTTGAAGTAGAGAGACCATTAGGCTTTAGCTGCCCCCATATGCAGCAGCACAAATCACTGGTCTGGGACATTTTTCAAGTTGACCCAGCTGACAACAGTGTGGTCATCTGATCACTGTGAACACAAGTGTGAGTTGTGGGTAAAAGGGCAGCCATCTGAGGACTTCTGGGCATCATACCCACCTAAAAATTAAGCATGTGAGTGAATGGGAAGCCCATAGTAAGGCAGCAGCTGAAGGGTGCAACGAGTACTGATGGTACCATTTTTTCTGCTCCCACGCATGTCCCAGAAGTGCAAAAAGGGTGTAAACACCAATGTAAAGTTGTGCATTTGGAGAAGGAGGAGGGGGAATATGGGGGGGACCTTTAGTAGACTTGGATGTGGGGGAAGCCTGAGGGACTGGGCAAGTGGGACCAGTCCTCATGGTAATTCATCAAGAACTTCAGTGGTGCAACTATGAGGAGGATACAGGAGATAACCTGTCAAGTTGCATCAGTGGAGGAGGAGTTGCTGGAGCTAGCAGTGGCAAACCAGCATACCATACTGCTGGGAATGGGTTCCACTCTGTGGAGTATCCTCTGTTCGATAACCTACTAGGATCTCCTGCTACTGTCCTTCAGACTATGGGGTGATAGTGGATGGAGCAGTTGGAGTTTTGTGTGGTGCTTTGCAAATTGCTTCTCATCTTTTTGGGCACTAGGTGAACTGGGCTCAACATCTGGAGAACAAGCAGGTGTATGATTAGGGGTGACTTTATGATTTTGCTTAGACAATACAGATTCAGCACCCTTCCCCATTGGGGGGATCCATGTCATCACTGCCAGCACCACCCATGACCTTCTCCTCCTCCTCAGCTGTGTCATACTGTTCTTGGCCCCCTACCAGGTCAGTTTGCAGTATAGAGAATGGTGCAGGCTAAAACCGAGCATCAGAGACAGTGCGGGTGGGAATAGCAACAGGGTGCAATACTGCTAAAGGATCTATGCATGGTTGTGCACGCTGTCTCTTTCCCTTTTAGAGAATAAGTCCTCTGGTAGGAGGAAGGGCCACCAAGTAGCTGCCATGGTTCGATGGGATGAGCCACGGGCAGCAATGGAGGAGGTGGGTCTGTGGAATGGGTATCAAGTTGTGGTGCCCCATGCACGTCATTTGTCTTTTTTTCACACTTTGTGCGAATTAAGTGTCCAACCCCCCCCCCCCGGAGTTGATTATTTTAGTAGGGGGGTTCGGGGGCACAGCCAAAACACAGACTTATGTCACTGGCAATACATCACGCTATATCGGCAGCATGGTATATTGCTTAGGCATAATGTCTTGCAATATTATGAACCCATGCCTTCTTCACCCCCCTCATCCATACCTTCAACAGGGACATGCACATCAACATTAGCATCATGTGGCTTCTGCAAGACAGGGTCAGCACCAGGGGTGCCTGCAGCCATAGTAATACCCACACCTTCTCCATCTCAACAACTCCTGACATTTTGCAACCTCTTGAACTATTTCTGCCACCACTTCCTTAGTTCCAGCCGGCATGGATGCCACAGCCATTGCAGAACAAATTTCACAACACTAACATCACCACTGCCAACCAATGTTGTACTACTACCACCTGACACCCCCAGAGCATGCTGTTGCAGAATTAGTGTTTTTTTACCTGCATCAGGTGCAGCACCACTTTTTCACCCCACCAAAGTTCCTACCATCTTTCCTACCTGCCCTTCATCTCCCTTGTAACAGAGTGCCTACTGTTACCACTCATTTTAATATGTCAGGCAGAGGTGCTGAAAACTAAACTCACAGCCATGTGGCTTAAGTTATCACAGTTGGGTGCCTCGGATAAGATATATAAAAGTGGCTGACCCACAAAACTACAACAAAAATAATGAAACTGAAATAAAGCCAAAGAGAAGAAAACATACAATTAAAGAAACAAAAAGATGCAGAAATTGCAGCTATACTGCAGTCATTGCAGCAGATAACACCTACTCAAAGAGGTCAGCAGTGCTGCCTGAAACAAAAGGAATAAAAAAGAAATCAATGAACTAGTAAAACAAAAAGATATACATTAAAACAAATGCTTTTAACCTGGTGGTCCTATGTCCTAACTTAACTGTCAGCAGCTAACTGACAGAATAGTGTCACTTTAAGGACTCAACAAGTGTTGAAAACTATAAATATTGGGGCCTATGCACTGATGCTAGCCTGGAGAGCATGAGAGGCATGTACCTGGACAGGCATGCAGTGGCCATCATTCACAGTCACTGGACACCAATCTATGACCCTGTCACGCAGGATCATGGGGACAGATCGGTACAGATCAGATGATACAAGTGGGCAGTGGATACCTGACCTCATCCTGCAATACATTGACTGCCCTGCATAGAGCAGGGGATTGTGGGACAGCTCAGGTCTTGAATTTCTAAATTGCTGGGTGAGTGCCTGAATGACTGCCCCTAGCCATCCCTGCCTGACCAAAGAGATGGGGCAGCATTGTAGGGTGAGGCTTTGAGTTGCTGTGGCTGGTGGGATTATGTTGTGGAGGGCTCACAACAGTTATGGTAGGGTCCTTGCTGCCATATTTTGTAGCCATCTTGCTCAGCACTTTGCCCCTTCGTAAAAGGCATGGAGTGCAGTCACACACCCTGACACTCCCCTGGATCATCCAGTCATGGAGCTGCATGCTTTTCCAGGTGATTCAGTGTGGAAGGGATGTGTGTCCCTTTCATGAATATGCATAGGGGTCCACAGGACCCTGGTGTGTGGAAATGTCACTAAGGAATGCCTATGCTCTGTGGATTTTTGACACATAGGCAATCCGCCCCATAGTGCATAGACCCGTTGAGAGAGGAAAAAGTGATTTAACTTTATAACACTCAAGACACTATAATTCACAACAATTAAATTAGGTTAGCAACTGTGAAATAACCCTATCACATTAACAGGAAAATGTTTCAGTGAAAAATAATGACACAGACTGAAACAAGATTAAACTACAGATATTTCTCCTACAACAGTACAGACCTTTTAGCCAAGCTACACCTCCACTCCCTCCACCGCAGTGCTTCTCTGACTGAAAAATAACTCAAACAAAAAACACAGTTATACATTTAATAAAGTTGTAAAACTGAAAAAAATCTATCACACACCAGTTGCTCAATGCACAGTATAGCACTTCTTGATCAACTTACAACAAGGCCCTGATTTTTCTGCGGCACTTTGGGACCAAGTTCTGTGGCACAGTTATCAATTGCCACAGAACTTTTCTTGCACTGGTTTGCAATTTCTGCAGAAGTTCTCTGGCACAAATGGACTGCCATGTCACAGCTTGAGTTTGTCATCCTGGCACCATGTCTATGGCAGTGGCAATGGCAAATGGGATGGGGGAAAACACAGTACCACTAGTTCAAAAAGTAAACCCACAGAATTTTAGAAATACATTTTTTTTCAATTAAATATCCTTTATTAGCATATTGACAATATAACAAAAAAGTACATAAAAGAATAACCTACAACTATACATAATACATAAGAACGTAAAAAGGGACTTACACCGTTATCCTTATTAACAAAAAGTAAGAAAACAGAACCTCTGGTGCACCACCCCACCCCACCCCCATGCAATGACCATGATCTTAAACCAGACAATCAAACCCCAGTCAGTGAATAAGAAAAGGGCAGATAATCCATGGCCTACACAAGAGAACTGCATCTGTAGACTTCATGCATGTCATAACTAGAGACAGGTACTAGAAAGAAAAGGGAGAACTAGGGTTTGCGCATAAGATAGGAATGAAATGATGACCAACAAGCCTGGAACTTATGCCATGTGTGATTAGCCAGGGGTACTGAATGCTCAGCATTTAAGGCAGTTAACAATTCTTGAAGCCATTCAGAATATGAAGGCATCCAGCAGCCCTTCCAATCTCTCATGATGAGCAGTTTAGTAACTAACACAGTCAAAGCCATAATAGATTTGTCCTTGACTAAAGGAATAGATGTGCAATTCCCAAGAAGACAAACCTCCCCCATAAAATAACTGGAATGATCAAAGAAAGGAAAAATTTCTTTCTGTATCAGGGCCCAAAAGGCTTTTATCCTGGGGTCGGTCCACAGCATGTGATACAAAGTATCATCTTCCAAACCACAGTGCTCACATAACAGAGATGCTAATTTGTCCATCTTAAATAATTTCGAGGGGGACTAGTGTAAGTCATGTAAAATATTGAACTGTAGAAGTCTAAGATAATCCTGTTTACTAAAACGGTATATGTTGGATGAAATGGTGCCCCAGTAAGAATCAGGGTAATCCATACCAAGAGAGTTCTTCCAATAAAAAGTGGTTGGCTTGATTAAGCTCCAGGCTTGCAGGTTACTCTCCTGATAAAGATAAGAGATAGCTTTATCTCTAAGAGAATGGTTAATTAGTTTTTAAAAAAAATGGCACCCACAGAATTAGCTGATGTGAGGGGTGCCAGAAAAGACCGCATGCAGTGGCGGACTTGTGCAAGTTAAAAAAAAAAATTGGGGTTAATGGTGAATTTTCATTAATTTCAATGTTAGAAAGAATTTTATCCCCATTGGTGAACTCACAAATGGTGTAGCCTGCCAGGCCACACCAATGCCTAGGTAGCAACGGAACGCCCAAAATACAATGGTTGGGGTTGTTAAAAAGGGGTTGGCTAAGGTTCTTTTGATAGGAAAGGTGAAGTATTTTACATAATTGTGAATGGGCCTTGTCCCATCCAATAGGGGTTGCTTGAAGTTCTTTAGGTAGTCTAAACAGGGGAATATATAACAAAAAGACCAGAGGAAAATTGTAAACCCTTGTCAAATATGTTCAATATATAATGAACTTGGTGGAAGATTGCTAATATCCTCTAAGTTACCCCACTGGAAATACTTTGCCCCATGTAAGGAAAGGTAGTAACAGTAAAGGTCTGGGAGCAGTAACCCTCCCATCTGGCTTGGGGTTTGCCCAGACAAAGAAAAGCTGAACATACTGAGTGAATTTTGGTAAACCAAATTTTAGGGAGAAAATATTAAGCATATTTATAGGATATAAAAGGTGAAGCAATTCATTCATTTTTAAAGCATTGGCCGTATCCCACAACAATAGTGGCAGCTGATACCACCTATGTAAATCCCCTTCAATTTGTTTAAGGACGGTATCCAAATTCAAGGCTTTTAAGCTTTTAGTTGATTTAGATCGTGAGTAATTTTAATACCCAAATAGGACATGGCCTTGAGGCCCATTGGATGCCTAGTTTCATAATGTTGTCCTTGGGGCATAAGGAGGAGAGTGGATAAACCACTGTTTTGTGCATATTTAATTTATAGCCAGAAAAATGACTAAACTGTGTGATTATGTGAAGCACAGCTGGCAAGGACGTCTTTTGGTTGACAACATGGTGCAAAATGTCATTCGCAAAAGTTGATAACTTAAATTCTAAGCCTCCTACTTTAATGCCATGGATATTTCTAGCAATGTTTATCCTGCATGCCAAGGGTTCAATATATAAATTAAATCAGTAAGGTGATAAGGGTCAGCCTTGATATGTCCCTCTGGCCAGTCCAAAAATGTCAGATTCTGAAGGGACCTTTTAAGAACTTCAAATAGGTAAGGCTAAGCCACACAGTCAAACACTTTCTCTGCACCCAGGGAGACCAGCAATGAGTCATTGCTTGACCCCGTGGATGCAGAGAAAAGATGAAAAGATTTGTAGAAATGGTCACTGGAGTGTTGGCCAGCAATGAATCACACTTTTTCAGGAGTGTGAGCCATACTTTGGATAGACAAGTGGCTAGTATTTTAGCATACAATTTAACATCAATATTTAATAAAGAATTGGGACATTAATTTTCTGTTTTGGTAGGGTCTTTCCCTGGCTTGGTGAGGAGAACAATACAGGCTTCGAATAAGGATTTTTCTTGAAGAGAGGAGGTGCCCCAATAATTAAATAATTTGACCAAGAAGGGAGCAGCTCTTCCTTGAAGGTTTTATAAAAAAGAGAGATGAAAAGAAATCCGATCCTGGGGCTTTGTCAAAAGGGAGGAAGGAAATGGCCTTAACTACTTTAGCCTCAGATATGGGGCCAATTAAAATGTCCTGTTGGTTTCTGAATAGATAGGGGAGGTCTGTATGAGCTGGGAACTCATTCATAAGGGCAGAGGGAAACAGATCTGGGGTAGGAGCAGAATAAAGAGATTGGTAAAAATTCTGGAAAACAGCAGTCATTTTTTTAGCATTATTAGTTAAAGAGTTAAACTGTGTGTCAATTAAAGCAGGGATCCAATACAAGGCACTCTGCTGTCTGAGGCAGAGTGCTAGGAGTTTGCCCGCTTTATTGCCTTAGTCTATGTAAGTAACCTTTAGATATGAGGTAGCTCTATCCACCTGTTCTAATATATAGGCCAAGTAATTGGCTCTGAGCTGCACCAGCTCTATTTGAATGCTTTCTTCGGAAGAGATGGAGACCGACTTCTCCAAAGTCTGAATTTTATGAGGTCACATGTCAACTCAAGTCTGCCATTTTTTCTTATGAACTGTTGCCAGAAGAATGAACTCTCCCCACCACATGGCTTTTAAAGCACCCAATAAAATGTCATAGGCCTGGATCTTGTCTTGCTTGTCCTGTATGGAATGAGACAGAAAAACACAAAAATGAGAAACCAGGGGAGAGTTCTTCAGTAATAAATTATTTAGTGACCAAGTACTAACCATGAAATAAGGGACCTCCATAGACAAGACCACAGGCGAGTGATCAGACAATTCCCAGGCCTGGATCTGGCAGTTTACTAGGAGGGGTAACAACTGTTTGCTAATCAAGAAATATTCTATACTGGAGAGCACACCATGTGGAGTGGAAAAAAAAGTAAAGTCTGTAGTGTTGGGATAGAGCATTCTCCAGAGATCCACAAGACAAAGATGGTCTGAAAATTCCCGAAGAGCCCGTTGAGCTGGAGTCAGACCTGCCTTTGTTCTGTACAACCTAACGAGGTAATTTGCAAATACCAGGTTCCAGTCCCCTCCAGTAATTACAGGTAAATGACTGTAGGGAGCCAGGGCTGAGGCTAAGAGTGGGAAAGTGGGGGGGTCCAAATTGCCCCATAGACCATTCCCAGAACTATCTCAAAATGGCCTAGTCTACTGTGCACAAACAAAAATCTTCCTTCCTGATCTTTGACTTCATTACAAAAAGTGAAGGGTAGAGATTTGGCAATTAACACTGCCACACCCCTTCACCAGGGACTATTACCCACCCTAAAGGCCTGTTTAACCCAGGATTTGCATAAATAAAGGACTTGGTTCTCTAACAGGTGGGTTTCTTGAAGTTCAAGTTCAAGTTTTTTTCAGGAAAACTCCATTGAGCATGCTCATTCACAAGGAAGTCCTGGTAGGACAGAATCCAAAGGAACAATGCAGTAGATGGCTAATATAGTACACTATGCATAACATAAATGGGTCAGCACAATGGTTACAAGGTGCTGACAACAATAAAACTAATACGTCAGCAAATCCTGGCACAAAATGAATTACGAGCAAAAGACATCATGTAGGACAGCCAGGGTGTGGCACAGCTAAGAGAAGACATGGGAGGTAGGCCCATGTGGGAGAGGAGGGTATAGAAGAGGGAGGTGTGGGTAAGTGCTTATTCTATTCATGGCTGGGATGTACTAGTCATTCTGGCAGCAGCATGTTTACTTTAGTGCTTTGCTGGTCAGGGATTTTAAAAGTTTATGTAAACTAATTCAGTAAGCCTAAGGGAGAACTGAATTTTATTCCATGTGACGGTGATGATGTAACTGATCACAGCTCTGCCAAAAAGCGTATGCAATTTGGAAATGTCAAACAGAATAAAAACATTTTTCCTAAGGGAGTAGCAGCTGTGTGACCTGTGAAAGAGGGAAGTGATGTAGTGTGGTAGTTTATTCAGAATTTTCAGGGTCCAGGTACTAATGTGGAGCATCCTTCTTGTGTTCAAGGAAGTCCAGCCCACTGCCCAATAGATGGCACAGTGATGTATTCTAACTGGTGCTCTAGTTATGAACTGTAGGGCTTGGTGGTAGAGGATGTCTAGCTTGTGAAGGCTGAATGAGGCACTACTGTTGTAGATGATGAGATGAAGAGAGACTAAAGGAGCTTATGAAGAGAGACTAAAGGAGCTTAATATGTATAGCCTCGAGGAAAGGAGGGAAAGGGGGGACATGATAGAAACGTTCAAGTACCTCAAGGGAATCAACAAAGTCCAAGAGGGTAGCATCTTCCAAAAAAAGAGGTGTGCAAGAACAAGGGGGCATAATTTGAAGATGGGGGGCGGCTCAGAGGTAATTTAAGGAAGTATTTTTCACAGAGAGGGTTGTGGATGCATGGAACGGCCTTCTGTAGGAGGTTGTGGAGTCAAAAACAGTGGTGGAATTCAAGCATGCATGGGACAGTCATAAGACCATTCTAGGGGGTGGGGGTAGGAAGAAGTAGGCTGCTGATTAACTAGGATCTGCAGCTTATCCAGTAGGTAGGGAAATGGGCAGACTGGGTGGGCCAAGCGGTCCTTATCTGCCGTCAAATTCTATGTTTCTATGTCCACATAGTCGAGTAGTGGTAGGAAGATACAGTGGCGTGAAAAAGTATTTGCCCCCTTCCTGATTTTCTCTATTATTGCATATTTGTCACACTGGATGTTTTCAGGTCTTTAGACAAAATATAATATTAGATAAAGGGAACCTGAGTGAACAAATAACACTTTTTTTTTTTACTTATTTCATTTATTTAATGAAAAAAGTTAACCAACACCAACTGGTACTGTGTGAAAAAGTAATTGCCCCTAGTTAAATCAACCCAATTAAAGGGATAATTAGAGTCAGCTGATTGAACACAGCCAGGCTTGATTACAGCCAGCCCTGCTAATATAAACCTCACTTATTTTGGCCTACCATCAGAGTCACGCTGCCAGCACAAAGATTCAACAAGCACATTATGCCATGATCAAAGGAAGTTCCTGAAAAGATCAGAAAAAATTTGTTGCCCTCTATCAGTCTGGAAAGGGTTACAAAGATATTTCTAAGGCTCTGGGACCCATCGAACCACAGTGAGAGCATAATCTCCAAATGGAGAACACTTGGAACAGTAGTGAACCTTCCCAGGAGTGGGCGGCCTGCCAAAATTACTCCAAGGGCACAGTGTAAAATCATCCAAGAAGTCTCAAAGGATCCCTAAACAACATCCAAAGAACTGCAGGCTACTCTTGCCTCAGCTAAGGTCAGTGTTCATGACTCCACAATCAGAAAGAGACTGAGCAAAATGGACTTCATGAGAGAGTATGGCAAACCACTGCTAACCAAGAAGAACATAAATGCTCGTCTCTCATTAGCCAAGAAGCACCTGGATGATCCACAAGCCTTTTGGGAAAATGTTCTATGGACAGATGAGTCCAAAGTGGAACTTTTGGACAACATGGATCCCATAATGTCTCGGTAAAGCAAACACAGCATTCCACAGTAAGAACACCATACCAACAGTCAAACATGGTGGTGGTAGTGTGATGGTGTGGGGATGCTTTGCTGCCTAAGGACCTGGATGACTTGCCATAATTAAAGGAACCATGAATTCTGCTCTGTACCAGAAAATTCTTAAGGAGAATGTCCAGTCATCCTTCCGTCAGCTGAAGCTGAAGCGTAGTTGGTCATGCAGCAAGACAATGATCCAAAACACAAAAAGCAAGTCCACATCAGAATGGCTAAAAGAAGTAAAATTAAAGTTTTGGAGTGGTCTAGTCAAAGTCCAGACTGAAACCTAATAGAGATGCTGTGGCAGGACCTGAAACGAGCAGTTCATGCTCGAAAACCTACCAAATGTTACTGAATTAAAGCAGTTCTGCAGGAAGAGTGGGTTAAAATTCCTCCACAGCGATGTGAAAGACTGATATTGAATTATAGGAAGTGTTTGGTTGCAGTCATTGCAGCTAAATGTGGCATAACCAGTTATTAAGTGTAAGGGCAATTACTTTTTCACACAGTGCCAGTTGGTGTTGGTTAACTTTTTTTCATTAAATAAGTGAAATTAAAAAAAAAAACAAGTGTTATTTGTTCACTCAGGTTCCCTTTATCTAATATTACATTTTCTCTAAAGACCTGAAAACATCCAGTGTGACAAATATGCAATAATAGAGAAAATCAGGAAGGGGGCAAATACTTTTTCACGCCACTGTAGCTTGGACCAGCCTCTTCCTAATATCTGCAGGGAATAAAGTTTTATGCCTATAAAATAACCCCAGCCTGATTTTAAGCTTTTTTTGTGAGGGATTCTGTATGGGCATCAAAAGGTAGTTTGTTATCCAGCGAAATATCTAGGTATTTTAGGTATTTAAATTTGTACACAGTCTCAATCGAGTCTCCTAATGGGGTTATGATTGGTGCTGGTGTGGCCTAGTTATGCAGGGATGCTCCAGGATGAGGGGAAAGGAAATACATAACCTTGTTTTTTTTTTTTTTTGGCACTTAGTAGCAGTTTGGATTTTATGAGATTATGTTGTAATTCATTAAAGCCTAACTGCAGCTCGGTGTCCACGTTAGTCAGGGAGGGTTTTGAGGTATATAACACAGTATCATCTGGGAAAAAAGGTAGTTTAGAGTTGGGGATGTCATTTTCTAGTAAATTGTTTTAGATGGAAAACAGCAAGGGTCCCAATATAGAGCCTTGGTGTACTCCCATCGTGAGTGGTAGTGGAGTAGAAAAGAGACTGTCTGTCTTTATACATTAGAGATAGCTGGTGAACTAGTTGACAGAGCATTCATCCAGGCCATGATTTTTAAGTGTGACAAGCAGTAGAGTGTGGTCAGCAGTATCAAAGGCCTTACTTAGATAGAGGAACACGGCTCCTGTAGGATGTTTATTGCCAAGGGCTGCAAACCAGTTATTAGTTACTTTTGCCAGTGCTGGCACCATGCTATGGTTTTGACAGAAGCCAGATTGTAATGGGTTGACTAGTTACGCTTTCTCTAGGTATTCTTTTAGCTGATTGTTGATTAGTTTTTCAAGGATTTTTGACAGAACCAGCAGGTTGGAAATGGGTCTGTAGTTGTTAAGGTCACATGGATTCTCAGATTTAAACAGAGGCAGTATGAAAGCTGTTTTCCAGCATTATGGGACTGTTCCAGAGGAGATTGAGTGGTTAAAAATGCACAGTATAGGGGGGTTAGGTACTGCCACCCTAATTTTAGGAATAGGGACTCAATTCCATTAGCTCCAGCACTTTTTTTTATATCTAATTTATTCAGCAAGTCCTCAATCTGTTTGTATGTTACTGGGGAGAGGCAGAAGGAATTATAAGTCCTTGGCTCTCTAAAGGAGCAGCTTTATGGATGGACAAGTCAACAAGCCGAGCAGCAGGAGAGGAATCAATCACAAGTCCTACTGTTGTGAAAAGCACATTTAGTTTTTCTAGTGTGGTGCTTTGATCTGAGATCATGACACCTTGGGAGGTGATTTTGGTTGGAATTGATGGTGGTAATCTGCAACCTTCAACAGACTTAATAGTCTCACAGATTTTGGCCTGGTTGCCCTTAACTCCCTCAAGGGCTTCCATATAATACCTAGTTTTGGCTGCCCTGACAAGCTTTGTAAAAGCATTTCTAGCTAATCTAAATGATCTCCAATCTGTTTGGTCTTTAGTCTGTCTTGTTTGTGCCCAGAGTTTGTCTCTGTGTCTTAATGCCGTGTTCGGCTTGGAGGTAAACCACAGGTGAGAGGCATTTTTTATACAGCACTTTATGTGTGGTGCGTGTTTATTTTCAAGGTTTGTAAGGTTGGGGTTAAGGTTATTAATGGCCACATCTACTGAGGAGGCTAGGTAGAGGCTTTACCAGTTAATACTCCTAAAGTCATCAATGTAATTTCCTGGATTAAATTTACAGAAGCTTCATTTAGTTATGAATTTGAAATAGGAGGTGTGCTTTTCCCAGTTTCTAATACAAACGATAATATTATGGTCACTGAGGTCATTGTGGAAGATTATGGCATATGAGATTTTATGCAGTTTGTTAGATAGGATTAAGTCTACAAAATGATACTGGATGCAAATGCCCACTCACCCCTACACAATAAACCATTAATTCTGTGTCTTTCAACATGTGATACGAAGTATCATCTTCCGTACCACAGTGCTCACATAACGGAGATGCTAATTTGTCCATCCTAAATAATTTTGAGGGGGAATAGTGTAAGTCATGTTAAATATTGAGTTGTGGAATTCTAAGATGATCCTGTTTACTAAAATGGTATATGTTGGACGAAATAGTGCACCAATAAGAATCAGGGTAATCCATATCAAGAGAATTCTTCCAATAAAAAGTGGTAGGCTTGATTAAGCTCCAGGCTTGCAGGTTACTCTCCTGATAAAGATAAGAGATAGGTTATCTCTTAGAGAATGGTTAATTAGTTTGTAAAAAATGGCACCCACAAAATTAGCTGATGTGAGGGGTGCCAGGAAAGACTGCAAGCAGTGGCGGACTTGTGCAAGTTTAAAACAATATTTGGGGTTAATGGTGAATTTTCATTAATTTCAATGATAGAAAGAATTTTATCCCGACTGGTGAACTCACTAATGGTGTAGACTGCTAGGCCACACCAATGCCTATGTAGCAATAGAACGCCCCAAAATACAAAGGTTGGGGTTGTTAAAAAGGGGTTGGCTAAGGTTCTTTTGATAGGAAAGGTGAAATATTTTACATAATTGTGAATGGGCCTTGTTGCCCCATCCAATGGGGGTTGCTTGGAGTTCTTTAGGTATATATATATAGACAGTGGCATTCCCCAGGATGAAATGCACTTTTAACACACTCTGCAGTATGCTACAGCAGACCTACTGAATAAAGCAGTGTAATTTCAATGGCAATTATTCCTCTTTGTCATGTTGGAAACTGTGGCATTCACTTTATCCTGGTAGTGTCACATTTTCCTTAATGACAAAGGGGACTAATTACCATTGAAATTACATTGCTTCATTCAGTAGGTCTTCTGCAGTATTCTGCAGAGAGCTGCAACATGTTGCACAATTGCATTTTCATCACTGTATATGTCTGTGTGTGTGTATATATATATATATATATATATATATATATATATATATATATATATGCTATACAGATAATATAAAACTATCTGGTTAAAGAGGTAGCTGGCATTGGAAAAAAAAGAAAAACCAAGGGAGATTATGCTCATCATGATTATCCTGTCATAATGATCAGGGTTGGTATTGTAAAGTGAAATTACTAAGGTGAAGGATAAAGGCTCACAGATAAAAGCAAAAAAGCACAAAAAACAAAACCTCCATATTTAGATTCATTTTCCAATAAAATCACTACAATGCAATGGCTCCCATGGAAAAAGCTTGAAAAGTTTCAGAAAATAAGGCACTTCTTGAAGGACACAAAAATTACCATCATAGGGCATCGTAAAGATACAACTGGAAGTGGAATATTAACTTTTATCTAAAACAACTTGTAAACTATAATCAACCTAGTCATGGTTATCTAGGTAAACAACAAATGTGATAACATAGAAGGAAGCATTAAATCCCTGTAAAAATACTGTCTAGATGACTACAACATTCAACAACCAGGAAAAGTCTAACGGAGGGAGCAATTGGCCCTCATGTAGTCAGTCAGAACTTCAGTGTCCTTAGGAGGAAAAGTCTGGAAAGTTCTAGAACAACAATATTCTTAGGGAGCCAAAAATAACTCAGTGTCCAACTGGATATAAAATTAAATGGCAAGTTTCAAAAATAAGGTATGCAAATACCAGTAGCTCAGATGTGTTTTGGAATCATAAAGCAAAATCCGTAGGGCAATCGCTCATGTTGAAAAGAGTCAGTGCTGAGCCCTTAATCAAATAATACCAAACCGAGGGTGTAGTTAGATCCTAAGTAATGCAAAACTTTGCATTTAAAAACAAATAAAACACTAAAAGTCAGCCCTTTAAAGGATACTACTGCTCTGTTGCATCCAGCCTTGCAGAATCAAAGACTATCTGGTCCAACAGGATCCGTGTAGCAAGCATAGCCATAGTTCATATTTTCAGCCAGGTTTCTTTCCAAACAAGTCTGGGAAGAACTTCAGGAGCTCTGCTGCTGCTTGATCCACTGAATCAAAATGCTGGAGACCGGCCTTAGTATGAACATCCTGCCTGGCCGGGTATAACATGTGGTACCTAATTTGTGCTGCCCAAAGTTTTGATTGTATGGGGCACTATGTGGCTCTCATTTGCCACACCTTTAAAGTCAAGTCCTGAATGATCCACGATTTTGCCCCAGACCACTGAAAAGATGCCAATTTCTTCAGTTCCCTGAGGACGTGGTCAAAGTCCAGATAATTAAGCACTTTGAAAATTATCAGTCTAGGGGGCTCGCTGGGAGCGGGCGTAGCTTTAAGAGTCCAGTGAGCCCTCTTAATGATATAGCAGGGGCCATTTGGAGATGGACCGACAATTTTCAGACAAAACTTCTGCTTGAATGCCACATTATTTGGTCATTCTTCTCCTTCTGGTAAACCAAGGAGGACCAGATTATTTCTGCTGCTGTGCCCCTCAGGTTTTATTCATTTATTTATTTCAGTCTTGGATTACAATACCTTTACGCAGAAAACCACTCATTTACAAAGGTTCCATGTCAAAAGGGTGGGAAAACATACAATGGGAGCAGTACAATAGTCACTAGCTAAACAGATAATACAATAAGAGGATTTAAGCATTCAACAACAGTGTGATCCAGCAAGGTAGGGGAGTAATATACAACACATTTAAATATAGTCCTGGTGAGCACCTGGTCAGAAGTGAGGACAAGAGCAGCCATTGGTGGCTTTGTCATATCAAAAGGAAAGGATACTTGCACAGTAAGAAAGAGACAGAGGAAGCTGCAGTGAAGGGTGGGGGAAGGGGAGGGCAGTGTTGGGCATGGTAAAAGGGGGGGCGAATGGAGGTAACAGGTGCCTAAGTAGGGGATTGAGAGAACAAATAAGAGAGAATAAGGATAGGAGGGAGAGGTTGGAGGTGAGGGGCAGAGGGGTATAATTGAAGGGGAGCAGGTCAAACCAGGGAAAAAGATAGCCTTTCTCAGGTGCAGTCACAGTTACTATTCTCTAGCAGATATTATCATAGTAGGATTTTGAAAGGGCCCAGTGTTGGTACGGTAGTGAGTTCTGCACCAAGGTCGTTGAACCAGAGGGAGCCTGGTAAGAATAGGACCCTGTCCCTGCGTGGTTCTGTATCTTGGAACAGTGAAAAGTTGATGGGTGGAGTTTCTGGTGTGCTGTGAGCCCGAGAATAATTTTGGAGGGTTTGCAACTCCAGGAGGTATGAGTCCAAGAAGTGTTTTTGTGGCTAACAGGCAGGTTTGATAGCAAATTCTATTGTTAAGTTGAAGCCATCCAGATTGTTCATAAAGGTCGCAGGTGTGTGTGAGGCATGGGGAACTGGTGAGCAGCCTGCAGGCTTTGTTGAGGGCCACTGCTATCCTGTGGGGGGGGGGTGCGGAACTGTAGATGACCATGCCGTAGTCAATGATGGAAATGATTGCACTATTGATAGTGGTTCACAGGGCATCAGGTGTCAGGAATCACTTGTGTCTGTGAAGGAGCCCTCTTCTGATGTTAACTGTTCTGGACACATTCTCAATGTGCTTGGAGAAAGAAAGGGAGCAGTCCACAGTTACTCCCAGGTATTTGAAATGATTGACTTGTTCAATAGGGACACCCGAACAGTTTCTGATAAGATGATAGGATTTGTGTTTACTTCTGGCACCGCTAAACAGCGTCACCTTTATTTTTTTGTAGTTCATTACCAGTTTGTGAGTTCTGAACCAGTCTTTGACTTCCTCAGAAGCAAGTTGCAGTTGATTTTCAAGGAGGAGGGGTTCATGATGGGTGGTGTAGATGACAGCATCATCTGCATAAAGAAGGATCCGTTGATTGCTGGAGCGAGGCATGTCATTTAAAAAAATGCTAAAGAGAAGGGGTCCAAGTATTGATCCCTGTGGTACCCTACAGAGAACAGGCAGATGTTCAGGTGTGGTGTTAGCAATCCTCACCTGCTGAGAGCGGTCTAATAAGTAGCTTTTGAACCAGTTAGTAAATTCATTAGAAAGGCCAATGGATGAAAGCTGCTGAAGTAGAAGTGAGTAATTGACAGTATCAAAAGCCTTAGTTAAATTGATAATGGCTGCACCAACGAGGCCCCCCTGGTCAGGCGACTTCTGAATGATATTGGTGAATTCCAGCAGAGCAGTGGTGGTCCTGTGTCTTTTTCAAAATCCATGCTGTTCAGGGCATTGGATTGTGTATTTTTCAAGGTATTCCACTAACTGATCCGCAACGATCCGCTCCAGCACTTTGGACAGTGGGGGAAGGATAGAAAGTGGCCTATAGTTGGAATGCAGTGCCCTGTCACCACTCTTATACACAGGTGTTACGAGAGCTGACTTCCAAATTTAGAGAAATAGAGCCAATCATAAGGATAGGTTCAGAAGTTTAGTGAGGGGAACCAAAATCTATTCAAGTGTGAGGGTGACAAGCATGAGGTCAAGGGTGTCCCCGCTTTTCCTTGATTTCCCAAGAACCTTATGAAGACACCTGCTAGCCTGGTGTAGGGGGACTGCTTTGAAATAGAATGGTGGGGGGACATTTGTTTATGTTGTGAACCTTGGTCCCTGAAGGAAGTGGATTCCTCAAAGAAGTTGTGCAGAAGGACACTACTCATATCTGTAAATGCTTTGTTAAACGTATCAGCAATAGTCAGCAGGTCTAATGTTGGAGCATCATTTATGTTAAGCATACGTGGAACCTCCTTATAGTCTTTCCCTGTGTCATTCTTTATATTGTTCCAAAAATTCATACTGTGGCCCCAGGAGTTTTTTAATGCCTTCCTAAAGTGGTTGTTTTTAGCAGAGTGGATGGCATGGGTGCAGTCATTTCTTGATCTTCTATATTCCTGTAGGTCAGCTTGCTTACCGGTAGCTTTTGCTCTGTGCCATAAGTGGTCCCTGATTTTCATGTGATCAGTTAGAGCAGGTGTAATCCAAGGGTTCTTGATACCCTTGAGCTTAGTCTTCTTTGTAGGTGCATGGGTATCACAGGCCACATTGAACTGATTGATGAAGTGCTCAAGGGCTATGTTTATGTCCATAGCCGTATCAAGTAGGCTTCAGTCAATGCTACAAAGTTGTTTGAGGTGCTCAAGGTGACCCGTCTTTAACATTCTGCAGAGAACTGTCTGGGGGAGGCTTCTTAAATTTATTAGTTCAGTTGCAGGTGATTGGGGAGGGGTCACTTACAGAGTCCGGGTGAATGGTACTGTTAGAGATATGCACCAAGCTATTTGTAAGTACTCAGTCCAGCAGGGTACTTGTTCCTGAATTAGAATTAGTTCTGGTGGGTGCATCCATGAGCTGGGTTAGGTGGAGTGCCAACACAAGGCGAGATCCAATTTACATTGAAATCACCCAAGATGATAGTTTCAGAAGTAAGGTGCTGAGTTCTTATGATAGCCTTGACCTCATCAAACCCCATGTTTTGCTCTCCTGGAGGGATATATATACTGAGAGGATAGTAAGTGCCTTGTTATGCATCCCCAGCAGAATTTTTATGGGGAGAATCTGTGCAGAACTGCCTAGGTGGGGTAGAGGAAGGGCATACCCCTTAACTGTGTCCTTGAGAAATATGGCACAGCCACCCCCTCTTTTAGAAACCCTGTCATGTATCCAGGTATCAGGACAGTAGTATCCGGGATTTTCATAGTGAGCCATGTCTCAACAACTGAGAGGATGTCCAGGTTGTGCTGTGTGACACAGACTTGAAGGTCATCAAACTTTTTGATCAAGCTGCAGATATTGATAGAGGCCATTGTTAAAGTACCGGACATTTGGACAGTCAGCCCAGGATTAGGTTGAACGTTTCCTAATAGGAGGAGGAGGAGGGCGTGGTGCAGAAAGACTGCTTTAGCAAGTTTGTATTTTGTGAGTGTGGGAATTCTGAGGGGGGAGGGTGATGTGGCAGAAGAGGGTGTGGATATGGAAAGGGTGAAATGCATAAGGAAGAAGGAGGAGGGTGAAGAGCAGGTGGAGAGAGCGGATGGGACTACTTGAGGGGAGGGGTGAGCCACTTATATTTAGTAAGCCTGGAGGTACCACAAGGTGAGTGGAGTTGGGGAGGAATGATAGGAGTAAGTACTGTAAATAAGTAACATTTTATTTAGATAAGGTGCCCTTCCATAGCTCAGGGCACCTTTACAATACATCACAATAAAATTCACAGGGTAATACTTAAAAACAATAAAACAAAGGAGGTCAATCAGTAAGTTCCTGAGAATGCCTGGCTAAACAGGTATATTTTTAATGGTCAGGCTACCTCATGTCTGGCAAGGCAGAGAATTCCACAGGGTAAGTGCCATAAAGACAAAAGATCTCCCTCTGGATGTTTTCAGAGATACCCTGGGAATCTCCAGCAATCCCTCATTGGAGGATCAGAATGGGTGGGAGGGGCAGTAAGAAAACAGGAGTTCCTTCAGGTAGTGGGGTCCCAAATCGTGTAGGACCTTGTAGATCAGCAATGTGACCTTGAAGGTAATCCGCCATTGTATTGGCAGCCAGTGCAGTTCATGCAGCACAGGTGTTATATGACTGGATCTAGAGGTTCCAGTTAACAACCTGGCTGTCGCGTTCTGCACTAGCTGCAGACGGCGGATCTCCACCCTCAGTAGCCTTAGGTACAGGGCGTTGCAGTAATCAAAATAACTGGTGACACAGGTGTGGACCAAGGTAGGAAGATCTTCAGGCAGAATCAGGTGCTTCACCCTGGCTATTTTCCTTAGATTGAAAAAGGAAGATTTGGCTACAGCCGAAACTTGCGCTGTCAAGGTTAGGCCTTCATCAAATACCACGCCCAGGTTACACACCTGGCTCGAGGCCTTAAGCGGGGTCCCCCCATGTATAATCCCGATGGTTTCCCCTCTCACACCTCTGTCATCCTAAAACCAGGGTCCACCACAAATACCTCAGTTTTACTCTAGTTCAGCCAAAGCCAGCTAGTATTCATCCAGTTCTATATCTCCATTAGGCAGTTGTTAAACACCGTGATAGAATCAGACTCCTGTTCAGGCACACAAGACATGTAGAGCTGTGAGTCTTCGGCATAGCAATGAAAACTCAGCCCATACCATTTTATAATGTCCCCTAATGGGAGCATGTACTCTGCAAATAACATGGTGACAGCATCGAGCCCTGTGGAACCCCACAGGTCAGCCAGTGAGGGGCTGAGGAATAAATCCCTGACACCACTCTCTGGGATCTGCCCTCGAGGAATGATCGAAACCAACTGAGGACTGCCGCCCTCAGTCCACAGAAAAACTACAGGCATTCGAGCATCACCTCATGATCCATGGTGTCAAATGCTGCTGAGAGATCAGCGAGAACCAAGATGGAACAGGTTCTCCGATCTCTCGCCATTAGGAGATCATTTAGTACCCGCACCAGGTCCATCTTTGTGCTATGCCATTTCCTGAAGCCAGACAGGAAAGGGTCATAGATACTGTGGTTGGTCAAATGATCTTCCAGCTGCAGAGTGACCACCTTCTCAATAACTTTCTCTATAAAGAGCAAGTTTGAGACTGGTCTGTAGTTTGCTGGGCAGTCGGGATCAAGGGAGTTTTTTTTCAAAAGGGGCATACTACTGCCTCCTTTAAGGGATCTGGAAAAATACCTCTCTCCAATGAAACTGCCACTATCCCAGCAAGGACCAGGCCAACAACCTCTACACACCCCACTAGCAGGCATGTAGGGCCCGGATCCAAACTACAGTATGTAGGCCGGAAAGTCTGGACGATCCTCACTATATCTATGACTGCCGGCTGACTAAAGGTGAATCAAGTCAACTGGGCATTAGTACCACCTGATTAATTAGTGCAAGATCCAATGGGAAGGTACTGGCTGATCTCATACCTGATGGGGGACACCTTATTAGCGAAGAATTGCACAAACTCCTCACTCTGTACCTGTGACAATGCTCGACCAGCCTGGAGACAGGCTGGATTGCACAGTCTGTCAACATTCCTGAAGAGCTGGGCTGGCCTATTCTTTGCTGTAGCAATCTCCCTGGACAGGAACTCTGCCTTCTTATGGGAAATTGCTGATTGGTAGACCTTATAATGGTCTAACAGTCTAAGCTTATCCACCTCCAGGTGAGTTTTCCTCCAGTGTCTTTCCAACCTTTGCCTCTGTCTCTTCAGCTCATGGATCTCCCCATTAAATTAGGGGGCCCCCGGGTGAAGCGTAAGGGGGCGAATAAGAGTTGGAGCAATGGCATCCAAGGCCCCCGGCAGCCCTATATAGGCCAACACCAGGGGCCCTGGGTCCATGCTCTCCATTGGAAAACCCTAGAGGTCCAGTTCCATCATTAGGCCTTCTGAGGTAACTCTTCTCAAAGGACAGAACTGCACTAATTCCTTTGGGGCAGGCCTATTTTGGGGGGCTGCAAAACTGAACCTCAGAGCATGATGATCAGACCAACCAATTGGCTCAACATCCACATTGGAGATCTCCATTCCCAGGTGGAACACCAAGTCTAATGTGTGCCCTCCTTCGTGAGTTGTAGAGGTAATAACCCCTGTCAGGCCCAATGAATCCATCAATTGGAGGAGGTTTTGTCCAAATGGTGAGAGTTCATGGTCGACCCAGGCATTAAAGTCCCCCAGAATTAACCACCTGGGGGACTCCAATACCATCTCAGCGATGAAGTCTGCAATCTCCTTCAGGAACTCCCTCCCATCATCTGGTGGACAGTAGATGAGAAGGGTCCTGTAGCCTGCACCTGCACCCAAAATACAGTCAAAGGAATTGATGCTCCAACTGGCACTCTCCTGAGATCCAGTCCCTGTCTAAAGTAGACGTCACCCCCGCCCCGGTGGAAGAGGATGTTTTGGGGATGGAGGAGGAGGTAGACCACAGAGAAAAAATAATAGGCTCCAGAAGTGAGGCATACTGATGGGAGGCCAGAGGGAGGGGGTTAAAATACTTAATGCAAGGGAGATAGATGGACAGATCATGCAGTACAGAGGTAAGGATGCTGACTTCAGAATAAAAGGTACTAGGATTTAATCTCGGGCAGGGAGGAAACACATAGGTACTACAAAGGTGTGCTGTTTCCTGGTTGTGATAACTATGAATTGTTCAGGTACTAATTTGTACTTGAGGTAAAAACAGTTTTGTGGACCTAGGTCAGGATCTTAGACTTTCAGGCCCTACCACAGCAAATTGTGGAGCTAAGATGCTTACTGCAAGGAAAAGAGATGGTTCAGTCCCTTAGTACAGAGGTAGCACTGCTGCCTTCAGAGCAGAAGGTACAGGGATCAAAATTTAGGCAGGGTGGTGATACCTGATAACCTGCTAATGACAAAGTGGGGACTTCACATGACCAGTGACATCAATAAAAGGAGGGTGCTGGGGTGGGTGGGGAGGCAATGCAAAGTGTTGACAAGGTAACACCCTTCCAGAGTGTGAGCAGGAACAGGCCAAAATGACCTTTACAGGCCTTTCTCCGAGTCCACTACCCAGTGTGGGGTTCTGTATGTCTAGGCAAGAGGTTCATCCACCTTATCTTCTAGTTTTGTAATAGACTGCTTCATGGCAACTATGTCTGGGTCTAGTCGATTCTGTCACTGTTCTAAGGACGATTTGCGGACCTCTGTATCCGAGACCCTCCCGGTCAGTTCCTTGAAAGTTGGTTTCAAATCTTTGAGATCGGCCATCAGGGTGAAAACTGCTTCTTTGATTGTTGCCAGCTCTTGGTAGACTTGAGTTGGCGAGAGCTCTTCGGATGCAGGGATGGTTGGAGAGATAGGGTAGGAGCTGGAGTGTGGCCATTTGGCATCCATTTTTAGTGCTTTCTCCTCATCGCCATCCAACTGCGTGGAAGTATTTTGCTTGTCCAAGTGAGGAATTTCCATTTCAGACTCATCCATCATTACCCTGGTGAGTACAGCAACTACGAGATATGAAATATTACAATTTTAGCTGCAGTGGAGGTGTAGAAAACACTTATAATAGCAAGATCTGGACGGAGCTCCTAACTTTTGCTCCTGCCTCAGTGCTGGCAACACGTGACTCCCAGAAATAATATTTATTTAAAAAAGCTAAAAAAAATCATTCACTTAAGGTCCCATCCTACTGCATAAATGAAATACATAGAGGGGACCTAATATGATAAATAATTTATCTATACTAATGCTGTTTACACCACTCATGAGGTTCTCTCTGCATATCACTTATATAGTTATATGCAATATGTAACATAGTTTTTTTTTTTTAAATAAATTTCCATTTTTGTGACCCTGAATTTGAATCCTCATTCATACAGGTCCCTTTGGAACTGGAATAAACAGAGTAGTGGAGATATTTTAAGGCTATTTTTCATGCCAACCTACTTCTCCAGATGCACTACATCACTCCATTAAGCCATGACATGTACCATAAACCCCTTGTGAGGGAAGGATCCCCGTCCCATCACAAGGTGTCTTCTGTGTGACAGAACACTATGCCATACCTTCTCAGGCTTGAAGCGGTGGTGTGCAACAGGACTGGCCCCCCATATCCTCATGCTGCCCAACCAGTTCCCTAAGACTATCCCTGACCTTGAGTTGCTGGCAGAGGAACACAACATGCTACCAACTGGCCCAACAGCTGACCCTGCACACATTGTCTTTTCATAACTTTTAGGAAATTGTATCAATCCATGATAAAGTAATGAATAACCCTGGCAAAAATGTGTACAGTGAAATTATTCATTTGACAGATCTGTTCTTTTAACAAGTCTACACATTATTATATCCCACCATTCTGGGCATATTTTTTTTTATTTTTTTTAAAGACAGGTTACTTCATTTTACCAGTAATTCATTTCAGAGGGCTTACTTATACATTAAAAGCACAAAGAAATCTGTTCATAGTAAGGAATTCAATTAACACGTCTATGCTATTGTCAAGTGTTTGTTTAAGTTGGCCCCAATATATTAACTTAAGACTGAAAATATTATTGGGCTGTAGTACAGGTTATGCAAATATCACATTACGTGATGTGCTGTGCCACTTTCTCAGGGAGTGGGAGCAGTGGTTAATAAATGACTATTCATTTCTGTGGCAGAATGCATCCCTGTCATTAGCTAATGTATGATGTGATATCACTGATAACATCACATGATGAGCATAGGGGGTTTGGGGTATAAAAGGAGGATAGGGGGAACCAGGTGCTATGGAAAAACTATAAATGTTAATAAGAAATCACCCAGAATAGTAAATGGTGTGGCACTGCAGATATTCTGTGATAAACTGCAAGTTCCTTGCAAAATTCTGCAGCTGCAGAATTCTAGAGGTCGTGATTTACATGAAGAGCAAATTATCCACAGAGAGATTTATCTAAGTGACTAAAAGACACCCCAAAAGACAGACTTTTCTTCTGCTCTCTCTGCCTAAGGCTGCACTAATTACAGGTTCCACATGGTCTACTTGTAGTTCCAATACCATGTGGCCTGAAGTCTCTGAAGTCACATGGCAATGTGTTAACTTCTTGAGAACTTCACCTGGGGATATGAGAACTTCACTAGCAAAGTTCTCAATTCGTAGCTTTGTGAAGTGGGTCTCACTTATGAAGTTTGCCTTCATCAGGTGAACTAACTTCACAAAGTGACAGTTCTTCACAAAGTAATTATCTCACAAATCTTGTGAACTTCAAACAGCTCTAGTTGATAGAAAGCTATATTTTTCAGACCTGTTTTATAATTCAAAACACCTGTGTTTATTGTTGTGTTAATGTAAAATCCCTTTCCCCTGGAAAGGAGTGGGATGTTGCTACCATCCTCCTTCTTCTGGCTGGCGATGTGGAACCAAATCCTAGCCCCCCACATCCCCCATCCCACTCTGTGCCTAAAAGTCTTAGTTTCTTACACTTAAACACACAAAACTTCCTCCCAAATATAGACCTCCTCACGGTATAGGTCTCATAACACTCCCCAGACATCTTTGTATGTCTGAAACCTGTCTCTCCTCTAGAGACCAAGACTCCAACCTACAGTAGCCCTCTTCAAATTCTACATTTTCCCCTCCACCCTCACTATCTTTGTTGGCATCCTTTACACCTCCCCTAAGTTCCCTCCCTCCCTCCTCTCTCCTTAACACCCTCTCCTCACTTGTCTCCCTCTCTGCCTCTGGTGAACTTATCCTACTTGGTGATTTCAAACTAAACTGGATCTCCCCTACTGTACCTCTAAGCCTATCCTACATTCTATCAAATCTTCAAGTCTCACCCAGTTAATCTCAGAATCCACCAGGTTCAACCCCCACACCTCAAATCACTTCTTCCCTCCTAGACTGGGTACTATGCTCCCAACCCCATTGCATCTACCAAATGTGTTCAGTGATCACCGCCTTTCCTAATGTATTAGGAAATCCCGCCTGCCTCTCTCAACCTTGAGATACATCTGGCACAGACCCCTCAGATTGTTTAACACAGATGCTCTCTTAAGTGACCTGGTCTCTGCTGACTGGTCTCCTGTCAACTCTGCCCAATACATCGACACAGCCCTCTCACACTTCACTGCCATCCTTAGTAGCTCCTGGGACATCCACGCCCCTCTTAAAAGTTACAAAGTGAAACACTCCCAGCACCCCTTGATTACACCTGACCTTACTGAGTTATGCAAATCGAGGAACCTTGCATGGACCTGCTATAAGGTCTTCCACTCTGATTCTGACCACCAGCACTACAGGTACCTTAGAAACGTCTGCACAAAGACAGTCCAAGCAGCCAAAGCCCACTATTTCAAAACTAGCCTGTGATCCAACGTAAACTCCCCCTCCAAATTCTGGAAAGTAATCCACTCTGTTTTCGATCTACAACCCGAAACAGCCCCCCCCCAAGCAGGTGGCTTACTGGTCTCTGATCACCTTGCTGTTGCTTCCTTTTTCAACAAGTTCTTCATAACCTGTGCTATTCTCTGCCAGTTCTTAAACACTCCACCCCACCTCATCCCACCTCTTCTGTCTCCACTCAGGAAGTTTTCCTTGCCTCAAGTCTCTCAACCCCTCAAAATACAGCCCAGATAGCCTAGACCCCAAAATCCTTCATATATTTGCCCATGCTTTCCTTAACCCATTCATACACCTCTTGAACCTCTCCTTCTCCCTCCATGCCATCCCCCTTGCCTGGAAAACTGCCAAGATACTCCCTCTCCATAAGATCTATCACCTTCTGGAAACTATAGACCTATCTCTTTCCTCCCTTGCCTTGCTAAACTACAAGAGTCACTAGTCCTTTCCAGACTAGCTGATTTCCCAGACTTCTCGTACTTCCTGTCCCTTTTCCAGTCTGACTTCAGAAAAAAACACTTCACTATCACCTCACTTCTCTGAGTTACTGATTCTGTCTCTACAGGAATAGACCAGCGTCACGTCACAGTTGCCATTTTTATTGACCTTGCTAGGGCATTTGATTTGGTATCCCTCCCCTTCCTATTGAACAAGCTGGCCTCAGCCGGCCTCTCTACTCCTGCAGTTAAGTGGTTCCACTCATACCTCACAGACCATCAGCAGTCTGTTCAGGTGGGTGGTTTACTAGCCCCCCCATCCTTGCAGAAGTCTCCCAGGGCTCCATCCTGGGTGTCATACTATTCTTTATTTTTCTCAGTGACCTCCCATTCATCTGTGTCTCCTCCCAGATTCACATGTATGCCGACTACACAGTCATCTATGCATCTAGTTCCTCAGTGTGATTAACCAGGTAAGATTGTTCCTATGAGCTAATCAACAAGAGTAGGTAGCTTCATTTCCCAGTGCTGGTGTGCAGGTATAGGCCTTGGGATGGCTGGAGGGGACCTACCAGGTCTGGCTCAGTTGCAGGGTGCCAGATTTGGGGTGACATGGAACTCTTCAACAGGCACTTTCTGCCCAGAACATTGGTGATTAGATGAGGGGCCATGGGTATGGCTGTGCTTGGATTTTTTGCTGGTGGGTCTGAGAAGGATTCAGTAGCCATGCATGTAGTGGGGCCAGAGCAGACTGAAGCCCTTTGGAGTAGGGTTACTTAGCAGTGGTTACAAGACACAGGTGAACCTTTGTCAGGCACCAGTGAACTAAACTGTTTGTTCCGTATGTGTTCTGGCTGACCTTGATGGCTTACTGGTGGGTCTAATGCACAGTCAGTGTTGGGTTGTCAGTTACCCTTGGGCAGATGCCCCAACTGACTGTATAATGGTATGGACAGCTGGGGATCAGTGCTTACAGAGGGAGAAGATGCTGCAAATCAGATCTGAGTGTAGTATCTATTGGCATATCAGAGTATGGGATAACAGTGTCTCCTGTATTAGTGGGGCAGCATATTAGGCACTGAACTTGTCAGTAAGACACCTGAGAGTCTTACATCAAAGTCTTCTGGTAAATAACTTAGTCCTGTGTGGAGTACTTGCATGATATGGGATTGAGATGTGGTGATCTCTAACAAGGGGAACGTGTTCCTAAAAACCCTTAATTAATTTGGAGTCCATACATGAACTAACCTTTGAACAATACTCCCCTAAGTAAAAGAGATCTCATATGAACTATCATTCTGGTGTACATTGTGATTATTTAGTGACATCTTAACCATTTCTAAGGTCTGACATAGTTGAAGGCAAAGGCTATGTATGCTTTGTGTTTGCAAGGGGATCCTATGGAGCCATGATATCTACTGCCCTTAGACACAGGAGTCACACTGGTTTAGGCCCAGGCCCATCTCCATTAAGGCAGATGTGATACTTGGCAGTGCAGGCCAAAGAGGGGGGTTGCAGTAATAAGTAATTTGGTCCCACTTGCTCTAGTACAAGATTAGTTTCACACACTTTCAGAGAACAGCCAAATAAAGTTGATGTGTTCAATTACATTTTTAAGGCTGCAGTGGATGGAGCCCTGCAGACCTCTTGTGACCAAAAAAAGACTTGCACTCCGACTGAGCAACATGTAGGAGTTACATCACAGTCACCTCCACGGACTGTGAAGCACTCCGCTTTGTCAGTGCAGTCTTCTCATAGGCACTATTTTGTTGCCTTCCAGAGGACTGCACTACACTATTTTATTCAGTCCGTGGTCACAGTATAACACAGCACAGTCTGCCATGTCCAAAGAAGCCCACCAAACTCTAGTGCACATGCACAACTAATTGCGCATGTGCAGTATGGTTTGGTGGCTATCTTGGTCATGTGAACTGTGCCATGTTCTCTGATTACCACTGCAAAAATTTTTATCTATATATTTCTCCCCCAGCCGACCCTCTCTCTCAGAACCCAAGACCCCACCCCCACCCCACCCAGAAACATAATGGTGACACTGGGATGCCTCATTCCCCAGTGTCACAATAAGGATTTTCCTCCCTACCTGACACTACCTTTCAGCACACCTCACCCCAGCCCCAGAAACATACCAGTGACACTGGGGTTGCCCAGTCCCCAGTGTTGATATAGAGTTTGTCCCCCCACCTGACCCTCCCACAGCACCCCCACAGAAATGTAACAGTGACACTGGGGGTGCCTGATCACCCAGTACAGGAATCCTCAGTTATTCTTTTTTTTTTACCTGTAGAAAAAGGAAAACGTCCATTGATGTCTTTAGGGGGGTGCCCAATCTCCCAGTGCAGGATTCCTCAGTTGTTTATTTTTTTTAACCTGAAAAAAAAAGCCCATTAATGTCTTTTGTGGCTGTTACAGTCCCCCCATTTAACCCTCCCACTCTGCACCCACAACCCTGCACCCCCCCCCCAAGCTCTTTCTTACCTATTTGGTGTCCAACACCATAATCCTCTCTGGATCGCAGATACGTCTTCACTCTTCAAAGACGGACAACAAACTGAAGAAACAGGTATGCGGTTCAATTTATTTCAATGTTGTTTTGAACTTAGTGGCATAACTTGGCTATTTTTGTATATTTTTGGCTCAAAGGTTCAACATGCCTTTTTTGGGACCCGCCTCATGAATAATTGCACTGATATTAGGCAAATCTGTCCCAAAAGGTGATTTCGTGGTCCCTGTGTGAAATCACCTTTTGGGCAGGAGTTGAAAATGTTCTCTGCCATTGTTCATGAGGTGGGGTCATAAGAAGGCTATGTTGAAAATTTGATGTAAAAATACTAAAAAGCAACCAAGTTATGAGCCTACATTGAATTTTGCCAATGCAGCCTCGTAACTTTGGTAATTTTCAATATTTGCACCCCAAATTTACAACATAGCCATATCTTTAGAGCACCTCATGAATGTGACAGCTGTCATTTTTCAAATCCTGGCCAAAATGTATTTTTTACATCCCGAAAGGCGATTTCTCAGTCCCTGTTCAAAATCACCTTTTGGGCAGGAGTTGAACATTTTCTCTGTCCTTGTTCATGAGGTGGGGTCATAAGGCTATGTTAAAAATTTGGTGTAAAAATATTAAAAAACAACAAAGTTATGAGCCTACATTAAATTTTCTGAATGCAGGCTTGTAACTTTGGTAATATTCAATATTTGTACCCCAAATTCCTCAGCTGCAGCCCTATCAACTCTGGCCAGTTCTTGTTATTAAAGGGGAAAAGCCAGCACTAGGAGACCCACACCCAAGTGTGGGGCTTGTCCTAATTTGCACTTTTTTTTACTTACTATTTACTGCAGTATAGTAGATTGTAGCTAATTGATTTTAGTGAACTGCAAGCTGAAATTGTCTGTAACTACAAATCCGAGAATCTGCTGCAGCTGACATAAGAGGAGGGCTGAAGCAGTGGGAGATCTAATTGCCTACAGTGCATATTACTAAAATATCACTGAAATACCACCAACAAATTAATCTGCTTCTGAAGTCAGTTTGCATCTGTACACATATTCTCCTTCCCTTTACCCCGGGTCACACCTGGAAATGAGTCGCTGCTCAGTGAGCCTCTCCCAGTCACAAGCTTTCAAATAAATAAATAAATAAATGAAATTTTAGGGCTTTTGTAAGTTCTGATCACATGTTTGCCAGTCCTGCTGTTCTCATAGAGAAACATACAGTCCTCTGTGATTGTACTTAACCCAGTGAGGACAGTGTTATCAGCATACAAAAGATCAGACCTTATAAAAACTGTAACATGCACTATTGCTGCAGAGCCCTTGCATAGGGGCTGTGGATGAGGGATCCACAGGCTGCCGTATCATTGAAAAGTGTTGGTCTGTTGCCAGAACAACCAGCTTCTGCCTTTGATACTCCCAGCTTCGTACCTATGTTCATGGCGCTGGCAGCCAATGGCAAGCGGACCATACATTCCTGGTGTATGCCAGGTGATCAAGCAGAGAGGGCCATAGGCACTCTGGCACCTCCTAGGGCTGCATCGTGTCTGCTCTATCAGCTGGCTGTGTTCACTGCACTGACAGTTTCTGGACCAGTAAGTTGTCTGCCCGATCCCTACCCCCTTGCCCATTCACTACTTGACCCAGTCCAGTGTGGAGATGGTTGTGTGGCTGGGGACTGGGCATGGAATGGGCACACAGCCGCAGCTGTGGATGCCACAGGGTGCCCGAAAGGTGTGCATCCTGTGCATAGAGGGTACTCCATGGCTTTGCATCATCCTCCATGAGTGTGGAGTGGTGGCATGCATTTAATGGATCAATCCCTAGGAAATTAATAGGAATTTTCTTTGCCATTTATTAATCTAACCTTAGAGATGTCATGAGACAACATGGGGCATGGCCACATGTATTAGACCCCTAGGGTTACTGTAGATTAAGAAAAAGAACCCAGCCTGTGGACTGGAGTGCCTTATATTCTGTTACAAATGCACACTAAGTTTGTGTAAGCAATGTTCAAGTTTTTCATTATGCTGTTAATTGGGTCCTCCACCAAACTGAGGTGTCATTGATCCAAATACATAACATATGATTTTCTATCATCTTACTTACATACAGGATGTGCAGACTTTGTGTCTTTTTTTACTCTAACTTGGCATTTCCTGACTTTTTAAGCTTGATCACAACCCTAACATTATTGTTTTTTTTGTGTGTGTTATTTTTGTACAGTATGCTCCTCCCCAGGCACCCACAACTGGCCACTCCTTTGGGCCTCCAAGGTGCACCCCAGCACCACTCATCCCCTTTCTGCCAACCACCAACCCCAGCCCCCCAGTTAACCTGACATATTGCTTCATCAGCAAGGTCCCGCCCTTCTGGGGTAAAGCACCCATTAGGCACAACTTTGTATCCTGGATGCTGCGGGGTTAGACCGGACACTTTTCCTGGGCTTTGTGGCATCGGGGGACTGGAGGCCATCATCCAGTCACCCGGGGGGGCATTTTCCCATTTTTATGCCCTCCCACTCCCTCCACCCTAATTGGCTGAGTGTAGCAGCAACCTGAGGTGGGGACATACAGGGGGCATGTTGAGGCTTCATGGTGTCGGGGAGGAAGGACCTTGCTATGCATGCTGTGTTGCTTTACTCTCTTTCGTCAGAAGCTCAGAAAACAGTTGCCAAAAATCCATCAATTTTTGAAGGGCAGTTTCTTTGAGTAACTTGCAAGCTGCCACTGCAGTTCCAAACATTCCATTAGGCAGGGAAAGGGATGGAAAACAAGAGCACTGTGAAGGCAAGCAGGGGTGATGGGAGAAGGGACCTTGGCCTACACTGCTGCAGTAGTCCAGTGCTGTTATTGCACTCAAATCTTCTAAATCGAAGTTTTTGGTACTTTTCCTGAATGGGAGGGTGCCTAATCCCCAAGTCTTTATCAAACTGCAGTTTTGGTGATTGTTTGTGGGTGGCTCCTCACTGTGCTGCTGGGTCAGGAGCAGAGTGCCACCAGGCTCCAGTTTGCCTGAGCCCCTCCAAAAAATCTTGTGAAATAGTTTATCCAACAGCAGCTTAGTCTTCATGACAGCCAGCGTGTGCCGTGCTTGACCTGCCTGTGGGAGCTGGAACCCCCCCCCCCAAAAAAAATTGTCAAACACTTTATCCAGTTGCAGTTTAGTCTTCATGACAGGCAGTTTGTGTCATGCCTGGCCTGCCTGTGGGAGCCTGAACCCACCCCCCCAAAAAAAATCTTGTGAATCACTTTATCCAGTTGCATCTTAGTGTCTGTGACAGGCTGTGTGTGCTGTACCTGGCCTGCCTGTGGGAGCCATAGGCTCCCATCCCCCCCAAAAAAATCTTGTGAAACACTTTATCCAGTTGCAGCTCAATCTTTGTGATAGGCAGTATATGCCATGCCTGGCCTCTCTGCTGTAGGAACTGGAGCTCCCCACAAAAAAATATTGTGAAACACTTCATCAAGTTGTAGCTTCGTCTACATGACAGGCAGTGTGTGTGTTGTGCCTGGCCTACCTGCTCTTTGACCTGGAGCCCTGTCCTCCAACCACAAAAAAAACATGTGAAACACTTTATCCAATTGCAGCTTAGTCATCATGACTAGAGGTGCAGCGAAGTAAAATTCTGCCCACGAATTGTCACAAAGTGGCCACTTCACGTTATCATCCTGCTACACAAAGTGCCCATTTTAAGCTCTCACTTTGCCACTTTGAGTTGTAACTATAATTTTGCATTGTGCATTCTGCCTTACTTCATTTTAAGGCGAAGTGAGAATTCACAGGCAGCCCACACACATCACATGGCTTACACAGTGCAAATCACATGCTTCAGGCAGGCAGGCAGGAGGTTACGAGCAAAAACACTCTCCAACATAGGCTGACTTACACGATTTGCATAGGGTGTGACAAATGGATCTGTTCTATGAATGGCCGGGGGTGGGATGTGGACATGTGATGAAGAGGGGTGCACAGGTGACAAATCCACAAATGAAGTTATTTTCCCCATTTTAAGTACAGGGCTTAATGTACCACTTGCACTAGACGTACTGCATTGACCACCACCACCACCACCACCACTGCTACTCTGACCACCACTTGACAAGATTTCTAAATCATAATTCTCTCCCTTATCATGCCTGTAGTAATCCTCTGGTGTTATTTCATCACTACTGCAGACATTCCTATTTGGTCTTACACTCATGGAAGGGGATAACATGCTTAGGAAGGTTGATGATGAGGGTGAATGCCCCACTATGGCATTAGCTACCATCTGATGCTGGGTCCACAGTGCCATATGTCTGTTCTTAAGATGTGTATGATGGCTCACCACGCCCAGATGACTCCCCTTTTTACCTCGACTCACATGCACATGGCAAAGCTGGCAGATTGCAACTAACTCATCATTTGCATCTTGAACAAAATAATCCCAAACAAGGGATTATGATCCCCTACTTTTAACATGTCCCTGATGCTGATTATTGGACTCTATTTTTTTTAACCAATGAAATGGGGGGAGGGGTTCTACATGATTTTTCAGCCTGGACATACTTGGGTTCCAACTGACTACCACGACTACCTATGATTATTACTGGGTCGTCATCATCATCAACAGGAACTGCTAAAGCACAACTTTTTTGAGGAGGGGGATTTAATACCAACAGACCCAGACACAGCCACCTTGACTTTCTTTTTCTCGGGTTCCCAACAGGGGTCACTGACATCATCATCACATTCAACAACATTATCCTCATCCACATTTTTAGCTTGGATGCTGTCATGTGGAAAACATGTTCCAACCACAGCATCATCATCATCATCACCCGATATTTTTGCACCTCGCTTTGAATCATTGGATGGCAAAGGCATGACCTCAACAGTGCTGTAAGAAATGTGACGTGAGTTATCTTTGCCAGGATCAGAATCATGTTCAACTACCATGGGACTGTTAATGGGGAGAATGACATCATCTACAGTCAGTCACAGCTTTAGACTCAACTATATTTTTCGAAATGGTTAATTGGTCAGAAGTGGAACTTGAGGCAGCAATACTCATGCCAGCAGAAACTGAACTAACACCACCAGCTGGGACAACATAATCTCCTCCAACTATGAGTGATGCTACAAACTGCACTGTAAAACACATTGATGGAGATATCCCTTTACTGACATCAGCTATGCACTTCTAAGTACTACCACGCACATGGACAATCTTGCCACTGACAGCAGTGTCATGGCCAGAAAAAGCTTTGCTTGCACGGCTCTTTGCAGGCATTTTGGGGGATCACCAAGAAAATTCTAATCAAATTTAGATTTCTGAACTGTCAGTCTTGGCTGGTGGATGGGAAGCCAAAAATAAACAACTGTGGCCTGCAAATGGAGATTGGGCACTAAACAGATTGCTGTTTGGGGGGGTGCAGTGCACTGCAGTAACAGTCCAAAACCAAGATACCACAAAGCAGTACAAAATCACGCAGGTGCAGGGGATAGCAGATTTACACTGCTGCAATTACTCTGTGGCACAACAAATGTGTCTGATTTGATGGCATGCGTCACACACACAGTCACACACACACTACAAGTAATGCGTAGTAAATTGAAAACTTCATATAACCAAATCTTTAAACAAACTGAAATTATGCACTGCTGCACCAGAACAATCAGCAAAAAATATCAAGAATTACTGAAAATATTACTGTGTGTATATTAATACAGTTATACAACAAAAATACAACCAAAACAGAAAGACTGCCTTTTTCTCCCAGTTAATCTACCTCCACCACAGATATGCCCCTCTCCCAAGCACATTTCAAGTGTCTGTTAGTACACAGGCTGAATGTTCTAAATTAACATTCAAAATCCACACACAAACAATAAATACTCGACGTGGCCGGTTGCAGTGATGAAGAGTGGGGAAACTGCTACAGAGGAAAATGATATGGAAGTGGAGGTACCAGAGGAGGGAGAGGTTCCAGTGATTCAGATGGGGGAAACAGAAGCACAGGAAATGAAGGAGGCAACAGGAAAAGGGCATGAGAAGGGTAAAGCATCAGTTGAGAGTGAAGTGGAAACAGGTGGGGAAAAAGTTACCAAGGAGAATGAAGCAACATTGGAGAAAGAAGCAGTAGAAGGGAAAGAGGAAGTGGAGGTTGAAAGTCTGTTGTCAGTTGCAACAAGCTCCTCTGATGAAGACTATGATTCTGATGATTGGAGTCCACTACCACCACCAGTACAGAGAACAAGAGTGAGACAATACAAGAAGTAATGAAGAAGAGAAAACATCAATAGCAACTTGATGAAACAGGGAAATCCAAATCCCAGGCCAAGTTCCCAGGCAAGATCATGTGCACCATTTTCTAGGATGCTAAAGGCATGGTGAATATTGATTTCATATCACCAAAAGAGATGATCATGGGTCAATATTATGCAGACTTGCTCCATCAACTGCATGAGTGACTCAAAGAAAAGTGGTGTGAAAAGATGTGAGCCACACCACTGAAACATAGAAACATAGAAGGTGGCAGCAGAAGGAGACTGCCAGGTCCATCTGGTCTGCCTGGTGTTTTTGTTTTGTCCTACTCCACTAGCTGCTCTTTGATGTGAGAGTTCCTTGGTGTCTATCCCACATCCTCTTGAATCCCACAACTGTGTTTGCTCCCACCACCTCCAGGGTCAGGCTCTTCCAGGTGTCCACCACCTTCTCTGTGAAGAAAAACTTCCTAACATTGATGAAGAACCTCCATCCTTTCAGCCTTAGATCATATCCTGTAGTTCTACTGCCCTCCTTGAAGTTAAAAAGTTCCTGAGTCTGCACCTTGTTTACTTTTTTTATGTATGTACACTGCTTCTGCATGACAATGCTCCAGTACACACTGCAAGAGTTGCAAAGGCTGCTGTCAGAGAATGCCACTTCAAAGAACTCCCGCAGATCCTGCCTATTGTCCAGACCTGGCACCCAGTGACTGCCACCTGTTTTCCCAAATTGAAGAAGCATCTGCATGGAAAGCGTTTTGAGGATGACAATGAGCTGCAGGAGGATGTGCAGGGTTACCTGACGGGCTGGAAGAAAAATTCATTCTGGAAGGAATTGAAAAACTTCAGGAACAACATGAAAAGTGCATTGTTAAAGAGGGTGACTTTGTTGAGAAATAACGTAGTGCTTCTTGGTATCTGTAGTTGTTATACATGTTAGTCTCAGAACTTTTTGTATCACCTTCCCCGCACTCGCATCGACACTAACAGCACCACAGTATAGCTCAGCACCACTGCTCCTAGCAGTGAAGTCACCAGCAGGGAAAGGATTTGGACTCACCCTGGCATCTCAAGTCTGCTAGAAGATAGTACAACAACTTTTACTGTGTCATCACTAGCAAGCTCAATTTGAGTAGGTGGCAGATGTCGCCTGCATCAGTGCAACTCAGCCTCACATGCTAACAAACAGTCAGCGCTACTTAAATCATACCTATGATGTCACCTAAAGCACTGGTACAGCACTGACAAAGGATGACAAAGGTCATAGTCACCTCGGCAGTATGGGTTGGCAGCAGTCTGGGAAGATGTCAGAATGACTCTTCCATTGGGCAACAGCTATTCCAGTAAAGCTTAACACTAAATGTAAAAAAAAAAAAAAAAAATTAAAATTGATAAACTTACAAATATTTACACACACAAAAAAGGTAGGGACTATGGGGGGAGTGGACTTGATCTCTGCCTCAGTCAAGGAAACAAAGAATTCTTATAGGTCTTAGCACTACGTGTTAGCAAAAAAAAAAAAATTAAAAAAATATTTACAAAAAATGTTTAAAAGAGTAGGGACTATGTGGGAGGCTTCAGTGCAGCAAAGGAAACTAAGAATTCCTATAGCTCAGTCTCAGCATTACATGTTAGCAAAAAATAAATAAAAAAAATGAAAAACTTAAAAATATTTATACAAAAAATGTTTTAAAAAAGGAGGGACTACCAGCGGGTAGGGTTGAGCACAGCACAGGAATCTAAGCATTCCTATAGCTCTTAGCTGAATACATACCACCTTACCACATATTAGCAAAATAAAAAAAAAATTATATATACATATTTACACATTTTTTTTTAAAAGTAGGGACTATGGGGAGGACTTGAGCTCAGCCTCAGCCAAGAAAACTAAGAATTTCTATAGGTCTTAACACTACACGTTAACAAAAAATGAATTAAAAATTAAAAATATTTACAAAAATGTTTAAAAAAGTAGGGACTATGCGGGGGACTTCAGTGCAGCCAAGGAAACTAAGAATTCCTATAGCTCAGTCTTAGAACTACATGCTAGCAAAAATATAAATTAAAAAAAGAAATAACGTGAACATATTTACAAAAAATTGTTTTAAAAAGGAGGGACTACGGGAGGGAGGGTTGAGCATAGCAAAGAAATCTAAGCATTCTTATAGCTCTTAGCTGTATATGTACTACATGTTGGCAAAAATTTTAAAAAAGTAAAAATATTTACAAACAAAATTAAAAATAATTACGAAAAAGTTTTAAAAAGTAGGGACTACAGGGCAGGGAGGGCCTTGTGTTCAACCAAGAAAACTAAGAAATCCTGTAGTTCTTAGCACTTCATGGAAGCAAAAGAAAAATATGTGTATATATATATATTTACAATGGGGTGAGTGGTAAATGAGTGAGATAAAACAGCGCATCATCCACTGCAGTGTGATATTTTTACCCTCTGCTCTACTGTGATGATATCAGCTATTTGCACACACAGGTCACAAAAGGTTGCTGATATCATCACCCTAGGCAGCTTTCCCCTCAGCATGCAAAAAACACCTGTGCTGTTACCATAGACACAAATGCAGAACTTCCTGAGACGTCTCACTGCTGCCTACCGCTAACTCAGTGAGCATTACAAAACAAACCTATCCCCCCTTGATGCAGCCAGAATTCCAAACAGCACAGCTTCACAGAACAGTCTAAACTACTGCCTGCAGCTAACTCAGCTACCACCGAAACACATTGATTCTCATCTGTGACAATCTCAGCTTCACTGCAGCCAGAATCCTAAAGAGCACAATTTCACAGAACACTCTGCACTCTGCCTGCAGCTGACTTAATTACCACTGAAAACAGTATCAGCTGTTCTGACACTCTGCCTCTCAGCTCATTACAATTACTGTGATGCTCTTAACTTCATTGCAGCCAGACTGCTAAACAATACAGCTTCACGAAAGTATGTTTCTCATTCCTATCTAAAACTAACTCATTTAGCATTGTAAAACACACTCATGTGTCTCTCAGAGTTTATAACACTGCCAGCCCATTCAGAAAAGCTCACACACAGAATGAGCAAACACATAAACAGGAACAGAACACAAGGCAGCATAACAAAACTTCTGAAACTCTTGGCCCTATTGTATATATCGAATACATGATGGGCAGATCGTGTCTATGGCAAATATTGTCACTCCTGCATCATGAGCTTGGATATCTCACTCTGCAGGAGTGACAATTTGCCATATCACACTTATGCCCATCATGTATCCTATATATATATATATATATATATATATATATATATATATTTATATATTTATAGACAAGTAACAAAAGAAATAACAAATTTGGAAAGGTAAGGTCAGCAAATCAATGCCCTTGTACAGTATGGTAGTACTTGTACTTTTTGGGGGTAATGCATATTTTTTTGAGGGGGGTATTTTGAAAACCTACATAGAACTGGCATAGTAACTGACAAGAGGAGCCTTGAGGTCAGCAAAGAAAACCATGAATTCCTATGGCTCTGATGGGGGTGCTTAGCAGTCATTTATGTTTGACACTGTGGCTATCCCCAGCCGTAGCATGCCAACACCACCTGCCACACATAAGCTATAGTAATTCATGCCCAATGTTGACCTCTAGTAGTTTTCCCCTTTTCTTTAGTGTGTTTTTATGCCCAATGCCAATTACTACATTGGGAGCTGAAGTAATTTAGCCAAAGTGTTTAAGCTGAACTGAATTTTACCCCCCGTCGAAGCTGAATTAAAGTTGCCACTGGCACACTTCACTCACCCGTACTCTTGTCCCCTGCCCTGCTGCATCCCTCTGTGTAACTATTATGCCTTTTACTCAGTTACAGCTGTGTCTGAAACCATTAATGGTTCTTGTCCATATGACCTCTGCTGGTATGCTGTTCCATGGCTAAGTCACCCTCTCTGTAAAATAAAACTTTCTCATATCCCTCCTAAATTTCCCCTATCAGCTTCCACTAATGTCCCCATGTTCTTGAGTCACCTTTCCTGCTGAATATTTCCTCACAATCTACCTTATTCATTCCTTTCAGGAACTTGAAGGACTCTTATCACATTGCCCTTCTCCCTTCTGGTTTCTAGTGAGTGTCACAAACTCGCTCAGCCAGTCAACCCCCTATTCCCAAAGTGTCAACCTCTGAGCATATAATTTGTGTACAGTGAACAGACAAGGTCTGTTCCTCTTGTCTGTTTTGTGGGTTCAAGTCACCTTAGTTTCAAGCTCTGGAGGGATTCAAACTGATAACCTCTTGTTAGCGTACACAATTATCAGACTCAGATAATTCTGTCTTTGGGGGGTCAGATATCTTTGCCTATGGGCACCCAACCAGGTCTTTCAAATGAACCCTTAGAAATCAATGCAAGACTTTTAGAGAACACTATCCATTTCCCAGTTTGGTATACAATAAGCCCATACACAGTGTACTTAGAATCTTTTAAAAGCTACACTTAAAATAAAAAGAAATGTCCAGGCACTCCAGCAGTTTTGTTTGTAAAAAAAATATATTTACTTTAAAAATATCAAAACAGAACAATAATTACAAAACAAATTATTTATATCCCAACACATACAGCCTTAAAACAAACAGAAAAAAGTACAGTTCCCACAATACATACATTTAGACTGGTATAATCTTACTCTTTTTCAGTGCTGTGATGATTCTCCCTCAGTCAGATAATGTTCTCTTGTGTCAGTCAGAAATATTTTCTTGTGTGTCTCTGTCAGGTTCTTTCAGCACTTAAACACACTTCTGAGCCGGCCTTCTCATGAGGTCACTAACTCCGCCTTGGTGTATCAAACTCTACATTTTACAATACAGGGTCTCCAAATAAAATATTAAAAAACATATGAGATGACCTCACTGATTTTCCTCTCCACAAGGTTAACTGGTCAGAACTGGTTGTTGTTCTACTACACATACATCTCAAAAGTTTCTTTGATCTAAGTCACTGTTTTCAAAGCAAAAGTGTATTGGCCTCTTTAATCCTGTCTGAACCTTGGAATCTACACCTCAGGTCTTTCTGATGTAATTCAAGGGTTCCCCGGGAATGTATTTTGGACCTTCCAAATCCATCTGACTCCTCCCTGGCTCAGACATCAAACCTCTTCCATGTACATTCTGGCCTCTCTCAACACTCCTCCCCACAAGTCCTTCCTGACAAATATGCAAGTCAAAGGATCTCCCTGATGGCATTATGAATAGCTAATCTTATTTCCTGGGATGAAAGCAAATTGACAAGGTAATTGCACCCCAGATCTCTGCAGTTTAAAATACCTCCTGTCCTTTGAATTTTTCCCTGGGGGGGTCTTGATGTGTCAGTTCCAGTAAGACAGCCTTTTCCTTGAACTGACCCTTCCCTTCCCATATTTTAGATGTAATAGCAAAAGTTAGTACAGCACTTGAGCACTCAGAGCTGGCTGTCTACATCACAATGAGTACGTGTTCAGAGTGTTAAGAAGATCCTCATAAGATTTGACCTGCTGGCCCTGAATCATTTTAGTTGTCCTGCACTGTACCATCTCTAACCTGCCTTTGTCTCTTCTTAGGTTGGGTTCCAGAACTGAGCACAGTATTCCAGATGTAGCCTCAGCAGTGTTCTATTGAGAGGTAGTATTACCTCTTTCTTCCTGCTGTTGAACCCCCTCCCAATACACACCAGCATTTTGGTTGCCTTAATATAAGCCTTGTTACAGTTGTTAGATTGTTTTAGGGAGTCATGTATGATGACTCCCAAATTCCTTTTCTCAGAGGTAGTTTCCAGCTTAGCCACACCCTTCCAGTAGTTAGTCCTGAAGTTCTTGTTCCCTGTATGTATCACTTTGCACATCTCAGCACTGAATTTCAACTTCCAGATGTTGGGCTACCTCTCTAACCTGTGTACAACCACCTGCAACTCCCTAACACTTTCCTCACTGCCTATCATGCAGCAATGTTTAGTTTCATCTACAAAGAGACACATCTTGGCCTGCATTCCTCCTATGTCACTGATGAACATACTGAAAAGGACTTGACTCAGGACTGAACTTAGTAGAACTCCACCTGTCACCTCCTTCTCTTCTGACTTGATGCCTGCTGATGTCTTGCTCCCAGTCAGCTTTCCACCCATCTAACTAGATCCTTTGCTGCACCCGGATCCTCTAACTTCGTCAGCAACCTTCTGTGTGGCATAGAGTAGAATGCTTTGCTCAACTTGAACTAAAGCAAATCCACTGCTTGACCCTTATCCACTGCCCTTATCATTCAGTCAAAGGACACTGTCAGGCTGGTCTGACAAGACCTCTCTGACACAAATCCGTGCTTCTTGCTATCTTGGAGCCCTTTTCTCTCCAGGTAGTTCACTATGTCCTTTTTGACTAATGTGTCCATTAAATTACCTGCTGTGAAGGTGACACTAAAGGATCTGTAGTTTTCTGGTTGCTCCTTGTCTCCTGCCTTGTGTGAAAGGAACTAGGTCTGCTACCCCCACATCTTTCAGAACTACCAATGACTGTATCAAGCTACTGAATAACCCTGCCAGGGGTTCGGCTAGCTCTGATGCCAGTTCCTGGAGCACCCTCAGGTGCATCCCTCTGGCTCGGGAGCCTTATTTATTTTCAGGGCTACAAGCCCTTGTTTTGATCCTTTCTCCTGTAATTATCACCTGTCCCGTTTCTGGGTTCCATCTAGCAGCAGCCTTTATGCAACTTTAAAACAAGGTCCCACTAATCTTCACTGTGAACACTGAATAAAATCATCCATTAAGAATGGCTGTCTCCTGCTTGTCTTCCACTATTACCCATGCCAGATTGGTCTCTGGTGCCTGTTACTCTTGGTAACCATTCTCAGGCATATTTTTGTTGCCTATGGAATGGCCCTTTTAATTACTCTCCACCTACCTTCCAGTTGTTTGATGTTGTCCACTCTCTCCAGCTTAAAGTTGACTAGTTCCCTTATTTGGTCAGTCATGGAGGTAAACTGGTACCCAGGGACAGTTCTAAGTATATGGTGTTGTGGTCATTGGATCTCATTGGCTCCCCTGCTATCACTTGATCTACCATTTCTGAGTTGGTGAGGACCATGCCAAGAATGCCAATTTGTTTTGTAGGTTTGCTGACCAGCTGCACCAGCATGCAGTCTTGTAGCTTATTAGGATTCCCTGAACAGCTGCAGCAGCTGTCAGCCTTGCAACATAATAAACAGGTCCTGACTCCTGGTGATCAAAGTTGCTGGAATGTCCCAATCTCCCCCTTTTTGTCTCCCTTCTGAATTTCTGCACATATTTCCCATCTTCCTCATCCCCTGACCTGGTGGTCTGTAGACCACCCTTATGTGTTAACTTCTTACCTGATGTGGTTTTAAACTGCTTCCACAGCAACTGTGTCTCCCCTTCCCTTCCCTCCCCTCCTCTAATACCTCTATGCATTCCTTGACATAATGGGTTATCCCATTCCATTTCCATTGATCTATCTCACCTAGGGCTGGGTTAAATTCCCAAATTCCACTTTAGTGAGACTTTTGTGAAATTTTGCAACTTTTGTGGAATTTTCCAAACTTCCAGCTTTGGCAAAATCAGGAATCTTCCAAAAGTGATTAGTGAACTTTTGCCCTGTTCTGCAGAATTTTTTTTCTCTGACCTGCAGAATAAAATGCATGAACTGAGGAACTAATACATTAGTCCCAAATTTATGCTATTATTTCTCAGTTCAGGGATCAGTTCTGAGCTGTACCCACATGGGAAAAGAAAACTTACCTCCCTGGTGTCCAGTTGCACCCCCCCCCACCCTCTGATTGCTTGCCCCGGCCAAAATTAACATTGCTTCCCTTGTGTCTAGTAGCAACACTCATGATCTGATCACTCTCCCAGGCCATAATTAATAATGTTTTTCTGGTGTCTAGTGGCACGCCCCCATCTTCTGATCGCTCACCCTGGCCGCAAGTACTATTTTTCCCTGGTGTCTAGTGGCACCCCCCACATGCTCCAATTGCTCATCCCAGTTATAATTAATATATCCTAGGTGTTGATAGGTTGCATACTCCCTGTCATTACATATGGTGGCTGGCTGAGGTGGTGAGAGGTGGGCTATACCAGTCGCCATATGGGCTCCCCACTTTCTGAGGGGATGACTATGTATGGAAGGGGGGTGGCAGTTTGGTGTACCCAACCTAGTGTAGGTGGTGTGGAGGGCACTAGACACCAGGAAATTATTAATTTTCACTGGGCAAGTGATCAGAGGGTGGGGAATTCCACTAGACCCCAGGGCAACAAATTAATATGGGTCCAATGATATTATTTTCATTCTGCAGTTCAATGACTCACTGAACTGCAGAATGAATGAATGAATGAATGAATGAATGAATGAATTGCAGAGTAACTGTATTAAACAGCCAAAAGAAATTCTGAAGAACTGACCTCTGATAGTGATCAGTCCTGTGGAATTTTTTTCCTGCAGTTTAATACATCGATCTCTACCGTTCATACATTTATTCCATCATTCTAAGTCGGAATTTCCATGAAAGTTGTTAATTTGATTTCCAAACTTTTGTGGAAGTGAAAGCTCAACATTTGCACAAATTCCACTGGCGGAAGGTTTTTTTTGCACAGCTCTGATCTCACCTATACATGAGGTATCCTGATATTGTTAAACCCAATCATTTTTCCCCTGTGGCCCATGTACCATGATGGCTACGAGGTCTAATCCCAAATTTGCCACTATCACTTAGAGCTCATTCATTTTGTTCCCCCAGATCTCTGCATTTAGGAAGACTGCCTTTGATCTTGTGCCTATACCCCTCCCCTTCTTCTTAGTGCCTCCCTCCTCCCTCCCTTTTGTTATCCCTTTCTTTCCTTAATTTTCTGCCCTTTGTTCAATGTGCCCCGGCACCTTGACCTTCTTTATTATGGACCCTGGTCAGGATGTCTCCACCCTCACTGCTTCCAGACTCCATTTCTGGGTGAGTTCTAGCTAAGCTTCCCTTTTTTTTCTCCTACCTCTGTGGTTCCTCCAACCACAATCCCCCCCCCGTTAGTTTAAATGTCCATCAAAGCAGACATAAAATGTCTGCCCCAATGCACTAGCCTCCTCTTTGTTAAGTGAAGGCCATCACCCTTGAAGAACTCCCTTTCCCAGAAGCCCCCCAGTTTGCCACAAAATGGTATTTCTCCTCTTGACACCATCCCTTCAACCATCCATTAAACTCCTCACTCTTCCATTCTTCTTCCCCCTCCCCCACAAAGAGAGAATCTCAGAAAAAGGCAGTGGAAACTGAGTGTGCCTTCAATCTGTCCTGAGCCTTTTAAAGCTGTACTTCACTGTCTCTTAGGCTGGTTCACCCTCTCCTCCAGAGTGTTGTCCCAGAGAAAAGCACCCCACAATCCTTACAGATAACTTTGTGACTTTTTCTCCCATCTCACAGTACCTATGTGACTCCTACGTAAACTGAAATACACTCTGGTACTACTACCCATACTGTCTTCCACCTGCCTGGAACCCTTTTAGCTATTTCCTACAACACACTACTCTAGATAGAGTGTTTGTCCAATATCAGAGTTACACTTAACACTATTTTACAGTTACAGCTTCACAAGGCACTATGTTGGGCTACCCCAGATTGGGAATTCTATGTTCCCTTATTACAATCTTGCCAATGACTATAGATACCTATACTGGCTTCTAGAGACTGCTGTGGTCCCTAAGGCTCCTGCAGAAGCCCTACAAACATTCTTGGGTCAGACGCCCCACTCCTAGTTTGTGTCACTCACATGATGGGATGCCACATGATGGGACAATTGCAGGTGTGGGCCTTAAATATCCTGTCTTCTCTAAACCTGCTATAGTCCCTTCCCAACTGAACACCTGTTTCATAAGTTGTAATCACTAAAACCACAAGAGACTTCAAATATTCTCCCAGTTACAGTAGATTTCCTTTCCTGGCTCCGAAGAATTACATAAAGTTAAAAAACAGCCCACGAACACTGGCCCAAAAGCATGTACATGTACGTAGTCATTCACACAAACACTTTAAGTATGAAATAAATCACCTTTTTGGTTTAGGCTATCTGTCTGGTCCTTCTGACCTATCAGCTCTTTCTTCTCAGTTCTCCCTCGTGTACAAATTGTTTGTGCACACACATAGGAAATACACGTCCTCTACCCACATGTGCCTCCACCATGATATAGGGGCATGTTTTTTTCCAGGCAGTAGTGTGTCTGGGCCATGAAGTCCAATTGTGCAATGCTGTGTTTTTTAATATTATTAGGATGGTATGTTCTCCCTGTTCCAACAAGTCCCACCTCTGGGATGGGGACCAGGGACACCAGACAGCAAGGGACTCCATGGGTGCTGACACAGCTGAGAGAGAGAGAGAGAGAGAGAGTGAGAGGGCTAGGAGAGAGAGGGAGGAGGAGGAGAGAGAGAGAGAGAGAGAGAGAGAGAGATAGAGGCTATCTGCTAAGTCAGTGACAGGGACTGTGCCTGGCAGTGATCCTGCCATGCAGTCATGTGCAACTGTGAATGGTGGTATGCATAGAGGAATGTACAGTGGAAATCATGCTACACCATCCTCCATTCATATACTGTAGTGAACTTTTATGTTGTCATGGTCATGGTGCCACATTTAGCTAGCCTGGGTAGAATGAAAGTGCATGTATAAATCAGGTATGGCTATGCGGCCACTGTAGTACATGAGTGGAGGGACTTTCCACTATTCTACACAGTTAACTGCTCACAGCACTACACACACCACCATAAGACTGTGTAAGTAGTTTAGGAACAGTGTACCTATGGTACATGGCCAATGGCACACACTGTCTACATGGCAGGGTATCATGAGTCTGAATAACCCTTTTGCAGTTGTTATGCAACTGTGTGTTAACAGGTGTGGCATGGCTGCTGTACATGTTCAGATGATTGGTACATGGGTCCACTTTTCTGTGTATACATCTGTGGGCCTCACCACTCTGCCAGTGTGCCCCTGCACCACTGTTGTGTTTTCCAGTGTGCTATGTGTTGCTGGGGTGCCGGATACGCGTGCACCATACATTATACCAAACAGTGCAGCTGACCTGTATGGAAGCACTGGCAATATACACTTCCACAGGAGTCTCTATACAGGATGTAGTGCCCACACACCATGAAATGCATATCTGTACCAGCAAGACATACTGGGATGTGCATGTGTGTGTACCATTGCTGATGTTATTCTCCTCATATTCTGTACAGCTCACTGTGTTCCACATGCATCATCAGTATAAAACACTGGTGTACTCTTCCAATGCAACAGCACAGCTGCCACAGTGCAATGCAACCTGCCTCAGCACCTGGGAGTTACCATTCTGCCCTAGACATTGGGCTGAAAACATTGATGGATGACTCATCTGTGTGCCCCACAACACAGCAATACCACTGGTCATAGTGACAGCAATTATACTCACCAGCAACATTTACACTGAGGTATCCTGTTTGGGGTGTACAGTGTCTTGCCTCACATCTGGATGTGTTCACATGCACAACACAAGTACATGTTGCCTCCACAGTGTCCACACATCCAAATATGCAGTGGCACAGTGGGTCATTTCCAACGTACCTCATCGGACACATGCCACTAGCAGCTCAATACTTGTGGTTTGCGTCACAAATGCTTATGCCATTTTCTCTGTTGTTAAGGTGCAGCTCTACACCAGTTCCCACAGAGGAGGTGGGGCAGATCTTACTTGTTCTATAGAGGAAACTGTTTGTGTTTCAGAAGATGTACACCATGATGAGTCACATCCAGTTGCAGCCAAGTGAGGCAGCTGGGTTGCTGTGGCTAGCTGCAGCAGCACAAGGTGTGACCATGCAGCCAGGAGCTGCAGCACCACATATGCCCCCAGGGTAGGTGTAAGGTGTGGACAACACCAAGAACAGTACTATCTATTTGGGTGCCTATACTATTACTTTTCTAGTCACCACTCCATTTGTTTGTTTTCTTTTATGGGACATTTCCCTTTTCTCCATCACCCTTCTGCATATTTAGTGTGATTATGTTGACTTCTTTTCTATTTTGGCAGTGAGTCAGTGGTTCTGTTAATGTTGGCCAATTCCTGATTTAATATTCATTGTTATGTTTGCTTGCACACATGTGCAAGAAACATAGTGCCACCATACGAGTTTTAGTAGGTGTGCCTCCCCCACTTCCAATGCCTTTCTCCCTTTTGCAGGTGCTGCTGCACCACGCCAATAAATGTCTGAGCTGTCTATGACAGCCATTCAGATGCAGTGGCATACAGTTGAAAGAAAAACACTGCCGCAATTGGCATACTGCCGTGCCATTGGCAGTATGCAAATTGCCTATGTGGCACTGCATCTGAACTGTCTGTCATAGACAGTTCTTCCACCCCACAATGAACACATAGGTGCACACTGGGAGCCCACCCAGCATGCTCATGCGCTCGGATGATCCTCCCGTACAGCGTATGGCTGATGGGGGTGCCCAATCCCCCATTGGCTCCCTACCCCCCCAACACACTTCCAGGTGCCACGCTTGGAGCCCACCCCAGCATGGCAAACCTTTGTATGGCCGACAGGGGTGCCCAATCCCCCATCAGCTCCACTGCCCCCCCCCCAAAAAAAACTTCAGGCTGCCACGCTGGGAGCCCACCACAGTGTGGCAAAAGTCCTGCATCATCTTCCTAAAAGAAAAAGACCTAAAAGCAAAACAGTCCCTTGTTGACTGTCTGCCCCCCTCCCCCAACCCACACCCACCTTCTGTGCATCCACCTCCCCACACACACACCCCATCCCATACTTACCTCTGGAGGCTGGCGCAACGATCTTTGGTGGACTGGGAACACATATGCACTCTTTAAAGACGACCGTGAACTGAAGAATTGCCAGTAAGCTGTATAATGGCATAAATGGGTTTTTTCAACTTTAGTGCATCTCTTGCCCATTTGTGGACATTTATTCACTAAATTTTCAGCATGAGGTTCCTGGGGCCCCACCTCATAAACTCAGTCACTGTCATTTTGTTATTTGGTCCCGAAAGATGATTTTTCAGTCACTGCGTGGAACCACCTTTTGGGACTCAGTAATGAATGGACAGTGCCACAGTTCATGAGGTAGGCCCCCCAAAACCCTATGTTGAAAATTTAGTGAAAAAATTCCCAAAAATGACTGTTTCATGAGCCTGTGTTTCGCTGTTCCAATGCACGCTCGTAACTTCGCAAATTTGTAATATTTTCACTCCAGATTTTCAACATTGCCGTTTTACCACACCTCCTTATGAGCAGTACAGCTGTCATTTTTCAGATCTTGCCCAAAATGTGTTTTCGTGCATGTAGTGCACAATGGCGCAGTCGGTGTGTGAAATCAATGTTTAGGACAGATTAAGAAAATCACAGTGACACTGTTCATGAGCAGAGGTCTTAAAATGGCTATGGTGACAAAAGTCCATAAAATTACTGGGTTACGAGCATGCATTGCGCAGTTTCCACGCACCCTCGTAAATTCACAAATTTGTAATATTTCCAGTCCAGATTGTCAACACTGCCATTTTTCAACACCTCCTTATGAACAGTACAGCTGTCATTTTTCACACCCTACGTAATGTGTTTTCGCACTTCTGGCACATAAATGTGTGGTGGCTGTGGGAAATCAGTGTTCAGGACAGAGTAAGAAAATCACAGTGACACTGTTCATGAGCAGAGGTCCCAACATGCATATGTTGACAATCTGCTATAAAAAATCCTCAAACTAATTACATTACGGGTGTGCGTTGTGCAGTTTCTACACACGCTCGTGACTTCACCAGTTTTTTTATATTTGCACTCCAGATTTTCAACATTGCATTTTTCACACCTCCCCATGAACAGTACAGTTGTCATTTTCACATCCTATTTGAAATGTGTTTTCGCACCAGTGGTGCCAAATGGCATAGCCACTGTGCAAAATCAGCTTTCTGCTAATGAACTGATATTGCCACTGTTCATGAGGTGGGGGTCACAAAAAAAACATGTTTAAAATTTGGAGTGAAAGTACCAACGAACGCCTGGGACGTTAGGGTTTCTGACCATAACGCCCCACTCTGTAGAGATTGACAGGCATGAGGGGTGTGACTTGGGATTGTCGCCTGTAATACTCCTGCCATACAACCCCCATCCACACCCTGTAACCAGTGACAGGCATGAAGGTGTGCCTTGGACTATTGGACCCCAAAGTTCCTTCCTTTCTCCTATACTACACCCATCTCACCATATTTCTTATGGAATGGGGTGAGCATAAGGCCCAAAGACTCCAAGGCACACTGTGACACTTGTTGGTGTCTGCAGGGTAGGGTGTGGTGAAATGGCATGGCCATTATGCCTGATGACCCAAAGGCACACCCCAGTGCCTGTCAGTCTCTGCAGGGTGCTGGTGGGGTTGACTTCAGTTCAGTGCTTCACTGCCATTCCTATTATGCATCTCTCTAACTCCTACACTACCAATGCCAATGCCAGCAAGCAAACATTTGGCGTTGACAAATGCTTGTTACTTAAGTGTCTTGTGTTGTTACACTGTTGTTTATTGTCTATAATGGTTGCATCTGCTCACTTAAGTCATTCATTTGAGGGTGTTTATGGCCCACCATTCAGTTCCACATTATGGTATGTTGGAAGGACTGTTTGCTCTTACAATTGACTACACCGGATAACCTGTTTATTGTTGCTACTGGCGTATATTGGATCTGGATTCTTACTCATAAATACCTCTTCTTATTCTGAGGTGAGCTGTGCTTAGATACCTTTTTCACTTTGTGCTGTGCCTTGCCAGTTATTTGATAACAGGCATTATTTCATGCCATATTAGTACACCATTTGCAAGTGCAGGTTGGGTTTGTGCACATTCCAGTATATACTACAGTAGGGCCTGGCACTAGTTTGTGAGTGCTAACTATGATTTGTTCTGCAAATAACACTGGCTTCTGATTTCCTGGCCCATGAGTCAATGAACTTCATTTCATCTAGGAGAACTATCAAAACTATCAGAGACCAATTAAATATTATTCATGCATTCATACTCAAAACACATTCTCTACATGTTGCTGAGTCCTTTTAATGCTTACTTGAGCAGTAGAGATGATGTTATAAATGAGACAGTTTTCAAATAGTCTGACCACAGAAAAGGACTGGAAGAGGAATATAAAAACAGCTCATGGGGAGTTTTGTTGTAGGATAACCTGGTTGCAGTAACTCTTTGCCAGTTTAGTATCACCTTAGATACAACTGACATACACATGCAGACAGCAGGCTTTAAACTGGCTAATCTTTTTACTGCAGCTAAAATGTTAACTGACATTGATTTTGATAGCACTTATCTGTAACCTTTTTGAGATGCCTGAGGTAATGCCCTGTAACTGCTATGGGGCGTAAAGACTTATTTCTTTCTACTGCACGTTGCTTCAGATCCACATAATTGAAAAACTATGGAAACAGTCTATGTGCCAATGTAGTAAGGTAGAGAGCTACATTCAGCAAAATAGTTTCCCCCTCAGGACTCAGGGATGTCTTTCTACATATTGCTTTCATTCACCTTTGACACTTGCTCCAATTAAGGCCTATACCAAGTGCCTCCTTTATCACTAGAGGGGCTGGCATGTGCTAACTCAAGGAAAGGCTCTGGCACTCAGTTTCTGATATGGAAGGAAGTGAAACATGATAAGAATGTACAAGTTTACTGCAGCAGTTTTTGCAACACTACAGCAACTGAATGTAGTTTGTATTTGAATGGCATGCCACTTGAACCAGCACACACATCTTTTGAAGGGCAAACAGGGATGATCAAACATTCCTGGAGTAAGCAAGGGCAGTAACTAAACAGTATGCTTTTAATAAAGGTAGTTCTATGCTTTTGTTACATTCATGCAGGAAAAACCACATTAACCACAAAAAATCTAATGAAAACTTGCTGTCACCAACCTCCATGAAACCCCTCTCTCTCTCACTCTTTCTCTCTCTCTCTCTCTAGATATAAAAATGTGAGCTTGGGTTGTTGCATACAGTGGAATACTATTGTCACTAAGAGAAGTAAAAATGCCCTTTTAAGAGGCCAGTAGTTTTCTGCTATATTCCAAATAATATCCAGTCCATACAGTATGTATCTTATAAAACATTAACATTTAGGGTTCTTTTGCTATTGTTGGAAAATAGCTGTCTGCTGTTACTCTGTATTGCTGGAGGAAAACATCTCATTGACATGCAGCCATATGCAGGATTCTCAAGAAACAGACACGGCATGCCTAATAATCCTTTATTTGGCAAGTACATTTTTAGACATGATCCACTTGAATCCCAGGAATAGTCCATGGGAAGCCTCCATGTGTTTTGTATTTTTTATTTTTACTTTAACTATAGTTACAATGCTAGAATACACACTCAGGTATGATCATTAGTACATAATTAGGTTTTATGCTACCCCAGCAGGTCAAGTCCATCAGAGAAAGTGAAAACCTGTTACAGAGCAGGCAGGTGGGATGTACAAAGCTGAAAAAACTTTACTGGGGTTTTAAGGGTGGAAAAAAGTTATTTCCTGTAAAGTTGACTGGCCACTTGGCAATGCTGCTCCCCTGGACTTCCACACATAAAATAAAGAAAAATTTGTCTTCTAACGGGGGCAGATTTGCCCCCGTTAGAAGGCATGCTGTAAAGCCAAGGTGCTACAGGATTTTTGGTTCTTTTCCAGGCTCTTTTGCCAATAAAACAAGCATCTGCTTAGAACTCTAACCACCGCGAGTGCAGAGTTTTCTTTATTTTATTAGTTTGTGAGCTTGCTGCTTTACTCCTGCACCACTGAGTCCTATGCACACCTTTCTTGGACTACTTCCACATATAAGACTCCCTCTGGTTTGTTCCAGAACTGAGTTTCAAATCTGATTATTAACCTCTTGTGAGTCCCACATCTGTTATTGGGACACCTGGACTGCATCTATTCTATTAGTCTGCTTGTTCAGCCTACCAGCTTTCTTAAATTGCCTAGATTTCTAGGTATCTTAGCTACACCCTATCTGGGTAAATCCTTGTTTGCAATTTAACTTTCTTAACTGTTGTGTTCTCTCCATCTCATTTGATTTTACTAATATTTGCCTATCAGCTAGTATAATTCCACTTGTATATTTAGGCTGTCAGGTTTGCCCAGTGTCTTAACTCAGGTCTGCCTGGTTATATAGTGTTTTAATCTGCATTTTTGTTTACACACTGCCCTAGACCTGTTGTGCCAAGTGTCATAGACCTGCTGCTAGCATGGTTTCTCTAGACAGTTACTACCACTGCTGCTGCTAATTAATCGTTGATTATTACATCTCACTTCTTTGCCACTATTCAACTGCCTTCTTCTGCCTTCCTCTTCACCCTGTCTTATTCCTGCCTCCACCCTGTCCTTCTATCTTCCTCCTCTTCTCAGCCTCTCACTGCCCCATCTACCTGTCGGTATCTTGCCCTTCCCATCCTTTCTTCCTATTCACCTTGGTCTCCTCTCCTCCCCCTCCCAGAACCTGGAGTTCCTCCTCCAGACACTCCAATTCCTTCTGTACCCCCCCCCCAGTCTCTTCCTTGCGGCAAGAAGAGTAAGCCTCTCTCCATCCTTCTGCTCCTCCCTTCTGGTAATGTAGAAACTAACCATGGTCACTTCCCTGCTTGATCTCTCCACCTTCTTAAATCCCAATGGCCTTAGCATGTTCCATCTCAATGCTAGGAGCCTTGTACCCATATTTGACCTCCTTCATGTCTGAGGTTTGAAACACTCTCCTGAGAACTCTGCCTTTTCAAATCTTGGCTATCCTCCAGGAATCTTGACTGTAGCCTGTTCCATCCTGATTTCCACCTCTTCAGGCAGTACCATGGCACATGTGGAAGTGGTGTTGTCCTCTATGTTCGCAGTGCCTCTCCCTCACCACTGCTCTTAGGGAATCTTTACCCTCCTCTGCTGAGTTTCTTCTTGACAGGCTTTCCTGTCCCTCTACCTTGCTTATCATCACTGGGGATTTTTATGCTTCATCTAAATTCTCCCCCTCCTTTCTGGTTGACTTTCTTTCTTTGCTATCACCTCCCAATCCTCCTCAGGTGAACTCATACTCCTTGTGGACTTCAACATTAATTGGCTCTCCCTGGCATCCCAGCTGGCCTATGTCAGGATTGAGTCCCTTAATCATTCCCAGCTTATTACCAACCACACCAGGTTCAATTTCCACTCCCCTAATCACATCTTTTTGGACTGGGTTCTCTCCTCCCACCCCCATTGCATTGTTGCAGCAGGTATTTTGTTGGACATCTTTAGTGACCACTGCATGATGTTCTGTGTCAGGAAAGTCCAGCATCCTCTCTCCTCCCCCAAGTACACCAGGTCTAGGTCCCTCTGGTCACATAATACCAAAGCTCTCCTGACCAGTCTTTCAGCAAATGAGTGGACAGCAATCTTCTTTGCTCTGGATATTGATGTGGCTCTCTCCCTGTTCCATTCCAAATTTGCCTTTGCCTGGGATGAGCATGTCTTCCTCAGAAGGTCCAGGGTTAAGTGTACCCATCACTCTTGGATTACTCCCAAACTCATTGACCGATGTAATCCTATCATCACGCATGGATCCAATACTAATTATCCTGATTCTTGCCTGACATCCTGTTTTACAGGTTGCTTGGAAATTCATATATGGAGGTTGTCTATGCTGCTAAATTCCTATATTTTAAGGCCAACCTCCAGAACAACCTTAACTCCCCAGCCAAATTCTGGAAGGAGATTCACTCCTTTTTTGACCCCTAGCCAATACATTCCCCTGTCCTCATGGTTAAAGGTTTACCTGTCTCTAGCTCCTCTTTTCAATGAGTTTTTCACAACTTGTGCTCTCCTCTCTCTCCCCCCCACCTCCAAGCTCATCACCTCTCTCTCTCTCTCCCCTACTCCACCATCCTCTCAGCCCCAACTCCCAGATTTTCATTCCCCCATTACTACCCTGGAAACCATGCTAGCCCTTTCGCCCTTCTCAACAAGTCTAAATCTAGTCCTAAAGGATTTGATTCTAAAACTTCTCCACCTTTCCGCTCCTACCAATGTCTCACCCCTTACTCACTTCCTCAGCCTCTCTTTCTCCATCTGCTCTATTCCTTAGTCATGGATGATTGATAAACTTCTCTCCAATCAAAAAGAGGGTGATTCCTCCTCCCCTGGCAACTTCCGTCCTATGTCCCTCCTCCCCTCTAGCTGCAAGAGAAACTTATCTACTCTAGACTTGCTGGCTTCCACTCCTCATCCAATTTTCTCCTCCTCATCCAGTCTGGTTTCTGGAAGAAACACTTCACTGTTTCCTGCCTAATTCATGTCACTGACTCCATCATCACTGGGATGGATTAGGGGCACATAACAGTGGCCATTTTCATTGATCATGCCAAAGCCTTTAACTCTGTGTCCCATCCATTCATCCTGGACAAGCTTAGCTCTGCTGGCCTCTCAGCTCCTGCCATAGGCACAAGGTTATATAGGCCCATGGGACCCAGGCTGCAGCAATATTCTCTGAAGCAGGCCCAGTCAGCCCCACTAATAATATTACTTATAGTTATGACCATCCATGTTTGGCAGTATTATAAATGGCAGCAGATACTTGTTTTTCTGTCTGTGACCTGCTGCACCCCAACCCCCTTGCTGTGAAGGGACTCGTGGAGCGAGAGCAGAAGCACTGGAAAGCTTGCACCCCCCCCCCCAACGTGTGTATTGGTGGCTTGGCATGGAGGAGTGGCTGAGATATCTGTGTGGTGTGTGCCTGTGCACAGACAGAGTGGGTGATCTAATTCAGTGGTACCGAGGAGGACTGGAGATAGAGTAACATGCAAAGGGAGAAAGGTCAGTCAGAGACCTCACTGGAGAGCTCACCCAGCAGAGAAAAATCCTGTGCAGCATGGGCTGTGAGAGCTGGGGATGGGTTGTTCATACCCAGTCAGAGTCAGAGAGACTCAGTCGGTCAGTAGGCGAGGGAGTGAGTCAGCCAGTGAGGGAGGCCCAGTAAGCTGATGATGATGTTGGTAACTTGGTACTGTTGCAGATTATGCACTGGTGCTGGTGTTGGGGTTTGAACATGACCCCACAATGCTCCCTGCTGCTGGTGCTGGGTACTGCTGTTGGGATTTAGGGATCAGTGCCCTTAGCCATCTTCTACTCATTTGGAGCTGAGCAAGGGGACTCAACCATCCTTAAGCAGGACTATGGGGGCTCAGGGCAGGATCTATCTGTAAATGTTCCCTTCTTTGGAGACAGACACTTCGTACCTTATGTGAGTAACTTTTGACTTTTTGTGATATTTTTATTTATTTTATGAGTGTAACCCTGGTGCCATTATACCAAGGGCTATTACCACTGCCTGCTTCTCTGACTGCAGGTTGAGGGGCCTGGTTACTGTGGATCCCCTACCAACAGTAATACTATAATTATGGTACCTCCACCCAGAGTAACACTTATATGGGTAAATAGTAACACTGGTACAGCCCTCTGGGAAGCTACAACCACCCACAACCCCACATAGTGGCCCAACACACAATTTCCCTGTAGACACAGTATTCAACTTGCAATAACACATTTAATGGCAGGCCACAATAATATGCTCACCAATCTTGTACTTATAACAAGCATTTGTCAATGCTGAATGTTGATTGCGTTGGTCTGTTGAGCTCGCTCAGTGGCCCTCTGTCACTGGCTCAGTCTGTTTGTCCCAGTGCTGCTGGCTGTTCTTTTGTACTGGGCTGCTGCCTGCATTGGCACCTTGTTCTGCTGAGGAAGAAACCCACAGCTGTCCCGACAGAGCTCCATTGAGGTGGCTCACTCCCCTTCTCTCACTCTCACATTCTATTTCTCCTGGCGCTGCAGGCTGCCCTTTTGTACTGGGCTCCTGCCTGTGTTGGTGGCTTTTTCTGCCCACAAAGAAATCTACAGCTGTCCCAACAGAGCTCCGTTGAGGATGCTCACTCCCCCTGTGTCACTCACTCATTCTGGTTCTCCTGGCGCTGCAGGCTGCCCTTTTGTACTGGGCTCCTGCCTCTGTTGGCGCCTTTTCCTGCCCACAAAGAAATCTGCAGCAGTCACAACAAAGCTTCTTTGAGCTCGCTCACTCCCCTTCTCTCACTCACTCATTCTGTTCTACCAGCACTGCAGGCTGCCCTTTTCTACTGGGCTCCTGCCTGAATTGCTGCCTTCTTATGCCCACAAAGAAATTTGGAGGAGTTACAATACAGCTCTGTTGAGCTCACTCACTCACTCATTCTGGGTTTCCTGCCACTGTAGGCTGCCCTTTTGTGCTGGGCTCCTGCATGCATTGCTGCCTTTTTCTGCCCACAAACAAATCTGCAGCAGTCCCAACAAAGCCCCGTTGAGCTCACTGTCTCCCCCTCCCTCACTCACTCATTCTGTGTGTCCTGGCGCTGCAGGCTGCCCTTTTGTACTGGGCTCCTGCCTGCATTGGTGGCTTTTTCTGGCCAGAAAGAAATCTGAAGCAGTCCTGACACCGCTCCACTGAGCTCGCTCACTCCCCCTCTATCACTCTCGCATTCTGTTTCTGCTGGCTCTGCAAGCTGGCCTTTTGTACTGGGCTCCTGCCTGCATTGCAGCATTTTCTGCCCACAATGAAATCTGCAGCAGTCACACTAGAGCTCCGTTGAGCTCGCGCACTACTGCTCTGTCACTCGCTCATTCTGTTTCTCTTGGCGCCATGGACTGCACATTTGTATGGGGCTCCTGGCTGCATTGGCACCTTTGTCTGTCCACAAAGAAATCCGCAGCTGTCCCGACAGAGCTCCATTGAGGTCGCTCAGTCTTCCACTCTCATTGCTCATTCTGTTTGTTCTGGCACTGCAAGCTGCCCTTTTGTACGAGGCTCCTGCCTGCATTGGCACCTTTTTCTGCCCACAAAGAAGTCCCAGTAGTCCTGATACAACTCCGTTGAGCTCACTAAGTCCCCTTGTCTCACTCACTCGCACTGTTTCTCCCACCGCTGCAGGCTGGCCTTTTGTACTGGGCCCCTGCCTGTATTGATGCCTTTTTCTGCCCCCAAAGAAATCTGCAGCAGTCCTGACAGCGCTTCAGTGAGTTCACTCACTCCCCCTCCTTCAGTTGCACTCTCATTCTGTTTCTCCCAGTGCTGCAGGCTGCCCTTTTGTACTGGGCTCTTGTGTTGGGGCCTTTGTCTGCCCACAAACAATTCATCAGCAGTCCTGACAGAGCTCAGTTGAGCTCGGTCACTCCTCCCTCTCACTCAGTTGATCTTAATGTGACCCAAACACTGATTTCCCAGAGTGACCGTGCTATTGTCCGGCAGGAGTGCCAAAATATATTTTAGCCAGGATGTGAAAAATGGCAGCTGTAGTGTTCATAAGGAGTTGTGAAAAAATGCCACTGTTGAAAATGTGGCATGACAGTATTACAAATTTGCAAAGTTACAAGGGTGCGTGGAAACAGTTCAACGCTCGCTTGTAACACAGTCGTGTCATGGAGTTTCATCACCAAATTTTCAACATAGGGATTTTAGGACCTCTGCTCATCAACAGTGCCACTGTCATTTGTTTAATGTGTCCTGAACACTGATTTCCCACAGCAACCATGCTATTCAGCGCCGGAAGTGCGAAAACACATTTCGGCCAGGATGTGAAAAATGACATCTGTACTGCTCACAAGGAGTTGTGACAAAATGCCAATGTTGAAAATCTGGCGTGAAAATATTGCAAATTCGCGAAGTTCCGAGCGTGTGTAGCAACTGTGCAATGCACGCTCGTAAAACAGTCATTTTTTTGGATTCTTCCCACCAAATTTGCAACATAGGCTTTTTGAGAGCCCACCTCATGAACACTGGCACTGTCATTTCATTAATCGGCCCCGAAGGGTGATTCAGCGCAGTGACCACGAAACCACCTTTCCGGCTGATTAACGCCATGACAGTTCAAGAATTCATGAGGAGGGGTCCCAAAAACCCCATGTTGAAAATTTGGTGGCACAATTCACAAAAATGCCTGAGATATGCACTAAAGTTGAAAAAACCCTATTCATTACATTATACAGCTTACCAGCATTTCCTCAGTTCGCGGTCAGCTTTGAAGAGTGCAGATGTGTTTCTGGTCCAGCGAAGATCATTGCGTCAAGCTCCAGAGGTAAATATGGGGTATGGGGGGTGTGGGGAGGCAGGGTGCTCAGTGGGTGGGTGCAGGTTGTGGGAGTGGGGCAGGGAGACTACGAGGGGCCGTTTCCTTTTTTTCAGGGAATAAAAACCAAAAAAAGTTGTGGGAGAATTTTTTACTTTACAGGGGCATGTGGCATGCTGGGATGGGCTCCCTGCATGCCACTGGAGTCTGGCTTTGCGGGAGCAGCTGTAGCCGATGGGGGATTGGGCACCCCCATCAGCAAACAAGAAAAGAGGCATATGGCATGCTTGGGTGGGCTCCCAGCGTGCCACCAGTGTCTTGGTTTTTGGTGGGAAGCTGGAGCCGATGGGGATTGGGCACCCCATTGGCAAACAACAGAAGGGGAATTCTTTTCTGCTGACGGGGATTGGGCACCCCCGTCAGCAAACAATAAAACTGGGAAGGGGGGTTGGTGACAGTATGCAGATGGAGAGTGGGCTCCCCCATCGGCAAATGAACATGGGGGGGTAGATATTGTTTGTGAATATGGCGGCAAGCCACCACCATGTTTCCAAACAATATCAGACATCCTACATCCTGCCCTGCAATGACGGGTCGCTCCCTCATTGCAGCGGATAGCTGACGCTGCAATGACGAGGTGGCCACTCTATTGCAGCGGCTGATTTTTTAGAAAGTTGTGGCACGCTGGCTGAACTAGTGTCAGCAGCAGCATGCCACAGCATTGGGAGATGGGGGACAAGCCTTTGCAGCCCGTGGGGGCATTGGGCACAACAGTGCCATGCCTCCACAACCTGCTTGTGGAGAAAGCTTACGCAACATGTTTCTTGCACATGGCGCAATCAACATAAAAATGGCCTGGATGTCCAGCATATACACTGTGTCCCCTGCAAAGAACAGTTTTCAACAACAACACAGCACTTATCACTGTGCCCCTTGAGTGACTCAGTAACTGGACACTGAGTAATAATATGCTCATAAGCCAGGTTTAACATCAAATAATAAATCTGGTTTATTAAGGGGACATTGAGCAGGGGAGGGGCAAGAATTTAGATTAATTATTTTAGCACTTCAATTAAGCAAATAGCAATCAATGTTTTTTGGATCTCTCCCTGAATTAATCGGTTTATATAGCTGCCGGGTACCCAGTATGAAGCTAAGTGAAGGCCTGATGCATTGCTGCTGGTTGAGGCCCTTGATGGAGAGAAGGGCATTAGTAGACAGATAAAATGCTTGCGAACAGTTGAATATTTGTAATCCCAGACTGGGTGGCCTGTAACCACAGTTGAAAACCCAAACGAGATATTATAAGGCAAATCAGATGACACAATACAGTTATTCGGTTGTTACAGGGGCTACCCTGTTTGTACTCACTGCACCCAGACATACTGAAGAAACAGCTGGCAACACCATGGACCTTCTGGCTTTACAGGATTCTGGTGGGGACCGGGGCCGACATGACTCACCTCCACTTCACGGCCTTTCCCTGTAGTTTGCTGCAACCTGCAACTTGCTTCTTCGCAGGGGCTGACTCATCAAGGCTGTCCTCTCACCAAACAGATGTTGGATCAGGTACAGAAACAGTCTTTTATGGCCAACACTGGCACAGGCCCAGTACATGAAGCTCGGCTTTGGATACAGTTCAGAAAACTCACTTAGGTTGCAGCTTGTAGACTGCCTTAACTTTGTTTGGAAACAAACAGGAACTGCTGGCAACAGGTCTCTCCCTTTATGGAACACAGCAGGAGACAAGCACAACATTCATAGGCTTCCAGTGGCAATGAAGTCTGTTAAACATGAAATTCTCACAACAGTCCTTTAAGTAAGATACTTCTGATAAGAAAAGCACTTATCTGGCAAAGTGTCCTATTTCTCTTAGCCTGGCAGCTGAACACACAATTCCTTTTCTGTTTCAGGCAGTCCAGAGTTCAGCAGGAGGCAAAAGCAGGTCTTTTCCCTGCAGGTCTGCAGATGAGCCACACAGGCTCCTTCTCTTTTGGTGGGTCGAGCAGAACTCCCAACAGTTCAAACAGTCCATCTTAAATAAAGGGCAAAGTCCCAACAATCCGATTGGCTGTCCAAGCTGTCAGTCACAGTCTAAGTCTCTTAACTGGTTAGTATTTGGGCACCAATAATTGTAACTCCTTTTTTCTCCCAAAAGTCTCTAGCACATTCCCAAGAGTCTTTGGTTGAAATCATGGCTTGTGATTGGCTACTGGGCTGCAAAGATGGTGGCTGCTGTACACAGTTTCTATACAGTTTATACAGTCCCACAATTAATGTTCTGTTAAGCCAGTATGATTATTCTTTATTTACAATTGTCCCCTTTTTTAATAAACCCAACTGTGCCCTTTTAAATAAGTCCACTCTTAAGCATTTATGTTTGCTGTCACTGCCACTTCAATACAGTTCCCCAGGAGGCAGGCAGCTACTCATCAATATTTTTGCAGGGCTCTTTAATATTCATGAGCACCATTTATGCCCTGACTCAGACTTTATTTTTAAACTTCTTTAAATCTTCTTTCTCACCTCTTCGAGGTCATCAGTCCTTATTTAGCTGAATAGGGGCACCGGGACCACTGAAATGCTTCCCAATTGACAGTAAAACTGGCAGTTGGCACATCAAGCACTTCCTTATGCATGCGCAATTGCCACTTGCACTGCGATGCAAAATAAAGCAGAGCTAGATCGCGACTTTTATTTTAAGCCCAAAATGGGCTGAAATCGCCCACTATGGCTATTTGGGAACACTGAGGCACCAGATGTCTAAAGGGGACATCAGGAGGCAAGCCTGGAGATCAGCAGAAACATGGAGCAATTAAAGTAAGCCCTCAAATGGGGGAGTTGCATCTCTCCCCTGCCTGTAAAACTTAGTGTCTGTGCCAAGTCTATAAGGAAATAGTAATTATAGTGATATTTTACTATATACACTATTAGATATATATACTATATCAGGCCTGATACATAACTATATACAATATAGCATGCTATTGCTTTAAATGGTATCTTGGTAAATACTTTGTACAGTTTAATTACTAGGCAACCTGTTATGACATTTTACATGTAAACACCACAGCTTTTGCATTGAGTTAACCATAAGCAATGACATTTGAACTTTGCATTTTAACTCTTAGATATTACTTTTTGCTATACCATAAACCAGTACGTTCATTCAGACAATTCCTTTTACTTTGTATCTATGACCCTTTCTATACTGGATGGAGGTTTCAATTCTAATTTGGGAGGAGGCAGTGAACACTATTTTGGGCAGATAGTTGGCTGTGATGTACACTCCCTTGTGGACAACATTCATGGGCAAGTTGACAGGTATTCCAGGTGTGTCATAAGTAAGCTGAACCACAGGTTTTACAGCTCTTTCTGATGACCTAGGCATATAGGGCATTGGATCTTGGCTTTCAACATTAGCATTCAGGTTGAGGACTCCCAGTTCATTGTCAATCAGTAAAGCAGCTTCTGATGAAAGGGACACCTCTGCACTTTCGTGAGAATCAAAACTTGAAATAGACTCAGCATTTGCAACATTATCACTACTGTCTGGCTCTCTAGATTCATCCTGGTTGGAAAGAGGTATTTCCATGAAACAGGTATCATCCACAATACAACTGGCAGTTTCAAGACCAGCAACATTCTCTTCAGACAGAAACAGTTTACTTAGACCATTTGGTTCTGCATCACTTTTAGGTTCACTAACATGTTCTCTATGCGTTTCTTTAGATATAGAATCACTGAGCTCAGATAACTCCACCATACAGAGAGAGTAAGTAATTTTAGATGTTACACTTTAGATGTCACTCTCTGTAGGTTCAGGGATAGTTGAGAGGGCAGGATGGATTGTCAGAGGTTGCTGGACTGTTATAGCCGTTATTGAAATTATGAGGAGGGGCCCCTTGGAACAACTCCCAGTCACTATCGTCTGAATACAACCATGGTCAGCTGTGGCACTAGTGGAAGGATGCTCTGACTGTTGATCAGCAGGATTCTGATTTGATTGCTTTTTCTGAGTAGCAGATCTGGTCACAGGCTTTATGGGAGCTGCAGGTTGTGGCATTGTATTTAAAACTATTTGACCAATCGGCAGAAAGTGATTTCTGTAGATAGTCTTTACAGTACAAGGATCCCCTTCTAGGTGCACTTTGCACACTGGTAAGTGGTTTAACTTGCTGGCAATATATGGACTATATCTCCATCGATCAGTTATTTTGTGTTTTCCTTGGAAACCCAGATTGTGCTTCAACACATGGTTTCCAGCTTAAAGTTCTTGGGCCTTAACACATTTGTTATAATCAGCTTTGCTGGCCAGGTTTTTCTTTGCTGCCATGGTGTTTGCAAGCTGGTATGCATGATTCAGCTGAGCTTTTAACTTTTTGACAGACTGCAGGTAATTGTCTGACTGAGCACCATCAGGAGAAACTCCAAAGCGTACATCAACTGGGAGGTGAGCTTCTCTGCCAAACATGAGGTGTTGGGGTGAAAAACCTGTTGCATCATTCTTAGTACAATTTTAAGCATGAACAAGGGCACTGATTTTCTGGCTCCACCTTGGCTTATCTTTAGCATGCAGAGTGCCAAGCATATCGAGCAACGTTTCATTAAAACTCTCAGATTATGGCTCTCCCTGTGGATGGTAGGGGTAGTCCTGGACTTTCTTACACCCCAGATGGAAAACAACGGCTTAATGAGTAGGCTGTCAAAGTCTCAGCCTTGATCTGAATGGATTCACTGAGGGGCACCGTAGTGGACAAAGAACTTTTCCACAAGGACTTTTGGTTTCTTGTTTGATAAGCCTGAGCATACTGTGTGAAGTGATCTATTACTACCAACACATTGGTGATGTTTTTTTGAATCTGGCTCCAAACTCAAGAAATCAATGCAGACTAGTTCCATCGGTGCACTATTAGTTATGTTAACTGGGGGGGTTGCCCTCTGTGGTTCAGCCTTGCACTAGAGACACCTACTTCAAGTCTTGACATACTGATTAATGTCTAGACCCATTTTAGGCCAGTAGAAATGTGCACAGGCTAAATCCAGCATTCTTTCACTACCTAGGTGTCCCATGTTGTCATGCAGAGCCTTTAACACTACATATTTGAATTTTGAAGGCAACACTAGCTGCTTTCTCACAACTTCCCCTTGACTGTCAGTCAACTCTCTGTACAGCAACTGTTCACGTAGCTTAAGAAACATCTGCCAGAACTAGACTCATAGTGGATTCCCTGCAGGGGGAGGGCCTCAACAACTGGTACAGCAACCCACAAGAGACAGGGCTATCCTAGATCTAGTACTGACTAACAAAGAAGGGATCACAGATCTCCAGGTAGAAGGTCACCTGGGGGCCAGTGACCATCACATGGTATGGTTCAATTTGGCTACTACATCTAAATCATCCCATTCCAAGGCAAAATATGGGACTTCAGAGGAGCTGACTTTGATAAGATGGCCAACAGAGTTAAGCTAGCCTGGCAAAAGAAACACAGGTGAGGAGGTACAGGCAAAGTGGGCAAGCATTAAGGATACAATACTTGAAGCAACATCCCATTGTGTTAGACAGAAAGGAAGTGCAAAAAGAAGGAAACCACTTTGGTTCTCAAATACAGTAGCAGAAAAGGTCAGAGCAAAAGGCTGGCCTTCAGAAAATATAAGGGAACACAGCGGGATGAAGATAGGGGGCATACCAAACTGCCCTAAGGGAAGCAGTAAGGCAGTAAGGCAGGCAAAGTCCCAAACTGAGGAAACACTAGCACAAACAGTAAAGAAGGTGACAAGACTTTCTATAGATACATTAGTGAAAGGAGAAAGTCCAGAGGGGTATTGCTAAGCTTAATGGAGAAAAGGGAGCATGTGAGGAGGAGGACCCTGTAAAGGCATCTATCCTAAATAGATACTTTTGCTCAGTATTCACTGAAGAGAAGGTAGGGCAGGGCCCACAGCTCAGCATCATGGACACAGGGGGAGGGAGGTGAGCACTACTCCCTTCACAAAAGAAAGGGTCCTACAGAGCTTGCTAAGCTCAGGGTGGATAAGGCAATGGGACCTGATGGCATACATCCCAGGGTACTTAAGGAGCTAAAGGAGGAACTAGCAGAGCCATTAGCAGAATTGTTTAGTGAGTCTCTGAGCACAGGAGAGGTTCCCAGAAGACTGGAGAAGGGCTCATGTGATCCCACTCCACAAGAGTGGTAGCAGGGAGGAGGCGGGGACTACAGACCGGTCAGTCTTACCTCAGTAGTGGGCAAGATTATGGAAACTCCCTTAAGGAAAGGATAGTGCAACACCTGGAATCCATAGGGCACAGGATCCAAGACAGCATGGGTTTACAAAGGAAGGTCCTGTCAAACTAATCTCATAGATTTCTTTGACTGGGTAACCAGAGTGGTGGACCAGGGGGAGCAGTTGATGTCGCCTACCTTGACTTCAGCAAAGCTTTTGACACTGTTCCACATAGAAGATTGATAAATAAGCTAGGTAGGCTCGGGTGGGTCAGAAGTTGGTCAACTGGGTGGCAAACTGGTTGACTGGCAGAAAACAGAGAGTGGTGGTAAATGGTATACAGTCAGAAGAGATGCAAGTCACAAGTGGGTACCTCAGGGATCAGTCCTAGGGCCAGTCCTATTCAACATCTTCATTAGTGACCTAGCAGATGGACTAGAGGTAAGGCTTGTCTGTTTGCAGATGACACCAAGATCTGCAACAGAGTAGATGATCCAGATGGGGTGGGCAGAATGAGAAGAGATCTGGATAAACTAGCAGAATGGTCAGAAGAGTGGCAACTGGGATTTAATGCAAAGAAGTGCAAAATCATGCACATAGGGAAGAGAAACCCTGAAGCCACTTATAGGCTGGGAGGAGTTGCTAGCAGTCACAAAGGAAGAAAGAGACTTGGGCATCATCATCACTGATGACCTGAAATCATCCAAGCAGACCTCTAAAGCAGTAGGTAAGGCTAGGGGTGTTAGGGTGTATTAGTAGGGGTATCACAAGTCGTAAGAGGGAGGTAATAATCCCTCTGTACAAGACATTGGTTAGGCCCCATCTGGAGTACTGCGTGCAGTATTGGAGCCACACCTTCACAAGGACATTAACCAAATTGAGGCAGTCCAGAGAAGGGCAACCAAAATGGTGCAGGACTGCATCAGAAGACATATGAGGACAGATTAGCAGAGCTCAATATGTATACCCTTGAGCAAAGGAGGAGAGAGGTGATATGATCGAGACATTTAAACACCTTAAGGGCATAAACAAGGTGAAAGAGTCTAACATGTTTAAATATAAGAAAATAGCAGGACAAGAGGACACAGCATGAGATTAGAGGAGGCCGATTAAGGGGAATGTGAGGAAATTCTTTTTCACAGAAAGGGTGGTAGATGCATGGAATGGCTTACCACAAGAAGTAGTGGCTATGAATACAGTGCAGGGCTTCAAACAGGCATGGGATAGGCATAAGGGAGCAAGACTATGAATAGATAGGTCACTGACATAGCAAAGGCCGATGGCACATTTATAAGGTAGAAAAAGAAATGGGCAGACTGGATGGGCCTTGCGGTCCTTATCTGCCGTCAACTTCTATTAAGTTTAGGCCCTTCACATAACAGTAAAGCAGTTTTGGGATCACTAAACCACAGTTTAGAAATGTATTCAGTTTCACCCTTTCTTAAAGAAATTGGAACTGGTTTAATCATAGTGTCATAACACTGTTCTTTCTGGATGCCAGCTGGGGTTAGCTGCGGTAACGCACTGAAGTCTAATGTTGTGAAATTACAATAGGCTACAGGTAGACAGGTATTAGGAAGCCCCAAGCAATCAGCCAAGCAGTTTACAGTATTAGAATGGGGGGTTTAATCTCGATTTAACTTGTGGCACAGTGCCTTTATGGATTGTTCTGGAATATGGACCCATGGTTGATTTTAGGCAGGTCTGCGTGACAGAGCATTGGCATCAGTGTGGTTTAGGCCAGGTCAGTACTCCACTGGATAATCATATGTTGATAAAGATGAAAACCACCTGTGCCCAGAGGCATCTAGTGTGGTAGATGTTTGGATGTACGTTAGCGGACTGTTGTTGGTTTTAACCAGAATCTTGGCACCATACAAATACTCATGAAATTGTTCCACGACTGCCCACTTGACAGCAAGAAATTCTAATTTGTGCACTGGGTAATTTTTTTCCTGAAAGTGTCAGACTTCTTCTGGTGAATGCCACTGGGTGCAATCCCTCTGTGAACTCTTGGTAAAGTATACCCCCATGGCCACTCAGACTGGCGTCAGTGTGTAGCACGTAAGTTTGGATGGGTCCACATAAGCAAGAACAGGTGCATGAGTTAGCTGATAAATGATTTCCTCAAATGCCATGCCACAGTCAAGAGTCCATCTTGAATCAAAGGGTTCATTATATCAGAAATGTCTTTTTTTATTTAAACTTTCTATTTATAGGTTTTATGCATATACATGGCATGAAAGCTTTCAGTGCAGTGCAATACACCATTTGGTAAACATCAGTAAAAAGATGTACAGATGTGAGATCCACTACAACATTTGATACAAGAGCAGGGGGAATTCCATTTTAACTTGTTCATCACAATAAATTCCCATTAGGCTACATGCTATCAATGCATTTGGGAACATTCCATTTAGTACATTTACAAAAACAGGAAGAAAACAGGGCTACATTGCCCATTAATTGTTGTATGCTCTAGAGGTCATATAACTCCTATATTACCTTCCAGTGCACTCCCTCAGCTTCCAGTTTTTACAAAGATGAAAAAAAAACATTTTAAATAAGAAAACATCACTTTTAAGTTCAAACAGATTTTCCATTACAACTTCCCTTTCAGTTGCTATTTCACCCAGACCTTCCCCAAATTATTATAACAGTAAAGGAGAAAGGAAACTACCTAAAATTAGATCTGGAGCAGTTTCATTGCTTAAAACCAGTCTACATACCCCAAAGTAAACATCTCTGAACTTTGGGACCAAAGTCCCTTATCTATCAAAGCCAGTCAGTCTGAAAAGAAGGTACTCTTGTAAAATTTTAAAGAATAAAGCTCACTTAGATTATCCAAATTCAAGTTTCCTCAGCCTCTGAGTCTGACGACAAGTTCTCTCCTTGAGCAGCTCATTCTATCTCCAGTTTCTCACCCATTTTCATGGCTTCTTTGGGCTCTGTGTAGATATACGATTTCTGTCCCATAGTAACATGGAGCCGAGCTGGCATCAACATATTGTTGGGAACATCAGGAAGGCTCAGGTGCCTCCTAACTGCATCAAATCCTTTCCTCAGTATACAAGTGGAATATGAGAGGTCAGGGAAGAATAAAATCTTTTCGCCTTCCACCATCACGCTCCGTTTAATTCTAGCTGCATGCAGTATTCGGTCTCGTACTACTACAGAGACGGTGATGAGCATAACCATCCTGGCCCCCTCAGAAAGCACTGGTCTCCAATTATTAATTCTGTAAGAGCGCACAATTTGATCTTGTACATCCAGCTCCAGAGTCTCCTGTAGCCATGTATGCAGGTAAAGGAGCAGATCATCTTCCTCCACTCCTTCTGGCATACCGATTATTCGGACATTGGCTGCCCGCGTCAAGTTCTCTAAATGCTCCAATCTAGATCATAGCAGGGACTGCTCCTTTACACAGGTGGCCACTCTTGCCTGGGCCTGAGATGAGGATTTTTCTGCTTCTTGTATTGTATCCACCAAGCAGTCCAGTTTTTGTTCCGCCTGTATCAGGCAGGAGTTATACCCATCCATTTTCTCATCGATATGCTTGCCAGTTTTTGTTAGGGCTATCAGTACTGTTTGTAGAGAGTCCAAAGTTGCCGGGCCAGGTTCCCCATCCATTACTGCCACAGCGGGGGGGATCATCTGGTGCTGGTGGCGGTCTGGAGGCCCTGAAATGGGTAGCGAAGAAATTAGATTTCTACTCTGTGTTTTTCCGCCCCATTCTTACAATTTTGGTGTCTTTCGAAAGAGCTAATCTTCAGGAATCAGGTGGCAGTAAGCAAAATGTTGATGTAAGGATACAAATTGCTATTTGGATCAAAACTTTTGACGTTGATATGGGAGCTCTCTGGAAGTACATCTTTTCGTGCAGATAGCTAGCGACACCCCCCAATAAGTCTTTTTAGTCTCTTTGTTAGTGCCTTTTTTGAACTTTTTGTGAGTAGGCGGGTACCCTTGTGTCTGACTTAATAATGGGCATACTACCTTGGTGTAGTCCTTGACAAAGAACCTATAATAACCATAAAATCCCCCAAACCTTTGCAGTTCTTATAAGTTGTTTGGCTTTGACCAGCTGGTTAATGCCTCCACCTTGCTGGGGTCAGTCTGGATAACCTCTGGAGACACAATATGGCCTACATATTTTACTGAGCTTTGAAAAAACTGACATTTGTCTATTGACAGTTTCAGGCCAATTTCTCCAGTCTATTGAGTACTTTAAAAAGGTGAGTCTCATGCCCCTCAAGAGTTTTTCTGAAGACAGTGAAATCGTCAAGGTATACCAGACATTCAGGGAGGTTCATATCTCCCACTGCACGCTCCATTAGTCTCTGAAAGTCTGCTGGTGCACCCGAGATGCCTTGGGGCATGTGGAGAAACTCATAAAAATCCAACGGGCAAATGAACGTTGTATTCGCTCTGTCTTCCGGAGCCATCTGGATTTGATAGTATCCACAACGAAGGCAAAGGACCAAAAAACACTTGCTTTCATTCAGACAGTCTAATGCATCTTGTATGCATGGCATGGCATATTGATCAGGTGTAGTTCTTTTATTTAAAGTTCTGTAGTCCACACATATATGGATGGAACCATTCTTTTTCTGTACCACTATGACTGGGGAGGAATAAGGACTGTGTGATTCTTGTATAATGCCAGCTTCTAGCATCTCTTGCAAGTGACACCTTATGTTGTTGATGTTGGCAGGAGCTAGGCATCTAGATCTTTCCCTGAAGGGTCTTTTGTCATTTGCCATATGTGGTGTTCAGCACCAGTAACACAGCCAAAATCCCATTTCCTGAGGGAGAATACCTTGGTTCAGTGAGCCAGCTTCTGGCTGATTTTGTCCTTCCAGCTATCTGGGATGTTAGACTTCCCAAAATCAAACATGTCGGGTGACACATCACATTCTCATCCATTCTGGCACTTAGAGGGCAAGACAGCAGTATCCACACAGTAGACATTGGCCAGGGTGCAATCTCTGGACACCACGATGTCTCGGTCTATAACATTTTGTATCTGGACCACCACTCTCCAGACATAAGCACGAGCATGGACAGGGAGTATAGTGGAATGTAGTCTTCCAATAGATCTCTCTGGAGTGCCATTTGAGATTGTGTCTGATGAGCACATGGTAATGGGGAGGATCATATATATGTATAGTGTGACGCCAAGGTCTGAAGAGTCCCCCAAAACTGAAAGGCTCAAAGACAAGCTCACCAAACTGTTACAGGCAGAGGGCCAAACCCTAGAGGACTTAAAGAAGCTGTTTGAAACCCCTCAAGGTACCCCTCCCTCAGGGCCTTCTCCAGTCCCTGTATGTGCAGCTACACCATTACTGACACTTGCTACACTGTAGTGGACAAAGAACTTATAGAAACATAGAAACATAGACTTTGACGGCAGATAAGGACCACTTGGCCCACCCAGTCTGCCCATTTCCCTACCTACAGGATAAGCTGCAGATTCTAGTTAACCAACAGCCTACTTCCTGCCAGCCCCCACTACAATTGCCTTGTGTCTGTCCCATGCATGTTTGAATTCCCCCACTGTTTTAGCCCCAAGAACCTCCCTAGGAAGGCAGTTCCATGCATCCACCACTCTCTACGTGAAAAAATATTTCCTCACATTACCCCTGAGCCGTCCCCCTCTATCTTTAAATTGTGTCCCCTTGTTCTTACACATCTCTTTTTCTGAAAGATGCTACCCTCCTGGACTTTGTTGATTCCTTGAGGTACTTGAACGTTTCTATCATGTCCCCCCTGTCCCTCCTTTCATCAAGGGTATACATATTAAGCTCTTTCAGTCTCTCTTCATATGATTTCTGATGCAGACCCTGCATCATTTTAGTTGCCCTCCTCGGGACTGCTTCCATCCTGTCTATGTCCTTGCATAGATGAGGTCTCCAAAACTGTACACAGTACTCCAGATGGGGTCTCACCAACTGTCTGTACAGAGGGATAACCACTTCCCTTTTTCTACTTGTGATGCCCCTTCCTATGCATCCCAGTATCCCCCTGGCTCTTTCCACTGACTTCTCACATTGCTTACCCACCTTTAGATCATCCGATATGACTACCCCCAAGTCCCGTTCCATTTTTGTTGTTGTTAGTACCTCCCCTGCTATTGTGTACGCTTCTCCTGGGTTTTTGTTTCCCAGGTGCATTACTTTGCACTTCTTTGCATTGAATCTAAGTTGCCATATGTATGACCATTCCTCTAACCTTGCCAAATCCCTTCTCATTCTTTCTACCCCCCTTGTGTATCAACTCTCTTACAGATCTTTGTATCATCTGCAAAGAGGCATACCTTTCCCTCAGACCCTCTGCAATGTCACCTATAAAGATGTTAAAGGACTGGACCCAGTACTGAACCTGGTACTCACTGACCCCCCTTTCTTCAGAATGTGTGCCACTCACTATTACCTTCTGTGTCCTATTGTGCAGCCAGTTTGCAACCCAGGCTACCACCCTGGGACCCACTCCCAAAGCTGGCTAACTTGATTATTAATCTTTTGTGCGGGACTGTGTCAAATGCCTTGCTAAAGTCTAGGCAGGCCATATCCACAGCCCCTCCCTGGTCTATTACTTTGGTCACTCAGATAAAGAAATCTATTAGATTTGTCTGACGTGACCTTCCTGCTGTAAATCCATGCTGCCTTGGGTCCTGTGCCCTGCTGGCCTCTAGGTACTCAACAATTCTTTCTTTCAAGTGATTTCATCATTTTCCCTACCACTGAGGTCAAACTTACAGGTCTGTAGTTTTCTGCTTCTGCCTTGCTCCCACTTTTGTGAAGGGGAATCACATCTGCCCTCCTCCAGTCCTCAGGTACCACCCCATCCTCCCATGATTTGTTAAAAAGTGTGGTCAGTGGTGTCACTAGGTCCTCCCTTAGTTCTTTTAGGATTCTAGGGTGAATCCCATCAGGCCCCATTGCTTGTCCACCATGAGTTTTAGTTCTTTCAGGACTCTTTTTTCTGTAAATGGACTGGTGTCAACCCCCCTACCCGGAGTGCTTCTATTGTCTGGTTTAGGTAACTCCTCCTCATCTTTTGTGAATACTGAGCAAAAGTATTCATTCAGTATCTCTGCTTTTTCACTGTCTCCCTCTGCCCACCTCCCCTCTCCCTCATTAATCTTCACTATTCCTCCCTTAACCTTTCTATGTTCCCTAATGTACCTATAAAAGGTTTTATCCCCTTTCTTAACTGACTTGGCTATTTTTTCCTCAGTTTGGGCTTTTGCTATTCTGACTGCTTTCCCCACTTCTTCTGCTTTAATTGATACAGTTCCCTATCGTGCTCCTTCTGTGATGCCTTATACTTTTTGAATGCAACCTTTTTCTCCTTAACCTTCCCTGTCACCTCTTGAGAACCATAGTGGTTTTTTACTCTGCTTTGTTTTCTTTATCTGTTTCACACAAAGGCTTGTTGCATCTATGATGGTAGTTCTGATTTTTCTCCATTGTTCTTCCACCCTTCCTTTTTGCCCATTTGCTAGTGTATTCCTCAGGCATTCACCGATTTTGCCAAAGTCAGACCTTCTAAAGTCCAATATGCTTGTTTTTGTGTGGCTTGTCTCCATGGTTGTGCTTATTGTGAAGCACACTGTGCAGTGGTCGCTTGTTCCCAGATGTCTACCGACTTCTAAATTTGTGATCCTCTCTCCATTTGAGAATACCAGGTCTAGTATTGCTTCCTCCCAAGTGGGTTCCAACACTAGCTGTCTAAGGCCTGCCCCCCTGCAGGGCATCGAGAATGACCCTGCTCTTGGATGTGGCTACAGTACATGTCATCCAGTTAACATCTGGCATATTCAGGTCCCCCATTAACAGTATATCCACTTTTTCAGCCATTTTGAGAATGTCCTCTATCATTTTCTTGTACATTTCCTCCTCTTGAGATGGGGGTCTGTATACAACCCCTGTGTGGATTGTGATGCCATTCTCTTTCTCCAAGGTGACCCAGAGTGCCTCTTGTCCTCCCCCTTTACTTTTTAGTTCTGTAGCTTTGATCCCTTCCCTTATGTATAGAGCTACTCCACCTCCTCTTTTCCCTCCCTGTCCCATCTGTAGACTGTGTATCCCTCGTTGACATCCTAGTCATGGTTCCCGTGTACCATGTTTCTGTGACTGCCACAATATCCAAGTGTTCATCTTCCATCAAGGCTACTAGCTCAGGAAGCTTGTTTCCCAGACTCAGACATTGGTACTCATTGCCCTCCATTTAATGTTGGCTTTATCCTTTTTCCCCATGCCTGCTCTTTTGCCTTGTCTATTTTCCATTTACCCCTGTCCTGCCATCTGTTGAGCACTGTACCTCAGTGTTTACCTTACTACCCATCATGTTTTGTGGGGAGGAGGCTTGGAATTTCCTGCCTCTTATTAGCACCTCTCCCCATGGCTAGTTTAAAAGCTTGCCAAGGAAGCATTTAAACCTGTCACTTAGGATCTTGGCTCCCTTAATGGACAGATGCAGACCGTCGTGCCAGTATAAACCTTCATCTCTCCAGGTGTACCCCCAATCCCCAATGAAGCCAAAGTCCTGTGCTCTGCACCAGTTTTGCAACCATTGATTAAACTGCATGGTGTGTAGCACCCTAGCCTCACCCCTACCATGGACTGGCAGCACCTCTGAGAAGGTAACTGTGCTTGCTACCTCTCTGACACCCCTCCCCAAATCCAGAATTTCATCCTGCACTGCACTGATCCCCTGCCTAGCTAGGTCATTTGTCCCAAGGTGGACAATGATATCTAGTTCTCTCTCCTGTGATGCTGCTTCTGCAATGCTGAGGATTCGCTTGTTGTCCCTCCCAGCCATGGCACCAGGCAGGCACCTTACTTCACACTCCTCTCCATTCCCCAGGTCTACCTCTCTAACAATTGAGTCCCCTGTCAGAAGCTGTTTCCTTCCCCTGTGGTGTCCCTTGCCACCCTTCTGTGGGTCTCCCTTGTGGGTGTCCTCAGCATTCTTCTTGGTCTCCACTGAGGGTGCCATCATAGAGGAACCTTGCTCTGCCAGACTTGCATATGGTTTGTGTAGAGGTACAACTAGGGGGCTTCACCTCTGTTCCACCACCCGTACCCTCCCAGAACCCACTGTGGTCCACCTGCTCTTCACACTTGGCAGCCTCTGTGGCAGTGGTGCTCTTTAGGTGGGGGAGGCCTCCTTAGTCCTTGCCAGTTCAGCCTGGAGGTGGGCTACCTCCTCCCTCAGAGCTGACAGTTGCCTGCAAATAGGACAGCAACGCAGTTTCCAGAATGTCTCCCAGAAAACTGCTGCCCCACAGCCAGTGCATTGCACCACTCCCCACATATCCCTCTCCCTTATAATATACAATATGTAATATATATATATTTTTCTTCCTTTGTGTGGTGTGTTCTTACCCTTTATGCACTGTGCTGGGTTATTAAGATTATGACAGTTCTGCCCCAAGACCTGTTGAGGAAGTGATGTCAGAACCTTGGCTATAAAGGAAACGTCAAACCTGGGGGGTGGGGTGCGGGGAAGGGTGGGTGGGTCATCCACAACCACTGGTGACTGTTAGAAACAATCAAATACACCACTGCTCCACCACCCTGGTGAGTACTGCCCTTTATAGTAATTCAGCTAATCTCCAGTAACTGATTTGTCAACTATTTAAAAGTAATTTGATGCAAACTGTTACAGAATACTAGTAGACAGTCCAGTTAGCCACAAAGAAAAATCAAATATGCAGTTATTTCAACCCTTCTGAAGTTGCTCACAAGATAAGTAGTTTTGAAAACCCCCTTCCTGATTTAAAAACAAAATTAAACACAAAGCAATACCAATGTAAGACTATAAAGTAAGGAAAACTTCCCTCAGATGTAAATAAGAGAGATCAGTTGCAGATTTCTAGTCCAATATAGTATATCCCATGCAGCTTCTCAGTTGTTTCAAAGCACAGCCTGTTACACCACTTGAAGAGATGGGCTTCTGTCTGAAACAGGATCACACCAGTAGTTTATAGTAATTGATCAATGCTAGAATAGTCTCCACCCAAAACAATTGCCTATGATGCAAGGTCTCCCTGACTAGTGAAGACAATTTCCCCCACCTGAGGCTATGTCTGACATCAAATTGCAAACTGCAGCCTTTGCTATTCAAAGTACACAGCTACTACCAGTAAGTTATTTCCAATTATATTTATGTAAACTGTCAGAATACTAGCAGACAGTCCAGATAGCAACAAAGGAAAATCAAATATGCAGTTATTTCAACCCTTCTGAAGTTGCTCAGAAGATAAGTAGTTTTGAAAACCCCCTTCCTGATTTAAAAATGAAATTAAACACAAAGCAATACCAATGTAAGACTGTAAAGTAAGGAAAACTTCCCTCAGATGTAAGTAAGAGAGATCAGTTGCAGATTTCTATTCCAATATAGTATATCCCATGCAGCTTCACAGTTGTTTCAAAGCACCGCCTGTTACACCACTTGAAGAGGTGGGCTTCTGTCTGAAACAGGATCACACCAGTAGTTTATAGTAATTGATCAATGCTAGAATGGTCCTCCACCCAAAACAATTGCCTATGATGCAAGGTCTCCCTGACTAGTGAAGACAATTTCCCCCACCTGAGGCTGTGTCTGGCATCAAATTACAAACTTCAGCCTTTGCTATTCAAAGTACACAGCTTCTACCAGTAAGTTATTTCTGCACTTCTCCGCTGACACTTCACTTAGCATGGGGGGGGGGTAACATGATAGCAGCAGTATCTTTCTTCCAAACCATCCCAACAGGTTCATCCTTGTCACTCTCCTTAGGATGCATTTGCTTATCATAGGCTTTTCTGATTATGGCATGATCATGCAGGGCTCACCCAGACTTCTTTCGGTGTCTCTCCTGACATAGCTGGCAAGGCGGCCGAACACATGTGTGTTGGTACCAATTAACACTGGAATCCCATCATTCAGGCAAGAGGAGGACACACTGGGGCTAAGGTCTCCATGGGATCTCCTACACCTGCCACAGAGGAGGGAAAAGACAACCAGACATTAATGTAGCTGAGATAAGGTATGACTTTTCACTCAGTCCCCATACATGAAGGCCATTGAGCGGTTGTACTGGCTAGTTAGATTAATGCTGGTCACACCAGTCTTTGAAAATTGTGACTTGAGACCCACTGTCTAGTACTGATTTAACAGGAATTTCTTCAATGTGCATGGTAGTTTCCATGGATAGGCCCACCAACTCTGACCAGTCCAGAGGGGTATTTACAGAAATTGCAGGAGCTGGGACAAATGCCTTTGTCACATATGAGTTGTGTCAAGATGGGACCGGAGCTCCACTGGAGTTACTTTGCCTCGAGTGCTTTTCTGCAAGCAGTTTATCTGTCACCCTGGCTGGGTCCTCTCTGGATCTGCACACTCTCGTTAGGTGACCATCCTTCCCGCATTTGTAGCAGAACACACCTTCCCTGGGTCATCTCAGCTGTGGTGTTACATCAGAAGTGGGTCTCCATTCATTGCTAGGGAGCAGTGCAGAACACGTATTTGAAGCTTGGGCAGGAGCACTGATAGCAGAGGGTCCTTGTTGAGTCTTCCTCCTTGCCAAGCCGGGGGCTTCACATTAAGTCCCATTAATTCTTTCACCATGGCAGACAATTCAATTATTTGAGTCTCCAGACTGCTATCTACTGGTGGTGCCAGTGCATGCACTCCCACTCCCATGGCAGATGCATTCTGGCAGGTATCTTGGCCTTTACTGGAGCCAGTATTAGTTGTTACACCCATCTTCAGCCCTAGAGTTTCAACTGATGGTGTACTGTCAGCGATTTGTGTGACAGCCACAGATGCAAGAGCGGGCCGCCATTTGCCCCTCGTTGTTCTAGCTCTTGCACTTCCTTCATCAACATGCTATAGGAGGGGGGCAAGTGCCTTCAGTGTGGCAACCACAATTTGAGCAATAGTAAATCAGAATAGGGAGTATCCGATTCAACCTGATATGGTTCTGTGTACCTGGGGCCACCCCTCCCATCATAAAGCACTTCTGTAACTATATTTGAAGATGGGATATATATGCAGACAAGGGCTGTCCCAAAAATTAAGTTGTTTTGAACCTCCAAAGAAGGACCTCACCTGATTCAGGGCTTCCAAGTACATTTTCCAAGGTGGCTAAATAGTCTTGAGCAGAAGCCTCTGGGTTACCAGCTTGCACAGAGTGAATAGTGTCCAGAACTGGACCTCGAAGGCTTTCACTTATCCTTTTCTCTTCTCTGCTTCTGTACACTGCCACTCTTGGATCAGGGAGGATGCATAGTCTATCCAGATCTCTAGGTCAGCTTCCCCCTGGTGTGTGGGAATGGTACCAGAGAACATTCATAGCCTGTGGTAAGAGTCATGACCGACTGAGGGCACAGGCATGGGTACAGGCACAAAAGTAGGTACTGGGGCCAGTACAGATGTGGGAGCAGGTGCGGGCAAAAGTACTGCTGCAGATACTGGGACTGTAGCAAGTGTCAGTAATGGTGTAGCTGCACATACAGGGACTGGAGAAGGCCCTGAGGGAGGGGTACCTTGAGGGGTTTCAAACAGCTTCTTTAAGTCCTCTAGGATTTGGCCCTCTGCCTGTAACAGTTTGGTGAGCTTGTCTTTAAGCCTTTCAGTTTTGGGGGACTCTTCAGACCTAGGCATCACTCTACACATATGTATGATCCTCCCTATTACCATGTGCTCATCAGATGCAGTCTCAAATGGCACTCCAGAGAGATCAATTGGAAGACTACATTCCACTAGGGCCATTAAACTCTGGATAGCCCAGTCAATGTGGCAGGCCTTCATTGCAGCTTTACCAAGGCATTTAATTTTATCTAAGGCTTCCTCAAGTGTAGCTTTGTTAGTGCCCAAGGGAAGGTCCAGTAGCATTAAGGCCTTTTAGGGGTCAACCTCCTCTGCCTCACACCGATCAAGCAAATATTGAACAGAGATGTTAATAGCAGCAATTTCAGCTCTAGGGTCAGTAACATTCTCCGTTTTGATACCAGTTTTTTTGTATAAAATGCAATTGCAATTCTTGTGTTTGGCCACTGGGGGTCAATAATCCCAGTGGTGCCTCCAAAGATGTAACCCTGATGCCACTAAACCAAGGGCTACAACTACTGCCTGCTTCTCTGACTGCAGGTTGAGGGGCCTAGGTTTGTGATCAAAGGATATTGTGGATCTCCTACCAACAGTAATACTACAATTATTGTGCCTCCACCCAGAGTAACACTAATGTGGGCAAATAGTAACACTGGTACAGCCCACTGGGAAGCTATAACCACCCATAACACCACCTAGTGGCAGAACACACAGTTTGCCTGGAGACACAATATTTGACTTGCAATAACACATTTATTGGCAGGCCCCAATAATACGCTCACCAACCTTTCACTTAGCAACAGGGTCTGGACTTCCAGTATGCACCCTGCATCCCCTGCAAAGAACAGTTTTCAACAACAACACAGCATTTATCACTGTACCACTTGAATGACTCAGTAAATGGACACTGAGTAATAATATGCTCATAAGACAGGTTTAACATCAAATACTAAATCTGGTTTATTAAGGGAAACTTGAACAGGGAAGGGGCGAGAATTTAGCTTCATTATTTCAGCACTGCAATTAAGCAAATAGCAATCAATATTTTTTTGATCTCTCCATGAATTACTCAGTTTATATAACTGTTGGGTACCCAGTATGGAGCTAGGTGAAGGCCTGAAGTGTTATCGCTGGTTGGGGCCCTTGATGGAGAGAAGGGCATTAGGAGACAGATCAAATGCTTGCAAACAGTAGATAATTTGTAATCCCAGGCTGGATCGCATGTAACCACAGTTGAAAATCCAAACGAGATATTATAAGGCAAATCAGATGACACAATACAGTTCTTTGGTTGCTGCAGTGGCTACCCTGTTTGTACTCACTGCACCCAGACAGATTGTGGAGATGTCTGGCAACAGCATTGACCTTCTGACTTTCCAGGATTCCGGTGGGGACAGGGACCGACACAACTCACCTCCACTTCATGGCCTTTCCCTGTAGGTGGCCACAACTTGTGACTTGCTTCTCCACAGGGGCTGACTCCCCAAGGCTGGTCTCTCACCAGGCAATGCTGGATTGGGTGCAGGAACAGTCTTTTGTGGCCATCACTGGCACAGGCCAGTACATGAAGTTCGGCTTTGGATACAGCTCTGAATGCTCACTTAGCTTACAGCTTGCAGACTTGCTAAACAAACAGGAACTACTGGCAACAGTCTCTCCCTTTATGGAACGTGGCAGGAGATGAACACAACATTCACAGGCTCCCAATGGCAATGGAGTCCATTAAATGTGAAGTCCTCACAACAGTCCCTTTAGTTAGACACTTATGGTAAGAAAAGCACTTATCTGGCAAAGTGTCCTATTTCTCTCAGCCTGGCAGCTGAACACAGAATTCCTTTTCTGCTTCAGGCAGTCCAGAGTTCAGCAGACAGGCAAAAGGATATCTTTTCCCTGCAGGTCTGCAGATGAGCCACACAGACTCCTTCTCTCTCGGTGGCTCGAGCAGGACTCCCCAAAGTTCAAACAGTCCTTTTTAAATAAAGGGCAAAGTCCCAGTAATCCAATTGGCTGCTCAAGTCGTCGGTCACAGTCTAAGTCTCTTAATTGGTTAGTATTTGGGTGCCAAAAATTGTAACTCCTTTTTCCCCCAAAAGTCTCTAGCACATTCCCAAGAGACATTGGTTGAAATCCTGGCTTGTGATTGGCTACTGGGCTGCAAAGATTTTGGCTGCTGTACACAGTTTCTATGCAGTTTATACAATTAATTTTCTGGTACAGCCAGTATAATTTATTCTTTTTTTATATTTGTCCCCTTGTTTAATAACCCCAACTTTGCCCTTTTAAATAAGCCCACTCTTAAGCATTTATGTGCAGTACTTATGCTGTCACTTCCACCATAATACAGTCCCCCCTAGGCGGCAGGAGGCGACTCATCAATATTTTTGCAGGGCTTTTTAATATTCATGAGCGCCCATTTATGCCCTGACTCAGACTTTATTTTTAAACTTCCCCAAGGCTTCTCTATCACCTATTCAAGGTCACCAGTCCCCATTTAGCTGAAACGGGGGAACAGGACCACTGAAATGCTCCCCGACTGACCGAAAAACCAGCAGTCAGCACATCAAGTGCTTCCTTGTGCAATCGCCGCTTGCAATGCAGTGCAAAATAAAACAGCCTCAGATGGCGACTTAGCTTTTAAGCCAAAAATGGGCTGAAATCACAAACTGGGGCTATTTGGGGAACACTGGGGCACCAGAGGACTAATGGGGACATCAGGAGGCAAGCTGGGAGAATGGAAGAAACTTGGGGCAATTAAGGTAAGCCCCCAAAGGGATGTTACATGAGTCTGATATATTGGGAACTGGCTACCTCTTTGACTTTTCTCTCTTTTGTCTGACATCAGCTCTGTGCATTGTATGTACACCATCACAAAGGTCGCTTATAAATATCTGCACTTACAGCATAGCATGCATGTGGCATATCCTAGGTCATACATAGCATATAAGGGTGTAATCAACCCATTATGTGATATAGGAATGGATGAAGGCATTTACTTTGGGGGGGTGTATCACAGACTGACTGACACTACGAGGAAAGGAAAGGAGTGAAGCAGGCTTCCACTAAAGTAAAGATTACTTTAAACTAAGCGAGGGGGGAGGTGGAAGGATGGGTAACAAACAATGTCTATTAACCAGGGGGTCTGTTAGTCCTCCACCCCTAGTTAGGAAGAAGAGGAAAGAGGGACGTACTAATTGGGGGGGGTCATGGAGGGAAATGCAAGGGCAGGGGACACACTGGAAACTAGAAACATAGAATTTGTTAGCAGATAAGGACTGCTAGGCCCATCCAGTCTGCCCGTAATCCCTAAATTTGTTTATACCCTAAGTGGTCAGTGGCTTTTCATCACTCCCCCTTCCCTCAAGCTTTCTCTGTGCTTGTCCCAGGCATGTTTAAATCCCTCCACTGTTTTCTCCCACCACCACCTGTGGTAGACTATTCCATGCATCCATCGCATTCTCTGTGAAGAAATACCTTCCCACATTTCCTGTTAACCTGCCCCCCTCCACTTTCATATCATGTCCCCTCATCTTGCACTCCTACATAGGAAGATGTCTCCCCCCTGCACCTTGTTTATACCCTTGAGGTACTCGAATGTCTCTGTCATATCCCTCCAAATCCCTCCTCTCCTCCAGCAAGTACATATTGAGGTCTTTTAATCTCTCTTAATATGTTCTGTGGTGCAATACCTGTACCATCTTGGTCACCCTTCTCTGGACCGACACTATCCTGTCAATGTCCTTGTGAAGGTGCAACCTCCAGAACTGCACACAGTACTCCAGGTGGGGCCTCACTAGTGTTTTACACAATGGCATCACCACCTCACACTTTCTGCTTGTGATATCTCTGCCAATGCACCCCAGCATGCTATGGGCCCTCCCTGAAGCCTTTGCACCCTGCTTTGACACCTATTGGTCATCTGAAATGATAACCCCCAGGTTCCTTTCTCTTTTGGTGATCATCAGCAACTCCCCCCCCCATGCTGTAGCTCTCAGCAGGGTTCCCTCTTTCAAGGTGCATTATTTTGCCCTTCTTTGCATTGAACCTTAGATTCCATACCTCTGACCATTTCTCAAGTTCCCCAGGTCCCACCTCATTTTCTCCACCCCTTCTGGAGTATCCACCTTGCTGCAGATCTTGGTGTCAATGACAAATAGGAAGACCTTTTCCTAAAACCCTTCTGCAATGTCATTACTAAAGACATTGAACAGAACCGACCCAAGGAGTGATCCCTGAGGTACCCCGCTGGTCAACCCCCCTCTCCCCAGATTAGATCACATTTGCCACCACCCTCTGCCTCCTGTCCATTAGCCAATTCCTAAATCAGTTTACCTCTTTGTGCCCCATGCCCAGACTACCCATTTTGTTAACCAGCCTTTTATGTGGGATGGTGTCAAAGGCTTTGCTAAAATCTAGGTAGGCAACGTCCACCACCCTCCCCTGATTTGCTTCTTTAGTCGCCCAAACATTAAAATCTATTAGACTCATTTGACATGACTTTCCTTCTGTGAATCCATGATGCCTTGGATCCTGGGCATTGTTGGATTCCATGGCACTAGGGGGTTTACGGCAGCAGTTGCACCCCATTCTAGAAGGGCAGTCACAAAGTGCCCACAGCAGGAGTCTACAAGAAACCCCAGAGGAGATCCAGCAATGTAAGTTATACTAGCATTTAGCTGGTATAACTTTCGGACTCCCACAGGAGTCCTGTAGACCCGTTGGCTGGCCAGTGGACAGTGCACGGTTTCCCTGCCCCCCATGCTGGGCACACCCCAGTGGGGCCCCACAGGGCTACCCATACCCACAGCCCCCCAAAACAGCTGTTGGCAGAAGCCCCGCAGGGCGGTGCTGTCATCCCCCCACTCATGCCCCAAACTGAGAGTCGCCCACCGCATATGCTGCAATAAGCCAGCCCTGGTAGTCTAGTGCCCCCCCTGAACTGTACATTAATAAAAGAGAATAAGATCCCAGTATCTCTGGTAGTCTAGTGCCCCCCTGAACTGTACATTAATAAAATAAAAAAGATCCCCGTTTCCCTGGTAGTCCAGTGTCCACCCACCCAGCCATGCCAGCCAACCCAGCACCCCCCCACTCATCCCCAGCCGGCGACTGGCACAGCTCACCTCTCACCTGCACGGCCTGCTGCTGACTGAGTGCAGTATTAGTGCTACTGCACAGATGCGCTCAAGGTGTCCCCGGGTGAGTACTCTATTGGTAACATTTTTGACGGGGGGTTTGGAGAATTTACTTGACTGCTGCACCATCACAGGGGAGTGGTCACTGAGTGCATGAGGTAGCACAGAGGTATCTGTGATGTGATCTGGGTGATTTGATAGCACCCAATCCAGTTAGGTCCCTGTACCTGTTTTATAGTTGATCCTATCAGGAATTTCAACTAGCTGGGTGAGGTAGATCACAGAGACAGTATCTTTAAATGGGCCATTTTTCAGGGAGAGCCAGTTGATATTGAAATCTCCTAGGAGGATTAGTTCTGCGTTAAAACTCAGGGAGTCAAGGCATTCCATAAGAGAGTTAAAATAGGGGGCCATATTCCTAGGTGGGATATATATATATATATATATATATATATATAGATATATAACACCATAAGAGTTTTACTGCCTGCACCAAGTAACACTTTTAGGGCTATGGCCTGCAAACTGGTAGTGGTAGCAGGCAGTGGTACCACATAACCCTGCAGGTTTTCTCTTAGATGAATTGCACAGCCACCACCATGCTTGATGATTCAATCCTGTCAAAAAAATGGTGTATCCAGGAATAGAAATTGAGGCATCCTATGTCAAATGAGAGCCAAGTTTCAACAATAGAGAGGATATTAGGGTTATGTTGATGGAGCCACGCATTTAGAGTGTCCAGTTTTGGGAGGAGATTGCATTTATTAATTGATGCAGTCATGAAAGACAGTTAGTGACTGGCCTGGATTAGGGTGGGCATTGCCAGAAAGTAGAATTAGCAAAAGTTCCAGTCTAAATAGGTGGATTTTAGGCCACTTATTACTGATTTTGTGATGCTTTCTCAGAGTGGTATGCACATGCCATTTATCATGCAGGTTAAATATTCCAGGAAGAAGTGCCAAGGGGGGACCAACAGGGGAATAAAGGTTCCCAACAACAGGGATGGAGGCAGCTCCAACCCACGACTACGGGATCATGATAGGTAGATGAAGTGATGGTGCACTAATCAGAGAGATGAACGCTGTCCAAAGTAGGTGAGGTAGTAATTACCATCACATCATTATCCTTACCAGAAAGGGCTAGGACAGAGAGCAGGAAAATGCTTATCTGCTAAAATGCAGTAGGAGAAGGCATTTTGGGGAAAAGGATTGACACTACAGGTTCCTTAAATATACTTACAGACGTCTTTGAAGGGGTGTTATTGGCCCAGGGTAGTACAGTACCTTGATACAGGTGCCTCGCACTGTGCACATTGAGGGGACATGGAGGGAGTGAGCACACAGACAGCAAAGCACACTTAGACCCCTACTAGTCGAGAGCAAGGAAGCTCTAGAGGAAGTGGCTAATATGTAGATGAGGCAGGCAGAGCAGTCACCATTTGACACCCTTTAGCCAAAGTCAGTCACAGAGCTATGGCAGAGTGTACACCAATCAGCATCAGGGGTTGCTGACCTACCAGCATCAGTAAAGCATTTAATAGAGATTGGGGAGGTGGGCGGGTGGGAGAAAATTCAACCTGAAATGCAGTTCAACTCAGGGCAGCAAGCAAGGTGCTAGAAAAGAGTACAAAAGAGCTGTAGTCAGAACTAGCCAATAAGAGTCAGGCAGCGCTAATTGTAGCCAATCTGATGCATTATTTTCAAGCCACTTATGATTGTACTGCTCGATACCTTTCTTCAATCTGGGGGCGGGCTGGGTCCTGCGATTTGTGGCTAGCCATTGGAGGTGCTGTGGCGCAGCTGGGGTGAGGTGCCTGGTTAGGGCTGGCTCTGGAACAGAGAAAGGGGAGAGGGTGGGTTAGTTTGAAATAGTGGGCAGGCAATCAGGAAATGGGGTGGAGTACAGGGGGTTGAACAAGGAGTTGGTAAGGAAGGTAAAAGAAAAAAGAGCTGCCTTCTGTAAATACAAGAGGACCAAAAGGGAGGTGAATTTGAAGGAGTACATGAAGAAATCAAGGGAGGTGACCAGATTAGTCAAGGCAGCCAAGGCATCAAGGGAGCTTAGGCTGGTGCAGGGGAGGAGCAGAGAAGAAGATATGGATTTTTTCAAGTACATAGAGGAGAGAAGAAGTTGCAAAGATCAGATTGTTAGGATCAACAGGGATGGGGTGGATAGAAAAGGGGTGAAGCAGGCAGAAGCACTCAATGACTACTTCTGTTCTGTATTTACAAGGGAGAAGTAGGGAATAGTGCTGCAGGGGACGGGAGAGGTGGGCACAGGGGTTGCTGAGTTAACAGATGGGGAGATCCCAGTGAGCAGGGTGTTGGAAGATCCAAGGGCCCTGAGAGTGGATAAGGCACCTGATCCAGATGGTATACACCCCAGGGTGTTGAAGGAGCTGGCAGAGGTCCTAGCAGAACCACTGTCAGACATATTCAACACCTCTCTGAGGAGTGGTGGCATACCAAAGGACTGGAGGATGGTGCATGTGGTGCCCTCCATAACAGCGAGCCCAAAGGTGAACCAAGCAATTATAGACTAGTCAGTATTACCTCCATTGTAGGGAAGTTTATGGAGACTAGCCATAAAGAGAAGTTGGTAACTTTACTGGAAGAAAATGGTCTGCAGAATAGCAAGCCATACGAAGAAAAGCTGAGGGAGCCAAACATGTACTCTTTGGAGGAAAGGAGAGAGAGGAGATATGACTGAAACATTCAGCAGTTGTTCTGCCACAGAAACTATGAGGTCCTGCCGCAGAATGTAGGTCCACTTTGCCACAGTAAACATGAGGTCCTGAGTATATGAAGGGCATACATAAGGTTTGTATGGAGAAGATTTTTAGATTAAAAGGGGGCAGAAATGCTAGGGAGCATACTCTGAAGCTGGAGGTGGGGAGATTCAGAAGGGAAATGAGGAGGCACTATTTCACAGAAATGGTCGTGACAGGATGGAACGCATGGCCAGAGATGGTGGTATTGTCAAGAATGGTGGACAGTTTTAAGAGGTGGTGGGACAGAGTTAGGGGTAAGGTCACAATGGAGGGGATATGGGAGAGGGAGTCGACAGTGGAAGGGGGCAAGACATCTGATATGTTGGCAGGGGATGGGGGCAGCTGCAGTATAATGTACTGTTGGTTGCACACTCAAGCAGATTAAATAGACCATAAGGCCCGTATCTGCTGGCATTTATAAACATTTGTATGGTACCAAAACTCTTGTTTTCTAAATGGGAGGGTCTGTTAAGACAGTATATTATGCACCCATTCCTTTCTTGAGCATGCATTCTTGAGACCTGATCTGTGAAGAAACCTTAGGAAAAAAAACAGTTTCACTCACCCTACAATAGTTTCATGTATTTAGGACTTAAACTCCAAATCAGCCCTAATGGTACTGCCTAAAACCAGTGTTGTACACCACACACATTACTGTGTGTATGTTTATTTCAGAGTGATTCAGTAGACAGGCAGAGCATTTATAGAAGTACTGGTGTAGTTGTATTGGAATGTTTAGAGAGACATGCATATGAACTGAATTGGTATACAAATCCTAGATGATGACTTAAAGCACATATTATATGTGCAGGGGTTGTTATGGCAAGCCATTAGGGACATAATTCATAATCTCTGGCTGTATAGTAAAACACATACAATATATGGTGAAATACATACATCATATAGTGAAATACAAACACTTTGCAGTGAACCACATACAGTATCTACTGAAATATATACATCATATAGTGAAATACATATACTGTATACTGAAATACATATATTATATAGTGAAACACATATGCTATATAGTGAAATGCTTACATTGTATAGTGAAATACATACACTATCTACTGAAATCCACATACTGAGTACTAAAAATCCACATACACTATATAGTGAAACAAATGTACTATGTACTGAAACATATACACTACCTATTGAGATACATACACTACAGACTGAAACATCCACATAAACTCTCTACTGAAATATATACTCTAGAGATTGTAACACATACACTATATATTGAAAAAATATGCATCCACTATATACTGAAACAAATATACTATATATTGAAATACATACACTATCTATTGAAATGCATACACTACATACTGAAAAAAGCACACATACTATATACTCAAACAAATACACTATATATTGAAACATCTATACTTTATATTGAAATACATACATTATCTATTTAAATACATTATGCACTGAAAAATCTGTATACTCTGTATACTAAAACAAATACACTACATGTTGAAACACATACACTATGTATTGAAACACATACACTGTAGACTGAAAAATTTGCATACACTATATACTGAAACAAATAAACTATATACTGAAATGGACTATGTTCTGAAACTACCCATCCCCCCTGCCCCTCCCCCTTGAATGGCCTACAGCTGAACTCCTTGCCTGTTGCATTCAGTTAGCTGCTGGCTTGATGAGAGGATGTTTACAACTGCAGAGCAGGTAAACAAAACAGGGCTATTACTTATTCTACTTCTTTATGGGGTTTTACATTTTGTTTTGCTTGCACACCTTTAATCAAATTTCAGAACATTGTGAAGTGACAAGAAACTTTTAGAACTAGTTTATTCTTTTAAATAAGTGCTGCCTTCATTTACTGTTAGACAACACATTTGTATAAGAAGCTAATACAGGATATTCATAACATACCTGTATATATAGGGGGTGCATGCATTTTTCCAAGTTAAATTGTTGAATGGTTTTATGTGTAATTAATTACTGTGTAAGTCCAGCAACTTATTTGAGCTGAATGCTTGGGAAGCACTTCAGGAGCTGTGGAAGTGTAAGCCAAAAATGTTGCTAGTTTGTACTCTATGGACTATGTTTTGATTACATTTTTATTTTAATGTTTTGTTTAATAAACATTTCTTGGTTAAGAAACAATTTTTGCTGCAATGCAATCCCTCAGTATTCAGTTCTCATCAGGAGTTTGGCTGGTATATGCATACAATTTGCATTGTTTTACTAAATAACTTTACTGTGCTGCCTCACTGGAGGCATCCACAGTCTGTTTTGGGGTTTGAGCTTCTCAAATTGTGTTTTATTTCTTTTTTTTTTCCTATACAGAGTTTTATCTTTTTAGTCACCCTGCTACCCCTTTGCCCACTGACATTACCAGCCCAATCACTTACCATCCACAGGACATACTTGCTCTGAGATCCTCACCCCCCCACACACACACATATTCCCTGTGTTGGGGCCAGGAGGGGGAGGGCCAGAGCCACTGACAAGGAGACACATATTAAGACAGGAGAAGATCCTGGTTAGCAGTGCAGAATCTGCATCAGGTTGTTATATCATTCTGCCATTGGGGTTTTCTACCTTTGGTTTCATCCCCTGGGCAGCCAAGCATTCAATGATGCAATTGCATATAAAGACACATGCTTGCTTTGTGCCTGCCTGAGCCCTCCCACTTATGCAACTCCACTGCCCTGCCAGCCCTCCTCAGCTAGGTGGATGTTGAAGAGCAGGGTGGTCAGACTTCCCCTCGCTGAGAAGGCAGCATTCCCGGAGATGTTCAATCATATCTCCTCCCAGCTAACCCCTGTGCAACCCAGATCTACACCCAAAACTGGGCTACTGGCATGGGAGGCAGTGCAATCACCACCAAGCTGCTAGGCCAGCCCACCAGACTGTGTTTTTATAAGTAAATAAAGACAGCATATAGGTAAAAGAAGAAGAAAACAAAACTGTATTTTAACTAGTCTGTGATAAACATTTTAAGTCACATCACAATGTTTAGAAACCGAATAAAGGTTTTGCAAGCAAAATATGATAAAACAATACATACACAGATAGATAAGATAACCCTTTTATGTTTACCTTCTGCATCTCAAGAGGCATTAGCCAGGATTTTTAGTCAATTAGGACCCCATTTTCAGAAGGTTAGTGTGCAGAGCTAAACATTACACTGTGGGAATAGCATGGTTAGATCGGTGTCCTATTCAGTATCACCTAATGCTACTCTGATCATGTGCATGTGCATATATACTACTACTACTACTACGGCCATGCAAATGAGTAGTCCTCTCCTGCATACAGAGCACAGTGCTATACAAAAGGTTTCCTTCGTGACCATAAGTACCTCCCCCTACATTTTATACTCAGCCTCTATGCTTCTAGTCCATAGATGCTTGATTTTGCACTTTTTGGCTTTGAACCTGAGCTGCCATGTCCCATAGCACTCTACGTTTTCTAAGGTCCCCACTCATTCTCTCCATCTTCACCTATCAACGCTATTACAGGTTGTGGTGTCATCTGCAAAAAGGTACTTCTTCCCTTCCAGTTCTTCTGTTATGCCATTTATAAAGACACTGAAGGGGACGTGTCCCATTACTAAGCCCTCCGGCACTCTACTAGTCACTCTCTCCTCACTGGAGTGAGTGCCATTAACCACCACCATCTGTGGCTGTGCGCTATCTCAGGTGCAGCACTTAGGAGTGCACAACACTAATCTGAAAATGAGGGCCCACATACCACTGTAACAGAATTAACACTGCATTGTGATAAGCATAGCTAGTACTATTTTAAAAAGCATTCTTCTGTGCAGTGCTAACCTGTTAATGTGGCACTTTTTTTTTGCACAGGATTACTAATTGCAACCAGGTGCTCATACAACTAGGGGTTACTCTAATGCATATAAGGTGTACAGGTATATTAAATGCTTTCTTGAAGTGCTAACACACTGTGTGGTTAGTGCTAGTTAATGATTCTGGGAATTGTGTTTTAACTGCACACACGCAGCCTGCCAGCAACCCTCCCACACACACATACACACACTGTCAGTTCTGGACACAATACAAAAATAATTCTTTGGTAGTCTGGTAGTCCCCCACTCACCTAATCCAGGTAGAGCTAGAACATTTATTCCTCATTCCTGCTGCTGTTATACTACACATATTTCTCAGCCTGTCTGGTGCTGGGGAAAACAAGTTTCAGCGTTAGCAGCTGGCTGGAAAATAACTAAAAATGCTAAATTTTTTGTTGGGCCATCAGAGGGAAGAGGCTGCTAAAGAGTAGAACTTCAATGAAGACTCTTGGGGGAAAAATACTGGGGACAGTCTGTGTGCCTTTTTCAGCAACCAGTGAGATGTCGTGGGAACCTTGTACATGTTAATTTTGGTTGACAGTTGCTCCTGCCAATGGAGAGCTGCCAGAAAGCATCCAAGGGGGAAGAACTTTGGCTTCAAACTTGAGTTTGGTGGAAGTCCCTCCACAGGGAGGGGGTCTCCAGTCCCTAGGAAGAAGGTAGGGTTGTGGGGCTGTGAGGGGGGCTGCCAGCCATCTGTCCCCCAGAACGGGTTGTGCCTTTCCCCATCTAGAGAGAAAAGGGAGGATTTTGAGGGCAGCTCTGCAGAGAGGAAGATCTGCAGTATTTTGTTGCTGCCAGAGAAGTTGCACCCACAGCGATGAAACTGTCTAGAGTACAGGTTAAATGGATTGAAAAAAAAGGATTAAGAAAATGGATTTGTGTCAAGAGGATGGGGAGAAAGCCTCTTCAGTTTTATCTGCGCCACATCAGTGAGACACGGATGATCAAAGATTTTTGATGAGAGAAGTAAGAAAAAGTGTAAAAAGTTCTGTCTGACCCTGGCAATGACAAGACATCAATAGGAAAAGGGAAAGACAAGGCTAAAGGACTGTTTTTTGCAGAAAAAAATGGATTGTAGAAAATGGACATGAAAACTGGATTTGAACCCAGGTTTTAAGAAGCTGACAAGAGAGCCTCTTCTGTCTGGAGTTGACTAGCACCTGCATGGTGAGAAATGGGACATACTTGATGTGTTTTTGAAAAAGAGTTCCTGAACTTGTGTATGAGCCAGAGCACAAGAGTGGCTACTGTGTTGGAGTTGAAAGACTGTGGGGGCAGGGGGATGAGCTGGTGCCATCTAGGTGGGTGCCTGCTGTCTGTTCCTGAGATGCAGCAAGAAGGGAAACTGTTGTGTTAAATCCCTGGAATTTCAGACTCTGCACAGTGCCCCCAGAGCCTAATATTCGAGAAGGTAGCTGAGACTGCTTGACTATACAGAGTAGCAGCTAACTGAGGAAAGAATGGAAATGATCTGAAGAATCAATTCTAAATGTGCTCGGTGGGGAGCTCACTGACCCCTATCAAGTGGGGCTGCTGATGGCAATGGATTGTTGGTTTGTGCTCAGATGCTGGGGCACTCTGACCTGTTTGGGAGCCAGACTGGGGGCATGCTCCCATGTCTGGGTCCCTTGCGGCTGGTGGGTCTTGCGTGAAGCCCTGTAGTGGGCCTCTGTGGGCCGGGGGGGGCAGGGCTGTAGGACCTTGGGTCACACTGAAGATCCAAGCTGCAGCTTCCACACCTTCAAGTGTTAAGCAACAGCCTGATTCTGTGTCTACTGATCCATCCTCCCCAGGACTTCAGTCATGTGTGCCATCCTAGGACTAATACAGCAGAGCTGTGAGTGAAGGCAGGAATGCCCTGCACCTGAGGAATATATATATATATATATATATATATATATATATATATATATATATATATATATTTATATTTATCTGTGTTCAAGTCCACTGGTGCTGAAAGCCAGTTCAAGATTTAAAAGACAGCAAGGAAACATGTTGGGGGTTGTTTGTGTTTAGTTCAGGTGGGTGTGCCAGCGCCAATGACAGCTGCACCTCAGGCCTGCGCTTGGCATTTAGGTGATAGGGACAAAATGCAGGTGTCTTTTTGAACTGATACCAGTGAGTTTGGGTTTAGTAATATCTGCAGTAGTTAGATAGTCAGGTAGTTTGGTGGCTGCATTATCAAAAGGTGATTTGGGTTCAAATCAAAAGGGGGAATGCTGTTTGGGAAATGTTTTTTCCTTTTTTTACCAAATCTTTTTCCTCTGATCACTGGAGATGTGTCCTCTCTCAGGTGTCATCCCCAGTTCTCTCCCATCCAACCTGCCCCCACACCCACTCTCTGGGTCCCCTCCTGAGGCTCCGCTAATGCCTACCTCCACCTGGCAAGAGACCTCCCTGGCTTATCCATAGGGCAGGGCTGCTACTCCTTCTGGCACTCAAGACATCCAGTATCATCCAGGCAGAGGAGGCACGCAGAGGATTGGGACCCAGGTAGGTGGTGTCCGGCAGTGCGCATGAGGCCAAGGTGCACTGTCACCAACCACAACTCCTTGTTTATTTAACAAAGTTACGATGATTTTAAAAAGCACTAAGGCAGAATATTCAAGTGTTAGACAGGTTATCAATTTGCTAATCCCAATTTGCACCTCTAAAACAGGATAGTACTGCACAGGGTCATATGATTGCTTGGTTACCAAGTCACTAGCCCATTTGTAAGTGGTCCTAATCCATCCTTGTGCACCTATGTAAAGCAGCTGACAGCACCTTGCACATAAGCACATCAGCTTGCTGGGAGGGTTGGGGAAGTGTAGCTATCCATTAGTGCAACACTAGTGACTGGTTCCCCAAACCAGGTGTTATGGACTATGTATTCCTACACTCCCAACACCTGGTCATGTCAGGTTACCACTAGACCTGGGCCTGCACTGGTACATGGCATAACTGTCCTGGTGTCTAGTGTCTCACCCCCCAAATTGCATGCCTGTGTAATAAAACATCTGTCCCATGTGTCCAGCAGACAGCAGACCCCCCACCACTGATCAACCGGGCTACAATCAGACACTTGATAAGATCAGTAATTCCTCTGTACCATTTGTCTGATATCCAGACCATGGTTCCCCAACGTGTCACAAGTAGTAGTCTGGCAAGAGCTGTAATTCTTCCATACCAAATCCTTGGTGTTGAGTAATTCCCCTGCCCCTTAAATATAATATCTAGCCCCTCGACAAGCCCACCCAGAGCCACTACAACTGCCCCTGCTTGCCCCTAACCTATGGTGTATGGTGACCAGCACAGACCCTCCACTCAGATCCATAGCAGTCATCAACTTAATGACAGTTCACAATCAGATGCCTACTGTAGTAAAAGCTGTTTCTATAGTAGGTGTGTGATCATAAACAGAGAAACACTGAATTTGTCATCAGAAAAGGACTACTTGGCCTACCTAGTCTGCCTAGATGTTTCCTGCCTCATTTTCCTCCTCACATGCTGTCTGATCTCCATTGACCCTCCCACCTCTTCTCTAATATACTGCTATGTCTACGCCACACATGCTTGAAGCCCCCTACTGTTTTAGCCTCCTTCACTTCAGCTGGTAATCTGTTCCAGGCATCTACCAATATTTTCTCACATCTCTCTCTCTTGAACCCCCCCCAGCTTCATTGCATTCCCCCTGGTCCTGGTGCTCTTTCACATTTGAAAGTGACTCCCAGGACCCTGTTCACTCCTGTAAGATACTTGTAGGCCTGTATCATGTCACTTTTCCCTTTCCTTTCTTCTAGGGTGTACATGCTGAGATCCCTCTGTCTCACCTCTTAGGACTTCTCATGTAAACCCTGCACCATTGTAGTTGCCCTCCTGTGGACTTCCTCCACCCTGTCTATGTTCTTTCTGAGGTTTGTCCTCCAAAATTACATCGCACTGTAGGTGGGGTCTGTGCATCACCTCCATCCTCCTGATGGAGATACTCTCCCTACACACCCCAGCACCCCAGTAGCCCCTACTCACTGCTTTGCAACAGTGCCTTTGGGTCCTCGAGACACCAAAACCCCAAGATCCCTTTCCTGTTTATTGACTGTCAATACCCCCCCATCCTATACTCAACTCTTGGGTTCCTATGCCCTAGGTGATGATTTTGCATTTTTTTGCATTGAATCCAACTGCCATGCTCTTTTACCACTCCTCAAAATTCACAAGATCCCTGATCCTTCTCTTCACCACTCCTGGGTGTCCACCCCATTGCACATGTTGATATAATTTGCAAAAAGGCATACCTTTCCTTCAGTTCTTCTGCAGTGTCCCCTACATTCAAATGGATTGGTCCCAGTACTGAGCCCTGTGGTACCCCACTGGTCACTCTCCCATCATTAAAGTGAGTGCCGTTACCCACCACCCTCTGTTTCTTAACCATTAACTAGCTACTGTACTAATTGGAAGGCTATAGTCTGTAGTTCGAGGGAGCGGTGCAACAGGACACATTCCCATTCAGCCCATTTAAGGGCTGCTCTCCTCACTCCACACACAAGTATTTTTTCCTTGCCCCTTCATCCACCCCTCCTCCAGCGGTATGCCTCTCTTTCCCATGGGTTTCTTCCTAAGGTACCATTAGCTAAGGGAATCACTCCTGTGGCACCTCAAGGGGTGGAACCCTCCTCTAGGGTTCCTTCCATTCATACCCATGCAGGGTGGTATATCCCTTGGATAGATAGGCAAACAGCCAAAGATTATCTGTTACACAAGCACAAAACCAGTTGCACAGGCACACTGAACCCATTTAACCATTTTGGATCCCACCCCTAGGCCATTCAGTTTCTTTATCAGCCTCCTGTGTGGCACAGTGCTGAAGGCCTAGCTAAACTCCAGATCAATCATGTCCACTGCTCTCCCCTTATCTATTCCCTGGTCATCCAGTCAAATAAATCTACCAGATTCATTTGGCATGACCTTCCCCTGTGAATCTGTGCTGCCTGTGGTTATGCAGCCCACTGGATTCAAGATACTCTAACAGTCCCTCTTTTAGTATGGATTCCATTAATTTCCCCATGACTCAAGTAAGACAGACCAGGCTAAATTTGCTAGCCTGCTCCTTGCTGGTGCTCTTACAAAATGGAACTATGTCTGCTCTCCTCTAGTCCTCTGGAACCACTCCTGTTTCCAGTGAGTTGTTGAATAAGGCCACGAGTAGTACAACAAGCACCTCCCTGCCTAATTCCCTTAATACCCTTGGGTGTATCCATCAGGTCCTATGGCCTTGTCCACCCTAAAATTTGAAGTCACTTCAATCATACTCTTTCCTTTGAAAATGGACTTGTGTCCACTTCCCCCTACAGTGTTCATGCTGCTGCTTGGTGAACTGTCCCTGTCTCTCTCCACTGTGAAAACAGTAGAAGTACCTGTTTAGGATGTATACTTTTCTCTAATCCCCTCTGTGAAGTCTCCCTTTGTCATCCTCCTTATCCTCAGAATCCCTCCCTTTACCACCTTCTCCTTGCTTATGTACCTGAAGAAAGTCTGGTCTTTTTTTGATACCCTTTGGCTATGTTTTCTTCTGTCTGAGCTGTTGATCCCCTCATTACGTTACGTGCTTCCCTCTGTTTTACCTGATACATCTCTCTATCCTTATTCTTATCTTTTTCTTCATACCTCCTGAATGCCACCCTATTACAAGCTTCTAAAGAAGGCTATTCAGATGTATCTCCCCATGTCAGTGAAGTCTGCCTTCTTGAAATCCAAAATGTTTGCCCTCATGTGACTGGACTGGGTCCTGGGTTCCATGCTAAACTACACTATGTAGTGGTTGCCAGATCCCAGTTGGCCCTCCACACAGATATCTGCGTTTTGTCCCCATTGGTCAGTATCAGGCCAAGAATGGCCTTTTATCTGGATCAAGCACAAGCTGCCTTAGACCTGCCTCCTGTAGGGAATCCAGAATACTTCTGCTTCTGCTGAAGCAGCTGCTTGGGTGGACCAATTCTCGTCTGGCATACTGAAATCCCCCAGCAGCAGAACTTCACTTTTGTTGCCATATTGTGCATTCCATCCGCAAGTTCTCTGTCCACTTCTTCCTCCTGTGTCGAAGGCCTGAAGATCACCCCTGTTCATATTGCTGAGCCTTTGCCAGGTTCAAGGATGACCCACAGTGCCTCAGCCTCCCCCTGTCTACCCTGCACCTCTGTCTCCTTTATAGTCTCTCTGACATACAAGACCATGATACCTCCTTTTTTACCTTCCATCCCTCCTGAAGAGCATAACCTGGTACATCAATGTCCCATGATTAACAGTGTGCCATGTCTCAGTTATTGCTACTATGTCCAGGTCTGCCTCTACTATCAATGCCTCCAGGTCCGGGATTTTATTTCCCAGGCTATGGGCATTTGTTACCATGCCTTCCATGTTTTGCATCCTATCCCCCTCCTCTTGCTGTTGCTCTCCTGCTTCTTTCCCCTCCCCATCTCTGCTTCATCCCTCCTCCCCAGTTGTCTTTCTTGTGTGGCCTAGAATTCACTGCTTCCCACTCTCCTTCTGCTGTCAGTGTCCCAGACGTCAACTAATTTTCCTGAATGGCCCGGGGGGGGGGTGATACTAAGTTGCCTGACCTTCCTGACTCCCCCCCCTCTCCCGGCCATTTTAAATGCTTGTCACTAAAGCATTCACACTTCTTACTCGGGTCACCTTCCCTGACAGATGCAGGCTATTATCTATATACAGGCTTGCATTCATCCAGGTGGGGTCCCAGTCCCCCATGAAGCCATAATCCTCCCTTCCATGCCATTCCTTCAACCAGGAGTTGAATTACTGGATGTGGAGTGCCCTAGCCTTTCCCCTGCCATGGACAGGTGGCACATCCGAGAAGGAGATGGAGGTTTTTGTATTTTTTTTACCAGGAGAGACACACTAAGCTGAAGCTTGTTTACAGGTGTGACCTGGAAGCACAAGGAAGTTAAGTGACTTGCTCATGGTCACACAGTATGCAAGTGGGGGCTATGGGATTCAAACCCAGGTCTCCAGGTTTGCAGCTCAGAGCCTTAAACCACTGCACTACACTGCCTCCTTGAAGTGTTCTACTTGCTTCAGACTCCCCCCAACTTCCTGAAATCCTTTTGGTTTCTTGCTACTTCCACTTTGTCTCCTGCCAAGTCATTCATCCCCAGGTGGACGATAACATCCAATTCCTCCCTCCTTGCCATTACCCTTGTGATCCTATTGATCCGCTTTTCATCCCACCATGCAGTGCCTTCTGAAATGCACTTTACCTCCCTGCCCTTCCTGCTGGGTTCTCTTAACTTCACTCCTTGGGTAAATGAGTCCCCCACCAAGAGAAGCTTCCTCCTCCTCTGGGGTTTTCTTTCCTACTTTCCTGGTGCTGCATCCCTGAGGATCTGCCCCTCCACCTTGGTCTCAGCTGTGGGAGCCATTGTGGGACTATCCCACTCCTCTAAAACAGTGTAGGAATTGCTTAACCAGACACCTTCATGTCAACTTCCCTACAGTACCATAATGGTCCTTTTTATATTGTCTTGTGCACAGCACAGACAGCATTATAGTGGTGGCAGGTTGGTGCGGTTGTATTGTGGCCAATGGCACTACTGTTTTTTTGGGCTGGGATCTGTGGCACAAATGAAACAGCATGCTGTCTATGACAGCACTGCAAAAGCATGCCACCAACTTGAAACAATTTTGCCGCTGCAATGAGGGTGCTCCCTGTCATTGCAGGGCATGCCTTGCCTGGTATAACATTTCAATTAACATGGTTGCGGCTGTTGCCGTCCACCTCTCATAATCCCCAGAAAGCTGACTTCCAGGGTGCCCAATCCTCCTGTTGGCATAGTTAACCCCCCAAGATTGTGTGGCACACTGGGAGCCCACCCCAGTGTGCCTCCGTGTTCAAAAGCTGATTACGTCAGCATTTTCCTGCCCCTGCCTACCACAGTGTGGCTAACATCACACCACACACCCACAGGACACACTGGGAACCCACCCCAGTTGCCCAACATTTTCCTTACACCTGTAAAAAAAAAAAAAAAAATGTTCCTCGGTGTTCTTTCTTTTATTTTTATTATAAAATGAAACAAGAAAATGGTCCTTTAGCATCTGATCCCTCCCCCAACCTGCAGACATCTTATGCACCCCTCCCACCCCCAATCCCATGCCCTCCAGGGTCCAACGCTGTGATCTTCAGTGGAGCAGGAACACGTCTGCACTCTTCAAAGCCGACCACGAACTGAAGAAATGCTGGTAAGCTGTATAATGGCATCAATGGCGGGGAAGGGTCAACTTAGGTGGCTATCTCACCCATTCTTGTGACTTTTGGCTCCAAATTTTCAACATGGGGTTCTTGGGACCCCACCTCATGAACTCAGTCACTGTCATTTCATTATTTGATCCCGAAAGGTGATTTCATGGTCACTGTGCAGAATCACCTTTTGGGACCGATTACTGAAATGTTAATATCACTGTTCATAAGATGGGTTCCCAAAATGCCTGTGTTGAAAATTTGGAGAACAAATTCCTCAAAATGACTGTGTTACAAGCGTGCATTGTGCAGTTTCCACGCACACTCGTAACTTTGAGAACTTTCAATATTTTCACTCCAGATTTTTTCAATATTGCCATTTCTTTACACATCCTTATGAACAGTAGAGCTGTCATTTTTCACATTCTACCCAAAATGTATTTCCACACATCTGGTGCAGAATGCCACAGTTGTTATGGAAAATCAACATTCCAGACATATTAACAAAATCCCAGTACCACTGTTCATGAGCAGAGGTCCCAAATGCCTTCATGAGGTGGAGTCACAAAAAGCCCATGTTGAAAATTTGGAGTGCAAATACCAACAAACGCCCAGGGCATGAAGGTTTCTAACCATAATATCCCACCCTGTACAGACGACCGGTATCAAAAGGGTGACTTTGGATTATCGGCTGTAGTGGTCACACATTCCACCCACCCTCACCCTGCAGCCAGTGACGAGGCGTCAAGGTGTGCCTTGGACTTTTCATTTAAAAGTTCACCCCATTCTCCTATTCTGCACTCATCTCAATGTATTTTGCTATGGAATGGGGTGAGCATAAGGCCCAATGGCCCCAAGGCACAACACGCCACTTGTCAGAGTCTGCAGGATAGGATGAGGTAAAATGGCATGAGCGTACTGTCGACGATCCAAAGGCACATCTCAATGCCTGTCAGTCTCTGCAGGGTGGTGTAGGGCTGGTGTCACTTCCATACTTCACTGCCATTCCTATTATGCATCTCTCTAACTCCTGCACTACAAATGCCAATGCCAGCAGTACAACATTCAGCATTGACAATTGCTTGTTTTCTCCTGCTTTTGCTCACTTCATTCATGCAGATGTTGGTTACCTTCCTTATGCCTTTACTTAATTTTCTCCACTGTTCCTCTACCCCTCTCTGACAATACTCCCCTGATAGGCTGCTTCTGAAGAAGTCTCCGATTTCTTTAAAATCCAACCTACAGAAGTCCAGGACCATCGTCTTTTTGCCTCTGCACCCATCATAATATTGAACCACACTGTACAGTCATCACTGGTTCCCATTGGATAGCCCACTGTGGCATGACTAGGCACTATCACAGCCTCCAGTAGGACAGGGATTCAGAGGAACAAAGGGAGAAAGCGTGTCCCAAATAGGATAGCACCTTTACCTCATCAGTCATTTTCAACTCTCAGCATGATAAGTCCATGGGGCAGGAAAGGTCCTAGTGGGACATTTGCCGGCCCATGTGAGCTAACTAACATTTCTGCAAAATGCCTCTGTGCATGACTGCATGGAGGAATTATACAGAGCAGTGCCAGCCCCACCTCCTCATCGCAATTCAGATGCCCCTGATATCATAAAATGATCTTGTGGCATCTAGAATTTCTCCACCCCAATCACCATTCAGATGCACCTGATTAGTATATTAAGAGGATCCCTGGCATCTAGATCACCCTGATTGCAAGTGTGAGCCCCCCTCCCAATTCCACCCATTAAGGTCCTTCCACCCCTTTCCCCATGGTGGTTCATAAATTACCCCAGCTACCAGTCTCTCCCACTGTGACAGTGACAGGTCCAGCCCCTTTGCTCGCCACCTCGGCTGGCCACTTTCTGAGTGTCATGAAGTGAGCACACATCTACTATAGAAACAGATGTTCTACAGTAGGTGCGCACTCACTCCTTTTCACTCAGACAGTGATCAGCCAAGGTAATGAGCTAAGATGCTGTACCGATCACAGTCAGAGGGAAGTGGCTGCAATCTTGGGTAAATGGGGGGGCCAATGGGGAAGGGGTGGATGGACCTGGCTGGATGGCTTTGGGAGGGGGCTCAGATTTATGACTGGCAGGTGGGGCTACTAGATGTCAGGGATCATAGAAAAATAGAAACACAGAAACATAGACGATTACAGAAAAAAAATGGTACATCGTGTCTGCCCCTATTTCCATATTAAACCTCAGAACCTACTGTCCATACAGGATACTAGCCTTCACTATCCACTCCCTTGTTCCCTTCCCTACTACTAACAGCCTGAGTAACCATTATACCCTTCATCTTGTCACAGCCATGCTTGAAACCATTTATGGTTTTGGTGCCTATCATCTTAGTTGGCAGACTATTCCCACATTTCCACCACCATTTCTGGAAAATAAAACTTTCCAATATCCCTCTTGAACCTCCCTCCCATCAGTCTCTACTTGTGCCCCCATGCCTTTGAACTGTTACTCATGCTAAGTAGTTCTCCATTCACCTTGTTTATTCCTTACAGGGACTTGAAGGTCTCTATCATATCATTCCTCTCTTGTCTGGTCTCCAGTGAAGATATTTTCAGTGCCTTGAGCAGATCCTCATACGATCTGTCCTGTTAGCTCTGAATCATCCTGATCACCCTTTGTCCTTATCTTTCCTGAGGTGAGGTCTTCAGAAAAGTTCAGAACTCTGAACAGTATACCAAGTGCAGCCTCACAAATGATCAATAAAGAGGCAGTAAACCTCTTTTCTTCTACTATCAGAACCCCTTCTGGCACATCCTAGTATCCTATTTGACTTACTAGATGCCTCACTGTACTAGCTTGATTGTTTAAGGGAGTCACTAATGATAAATATTAGGTCCCTTTCCTCAGCTGTAGTGCTCAGCTCTACCCCTCCTATCCAGTACTCTGTCCTGGGGTTCTTGTCCCCTAAGTGAATCACCTTGCACTTTTTGGCATTTAATTGCAACTGCCAAACCTTTGGCCATCTCTCTAATCTTTACATGTCAGTCTGCAGTTTCCTACTTCCCCATCACTATCTACCCTCCCATAAGATTGATGTCATCTTCAAAGAGAAACAAACCCAGATTCATTCTCAAACGTTGTTAATGAGCATATTGAAGAGAGCAAGAGTCAGGATGGATCCCTGTGGCATTCCACTCTTGACTTCCCCTATGTTCTGATTTGACACCATAATCACAACCCTCTGATGCCTCTCATTCAACTAAAGCCCCCTCACCCCCACCAAAACACTACTTATATTTTCCTTCAAATACCTGGACCTCACCCCTTGCGCCGTGACCTAAGCCGCTCTGATTGGTCCCCTATCTCATTTTTCTGCTCCACTGACTCCATGCTAACATATTTCAAAACAAAATTCCTCAAAATATGGGACTGCCATGCCCCCCCCCAGAGCAGGACATTAGAAAAAGTACCCCACCTCCCCTAGATCATGGCTGAGCTCATAGCTTACTTGCAAGTGCATGATTTGGCTTGGTCAGAAAATAAATGTAACCCATCCCCCATAGCTTCCATAGGTATCATCACCTCCACAGCACCTGTACCACACCAATAAGCTTGCCAAAGGTGAGTATTTTAAATCTAACTTCGGTACCAACATTGGTCACCTGTCTAAATTTTGGAAGGCTGTCACAATCTCTTCTCCCCTCACACTCTTTTGCCTGACCTCAGAGTCAATGACATCCCTATCTCTACCCTCTCCTTCATCACCATAGAGATGTAATTCCTTTTTATCACCTGCGCACCTCCTCTCTCCTCTCTGTCTCCTTCCTCATCTCTCTCTCACCCCTGCCAGCCTGCATGATTGTCATCTCCTTCCTTCCCCCTATTATTTTTTTTCTCTCCAGTAACTCCATCCTTTATCACCAACACACTTTCCGCCCTTAATCCTTCCAAGGGTTGGAGCCCAGATGGCCTGGATAGCAAGCTCCTCCGTCTGACTGCTTCTGTAATCTCCTCCCTATTGGATGACCTCCCTAACCTCTCTTTCTGGTGTTCTTCCATCTCTGCTGACTGGAAGACTGCCACTGTTACTCCTTCTCCTCCAAAAGGTGGTGACCCATCAGGTACGAACAGCTACCGACTCATTTCTCTCCTCCCTCCAAAATACAGGAACAAATTATCTTGTCACAACTCTCTCCCTCTCTGGACTCCTCTTACTTCTTCACCCAGTACAAGTCTGGCTTCTGCAAAAATGACTCCACCACCATCTCCATGCTCAGACTCACCAAATCCATCCATAATGGTATGGATCACAGCCTATTCACCTCTGCTATCTTTGTCAATCTAGTCAAAGCATTCAGCCCTGTCTACTACCCCAATTGTTAGCCAAACTCCAGGCTGCAGGCCTCTCTGACTTAGCCATCAGCTGTTCCACTCCTACCGCATGGGTAGGTACCAAGCAGTCAACATTGGTGACTCCCTCTCTCTTCTCTGCCTGTATCCACTTGGGTCCCACAAGGATCTGTGTTTTGCCCACTACTTTTCTCCATTTTCTTAATGATCTCCCCTCCATATGCTTGTCTGCATCCATTCACATGTACATGGATGACATGGTCCTCTTCACAGCAGGCCCACAGACTCCAGCTGGACTTTGAACAAGTTCAGCCCTGAACACACACAAATCAGCTTTTCCTCAATGCCAAGAAGGCTGTCTCCAGCACAAGGCACAGACTCTCTAGGCTCTCTCCACTTCCTACTTTCCATACCCTGGATGGCTCCCCTGTGGAGGATGTTACCACCTTTAGTCATCTTGGTATCTGGCTAGACCAGCACCTAAATGTTTCTGAACAAGTGGATGCTATAGTCAAAAAGCTGCACCCCAATTTGGTGCACTTTACAGGAACTGTGACTGTATCCCACCTCCAGCATACCGTGCTATTATCCAGAGAATGATCCTCCAAATCTCTGACTATGGTGATGTGGTCTACACCGAAGCCCCAGTCACTATCCTTGCCAGACTGGGCACACTCTTCAACTATTTCTGCCATTACACTCTTGACTATCCTTCTTGGACTCATCGCTGTTCTATATATAAATCTCTCCCCTTTTCTTTTCCTGTGGACAGACACCATGACCACTGTGCCAGCTATGTGGGCAAATCTGGTTTGTTTCCCTACCCTCCTATCTCTCCAATGTCCCCCTAGAGCCATACCATCAGAAGCTGAAATATTAGAACCCTAGCAGTTCCTTCAGTTTCTGCAACCACCGGCAAAGCCACATTCAGCCACCGCTTCCCTAAAATTTGGAACTCCCTCACCCAGCTATTCATCAATCTCCCTCCCATGAATTCTTTCAAACCACTTCAGAGGTCTCACCTCTACCTCCTGTCCTTACTCTAATTTTCCCTCTTGCTCCCCTATGACTTGTTTCCAGTTTAGGTACAGCTATAATTTGGCACTTATGTTTCCATTCTAGGCATTATGCAAATGTTTATAGCTAGCGTTGATTAAACTGCTCTGTATTTGATTGGCAGCATATGTTTGTGGCTCCTGACTGTGCTGTATATGCATTGTCGATTGTTTGCTTGTCACTCAAGTTCTCAAGTCTTGCATGTATTATTCCCAATGTAATTTGTAGTTGTGTATCACTCTGCTCCATGTATGTTATGTATTTTGAAATTTGTGCTACCTAAGCCCCACTTGTACAAGTTCCCCCTTCCCCAGGATGCATCTAGAAATGAGCTCCCAGCTTAGTATGCCTGGGTGGGGGGCACTAGACACCAAGGATCATTTTACTATAATAACTGGAGCCATTTAAACTGTGATCAGGGGTGTAGAACCTTTACATGCCAAGGATAATTTTGGCATACTACTTGTGAGCATCATAATGGTGACCAGAGGTAGGGTGACAATATGGACCACTGTGTGCTCAGATGAGGGGCAGGATTTTTGGAAGCAGTAAACAGTATTGCAACTTCAGTTGTTAAGCACTTTCAAAACCTTTTATATAGCACTGTGCTCTGTATGCAGGAGGGGATCCCTCATTTGCAAGGCTTTAGTAGTACATATGCACATAATCAGGTTAGTATCAGGGGCTGCTAAATATATGGTACCTGTTCAACCATGCTGTTCTCCTACATGACATAGTGCTTAGATGTTTAGCATTCCACTAACCTTCTGAAAATGGGACCCTAACTGACTAAAAATTCCCTGCCGATGCCTCTTAAGATGCAGAACATAAACAAAAATGGATTATCTTATTCTACATCTTTATGTATTATTTTATGTTATTTTCCTTGGAAAACCTTTATTCAATTTCAAAACATTGTGATGTGTCTTAAATATTCATAACAGCTGTAGCTAAAATACAATTTATTCTTTCATCCGAGTGCTGTTTCTATTTACTTATAAAAATACAGTCTGGTTTAGTGGCTTAGTTTAGGCTTAGTGGCTTGGTGGTAGCTGTACTGCCTCCCATGCCAGTGGCCCGGTTTCAGGGGAGGACCTGGTACAAACAGGGTTAACTGACAGGAGAGATGACCGAGCATCTCAGGGACTGCTCTCCTCTCAGGGAGCGGGAGTCTGACCACCCCGCTCTTTAACAGCCACTTAGGCGAGGAATGCTGGCAGCACTCAGGCAGGCACAAAGCAGTACTTGCCTTTAATTGGATAGGCATCATTCCATGCTTGACAGCCCAAGGGATAAGCCAAAGGTAGAAAACCTCCAATAGCAAAATAATCCACCAACGTGCCACAGGCTTTGCACTACTAACCAGGCTTTGCTCCTGTCTGAATATGTGGCTCCTTGTGAATGGCCCTCTCCCTTCTGGCCCAACCACGGGCGTGGGATGCCATGGGAGATCTCAGAGCAGGCAAGTCCTGGTGATTTTTGGTGGTGTGGATCAACAGGCCAGTGCACAAGGAGGTCAGTGGGAGACCTAGAAGATAAACATCTCATTTGAAAAAGAAATAAAACACAGTTTGGGGATCTCAGACTCAATAACACAGTCATACCATATAAACAGCATAATTATGCACGAGGCTAGACCAGGGCAGGTTTATTAGTGGAGATCAAGTGCCTGGCAAAGCTCTGTTCAACTTGCAATGCTCTGCGATATGTAATGGGGAGGTTAGGAGCTGTGAGAACCACCAGTGAGGTATCACAGTAAAGTTATTCAGAACAGAAAGTGCAAATTATGCATACGCCAGATGAGCTCCTGACAAGAATTGGACCCTGAGCAATTGCTGAAATATATATATATTTTTCTTAACCAAGAACCTTTATTAAGCAAAACATTCAAATAAAACCAAAAAAGTAAATCAAAACTAACTCAGTAGGGTACAAACTACAAAAGCATTTGACTTACACTTTCACAGCCCCTGCAGTACACTTCCCAAACATTCAGCTCAGATAAGTTGCTTGACCAACATGATAATTAATTACACATAAATCTAATCACAACTTTAACTTAGAAAAATGCATGCAGTTCCCTGTTTTTAATATGGAATGAGAGTGGTATGTTAGGAATATCCTAAATAGTAGCTTCCTATACAAAAGTGTCTAACAGTAAATGAAGGCAGCACTCATTTAAAAGAATAAACTAGAGCATTTTAAATTAATTCTAAAAGTTTCTTGTCACGTCACAGTGTTCTGAAATTTGATTCAAGGTGTGCAAGCAAACCAAAATGTAAAACTGCATAAAGAAGTAAAATGAGAGATAGCCCTGTTTTGTTTACCTGCTCTGCAGTTTTAAACATCCTCTCATCAAGCCAGCAGCTAACTGAATGCAACAGGCAAGGAGTTCAGCTGCAGGCCATTCAAGGGGGAGGGGCAGGGTAGATGGGTAGTTTAAGAACATAGTACATTTCAGTATATAGTTAATATGTTTCGGTATATAGTGTATGTGAATTTTTCAGTCTACAGTGTATGTGTTTCAATACATAGTGTATGTGTTTCACCATGTAGTGTATTTGTTTCAGTATATAGTGTATGCAGATTTTTCAGTGCATAATGTATTTATTTAAATAGATAATGTATGTATTTCAATATAACGTGTAGATGTTCCAATGTATAGTGTATTTGTTTCAGCATACAGTGTATGTGTTTTTTTTTCAGTGTGTAATGTATGCATTTCAATAGATAGTGTATGTATTTCAATATATTGGCCCGGATATTCAGAAGGGCTGCGAATGGTGCAACAGTGTTACTCTATGTGCAACCCACTGATGTGCCCTGGCATGATATTCAAACAAGGATAGCGTCTGGCACAAATCCTGATGCACCAGAGTGCATCAGTAATGTATGCGGCGCAGGTGGGGGGGGGGCATGCCCATGCATACTCCGCACATCCCAATATTCAGCTCAGGATGTGCTGAGTCCATGCCGTGCAACCCCTACTGCGCTGCACAGGTGAGCCAAAAAAAGGAACAACAGCTGGCCACCCACAGGTGAGCTGCCGTATTACGGGTGCAACCGTGACAGCTCACACCTAGTGGGTGGCCCACTCCAGCTGCACCTTTGTGGCGCAGCCCTCCCATGCCCTATCACGGGCATCTGTTGAAAGAAAAGCAGTCCTATATCCCAGGTGGTCCAGTGGACCGCTCATAGCCCGATCGCGGGCATATGTTAATTTACAAACATCCAATATCCCTGGTGGTCCAGTGGACGCTCTACGTGACCTGATCGCGGGCTTCAGTATGAAAATAATGCCTTCCTGGTGGTCAGCGGTCCCCCTCTCACTCACCCACTGGGCCCCACCCCCTCCCCCAGGTCAGCGGCGGGTGGCAGCACCCCACTCGCCTGCCGCCCTGCCACCCACTGACTGACACCGTCACGGTGGGGGCTGTATGCCTATTGGTCCAGAGCGTGAGCCAATGGGCATGCAGCCCATTCTATACTACACAGTCCAGATCTCTGAATGGATCCATTCACAGATCTGAACTGTGTAGTACAGCACGGGCTGCATGCCCATTGGTTCACGCTGTGGACAAATGGGCATACAGCCCTATTGTATGGTGTCAGTCAGTGGGCGGTGGGGCGGCAGGTGGGTGGGGTGCTGCCACCTGCCGCTGACCATGGGGGTGCGGGGCAGTGGGGCTCAGTGGACCGGTGGGGGGGTACTGCTGGACCACCAGGGATATTGGACGTATTATTTTCATACTGAAGCCTGCAATTGGGCTGCGAGCAGTCCACTGGACCACCAGGGATATTGGACATTTGTAATTTAACATATGCCCATGATCAGGCAGAGGGGCGCATTGCCACACTGTGCAGGGGGCATCGGTCCCCGAAAGCTGCTGCCTGGCAGGGCGCCAGGCGCAAGTCACTGGGGATCGGCCCACCTGCATGCAAATGGGGCCATAATGACATGCAAATGGCCCCAATTGTACCTTGCATACATTATGGCCCCATTTGCATGTGCACTTTTGAATATCATGGTTGTTGCGCATAGCGCAATGGAACTTGCGCTAGTGCATCCCCCTGCTCCACTCTGGCCACTTGTGCAGGTGCAGTGCCACTGTGTCATGCGCACTGCGGGTGGCCAGGGTGCGATATTCAATGATGTTGTGCCATGATGCAGCTCCGTTGAATATTGTGCAGTCAATGCCCCTGCACAGCCAAGTTGTGCTGTGCCTAGGCTTGCGCCACAGCCTGGTGCAGTCTGAATATCCGGGCCACTGTGTATTTGTTTCAGTATATAGTGTATGCAGATTTTTCAGTGTATAGTGTATTTATTTCAATAGATAGTGTCTGTATTTCAATATCAAGTGTAGATGTTTCAATATATAGTGTATTTATTTCAATATATAGTGTATGTGCTTTTTTCAGTGTGTAGAGTATGCATTTCAATTGATAGTTTATATATTTCAATATATAGTGTATTTGTTTCAGTATATAGTGTATGCAGATTTTTTCAGTATGTAGTGTATGTGTTACAATCTATAGAGTATTTGTTTTAGTAAGTATTTTATGTGGATGTTTCAGTCTGTAGTGTATGTATCTCAATAGGTAGTGTATATGTTTCAGTTCATAGTACATTTGTTTCACTGTATAGTGTATATGGATTTTCAGTACTCATTATGTGGATTTCAGTAGATAGTGTATGTATTTCACTATACAATGTAAGCATTTCACTATATAGCATATGTGTTTCAATATATAAATATATGTATTTCAGTATACAGTATGTGTATTTCACTATATGATGTATATATTTCAGTAGATACTGTATGTGGTTCACTACATTGTGTATGTATTTCACTATGTAATGTATATATTTCACCATATGATGTATGTATTTTACCATATAGTGGATGTGTTTACTATACAGCCAGAGGTTATGAATTAAGTCCCTTATGGCTTGCATAGGTTGTACTGTCTACTGTCACATCTGAGGCTATCCTACCTCTGATATAAGAGCTGCCAAAATCTTAGCCTGAGGTTACTACTGCCTTACTCCTAACTACTATAAACCCACCAATAAAAAAACAAGGCCACTTATCTAGCATTGAACTGTGGCACTGTGCATGTCTACTATTTACTACATGACTTGTATGCAGTCAGTATATATATATATATGTATATATATTCCTGATGTAGTCAGTCTGTCTTGTTTAATTATGCCAGTATGTTACTGTGTATACTGTACATTGCTGTGTCTTTTGCTTTATCAGATTATTGCACTTTTTACATGTTATTGTGTACTCTCATCTTCAAGGGCTGTAATGAGTGGAGCGCCGTACCACTCAGTACTAGGCCCGGTGTTGTTTGGCATTTTCATAGCTGACATGTTGCATGTCATTAAGAACAAAATTAGCCTTTTTGCAGATGACAGGAAGATCGGGGTAGTGGTGGATGACACAGTAGGGTGGCTGGGGCTGCAGGATGATCTGTATAAACTTGAAGACTAGTTGGACACTTGGCAGCTGGGGTTCAATGCGAAGAAGTTCAAAGTCATGCACTTGAAAGCAAGGAACACAAGGAGGTATCATCAGTTGGGAGGTGTACAGATAACCAATACAGAGGAGGAGAAAGATATTGGGGTGATAATAACAGGGCAAATGAACCACTCAGCACAGTGAAGGAAAGCAGCAGCTAAATCCAATAAGATGCTGGGGTGTATTAATACAGGTACCACCTCCAGGAAAGAGGAGTTAATCCTGTCACTGTACAAGTCGTTGGTGAGGCCACACCTGGGGTACTGTGTGTAGTACTGGTGCACATACTAAAAGAAGGATGTTAAATTACTGGAGGGGGTCCAGCACAGAGCAGCAAGGATGATACTGGAAATGGAAGACAAACCCTTCAAGGAGAGGCTGAGGGAACTGAACATGTATTCCCTGGAGGAGAGGAGGGATAATGGGAATTTGACAGAGACCTTTAAATATGTGAAGGGTATAAACAAGACTGGTATAGAGGGAATCTTAAAATTAATGGAAGGGACATACACTAGGGGGCATGATATGAGCCTGGGAGATTCAGGAGAGAAATAAGAAGGCACTTGTTCACAGAAAGGGTGGTGTCTATTTGGAACACACTGTCTGAAGAAGTGGTTTCCTGTAAGTCAGTGGTCAGTTTTAAGAGACAGATGGGACAAAGTGAGGGGGAGGGTCACCGTTATGTGGGTAGGGAAGGGAGGGGCAGCTGCAGTGTAACTGGATTGCTAGCTACACACTCGAGCATACTTGATGGACCACATGGACTGTATCTTCTGGCATTTTCATATATTTGCATGTATCCCCTCCCCCCTCCCCCATGACACATCTGGAAATGAGTGTGATGACCAGACTTAGGAAGGTGGTTTATCTCTTCTATTTAAGGAGAGGCAGGCACAACAGTTCCAGGTGCAAACAACAAGCTTTTATTGGGACAGCCACTGGTTACGCTGGAAAGAAATTAGTTATATGGTTGCAAAGTACAAGGCACTTGCAGTGATTGTCATGCCCAACAACAATACTTAGTGATAGAAGGCAACTATACAGGTCTAGGTGCACTAAAGGTAAAGGTAAACAGTCATATACATAACATAAATACGTAAGTTACCTCTAAAAGGGTCACCGAGTGTCCTACGTCTGCAGATGTCAATAATAATACTTTATCAAGACCTAACCACCTTGGCCAAGGGTAACTAAAAAAACACACCAGCTTATAGTCCGTCAGTCCAGTTGGAGGAACAGTCTCTTTGGTGCAAAGCAGGTGGTGGCTAGATAGCTTGAAGAGTGGGTACAGTACCTTAGTGACCGATCGGTCTAGTTGGTTGTTAGAAGGGCTGAAGAGGGCAAGCTGAAGATGAAAAAGATGAACAGGATGCAGGCTGGTCCAGAGCTGGAGATGCGGGTGATGAGAAGATAAAGGATGGTAGAGGCAATGTCCTTTGATGACGATGGCGGGTCCTCTGGAAGGCTCCTGATGAGTTGCCGTGTAGCCGGGGGAGGGAGCTATGGCCACCTCGGGAAAGCAAAACAAAAATGGGGCAATTTTCTAGCCGCGTACGTCAGAGGGCACCTCACTACCATGAGCCGGGATGGTTCCTAAGCTGACTAGACTGGGGGGGTACTGACTACTGCTATGCTAGCTAGTGCAGGCATTCATCGTCTTCAGGGTTTGCTGGCAGGCTGGGGGGAAGGAACTGGATGCTTGGCCAAAAGGTGGGTGATTGCAGTCTTCCTAGGGCAATCAGTGGGCTGCAGGGTAGCCCTTCCTCTTCCCACAGCAACAGCACAGACTGGGGGTGGAGAGAGAGAACTTGAAGTATCTCAGTGCAATTGGCGAGGGGGCGGGCAGTTCGAACCCGTCTTTATTTATTTATTTATTTGCTTTTTTTAACCAGGTAAGCACACTAGACAGCAAAGTGCCTATTTTCAGGAGTGACCCAGGAGAGTTACAAGGTATCCATAAAACACAATTACATACAGGAGCCACATGCTCCAACAGTTGGGTTACATACAGGAGCCACATGCTCCAACAGTTGGTAATACAGTAGAGGTTACATACAGGAGCAACATGCTCCGCCATTAGGGTGATACAGAGATAACATCAAATAACAGCTTGGAATTCGGAGCAAGAACAACAGAAGCAGGAGCCGAACATCAAAGTAGTCTGGTGAACATGAGTGAAATAACATCAAATAGCAGTTGGGAGTATACAGCAAGAACAACGTAAGCAGGAGAAAAACATCAAAATAGTTAGGAGTACATAGGTGAGTAATAGCCTGGCCTAGATGCCTGTAAAGAGAAGGAGGACTAGGTACTAGCCTGGGTGAGGAGAATGATTAGGAGGGATAACGCCACTCCACCTGGAGTGGTAAGTGCCTAAGGAAGGCAGTCAGCAGCGGAGATTACTTTGGGAGAAACTGCACGCTGGGGGGGGAGGCCAGTTGTGTGCTTAACACAGGCAGGTGGATGCGGTTTTTAGGAAGTTCCATAAGGAAGATTTGAAGCAAGGGTGGGAGGAGGACACGAGCTGGGAGGGAGTTCCACAATTTAGGTGCATGGATGGTGAAAGCCCGATTGCCTGTGAGGGTGTGGGTCTTGGGGACCCAACGGGTCTTAGCTGCGCACAACCTAAGGTTGTAGACAGGCGAGGCATGCTTCAGTGGAATGGCGAGTGAGGCGGGAGTGGCTGTTCTAACTATATTGTCAATGAAGTTGCCAAGGGTGTAGGTCCAGAACTTCTCAGGGGGTAGCCACTTTAGTCGAGAGTAGAGCTCGCAGCGGTGTGTGAGGCGGGGGGCCGAGAGTGCATAGCGGCATGCGTTATTGTATGTGGTGTCCCACTTGGCAAGGCTAGAGGTCGGGACAGGGGCAAAGGCAATAAGTCTGTAGGAGAATGTGGGGAGGAGAATCCCCTTAGCTATGGCAAGCCGAGCTGCGGGGGTGAGGCAGTCCTTAGCTCTATAGGCTAGGCCAAACTTGGCATTTGTCGCTTTACAAATGGTCCCAATGTGCGCGGAGAGATCCAATTGAGGATCTAGAGTGACGCCTAGGTATTTTACAGAGTCAGTGCTCGGAAGGAGGGAGTCACTTGACCAATGAATTTTTAGGGGGATAGTGCAGGAGGAGGTTTTGGCCATGGAGCCGAAGAGCATATGCCCACGTTTTCTTCAGGTTCACTGTAAGTTTGTGTCCATCAAGCCAGTTCCTGATAAGAGAGAAATCAGAGCTGAGCTGGGAGTTGATGGAAGTGATGTTCTGTGAGCTGGCTAGGATGACTAGGTAGTTGGCGTAAAGAGTTAGGTGCCCATTGGTAGTGACAGAGGGTAAATCATTAATGAATAGGGAGAACAGGATTGGTCCAAGGACAGATCCTTGGAGCACCCCACTGTTCACTGGGGAGAGGGGTGAAAGGGTTCGATTAAAGCAGGTGTATTGCTGTCAGCCCCCTAGGTAATTGGTGAATCAGTCAAGGGCATGGAGGGAGAATCCATGAGACTGCAGGGCAGAGAGGAGGAGGGGGTGGTCCACCCGGTCAAAGGCCTTAGATAGATCAACGAAGATGGCCCCTGTCAATTTGCCTTGGTCAGTTGCAGACCGGATCTGGGAGGTGGCCATGGCAAGGGCGGTCGATGTACTGTGCCCTTTACGGAAACTGTGCTGGGTAGGGGATAGAACATCATGTCCCTGGAGGTAGTGAGAGAATTGCGAAGCAACCGCCTTTTCGAGGAGCTTGCTGGCAGCGCATAGTATAGCAATGGGGCGATAATTATTGATGTCTTTTGGGTCGCCATGTTTAAGGACAGGGGCGACCTTAGTAACCTTCCACAGGTCAGGGAGGATCCCTGAGATAAGTGAGGCATTGAAAATCTGGGCGATCGGATGGGCAAGGAGAGGAGCTCCCAGGCTAAGAAGCTTTGGCTCTAGATTGTCGTGGCCAGCTCCCATGTGGTGAGAGAGCCCGGCAAGGAGTTTCTGGGTCTCACCAATAGTGACTCGTTTGAGGTAGAAGGGGGGGGCAGGTGGAGGGACGCTCCCAGTGGTTTTGGGGCAGAGAGCAGGGAAGGAGTGGGAGCCAGCAGGTCTGTGAACAAGCGGTTAAAAGAGGTGGCAATGGTTAGTTGTACCTCCTGTGAGCATATCAGTGAGCTGTTCCTTGGCCAACCCTCCGACAAGGTTTTTGACGTCTGTCCAGAAGCGCCAGGGGGTTGTTGCAGGGAGCGAAGCAGGACTCTGCAGAACTCGCTTTGCGGCACTGTAGCTCGCCGCGCTTACTACTTGCCCTATCACACCGTGCAAGGCTGTAGCCTGGGAGGGAGCAGGCAGAGTCAGGGGTGCTGGACTTAAGCCAGGTTTCAGTGATGCCCAAGATGTCAGGCTTATAGAGGGCTATCCAAGCTGTTTGTTCCACAATATTCTGGAGGATGCTGCAGATGTTAAGGTGCACTATCTTTAGACCTTTGGCCACACACCAGGCAGAGGGGAGAGTGACGGGGGCCAGGGTAGCGAGGCGACCCTGGCGGCTAATGGAGGGATCAGTCCGAGCGTGAGGGGTATGTTCCTGGGTCGAGCGCAGGCCAGGGGATGTTAACAGCAGGGGAGAGGAGCCAACAGCAGGAGAGGACCAGGCAGTGGGTGGCCGCTGCTGACGGACGCAGGGGCTATTTGGGGGGCGGCAGGCAGAGGTAAGCCAGAGGCTCTCCTAGAGGCATTGATTGGCTACACACCCAGGGGAGCTGGGGGGGGGGTTAGGACCAGCCAGCAGGATGGAAGGCACAGCGAGAGCTGGAGGCAGGCAGAGGTGAGCAGGTAGGACTGGGGAAGGGGGGGGTCTAGGCGGTATAATAGTGAACAGGAGTCAACAGTGAATGGTAAAGTAGGAATGTACTGCACAGTAGAATGGAGGAAAATGGGAAATGCCCCTAGTAGCAGGAGACTATAGTCTGCCAATGGCAAAATGGGCTGATAGGTTAATTTGCACATGTGACCTCCGCTGTAAGTTCAAGTGACGACTATGGGTGGTGGCGGGGGTGGTGGGGCAGCAGGCGCAGCCGGTGGGGCCAGTACTTCCCACAACAGCACCCGCTTGGGCAGCAGCAGCAACTCGCAGGGGCCAAGGCATGCTGTGAAGCAGGAACTGGCTGGACCAGGCATGCTGGCAATATGGGAACAGAAGGTACCACCGAAGGATTGTTTTTAATTTTTACAGCAGTGAAAGAAAATGCAAAAAAAATTGGGTCCCAGTAATTATTAGCATCCAGAGTGCTGGAGTCGCGCTCTGCAGGCCGAGAAATTACCTGGCGTGTTCCGGGTTAGGATGTAGCATTAGGAGATTGAGTCGGGGGTGGGGGAGGGAGGGCTTGCAGGCAGCCCTCACGCACTACAACCTCGCCCTTCAGAAGGTAGGCAATCCCAAGGGAGAAAGAACAGGGGTGAGCACTTAAACTGTAGGTGGGGGGGGGAGAGTAGGAGCAGGGGTGCAAGTGATGGATGTGGGGGGGAGGGAGCAGAATAGCTTACAATAGGTTATACGAGGATGGTTGTACAGATTAGAATAAGCTCTCAAGGTTACAAGTCCTAATTACGAGGCTATTATTTAAATGAGGCTTGTTGCACAAATTAAAATAAGCTCTCTAGTGTTGTGGCGCTGGTAAGTAGCTTAGAATGAAAATTACAGGTCCTTTAGGAGGCTGGTTGCACAAAGTGAAAGGCTATACAAGTAGGCTCTCTAAGGTTACCTGCAACTTTAAGAAAGAGGGAGTAAAATGCACAGCACAAATTTAATGCCTTCTTAAATGCACAGCATGTTCAAAGGCTACCAACGACTTTAAAAAGGGGAGAGTAAATAAATGCACAGCACAATTTAATGTATATACAAGCACAGCCCAGTTGCTCTCTAATATTCAAGGCTACCATCGACTTTATAAAGGAGAGAGTAATAAATGCGCAGCACAATTTAATGTATATACAAGCACAGCACAGTTGCTCTCTAAGGTTGTGGCAAGTCGGGACAAAATGGCAACCATAGGCATACAGAGGGCGACTGTGGTGGCTGTACAAGATGTCGGTGCTACGAGAGGCTACCAACGAATTTGAAAAGCGTAGCTTTAAATGCACAGCACAGAACTGAGGTAGCAATGAAGAAAAATACTTTTTTAAATGCACAGCATATTCTAAGGTTACCAGCGACTTTAATAAGAGAGAGTATAAATGCACAGCACAAATTAATGTATATTTAAATGCACAGCATCTTCTAAAGCTACCAACGACTTTAAGTAGGAAAGAGTATAAATGCACAGTACAATTTAAAGTATATACAAGCACAGCACAGTTAAGGTAGCAGCCAGCGTTGCATAAAAAGGTTTGCATAAAACGCAAACCATTCAGGCCCTTTAATTAAGGCAACAGTAGTAACTGGCCTGCACCTCGACACTAAATGGTCAGGTAACATAAAAAATAAACTGTCTTCATATGTGCGCCGACCAAAAGGGCGCCAAGGCAGTACTTCCCACAGCAGCACCTGCTCAGGAGCAGCAGCAACTCGCAGGGGCCAAGGCATGCAGCGAGACAGGAACCGGCTGGGCCAAGTGTGCTGGTGACGTGGGGGCAGAAGGTACCACTGAAGGATTGTTTTTTTTTTTGCAGCAGGGAAAGCAAATGCAAAAAAAACTGGGTCCAATAAATATTAGAGTCCGGAGTGCTGGAGTCACGCTCTGCAGGCCAAGAAATTACCTGGCGTGTTCCAGGTTAGGATGCAGCATCGGGGGACAGAGCTTCAGGGGGTGGGGGTACGGAAGGGCCCTCACAGGCAGCCCTCGCGACCACGACCTCATCCTTCAGAAGGTAGGCAGTTTGGGCACCAACTGGTCGAGGTGACTTTGGTGGGTGCAGGGCAGGCAGCTTAGGCCCTGCTACAGTCTTTGATTAGACCCCGATGTGATCAGTTCAGTCGGTTGGGGTCACTAACGTCCCAGGGTGCAACCTAGGCAGATATTAAACACAGCGAATACACACGAAACACACTTTCTGTACCGGGAACTGGGGTTACATTTTGGCCATGGTCATGGCTACAGGCAGCACAGCGAAGGCCCGACTGGTTCCTCAGTCCACGGTCTCAGCAGCCACTAGCCAGTAGCCTGGGGGGGGGGGAAGTTGGACCTCATTTAAAATAGGATGCTGGCCCTTTAAGTATCTTAGGGCTTCCCTTCTTGCTCCACAGGCCTGGTGAGGGGGAAGGTTTAGTTACTTAGGCCTTGCCCCACCCTTTACCCATGCCTAAGGGGTTGGCAGCTGGGCTACTCCATGTGCCCAGGCCTTGCTCTGCCCCTCATAAACATTAATGATGAGGCTGAATCCTTTCTGGAATCTTCTCAACCCACCCCAATTCCCCTTCTGCTCCCTCTGACTGCTGGAAGGGGTGACCTGGCCCCAACTTTACCTCCTGGGGCTAATGGCATGCAATGCCCCCTTACTGTCTTTCTTGTGGGTGCTCTGCCCACTTCTGCCTTCCCTCCCTCTGCATTGCCCTCCCTGGTGCCTCTGGTGCAGAGTAATATTTATTTTGGGCTTTTAGCCTACTCACCACCTGGCCTGGGTCCTCTGGTGACTGGATTGTTTGCTGAGGATGCTGGTGGGGAAGGTCCAGGGAGTTTCACTCCCACCCACTGCTCTGAATACTCTGGCAGCTGCAGGCAGAACTACAGTTGTCCGGGGGACAGGTTTCCACCTGGACATATTTTGTGGTGACATACTGCAGTCCCACCACACAACCGGCCCCCTTTGGGCACAGCCTGTGTTGACAGCTCGGTCCAAGGGCTGGTGCGGCACTGGAGAACTCACGGGAGGAGAGACGGTACAAGAGGGAGGGTGGATTTTATCACTACCGCCGCTTCCTCCCGAAAGGATGTTTTGTCGGTTGGGGCTGGGGAAGGGGGGTCATGGTGAGCTCAGATCTTCAGGAGTTGACCTGCAGTCATGTAAGCACTGCACAAGGAAGGGGAGACAAGTGAGGATGAATCAGTGGGATGAGCAACCACCCACAGGAATGGGACATTAAAGGGACAACACCCACCCAAGAGGATTAAAGGCACTGACAGCCCGGTGCAGCCGCCAGCCAGTGTACAACAAGCAGCACACCAGCCCAGACGGTCTGGGCAGGGTCGCAACCGAGAAGGAGGAGAAGGGGACAGCAACCAACCCAAGGCAAGGGGGAGCCAACCAGAGGGAGCCAAAAAGGACCTGCCCCATAATCTCAGGGACAAAGGAAGCTCCACTACCTTAACCACCCCAATCAGAACTGCTCACTCGAGGGTCAGGCAACAAAAGCGGGACTCACCCTAACACTGACTGCTGCTGCATTGCTGGAGGACTGCTGGACCCCGACTGGACCCCTGCAGGCTGGAGGATTGCTGCTGCTGCTGCTGGTGAAAACCCCAGGCTAGAGAGGAGCAGCCACCATGGAGCTATGGACCCGAGCTTCAGGTAAGTCTCTAGGTCTCTGTACCCCTGTGCTCTCAACTTCTTCAGCCACCCAGTCCATAACCACCCTCCAGTTAGCAGGTGAGACCCTTTTTTAGCCTGGGGTGGACTTGGCTTCTGGCCAAGTGATTGGGTCCTTGGGGCACAGATCACACCCTTTGGGCTGATTTATGGCCCCTTTAGACATTGGCTGGAGCTCTGGCCTGGCCAGGACAAAGGATCCAGCCTGTGAAAAGGGCGGGAGAGGGAGGGAGAGGGGGAGTGGGAGACCTGGACAGGAAGTGGTCAGCCAGCTGGCTCGGTCAGCAAGTTTGCTGGCTAGGTATGGGATGAGTGGGGGGTTAACACTTTTCCTCCCAGAGGTCTTCCCAGTTCTGCTAGCCAGCCAAATTATGGGGTACTACAATCCACCTCTCCTTAAACATACATGTCGCCATGTATGGGGTCGAGTACCACTTTAGCTGTAGAATATGAGCAACAGCTTACTATCACATGCTAGTAAAGTACGTTACTGGAGTACAATGTGAAACACCTAATGTATGATAGAATTAACACATTTACAGTAATAATACCTTAGGACAGTTATGTCTGAGCGGGGTATGGCACAATGACCGGGCCCCCTATTGGACTTTAAATTTGCTCAATGACCTGAATAGGGGGCACCCCTTTGGTTGACCGCTATGACCGCCGTAAGAGTAGTTCTGGTGCCGGCGGGTCTCCTCTAGAAAGGTCCTGATCCAGCAATCCTAATATGGGCAGGTTGGGCACTGGCACCTCCTCCTTGGGTTGGTCAGGTGCTGGTTGGTCAACCAAGGGCGGCTCGGCCACCAGTTCCTCCTCTACCAGTAAGTTGGGTGCAGACAAGTTCAGCATGGGTGGTTCAAGCACTGAGGCCTCAGTTGCTGGTGGATCAGGTGCCAACATTCCCGCAGGAGCAGGTCCAATGCTGACAGGCCCCACAGGTGAGTTGATTATCCTACCATGGGTAGCTCTGTTGCCTGCCTCTTCCATGAAGCGGCCCCTGAAATTCTGGGGCTGGGACATGGCTGAGGCACAGCCATAAGAAGAGGTCCTCTGGGGTGCACCCTGGTGTACCCCTGGATCTTTGTTCCTGCCTCTCCTTGGGGTTGGCATTTGCAAATGCTGAATCTTCCTCGTCCGATGGCTGGTCAGCTCTGAAGGTGCAGGGCTTGAGGAGGTTGTGATGCACTGTCTTTTATTGGGAGGGGTCCAACTCTTGTCAGATGCGGTGGACAGGGAGGTCCAGGTTGGGAATGTCCACAATTAGGTAGGGGTCTGGTTCCCTCTTAGTCTTGAGCTTTTGGATATGGTGTGCTCGCTTGAGCAGGACCCTGTCTTCGACTGCAAGGGGTTGGGGTTTGGCATGACTGTCATACAGATCCTTTTGTTGCTGGTGCACCTTGTTCATTTGCTGGGAGACCATCTGGCCAGCCATGCAGAGTCAGTCATGGTGCTTCTGTATCCAATCATTGGTGAGGGCCGATTTAGATTGCCCTGTTACTCCCAACACCTGGTCCATGGGTAGGCATCTGTGCTGTGTAAATAGGAGATAGCAGTGAGTGTACCCGGTGGATCAGTGGGTGGTGTTGTTGTAAATGTAGATTAGCTCTGGTAGGAGAGTGGGCCAGTCAGTGTGCTGGTGCTCTGGCCGAGACCTCAGCATGTTGATGATAGTGCAGTTGGCCCACTCACAGAGACCATTGGACTGAGGGTGGCATGCAGTGGTTCACAACTTGTTGCTCTCATAAAGTGAACAGAACTCCGGGAAAAGTTGAGACTCGAAGGCTGTACCATGGTCTGTGAGAAATTGGGGTGGGGAACCCATAGTACTGGATGAAGTGAGTCCAAAAGACTCTATCAGTGGTTTTGGCGGATACATCTTTGATTGGTATGGCCACCAGGAACTTGCTGTAGTGGTCAGTGATGGTCAGCACATGGGTTTGCCCATCTCAGCTGGCATCTAACTTGAGGTGGTCCATTGCAACCAACTCCAGGGGTGCACGGCTGACTATGGGTGCCAAAGGTACTCGATCTGTTGAACCTGGACTGTGTTTCAGCCTCTCTTGTTGAATGGAGAACCGGTCTCTGGGCCAGAAGAGTTTAAGGAGTTCTTCTGGGGCCTGTAGTCATGCTTGGGGGGAGTGTGGAGCCCCAGTCACCAGTATCTCTTGAATCTGCTGAACAATCAGACTGCCACATTGAATTTGGTCCCACTAGTCCTCATCTTGGAGAAGTGGGAAGGGCGGATGCCCCTGTTCAGGAGGCAAGCTCTGTGGGAGGCTGCAGCAGCAAGCCTGGACTACGTCAGGGTGAACTGTTGAAGATGGTGGCATCTCCACATTTTCTTGGCAGTCCCATCTTTTTCCATCTCATCCTTGTCAGGTAACCACGACAGGGCATCAGCATTGACATTTATTCACCATGCCCGGTAGCGGATCTCAAAGTTAAAGTTTGACAGTCAGGATTGCCACTGCTGTTCCAGGGCCCCTAGGTTGGCTGTGTTCAAGTGAGCTAGGGGGTTGTTGTCTGTGTACACGATGAAGGGTGTGGCTGCCAGGTAATGTTTAAATTTCTCAGTCACTGCCCACACCAGCACGAGGAACTCAAGCTTGAAGGGGCTGTAGCACTCTTCATTGTGTTCCACCCCTCTTAACCCTCAGCTGACCTAGGCAATGACCCTCTCGATCCCATCTTGGTGTTGGGATAGGACCACCCCAGTCCTCGATTACTGGCATCTGTGTACAAAACAAATGGCTGCGTGTAGTCCGGGTAGGCCAGGATAGGTGCCTCTGTCAAGATGCTCTTTAGGTGCTGAAAGGCCGCCTGCTGTGGTTCCACCCAGTGCACTGGAGCGTTGCGGGTCACTTTCAGGTCTTTGGGCCCCTGGAGGAGTTTTTGCAATGGGGCTGCAATTTTGGTGAAGTTCTTGATGAATCAACAGCAGTACCCCATGAAGCCAAGGAATTTGTGGATGTATTTGATGGTGATTGGTGCAGGCCAGTCCTGTACAGCTCGAATCTTGTCTGGGTCAGGGGAAACTCCTGCTGCACCAAAGATGTGGTCCAAGTAGTTTACCTGGTCCTTGAGAAGATGGCATTTGGAAGGTTTGATCTTTAGGCAGTAGTCAGTCAGATGTAAAAAGACTGTCTGTAGGTGCTGCAGGTGCTCTTGATAGGTAGCCGTATAGATGATGATATCATCCAGGTACAGCAGGATTATATCATAGTTGTGGGGCCCCAGGTAGTGTTCAATCAGTCTTTGGAAGGTGACAGGTGCATTGCATAGACCAAAGGGCATTCTGGTGAACTCATACAGTCCCGTTGATGTGGTGAAGGCTGTCTTTTCTTGGTCTTCCAGAGTGATTGGCACCTGCCAGTATCTACTGGCTAGATTTAGGGTGGAGAACCAGGTCACGGATTTCAGTGCAGTGAGGGAGTCCTCAATTCGGGGCAGAGGGTAGGCTTCCTTGTGCGTAATCTGGTTTAGTTTGCGGTAGTCGACAAAAAAACCATAGCTGCCTATCCTTTTTTTTTGACAAGCACGATGGGCACTGCGGCTCTCTTGGATAACGTTGGCATCCAGCATCTCCTGGATCAGGTCTTTGGCAGGCTAATACAGGGCAGGTGGTATTGCTCAGAAGCATTCTCTGCTGGGGGCGGTGGTTTCCTGTGGGGATGTGGTGTTGCACAATCAAAGTCAAGCGGGTGCTGGGAGAAGGCCATGCGATGCTGTCGGATCAACTGCAGCACTTCATGCCGCTGTTCCTCCGTGATGTCTGGGGTGCCCAGGTCATTCTCCTGGAGCCACTCTTCCTCCAAACTGTCCTCGGACCCTGCTGTGGTGACTGCGGAGATGGCTGCACCTCTCATCCCAGAGGTGCTTTTGGGGGTTGTCTCCATCACGCTATCTAGATCGACCTGCACCAGACGTCCAATTGGCTGATGCCTATACAGCCTCACTGGGGGCACCCCATAATTAAGGACTCTCACTGGTACCTGCCACTTTTTTTACTAGCACCAGACTCCGGGCAATGGCTATGCAGCTATCCTCGTCCTGGATGTGGGGGTTCCAGCATGGTGATATAGTCTTCCCCTTGTACCCCCTTTCTGGCTTTGCAGAGAATGATAGTCTCAGACCCAGGGCCTAGCACAACAGGTAGAGGATCCACCACTCACACAAGGCCAATTTCTCCTTTGTCATTGGCGAACTGCTGATTCCTTTGTATGACTTGGATGGCCTGTTGCCAGACACATCTCTCGGGCTTCTGTACATGGGTGGCTACAGCCCTTAGGACCTCAAGCAGTTCCTGGTAGCAGTTGGGCAGGCAATTCATTCACAAGATAAGAGGGGCTAAGCTGTCATTTGAAGTCTGGGTGATGATGATTCCTTGAACTGGGTATGTGGTCATGCCCAGCTGGATGTCAACTTTCTGGTAGCCATGATAAGGGATGTCTAGGCCATTTCCAAATATCAGCTGGAGCCTCTTATGGGGTGGGGTCTGGAACTTTGCCTCAGCCCAGTGCCGGAAGAAGTGTTCACCCTGGATAGTGGTGACTTGAGAGCCATTGTTAAGAAGTGACATGAACTTAATGCCATTAATCCAGACAGGTATGATGGGCACTTGCCAACGTACTTGTGGCGTTCTGTCTCATACTGTGGGCCTAGCTTCTTCTTCTCTCTCGGGGTTCAGCCTACAGCCCCGGGAGCTCAGTGTTTAAACTAGCAGCCTCTACTGGATGTTGCATACACTCCAGCTCCACATGGCCACTCACGCCACACCTTCTGCAAATGGGTCTGCTATGATCATCGAACTCATCGGTCAGCCTTCTCCCAGGATTCCTTGGGCCCCGGTCTGTTGGCTGCCTGTTTTCACATTGCAGACCTCCTTTCAGTTCTCTGATCTCCAGGCGCATGTCAGCCACCTGCTTGATGAGCTCCTTCACCTGCTCCCAGGGTCCCAGTTGGGGTTGGGAGGAGGGCCCATTCCTTGGCCAGGATTTCGATCAGGTGCTGTAGCCACATGGTGCACCCTGGGGCATACTCAGCAGGGCGATTTGAGGTATAGCTGGCTTCCGTCCACCAGACCTTTGCCTAGAAGGCCTCTACCAGAGCTGTGCCATCTGGCCACATCATCAGGGGACCACCAGTATGCTGCACGTTTGCCACGGCTTGTTCGGTGGGCTAGCTGCCTCCCAGAATTCAGATGGCCCTCTCTTTGAACTCCAGGAAGGTCTCTTTAGGGGCTTGCTCCTGAAGCATTTTGAGGTCCTTTTGGAGAGTCTCACTCCTTACCCCATTGATGAGCTTTTCCAACAACATGCTGTCTGGGTCCTGCACGGTCTCTGGGTCCTCGAGCTGCATGGCACATAGGGCTTCCTAGAGGCTCAACTCAAACTCTCGTAGATGATCTCTGGGGCCTTGGGTGCGGGCAAAGGACCACATCTTTATTTCTGACAGAGTACTAGTCTCGAAGGTGCGGGTCAGTCGAGTCAGGATCTCGTCTGCAGTGGCTTGTTCCCTCTTGGGCCAGCTCATGGCCTCTCAGTGGGCCCCCCCCCCAGCTGTCCAACTAGCATCTCTACCTTTTGGTGCTCTGGGATCCAGTGCAGCCAAAACAGGGTTCTCATTTTATGCTTTAATTCTCCCAGGCTGGTACCATTTGGGTTGGTGGGATCACCCGTGTATTTTGGGAGCCAGGGGGCACCAAAGCAGTATGGCACAGTGAGTGGGGATTGCATATCTTCCTTCTCCTCCCCCTCACTGCTGCTAAAAGTGGAGTCATGTCTGCTTTTTATCTTGAGGCTGTCTTGGAACATGGGCCTACTTTGGACTCCTAATCCTGCCGACTACGCCAAGTTGTGGTGACCAGACTTAGGAGGGTGATTTGTCTCTTCTATTCAAGGAGAGGCAGGCACAACAGTTCCAAGTGCAAACAGCAAGCTTTTATTGGGACAGCCACTGGTTACACTGGAAAGAAATTGGTTATATGGTTGCAAAGTACAAGACACTTACAGTGATTGTCATGCACAACAACAATACTTAGTGATAGAAGGCAACTATACAGGTCTAGGTGCATTGAAGTTAAAGGTAAACAGTCATATACATAACATCAATACGTAAGTTACCTCTAAAAGGGTCACCTAGTGCCCTACGTCTGCAGATGTCAATAATAATACTTTATCAAGACCTTACCACATTGGCCAAGGGTAACTAAAAAAACACACCAGCTTATAGTCCGACAGTCCAGTTGGAGGAACAGTCTTTTGGTGTGAAGCAGGTGGTGGCTAGCTAGCTTGAAGAGTGGGTACAGTATCTTAGTGACCGATTGGTCTCATTGGCCAGTAGGAGGGCTGAGGAGGACAAGCTGAAGATGAAGAAGAAGAAGATGAAGAGGATGCAGGCTGGTCCAGAGCTGGAGATGCAGGTGATGAGAAGATGAAGGATGGTCGAGGTGATGTCCTTTGATGATGATGGTGGGTCCTCTGGAAGGCTTCTGATGAGTTGCTGCCCAGCCAGGGGAGGGAGCTATGGCAACCTCAGAAAACAAAACAAAAACGGGGCAATTTTCTAGCCACATACTTTGGAGTGCATCTCACTACTATGAGCCGGGGAGACTCCTAAGCTGACTAGCCTCGGGGGTTACTGACTACTGCCATGTTAGCTAATGCAGTCCTTCATAGTCTTTGGGTTTTGCTGGAAGGCTGGGTAGAAGAAACAAGATGCTTGGCCAAAAGGTTTGTGACCCATGACCTCAGGGGTTCAGGTGATTGCAGTCTTCCTAGGGCAATCAGTTGGCTGATGGGACTACCACTGCTGGGCAGCCTGTCCACTTCCCCATGGCAACAGCACAAACTGGGAGTGGAGAGAGAGAACTGTGTCTCAATGCAGTTGGCGAGGGGGCAGTCAGTTTGAACCCCTCTTGGGACAGTTTGGGCACCAACTGGTTGAGGTGACTTTGGTGGGTGCAGGGCAGGCAGTTTAGGCCCTGCTACAGTCTTTGATTAGACCCCGATGCGATCAGTTCAGTCAGTTTGGACCACGAATGTCCTGGGGTGCAACCCGAGCAGACATTAAACACAGCGAATGCACAAGAAACACACTTTCTGTACCAGGGACTGGGATTACCTTTTGGCCACGGTCAGGGCGACAGACAGCACAGCGTAGGCCTGAATGGTTCCTCAGTCCGCAGTCTCAGCAGCCACCAGCCAGCAGCCTAGGCGAGGGGGGGTTTGGCTCTCATTTAAAATGGGATGCTAGCCCTTTAAGTATCTTAGGGATCCCCTCCTTGCTCCGCAGGCCTGATAAGGGGAGAGGTTTAGTTACTTAGGCCTTGCTCCACCCTTTACCCGTGCCTAAGGGCTTGGCAGCTGGGCTACTCCACGTGCCAGGGCCTTGCTCTGCCCCTCATAAATATTAATGATGAGGCTGAATCCTCTTTGAACTCTTCTCAACCCACCCCAATTCCTCTTCTCACTCTGACTGCTGCAGGGGGTGACCTGGCCTTGACTTTACCTCCAGGGGATCTTGCCACACGATGCCCCCTGATTGTCTTTCTTGTGGGTGTTCTGCCCATTTCTGCCTTCCCTGGTGCCTCCGGTGCAAAGAGACCTTTATTTTGGGCTTCTAGCCTACTTACCACCTGGCCCGGGCCCTCTTAGGGCAGGATTGATCAGTAGTGATGCTCTGCCCACTTCTGCCTTCCCTCCCTCTGCATTGTCCTTCCTGGCACCTCCAGTGCAAAGTAATCCATATTTGGGGCTTTTAGCCAACTCACCGCCTGGCCCGGGTCCTCCGGTGGCCAGATAGTTTGCTGGGAATGCTGGTGGGGAAGGTCCGGGGAGTCCCACTCCCACTCCCACCCGCCATTCTGAATGCTCTGTGGTGGCTGCAGGTGGAACTACAGTGGTCTGCGGGGCTGGTTTCTGCCTGGACACACATTGCAGTGATGCACCGTGGTCCCACCACACAACTGACCCCCTTCGGGCAGAGCCTGCATTGGCAGCTCAGTCCAGGAGCTGCCACGGCATTGGAGAACTCACGGGAGGAGTGGCAGTACAAGAGGGAGGATGGATTTTCTCACCACCGCCGCTCACTCCTGAAAGGATGTTTTGTCGGGTGGGGCTGGGGGTGGGGTTGCGGTGAGCTCAGAGCTTCAGGAGTTGACCTGCAGTCGCGTAAGCACTGCACAAGGAAGAGAAGACAAATGAGGATGAATCAGTGGGATGAACAACTACCCACAGGAATGGGGCATTAGAGGGACAACACCCACCCAAGGGGATTAAAGGTACAGATAGCCCAGTGTAGCCACCGGCAAGTGTACAGCTAGCAGCACACCAGCCCAGGCAGTCAGGGGCAGGGCTACACCTAGGAAGGCGGAGAAGGGGGCAGCAACCAACCCAATGTGAGAAAGAGCCAACCAGAGGGAGCCAAAATGGATCTGCCCCACAAGCCCAGGGACAAGGGAAGCTCCACTACCCTAACCACCCCAACCAGAACTGCCCACTCATGGGCCAGACAACAAAAGGTGGACTCACCCTAACACTGACTGCTGCTGCACTGCTGGAGGGCTGCTGGACCCCGACTGGACCCCTGCAGGCTGGAGGATTGCTGCTGCTGCTGGTGAAGACCCCAGGACCCCAAGCTACAGGGGAACAGCCACCAGGGAGCTATGGACTCGAGCTTCAGGTAAGCCTCTAGGCGTCCGTAAACCTGTGCTTTCAACTATATCAGCCACGCTGTCCAGAACCACCCTCCAGTTAGCAGGGGAGACCCTTTTCTAGCCTGGGGATTGACTTGGCTTCTGGCCAAGTGATTGGGTCCCTGGGGCACAGATCAGCCCCTTGGGCTGATTTATGGCCCCTTTAGGCATTGGCCGGAACTCTAGCCTGGCCAGGATAAAGGATCCAGCATGAGAAAAGTGCAGGAGAGGGAGACGGGAGAGGGATATCTGGACAGGAAGTAGTCAGCCAGCTAGCTTGGTCAGCAAGCCAGCTGGCTAGGTATGGGATGGGTGGGGTGTTAACCCTTTCCCTCCTGGAGGGCTTCCCGGTTCTGCTGGCCAGCCAAATTCTGGGGCACTACATGAGCTTTATGGCTCAGTATATCTTTCCTGGTAAATGTCTTTAAAAAGATAAATAAATATTCTTTTGGTAATTGTGTAAGACTCTCTAGGTACAATGCTTCTTTTGCAGGGGTGGCCCGGTAGCACTGAGGAGGGCAAATGATTTGTTCAGGGTCACACATCATGCATGTGGAGGTTGTGAGACTCAAACTCAGGTCTTCTGGATGTTGAATAAATGATAGGAAAGTCTGGTGCACAAGAAAATAATTTCGCTAGGGTGGCTTAATGAGATAATAAGGCAAGTGGCTTAGTTCCTGGACATACATGGAATGAGTTGGCACAGTTCAGTGTGCCTTTTCTCGACAACAAATTACAAATAAATCATTAGATGTTGGACCCACCAATGCTATTATTTTTGAAGTACAGAGTACTTTTCTGTAATTTATTTTATATAATACATTGGGGAAGTCACTTTTTGCAAATGTTTGCCAGTCCAGTTTTTTACTGATCTAGTCCAGTTTGGTTCAAGTGGTCCAGTTTTCACCTATACCCAGAACAATGATTTTACTTTATTGGGGAACCTGAAAGTAGAATAATATCTATAGTGCCTGAATGTGATGCCTGTCACTCATGTGTAAAGCATGTGCAATCAGTATATTACCTTTTCAATTTTGGGCATGTAATAAATGTCTATGAATAAATAATAAATTATGTAAATAGTATACTACAAGTGCTAAAGTCCTTTAAAATGTTTATTATAGCAGCAGTCCAGAGCAGTTATAGTGTAGCAAGAATGAATAGGGAATCCACATGTGCTTGCACTGCAGTTAACAGCAACAGCAACAGGCAGGCCAGTAAAACAACTTGACATTTTCATTTTTTCTCCTACTTGAGGGGCTTATTTTCTAGACCCTCAAGTATAGGGGTTCTACTCCCCTAGACCCCCACTGGGCTTGGCCCTCTGACCCCTGGACCCCACTAAAAACTTTACAAACTGGGCACCTATGGGTCCTGCTATTAAATGGTTCCATTCCTACCTAATGAGCCATTAACAGTCGGTACAAGTAAGATGCATTGTGTCCCATCCCCTACTCATTCAGACTAGGGTCCCACAGGGTTCTGTCCTGTGTCCCATTCACTTCTCTATTTTCCTAACATCCTCCCCTCAGCCTGTGCTAACTCTCATATTCACACATATACTTATAATGCATTTATCTAAATCTCTGACACCAGCAAGACTTCTGCAGTGTCTTGTGCTGGTTCCACTCCAATCACCTGTAAGTCAACACTAAAATAAAAGGTGTCCATGTCCTTTGGCAACAGCCAAAAATTGGCATGCTTTAACCCCTTCCTGTCTTCTCCATCCTGTATGGCACCACTCTCAAAGGGGTTTATTTCTTCAAGTATCTTTGTGGGTGGCTAGATAGTAAGCTTGACTTCTCTGCCTGCATTAATGCCAAACACTCCAAGCTCTGTCCCAAACTCAGTGCCTTGTACCGCAACAAAGACTGCTTATCTTCTCAGGTCTGCCCAGGAGGTTGTTACCAAAATTATGTTTACCATCTCTGACCATGTGGATGTGGTCTATGGCATCGACCTGTCCTCTTCCCTTGCCAAAATAGACATTCTCTGTTACCAACCCCCCAATAGTCACCATTGCTCCCTCTTCTCCTCACTACCCATCTTCCCCCTTCACTCACAAAAGCATAGAAACATAGAAATTGTCAGCAGATAAGGACCACCAGGCCCATCTAGTCTGTCCATAAGCCCAATCCATGTATGCGGCCACTGACCCTATGTGGTCAATGGTTTTCCATCACTTCCTCCCCCATCCAGGATCCTTTGTCCCTGTCCCAGGCATGTTTAAAACCCACCACTGTGCTTGCTCCCACCACCTCTTGTGGCAGATCATTCTAAGCATCCACCACCCTTTCTGTGAAGAAAAACTTCTTCACATTACCTTTTAGTCTACCCCCTCCAATCTGATATCATGCCCCTTCATTCTAGTACTTAATCTTCACAGGAAAAGGTCTCACCCTATACCTTGTTTATGCCCTTGAGGTACTTGAAAGTTTCTATCATGTCCTTCCACTCTATCCTTTCTTCCAGTGAGTACATATTGAAGTCCCTTAGTCTCTCCGCAAATGTTTTGTGGTACAAACCATGTACCATCTTAGTCACTGTTCTCTGCACTGCCTCCACCCTGTTTACGTCCTTGTGCAAGAGTGGCCTCCAAAACTTCATGCAGAACTTCAAATGTGGCCTTACCAGTGCTTTATTCGATGGCATCACCACCTCTCTCCTCCTGCTAGTGATACTCTGCCTATGCAACCCAGCATTTCACTGGCCCTCCCTGCAGTCTTTGCATTCTGCCTTGATACCTTAAGGTCATCAGAAATGATAACCCCTAGGTCCCTTTCCTCTTTGGTGACAGTCAGTTCCTCCCCTTCCATCCTGTAGCTCTCCCCAGGGTTCCCTCTACCCAGGTGCATTATCTTGCACTTCTTTTCATTGAACCTCAGTTGCCACACCTCTGATCATTTTTCAAGCTTCTCTAGGTACCTCCTCAATATCTGCATCCCTCCTGGAGTATCCTCCCTGTTGCAGATCTTGGTGTCATCTGCAAACAGGCATACTTTACCTTCCAACCCCTCTGCATTGTCACTAATGAAGACATTGAACAGGACTGGTCCCAATACTGATCTCTGTGGCACTCCACTGGTTATCCCCCTCTCTACAGATTGGATCCCGTTCACCACCACCCTTTGCCTCCTGTCCGTCAGCCAGTTTTTAACCCTGTCTATCACATTTTGTCCCATGTCCAGACTACCCATCTTGTAAATCAGTCTTCTCTGGTGGAACGGTGTCAAAGACGTTCCTGAAATCTAGATAGGTGATGTCTACTGCCCTTCCCTGATTAACTTCCCTAGTCATTCAATCAAACAAATCTATTATATTCGTTTGACATGACCTACTGTACCTGCTGTGACTTCGTGTTTTCTTGGATCCTGGGCACCATTGGATTCCAGGTGCACCACTATCCTTTCTTTCAGCAGTGTCTCCATGATCTTCCTCACTTCTGAGGTAAGGCTGACTGGCTGTAGTTCCCTGCCTCCTCCTTACTACCAGTTTTGTGCAGTGGGACTACATGTGCCCTCTTCCAGTCCCCTGGAACCATCCTGTATTCAGTGACTCAGTGAACCAGGCTTCCGGAGTTACAGCTAGTTCCCTGCACAACTCACTTAATATTCTCAGATGTATGCCATCTGGCCCCATGGCTTCATTCACCTTCAGCTTCATGAGCCCTTCTAGAACTCTTTCCACAGTGAATGGACTGGTGTCAACTCCCCCCCCCACCCCCCGTCTCTGCTACCCAACTGTGGCTGTGACTCTCCTCCTCCTTAGTGAATACTGAACAAAAGTATTCATTCAGTATTTCTGCCTTGTCTAGGTCCCCCTCCTTACACTCCCCCCTCCTCCCCTTTGAGACTCAAAATCCAACCCCTGGATTTTCTCCTTTCACTGGTTTACCTATAGAATGTCTTGTTCCCTTTCTTCACAGTCTGTGCTAACCCCTCCTCTATTAGTGACTTAGCACTACTAACCACTTTCTCTTCTTCCTTTAGACATTCAAGGTACACCTCCCTGTCTTCCTCCCTTTGGGTCCCCTTATACTTTTTGAAACTCACTCTTTTAGCCCTTTCTTTGTCTGCCACATCTTTAGAGAACCACAGTGGCTTCCTTCTTCTTCTCCCTTTGCCACTAACCTGATGCACTGGTTTGTAACATCCACTATGGTACCTTTCAGTTTGCCCCAAAGTAATTCAACCCCATCTCTTACATCCCCCTTCCCCAGGTCTACTCTGATACATTTCCCCATTTGACGTTGCCAGTCCCACTGTTCCTCATTAACCTCCAAATTCTGGTTTGGGATCTTGCCCACTTACTTGTCCTCATTCCTCTCTCCCACTGTCTTTGCCTTGTATTCCCTCTGCTCCGGGGATCCTCATGCCCTCTCCCTTCCTCACCATCATTCATCTGCTGGGCAGTCAGCCTTCACCCATTGCCTTCCGTCACTCTGGAATCTGCTGCCCTCCACCCTCTGCCTCTCCCCCTCTCTGTCTCCTTTTGGCACCAGCTAAAACTCTTTCTTGCTTCTACCTGCTCCTGTCATCCCCTTCCCTGATCCTCCCCTGTTGGAACCCCTTCCACCCCTGGTGTTGGACCTCTTCTTGGGTTCTAACCCAGCCTGTATTAGGCTCCTTCCTTTTCTACATTTGAACTGCCATTCATTCAACCTACCTTGATCTCTTTATTTGCGCAACAAAACCACTCACTGTATCTTTGTTGAGCTCATTTACTTTTTCATGTGCAGTTGTACCATGTTAAATTGTACTCTGTTTGCAGTTTACTTTGTACCAATCATTATTATAATGTATGCTTTTATTACTTAATTTCCTGTTCCCTCTTCCTGGATCGCACCTGGAAATGAGCCTTGGCCCAGTGTGCCTGTCTTGGTTACAAATGTTCAAAGAAAGAAAGAAAGAAAGTCAGTCCACCTTCCCACTGTTTCAGTGTTGGTATTCCAGTGTACCTCCCTCCTTTATGTAATGATATGATCCTGCTTTAAACAAATTGAAATTCTCCCTACTAATTAGGGGTATGTTGCCGGGTATGGAGTTCTAATGATTGACTATCCTTTGTGTAAAAATGGATTGCCATTTATTAAAAATAAAATGGAAGCAGAAAGGGAGGAGGTGTTTGGGCTAGGCATGAGCCAAAGTGTTAATTCGCTGGTGAAATTGCTGCAAAGTGGCCAAAATTCACTTTTGCAGAGTTTCCAAAGTTTTCCCCACCCTCAGCAACTTTGACTACACCTGAATCATGAAGTTTTCAATGTGAAGTGCAGAATTTCACTCATGAATTGCAAATATTTGCCCATGAACAGAAGAATTTTGCCCCAAATTCCACACTTTGCAGATGAAACTTTGCATTTCCTGGCAAAACTTTACACTTCGTGGATTGACCCGCACTCCGTGAATTGCACTAAATTTGTGGATTAATTGGCCTGAGTGAATTTTATCAACTTCAAACATCTCTAGTTTGGGCACCTAGGAAATCTCACTGGCTCTGCCAAAGTCTTTATTTTATTTCTCATGGTTCTTTCATTTGTTTTCAGTACCAATTTTAGCTAAAGATACTAGAAACTCCATAGGTGGTGTTTTAGTCATTCTTGTATTCAAGCTGTTCCTCAGGGCATTAAATACTGTGTTGTGTAGGATATTTGTATATAGATTTTTTAACATTTATTGTAACAGGTATACAATTATCAATGTTGTGTTCTATGTTATTGAGTGTGTTACTGAGTATGAGTGTGTCCAATATTTGTATTCTTTATTTAGAAGCCTTGATGTAAAAAGGGATGTTAGGTACCAGTTTTTTACTGTGCTAATCAGCAAATAATGACAGAAGTTCTGTGACTGATCCATTTCCTGAAATAATGGGACATCCAGGGGATTTGACAATGTTGTTAAGAATTTTAGATAACATATAAAACAGTTGTAAAATGCAAACTTGTTTTAATAAGCTTGCCATTATCCAATTCAATATACATTTGTTGATATATGTGTTGGTGACTATTTCTCTTCTTTTGTTAGTAAGGATTTCTGGTGTTTTCAAATACTGTATGTATGAGTATTATTATGTTGTGATTCATATACGCCTTTATATTCAGTGTAGCTCATGACCACCATGCCCCTTCCCCTTTCTGCCAGTTCAACGATTATAGTTTTATCACTTTCCAAACATTTTTGAAAAGTATATAAAGAAGCAATTTATTTATAAATTATTTGTATTATTTTAAGCACCATCTATTCTTTCTGAGGAAATTTATATAAAGAAACAATTCATTTATAAATTATTTACATTGATTTTTAAGATCACCTATCCTTTTTGAGGATGAAGGCAAATGGGTTCTGACATTTTTCATTTTTTTTTTTATTTAATATGCTTCATTGAATTTTCAGAATACAAAATAACAACAAAACCACAATAAGCATAAGACAGAGCAACACATAAAAAAGATACAAAACAAACTAATACATTAGAAAACAGTAAAAAAAACCCCACCCCACACCCTCCCAAGCAGCTCAACTCACATAGTTTTTGAAAATTGTCATGGGGGAGCAAGTAAAATGGGGCCTGTAGTAATTACTATAAACTGTGACATATAAATCTATGGGGCAGGTTTTAGGGCAAGAAAAAGAAAAAGTGGGCAATGTGCACGTGGGGGTGTCCAATAAAGTCCAGAGAGCAGTCAGGATCCGATATTTCAAAATTTATTAGAAGCAGAAAAAAATAAAATGGACTTAAAGCAGAACTTGTACATAACTTTAAAAAAAAAACATAAGGCACAGGAAATCATATCTTTAACAAGAAAGAAAATTCCTGCCAAAAAGGCACCTAGAATCTGGCTAGGCATCTGGTAGGTTTGCCTTCCTACCACACACTGACTAAACACTTCACATTCACTTTGCTTTTATACAAGTGGAGGAGCACATGACTCAGATAGCTCCTCCCCCAACTTACATCATAAAAACGGGACAACCAGGGCCACTCAGTCCTATAAGGAAATTGGACTGAGCAGAGCTGGAAGCACATTTCAAAGAGGGATGTAAGTCTAAGTCATTTCTGGATCACATTAGGAGACTTTATCCCTTTTATGTTAAACAGTTTTATCTCTCTCTTTAACTGTGGCATACATTGCCCTTTCTCTGTTAAAAGTACTAGTTTTAACCATTTTATTTAAAGAAACAAATAAACACCATTTCTCAAATGATTCTCAGTTGCAATGTTGACATATAACATAATTCTGAACTTCTTACACTAAAACAACAAAAGGCTGCTAATTTGTTCAGAATTCACTAGATCATGAAAACGCCATCATCAACCCTTTTGGCGTCTTGCGTTTGCACGATCGCACGATCGCACGATCGCATAGTCGCACGATCGCACAGTCGCACGTTCGCACATTCATGCAGGAAAATTAGCATAATTAGCTAGTACTGCAAGCACAGAATGTTCTGAACATTGGGACATTATTATTTTGAGAAAACAAGCTGGAAATAAGGAAAGGGACAGTAAGAATACTCAAAGGTGGCCAAGCTTGAGTATGGGAATGGCAGAAAAGGAGCGATAGTAAAAGGAAGAAATTAGAAGAGCAGGAGACTGTTGCAACAGATTTTTTTACTATTTTAGCCCACAATGTTCTCAAATTACCTCCAAAACATAGGCAGGTAATTACACATGCTCTGCATCCATGAGAGCATATCCAAGTTCGGGGTCACCAACCCTACCACAGGCAAATAAACACCAGAGGCTACTGCCCTCTGGGTGGGATGGATAGTAAAGTATAAAGGCACTCCCATCTTGTGTGGAACAAATGAGGATGCTTCATTTGGAAAGCAGTATGTTTTTATAACATAAGAGCAGTTAGAATCTCTTGGTGCCACTCTTGGAAAGATGGAACTGAGTCGTCTGTCCAGTGACGCATAATTACCAGTTTGGTGGCAGCTGAGATAGGAGCCATATGGGCATTACAGATACTTATCATGTCCCTCAGAAAAAGAGAGACAATGAGACAAATAGTAGGTGTAAAAGGATCCTTGAGTTCCAAGAAAGGGTCAAGTGATTCCTTTATAGCAGTCCAAAAAGGCACCACTTTCAAACATTCTCACATAATGTGGAGAAGATGACCATCCTCAAGGTGACAGTGGGTGCAGGTGGGAGATGTGAGTTTGCCCATCTTTTGCAACTTTGAGGATGAGTAATAGAGGTTGTGAAATATCTGAAATTGGGTCAACCTAAGCCTGTCTTACTCAACATATTTATACAGTTGCCACCAGATCGAATGCCATATATAGGCATATTCTGCCATGTGAAGAACCTGAGTCCAGTAGTAACATACTCCAGAAGGAGAGGTACAACCCAGGGATTGATACTATTGTGATACCACATGCAGTTGCATCACTGTTTGGAGGAATTTATTTTCTATCGAAGATTCCAGTAACCTCTAAGGTTTAGGGCCAAGGAAGGAAAGAATCTATTGAGTAATTTGCAAATATTTGAAGTGGTATGTTACTGGGAGAGAGAACCCTTCTTTAGCAGACCTGAATGGCAGGATTTTGTCTCCTTCAAAAAGCTGAGAGACTAAGACATCTTTCAACTGAGGACAAAAAGTTGTTGTGATGGAGCGGTCAGCGATTCTAATATTTGGGTTACACAATACTGGTTGTGTGAATGCTTTGGTCCAATCAGTATGGAAGTATCACCCAAGCTGTGATCGGACCTTCAAAGACCAATCAAGTGGCATGGCCTGTGGGGTTGTAGGGAGTTGAGAGAAACTGGAATAAACCAGGTTGCATAGTTGAATGTCAAAACATTGCACAAGAGAGGCCTGAATTTCCAGCTGGAGTGGTTTGTACGAAGGAATAAAATCAGTACCTCTCAATCCCCATTGAAACAATTTACTGGCATGTAGGGTGGTATAATAGAGAAATATGTTGCACAAGGATAATCCTCCTCTCACCCTAGGGACCGTCAATTTGAAATATGCATGGCAGACACCCTTTCTCTTCAAAATTAATGAGTTAAGGAGTATTGCAAACTAGCGGACCAAGATTTTTCAATTCACTTCAAGTTTATTGTAGGAAAACTCCATGGAGCAAGCTCATCCACAAGGAGATCTGAGTAAAAATCAGATTTACAAAATAAAAGGAACATACTTTGAATAAGACAATGGGTTTCATACATCACAATATACAATCACAGTAAAAACAGGTCCTGGCAATAAGATAAATAGAATAATAGATAGGTTCCAGTGAATTACAAGGCTGTAATTCCATCGAGAGGTTCTGGGGACATAGGTAACCTCGAGAGCGATGCTCGAGAGGTTCCTATGTCCCCAGAACCTCGAGACAGAATTACAGCCGAGTGATTCATTGGAACCTAACTGTTATTTTTTATAATATATGGATGCGAGATGCTGACGAGGTCTTACCTCTGGATTTCTTGTGGGATGGTTCCGTGCTGCTTGTTCTCGCTCCTCACTCACATCCCCCCTTCCCGCGTGGAGTCCTGCTTCTCTCTCTCTCAGGAATAAAAAGAAAAGAAACAAAAAAAAACTATGATTTGGACACTAGAAAAGTTGGTGATCCCAACAATAGTATTACGAGGACCGGAAATATAGTATTACAGGGACCGGAAGTATAGTATTACGGCACTGACTAAGGTATTACAGGGTTTTTTTGTATGCTTTTTGGGGGTATTATTTTTAAAATCCATATATTACAGAGCAATAATGAAGCAATTTACAAAATGCAACAATGCAACAATCTGCAGTAGGATGCATAAGAAAATATGTTTAGTACATCACAACATACAATTATAGTAAAAACAGGTCCTGGCTACAAGATAGTGCAATAATGAGGAAAATTACATGATGCAACAGTGCAGTAATCTGCAGTAGGATGCAGAGAAGGCAAGGAGTGCAGCAGGGGGAAGGGGCAGGACAGGAATGAGTAAGGACATGAAATACTCAGTTAAATGGGAGGGGAGTGCTACATGAGGGGATAGGGGACTTAGGCAATAACAGGATAACACATAAGACAGGGCCAGAGGGGATGGTTAGAGGAAAGGGGGGAGATGAAGGGAGATTCATGGAGCTAAGCCCTCGGGCATTTGCAAGCATCTATGAAGAATCTTGAGGTGAGCATCTTGAAAGAACTAATAGTGGCCAGACCAGTGAGCTTGAGTACCATTTGGATGCTGTTCCAAGCCACAGGGAAAGAATGTGATATGGCTTCCTTGCAGAGGGAAGTTCTAGTTCTGGGGATATCCAGGAGGAGGAGGAGGAGGAGGAGGAGGAGGAGGAAGAAAGACTTCCTAAGGGAATAAGTATAGTGCAAAATGTGGACGAGAGAGGTAATATAGTCTGGGAATTTATTATGCAGTGCTTTGAGTGTCCATATACCAAGGTAGAGAAGTCTTCTATTGGCTAGGGACATCAACCCAGCAGTAGAGTATAACTCACAGTGATGGGTCCTGGGGGGATACATTAGTAATAAAATAAAGGGCATGGTGGATTGAGCCTGTGGAGATTGGTAGCTGAAGTGCAGTTGTATATTATATCACTATAGTCGAAGAGTGGAAGGAATGTTGCCTGAATGAGCCCGAGTCTGATCTCGGCTGGGAGGAGGGTTCTATGTCTAAAAAAGAAGCCTAATCTAGCTTTAAGCTTGGTGGGGGGATTACAGTGTGGGCGTTGAAAGATAGTTTGTTGTCGATCCAGATTCCTAGGTATTTGAATTTTGTTGAAAACTTGAAGTGGTTCCCCTAGGGAAGTTGTGACAGTTGTGAGGTTCAACTTGGTCCCAACGGGGGTGTGTGTGTGTTGGGGGGGGGGGGTTGTTGTTGTAGTAGAAGTACATTACCTTAATTTTGTTAACATTGAACAAAAGTTTGGCACAGGTAAGATTACTTTCGAGCTGAAGGAAGTAGGTTTGGAGCTCTTCACGGACATCATGAAGTGAGGGCTTGGAGGTGAAAAGTACAGTATCATCCATGAAGAAGTGCAGTTTAGAGTTAGTGATGTTGGAATTAATGTTGTTCATGTAGATGAAGAAGAGAATGGGGCCAAGTATGGACCCTTGGGGGATGCCTTGAGTGATGAGAAGGGGGTCTGAGAGGAGACCATCTGCTTTTACTTGCTGAACGCGCCCAGTGAAATAGCTGGAGAATCAGCAGACTCTGGAGGCAGTACTGAATGCTTTGCTCAGATCAAGGAACACTGTCCCTGTTACTTGCTTGGAGTCCCATGTGGAGTACCAATCATTGGTGACTTTACCTCGGGCAAAGATAGTGTTATGGTTACATCTGAAGCCCGACTGATCAGAGTTGAGGAGGGAGTGGGCTTCAATGTGGTCTTTCAGCAGTATGGCGCTGTGGTTTAGGGCACTGAGCTACAAACCTAGAGACCTGGGTTTGAATCCTACAGCCCTCACTTGCATACTGTGTGACCCTGAGCAAGTCACTAACTTCTTTGTGCTCTCGGGTCGCACCTGGAAACAAGCTTCAGCTTAATGTGCCTTTCCTGGTTAAATGATTTCCCTTCCCCCCTGCTTCCCCCTCCTTTCAGCTGGGAGTATACGAGTTTTTCTAGGATTTTGGAGAGCACTGGTAGTACAGAGATTGGACTATAGTTGTTTAAGTCAGAGGGGTCACCAGATTTAAAAATGGAGGAATACACCCAGCATCCCAATGGGGGTAGAGCAAACAGGGCAAAACATTCATTTTATAACATTTACTCTACCCCATAGGAAGAGAGGGAGAGAGCGATGACCACCTAATAAGGTCAAGTTTGAATGCATAGAGCAACCGGGATTTTCTGTGACCAAAGTAGTGACTGTTCGAGTTAAACAGATGCCTAAATAGATCAAGTGCGGGGTTCCAAGGCCAAACCGAGGTTAGTAATATCCTTTTTTACAACTAAGCTATTTAGGGGTAGTACTTTGGTTTTGCTAATATTAAGTTTGAAGGTCGAAATGTTTGAAAGTTGGTTAATTTCAGCTAGGATGCATGGAAAGGTTTTGACTGGGTCTTCCAAGTGTAAAAGGAGATCATCCGCGTAAGCTGATAGAAGGTATCATCTCCCCCCAGTAGTAATGCCCTGAATTTTTTGATTAAGCTGTAATGTGCAGATCCGGGGCTCCAAGTACAAATTGAATAGCAGCGGGGATAGGGGCCATCCCTGATGGGTACCACGGGACAAGGTAAATGGGTCCGAGAGGATATAATTACACCAGATTCGGACAGTGGGATTCATGTAGAGGATTTTAACCCAATGAACAAATTCACTTTGAAGGCCAAACTTAAGGAGAACTGAGAAAAGGTATGGCCACGAAACTCGATCAAAGGCCTTTTCCTCGTCCAGGGAGACCAGGACCGCAGGGATCCTGCTCTCTCCGAGCGTGGAAATAAGGTGGTGAAGTTTATGCAACTGATCACTAAATATTTTACCTTTCATAAAACTGACCTGTACTGGGCTGACAAGGGAGTCCACGACAGTATTTAACTGGTTAGCTAAAATTTTAGCCAGTATTTTAATATCTGTATTTAATAAAGATATAGGTCAGTAACTACTGAGTTCCAGCTCTTCCTAATCTGTTTTTTTAATGAGCATAATTAACACTTCCATAAAAGAGGGATCTGTCATGCCAGATAAATACCAGAAGTTGTAAAATCTCACTAAAAGAAAGGAGCTAACTCTGCAAGACAGGTGATGTAGAAATTGTTATTAAAGCCACCTGGTCCAGGGGCTTTGTCAAGAGGTAACTGACAAATAGCATTCTTGACCTCAAGAAGAGAGATAGGTTGGTCTAAGAGATTCTTCTTTGTTGGGTCCAAAACCAGGAGTGGAAGTGGGAGTGGATCCAAGTAAGAAACAATGTCGCTCTCACTTGGCAGGCTGGGGGATTGACTCGCATATAACTCAGAGTAGTAAGGACAGAAGATCACTGCACTCTTCCTTGGGTGCATCTCAGTGAAATCAGTACTGCCATTACGAATACCGGCAATATTCTTTACTGAGTCCAGCTGTCTTAACCTGAGGGCCAACAGCTTCCTGGATCTATCTTCCAATTCAAGATACCTAATCATAGTGTGATGCAAAGCTAGCTCAATTTTTGCGGGGAGGAGGTCTGCATACTTGGCCATCAGATCATTAAGTCTGGCCCAGGTCTTCTTAGAGGTACAGATAGTAAGATTATTCTCCAACTGTCTAATTTTGTGGAGAAGGCATTCTAGCTTGGCCTTAAACTTCCTAGTCTGTGTGGCAGCAATCCTTATAAATTGCCACCAGACAGCACACTTAGCTGCCCCCCAAAAAGTATCAACTGCAGCAACCTATCTGTCATTTTGCGAGAAGAAGTGTTTGAGAAAATCCTTAATAAGCTTGAGGGTGTCCTGATTCTGAAACAGCTGCGTATTGAGCCGTCATAGCAAATCATGTTCCCTAGATCCCTGTAAAGCATGCAGAAGGGAGACTGGAGCATGATCTTATATGATGGTTGCATGCATATCAGCCACAATGAGATCAGCTAGGTGTTCCTGACTGATAAGATAATAGTCGATTCTAGAGGAGGTACCATGCGACGGGGAGCAATAAGTATATTGTTTATCCTGGGGATGCAAAAAATGCCAAGGATCAACAAGACCGAGGTCATCCATAAGTTCCCGGAGTCCCCTTTGCCCTGGAGAGAGAGACGCATACTTCGGGTATCCAACCTATCCCGCTCTGATTGGTATACTATATTTCAGTAGCCTCCTAAGATAATACTATGATCAGTTAAGGGTGCAGGGGGGGGCAGTTATATAAAAAAGGAGGGTGACTTTATGTTGGGACAGTAAACAGAACCAAGGACAACTTGACATAGCCCAACGGTTCCTTGGAGTATAATGAAGTGACCCTCGGGGGTCCCAAAATGCGTGAATAAGTTTAAAAGGGACCAAGTGGGATATCAGAATGACTACCCCACCTTTCCTCATATGAAGGCCTGATCCATAATCCTGTCCCACCCAATCTCTGTGAAAGCATGCAATATTGGCATCTAACTGCTTTAAATGGCATAAAATGATTTGCCGTTTATATCTATCGCTAGCCCCCTTGACATTCCAAGTCACTAATTTATATGGCCCAGCCATACTGAAACTGCCATACTATATGATAATTCCCAATCCATTAACCCCAATGGGTTTTAAAAAAAGCTCTGAAAGTGAGCTAGGCTGCTTGGACTTCCTCCCACCCCGTCCCCCTTCATAATAAGAATCATCAAAGGAAATACCCATCTTCACAACCCTAGATGGCTCTCCCCTTGAGAATGTCTCCACCTTCAAATATCTGGGGGTCAGGCTGGATTGCCATCTGGACTTCTTCACCCATGTCGATGCCATCTGCACTAAACTGCGTCCCAAACTGTCTGTCCTCTATCGTCACAAGGACCACCTCCCTCTTTCTACCCGCCGAGAACTGGTAACCAAAATGATCTTACCCATCTTTGATTATACTGACATGGTTTATGGTACTGCCTCACAATCTTCACTTGCCAGATTAGACACCCTCCTGAACTCTTTCTGCCACTGCGCTACTGCCTCCCACACCCTTATCGACCACTGTCTCCTGTACTCTGCTTCTCGCCTTAGTGCCTCTTTCCGACAGGTGATTGGTTCACAGTATCTCCTTTGTTGCAAAATTCTGGTTTGGATCCTTCCCTACCTACCTCTCAGCCTACATCTCCCAAGCTGCCTCCTCTATATACTCCCTTCATCACCAAGATCCATGTACTTTTGCAATCCCTTGCGCCAACTCTGCTTCTGGCCAATCTGCTTTCTCCTTTTGTTTCCCTTCTGTCTGGAACAGACTCCCCTCTGACCTCTGACTTTCCTCCTACCTGTCACTCAAAAGGTTCCTCAGACTACTACCTCACCCACTGTGCTCTCTGTGTTAGCTACCCTCACCTCCTTAAATCCAGATAGTCTCCCTCCATAGTTGTCATCCCCCTGTAGTCATATCTCCTTCTTTCAGAAGGTACCCCTGTGCTTAACTGCATATTCTTGCTTTGGAATCTATCACCCAGGAACTTAATTTTTATGTTGGTGTAACTGTAGATTCTGCACCTGGGCATGAGATGTATCTGTGTTTCAAATTGTGTGTATAAGTTGTCCTCCTGAAACTGGGTGTTAACTACTGCCTCAGGCCTTATAACTGCTGACCCTTGTTCTCACTTTCCTGTAATGCTCCTGTCTCTTTGTTATATATTTTTTTATCCTATGTTACCCTTTCCCTGGGTTGCACCCAGAAATGAGCCTTCAGTTATTGGTAATTTTTCCAATTATCAAATTTTAAATGAATAACATACTATACAATCATGGGGGCGACCCCAACCCACTCACCTTCCACCCTTCCACACCCTACACTACAAGAACCCAGCCCCTATAATGAACAACAGCAATCCAAAAAAACGTCCAAAACCCCAACCCCTCTAATAAAAAACCCATACAATAAGATTAGTAAAAAGTCCAACTATAATAAAGAAAACCAACCCCTGTCCTAAAGACTGCAACCACAAAAGTAACCAGTCCTTGAAGAGTATCACTCATCAAACTTAGTACCCCGACACCCGCCCCCACTTCCACCCAGGTAATACATGTTAGAAAATGCACCCCTCCTCCCGAAAGGAAAGGAACACAAGAAAATACTATAACAGAACTATTCAGCTAACTGTACCGAATTGGGAGTAACCAGTATTTATTAGAAATATGACCCAGGTAATGTTCTGAGATAAAATACAGCAAACCACAATACCTAAAGCAGTAGATACCATCGCAGTCTATAGGTGAATTGGTAGTGTCACCAGGGCCATTGCCAGGATTTTCACAAGGGGGGTTCTTTTTATGCAGTCTGCAACTTTTTAAAAAAAGCTGTGGATCTTAGGGCCGCTAGTACCCCGGAAGCCATGGAATCCTAGAATTGCTCTGTGGTGCATTTTGTGGCTTGTTTTGAAGCTAATGAAGTCATATCTGAGATCTCCTACACTCCTTGCTCTAAACAAAATTATTATCTGGCTGGCTGCAGGGTGAATACATACGTATTCAGTACCAGAGGGCAGCAAGATGCTGATAATGTAATATACCTAAGACATTGTCTCAGATACATTATGTCATGAGTTTTAATATCTGCAGCTGTATCTACTGGTGTGTAGGAAAGGGGTCTGGGGGCTGCTTAGCCCCAGAAGCTTTGGGGTACTAGATACTCTACGGCTAATTTTGTAGATTATTTTAAACCAGAATAACTCATCTGTGAGCTCCCCTCCACCTCCTGCTCTAAGGACAATTATTACTATCTGGGTGGCTCAGATTGTGTGTGCATGTGTGTGTGTGTGTGTGTATATTTATAAAATGGGAGGCCAAGTAAATAACAAATCCAGCATTCTGATTGTATAAAACACATCACATGACCATGCATCTATCAGAGCGTGACCACACATCTGCACTTTTACCCCCTCCAAAACAATTTTGCCATTTTATAAGATAGATAAGCCACTCTAGGATGTGTGGTCACGCTCTGATATACACACGCCTTGGTGGTTGGTGCTTTCGGCCTGCGGACTCATGTTTAACCGCACCAAGCAAGGTTGCATATGTGATAAGGAGAGCGCAACTGCACACCTTAGAGTAGGTTATCTATTACATATGTAGATATATAGATAGATATATATAGAGAGAGCAATGCTAATGCACTGAACCTCAGTACAGAGTCTGCAGCTGGTTTTGGCTGGGTATTGTACACTACTAACTTACTGCAGTGCTGGCTTGCTACTAGGGCAGGGGTCTGGGTCTGATAGGCCCCAGAAACCATGGGCTATGGCATGCTCAGTGGTACACTTTTGTGGCTTATTTTAAGTCTAAATAACTCATATCTGAACTCTCTCTACCCCTTATTGTTTCCCCCACCATCCATAACTCAATATACCATTTAAGTAATTGAGTCAGTGCAACATGGCCTATAGCAAGGCTAGCAGGATGCTGGGATGTATTGGTAGGAGTATTGATAGCAGAAGAAAGGAGGTAATACTTCCCATCTACAGATCCCTAGTGAGGCCTCACCTAGAATACTGTGCCCAGTTCTGGAGTCCTCACCTCAGAAAGGATAAGGATAGGCTAGAGACAGTGCAGTGCAGAGTAACTAAAACGATTCAGGGACAGCAGGGCAAATCCTATGAGGAGTGCCTCAAGGCATTAAATATGTACTCATTGGAGACCAGAAGGGAGAGAGGAGATATGATAGAGATCTTCAAGTTCCTGAACTGAATTAAAGTGAACTACAGGGTACTATTTAGCCTGAGTACCAATTCGCGGTCACATGGACACTAATGGAAATTAACAGGAGGTAGATTCTGGAGAGATGTGAGGAAGTACTACTTTATGGAAAAGGTGGTGGAACTTTGGAACAGTCTGTCAGCTGAAATGGTGGGTGTAAAAACAGTCAGAGGATTCAAGCGGGGCTGGGACATAATGAAGGGAATAGTGGTTACTGGAGGCAGCAGGACCAAGGAGGTGACTAGAAAGAGGACAAGGAGGGTTAGTACCCTGGAGAAATTGTAGATTCCAGGGATTATAGGGAACTTGGGCAGATTGGATGGACCTCTGGTCTTTTTCTGCCGTCATTGTCTATATTTCTAATTTTCTATTCCTGGCACCCTGCTTGGAAAAAAATCTGTAACATAAGTCTTAGTTCAATATTGAGTACTACAATTGTTGCCCCCACTCCGTTCTCCCATGTGGTAGGTATGACATAGGGAGTGAGGGGAAATGTAATTTGACAGCAGCGGGGATTTTCAGTGCAAAGTTACCATCTCATAAATGCCTACCCCCCCACCCCACCATGCTTCCAAAAGTACAGTGGGTATGTTCAAAACAGTGAACTGTAGCAACAAATGTCATTCTACTGGCATGTGGTCATCTGGAGAAAACACATCACAACTTATTTGATTTAACGGCATCTGGCACAGATGACACAGACCAAAGTGGTACTGAATGTCCATGAAAATGGAACCACAGTGAAGACCTCTCTGAACAGCACATTTAATGAGGTGGCAGTGCAGATCCCAGCCAGACCCTTCCAAACACTTGCATTGCCTTTCCACTGTGGTACCTCTTTTGCTTTACTTATGAAAAGTTAAAACAGGCATATGAAGCATGACAACTTTGCTTTTTGTATAGAGGGGGATTTAAATAATTTATTTCTACATTTTCAGCCCGCCACCTGTAAAGCTCTCTTGCCCAACTGCACAGCCTATCCCTTAATATACAGTTATTAAGGGACACATCTTCAGCAATAGTGGCCAGCAAAATTTACCTGCCTGTGACTGATAATATTATAAGTAGAGGTCCTCTACTTCTTTTTTGCTCTCCTGGAGATGTCATCTCTGAGCCTGCCACCATGCTTCATCTTCCTCCAGTGCTAGCTGACAGTGTGAATTGTAGGCAGTGGCCGTGCTGTATTGAGGTCACATTCACGATGCTAATGTGAGCTCCAATTAGCCAGCCAGTCATAAGGGGAGGGTGCAGAGAAAGACTCACAAAGCAGCTCCAGTCTTCTTACTGGTACTGAGGGAGCTGATTGGCAGCAGAAGGAGGAAGGGGGCGCATGCAGAGAGAAAGTGCTGGGGTTCATCATGTGTGCATCAGCACTCTGTAACAGTAAAAAAATAAACAGAAATGATGAAACTTTTTTTTACAAATAATTAAAAATAAAGGGGGCATTTCAAAAGGGGGGTTCTTTTGAACCAGACGAACCCAACCCCCGGCAATGGCTATGGTCACCTCTAGGAGTCGGGGAACAAACTGTGACAGAGAGATGTGAAATCAGACCAAGTCACAGAGTTACCAGCATAATATGGGTGTCAAATTGTGGCTCAAGTCAAACAGTGAAGGATGAATACAATAATGACAAATCAAATTGGCACTGGTGTAAACAAAGTAATAAATTCAGGGATGTATGAAACATTGGGGTGAGAACACTGCTGGCCCCACTCATTAAGCCAAAACCCATTCCCAAGTACAGGGGAAAAATATCTGGCGGGGGGCAAACTCCAAATGCCTCCAGTGACCACAAAAAAATACAGGTGAGCACACACCTCGTTAACATTAACCAGAGAGTTAAACTCTCCTCCCTTATTCTCTCTCCACTCTACATAACCACCATAAGTGGAAAGCACTTGGAGTGCAGCGGGGTATCTGCTAATAAAACATATTACAGAGAGCTTTCTCAGGGAGGGAGTTCTGGAAGCCAGACTTGCTTTCCCTGACAGTGTGCTCCATCTTTACTTAGCAAGATGGGTCTAAGAAGGATATTCTGACCCAGAGTAAAATGAAGAGAGGAGGCGTAGAGGCAACATGAAACTGAAGCTGAACCATTTACAGTAAGTTGCTACCCACTCAGACATCCCTTAAATGCAAACAGGGTGGGGAGAGAGAGGAGGGGATGGAGGAGAATAGGCTGTTGTATTGAGAGATTTCAAACATGAGCAGTCACTGAGGACAAAGAAGATGTTCCCCAGTCCCCCTCACCCCACTGTCAAGAGGAGAGGGTGTAAGGTCTAGAGTTCTGGCTGGCAGAGTGATCATCCCCAGGCACCACTAGGTGCAAAAACTAAATTCACAGTTCAGCTCTGAGTTAGGTGTACCCAATAGAGATGCAGCAAATTTAAATTCCACTGGCGGGGGTGAACGCAGGGAAGTGGGCTCACGTTCCAACTCTGCGTGGCCAGGTGGGCAATGCAAAGTGCTCACTCTGCCTTGTCATTAACATGTCACGTTAAGGCAGAATGCAGTGCGAAGTAAGGTGAAGTCATTGTTCTTAATGGACTTTTCATTCCTCATTATGATTCTAAGTGATCCACTTGGTGTTTCAGATTTGGCAGCCCCCCACACACCACATGGCTTACAGTACTGTACGTCACATGCTCTTTAGCTAGGCAGGAAGAAAGTGAGTCATATAAGCAAACACTTTTACTTTCTCCTGTGTAGACAGAGAGAGAGTAGTGTGTTTTGTGACTGCTGATACTTTTAGATCAAAGCGAGGAGGAGGAGATTTAAACTTTGATTTAGACCCAACAGCTTTTTTAAAAGCAACATTTTATTGTCTTTTCTGTACTCTTTTTTACTTAATTTGTTCTTTCTGTAAATTGTATTTTTCTTACCTTTATAAGTAGTTAGTTGTTTGTCTGTGTCTGTGTGACTGTGTGTGTGTGTGTTGTGTGACAGTGTGAGTAGTGATTGCTCAGACTGACGGAGCTCAGTAGGAGAGATGGACCAGGGTGAGGAAATGTCTGGGGTGAGGACAGCTCTGGGAGAGCGTGATAGTGGTAAGCGGTGTACCGTGCACAAGTGTGGAGGGTATGGGCACCCATTCCTGTTCGACTGCTCAAAACTTGTGAGTGCCCCCCCCCAAGAAGCAGAACCAGCACCGCCTCCTGTCCTGACTCTGAGGCAGTTGAACCACCACCACCAAGTCCAGCACCAGGTCCTCTGGAGCAGCGTGTGCCTGTTTCCTCAGGCCCAGGTGTGGATCCCATCCCTGTTTAGCACCATGACCAGCCAGCTACCAGTACATCTGGCCACCCTGCCTGCCTGTGCCTGTGCCTGGTTTTCCCTGCACCTCCATTGTTTGGCAGTTTTTTGACTGTGTCAGGGTTGACAGCAGTGCAGTCAAGTGCCGTCTATGTGAGGTCGAGGTGCACCATAGCCCCAGGGGACTCACCTGGGGACTGGGGGCCAGCACACCCATATGCTCAATCACCAGAAGTTGGAGTGATAGGCTGCCACAGAACAGACCATGCCTGTACCTGCTGGACATTCTGTGGCAGAGGGTGCAGCTGTGCATTGCGGCATCCCTAAGAAGAGGAGGGCCACAGCAGCACCTGCTGCTCCACCAGCACCTCCACCTCCACCACCACCACCAGCAGGTCAGCCTGTAGAATGTGTGGACCCCAGAGAACTGCATGTAACACAGGCTGACTTGGCAGTTCTCCGGAGTGCTGTCGAGGAGAACAACGAGAGGGTGAGTGCTGTGAAGCAGTGGCTGGATCACATAGAGGGACATCAGTTGCAAATTATGTCCATGCTGGAACTGCTGCTGGATCACCATGGGATCCCACATTAGTTTTTTTTTTCCTCACACCATGTGCCCCCACACCTTCCTTGCTGTGTTATAAAATGTATTCCTCCACCATCCCGACCCTTGTATGTAATTATGCCCTTTTTTTGTTGTCTTCCGTATGCGTGACACTTTGTATTCCGAGCAGTGTAAGTACACTGTGCTAAACTGCATGCGTGCAGTCAGTCTTCTTTCCAGTATGTGTATGTACTGCAGACACTGTCCAACTCCCTGACTTAAAAAACAAACATTAATGAGTACAATGGTGGGGTGGTGAAGCATGGAGAGATACTACAAAACAGGCTTACAATACATCCTAGTAACTATTAAAAAAAAATTAATGTGATTTGTGACGTGGTCATAAATTGTGATTTGTGACTGTGATGATGAAGGTATGTGAATGCCTATGGCTGTACTTCCCCAGGCCCCGATGAGCTGTAGCTTAAAACTCCCAGACTTAAAAACATGTATCAATGAGTATAATGGTGGGGTGGTGAAGACTGGAGAGATATTACAAAACAGGCTTACAATACATCCAAGTAACTAGAAAAAAAATGTATGCTGTGATTCGCAATGTGAATGATCGTGAATCGTGATTTGTAACTGCATTTGTGACCGTGATGATGAAGAATGTGATTTGTATCATGAGTGACTAGTGATGATGGTCCTGACTTAAAAACGCATATTAATGAGTACAATGTTCATGCAGAATTAAGCACCACACCTGTCCCGTACTCAGCAGGGAAGCCAAAGAAACAACTGTGAATTAAGTTACAGATGGAGATTGGGCCCTAAAGAGATGCAAATGCACAGACAGATTAAGATTGCACTGTGCACTGAAGAGATGCAGATACAAAGGCACAACACCTAACGAGTGTTCACCATCAGAAATTCAAATCTGAAAAGGAATACCTTTGCCGGTTGGGGCGGGCTGCGGGGGGGGGCAGTGTACTGTACTGCTGCAGTAACAGTCACTAGTACTAGTACCAGTAAAGATACCACAAAGAAGTACAAAAATCACATAGCTGCAGTGGACAGCAGCTTCACAATGCTGAAATTATTATGTGGCACAATAAAAGGTGTCTGATTTGATGACACGCGTCACACACAATCTGACACACACTAAGTAATGCATAGCAAATTGAAAACTTCAGTGATAAAACCACATATTTTAAACAAACTAAAATGATGCACTGCGGCAGTAACAGTCACTAGTACTAGTACCAGTAAAGATACCATAAAGAAGTACAAAAATCACACTGCTGGAGTGGATAGCAGCTTCACATTGCTGACATTATTATGTGGCACAATAAAAGGTGTCTGATTTGATGACACGCATCACACACATACACACACACACACACACTAAGTAATGCATAGCAAATTGAAAACTTCAGTAATATGACCACATATTTTAAACAAACTAAAATTATGCACTGCTGCACCACAACAATCAACAAAAAAATGGCAAGAAATATTGAAAAATATTACTGTGTGTACATTAACACAGTTAAACAAGAAAAATATCATCAAAACAGAAAGCAGTCTTTTTCTCCCAGTTAATCTACCTACACCACAGATACACCCCTCCCCCAAAGCATACTTCCACTCTCTCTCAGTACACAGACTGAATGTTGTAGATTAACATTCAAAAGCCACACACAAACAATAAACGCTCCATGATATGAGCACAGGAGGGTTTCCTATAATCGATGAACTAAAGTTTCAGCAAAAAAAAAAAATGACTCAAAAAGGCTTTTTTAACAGCTTTTTGAAGGTTTGAATCACAGAGAGCTCTCAGAGCAGATTGTCTCCTACAGCTTCCTACATACACTACCCCAAACTGAGGCTGTGCAGAACAATCTAGAGCCCATGTGACCTGAAATCCCATGAATCACTGCAAAATTCACCTTTGTACTTAAAAACAAGGCAAAGCGAGGTGAAGTGGAAGGCGGAGTGATGCGAAGTCATTGTTTTCAATGGACTTCATGTTACCCATTATAATGCAAAGTACTCAGTTTTGTGTTGCGGAGCACTCTGCGAATTCACCTTCACTCCATGAATCACTTTGCAGAGCGAATTGGGGCCGCTTCGCCCATCACTAGTACCCAATGCCAAGTGGATACATGGCCACAAGCAGCATTAGAAGTTTAATAAGGTTATGAAGTAACAAATCAGTGTCCTGCCCTGCTGCTGCAACTCACCCCCGGCATTGTACCGCTGCAATAATTAAAAATAACCATCCACTCCCCAAAAATATTTAAAACATGTGACCTGTAAAAATGCCATCAGATTGAGCTACTATCCTATAGTTATTATATGCAAAAAGAAGACTTATGTATAACAAAAAATATTCCCCACGGAGACAGTCCATTCATTCTTAGGAGACAGAAGTCAACTGAAGTGCTTTGAAAACAGAGCAAAGTTGTAGTGCGAAGGAAAAAGACATTTTGATGCTAAATATTGAGCCGGTGCAGAGGAGATAGTAAAGGCACTTTGGAGCAAGATTTAAATCAATGTAGATGTTTCTGGTAAACACAAGGAGGAAATGAAGGAGGATTAACTTTGTCCAAAGAGCCGTGAAAACTCTCAATTTCTGAGGTCACCGAGCTAGAGAAGTCTCTCAGGTAGGCAGCATAAAAATAAGCATCGAGTATCCTTCTCTGTCTGAGTTTGGCACTAAATTGCTACTGAGAGTCACAGCAATGCATAGTCTGTTCAGGTTCATAAAAATCTTCAGTAGTGCAATGTCCTGGGGGACCTTCGATATGGGATTTTGATTCGAAGTAGGATTCTCTTGCAGAATTGGAGTACCTAGGATGACAAAGTTCGGAGCACAGTAGAGTGAACGGTATTCAAGAAATTCACTTAGAACATAAACATAGCAGACCAAAGCTATCTAGAGGCAACTGTAGAAGTCAGAAATAAAGTAACATTCAGGTAAATTACTTTATGAGCTCGGGATAGAGGGAGGGCAGCGCAGCTTTTGCTTCTTCGAAGGATGCAAATGTCTTAAAGGTGCCTTTAAAACTGAATTGGAGCCTTGCAGGGTATAACATCTGAAAACAGATTTGAGCAGCTAGTAATTTGGAAATCACTGGTGCATAAGCAGCTCTGTTTAGACAGATGGAGTGGAATAGATCCTGTGCTATTCAGATTCTCTCCCCGTCCCATTCCTGGGTCTTAATCTCTCTAATTTTAGTGAGGATATGGGTTTTGTCAAGAAAACTGAGCAGTTTAAAAATCAAAGGCCTTGGCAGAGCATCATTTGGGGGAGTGGGTCAAAGCACTCTGTATGCATACTCAACAATGTAAGTCAGACCATTAGGAGAAGGGCTGGTGATTTTGTCACAAAATTTCTGCACAAAAGCAATAACATTCTGCCCTTCTGATCCTTCTGGGAGACCAATGTTCACAAAGTTGTTTCTACGACTGCATCCGTCAAGATCTTCAATCTTTTCTTCAAGGTGATGCAATTTCTGCTTGAGGGATGCAGTTTTGGGCTCCGAGTAGTTTTGTCAGTCTTCCATAGAACTAATTTGCACTTCGGCATCGTCCAGTCTCTGACTTAGTTCTCCTGTTATTAATCTAATTGATTTAAGTTCATCAGTTATAGCCAGCCCGGTGGCCGTGAGGGTTGAGGCAAGGGATGCCACACTTTGCACCATACCAGTGACCTGGGTCAGGGAATGGACTCAGGCTGCCAGGGGCTGGCAGGGGAGAGGAAGGATTGAGTGTCCCATGACTGCTCTCCTTCCTCTGGGGTGGGTGGGAGCAATGCATCATGCTGCAGCAGTGACTGACAGAGGCCAGCTGCACTACAGTTGCATGTCTGGAAATGGGGAGAGTGTGACGGGCATCAGCATGGCCGTGCATCTGATGCCATTGCACATCTGGCTCCCAGGGGCAAGAAAATGGAAGAAAATAGCTGGACAATCTCAGCAACTGATAGCCATGCCCTGCACCCCTGGACATGAGAGGTGCCTTCACCGGGGTGTGGCCGATCCCATGTGCATGGGATGGGGTGTATAAATTCATGTGTGAGACCTGGTCAGGGGGTGTGGGTGCCAGGCGGCCAGAGATCGCTGGGTTCACTCCACAGGGGCGAGAAACAGGAGCAATATAAAAAAAAAATAAGTTCATCAGTTACATTTTGTAGTGCTTCTTTCAGAGTCAAGAACACCTGGAGGAATCATTCCTCAGTCAAGGCCTGGGATGAAGCCATGGGCTTGTCAATAGTGGGAGCTTGACATTTGTTTTTTTGGGGGGGCCTTTTCCCTCTCCGGTGTTGGTGAAGGGGTGTGACACACTGGTCCTGGCTTCATTTCAGCATCCATTATTAGGAATAATTCTGTGCCCAATGAAGCCTCTGAGTTGTTGAAAGAAAGCAAATAACCCAAAGATCACTGATGGGAGGTTTAAAAGTACAAAAATAGTAGCCTTGTAAAGGGTGAGAAGAGAAGCCAAGGAGCCAAGCTGCTTACCCAGCAAGGTGCATCATGTGACTCAGTTCCAAAATGTTAAAGAACAAAATAAATACATAAAATCTGATGGTAAGTCAAACAAGATTGAAATAAAACAATGCTAAATAGAAGTCAATTAATAAGTTGAAAACATTAAATGAAAAGAAGGTTCATCTGGATTGGCATGCCATGACCTTGTTGGGATATCTCAAACAAAATAGAAATCCTAGAGGTCTCGAAGTGTTGCTTCAGACAAATTTGGGATTGATACAGGAAGGTTTTCAAAATAAATGGAATGGAGTTATAATAAAATGCTCAATGAACTTCATTCCCTTACTGATTGACGTGATAACAACAGAGCAGGTCAAACTAAAAGATGAAATCAAAAACCTAGAGGATCAAATTAGAGGGACAATGGACCATACTGAGCAGAGGATTGGCAAATCCTTAAAGAATTTAACAAACACATTAAAAGTACTGTATAAAGTCACAAAAGACATAATTGACTGAAAGTAGGTCAGAGAATATAACTGGACTAATCAGGACAAAAAAAGAGAATACGGTATAAGAGACTCATACAGCTCAATATACACTTCAGATCTGGACAGTTATGAGGACCCTAGCTACAGAAGAAGACAGGATAGCAAACATTACTACCCCAGACAAAGCAGTAACAGAGAAAACTCTTCACATTGATTCCAATATAGGATACAAGGTTCCTACAAAGATCATTTTTCCAGATTTATTTATTTTGTTTAGTTTTTGTTTACCAGGTAAGCACATTGGGCAATTAATGCCTATTTTCAAGTACAACCCAGGAGATTACATAAAAGATTCCATACACGGTGATACATACAGAAGAATACATGGTAATACAATGGGCAGTGGCGGGGGGGGGACAAAAACATGGCATTGCAACATCAATATGGTAAATGTTACATAACATATGCTAAGAGTTCTGCAACATAGAACAACATAACAATCTTTTGTAGTACAATAAACAAAGAAAGGAAGAAATATATTAATTAAACATCATATCATAGCAAGGGAAATTTATGAACAATTTCCATCCACGTAGAACTACACAAAAGATACGTAAGTACCATGGTAATAGATAAACACTGATTAAATATAAACATATAGGAATGACATACTGAGATTGCTCAGTGTTGTGGCAAGAGCAGCATGCCAAGTTAAGGAGATAGTTACGGTACCTAAGCCGAACAGTAGGCACTGAGGGACAGAGATGAATTTCAGGTGATACAAAGTTCCATATCTTAGGGGCAGCATAAGTACAGGACAATCCACTGGTGCATTTTTTTATTTTTGGGATGTCCAGCAAGGCAGTGTCACCTGACCTCAAGGGATAGACACTGTTGACCAGTCTGAGGAATGTGGCAAGGGATTGGGGCAGTCCACTCTGCATAATGGTGAAGATCATGTCCCCAAAACTACGATCTCATAGGGAAGAGAGGGTTGTCAACCTAGCTTATCATAAAGAAAACAGCTGTGAGTGAGCTGGTGAGACACTGATGCAAAACAACAAATACTGTTGTATGTAACATCCCACCTAAGGAGAGTAGATTTAGAGGCAACTGAGAAAATAGGGGCACCATAAAGAATCTTGAGCATCTCACAGACCATGGCATGGCAAACTTGTGCAGTAAGATTATGTCCCATTTTAAGGGAGACACCCAGCATGGCATTAACTGGCTTGTAGACTGTAATAACATGAGATGAGTAATCTAGTAAGGGGTCCAGTGTAACTCCAAGGTATGTGAAGGAGGAGACGGAGAGGACTAAGATACTATCATGGGGTAAGCTATGGATAGAGGTGATGGGCATGTTCTTAATCTGGGAGAGGTACCAAACAACCTGGATTTGTTTTAGTTGTGTTCAGAATAAGTTTGTTTAGCCAACACCAGTACTTTAGGGAATCTAGAAACACATACTATGGAAAGGGGCAATTCCATCCTGATACAGACCATCATGATGATTTTAAGCATATCAGGCTCATCAACAAGTACATCTCGGGTCCCAAGGGTTTCAGGAACAGCCCCACACAACCTTGTAACCATTTTGTATTTAAATTAAATCTGGAAAAAATATTCAGAAAAATACATTGCCAAATGTTTTTAAATAATTGAGAAAAAAGAGGAAAACATACAGGAGAAAACAAGCATTGGGGAGTACATCTTCACTTTTACCACCTGGACAGATCCCACAAACACTGATGCGTACATACACAGAGTTGAAAGTGACACAGAATAAATAATAAAAGGAAGTGAAACTCAACAAATTAAGATTTAACCTTAGTTAAAAGGAAAACGCCTCATTATACTCTTTGGAAAGCGACAAAAGTATAATCAGTATATCGGCAGATAAGAGTGGGGACATTGCGATCATGGACTACACTGACTACAAAGGAGAATGTCTATCACAACTGAATGATACTGATGCAGAGATCCTCTTCTGTTTTTGTGGATTGTCACAGTAAACAACTGTACCTACATTCATTCTTACAATGAGGATTGTAAACATATGATGCAAATATTAGACACATTCAATAACAGGCACAACACAGATAATTGTATACTCGTTAATAGTAGATGTAAAAAAGCTACATAGTGTACAAGTATCCCACACAACAAAGTACTGAATGCACTGAAGAATAGCTTAAGTACAAGACCAACTTGAAAAATACAGCATTTCCAGTATCTCTTAGTAATATTTTACAAGAAAACAACTACTTCCAGTTTAAAAATGTGGTCTTTCTACAAATTCAGGGAACAGCAATGGGGCCACAGTGCTCCACGTATACCCTAATATTTTGATGGGTGGAATGTTAGACACATTGCATAGAAAATGTAAACAGTCCATGTAAGGACAATATAATATTGTATAAATATTTCATTCATTATATTTTTATTTCGTGGAACAATAATGAGGATGCCCTCACTAAATTTCATCAACATCTGAATGCTTGTACCTCTGAGTTAAGCTTTTTGATGAATCACAGTGAATCCTAAATTTCATTCCTGGACTTATTAATACAGAAAGATGGCAACATACCACAGATCTTCATCACAAAGAATCAGATAAAAAGAAAGTATTACATGCCAAGAGTTACCCCCCACCCCCAAATCAACATAAAGACAACATTACATAGTCACGTCCTTAGGAAAAACTGTGGTACAATGGACAAATATAATAAAAACAAAGGGAATCTCTCTAGAAGATTTGAAGAAAGAGGATATAAAAACAAAAAAAAATGTTTGGGACAAGAGGAAAGGTAACTCTAATTCCCAGGGAAAACCAACTAACAGCTAAAATACAACAACAAAGAGAAAATAAAATAGCATTTTTACAACATTTTTAGATTACTATGGAAAATCAAAAATCAATAGTAGTAGCTACATTCAGGCAAAAACCATGGTTAACAGTGCAAGGAACAACCACTTTCAAAAGCAAAGTGGTGAAAACACAACACTGGGAAACAGAACCACAGGTGTTAACAGGATTTAATGTAAAACCAACAGTTTTATTTCAAGTGTGGCAACTGTGTGAAATGCAACAATATACTCAAGTCTAAAAACCTCTGAAGCACTTCGAAAGATAAAGCTAGTGACATAAGGGATTTTATCATGTGCACTATAGACCACATAGTATATTGTATCATATGTCCATGCGAATTGTGTTACATTGGCACAACATCACATCCTCTCAAACAAAAATTATCAGTACATAAAAGCAACAAAAGGGAGAACAAGGATTCACCAGATGCAAGACACTTTAAAGACAAAAAAAAGATCAAGTAAACACTTCAACATTCTTAGGTATTGAAGAAGTCAACAAACCCAAAAGAAGTGGAGACTGGGAGAAGCATCATGGATATTAAAACTCCAAACACCAAAAAAATATGTGGACTTGAACTGGACATTATTTTAATTCTGGATAAATGCCCACTAACACCTGAATCTCAGTATGTATAATAATGTTGCTTATGACAATCCCAGATTCATACCAGATCAATATATATATATATATATATATATATATATATATATATATATATATATATATAAGTGTTATGTATTTTATATCACTGATTTTTCCCAATATATAAATGTATAAGAGATTTACATTACCTCTGACTACCACTTCAAATAACATTATATCCCTAATCCACTTATGGCAATACAAGTCTTTTCTTTCATTTGTTATGGAAGTCAGTTACCAAAATTTATGTTGATTTGTAGTATCTTGCTGCACAGCAAGGGCACGCTATTTGAGAAGGGCACCTCAATTGTGCATTTTATGATGGCCCCACCTTGGGAGCATCTATGGTTTCTGTAATGACCAGGCAAAAACCCAGGTCACTAGAGCAGTGATGTGATCATGCTGAGATGTGAAGCATCATCTGCATCACCTCAGAGTAATGCAATCATACTCCAAGCATAATAAGACCACCCAGCTCCTACCGTGCAGCACAGTGAAGCCAACTACGTTTGTTATATATTTGGAAGAATGATGGTGGGAGCCAGGTAAAATTTGAAAAGTTACTAAAAGGCTTTTGAGGAGTCATAGATTAACATGGACACCATTCTTATTAGTTAAAGGCAAACCTCAAGGTATGATTTATTATCAAAGGAATTTGAAATGTGATTCAGCACTAGGTGTGTGCACCCTACTGGCACATACAGTGACAGAAGGTTGTTAGCCGGCACTAGGGATTGGGCACCCCGGTGTTTGAATGGTGGCAGTTGGCAGTTGTTTGTGTTTGTTGAGGGGGTTGTTGTTTTCTGGCATTGGGGATGGGAACCCTGCTGTCAGTCTCTTGGAATGCTGGGTCTGGTGGTGTGAAGAAACACTGGCAGCAGAAATTATCACACACTGCCATTTTTTATGTTGCTTGCACACATGTGCAAGAAACATAGTGCCATCATTCGAGTTTTTGGAGGTGTGGCACCGGTCTTCCAATTCACTCAGTGTGTTTACAGGCATGGCCCCAGTTCCCCAATCACTGCTGCAGCTGTCTATGACAGCAGTTGAAAATGCAGTGGTCATATAGTTAAAAGGGAGCGCTCCGCTTCAGTGAGCAGAGCTCCCTCCCTCCAAACACACACACCGCATGCATACTGCATGCTCATGCTCTTCTCCTCCCCCCATGCACACACACTGTATGGCGACAGAGTGCCCAATCCCCATTGGCTCCGCCCCCTAAAGCTTGCAGGTGCCACGCTGGAGCCCACTCCTGTGGCAAAATGTGTTATGGCCAACAGGGGTGCCCAATCCTCTGTAAGCTCCAGTCCCCCCAAACAGCCTTCCAGCTGCCACACTAGAAACCCACCCCAGCATGGCAAATGTCCCTCATCATCTTATTAAAAAAAATAAACCTATAAATACAAAAACTGTCCCTCTGCTCTTCTCCCTGTCCCCCCTCCCACAGCCCACACCAACCCACTACGCACCCTGCCTCCCTACACATACACCCCTCACCCCATACTTACCTTTGGACCTCGGCACAACGATCTTCGGTGGACCGGGAACACATCTGCATTCTTCAAAGCCGACCACGAACTGAGGAAATGCCAGTAAGCTGTATAATGGGATAGAGAGGGTTTTTTCAACTTTGCTGCATATCTCAGGCATTTTTTGGAATTTTGGCACCAAATTTTCAACATGGGGTTTTTGGAACCCCTCCTCATGAATTCTGTCACTGTCATGGTGTTAATTAGGCCTGAAGGGTGATTTCGCAGTCACCGCATGAAATCACCTTTCGGGACCAATTAATGAAACGACAGTGCCAATCTTCATAAGGTGGGCTCTCAAAGCCTATGTTATAAATTCAGTGAAAAATCATAAAAAATAAACTAACTTTATAAACATGCATTGCATAGTTCCTCACGCCGACTGTAAGTTCGCACATTTTTAATATTTGCATTCCAGACTTTCAACATTGCCATTTTACCACACCTCCTTATGAGCATTACAGCTGTAATTCTTCACATCTCACCCAAAACATGTTTCTGCCCATGTAGCACACAATGGCGCAGTTGGTGTGTGAAATCAATGTATGGGACATATTAAGAAAATCACAGTGATACTGTTCATGAGCAGAGGTCTTAAAATGGCTATTTTGAAAATTTGGTGCAAAAATTCCCTTTAGACATTCTGCAATGTTACTAATGAAGACATTGAACAGGACTGGCCCCAGGATCGATCCCTGCAGCACCGCACTGGTCACCCCTCTCCCTAGACTGCACACCATTTTCCACCATTCTCTGCCTCCTGTCTGTTAGCCAGTTTCTAACCCAGTTTACCACCCTTTCCCCCATGCCCAGCCTACCCAGCTAGTTTATCAGCCTCCTATATGGGATGGTGTCAAAGGCTTTGCTGAAATCAAGGTAAGCGTTGTCCACTGCCCCACCCTGATTCACTTCCTTTGTCACCCAGTCAAAGAAATCAACCAGATTTGTCTGACATGATGTCCCCACTGTGAATCCATGTTGTCTATGGTCCTGGGCTCCGATGGCTTCTAGATGCCCACTATCCTTTCTTTTAGCAATGTCTCCTTGATCTTCCTCACTACTGAGGTGAGGCTGAATGGCCTATTGTTCCCTGCCTCCTCCCTGCTGCCGGACGTCTGTAGAGGGACCACATGTGCCCTCCTCCAATTCCCTCATGTTGAATGACTCAGCGAACATAGCTGCCAGAGGTACTGCTATCTCCCTTCGCAGTTCTCTTAATGTCCTTGGGCGCATGCCATCTGGTTCCATCGCTTTGTCCTCCTTCAATTTAGTGAGCTCCTGCAGGACTCTTTTGCCTTTGAATGGACTATTGTCCACCTCTTCATCCCTTTGGCAACTGTTGTACTGCTATGGCCCTTGCCTCTCCCACTCTTCTCTGAATATTGAACGTAAAGACACAGTGGATGTCTTGGGAGGAAGGCATGGAACTATCACTTCCAAATATCTAAACAGCACATACAAGCAAGCAACATTTGGCATTGACAAATGCTTGTTTATTATAGTTATGTGAAGTGGGAGGAGTGAATACTGGCAGTGGGACTGAGCACTGCTTTTGTATTACAGCTGTGTTAGGGGACAGTTGAGTACCAGCAGTAGGACTGAGCACCCACCACTGAATTGCAAAACTGCTGGATTGAGCCCCTGTCACCACTTTTTAAAAGAATTGGGTCAGGCAGTTGGGGGGGGGGGACTAGCAGCAGGGTTGAGCACCCACCACAGGTTTTGTGCAATTTGAAATGGTGGCCACAGACAGGAAATACTATGACCATTGTTCCACACCTCTGCTGTGCCCAGGACAGCAGAGAAACAAATAAGTGGACAGCACCTGTAAAGGGGAGCAAACTTCACAGGAAACATTGCTGGTAGGATGTACAAGCTGCACAAGCAAAACGCACTTCCCCTTGCATTTTCCAGTGTTGTGATTCACCAAGCACATCAACGGAAAGGGGTGGAAAGTGGGTGGGCAAAGGCAGGCAAAGAATGGCAGGATTGGGGAGAAAACTGGGCATTCTCAGTCTGTGATCTGTGATGAATGGCACACACCCAAAAGACCTCTCACAGCTCAGACTGACAGTAATATGTTTACATGCTTTGCAAACAGACATAACAATGCAACAGACATGGTAGACTGCTGGTATGACTCACACATAAACTTCCAAGGGAACTTTGGTGAAAGAGAAAAGTGTATGAATCTTTACAAAAACACAGTAGTAAAGAGGCAAGTGAGGTACAGTACACAGGGAGAAGTTTAAGGAATGAAAAACCGGTATTTTTTTGTAGTTCAACATTTTTATTGAGTTATCCATCATACAGGTACTGAGATTCAAGAGAGCATTTGGTTACATACATGAGGTCCATAGTTTGATTCACAGGTCTGCACATATTGTACATGGGACCTTATCTAACAATGCACTGTTACATTTATATTAAAACATTGGTATTACTTCTCTCTAGTCCATGCTAAACAATAAAATGTACTTACCGTATGGTGAGAGAGGGTGAGCCAAACCACAGTGAAGGCAATAAAGTCTGATCTGTATCAAGGCAACTAGTATGACCTGGGTTTCTTATCTCCATGTGGTCTTGCATATATCCTCAATCTGAAAAGAGAGACAAGAAGAAGCAAAACATAAAGGAGTAGAGGAGAGCACAACAATAAGTACCTAGTCAGAGGAGGACAAGCTGAACTGGATTATCTGTCATTTTTTATGTTGCTTGCACACATGTGCAAGAAACATAGTGCCATCATCGGAGATTTCGGAGGTGTGTCACCTCCTCCTCCAATTCAGTCAGTGAGCTGGCAGGCGTGGCCCCTGTAAGCCAATGCATTTTGGAGCTGTCTATGACACGCTCCAAAATGCAGTGGCATACAGTTGAAAGGGGGAGCTACGCTTCAGTGAGCAGAGATAAGAAGCCCACTGAAGCATAGCTCCCCCCACCGCAGGAGTGTGCATGCCCCTGCACCTGCTGCGTAGCCGGCCAGGTGCCCAATCCCGTCGGCTGAGCTGCGTCTCTCCCCCAGTTAGGTGCCACGCTGGGAGCCCACCCCAGCGTGGCAATGAGTCCTTACCGACGGGGTGCCTAACTCGTCGGCTGAACACCCCCAACATCCTTGTGCCACGCTGGGAGCCCACCCGAGCGGACAAATGGTCCCACGACGCCTTTTTTTTTCTAACTGAAAAATGAAACGTCTCGCGGAGGCCTCCCGACCCCCACAACCCGCACCCACCCACTGCGCACCCAGTTCCCACGCCCTCAATTCTACTACTCTCGGACTCCAGCCGACGATCTTCGTGGACCGGAACATGTCTGCACTCTTCAAAGCCGACCGCGAACTGAGGAAATGCCGTAAGCTGTATAATGGCCTAGATAGGGGTTTCAACTTCTGTTGCATATCTCAGGCATTTTTGGAATTTTGCACATTTTTCAACATGGGTTTGGGACCCTTCTCATGAATGATGTCACTGTCATGGCGTTGTCGGGCCGAAGGGTGATTTCGCATAGTGACTGCGCAGTGACTGTGAAATCACCCTTCGGGCCCGAATACCGCCATGACAGTGACATCATTCATGAGAAGGGGTCCCAAAAACCCCATGTTGAAAATTTGGTGCAAAAATTCCTAAAAATGACTGTTTTACGAGCGTGCATTGCGCAGTTCCTACGCACGCTCGTAAGTTCGCAAATTTTCAATATTTGCACTCCAATGACTTCCAAATACCTAAACAGCACATAGAAGCAAGCAACATTCGGCATTGACAAATGCTTGTTTTTACTAACTATATACAGAAGAAACAACAAAACTTTACTAAGCAGAACCATTGTGGCATCACCAGTAGTGGAAGACTGTATTAGTAATACATGAAAACTTTCTGAGACTAAGAAGTTATCAATTATAGAGGCATCCATTAATGTATTATATTCAGGACTTCATCCTATCCCAGTTCTGGATGCCAGATATGCCAAGTAGGGCGACCATACCTTATAGAAAGCATCTTGTCTAGGTCCCATCTGTGAAGAACGTCTTTCCATTTCATAGATAGGTCAGGGAGAAGTGATAATATCTTTGAGGGAGGGAGTGTAGGTTGTACGTCAAAAGCTGAGAAGTTGCGCTATGCTTGCATGGCCAGCAGCATGCGCCATTTAAATTCTAGCTTACAGAATGTCCTAGGTTGGGGGGAAATCCCTAGCAGCATTAAGGCCAGGGAGATAGGGATATGTTTCCCCAGAACTTTATTTGCCAGTTGGCCAATACTGGCCCAAAAGTTAAGCAGTTGTGGGCAGGACCACAGAATGTGAAATAAGTGCCCATCTGCTTGGTGACACCTCCAGCATGAACCATCTTCTGTTAGGCCCATTTTATACAATATGGACAGTGTCCTGCACCACCAATGTAGTATTTTTTTTTGTATTAACCGGCTACGAGCATCCACATAATGTGTGTGAGCATTCTGCCAGCATTGAGACCAAGTTTTATGTGGTATAGCTATATCCAGGGCATTTTCCCATTTCTGCCTGACTTTCTCTGTCTGGTCAGGGAGGGAATCCTGAAGATGTGAGTAGATAACACCTGCTTGTCCCTTAGGCAAAGCCAACTATTTGCAAAGGGGTGTACTTCCCTGTTGTATTAGACATTGTTAATAAGATGTGCCATTGCAGTGCATATCTGTAAGTATTTCCAGAAATGTCCTTGTGGAATTCCCCACCATTTTTTGGAGATTTAAAAAAAGAGTCTATGCAGGTTGAGGCTGAGGCTAGTAAATCTGGAATGTAGAGAATACCTTTTTGTGCCCGTGAGTGCAAGGATAGTGTGTTGTGCACAGCTGTGATGTTGGAGTTTTGCCATAGGGGAGTGTATAGGATAGGCATAGGGGAGATTTTAAGGGAGCGGTGTATTTGCTTCCAATATTTAATGGTTGAACCTATAGTGGGGGGCATCTTCCTGATCTCTGGGGGGGGCTCCATATCACAGATGTGAGGGTGAGGGTGTCAGTTATGTCCCTTTCCATAGTTATGCATTGTAGGGAGGTCATAGATATGGGACAAAACCATTGTAGGGTCTGAGCCATTTGAAATGCTATTTTATATCCTTCAAGCCAGGGGAGGCCACATCCCCCCTCTTTTCCAGTGGGCCCTCAGTTCAGTGTGACTATATCGTGGTGCTGCCTGACCTCACAGGAAGGCTCCTACCATTTTATCCCATTTTGAATACCAGGACGAGGAGAGATGTAGAGGGGTATGGGAAAGAAGATACATGATTTTGGGGGCTAGGGTCATCTTGATGGCTGAAATCTTACCAGCCATGGTGAGATGTAGTCGAGTTCTTCCTTACATTCAGCTAGGAGGGGTCCTAGATTGCTGTCCCATATTATATCAAGCTGTGGAGAGATGTTCACTCCCAGATATGTCAGGTTCCTTGTGGCCCATTTAAGGCCCAGGGTTGGTATCTTTTGTGAGTCGCAATGAGGATTAAGGGGGAGAATTTCTGTTTTGGCATGACTTACCTTGAGGCCGGAAAGTTGTGAGAACTTTTGAAGGAGATCTATAAGAAGAGGAAGAGACGTCTGTAAGTTTGCAAGAACTATAAATAAGTCATCAGCATAGAGTGAAGTAGAGTAGTATTCACTCTTTACAGGAATTCCAAGTATACTACTATGTTGCCGTATAGCTGCAGCTAGTGGTTCCACTGCGAGAACAAAAATAAGAGGTGAAAGTGGGCAGCCTTGTCTCGAACCCCGACCCAGAGTAAAGGGTTGGGACCTAGTGGAGTGTGTGAGGACTTTAGCCATTGGTGAGCTATAAATGGTCTTAACCCTGGCACAAAGGTATGACCCAAAGCCAAATCTGCTTAATACTAAATGAAGATAGTGCCATTCCACAGAATAAAACACCATCTCAAAATCCACAGCAATTCCAGCTGTGGGTGTTGGAAGGGTCCAGGCTACAGTCATAAGGTTTATAAGAGAGCAGATATGATCCTCACTGCATCTACCCTGTATGAAACCGATTTAAGAAGGATGAGTTAACTCACGGAGAAAAGGACTAAGGCAGTTGACAAGGACCTTGGCAAAGACTTTACTATCCACTGATATCAGGGATATAGGTCTATAATTCCCAGCTGTGGTAGGATCTTTCCCTTTTTTGGGAAGGACAGTAATGACTGCTTCCCTCATGGTGGGTGGTAAATGTTCAGTGGATATGGTCTCTCTAAATACCTGGAGCAATATGGGGGTAATCACAGGTTCCAATGCTTGTAGGGATTCAGCTGGGAACCCATCACCTCCAGGGGCTTTACCCTTCCGGAGAGATAGGAGTGCCTGCTGGATTTCTTGCTCTGTGAATGGTGTATTTAATAGGGTACTTTGTGATGGGGATATAGTGGAAAGTTGGAGGTTTTGTAGAAAAGCCAAAGTATCTTTGGGGAGAGTGGTTGTGATGTAGTATACCATTGTGAGTAAAAGTCGTTCATTACCAAGTTGATCTTGGAGGTGGAGGTGTGAAGTGTGTGTATTTGGGATCAGCTAGGCCTGCTATACATCTGGTCACCTGTTGTTTTCTTAATTGGTAGGCCAGAACCTTCCCATTTTTATCCCCATGTTCCCTGTAGAGATGCTTAGTCCAGAGCATAGCTAGTTCTGCTTTCCTGGAAAGAAGTTCATTTACTTCTAACCTAATCCTGAGCTCCTCTTTCCCTTGTCGAGAAGTGAGATGAGGATCTTTAATTTGTTTTAGTTTCTTTTCAGCTAGAACTAGTTGACTTTCTAAAGCATCTAACTTCATTTCTCTTTGCTTCCACTTATGTGATACAAACCCAATAATTCTCTCTCTCTTATGATAGCCTTATAGGCTTCCCAGATGTTATCTGCAGTAGTATCTTGGATGGGACTTTCCTTAAAAAAAAAAGGTTAGATTCCTGGGTAACCCATGGCAAGAAGTCAGGGTCCTTTAAGAGCAGGGGATCTAGCCTCCAGGAGGTGGAGGATCTAGGTGTGGGGCCCCACAGAAACAGCAGATGTATGGGGACATGATCCGAGATGACTATAGGGAGTATGGCAGTGCTAATCAGTAGCTGAGAAATTCCCTGGGAGACCAGCCAGTAGTCAAGTCTACTAAGGGTGCCATGTACCCAGACTGAAATGTGTTATTTCTTTCTCGAGGGTGAGCAAGGCACAATATATCTGCAAGAGTGTGTTCTTGCAGGAGATGGTGGACTGCTATTCTGCCCCTGGGGTGGGAGTCTTTGCCCATGGAATTCTTGTCCATCGCTGGAATCAAGGGTAAATTTAAATCCCACCGCTAGTATGGGAGTGCCTGGTTCTATATAGGAGCCTATTTTATCTGAAAGTTCCTGAACGAATTGTGGATCATCTTCATCGGGGGCATAAATGTTCACTAAAAGGAGGGGTCCTTCTGGCGTATCCATCAGGTCCATAACCCAACGGCCTGTCAAATATTTTTACATTTAATAACCTTCCAAGAAAGGGATTTATGGATAAGGATGGTCACCCGACATTTTTTTTGTTTGTGCACTGGCATGGACCTCTAGTCCTAACCAGTCCTTGACTAAGCAGTCATGGTCGTACCTATAAGTTTTGTTTCTTGCAGAAATGTCAAGTGTGCTTTAATTCTCTTCAAGTATGACAGAACTTTTTTCCTTTTTATAGGAGGTGTTCAAGCCCCGTACATTCCACGTATAGCAGGAAAGTTCAGCCATGGTCATCATTGGTGTGATTTGGTTCTAGTTGTTCTGTTTGACTACTTGAAGAGAATGTGTAGCCACTAATAGTAAGGAGGAAATACAGGAAGTTTTTTTATATCTGAAAAGATATCATATAAGTGCTGACAATATAGAGCTTCAGATCTTGCAGTTTTATATGTATTGAGATTGTAACTAGGTGGTGCCATCTGCTGGTATAATTCTATAAGACAACTTGAATATAACCAGAACAAAACAAACAAACTATGTACAAAATCACACATCTGTGCAACTGGTGATACGGTTATTTGTGGCTATGGGGGAACCCCCTACAAAGCCATATCTGCCCCCCCCCCGGACGGGGGGGGGGTTTCATGAAATTCCAGGAGTTGTGTGGCCCCTGGTGTCCCATATGGTGTTGGTCACCTCTCTGGGGCAGTCCTGGTGTAAGACACTAAGTTGGAAGTATTCTTAAAACAGTAAGTTTCTTCGCATGAGGATCAAGTGCGGTACTGCATGTCGAGGTACTGGAGGAGAAGATGGGGGGGTATGTCCCATCTTCAGATGACATTATTGTTCTGTCTCTGCTACAAGAGCAGTGCCCCATCTCTCAATTGCATTACATCCCCATTAATTATCAGAGTGGGCAGTAAGTTGTTATCAGCCAGTACATTTGCCCCTTTGCCCCAGCACATAGTTTTAGTGCCTGGATGTTCCTGCAGCTAAGACGCTTGAGTGCTGTAAAAGGTACAGGGCAATTTCTTGAGCATTATTCCCCCTATAGATTAGAGATACCTGTTAGGGTAACCTATCATTAGTCTGGGACTACAGGTCCATTTCCCACATGTTATGAGTTAGGAAGCTATGATATAGCAAGCAGACCACTGTAATATACGATGCCCGATGGGAGGAGGAGGGGGGTTACTTTTGCATACTGGATCTTGTTAAGCACATTAAGACATAATAACATAGCCCATAATCTCCCCCTGCTTCTTGTGAAGCATAAAAATTACCTATCTGACATATCAAGTCCTTTTAACACTGTTGTTGTTCTGTAGTTGGAAGCTGGCGATTCAGGTTGGGCCTGCTGGCACTAGGCCATATCCAGAAGTGGGCTGATCGGCAGAGACCAGGGCAGGTGTGAGGAGATCTCAGGTTTCGTCGATGATAATGACCCCTCTGCCAGTGATTCACAGACCAAAATAAGAAGAGGCCCTCTTTGATCGGAGGAAGAGGGATTAAGGTCTCTTTGCTGTGGATCGGTCTTGGGGTCGCCCAGAATGTCAAAGCGATTTTTAGTAAAATATGGGCTAGTTATCACTTCTTGAGAGTCTGGATAGGCATCAGAGGTGTGTTGTGTTGCAGTTTCTCTTTCCTGGGGGTGATCTCGCTTCAGGTGATGGTCTTTTTGTTGCCTTTTCCTGGTTCTGGGATGCAGCCTAGTGGTAGACGCTTGTTTTGAGGAGTTGATATCCATGTCTGTAGTGGGAGACGAGGAGGATCTGCTTCTCTGTTGTTGCTCATGTCCCATGTGTGACTTTGAGGGGTTCCATGCTAAAGGGAAGACAGTCCTCCTCTCGGGCCATGTCCTGGCCATGTAATCTCGCAGGGCCTCGGGGTTAGAAAATGGTAGAGGAGTGCCATTTGCCACCAGGCACATCGTGGCTGGGTATCTAAGAATGAAGGGGACACGCAGGGCATGGATTCAGCTGCGCATGCCCGAGTATTCCTTCCTCCAGTTTGCCTAGTCTTTAGAATAATCCTGGAAGATGAGAATTCTGTGACAGGACCAGGTAAGAGACTGTAACTCTCTGGCCCCAGAGATGACCCAGTCTTTGTCTGTGTAGTTGAGAATCCTGGCGAGTAGCAGTCTGGGTTGCTCTCCAGCTTTGGGTACAGGGCCTAGTGCACGATGAGCTCTTTCAGTAGTAAAGCCTGGAGGTAAGTCTTGCTTAATGATACGTGGGAGCATCTCATATAGAAAGTTTGCCAGTTGTCTTTCTTCCGATCCTTCTGGCACACCTTGTATCTGAAAATTGGTTCTCCAGCTTCTATTTATGAGATCATAGATCTCAGATTGCATGTTTAGGATCGTATGTTGTTGCTCCCTTAGGACTGAGCAGAGATCAGTTATGGCTGCAGAGTTTGCTGCTGTCTGACTTTCGGCATTAAATATTCTTGTTCCTAGTTGGTGTACTGCCAAGGTTGTTGCATTGGAAGTCACAGTAACTTCTGCCATACGTTGTACTAGAGTATTAAACATACTCATAGGTTGGTCCCCATCAAAAGCATTTTCGGCCTGTGCCCGTGGGTCCACCATGCTAGAGTGATTCTGTGCCTCTTCCGTCTGGTTGAAGATAGAAAGTTTTTAGTCCGGTGGGATACTGAGGCTATTTGATTTGATTCTATTAAATATGTGAATGCTCCATCAATTAGTAGTAGATTTTCTTTTTTACCTCGAAAGGTTTTATTGCAAGGTATGCACGAATAAAGAATTCGACTTAGAGGAGCTGAGTCCTTATGCTGCCATTCAGGTTGAAGCTCAAGCCACGCCCTCCTAAAACAGGTATTTGAAAATGCCAAATGTTTTCTTGTATGTTGTAAGTAAGTAAAATTTATTTTTAGGAGCCCAATCCCGGAGGATCTGGGAGCCATACAGAATAATTTACAGGGTTATAATAAAATCACCAAACAGACTATAAAATTCAAAAACGTCAGACATAATTAAAACACATCAGCAGGATAGGCTAGCTTAAATAAATGGGTCTTCAGGCCCCTCCTGAATGCTTCCACCATTGGAGCCTCCCTTAAAGATCTTGGGAGCAAATTCCAGAGGACCAGGCTGGCCACCCCAAATGGGCAATCACCAGAGGTTTTCAGCCTGGTCCTTGGAACCACTAGGAGGCCCTGGGTGGAGTAGCAGAGGGAGCGAGCAGGAGTAAGGAGGTCTAACAGGCACCCAGGGGTCCAGTCCATATAAGGCCTTATAGATGAGCAAGTCTACCTTGAAGAGAACCCGCCACCTAACCGGCAACCAGTGCAGACCCCGCAGAACCTCGGTCACATGACAGAATTTGTGTACTACTGTCAGCAGCCTGGCCGCTGCATTCTGCACTAGCTGCAGCCTGAGGAGGTTCCCCTCCACTGACCCCAAGGTATAGAGCATTACAGTAGTTGAGTCTCGATGCTACAAAGGCATGTACCAGTCACAGTAAGTCCTCAGGCAGAATGTGGGGTTTAATCTGAGCAATGTTCCTCAGATGGTAAAAGCTGTATTTGATGACATCTAACACCTGAGCCTCAAATGTCAGCCTGTCATTGATGATCACATCCAGATTTCTGTACAGGAATCATAGTTGCATCCCACTGACTGCGAGGCATGAAATTGTTCAGAAGATGTTACTCCCCATCTTTGACTACTGCAGCGTAGTCTATGGTGCTGCTCTCAAATCTTCCCTGATCAAATTGGGCACTCTTTTTAACTCCTTCTGCCACTTTGCGATTGACTCCGCTTCCCACTCCCACCACTGTGAACTCTATTGCTCTCTAACCTTCCTTCCACTATCTTACAGTCGCCTACCTCACTGTGCCAAACTAACCTCCAAATTCTGGTTCGGTGGGCTCCCCTCCTATCTCTCATCCTCTCTGTCCACTCCACCTCCCCCCATCCACTTTCTCAGATCAAATGATGCCCACACCTTGATGGTCCCTTGCCATTCCACCCTCATCGGTCAGACTGGTTTTACCCATCGTTTCCCTAAAATATGGAATTCCCTCCCCCCTGCAATATGACAATCCTCCTCCAACTATTCCGTTACCTCTGTCCTACACAGTTACCTTTCCCTCAGTTGTTCCGGCTTTAACCCACCTTAATACCTGTCCCCAGTTTCTGCCTTCGTACCATGACCCCCCCCCCCCGGCAGGGTTCTCAACATTCTGAAGGGGGAAATAAGGAAATGGCTACCCCTTCTCCTCATATTCAGTTCTTGCCTCCCCCCCCCCTCCACCTGCCCTTCTGGGTCACCAGTGTGCACAACCTAATCCCATCCTTTTTATTCCAACAGTACTTGTGTACTACCTCGAGCCTGCTCCTGGTACACTCATACACTATAAATGGTTCTATAGGTTTTGTAAGTTCATATGTTCTTTTGTATGATTTTGGACATGTATTGTGATTTACCCAATGTTCCACTACTGTTTATTGTACAATACCTTGTGTTCTAACTGTTGCACAATCTTACAATGTTGTATTGTTTGTACTACTGACATACTATTGTAACTGATCATCCTTCACAACCCTATGTAACCCTTCCCCCCAGGTCGCACCGTGAGACAAGCAACTTGTTGTTCAGTGTGCCCTCCTGGTGAAACATTTCAATAAATAAATAAATAAAAAATTTCACACACTAGAGGACGCCATCAATGGTGTTGACCCCAGGACTAAGCTTGTTGTCATCCTGGAGGGGTCCCAAAGCTGCCCGTGGCCAGGCTCAATCGCTAGAATCTCCATCTTGTCAGGGTTAAGCCTCAGCCAGTTACAGTTTGTCCTTTCCTAGATCTCGGCAAGGCATTTATTCAGCACTTTGACAGCACCGCTTGTCCCAGGTGCAAAGGACATGTACAGTTGAGTATCATCTGCATAGCATGAAACCTCAAACTGCATTGTCTGATGATCCTCCCCAAAGGCAGCATGTATACCAAGAACAGCATCGGTGACAGGACCAAACCCTGAAGGAGTCCAGAGGTTAGAGGCAGGGGGGAGGAGGAGGATAAATTCCCCATCACCACCCTTTGCCTCCTACCAGAGAGAAAGGACTCAAACCAGCTGATGACAACACTGGCGAGTCCACACCACTCTCTAAGGCGATCCAGCAACATGATGTAGTCCATGGTATCAAATGCAGATTGACAGATCGAGGAGAATGAGAATTGACCACTCTCCTTGATCTCTGGCCATGACAAGGTCATTATGGGCCCAGACCAGTGCAGTCTCAGTGCTGTGCCTCACCTTTAACCCAGACTGCAATTGCTCATAGATGTCACAGGCCTCCAGGTGTTCCTCAAGTTGCAGAGCCACTATTTTCTCTACAACCTTCCCTAGAAATGGAAGGTTGGAGATTGGTCTATATTTCGCTAGGACATTAGGGTCGAGAGGTGTTTTTTTCAGAAGGGGCTTCACCAGAGCCTCCTTCAAGGTGTTGGGGAAGACCCCCTCCAAAAGTGAGTACCCAACTATCCCATTGAACACTGGACCAATGACCTCAATGCATCCCACTAGGAGACACGTCGGGCCCGGGTCCAGTTCACAACAAATGGGCCACAGCTTTTAAATCACCCCAGAGACCAAAGCCATTCCCACTGGCCAAAACTCTGCCCAGGCAATAGGATGACCTAGTTCCATCCAGACCCTGTTCTGCTGTTCTGGTCCAGACCCACTGGCGAGATCCTGGGCAGCTCGAATGGCGGATACCCTGTCAGAGAAAAATAGGACAAACTCTTACACAATGTTGCTGAAAAAGCTATTTTTTGACTGTAGACAGACAGGATGGAGAAGTCTGTCTACAGTCTGAAAGGGCTGAGCTTGTCTATTCCTCTCTGCCACAATCTCCCTGGATAGGAACTCTGTCTTCTTATGGTTGATCGTCCTTTGATAGTCACCGTAGTGATTTCTCAAAGCCAGTCTATCCTCCTCTAGCCGGGTCCTCCACCAGCAATGCTCCAACCTTTGATCCATGGTCTTCATCACCCTGAGATCCCCATTAAACCACGGGGGTCTTGGGCAAGATGATCTGGGTCATATACGGACTGGTGCAATGGCATCGAGTGCCTCAGAGACAACCTTATTATAGGCTGCCACTGATTCACCCAAGCCTATCCCACCAGCAACACTAACACCGGAAAAATCAACCACTGCCATTAGTCCCTCCAGGGACAGTCCCCTTAAAGGGCAGTAGCTGATCATCTCAATGGGGCGGGACCATCAGGGGGAGCCCCAAACGAGAACTTCGCTGTACAAATCTCGAGGTAAGTGACCTCGAGACCCCATGAGAATACCAGGTCCAAGGTGTAGCCATGATGGTGGGTTGCAGAGGCAACTGCCTGTGCTAGGCCCAGCATTGTGTCAGGTAGGTTTTGGTTGTGATGTATAGAATGTTGAGAGTTGAGTAGTACTGTGGTACTGTAGTGAGACAGAGACAGTCTGCAATAGAGTCAGGGAATAGTAATGTTTTTCTCAGGTATTTTCATTTCTGAAGCAAGTCACAGGATTTGGAAGGTTTTAAAAGATCCCAGTCTCGTGCCATGGGTGAGATGTAAAATTTAAATATATTGGTACAGTTCCGTGGTATTTACCATTTCAAATATGTCATAACTAAAGATGTAAGTCTACTTTAGAATATAGAATGTATAATTTTAATTCACCATACATAAGTCATTGTATATGTAAAGATGCTGGGTTTTTTTGTCACATAATTATGTCAATCTATGTTGGTCTTTAGACCTGGAAGATGTATGTAGCTATATTTCTTTTTTTTTTTTTGGGGGGATACTCAGCCAAGTATCCACCCTAGTCACGGCACCCTAAGGTCCCTCATGCCAGTCGAATCCCCCCGGTCGCCCCTGGCTTACCCCCCAGAGGATGGGGCCGTGGAGCTGACTCCCCACATTCCAACCCGCGGTCCTGGTAACTGGTTGGGAGGATCGGAGACATGGAGGAACCCCGGGGAGGGCTTCATAGAGGCGGAGTCCCTATTTTGTATTTTATGTATCCCTGGAGAGCCGACGTGCAATGACGTCAGCGCACTATGTGCAGACGTCCATCAGCTTCTCCCCACGGTCAAATGCGTGCGCTGTCATACCCCCAGCCTCCGCTGGGTGTCACTGCAGCGCCGCATGCATCCCTCACCCACCCCGAAGGAAGGAGAGCTGTCGCAGGACGCTCAATCCTTCCTTCCCCCTGCCAGCCCCCGGCAGCCCGAGTCCGTTCCCGAACCTGGGTCGCCTGCGCAGCGCAAGGTGTGGCGTCCCGCGCCTCAACCCTCAGCACCACCAGGCCGACCCATGTAGCTATATTTCTAATATAACAATAAAAAGATTAACTGCAAAAAAGTATGTCATAACATCATCTTACTACATCTAGGGTATGAATGCAGCATTTACATTGAACAATTAAACTCATGGGAAGAGATTTTTAGAAATTGCGAGTGATAGTCATGTTTAATGACATCAGTAATTAATTACAAAAGTAGTTCATGATATGCAGTACAACCCATTGTGAGGGAAGGCTTCCTGACCCATCACAAGGTTTTGCCTGTATGATAGAACACTGCAAAGTACTTTCTCAGGTTCGGAATGGTGGTACCTGACAGTGCAGGCCCCTATCCTTCTGCTGCCCAGCTGGTTCCCCAAGCTTGTCCCCAAACTCGAGTCAGTGGTACAGGAATACAACATGCTGCCTGCTGTGCCAATGGCTGGTCCTGCACACCACATTTCTTTATAATTTTTTTTTTTTTTTTTTTGCATTTTGACAACAAATTTTAAACATTGTCTTCTTATGGCCCCACCTTATGAACATGGTAGATGAACGTTTTCAAAATCTGCCTGAAATCTGATTTCATGGAGCAACTGCAAAATCATCATTTGGGACAGCTCAAAGAAAGGCTGTGTTGAAAATCTGGTAAAAAAAAATGACTAAGTTATGAGTAACAGTTCATAGAAACATAGAAGCTGACGGCTGATAAGGACCCCAAGGCCCATCCAGTCTGCCCATTTCTTTTTTCTACCTTATAAATGTGCCATCAGCCTTTGCTCTGTCAATGACCTATCTATTCATACTTATCTGTATTGCTCCCTTATGCCTATCCCATGCCTTTTTGAAGCCCTGCACTGTATTCATATCCACCACTTCCTGAGGTAGGCCGTTCCATGCATCCACCACCCTTTCTGTGAAAAAAAAACTTCCTCACATTACCCCTTAATCGGCCTCCCTCTAATCTCATGCTATGTCCTCTTGTCCTGCTATTTTTCTTATATTGAAACATGTTAGACTCTTTCACCTTGTTAATGTCCTTAAGGTGTTTGAATGTTTCGATCATATCACCTCTCTCCCTCATTTGCTCTAGAGTATACATATTGACCTCTGTTAATCTGTCCTCATATGTTTTCTGATGCAGTCCCTGCACCATTTTGGTTGCCCTTCTCTGGACTGCCTCAATTTGGTTAATGTCCTGGTGAAGGTGTGGCCCCCAGTACTGTATGCAGTACTCCAGATGGAGCCTAACCAGTGTCTTGTAAAGAGGGATTATTACCGCCCTCTTCCGACCTGTAATACCTCTACTAATACACCCTAACATCCCCCTAGCCTTACCTACTGCTTTACTGGTCTGCTTGGATGATTTCAGGTCATCAGTGATAATGATGCCTAAGTCTCTTTCTTCCCTTGTGACTGCCAGCAACTCCTCTCCCAGCCTATAGGTGGGTTCAGGGTTTCTCTTCCCTATGTGCATGATCTTGCACTTCTTTGCATTAAACCCCAGTTGCCACTCTTCTGACCATTTTGCTAGTTTATCCAGATCTCTTCTCATTCTGCCCACCCAATCTGGTCATCTACTCTGTTGCAGATCTTGGTGTCATCTGCAAACAGACAAGCCTTACCCTCCAGTCCATCTGCAATGTCACTGAAGAAGATATTGAAGAGGACTGGCCCCAAAACTGATCCCTGAGGTACCCCACTTGTGACTTGCATCTCTTCTGACTGTATACCATTTACCACCGCTCTCTGTTTTCTGCCTGTCAGCCAGTTTGCCACCCAGTTGACCAAATTCTAACCCACCCCGAGCCTACCCAGCTTATTAATCAATCTTTTATGTGGAACAGTATCAAAAGCTTTGCTGAAGTCAAGGTAGGCGACATCAACTGCTCCCCCTTGATCCACCACTCTGGTTAGCCATTCAAAGAAATCTATGAGATTAGTTTGACAGGACCTTCCTGTTGGAAACCCGTGCTGTCTTGGATCCTGTGCTCCTATGGATTCCAGGTGTTGCACTATCCTTTCCTTTAAGGAGTGCCTCCATAATCTTGCTCACTACTGAGGTAAGACTGACTGGTCTGTAGTTCCCTGCCTCCTCCCTGCTACCACTCTTGTGGAGCGGGGTCACATGAGCCCTTCTCCAGTCTTCTGGGACCTCTGCTGTGCTCAGAGACTCACTAAACAGTTCTGATAATGGCTCCTTAGCTCCTTTAGTACCCTGGGATGTATGCCATCAGGTCCCATTGCCTTGTCCACCCAAACCAGCTACCTAAGGATGGCTTTACACAACTACAGTCCTCTGCTCTACCAACTGAGCTATCGAAGGAATTCAAAATGCATTAAAAAGCCTTTATCTAAACTTATCTTTTTTTTCAGTTATTCATGGTTAGTACTGGACAAAGTTGGACATGTCAGGGGAGGCATCATGTTATGCTGCTGGTCAGACAGGTAAGTGAGGGGTAGTGGATGCTGGCAGGTGGGCTACAACAGGTGGTGTGGGGGTAGGAGACTATGCTGGACAGTTTTCTTGGTATAGAGGGGCGGGGCACTGGAGAAACCATGGGAGGTGATGATATAATTAACTGTGGATGAGATGTTTACAACTGGGGCAAGGGGGAAGCAACTGGGAGGTGGAGAGATACTTGCCAGAGGATGGGAATTTGTTTTTGTTTTTTTTTTTGCAAATGGGGCATGGGTAAGTAATTGGGAGGTGGATGGGATAATTGGCAGTGGGTGTTGGTTTATTTTTACAAACGGGGCATCAGGAACCATCGTGAGGTGGGCAGGATAATGGACAGTGGTTGGGAATTTATATTTAAAGAAAGGGGTACTGTGTAAGCAGTTGACAGGTGGGCAGGCTAAACTACAGAGAGTGGGACTGATTTACAGAGGAAACACTGGTGAAGCAACTGAGTTTGGGGGAAGATGAGCAGCAGGTGGAGGACGAGCAGCAGGCTGACTGTGATGGAGCTCAGCTGGCTGCTGGGTGTGTATTTTAGGAGAAAGCATGCAGCTGCTCTGTGATAGGTGGGAGAGTGTGCATTCCACTACACATTTTCCATCGCTAGTAGAACAGTATCATGATCAGTCTTGCTCATCATTGTCCTGTCACTGTCAAGACTTCTGCAGCCTGAGCTGCATTGGATATGTCAATGACATGCCTCTGAAGCCCTCTGCTGTAACAATATATTTGCCGTGCAAGAACAAGCAACCATACAAATTATTAGAAGAGATAAAAAAAGAATCATTTAAATGGAGATGGCACATTCCTCTAAGAACACCAATGAGATGTTATTCTGATACAGTATGCAAATGAAAAAAAGGAAAACAGATAAAGTGGTTGGTTGGCCCATTGCTGGTAGATGAGGGGGCAATTAATGGCTTGCTAGCAACAGCACAAGTGTTAAATGAAAAAAATTCCAGTAGGGAAAGCAGGGATGAACAAATGCTAAATTTGCTTCAGTCTTGGCAACATACTTCAAATCAGGTCCAAAGGAATTTGGCTTCTCTTTAGTATTTTAGCACATCGACATCATGGTGTAGTAGTTTTTACAAGAAGCACTAACTGAGCATATTCAAGATGCTGGCAAGTCACATACCCTGCAGAATCTAGTCAGTGTTTCTGGAGATAAAGAACTCCTTATAGTGCACACATTTTAGTACCATTTCCAACTTGCTTTCACAGGAGAGGGCCTGACTACAGAAGAAGCTCCTTTTACATAAAAAAAGTGACTTTTGGTATAAAAAAATAAAAAAGTGCTTTCCAAATCATATGGGAATTGTGCATTATTATGCCTATTAGAATATTCCTACTATATTTAACTGAAGTTTTAGGCAAGCAGGCTAGTGAAATAATGTTGCAGAGAACAGGACTGCAGGCCATACAGCAGGAGCAGAGCAGAATGAATTTAGCAAACTGGAAAAATGTGGGGAGATTTTTAAAATATTTATTCGACAAATGTGTTTTCATTACAGTACATGCTGGTGGTGTAGAGGGCAAATATATCAATTTTCTATTTGATTTGAATGTCCCCTGCAGCAGGAGCAGACAGGCAGGATTTAGTAGACTGGAAAAGGTGCAAGGGGAGTTTCAAGGAGTGATTTGACAAATATGTTAGTGAAACCTAAGTTAAGGAGGCTGCTGCAGTGAGACACTAGGTCCCTCAACGAGGGTGAGGAGGAGGATATGTCAGAGTGAGCAACAGGCGCATGTGTGGATGTCTGCTGAAACATAGAAACATAGAAACATAGAAGTTGACGGCAGATAAGGACCGCAAGGCCCATCCAGTCTGCCCATTTCTTTATCTACCTTATAAGTGTGCCATCGGCCTTTGCTCTCTCAGTGGCCTATCTAGTCATACTCATTTGTATTACTCCCTTATGCCTATCCCATGCCTGTTTGAAGCCCTGCACTGTATTCATAGCCACCACTTCTTGAGGTAGGCCATTCCATGCATCCACCACCCTTTCTGTGAAAAAGAATTTCCTCACATTCCCCCTTAATCGGCCCCCCCAATCTCATGCTTTGTCCTCTTGTCCTGCTATTTTCTTATATTTAAACATGTTAGACTCTTTCACCTTGTTAATGTCCTTAAGGTGTTTGAATGCCTCGATCATATCACCTCTCCTTCCTTTGCTCAAGGGTATACATATTGAGCTCTGTTAATCTGTCCTCATAAGTCTTCTGATGCAGTCCCTGCACCATTTTGGTTGCCCTTCTCTGGACTGCCTCAATTTGGTTAATGTCCTTGTGAAGGTGTGGCCTCCAATACTGCACGCAGTACTCCAGATGGAGCCTAACCAGTGTCTTGTAAAGAGGGATTATTACCTCCCTCTTACGACTTGTGATACGCCTACTAATACACCCTAACACCCCCCTAGCCTTACCTACTGCTTTTAGAGGTCTGCTTGGATGATTTCAGGTCATCAGTGATGATGATGCCAAAGTCTCTTTCTTCCTTTGTGACTGCTAGCAACTCCCCTCCCAGCCTATAGGTGGCTTCAGGGTTTCTCTTCCCTATGTGCATGATCTTGCACTTCTTTGCATTAAATCCCAGTTGCCACTCTTCTGACCATTTTGCTACTTTATCCAGATATCTTCTCATTCTGCCCACCCCATCTGGATAATCTGCTCTGTTGCAGATCTTGGTGTCATCTGCAAACAGACAAGCCTTACCCTCTAGTCCATCTGCAAGGTCACTAATGAAGATGTTGAAGAGGACTGGCCCCAGGACTGATCCCTGAGGTACCCCACTTGTGACTTGCATCTCTTCTGACTGTATACCATTTACAACCACTCTCTGTTTTCTGCCCGTCAACCAGTTTGCCACGCAGTTGACCAACTTCTGACCCACCCCGAGCCTACCCAGCTTATTTATCAATCTTCTATGTGGAACAGTGTCAAAAGCTTTGCTGAAGTCAAGGTAGGCAACATCAACTGCTCCTCTTGGTCCACCACTCTGGTTACCCAGTCAAAGAAATCTATGAGATTAGTTTGACAGGACCTTCCTTTGTAAACCCATGCTGTCTTTGATCCTGTGCCCTATGGTTCCAGGTGTTGCACTATCCTTTCCTTAAGGAGTGCCTCCATAATCTTGCCGCTACTGAGGTAAGACTGACTGGTCTGTAGTTCCCTGCCTCCTCCCTGCTACCACTCTTGTAGGCGGGATCACATGAGCCCTTCTCCAGTCTTCTGGGACCTCTCCTGTGCTCAGAGACTCACTAAACAGTTCTGCTAATGGCTCTGCTAGTTCCACCTTTAGCTCCTTAAGTACCCTGGGATGTATGCCATCAGGTCCCATTGCCTTATCCACCCTGAGCTTAGCAAGCTCTTGTGGGACTCTTTCTTTTGTGAAGGGAGTAGTGCTCATCTCCTCCCGCTGTGTCCATGGTGCTGAGCTGTGGGCCCTGCCGACCTTCTCTTCAGTAAATACTGAGCAAAGTATCTATTTAGGATAGATGCTTTTACATGGTCTCCTCCCTCCTCACATGCTCCCTTTTCTCCATTAAGCTTAGCAATACCCCCTCTGGACTTTCTCCTTTCACTAATGTATCTATAGAAAGTCTTGTCACCTTCTTTTACTGTTCGTGCTAGTGTTTCCTCAGTTTGGGACTTTGCCTGCCTTACTGCCTTCCCTGCTTCCCTTAGGGCAGTTTGGAATGCCTCCCTATCTTCATCCTGCTGTGTTCCCTTATATTTCCTGAAGGCCAGCCTTTTGGCTCTGACCTTTTCTGCTACTGTATTTGAGAACCAAAGTGGTTTCCTTCTTCTTTTGCACTTCCTTTTCTGTCTAACACAATGGGATGTTGCTTCAAGTATTGCATCCTTAATGCTTGCCCACTTTGCCTGTACCCCCTCACCTGTGTTTCTTTTTGCCAGGCCTAGCTTAACTCTGTTGGCCATCTTATCAAAGTCAGCTCCTCTGAAGTCCCATATTTTTGCCTTGGAATGGGATGATTTAGATGTAGTAGCCAAATTGAACCATACCATGTGATGGTCACTGGCCCCCAGGTGACCTTCTACCTGGAGATCTGTGATCCCTTCCCTGTTAGTCAGTACTAGATCTAGGCTAGCCCTGTCTCTTGTGGTGCTGCTGTGTCATGTAGAAACCCTGAGGAAAAGAACTGGAGGAAAAAAGGATGCAGGGAAGATTAAAGCAGACGGGAAAGGTTCCGCCATGCCAGTTTCAACAAGTACAGTTCTGGAAGTAGTGGTGCTGGAGAAGGAGTCAGGACAGACACTGTGAGTCATAGTGGCAGGGCAGGGGCTACACAATAGAGGAGGACTAGGGCTGCATGTGTGACAGTATAGTCAAAGAAACATTGCTTCATAATCCCATGAAGTCCACTGGTTCCACATACACTGAAAGCAGCTTCTTCCAGCTAGTTGTCTGGTGTATATTGTCATGAAACCACACTGAATAATCTTGAAGCAGTGCAGTCTTCCTCTCTTCCTTCCTCCAGTGATTCCAGTTCTCTAACTGGAATAGAATAGATTCAGCCAGCCTTGTAAAGGGAAGCCGAACACCCGTCAGTCTTGTATGAACAACACAACAACAGCTACCACTACAGCCATCTGTGCATGTGTGTGAGCATGAACACTTTCTAGCCCAGAATGCTGTACTATGTGATGTTCCCTTTCCCCAAAGCATGCATCAGCTGTAGTATCTCCCATCCCAGTGCTGCTGCTTAGTCATTGCCTAGGGAAAGTGGCAATGACTCTTACCTCTGCATTCTCCGTAATCAAGTTTCACAAACTAAAGTCTCACTCTCACACTATCTTTATGCCTCTCTCAGCATGATCTGTCAACAGTCAGGGCACTTCCTCACAGTTCCTGTTAGCAATTTCATACACATCATTACTGCTGGTGACTGAATTTAATGACAGCAGACTACCGCAACAATACTCCACTTAATTGAATGCTCAATTAAAACAGCAGCAGGAGTTTTTTCCCTTTATAAAAGAGCACAAAACCTCTCTCATTAAAATGCAGAATTAAGCTAAGAGCCACTTGTTGTGTTCTAAAGCACCTACCCTTTCCTAAACTAATGAGTCCATTTTCACTGGATGATTTGTTGTACAGATGTCTTTCAGAGAATTAACAGCACTTACCATTTTTCTTTTCAACTTCTGTCAATATGGCCCATCTGTGAAATGCTTTACTTGCCCCATCCTTTCAAGCTGGCACACAGTCTTGGATTGGTATCATTATTTTTTAATTCCAGTCAAAAGAATTAGCTTAGGACAAGCAATGTGGTATACCCATCTTTTCATCATGATGAGGGTGGCTGCTGAGGTAATTGGGTGCACCATGCTTGTAGACTACACCTCAGGGCCAGGAGACCAGATTTATTTGGCCCAGTTTCTTTAGAAAACATAGAAACTAAGAAACTGATGGCGGATAAGGACAGCTAGGCCCACCCAGGCTGCCCATTTTATTCTGCCTGCTGCAGAAACCACAGACCCTATCTGATATTGTGCTTTGATCTCTTTCCTATCACTAGGGTTCCCCTATGGCTATTACAGGCATTCTTAAATTTCCCCTTCCAAATTTTCCCCCACCAACTCTGCTTTGAGGCTGTTCCATGCATCCATCACCCATTCTGTGAAGAAATACTTCCTCATATTACCCATTAGTCTACCATCTTTCAGCCTCATGTCATGACCCCTTGTTCTGGGACATCTCTTTTTCTGAGAGATGCTCCCCTCCTGTACCTTATTTATGCCCTAAAGATATTTGAAGGTCTCTGTCATATCCTCCTTTCCCTCCTTTCCTCCAGGGTATACATATTGAGGTCCTCCAGTCTTTCTTCTTATGACTTCTGGTGCAGGCCCTGCATCATTTTTTTGCCCTTCTCTGAACTGCCTCTACCCTGTTTACATCCTTACGGAGATGCGGCCTCCAAAACTGGACACGGTACTCCAGATGAGGTATCAGTAATGATTTGTACAGAGGCATCACCACCTCCTTCCTTCTGCTGGTGATTCCTCTCCCTATGCACCTAAGTACCCCACTGACTCTCCCTGCAGCCTTGACATATTGTTTGGCCACCGTTAGGTCATCTGGTATGATCACCCCCAGATCCCTTTCTTGTTTGGTGGCCATCAGTATCTCTCCCCCTATCATGTAAGCCTCCCCTAGGTTCCTGTGCACAAATGCATGATTTTGCATTTTTTTGCAATGAATCTTACCTGCCACACTTTTGACCCTTCCTCTAGTTTACTTAGGTCCCTCCTCATTTTTCCACCCCTCCCGGAGTGTCTACCCTGCTGCAGATCTTAGTGTTATCAGCAAAGTGGACTAGCTTTCCTTACAGCCCCTCCACAATGTCACTTATGAAGACATTGAATAGGATGGGCCCCAAAACTGATCCCTGTAGCACCCTGCTGGTCACCCTCCTTTCTTTGGACTGAGCTCCATTTACTACCACCCTCTGTGTTCTATCCCTCAACAAGTTTCTAACCCAGTTTACCACCTTGGGACCCATTCCCAGGCTGCCTAGCTTGTTTACAAGTCACTTATGTGAAACAGTGTCAAAGGTCTTGCTGAAATCCAGGTAGGCCACATCCACTGCTCTCCTCTCCTCCGTAAACGGACTGGTGTCCACATCCCTCCCCTTATTGTTTCTGCCACTTAATTGCAGTCCCTCAGCTTCCCCCTCTTCTGTGAATACTGAACAAAAATATTTGTTCAGGATTGTTGCTTTTTCCAAGTCCCCCTCTGTGCACTCCCCTTCTTCCTCCTTAAGCCTTCCAATCCCACCCCTTGTCTTTCTCTTTTCACTAGTGTACCTATAAAATGTCTTGTCCTCTTTCTTTACTTCATGTGATATTTTTTCCTCTGTTTGCATCTTTGCATTCCTGACTGCCTTCCCTGCCTCCCTCCACTTATCCTGATTCACTACCCTGTCTTCCTCCTTCTGTGTTTCCTTGCAGTTCCTGAAACCCAACTTTTTCGCTCTTACCTTCCCAGCTACTTCCTTTAAGAACTATAGTGGTTTTCTGTTTCTCTTGCCTTTGTTTATTTGCCTAACACAAAGGTTTGCTGCCTCCACTATGACACCTTTCAGATGGGCCCACTGTTCCTAAACTCTCCTCTGGTCCTCCCTCCCTACTAGGGCTTTCCTGAGACACACCCCGAACTTTGCAAAGTCTGCCCTGTCAAAGTCCAGGACCCTCAATTTCATTTGGCTTGACTCTGCCACTATACTCATATTGAGCCACACCGTGCGATGATCACTGGATCCTAGGTGTCCACCTACCATGACATCTGCAATAATGTCCCGCTGGTGAGTACCAAGACCAACATCGCACCCTGACAGGTGGGCTCCACCATTAACTGTCTGAGGCATGCACCTTTCAAAGATTCCAGCATGTCCAAGCTCCTAGCTGAGGCTGTGGCTGGGATGCTCCAGTCAAGATCTGCTAGATTGAAGTCACCTACTGTATCAACAGCATTGCCCCTTGAGTTGCCATCTTATGGGTGGCATCCACTAGAACCTTGTCCAACTCTTCCCCTTGTGCTGAAGGTCAGTAGATCACACCCATGTGAACAGCAGTGTCATTGCCTATCTCTAGGGCGACCCACAGGGCTTCTGCCTCCCCCTGCAATCCCTGTACCTCAGTCATTTTTATACCTTCTCTGATGAAAGAGCTACCCTTCCTCCTTGTTACACTCCCCGTCTTTCCTGAAGATAGTATAAGCTGGTATAGCTACATCCCAGTCATAGTTCCCATTATACAATGTCTCGGTAATAGCGACAATCTCCAGGTCAGCCTCTGCCATCAAGGCCACCAGATCCAGGGTTTTATTTCCCAGGCTGCGAGCATTCGCACACATGGCCTTCCATATTTTGTTACTTCCCCTCCTTTCATTTCCCCTTTTATCCTCATGCCTTCCATCATTACCCCCCACATTTAATCCCCTTTCTCCTTTTCTCCACCATTCTACCTTTTCCTAGTTTAGTTACCATTGGCAATTTCTGAACCTTAGGGTCCTCCCTGCTGACTACATTAACCTGTGGGGGTGGGCAGTTTGTTTCTCCCTGCTTTCTTTTGCCATCCCCCTTGTCTAGTTTAAATGCTTGCCAATGAAACATTCAAACAGCTACATAAGGACAACAGTTCCTTCCCTGGATGGATGCAGGCCACCACCCTTGTGCAGGCCCACATCCCTCCAGGTGGGTCCCCAGTCCCCAATGCAGCTGAAACCCTTCTTTCTGCACCAGTTCCTTAACCATGTGTAAAGTCCCTGGTGCGGAAGTTCCAGCCTCACCATTGCCATGGACAGGCAGCACCTCTGAGAAGGTCATGGAGCTTGCTACCTGCTCAAGGCCCCTCCCCAACTCCCTGAACTTCTCCTGCACTCTCCTTATCCCTGCCTCATCCCTAGCCAATTAATTTGTCCCCAGATGGAAAATGACATCCAGTTGCCCCCTCCTTGTTGCCACCCTAGTGATCCTCTGGATTCGCTCTCCATCCCTCCAAGCTGTGCCTGCCGGCAGGCACTTAATCTCCCTCTCCATCCCACTACCTGACCCAACTCCACTCCCTGGACTAAGGAGTCCCCCAACAGGAGTTGCTTCTTCCTCCTCTGAGGTCCTCTCCTACCCCTCCCTTGAGGTCTCCACCCTGAAGGTCCTCCACATCGGTATACCATCAAATGGGTGACTGCAAGTGAGTGGCTCAAATGTGAGTGACACTATTTGTGCACCCAATGGTAGAGCGAATGGCTGGGGTATATGGCGATGGTAGGTATAGCGAGTGTTACAGGGATGTAATAGTGACAGCGAATGCTATGGGGAGCTGTATTTTTGCTGGTGAAGTACAGCAATGAGGCCTGCAACCACCGAACTGTCTGCCTGGTACGACGGGTAGGTCATGGACTGCTGCAGCAATGGTCCCAGGTTCTGGACAGCCAGTAGGTAACTGTTTTCCTCAACAGTGTTGGCTGTTAGGATTTTGTTTTTCCTCGCTGTGTTCCTTGGACCAATGGTGCCCCAGCCACAGTACTCCCTCCTGTGTATTTCCCTTTCCCCAGTGTACACTCCCCCTTGGAGTTGATTAAATTAATATGGGGAGTGCATGGGGTGTAGCTCCCCACATGAAATATTAATATAAATGTCCATCTGGTCGCCTTATTGGTATTTGATTATGTGGGTTAGGGACTGATTTTTCTTTCAGCAAAATGTTCTCGCTATTGTGTGAGTCACCATAGAAAAATCACCCTTATGACATGGAATCTCCACATCCATCCAATCCACTGCCTTGGGGACCTCTATAGGACTGTCCCACCCTGCTAGTGCAGCATAGGAATTCTGTAGTGTATGGGATTTGGGATGTGCCTATGCTCCACCACCCTAACCCTCCCCAAGCTCACCACTGTCCATCCACTGCTCCTTCCTGGCATCCTTTAAGAGGAAGTGGAGGTGGGCTTGGTGGTCCCTGAGTTGGGGATTTGGTCCACCTAACCCAAGCCAACTCAGCCTTGAGTCTGGCAACCTCCTCCCACATCCCAGAGAGGTGCCTGTAGATGGGGCAACACCGCAGTCTCCAGAAGCTCCCCCTGAAGACTGCCACCCTACAGCCACTGCACTGCACCACTGTTATCATGGCTACTGCTTATTTCTAGACCTTACCTGCTGTCCTTAAACAAAAAAATTATACATATACATTTTTTTTTATTTGTACCTCCCAGCCTAAGCCTTGAAACAATCAGCTCAGTATGTCAATAACCCCACTTCTGCTCGAATCCTCCCTTTATGTGGCCTGGTGGTCCCACCCTTCCTGCTACTTGACAGGAAGTTCTCTCTCTCCTAGTCAAATTGGACTGCCTATAAATTACAAAAAGTAAAGGGTGAGTGAGTGGAGCTTCTGCTTCCCACTTACTAGCTCATGTCCCATGCAGCTGCAGTGCCCCAACCACTGCTTACAGATCATTGCCCCCCATTTACCCTGCTAATTTCAAAAATGAAGAGATGTATAAATAACTATTACTATACCCTTAAGGCAAATCTAGGTGCTTTCACTCCACTTCATCGGCAGACTCTGGTCTTCCACCTCAGGGATTCAACTAACTTTACCTTTTACATCTTCCTTTTGTTAGAAGGCTCTAAGCCTCTGTCAGCTCCACCCCAAATTGCACACCTGATTCCCAGGGCTTCCTGAATCTACTTGTCCAAGATTAATTTCCTAACCTACTGTAGTTTCCTCCACACCACCTGTTACAATTTAAAACCCATGCTTCAAGGTACCCAATTCATTGCTTACCAAGTTTCAAAGTGCTCCAACCACTGCTTACAGATCTTTTCTCTCCACTTACCCTGCTATTTTTTTTTTAAATTACTTTTTATCCGCCTTATCACCTCGACGTTCCACTCCTTCAGGCTTAGCTCATGCCACCCAACCTCTCAACCCTGATTCTGCCCCTAGAGTGATCTTGGTGACTCCTACCTCTCTCTCACCTCCATGGAGCACCTTGCACAGTGGGGTCTGCCCATAGTTTCTGGACTGGGTGGCTGGAGTGGCCGTCACCTAGGAATGGTAACGGTAGTATCCGTTTTTCTTGTGGTCTCCCCTCCAACCCCTGAGGATGCCGGCTTGGGCAGGAACATGCTTATGCATGCCTGCCAAGTGCCTAACAGTGTCCTCCCTTCCCCGATTCCTCTGTAGAGGAGCCACCAATGCCCTAAGAGTCAGTGATTCCACTGACCCTCATGGACATCGGGTGCATTAAGCACCCCATGTAACCCTCCCCGAAGGAGGAGAGCATCGGTTGGGATGCTCAATCCTTCTTCCCCCAGCTGACCCCCGGCAACCCGAGTTTGTATCCGAACCCGGGTTGCCGGCATGGTGAGAGGTGTGGCGTCCCGCGTCTCAACCCTCAGCACCAACGTACCCTGCTATTTTTAAAAGGAAGAGAAGTATAAATAAATATTAATATACCTTTAAGGTAAAGATAGGTGTACTGCTTTCACTCTACTCTGTCAGCAAACTCTGGTCTTCTACCTGCCTTTGCAAGCATGCCATAGGCTAAGAGTGCAAATCCTAGAAAAGGATTCAAAGGAACATGTATTCAGGCAAGTAGTGCCCAGAATTCGTGGGCAGGTTTGATGCACAGAAGAGCTCCTCAAACACTTCACACATGTGTTACATGGCCCTGGTGAGGGCACTTCATGTTAGAAATTTGCTGCCATTGCACACCTGAAGTCAAACATCTAGGTCAGACTTTGGGGCAAGGAACCCACCCGGAAATTGGGTCATGGGGCCTGATGCTGACATGCAGATAGCAATGTGCTGCAACATACAAAATTTTATTTTTGCACATAGAATATTTTATCAGGCTATAATGATGTTTATTCTATTAACTCATTGTTACTTGGGTGGCCATTTTGTGTCAGGTAAATAATGGATTTTTTGGACTTCATACAAAGCTATTGAGAGCTGGTCTTGTAATGATCTTAAAGGTGTTTATGGTACTTTCAAGCATTTCAGGATTTTTAGGTCCTATTTATAAGAAAAGCAGTGGATATGCTCAGCGCCCCATAAACACACCTCCAGTGATTGAGGACTTTATTAAAACTGAGTGAAAAGAACCCCCATCACATCAAATACAATAAAAGATAGGGACTGTGTAATATTTATTTTTATTTTTTATTTATCTGTTTGTTAACTGGGTGGTGACACTGTACAGGTTCTTTTTCAGGTCCAACATGGAAACATACAACACTGAACAAGCAAAAACAAATACAATACAAAAGTTAATTAGCAATTACAATTAGACTGCTGTAATAAAAATACCTTAAGATTATTCTTAAAACTAAGTAAAGATGATGCTTGATGAAGGGTACAGGCAAAGCATTCCAAAGAGATGGAGCTGTGACAGAAAAGGACCATAAACCATTACGATTCTTATGAATAGTTGAATTCAATAAAACAACTTTAGCAGATCTCAAGTTGTGGAGAATGGATAACAACCATGTCAGCTAAAGGAAAACCTGATAAGAAAAACAGCTTATAAACCAAACAACAAGAAAAAGAGTCTATTCTTGCCCTCGGTGACAACCAGTATAACTGTAGATATAAATTGCAGTGATGTATTCTGTAAGGAACTGACAAAATAAATCTACAAATATTATTATAAGCTACAGTCAAGCACATACAGTACTCTATCAAATTCAGATTTTGAAACAAATAATAAACATAATCAAAATGCGTAAGTAATGAGCCAACAGCTATAGATTTCCTAGTCTCTAAAGAAAACATAAGACCAGAATTTATACAAAATACCCAATTGTTGATTAATTATTTGACCAACATGTTTATTATGAGGTGAATAAGTTAAATTGCAATCCAGCCATACTCCCAAATACTTAAACTGGGTTACCTGTTCTATCGCAGTGCCCTCCCAATCACAGAGCTGTAAATGAGAATTGTTTTTCAGCATTAAAGGTGTCTCAAAAATAATTGATTTTGTCTTTTTTGAGTTTAGAATCAGAGTTATTCACAAACCAGGCACAAGCATCCTTAAAACCGACTTCAAGAGTACCAGCTAAATCTGCTAATGAATTGGCCTGGGAAAAGAGTATCACATCATCCGCTTACAATATTGTGTCACTGGATCCACACTGTGTAGGTAACTGGTTGACAAATAATGAAACTAACAAGGGGCCCATAATGGCCCCCCATGGCACTATACACTCAATTGATACCATCTGTGAATCCCATGAACCAATATGAATAAATTGTTTTCAGTTTGCCAAATAATCTTTCTCTCAAAGTACTACATTTTCAGAGAGGCCAATAACTTTCAATTTGCATGATAGCAGGTCATGATCAATTAAATCAAATGCCTTTGTCAGGTCCACAGTCAATGCCCCAGTCAATAGACCTTCTTCAAAACCACTGAGGATGGTATCTGTGAACCTGACCAAGGCAGTACCTATTCCATATCCCATAAGTAACCCATGCTGCTGTGGACTAAGAATACCATAAAAATCCAAATATTCCTTCAACTGATTAGATACTACTTTTTCTAACAACTTAAAGGATTAAGACTAGAAATAGGTCTAAAGTCATCGAGAACAGCAGCATCTGTTTTTTTGGGGATTGACACAACACTTGCACACTTCCAATCTTGTGGAAATTGACCTGTAGTTAAGGATAAATTACAAATATAACATAATGTATCAACAATAAAAGGAATTACTAACCTCAAGAACCTAGCATCGAAACCACCTCCACAATCATAACTCACATCTGGTAAAGTGCAAAGCAAATCAAGCATTTCATATGTCTCAGTTGCCCTAAACTGGAATTGTGGTCTCTCTACTTGTCCAACCTCCCCATCCACAGATGTCTTAGATAAGCCAGACCTATAACTTGAATAGGCAGAAAACTTAACATTATATAAGTCAGCAATCATTGTTTGATCAGTGATAGTTTCATTATTCACCTGTAGCCTATCCACCTCACTATAGGTCCTAGGGGACAACAATGAATTTACATTCTGTCAAATTTCTTAGAATCAGACCAATTAGCTGTAAACTGTTCCCTTTAAAATTCTCTTTTGGCGCTCTTCATCGGTTCAGAAACCTTATTGCTCAAGCTATGATAATTAGCCAATGAGGTAGGTAAAGAGTATCTTTTATAATTTACCCAGGCATAATTCCTCTGCTTGATATGGAGTTTAATTTAGTCAGCAGACCATTTATATGGCTTACCTCAAAGTCTCACAGTTCATAAAGGATTGAAAGTGTTCTGAACAGTTAATAATTGGTTTAAGAAATAATCCAAATCTCAATTCACATCAGGAATTAAATAAAGATATGCTCACTCAATAGAGGACAAAGAAGCATTTACTGCTTCAATATTAACCCTTTTAAAACATTTTTGCTTGAAGACACATGGCGGAACCTTTACAGTTTTAAAACTCAAAATACAAAAAATGGCTATATGAGCACTTACAGAATCTATCATAACACCAGAAGCTATTATAATACTCTCATGATTGGTAATAACCTAATCAAGAATTGAATGATTAGCTGTAAGAGTATTTAAATAGGTAGGATTATGGATTTTTTGAATTAACCCACAGGACTGCAACAATGATTCCAACCAAGACTATCCTTATGCTCCCAGTTCAAATTGATATCTCCTACCAATACAACATAATTATGTGAGCAGTATGGTGAAACAGTGTCTAAAAATACTTTTAGTCCATCTATACCAACTTGAGGGGGATTATATAAGCAGCCAAAAATCAGGTGTTTCTTCCCACTCAAAATAAATCTTAAAAGCAACCAATCGAAAGAATGATCAGTTTCTTGTACCGGGTCATAATGTCGTATGCTTAATAGCATACGGCATTATGCCAAATCTCGGACCTGTGCGCTCTCCGTATTGGACCCTCCCAGAGTTAGAATCCTTAGTGGGGGGGTCTGGGGGGCACAGCCGTGCCTCAGTTTCTACAGTAGAACCCAGAACATTCAACTGTAAATGATCCTTGAAGTATACTGCAACCCCCACCCTTTTTTGTACCCTTCTGATCAGCCCTAAGTAAATTATAACCTGGTATAGCACACAGGCTATTAGGGATTGGGGATTTCAACCAAGTCTTGGAAATTGCCATAATATCTGGTTGCTTATGATATGCAAAATATTCCAACTCACTTAACTTAGGAACCAAGCTTCTGACACTGAAATTAACTACTTTAAAGCCGTTACAAAAATGTTGAGGAGGAAAATTAAGTCTTGAGGACTCTTGACTAAAACAAGGGGGCCTCAGATTAGTTTCCACATCCCCAGATAAAAGGAGTAAAACTACATTTTTAAACAGGTGCACTATCCTCCTAATTGCAACCTGATAATTGCAGCTAGGAATATTTAACAACAAGCAACCACATATTCTAATTTCATATTTCTTCATAAGTAGAATATGACTAGTAACCCATTGTACATCTGAACCAACAATCAGAGATTGGACATGGTATAATCACCTTCATTCTGGCCATCTTTGACTACCCCATGGGAAACAATGTCCCCTACAATATTACCCTACACCCCTCCCACATAATAACAAAAGACAGCTCACCAAATAATACTTTGCAATTACTGAAATGATATAAACCATAAATTAACAAAGAAATCTCTCCCCACTCTCCCACAGCTTCCACCCTCCCACTGATTCCCAATGCACTTTGCCGCACTTAGCACCAACTGGCCGCCACTGTAGACAGTGCCGCGTCTACTGTACTTACCAATTTAAATACCTCAATCTCACCTTCTTGGACTGCCACCACCAATAAGGAGGGAAGGGGGCATGGTCAAGCAACAAATCGGAAATGGCAAAAGCACCCGGGATATTCAGCCCTGGAGATAATGAAATCAGAAGTTACCATAAAGGCAGCAAGCATTAAAGAGCAGCAGGTTGATTCATGTAACAATAGCAACAGTATGGCAGAGCAGCAGCATATAAAATAAAGGTAGCGAAGTTCAGGCAGAAGCAATAAAAGTCACAAGAAGCAATTAAAAAGCACTCCAAAAATAGCAGCAGACAGAGGCAGCACAAGTTCCTATTTAATTCACTTCCAGACTAGTTCTCCAACTTATAACCACCAGGTATCACAGTCATTACAGGCAGTAGATGTCAGACTGTCTCTTGTCTTCAGGTCAGTGGCTAATGTAAGCAGCAATGTGGTTAGGGCAGATGTCGCCTATCTCCAACCACTTCAGGAAGATGGTACTGCTGCTATATAACACCCAACAGAAACTGTGTGATCTTCACAGGAGAAGTGGGTTCTGTCACCCACCCACTGACACCTGATGCACTTTGCCACACTTAGCTGCAATTGGCCACCGCTGTTGATGCCGCCTCATCTATTGTGCTTACCAATTTAAACACCTAAGCCCCACCTTCTTGGGCTGCCACCACCAATCAGGAGGGAAGGGGGAGCAGCCAAGCAACAGGTCAGAGCAGGCAAAGGCACCTGAGATTCTCAGCCCTGAAAACCGTGAAACCAAAAGTTACCATAAAGTGCAACAAGCATTAAAGAGCATCAGGTTAGTTCAGGAGTAACCCCCCCTACAAATGGAGGTTCCCAAAAAGTCTTCCTTGAGCTTGCCTAAATGCTCACTGCCAGGCTGGTGTCCTGCATTTTAGCAGTTTAAATGTGATTACCAGAGCCTGTATAGCCTCTGTGTACTGTCTCTTTAAGAGCTGCCTGATTGCAGCTCTTGTAATCTGAGAGGGAGCTCTGTCGTAAGATGCAACTATTGGCTGAAAATCATTTAGAGTGATAATGATAATGTAGTTTGTCTAACCTACATTCTTTGTAGCAAGAACTGTTTTGTTTGTCTCCACTATCTTGGTCTTGGACTGAAAATTGGACTAAACAGTACTGGTGGGACCTAAAATGTAGCCAGACTAAAGGAGCTGTCTGAAGTCAAAATCTGTAGGAATTATAGTTTTGAACTTTTTGTGCCTTTTTTTGCAACTGAAGGAGGAGGTCTTTCCTTGACTGACAGCCAAATCAACCAACCAAACCTTTTAGATCTTGGGGAAGTCCCGGGCTGCTTGCAGTTTTCAGTTAGATCTAAGCTGGAAACTGAAGAGTAAGGAGCTGTAGTGATTCTGAGCAGCAATCCTGAGTGGATTCGCATGGGAGAACTGTGAAAAGGCTGAGTTTTTGGCCCGCATGTCTGTCTGTTGCTCCTGAGAGGGAGAGAAGAGAATTATTTTGGACTAAATCCAAGTTTGTGTGACTAAAGTAAGCTACTGAAGTGGGCCAGGCTCAACCTGAAGAAGACTGAAGATTTTTGCTGAATATGATTGGCCTGTCAGGAGTTCCAGCTACCCCTAAGCTCCAGGTGTGTGCATAGACTTTGCGATTGCGACCGGGGAGTGCTTTGCCTGGTACAGTAGAATCCCCTTACATGTAAATGTGCTATGAGCTGCTAGTGGGATGTGAGTTAGTTCCCCACTGTGTGAACTGTGTTCTGCTTGCCTGAAGCTGTATCCAGCCCAAAATGGACTGCATCCAAATTTGTCTCCATGCAGTATGGGCCTTACCAGACTGGCCCAGCCAGACTACCCACTGCACGGAGAAGCCATCGACGAGAGACCTACCTGGGGATCATCCCCCTGCTCCATGCTTGAACAGAAACAACACCTCTGCAACTCGTGTGGGCCCTGCTTCTCCTGGCATTCCAGATCAACCACCTGCAGTCTTGATTTTCATCCAGCCTGTGTCCAGTCTTGGGTATCGTGAGTAAATACCAGGGTAGCTCTCTGCAACAACAGCTTAATCTGAGTTTGTCATCTGATTGTCTTGTTGTTTCACTGCCCAAATTGAGCTTGATGGCCCATTCCAGGTTACTTGTTTTACCCTCTCACCATGGAGCCCCTTCCCCATCTAGCCCCAAGTTAGCTGATAGGGAATGGCCCCCTTTTGCATTGTTTAAAGAACAAGAAATTATTACATGAATCTGTATAGTAATGTTCAGTTTTCCTGTGTGAAATATGCATAATGTATTGTCAGAATGGAAATGATATCGTGTAGTACATTGAAATGTATAGTAAAGTGACAAGTTATGTCAATTGATGATTCAGATAGTACTTGTATAGCATGCTAATGGTATAAATATCTTGTATATGCTGCATTTCAAGGTTATGATGGTACAGACTTGACGTGGATGCCATGTTTTCACAGGCAGGGAAGGGTGTAACCCCCCTACAAATGGGGGTTCCCAGAAAGTCTTCCTTGAGCTTGCCTAAATGCCCACTGCCAGGCTGGTGTCCTGCGATTTAGCAGTTTAAATGTGATTACCAGAGCCTGTATAGCCTCTGTGTACTGTCTCTTTAAGAGCTGCCTGATTGCAGCTCTTGTAATCTGAGAAGGACCTCTGTTGTAAGATGTAATCATTTGCTGAAAATCATTTAGAGTGATAATGACAGTGTAGTTTGTCTAACCTGCTTTCTTTGTAGCAAGGACTGCTTTGTTTATCTCCACTATCTTGGTCTTGGACTGAAAATTGGACTAAACAGCACTGGTGGGACCTAAAATGTAGCCAGACTACAGGAGCTGTTTGAAGTCAAAATCTGTAGGAACTGTAGTTCTGAACATTTTGTGCCTTTTTCGCAACTGAAGGGGTAGCTCTTGCCTTGACTGACAGCCAAATCAGCCAATCAAACCTTTTGGATCTTGGGGAAGTCCTACGCTGCTTGCAGTTTTCAGTTAGATCTAAGCTGGAAACTGAAGAGTAAGGAGTTGAAGTGATTCTGAGCAGCAATCCTGAGTGGATTCACATGGGAGAACTGTGAAAAGGCTGAATTTTTGGCCAGCATGTCTGTCTGTTGCTCTTGAGAGGGACAGAAGAGAATTATTTTGGACTAAATCCAAGTTTGTGTGACTAAAGTAAGCTACTGAAGTGGGCCAGGCTCAACCTGAAGAAGACCGAAGATTTTTGCTGAATGCGATCGGCCTGTCAGGAGTTCCAGCTACCCCAAAGCTCCAGGTGTGTGCAGAGACTTTGCAGTTGTGACTGGGGAGCACTTTGCCTGGTACAGTAGAATCCCCTTACATGTAAATGTGTTATGAGCTGCTAGTGGGTTGTGAGTTAGTTCCCCACTGTGTGAACTGTGTTCTGCTTGCTGGAAGCTGTATCCAGCCCAAAATGGACTGCATTCAAATTTGTCTCCATGTGGTCTGGCCTTGCCAGACTGGCCCAGTCAGACTAACAACTACACAGAGAAGCCATCAATGAGAGACATGCCTGGGGATCAGCCCCCTGCTCCACGCTTGAACAGGAATGACGCCTCTGCGACTCATGTGGGCTCTGCTTCACCTGGCATTCCAGATCAACCACCTGCAGTCTCGATTTTCGTCTAGCCTGTATCCAGTCTTGGGTATCGTGAGTAAATACCAGGGTAGCTCCCTGCAAGAACAGCTTTATCTGAGTGTATAATCTGATTGTCTTGTTGTTTCATTTCCTTTACGAACTGAACCCTCTGGCTCCGGATTACAAATATTGTGTACTGTGCATGTTGTGTTTTCCATCACAGGGCCCCAACCAGCTGCTACACCGGCCAACCCCAGGCATCAGTCCTGGCTAGCCCATCTCTTCTCCACCTCGGTACCCAGAGGTGTGACTGTGTGGGGGACTCAAAGCGTATGTATAACTGCTTGATTGATATAACCTTTATGCTAATTAACCTGATTTTGCCCCTCCCTTGTTCAAGTCCCCTGAATAAATCAGATCTAACTTTTTCTGCATGTAATCTGACTGTGGTTCCTGTTTGTGTTCAAAGTACTGTACTGTTGCTATTTGCTGTGTATAACCTTGTTTTACAGGGGGTCCCCAGGGCCGAGCCAGAGGAACCAGCCCTGGTGGTAAGTGCAAACAGTGTGGGTATTTGTGTGGTGTACCAGGGGTATTGTGAAAGTGATTATTGTACAGTTTTCAGGACACTAAAGGGGAAAGAGGGGGGTTACAGTGTCCCGGAGAGCTGTGCCCAGGTTAGTTTGACCACTACCAACCCTGACCTCTGGGTGGAGGCACCCGTTTCAGAACTTAGGCCCCTTAACCTGCTGCTAGCCAAGCAGGTAGGGGTAGTAGCCTTTGGGATAGCACCACCTAGGGGTTACACATGTAACAATAGGAACATTATGGCAGAGCAGCAGCATATACAAGAAAGGCAATGAAGCTCAGGTAGCAGCAATAAAAGTCATAGACAGAAAGTTCAAACAGCAGCAATAAAAGTCACAGGCAGCAATTAAAAAGCACTCCAAAAATAGCAGCAGATAGAGGCAGCACAAGTTCCTATTTAATTCACTTCCTGACTAGTTCTCCAACTTATAACCACCAGGTATCACAGTCATTACAGGCAGCAGATGTCAGATCACCTCTTGTCTTCAGATTATTACTTGGTATGAAAGAACAGAAGAAGGCCAGAGCCCATCGAGACTGTTCCCCACACTATGTGGGACATTATTTATCTATTATCCCTCAACCAAACATTTAATTTGTTTTTAAAGACAGTGGCACTAGTTGCCTCTACCAATTCTTGTGGCAAGGTGTTCCATACAATGGATGCTCTTATTGGAAAAAAGTTTCCCCTTTTGCTGGTTTTATAAGTTTTTACTTCAAGCTGTTTATTATGCAGTCTCGGAACATGTCTCCTTTTGGAGAGTGTTAGACCACATTTTTCCATTAGATCTGGTGAATTTATTAAATTAAAAACCATAAGCATATCACATCTTAATCTAGTTTGAAGAGAGAAGAGACCAGTAGCTTTTAATCCGTTCTGATAATCCAAGTTTGTTAATCTTGGAATCATTCTAGTTACTCTCCTTTGAACCTGTTCAATAATTGCTGTCTTTTTTTTGGTTTGGATTCCAGAAAGGGGAGCCATAGTCTAGATACGATCTAATGTATGCCCTATACAATGGAATAAGGCATTGTTCAGTGTGATTAACAAAAGTGCGTTTATTTGCCTCAAAAGTCTGTTGGTCATGCAAGCAGTTCTAACACAGTGATCATTTGATGTAAGTTTATTATTAACATATATCCCTAAATCTTTTTCACAATTTGATGAGTGAAGTGGTAGTCCATTTATATAATATATCATTTTTGGATTATTTACACCGAAATGCACTACGAAACATTTGTCTTGATTAAACTGCATATGATTTTCATTTGCCCAAAGTGTTCATTTTTCCAAATCCTTCTTTAATGCAGAAATATTTTCTTGATTATTAACCTATACATAAAAGTATAAGGAATCACAGAGGGAGCACGACAGGGAACTGTATCAATTAAAGCAGAAAGAAGTAGGAAAGGCAGTCAGAATAGCAAAGGCACAAACCGAGGAAAAAATAGCCAACTCGGTCAAAAAGGGGGATAAAACCTTTTATAGGTACATTAAGGAGCATAGAAAGGTTAAGGGAGGGATAGTGAAGATTAATAAAGGAGAGGGGAGGTGGGCAGAGGTAGACAGTGAAAAGGCAGAGATACTGAATGAATACTTTTGCTCAGTATTCACAAAAGAAGATGAGGAGCAGTTACCTAAACCAGACAATAGAAGCACTCTGGGTAGGGGGGTAGATACCAGTCCATTCACAGAAGAAAGAGTCCTGAAAGAACTCCTAAAACTCAAGGTGGACAAAGCAATGGGGCCGGACGGGATTCACCCCAGAATCCTAAAAGAACTAAGGGGGGACCTAGTGACACCACTGACCACACTTTTTAACAAATCATGGCAGGATGGGGTGGTACCTGAGGACTGGAGGAGGGCAGATGTGATTCCCCTTTACAAAAGTGGGAACAAGGCAGAAGCAGGAAACTACAGGCCTGTAAGTTTTACCTCAGTGGTAGGGAAAATGATGGAATCACTTCTGAAAGAAAGAATTGTTGAGCACCTAGAGGTCAGCGGGGCACAGGACCCAAAGCAACATGGATTTACAGCAGGAAGGTCATGTCAGACTAATCTAATTGATTTCTTTGACTGGGTGACCAAAGTAATAGACCAGGGGCTATGGATATGGCCTACCTAGACTTTAGCAAGGCATTTGACACAGTCCCGCACAAAAGATTAATAATCAAGTTAGCCATCCTGGGAGTGGGTCCCAGGGTGGTATCCTGGGGTAGCGAAGTGGCTGCACAACAGGACACAGAAAGTAATAGTGAATGTACCACATTCTGAAGAAAGGGGGGTTACTAGTGGAGTACCTCAGGGCTCAGTACTGGGTCCAATCCTCTTTAACTTCTTTATAAATGACATTGCAGAGGGTCTGGAGGGAAAGGTATGCCTCTTTGCAGATGACACAAAGATCTGTAACAGAGTTGATACACAAGAGGGGGTAGAAAAGATGAGAAGCAACTTGGCAAGGTTGGAGGAATGGTCAGACATATGGCAACTTAGATTCAATGCAAAGAAGTGCAAAGTAATGCACCTGGGAAACAAAAACCCAGGAGAAGAGTACACAATAGCAGGGGAGGTACTAACAACAACAAAAAATGGAAAGGGACCTGGGAGTAGTCATATCAGATGACCTAAAGGTGGGTAAGCAATGTGAAAAGTCAGTAAGGAGAGCCAGGGGGATACTGGGATGCATAGGAAGGGGCATCACAAGTAGAAAATGGGAAGTGATTATCCCTCTATACAGACAGTTGTGAGACTCCATGTGGAGTACTGTGTGCAGTTTTGGAGACCTCATCTACGCAAGGACATAGACAGGATGGAAGCAGTCCAGAGGAGGGCAACTAAAATGGTGCAGGGTCTACATCAGAAACCATATGAAGAGAGACTGATAGAGCTTAATATGTATACCCTTGATGAAAGGAGGGATGGGGGGACATGATAGAAACGTTCAAGTACCTCAAGGGAATCAACAAAGTCCAGGAGGGTAGCATCTTTCAGAAAAAGAGATGTGTAAGAACAAGGGGGCACAGTTTAAAGATAGAGGGGGGACGGCTCAGGGGTAATGTGAGGAAATTCTTTTTCACAGAGAGATTGGTGGATACATGAAACAGCCTTCCTGAGGAGGTCATTGGGTCTAAAACAGTGGGGGAATTCAAACATGCATGGGACAGACACAAAGCAATTATAGTGGGGGGTTGCAGGAAGCAGGCTGTTGGTTAACTAGAATCTGCAGCTTATCCAGTAGGTAGGGAAATGGGCAGACTGGGTGGGCCAAGTGGTCCTTTTCTGCCATCAAAGTCTATGTTTCTATGTAACCTTGCCCCCTAATTTAGTTTTGTCTGCAAATTTAACCATGAAGTTATTTGGCCCTGTTTGTAAATCACTGATAAAGAGATTAAACAATGTTGGTCCCAAGACCGACCCCTGTGGTACACCACTTGTCACAGTACCCAAATCAGACAAGATATCATTAATTCTTACTCTCTGAGAATGATTTGTCAACCAGTTTAAAGTCCAGTGGACAATATCAGGTGACAAACCTAGATAGTACATTTTAGTAATGAGTTTTTCATGTGAGGCTTTATCGAAAGCTCTACTACAGTCCAAAAGAATTACATCAGTAGGGATACCCACATCTAGGTTAGTGGCCAATGTAAGCTGCACTGTGGTTAAGGCAGATGTAGCCAATCTCCAGCCACTTCAGGAAGATGGTACTGCTGCTATATAACTCCCAATGGAAACTGTGTGATCTTCACAGGAGAAGCCGTGTCACCCACCCTCCCACACACTGATTCCCGATGTACTTTGTGGCACTTAGCCACAACTGGCTGCTGCTGTAGACACTGCTGTGCTTACCAATTTAAAACCCTCAACCCCACTTTCTTGGGCTGCCACAACCAATTGGGAGGAGAGGGGGCGCAGTCAAGCAACAGGTCAGAGCAGGCAAAGCACCCAGGATACTGAGTCCTAGAGACCATGAAACCAAAGGTTACCATAAAGTGCAGCAAGCATTAAAGAGCAGCAGGTTAATTCAGGTAATAAAAGCAACAGTGTGGCAACCCAGCAGCATATAAAATAAAGGCAATGAAGTTCAGGCAGCAGCAATAAAAGTCACTGGCTAGAAAGTTCAGACAGCAGCAATAAAAGTCAGGCAGCAATTAAAAAGCACTTCAAAAATAGCAGCAGATAGAAGCAGCACAAGTTCCTATTTAATTAACTTCCAGACTAGTTCTCCAACTTACGACCATCAGATATCACATATCACAGTTATTAAAGGTAGTAGATGTCCGACTACCTCTGGTCTTCAGGTCAGTGGCAAATGTAAGCTGCACTGTGGTTAGGGCAGATGTAGCCAATCTCCAATCACTTCAGGAAAATGGTACTGCTGCTACTGTATATAAATCCCTATGGAAACTGTGCGATCTTCACTGGAGCAGTGTGGTCTGCCACCCACCCACTGACTCCCAATGCACTTTGCCGCACTTAGCCATGACTGGCCACCGCTATAATACCATTGAGTGGTTCTAGTGACATGTGAGCTTTGAGAGCAATGCTCAAGAGGTTCTAACATGTCTCCAGAACTTCAAGACAGTAATTTAACCGAGAAATTCACAGCCTCCTATTTGTTATTTATTTATTTTGCGATATATGAATCCAGACAGGAGCTTACCTGCATGTTCCTGCCTGGAACTGCAGTTAGAAGTGTTCCCCAAGCAGCTTGTTCGGCAGCCCAAGTTGCTGGTCTCTTCTGCTTGCTGACTTCACCTGGACTGAAGCCACAGAAACTCCTGAGGAGGCATGAGTCAAAAGCTGTTTTTTCCTATTTTTGTTTTCTTGAGCATCTGTGAGCTGGTATTTTTGGTAATTTGTGGTATTTTCAGTTTGCTTAGCCATTTTGGAGATCTGGTTTTGTCAGCTGTTGCAGTGAGTGACTTTTACTGTACAGGATAGTTACTGTAAAATCCGACTTGCGGACAGCTGCTCAGAGTGTGCACAGAGCTCATGGAAGCAGGATTCTTGAAGCACCCTATTGGGAGGTGCATCGACAGTATTACAGGATCTCGTAAAACTATTAATGAAGATGGAACTAAAGTATTATGGGATCTCAAAACATTATAGTTTCCGATACTATTATTATGGATATTCATATATTACAAAACAGTAACTGGCACTTTTCCTTCCCCAGAGCCTGCAAACAGAATGAAAACCCTGCTTCCACATTACAGAGTTAACTGTAACTCCCAGTCCCACTTCAGTACTAAGTATGCCTAGTGAAAACCAGAATGGTGACAGAAACACTCTGATTGCAGCTGGAATACCCAGTTTTTATTCCATCTGAATTTTGGGTGGTTCACACACCAGTCTTGGTATATACATGTAATAGTCCTTTCTGGACAGAAGTATAGAAAAAAATAGATTGTTGCAGAGATAAAAAGACCCAAGGTCCATCCTGTCTGCCTGAAAGGCCAACATTTAAAGTGAATGACACGTCCCATTCATCTATTTTAGAAAAAGCATCCTGTAGATGCTTCCTCTCTGGGACCATGATCCCCCCTCTTAACCTCCCCCCAGCACTGCCACCAGTTTCTTGAACCTGACTTGAACCTGAATATAGCTCAAGAGTGACCTTAATAGGCCTCAGGATCCCCCCCTCCACCGCAGGACATCACCAAAGCACACTCTTCTCCACCAGGAGCAAGGGATCTTGAAGAGTGCCTTAATAGGTAAGGCAGACTCTCCCTGCCTGCTTCTTTGCTTGGGGTGTTAGCCCATTGACGCACTGCACGCGTCAACTGTCTCACCTGCCCCAGACACCCTCCTACCCAAGCCTGCCCCTCAATTTATTCACTTTTCCTGTCATGTGACTTCTTGGTACCTTGTGGAACTAAGTCCCCCTCTCTGTGTGCCGACCTCTCTATACCTCCCTAATCTCTACTACTTTCTGGCACTCTTACCCACCCAGCTACTCAGCTGCCCAGCCCCCTGCCTTGAAAACCTCCTTGCACATCTCTCCATTACACTACCTTATCCTGCACATGTTCCCTTATCTCCCATCTCTTGACTACCTGCCCCTTCACCTCTCCTCCCCCAGTGCCCAGTACGAGCACTAGGAGTCACTATTTCACCTCCCTTCTGAGCCCCTTTTCCAGCCTTTCTTAGCCCCCCGGCCTGTCCTGACAACCTCTCTACAAGGATCTAAGACACCCCCCGAGGTATTTGAAGCTGGTACCCTCTGCACCAAAGGTGGTAGCTCTACCACTACACCACAGTGGCAGTCACCCTCACAGAAGGTCAGCCATTACCCTGGTTACATGCCACAAGCAAATAACAATGGGCACCACAGCTCTTACACTAAGCCTGCTCATGCTTACCCTACTGGCTCATTCCACCCCTGTTCTGTGCTCCCACCCCCCACCCTGAGCCTTGGTCCACTAAGACACCCATTAGGAGCCCGGCCCCCCACCTTGGACACCCCCCAACTCCTCTGCATCCAGCACCAACCAGCACCCCCACTCCGTCTGCTCTCCTGTGCCCATCCTGGACCCACCTCTTCTTTGCTATACCTAACCTCCACACCCTACCCATCCCCTGCACCCCCACTATCAGGACCTCACATCAGTACCAGACTAAGGGTCCTGGTCACCACTGTCCCCTAATGAGATTAATCACTCTGCTCCTATTGCTTTCCGGGAATATACACCCTAACCCTGGACTGATGTCAACTAACCCTCCCACACCCCCACTCTGGAGTTGGTCCCCACTTTGCATCTCTGAACATATGCAGCCACCTAAAGATGTCTGCCACACTCCAGTGCTGGGTTGTACAACACCAACCCCATATTTTTGCGCTAGTAGAGACCTGGCTCTCCAAAACAACACCTGACTCTGCTATTTCCCTCCCTGGCTACACACTGTTTAGGGAAGACTGAGCAGGTAAACGTGGCAGTGGGTGCACAATCTACATGTGTGACATCCTTATATGTCATGCGCTCCCTGCCCCCAAGCTTGACTATGGCATCCAAGCCCTCACCTTAAAAATTACCCCTGACCCAGTCAGGGGCCCACTCTTCCTCACAGTCTCCTACATACCCCCGAGGAACCAGAACCCAGTGATCCAGTATCTCATCGACTACCTCACCTCTATACCACACAAAGCCAAGCAAGTCATCCTAGGTGACCTTAATGTCAATTGGCTTGGTACCACTGCCTCCCATACTAGGAACTCCTTCGCTGCCCTGGACATATCCCAGTTAGTTACCCTGCTCACTAGAGTCAACCGGACAAGTGGCTCCAGCACCCTCCTAGACGTAATTCTGTTGAACTGCCCTCATAAAATCCAGGATATCAACGTCCTCCCAGAGTCACTTAGTGATCACTCCCCTGTCCTCTGTCTCTGGTCATCCTCTGCACCGATGTCCCAGGCCACCATGCACTGGCATCTTCGCCCCAGGGGGTCTTAGAAAGCTAAAATTGCATCTAGCTCAGATGGACTGGTCCCCCATCTGACATGCCTCAGATATTGACTCTGCCCTAGACCTCTTCACTAATGCGTTCAGCAAGGCCTGTGACCTTTTCGCCTCCCCCCCCCAATACCAGCATCCATACCAAAAGACAAAATGCTGCATGGATCTCCCCATCCCTTATCCAGAAACTTAAACATAGGGATAATCTCTGGAATATTGCTATCAAATCAGACAAGGTGGCTGATAGACAAGCATATAACATGGCGTGTAATAAGTGCACCTGGGCCATTAGATGGGCTAAGGCCGGACACTATCAGACCACCCTCGCATACACATGGGGTTCTGCTTGGACTTTCTGGGACAGTATGAAAGAGCTCAGTGGGAAGACCCACTCCCCCCCCCCCATCAATGGTATCATCACCACTTATCCACCTCGCATAGATGATTGCCTCAATACCACCTTCTCTGACCTAAGCTCTGTCTTCCCCAACAATGTTTTTGACCCAATCCCTGCCTCTATCCCCCTGCCCTGGATTTCCCTCCTTTCTACCTGCACTCCATATCCCACACAAAGCCAGGCCACACCTGCAAAAAGCCCTCAGTAGCAGCAACCCAAGCTGCGACCCTCTAGACACCAGGATACTCAGCTTCGTCTTGGATGTTATCCTAGCCCCCCTTACAGACTTGCTAAACTGGTCTCTATGCCTCAGTCAGTTTCCCAGTGCTTGGAAATCAGCAGAAATAACCCCTACACATGAAAGTGGAGATCAGTCCGCACCTAACAACTACCAGCCGATCTCCATCCTCCCACTGCTCTCTAAAGCCCTAGAAAAAATAGTGCCTATTCAACTCTCTAAGTACCTGGCCAAATATGATATAATGTGCCCTGAACAACATGGTTTCTGCCCCGGATACAGTACCACTTCTGCTCTCCTGGAGTTCTCTCAATAACTGCACTCTGCTCTTGACTCCAGTAACCTTGCAAGTGCAGTGTTCATAGACCTCTCCAAGGCTTTTAACACTGTTTGTCACCCCCTCCTGCTGGACTCCCTCCACAAACTCAGTGTTTTGCTGGCCCCCCTTGCTTGGTTTTCCAGCTACCTCTCTGCCAGATCCCAATGTGTGAAGATCAACGGCCCCCTGTCCAAAACCCAACCCGTTCGCTCCGGGGTACTCTGGGGCTCCATTCTGGGCCCCGTACTTTTCAGCCTCTACCTCAACACTCTCCCCAGCTCCTGCTCAGGAAAAATTCTCCTCTATACCGACGATGAGGTTCTCTTTGCCTCCCACCCCGATCCCTCTTCTCTCCAGGAATCCCTCCAGCACACATACAACCAAGCTGAAAAGTGGTTCCTCGATTACCCACTTGTCATCAACCTAAAGAAGACCAAGTCAATGCTCTTCTCCCATCACCAGAACAAGGCCAAAAATGCTCCCTCTTCATTCTCCCCAGCACTCTGCACCCACTTGAATAGGTGTCCCCATACAAATACCTAGACATCACTTTCAACTTGGCTGTCACCTTCCACACCCACATCAATGCTCTGTCCTCCACCATAAATTCTTGGATAGGTCTTCTTTACCATCATAGAGATTGCTTCCCCCAAGTTACCCTCCGGCTGGCCATCACCTCCTCCGTCCTGTCATTAGTGGACTATGGCCTACCCATTTACACCACGGTGGACAATACTGCCTTGACTAAAATCCAGCTGTCAATCAATAAAGCATGTGGACTCCTGACCGGAGCCCTCAGCTGCACACACACTTGCCTGCTCTACTCCACCACTAACCTGCTCACCTTTGAGAAGTGTCTGTGCTACCAGATCTGCCTACTTACTAAAACATTTCTTCTAGGGCTCTCCCCCTGGGGTCGTTGCATCCCTTTGGCATGCATCCTTGTCTGCTGCCACCCATAACTCAGTCAAGACCACCTTTCTGGTACCCAGAACCAAGACATCTCTAGCCCAGAAGTCCTTCTATTACCAAGCCCCTGCTTGGTTCAGCTCCCTCCCACCCTGCATCACAGACAATGCCAAAATTGGTCCCTTCAAAATCATCCTCCGGAACCATCTCTTTGACATTTGCTGCTGTAGATGCACCTAAATTCTCCAATTGTGGGACCCTCCTGTCAGTCCCCCAAACTTGACAACATCCTCCAGACAGCCTATCCTCTCCCCCACTTCCCACCCACTCCCCATCCAAACCGTCTCTCTCTCTAGGTATTTTTCCTCTGCACATCCAGGGCTGTATCTTGTTTATGATTGTAAAATGTTATAAGTTTATATTAAGCAACCTATGTGTTCTCTATGTTTAATGTACTGCACCTGTACTGTTCTCTGTGTTGTAACCTCGCTATGTAACTCTGTCTACTCTCCCTGCAATGAGGTGCCTTTGTAAATGAGTTCATGACTCAAAGGTTGTAAATCTGACTTTCTCATAAATAAATAAAAAATAAATAAGTATGTACTGTGTTGCTAGACAATTTGTCCAATTTGTCCACTACCCTCTCCGTGAATTAATATTTCCTCAAGTCACACTTGAATCTACTACCTTCCAACTTGCAACTGTTTTCCTTGGTGTCTGAGATACAGTTTATGGCAAACAACTCTAAGGTGTATACTCTTTTGAGCCCCTTCAGAAACATGAAGGTTTCAATCATGTCTCCTCTATTTTGCCTTTCAGTGAGAAGACAGAAAGGGGATATGATTGAAAAATGTAAGTTTCTACAATGGATCAGTATGGTAGAAACATCAGAACTATGTACAGGAATTAGCAGTTCAAACACCAAAGACAACAATTACAAGTTGATAGGTGGTAGAGCTATGCATGAAGTGAAGAAGTACCTCATCAGTAACCAGATAACACTTAAACATGAACCCCTCATAGGCCAAGCCTTAGGTGGCAATTATAAGGGACTAGCACCAACCCATATCAGGCACATTCCACTTCTCCCTTTCCCAGCAGTTAACAGGTACCCGCTTATCTTACCACTGGATTGGCATACAACCCCCAAGCTAAGCAGTTAATAGGTACTAAATAACTAACTCCACCATTAACCCAGCATACACCCCTCCCTCACCCAGACCGTTCATATGTACAAACACACCCTGCCAATGACCTGGCATATATCCTCTCCCCCAGCCAAGTACAGTAGTTAACAGATATTCTAAAATGCTCTCTGGTCATTTCTGACTCCTTATTCATCAGGACTCCTTCACATGGTACTGCATTAACCTAACATATACTCCTGTTCAGGAGACATGATAGGCGTGCATTAATTGAGAGCACAACCAGTTAGGGTCCAAATAATCAATATGATAATTACATATCCCCAGGATCAAAACCGTCACAATGCAAATCAAGCAACACAGCAACATCACAAAAAAATAAAATCATGCAATTAAAAAAAAGACCTTCTCTCTAGGCAGCAACATTGTTTAACAATCAGAAACTGTAAAGGAAATCCATCCAATAACTTTTAAAAAACATACAGCACTTCCTACTCACAAATGCAAAGCCCAAAAGCCTTAGTGCTGCTCCCACAAGAAAAACATTTTAAATCCACAATGCAATGAAAAGTGTTTTCCAAAATGTGAAATGACACTTAAAAGCTATAACTCCCAGATGGTTATGTTTGCATCACACAACAGCACTTAAAGACAGCAACATTCTCATTCTTCCTTCCTCTGCATTAAGAGTTTCACAATAACGTTTGTGCAAAGAGAGCTACAATATACAAAAACAAATGTTTCTTTTTCTTTCTGTTGAATGACATCTCCCACCAGCCACCCACTGTGAGCTCTTAACTCTGACCACCTCCACACACATGTCAGATCTGAGCACTTTGGGACCCTACTTCCTCTGTTTCATTTGCTACCCCACCTCCACCATCCCCAATGAAAAGACACTTAATTCTACCCCAACCCACGTCAGGGTTGAATCACTTTGAGATGCAATTTGTATGAAAGGAGTATGTACAGTATATAAGACAGTGCAGTCCTACAGTTAGAATGCACTGGCATGGAAATCAGGAGATCATAGGCTAAAACCCCAGTAAAACCAAATACTCAGCGTATGACCCAGCCAAGTCATTTAACCTTCCAGTGCTTCAATCTACCCAACTTCAGAAATGGTAAGAAGCAGAATCACAGTGGAAATAAGATGTTGCATCTAAATTGAGTTATCCTCAGTGAATAAATTGTAAAAGAAACAAAATATGAAACCAGGTTCCTATTTTCTGCTGCCTGCACCTCCAAAACTCCTGAGAAAGTACACCCCCAGCACATAATGGCATTAACACACATTCCCCCTCCTGGAATATGAAGTGCTTTTTGGAACAGCTGGTACAAAAGAAGCTACTTTTCTATAAAATGAAATTCCTTACCTGCTTCCTTGCAAGTCCACCAGGTAGTCCCAAAAAATACAAGCACCAGCAAGTAGTCATAAAATATCGTTACTATTCAAACTGCAATATTGCAGGTTCGATTGCTTCACAAGAGAGAACAGCTTCAAAGGCCCCGACTGGTTTCACACATATGCGCTTCCTCAGGGAGGCCGATCATGAGTACATGCAGTCATTTTGTAGCCCACTTAATTAATTACAGGCACCTGATTCTAATAATTTATCAATCATAGTGCATATATAATACATTGCAATGCACCATTTATTTATTTATTTAGATTTTGTTTACCAAGGTAATCCCACTGAGCCCAGAGATCCCTTTTTCAGGGGCGACACGGGGTTGAGAATACCAACCACTTTACATTAGGTAAGCACAAAGTAACACAGTATAAGAGTACAGTCATAGTCAGGGGGGTACATTTAGACAATTTCAGTACCAGCCCAGCATAATTCAAATTGTTAAAACAAAAAATAGTTAAAACAAAAAGTAAAAACAAAGATATTAAACTAACAGCCTTGTTCTTTCAATTTCAAACATATACATCAAACAGGGCAAATGTTTAATTAATTACAGTGCCAGAAACCTTTTAAACTTCCATTCTAAGTTAATATGGATTAGTTCAGTGGTGGGTCTCAAACCCACAGCCTTTAATACAATACCAAATTATTGGAAATTAGCTCTGTACTAATATTTGTACTTTCAAATATTAACAGTGCATGCCTCTCTATATATACATTTAGCCACAAACTAGTTGCTGGGTGCGTACTGATGTGGACAAGTGTGTATACTGTAAAAGTATACACACAATGTAGAAGCAATAATTACATCTCTAAGAATAGTTAACCCAAAAGCATTTTTAACCAAAAAGGTTTTTTAACAGTTCTCTTTATAAAAAACTATGTATAAGTCAAGAACTTTTAAAGTTTTTAAAGTTAGCATATCTACTTACCTGAGCAAACTCAAATTATTAGGGAAAAAAGGCAACCTAATACGCTCATACATTATTTCCTCCCTAGTTCTATTAGTCATTTAAAGCAAATAAATATATACCCAGGGGCCCAGATATTCAGACTGCGCCGGGTAGTGGCACAAGCCTGGGCGCAACACAGCTGGGCTGCACCAGGGACAGAACCAGGCGATATTCAATGGTGATGCACCATGGTGCAGCACCATTGAATATGGCAAGGTCGGCGCACATACTGCGGATGGTGCAGTGGCACTGCACCAGCACAAGTCACAGAGAGGGTGCATGGGGATGCGCCAGCGCAAGTGAAGTTGCACTAGGCGCATCATCTGCGATATTCAGCCAGGGGCTTGCAAATGAGGCCATAATATATGCAAGGCACAAATGGGGCCATTTGCATGTCATTATGGTACCATTTGTATGTGTTGCGCAGGCTAACCCGGTGAAATGTACCTGGCACCCTGTCTAGCTGCTGGTGTAGGGAGTTGGGTCCCTAGTGGGCTACTGCAAGCCCCTCCCCTCCTGTATGCCAGATTGTGGGCTTCTGAAATATTAAATCTTAACCTGGTGGTCTAGTGGTTCCCTCCCTGTATGCTCGATCGTGGGCTTCTGAAATATTAAATATTAACCTGGTGGTCAGTGGTTCCCTCCCATATAGCTGATCACAGGTGTTGTGATGTTAATATTAACCTGGTGGTCCAGTGATGCCCCTCCACCCCCACTCAGGACCCCCAGCCAGCTTCAGCCACTGTCATCAGTGAGCGGCAGCATTTCACCTCGCATACCACCGGTTGCCCACCAAATGACAGCTTACAGTATGATGCAAGCCCTTTGGTCCATACTGTGGACCAATAGGCATATAGATCATACTGTACACTGTCATTCGGTAGTGGCCAGGCGGTATGCGGGTGGGGTGCTGCTGCCCACCGATAACAGGGGGTGTAGGGTGGCTGGGGGGGTCCTCTGTGGTAGGGTGGGGAGGGGGGTATCACTGGACCACCAGGCTAATATTTAACATCACAACAGCCCACAATTGGGCATATGGGGAGGGAACCACCAGGTTAAAATGTAATATTTCAGAAGCCAGCAATTGGGCATACGAGGAGGGAACCACTAGACCACCAGGTCATTATTTATTATTACAACAGCCTACAATTGGGCATACAGGGAGGGAGGGGGGTCCACTGGACTAGCAGATAGGGTCCGGGTGCTTGTGGAAGGTGTTCCTGCTGGGCAGGTGGTCACCCACGGCTGGCAGCTGTTGTGTTGTGCCTTGCAATACAGCCACCCGCTTGTGGGTGGCCAGCATTTGAACCTTTTAATTTTGGCTCAATTTTGAGCACTAGTGTGTGGTACGTGTAGGGGTTGTGCCAGCATATGTGCCGCACATCCCGGGCTGAATATCAGGATGCGCCGCATATGCATAGGCATGCCCCCTGCATCTGCACCACATACATTACCAATGCCTGGCACATTGGGAATCTTCATGCTTGTCCTTTTGAATATCATGCTGAGGTGTATTGGGGGTTTATGCAGGGTGCAACCTGTTGTGCCATGCGCAACCCCTTTGAATATCTGGGGCAGGATGTTTACCTATTCTGTCAGAGAGGTTTTCCCCTTTCTTCTTTATTTACATTTCTTTCTCTTAGAATTAGGCTAATATGTTTCTGATTCATAACAAAATGATGTTATAAGAAGGTATTGTAATCTCTGGAAAAAATTATTGAAAAAATATAAATAACTGAATTACAACAAACATAATTCCACCATCTTCTGAATTGTACCCATGGATCTGTAGCAAGTACAACCATCATTTCTTTTTCAGAAATGGCATCAGATTAATACCATCATTTAAACCTGGTGCATTGAGACTCAGCAGTTGAAACATCCAAACTGTTTCCCTCTGCAGAAGCTGATCATCCAAATTGCCACCTCTTTCTCCTAACCTCATGTTTTCCAAACCACAAAACTGAAAAGCATGAGCATTTTTATTTCCACTGGTATGTATGCATTTCACAAGGGCATTCTTAAGGTCCATGTTCCTTATGGCACTTTTGTGCTCACCTATACGCATTTTAAAGGCCGTACTTGTTTTACCAATGTAAAAGGTCTGACACTTGCATGTGGTCATGTAATCCACCCCCACCATGGAGCAGTTAATAAACTGCTTAATCTGAAAGTATTTTCCACTATTTATGGAAGTAAATGTATCTGTTCTATCCACCAATTCACAGTGGATACAGTGTCCACACCTGTACGTACCCATGGGTGGTTGTGGTAGCCATGTATCCTGCTTTGTGGTTGGCTGGAGACTATGCACCAATCGATCCCTCAAGTTACAGCCCCACCTATATACCATTCTTGGCTGTTTCTGTGTAACTTGTTCAAGCAGTGGATCAGTTATTAATATTTCCCAGTTTTTATTTATGATGTCACTCACCAGATGAGATTTCTTCATGTATGTGGAGATAAATGTGATAGTGTCATCCTGTCTGCTACTAGCCCTATCCCTGTACCTCCACAATTCTGATCAATCTACACTTTCTGCCCTCATTCTAGCTTCCTTTACACATTCTTGCCTATATCCCCGTATAGAAAATCTAGCCTCCATTTCATCTATTCTCATCCTAAATGTATCTTCCTGAGAACAATTCCTCTTAATTCTCAAACATTGTGCTATGGGTAAGTTTTCAATCATATGCTGGGGATGACAGCTTGATGATAGCAAAATTGTGTTTTGATCAATCAATTTTCTGTACAGATCAGTTTTTAGCCTACCGTCAGTACCTTTTGTAATTTGTAGGTCCAGTAAAATGTACTGTACGTTGACTACACTCCACTTTGAATTTTAAATTTTAAATGGTACTCTCCAAAAATGATACAAAATCTCTAAGTTCCTCCTCACCACCTTTCCAGATGAGAAAGATATCGTCCGTAAAGCATTTCCACAGGCCAACCTGATGAAAATAAGGGTTGACTTGTGCACACAGCACTACATCTCTTTCCCACATGCCCAAGTATAGATTAGCATAATTGGGGGCAAAACTTGCCCCCATCGCTGTTCCCTTAATTTGCTGGGATAAAGACTTCTCAAAAGAAAACATATTGTATTCCAATACTTTTCTTGCACATTCCAAAATAAATTCCTGTTTTGTGGAATTAAGTTCTACAAAATTTCCCAAACACTGTTATATAACTTTCAACCCTTCATGATCTGGAATATTTGTGTACAATGAATCAATATCCATTGTACACAAAAAACATTGTTCCTCCATTATTTCCCCTTGCAAGATATTCAGTATCTCCATGGTGTCCTTAATATATGATGGCAAAGCTTTTACTGTATCCCCAGTGAAAGTATCCACATACTGGGATAGGGTCTCCATAATGGACTCTATTCCAGCCACAACTGGCCTACCTGGTGGATTCTGTAAGGATTTGTGCACTTTTGGAAGCACATAAATAGTGCTCCTAACAGGATCCTGTACCTTTACAAAAAACAGCTGTATCTTGATCTATGCAATGATTATTTACTGCATCGTTAATCATACAAACAATTACATGTTTGAACATTTGTGTAGGGTCACAGTTAAGTTTTTTATAAAAATTCACATCTGATAGTTGTTGTGTGACATCCTGCACATAATCAGCAGTGTCTAACACAACAACAGACCCTCCTTTATCTGCTGGCTTAATTAAAATGGAACCATTACCTGCCAGCTCTTCCATGGCTTGCTGTTCTTCTCTGGACATGTTGTTAAAGTATTCCATATCCATTTGACCGTGTAATAAATCAAAGTCCCTCATGCATGCTCTCTCAAACATCAAGTACTGTGGGGTTTATAGGAGGCATAAATGTTGATGGTTTGTGAGTTTATTCATGGCAAAAGTATCCATTTCTATTTCTGTGGCCTTAATGTCATTTACAACTTCCTCCAACGAATTATTACCCCGAGAAAAATGCCTTCAAATTCAATTTTCTGGAGAATTTTTTCATATCCAGGAACAGTTCAAATGGGTGCTGTATGATCGTCGGAACAAAACTCAGGCCTTTGTTCAGTACCTTAATTTGACTTTTGGTTAACTGTTGGCATGGCAGGTTAATAACATTTATCTCTGTCTCGAATTCCTGCTCCTGCCACTCCCTCGATTGTGGCCTGCATTTTGAAATGTTCTCCTCTGGTTGTAACCTCGTTGTATACAGGTATCTCTTCTGCCACTTGCGGGCCACCCCTTCTGGCACGTTTACTTGAAACTGCACCAGTCTGTTGCGACGCCTCAGGTCTGGGGTGTTGTCTGTCTGAGGCACCTGGTCTAAATCCTCCTCCCCTTTTGATTCGCTAGTGTGGAAGTTTGTATTAGATATTTTTAAAATCGATTGTGGACCTTTTTCTTAGTAGCCTTCCATGTCCATACTCTCCTCTATTTCATTCAAATTTAGTCATTTTAATTGTTTTTTATTTTCTTATCTAACTTTTCAATTTTATCTTTCAATGAGGCTTCCAATTGAACAAACTCAGGGGATTCTTTGAAAGTCAAAACTACTTTTTCTTTGTCAGAGACCTCTTTTTTGATCTCTTCTTGTTCTAAATAATCATCAGTTATTACCTGCACAAGTAACATGGTTGCCTTCTGTAGTGCATCAGTCCATCTTCCAATGAACCTCACTCGCTCAAAGCCATAACCAGGCCATTTCAATATCCATAATACTTGTGGTGTCCTATTCACTCAGACATATGCTTGCAGCAAGGTACAATTCCAATAGTTCCTTCAAGCTCTCAGCATCATTTTCTCGAGTGCTAGGAATGCTGTTTTGATATATCTGGAATTAGCTCACCAGTCTCTGTTATCGGTTGTGCTGCCACAGGTGGAGCCACAAATGGGTTACTGTTATCATTTGAACAGAACAAAGCTGATGAGAAGGCATCCTCACCCTCTCCCAGAGTAACAGTTTGGAACAATGCCATTGCTACTTACTGGATATCCAGGCACAAACAACAGACTACTGCTGAACCGAGCATATAACAATTGATACAGTATATTGCCAATAAATGTAGCTCCAGTGTGACGCTGTGCTCAATAAACATACTAATGCAGTCCACAAAAATACAAGCACCAGCAAGTAGTCATAAAAAATCTTTACTATTCAAACTGCAATATTGCTGGTTCAATTGCTTCACATGAGAGAATAGTTTCAAAGGCCCTGACTGGTTTTGCACATGCTCGCTTCCTCAGGGAGGCCAGTCATAAGTACATGTAGTCATTTTATAGCCCATTTAATTAATTACAGGCACCTGATTCTGATAAGTTATCTATCATAGTGCATATATCATATATTGCAATGATATACATCAAACAGGATGAATGTTTAATCAATTACAGTGCCAGAGACCTTTTAAACTTCCATTCTAAGTGGTGGAAGAGATACACCGAGGTTACAAAGAGAGGGGAACATTTCAAAATGCAGGCTGCAATCGAGGGAGAGGCAGGAGCAGGAATCTGAGACAGAGACAAATGTTATTAACCTGTCAAGCCAACAGTTAACCGAAAGCCAAATTAAGGTACTGAACAAAGGCCATTGACAATGAGGCTAGAGAAATAGAAACAGATACTTTTGCCATGAATAAACTCACAAAGTCATCAACATTTATGCCTCCTATGAACTCCACAGTACTGGTGTTTGAGAGAGCATGCATGAGGGACTTTGATTTATTACACGGTCAAATGGATACAGAATACTTCAACAACATGTCCAGAGAAGAACAGCAAGCCATGGAAGAGCTGGCAGGTAATGATTCCATTACAATTAAGCCAGCAGATAAAGGAGGGTCTGTTGTCATGTTAGACACTGCTAATTATGTGCAGGAAGTCACACGACAACTATCAGGAAGGGAGTATAGTGCAGTGGTTTAAGGCTCTGAGCTGCAAATCTGGTGACATCCAGCAGACCAGGCTTGGGTTTGAATCTCACAGCTTCCACTTACATGCTGTGTGACCCTGGGTAAGTCACTTAACCTCCCAGTGCTCCTGTAAAAAAACTTTCAGCTTAGTGGGCTACTCCTGGTTAAACAACTAAAAAAAAAAACTATCAGATATGAATTTTTAGAAAAAGCTTAACTGTGACCCTACACCAATGTTCAGACATGTAATTGATTGTATGATTAATGATGCAATAGATTATCATTGCATAGATCAAGATACAGCTGATTTTGTAAAGGTACAGGATCCTGTTAAGCGCACTACTTATGTGCTTCCAAAAGTGCAGAAATCCTTACAGAACCCACCAGGTAGGCTAGTTGTGGCTGAAATAGGGTTCATTTTGAAGCCCCTATCCTAGTATGTGGATACTTTCATTGGGGATACAGTAAAAGCTTTGCCATGATATATTAAGGACACCACGGAGATATTGAATATCTTAGAGGGGGAAATAATGGAGGAACAATGTTTTTTGTGTACAATGGATATTGATTTAATGTACACAAATATCCCACATCATGAAGGGTTGGAAGTTATATAAAAATGTTTGGCAAATTTTGTAGAATTTAATTCCACAAAACAGGAATTTATTTTGGAATGTGCAAGAAAAGTATTGAAATACAATGTGTTTTCTTTTCAGAAGTCTTTATACCAGCAAATTAAGGGAACAGTGATGGGACAAGTTTTGCCCCCAATTATGCCAATTTATACCTGGCTGCGTGGGAAAGAGATGTGGTGCTGTCTACATAGGCCAACCCTTATTTTCATTGGGTAGGCTTGTGGGAACACTTTACTGACAATATCTTTCTCGTCTAGAAAGGTGGTGAGGAGGAACTTAGAGATTTTGTATAATTTTTTGAGAGTACCAATTCAAATTTAAAATTCAAGGTGGAGTGTAGTCAGTGTACAGTACATGTTTGGGACCTACACATTACAAAAGGTACTGATGGTAGGCTGAAAACTGATCTATACAGAAAATTGATCGAAACACAATTTTGCTGTCATCAAGCTGTCATTCTCAGCCTATGATTGAAACATGCCCATAGCACAATTTTTGAGAAATAAGAGGAACTGTGCTCAGGAAGATGCATTTAGGATGAGAGCAGATGAAATGGAGGCTAGATTTTCTATACAAGGATATAGGCAGGAATGTGTAAAAGAAGCTAGAATGAGGGCAGAAAGTATAAACCGATCAGAATTGTTGAGGTACAGGGATAGGGATAGTAGCAGACAGGATGGCACTATCAAATGTATCTCCACATACACAAAGAAATCTCATCTGGTGAGGGACATCATAAATAAAAATTGGGAAATATTAAAAACTGATCCACTGCTTGAACAAGTTACACAGAAACAGCCAAGAATGGTATATAGGTGGGGCTGTAACTTGAGGGATCGATTGATGCATAGTCTCCAGCCAACCACAAAGCAGGATACATGGCTACCACAACCACCCTTGGGTACGTACAGGTGTGGATGCTGTATCCACTGTGAATTGGTGGAAAGAACAGATACATTTACTTCCATAAATAGTGGAAAATACTTTCAGATTAAGCAGTTTATTAACTGCTTCACGGTGGGGGTAGTTTACATGGCCACGTGCAAGTGTAAAGCCTTTTACATTGGTAAAATGAGTAGGGCCTTTAAAACGTGTATAGGCAAGCACAAAAGTGCCATAAGGAACATGAACCTTAAGAATGCCCTTGCAAAACACATACATACCAGTGGAAATAAAAATGCACATGCTTTTCAGTTTTGTGGTTTGGAAAAGGTGAGGTTAGGAGAAAGAGGTGGCAATTTGGATGATCAGCTTCTGCAGAGGGAAACATTTTGGATGGTCAACTGCAGAGCCTCAAGGCACCAGGTTTAAATGATGGTATTAATCTGACACCATTTCTGGAAAAGAAATGATGGTTGTACTTGCTACAGATCCATGGGTACAATTCAGAAGATGGTGGAATTATGTTTGTTATAATTCAATATTTCAATTTGTTTCAGTAATTTTTCCCAGAGATTACAATACCTTCTTATAACATCATTGTGTTAAGAATCAGAAACATATTAGCCTAACACAAACAAAAAGAAATGTAAATAAAGAAGAAAGGGGAAAACGTCTCTGAAAGAATAGGTAAACATAATGAGCATATATTTATTTGCTTTAAATGACTAATAGAACTAGGGAGGAAATAATGTATGAGCGTATTAGATTGCCATTTTTCCCTAATAATTTGAGTTTGCCCAGGTAATTAGATAGGCTAACTTTAAAAACTTTAAAAGTTCTTGATTTATACATAGTTATTCATAAAAAAGAACTGTTAAAAACTTTTTTGGTTAAAAATGCTTTTGGGTTAACTATTCTTAGAGATGTAATTATTTCTTCTATATTGTGTGTATAATTTTACAATATACACACTTGTCCACAACAGTATGCACCCAGCAACTAGGTTGTGGCTAAATGTATATATAGAGGCATGCACTGTTAATATTTAAAATGACTAATATTAGTACAGAGGTCATTTCTAATAATTTGGTATTGTATTAAAAAAGTTGTGGGTCTGAGTCCCACCACTGAACTAATCCATATTAACTTAGAATTGAAGTTTAAAGGGTCTCCCACACTGTAATTAATTAAACATTCACCCTGTTTGATGAACATGTTTGAAATTGAATGAATAAGGCTGTTAGTTTAGTATCTTTGTTTTTACTTTTTGTTTTAACTATTTTTTCTTTTAACAGTTTGAATTATGCTGGGTTGGTACATTGCAATGTATGATATATGCACTACGATTGATGAATTATTAGTATCAGGTACCTGTAATTAATTAAATGGGCTAGAGAATGACTGCATGTACTCATGATCTGCCTCCCTGAGGAAGAGCACATGAGCAAAATCAGTCAGGGCCTTTGAAGCTGTTCAATCTTGTGAAGCAATTGAATCTGCAATACTGTAGTTGGAATAGTAAAGATATTTTATGACTACTTGCTGGTGCTCGTATTTTTTTGGACTGCATTAGTATGTTTATTGAGCACAGTGTTACACTGAAGCTACATTTATTGGCAATAAGTCCACCAGGTAAAGAAATGTTTCTCCAGACTCAGCTCTAACCCATCCACAAGCTAACTACTTTAATACAGAACTATAACACGTGTAGTCAGAAAAAGGCTCTGTGGATCATCAGGTCAGTCAAGCCCCACCTATCTATTGTCAATTCAATGTGCATATGAAATTTAAGTGAGCAGCTATGATTGTGCAAGATTGTTAATAGTCTGAAGGTACCAGAATAAATGTATTGTTTGACTGTTATACGTAGATCATTGTTTGGGTACTGTGAAAGCAAAGGGACCCTCTTCAAGAGGGTTCCAGCCCAAGAGATATTGTGGGAACATTTCCTTTAAACTAAAGGTATCTTAGTAAGGAGCCCAAAGGAGAGGGGTGCGCTGCTGGAAGAGGAGGGTAGGATGTTGGGGCAAAGAAATTGGTTCCAAAATGAGGCTTGAAGAAGCTGGCTTAAATAGCTAAGGAAAGGGGGATGTGGTTGGTAGCTCCCAGCCACTCAACTGCTGGCATAGCCTTTTAACTCAGTGGTCATACATGCAGCTTAATTGTGGGGTTAGGCTTGTGCAACATTTCTGATAGTCTGAAGGTAGTTGAATAGATGTGTTGTTTGAGTATTATACATGTGTAACCCCCCTGCAAATGGGGGTTCCCAAACATCTTCCAGGAGCTTGCAGGAATGCTCCAAGCCTGGAGGTGTTCGACATCTAAGCTGTTTAAATGTGGTTCCAAGTGAGTGTTATTTGAGCCTCCATGTACTGTCTCTTTAAGAGCTGTCTGCTTTGCCGACATAATTAATTTAGGAGGGGGACTGTGTGTTTCAATGCCCGAGTCCCACCCAGGCTGCTGTCAACTCGCTCCATTTCTGCCATCGCTAAATGCACAGAGGGAGCTCTTTCAAAGGGTGTAACAATCTGCCAGGAATTGTTTAGAGTAATAATGAAAATACAGTTTGTCTAACCTGCTTTTCTCTGCAGTCTGAACTGTATTTGCCTAGCCCCCCATTCTGGTTTTGAACTGCTGAAATGGACCAATCAGTGTGGGGGGACCTTTAAAATGGAGCCTGCTGCTGGCAAATCAGAACTTGGACTCTCATTGTGGAGCCAGCCTCCTACTGTATGTACTGTATGGCCAGTGCCTCTGGATAATGTAGTTTGGACCTTGGCACATTTTTGCACCAACAGAGGGAGCCCTATTGTGAGTGACAGCTGAACCAGCCAACCGAACTGGGAGGAACTCAAGGGAAATGCCCTACTCTGTTACTGGAAAGCTCACATCAGTAGTGACAGTGAAGAGAGAAGGAGTCTTGCTTCTGATGCAGCGTACAGTTCGCGTGGGAAGCTAGTGGGACGCCTTGAAGTTGGTCTGCAGCCATTTGTAAATGCCAGTTCAGACTGAATCCAAGTTTTGAAGAGAAAGAAGTTGTGTGTAGAACCAGGCTTGCCCGCAGAAGACCGAAGATTTGCTGAAGTGGGATCGGCCTGTCGGGGACTGCTGATGCTGTGTGTGCTCCCAGGAAATTTGCAAGTGTTTGCGATCGAGATTGAGAAGCAGCTGCCTGGTATAGTACTTTCCTTTTACATATAAATGCGCGTAGTGCTTGTGGGGGTTTGCAATGTTATTTCCCCTTTTTCTGTGAGCTGTGTGCTAAAGCTGGAAGCAGATCCCAGCTTGAGTCAGACTAAATCCACTTGCTATCAACTGCAGTTGGGTCCAGCCACAAGGACCCTGTCTCTATACCTTGTTTTTCTGGCAATCTAGCTAGAACATCCTCCATCCAGCTTTCAGCTTTGGTATTGTGAGTACAAATCTGGGAATCTCCCTGCAGCCTTTTATCGATTACAAGTGTGTCATCTGATTATTGCTGTTTCATTTCTTCATGAACTGAGCCCCAGGGCTCCTGATTACAATTTGTGTGTACGTGTGTTTTTCCATCAAAGGGCCTCAACCAGCTGCACTGACCCTGGCTAGCCCCCCTCCATCCTGAGTACCCAGAGAGGGACATTTTGGACCCTGTATGCTTGCACAGTACTGTGATTTGAATATTTCCAAACCAAATCAACCTGATTACCCCCTCCTTGTTACTGCCCCCTCTAATAAATCGGATTTGTTGCTATTGAACTATATGCTGTCTGTGGTGCTAGTACATGTAAAAAAAAGCATTCCATTGTGTTTGTGTATATTGCCTGACCTTGTTTTACAAGGGGTCCTCATAGATGTGCTGCAAGACATCAGTCCTGAGGGTAAGTGTTACTGTATGTTTAAGAAGTGTGCAATTGTGGGTTATAGGGAAGGCAACTCCGGAGTATTGTGTGGGCCACTAGTGGAAACAAAGGGAGGTCACAGTGTCCCAGAGGGCTGTACCCGAGATAGTCTAACCACTATCAACCCTGATCTCTTGGTGGAGGCACCCGCCATTGGACCAGGCCCCTCAACCTGTTTGTAGCCAAGCAGGCAGGGGTAGTAGCCCTTGGGATAGCACCACCTAGGGGTTACACATGGATACCTCAGCCATTTATACTGTCTGTCCCATGACAGACTACCATCCTGTTGGGTTACTGTTAAGGCAAAGGAACCTTCTTGTTGAGAGTTCCGCCCCTAGAGGTGCTGTAGGACCATAATTCCTTTAGGCTAAAGGTACTGTACCTTAGGAAGGAGCCAAAAGTACTGTGAAGCAGCTAATGAACACAGAAACTGAGTGGAGTACTGAGTGACAGCAGCTACTGATGACTGATAACAGACAGAGAATGATTGCAGTAATGACTGACAGAAACTGTGACTGATAACATGACCTCCATAAGGAGACAGTGAACGGCAGGATTGACGGATAAGAGCGACAATATCCAACCATAACTCAGAGCAGAAAACCTATTTCTAGGGTAAATGGATATTTAATTACATATACAGTATAACCTCGATTGTCTGAACTCACTGGGGGACATCAGATTTGTTTGAATAATCAAGGGGTTCATAAAACCGAGGGTCCCATTGAAATGCATAGGAAGTGCTGACAGTAGTTTGCACTATACTATCTAAAGGAATCCTGCTGCTCGTGGGTTCAAATCTGTTTAAACTTACCTCCCTCCCTCTCAGTGCCAGAACTGAAGCAGAGGAGTGATGAGGTTAGTGGTAGCAACAGGCCTGTTTTCAGTAGGCAGGCAAAAGAACAGCTTACAAGCAATTTATCCCTCATCCTCATTCCCACTCAGCCCATTCTCTGCATTAAGTAAAGCTGAAGATTTTGCCAAAAGCTACTCTTGTGTGCTGCATCTCTTTTTAAATCCTGCCATGGGATAATGTGGCTACTGGAGAGCACCAGACTTTTTTCAGCTGGCAGGCAGGCTGCTTTAAGTACTAGAGACTGACATTTTTTCACCCTTCTGCTGAAGCTGATTATTACATCTGATCTCTGTCTGAATGCTGCCCCAAACAGGGAGAACAGTTGGAGTTTACCCCAAGCTGCTTTAGGTAAACCTGAGCTTATGTTTTATTTTCAGGCTTTCAGTAGCAGTAGTTCTTGCCACCGATCTCTGCCCTGAACGCTGCCACAACCTGGGAGAACAACTGGATTTTGATGCAAGATTTTGCCAAAAGCTGCTCTTGCTCTCTCTGCTCACTTGGTGTAAAAGAGCTCCTTTTGCTAACATGCTGTGGCTCTGTTTAAATCCTGCTGTGGGATAAAGTGGCTACTGGAGAGTACAGTAATACTGTATAACTGCGAATAAAAACAATTGTTACCTCAGGGGACATGGTACAAGTTCAGATAATCCAGAGTTTTGGATAATGGGGGGGTGGATAATCGAGGTTATACTGTACTACATCGTGGCCTTCAGCACACAGGAGAGAAAAAAATCCAGGAGATGAAATCTCTTCAAAATCCATGGCCTTGCGAACCATCTCTCTTAGCATGGGAAATACAGTAAATGTGAGGGCTCAGCATGCTAACTTGGAGTTCAAGATTCAGAGGAAGTTCTTGAAGGGATAACTCTCTTGCTCTATCCCTCTAATGAGATGTATTAGGGAGCTGTAAGTCAGTCTCTGCAGCTAAAGAAAGCTACCCCCAAAAGAGACCACCCTCAAAGCATGGAATGAGGAGAGTAGCAACTGTTGAAAGGTTATTACCCAGCCTAGAGACCATGAGGAGGCCTAATCTTGAATGGAAACTAAAGGAAGGAGATATGGAATGAGATTAAGTGGACCTTAGCCAGATGCAGGAAGAATAGTTTTCAGAGGTACTGCGATGTGGTCTATACTTCTAAAAGAACCCCTGTGGGCTTAGGGTTCCATCCACTGGCAGCTGAAGTCTTAAATGCTACACTTTGAGGTGCTGCTGACCAGTGGTCTGCAAGACTAAAGCTTCCCCCAGAGCGCTGGACCTTACCACTCAGTGGGACTGCTAATAGGTGCCATAGGAGACAAGTGACCTACAGGAAAGGAACCTTGCCTGAGATGAGGCACTCATACTCAAGATGCAGACTTCAAAGGGAGCAAGAGCTGTCTACCCACAGCATGAACCCTGAGGGCAAGATTCTAACTGAATAATGACTACTGAATGGAATGACTGATACTAACGGAAACTAGAGTGACTAAAAAGGTACTGAAATTTGAACATACTTTAAAGGTCAAAATAAGATATAAAACCCAGCTTTGGCAGGAAAGGCTGGAAGCTGTATACAGTATATACTAAGACTAGGGTGGTAAATGCTGAGGCAGACTGACTGAGTAAAATGAACTAAAATGATAGAGCAGAAGCGGAAGCGACTGCTTTACTAGGAAACCAGTTGAAAGCAATTGAGAAGGAATGCAGTGGAACTGAGTGGAGGTTTACAAGTAGCATGATATAAACAACAAAATAGAAAAGACTGAGATAGCACAAGCTAAAACAGCAGAATGACACAGTTAAGACATACTGTGAAAACTAGTAATCACAACAAGAACAATAACAGAAAAAAACACAGGAGTTTCATGAGGATCGGAGTGCAGCAGGCGTAACTAACTGAGAAAAGGAAGGAAACACAAGCTGCAGCCAGGAGAAGTAGAAAAACAAAATACTTACCTAGAAAGCCACTGAAGGTACAAACTGAACAGAAGGCCCCAAAGCATGATGGCAAAGTGGCAGACAAATACAACAAGAAAGGTGGGGCAGAGCCCCAGCAGAGCCTCCAGCTGCAACAAAGAAACAGCACTTCTAAATGAGGCTGGAGGAAACTGGTTCAGATAGCTCAGGAATGTGGGTGTGGCTGGTAGCTTCTGCACACTGAACTGCAGGTATAGACTTTTAATTAGGAGAGCTCTTGCATAGCCCACACAGACACACAAACCATGCTTGGGCCTTCAATTTTTTTAAGTCCTGCTGACTCCCAGTATTTCATTTTCTCCACTCCTACTGCTGGAGTTCAAAGTTTCATGAAAAGAGCTCTATAAAACCAAATTACTCCTTTCATTTTTTCTGTGACTGCGTCTCCCTGCAAATGGACACAGGTCTGCTGTCCTCTTCCAGCTGTGCCAGCTGTGCCAGCTACAGGCACATACTGCCTACCTCTGCCAGTACACACACACACACACACACATACACACACTGACTCGATGGACCATAAGGCCTTTATCTGCTGGCAAATTCATATGTGCGTATGCACGCACACACACACACACACACACACACACACACGCACACACACACACACACACACACACACACACACACACACACACTATTAACTGGTGTCAAGGAATCATAAAAGCAACTGACTCCCCTAAGTCTGCCAATAATCCTGTTGGTATTATTGCTGCTGACAAGGTTGACTCAGTCCCCTGCCCCAAACTGCAATCTTCATGTTTCCAACAGTTTATAGTTTTAGAATCTGTGGTGCCTCTAATGATGTGATGTCTCTCTCCAGCTGTTTGCACTCATCTCACAGCTGACTGACCCCAGCTCAGACAGATACACAAACACCATCCCTCCAGATTTCCATTCCTCTCAGCCTCACTGTCGTAAACTGTCTTTGCTATGCTATTATGGTGCTTCTCATACTTCTGAACTTGGTCACAAATGATTTTCACGTTCAAAACTGATGTAGCATGGGTCTGAGCTTCTCCTACAGGACTCAGAGAATGCTGCTATATATCACTGCTCTATGGGTGACTACTACTGCTGCTGTTCTCTCCATACTGTAAACAAATGGTAACCATGCAAGCATTTTTAAGAGCATGCTGTAAAGACAGGCAAGCCCAACCAGCCAACTGTAGAGCATGCTTGCTACAGTACATTGCTGTGCCCAGTTACCCTGTGCTGTTGGTGCAGGATTGGGCTTGTACATATGTGTATTGTGGAACACAGAGTGAGTCAACATATACCTTTGTTATAGTTTCTTAAAACTGTAGCTGGTACAACACATACTGGTGGTCCTGGAAGAACTTACCAATTTTTTTTTTCAGTGTAGTGTAGTGTAGCGCAGCATGTGGCAGACTAGTAGCAGTAGTCTTTATTTATTTATTTATTTGGGGCTGGCAGTATAGCCTAGAGGTTAGAGTAATGAGCTGTGAATGAGCTTGGTACATCCAGCCGGCAGACCTGGGTTTGATTCTCACAACCCCCACTTTCATACTGTGTGACTCTGAGCAAGTCACTTAACCTCTCCAGTGCTCCCGGGTCGCCCCTGAAAACAGGCACCTGTGCCTAGTGGGCCTTACCCGGTTACCAAAGACTAAAATACAAAAATATGTGGTGCCCTTCCCCAGAAACTCAGTGTGCCAATACAATATCAAACAGTAGTAACTCTAAAAACCTCTTAAAAAAACTTTAACACAACCCCAACATAAACTATTTAAAACAGTATTATTTTTCAATGAATAGATTCATAGATAATCAGTAATATTTTACCATTAGGGATTATTATGGGAAAAATTAAACCCCAAATGCCTGAGCAAACAAAAAGGTTTTCAGGCCCTACTTGAAGGCCTTTTTTATGTTGATTGTGCGCAGCGCAAGAAACATATTGGGACAGCTTGTTCAGTAGCAGGTTGTGGAGGTGTGGCGCTGTTGTGGCCAATGCCCCCACAGCCTGCAAAGGCTTGTCCCGCTTCCCCCGATGCCATTGCATGCTGCTGGTGACAGTAGTTTGGAACCTTGCCACCAACTTGTGACAATTTCGCCACTGCAATCAGGGGCCACCTCGTCATTGCAGCATCAGCCATCCGCTGCAATGAGGGAGCGACCCATCATTGCAGGGCAGAACTTCCAAACCCTGATATTGTTTGTGAACATGGCGGTGGCTTGCTGCCATGTTCACAAACACTATAACCCCCCCCACCGTGTTTAAGTGTTGATGGGGGCCACAATCCCCATTGGCTTCAGTGCCCCAATGTTGATTTGGCTGACGGGGGAGCCCACTCCCCGTCTGCATTCTGTAACCAACCCCCCGTGCTTTTATTGTCTGCAGACAGGGTGCCCAATCCCCATCGGCATAATCTAAGCCCCCCCCTTTTGTTGTATGCCAACGGTGGTGCCCAATCCCCTGTCAGCTACTACTGCTGCCCCCCCAAAGAAAGAGTCCTTTGGCATGCCACATTGCCCTGTAATGTACTAAACAGTCCCTCAACGTCTTTTTTTTTTAACCTGAAAAAAAGAAAATGGTCCCCAGGTGGTTTCCCTGGCTTTCCTGCCACAACCCACACCCACCCACTGTGCACCCTGCCTCCCCACACCCCCCCACCTCATATGTACATCCAGAGCTCAGCGCTACAATCTTTGGTGGACCGGGAACACGTCTGCACTCTTCAAAGCCGACCAAGAACTGAGGAAATGCAGGTAAGCTGTATAATGGAATAAATAGGGTTTATACCAACTTTAATGCATATCTCAGTAATGTTTTGAATTTTGGCACCAAATTTTCAACATGGGGTTTTTGGACCCCTCCTCATGAATTCTTGAATTGTCATGGTGCTAATCGGCCTCGAAAGGTGATTTCACGGTCTCTGCATGGAATCACCTTCCATGGCCAAGTAACAAAATGACAGTGCCACTGTTCATGAGATGGGCTCTCAAAAAGCCTATGTTGCAAATTTGGTGGAAAAAATCCAAAAAAATGACTGTTTTACGAGCGTGCACTGCGCAGTTGCTACGCACACTTGTAACTTCGTGAATTTGCAATATTTTCATGCCAGATTTTCCACATTGGCATTTTGTCACATCTCCTTGTGAACAGTACAGCTGTCATTGTTCACATCCTGTCAGAAATGTGTTTACACACTTCTGGTGCAGAATAGTGCGTTTGCTGTGGGAAATCAGTGTTCAGGACAGATTAAGAAAATGACAGTGACACTGTTAAGAAGTAGAGGTCATAAAATACCTATGTTGAAAATTTGGTAATGATACTCCATAAAATGATGCTGCATTAGCATGTATTGTGCAGTTTGCACGCACGCTCGTAACTTTGCAAAATTATAATATTTTCACTTCAGATTTCCAATATTGCCATTTTTCCACACTTACTTATGAACAGTACAGCTGTCATTTTCCTCATCCTGGCCGAAATGTGTTTTCACACTTCTGGTGCAGAATTAGCAGTTGCTGTGGGAAATCACTGTCCGGGTCAGATTAAGAAAATGACAGTGATACTGTTAATGAGCAGATGTCCTAAATTCAATTCAATTCAATTCGTGTTTATTTTTAGAGCGCCTTTCAAAATCAAGGCGCTGTACAGATTAAATAAAACAAGAGAATCCAACATTAAACAATCAGAACTATAAAGAAAAAGCCAAAGTGAAAAGATGTGTTTTTAAAGCAATTTTAAAACTGTCAACGGTCGGGCATTCTCTTAACCAACGAGGTAGAGAATTCCACAGGGCAGGAGCTGAAAAGGCAAAGGCACGAGATCCTGACAACTTCAAACGGACCCTGGGAATCTCTAGCAATCCCTCACTGGTGGAGCGGAAGGGGCGGAGGAGGCAATAGGGAACCAGAAGATCTTTCAGGTAATCGGGTCCCTGATCATGTAGGGCTTTAAAGGTTAGTAAACCAACCTTAAAGGTGATCCGCCACCGCACAGGCAGCCAGTGCAGTTCACGAAGCACAGGCGTAATATGACTGGTTCTAAGAGTCCGAGTCAAAAGCCTGGCTGCAGCATTCTGCACCAGCTGAAGGCAGCGGATATCAACCCCTGGTAGCCCTAGGTAGAGGGAATTACAGTAGTCCAGACGGGTGGTAACAAAGGCGTGGACCAAAGTCGGAAGGTCCTCCTGGGGAATCAGATGTTTCACCCAGGCGATATTCCTCAGATGGTAAAAAGAGGATTTGACAACAGCTGACACTCTTGATTTCCAGGTCAGACCGCCATCAAAAATAACGCCCAGATTTCTCACCTGTCGAGAGCCAGAGAGCTGCACACACCACCAAGTAATAAACCTGATGGTTGTCCCAAGACCCAAACCCCTCCCAGGATGACCTGATCCACAACCAATACCTCAGTCTTATCCGGATTAAGTTTTAACCAGCTCGAATTCATCCAAATTCTGATCTCATCCAGGCAGTTGTTAAGTACGGAGAGTGCATCACTCTGATCGGGGAGAAAGGATAGATACAGCTGAGTTTCATCTGCATAGCAGTGAAAACTCAAGCTGTATCTCCTGATGATTTCTCCTAATGGCAGCATATACACTGCAAACAGCATGGGAGCTAAAATGGAGCCCTGTGGTACCCCACATGGTAGGGAGAAGGCATCAGAGGAATAAATTCCGGTGACAACTCTCTGAGACCTACCAGTGAGGTAAGAACGAAACCATTCGTGGACTGTACCAGACAGCCCACAAAAAACCCGCAGTCGCTCCAGTAGCACCTCATGGTCTACAGTGTCAAATGCAGCAGAAAGATCAAGAAGGACCAGAATGGTAAGCCTTCGATCTCTGGCCATTAGAAGGTCGCTCAATACCGACAAGGGCAGTCTCAGTACTATGCCTTTTCCTGAAGCCAGATTGGAGAGTGTCATAGACATTATGGGAGGTGAGATGATCATCCAATTGCAGTGCAACTGCCTTTTCAATAACCTTACCAACAAATGGCAGGTTAGAGATAGGCCGGTAGTTAGCTAGACAGTCTGGGTCCAAGGAGGATTTTTTTAGGAGTGGTCGAACTACTGCCTCCTTAAGGGGGTTAGGAAAAACCCTCTCCAAGGATTTCCAGACAATGTCAGCAAGGATTGGGTAGATAACTTCTACACAACCTACTAACAGCGGTGTAGGACCCGGATCCAAACTACAACTAGTTGGACGCATTGTTTGGATGATCTTCACAATGTCAACGAATTCCGGGCGGTGAAAATCCAACCAGATAGGCCGAGGATTAGGTACCACCATACCACTAAAATGCCTGTGTTGAAAATTTGGTGATGATAGCCCATCGAATGACTGTGTTACAAGTGTGCGTTGCACACTTTCCATGCACCCTTGTAACTTCGCAAATTTGTAATATTGTCACTCCAGATTTTCAACAGTGGCATTTTTTTCACACCTCCTTATGAGCAGTACAGTTGTCATTTTTTACATCCTGACCAAAATGTGTTTTCCAAGTTCTGGCTCAGAATAACGCGGTTGCTGTGGGAAATCACTGTTCGGGACAGATTAAGAAAATGACAGTGGCACTGTTCATGAGCAGAGGTCCTAAAATGCCTATGTTGAAATTTGGTGACGAAACTCCAAAACATGACTGTGCTACAAGCGTGCATTTAAGTGTTTCCATGCACCCTTGTAACTTCACAATTTTGTAATATTTTCACACCACATTTTCAACAGTGGTATTTTTCCACACCTCCTTATGAACAGTACAGCTGCCATTTTTCACATCCTGTCTAAAATATGTTTTTGCACTCCTGCCGGAGAATAGCACGGTCATTGTGGGAAATCACTGTTTGGGACAGATTAAGATCGAATGAGTGAGAGGGGGGAGTGACCGAGCTCAACTGAGCTCTGTTGGGACTGCTGCGGATTTGTTTGTGGGCAGAAAAAGGGCCGAACACAAGAGCCCAGTACAAAAGGACAGTATGCAGCACTGGGAGAAACAGAATGAGAGAGCGAGTGATGGAGGGGGAGTGAGCGAACTCACCGGAGTGCTGTCATGACTGCTGCGGATTTCTTTGTGGGCAGAGAAAGGCATCAATGCAGGTAAGGGCCCAGTAGAAAAGGCCAGCCTGCAGTGGTGGGAGAAACAGTACGAGCGAGTGAGACAGGCGGACTGAATGATCTCAATGGAGCTCTATCAGGACTGCTGTGGATTTCTTTGTGGGCAGAAAAAGGCGCCAATGCAGGCAGGAGCCCCGTACAAAAGGACCGCTTGCAGTGCCAGGACTAACAGAATGAGCACGTGAGAGAGGGAGACTGAGAGACTTCAACGGAACTCTGTCAGGACAGCTGTAGATTTCTTTGTGGACAGACAAAGGTGCCAACACAGCCAGGAGCCCCGTACACAAGCGCAGCCTGCAGCACCAAGAGAAACAGAATGAGTGGGTGACACAGCGGTAGTGAACGAGCTCAACGGAGCTCTATTGTGACTGCTGCGGATTTCTTTGTGGGCAGAAAATGTGGCAACACAGGCAGGAGCCCAGTACAAAAGGCCAGCTTGCAGCACTGGCCAAAATTGAATGAGTGAGTGAAAGAGCTCAATGGAGCTGTGTCGGGACTGCTTCAGATTTCTTTCTGGCCAGAATAAGCCGCCAATGCAGGCAGGAGCCCAGTACAAAAGGGCAGCCTGCAGCGGCAGGAGACACAGAATAAGCGAGTGAGGGAGGGGGAGTGAGTGAGCTCAATGGAACTCTGTTGGGACTGCTGCAGATTTGTTTGTGGGCAGAAAAATGCAGCAATGCACACAGGGACCCAGTACAAAAGGGCAGCCTGCAGTGTCGGGGAAAGCAGAATGAGCGAGTGACAGAGGAGGAGTGAGCGAGCTCAACGAAGCTATATTGTAACTGCTGCACATTTCTTTGTGGGCAGAAGAAGGTGGCAACGCAGGCAGGAGCCCAATATAAAAGGGCAGCCTGCAGTGCCGGCAGAAATGGAATAAGTGAGTGACACAGTGGGAGTGAGCAACCTCAACGGAGCTCTGTCGGGACAGCTGTGGATTTCTTTATGGGCAGAAAAAGGTGCAAACACAGGCAGGAGCCCAGTACAAAAGGGCGGCCTGCAGCACCGGGAGAAACACAATGAGTGAGTTAGAGAGGGGGAGTGAGCGAGCTCAATGGAGCTCTATCGTGACTGCTGCGGATTTCTTTGTTGGCAGAAAAAGGCGGCAAAGAAGGCAGGAGCCCAGTACAAAAGGCCAGCCTGCAGTGCTGGCAGAAACGGAATGAGTGAGTGAGACAGGGGGAGTCAGCAGGCTCAACAGACCTGTGTCAAGACTGCTGCAGATTTCTTTGTGGGCAGAAAAAAGCCACCAACAGAGGCAGGAGCCTAGTACAAAAGGGCAGCTTGCAGCACCAGGGGAAACAGAATGAGCGAGTGAGAGAGGGGGATTGAGCCACTTCAACGGAGCTCTGTCGGGACAACTGTAGATTTCTTAGTGGGCAGAACAAGGTGCCAATGCAGGCAGGAGCCCAGTACAAAAGAGAAGCCTGCAGCACCAGGAGAAACAGACTGAGCGAGTGACAGAGGGGCAGTGAGTGAGCTCAACACACCAACACAATCAACATTCAGCATTGACAAATGCTTGTTTTTCAGTGTAGTGCAGTGCAGTGCACTGCACAGCATGTGGTAGACTAGTAGTAATCATTATTTATATGTGGCACCCTTCCTCCGTGATTCAGGGTGCAATCACAATACCAAACAGTAGTGACACTAAAAGCCTCTTAAAAAATGTCAACACAACCCCAACATAAAATATTTAAAACAGCATGATTTTTCAACAAATAGATTCATAAATAATCAGTAATGTTTTACCACTAGGGATGACACTATTATGGTGAAAATTAAATCCCAAAGCCTGAGCAAATTAAAAGGTTTTCAGGCCCCACTTAAAGGCCTCCAGTGAGGGGGCCTCCACAAAGTTCTGGGCAAAGAATTCCAGAGCACCAGACCTGCTACCTCAAAATCCCAGTCCCCCAAGCTCTTAAAACTTGCCTTAAGAACTACCAGACACCCTTCTCAGCAGAGCAGAGAGGACACGAGGGTATGTGAGGTGCAAGAATTCAAGCAAGTAGCCTACTAAACTAAACTACAGTGTTTCTTATGTAATCTGACTGAGTTTGCTTCAACTTCCTGGTAGGTTCTAGTGTATGAAGTGCATCATAGCCACCCAGAAATTTCCCAGTTTCCAAGTGGACAGAGTTTAACTCTGTCAAACACTGTCAAGATTATCTCAAGGATAATCTTACAGTTGATCAGGAGTGGAAGACAAGGCTTGTTGCAGTACAGTTCAGAAAAATTGGGGTGTAACTTTTTATGTATGTCATTGATATGGGAAGTGAAATTAACATTTTTGTCCAAGCCGCACACTGAGGCATTTTACGTTCTGTTTTTTTTATTTATTTTTTTATTTTTTATTTTTGACCAGGAAAGTCACACTATGCTGTGATACCTTGTTTCCAGGTTCATCCTATGGAGTAGGTTGAATGACCCTGTTTTATTGACAGGAGGAATACTGGCCATGACACTGGGGGTCCAATTCCTCAAATGTCCAGAATTAACACAAAGTGCTTGCATCAGAAAGAATTGACACAAGGGGCACTTTGCGTCAAACAGTGTGCCAAACCTGATTCTGGAACACAAGCTGTATTGTGGTTGGGTGTCCTTCCCATGTGCCAGGCAGGCCCTGTGGCAGCCCAGTGCTAAACATCTGGGTGCACCATGGCACACAGGGCCATGCATGGGGTTTTGGCTGCCATATCCCCTTATGTGAGATTCAGCAAGGTAGTCAATATCTGCAGCGCAGGACCAGAGTTAGACCAGTCCCTTGCTAGTCTAATGTCCTGTGCACCAAAAGGGGTCCTACCTGTGGACCCATCAGAGAGCGGCGATGGCACTGGCATAGGTTTAAATTGGTGCACATCTCTCCTTTTCATGAAAATATACTGCACCCTTGAAATTCTCAGTGCTTTTTTTACCGTAGTGTTTCATTGAGTGTTTCCATAACAGAATGTCCTTTAACATCCAGTGTTCATAATGTATGCCCATGTAACATCCTTTCAGGGATCTTTCATATAATGTAACAAACTGCAAAGTGGCCTAGCCTGCTGTCTCATGAGTTAAGTGCGTCACAGTCTGTGCCTAGCAGTCCATATGATTTTCAGAATGTAACATCCCAGCGCAAGTCTCCTTGTAGAACTTCTGAACTGATCTGCTGAATGCAATAGCTGGATGATGTTATGACAGTGTTCATGCACACCTATCTATAGCATTGCCACATGGCGGGAATGCTATATAGACCAAATGCATTATATCCTTTGCCCAGACTGGTTGGCAAGCTAAGGGACATGTGGTTACCTTAATGACAGTAACAGTTGTAGACACTGACTACAACAGTAACTTTGCAGTGCAATTGGTTGTGACAGTAGTGTTATGGCATAGCATTACTACATATTATCCAATGTTTGTAATGTATGCCTATGTAACATCCTTTCAGGGATCTATTGTACAATGTAACAAATTGCAAAGTGGCCTAGCCTGCTGTCTTATGAGTTAACTGCTTCTCGGTCTGTGCCTAGCAGTTTGCATGATTTGCAGAATGTAGCTTCCCAGTGCAAGTCTCCTTGTATAACTTATGACCTGATTTGCTGAATGCAATAGCTGAATGCTGTTGGGACAGTGTTCATGTACACCTATCTATAGCATTGCCACATGGCAGGAATGCTATATAGTCCAAATGCATTATATCCTTTGCCCAGACTGGTTGGCAAACTAAGGGATATGTGGCCACCTTAATGACAGCAACAATTTGATATGCTGACTACAACCGTAACTTTGCAGTGCTACTGGTTGTGACAGTAGTGTTATGGCATTACTACACATTGGAATGGACATGGAGAGACCCAATGACATGGTGCTCAATAAGCTACTGATCGGTGGCATTTCTGTAGGACTGTCCTGTAGCTTGTGACAGTCCCCTTCCATGCACCTTTGATGCACAGAAGTCTGCCGCAAGCTGCTGGAATTTGGCAATGAGACCTCCCCTGTTCGAGAATAGAGTGCAGAGTCCATGGCACACCAGTGATCGGTGCAAGCTGCTGTGAGCTGTAGCTTGCACAAATCTAAGTGGGGCTTTGAGAACTGGGCCCTGAGGACACTCCCCTGCTCTTCTTCGATAAGGGATCTTTTACTTCCACCAGGACAGTGACCAGAGACTTGTAAAAGGGACTTCAGTTTTTACATCTCATCCTAAAGACAGTGCCTCATCAGTGCAGCCCCCCTCATACTGCAATACGATAAGCAATTTATAATACTGTAAGTTATAAGTGTGTGTTGTGGGGTTAAGACTCATATCCATCTGATCTTCTAGACCCAGAGGCACATGTGCTACCAACTGAGTCATTTACACTGCTGGACTTCTTCAAGAAGCATCATCAAGAGTTGGAAAGACTGGGGTATTGTGGAACATAGTGAGCATCTGCTTAGTGCCAAAGGTCATAGACACCATTTTTGGGATAATATGATAGCTGACCTGAGTGTATCCAGCACTGGATGTTGTCAAAGAGACAATTTCAGGCCAGGGACTAAGGCATGTGAAACAAATAAGTACAGTGTCATCTGTGTGTGTGTGTGTGTGTGTGTGTGTGTGTGTGTGTGTGTGTGTGTAGCCACAGAGTGTGGGAAGGTCATTCAGGAAGAAGGGGAAAAGAGAGGACTCAGGAAGAAAGCCTGGGGGAATCCAAAACAGATGTTGAATGGCAGCTAAGGCACTAACAATTTAAATTAACTGTTTACATTCTAAAAGGGTGAAATGGAGCTGGCAGACCATGACATTCAGAAAGTTTGGCCATCACCACTTTGTCAAAGAGGATGGGGTGGGCCATAGTGTTGAAGGCCTTGGCAAGGCTAACATAGATATCAACAGGGACCTGTCCTTGATTTATCCCCTTCTGGACAGAGTCAATGATCCTTAGTAGGGAAGAACCAGTAAAGGATGTATTGAAAAAAGAATCAGATTGAAAAGTGGAGAGAAAGACAGAAGAGTCAGTGAAGGCTAGGAACTGTGAGAGGAAAAGTCTTCTTGTACTTTAGCTAGTGCTGGAGAAAGAGACAAGAAGGCATTCATTTGATGAGGAGTCATCATCCCTTTTTGTTGAGGGAGAAAACTGATTTGCTTATTGACCCAGGAAACCATTTTGAGTGGTAAGGACATAATAAAAAGGGAGACAATAGGGACACCATATGCAGTTGCAAAAAGGGGCAGAAAAGTGTAAGAGTTTAGGATGTAGCCCACCGTTGTTGTGACCACTGAAGGCAAGCAGAAAGTGCAATGCAATTAGGCCTATCATTAACCAAAACAACATAATTTATTTTTCATCAAACATATTACAACTAATTTGGTAGATAGGTAGCTAGATAGCTAGCTAGACAGATAGATAAAGAGGCAGACAAACAGAGAGAGAAACAGATAGATAGATAGATAGATAGATAGATAGATAGATAGATAGATAGATAGATAGATAGATAGATAGATAGATAGATAGATAAAGAGACAGACAGACAGAGAGAGAAACAGGTAGATAGATAGATAGATAGACAGACAGACAGACAGACAGATAGCTAGCTAGCTAGACAGATAGATAAAGAGACAGCCAGACAAACAGAGAGAGAAACAAATAGATAAATAGATAGATAGACAGACAGATAGATAGATTGATCAATCGATAGATAGATTGATCGATTGATCGATTGATCGATTGATCGATAGATAGATAGATAGATAGATAGATAGATAGATAGATAGATAGATAGATAGATAGATAGATAGATGATAGATAGATAGATAGATAGATAGATAGATAGATAGATAGATAGACAGACAGACAGACAGACAGACAGAGCTCTTGACTTTTTATATGTTTGTATTCAGGTCATTCCACCTTTCTTGATGGTGCTATTACCTTTGATATAAAATGGCAATAGTCCATTTTTTCTAGGCAACAGCTGTCTAAGCATGTGCCCTGCATTCCAAACAGTTCAAAGTTATGGCTTTCCAAGCACCTCTGAGTAGCATTTGTAATTGAAATAGGGCTTTTAAAAGGCTTTAAATAAATAAGGCTTTTCTATCAATATGTGTCCTATTTCCCTACATTTGGCATTTTCAAGCAGCACTGATTCTCATGAGGATTTAGATTTTGCTATTAAGATTAACTTTTTCAATGTTCTTTTTTAATGTAAAGTATAATCTATATATAGTGTAAGTACAAAGCACAATGAATATTTCAAAAATGTTATTTTTTGACTGTTCTAAACTTCTTGTTTATTGGGATCAGTATTGTTTAATATACAGTAGGAAGTCCCTAGTGGAAAGCATTATGACTTATAGTATGAAGTCTTGTGTGGGTGAGTTGGCAAGGTATCAGTATTAGTATCAATAAATGTCACCTTAATTAGGCCTCTTCATTCAGTCCATTGAAATGCATGGTTGCTCTCTGACACAATGGGCAGACTATACTGTAGAACTCGGCTGTAGAAGCATGTTTCAGGAGATTCATTTCAGCTAAGTTCTTTTAAAATTCCTCCTACAATGATTTACATACTGCTACTGACAATACTCTTACATTAAAACAAGATATTTGGACTTCCTGTTCGATAAAAAAAGACGGGCATGAGATCTCAATCTCTTCTGCCAAAGCCTAGCATCTCACTAACCTAGGGGACTATGTGATATATAACATTGCTAGCTGGAAAAAATGTTTCTCTACTAGCATTGTTACACACCTGGTGCAGTATCACAACATGCTTGAAAAACCATGAAAAAATTGCTGTAACCATTAGACATTTAATGTACAAGTAACATGGGAGGTCAAGAGATTTATCAGTAAAGCTCATAGAGGTTAATCACTGAAGGAAATAAAGAGAAAAAGATAACGTGAGAGAGAAAAATGTATCAGAAATAGCTGTAAACTATATATTGTCATATGGGTCACAAACCCCTTCCCACCACCTGAAGAGACTGAGACAAAGAACATGCCTAGGAGAAAAATGGCCACAGCCATGGATTTATTAAACAGAATGTAATGACAGTTACAATCAAGTTGGCATAATGTGTGCAACAAGGTAGTCATGGTAAGTCATTCTTCAACCAATCCTCATCAGCATAATAGCCATTCCTTTACCTCCAAGGGGACACAACTGTGTGTGTACAAGCCACCACAAGGGAACTGGCCTCCGGGCCATGAGGGATGGCTCAGGTCTGGATGCTGATGCACCCCTCCCTTATCAGAGGACACTACAAACTGTGAGAAATGTCCAAAGAAGCTATCCCTCCAACTGCCCCTTGAACAGAGAACTCCTCCTGTCTGAGCACTCATCACTTGCCAGCCTCAGGGTGATCTGCCTGCAAAAATGGATGATTCCCTGTTTGCTCCTCTGTACAAACCATGCAAGACTACCATGCCACCACTTACATGACTGTGACAACCCAAATCTAGCCATACTTAACAGCATAGTATTAATTCTCGCTGGAGAAGGTGAAAACTAGAAAAACCTCATAGGACAAAAAATAGGAAAATTCCTTCTCGACCCATAAGGTGATCCAACTTATGGGAAAGTGAGTTCCCTAACACTCTATACTCTTCCATGCCCTGCTTTTATGAAGGGGGGGGCATGAGTGGGTTCTGTCTGGAGGGCAAGAAGCTGGAGAAAGTCTTCATATTCACTTTGCCAATTTATGAGCCTAACCTCTGTCCCTCCACTCCTAAGCCTCCCTCTCCCGATGAAACTTCTACCTGCCTATCTAACTACCCCCTCACCCTTTGTGGGCATCTACCTACCTAACTAACCTGCCAACTCAGTTGTTGGTCAGGGCTGTTCCCACAGACAATGCCCCTCCTGCTACAATTCTTTGAAGGATCTCTAATTGTGTTTCTTGGTCACAAACGCTTCACTTGACCTGAACAGACTGAGACAGACAATGTGCTTTGAATAAAATAGCTACATCCATGTTTTATTAAACAGAATGCAACAATAGCTACAGCCAAATCAGAGTGATGAGTGCAGCAAGATAGTCATGGCAAGTCATTCATCAACCAATCATCATCATCATAACGGTCATCCTCTTACCCCAAGGGGAGCCAACTGAATGGTACAAGCAACCTCGAGAGAACCAGCCACTGGATCATAACGGGTGGCTCTGGGTCTGGTGCTGATCTGCCCCACCCTTATCAAAGGGTGCTGCAACTTCTGGGCAGTGCCCAAAGAGACTATCCATCAGACTGGTCCTCCAATGGGGAATTCCAGTGTCTGGACTCTCACCTCTTGTCAGCCTTAGGGAAATCTGCCTGTGAAAATGTGTGATTCCTTGTTTATCTCTCTATACAAACCTTGAAAGTGTACCATGCTGCCACAGATTGAGCACGTCCTTAATGCTCATCCCCCACAAGTACTTCATAGTACTATTTTTACCAGATCAATTTTGTAGATCATCTAAAAATCTACCATTACCTAGGCTAGACAAGTGCATTATGTCCCAGGCATATTGCTGGGGTAATGTCATTATGCCTCAGGACAGATCACCCAACAGTGTCCATAAAAGGCCATGATGCCATGTTGATCAGCCTATGTGACCTTTCAGTTGCTCTGGGGTCTCAGGCATTCCATGCCAGCATGATTGCTGCCATGTCTGATATTGAGAGACCACACGATATACACATCTGGACATGTACTCCTCAATAAGGCCAAGTCGCCTTTCATTTCCTGCAACAGTTCAAGTGATTTCCCCATTCCCAAGTCATTGCCTTCCTAGGGAATCACAAGAATACTGGGTGCCCCTTCCCCCACCACTGAGCTGAGCTTTGGCTAAGATCCATGGAAGCAGACCACTCCATTTCATCCCCCACTATCCTATCCAGTGCACTCAAGCTTGTCTGGGGTCCAAAAACAAGTTCTTGACTCAGAGGAACTGCTTTGCTCTGATGGCCACCCAATAGATGTAACAGTGCCATCAAATCCACACTTGATTGGCCCAGGAACAGATATCTGTTAATAAACAAAAGCAGAGATTACAGTAAATGCAGACTCACATATCTTTCAAAAGCCAGCAACTTGTAGTGGCCCAGGGACTGTGTTTGGCTGTCTGTAAGCCTTTCTGCTCTGACATATGAGGCAGCTCTTATGCAGAAGAAATGACTATTGAACTCCTTCAAGTTCATGCCCACTACCATCATGGATTTCCCTAATATACAGTATATTGAAACTGAAACACTATCAGAGGGAACCCAGCCTCATGGAGGAAAAATAACAATCCCACAAGAGTCTGATGGGACATAATCCTGAACCTATGTCCACATGTTTCACCCTACCCCGGGGGCAATCCCAAGCTGCATCAACACCCCTGGGCCTCACCTATCTGTCTTGCAGTTTCAAAATTTGACACACACCATCTGCCATCACTGCCACATCATCTTTCCTTAAGGCCACTGGCAAGCCTGCTTTGCTACTTGGCTGCAACAACTTGGAGACTCTAAACACCCCACAAAGGTTACCAGGAAGGATCTTCTAAACAAGTGCACTTATGAATATGATGAGCACACCCTTGGTAGCTCTTCCTAAACCATGCTTTTACTGTTATAAAATCCAGAGGAGTGTCTGCAGGAGCTTAAAAATACAATTACTAGATTTTCTTTGGTAGCAAGTTGCAAGGTGAATGAGGTCAAATCAAAATAATTACCTTTGGCTCTGTACTGATTGAGCACCTTAAATTAATTATTAAATACAAGAAAAAGGAATTAAATATTTAGGAATCAATATTACTAATCATTTTGAGGGACTCTATACTTTAAATCATTGCCAGGTGCTAACTTCCTTGAAAGATAAACTTCTGGGATGGAGTAAAATTCCTTTATCATTATGTGGAAAAATCCAGATAATTAAGATATTAGCAACCCCTTATTTATTGTATAGATTACAAACTATAATCACATCCATTTCTAATAATTGGTTTAAAGCAGCAGTACTACCTAATCAGGAAGTGATTTCTCAAAATTCTTCTTTTTGGGTGGAAGCATGTGGCCATAGTTCTAGTTTCCATATCTGTTAACATTTTTTTCTAACGATCTTTAGTTTTTTAGATATTTGCAATTTATTTGAATTGTTGTGGTGCCACAATAAATATTGTGGCTGACTAATTTTTAGCTGTGCTTCCCCTTCAGGTTGCATCATGTCTTTTGGTTGCTGCAGTGGGACCCTGTGCTGAATACTCCCGATGTCCCTGTATAGTACTGCCAGTCATACACATCTGCAGTTGGCAGCAGAGGGGTTCCTGTTCAACGCGGCCGGTGGCAGAAATGTAAACAAAGACAAAGGATAATTAAGCAGATTACGGGGTGATAGTACAATGCTGGCAGGAAAGAGTACCAGGGAAATGCTCAACAGAGCACAGGGAATAAACTGTTGAAAAAGCACAATAGTACTGCTGCTTTAAGAAAATCAACAATTTGTTCTATGAGCTTATTTGGAATGATAAACAACCCAGACTAGCCTGGCAGAAACTTTGTATGCCCAAAGAGCAGGGCAGTATGGCATGCCCAGATATAAAGGTTCAATATGTGTCTTACATGATTAAATTAGCAATTGGGTAGGCCTACACAGCCAAGAGAAATTTGGAGGTGGAAAATGCATTAGTAAGGGAGATGACATCAGGGATGATAGATATTAAAACAATTATCTGTACTGCAAGTAAGTTTAGCAAGTCAAGCAGTGTCATAATCAAACATTTATGCAACATAATGAATAAATTCGCAAGTAGAATTCACTGGGCAACCAATAAATCACCAATGAACGATATATGGGGTAATCCCAATTTCAGATAAAATGGGAAGATGCTAAATTCAAAATCTTGGAAAGCAATCAGTCAATCAATCTTTATTTAACCAGGCGAAAACACCATTGAGGAAAAAACTCATTTTCAAGGTGGACCTGGTTGGAAAAAGTACAATAAAGCAAGCTTTACAGTACTAAGATACACCAACTGAGTGTGTACATATACAGTACATATATACATATATAGAGTACATGAATAATATTTGCATGGATAATACAATACAAAACAGGTCATGTTAACAGTTTACAATATCTAAGCAGTTCATAGGGGTGTAGAGGAAGAAGGAACAGCAGAAGCAATATAGGGGAGGCAACAGGTGAGGATTAGGGCTTGAAGCATTTACGGGTTTCATTAACTAAGTTGCTGATCAGTGCTTTAAAGGTGGGCAAGTTGACGAATTGTGGGAGTTTTAGGGATTTTTTGGATTGTATTCCAAATGGACGGAAGGGCATAAATTAGGGAGGAGGCACTGTACTGAATGCTGGTCCTAGGGATGTCATGAGTGATACAGGAATATCTTCTCGAGGAGTAATCTTTTGTGGAGTAGACCAGGAGCTTGGAGATGTACTGGGGAAGCTTTCCTGATATCGCTCTGTAAGCCCATACTGCGTCGTTTTTCAGTCTTCTATTGTTTAAGGAGGGCCAACCGAGTTCAGCATAAAGAGATCAGTGGTGAAAATTACAGTATAAGGGGAGTTAGTGCTAAATCTGAGGGCTGTATGGTACAGTGTGTCAAGTTTGGAAAGGGAGGTGATTGGACAGTGCCTCTAGAGAATGTCACCATAGTCCAGGAGAGAGAGATGGATGTTGACAGGGCTAATCTTATTTTAGCCTCATAGATGAGAAGATGTTTGAGCCTATAGAATATGCCTAATCTCTGCCTAAGTTTTTTGGCTAGCACATCAATGTGGAGATTGAAGAACAGTCTACTGTCAATCCAGAAGCCAAGATACTTGAACTTTCCTACTGTCTCTAGAGATTCCCTCAAGAAGATAATGATTTGGGGGTTGGCCCCCGGGGAGATGGGACTGACTGGATGCCTGAGGGGAAAGGAACATATTTTTAGGTTTTTTTTGCATTAAGCAGAAGTTTAAGATGAAGTAGATTATGCTGGAGCAGACTGAATTCTTGTTGTAGGTATGAGTAGGCCAGGTCCAGGGAGGGGTCAGCAGTATAGAAGATGGTGTCATCTGCAAATAGATGTATATTAGCTGTGGAAATGTTAAGGACAATATAATTTATGTACATCTTGAAGAGTAGAGGCCCCAGAATAGAACCCTGTGGGAATCCTCTCATGAGGGACTTAAGCAGGGAGATGTAGCAGTGTGCTTTGACCTGCTGCTGTCTGCCTAATAGGTAAGCGGTGAACCAACAGAGGGAGGAGTCATCCAGGCCAATATTACGTAACATGTGCAGAAGGAGGTCATGATCAACAGTGTTGAATGGTTTACTTAAATCTAAACATAGGGTGCAGGTGTAGTTTTTGACATCAAGTGCTGTCTGCCAGTCGTTAGTTACCATGGCAAATGGAATTAAAAAATGGTAAGACCTCTATGAAAAGGTTACTATGCTTAGTTAGGACAAATTCAAAACAAAATATGATTTGGAGAATCACCATATGTTCTACTTTAACCAGTTAAGCAGTCTGTACATAAAAGTCTATAAGCAATGGGAGAGAGCCCCAAATAACCAAAAGATACAAAGTGAGCTGCAGAGCATTCTTAATAATAAATCAAATAAACTTTACTCATGGATAACTAATTTATTTTATAAACCAGTTGTTATGGTTTACAAGACCATCCAAGATTTAGGCGGCTCATTTACAGGGAATCAATGGTTATTGGATTGCACTTCACTCCAAAATTATAAACATTCCAGAGACAAAACCATTCAATATAAGATTTTTAATAGGGTATTTTTCCCCCATAGAGGTTGAATAGAATGAATCCAACTATTTCAGCAGCATGCTGGCACTGTGGGGCCCTGGCAGCTGATATGTACCATGTTTTTGTGGGATGTTTCATTATGCACTGACTGGTGGTCCCAATCCTCTGAAATTGTAAATCAAATTGGCTATGGGTTTTCACAGTGGCAGGATGTAAAATTTATAATTCTGAAGATGTTCAATAAATCTAATATGAAAGTAAAACAGGGAATTGTTATGAAAGCGAATATTATTACAGTTAAGAGGTTGAAACTCCCAACTGATTCTATATTTCTTTTGAAACTAGAATAGAAACAATTATTTTTAAGTTTCTTGAATAATTACAACTTTTTTATAAGTTACGAATTCCTATGGAAGATTTATAACAAACAGAGAACTGGGCCTAAGAAGGCTTTATTTAATATCATTCTAATATATATTCATAATAATGATCGGTTTCTGGATATTTAAGCTATATCTATAACATGGAATTTAATGACATTCATGTGATTATCTACGATTGCCACAAACAAACTCTACTGCCCAAGCAGTACCAATAATGTATGTAATTAGACTAATTGACTAATAAAAAATTATTATTTGTAAAAAAAAAAAGGTAGCTCTTCCTAAATCTATACTGGGTTCTTATACTGGAGTTAGAACGGAAGAAGGCTTATTGGCCCATTAATACCATTCCCTGCAATTAGTGGATCCATTTTAGTCTCATTAATAATAGAAGGTTATCTATTCCTTTTTTAAAGGAGTCTACAGACTTACGTAGAACCACATTGCTTGGTAATGTGCTTCATATTCTTCCAGTACTGTTAATAAATGAAAAATATCTATTGTTTTTCTTTACAGCATCTATTTTTATTTGCAATCCATGTGCCCTTATGTTCTGTTGTTTATTTTCATCATTATACCTATTTCTTTTCTTAGTTCCAAATCTCTCATTATCTTGAATAATGTTAATAAGTCCCCTCTTACTCTCCTCTGCTCTAATGTGAACAGTCCTAAGATTTGTAATCTGTCATCATAATTATGCTTTTTTAGGGATCCAGTCATTTTTGTATACCTATGCTGTACTCTCTCTACTCTATTTCCCCTGTAGTGCAGGGACTCCATAGCAGAGAGCCATAGTCCATAAGTGGTCTTACACATGTTGTGTACAAAGGTAAAATGCTTCCTTTTGATGTGTTTATAAACTCCTTTTTATGTTTCTAACCATATAATTGGATTTTTTGATCACTTGAGTTCTGTGGTTCTTGAAGGTGCGATCTTTGTCTATTGTGATTCCACAGTCTCTTTCGTTAACTGTTTTTCTTAGTTGTAGTCCGTTGAGTTCATAATTTTCATTATTTTTCCCTAAGTGCATTACCATGCACTTTTCCACACTAAAAGGCATTTTGTTTACCCTGGACCATTGTTCGATCTTATGTAAATCATTTTTTAATTTACTGACATTTTCCAGGGTATCAACTGGTCCACCCAGTTTGATATCATCGGCAAATGTAACTATCATGCTTGCTATGTCTTGATGAAGGTCACTTATATAAAATGCAAACAAGACTGGTCCCAAAACTGAGCCCTGTGGTACTCCACTTAACACCATCGCAGTGTTGGAATATATACCTAGTACTCTTACTTGTTGTTGTTTTTTATCTTCCATCCAATTTTGTATCCATTTAATCAACCTACCATCAATCCCAGTTTTTTCCATTTTATTTAGCAGATTATTGTGTGGTACATTCTCAAACACTTTTTGAAAATCTAGGAAGACTACATCAATTGGTATATTATCTTGTAATTTTATGTTCACTTGTTCATAAAAGCATAATTGATTTGTAATACATGCTCTGTTTTTTTTGAAACCATGTTGTTTTTCGTCTTTATTGTTTATCATATTCAGATTTTCCTCTGATTTTGCTTTCAAAAAGTTTTCTGCTTTTTTACATAGGATAGAAGTCAGGTTCACTGGTCTATAGTTGTATTGTATTGATCTTTCCCCCTTTTTAAACAATGGTATGACAGTGGCCTTTCTCCAGTCCTCCTCCTATAAAAAGAATGCCAGGCTAAATCTGCTGTCTGGCCATTTGAGAAGCTCCTGGGCCCAGCCCTCCAAAATAATGTGAAGAGGAAACACCCATGTGTTGTCTACCTGGCCCATAAGTGTGGAAAACAATGCCAATCCTGTTAGGTGCTGCCCACGGCTGCTGGCTTCGGTCCTTCCAATCTAATATGGAGGCAATATGTGCACAGCTGGTCCACAGGGAGGGGCCATACATTCTACTACCCCTGAGCCTGAGGTACTTTCAGAAAATTCTCCACCTTCTCTAGTATGCTGCCTGCCTGCATGCGTGGAACAAAAGAATGCCTGAGTATCTCCTAGGCTTCTGGATCATCAGTTCCCAGAGGTGGGATGGGACTTCCCTGGGATACATCTCCACTTCTAGGTCCAGCTTCTGGAATCTTTGCCATTGTGAATGAGAAAGAAGTGTCCGCAATACTGATATCAATAGCTGACACATGCACAGTCTTAAACTGTAAGATAAGCACTAAACTCTTTAGCACAAAATCCCACATATGATTACCCAGCAGGCCCTTACACCTCAACTGACCATATATGGTAAAGACTACCCCAGCATTGTCTGTCCTGAATACCACCTTTATGACCCTTAGCTACCCCCCATACAAAGAAGGCCACTGTAATGGGAAAATATTCCACCAGTGTGACCTCAGTAAGCAGCTCTGTTTCCCAAGCCTGTGGCCATTGCCATCAAGCTCCCCAAAAAAATCCAAACCTCCTGACATGTCTGTGAACAATTCTAGTTCCTGACTGCTGACTGACTCTGGATAGATGGTCATCCCATTAAGAATATTTAGAGATGCCAGCCACAACCCCAAGTCCTGCCTCATTGCTTCTGTCACCAGCATCCTATGATGAGGTATAGTTCAACCAAAGACCAACTTTGCCATCCAATGCAGGAACATGCTGCCAATTGTGATGACCTTACAACTAAAATTAAGGTGCCCCACCACCTGCTGCAATTCACTTTAGGTGATTCTGTGAGCCTTCACCACTTGTATGAGATGTGCCTTGAGTGCCACCAATTTCTCTTGAAACAACTGGAATTCCATAGCAACTGTGTTGAGCTCTATGATTAAGAAAGATTGTCCAGTACATGGGCCCTCAGTCTTCTCATGGGCCAGGGGCACTCAAAGTCATCGCAGACCACTTGAAAAGTCACCATGAACTGTTTACATTGCTTGGTGTCTTCTTGTGAACCAGCCCAATAGAGGAAAAGCAGAGGTGAGGCCAGAAGGGGTGCAGGGAAAGGCCTGCTTATCCTACCAACCACAAAGATCCTGGGGGAAAATTAGGTCCAAGGGTATATAGGGAACTTGGGCAGACTAGCTAGATCCTGGTCCTTTTCTGCCATCATTTTTCTTGGTTTATACTGTATGTTTCATAAGCTTTCCTCAGACCCTCATACAGTATCTGAAACTAACCTTAAATTCCTGAAACCCCTCTGCCAATGTCAGAGTAGCTGCCTTATTTTGATAATAAGCCAACCATCTCTCAATGCGCTCCACCTTTTTTTAGTTGTTTTAAAATATGTTTATTGAAATACAAAGTACTGTGCAGTACAAGTAATGGTACTGAATTATTTGGATGAATCAGACAAATACACAAGAAAATACATTGATGTGTACTGAAGTTATTATACAAGCAATAACATAATGCCAGTGACAATACCAAGCCAAAGCAGTTAAGCATGGGTCCTGGAAAGTCATGAACTAGCTAATACAGATTGACTGATGGTAACCAAGATATTAGTTGCAATAACTGCACCCTGCTTCCCCCCATAGCCCAAACCCCATAAATTTGTTCATATTGCCTGTGGCTCCCGATTGGGCTTTCTCAACTTTTAGAAAGCATTGAAGAGTATGGGCCCGCTGCTGTATGATTGGTGGATTTTCATAAATCCTACACTGGACCAGAGTTTTTGGTGAGTTAACCAGGGTAAGAGACCTGAGAGAGTATGTCACCCTCAAGCGAGCACTTACTTGGATCTGCTCCCAGGATGAATTTGAGGGGAGAACTTGGGGATGGCAGCCTAGAACCTTAGTCATAATCTTCTGCATCTTGTTCCAGTATCAGGTGATTTTTGGGCAGATCAATACTGTATGTAAAAATAAGTCCTCCTGAACCCCACATTTAGGGCATTCTTTAGGTTTGTCTTCATTTACTTGGTGCATTTGTAAGGGTGGGATATAGGTCCTATAGAAGAAGTTGAGTTGGATCTGCAGCAGTATAGAGGACTATGTATGAGCAATCATACACAACAAAGCTATTTTTTAATTGAGACATTTACTTGGTAACAAGAGACCTCTAGAGCACATCTCAAGAGGTCTCATTGCCACGGAAATGACGGGATTGAAAAATACTGTTGTTTATGTATGATTGCTCATACACCATCTTTTATAGTGTATGGGCAATCATCAGTCACCTCCAGAGTCCAAAACAAGATTCCCCCAGTAGTAAGATTGCCTTACTTTACTGCTGGCTGTTGCAGTTCTCCCTGGAGTTACTCGCTTCCTTGGCCAGCTTTCAGCACTGCAGCCCCTTCATCACGCATGTACGACAACGTTCTAAGTTGTTGTGATGCACTAAGGGCAGCACAACAAAGTTGTTTAAGCATGGATTTCCATGCAGAACAGTGTTCTCACATTCACTATCTATTGTTTTTGGAACAATTATTGAGATGTTTGATGGCATACCCCACATTGTAGGAGTAATTGTTAATCCCAGGTCTTCTTCCCATTTGTCTATAATACACTGCTTGGAGGGTAGGTGAGTTCCTAAAAGAAGCTTATGATAAACTAAGAGTGGTTTGGAGGTTGGCTGAGGCTGGACTACAGTAGTTCTTCCTCCAAAGGGGGTGATATTAGGGCCATGCAATGTGGTAATCTGTGAGTTGGACAACCTTTGGCAGACTTGAAGATAGACAAAGAGGTCCTCCGGGCCCAACTTCCATGCACCTTTTAGTGCTTCAAAGGGGAGAAGTCTGTCTCCTTCATATTGCTGCATTGTGAGGCAGTTTCCTTTTCTTCACCTCAAAAGTCCTCTATGGAGGAATGCTCAGTAATTAGCCATAGGCCTCAAAACATACTGAAGGGATGCATACTGGAAGACATTACAGTTTTTTTTTTATATGAGTATGTGCTGCCAGTGAACCTCGCAAAAGGTTGCATGTAAAAGGATTTTCACAGGCTCTGTATTGCTGAAAGGTTTCCATATGGGATAGGAAATCTCTATGGAGGTCCTGTCCCATCTAGTCTCCCAGTTCCACCATGCCACAGTGACACAAATTGTGTGAAATGGCATTACAATGATGGCACAATGCCAACAGTCGGCATTGTGCCATCCGGGAAAGCAAATTTTTGCTGGGGACTTTTCCCCCCCACACCTCCTGTACTATAGATAACTAACTCTGAGTTGGAGTTGATTTGGGGAAGGGCGATATCCACAGAGATATGTCAGGAATACCGGGGACCATTGTGAACTGCCAATTTTGTCGCTGTAATGGTCTTCACGGTATTCCCATTGCTGTTCGAACGTGATACCTAGTCTTCCTCCATTACCACCCAGACAGGTAGACTTGGTGAATTTCCAGTTGAAAGAAAGGATAATTGGGTGGCCCAGTAGTAAATTTGAAGTTGGGGAGGTCCCCTTCCCCTTCCTTGCAGGAAGCTGCTGGATAGTTCTGCTTACAGTGCATTTTTCCTTCTCCATAAGAAGCTGTGAATGATAGCATCCTGTTGTTTAAAAAAAAACTTGTCTTGAATATTTATAGGGAGGGACTAGAATAGGTACAGACACTGTGGGAAGACATTTATTTTTACCATGTTGATCCAGCCAGGTAGAGTCAGTGGGATGTCTTTCCATCTCACAGTATACGGAAAGGCTGATGATGAGTGGCCTGTAGTTCAAGAGTGTTAGGAGGCACAGATTTTCAGGGATATATACTCCCAGATACTTGATTCAATCCACCACCTGTACCCTGAAAGGGTTTCCAGATAAGGTGTCCCTACCAAGATCCCCCACCACCATGATTTCACTTTTAGTCCAATTAATTATATGGTCAGATAGGGACCATATTCTGTTAGTAGAGCTTGTACATTGGGGAGCCCTGTGGTTGCATTATTCAGGTAAAGTAATACGTCATGTGCAAAGAGTGCCTTTTAATTCTAACCTTTGCTCCTGCAGCCCTCTATTCCCTGGTGATTCATTGTAGCTACTGCAAGGGGTTATAGAGACATAACATAAAGCAGAGAAGATGGGGAACATCGCAGTCTGGTTCCCCTAGTTAGGTTAAAGGAGGGGACAAGGGAATCGTTAACCAGTAGATTGGCAGTAGGGTTCTTATAGAGGGCCTGGACCCAGCCTAGGATGACTGGACCAAGTCTAAAAGCCTGCAGTGTGGCAAACATTTATCTCCACTCCACGAGGTCAAAAACATTTTCCATGTCTCATGCAAAGACCTTGGATTCTGCACCTAATGATAGATTGCATTTAAGGTCTGCCAGATATGATATTTTCCTTGCCTGCCCCTTACAAACCCGCTTTGGTCTGGATGGATAATTTGAGGAAGTAATGGTCCAAGATGGGCTGCAATAACCCTGGCTGGATTTTTGTAGTCTGAAGTGAGAAGGGAGATGGGGCAATAAGATGCACAGAGAGAAGGGCCCTTGCTCTGTTTTGGAAGGATTGTGATTATGAAAGATCGCATGCAGGGGCAAGGTCCCCTCATGCTAAACTCTACTGAATCATATCATGAAAGATGTCAAACGGAAGGAGGAAAAGCTTCTTAACGAAGCCCATGGGGAGGCTATCCGGTCCCTGGGTCTCCAACTCTTTTAGAGTTTCAATAGCTCTGACAAGTTCTTCCTTACAAAGTGGTTGATCAGGCTGTTGGGAGGTTTCAGGGAAGATAGGGGAAAGTTGCACTTTTTGTAGAAAGGATTGTATCTGGGTTGCCGTAGGAGACACCTTGAATGTATACAGGTTGTTATAGAAGTCTGAGAAGGCATTACTAATTGCTTCCCTGTTTGTGGCAAAATCCCACATGGTAGATTTGATTTGCTTGACAGTGTGATCTCCCTTCTTCTTTATAAGTCGCCATGTGAGGAGATTACCCCCTTGTCTCCATCAAAATATGGGACTGTTTGGCCTAGTAATATTGTCCTCTCCAGCTGTGCACTGCTAAGGGAGTTGTAGTGCCTTGAATGACTTGGTATAAGGATGGTGAGGGTCAAAGCATATGGGCTTTTTCACAAGCCTGTATTTTAATTTCTTATTTTGTAATGTTTGCTTCCTTGACTTTCCTCTTATGGGAGGCATAAGATACAGTTTGTCCCCTGATCAAAGACTTCAGAGCCTCCAAGCAGATAGAATGGGAGGTGCCCCACCTACATGATATAGGCTAGGTATTCAGAGATAGCTGCCGTTATATAGTCTACAAGTAGGCCTTGTCATTCAGTAGTATAGGGTTCAGCCACTAAGGCTGGGAGGGAGGGCTCTGCATTCCCACCTGCCTTTGCAGCATAAGTGGGGCATGATCTGTCAGGAATAGGTCCTTATTCTATCTAGATATCTTATATAGTTAGTGAGAAGGAGGTTAAAAGCCTGTCTAGGCCACCATAGGATTGATGGGAATGGGAGAAGAAAGTATACCCAATCCCTGAGGGGTTACAGTGCCTCCAGATATCTACAATGTGAGGGGAAATAAGACTGGACTTCGGCCAAGGCTTTTGTATTGTGTGAAACAGAGATGACGCTGAATTGGACTTATCAGGCATAGTGTCGATGACATAATTGAAATCCTTGAGCATGACCCAGAGTCCCTTACACTGCACAACACTTAAGGAAACTTTACAGTAAAAACCTTGGTCTTCAGTGTTGGTAACATAGATAGAACCAATGGAGATGGTTTCTTCAGAGTGGAGCTACAACTGTGCCAGTGCATATCTTCCACTAGGGTCAGTGTAACTGCCAACCAGCTGTCCCTCAAAATCCCTGGGTATCCAAATAGCTGTGACCCTTGCTTTGATGTTAACACAGGCTGCCACCCACATACCCCCCAAGGTACCACTGATTTTTTTCAGGTTCTTTAAGACCCATATGGGTCTGCTGTAACATTACAATGTTAGATTTCACTTTTATTATTCTTCCCTGTACATGTTTACATTTCACAACATGGTTTAGGCCTTTAACGTTTCATGTTGTTATGTTTATTTGGTTAACCATCATCTTGAGTGTTATTCCTGGAAGGCCCCAAAGCACTAGTGCACTTCAGACTTATGAGAGTATCCAAGTAGGTGTTATGCATAGTACCAACATCCATTCTGTACCTGCTAATGTGAAGTTCTCTCTTCATAACTGTTTTCCTTTCCCCATTCCCATCCCTTCCACCGTTCCAAACCACTCAAACTCAACAAACAGCAACTCCCTCTCCCAATTTATTTGTCCTATCAATAATACTAGAAAGTACTTATATGACAGGATGTTTTACCCCAATAAAAATTAGAAACATTGTAAAGAGAAAAATCATTTATTTTTTATAGCCACTTTGCTGGTCTACAATTCCAACAGTGGTGCACCCCTCCAATTATGATGGCTTTGTGGTGAGAGCTGCAATGGGCATTCATTGCTTCAATGAGGTAAACAAAGCTAAAGTCAACATAAACAACAGATATATCTATTATTGGCAGAAGACACCTTACTACGGCACTCTGCCCAGTATTATTCCTCTGTATCTAGAATTTAGTTTAATGGTTATAAATACAGTAATGTTGAAATTAGCTGGAAACAGCAACTTGAAACAAATAAATACAAATTTAACACAGAACAGTGACCTTTATAATCAGGAATAAACAGTGCATCAAATATGAGAAGTTTAACAAGAGACTGTAGACCAATCGCTTTTCATGATTATATAAGCGTCTAGGGCATTGCATGTGCAAGCCCCTCTGGTGTGCTTATTAGACAATACCAGATAAAAGAGGAGGAAGGCACACACCTTAGAACCCAGTTTCTTCCAGTGATGTAGATATGTCTATGACTGGCTAGCGAATATTTACAAATGGTGTAGGGGAGCAAATGTATAGGCCTCACTTAAGTCAAGTTGTTATCTGCCCCCCTCTGGTACCTGCATTCCTTAATGCAGTTGGTGATGGGGGGCAGTAACCAGCACTGCTTTGTAGCCTTTGGTTTGTGAGAGAAACCTTCAAAATTAAGGACTGGTGCTCAAATCTAGCACCTGTGAGTGACACGGGGATGCTCGCAATCTAATTGCTAGGTGTGTGCTAGAATGCAAGCAGGAGTGTTTACAAGATCGTGAAGGCTCTGTGGATGTTTTCCTCTCAATGATTACTCACTCCTCAGAGGGGGGGGTCTCCATTTTTTAACAGAAAACTTCGTGGTGTGATAAAATGGCTGATGCCTTGTTACCATGAGGAGCCATCGACCGAAGGACATCAAAATTCTAAGTAAGAACACACTACTACTTACAAATGGAATGTGTCTACACTTTGGGGTGTAAAACATGCAAATATGTGTCCTCAGACTGATCAGAGATGTTGTTTCCTCTGAGGAATTTTTGATAGGGTTTTCTGTAATGGGGGTCCCACTGAGTGTCTGTTCCCCCTCTGAGCCAGAAGTCTGAAGTAAATGTAACCCCTAGATGGCGCTATCCCAGGGGCTACTACCCCTGCCTGATTTGCCACTAACAGGTTGAGGGGCCTGGATCCAATGGCGGGTGCCTCCACCCAGAGGTCAGGGTTTACAATAGTTAAACTAACTTGGTCACAGCCCTCTGGGACACTGCAACCCCCCTTTCTTTCCACTAGTGGCCCACACAATACATCAGAATTACCTTTACAGTATACACTTACCCCCAGGACTGGTTCCGCACTGGGACCTCCTGTGAAATAAGATACAGTGCAACAATCACAGTACAGTACTTTAACATAGACAAATACCTCAGGCAGTATAACTTTGCTGAAACAAGCAGCTCTGATTTATTTAGGGGGATATAACAAGGACAGGGGGAAATCAGGTTAATTAGCTTATCACTCTACTCATCTACTTTATGGCTCTGTGCACAGGCCTATCCCTATCAGTTACTGTCCCTGGGTACCCCAAGCCCTAGCGGCTAGTCCAAACCATGGCAGCTGGTAGGGCCCTTTCACACAGAGAAAAGGAGAATTAAACAGTCAGCAGTACAGTAATTCCATTTGGATTTAATGTGGCAATTCAACAGGAGCGACCTGAATTAGTACTCACGACCTCCAAATAAGATAGGGTCCTTCAATGTTAGCAGGGCTACTCTTGAGCTCCAAGAGACTCCTCACATTTATATGGTAAACAGTCACAGGCAAAAGTCACTTAATGGCAGCAGGATTCACTTGAGGTACACAAACCTCTTCACACATTTATATGGTAAAAAGAAAGCACTATACCAGGCAGGCTGCATCTGTATCCCGATCGCAATTACTGCACAATACCCGGGAGAACACACAGCAGATTCAGTTCCTGACAGACCGAGTGCAATTTTCAGCAATTCCTCCAGTCTTCTACAGGGTGAGCCTGGTTTCTACTCTTCAGATATCCTTTGATTCTCTTCACAGGACGGATTCAGTCCTAACAAGCTGCAGACCGGAACTCTGGACCTTACACATGTTTTTGATTAAACTGTGCACTGAAGGAGCACAGGGTTCCTTTCCTTCACTGCCAAAGCTCAACTGAAACTCCCAACAGACAAAACTGGCACTTCCTTTGAGTTCCTCCCAGTTCTTGACTGGATTGGCTGTCACTCACAATAGACTGCTGCTGTTGGTCCAAAAAGGCGCCGAAGTCTAAACTACATCTCCCAGAGTCACTGCCCATACAATCCTCTTGTGGCTGGCTCAGATTATGAGTCCAAGTTCTGATTCGTCCAAGGCACTATTTTAGAGCTAGCTTACCCCACACTGATTGGTCCAGTTCAGCAGTTCAAAACCAGAATGGGGAACTAGGCAGACACAGTTCTGACTGCAAAGAAAGCAGGTTAGACAAACTGTAATTTCATTATTACTGTAAATGATTTCTGGCAAACAGTTACATCTTTCAGATAGGTTCCCTTGCACTCCTAGTGACTGCAAAAATGGAGTGAATTGGCAGCAGCTCGAGTGGTACTCAAACAGAGAAGCACACAGTCCCCCATACAAACTAATTATGTCTGCAAGCAGACAGCTCTTAAAGAGACAGTACCAGAGGTTCTAAAAACACTCACTGATAAATGGCTTAAACGCCAAACACCATTCAGGCTTGGAGCATTCAAGCAAGCTCCTGGAAGTCTTTTGGGAACCCCCATTTGCAAGGGGTTACATAAATATATCAGGACCTTTTATACTGGGGGTGCCAAGGTTCTAATCCTGCCGGAGCCAGATCCCCAACTCACCAGTGTCCACCCCCCCAATACCTGCATCCCTCTATGCAATCAGTTTAAGGGGGTCAGTCAGGCATGGATATCTCAAAAATTATTTCCACAATTTGCATGGAGGGAGATCGATTGTAGGGTTTTGATTAGTGCTCATTGTAATGTCGAACAGGTAGTTCGTTCATAGGATCACAAAGGCTCTGCATTGGTTTCTTTATCACTGTATGGCACTCCTTGGAGGATATCACCCACATGGAAGCCATTATGCCCAGGATGGTAGAAAATGCTTACCCACATGTCACCATGGAGGCTTACAAATCTCTTTCATTTCCTCCATTTTTATTAGCATGGTTTGGTTAGGTTGAATGGGTTAATTCTATAAGTCACAGTCTATGACATCATTTTCAACATTCAGGAATTCCTCACCCAGACCTTCACTTTGTAGGAAGAAGGACACTGGCTGCAAAATAGGGTCAGGTACATTTAATTGGGTACTCCAGATAAGGCCATGGTTTGCTATGTACTTCTTTGGAAAAGACGCCATAAAAGAAAGTCAAACAGATGTTCAAAGATGGAGTGAAATTACAAATGAGCACTCTGAATTCTGGCACTTGCCACTCTCTCTGCACAAGGTCAGGGCCGAGATCACCCCTAAGAAAGATTTGGACTTGGTTCTAGTTAGTTTTCTGTGTGATTTCATGTGCGCGTAGCATTAGTTTGAATGGTCATTTAAAGAAGCATGTCATTTTCAATGTAGGCTCTAGTTCCCCCATTCCAGTACACCAATTCTTCTCCAAGACAGTACGATAGTTCCTTGTATAGGCAAGGAAAGCTGCTTATCAGAAATTATGATTTTAATGCTGATGGTGAGTTTGGTGGAAGCCCCCAAACACAACTTCTTTAAGTGGACTGTACTCTAAGAATGCCATGGCTTAGCGTTAAAAGTTGTGCTGCTAGGTTGTTTTGTGGAGGATGCTGAGAGGTGCTATGACACTAGAAGGTTCTGTTGACTGTCAGTTAATCAGAAGAGAACACAAAGAAAATCAGTCCCTGCAATTTACTAACTTATTGGATGTAGCCATGCTTAGTGGTCAAGCTGGGGTTGTTCCTCTATGCTGCAATTACCCCTCTAGGTCAGCATCCTCTTCTTCCACAAAATGCTCAGCAGATTGCAGGTCATAAAAGTAACATGGTTGGTGCCCAGGTCTAGTGATGAGAAGGCAAGAGGGGTAAAAGTGGACAAACTCCCAGCCCTGAAGGTGAGGTTTTGACTGGACTCCAGAGATTTTTGGGCACTTTTACTGAAGATCACAGATGAAGTCCTGGAAAACTGTGATGCACTGCCCATTTTCCATCTGGATAAGACCCATAGCTTTAGCAGCTCAGAGGACTCGCTCACTGTCCCTGTATCGAAGATACTTGATTAGGAAGTGCCTGGGACAATCATCCAGTTATGGTTTCAGCCCCATCCTATGGGCTCTTTCTACTTTATAATAGAACACCTCTTCTCCCAGCTTAAGATGTTAAACTAGTCAGGCAAGGATTTCTGTTTCTCAGTTTTTTGTTTTGGTCCCTTCTGACAAACCAATCACAGAATCACAGCAGAAAAAGACCTCATTGGCCCATTGAGACTGCCCTTTCCCCCCTTCACCTACTCATCTCCATTCTTATGTGCCTTCCCCTTCATGTCACTTCCTAATCCCAATGTCTGTCCCATGTCCTCTTAAATGCTTCCACCGTCTCAGCATCCACCAACTCTTCTGATAGTTTATTCGAGGACTCCATCAATAATTCATAGATTTGTATGACGATAGCAATTTTCTTGATCATCAACCTTATATTGCAGTCCCTTGATTTCCTTTGTAAGGGAGTTCCTTTCCAGGGACAAGTTGGGAACAACATCTTCTAACACACTTATGTGCTTGGCCTCCTGCGGACATTAAAGTGGACAGCCGCTGTTTCAGAAAGTCCAGTCACTATGGACTGTAAGTGGGTAATTTGGGAGGTAATATTTAAAGGATCCATCTTCATTTGGTACTGCATGTTCTTGAGCATTTCTTGTATACCAGCCAGGTTCTTCTCTAACTCTGTCATTTCATGGCCTTCCTTGATGCTGGCAGTTTGAGAGGTACAGACCTCATGACTCTGCTGCAGGTCTGTTGCCAGGATTACCACTTTAAAATTAAGATTTGTTTGCTATTTTCTGGGGTTTACCTGTTACCATCAGATGAACCATATTCAGTACTGCCATTTAAAAATAGAAAATGAGGAATTTGAACTTATTTTGCTGTCACCCTCTTTTCTGCCCCACTGGAGCTGTGCTAGAAGACATCTGCCATCTTGCTTGGTTGACCATGCCCCCCAGTGTACTTCACCTTTACTTGCATTGGAAGTCTTGTTGTGCCACTTCCAAAAGGGCTGAAAGGAAGTTGCCCCTTTTGTGCACTGATGGGTATGGGCAACCATACGCTAAACACTCTTGTTTGAATCTACAAGATTCCACTTGCAAGTCCCCTGTTGTAATTGTGTTAGCGTCCCCCTTCCACTAATACTATGCATCCTCCTGTTTGTCAACAAGGTTCTTCTGACTAGGAACCCACTATCAGAATGTTGCACTACCCCCCGATGAATTGCCCATAACAGAGGCTAATCTAACCCAGCATGTCCCAAGCCCTCTCTGGTTCATTTTGTTTACACCAGAGAAATTCCTTATCATACTCCAGCCATCCTCACCCACGCTTGCTGGCACACATGGATGTGATCCTTCTCTAAGAAGTTCATAGTCCTGCTGTCTTTGGTGGATTTGTCTGCATCAGCAGCCCTTCAAATCTTGTGAAGCTGGTTGATCAGTTTTCCCACATACACCTAATTGAAACCTTTGGTTTCTTTTCCACCCCCTTGTGTTTCTCTTTCTTGTCCTTTTCATCCTCTGGCTATCTAGGCCTGCTTAACAACTGAAGATGTCCACATACTTTAATTCAACATTTTCTGTTAAACCTTCTCTGACAAATGGGACTCTGTTGGAGGGAAGAAGCTAGAGCAAATCCTTACACTCACCTTGCCAATTTATGAGCCTATGCCCCACCCCTCCAGCTCTAAGCCACCCTCCCCAGGGAACTTCTACCTGCATACTTACTGCACCCCACCTCTTATGGGCATCTACCTACCTAACTAACCTGCTGCCTCAAGTGTCAGTCAGGGCTGTTCCCACAGACAATTCCCCTCCTCCTGAAGTTTCTTGCAGGCTCCCTAAGTATTCTTTCTCCAGCATGAAAATACCACATACACTTATACATTTAAGTGCACTGTTGTATGTTTATATCTTATGAATAGGGTGACATATAAACTTTAGCAATACCTGTAAATGACATGCCAATAAAATTATATAAACTGAAGTTAATTGGGAATGACAGACAGAGCGAGAGAGAGAGATAGAGAGAGAGAGAGAGAGAGAGAGAGAGAGAGAGATAAAGAGAAGATTAAGCATGGGGAGGTTACCGGATGTGTTCAATACCACACAGCCAGTAAGCAGCAGTGGTGAGATTCAAATCTGAGCCTTAAAGGTCTTATGAAAAACTTTGAGGAAAGCAGTATAATGTTTATGCACAATACTGCTTGCATTTTACATACTGTATGTTATGTATTTATCTTCCCCTCTTTCTTTAAAACGAATGCCAAGTGCTCAATAGTAGGATCCCTGTACCTTAGACATCACCTGCCACTGTCTATCTACACATGATGTTATAATCCTCAGTTTGTAAAACATGGTTGGTCACTGTGGAATTAAGTATGATGGCGCAAACAGAAGATTATAATATCACATGTAGACAAGCAGCAGGGAAAATGAAGGTCTATCTCAGCAGGAGTCAGTGCCTGTTGGGACTAAGCAAACAGATACTTTATTAGAAGTAGGGGGGTCTCATTTAAGGTTAAAAAAAAATTCAGTGTGTGTCTCTGTGTTGGGAAGGGTACTGTATCAACTTACTTTGCTAAATCAGTAGGAGGGGAGAGAGGTTAATTGGGGGCGTGGCTTAAGCAGTAGAAAAGCAGGTGACTCCAATTACAACTTCCTGCTGCTAGCTTTTGGAAGACAGAAATCTTGCTTGTAGAGCAGAAAGCAGCTAACTAAAAAAGCTGCCATTTTTCTTACTAATTGCAGTCCATCCCACCCTAAGCCAGTTTTACTTTTATAGCCACTGGATTTGACTGACAGCAGGAACTTCCTATTTGGCAGTAGGAAGGGAAGGATCATAGAAACACGTTAGTTTTGTCAACCCTGAAGAAAAAAAGTAGCTCTTTCTCCCCCCTAACTGCTGGTGGGCTGACTCTGAGCAGGGAAGAAGGAGACTACTGAAGAATATAGGAAGTTGCAGTCCCAGAACAGGAAGGGTGAGAGTTGTAAGGAGAGAAGAGAGTAAACATACAGAGAAACAGGAGAGGGGGCACAAAATAAGACATGATGGGAGTGTAGCAGTACAATGGCTGTGGGGCGGCAGTGTTCCGGGAGACATTCTGGAGGCTGCGATGCTGCCCTATTTGCAGGTACCTCTCTGGTCTGAGGGAGGATGTTGCCTGTCTCCAGGCTGACCTGGCTAGGATTTGTGAAAATTCCTCCCACACCCAGAGACCACCAGGGCCACTGCCACTACCTCAGAGGTTGTCGAGAAAGAGGAGCGGCTGGACCAAGGTGGGCTCAGGGAGGGAAAGGGTGGTGGAACAGAAGTGCATCCCTCCAGCTGTACATCTCCACAATTCATACACTGTTCTGGTGGATAGAGGTTCCTCTATGGAGGCACTTGCATTGGAGACCAAGGAGGATGCTGGGAACCTCCACAAAGGAGACCCACAGGATGGTGGCATGGGACCCCACAGGAGAAGGAAACAACTCCTGGTGGGGGACTCAGTCATTAGGGGATAGAAGTGGGGGAGGAAGTGGAGATGGAGGTAAGATGCCTGCCTGGCACCATGGCTTGGAGGGACAGGAAGTGAATCTTCAGGATCATGGGAGCAACTGCACAAGGGAGGGAGCTGGATGTCATTGTCCACCTAGGGACAAATGACCTGGCTAGGAATGGGATCAGAGCAGTGCAAGAGGAGTTTGTAGAGTTGGAGAGGGGCCTTAGACAAGTAGCGCATATGGTAACCTTCTCAGAGGTGTTGCCTGTCTATGGCAAGGGTGATGCTAGGGTACTCTACACCATGGAATTCAGTGAATGGTTGAAAAACTGGTGTGAAGCTCAGGGTTTTGGCTTCATTGGAGACTGGGGAGACATCTGGAGGGATGCAGGCCTATACTGGTGCAATGGTCTGCATCTGTCCAGGGGGGAAAACCAGGATTCTAGGTGATAGGTTTAAATGCTTCATTGGCAAGCATTTAAACTAGCCAAGGGGGGAGGCACTGAAAAGGAGCAGGGAAATCCCAGCCTCCCCCAACAAAACACGGTAATTAGTGAGGTAAACATCAAGGTCGAGAAGTCATTATGGAGCAGGACAGATGTAAATGCAAAAAAAGGCAAAGGCAGTAAGTACAGGGGTGGGGCTAAAAGGGGTAAGGCCATCAAAAATTGGAGGGTGTTGAGTACCAATGCCAGTAGTCTGTGTAACAAGCTCCCTGAACTAGTGGCCTTGATGGAAGAGGGATGCCTGGATATTGTGGCAGTCACAGAAACATAGTACACAGAGAACCATGACTGGGATGTCAACATACCAGGATACACAATCGACAGGAGGGACAGGGAGGGTAAAAGAGGAGGAGGAGTAGCTATGTAAGGGAAGGGATCAAAGCAACAGAACTAAAAAGTAAACAGGGAGCAGATGAGGCACTCTGGGTCACCCTGGAGACAGAAAATGGCACCACAATCTGCATAGGGGTTGTATACAGACCCCCATTTCAGGGGGATGGAATGGACAAGGAAATGACAGAAGGCATTCTTAGAATGGCAGAAAAAGTGAAGATATTGTTGATGGGGGACCTGAATATGCCAGATGTTAACTGGAGCACCTTTGCTGCAGGCACATCCAAGAGCAGGGTCATTCTTGATGCCCTACAAGGGGCATGCCTCAGACAGCTTGAATTGGAACCCACTTGGGAGGGAGCAATCTTAGACCTGGTACTCTCAAACAGGGACAGAGAAAGAATCTTGGATTTAGAAGTGGGTAGCCATCTGGGAACAAGCGATCACCAAACAGTGTGGTTCACGAAAAACACAGCTATAGAGTTAAGCCACACAAGCAAGAGTATTGGACTTTAGGAGGGCTGACTTTTGGAAAATGAGAAAGTGCCTCAGGAAAGCACTAGCAAACAGGCAATAAGGAGGGGTGGAGGAACAATGGGGAGTAATCAAAACAGCCATCACAGAGGCAACAAGACTTTGTGTGAAGCAAATCAACAAAACACAATGAGGGAAAAAAAACGCTATGGTTCTCAAAAGAGGTGGCAGGGAAGGTTAAGGGGAAAAGGATAGCATTCCAGAAATATAAGGAAACATAGAAGGAGCAGGACAGAGAAATGTATTAGTTAAAGCAGAAAGAGGCAGGGAAGGCAGTCAGAATAGCAAAGGCCCAAACCGAGGAAAGGATAGCCAACTCTGTTAAGAAGGGGGATAAGACCTTTTATATGTACATTAGGGAGTGAAGAAAGACCAAGGCAAGGATACTGAGGCTTAATAAAGGGGAGGAAACATGGGCTAAGGGTGACAGTGAAAAAGCAGGGATACTGAACAAATATTTCTGCTCAGTATTCACAAAGGAAGAGGAGGGGGAGCTACCTAAACCATACAAGAGAAACACTCTGGAAACAGGGGTCAATACCAGTCCATTTACAGAAGAAAGGGTTCTGAAAGAACTAGTAAAATTGAAGGTGGACAAAGCAATGGGGCCTGATGGGATTCACCCAAGAATTCTAAAAGAAATAAGGGTAGAACTAGTGACACCGCTGACTACTCTCTTTAACAAATCATGGGAGGATGGGGTGGTACCTGAGGACTGGAAGAGTGCAGATATGACTCCTCTTCACAAAAGTGGGATCAGGGCAGAGGCAGGAAACTACAGACCAGTTAGTTTGACCTCAGTGGTAGGGAAAATGATGGCATCACTTCTGAAGGAAAGAATTGTTGAGTACCTGGAGGCCAGTGGGGCACAGGACCCAAAGTAGCATGGATTCACAGTGGGAAGGTCATGTCAGATGAATCTAATAGATTCTTTTGACTGAGTGACCAAAGTAGAATACTAGAGAGGGGCTATGGACATGGCCTACCTAGATTTTAGCAAGGCATTTGATACAGTCCCACACAAAAGATTAATAAACAAGTTAGCCAGCGTTGAAGTGGGTCCCAAGGTGGTAGCATGGATAAAAGATTGGCAGGACAACAGGACACAAAGGGTAATAGTAAACGGAGTCCACAGTGAAGAAAGGAGGGTTACTAGTGGGTTACCACAGGGTTCAGTACTGGGACCGGTCCTTTTTAATGGCTTTATAAGTGACATTGCAGAGGAACTGGAAGGAGAAGTATGTCTCTTTGCATACGGCACAAAGATCTGCAGAAGGGTTGATACACAAGATGGAGTGGGAAGGATTAGAAGGGACTTGGCAAGGTTGGAGGAATGGTCAAATGTATGGCAGCTTTGATTCAATGCAAAGAAGTGCAAGGTAATGCACCTGGGAAACAAAAACCCAGGGGAAGAGTACACAATTGGGGGTGAAATACTGACAACAATAAAAATGGAAAGGGACCTGAGGGTAATTATATCAGATGACCTAAAGGTGGTCAAGCCATGTGAGAAGGCAGTAAGGAAGGCTTGGGAGATACTGGGATGCATAGGGGGAGGCATCAACAGTAGAAAACAGGAAGTTGTTATCCCTCTGTACAGACAGTTGGTGAGACCCCATCTGGAGTACTGTGTGCAGTTCTGGAGACCCCATCTCCGCAAAGACATAGACAGAGTGGAGGCTGTCTAGAGGAGGGCAACCAAAATGGTGCAGGGTCTGCACCAGAAGACATACAAAGAGAGACTAAAGGAGCTTAATATGTATACCCTTGAGGAAAGAAGGGAGATGGGGGACATGATAGAAACTTTCAAATACCTCAAGGGAATTAGCAAAGTCCAAGAGGGTAGTGTCTTTCAGAAAAAGAGATGTGCAAGTACAAGGGTGCACAATTTGAAGATAGATGGGGGATGACTCAGAGGTAATGTGAGGAAGTATTTTTTCACAGAGAGGGTTGTGGATGCATGGAACAGCCTTCCTGAGGATGTCGTGGAGTCAAGAACAGTGGGGGAATTCAAGAATGCATGGGACAGACATAAGATAGCCCTAGTGGGGGGTAGGAGAAAGTAGTCTGTTGGTTAACTAGGATCCGTAGCTTATCCGTTAGGTAGAAAAATGAGCAGACTAGGTGGGCCAAGCGGTCCTTATCTGCTATCAAATTCTATGTTTCTACGTTAGAGGACAATGATCCTGTATCCACACACATTTGTTGAGTAAACCAGAATGGGGAGGGGGGATTATAAAAAACAGGAAATACTGGAAATACAGTACAACTCAAATAATGTATGATTTCCAGTTTTTCCAATAGTGCCACAGGCTCTTTCAGGTTCACAGCTCTCTGCCATTCCATGATTAGACAATACAGTGAACTGAACCTGAATGACATAACAGATTACTAAATGGCACAAGACCCTGCAACTACACTAGATGTAGGACTTGTGAGCACATTTCTACTTCCGATTGTATCATTACCCCACAAAACAAACAATTTAAGATACAGGGGAATTATACTTGTGCATCTCGTCATGTTGTTTATTTTATTCAATGCAAGAGATGTCCATAAACAGGTTATGTTAGAGAGACTGGACAACCTCTCCCCACATGAATGACATCACACAGAAAAACTATTAAAATGAAGATGACTGATAAACCAGTGGGACAACACTTCTTTCATTCTGATCACTCCATCTCTGATATGTCGGTACTGGTTTTGAAAGGACATTTCAAAAATACACAACAAAGGTGAGCTTTTGAGCTCAGACTCATTTTACTTTTAAACATGGTGGGAGATGGGATGAATATAGATTTGGGATTTATGTCACATTACACAGCTTAAACAGCTCCTGTTTTTTCACCTGCTTCAGGGACATCACATGGAAATATTACTGTGGAATATGGTGGTGTTTATTTATTTATTTATTTTTTGTTGACCGGGTAAGTGCACTAGACAAATCCTGCCTAATTTCAGGCATGACCCGGGGGGAAGGGGATACAGATGAATGGCAACTAACCTTAAACCAGATTAAGCTGTTGGTGGTATTTTTAGTGAATGAGGGAAATTTGGCCAGGACACTGTGGAAATTCCCCTACTCTGTAGGTAGGTGGCGTTGTCCATCTGTCTGCAGGGATGGAGGACCTCAGTAGACCTCAAGAGGTGGAAGGAGAGGGTCATGCCTTGCGTGCTAATGCAGAACCTTTACAGCTAAATGCGGAGGTTTCAAATGCAGTATCTGACCAGTCTCCTGCTTCAAATAAGGATTTATCAGCTGACTCTTTGAAATCATCTGGTGTGGAGTTTTGTATGGAAGATGAGGAAGAACGGCTGAAATTGGAAATGGAAGAGAAAAAACAGCAGCTTCTATCCTTAATTTCGGTGGCTGAACAAGAATTTGAATTAGGTAGAAGTAAATTAGATGAGGAAAAGAAAAAATGCAAGCGTTCTATGGTGAGTCCGATACAAAGTAAAAACAAACGTTTACCTATAGATTCACCTGACCAGCTTTCAAATGTGGACAATTTACAGATTGCTGCCCCTGAGGTAGAAGTACTTGATGTGACTGTGGTCAACAATGTGCCGGAATGGACTCCTGGTATGGCACTGCAACGAGCAGGATGGATATTGAAGGGTGAAGAATGGATTCCCAACCCTTTGATTCCCCTTCCCAGCTCACCAATGGCTTTGCTAATAGAATCCCAGGACAATATGGTTCTAGACTCTGTGAATGAGCCGAAGTCCTTAGAACTGTCTACTACAGATGCGCATAACGGAGTCGAAGTTCGGCTACAGGAGGGTGTGGCAGCTATGGGTTCAGTACACAGTTCCATGCCAGCTCAGACAATGCAGTCAACATTAATTCCTGTTGGTGATTTACAAGCTACTGACCGAGGAGTTTCATCAAACCCGGTAAGAGGAGACTTTGTGGAACATGGGTTGGGGTTTACAGATGTTTAGAAATCCTCGATGAGCTCGGGAAATACTTCTAAACCTGATAGTCATAGGCCAGGTTCCTATGCGGGGCTTTTTCACAAACTGGCTGAAGCGGCTAAACGTCACTTTTTAGTACGCCTCCATTATAAAGGCCTGGCCCCGATTCCCCGGATTGACTGTAGGTAGGTAAAAACTTAATAAAAGATTCTTTGGGTTTTCATCCCACAGAAGTGTATACCTTTATACATGCTCCTGGGGACCGAGTCTATGATGTGAGCTTTTGTTCAATGTCACTGTTGGATAAATTTTGGAAGTTGTATTACAGGGTAAAAGAACTGAAGGTTTGGCATGATTTTATTGCAATACCTATTACAAAACCCACATTAAAAACTGTGACTGTGTTGTTTCACAAAGATGGAGTTGATGTGTCCAACATCATTTTCTGGTTGAAAAAAGATGTACTATTTTTGATCATCCTAACCCTATTATGATGACAATGGATTTTGGACTGGGGGTTGGCAGTTTCGAGTGCAGTTAAAACAATCTGAGACTGGGATCCTACATTTGCCAAGCTCTTTTTTTTGGGGGGGGGAGGGACAGAGGCATTTTGGATTATGCAGGAAAGCCAAATTGCTGTTACAAGTGTGGGCCATTAGACCATTTAAATACTGATTGTGACTGTATTAAATGCTTTCACTGCGGTTTATTAGGTCATTCAGCAGCTCAGTATACAGCTTCTCCTGTATGTAACCTTTGTGGAGATGAGCATACATTTCAAACACGTCCTTGGGCAGCCTATAATTCTACCGATATCTCAGATCATGAATCCATTCTTTCTCAGGCAAGGCACCCAAGCAGATGACCATTTGGTACAGAAGGGCCTTCTTTTGTTCCCCCTAGATGCAGAGGCAGGGGGCCGGGGTGGTAACTCTGGGAGTAGGGTGGAAAATCAAGCCAAATGGGATACTTTACCTAAGAGGCCAGAACCCCTTCCTCCTCTATCCAGTATTGAAGTGTCAGAACCAGTTGTGGATACAATAGAGACACCATATGCTACCCCTTAGGGCTCACCTAAAAGAATGATGGTTCAACCTATGCCTCTTTTAATGGAACAGCAAGGCAAAGAGATTATTGTAAATGAAGTGGGTGTTGATACTGATTTTCACCAGATATCAGTTCAATTTGAGGTGAGAGATTTATTGCCTCAAATGGGTTTACTCCTGTCCCCTCTGCCATTAACAAATCATTTTTTGATGTTTACAACGTGGGGGGAGCAAGTTGATTTGGAACAACCAATGGAAGAAGGTGCAGTACCTTCTTCTCAAAATACACCTCTTTCGGTGGTTGAAGATACACCAAATCAACGTTTAGAAGGTGTGCAGAAATGTGTAACAAGGTCAAGTACAAAGGTCTTTAAACCACCTCCCTGAGATTATACTTAAAAGTAGCATGTCTAAATGTTAACAGTATTAAATCGCAATATAAGCGTTTGACTACTTTCGGAATATTGCAACAACTTGACTTTGATGTCTTTATGTTGCAAGATACCTGATTAAATACATATAGGGAGGTAGCACAAGCAATGGAAGATTGGAAATGGGGTGATTCCTATTGGTCGTTGGGAATTGAGAATTGTTGTGGGGTACGTTTTTGTTTTTGTTCTGTAGAAGTTTCATTATTACGATTAATAGATATTGACCCAGGGAGATCATTTTTGTTAGATGTCCAGATTAATTCTTCTATGTATCATTTAATAAATTTTTATGGTCCACAAACGAAAGCTTTGAGGACACAATATTGACATTAATTCAGCCCTATTTATATACGAGCAGACAGCTAGTTTTGAGTGGTGACTTTAATATTAATTTTAAGCAGAGTACTGAAGCAGGGAAAACATACTGTGATAAAACTTTTTTAAAACAAATAATGAAATTGGCTGGTTTAAAAGATGCTTTTGAGAGCAGTAAACAAGCAAGGATACCAACCTATTTTAGAGGAAATTTGTCTTCAAGAATTGATTTTATTTTTATTAACAATACGTTGCCAGTACATAAAACAGTAAATATTCCAATAGAGACTTCTGACCATACCTTAATAGGGGTACATACAGCCATCCCCATACAAAAGAAGGTGGGTAGAGGTTTTTGGAGGCTGAATATTTCCTTATTGGAGGACCTAGAAATAGTAGAGGGCTTTAAACAATTAGTTCTTGATAAGGCCACTACCTTATGTTTATATGAGAACACTGAAATGTGGTGGGAAGATTTAAAGGACCTTATACAATGGTTTTTTTTTTCAGCTTAAAGGGAAAGCAGTGGCAGGGTCATCTTATAGAGAATATTTAATTCTAAGGGATAAATTGGGTTTGTTAGTAAATAAACAAAGTTTGGAGAAGGTAGGTTTGTCACAAGAAATTGATACTGTTAAGTATAATATGAGGTGTTATCAGTTTGATAGGCTCCGCTCACTTCAAAGAGAGCAATCGTATGGTACACAAGGAAAAACTGCAACTATCAATCCTTTTGTTAGTTGTTCACAGAGAAGAGAAGAGAAAAAAACAAACAAATTAAGGGACTTCGATCCCAACAAGGGCCTTTGGTTACAGGAAATAAAGAAATAATGGACCTAATAGGTTCATATGTTACAGAAACATTTGGTTCTACATTTGATGATTCAGTTTTCACATCCCAAATATTGGGGGCAGCTGCAACTCCTTGATTGGCTTCCAGTCGAGTAGCCCCTATGATTTCTCCTTTTACAAAATTAGAAATGACTGAGGCAATACATAGCCTCCGAACTGGAGTATCCCCTGGTTTAGATGGTTTCCAAGGGGAAATATATAAAAAGTTGTGGAAATTTACCCCTTCTGAATTTTTAACAATTTGTAATTATTTTCTTAAAGATCAATATTTACCTACATCTATGTATGAAGGATTATTACTTTTTTGTATAAAAATGGTGACACTACAGATATTAAAAATTGGTGTCCTATTACTTTGTTGAATACTGATTTTAAGCTTTTTGCAAAATTATTGGGAAATAGATTGGCATGGGTAATGGGAGACTTAATCAGCCCTCAGCAATATTGTTCAGTACTGGGAAGAAGAATTACAGAAGCATTGATATTTCTACGAGAAGTAGAGGAATATACGGTAGGGAGGACTAAGACGTGGTATTTGGTGAGCTTAGACCAAGCCAAGGCCTTTGACAAGGTTTCACATTTCTTTTTGTGGCACTGCTTGTCCTCTTATGGTATCCCGGATATGTTTATTGACTGGATTAAATTATGTTATGATTTGGCATATGTGGTCCCTTATGAAAATGTGAACTGTGGAGATCATTATCAGATTAGGAGAGGGGTAAGGCAAAGTTGCCTTTTAAGTCCTTTACTCTGTGTTTTCATGATTGACCCTCTGATTCAGCTTATACAGCATTCCCCCAATATTTATGGTATGGGGGGTCCCAAAATTGTAAGATTGTAACATATGCTGATGACTTATGTTTACTCCTGAAAGATGGGGCTTCTTTTCAGAAAGCATGTGAACTAATGGTAGCAGTAGGAAGGATTACTGGGAACAGTTTAAATCTACAGAAATCAAAATGTATTAATTTGCAGTGTTTTCTGGTAGCTCCTGAAACATTAGGAGACTGTCTGGTAGATACTACTCTCATTAAAGTGTTGGGGATATATTTTGGGGGTTTGGATATGGCAACCTATAACTGGGAAAAGGCTCTAACAAAAGGGAAAGATTTGGTGGGGTGTTGGAATTGTTGAAAAGTTTAAAAAAAAGGATATATTTAATTAGATCATATTTAATACCATTTTTTTGTATATAAGTGCTACATTTTTGATCCCAAAACATTTGGAAGTAGCTTTAACGGGATGTTTTTTTCTTGTGTTTGGGGCAGTAGACTGAAACCCATTAAAAGAGAAATTCTTTATAAAGACCTAAAATTGGGAGGAATTAATATGGTTCATCCATTAGTGTTTTATTTTACTATTTTTCTTTATTCAAATTTACTTCCATTAATGAAGGGATCAGTGTGGGGATGGGGAGACAGAGGTTTAAAATTACTTCAGAGAATTTTTAATGAATGGAAAGAGAACAAATTTCTACATAAAAATAAAAGGAAACCATGGTTAATAAAAAAAATGGGAACAAGTGTTTGATGGGATTATTAAATGGGGCATTGGTTATGGAACTGTTCTTCAATTGACAAGGAAACAATTATATATGGAAATTATGTCAATACATTATGTCAAACACCCTTTTTTGGGGGTTTTCTTAAAAGGAGCAGGAGTTTATTTCTCAGTATATCATGGATAAAGGAATACCTGAAAAACTGTGGGCTATGGTGTGGTTGGGGATACATGCAAAAATAAATGTTAAAAATAATCAAAAACACAAAGCTTTTCAAGAGAGATTTTGCCCTAGGGAAGGCTGTGGCTTAGAACTAGAAACAATTGGCCATTTATATTATACATGTCCATTTATTATACGGTTTTGGGATACTGTTAAAAACAGATGGAAAGATCATATACCTATACCCCAAAACCAAAATTATTATTTCATGGTATTATTCCCAATTTAGTTTATCAACAGAATAGTAGTACTGTCCGAGTAATATATGCACACTTTGTTTACTGGATTTGGATCTGTCAGTGTTGTTTAGTGTTACAACAAAATTATATTTCTGAACAAGAATTATTTCATATTTTATGCACAGATTTAAATCGATGGAAATTGGCTGAATTTCATTGATTGGAATCAAGTGTATGGTTGACATGTTGGACCGGATTTGATTATCTTTAATGTCACTATTTTTTATTTCCAGTTGTTATAGTTTTGGGTACTGTTATTCAGATAAAATATGACTGTAATACTTATAGATAATTCTTTTTTTGGTTTTTTGTTTTATGTTTGTCTTTCTTCAATTTTCTTCTCTTTTATGGTTTGGTATGATGAAATAGAAATTTGTATAAAATTTGTTATGAATTGGTTATGATTTCAAAAGGGGGAAAAATGTTTGATTATATTATTTATAGTGATTTTCTTATGTTTGGGATTTTCTTTTTTTTAACTTATGTATGTTTGATTTTTTCTTTATTAATGATTTGGTATGACACTATACTGATTTGTATATATGTTGTTATGATTTAATAAAAAATTCCCCTACTCTTTTCGATAAGTGCCAGGGGATCTTTAACATCCACCTGAACTACCACCAATCCAGGCAGATGGGACCTTGATTTAATGTCTCATTTGAAAGATGGCACCTCAAAAGTGCAGCACCCTCTCATGCTGCACTACAGTGTCAGTACTGGAATATTAACCCAAGTGGCAGATGTGAGAACTGAACCCACAGCCCTCTGATCTCCTGGCCTCAGAGGCAAGTGTGCTATCTACTGAGCCACTGCCAATATGTTTAGATACAAAATGGTTTTATGGATTTCTTTTTACTGGTTACCAATACATAGACTTCACCTGGGGGGGTAGGGTGTAGTGATGGGGTGTTGTTTCTCTGAGTTTTGGATTTAGATTTATAGAACTTTTATTTAACACAACAGAAGATTAGGTACATATGGACACATGTTGATACATGGACATATTAGGCTAACAGTATCTCAATGACAAGGGGGCCTGTATTAGGTTTGGGTTTTGAATGTACACATACACCAGTCACTTGTTACACAGTTACAGATGTATCATGTTTAAGAGAGTATTAATACTGACTTATTGTACACAGAGTTTAAGACAAATGTATCTGAACAGTACTTACACTGTATAAATGTGTGAAACAGCTAGTGAATGCTTAATTTACACTAGGGCAGGTTATCTTTTAACCTACTTTTTACTTAACACAAAGATATTTGCATATTTAGAAGACTTATAATATTATTTAATATGTATTGCTTAAGCATATTTTTCCTTGTAATTTTTAATCATAGTCATTTACTAATGCACACACACACACACACACACATGCGCGCACACACACACACACACATACACACACACACATGGTTTTAAAATGAAGCTTCAGCTGGTTTATGGCTTTTCTCACGGAGTGAGCTTTCAATTTAGTGACATTTGACCTTATAACTTTTGCCATCTTTATATGGTTATGTTGTATTTTTGAATGCAGTTTTAGCTAAAGGGAATAATTAACGTTTCATCTGTTTTTTATGTATGATCTGAGTTTTGAGAATGTATGTTCTTTCAAAACAACTGCCATTGTTTTCTGAAGAAGGATTCTATGTAATCCAGATTCTAAATGCACCTGTGTTCTTTTGTAACAAGTCTGTTGGTCTAATAAAAGGTATCAAATCATCTGTTTGCGTGGATCTTGCGTTACAAGGACCAATATGGCAACACACTTTACTTACTTTATTAAGAGAACTAAGCTTTTTCCTGGATTTATGTTTTTTACAGTATCTAACATGTTTATTTAATTTAAGTTTAGCTATCTGGTATGTCTTATTGAACCATGTTGGACAAAAATGCTTCCTTATTCTACTGGTTCTAAATAATGGTATAATGTAATTATTACTTTCCAGCCGTTTACTGATAATTTGTTTATTATGTGAAGCTGAAACTATTTTGTTGTGTAAAGCTATTAAGAGATCAATGTAAAACAGTTTTGAACATAGATTGATATCTTCATTTTGCCATCTAATTCTTTTAGAATTAATTATTTCCAAATTACCCCCCAGATTACCAGAAAACTGGGTAAAGTTACTGTCCATTCTTGGTGTTTGAAAAGTTATAAGTAATAGCGAATGATCAGAATCAGGATGATCCTGTACCTCAAAGTCAAACAGAAATTTTAAGGCATCCTGAGTAACCCAGGTAAGATCAATAATAGAAGATCCCATATGCCCCTAAATGTATTTTCACCCTCCAGATCACCAGGTAAATGACCATTTACCAAACATAAAGTTTCTTATCCTTGGAGTTTCTAACATTACTTACATAGAAACATAGACATTGTCAGCAAAGAAGGATGGCCAAGCCCATCCAGTCTGCCCAAAAACCCTCTACTAGTTTGTGGCCTCTGACCCTAACTGGTTAATGGCTTTTCACCCCACCTTCCCACCTCTAACATACCATTATGCATGTCCCATGCATGTTTAAAACCCTCAACTGTACTCACCCTAACCACCTCGTGTGGCAGTCTATTCCATGTGTCCACCATCCTCTCCTTAAAGAAAAACTTCCTCACATTTCCCCTAAGCCTGCTACCTTCCAATTTCATATCATGCCATGTTATTCATGTACATCTCTTATATTGCAAGATGTCTCATCCTCCACCATGTTTATGCCCTTAAGGCACTTGAATGTTTCTGTCATGTCCCAATGATCCCTCCTCTCCGCCAGGTAGTACATAGCAAGGTCCTTTTGTCTCTCCTCATATGTTTTCTGGTGCAAGCCCTGTACCACCTTAGTCACCCTTCTCTAGACTTCCTCCACCCTGTCAATGTCCTTACAAAGGTCCAGCCTCCAGAATTGCTCAGAGTACTCTAGTTGTAGCCTCACTAGCATTTTGTAGAATGCCATCACACTCTCCTGCCTTCTGCTAGTCATACCGCTGTCTATGCACCTCAGCATGCCACTGGCCCTCCCTACAGCCTCTGTACTCTGCTTTAATATCTGTAGGTCATCAGAAATAATAACCCCAAGGTCCCTTTCTTCCTTGGCAATCATCAACAACTCCCCCCCATCCTGTAGCCCCCACCAGGGTTCCCCCTTCTCAGGTGCATTATTTTGCACTTCTTACTTTACTTACTTTTTTCTTACTTTAGGTTTAATCATGTTCAGGTCCTGAAAAAACTCACTATAAGGGTTTTCCTGAGATGGATTCTGGCTTTAAAGTCACCAATAACAAGAAAAGTATACATTGCATATTTAGTTGTTAAATTATCTAATAATTCCGAAAATTGCTGCCAAATAATAGGTGAATAAATGGAACTAGTTGTAGGGGGAAAAGAAACATTAAGAATAATAATATTATTATTACTGCTTTCCAATTTCAGAAGAAGTATTAATGATAATTGACAATCCAGAACAGCAATATTGTAATTTATGGAAGTCTTAAGATATGTAACTATATCAGCCTGATTTCTACCATATTTCTCATTTTTTTATGGTTGGAATAGCAACTTTTGTGTATCCAGGGATCAGTGGATGAGTGACCTCCTGCCACCATGTTTCCTGTAGACACAAAATATCAAAAGTCATTAGAAACTCTTTAATTTCATTATCAGCCAGTTTATATGCTAAGCCCTCTGTTCCAGGATAGAATAGTTAGCGTTCTCAATGATTCATCAGACATTTGAGCAATCCTTAAACTAGATTCTTGTCATCGAGAGGTAAGATTTTGAAGCACTGAAAAATGATTAATAATCATGGTTTCTGAATGGTTCTTATTTACTAATGTATGTCTATTTGTAGTCTTCTCTAGCGAACTCTACTGCAAGCTATTTCTGGATGCAGCTTTTTTATTAAACCCCACAGTATTCACAGTATGTCAGTTAGAAGGACCCCAAATCCATCCAGTACTGGGGAGGCATCTAACACTGATGCTGCCAGTCTAGGATTCCTAAAAGTATTATACATTTTTGGACTATCCATATTCCCACTATGTATTGTGATCCACTCAATTCCACTTCATTTTAAATCTACACTAAGAGTATGGGACAAAAAAGAAGCACTATCATGTTTAATCAGATCAACTGGCTAATTTTTAGAGAAATTTCAACCAGAAAGTGAGAGTTTTACTTTCCAAAATTTGTGATTCAGCCCCTTGTAAATTTTGAAATAACCTCAGAGACCCTTCTTGCCCTTCTAATATCCTCGTCACAGTCCCTCTTGCATATCATAGATGCTTGACTCTCAGATCTAACTGTAGCTCTCTGAGGGGGGTTAAATATTAATGCCACTTAGTTAAAGTAATGCTTCTTGGGACCAAATACAAGATGCTATACTAAGGGATCTAGAGCAGGGGTACTCAAATGGTGAGGCCAGCCTCCTTGGGGAGGCCCCAACCTGTTCCAGGGGAGGCTCAAACAAGTCTGAAAAAGTACTGTGTTTATATTTGAGTTTTATATATTTTGTGTGAAGGGATGAAGCAGATTGAACAAGGATAATAGTAGGTGAAATTATGAATTATTGTTTAAAAATTGGTGACCAGGGAAGGCACACTGAAAAGAGGCTCATTACAGGTGTACCAGGTAAAGGGTAGGGAATGAATACAATATCAGAAGGTAACTGCACAACAATCAAACAATACAAAATGAACAATAGAGTAAACTAGGAGCAAGAAGTGAGGGAGCAAAATGATCCCTGAGAAGTTGCTTAAGAGCAGTGTAAGAGAAGAGACAGAGGTGGACAAGAGAATTATTCCAGATAGCAAGGAAACAGAGAAAGCGATCTGACCCATAAGGGTTCTGCAACAAGGCTTTAACAATGATTCAGAAGTCAAAGGCTGGCCTCTGGAGCAGGATTACAATAAGCTGAATAAAATGAGAGCCAGTTATTCAGAAGTTTCACTTTATTTCTGATATACTGTGAAAAGTATTCTGTTTTTCTATGGGGAGGCCCAAGATTATTTCAGTATTTGGGGGAGGCTCAGGATCTTTTCCATGGCCTGGGGGAGGCTCACTATGACAAAGTCTGAGAACTAATGATCTAGAGTAAAGCAAAACACCATCAGACATAGAAGGGATATGTAATAGATGACAAATCCATTTTGTCAATTTTTCAGGAGTTTCAACATGTAATTTATTAATGCAGCACATTTCAATTAAAACCTCTAGATCTATCTCAGGCTGATTGTTATCAAAGTCAAAGAAAGTGTGTGCATAATCCCCAGGCTTATCAGGAACACTTCTATTATGAAGACATTGCTCCTCAATCTCCCCTTGGATCATTTCTGGCATATTTGCCTCAGAGAAAAAAAGAGACCATTGTTCTTTATTTATTTCTGCCATGATTGAATGAACTGATAAATTCATATGAGGTTGTACTGATTCCATATTACCACACTCTTCCAAACAAATTTGTTAGACTCATGGAATTTGTCCTTGGATTTAGTGCCCTGTTTTTGTGCTATATTTTCCTTTTTAATTCTCCTAGAATTATATCTGTTATTTTCTTTTGTATTCTGCCTTGATTTTGAACCTAAAATTCTAATATAATTATCCTTTGAAAATGGATAAGGAAGTTTAACCTGAAAACCTCTATTTTCTCTAGAGACAGTTGGAGCTACTTGACAATCTTCAGTAAACCTGTCAGGTTGTGCCTGAGATGAATTACTAAGTTGTGTTAACAAGGCTTGATTATGAAATACATCTGCTCTGAGGTTTGCTATTTCCTCCTTCAAAGCCCACATATTCTCCAATATTTCTACCTTAGCATGTTATAGATTTAGTATAATTTCCAAAATTTGCTTAGACAAAGAAGAGGATGATACAAAATCTCCCTCATTTGTGAAATACTTCTTATCATATTCCACTGAATTCTGAGGTGAAGTAAGGATAGATATTGCTGGTGCTAGCTCTGGAGTTAGTGCCAGATTGTATCTGTACCCAGGCCCAGATTCTCTTACATCAAACAAGTTGGCTGGCACTAATCTCTTAAGTCCCTGCATAGTATTATTAAGATCTTGTATTATTGAAGTTAAATTATCAGGATATGAAGATAATTTTAAAGTAGCTAATTACCCCTTCAACCTAGATCCTAGGGTTGGGGAAAAATCTACCTGTCTCATAGAAACAGTACCACCGTGAATCATCTGGTGAAGATTCTTGAGGAGAAAAAGTAATTAAGTTTGAGTTTGAATTTTCTTCCAATAATGAATAGCTATAATCAAAGGGCTCCATATAGACTACTAAATCAGAAGGTAATATAGATATTCCTTCCACTGGAGGGGAGCTAGGGAGGTTCATTTTGGACCTAACTTTCCTCAGATTTTTAGATTTATTAAATGTCTCCTGTGGATTAACAATAGGAGTTGAGACAGCAGCTGGAGTGGGAGTCAGACACCCCTCCCAGGAATTCAATTATTCTGGGTTTATTTATTTATTTAGTTTTTGTTGACCGGGTAAGTGCACTAGACAAATTCTGCCTATTTTCAGGCATGACCTGGGGAAGGGGGATACAGATGAATGCCAACTGACTTTGAACCAGACTAAGCTGTTGGTGGTATATTTTTAGTGAATGAGGGAAATTTGGTCAGGACACTGAGGAAATTCCCCTACTCATCAGTAGGGGGACTCGCTGACTGTCAGGATGGATGGCTCAGTTGCTGAGCAGCCTTCAATGTGGCAGGATGTGCTGCTGGCTGTGGAGCCAATTGCTACATCTATTTCTGAGAACACGGAATCAGATATTTTCTTTGAAGCGCCCATGGAGCCGGGTGCCTACATTGAATCTGAAGGGCTATTGGATGTTTCACCTCAGCAGATGAATACGGGTGCAAAGTTAACACCATTTTTGAAGAACTCTGATGTTAAACAAACAGATCTGACAACCTGTCACTCTTTACAGCCCTCTTCTCTCGACGTAATGCACAGCAAGGAGGCATTACCTACGACAGCTGTAACAGCTGAGTTATTGCAGAATGACAGTGAGGCTGCCACGTCAACGACTTCAGGTCTTCACGCCAAAGTCAAAACAGCTTCAGATGCTGTGCCTCAATCTTTTGGTCTGGGGAAATCTGTTACAGGCACTGTTTATTCTTCTACTGTTTCTGACCAACATCAAGCAATGGTCTTTTCTTTCGCTGCTAAACAATGAGTGGTAAAAAGTGTCACTAAAACTCCCCATGAACAGAAGCACTCCTGGGCTGACCAAGTAGAAGAAGCTGATGCTTTATGGTCTGTAAATAAAGCTTTACCATCGGCCGGCTGCGCACAGCTCCTCGATTCTGGCCGCTGGATTTCTGCCTTCTCCCCAATCATTATTCCTGGGGTTTGCATGACAAAAAGGGAGTTGCATAATCCTTCTCCCCTAGTTACTGTGTTAACTGCCTCTACCTCTCAGGACACTGTTGGTCAGACCTGTCCTATGGAGGCTCAACTTTTGGACACTATGATTTCAGGTTCACCTTTAGCTCTCCCCTCAGGTGTGCAACTGACACAGAACCCAGAACTTTGCTTTGATCCAAATAATGTTCTACCTCCTACTGCAGAACATTCCCCTCGGATGACTGCTTCTACATCCATGAAGCATATAGAAGACCAGGCTACTGAAGAAGTCCCTATAGGCCCAACAACAGGATCTGCTCCTGGCCCAGACTGGACTACTCCATGCTCTTATGCCTCCTTTCTTCATTCCCCAACTTTCTCTGCCAAACGGCATAATGCCATCCATTTTATTTATAAAGGGGGTATGGAAACATTCCAAGATAGAAAATTTGTTGCTAAAACTTTGTTGAAGGGCAGTCTACATTTTTCATCAGCTGAAATGTATGCTTTAATACATGTTTCAGGGGGAAATGTTTTTGTTGTTAGTTTTAAATGAAATAGTGGTTTAGATAAGTTTTGGAATGGTTACCAAAAAGTCTGGCAATCCCCTTTATGGTCTCCTTTTGAAGTATTTCCACTGACTAAACCAGCTCATAAAACAATAATGGTTCTTTTTTGAAATGAGGGGGTAAGTGTTACAGATCTCATTTACTGGTTAAAGCAGAGATGCATGGTATTGGGGCACCCTGAAGCAATTTTTGACTCCAAGGACATTTGGAAAGGGAGTTGGAGAATCAGGGTTATACTACGCTTTTCTGATGATGGCATGCAGTATCTTCACAATTGTGTCTTTCTGGGATGAGATAGGAGGGTTCTCTTTTATGCAGAGCAGCCCTAATCCTGCAATAGGTGTGGGCACTCTGGTCACATCAGTAGTACCTGTGATCACTTATGCTGTACACTTTGTAATTCCTTGGGGTACATGAGCAAACAATGTAAGAATATAGCGGTTTGTTCCTTATGTGGTGTAATTGGCCATTCTTATGCTACTTGTCCTGAGGCTGCCCATCGGCAACCTGATCCACATGATTCAGAGGAACAAAGACTTCTGTTTGCTATTGCACAGCGTTCATGAACCACACACTCAGAAGTATCACCTCAAACTTCTCACTCACCCCCCTTTTGAGCTGCCCCCCATCATTCCAGATCCCTTGGCCCCTTTACATCATTCCTCCCTATTGGAAGATACAGTGAACACCCTCAAGGCCTCAATAAGTGGCCCTCCACTTCAGACCTCCACCATTTTTGATGCGCAGTCAATGCCCCTCCCAACTTCCACAGGAGATGCTTTTTCATTCTAGGGTAACAAGATGTAAGCTATACAATACACAGCCAGCCTCTAAGGTCCCTAAGTTGGTTAGCACTCCCACTACTAATCATTTACATGCCCTTCTGCTTGCTCAGGTTGTTTCTGATGCTGAATCTAAATCCTCCCTGACTGGGGTTGATACCTCAGCTAAGATTTCAGATGTGGAATTTGAAGGGGACTGGCTCTCAGTCCCTCCAGCCAAGGCTATTCATTCTACCACAAAAAAAGGGGAAAAAAATAAGCGTAAGCCCCCTTGAACACCTTCCCTTTGATTTATCTGAATGTCTCCCTCACTAACTTTCTGCTCACTGAATGTGAACCGCATTAAAAACCAACTATGACAGACTGCATTATTTTCCTTTTTGAAGTCCTTACACTGTAATGTATTCTTTTTGCAAGACACTTGGTTACATACGGTCACTGAACTTTCCAGTGCTACAAAATGGTGGCACACCAGGGTTTCCTACTGGTCGTTAGGACTAGAACCCGGTTCTGGGGTTGCCATACTTTTTCATAACATAGATGTAAAGATTTTGAAATTAATTGATCTGGTCTCAGGTCGAGTCTTGATTTTGGATGTATTATTTCAAGGGATTTGTTTTAGATTAGTTACTGTTTATGCACCACAAACAAAAGCGACTAGGGTTGATTTGTTTCATCTCATTCAACTGTATTTGCATACTTATTTTCATGCTGTTTGGGGGATGACTTCAACTGTGGATTGTCTAATAAGGATAAGGGAAGGGGTGCAAAAACTTCTAAATTATTTTGTGATATGTCTTGCCTGGCTACAGTTGTTCAAACAGTAGATTTAATTGATGCATATGCTTGACTACATGAGACCAACGTCCCTACTTTCCATAAAGGTACCCTGGCTACCATGATAGATTTCTTTTTTATTAGCAAATCATTGTCACTGAATTCAATTTGGGTAACCCCGGTGGAATTTTCAGACCATAGTGCTTTATGTATTACTGTTGGGTCTACAGTTGTATTCTCTTTCGGAAGAGGCATCTAGAGACTTAACTCTCAGCTTTCAGTACAACAAGATGTTCTGCAACATTTGGATTATTTTATGCAAGCTCAAAAGTCCTTGTACGATATGTATGAGGATCCTTTATCACAGTGGATCAATACAAAAACAGACATTATTTCCTTGCTGAAATTTTTGGGGAAGTTTCAGCGGGAGTCAGCTTATTTTTCTTATCTTAAATTTAGGCATCAATTGCAGAAAATTTTATCTATGGCCCAAACCACTTAACACGATTTTTCCTCGCAAATAAAAATCCTTAAAGATAAGATGGTGCCTTTTCATATACATCAATCCTCAGTTTTAAAATTACAACAAAAATTTGGTACACAGGGGAATTTTGCAACTATTTGCCCCTTTCTTGGTAGTAAGGATAGGGTGAGGAAAAGGGGTTTTGACAGTATTACAGGACAGGATGGTCAGGAAAAGACTACACAGCAAGATGTGATGTCAGAAGTGATGTCATACACGGTGTCGCTTTTCCAGGACCAGTCTGTTCATTTAGTCGCTGCTCAGGCCTATTTACATAACATAGATGTTCCAGACTGTCCCCCCTCCACACTTTCTCACTTCGTGAGTCCTCTTACTCATCAAGAAATACTTACTGCCATTCATTCACTCCCAAGTAATAAAGCACCCGGTAACGATGGGTTAACTTCAGAACTCTATAGACTGATGCGCATTGTAATTTATCAGGAGTTTGCTGATGTCTATAATGACCTGTTATTGAATTCTGACTTCCCTCTGGAAATGATGAGAGGTATTCTTATTTTTCTACATAAAAAGGTGACAGGAAACTTCTTTCTAACTGGAGACCAATTAGTCTCTTAAATGTTGGTCTGAAAATCTTAATGAAAATTTTGAATACCCATCTTTTGACAGTGTACCAACATTTAATTTCTCCTGCGCAGCCTTGTGCAATTCCAAATCATTCCATAATTGACCAGTTGCTTTTTTTTTTACAAGAACTTTTTGATAGGTCCTATACAGCAGGTTTATCAGGGTTTGTTTTGTCTCTGGATCAGAAGGGTGCTTTTGACTCTGTAAACCATGATTTTTTATGGCTCACTCTACAGCATTATGATATCCCTTCAGTTTTTATTTCATGGTTAGGTAAAATCTATAAGTCTGCTACAGTATCCCCTATGATTAATGGATATCTGGGACATTTATTCCAGGTTAAAAGGGGAGTGAGACAGGGTTGTCTGGCTAGCCCTTTATTATATGTTTTCAGTATAGATCCACTTTTGTGCACCCTAAATAAGTTTATACCTCCCATCACAGTTCCAGTCGTGTTAATTCCCTTTTCGGCTCTAGCTTATGCAGATGATATTTGTATCTGCACCACTACAGTTCCTTCTGTACAGACCTCTGTTAACATGTGTGATTTTTTTGGATCTCTTTCTGGAACTTCTTTAAATAAAGGTACAGTAAATGTCTTGGGTATGAATTAGGCATAGGCTCTGCTGCCCGAGTTCATATCCTTGATATTAAACTTATGTCAAATCCAATTCGGATTCTGGGCATTGTTTTTGGCTCCCCAGCTACAGCGGTTTTTACTGGGATATACAATTTGAAAAAAGGTAGAAACATGGTACAGAATTGGAACAAATGGCAGCTTACTAAATCTAAATGTATCTATATGATTCAGACTTATCTGTTACCCCTTTTTTGTTTCTGAGTAATGTTTTTCCCCCACCCAAGCAACATGAAGTCACTTTATTTAGTACTTTTTTCCAGGCTGTTTGGGGTAGCTGCCTCAATCCTATAAAATGTAATATTTTATACTTACCAGTATCCAGTGGAGGTTAAAATATGGTAAACCCCCTGTTGTTTTTTTATTGTAAATTTTTTTACTCTAATTTCCCACCTTTATTGAAACGTATCCCTAAATTATGGACGGGTCTCTTTCAACATGCAGTTGAGAATTGGTTCCATGAACGGGAGGATAGCTGACTCAGACATCTCAACACTACAACCACTGTGAGTTCTTATCATTGTGAAGTTTTTATTAAATTACAACAGTGGCGAATACCAAGTGTTTGGCTTCTTTCAAAACATAAGAAACTTATATATCAGTCGGTACTTGATTCTCATTTTTCTGAGCAAACCACATTTCCAAAATGTCCTGATTTACACCTCTTATCATTACAGGGTTTAATGATTAACAAACGTATTCCCTCCAAGTTTTGGGATGTTACCTGGTTATGGGGTCATGAGAAGCTTAACGTTAAGGGTAACCAATATCACAAACAGTTACAAGAACAAAATTGTTCTTGTCCTGGCTGTTCTCAAGTACTCAAAACCATGCATCATTTATATTTCTCATGTCCATTCATTTCTACGTTTTGGCACTATGTTGCCAATGTTTGGCAAGAGCCAGCCGTTTCAACTGTTTCATATGAAATTTTGATTTATGGTTCATACCCTCCAGCTTGGAGTACATGGGATACTGGCACTTTACTTGTTCTTTTTACAGTATTCAAATGGTTTATTTGGCAAAGTAGGTGCCTTTTTATTTTACAGCAGAAGGAATTCTCCTATGTCGAACTTTTACAAATTATCAATACAGAACTTTTTAGTATTTATAAATATGGAGCTGGATTATATAATTGTACGATTCTGAGGATGAATTGGAGGAATTTTCCATGGGTTACAGATAATGATGTTCTTGTTACGTGAATTTAGTCCCCCCCCCCCTTTTTTTACAGTTCTTTATTGGCTTTTGTTTTTTCCTTACAAGTATGAAATAGTACTGATTTCCTTGTGTTATTTTTTCTTGAATTGTTTTTTTTTCTGCTATTGTTTTTATAATTCTTTTGTATAAGTGTGATTTAACGCTGTGTTTTTCTTTTCTTTTGTCTTGAAGTTTTGTTAATAAAAAATTCCCCTACTCTTTTCGATAAGTGCCATGGGATCTTTAACATCCACCTGAACTACCACCAATCCAGGCAGATGGGACTTCAGTTTAACATCTCATCTGAAAGACTGGTTTGGGTTGAATCTCCCTTAACCACCCCCTTGTCAGTATTTAAAGACTGAGACCTTTTTAGCTTTTTACCCCTTTGAGTTTTATTACTTTGAGAAGAACCAATTATCAAAGGTGGAGAACTCTTTTTCCACCTCTAGTACTGACCATTGTGGTCCCTAAAAAGGTTAGCCCAAAAATATTACCTATAGATATTGTTTAAGGTACTAGTTGGAGTGTCTTTGATTAATTAATTAACCTAAACAAGGGAGGTCAGGTGTATAACAACATACAAAATGTCGTTCTTTTAAAATCCTGTAGTCACTCTATTAGTTATAAAATGAGCAGCACAAAAAGAAGAAATTTATGGCCACTCTACAAATACACTAAAAATCATAAAAGGAATAACAACAGCAGTAATCTGTTGTAATGTATCTTGGTGTGTCCTGGTTGATTAAAATTCAAATTTTGACTTTCATAGCATCAAAAACCTTCAAAATGCAGCTTCTGGAGCAATCCTTATTCTGGTCAGTTACATCCAGAGGTGTACAGGCTCATATCAGTGCTCTGCTTATAAATTGCAACATCTCTGGTACTTATAAAAACTAGTGCAGCTTAGATGAAAGAAACAACTTGCTTAGATTTCAAAATGTTTGCCATTGGACCAGCTTAGTCAACTCTATTCAGCTCTGGTATCCCCAAACAATCATAGTTCTCCATAGAAGGAACAGACAGCTCGACTTCCTGGTCATCACCCTTAGAGAAAACGCAGTCTGTTGTTGCTGTTATAGAATACTCTTTATGCAATATAAATGATAAAATCCAAGCAGCAGTTGTGTTCACTCAGTCATGCAGCAGGTACAAAGATCTGCCCCCCTCACAAAACAATCAAATGTTGTTGTGCTTATTATGCTTTGTCAAGGTTGAATGGTTGTAAGGTAGGTTATTTCACTGTGTTTAAAGTGACAATGCAGGTATAAAATTACTATGTGCAAAACGAGCATGTGCAAAAAAAATTATATACATTATAAATAGCTAAACACTCATACACATATACCCAACCCCATATTGCAGGCTTAAAAATTAATAAATCTAGAATCATGGACATTGCTAAAGTCTGTTTTCAATTTTCTTTTCTTTTTTTTTTTGCAACTTAGTATATTTTATTGAAATTCCAATAAATGGACAAAGATCAACAATAACACAATAAACACAAGAAAAAAAAAAACACATCCCCCAACTCTATAACTGCTTCTCAACCTCCCCCTCACCCCCTGGTGCACACACCATGGCTAATTATTATAGTAACATAGTACACTGTGAATTAGGCTGTATTGAGCAAGAAAAGTATAAAACTCTGTCCAACATGACCTAGCTGTGGTTTGAATAAAGTTATTATTCCCTATTGCCTTTTCCACATAAATTGCTGTAAATCATTCCTGTACCCATTCCAAAAGAGATGGTGACCAAGTCCCCAATCATTGTCTCAATATTAGTAATTTTGAAACTGAAGAAGTTATGGCTATATAATATTTGTGTGCAGGAGAAGTAATGGTAGAGTAGACTCCAAGAAGACAAATTTCTGGCACAAAATAATTACTGGAGTCAAACAAGGGGGACACTTTAGCACATACTATAGACCATATTTGTCTAGCTGGTGGACTGTCCCATAGCTTATGAAATAAAGTACCCTCCTCCTTCTCACAACACATACAGACCGGTGAAGGCACTTTTTCATCTAAAATAGGGTATATTGAGTGTAACAATGATTATGCATTATATTAAACTGTATTAACCTGAGTCTGTCTTGTTTAATATAAATGTAAACATTATTCCTAACAGATTGCCAATTTGAATTGGAACAATCAAGACCCGACAAATTTTGCCAGTAAAACGCAACTGGAGAGACCACAGTGCAATCATGGAGTATCAGAGCCTTATCCATACTAGAAGTTGCTTTCCTCTTAGAAGCATACTCAATATATTCCTGAAAAGGGGAATTTTAACACATCTGACCAAGGTGTTGGCCCCAAATGTTACTTAATACAATTGTTAAGTTGCATATACTTAAAACATGAGGAAGGTAAAACCTTAAAATAGGTCTTCAAAATTTGGAAAGAAATAATCTTTTTGTCAACTACCATATCCCCCATTTTAAGGTTAGGTAAAGTAGGCCAGAATGAAAGTGCAATTGGTTTACCAGCAATACATAAATTTAAATTCCCAAATAAAGGCCGATCCAGTAACTTAGTATTATCTAATTTCAGAATTTTGCATAGCTGAGAGTGAGTTCTTACACTCCATCCAATGGGTGAGTTACAGAGATCTCTGGGGAGTTTGGTGTAGGTAAGGTATACAAGAGATTCTAAGGAAACATTATGCCTTTTAATAAATGAACACTCTATGTCCAGTCAACAAAGTGAGAGAGAGGTTGAGTACAACTCACCCCACCTTAGGTATTTAGCACCATGCAAAGCCAGATAATATTTAAAAAAGTCTGACAATTGTAGTCCATCATAGTTATATAGCCAGCACAATTTCCCATATGCCCTACAGGGCAGTTTATCTAACCACAGAAAGATTGAGCATAGTGAGGATAACTTCTGAAACCAATATTTAGGTAAATAAAGATTTAACATACCCAACTGGTAAAGTAGTTTGGGAAGGACACATATTTTGATAAGATTGGCTCTACCCCATAAAGAAAAAGGCAGGTGACACCATCTAGCAAGGTGTATCTCAATTTGCTGTGCCACTGGATCTAAATTTAGAGCTTTTAGTTTATCAGCATCTATAGAAAGCTTAATACCCGAGTAGTTCAATGCTGGGGTTTCCCATTGAAAGTCTAACTGTAAACAAAGTGATTTAGTACAAAAGGTAGATAAAGGGCTTATAACTGTCTTAGCAGGGTTCAATTTGTAGCCAGAAAAATAACTGAATTTCAAACTAATGTCCAAGGCTGCAGGTAAGGATGTTTGCCATTCCGAAAGGTGGAGAAGAATATCATCTGCAAATGGTGATAGTTTGTAAGAGCTCTCACCCATCACTATACCCTTAACCAAAGAAGATAAATTCACCCTTCTGGTTAAGGAATCAAGGTATAGATTGAAAAGGTAAGGGGATGAGGAACAACCTTGATGGGTGCCCCTAGATAACAAAAAAACATTGGATAACTCATTATTGCACAAAATACGGGCAGAGGAGAAGGTATAAAGAATTTTCATCCTGTTTATAAACTCCTCCAGAAAACTGTATGATTCCAGGGCACTAAAAAGGTAGGACAATGAGACATGATCAAATGCCTTTTCTGCACTAGGGAGAACAAAACAGATTGTTAAAGGTCTCCCCAGATGAAGAAATAAGGTGGAATATTTTCCTAAAATGCTCAGTTGAGTTCCTGCCAGCAACGAAACCTGCTTTCTCAGGCCCAAGGAGGGAATCCCAAATAGATGCTAGCCTAACTGCTCAGATTTTAGTGTATAATTTAACATTATTGTTAATTAGAGAAATGGGGCAGTAGCTCTCTGGTTGTGAGGGGTCTTTCCCAGATTTAGGAAGCAACACTATACGTGCTTCAAATAGGCACTTATCAGAAGGTGTATGAGAGATCCAATGGTTGAAAAGAGTTACAAGAAGTGGGGTTAGTAAATTTTGTAGGCCTTATAAAATAAAGAGGTAAACTCATCTGAGCATGGGGCTTTATCTAAAGGCAAGGAGCTGATAGCTGATGCCACTTCTGATTCCTGAATGGGTCCTAATAAGGATTGAGCCTGGTCCGTAGTGAGACAACGCAGCTGAGCTAATGCCAAAAAACACTCCTGAGCTACAAGATTATCATGGTCAGCTAGAGAGGTAGGGTATAGTAATTGATAAAATTTTGAAAAATGGAAGCAATTGCTGAGGGTTCATTGTTGGCAATCAAGACTCTGGATCAATTAGTGATGGTAGTTACCTTGAACTAGATTGTTGTTGAATTCTAAAGACTGGAAGTTTGCCAGCCTTATTACCCTGCCCTATGTATGTAGCTTTTAATTGGGCTGCACCCTTATCCACTTTTTCCAAAAGATGTTCCGCATACTGGGCTTGCAACTGAGTCAATTTCTCTCAGGCAGCCTCTGAAGTAGAACTTGAGAGGTTATATTCTAGGGATCTTATCTGCTGGATCCAGTCATTTAATTGGGCCTGTCATTTCTTTTGACTGATAGACACCAGCCAAATAAGTCCCACTCCCAAGTAGCCTTAAGACTGCCCCAAATAATATCAAAGGATAAAGAAGCATCCTGGTTAAATTGAATAATGGATTCCATGTATTGTTTAAAATATACAATGGTTTCAGGGTCTTTTAAAAGCTGGTTGTTGTATGAAGACATTGGGAAAAGGATGGTACATCTAATGCAAATATTACATGGGAGTGGTCAGAGATAACACTAGTGTATAGGCGGCTGTATATTAGCCAAGATATCAAGTGTTTGCTGATAAAAAAAAATCTATTCTGAAAAATACCTTATGAGGGATAGGAAAAAAAGTGAAATCCCGGGCAGAGGGATGGAGAAGCATCTAGGGGTCCAGAAGTCCCAGCTGATCAACAAATTCACCCAGGGCCCTCTGTCCAGGAGACAACCCAGATTTTGTATGGTAGGAGCAATCTAGGTTATTGGTTTGGACTAAATTCCAGTCACCGCCAAAAATAATTGGCAGTTGACAAAACAGGACAAGTACTGTAGCCAAACTTGGAAAAAAAAACTGTGTGTGTCCAAATTAGGACCATAAACTGAGCCCAATAGGATCTCCTGGTTTCCCTAGTGCCCATGAAGGAAGATATACTGACCTTCAGGATCGTTAATTTCAGCTAATAATGTAAAGGGAGTGGATTTTGAGATAAAAATTGCTACACCCCTTTGCCGCAAACTATTACCTGCTCCAAATGCCCTACTAACCCATGATTTATGTAAATAGCACACTTGTGCATCTGGGAGGTGAGTTTCATCCAGGAATTCTACTTGGAGGTTGTATTGATGCAGATGCCTAAACGAGACATATTTTTTTCCTGTCATCTCTTCCCCCTTTTACATTCCAGGTGACAATATCATGGAGTTAGCCATTGTATACAGAAAAAAAAAATACATTGTCTGTGATAGAGCTGACATAACCCAGATGGTGCACAGAATCCCTCCTCCCCAAACTTATCACCCCAAACTATTAACCAAAACCAGAATAGCACAAATACCAAAACTTGGAAAAAATAGAATAACTATGTAGATAATCCTATCAACTACAGGCCTACTGCCAACTCCTAGAGACAGAACAAATCTGTGGATGAGGTGGAGGCAGTCCCCACCACATTACTCCTGGTTAAAATTATTGTTTATAAGCCCAACTTTTTTTTCAACTGGAGCTCCTAGTCCCCCCCCCAAAAAAACAGGAAAACTAAGAAAAACATTAAAAGATAGAGAAAAAGAAATCTGTGGACAACCAGACCATAATTCCAGTGCAGCTAATCCATTATGTAAAAAATAAAAAGTAAAGGAACTTAGCTGCAAAAGGTAATTATAAGCAGGGTATATTAGCTGTAATACAGACTCCTTAGTTAGTATGTACACTGAGGTAATATAAAGCTCCAGTAGGAGGTAAAAAAAGAAAGAAAAATAATAATTTTGTTATTTACTATCCTCTTTTTTTTTAATTAAGGCAAAGAGTGTCTATTATCCAAAGCTGGGTAATCTGTGGTAACCTCTAAACATGCAGGATACAGCAACCTATGTTTTACGTATGCTGCCCATAGTTTACTTGATAAAGGGTGATATGCTAACCTGGCTTGGCGCACTTGCTGGTCAGGTCCTGCACGATACAGATCCGATGTCCAGCCCATTGAATTGAATCAAGGCTTCTTGTTTTCTTCAAAATATATTCCTAATCTAAATAATTTAACAGTTTGAAAATAATCAGCTAGGGTGGCTCTTCGGGAGGTGACATAGCCCAAAGGGCACTGTGGACTCTCTCTCCACTATGTAACTGTGGCTATTCTGGGAGGCACTGACTATTTTCACACTGATCACTCTCCCCTCATTAAAGTGAGTGCTGTTAACCACCACCTTTTTTCACCTATCCATTAAAGAGTTCCTTACCTAATTCCCCACTTTGGATTCCTTCCATAGGCTGCTCAATTTCTTTATCAATCTCCTGTGTGGCAGGGTGTCAAAGGTCTTGCTAATGTCCAGCTCGGTGATGCCCATTGCACTCCCCTGATCTATTTCCCTGGTCACGCAGTCAAAGAAACCAATCAGATTTGTCTGGCATGCCACCCCCATTGAATCCATGCTTCCTTTAGCCTTGCATCCCATTGGATTCAAGATACTCTGCCAACTTCTCCTTTAACAGGGTTTCCATTAATTTTGACAAAACTGATGTGAAACAGAATGGCCTATTGCTGCTAGCCTCATCCCTTCTGTTGCACTTATGGGGGGGGGGCATAGCTGCTCTCCTCCAGTCCTTCAGAACCATGCCTGTTTCCAATGAGCTGTTGAATAAGGCTGTCAGTGGGGCAGCTAGCACCTCCCTAAGTTCTTTTAACGTAGTACCCTTTGCTGTATCCCATCCACGTCCCATAGCCATGTCCACTTTCAGATCTGCAAGCCTTCTCAGGACTCTTTCCTCTGAAAATTGACTTGTGTCTACCTTCTCCTCTTTGCCCCTGCTGCTTCATGGTGGTCTGCCCCCATCACCCCACTGCAAAGACTAAACAGAAGTACCTGCTCAGGATGTCTGCTTTTCCGTGATAATCTTCTGTGCAGTCTCCCCCTTCTGTTGTCCTTATCCCGCTATCCCACCCTTTGCTTTCTTCTTCCTAATTACCATATGTACCTGAAGAAAGCTGTATTCACTTTATATTCATGAGATAAATTAATAACAATAATCTAAATCTACATTTAAGCTCACACTCTGAGCAAACAATAATGTAATTTTCTGGACATCTCCCTTTCCCATGATGAGTATCATAATGTGCAGATTGTAGGGTTTAGGAAATGAACACAAACCAACATAATATTCCAATCAGATATAGCGCACAATACCCACTTGCTCAGCTCAATACCTTGCAGTCAATTTCTAAGGGTGAGAAAAAATTCTCCTTTTTGGTGGATTTGAGAAAAGTCACTAGAAATGAAGTATAGATTTCAGGGAATGGGATATGTGGAATCCCTATTGAATGAATCTGTAAACATGAGCCATAGTTCAGATTGGGGTAGGCTACTCAAACCAAAAACAAAAAAAGGACACGCAGGATCAATTAGTTACATTCTCTACAGGGTACAACTCTCTTGCTGACAGGATTGGAAATATAATTCCTAAAAGCTGGTTCATCTTGCACAGTGTCCCAACCCACAAAGAATCCACTGGGGAAGCACCAAGGTTATGTTTTAGAAAAGGGGATAGTCTTAGGGACAAGTTCTTAGGGACAAGTTAGTCCATAGCAAATTCCCAAACATTAATGAACAAATTTTGAATTGGCTATCCACTACAGCAGAAGGGTTTCACAAAAGTGGCAGATGATCTTTTTTGCTGGTATGCCACACAGAATTACACTTTAATCAACTGAGCTAATAACAAAACTATGATGATCAGTGAGTTAATTAACTGTACTTCTGACATTGTGGAATATGCCCTCTGTTGCCTTTGTAAGAAAAAAAAAACTATATTACAGTAGATGTACACTGTGCCAGTTACATGTACACATTCAGGAACATGTAAGGGACATTACCCATTCAAAGGAGGATACACTCTTGGGTGCCCTTTTTCACAATTACCATAGTTTGAATCCACATTTCCTAACACTGACAAAAAGTAAAAGGGTGTTCCCTTGGAAAAGAGGAGGAGACAGGATGCATAAACTCTGCAAAAATCGACTCGGTGGATTTTCACCCTAAACAAATTGAACCATAAGACCTAAATGAAGACTTAGCTTTTAAACCATTCTGTGATATACTAGTGGTAATTAATCTCCTATAACATTTGACTGTTGTTTTTTATGCAATTAAATGTGCTTTTCTTTTCAAAACTTTTTGTGACCCAAACCCCTAATTTCTTATATCCATATGGGGTTTCCACTTAGCACTTGTTCTTGTAGTACTGTATGAAAATAAAATTTCACAGGCAAAATTACTGTGAAAGTCAAGATTTCACTTCAGCAAAATTTCAAAATATACTTTAGCAACTTTTCTGACATGCTAGCTTAAAATAATTGAAAGAATGTATGTTCAGTACTGTGGTCTGATGCATTAAACTGTGAAATGGAATTCTGCAAAGCAGATCACTCTGTTACCTTGAGGTTGCAAGATTCATTCAAAAGGTAATCATCGGACTGCAGCTGCTGGCCATTTACACTACTTGAGGTTTCATATAGCTTCCCATAGTCATCATATACTATTTTAAAATATTTATGTTTATTTCTTTTCTTTCCTTTTTTATTTTTCATTTTTATAGTTTAATTTAATGTAATGGTACTTTGTAAGGGTCATCTAAAGCTAGAGCCAGGAGTGAAGCTGTGACCAACATTTTTTTCTCACTCTCTGAATGCCTGGTTTCTCCTCACTTCTCCACTCTCTTGCCCACTTTTTCTAAATGGTGCGGTGGGTGCTGTATTAGGATAGTACTGGCAAACAGCTACAGACTTTTCCTTTGGTACTTTTAAAAACCTCCAGTAAGTAATTTTATCTGCTGCCTACTCAGTCCTTATGAATTATTATTTAAGGTTTGCATATTACAGAAGGCAAGGATTTCGCTGATATAAAAGCCACAGTTGCATTACTTAGGAGATTCTTTCTTCATTTCAGTTGAAAGGAAATCCTTTGGCCAAGACTAATTGTACCCCCCCCCCCCCACAGGCCACTTGTTTAACTAGTAAGCACACCTCCTATGTTTTTCTGTCTAGGGGAAAAGAGAGGGTGAGAGTACAAAGCATAAACATTACCAAAATGACCATTACTAAACTCAGGTCCAGAGGAGAGAAACTTTGCTAAGGGCTATGCTAGGATTGCTCTTCTGGAGGGGTACACAGTAAATCCACACAGGAAGCAGTAACTAGATTGTCCATACCAGGTTGGAATTCTAGAGTGTGGTTTTACTTGAGACTGATGGTACACAAAAGCAAAGGTGGACCCCCAAGGGTTTACACTTCATGGCACAAGGCACTGCAGAACACAACATCTGTAGCAGACAGAAACTTGAAATTCCCTTATAGCATAGGATTTGGAACTCTTTTTAATGGCACTGCCTGAGCTGAAAACACACATCTTCTAGTGGCAATGGTCACAACAGAGCACACAATTTCTTCTTCTAGTGGCGCTGGCCATGACTTAGAACATATTCCTATATGGCATAGGCTTTAAGGTAGGCAATGTAGCAACTGGCCATGATGGAGCACACTGGTGCTCAAGACTAGAACAACCCACACTGGGGGTAAACTTTCTCTTCAGGAATTGGCAAAATGGCCTGAATAGACAGGCACTCTTACAGAACCCAAAGTGCTGAACTGGTCACTCCAGATGGGGGATTGCCCACTTTTTGCTTCCTCGTCCATATCCAGCCATTCTTTCAAAGTTACACCTCAACAGTTAGCAGACAGTAGAACTATGCTTCTTAGAATGTTTGGCACATTCACCATTAGAAAAAAACTACATAGGAGTGTAAAGATAAAGTTCTGTACAATTTGTTAAGTCACACCAGGGGCTCCACTTTTTGTCAGCCAACTTTAAGAATACATTTTGGGAACAGTCTCAATCAGAACTGGATGCATAGGTCACTTTGTCAGAGTAACACCCTAAAGAAAACAAGGCAGGTACACTTCTCCTGGGAATGCCCAAAGTCAGATTTACTCACAGTTGTACACACAAAGACAGCTTCAATGTCCTGGATCAAGTCAAGGGATTGCTCTTCAGATCCATTCTGCCTTCCTCCTCATCCCACTGGGGATGAGGATATCAGGAACTCCTGCAAGATTGTTTTTATCACTTCTACAAGGCAGGCAAAGGGTTCTCAGACTAGGGTGAGAAAAAGTAAGCTCTCAGAGCGCACACTGCAGCTCTTCACTTCTTCAACTGTTCACACTGAACACAGAACTAAGACTCCTCAAAATTCTAAACTCCCCACTCACAGCTAGCTATGTGGCTTATGCTGCTGTGAGAGTTCTAGATGACATCACCTCCTTGTTCTCAGCTAAGACTACGTAAACAGAAAGGGAGCAGGTAAAAATCTATTTAACTAGATATTTGCCAGGTGTCTTCCCTACCTAATACTGACACTGATGGGATTCTAGTAACCCCAGGGAACAAGGGGGTTACATTATAGTAACATAATTTAATTCTTAAAAAAGACAGATAAACTCACTTGTCCAGTTATGAAAAAGCCTATCTAAATAAAAAAGCTACAAAAGTTACACAAAGAGCATAAAAGCTTACACCTGTCAGTGGATCAAAAGGGGTTGTATTTTAAAGAGGGTTCCAATTAGGGCATTTTAATATTGTGATATTATCCTAATATTGTGATAGCTGCTTAATATTTAGTAGGTGAAACAACCTAATTTAGAGGTTTTCTTTGTTTAATTTATCTTGCTACCATATTTTTTGTTAATTTAATTTAATATATTTAATGCAGGCATCCCATGGCATTCTGTGATCCTACATGGAGTGAGGTGACATTTTCCATTTATGGGCATAAGGTTAACAGATTCATGTGAATCAGGTGATGTCTGTTTCATTAAATAAAATAAAATATCTGCACTGTGCATAGTTTATTACATTGCAGCAGTCAGACAGGTAGTGGGAACTAACTAAGAGATGAGAGAAAGCAGCAGCAAAAAGTGCTCTCAGGCTGCTATTTCAGATGTGCTGGGTACCTGTTCATCTGTTTAGATATAAAGAGTTGACTCTTGTAGCAGCTGAAAATTGTTGTTTGCTAGATAGAATCAAACAAACTAGAAATGTCCTTTTGTTACTAATAACCCCGACTGTGAACTCAATAAATTCAAGCCAAAGTAAATCTCTATTTCTAACTTAAGCCATCTTTTGACACAGTTCATTAGAATGGAGTTTGGAGCTTGACAGAAGCTGTAGGGTTTCAGTTTTGAGAGTGTTTGGAGAACATAAATGTCACCATGGGTGCTGGATGCCCTGGGCATGTAACAGACATTAATATTCAAATTATCAATACATCTCAATTTATGTTTTACATAAAAAGATATACTAAAAATACTGAAGACTGAAGTTATACTGAATATAGGTAGCACTAGCTTTTATAACATTTAACATTTTTACAGCTTGATTACTATGTGGTCAACTTTGTTTTCTCCCAATTTTATTTTAAAAGAGTTATTTTTAGCATAATAATTGTATAGAAAGTAATTAAGGTACACATTTTAGCTAAACATATGTTTTGGGAATTATGTTGGTAAAGAGAGGTTTAAACTGTGTGTTCTAATAACAACTGTTTTTTTTCTTGATCCAGTGAAATCATAGCCCTCCAAAGGATTTTCTTGATAGTTATCAAATTAATTTTTGCATGAAACACATGTAAATTATGAAGATAGCCTCTTTTGTTTAAAATATTTTATTTAAAATGTTTAATTTGTTTGCAGTGACAGTCAAGGAGTTGAATATCCTGGACAGGTTAAAGTCAAGTACCTCAGTTCGGTAAATCACAATAGCAATATTTGGAACCTACTCTTACCTAATTCTAGCAGTGCATCTATTCAGAAAGAGGACTGTGGATGGACAGAAGTTTTATTCCAGAAGTAGTCAAACCTGAAAAGACATAGAACACTATAGACTGATTGTGATAGCGAAGCTATAACCTGTGCAGTTGAAATGTACACATACTGTAGTAATATTTTCTGTTCAGTTTTTCTTCTGATAGTCTAGTTGAAAATCCACTAGATGATGCTGCATACTGTAATAGGAACTGGCCTCTTTCTGTAGATATAACAAAAATAATTTTAGAGGATTTTTTCCCTAAATGTTTTGAAGAATAAATATGGAATCTCCCAAAATTGCTTGACAAATTTGGCCCTACTACTGCAGTAGGAAAAAAAAAAGAAATCCATGAACTCTACATCTCTTAAAGAAACATGGCCAGTGGTCTCCAGAAAAGCTAAAATGAAAAAAAGTAAAAAGGAGGCAGTCTTCACAATTGACCCAGTCCAGATTTTGTGGAAAAGGTCACATCAACACCTATGACAGGCAAGTAACTAATGATGAATATGGCTAATTTCCTAAATAAAGTAGATAATTTCATTTCATTGGGGGCATCAAGTGAGCCATTAAGGATGTTCCCTAGTGTTTCAGCAACCCCATATCAAAGTCATACTTGTTTGCCCAGTACATTTATTTATTTATTAAATTTTGATAACCGGGTAAGCCCGCTGGGCCCTGAAGGTCCCTTTTTCAGGGGCGACCCATGGAATTACATGGAATAATACATGGGGTAGCATACAGCATAGGTACATTACACTAGACAGAAAGGAACACAATACATAGTAGTTTTTCAGCAGTTACATTTAAGAGGTAAGACATAGTAGCTTTTTATCAGTTAACATTTCCTGGGTAAGCTCTACTGATGGGGTGAAGTGCTATATAGATGGGGTGCAGTGATAGTCACTATTTCCATATGAGGGAGAGGGGTGGGCTTCCACTTAGGAGCCTCTCACTTTAGCAGTTGCATATGGAGATGACCATCATATGAGCCTTCAGCCTTGTGCAGAAGGTGTGGGTAGAGGTAGCATCCTGAACACCAGGGGGGCAGGGAGTTCCATAGGGTGGGCACTGTGATGGTGAATGACCTACCCCCCACCTTGGTTCTAACCCTTGGCACTGTGAGGAGGGTTCTGTCCATTGTTCTGAGGAGCCTAGGGTTTCTTTTTTGGGCAATGAGTCCAGTGAGGCTGGGAGGAGGGGGGATGGGCTGAGTAGTTTAAGAGTGTGGCAGAGTAGGGTGTATTGGAGCCTGGCCTCCCAGGAGGGCCAGTTTATTTGGGACAGAGTGTCACAGTGGTGAGTCCAGGAGCCAGATAGGGTGGTAAAGCAAGCCACCTTGTGATAGAGAACTTGTAATCTGTCCATCTCTTGTTTGGCAGCTCCCTGTATCTCCGGGGCTGCATAGGAGAGGGTAGGGAGGAGGATGCTTGTGGCGATGGAGGCCCTGGCTGCGGGTATCAACTGGTCTTTCAGCCTATACAAGGTCCCGAGTTTGGTGTGAATATTTTTGGTTACCTGGTTGACATGATCCTTGAGGGAGAAGAACTGATCCAGGGTGAGGCCAAGATATTTTATCGATTTAACCACCTCAGGTCTTTTTCCTGATTTGATCATCAGCCTGAGATGTGGGCTTCTGTCCTGGATGACGGTTCTTGGGCCAAATACCATGGCCTTGGTCTTGTTAGGGTTAATGATCATTCTGTTGGTGACAAGCCATTGCTCAAGGGAACCCAGGTCTTCCTGTAGCCCGGAGCAGGGATCTCCCAGATTAGAGGAGGGGCGATATATGACCACGTCATCTGCATACTGTACCACTGACCTACCCCCACAGTGTGTACTGAGATCATTGGTGAAAAGAGAAGAGAAGGGGGCCAAGGATAGATCCTTGGGGCACCCCATCCATTAGGGGGAGAGGATCCGACAAGATGTCTTTCCATTTTACCCTCTGTGTCCTCCCTGTGAGGTAACTGTTGAACCACAATAGGGAGTGGCTGTCAAACCCGACCTGGCTCAGTTTTGTAAGGAGCAGGTTGTGGTTTACAGGGTCAAAAGCCTAGGAAAGGTCAATGAAGACTGCCCCAGTGAGAGATCCCTTGTCCAGTTCTCTGAGAACATCAGTGGAGAACTTGATAAGCTCAGTGTCAGTCCCATGATTGGTTCTGAAACCGTGCTGGGAGGGGGCAAGTAAATGGTGGAGCTCTAGGTAGTCCTGGAGTTGTCTGTAAACCAGTCTCTCTTGAATCTTACCAAGACTAGATAGCAGGGAGATGGGCCTGTAATTGTTGGTAGTCTCCCTTGAACCACCCTTGTGGATGGGGACTACATGGGCCAGTTTCCATTGTTCTGGGATAGCACCTGCGATAAGGAATTGATTGAGGAGCCAGGTGAGGGGCCTTGCGAGTGCAGGGGCCCCTTCCCTTAGTATGCAGGGGGGGGATGCCATCGGGTCCCATAGCCCCAGACATTTTGAGGGACTTTAGTTACATTTAGTAAACATTTAAAAATCCGCAATAAAAATCATGGGTTGCCATGATTGTTTTTAAGTTACATTGGTGAGACTTAATTTCTCTTTATGGAAAACAATCTGGAAGGAGTCAAATTGTTTTATGTGGTTATAACATCAATATTTTGGCTGTCAACATGAGTGTGAAAGAAAATGTGAAACAAGGACACTTCATTTGTCATGATGCTTGCTTCATTTTTTTCCACAAATGCAAAAATAAAGAGTAAATTACCAACACCATGACACCCTCTTGAACTGATATTCACCCTGAAATGGGGAAACATTTGTATGTTTTTATTCATAAAACCATTTCAAACCCATGACATGTTCATAAAGCTTTCTAATAGAGGTATAATGTGGTTATGAATATAGAAACAAAAATAAAAATATGGATTGCCATGCTTCTTTTGGTTATATCTGCTTTCAAAGTTGCAGTTTCAGAGGTGGTCAACTCAGGACAAAATAACTGAAACATCCCAATAAAAAACTAAAACTTGCAATAATGCTATTCAAACAATTCAAAAGTACATGCAGAATGTGCAAGGACTTTGAAATAAAATAAACAGTGTAACCAAAGACAGATATTTAGGTAAAGCACCTTGAGTAATACCAACTGCTACACTTGTGGGAGTTAATTTCCTTGCTGCCATCCTGTATATATTCTTAACTGGACATGACATACTAGGATAATTCATTATTGTAATAATGCTTCCATATATTTAAGAATGTACTTGTGCCAGAAAGCAACCTTGAAAACTAGTTTGAGAGCATCAGAAAAATGGGAATTTGAAACACCATGGAACGTCTTTAATTAAAAATCTAATTTCTTGAAATCAGTGGGTTTATAGAGAGCCTGTTTTTTTTTTCTCCTGATTTAACAAGTTCCTGTAATTCTAATTCAGTTAATACCCAGGATGGGAAATTGAAATTAAATAGACAGTCCTAACCAGAAAATCTGAAGATCCTCTTCCAGGGGGTGATCGTGTTTCCCATAATGAAGCCTATCCACCTAGTCTTAATTTTGTAAATAACTCATAGCAACTTGGGGAATCCCTGTCCTTTCCCCAGAGATCCAGGAACTATTGTATCTTTTCTTGACTTTGGTTAGGAACCATTTACTAAGAAAGGAAGGAGCACTGTTTAACATTCCCCACATAATGGTAGTTGAAATTTCCAACCTTCAATGAAAAAAATAAATTCTCCAGATGCATCTGTTCTATCAAAGAAACTATTCAATTTAATTGAAAACACATGTAATGCTAATGTAGTTATCTTAGAGGCATTATGGGTACTTGAAAAAATCCTTAGCTTCAGATTGTATGTAATGAAAAAAAAACTGTTTGTGATCAAAAGGCATCTGGAAGATTATTTACAGCATAACCAAGATGTTGATAAAAATGGTTACTTTATTTACACAAATAATAATAGAAAAGATGCAACCACTGATATGTCTAAAGCTAACAAATGTGCAAATGCAATTTTTACACCACCCTGTAACAGAGATATAGTAATCAAAATAGATAATTTGGATAGTACTTTGAAAAGGAAAAACTAAAAAAAAAGGAAAAAGGGGAGGTTCACAAAAGGAAGAAGTGAAAGACGAAATTCACTGAGAAGCAACCATTAAAACACCCCAAAATACACACACACATATATATATATATATATATATATATATGATTAGAGCAAACAAATCCATTTAATGCATTAGTTAGGGTTGTTCCACAGAGACAAAGTGAGGAAATTCGATGTTAGGGTTGAAACCTCCCCTTGCACCACCCCCATCCTGCCCCCAGCCGGCATCAGGGTGTGCGTTGGGGTCATCGTCCAACTCTCACCCCATCACATGTGTAAAGAAGCTGAGGTGAGTTATAGGAGAATGGGGTGAGAGTTAGGATCAATGACCCCAACCCACACCCCGATGCCGGCTGGGGGGGGCAGGGTAGGGATGGGTGCAAGGGGGTGTTTTCAACCCTAACATCGAATTTCCTCACTTTTGTCACTGTGGAACAACCCTAACTGATGCATTAAACAGAGATATTTGCCTCTAATTTCCCTTTTTTCTGAAAATGTGCAGTAGAAGTAGTGAATGGAATGTGGTGCTGGCACTCCCACCACATGATGTTTTCTGACATTGTAACGGTAAGTGCAAGGGAAACACAAGTGCTAACAGTTGCGCACATGGTGACAGAAACATAAATGGTAAAGCAAACTTTAATAGAATCGCAAGCGCAAAGTGATGCCAAACCGAATAGTGACACAAAAGGGAGAAGCAACCACATAAGGAAATGCAAACCATGACATGCACAGTCATGGTAAGGCAATTGGAAATGCTAATGGTAATGTTAACAGCATAAATAATGTCAAAGGGAACCAAAATGGAAATGTTAGCGCAAACGCACATGGAAATGCAAACCGTAATGCGCACAGTCACGGTAACATAATTGTAAATGCAAATGGTAAAGTTAACATGAACAATAATGCCAAAGGAAAGAGAAACGGAAATGTAAATGGAAGCGAGTATGGAAACGCAAACCGTAATGCTCACGGTCACGTTACCACAGTTGTAAATGCAAATGGTAATGATAACAGCAACAATACCACCAAAGGAAACATAAATGCAAAAACAAATGGAAGCACATAAGGAAACACAAACCGTAATGCGCACGGGCACAGTAACGCAATTGGAAATGCAAATGGTAACAGCAATGAAGACACAAACTGAAAGAGAAACGCAAATGCAAACAAAAGGGGTGCCAGAAATGCAAACCGAAATGCAAACAGAAACAGTAGTGGAAATGCAAATGGTAACAGTAATGCAACCACAAGCACAAGCGAGAATGCAGAGGGTAATGCACATGGAGGCATACACGGGAACGGAAACGCAAATGGGTACAGAAACACAAGTGGTAACACTGTTACAGTAATAAGGTGAAATACTAAGTGAGAGACTTTATTTCTGCATATCATGTAAAATGTTTGTAGTTCATAATTAAATGCTGCAGTACTAGGCAGAAATCCGTAGTTATTTGGCGAAAGTTCGGAATTCAGCCACAGGCGAAAGAGTTCAAAATTCTGCAACATTTTTAAAATTTCATGGAACTTCCATGATGGCGGAAGTCCACACTTTTTCCCTGCCCTATTACATATATTTGAAATCAGAATTCAGAAGTGAGATTAACCTATATGAAGCCACCTCTTCCCGGGACTTGACGGGCTGTAGTTAGACAGATATTGTGATCTGATTAAATGATTGTGGGAGTATATCTTTCCAAAAGGCAGCCTGCAGTGTCTCAAACAATAGTCCCATGATTGTTGGTGCAAGTCTTTTTTATAGTTCAGTTCTCAACCCATTTTGGCCTGGTGGATTGCCTGAAGTCAGATGACCTATTTCTTTTAATACCTCAGGCTTAATTAGATTGTTCTCCAGGTCCTGTCTTGGGTCATCTTCCATTTCTTCAGATTTCTATAAAAATCTGTTTTAGTGCACCCAATCAGAGATTTTGTATTACCATTTCCTTTACTTTGTAAGCCCTGGGAAAATTCCATAAATGTCACACTAATGTACTTATTTGATGCTTAGCTTCCCCCCTTTTTGTTCTTCAAATTTTGCATATGTCTTAGCACCCCCTCCTGTTTCAGGCAATATGCCAATAACTTCCTACACCTGTTACCAGTTTCATAAAATCTTGCCCTTTGGTAACAGGATGCTCTTTCTATCTGGTGTGTACTTAACTCATTATATTCTAATTTAAGATCCCAAGCTCTCTGTATTGTGATTGCTGTGTACTGTGCTGACGTTCTTTGTCAGCCTCTGCTATTTCTTCCAGTCTTTCTAGTTGCTCCTTGAGCTCCTTTTCTAATTTGCTGGAGAAGACTATTGCCCACCCTCCCTCTTATGAATGCATCAAAGATTCCCACCATTTCTGCATCTTCTACCATTTGCTTGTTTGTAGTCTATTACTCCTTCACCTCCCTGCTCAATTGGTCTATAAATTCCAGATTCTTCAACAACAGATGGTCACATTTTTTTAATTTATTTATTCCACACAAAACTGTATTAGTCAGTGACTATTTTCAAAGGGTTTAGAGTCAGGGTCAGACAATAAAAGTTAACAGAGTAAGTACATCACAAATCATGTCAGTGATTAGAGACAATGTTAAGCTATATATACAGTATATGCTACACAATAATGTAAACAATATTGTACAATGCTCAAATTGTAAGTTCTACCACTAGGTGCTGCTATGAACTACCGTTGGCATTGGTAGGAACAATGACAGTCAAAGCCAGAGTCCAAGTTGCCTAGTATCAGACATGTCCAGTGGTGAGGAGGGAGTTGAGGAGTAGAGATTTAAATAAGGAATGAGAGCTTACAGCTTTCAGGGTGTGAAAGCTCATTCCAGAATTTGGCAAAACTCAATGAGAAGCCAGCTTGCCCTAGTGAGGATTTCCTTCTGGGTAAGATGAGGGAATTTTGGGTTACACCTCTGGTGGCTTGAGGTTAGTTCCATTAACTAAATAAATCATGGAGGCCAGGGGACAGGGAACCATAGAGGGCCTTTCAGCCAGTAATTAGAGTGTGGGAGTGCAGCCAGTCATCAAGGTTTAGCCATTGCAGGGTACTGTAGAGGGTACTGGTGGGAGTGTCCAATTTAGCACCAAGAGCAAAATGGCCGGCTCTGTTGTGAGCACCCTGCACTCTTGAAAGTTCTGTATCATTAGCTGACCCATAGAATGTTATGCCATAGTCGATGATACTGGTTATATAAGTTCTTATCAGCAGTTTTTTGACTTCCAGGAGAAAGTTGCACCTGTGGTGATAGAGGGGACCTAGCCTTGCGTTAACTAACTTGACAAGGGTTTTCAATGTGGACAGAGTAGGCAAGGGTTGAATCCAGTGTGATTCCTAGGTACTTGAATGTGTTCATTTGTTCAAGAAGCGTGCCAGAGGAGGTAGTTATTGAGAGTGTGAGGGAGGAGGGGGATTTTTTCCAGGTGGCAAAGAGCATGCATTTTGATTTTTATTTTTAGCATTCAGTACAAGGAGGTTGGAGGAGAACCATTCTTGGATGGCGTAGAAGTCAGTTTGAAGTTTATGTTGTAGCCTTGCTAGGTCAGTATCGCTGGTGAAGATAACTGCATTATCTGCATAAAGAAATAGATTAGTTGACTTACAGACAGTGGGTAGTTCATTTATAAGCAAATAGAACAGGAGAGAGCCAGGGATTGATCCCTCGGGGACAGCCACAGTAAGTGGCAGTGTGTCAGAGAGTGCTTTATGGCATTTGACTGCTTGGTGTCTATCAGAGAGTTAATTGCTAAACCAAGACACTACTTCAGTGGACAGGCCTAGGGAGAGGAGTTTATGGCAGAGGAGGGAATGGTGGTTCACCAGGTTGAATGCCTTAGTGAGGTCGATAAAGGTGGATCTGGTGATTTTGCCTCTATCAACGGCACAGTATATAACATCAGTAAACTACTGCGGTGTAGTAGTAATGCTGTGGGATTTCCTGAATTCATGTTGTTCCATTGCAAGTAACCCATGAGTATGCAAGTACTGGGTTATCTGATTATTAATGGCTTTTTCCAGGATTTTGGATTGCAGGGAGAGGATGGAAAAGGGGCATTAGTTAAAGGGGAGGTTGATGGCACAACCTCCATAATCTTTGGTTGGACAATTCAACTGAACCCATTTCCCAACCAATCTGTAGAGGTGTGGGTATGTGGTCAGAAATTAGAATTGGTAAGTATTCACAAGCCCTTTTCTGTGGCAAAGCTGTTTCAGACAACAAAAAACAGGTAAATTCTGCTGAGGGTCTGATGCACCTGAAAATAAAAAGAGCAATCTCTTCAGCCAGGATGTATCACTTTCCATTCATCTTTTAAACCCAGATCCCCCTTTGAGAAATTATTGCTTGAGCTGCCTTATGAAGTAGGTAGGGATGGGATGATGAGCTATCCGGTAGCTCATCCCGAACCATATTGAAGACCCCCCCAAAAAAAATATCTCTATGTGTCTGCCTAGCATCAGTATGAAGTCTTGGAAGAATGCAGTGTTGTCATAGTTGTGTGCATCCACTTTCAATTAAACCACCAGAATCCCATAAACTGTGCTCTGCACCAATACCCACCCACCCCTATCCAGGTCACTTAGTACTTTCTGTGCTTTAAATGGCAGAATTATGAAGTAGTACTGTGACTACTCTAGCATGTAAAGTGTATGAAGAAGCAAAGACCTGTCTCACCCAATCTCAACATAATGCTTCTATGATCTGGCTCATTTAAAAGGAGGTGCCCACAAAAAAAACATGATGCCTGAGCTCTGCTTCTTTAGATATCAGAATGCTTTCTTCCTTTCTGTGGGATGGGATTAATCCCTTTTATATTCCAAATCATGTAATTTACTATGTGTTTTTTGTTGGCCATAGTAAAGGATATTTTGCCCAGCTGCTTTCTTTCTCTACAGATTGTGAACCCTGCCCTGATGAAAGAGTTAATGAAGTAGGCAAGTCAAGACAAGGCAAATTTTATTTATATAGTGCCCTATCTAGGGGCTCAGAGCACTTCACAATAAACCATCACCAAAGTTAAAACCAATATATTCCAATCAACTTAAAGACTTTTTCAAATAAGAACTTCTTTAAGGAGGCTTTAAAGGCCTCCGCTGAGCTGGCCGAGCGAATGTGAAGCAGAAGAGATTTCCAGAGATGGTGCAGCTATACCAAATGCTCTATCACCAGATCACATCAAGTGAGAGGAAGATATAACAAGCAAGCCAGCATTGCCTTTAACAGTTTTGCCACAGTATATTCCATACCTGGCTATTCTCTACATAGTTCAGTCTGAATTCATTCCCCTTTATTCAGGAACATTGAAGACATTTTAAGTGACAACAAAACAACTAATAACAAAAAACAACATTGACATAAACATTAACAATAGCAGTAATGCTAGCTTTGTGGTCCCACCTTGTCCAGACCACATCATTATATGATAACTACCCTTGTGGTTATTACCACTGGCTGTCATGATGAAGTTTTGCAGTGAGTTTAAGAACCCAGTGCACTTATCTAAGATCTTCCATTGAAATAACCACCTTCCTGGGCAAGAGGCTATACATTGACACCAAGTGAGTTATTATTTGATCACTGTGATCTCACGCTGTTAGCTGGTAAGAGCGTCATTTACATTTAAGAGCCCCATTTTATTTTACATTTTGTCAGTCTGTCTACTGACTGGGACCTTGTGCCAGATTTAGCATGCCATATCTTTTGCAGATTATTGGATTCCAGCAGACAAATCTTGGACCAATATTCCCATGTTGGTAGTACCCTCCTCCTCCCGCTGGTTCCCCAGAAGGGTGAGTGGGTTAGAGTCCCACTTCCAGAAGGAATCACAGAAGCATTGGCAGCCGTTCTCCCATGATAATCTGAGCAATTTAAAGTTTAATTATAGTAGGAGCTAGCGTCTATGTTTGTGTACTATTTGGCACTCTTGACATGTTGGCCCCGTAAGAACTGCTGACCAAGACCACCCAACATAAAACCTGCATGTGTGACAGATATTTGATGCTGTTATTCCAAATTGTTCACATTTGTATGACCCTTTAACCAGCTTGTAGCAGTTCTGTAAGTGGTGCCGTAGTACTTGGTGAAACTCATGTAGCCTACTGCTCTGGCTGAATTAGACATTGTCCCGGATTCCCCCCTTTTCCCCCACAAAAAACAAAACCATTTGTATGTTGTTGTGCTCAGATTGGCAATTAATTTATTATATCATAATTCCATTTACAATCCCATCATCATTTATTATAGTCTTTGTCACAATTGTATTTTATTGCATCCATATATCAATTTCTGATCATCCCTCTTTCTTCCTCTTCTCTCTCCCCCAGGTGAAAACATGGGTGCCTTCTTCTTCTTCTCTTTTTCTGGGAGGTAATGGTGAGAACTGAGACCACTTTTTCTCCTTCAGCTTCTTCTTCCTCTCATCATATTCATTTTTTCTTCCCTCCTCCTTCCACCCCCTCCCCTTTTTCTCCATTAGCCAGTCTTCAGCTTGCTTTGGATGACTGGCTTTCCCCCCATTTTAGGGCATTCCTCCCCCTGCTTAGAGTACATCCATTTTTTTTTTCTGCCTGTTTCTTGATGCTTCTATGAAACCCATCATTTCTGTATTAAACATATCAATAGCTAGGTCTGAGAGGTGCACTCCATCTGACCTGTAGAACTCCTCTACCCATTCCTCTACACCTCACAGTATTATGTGCCCCCCCATCTTTCTTATTAGTGTTCCCACCCTCCTATTCATCTTTCTCCTGGCCCTGTCTAAAGCTAAGTGACTGTGTTCATGTCTCCATGCCCTCCTTGGGATCATGTCCGACCAAACAAGGCTTACTCCTAGCCACCACTGTTGTATTTTCTCTAAGTCCCTTTTTACCTGCATATATGTGTCCACCCATGGCTTTCCCCCAGTGTCATTACCCCCAGGTGTAAAATGATTAAATCTGGAATTGGTCACCGTTCCTTCATCTCTTTCAGGGTAGGAAGCAGCTGTGCCCATCTCATCCCTCGGATACCACGCCAAACCAACCTACATTTTCTCACATCCTGGTACAGCTGTTTTCCCCCAGGCTTTTTCTCAGTTCTCTTTGCCGCCCAATAAATGTAGGAGTGACCGCAGATCCATACTTCCGTGATACTCCCTCTTCCTACAGGATTTAAGCAGAATATATCTTAAACATGGTCGTAGCTCCTTTTCATAGCACCCATCTCTTGGCCCCCCCTTCCCCCCACTGTGGTTCCGAACCTGAAAAACAAACACAGGTGATATGTTAGTCTCTGTAATGCAGTGCCTGAATGTACCTTTTGTAACTGGCAGACCGCCAGCACCCCTTTCCAACATATTAGTCACTGTCTCGCCTGCTGCTGCCCGCTGTGATGCAGCCCCATCTTAAAAGAGTGAGATGAATAATTGCCTGGATTCTCGCCCCGGAATTGCATGCCTTTCTTGAACATGGCCGTGACCTGAAAACTGGTGAACTTTTTACTGTCCCCATGCACAAATAATCTCCACTTCTTACACCTGCGCTCTGCGGCATAAGCCCACAAAGTGTTTACTGGGCACACTGTGCCGTCTCCATGAGCCTTCGTGGTTACAGTGCAACCCTTTCCCCCTTGATCCATTTTAGATTTCTTAATCATGATTTGCATCTCCTCAATCCCCCAGCTTATATCTTTCCACTCCAACCCCCCCTTCATCCTTCCTTCCATGTCTCACAGCCTCACTTACTCTCAAGGCCCCTGCAAACATTACTAGATAAATCCTGTAAAATAACTGTGCCTCATCTTTTGATCCACAAATTGCCAGTAGTACCCCATTTAAATTTGCAAGCCACTGCTCCCCTATTGGTCTTCTACTATCGGTAGATCTCTGTTTCGACCTACCCCATCCCTGCATCATTCTCCTGATCAACATTGACTTTGTCGGGTCCATCCAGTGTTTTAGGCTGCAAACTAAATTAATCTCAGTTAGGTATACCCCCATCGTGGTGTGAGCCTTTCCTCTCTGCCATTGATCTACTGTGAACTTCCCTAACTGCTCCTCCATGAGTGGTCTACTTACCTCCATGTTGTGTGCTGCCCTGAATGTTTGGAACACCCACCAAGCCCCTTCATAGGCCCTCAGAGTCTGTGGTGCCCATGAGCTGTGAAACAGCAGTTCTGCTCCCTCTTACCAATGTCCCAGATGTTCATTAGTATGAGCGTTTTCCGAACCTTGCTGATGGTGCCAGTATCCGGAAATGATCCAGCTGCAGACGGGAAAGGCTGTCAGCTAGGATATTTTTCACCCCTTCTATGTGCTTGGCCCTGAATGACATATTCAATTGAAAGGCCCTTAACACCAACTGTCTCAAAACCCGCATGACCATTTCTGACTTGGACCCCCTGTTGTTTAAAACTTCTACCACTGCCTTGTTATCACACCAAAATGTAACATACGAACATACGAAATTTGCCAGCAGATAAAGGCCTAGAGGTCTACCAAGTCTGCTTGAATGTGCAGCTAGCACCCCTTATTCTGCAGCTGCCCCTCCCTTCCACCCTTCCCCTTCATTAACCCTCCCCCTTGTCCTGTCCCATCCTCGTTTGAAGCAGTCCACTGTTCTACTGCATACCACTTCTGCAGGTAACTCATTCCACCCAGCCACCACCCTCTCTGTAAAAAAGTGTCTCCTCATCTCCCTCCTGAACCTTCCTCGCTCCAGTCTCATATCATGGCCCCTGGTGGCCCTCCCTTCCCTTACTTTGAACAGCCCCTCTGTACCCGTCTTGTTTATTCCTTTCATGTATTTAAAGGTTTCAATCATGTCACCCCTGTCTCTCTCTCTTCCAGTGAGTACATGTTCAACTCCTTCAACCTCCTCTCATATGATAAGTCCCCAGCCCCTTGATCATCTTTGTCGCCCTGCGCTGCACCCCCTCCAGTAACTTAATGTCCCTCTTCAGATATGGACGCCAGTACTGCACGCAGTACTCCAGGTGTGGTCTAACTAATGACCTATACAGTGGCAGAATCACCTCTTCCCTCCTCGAGGATATACCCCTTGCAATACAACCCAGCATTTTGTTGGCCTTTGCAGCTGCCTTCCTACATTGTGCCGAGTTGTTCATTGACGCTGTAATGAGCACACCCAGATCCTTCTCCTCCTCTGTCTGGGCTAGCTGCACTCCCCCTAGCTGGTAACTCCTCCTTGGGTTCTTCATCCCAAAATGCAGCATCTTGAACTTTTTGGCATTAAACACCAGGTGTCTGACCAGGTTTCAAGCTTTGCCAGATCATCCTGCAACCCCTGCCATCCCCCTAGGTCATCCACCACCGCGCCAACCTTGGTATCATCAGCAAACAGACTGATCTTGCTCTTGATGTCCCATGATATGTCTGCAATGAATATCCCAAACAACACTGGTCCCAACACCGAGCCCTGTGGGACACCGCTCGTCACTGCCCTTGGGTGTGAGAGCTCCCCACCCACCACCACCCTCTGTTGCCTTCCCTGCAGCCAGTTTCCAACCCATCTCACCAGCTTTGTACCCTCCCCTGTGCCTACTAACTTCCTTTCCAGCCTTCCATGTGGCACCGAGTCGAATGCCTTACTGAAGTCCAGATACAGGACAACCTTCTGATTCCTTAGCTCCTGTCCCCATACCAGGGTGCAGGCCCAAATGGGCATGATCTCCAACAGTGTGATGTCTTTTACTTTCCCGTCCCTCACCCACTTTGTAGGCCATGGATCCGTGAACCACTTTCCCCTAATGTAACCCCCATACCTAAACCCCCTGCTGCATCTGTGTAGAGTTTGAGATCTGTGTTGTACACCCAGTCCTGTCAAAAGGAACAGCCATTATAGGTGTTGAGGAACTCTTCCCACACCCTGAAGTCATCCTTAACTCCCTTTGTCATGTCCACCGAGTGGTGTGGTCTGATTACTCCCTCTGTGGCCCTCGCTAGCCTCTTTGTGAAAGCCCTTCCTGGTCCAATCACCCTGCATGCAAAGTTCAAATGTCCCAACACCTGTTGCACCTGTTTTAATTGCACTCTCCTCCTACTTGTATGTAATTGGATCAGCTCTTTCAGCTTCCTCACTTTGTTGTCTGGTAGCCTAAATACCTCTCCCCGTGCATCTATTTCAATGCCCAGGAATTTTAAAACCTTACTGGGGCCTTCTGTTTTTTCCAGTGCCAGCGGAACCCCTAACTCTTTTCACAATTCCTGGAAACTGGTTAACATTCTTTCTATCTCTCTCCTCCCACTGCCTATTAACAGGAAATCATCCAGGTAGTGTATGACCATCTTGTATCCATTTTTTTCCGAAATATCCACTGTAAGCAGATGCTGAATGCGTTGACTGTAGCATTTGCTATGGAACATCCCATGGGCATTGCTTTGTCAAAATAGTACTGGCCCCCTATCTTAAAACCCAATAAGTCCCAATCTTCCCTCCTAACCTGAAGCAACCTGAAAGTGGACTCTGTATCCATTTTTGCCATCCATGCATCGGCAGTCACTCGTATAATCTGAACTGCCCCTTCTAATGTGGCGTAGGTCACTTTACATATGCTCCTCGCTTATGAAATCATTCACTGAGTCCCCTTCTGGGAATGACAGGTGGTGGATCACCCTGTATTCTCCCTGCTATTTTCTGGGGACCAAGCCCAAAGGAGAAATTCTCATGTTCTGCAATGGTGGGTTAGCGTATGGCCCTTCGACTCTCCCAGCTGCCTTTTCCTTTTCTGTTTTCTGTCTTACAATGTCCTTCTTCCCTTTAACTGAGCCTAGATTGTTTGCCTCTCTCGGTAGCCTCGGGCCTTCACACTGCAACAGGAAACCGGTCTTAAACCCTTTTTTAATTGACTCCACCACCTCCCTATTTGGGTATCTTTCTAGCCACTTTTCCCACATTTCTATCTTGATGGGTATTCTTGCTTCTTGGAACTGATGCCCTGCCCTCTTCCTCTCATTTCTACTACAACCCCTCCCTGTCCCTTTCCCATTCCTTGTAGTTAATAAGTCTGGCCCCCCCTACTTGCATGCCCTCTGCCTCTCCCCCCTCTATTCCACTCCTGCCCCCATATCCCTGTCCTTCCCCCCAAAAATGCTGACCTGTTCCTTGCCCCCCCTACCGCTTGGGTCCCTTGTGCCCATGTCATTCTGCATCTACTCGCTGGGTGTGTTCCCCCACATTTTGAGCAAGCATGCTGAAAATGGCACTGGGGCCAGGAGCAAAATGCCCTATTGTAACCCCAGCAACATCTCTGGGGTGCCCTACCCCATTTTCCCATACACCTTCCGGCATGGACTGGTCGGTTACATAATCTGCCCACAGATCTAATTGTTTCGTATCCCATGTTACATCCCCATAAGTCGCCATCCTTTGCCGGAAGAATTTGTTGTAGTTTATCCACCCCACTCCACCTTTCACCTTCACCTGTCTTATTATCAGGGAATAAGTGATCAGTGGAATGCCCAACTCAGGTTTCTTTTCCAGCACTATAGCTGAGTATGTGTCGAAACATACAAACCACCCATCCCAAATCTTTCCCTTAGTAAATTTGTCCTCCTTCTTCTTGCCTAACAAAACCACTGCTGCTGCCATTTCACTGTTCCTGATGTTCTCCATTTCCTTGTATTTTGCTGCCGCTTCCCAGCTCACTAACACAAATATATCCACTTACTCCCCCTACCATATTTTCTTCTTTATTGCCAGTGGTATGTGCTCCCCTATTCTCATTCCCAGGGTTTCTATCTCCCTTGTTCCCTTTCCTATGCTCTCCAACCCTTCCCCCCTTTGTTGCTGCTGTATCCAACCTAATCTCTACTAGTGCTTACTCCATCTGACCCAACCCCCCTGTCCTGAGCACTGAAATAATTTGACTTAGGTATTCTTTTATGATTTCTTCTATCACCCCAGATACATTACCTGGGGCCTTTTCCACTCATTGCGGCCTGCTGTCCTTGGGCTGCCCTGGCATGTTCCCCTGTGGCAGAATGGCCGGTTGTACTATTGGCTGCAGTGGAATCGTTGTGCTCAGGGGATATGGTCTAGGTTCCACTGGCGGAACCACCACCTGGTCTTGGGGAGGTACTGATGGGACTGGGACATAGGGCTGCGGCGGTGCTTGGCTGGCTGCTCAGGGAGGCACCACCAGTGGTGACTGCACCCTGGTAGGGCTGAGTGGCCTCCCTGCCAGCAATTTTTCAGCACCCCCCTTTCCCTTCCTCATTTTCCACTTCTCCCCAGATCTCCCTGGCTCCTCTCCTTCCACCATCTGCCACATTCGATTGTCCTTCTCTGCGAGCACTACAATGGCCTTGTAGGTGTCCTCTTTAGCAGTAGTGGCTCTAGCCACAAATGGTTACCAGGGCACAGCTGGGGCACAGCCGATGGCAGCCAGGGCACTGATATATTGTTACTATGGAGGAAGCTCTGCACCATATGGGGCACCAACTGGGGCACAGCATTTTTTTACCGGGGCACGTGCCCTGGTGGGCCCTGGTGTAGAGCCGCCACTGCTCTTTAGATGGCCTGTTCACTTTTGGTGACATTTCCTCGTGTTCACAGGTGAAAGCTGTGGAGGCAACTGACCAACAGAAAAAGAAAACAAAACCTTAATTAATTGCCTGCCCAAAAACTAGGCCTTGTATCATTAGGGCCCCCAGTTTTATTTTATTTTTTGTCCCATCACTGCTTGTAGCTCTGGCCCTGTGCCTCTCGTTCGGCCCAGCCTGTGACCTGTCATGCCCTAATGGTGGCAACTGGCGTCACCCTGCCCCATCTGGTTCATCCAGCCCCCCCACCCCACCGGAGGCTCGCCTTCCCACCCCGGCTTCAACCGCATGGCCTCTCGGCCCAGCACTCGGTGCCTACAGGATATCCTCCACCTGCTTTTCATGGGGGCCCTGTTTCTCCTTTCTTCCTCCCTCCATAACCCACTCCTGTTTCCTGAATGCCCCTTGTCAGGGTGCCATCTTCACCGCATACTCCTTGGGGTGTGTAACATCATGCCTCGTGGCAGCCGCCTCTTCTGACCAGGCCTCTACCTGCCCTTGTTTCCCTTCCGGTTCTTTCCAGCCCATACTTGCCCTAGGCTCTCCCCCCCCCAGAATGTGGTGTAGTGTCCTGCTTCTGGTGCCATTAGTAGGCCCAACGCCTCACGGTTCATTGTGCCACATGGTCTACTCATGGCATGTGATGTCACGCCACACCACGCGGCTGTCTCTGCAAGCCTCCAGCTGCCTGCATGGCCTCTTGTCCTAAACACACCCTTCAAACCACTCATTGCCTCCTGTGGCATCAGCCTTCCTGCTGAGTGCTCCCCAACCCAACCGCTTCTCCAGCTTGTAGCCCTGCTTCCTGCTGTTCTCCTTTTATAAGGAAACCCCCCAAAGTCCCTTTTTCATAAAACTCTTGACGCCCTCTACCCACGGCATCTTACGTCACACCATGTGGCCGACCAGCGTGAGCACTGCGCTAGCCCTTTCAGCCAGGCCTTTAAAAAACAGCCCCTCTACTTCCCCAACCCACCATTTTAAAATCCATTCCTTAATACCAACAAACAACAATATTATATTAGAGAGGCACTGCTTTTATTTGTTTCCTTCCTTGCACCTCACCAAGGTTGCCTGCTTTCCCAAACCACAGCTCCTCTGCCTCCCCATGCTCGCTAGGCCACGCTGCCCCCACCGACCACGGCTCTTTTTTCACCTATGCTCCTCTTGTCACCTACCCCTGCCCTCTTCGTATTTTTTCCCAGTTTGCTTCCTTCCTCTGTCTCATTACCAACTCTCCCTCTAAGCAAAGGCCCCACCAACACGGCGTGTGACATCACATCAGTAGCCTCCCCATTCCGATCCCTTTATTCTGCTCTCTGCTGCCATTCTCAGCCTACCAAAAACTGCATTTTTGGCCTTTTCTTTGTTTTTCCCCCAGCTTCTGGCTACTCCGGGCTGCCATCTTTCGCTCTCTGCTGCACAAACCAACATTTCTTTCTGGAGCATGGCCCAGCCTCCCATCTGGGAGATCATTCATCCCAACTGCAGTATACATCATCTCAGGTGCTTCTCGCCTTCAGTAGCTACTTACATGTTGTGTTCACAGTCCTCAAAGCCAGGCTTCATCTTATCATAACATACCAACTATATACATATTATTATACATATATATATATATATATATATATATGTTGTTTATATATTGCCGTATCGCGATTGCTTATGCATTGCTTAGCTGCTCTTACCTTCCTCGTCCTGAACAAACCTCAGTCAACTGCTCCCAATGACTTCAACATACCAATCTGATGTTCTGTAGTTTTTCCAGTATAATAGCTATCAAAACTTCTGCAAAAGTGGCTGAACCACCACTGTGCTGCCCCTTATGTACCTCCTTTAACCCTTCCCCTTCCTGTTGCCTACCTATTGTTCTGTCTTCACATGTCCCTCCCCTTACCTTCCCCCTCCCTCTCTGAGCACATCATCTTCAGGTAAAGGGAAGGGGAAGAGATGCACCAGGACAACTTGGTCTGACCCTTAAAGGGCAAACTCCATTGTCCCAAACATGTGTTGTAAGGCAGTCTTCTCACACTCACACCATCATGAATGGAAGTGTTCAAGCTGGTGCTGGTGGTTCTAATGGTTATATTTCCCACTCTTGGAAGATCAAATTTAAAAGCAGATGCTGTGTGCACAGGAAGGCCACAGTTCACCCATTTCAATCCCCCTCATAACCACCAGCCCCAGCTTGGATGACAATATTTTTTTGTTATGCAAAGTGAGCCAACGTTCCATTTCCATCAGTCTTTCTGTTGACCCAGCTCCTCCTTCTCACCAACAAGACATTGAGGGAACACCTCCGTACATTCACACTACTGCAAAGAATAACACTCGAGAGGACAATGCTGACTTTCACAGTTCCCCTTCTCGCTCGAAAGAAGACAAAATGGTGAGTTGCAGAGTACAGTATATGATCAATGTCATTCACATACTGTATTTACATCTGCCACAATTACTACCCCAGCATTTATAGTCATTTGAGTATCTTTGCCTATATTTGAAAAGAAGAGAGAGATTTTCAGGCATAAAGATGTCATTTTATTTAACGCCCTGATAGGGTGGTTTAGGTCTCAGTGGTTTCTTATTTGAAAGACAGCTTTTACTTAGCATTTGTGCCCATGAGTTAGTCCCCAGACATTTATTACCCTCCATTTGTCTTGTAGTGTGGACTTACAGCTTTGTTTTAGGGTACTCATGTAATCCATAGCCTTACTGTGATCTGTGAAGAACACCTGTTAACTTTCCGCCATGATTCCCAGCTTAGTGGGCATCAAAACTGTGAATGGGGTAATACTTATTTGTTTTGATTTATATTTAACATCCAAGAATTCTTTGTGCTTGGTGAAAAGCTCTGAGCTTATGTCTGGGAAGACCTGGTGGTTGTCGGTTTTGTATTTTATGCCTCCGTCTTTTGCCACTTTCTGCATTACCCACACCTTCTTCTGGTACTTGTGGATCTTCATCAATAAGAATCAAGGTCTCTGTCCCTGTTCCTGATTTCCTTTTAATGCCCACTGTGCTTGATAGATTTGAACCTTCCACTTGTAGGCCCTTAGCACCAAACTATTTGTGAGCATCTCACTTATAAACTTGCTTAAATACCATTCATTTTGTCATTAACATTGGCAAAGCCTTGCCTCATTTCTGCAAGCATAATATCCTGCTTCCTGAAAACTACAACAACCTGATTCTTCACTCCTCCATACCATCTCTGTGCTGTGGGAGTGCTCTGCTTCTTGGCCTAAGCCACTGATGATTTAGGTGGCATCTCAAAAGGATCATTGCAGTAAAATTTGATACCTTTGCAGCCACTTACAATTTGCTGGGCTTCTTAGCCTTGGTCCCCTTTCTTATTAGCTAGTTTTCACTGGTAATTTTCAGATTTTGGCACCGTTGATGGCCTCCACTAGGGTGTGAGATTGTGGCATGATTCGTGATGACAGACTGACACTTGAAGCTCAGGTGTTGGCTGTTGTACAAAGTGTTTTTCACCACTTGAAGAATATCACCAGGATCAAACCCCTGGTTCCACCTGATGACCTGCCCACCCTTGTACATGCTTCTTGACCTCCAGGCTTGACTACTGTAACGTTCTTTACTTTGGGATTTCTGCAGGTACCCTTCATTGACTGTAACTAGTTCAGAACACTGCTTCCCGCTTGCTGACTGGCCTCTTGAGGTCTAATCATGTGACCCCAGTGCTCCGTTCTTTGCACTGGTTGCCTGTCAGGTGGAGGGTTAACTGAAAGGTGAAGCTTCTCACCTCTAAGAACCTACATGGGCTAGGCCCTGGCTACTTGGTTGAGCTCGTAACAACCTGCACCTCAGCCCACTCTCTCCACTCCTCAACCAGGGGCCTTCTTGAGGTTCCCTGGACCTGGCTGAGAACCTCCAGCAACAGAGTGTTTAGTGTCACTGGTCCAGTCCTGTGGAATGCTCTACCACCACCTCTTAGGAAGGCCCCATCAGTCGAGGCTTTCAAAAGGGGTCTCAAGACTATCTTTTTGCCATGGCCTTCCTGAATGAAGTAGTCTGACCAGTGCTGTTTTAGTATGCTTCTGATTTAATTTTATGGTATTTATGTATTTATTGTGATATGTTATTCTACCTGTCTCATGTACCTGTTGTATCTCTTGTTTTAATGAGAAGCACCCAGAGCCTCCAAGATTGGGTGCTGTACAAAATAAAATTTGCCTTGCCTTGCCTACTTATCTGTTACAGGCTTGGAGCTCCATATGATCACTGTTCCTTAACAAGCAGTCATCTGGAAATCAAGCCCCACCTTCTTAGGCCTTTAATTTGATTACCCTGTACTGACAATACAGTGAATTCTAAAGTTTTACTAACATTTAATATTAAAAAAGCTGCATTTAAATTCTGGATCAGAAGACAGCAGCCAGAAATGATGGGTTTTAATATAGAACATTCAGCACTTGAATTTAGTCAAGTATTTGTGGGAGGGTCTATAAGTAATGAGACCAGACAATCTGCACAAAATAAACTGTTCAGAATTTTGTATCTTTGCAGTCACAGACACCAGGGAAAGTAACAAATGATGTATGTATTGAACACCAACCTTTAAATCTCTTTGGTTGGCATATTCAGCAGAGGGAGTTTATAGGCACAACTAAGAAAGCAATCTGTGATTTTATTTTGTGTTTTCTTCAGATTACATTAGAACGACACAGCATTTCTGAATGAAAAATCCATAGAATGTATTACTGAATCACAGATAGATATTTATTTAAAAAATTAACAAATAGCAAATGTGATACTGGAAAGATCAGAAACACTGGATTGTTTAGGGATACACCTGGTTGACCTTGAAGGTGTACTTAATAGTGAAATAACAATGTGTCATCCCAAAATTTGACTCAGCCAAACACAATTATGAGGATAATGCCCTGTTACCTGATTACCTGTTACAAGAAAACAGGTTTATATCTTTAGAAATGCTTCATGAAAACTGACTTCTTAATAGTCAATCAAACCCCAGTTATCATAAGTGTAAGATCAGTGTGTGGTAATTCTTGTTATGGAAACTAGATGGACTGTCCACAAAACTCCTGATTAAAAACTGTATGGAATTAATTATTTGTTTTGAGATTATCATGGTTCAGGAAATATGGTGGTCTCCCAATCCTCCAAGGCTTCATAATTATGGCATCTTCTATACCAAAGCAAAAAGAGCTGGCCCAGTGGCACTGAGGACTGAAGCGCTGGATGCCACACCTTGCACCATGCCAGCGATCAGGGTTCAAGATCAGACTCGGGCTCCCGGGGATTGGCAAGGGAGGGAAATGATTGAGTGTCCAGAGACTGCACTCCCTTCCTGGGGTGGGTAGCAGGCCTTGCATAGCTCTATTAATGACCCCTGGTGGAGATCGGGGGCACTACATGGAGTGTGCTGTAGAGGGGTGGAGCGGCAGCAGACATTGGCACTACGTGCACAAATGTCATTGCATGTCCATGCTCCAGGGAGAAACAGAAGCAGAAAAAAATCCTAATGCTTGGTGGAGGTAATGGTGACCTCCGGGGACCTCAGCCCACACACCCAATACCAGACATTCCTCCAACCAGCTCTCTCTCACGTCCTGGCCCCCACACCTGAACCCAGATGTCTAGATCTCAGAAAGGTCACCCAGGTAGGTGTCGGGTGGTCCTGCCCTGGGAGTGCTTAGATCCAGGGGGCCAACTGGGTTCAAAGAGTATGGAGGTGGGTGTCTCTGTCCTTGGTTCCCTGGTTGGGGGGATTGAGGTGGGTAATAGGAGCCTTGGTCGAGTGGGGTTCACCCGAGAGATGCTCCGGGCAATCGGGTGATAAATAGAGTCAACAAATAAAAAAAAAGCGAAAAGGACTTCAAGTTGGGGTAGGAATCACATGGGTCTTTTAACAGCAGCTAAATTACAATTAGATTTGAAAACCAAACAAATCAGTTACAACACAAAACATGTTTTGGTTGTTAAGATTATTGGGAAAACATGTACATTTATTGTGATAAATACATGCACTCCCAACAAAAAAAAAAAAATAATGACATAAATTTCATAAAACAGGACAGAAGTGTAGTAATCTGACTAAAGTCATGTCAGAAAATTACCATGAGTATGACATCTATATATCAGGTAATCTTAATGCTAGATATTCAGAATGCAGATTAGACAGTTCTCCTTTTTTCTTAGATTTGGAAACTGAAAATAGAATTTCTGCCCTGAATTAAAATCTCATGAGTATCAGAAATGCAGATGACAGCAGGACTAAAGAGGCAGGAAAAATTATGCATGCAATAACAAAAGGAGTAGGTTTTTGTATTAATAAATGGCAGAACTAGGAGAGATAAGGATAGGATGTGTACCTTCTATTCAATAAATGGAGAATCATCTATAGACTTATTTTTCTCAAATCTTAATGCACTTTGTAAAATAAATGACCTTGACATTTTGGAATGGCCTGAATCGCCAAACCTTCCATTGAGAGTTACTTTAAATTATATCGTTTCTAACCCAGAAGATGTAAATTTAACTAACACTCACTTGATATAAGAGAATTAAGAGGTCTAATACAGATACTGAATACAGTATCTTGCTAAGATTTTGTATTATTCAGAAACTAGTAGATTGTAATTATTAATCCTTATAGAGTACAAGGAGTGAAAATTGAAACTTAACGTTGGTTAGTTACCAACAGAATAACAAATAGCGTGGTACCTCCACCCAGCGTTAAATGTAAGTGGGCCTGGTGAGAAAGTGGTACAACTAGCTGGGATGCCAAACCTCCCCACCTCCTTATACAGTCATCCAACACATGCAGCACCAAAAGCAACAGCAACATTTCAGTATACATGCAATTAATTATTGGCTATCTCTAATAATTTGCTCAGAAATTATATGCTCACAAGACGGTTTAAACAGAACAATAAACTATTTAGTAACAGGGTTAGGTATAGGGGATATGGGATGCAAAAGTAAATAACTGTTTTTGACAGTTTTAAAAACATTAAAAACAACATTGCCCACCCCCACCAACATACACAAACAGTACAACCCCACCTTCCATTTGGAACCAGTTCCCCCAGTTAACTAAAAGGGAGCTCCCAATGTCTTCACAGGATACCCAACAATTAGAACAGTGCAGGCCCGATGGTGTGTAGCTGGTTGTCTGGCACTGGTGCACTTTGAATAAACAGCTTAAACCCAAACCCCACAGACCATACAATTGTGAAAATGGCTTTTATTGAAGAAAACAACTTGTAAATCTTGGCTCAATGGGCAAAGCAGTAACTTGGGTGAAAACTATGTACAGATTCCTCAGGTGCAGGGCAAGCCCTAAGGTTATTTATGGTTCTGGAGTTACCAGTCTTTGAATCTCTGCAAGATGTACTTCTGTCAACTGCCACTCTGGGGACTCTGAACCTGGATGCAGATATCTCTGGGTTGATGGACTTCAGATTTTTGGTGATGGCTGGAATACTGTCTTCTGCTTCTGTTGAAGACAAACTGGAAGGACCAGTCATAGAAACCAGGGCCACACTCCTCACCCACCCGTCCAGCACCCAGGGTGAAGTGATAGCCAGTACCTGGGGGTGGCACTCACTGGCTGAGTTCCCAAACTGTCCACTGTCTTGGAATTTCCTGGATCTCAGGAACACGGTCTTCAACCACAGTGCAGGCTAGAAGCTGTGGCACAAAACTCTAAACTGAAGGCAAATACAGTGTCTGGTCTGGCTGGATTCATGAGCAAGTTCAATGAAAATAACACTAAAATTCTTTCTTAGCTTCTTTCAGATGCTGGAAACCATGCAGGACACCACCAAGCAAAGTGGCTTTGGAAGCCTCAGGCAGGCCTCCAGCCTCACACAGGAACATAGTCCAAGCCCTACTCACTGTCTGGAAAATCCAGGTGGACTGCCTTAAGCTGGAACTTCCCTCAGGGTCTCAAGACGTCAGGGCAGCATCTTATTTGTCAAACAGGCTGTTAATCCACAAAATTAGTATGCAGAATGTTCACTCAATAACTGATTGGCTGGACAAAAAGACCCTACGGTACAGTCCTATCCCTTCTCCCAGAAGCCATTTCTGAAGTTCTCCTGGCTCCAGGATCTCCTATCGGCTGCTTAGTAGGTCAAGGGTAACAAAGATGGCTGGATACGAAACAGTTCACACAGACTGCCAACTTTAAGCTTACTTAGCAGGACTCTTTTCCAGTTTTAAGATTAGTTGCCCCCAAGGTTCAATAGCTGCCCCTTGGCCCTGGTATCTGTTGGCAGAGTGGAGCTTTACAGGAGCTCCTCCTGCCTATTGCAAGTGCCATAATACTCTCCCCCAGGCAGCAGGCAGGGCTTATACTGATGGCAGCCTCAGCTGCTTTCTTAAAGATTCAGAATGAAAGACTGCTTTCACTAAAGTTTATTTCTCTCCCTCCGTGTGTCTCTGAACCCCCACTATTATTTCCGGTGTCTCTGAGGTCAGAGCACACAAAGGGGAATACTGAAGAGATCCAACAAGTGACTTTAACATTAAGCGCTGTAGCACTCCATTGACTGTGCAAGCACAGCCACCAGCTTGCATGTTCAAGAGAGATCCAGCTCGAGCATGGCACACTGATTTGTGCAGCACTCACATAGCTGCAGTTTTACTTTCAATCTCCACACCTCTGGTCTCCCAAAGGATTTCTAATACCAGGGGCCAAAAGGAGCACAAAAAAGGTACCCAAACAGGACTGTGAATAGTGGGAGGGCAGGACAGTGCCCAGGGAGTAAAACATGGTAAGCCCCACTCGTGGGGTGATTTCACTAATAACTGCAGTTCATGTGTATTATTCCATAATTCAGCCAGAAGGTTTCAGTGAACTGTGCACACATTTATGTACCACAATTTGGAGGATTCAGATTTTGTCAAGGTCAGATTTTTGGAAAATGTCACTAAATTTGTGAAATTCTTGTGAAGTTTTAGCAAAATCAGAATTTGCAGTTTTTGCCCAGTGCAGTCCCCTGACATCCTGTAACAATGTTAAAACTGTGTAAAATAGGCTAGGCAATATTAATACCACCCACCAATACCTTACTTTGGTTCAGTCTCAGTTAGTTTGCATCTGTATCACCCCCACCACCACCTCGAGATGAGCCTGAAAATTGTCAGTATCATCTAGACTTCCTTTCTGGGCCAAGAACAATTAAATAAATTAATTAATATCATGTGGATGTTGTTCATACAATGCTAATAATAATATGTTCTTTTGTTTTTGACACAAGTTAATCATTTGGCAGAACATCTCTCAAATTATTCCTTTTATGCTCTTCTATCACTCATCCACTTTCTCTTTTGGCTGTTCACACATCCTGAACCAGATATTTTCATTAGGCTTGTTCACGTGACCAGTTCTGAGTCAATGGTGGTGGTGTACAGCACCCAGATTGGGGCCACTGTGCACATCTGAACACCACTGTTTTGCCAATTTTCACTTCCGTTCTGTTGTGCCCATGATCCCTCATTTCTTGGGATCAGGTAGTGGAGCATGAGATTTGCACTGGTTTGCTCGACTGTGTGAACAGCCAGCACCACCCACAACACTGAGTTAAGTTTTTGATAGAAAGCTGGAGGGTGGGTCTTCAGACTGAGTTCAGCTAAAGGTTGTTGTTTCAACATGAAGTCGTAGCAGAAATTTTACAGACTGTTGGCTGGAAAGTTGAGAAAACAAAGTCCCAGAGTGGATCCATCACATGCACATGCCCAGTGTCAGGGATCCACTCTGGGACTGTGTTTTTTCAATGTACAACCCTTTGTCTGTAAAAGAACACTTGCCTGAGTTCAGCTAGTGTTTAGCATGCAAACAACCTTTAGCTGAATCCGATCTGAACCCCGCCTTTCCAGCCTTCTGGCGCTATAGCATCGTTAACCGCACCCCCCACCAGAACCCTCCTCAGAATGGTGGAACTTCTTGTGCAGCACGTGCAGTGCTCCACAGCTATGCCATCTGAACATTGCTCCATAGTGTTTCAGATAGCTTGGCTGCAATGATCGACACAGCGGTGATCCAACTTTCTTGCAGTGTGAACAAACCTACTGTAATCCCCAGAAATGGAAGAATGTGTGCAGGTTTGATACTGATCATCTCTTAACTCCCTGCCTTTAGCTCTGTAAATATTAAAAAAGTATTTTGGTTTGTTCAGTAGTTAGTAATCATTTGTGTGCATGGACATTTTCACCTCTTCTTTCTCCAATATTTTGTTAATGTCGGCAACATATATTGACTATACTGTATATATCCTGAAAGGGCTGGCAGCCTTTAAGATGGATAAGGCCCCAGGACCAGATGGGTTGCATCTGAGGATACTTAGGGAACTAGCAACAGAACTGGCTGAACCACTGGCTGTGCTGTTAACAGCTCACTTATGTCTGTGGAAGTCCCAAGGGTTTGGAGAATGGCACACATTGTACAGCTTTTCGGGGGTAGGGGGCAGGGAGCAACCCTGGAGCGACAAGCCTGTCAGTCTGACCTTCATAGCTGGGACATTGATGTAAACATTAATCAAACAGGATCTCATGGACTACCTAAAGAGCAATGGGCTCCAGGATAGTAAACAGCAAGGTTTTGTGGTGGGAAGGTCTTGTTAGAGTAACCTGATATTTTTCTTTGACTATGTGAACCAGGAAGTAGAAAAGGGCCACACTGTGGATCTGCTGTACTCTGATTTCAGCAAGGCCTTTGATTTGGTACAGCATGAAAGATTGCTCAAAAAGATGGATGATCTGGGTGTGGGTAAAACTGTAGTGAACTGAGTGGGAAGTTGGCTAGAAGGGAGGTGGCAGAGGGTGTTGGTTAATGAGATTAAATCAGAGGAAAGGGAGGTTATGACCTGGGGTCCAGGGGGATCTGTCCTGGGTCTGGTCCTCTTCAACTTATTCATTAGTGACAATGGTGAGGGAATCAAAAGCAGGCTATGTCTCTTCTCAGATGATACAAAACTATGTGGGAAGGTGGATAGTGATGAGGGAATAAGGGACATGCAGAGGGTCCTACAAGAATTAAAGGGGTGGTCAGACATCTGGCAGTTAAAATTCAATGCCAAAAAGTGCATAGTAATGCACCTTGGAAAAGGAAGCCGAAGACAGAATACTGAATGAGTGGGGTTAGACTTAGCACTACATAAGAGAACTGGGATCTAGGAGTTATCATTAACTCCCTTAAACTAATGAGGCATTGCAACAATGCCTATAGCATGGCTAACAGGATGCTGGGATGTATCAGGAGGGGCATTGACAGCAGAAGAAAAGCAGTAGTACTTCCCCTATATAGAGCCCTGGTGAGTCCTGACCTGGAGTACTGCAGCCAGTTCTGGTGCACTCATCTCAGAAGGACAGGAATAGGTTGGAAACTGCAGCATACAGTAACAAAAATGATTAAGGGCCAGCAGGACAGATCATATGAGGAGCTCCTCAAGGCACTAAACATGTATTTACTGGAAATCAGAAGTGAGAGGGGGGACATGATAGTTCAAATTCCTTAAAGGAATTAACAAAGTAAAGTGTGGGGAAATATATACCTTGAATACCAACTCGAGGTCACATGGTTACCAGTGAAAATTAAAAGGAGGGAGGTTCATGGGGGATGTAAGTACTTCTTTATTGAAAGGGTGGTGGAACCTTGGAACAATCTGTTAGCCGGGGTGGTGGATGCTAACATGGATGAGGATTCAAGCAGGCATAAGAGAGCACAGAGGGAATAGTGGTTGCCCAGGGCAACAAGACCAGGGAGGAGAATGGGGATAGGATGGGGACAGTTAGTTCTCAGGAGAAACAATAGGTTCCAGGGAAGGTTCCAGGGATTATAGGGAATATAGACAGACTGGATGGACCTCTGGTCATTTTCTGCCATCATGGTATTCATTGATCTAACAAAGGCCTTTGACACCGTTAACCACCCACTAATTCTCTATCAACTGTCCACCCTTGGCCTCTCCAAAGATGCAGTGAGCTGGTTTGCTAGTTACCTTGGGGACAGGGTCCAACGTGTCAGGATTGCTGGAGTCACCTCAGATGAAAAACCAGTCCTCTCAGGTGTCCCCCAGTGGTCAATATTGGGACCATTACTCTTTTCTCTCTTTCTTAATGGTCTCCCAAGCATCTGCCAACAGAGAATATTACTTTATGCGGATGATGCAGTATTATTTACAAGGAACTGAGACATTAGCCTTCTAGCGAGTCACCTTTAAAGTGACTTCAGGTGTGTTGAAGATTGGTTTTGCTCACACAAACTTGTCCTGAACTATAGCAAAACTAAGGTTATGACATTCTACAACCCACAGAGCAAGTACAAACCTCTGCTCCTCAACATCAAGAACCATGCAGGGCCCTCACTTGAGCATGTTCCTGAGTTTAAATACCTTGGCATCACCATGGACAGCTCACTCTCATACTCACATCATATAGGTAATGTAGCAAAAGCTGCCAATTTACAGATTGGCTGCTCCACATGCACAAGCATTGCCTGACCCCCGAAGCCCTTAGGCTGGCTATCTATAGCTCTGTCACCTCCATTATTGACTACAGTCTTGTCATCTATGGCTCTGCCTCCCCTACTGCTCTCTGGAGGATATTTGTGACACTCAACAAAGCCTGTAGGCTCCTAGCGAGTGCCTCCCTATTTGCCTAGGCTGGATGGCTACCACTCCTGAGTAGAATTCAATACCAGACCTGTCTACTCACCCAAAAAATTCTCCTTGGGCACATGCCACCTAGAGTTGCAAAACTCCTTACCTCCTACAGCAGTACCCAACCTACATGGAGAGCTCATCTACAGAAGTTCCAGGTCTCCAGATGCTTTGACCATTATGGGGCAGAGATCATTCTTGCACAGGGCCCCTCAGTGGTACAATACCCTTAACAAAGAAGCACTTACAGCAGCGACTCTTGGCCCCTTTAACTCATTCACACCACAAGATCTCCATGAGAATTCCACCACTTGTGCCCTGTATACTCTTAGCACTGCATCCTGGACCTTTCTAAGCAAAATCAAGCCATAATCAGCATGCTACAAACCAATGTGAATACCTCTTGAACCATAAGTGCTACACACAAAGTAAGAGTGGCAAAGTTGTTCAGCACATTATCTTTCCAATGGTGCTATGCAATTAATTGTAATCAATTTGGTTTTTATTTTATACTAGCTGAAATACCCAAAAAAATGTGGTTTTTTTTTCAGATTTTTTCAAGGTGCTTAGGTAAGGCTTGAGAGATAAATGTCAGCCATGCACACCATACCTTAAACAAATGTGAATAACTCCTAATGTATACTTGGTAGACACAAAGTATCAGTGGCAAAATTGTTCAGCACTAAATTACCTTGCTAATGGTGCTATACAATCAGTTGTAATCCATTTAGTTTTTATTTTAAGCTAGCTAAAATACCAAACAACTGTTTTTTTTTCAGATTTATTCAAGGTGCTTAGGTGAAGCTTCAGAGACAAATGTCAGCCATGCACACCATACCTTAAACAAATGCAAATAACTCCTAAATTATACGTGATAGACACAAAGTATAAGCAGCAAAAATGTTCAGTGCGAAAATACCTTTCTAATGGTGCTATGCAATCTAGTCTAAGCAATTTGGTTTGTTTTATATTTAGGTAAAAACTCCTGACTTCCTCAGACATTTTCAGGCCTGAATGAAAGTCAGCCGAGTACATCTACAGGCGTTATTGGCCTGAGTGGCTATGCTTTCAGCCACCACCTACAGGCGTATTTGGCCTAAATGAGTTAAAAGGGAACTACGATGCTGCATTGCCTCAACCACGCAGTGTGACTGCCTCTCCTAAACAATGGCCTTCACCTCCTACTGGAGACAATGGTGTTCTGTATTCCTGTTGCCTTGCCCCTCTTTGTCACCCGCCTCGCGACTCCACCCTTTACCCACCTCCCATCTCAGCTGACTCTAGGCCTGAGCCACCCTCACCAATCTCATGCCATCCTCCCTACCATCTGACAACGGCCGTTGCCTGCTTACTCCTCACTGCCTCCCTTCACTCCAAATGCAGTTCACCTTCAAAACTTACTCTTGCTGGCTTTTGCTGAAAATCTATGCAAATCACTGTATATACCATGCTTAGTCAACCTTGATTGTAATGTATGTATCTATTGATTCCTTTGTATTGATGTTACCCTACATCCTTTGACGTGGAACCTTTGTAAATGAGCAGTTCCTGCTCAAAGGTACTTGTAATCCTAGAGTTTACTAAATAAATAAATTAAATTAAATGGTCTATGCTCTATGTTCTATGTTCTATACAAAGGGCCTTTGGGCTTATTTTGATCCTATCAGTGATTGCAAGGAACTGTGGATACCCAATAAGCTGAATAGATGTGTGAACTTTGATTACACTGTTTAGTTTGTTAGGATCTCTGTTTGATCTTGTACTCTAAGATCTGTTCAATCCAAGCAATCACTCCAGCACCAACCCACTGTAAGAAATGACACCACACATCAGTAACAGTGAAAAAAGTATCACTTTAATTCATACCAAAAGTGAGTTGTCCTCTAAACATGCACAACATGAGACCTTTACAATGCTGGCAGGGCCACACAACCTCCTACCAGTTTCACATTAGCTTTGTGACAGGGTGGTGCCTGTCATGGATGGGTGACCTGGTAGAAAGGCAAGGCTTCCTTGCCCCACCTCCCCCCCCTTATAAAGTGCCTGAGTATAATGAAGAGATTTAAAGTGTCAAGTGCATACATAGAGTGTTTACAGTACAGGTTGAAATATTTAAAGTGCAGAATGCCCTACACAATGCCAAGCTTGCTTGCTGAATGATAAATAAAGTGCATATAGTGCTTTAGAGATGGAATACAGTACCGTGTATAAAACCGAGGTTGCTAGTTCAGTAGTGGGAGTTCATGGGTTACATAAACTATCCCACTGAAAGCCTGCTTCTATAGTTCATCTGACAGAAGTCTCACTACACAGATTTATAGCCTTCCCTAGGCATAACCCACATTAAAACAGACTTTGTAGTGCTTTCAGAATAACACCCTTCAGCAACAGAAATTAACCTTTCCCTGCACTGACACTAAAATATAAAACTTTACCCTCTGTGCACATAATGTATGAGGTTTGCATGCTGAAAATCTGATAGGCAACATTTAAATATTAAACAGGTTCGACTACCACAACCTGCACTGAAGTAAAATATGTGGCTTTATGTTTGTGAAAGCTCAGACACTGTGACTAAAAAAGGAAGATTTCCTTAAGGTGCGCTAGTAGGAAAAAAAAAACATTCCCTCCAAGCTTCTGAAGGAAGTTAAAAAGGTGGTCCGTTTTTCTCAACCTGGAGAAAGTATTGAGTTTATTGGGTTCCTTACCCAAGTGTCTTGTTCAAAATTAGCTGTCGGCTCTTTTGAATAAATTACGCTCCTGAGAGCGGAACTTCTCACAGTAAAATACAACCACTAAGGCAATTACACCATTTAGGCAGGGCTGGTACCAAAAAGTTTAATACTTTCAGTTTTCTCCCATCCAGAGTTTACAGCCCTGAACCAAGGCTGGCAGATAAGAAGGAAAAGTATTTTTAAACACTTACTATAATGTTACCATGACGACAGGAAGTAAGGGGGAGAACAGCATGTAAGCAAATGGAAAGCTCTCTCTGTCTCTCTCTCTCTTTCATTGTGGCACAGATCAAAGCAGAGAGGCTGAAAACTTTCACTTTCAGCAGACAGCTGCTCCGCAACAGTAAATAAATAAGCAAATATCATTTAGGGATAGGGAAGTCACTTTTTCTGAAATCAAAGTGTCCTGTGGAACAGAGTGCTGAAATAAAATGAAAAGGGGAAGCCTCCTCATAAGAGAACTGTTCCCTGAAGCCTCTTGAATAAAATGTCAGGCCAGAAAAAGGGCCCAAATGAAAGTTGAAGCCATTGGGCTGACATTTCAGCCATTGGAGAGTTAAAGGAAAATGCTCCTTTGAGATGGGAGCTTCCAGAAAAATATAGCATGTCTAGGTGTTAAATAAATAAAGGTATACCATGCTATTTCTTGTGGGATCATTGTATAGGGAACCCCTGGCTGTTGGAAATCAAAACATGGAAGAAATAAAAAGAAATATTTTTCTTTCCTGAAAGGATTCCTGAGCTGGCAGGAGAAGAGGGAAGAGGAGCAGTCCCTCATTCTCTCATTCCCCTGGCCAACACAAGGAATACTGAGCAAACTGCAACTTTTTGGCTAACAATAGTAACAAGTATAGAAACAGTACCTGTGTAAAACCCTGTCGCATTTCCTGTGTGGGGTGTGTTGTAGTAGAAATGTTTCTATAGTGATGGTAGCCCACAAATGAGCTGCTTATAATGGGATGTGTAGCAGTGAGGTCACTACTCAGGGGAGGAGCTAGTGGCAATTAAGCTCCTAAGGGGCATATACAGTATCTGTTTAAAATGGAATATGAAAGATTTACTTTGTTACAGTGTAAACCCTTATTGTTTGGCTTAGAAGTAACCCTTTTTGCTTTTTTGTACAGGACAGGTTATGAGCAACTGAGGGATAATTATTTAGTTAAGAGGCAATTATGGGTAGATCTTAGATCCATGATATCACTAGGACAGAGTATAAAAGATTGCCACTAGGGGCTTAGTTTAGTTATGGGAGTCAGTTGGAACTGACTGCAAGAGGTGAAAGACCACTGGCAAGCACACAGGCTTAGAGATAGTCTAGTGTCATTGCCAGGCAGAGCATTGGCCCTTTCTGAGCTTATTGCATTAATTTATATTGAAGTGTATGAACTAATAGAAAACCTTTTTATTTCTGTGAAAGATCCTTTTTACAAAGAAAATAAAATGATAAGTGCCTTGCAGGTGCTTTTTATGAATGAAGTCTGTTAGTCTGCCTGGTTTGTTATCCTGTTATCCCAACCCCATCTACAAGCGTCATCAGAGAGTAAAGACTGAATGAATGTGGGTTCAGAGCTATTAACTATACAGGTGGCATGCTCCCATGATTCCCAGGATGCATTACTATAAAAAGAGATCAAGCTTGGCGAGGTTACTGCCCCTGATAACAATGTCCAATAGCAGGACAAAGCACTGGTGTAACCTTATGACTTCCACTACCTATTGCAAATGTTGCCATGTCCTGCTTGATTTTTATTAGTGTTTGTTTGTTTTGGAGCTCTGGTACATCAAGCATTTTATTATGTGGGTTAACTGGGAACCGGTGATCATTGTATGGTGTGGTTCAATGCAAGAACTGTTGCAGAATCAAGTTACACAAAGGCAAGGGTCCTAGACATCAAGAGGCTGACTTTACAAAGATGGTGGAATACCTCAGGGTGACTGGGGAGGGATGTTTTGGGCGGAGTGGAGAAACAGTGGGTAAAAATAAAAGGGGCCATTTTGAGGTCAACATACCTCTATGTTAGGCAGGTTAGCAAAAGTAAGAGGAAAAAGAGGCACTGTGGTTCTCAAAAGAAATGGCTATAAAAAAGTTAGCATTCAAAAGAAATACAGTAAGAAGTCACAGGATCGGGAGGTGTATTAAAAGAAGCATAGGGAAGCAAGGAAAGCAGTCAGGTGTGCAAAAGCACAAATGGATTAGAACATAGCCCATGCAGTAACGAAAGGGGACAAGACATTTTTCAGGTATTTAAGCAAAGGGGAAAGAACAATGGAGGGACAGTAAGACTGAGGGGGGAGAGGGAGAATGTGTGGAATAGGACCAAGAAAAAGGCGGCATGCTGGACAAGTACTTTAGTTCAGTGTTCACAGTGGAAGAGGAAAGCAAGGCATCACAGATTAAGAGCAGCAGTATCAATGGAAGGGAGGCATACATATGACCATTTACAGTGGAGAAAGTCATAAAGGGACTTGCTAACCTGACGGTGGACAAGGCAATGGTGCCAGACATGATACATCCCATGATACTGAAGGAGCACAGGGAGGCACTAGTTGCACCTCTGACTGTCGTGTTCAACTATTCAGTGGAGATGAGAGTGGTTCCAGAGGATTGGAGAAGGGCAAATATTGGCCCACTTCACAAAAGTGCAATCATAGAGGAGCCAGGAAACTATAGGCCAGTAAGCCTGACCTCGGTGGAGGGGAAGTTAATGTAAATATTACTGAAAGAAAGGATAGTGGATTATCTTGAAACTACTGGCCTACAAGATCTGAGGCAACATGGATTCACTACAGGAAGGTCATGTCAGACAAATCTCATGGATTTATTTGACTGGATGACCAGGAAGGTGGATCAGGGTGGAGCCGTGGTCATGGCCTACCTAGATTTTAGTAAGGCCTTCAACACCGTTCCACATAGAAGACTCATACACAAGATGAGCAGTCTGAGATTAGGTACAAAGGTGGTAATCTGGATAAGAAATTGATTGGACAATAGAAGGCAGAGGGTGGTGGTAAATGGAGTTCATTATGAGGTAAGGAGAGTGACCAGAGTGGTGCCACAGGGATCGATACTGGGTCAATCCTGGGTCCAATCCTCTTCAACTCAATTATTCCTTGGTGGCCATTTTGTATCAAGGTTAAGCAATGGAAAACTCGGACTTCAATAAGCACGCCAGGTAGTATTGAGGTAATGTCTTTACTCGTAACACTGAAGAGGGTCTGGAAGGGAAGGTATGCCTTTTTGCCAAAGACACAAAGATCTGTATTAGGGTAGACACTCCAGGAGGGGTGGAATGAATGATTAGTGATCTAAGAAAGCTGGAAGAGTGGTCAAAAGTTTGGCAGCAAAGATTTAATGGGAAGAAGTGCAAGATCATTCACTTGGGGCACAGAAACCCAGGCACGGAGTACCTGATTGGGGAGGGGGGGTACTAACGACATCCTAGCAGGAAAGGGACATGGGAGTAATCATTTCTGAATACCTCAAGGTGGCCAAGTAGTGTGACAGGGCAGTGGGGAGAGCTACGTGGATGCTGGTCTGCATAGGAAGGGGCATCGCCAGCAGGAAGAGGAAAGCAATTATATTGTTTTATAAAACTGGCGAAACTTCACCTAGAGTACTGTGTTAAGTTTTGGAGGCCACAACTCCACAAGGACATAAAAAGAATAGAGGCAGTCCAGAGAAGAGCAACTAAAATGGTTCTGGGCCTGCATCAGAAACCCTATGAGTAGAGGCTAAAGGACCTCAATATATATACCCTAGATGAAATATAAAAGAGACTTTCAAATAGGGTACCAGAGCAAAGCATTTTTCAGAAAAAAAGTTGCTCAAGAACAAAGGGACATGTTGTGAAATGGGAGGGCGGAGATTCAAGAGAAATGTTAGAAAGTACTTCTTCACAGAAAGAGTGGTGTATGCATGGAATAAACTTCCAGCAGAGGTGGTCAAAACAAAAACTATAGTGGGTTTCAATAATGCAACGGATAAATATAAAGGAATTTTATTAGTTTAGAACGGAGGGGGCCAATGCTGCAGTTCAAGTAGGGTCTGAGGTATTACATTAGGTAGGGAAAATGGACAGACTGGGTGGACCAAGCGGCCCTTATCTGCCGACAATTTCTATGTAATTCTATGATTAAAGTGCCACCAACAACATAAAATCTCTGGCTTCAATGTGCTTTATTTTGATCAACATCAGTTGTTAGTGTGCCCTCCTGTCATTTTGTGATTGTGACAGTGGATTCCTTGTAGTCAATACTGATCCAGCATCAAGTGCCAATTTAACTTTGTGTACTGTTTGTAGTCTGGAAAAGGCCTTCCAAAGGGGCAGGAATATTTTCCTAGATTGGCTTCTTGCCCTTCCCTTTTGTATCCCAACACTGAATTAGCTCTTTAGACTGTAGCAGCACATTACCTGTCTGACTTTTGCTTGTTGTATACAACTACCCCTAGATCCCTAACCTCCATTATGCTGCCCGCTGTTGCACCACAAAGGATCATGCAGTGTGTTTCACATATTCCCAGTCCATAGGGTCAATATAGTTATCCTTAGTCACCCTGTCCCAACAAACATCAGAAGCCTTCTTCTGACCATCTCGTCCAGTTTATTAAAGTTTACAAACTGGGTAAGAAAAAACAGTGAAAATCAGGTTCCCTAACTGGACAAAACACACTACATGACCATGCATTATCCCACAATGAATGCACGCTACCCGCTATGACCGCACACCTGAACTACTTTCCATCTCTCAGGATCTTCTCACAAACAGCAAGATCACTCCACACCTGATACACACACACACACACACACACACACACACACACACACACACACACACACACACACACAGGCTGCCACAACCATAACCAAGTAAATGTATATAGCTGTCCCACACTGCAAACAGTTATCTGGTTGTTCCTGCCATCATTTTCAGAGCTAAAAAGTGATAAGCAAAATGTATCTGGTTGATCCTTCCATTTTTAGAGTGTTTAACTTGTAATCAGTTTCACTTTCATTTTTTGTTGATTAATTGCCCCCAATGTTTGATAGCGGCCCATCAGCCCTGGTATCCAGTGCCAGAGTGGGGTTTTACAGGAGCCCCCTGCCTTTTGGAAGTGCTGTAGTGCTGTCCCCACCCAGGTGGCAGGCAGGACTTATACTGATGGCAGCCTCAGCTGCTTTCTTAAAGATTCAAAATGAAAGCGTGCGTTTACAAAAGTTTATTTGTCCTCCTCCATGTGTGTCTCTGAACCCCTACTATTATTTCCAGAGTCCTTGGGGTCAGCGCACACAAAGGGGACTACTGAAGAGGCCCACCAAGTGGCTTTAATATTAAGCACTGTAGCGCTCCTTTGAATGTGCGAGCAGAGTCACCAGCTCACACATTCAAGCAGGAGCCAGCTCTAATGTGCGCACACTGAGCTGCGTGGCACTCACATTAGCTGTACCACCGAGCTGGCAGTTTTATTTTCAGTCTCCACTCCTCTGGTCCTCCAAAGGATTTCTAATACCAACGGCCAGCAGAAGCACACAAAAGGGGCCCAAACAAGACCAGGAATAGTGGGAGGGCAGGACAGTGCCTGTGGAGTAAAACAAGGTAAGCCCCACTCATGGAGGGGGTCACTAATAACTGCAGTTCATGTGTATTATTCCATAATTCAGCCAGAAGGTTTCAGTGAATTGTGCACACATTCATGTACCACAATTTGGAGGATTCTGATTTTGTCAAGGTCAGATTTTTGGAAAATGTCACTAAATTTGTGAAATTCTTGTGAAGTTTTAGCAAAATCAGAATTTGCAGTTTTTGTCCCGCGCAGTCCCCTGATATCTTGTAACAATGTTTAAACTGTGAAAAAATAGGAGAGCCAATATTAATACCACCCAGCAATACCGTACTCTGGTTAAGTTTCAGTTAGTTTGCATCTATATCAACTCCCCCCACTCCACTCCATCCCACCTCAAGATGAGCCTGAAAATTGGCAGTATCATCTACACTTCCTTTCTGGGTCAAGAAAAACTGAATAAACAAATTAATTTCATGGGGATGTTGATTATACAATGACAATAATAATATGTTCTTTGGTTTCTGGCACAAGTTAATCATCTACCATTCTACCCAAACAGAAAATCTCAATAACCCCAAAGAATTCTGGGTCCAGATAAATTCCCTCCTCAAAGGTAAAACCTCCACCTTACCCAATTCGTTCTCAACAAAGAACAAAGTACTATCACACCCAGCATCAATAGCAGATGGTTTGAACAATTTTTTCACAGACCTTAGCAGCTATGCATCACACTTCACTATCAGCCAAGTCAACCAACCTTCTCCAGTCACAAATCCATCTACAGTACACCCATGTCACCACATTTCCACATCAGACTAGCTACCAGAAAAGAGGTTCTCAGGCTATTCCAAAACCTCAAGGAACATGGCTTTCCTGGCCATGACTCACTTGAGTCCAGGTTCTTGAAATGGAGAGCACCTGCATTCGGTGTGCCGGTAAGAAACTTAACAGATCCTTTCTCAAAGAAAATGTACCCTCAAAGTGAAAAACGGCTTTAGTAATCCCCATCCACAAAGGGGGATTGGCCACTCTTATTAAAAACTACAGGCCAATCTCGATTCTCTGCCACCTTGCTAAGGTTCAGGAAAGAATACTATGTAACCAATTGCTAGACTACCCTGAGCATCACCAACTCCTGTCACCCTGCCAGCATGGTTTTTGCAAAAATCATAGTACCATCACTGCACTAGTCAAAGTCACCTCTGACATTTACCAAGCCTTTGACCAAGGACTAGCAACAGGGTCCATCTTCATTGACCTCACCAAGGCCTTCAACCTGGTAAACCATAAGTTGCTGTTAATGAAGCTAGAATCCTTGGGTCTTGATCAACCATCCACATCCTGGTTCCATGACTACTTATCCAGTCACACCTAAAGTGTCAAATGGGGTAACTGTCAATCCTCATTCAGACAGATCATACACAGAATCCCTCAGGGATCCATTGTGGGCCCCCTGCTCTTTTCGTTATTTTATTAAACAGCTGCTAGGCTTCTGGGGTGGGGCATCCATTCAGCTTTATGTGGACATTGTCATTTTATACTGTTCCTCAGCTGATATCCAGTGACTCAGCCAGCAACTAGAATCCAACTTCTGAAAACTAGAAGCATGGTTATTTGAAAATAACCGACTACTAAACACAAAAAAAACTAAATACATGCTTTTCCATCCCCTCTCCTTTAAAACTGCCCTGAATCCGCTACTCTCCATCAGCTTAAATAATAGGGAACTACTTGAAACAGTATATTCCTTTAAATACAGTACCCTAGCATACTGCTTGATCCTAACCTCTTCTTCTAGGCTTATATCCACAAAACCACTAAAACCATTCACTAGAACATCAGTCTTCTATACTGTCTTCTTCCCTTGCTATCTACTGCATCCCATCTTAAAATTGCTGCTGCCGCACTGCTACCTCTGCTATCTTGCTGGGCTCCACTATTCTTGTCAATCAAGGTCTCTCTGACTAACCAACTGAAACTAATATATCATAAGATTGGGCACTTCACTATTGCAGCAGCTCCCACCAACACCATTGCACTGTACGAGCATCTCTTGGCTGGGTACAGCTCGAACACAAATTCCAGTACTCCTCGCTATGCCTTACCTTTAAGCTCGCACATCTTCACACTCCACCCAGCCTAGATTCTGACATCATAGCATGAAAACAGTCAAGATGGTCTCTCCGCGTTACCTCTATTCCACTTTTAGACATACCTAAGACATGTCTATCAGCAGGCAGAAGATCCTTTGCTTATGCTGACCCCTCAGCATGGAACTCCCTCCCCCATCTATTATCTCCTGGTATTTCCTCCCTCACTTCAAGCATACCCTGTACAACTACCTTGCTGACTCAGGAACTCATACCTGCCTCACCTGACTCATAGGCTCCTGCTCTTATCCTGGTCCTCCTGCAACTTCAAAGCTTAATTTCTCTCACTCCTCCATCACCATTTGTACAGTAATTGAACTGCAGTGGGGACACTGCTATAGATAATATTATGTACTGTGACTATCTTCATGTATTCCTCTCCTTGTTAATTGCACTACCTTGAGACAATTGCTTTTATGCTAATATTGATTTTGTACAGCTCTGTGCCTCTGTTTATGTTGTAAACTATTTTGTCCTATGTACCCTCCCCCAGGCCAGCCCTAAAAAAAGAGACTACATGGTCTCAATGGGCTTACCCAGTTACCAAAATTCAAATAAATAAAATAAATAAACAATTTGGCAGAACAACTCTCTAATTATCACCTTCATGCTCCTCGATCATTCATCCACTTTGTATTTAGGCTGTTCACACATCCTGTACCAGATATGTTATCAGTTCTTCACTGTTGTCCTCAGTAATGGTGGAATGTGTGCAGGTTTGATACTGATCATCTTCTACCTTCCTGCCTTTAGTTCTGTAAATATTAAACAAGTATTTTGCTATTTGTTTAGTAGTTATTAATTATTTGTGTGCATGCACATTTTTACCTCTTCTTTCTCCAATATTTTGTTAATGTTGGCAACATAAATGAACTATATGTCCTGAAAGGGCTGGCAGCGTTTTAGATAGATAAGGCCCCAGCACCAGAAGGGTTGCACCTGAGGATGCTTAAGGAGTTAGCATCAGAACTGGCTGAACCACTGGCTGGGCTGCTCAACAGCTCACATAGGTCCAGGGAAGTTCAAGGGATTGGAGAATGGCAGACATTGTACTGCTTCATGTGGGCGGGGGGTCAGGAGCAACCAGAGAACTAGAGGCCTTTCAGTTTGACCTTCATAGTTAGGAAATTGAAAGAATCACTAATCCAAGAGGATCTCATAGACTACTTTGAGAGCAATGGGCTCCAGGATAGTAAACAACACAGTTTTGTGGTAGAAAGGTCTTGTCAGACTAACCTGACTTTTTTCTTTGACTCGGTGATCAAGGAAGTATAAAAGGGCCATGCTGTGGATCTGCTTGTACCCTGATTTCAGTAAGGTCTTTGATTTGGTACCGCATGGTTGCTCATAAATATGGAAGACCTGGGTGTGGCTAAAACCATAGTGAACTGGGTGGGTATTTGGCTAGAAGGAAGGCAGCAGATGGTGGTGGTCAATGAGATTAATTCAGAGGAAAGAGAGGTTATGACCAGGGATCCACAGTGATCTGTCCTGGATTTGGTCCTCTTCAACATGTTCCTTAGTGACATTGGTGACGGAATCCAGGGCAGGCTGTGTTTCTTCACTGAAGACACAAAACTATGTTGGAGGGTTCATGGAGATGAAAGAATAATGGATATGTAGAGGGACCTACAAAAACTAAAGGCATGGTCAAAGGTCTGGCAGTTGAAATTCAGTGTCAAAAACTGCATAGTAATGCACTGGGGAAAAGGAAGCCCAAGACAGAGTACTGGATGAGTGGGATGAAACTCAGCACTACAGAAGAGGACTAGGATCTAGAAGTTATCATTATTAACTCCCTTAAACAAAAGAACCAGTACAGCAAGGGCTACAGCAAGGCTAACAGGATGCTGGGATGTATCAAGGGGAGGCACTGATAGCAGAAGAAAAGCGGTAATACTTCCCCTATACAGATCACTGGTGAGGCCTCACCTGGTGTACTACATCCAGTTCTTGTGCCCTCACCTCAGAAAGGACAGGAATAGGTTGGAAACAGTGCAGTGTAGAGTAACAAAAAGGATTCAGGGCCAGCAGGGCAGATCATATGAGGAGCTCCTCAAGGCACTAAATGTGTACTTACTCAAAATCAGGAGTGAGAGAGGAGACATGATAGTTTAAGTTCCATAAAGGAATTAACAAGGTATAATGTGGGGAATTATTTACTCTGAATAACAACTCGAGGTCACATGGTTATGAGTGAAAATTAACAGGAGGGAGGTTCATTGGGAATGTGAGTGAGTACTTCTTTAATGAATGGGTGGTGGAACCTTGGAACAGTCTGTCAACTGAGGTGGTTGGTGCAAACATAGGTGGGGATTTAAACAGGTATAGAATAGAATGGAGGGAATAGTGGTTAGCCAGAGTGACAAGACCAGGGAGGAGAATGGGGATAGGATGTGGATGGTTAGTACACTGGAGAAACAATAGGTTCCATATGAACATACAAAATTTGCCAGCAGAAAAAGGCCATCTGGTCTATCAAGTCTGTTCAGTTCTGCAGCTAGCAGCCCTATCTTCAGCTGCCCCTCCCTCCTCACCCCCTCCCTCCTTTTATCCTCCATCTTGCCCTGTCACATCCCCTTTTGAAGCAGCCTACTCTTTTACAGGCTACCACCTCTAATGGTAATGCATTCTACCCTGCCACCACCCTCTCTGTAAAAAAGTGTCTCCTCCTTTCCCTCCTGAATCTTCCCCCCTCCAATCTCATGTCAAGGCCTTGAGTGTCCCTCCCATCCTTATGCTGAATAGCCCCACTGTATCAGTCTTGTTTATCCCTCTCATGTACTTGAATGTCTCTATCATATCCCCTCTGTCCCTCCTACCCTCCAGAGAGCACATGTTCAACTCCTTTAGTCTACTTTCATACGGTAAGTCCCCCAGTCCCTGGATCATCTTAGTTGCTCTGAGCTGCACCCCTTCTAGTAATTTAATGTCACTTTTCAAGTATGGGCACCAGTACTGCATGCAGTATTTGAGATGGGGTCTAACTAATGATCAATACAGTGGCAGAATCACCTCCTTGCTCCGTGACGTTATTCCCCCTGCGATGCAACCCAGTATTTTGTTGGCCCTTGCTGCTGCCTTCCTACACTGTGCCGAGTTGATCATTGATCCTGTGATGACCACCCCCAGATCCTTCTCTTCTTCATTCTCCACCAGTTGCACTCCCCCCAGTTGGTAGTTTCTCCTTGGATTTTTTGCCCCAAAATGCAGTACCTTGCACTTTATGGCATTGAACCTCATCTGCCAAGTGTCTGACTAGGTTTCCAGCTTTTTCAGATTTTCCTGCAAACTCTGCAACGCCTATGTCATCCACCACTGCCCCTGTCTTGGTGTCATAGGCAAACAGTCTCATCCTGCTCTTGATGGCCATGGAAATGTCTGCAATAAATACCCCAAATAACACTGGCCCCAGTACAGCCCTGCTTCAGGTAAAGTTCCAGGGATTATAGGGAATATATGCAGACTGGATAGACTTCTGGTCTTTTTCTGCCGTCATGGTCTATGCTCTATGCTTAATGTTCTATGTTCTATGCAAAGGGACTTTCTACTTGTTTTGACCCTATCAGTGATTGAAATGAACTGTTAATAGCCAATTAGCTGAATAGATGTATGAACTTTAATTATGCTGATTCATCTGTTATGATCTCTGTGTGATCTTATACTCTGAGATCTGTACAAACAATTGCAATGGTGCATGATTTTGAAGGCTCTAACAGAGTGTAGTAATATTCTTTAATTATGGACATGGTTTGTTCATTGTCCTTTTAGCTTGCTGTGGCTCCAAAGGTATTGTAAGTCTAATTAATTATTTATGACAGCAACACCATCCGTAATTGGTTGCCATGCCAATCCAAAATCTCTAAGAAGTGACCAGCGAGGCACCTGCTCTGTGCTTCCCGCTGTCGTGCTCCCATTGTCGCCACAGAAAAAGTAAGTAAATGTCTTTAAAAAGAAGACATTATTGCGATTAGACTTATAATCACAATAATGACCTCAGAGCCAGTCATTTCCTCGAGATTAATGACTGACCGGGAGGGGGTGGCCCTCGGCTGTGCCTTGGGACACCCTTCACCCCAGCTGGTCATTAATCTCTAGGAAATGACTGGCTGTTCAGTCATTATTACTTAATTGTTGCACCTCTGAGGATTCAGCTATGCTTTACTAATTTACATCCAGGACATAACTTTCCCATTGTTTATGTGGGTTCATTTAGTAGTTTGCAGTCATACAGTGCCAGTCATCTATCCTGAGGATTTAGAAACCTAGTGCATTTTGGCATGGTTTTAGAGTTTGGCATTTCGATCCTGGCATACATGTTTTAGCACAGATCTACAGTGCATCTAATGCAATATGGGTTCACATAGTTCTTGTGTCTGTCTCCACCTCAGATTGCTTTCTAATGTAGCTAATGTGAGACTAAGTGACAAAACTTTTGCACCTGCCTAACCCTGCTGTCGCATAGCCGTGGATCATGTTCTTAATTTTATGTTTTCTGCTTTTAACACATTATCCCTTTGCCATATATAGCATTTTATGCTGTGTATCAGTTGTAAATGTTGAACATTTTTCCATGGTGTTCCATCTCTGATTTATTGATTGATTGATTGAATGTGGTTTCAGAGCAATTACCTATACATGTGGCATGCTGAAATGATTCCCAGGATGCACTACTATATAAAAGATAGAGCTTGCCAAGGTTACTTCCCCCTGACAATTAAGTCCAATAGCAGAACAAAGCACTGGTGTAATCTTGTGACTTTCACTACCTATTGCAAATGTTACTAGTTTATGCTTGATTTTTGTTAGTATTTGTTTGTTTCAGAGCTCTGTGCAACAAGTATTTTATTATGTGGGTTACATGGGGACCAGTCATCATCGTATGGTGTGGATCAAAATAAGAACTGGGGCAGAATCAAGCTGCACAAAGGCAAGGGTCCTAGAAATCAAAAGCGCTGACTATACAAAGATGGGGGAATTCCTTGGTGGTGGAGTGGAGAAACAGTGGGTAAAAATATAAGGGGCCATTTTGAGGGCAACAGACTTCCATGTCAGGCTGCTTAGCAAAAGTAAGAGGAAAAAGAGGCACTATGGTTCTCAAAAGAAGTGGCTGAAAAAAAAGTTATTTAAGAGATACTATATAAGAAGTCAAAGGACAGGGAGGTGTATCAAGAGAAGCAGAGAGAGACAGGGAAAGCAGTCAGGTGCACAAAAGCACAGATGGAGGAAAACATAGCCCATGCAGTAAAGAAAGATGACAAGACATTTTTTAGGTATGTAAGTGAAAGTGGAAAGACCAAGACAGGTATAGTAAGATTAAGTAGGAAGAGGTGGGAATGTGTGGAAGGGGACCGGTGAAATGCAGACATACTGAACAAATACTTTCATTCGGTGTTCATACTGGAAGGGGAAGGCAATGGACCACAGATCTGTGGCAGTAGTATCAAGGGAAGGGAGGCAAACATAAGATCTTTACAGTGGAGAGAGTCATAAAGGAACTTGCAAACCTAAAGGTGGACAAGGCAATGGGGCCAGTCAGCATACATCCTAAAATATTGAAGGAGCACAGGGAGGTACTAGTTGCACCTCTGACCGTCCTGTTCAGCTACTCATTAGAGATGGGAGTAGTTCCAGAGGACTGAAGGAAGGCAGAGGTTGTCTCACTTCATAAAAGTGGAATCATGGAAGAGCCAGGAAACTATAAGCCAGTGAGCCTGACCTCGGTGGTGGGGAATTAATTTAATTACTACAGAAAGAAAGAATAGTGGATTATCTTGAAATCACTGGCCTACAAGAGCTGAAGCAGCATGGATTCAATACAGGAAGGTCATGTCAGACAAATCGCAAGGATTTCTTTGACTGGGTGACCAGGGAGGTGAATCAGGGTAGCGCTGTGGATGTGGCCTACCAAGATTTTACTAAGTCCTTTAAAACCGTTCAACATAGAAGATTCATAAACAAGCTGAGTAGTCTGGGAGTAGGTACAAAGGTGATAATCTGGATAAGAAATTGGTTGGACAATAGAAGGCAGAGGATGGTGCCTAATGGAGTTCACTCTGAGGAAGGGACAGTGGCCAGTGGGGTGCCACAAGGAATTGGTGCTGGGTCTGGTCCTGCATCCGATCCTCCTTAATGTCAGTGTCAGTGACATTGCAGAGGGGCTGGAAGGAAAAGTGTGCCTTTTTGCCAATGTCACAAAGATCTCCATTAGGGTAGACTTTCCATGAGGTGTGGAATGAATGATTAATGATCTAAGAAAGCTGTAAGAGTGGTCAAAAGTACGGCAGCTGTGATTTAATGTGAAAAAGTGCAAAGTCATTCACTTGGGGCACAGAAACCTAGGAGCAGAGTACATGATAGTGGTGGTGGTGGGGGGGGGGGGGGGTACTGATGACATCCAAGCAAGAAAGGGACCTGGGAGTAATCATTTCTGGTGACATCAAGGTAGCAAAGCAGTGTGACAGGGCAGTGGAGAGAGCTTTGTGGATGCTGGGCTACATAGGGAAGGTCATCACCAGCAGGAAGAGAGAAGTAATTCTATTGTTGTGTAAAATATTGGTGAAACCTCACCTTGAGTACTGTGTTCAGTTTTGGAGGCTGCATGTCTTCAAGGACATAGAAATAATAGAGACAGTCCAGAGAAGAGCAACTAAAACAGTTCATGGCCTGCATCAGAAAATGTATGAGGAGAGGCTAAAAGACCTCAATATATATACCCTAGAGGAAAGGAGGGAAAGAGGAGATATGATAGAGACTTTCAAATATCTCACATGTATAAATAGGGTATAAGAGGAAAGCATTTTTCAGAAAATAAAGATGCTCAATAACATGGGGACATGCCGTGAAGCAGGAGGGAGGTAGATTCAGGGGAAATGTTACAAAATACTTCTTCACAGAAAGAGTGGTGGATGCCTGAAATAGACTTCCAGCAGAGCTGGTCAAAGCAAAAACTACAGTGGGTTTCATAAATGCATGAGATAAATATAAAGGAATTTTATTAGTTTAGAATGGAGGGGGTCAATGCTGCAGTTCAAGTAGGGTCTGAGGTATTACATTAGGTAGGGAAAATGGGCAGACTGGGTGGGCCAAACAGCCCTTATCTGCTGACAATTTCTATGTAATTCTATGTTTAAAGTGCCCACCAGCAACATAAAATCTTTGACTTCAATGTGCTTTATTTTGATCAACATCAGTAGTTTGAGTGCCCTCCTGTCGTCTTGTGATTGTGATAGTGGATTCCCTGTAGGCAGTACTGCTTTCAGCCTCAAGTGCCAATTAAACTTTGTGTACTGTTTGTAGTCCAAAAACGGCCTTGTAAAGGGGTAGGATTATAGTCCTAGGTCAGCTTCTTAACCTTCCCTTATGTTTCCCAACACTGAGTTACCCCTTTAGACTGCAGCAGCACATTGCCTGCCTGACATTTGCTTGTTGTATACAACTACCTCTACATCCCTTACCTCCATTATATTGCCCACTGTTGCACCGTACAGGAGTATACAGTATGTTTCACATATTCCCAGTCCATAGGAATAGTACAGTTATCCCTAGCCACCCTGTCCCAGCAAGCATCAGCGGCCTGCTCTGACCTTCTCACCTACTTAATTAAAGTTTAAAAAATGAGTAAGAAAATCGGTGAAAATCAGGTTCCCTGACTGGATAAAACACATCACATGACCGTGCATTATCCCACAATGACTGCACACCTTCCACTATGACTGCATGCCTGAACTACTTTATGGTACCGTGTGAATATAGATTGGTCTAAACTGCGCATGAAGAACCATGCAGTCAGTAGCTCATATGGTATGAGAGTGACAGGGGTATATGAGTGATACGAATATATTGCTACACCTAGTCACTCCACACCAAAGAGGAAGTGGATGTAACCACTGCTGGTCAGGTGCTCGATCGAGCTGCTCCCATGGTGGAGCTGTTAGAGCACCTGACCTAGCAGTAAATGAGGGGGAAGACAAGGGTCTGAAGCCCTGCTTGGGAATTTTTTTTTTACGTTCCGACTGTGCAGCCATGACTAAGTGCCAAAGTCAACTTTTTAACTTGCCCCGCTGTCCATACCCATGCAGAGTTGATTATATTTTTTCAGGGGGAATGGGGGTGCAGAGAGTGGAGCCCCCTACAAAAAACAAACTGAAGAATCGGGTGTGTGGCATTTGTGTGCAGACGGCATTATGTTCCAATGCTGTGTTGCTGCATGCTGTTTTCCATGCGCCGCTGTGACATGCGCAGTTTCATCCATGACATCATGACTCCATGCCCTATTTTCCATCCCTCAGAATCTTTTCACAAGAAGTGAGATCACTCCACACCTGACACACACAGGCTGCCATAACCATAACCAAGTAAATGTATATAGCTATCCCACGCTGCAAACAGTTATCTGGTTGTTCCTGCCATAATTTTCACAGTTAAAAAGTGATAAAACTCTTCTGGTTAATCCTGCCATTTTTAGACTGTTTCACTTGTAGTCACTTTCACTTTCAGCATTCAGTGTAGTGTGACTTAATGGTGTTGACTGGGCTAAATTACCTGCTTGCAAAGATTTAAAATCAGGAAGGTTTTCTTAACAATATAAACTGTGGACTGTTTAAGGTCAGTTTACTTAGTATTTTGTATAAAAGATGCAGCTGAGTGTAGAGCAAGCAGAGCAGGAGACCGAGTGACTTAACGACTTCAGAAGACCAGACACAAGTATTAATGAATGTTGCTACAGTAACATTCACTCAGCCTTGCATCTAGTCTTCTGAGGCCACTGACTCACTTGCTCTCCTTGGTCTACACTTGGTGACTTCCTTTATACAAAACAAAGTAAAACTGATCTTAAACAACCCACAGGTCACATCATTTTCAAGAAAACCTTCCTGATTTTAATCCTTTGCCAGCATTTTCTTTAGCCCAGTCAACACCTCTCAGTCACATTACACTAAACGCTGAAAATGAACGTGATTACAAGTGAAACTGTATAAAAATGGTAGGATCAACCAGATAAGTTATTTTGATTTTTAGCTGTGAAAATGATTGCAGGATCAACCAGATCCCTAAATAAAATTAATGTCTGCAAGAAAAGAACTACCTTTTGTCCCCCCACCCAAAAAATATATTTGTAACCATTTTTTAAGATAGATAATCCACTACAGGTCATGTGGCTATGCTCTGATCTACGCATGTCTTGGGTGGTTGAACACACACCAAGATGTGCATATATTAGAGCATGACTGCACATTCTCTAATGGATTATCTATTGCACACTCTATGCTAAGAACAAAGAATCTGTAAAATGTAATTGCTATTAGCAAGGTCATCTACAGTATTATGTATTTTACAATCTTGCATATATTGTACAAAACATAATATTTCTGGGTCACCCATATAGATAGGTACTGGTCGCTCATGTGTTTGCCCAATTTACAAATAGAAATGAAATAAAATTAAAATGACATCCATGGTACCCCAGGACAAAGTTCTGCTTAACAAGGGAACAACTGGTACCATGGGCAGTTGAGTGGGTAGAATTTACCTACTGTATAAATTTGTACTGGGCATATGTATACAGCATACTGTACTTTTTTCATCCATGCCTGTGAAGTGTGGGGAAGGGGGCAGACATGATAGACTAGAGTACATTCTGACCTCAAACTACTATGTTGCTATGACCTAGACCCCTGTGGTTCTCCACTGGGAACATTCCTCCTTTCTGAATAGTGATCCACTGCCACTTCTTGAAGTCTTGATAGAGTTCATCCATCACTCTGCTTTTATCCACTTACTGGTACTGTACATAGTTTCCTTATCCCTGACTCATAATTTGTTCCCTAGGAGTTGCAAAAAGGTAAATTATTCACCTTGACCTACAGTGCAATCCTATCTTCCAGACCAGTCTTGTGCAATCATTGCCCTGCATTCCTTCTATAATGCATTATACTTAATTTCCTTCACAGTTTCCAGAATTCTTCTACTTACAATGCACCCTCTTTTTCTCTTTAGCTTCCCATGCTCTTACTTAGATTTATTACCAAGGTATTTGCTTCACAGTGTTGCCCGTTTTGCTCATTATTTGCTTTTGTCACTGATTATTTTGCATACCATTTTTTAAACTCTGTACTTGATATTAGCACCACTGATCTGAAACATTTTTACCAATTTTGCCATTACAGTCTCTCTCTCTCTGCTTAAAAAAATCTGATTTCCTGATTTTTTTGTGCCCTGGTTTGACTATTGGGTAAAATGTGTTCCCCTTTTCAACTTTATTACATATAGAATAATGCATAGGGTGGAGAATATAACGATAATTTAATGCCCACCTGAGGTGTGGGATGCTACACAAACCTTGAGGGCAAAGCCCAAGGGATTTATTAAAGCAGCTCACACAAGAGTGGGCATTAAATTATTGTTTCTGCTCTCCACCCCATGCATTGTTTTATGTAATTGCTAGCTGAAGTTGTTTTCTTTAACTGGAGAAAATAAATATGTCACACATTTTTCAGTTAAGACATTTATTGAGAGTTAGTTGAACACTGTTTTAACTTAACGTGAGAAACATTTTAGGGTCAGAAACTTCAGAAATTGAACATTGTAGTATAGGAAGAGGTGGTAACAATTAAGAATTAACAAATTAAGTGCATTTTGTATGAGTTCGGTAATGGAAATAGCTCGCTGTAACAAGAGCAAGGGAATAAATTCCTGCTGTTGTAGAAACTGGAAAACTGCTAAGTTAAATTGTGAAAACTGGTCAGGAATACTTATTTTTCATTCAGCTCAGTCCTCCTTTTGAATTTCTGTTTCTGTCCGGTAGTCTGCAAGGTTGAGTATCCATGAAGATATGCTAATTAAAGTCCTGTTGCCTTGGAATATGCTAATGAGGTTGCTGACTTCAGGCGTAGATGGCATTTCTATAGCGATACAAAAAAAACAAAGACTTTTTACTGGGTAGCTAGGGATTGTGTGTAAAGTGCAATTTTATGTAAGTTTTACTTTTCTTTTGTGTGGAATACTGCAGAGTTTGGAGACTTTTTTAGTATTAGGGTGTGTTTGCCAGTATTTTCTACGTACTTACAGTCATCATCAGATTCCGAAGAAGAGAGGAGTCTCACTCTGTAATGCTTGTTTGCTGGGGGTCTGTGATGTATGTTGACAGGCACTCCCTGATTGAAAATGCAGTGTGAGCCAAAGACAATTTGCACTGTTGAAGTGGTCACAGTTCCATTGATGCAGACTGTGGCAGGATTTTGTTTTCGGTGCAGTGGATTTTCTCTCAAAGTGGAGGGCTAAGGATTTTGACTAGTTCTGGGGAGGTGGTGGCTAATTTCTCTCTGGCAAGTTTCTGACAGCACAGAATAATTGTTTATAGATTGCACATTTTTATGGCCAGAAATTTGCTATACTTCTGTTGGCAGAACATGGGCATCTATCAGCTTCTGAATACTAGTTTTCCAAGCTGAGAAATTTGTGATACGTTTTGTCTCCGGTAGTCCAGACTGCAGTTTTGTAAGTTTCATCATTGACCTCAACTTGTTCATCCCTATTATCATCTTTCTAAACCATAGCCCATTTTCTCTGTGATTGATGTTTGGGGCTATGTAGAATGGCTCTTCATTTGAGAGCATTGGTCCTGGCCTGTGAGATGTGTACATGTTGTAGGCATGAATGTTGTCGCTTGCTGAACTGTCTTTATTTTGATAAATTCAGGCTTAATGGGTCTGATGTCCCCTGGGGTTGTCCCCAGGGCGAGTCTTTGTTTGCCTTTCATTTTATTGTATGAATGTGTTACCCTTTGCATCACTCTCTTCCTCTATGCCTCCCCAGTGAAGGTCATAGTACTCTTTAGTATTTAGAGCAAAGTGGACACCAATGTTAAAAAATAGAAAATTAAGTCATGATGATGGATTGTCTGTGCCCAGTGTGCCACTAGTATAGAGTAGGTCTATTTCCTTCTTTGTTACTGCCTCAGCTTTTCTAGGTCAATTGCCCTTGCCAAGTTTTTTTAATTGCTTTTGTTTTGCTGCTAATGTTCTCTTGGTTCCAATAAAATCAGTTTGGAGCCCCTTAAAAATTGAATGTGGGTACTTGTTTTTGACTAGATATCTATCTATGCTTCTCACGATCCTTCATACTTTGCCAGGTTCATACTCTGTGGCATCCTGCCTTTTTAAGCAAAACATGAAGTTTGCTATTTTTGTGAACAGCTCTTCTAATGGTAGTTGTGTGATGTTTATGGTTGTATCTGTTTCTTTAAGAAAGCTTGTGAATAGGTTGAGGTCACTCTGAGTTTTTAAACATTTGTTCTGGCTTTCTTGCTCAATAATGAACTGCTCCCTTTCTTGTAGGTTTGACAGCTGGAACTGGCTTGACATTTTATGGCATTTGTTCTGGTTTTACTGTGACAGGGCAAAAAATATGTAAGTACTGTTTTTTTTGTAGATGAAGGACATTTTCTGATGTCGTAATGAAGTTCTACTTGTGGCACCCATGAAGGACTCTCTGAGGAGATTTCTGTGTCCCTCGCATGTTCGTGAAGCACTCAGGTGCAGTGCTAGACAGAGGAAAGAGCAGGTGGCACGTGTTTGCCATTATAACCCGCGGGTTATAACAGGAAATTTTAACCTGCCCTTTCCCATTGAAAACAACATCAGCCAGTTGTTGCAGTCAAGTTATGGTCAGTACAAACTTCAAAGTCGGGCTGCCCTACAAAGCAGAAAAAAAAGACCTCTGAGTTAGGTCTCAATAAAAAAGCATTTTATTAGTTATAAAATAGCTACAAACAGCAGGTCACCAAGCCAAATTGCAGCACCCCCTTGTATACTCGCAAACGTACATTTCACGTCAGCAGACGCTTTATCAGTGCATTCGCTTCAAGTGCAGATTGCCTCATTTTATTGGGCAGCAACTTAAAGGGCCAACCCTCAGTATAAAATATCAATTTTGTAACATGACAATTAGTCTACATATAGCTAATATCACAGTATTACTCTCCCCATGACAAACAAATACAGCAGTTCAGCACCAACATTATGAAAAAATCTTAAGCTAAAAGACTTATATAAATACATACAGTTAAAGAAAGGATCACTGTCAGTTCATAAGAAAACAAACTATAATACAGTCCTGAACATTTAGTAATGACTTCTATCTTTCAGAAATGGGACAATACTAAAGGCTACATTAAGTCCCTTCTCTTTATGGGCTGCCAGGAGGAATTGCCAACTGCTGTCCATCTGCAGTAATTTATTGTCTAGATCTCCCCTCCGAATGCTTGTAAACATTTTTTGTAACCCCTGAAACTTGAAATAGTGTCCTATACCTTTGTTCATAACGTGTACAGCTAAGGCATTATTTGGATCACTATTAGAAATACATCTGAGAAGTTCTGCAATTCGATTCTTAAAATTTCTTTTTGGTCTTGCCAATATAAAAATCATTGCAACCACAAACAGCTATATATATATATGTATATATATCACATAGGTCAAAGAACAATTAATAAAATCTCTATTGACTTATTTTTTACCAGTCATTGGATGTTGAAACACAGATCCCCACTGTATTTAAGCACAAAATGAACAGTTTCCACATGGAAAGGTCTCACCTGGTAAATTCTGTTTATCAGTATCTGGTTGTACTTGAAAATGGCTTTTAGTAACAAGGTCTTCCAGGTTCCGACCCTTCTTATAAATCATCGGGGGGGGGGTCCAACTTTCTCTAAATCCAGTCTCAGTTCCAACTTTAATAAATTCCATTGTTTTCTTAAAATCTCCCCAATCTGAACACTGCACGGTGTATATTCTGTAATAAAATTTAACACTGGTTTATCTTCAAAATGAACAACAGTGGAGTCTTTATTTAATACCCTGTCTCTGTCTATCTGTCCAACTTCTTCTTTTATTTTTAACAGTTCAGATTTATTGTAACCTCTGTTTTCAAATTTTTGTATCAAATATCTAGCATCACTTTCAAATTGTACAGGGGAGGGACTGTTTCTCTCAAGGAGCATCATCTGTCCCTTAGATATATTTTTTGATGATGTGCCTAGGATGACAACTGTCATATTTTAACAAAGAATTTCTAGCTGTTGATTTTGTAAACAGCTTAGTATCCAACCTCCTCCCCATTTTTTTTAAAATACAAGTCTAGAAATCCTATCTGTGACAGTCCTGTCTGTTTAGAAAAACATAGGTTAGAGTTTGTACCTTCCATATAAAGTATAAATTCATCGAAAGATGATAAAGACTCCATCCAGATAATATATATATCATCTATAAAGTGGACATAAAAGGTTAACTGTGTTCCATATTGATTTTTATCTGAGCTAACAAATTTATTTTCCCATTGCATAAGATGTACATTAACATAATTGGGGGCAAACAAAGCCCCCATTGCTGTTCCCTTCAGCTGAAGAAAAAAGTCATTATCAAATACAAAAACATTACTATTAAGAACCAAATCTCTAAGTCCCAAAAGGCATTCAATAAAAGGATCAGCATATTCAGTATGTTTCACTAATGCTTCTCTCAGAGCTTCCAAATCTCCATCGTGGGGGGATATTAGTATACAGAGCACTAATATCTATAGTTGCCAATATGTCATTCTTTTCAACATTAAAATTCTGTATTCGTTGAATCACCTGTGTTGTGTTCCTGACATGTACATGCCACATGGGAACTATATGTCAAATGCGCTGATCCACAAACTGAGCTAAGGTTTCTGAAACTGACCCAATGGAGGCCACAATAGGTCTCGCCGGTGGCTCCCGAAAATTTTTATGAATCTTCGGGGAGCCCATAGGAAGTAGGGCAAACAGGAAACTCCACTGTCAGAAAATCATGTTTGTTTTGTTATAACACTATTCATAAATATCTCATAAAGATACACATCAATACATTTCTTGCAATCCAATGTAATATCTTTTGGTAAACTGGAATAAAATTCACTATTACTGAGTTGACTAAGTAGCTCCTGTTGATACTTAACTTTATCTAAAACTACTACAGCTCCACCTTTGTCTGCCCTTTTGATGATAATAGATGGGGTTTTCTGTAGTCCTTTAATAGCATCTCTTTCTTGTGTGCTGCAGTTATTAAATCTCATCATAGGAAGACTTACAATAAGTTGTGAGATGTCTTGTTCACAGGGTTTATGAAAGGTGTTCACAATCGAATTTTTAGGGGGTATATAAGTTGAGGGTTTCCTAAGCACATTTTCTACTTGTTCCCTCTCTCTTTTTTCCTCCGTTTGAACATTCTGATGAAATGCAGCCTGTAAATCCAGCTTTCTGGTAAATTTATGTAGGCCCAGCATAACCTTAAATTCATTGATATAAGTTGTTGGAATAAAATTCAGACCCTTTTGTAATAATTGTTTCTCGAGATCAGTAAGAACATGATTTGAAATGTTCACTACTAGTAGATCTGAAGGTGGATCTAGTTCCATTGCCTGCCACTACTGTTCTGAAAGCCTTGTTCCATCCCTGATTCCACCTGCCTCAGCATATATTTCCTTCTCCCCTTGCTCCGGGTACCTCTTTGTGTCCTATGTTTTTGAACTGTACAAATTGCGGGCTCCTCCATGGTAAACTGAGCATTCCCGGTGCCTCTGGAAAGTTTGGGTAATTTATTATCTTCTCTTTCACCCCTTGATGTAACATTTGTAGTAACTGAGCCATTGGGGAAGGCAGTAATGTTAGCGGGGCCCATAACCACTGCTGATTGAGTGGTGGTATAATTGGTTCTTCCTGGTTGTTGGTTAAAAAAGGACCCTGTGCTTCTTCCTTTTGTCCTGCCAAATCACTATTCTTTGCTGTAGTAAACTGTATATTTTCTGGCTCTGAGTCAGAGCCTGAACCACTCGTGTTTGTGTCCAGGTTAATAGGGGGTTTTGATCTTTTAAGAATCAATTTATCATTAAAATGGGCTGTATTTTTACTCCAGTCAAAAATCCGACCTTCTAAATAGTCATTCCTATCCCGTTCAATTTTGGTTTATTTTACTTTTCTGATTCTAACATCATGCTTATGGATCACAGATTTCAGTCTCTCTATATTGGACATACTCTGGATCTTGATTAAATTGCTGCACCTGTGACTCTTTTCGAAGGATAAGTGCCTTGACCTCTTTCTCCTGTTCATCACCGTCAGCTAACATGATCTTAATTAGTCCCACACTATAATCCAAACTGTGTGTTTGCCAATTAGTTAAAAATGGAATCCGATCGAAACCAAATGCAGGCTGTTTATTGAATCTTAATCCTTGGGGTGCTCTGTTAACTTCTAAATAAACCGTCATTGTGACTTTCTGCCAATAAAGATGCTGGGCTTTAAGGACTAGCCTTTCTAATTGCAAAAATGCTTCCTTAATAGAAAAAGGCATCCGTGTAGATTCTCTAATCGGCTTTCCATTTACAGAGCCAACTGCAGGTGTAATTTTCACTAATAGTGGGTTGCTATCTCCTGTTTTAAAAAATAAAGATGCCACAAAAACCCCGGTTTCATCACCCATAATGTACATTTCTGAATCACAAACCACATGTGTGCTGACATTAAAATTATCATCACAGGTATACTCACAAAATACCATGGGGATGCTGCTGGCTGATCCTGAATTTTCCAAACCTCCTGATGCCATTTCTCTCACAGGAACAAAAAATAAAACACTGCAATGGTGCCTACTGAAAAAACAACAAAAGCAAAAAAACAGAACAGGTGGCCACTCGTCGCAATATGGGTGCCTCAACACATATCTCACTAGTACAAACTTCAAAGTCGGGCTACCCTACAAAGTGCAAAAAAAGACCTCTGAGTTAGGTCTCGATAAAAAAGTATTTTACTAATTATAAAATAGCTACAAACAGCAGATCACCAAGCCAAATCGCAGCACCCCCTCGTACACTCGCAAACATACATTTCACATCAGCAGACGCTTTATCAATGCTTGAGCTTTAAGGGCAGATTACCTCATTTTAAAAGGCAGCAGCTTAAAGGGCCAACCCTCAGTATGAAACGTCAATTTGGGAACGTGACAATTAGTCTACATATAGCTAATATCACAGTATTTCTCTCCCCATTACAAACAAATACATCAATTCAGCACCAACATTATAAAAAAATGTTAAGCTAAAAACCTATATAAATACACACAGTTAAAGAAAGGATCACTATCAATTCATAAGAAAACAAACTACAATACAGTCCTGAACATTTAGTAATGACTTCTATCTTTCAGAAATGGGACAATACTAAAGGCTACATTAAGTCCCTTTTCTTTATGGGCTGCCAGGCTTGTAAACTTTTCTGTAACCCCTGAAACTTGAAATGGTGTCCTATACCTTTGTTCATAACATGTACAGCTAAGGCATTATTTGGATCTCTATTAGAAATACATCAGACTTGGTTCTTAATAGTAATGTTTTTGTGTTTGATAATGATTTTTTTCTTCAGGCGAAGGAAACAGCAATGGGGAAGGGGAGATCTAGACAATAAATTACTGCAGAAGGAGAGCAGATGGCAATGACAGCCCATAAAGAAATGGGACTTAAAGTATCCTTTAGTATTGAAGTTTTATACTGAGGGTTGGCCCTTTATGTTGCTGCCCTATAAAATGCTTTTTTATTGAGACCTAACTCAGAGGTCTTTTTTTCTGCCTAGTGGGGTAGCTCAACTTTGAAGTTTGTACTAGTAAGATACAGTATGTATTGAGGCACCCATATTGCGATGAGTGGCCACCTGTTCTGGTTTTCTGCTTAAGTTATGGTCAGTGTTAAGCACCAACTTCTCAACCCTTATAGGTTTGTCAATGCATCCTCCAGTACTAAACTGTATGTCCAGAACTGCATCTATTCCCCTGCCTTGCAAGAAATTCTGATGAAGGAAACAGTCTTTACTACTGATAGAAAATCCCTCACTGATTTCCTTTGGGTGCTTTCTGTCTCCCAGTCTATGACAGATAGGTGGGCTTCCCTATGAAAATTAAGGTCCCCACATTTAATGCATTTATTTAAATTTGTTGACCATGAAACGTACACTAAGCTGGAGCTCATTTCCAGGTGTCACACAGAGGAGGAAGTTACAAGGGAGAGATGCCACAACAGTTAACAATACAAAGTAATACAAATGAAGATAACTTACTTTACATGAATTAATAATGTTAAATACAGTATAGAAACCTATGTACACAAATGTGTAGGAGCAATAGATTACACACCTTAGCATCACAGTTCTAAAATTATAAAATAAAATGCTATGCATGGTCCAGAGAAAAACTTAATAAGCAGCAAACCATTCAGGAGAGCAGATCAAAGGAGAATCACTATTTGCAAGTTCAGGGCTGAGATAGGTGAGGCCGCAGGAGTGATTTCAGAGTGCAGAGGAAGGACAAGCATCAAGCAGGGAGAGGAAGGTATTCCAAATGTTTGGCAGAATGACAGAAAAGAAAAATTGTCCAATAGAAGTTTTGAAGTGAGAGATGTGAAAATAGCATGTAACAGAAAGAGAGAAGGATGAAGGGATGGCAATTGCAATGAGGGAGTGGACACAATGTATGGAGGGAAAAGGTCAAGACTGAATTAAACTAGAAATTATGAGTAGGGAGTGAGATTACAGGACTCAAGAGCATGGAGAGAATGATTTGACTAGAGGGAACAGTGATGGTTAAGAAGGGGGGCATTTAAGGCAAAGTGACATAAGGAATGGAAACAATGAATCAGTCTGGACAGGGTGGATTTGATGGCATCACTGTAAACCACATCTACATAGTCAATAGTGATTTTGTAAAGTTTCACTTTTCCTGGTCAAGTTCCAATGAATTCATAAAACTTGCCTTTCCGAATAACTTCATGAATTGCCCACTGACCACTTCACATTGAGTTTTCTTGGGGAAGTAACACTTGTTACAAACACACTCAGCAGGTCAGGCCCTCTACTCCCACAGTGCCAACCTCCGAGTGCAGTAATGTGAACAGGTAACAGACAGGGTAACCGTCCTGTCTGCTTTTGGGTCCGAAACACCTTAAGTCTCAAGTTCTGGGGGTATTCAAACTGTGAACCTTATGCTAGTGTACCCAATGTACAGACTCAGATATGTACCCTCTTCAGGGATTGCAGTACAATCTTTTGCCAGGGGCACCAAGCCAGGCTTCCAAAATGAACCCTTAAAACTCTATAAAAGACCTTAGGTATATTCTTACCTTTTCCCAGTTTAGTAACACCATCAAACTTTTCAACAGTTTTTGTCAGTCTTAACCCTCTATACATCACATGCAAAAAAGAACTGGCAGACCCAGGCAGTCTTTCAAAATAAAGGGTACTTTACTAAAAGCTGATAAAAACATGAAAAATTTAAACACAGAACAATATATCAAAGAGCATACAATCACTTAAAAGAACAAGGGCAGAGTACAAAACAAAAACTCCTACCCCAATACATTTAGACTTTTTCTATCTAATGTATTACCTCCGTAGTGCTTATAGTTAGATCAGAGATCTGTCTTTCTTGAGTCCCAAAATGATATGTCATATTCCCCAGTTACAAGGATACATTTCAACTCTATCTCCCCACCCCCTTGGTGAGTCATCTAGCTCCTCCTTTTAGAATATAAAAAAAATACAAACATGATGTTGTAGCAGAAGGTATGCTAAATAATGTCACATCAGAAGGAAAAGCACTATCTAAATGTGACTCCTTAATTAAACATTTTCTCTTTGATCTTGTGTGGTTTCCTGTTCCCTAGGCAGATTCAAAGGGTTTTATAACTTTTAGCACCATGGTGGTATCAATGTTCTTCACATAGGAATCATAAAACTTTATGAGCCCTATAACCTGGCAGCTGGGTCAGTTCTAATTAAGACAGAAAAACAGGAGACTCTTAATTAAGTCTCCCTGGTCTTTTAATTACCTCCTGGTTTCAGGTTAATATATCCTGTAGCTGCTCTGAAACCGGGGGGGGGGGCACCCATAAGCACAGGCTGTGTTATGTGAGACAATCACCTACTTTATTTTTATATTAGAAATCTCATACAACAATCATAACCAACTGGCAAAGCATCACAATCCTCCCCGCCTAGACTGATCTTGGGAGCTCTATCCCCTGCACAGGATGAGCTTCCCAAGTCAATTCACTCCTCATATAGACAAAACATGCCACCTGGGTTCTGATTGGTCACTCCAGCTCTATGTAAGATTGTCATGTCATACCCTTTCAAGGCAAGACTCCATCTTAATAGTCAACCATTAGATTTTCCCATTTGTGTCAGCCAAACCAGGGGTTTGTGGTCTGTTTGTACCTCAAAATGCTGCCCATATAAGTATGGCTCTAACTTCTTTAGGGCCCACACTATGGCAAGACCCTCTTTTTCTACAGCAGAGTAAGCCTGCTCCCTGGGAAGTAACTTTTTACTCATGTACACTACTGGGTGATCTTTCCCTTGGTTGGATGTCTGACTCAGTACTGCCTCAATTCCCATGTCTGAGGTGTCAGTCTGGACTATAAAGGGCCTGCTATAGTCAGGACTTATCAATACAGGAGCACTGCACAGTGCCTCCTTCAGTCTGGTAAAGGCTTTTTTACAAGCTGGTTCCCAGGTAATTTTCTTAGGCATTTTTTCTTTACCAGGTCAGATAGGGGAGCAGCCAGGGCACTGTAATTGGGTACAAATTTCCAATAGTACCCTGCTGTCCCTAGAAAACTCCTGACCTGCTTCTACATTTCTGGTCTGGGCCATGCCTTGATCACCTCTAGTTTTACTTGGTTATGATGGAGCTGTCCCAGGCCTACAACATGCCCTAGGTATGCCACTTCAGCCATGGCCACCTGGCACTTCTCAGCTTTGACAGTGATCCCGACCCTCTGTATCCTGCCCAGCACTTCCCTAAGGTGGGACATGTGTTCCTCCCAGCTGGCATTAAAGATGGCAGTGTCATCCAGGTATGCCACAGCATACTCCTCAGCAAACATTTAACACCTGGTTCACCAACCTTTGGAAAGTGGCTGGGGCATTCTTCATTCCAAAAGGCATTACTTTAAATTCAAATAAGCCTATCGGAGTGTTGAAGGCTGATCTCTCCCTAGCTCTGTCAGTTAACTCTACCTGTCAATACCCCTTTGTCAGGTTTATAGTCGTAAGGTATGTTGCCCCTACCAACTTGTCCAGGAGTTCGTCCATCCTGGGCACTGGGTGGGCATCTGACTTTATGACTACATTCAGTCCATGATAGTCCACACAGAAATTAGTAGAGCCATCTGGCTTAGGCACAAGGGCTATGGGACCAGGGGATGTGGGATCTCTGGATTACCCCTAAATCCAGCATTTCCTCCACCTCCCTCCTAATGTCCTTTTGGACAGCCTCTGACACCTGATATGCTGTCCTCTGTATGAGTGTCTGTGTCCCTGTCTCCACATTGTGCATCGCTAAGGGGGTTAGTCCAGGTTTGGCGCTAAACAGTGGAGCAAAGTCTGCTAAAATCTCCCTTACTTCCTGGATCTTGTCTGGGGCCTGCTGGGAAGAAAATTTAACTGCCTCCACAGAGGACTCTCACTTGCTTTCTTCCAGCAAGTCCAGAACGGCATCTCCTTCATTCGTCCCCTCCCCAGGACTGCATACTGCAAACACCATGTCAGCCCTATTGGCTTATGGCTTCATCATGTTGACATGGTACATTCTTTCTGCCTGCCTTCTGTCAGGTAACACTATGATATAGTTCACATAATTTTCCTTCCTAACTACTTTGTATGGTCCTGCCCACTCAGCCTGCAGCTTGTCTCTCTGGACTGGAATAAGGACCATGACTTCCTGACCCACCGTGTATGAGCGAGCTCTGGCTTTGTGGTCGTACCACACTTTTTGTTTCTGTTGGGCAGCCACCAGGTTGCTCTAGGCTGTCCCCATAAGCTCCTTCAGCTTTTCCCTAAACCTAAGGATGTACTCCACTATGGGAGTTCCCTGGGTGGTGTGCTTGCCTTCCCAGTCCTCCCAGATCAAGTCTAGGGGCCTCATGTACCCAGTGTCCATATAAGAGCTCAAAGGGGGAAAACCCTGTTGATTCTTGGGGCACCTCTCTGTATGAAAAACAACAGGTGGGGAAGGATTTCTCCTAGTCCCTCCCATGCTGTTCAGCAAATGCTTGGAGTATTGAATTCAGGGTACCGTTAAATCTTTCCACATGTCCATTGGCTTGTGGGTAATAAGGTGTCGTGTGCCTCTGCACCACCCCACACTTCTCCCATAAACATTTCATCAGGTCCGACATGAAGGAACCCCTTGATCTGTGATAACCTCCTGTGGATACCCAACATGGGAGAAAATCCCAAGTAAGGCATCTGCCACTATGTCTGTCCTCAGTGAGGATAGGGTGACTGCCTCTGGAAACCGGGTGGCATAATCTACCACAGTCAGGACGAACCTCTTCTTGGAGGAGCTGGGGGTATTTAAAGGCTCCACAATATCCATTCCCATCCTCTGGAATGGCTCCTCCATTATGGGCAATGGAATTAGGGTGGCTTGGGTTTTCTTACCTGCCTTCCCTATTTCTTGGCACCAGTGACAAGACCTACAATGCTCCTTCACCTGCTGGGTGAAGTTGGGCCAACAGAAATTCTCAGCCAACTGCTGCATAGTGCGCATGAACCCAGATGACCAGATAAGGGAATATCATGTGCAATCTTGAGCAACTGCTCATGGTACCCCTGGGGAATGATAAGTTGCCTGCCTTTCACCTCCCCTCTGTCTTTACAGCCTGACTATACATTAGTCCATTTTCCCAATAAACCTAATGTTTACCATCACCTCCCTGTGCTCCATCAAAGTCTGTCCAAGCCCTCAGCTTCTCTAGACTAGGGTCACTTTTCTGAGTAGCTGCAAACTCCTTACACATTCCCAAGGCATGGGACGGGTCCCCTTCAATCTCTAAACTAGGGTCCCTAGCATTAGCATCAGGGCATTCAGGATCACTGTCATTCCTAACCCTCTGACAATGGGTCATCCCTCCTTCTTCAAAGTAACCCTCCATAGTTGTGTAGTTAACTGCTACTGGGGAAATCTCAACGCCCTTTTCATTAGTCTCCATATCAGGAGACACAGGCTGGGGAACCAGCCTCCCAGTGGTTTCCCCAATGGCTTCTGTGAGGTCCAGGGAACTACAATTTTCCCTTGCCACTGGGATACGGGTAACTTCACACACCATCCCCAGTTTGAGATTGTTGCCAAGGATGATGTCAACTGCTAACATTTTGGCTACAGCCACCTGTTGCACAGTTTCCCCAGTTTCAACCCAGTCTAGGAGAACACTAGTGAGTGGCAATGTGGTCTCCTCACCAGTGAACCCTTGTACAGTTACAAATTTATTGGGCATAAGCTGACCAGGCACTACCAGATCCCCTTTTACCAATGTCAGTGACGCCCCTTTGTCTCTTAACCCTTGTGTCTGTACACCATTCACCATGACTGGGTGCAGGTGTTCCTTCATGTTCACAGACATACTTCCAGGGATACACAAACAACTCACTTCTTCCTAAGCCTCATTCTGCATATTGCTCATCCTTTTGGGACACTGTCTGGTAATATGCCCAGTTTCTTTACAAACCCATTTGTTTCTTTTCTCAGAAAAATCTTTTCTTTGAAACCTGGGGGTAACTGGTTTCAGTGGAGGCAGTGAGGGTTTTAACTGCCCTGAAGGTGTGCTTTCCCCTTTCTGTCCTGCTACACTCACCCCATTCACTCTCAGAGCAGGTCTTCTCTTGGCATAGCAGTCTGAGAGTTCAGCTGCCTCTTGCACTGTTTTGAGATCTCGGTCCTCCAGCCAGATTTTCAGCTCTGCTGGGCATGCCCCAAAAAACTGTTCTAACAAAATAGCATTTTCAATTTTATCTACAGAGTTTGCTTCAATTCCCTCCCACCAACGTTTTAAACATTGACATTGTTTTGTGGCTAGCTCCTTGTAGCTCATGTCAGGGCTTCTCCTGAGCTTACAGAATTTAGCTCTGTATGCTTCTGCAGTTAAATCAAACTTTTTTAAAAGTTCAGCTTTAAATTTGCTGTAATCATTACTGTCCTCATTGTCCATTTGACCCAATGCATCCCGAGCTTTCCCGATAAGTAGCGGGGATAGCTGGAAGCTCCAGGACCCTCTAGAAATTTTTGCCTGAATACAAACTTTTTCAAAGGAATTGAAAAATGCATCCATATCCTCCCCCTCTTTAAATTCAGCTATCAATTTGAAATTCAATTTGTAATCCAGTCCTGTAGTTCCAGTTAAACCCAAGCCACTTACCTGCTCTGGTGCTGGTGGCTGGAGTTGTAGCTTCTCCAGTTCATGTTGCCTCTGCCACTCACGCTCTTCACGGACCACCTCTTGCTGTTCATGTTCAGCTTCTCGCTGTTCTCCCTCCCTCTTCTCCTCTGCGGCTCACTGTTCTCGCTCCCTCTTCTCCCCTGTGGCTCACTGTTCTCACTTTTCTTCTCTCTGGAACTCCAACTCCATTCTACGCAACTCAATATGCAGCCTGATTGCTTCTGGCTCCAGAATGCTGGTGACCTTCCCCTGCTGCTGTGACGCTTGGCATGCGCTGGCCCTGCTGCCCTCCTCACTGGATCTGGACACTGCACTTGCCGCTGACCCCTCCCCACCCAAGGTTTGGTCCTTTACAGTCACAGTATGTGACTTGATGCTCTGAGCATCTGCTGCCATCAGGGAATCCACAAGGTTCTGCTTGGTGGCTCTCACATCATGCAGGACTCCTCTCTCCTTGCACAACTGCTTCAAGTAGTCTGCAGTGTGCCCACTGTAGTTGGAAGCCATCTGCTTCCCTAATTACGGCTACTCTAACTTGCACTTTAGAAAAAAATAAAACAGGTAGGAATTTGACTGTAAGCAAAATGATATAGTTCTGTTTCCTTTTTAAAAATGAATCACTGCCTTATTTTGCAAGTGAGCAGTACAGTATTAAGCTGACACACTGAACAGTTAAAGCTTGTGTTACCAAATTTTCTCCCACCACTGCTAACCAAATATGTTACAAATGCACTCAACAGGTCAGGCCCTCTGCTCCCACAGTGCCAACCTCCGAGCACAATAATGTGAACAGATAATAGACAGGGTAACCCTCCTGTCTGCTTTTGGGTCTGAAACAACTTTAGTCTCAAGTTTGGGAAGGGATTCAAACTGTGAACCTTATGCTAGCGTACCCATAGTACAGGCTCAGATATGTACCCTCTTCAGGGATTGCAGTACAATCTTTCTCCAGGGGAACCAAGCCTGGCTTCCAAAATGAACCCTTAAAGCTCTATAAAAGACCTTAGGTATATTCTTACCTTTTCCCAGTTTAGTAACACCATCAAGCTTTTCAACAGTTTTTGTCAATCTTAACCCTCTATACGTCACATGCAAAAAAGAACTGGCAGACCCAGGCAGTCTTTCAAAATAAAGGGTACTTTACTAAAAGCTGATAAAAACATGACAAATTTAAACACAGAACAATATATCAAAGAGCATACAATCACTTAAAAGAACAAGAGCAAAGTACAAAACAAAAACTCCTACCCCAATACATTTAGACTTTTTCTATCTAACGTATTACCTCTGTAATGCCTATAGTTAGATCAGAGATCTGTCTTTCTTGAGTAAATGATATGTCATATTCCCCAGTTACAAGGATACATTTCAATTCTATCTTCCTACCCCCCCTTAGTGAGTCATCTAGCTCCTCCTTTTAGAATATAAAAAAAATACAAGCATGATGTTGTAGCAGAAGGTATGTTAAATAATGTCACATCAGAAGGAAAAGCACTTCCTAAATATGACTCCTTAATTAAACATTTTCTCTTTGATCTTGTGTGGTTTCCTGTTCCCAAGGCAGATTCAAAGGTTTTTTATGACTTTTAGCACCATGGTGGTATCAATGTTCTTCCTATGGGAATCATATCCTGCAGCTTCTCTGAAACCTGGGGGGTGGCACCCATAAGCACAGGCTGTCTTATGTGAGACAATCACCTACTATATTTTTATATTATAAATCTCATACAACAATCATAACCAGCTGGCCAAGCATCACAACACTTTTTCAGACAAAGTCAGGTGAAATCATGGAGACGTTGTGACTTTGCCAATGAATTTTCATGACTTTGCATGAAAAAAATGCCACTTCAACTGCCAAAAACTTTGCCAAGTTGGTACTTTGTACTTCACAAAGTTGTCACTTCATGAATTTAGCAAACTTCTTGAATTGATTCACAAAGAGAAGTTTGCCAACTGTGAGATCTCTAATAGTCAAATACCAGTAGGATAATTTTGAAGATTAGTTCATAACGGATAGAGAGTTGTTGTCCTCTTAAATTCATTGGCCAATTACAAGTCAGGTTCTGCTGCTCTATCTGGCATCTGAAACATACTGCCTGATTTGTCTTTTAATCTTCTATGGATCCTTGTTTCAGCCACAGACTTTATTTGGGATACCTATAGTTCCACATTCCTTTCTTACCTGCTTCTATCCCATTCTTGACAAACAAAGCACCTCTGCAATGCTCTGAACCTCCTTCCTTCTCCCTCTGGAAAATACTGCAGCCCTTAACTGTTGGACTTGTAGTACAATAATACTTTGATGATGTCAATCAGTTTAATGCACATAGCAAAGAGCCCAATACATACAATATGCCTGCCCCTAATGGAGACGTCGCCAGGTAACACACACAACTTCAACTGGTTTTACCTGTCAGAGCATCATCAGGGAGTCAGCTATGCTAAAAAAAAACGTTTAGGTACAAACATATGACTTAACAGGAATGTGCAGTCATCTAACAGTGAAATAAGAAATGTATCCAGAAACATTGAATAAATAGCTAAAAACATGTACTAATTGTATGGGAAACATGTAACAATTTTTTATATATACATTTCTTTTGCTGACACACCTATATGGGTATTATAAGTGCTATATAGGATAATGACAGCCAAGATCCTTATATTGTGTCCCTGGGAGCCTTGTAATAATGTATACTACAACAAAGGCATTAGTATCGGGCTGTAAGGTACAATTCTGATAGTAAATGATTCTGCAGCCAGTGAGCAAAGAAGCCTGTGCCAAAAGCACTTAAAAGGCTAAGAGACACCATGGGCTACTTACATAAAAACAACAAATAAAACACAGGCTAGGAACAATAGGTATTAGTACTGAATTGTAAAGTGCAATACCGATAGTGATCAGAACCACAGCCAGTGCAGAAAAACCTGTGCCAAAGGCACTTAAAAAGCTCAAAGACACCACAGGCTAATCGCACAAAAGCCAATAAATAAAGTCAAAAGACCACAAGGACATTAACAAAAACTGACACAGTCCATTAAGTAGAAAACTACTATATCTATAGAGTAATAGGGCTTCAACAGAAATACGTAAACAGAGAGAAATCCCAATAATAAGACCCAAATGAACCTTATAAAAAATCCTTATGCAGAAGCAATAATGAAGGTTTATAAAGTACAACACTGAAAATAATCAGAGCTACAGTCAACATAAAATCCTCTGCCGTAGACATTTGATGAGCTAAGAAAAAGTCAAGGGCTGATTGCACAATTACCAAACAAAAACAAAACAAAAATAAAAATAAAAACATAAATGCAAGGGACAAAGGACCATGGATATATCAGAATATAGTGTCACTATTCAATATCTCCCCAATTCCTCCCTTGGTGGCTTATATTTTTACACCACTAGAAGATGCTGTGCTTTCCATTCACTCATTCTAAAGAGAGGTTGGAAGGTCCCTACTTTTGGCAGACTTTCTGTTCATCCATTCCTCTCCCCCTTTGCCCATAAAACTGTCCTCCTGTATATCTTCCCCCATCCTTATTTTTGCTGTTCATTCCTTTATGGGACTAGAACCCAGACCTATTATCAGGCATTCAGCCCATCCAAAGACAGACACACTATTCACTGAGCTATCTGGCATGTCATATGTTCCATCACCTCATTCTGGTTATGACCTATATGACCCTCTGTGTTCACTTATGAAGCACTGGAATCTATCACTCCAGTTTGCCTTAGCTCCTTATGGGATCCTACAACTAGGGGCATCAGCTTAATCTCGCATGTATAGTCCTAAGAGAGTACTCCTCCTTCTCATGGATACAGGATATATTGAATGACCAGTAGAGGTCATCTCTGCTCCCCTCCTACCTCATTACACCAAGGAATGGCTTCTTTTTGTCCCTTCCACACACCCTTACTACTCCACCTAGTCTCTTGGCTTAACTTTCTGACCTCTATAATTGTTCTTACACTCCCTGGATCATTACACAGGATAATATATGATGGGAAAATTTGGCTGCCAATCTCAAAATGCTTGACACCTCATGCTGTGGTTGACCCTACTGCTACTACTTCCATTTGGCAACATCCATCCTAATCCTGGCACAATGCAATGCAGGTTGTGCTGCAGAGACAACCATGGAACCCTAAAATTGGTATCTATCAATATCTGTAGCCTGTTGTCCAAATTTGATGCTCTCCAAGCATGGGTAAATCAATACAGTCTTGATGTGCTCTCCGTGGTGGAATCTTGGCTCACACCAAAGATCCCTGACCCAGCCTTAACCCTTAATGGGTACACCATTTTTAGGCAGGAAAGACTGGACAAAATGGGCAGAGGTTGTGCAGTTTACCTTAGAGATAGTCTCCGTAACCGCGTCCTTCCTCAATTAGACACCTGGAAGAATGTACAGGACCTAGCTATTAGAGAACTGTTAGAAGCCCACAATAAATTGCTCACAGTCATCTCAGTTTATGTTCAGGCCATTGGCTTTAATAAATTCATTGTCTACTTAAGTAGCATGCACCAAAACTTGGAGCTGGTAATACTAGGTGACTTTAATATAAAATGGGTGTCAACTGAGGCAGCCCCTTTCAAAGATGCCATTTCCACCATCAATGTCTCCCAAATGGTAAATTCCCCCACCAGAGTCATTTACTTAACTGGTTCCAGTACACTGCTTGACTGGATACTTACAAATCACCCAGAGAGAATTCCCAACACCACTGTCCTTCCTGACTCCATTAGTGATCATTCCCTAATTCTATGCTCCTGGTCCAATAAAGCCCCTAAGCCCCCCACTGTAACTATCACTGGTTGAGTCCTGAAGAAAGAGCAACTTGACCCCCCTCAAATCTTGTCTTAAACAAATTGACTGGTCCCTTATTGACTCCTTCCAAATTATGAACCAGGCACTGGAATAATTTGCCTCCACATTCAACAAAGTCTGTGATATCCACACCTCCATAAGAAAGCACAAACTTAAGGGCACTAACAATTTCTGGATCACATCGTCCCTACTCAGCCTCATGTCCACCAAGAATCATCTGTGGCATGCAACCCAGGCCACCAGAAAAGCAGGCAGATGTCTAGCAATATGAAATGGCCAGGAACACCTGCACTCGGGTGGTCCATCTCGCCAAAATTTGCCACTTCCAAGATGGTCTCACAAACTCCTTGGTGGATGGCAGAAATGTATGGGACAACCTCAAAGACATTACAGGCAAATCTAGCAAAACCTCACCATCTATGCTAGCAGTCAATGGGAAAATCAGTCAAGACTCAAAAATAATTGCAGATGTATTCAACGTTGCCTTCTCTGACCTCAGTAGCATACTTCCCCCAGACTTCTACAATGTAACCATGAACAGCACTGATTCCAGACAAACTGGCCCCTCCTGGTCCCCCACCATTCTATTTCAAGACAATTTCGATGGCTGAGGCCACAAAATATCTACAACGAACGCTAGGCAAATCAAGGTACAGTAGTGACTCCCTAGATCTCAAACTAATTACCCTTACCATGAATGAAGCCTTATCTCCTCTGACTAAACTACTGAATTTATCCCTATGTCTTTCACAATTCCCACAGATATGGAAAGCTGTGGTGATCACACCGGTCCACAAAAGCAGTGACTGTGCACTCCATACTAACTATGATCCCATTTCAATCCTATCCCCCCCAAAGCCCTGCAATGTATTGTTTCTGACCAACTGAGTGGCTGTCTTGAGAAGTATCAGATCTAATGCCCTGAACAACATGTTTTTGGAAAGGCACACAATACCAACACAGCACTGCTCGAGTACTCTGGCTTCATCCATGGTTCTGTAGACCAGAGTCAGTTGGTTGGGGCGATACATATCAACCTCACTAAAGCCTTTGATACGGTCAACCACACCATACTGCTAGACAATCTCTCCACCACCAGGCTGTCAACTAAAACTGTGGTGTAGTTCAAAAGTTACCTTGGGAACAGATCCCAGCAAGTAAAAATTAATGGAATCCTCTCAGACCGCAAACAAGTGCACACAGGTGTCCCTCAAGGATCAATCTTAGGGACCCTACTCTTTAGTCTTTTCCTCAGCCACCTTCCCCTTGTCAGTGCAGATAATATGCTCCTCTATGTTGATGATGCCATCATCTTCACCAGTAAGCCTGACCCAACACCTCCTGGAAACACAACTCCAGCAAAACTTCTCGACAGACGAGGCTAGTTCTTGGGGCACAAACTTTTGATGAACTATAAAAAAAACAAAGGTTATGTTATTCACCAACTCCAACAACAAGCATAAAGCATATCAATTAACAATTCAGAACAGCTATAATATCCTGCAAGAACAAGTGAATACCTTCAAATATCTAGGGGTAACCCTCAACAGCTCCCTATCCTTCACCAACCATATAGACCACGTTGTCTAGGCAGGTAATACTAGGATTGGTCTCCTATATAGGCACAGATACTGTAAGCCCCAGAAGCACTTCAACTCGCAGTGAACAGCTCAATCATCTCCATCATCGATTACGGGTTGGTGGTGTGTGGCGCTGCATCTGACACAACTCATAAAAGGATCAACACAGCACTAAATAGCTCTTGTAGGCTAATAACTGGAGCTCATAGACTTAGTCATACCTGTGACTTCTATGTTTAAACCAACTGGCTGCACCTGAAAGGTAGGATGAAATAGCAGATCTGTCTCCTAGGGAAGAAAACCTGCCTAGACTTAACCCCTTGGCCATCCAGAACCTCCTTAATCCAGTGACGAATCCTCATCAGACATGAGGCATGATCAGGCAGTCTCATCAAGTCCCCTTCTGCCAAATTTCACAAGCTCTTAATGGTCTTTTGCCTACCACATGCCCTGTTGGCTAAATGACCTCCGCTATGATATTGTGACTCAACCTAAACTCAGCACTTGTTATGAAATGAAAGACTTTCAACCCCTAAAATATTCCTCATTAATTCATTTTTTACTTGGTTTAAAGGTTCTTATACATTTCATCAACATTCTCAAATCCATCCAAGTGTCTGTGCTCTTCAAAATTCAATATATTACTTTCATATATCTTTTTATATTGCACTCCAAAATCAGCACTTCAGAAATCAGCACTTCATTTTCAAAACAGTTTTCTATTTTGTTCTTTTTATATTGCACTAAAAAATCAGCACTTCATTTTTAAAACAGTTTTCCACTTTGTAACATGTCAATACTGCCTGGGGATATTCCCATCCAGCCCTACCAGTGCAGCAAATGCATAGAAAACAGTGATTTGCACATGAAATCAATCAACTAGCAAATATTACCCCTATTTACAAAAAAGGTTCAAATATTTTATTGGTAATTATAGGTCCATAAGCCTAACCTCAAGTATTGGTAAGCTTATGGAAAGGTTATTACAGTACAAAGTTACTGAACACCTATATACATCAGGAAATATTGATATAACACAGCACAGTTTTACAAAGGGAAAATCATGTTTGTCTAATCTAATTAGCTTTTTTGAGCCAGTGAGTAAAGCCTTGGATGAAGGATTGCCTGTTGATGTTCTCTTTCTGGACTATGAAAAAGCATTTGATACGATATCACATAAGCATCTTTTACATCAGCTATACAAATTACACTTACATCCTGATATTATAGAAATGGATCTCTTCTTGGTTGGAGGATAGGAAATAGAGTGTAGTTCTGCATGGATGCAGGTCCAATTGGTGTACTGTTAGTAGTGGAGTACCTCAGGGGTCTGTGTTTGGTCCAATATTATTTAATATCATGATTTCTGATATGCAAGCAAATAGCAGTACATGGTTGCATAAATATGCTGACGACAGTAAACTTGGAAGAATTGTTAATAATAAAGCATCTGTCAAATTGCTCCAGGATAACCTAAATAACCTTTATTCTTGGGCAAATGATCATGGATTAGTTTTTAATATTGGAAAATGTAAAGTCATGCATCTGGGAGGTAATAACTGCATGGCCAGTTACCATATAAATAATATTAAGCTTGAAGAACCTACTTCTGAACGAGATTTGGGTGTGACAATCTCTAATAACCTAAAATGGAACCTCCATATCAATATCACTGCTAAAAAATGTCATGGTACACTCAGATGTATTTTAAAACATATAAAAAGTCGAGAAGCCGAGGTTCTGATTCCATTATATACGACTATGGTTAGAACACATATGGAATATTATGCTCCTTTTTGTTCACCTACTGCCATTAATGATGTGAAAATGTATGAATCAGTCCAACATAAAATGACTAAATCAGTCTCTATAGTGGCACACTTGGAATATGGTGATAGACTTAGAAACTTAGGACTTTTTTCTCAAAAATATAGGTTTCTTAGAGGTGATGTGTGTTGGGCCTATAAGGCATTTGAGGATGAATTGTTTCTGGAGTCCAACTGTTTAACTAGACAATCACCCTTAGAGAGTACTAGATCACATAATCTCATATTATATGCTGAATTATGTAAAACAGTACGGAGGAAAAACTTTGTATCACAAAGAGTTCCACATTTATGGAACTCTGTCCCAGCAAATGTGGTATCAAGTCAATCTCTGAATCTTTTTAAACAAGAACATGACATATATGGGTGAGAACAAATTTGTCTACCATCATCAATTAATGATGGCGAGTCTAATTAAGGGCCTGTCCCTCAGACTTGTATATCCTATGAACCTATGAACCTATGTTTCACTCTCGCTTAGTCACTTTAGAAGCAAGCCAAAATGAAATGTCCTGATCATTTAATGCTATTAGCCATCAGATGGTTAAAATTTTACTCAGATACCTCCGTGTAATACTGCACCTGTTGCTCTAAGTAGACCACAGATTGGGAGACAGAAGGCCGTGGATCCACCACAGTCTAATGCAATCACTGCCTCTTTTTCCTCTAACTCTGAAATAACAAAAAAAAGAAGAAGAAGAAGAATCAGCATTTAAATAGCGCTTTTCATACACAGTATCCCAAAGTGCTTTACAAGCAATGCTAGACTGGTAGTGAAGTGACTGAATGTGTGGTGGTGGCCATATCGCACATCATCACCCACACACAGCCTGGATAATTGCATGAACCAGTTTATGGGAAGGGGAATGTTGGCCAGGACACCGGGAATGTTCCCTGCTCTTTACAAAGAGTACCCTGGGTTCTTTTACTTCCACCTGGACACCCACCAGGACAACACCAAGATGGGCAGAAGGGACCTCGGTTTAATGTCTCATCCGAAGGACGGCACACCCCAGCAGTACAGCACCCCCCAATACTGCACACGGATGCCAGCGATTTTTAGGTGCAAGTCCATCTCGGTGTGGGATGAGAACCCATGACTTTCTGGTCCAGAGGTGGATGTGCTACCAACTAAGCCACACTGAGCAACTAAAAAGATCAAGGGAAGAGTATATTACATCTAATGATGAAAATAGTAATGATATATGGTATGAAATGCAAAGTACCAGACATTGTGAAAAGGGAAGAAAGGCAGAGCTTTATAACATTCCACTACACAATATATTTGACTCTCTTAACTCCCTTCATCATGAGGAACCTAATACTATAATAGTTGATTCAACCCCTGGCACTTCTACTTGTAACCAGATATGTATACCCGCTATCATGACAGGTGGACCCTCCCCTACCTCTTTCACTCAGTATAACCCAGACATTAGCAATCCACCACTAATTGATCTTTCTGATGCAATTGGATCTGATCATTTGCACACCTCATCCCCTACTAGTAATGCTTCCCCCACTGAAAACACCCATTCAAGACAAGTCCTGGTATTGGGTGTTTCTATCACAAAACATTTGGATAGGACACTCTATAATCCAAACAAAGTTAACAGAACTTGCTCTAGTTTCAATGGTGCCAAGATCATGGACATTATTAAAATATTAAATAATATTATGAATGATTGTGGTATCAATCCTGTTACAATTGTACATGTAGGAGTGAACAACATTCATGAAGATTCTATACAGGATATTAAATCAGCCTTTGTCACTATGATAAACAAATTGGTTGAAATTGGGAGTGACATTTGCATTTCTGAAATCCTCCTAATTCCTCAATTCTCTCCACTCCTTAACCAAAAACTAAAGATAATCAATTAATGGCTCCGAAAATGGTGTTTACAACAAACATTACCTGTGTTACCCAATGGGAAGAATGTGTCAATAGGAAGGAACTATTCTGCATAGATGGACTACATCTGAGCAGGCGTGGCAATGCGCTCCTGGGGAAACAGTTTTTATCAATCATAAATAACCATTTAAACTAGGTTCTAGGGGGGAGAGGAAGGCAAAGCCATCATCTCAAAAAATAGTGACTGACAATAGCAAACTGTCAACTCATCAACTAAACTTCTCAAGTTTTAATGCTAGATGTCTCTCACAAAAACTCAATGAACTTCAGCTTGGGGTTCACCAAACCATCCTAGATATTATATCCATATGTGAAACTTGGGGTGATAACAAAGTCTCCTGGGAAGACATTTTGCCAGGCTTCCTCTCTTACAAACTAAATAGACAGAATAGGAAGGGTGGTGGTGTTGCTTTATTCATCAAAAATATATTGAATTCAATAGATATAAATAGCCCTTTAAAACTGATAGCATACCCACTGAAACCCTCTGGGTTAAAATCTTGTTCACACAAAATTAATTTCTTATACTTGGGACCTGTTATCACCCCCCCCCCCCCAATTCACCCATTGAGATATTAGATGCAATATTATCTGAAATTGAATAGGCCAGTGAACTATAGAATATTATAGTTACAGGTGATTTTAACCTTGGTGAAATTAATTGGCATGACCTCACTGCTACTAGTAGCAACGGCAAAAAACTCCTGTCCGTCTGCTTTGAGCTTAATCTCAAACAATGTGTTCTAGCCCCTACTAGGGGGGATAACATCTTGGACCTCGTCATCTGCAATGACAAACTACCTATTAATAATATTAAAATTGAAGATCCTATTGATGGTAATGATCTAAACTTTGTTTCAGTTTACTATCCATAAATATTATGCTTATAACCCTCAGCTTACAAACATGTATCTATACAATAGGCTGATCTTGCTTCCATATAAAATGATTTTAATATTCTTAACTGGAAATCTATTCTTTCAAAGTTAAATTCAGAACAAAGTTGGTCCACCTTTAAATCTAGTATCTCTCTCTTAAGAGACTCCTTTGTTCCATCAAAACCTAAAATCCCTAATCATAAACAGTTACCCAAATGATTGAATCATTCAATTAAAAGACTAATGAGGCTAAAAAGTAAAAAATACATTATCTATCTTAAAAACAAGACTGTACCTAACTGGGACTCCTACAAAAATTTCAAACAGAATACAAATCCACCATTAAAAAGCTAAATCTAGATGAGAGTATTATCTCGCCTGTAATGCTAAAAAGACCAATAGTAAACACTTTTATTCATATATTAATTCCATGAAAAAAACAGTATGCCAAGCTGGCTCCATAATGCAGAATAAAAATCTAATCCATGACCCTGAGACTATGGCTGACTTATTTAACAAAGAATTCTGTAATATCCTTATACATAGCAACCATAACGTACCCTATTCTGCAGAGCATAATAAGGATCCTCATATTTGTTTTTCAGAAGAGAGTCTAATAGAAAAGATGTTCTCATTTAAGGGTAAATACTGTCCTGGTCCAGTCAGTCTGGTGGGACATCTTTTATTCCTATTGGCACATAACATTGCCATTCCCTTAAAAATAATCTTTGAATGCTTTTTGGCAGAAAATTAAATCCCAGATGACTAGAAAAAGGCATACATTATACCGATACATAAGAAAGGCACAAAAAATAACTGGGAGAATTATCGACCCATACGTTTAACCTCTTCCATTTGTAAACTCTTAGAGAGTCTCATAAAAGACATTATTACTCCAACACTTAATAACTATGATCTGGAGCAACATGGCTTCAAAAGCAGAAGAAGTTGTCTCACGAACCTGCTGTGTTTTTATGAACATATCAGCTTCTTTCTTGACCACAGAATATCTTGCAACATCATATTCATTGAGTTTAGTGAGGTATTTGATGTCATGCCTCATTGGGCTCTAATCAAAAAACTTCAAAAACTTAATATAAATAGTTTCATTATTAACTGGATTAGCAATTGGCTTCAAGATAGAACCCAAAATGTAGTCATCAATGGTTCATCATCCAATGAGGGAAAAGTGTCTTGTGGGGTACCCCAGCGTACAGTCTTGGGTCCTTGCCTTTTTCAGGCATTCATTGCTGATATGACCAAATACTGTCATTCCATCACTACCAATTAAGCAGATGATATCAAAATTGGGGGCCCATGTACACATTTATCACAAGCCACCATAATTCAAAATGATCTTGACATTATTTCCTCATGGGCAAATACATGGGGATGATACTGAATACAAACAAATGTAATGCATTTAGGACCGAGAAATTTAAACTATATATATATAGATTGGCAGGCTCTACACTTAATATCACATCTGATGAGAAGGACCTAGGCATTACAATTTCACATGATATGACTCATAATAAACATATACAGGGAGTCTTTAAAAAATCTAATAGGGTTGTCTGGTCTATTCTGTGAAATATCAGATCAAGGGATCCTGAGGTGTTAATGCCTTTATACAGGTCATATGTTAGGCTGCACCTAGAATACACCTCCCAGCTATGGTGCCCTTATAAAACATCTAATGGAAACACACTTGAAAAAAATCAAAGAAGGTTTACAAAACATATTTCAGGGTTTAAAATGATAACATATGAAAACAGACTGAAAACTTTAAGTCTGATGTCTTTATCCACCTGTCATCTTAGAGGTGACCTTATGTTTCTTTTTGACATTGTTCAGGACCCTTACCTTATGTTCGAATTAGGGCTTGAGATTAAAAACTACTCCATGACATTAGAGGTCATCCATTACAATTAATAAGGAAACCATTTAATAATACCAGTCTTAAATAATTTTTTACCCTTAGAACTGTGGGTCCTTGGAACAAATTACCATTGGAAGTTATTATTAGTGAGACTAAGAGTATCTTTAAATATCAACTTGATAAGTTAATCAATACTGGTTTCAATCTTTTTTATTACTCACTGGGTTAGTATAAGAACATCATGGGCTCCAGCCTCCTTACTCTTTAACTCAGCTTAGTATGAACCTTAGTCAATACAATCCTGTTTCTTCATCAGACTTATTCTGAGTGCTGCAATAAATTCAGAAATATATAGCCGGCCTGCCAGTGCAGTGGCAAGGCGTCTGATTGCAATGCCAACATCCTGGGTTCGAGGATGGACCTGTGAGTCAGAGGACAGGCCAGGGGGAGAGGGATTGCATGCCCTATGGACTGCACTCCCTCTTTGGGAGGGGAAGAGTGTCCGGTGCAATGAGGACCACTGGCAGAAGCTGGTGGTCCCATGTGGCTGGCACCACATGTATCGGGGGTGGGGCAGATGCTGGCATTATTGCACATCCCTGCCCCCAGGGGAAAAAGCACTGAGAAAAATACCATCTGCTAATGATGGCCCTGCTCTGCCACTGCTCTTCATTCAGACTGAAGTCCACCGGGGGGCCCACTTACATGACCCCAGCCTGGGGGGGGCAAGCCAGGACTTCGCAATACAAGTTCTCATGGAGGGCTCACTTGTCCAGTGGCCCCATCCGGGGGGGAAGCCTGGAGATGAGAAGAGTGGTGGGTGGGTTGGGGACTGCAATGTGGACCACATAAAGAAAAAAAATAATAATTCAGAAATATTTTATTTTAATGTTCTAATTTAAGTTCCCTTAGATATTAAACTATGTATTTAAAACCAACAATATAAACAGGGGGAACATACATGATTCTGATTATGTAACTCTCACTGATATTTATTCCTTTGCTTGGCGTCCTTTGGTAACCTTTAAATAAAATATACATAAACATTGCTATGCTGATTTGACCATTCTTTGTATATAAATCTAACTTTTAAATATTTATTTTCTCTAAGTTATACAGGTATTTTACCTGTTTAAGTTGCTGTGTGGCTTCTTTTTTATTTAAAAATGTATTCTTCTTGTAATTAAACCCTACTCTGCAACAAACTGTATTCAAATATTTTGATAACAGTCAGTCTCTGTTCTTATTTTGACCTTTTTTTAATTTAATTATTGTCAGGAGAACCTGTGTATAAACTTGGCTCTTACCAGAGTTGTTGCTGCAACATTGTTTCTTGTTTTAAAACATGATAGGTGCAGTAACAAAATAACACTCTTTTAGCTTTTGAAATTTACCGCCACAATTACTGAGGATGCCAGGTACTTTTGCTTCATTTTCTGAAGTCAAGAACAAGAGGGGCTGGGCCTTCTGTTATCATGCTTTGGGTAGGGAGTGTGATGATGTCACCACAGTGACTTACTGGGCAGCCTGGTCACTAATGCAAATGGATTTTTTTTTTCAGGTGTAAAGGCTAACATGCTATATAATTATTTTCTTTTGCCTTTTTCAAAGGGACGATTTAGCTTATATTAATCTTATTTCTCCCCAGGATGGGAAAAATCAATTTGCAGGCTAGTAGGCAGTTTGGCCACTAGCTATCAAAATTTGGTAGCCAAACCAATATTTTTAATGATCATCCTTTTTAAAGTCTCAAAAATCACTTTTTGGGCAGGTAGCAAGTTGGTCAGTAACTTTTAAAGTCTAGTAGCCAAATACATTTTTTTAGTGACCACTGGCCACATGGCTACCTGATTTGTCCCACCCTGTTTCTCCCATTAAAAGTTATCTTCATTCCTTGTTTTAAAGTGGCAGTACCTGGCAACCAAACAGTGGAAAATTAAAGTGTTAGAATGGGGATGATGTAAAAGTATTTATTTCAATTGAGTTTATTTAATTGACAGAAAGATTGGTACTGATTATAATTACTCCATTTAGTTCTATTTTTGGTGACTTTCTGTGTTATGTGGTGTTCTATATTGGGGGGGAGGGGGATCCAAAAGCTGAATTTTGAGGTTCATTTCTATGAAATCAAAAAGTTGAATATGTGATGAATCAAAAACTATAAAACATTCTAACCCTAATATTGGCAATTTCTATCAAGTTCTCTTATAAATGGATAGTATTACAGAAGGACAATTAATTATTCTGTTGAATCAAAAAAATATAGTCAACGAAAAGTGGTCCAAATCAAATTCTCATTAAGTCCATATCTTCTGATGTGACTTCTCAGTGTATATATCCACCAGGCTTCTCTTTTCAGTAACAGGGTTTCCCAATCTCCTCCTTCTTCTGGTTTTGCAACTTTTTCTATTTCAAAAAAATTTAGACTTGAAATCTGATGATTATATTCCAGGAAATGTCTGGCTAATGATAATCTTTCATTGCGTCATCTGATGTTACTTTTATGTTCTGTTATTCTCATTTTACGAGGTCTTGTAGTTTCCCCTATATAGTAAAGAGAGCAGGGGCAGATTATACAGTGCAAAAAATGGTCTCTACTGTATGTAATAAAATCCTTAATTTCAAAACTGTGATCTTCGCATGTACTTCTAATCTTTACTTTTAATAGTATTGTTGCAATGAGTGCAGTCTCCACAGGTATAGAAACCCTTAACTTCTCTGTTTAACCATGTTGTTGGCTTCTTTGGTGACCAATGTTGAGTGTTTAACAATCCATTTTTAATAGTTTTTCTTCGTTTAATGGTAATCCATGGTTTATGTTGAAAAACGTCATGACCTTGATTCATAATCTGTAGAATATTCCAGTTATTCAATATTGTCCATTTTATTTTTTCAAAATATTCTGAGTATTGTATTGATAAGGATAATTTACTCATGTTGCATTCTATGTTTTTATCTTTTAGTAAATTTGATCTGGGCTGTTGATTAGTTCTTTGTTCTGCCTTATCCAATATCTGATTAATGTACCCCCTAGCTGTGAATCAGTTTCTGATATCACCCATATTTCTTTGGAATATTTCTTCATTTCCACTGTTTCTTTTAATTCTTAACATTTGACTGTAGGGTATACTTTTTTTCATGTTGGTGGGTGGAAACATTGAGCATGCAGAATGATGTTTTTATCTATCAGTTTGCAGTATACTGTAAATCCATAACAATTTTGTTGTTCTTAAAAATTATGTTCAGGTCCAGAAATGGCACTGTAATTTTATCATAATTCAAGGTGAATTGTAAAAATGGGTATAAAGAGTTAATGTATTCATTAAACTTTAAAAACTTTCTTCTGTATCTTTCCAGATAATCAATATATCATCAATAAAGCGTTTGTACATAATTATTGAATTTTTATATTCATTGCCTTCATTGAATATGTGTAATAATTCAAAATAAGCCATATATATATATATATATATATATATATATATATATATATATATATATAAGCAAAACCACGACAGGGTGTGCAGTTACTGAGGGATTAATCAACACCCTGGGTGTTTTTGTGAGCATGAGGCCACAGGCTGAGTGTCTTCACAGTGCCCAGGGTGTTGATTAATCCCCAATAACTGCACACCCCGGAGCAGGTTATTTCTCTTATAACATGGGGTACACCACAGTCTAAAAAAATATGATGGAAGTATGATTAATTCATTAAAGTATAGGAACTATTTAATGTGTTCTGCCACCAGCACAAGTACTGCTGAGCTGACTATGCAGTACAAACTGAAGATGCAGTTCTAAGCACTGACCACACAACACAACTAAAGCAACATGTTAACAAATCCATTTACTGTCACAGCACACTTCAGTACAGTACAGGTAGCAGCTTCTCTGGTGCTCTTCTGCTCTGATTCTCACTGACAGAGATCTCTGTGGTGCTATGCAGAAAATATAGCTGTGTTAGCATCACAGAGCACATGGTGCACTGAGCAAGTATGGTTAGTATGGAAAGGCAAACATATCACACACACACAGACACACACACACATATGCATGGTTGCTTCCCGCACACCTAAAACTATACTTTGTATGACTCTGATGGCTATGGAACCTGGCTCTGTCATGGGATAGGCATTGCACAGCATGTGTGTCTTTCTCTTTGCTGTTTGGTGCAACACACTCATGGAGGGGCACACTGTTTATTAACTACTCTGAGGAATCTGACATTTTGATTCATAGGCACTTCCAGGTACAGAGACAACAGACACGGATGGTGCTGAACACTGACAGCAGCAGTTGTCATTGATGCTCGGGACACACTAATTTGGTGCACCACTGAGTTCAAGCTTAGAACAGGGAGCAGAAGTAAACAATTGCAGAACCAGTGACTTCAACGTTATAATGGGCAGCGGACGGCAGACAGTGGCTATCCTTGGAAACATACAGAGAGAAGGTGAAAACACATTGTGGCAAGGACCACACAGCACACATGTTTGTAGGGAAAATTACTCATGCGTTCCTCATTGCTGACCGTTGTCTGCTTGCTGTGTCTCTCTCTCTCTCTCTGTCTCTGTTGTGCTCTGTGTTCCCGATGTTAGACCACATGGTCTGCCTCCATCTCTGGACAGGGAAATGATTGATTCTACTTGCTTGGTGTGGAGCACGCACTATAATGGGAAGGCTGGGTGGGAATGCAGATACGAGGGGCAGGAACATCATTTTTGACTATATAGCGCACATTCCCTCAGTGAGAGAGAGAGAGAGAACAGTCACACAGTGCAGTGAAGGCTTGGGTCTCAGAGGTCCACAGGGTGTACGGGTTGGAAGGGACACAGTGGGAAATGCTCACTTAGTGAGAACAACAATGGCGACATAAAATAATACTTAGGCTACCAGATAAGAAGATCCGGGGGGCTGAGCACCTACGTGACTTCTCACAACATCCACTTTGTGTGAAAATATTAGGGATTAATCAACGGTCACCTGATCAACAGCAAATAATCACTTGTTTCAAACACAGATGCCCATGTTTTATATATATATATATATATATATATATATATATATATATTGGCATATGTTGGTGCCATTGTAGCCTCCATTGCTGTCCCAGTCTTTTGTAAATAACTGTCTCCTTTAAATTGAAAATAATTATTCTCCAGTACATATTGAGCCAAACTAATAAGAGATTCCATATTTAGGACATCCTGATCTCTTTGTGATAGAAAATATTCTATTGCCTTGATGCCCTCTGTATGTGGGATGCTAGTATATAGACTTTTTACATCTAGTGTTACCAGTATGTGGTTTTCTGTATTACTACCCTTCTGGTTAATTTCTTCTAATAGTTGGATTCAATGTTTTGAGTCCATCAAAAAAGCTGAAAAGGTAGGGATTATTTTTTTTACAATGGTGATCCACAAATATGGATAACGGTTCTGTTATTGTTTCTATACCAGAAATAATTTGTCTGCCTAGGGGTTGAGCCAGTAAGCCCAGCGCTTTGGCGTTCAAGCCTTTGTCAGGGGGTGTGGCTAAATGAACAAACAGAACAACATATATACAAGTTCATTGCATCATCAATCTACGACGTATTCAATACAGACTTCAAAAGTAAAAAAAATACATAAAAAATGTATGTATATACACATTCTAACTCATATTACAAATTACAAATTCCATGCATCAACTGATGTATTATTTATAAGCTGAGTACATTTGCATTTTTATTACTGCCTTTCAAAAATCAACTATTAAATGTCATCTACATCAGTCTGTATAGCAATGGAAAAAGATGACTAGGCGCTGTAAGAGACAATACAGCAAGCTATACATTAAGAGGAAAGAAAGGAATGTTTAGAGAGGGGGTTGAAAGATAGGGCATCAGTAAGATAAAGGAAAAGAAAGTGGGGAAGGGGAAGGAGGAAAAGTGGATAAATGGCAAAGATAAGGGAACGGACAAACAGCAAGGGAAAGGTGGGGGAAGGAATGAAGTGAGACTGTAAATGACAGATGAAAAGGGGGGAGAAAAATAAATATAATGAAAAAGAAGATGACTAGAGAGATGTCATTTTGTGATCACCCTAAATTAACTTCCATCCTTAGAATGGGAGTAATACACGTCCATTATGGTGGGGATCCTAGAAAGAAAAGGGGAAAAGAAGATTAAATTAAATTTAATTAGGGCATACTACATGTAATATGGTAAATACATGAACACATTCATTTCTTTTTATCCTCCAAGAATGGTTTTAAGTCCCATTGATCATTCAGTCCATCTGGCTTAACAGTTTTAAGCCTATAAATCCATTTGCTTTCTCTTTTAAGAACCTCATTTGTTCTGTCCCCTCCATATTTAAGTGGTCGTTGCCAGTCATTTCCCATGAATGTTAGACATCTGGGATCAGAACTGTAATATAGAGAGAAGTACAAGCCCACGGGGATGTCTATTCTGACATTAATTATGTTTCTTATATGTTCTTGTACTCTTTGTTTCAGGGCTCTTGTGGTATGCTCTATGGATTCATACCACAGGGTATAAATTACAAAAGTTGTGTCACAATTTATAAATTCCTTGATACCATATTTCACATGTGTGGTGGGATGTGCAAATTCAGATCCTATGCTGCAGTAACTACACACATTGCACCGCTGACACTGAAATGGGCCTTTAGGTTTAGTATCTAACCACATGCTTTTTGTTGATTGTGTGAGTCTGCTATGCACAAGTTTTTCTTTGAGGTTTTCTTCTCTAGAGAAAGTAATGCACAATTTTACACCTACTGCATTACCTAATGTTGCATCTGAATGTAATATGTGCCAATTTTTGTACACTATATTACCAATCTGCCCTGACCAATTGTTAAATTCTGTCACAAATGTGACAGAATAGCTGTCAGATGTCAAATCTTCCGTTTCTTGTTTTAAAAGATCTTCTCTCTTTTTAGCATGGGCCAAACTGATGCCCTGTCTTTCAACACCCCTCCCCCACTCTCTCTCTAAACTTTCCTAACTTTCTTCTTAATGTATAGCTTGCTTTATTGTCTCTCACATTACCTAGTCATCTTTTTCCATTGCTATACAGACTGATGCAGTTGCCATTTAATAGCTGATTTTTGAACTGCATTTAGCAACACCCCCTGACAAAGACTTGAATGCTGAAGTGCTGGGGTTACTGGCCTGACTTTTGGCTTCACATTAAATACACTATTTAGCATTTATTTGTGTGTGTTTTTCCATTGTGGAGTGCTCGCTTTTGTCTGGTGTTAAACTCTGAAGTTAGCTTCGTCCTGCATGAGCACCCCCTCATCAGAGTTTGCGAAGCTTATTTCCTTGGTTGTTTGGTATTCTTGCTTCTTTGAGATGCAGCATACAGAGTGTCAAAACTTTAGAGTGTGATTTCCTAGAGGGACTAACGGTTATACCAATGGTGAGTTTGGACAAGGATCGGGCCAGGTGGTTTTATATGGATTCCATATTTGGCTGGAGTTTATTTTCCCCAAGGAATTTGCAGAATGAACATGTGAGTAGGAGATACAGGTGAGAACGTCACACCAGAATTCAGTTGGGAACAGACGGAGACTTGGGCTTCAAAAAGGAGCAAGGCATTTGAAAGACTAAGAGTTTATGGAGATACTGGTTCTATTTCAGGTGATGTAAAATTTGCTTTTAGTAAACTGGAGAGGCTGCTAAAAAAAAGAGATTGATATAACTTACAATATTATTACCCTGGAACAGTATTTAAGTAGGGGACAAACCCCTCGTGGGCTTAGAATCACCATTACACCTTCTTCAGGCTTTGATATATTTCCTTTCAGAGAATAATAGGTGGCAGCAGCCCTATTATGCTCAAAGATCTGTCATTGAATTACTTATTAAGGCTGATATTATCAAACAAATAGAACTGAGTGCAGAGATTGATTCAGGCAAGAAGAAAGTACTTGTATTTAAAGAGACAGCAGCCTTAAAAGAACTTGATTCTTGTATGAAGGAAAGACTAACCAAATATGAAAATGAGTTGGTAGGCAAAAAGCAGAGAAAATTCATAAGGGATCAGGAAGACTTCAATAATGATAGAATACTGATATGGAAAAGGAAGGGAAATAATCATAGCAGAAGTAGAAGCAGATCCCGAGTTTGTTTTGCAGAAGGAGACAGTGGCGATAATAGAAGCAGGTACTGGAGTCCTTTTTTAGACAGAGGACAGACTACATCAAGCAGAGAAAATGGTGCAGATGAGCCAGAAGGGGTTCAAGAGGAGGAAAACTCTTCTCAAAACATATGGAAGACCAGAGGACAGGGGAGAGGTGGGGCAAGAACTCCAAATAATTAACATATCGAAAAAAGAACTGTCTGAAGTGCAAATTAAGGTACTGAAAAATGGAGTTTCCTTTGTCCCTACACCACAACTAAATTCCTTTCAAGTGCAGGTGGACCTATACAAATTATTTCAAAAGTTAAAATGAAAAGCTTTTTTTGCCAATAAACCAGCAACAAGAAATTCTCAGTTCACCATGGGATTTACAGAGAACACACTTGATCAGGACCCTGTGAACTTTATGGAGAATCCCTTAGATCTTCAGAGTGAAATAATTGAACTGGAAAATCAACAGGAGGACATTAATTATATTATTAATGAGATTAGTGGTGATTATCTGAGGCCCTTAAGCCATAGCTCAGCTAATGTAAGTACATATTGTGACATTACAAAACAGATAAAATCCATTGTTTGCCCTGTTTCAGAATTTATGCCAAAAATTACTAACTCTGCTGTATCAACTTTTGGGAGAATTGTACTGATAGAAGTAGATGATGTAATTCTGAGGGTAGGTCAACCAAAAATAAAAATCTTACTAAGATTGAAGAGAAAGCTTTACAAGAACTGAAATATGATTCAGAAATAATAATACAACAGACAGATAAAGGTGGGAACATTGTGATTTTAGACAAGATGCTTTATATTTAAATAGTTAACAAACTGTTAAATGATGCATCTAGCTATGAGAAATTGTCACAAAATCCAATGGGAAGATTTAAAATAGAAATGTACCATTTACTCCAGGTAGCAGTGTCTAAAGGGGACATAAGTGAGAAAGAGTTCAAATTTATGTGGAGTGAGAACCCTATAGTCCCATTTTACTATGTACTGCCAAAAGTACACAAAGACATAAGAGACCCCTAGGAAGACCAATTATTTCTGCCATTGGGTTAGTAACAGGTAAAATGGGAAACTTTGTAGATTTTTTTCTACAGTGAGAAGTGGTGAATCTTAAATCTTATACAAAAGATACCACACATATTATTAACAAATTGAAAACTGTGCAATGGACAGAAAACATGATTTGGGTAACTATTGATGCAGAGTCTTTGTATACCTGCATCACGCATGAACAGGGGATTAATGCTTGTAAATATTGTTTGGAAAAAGAAACAGACACATCTGGCATTCTGGTAAATTTTCTCCTGTCAACCATTGAGTTTATCTTAACTCACAACCATTTTGAATATTTAGGGGAACATTACAGACAGAGTTGTGGTACAGCAATGGGTGCCTTCAGGGCACCATCCTATGCAAATCTATTTCTTGGTGAGTGGGAAGAACTTACAGTGTTCCAGGAGTCAACCCCATTTTGGGATAAGATTGCATTTGGACCTGCTTTACTGACAATATTCTGTGTATATGGGATGGTGCCATAAAAAAGGCAGACCAATTTGTTGAATGGCTGAATGCTAACATATAAATACGAGATTGACCCACAGAACAGACCCAGTCAGCATAGATTTTTTAGATCTATTGTTGAAGAAACCTGTTGACACTAATGGCTGCATAGTAACAAAATGTTTAGGAAACCTACAGCCACAAATTCCCTTCTCAAGGCAAACAGTGCACACCCTAAGAACCTTAAAGAATCCATTCCTTATGGACAGTTCTTTTATTTACACAGAAACTGTTCGGAGGATATGGATTTCTGGATACAAGTAGAGGAATTGAGAGGATGTTTTATTTCAAGAGGCTATGGAGAAGGGATACTGAAACAGGTCATGAACAGGGCCAATGCCAAAAAGAGAGAAGATCTTTTAAAACAAGAAATAGGAGATTTGACATCTGACAGCTATTCTGTCACATTAGTAGCAGAATTTAACAATTGGTCAGGGCTGATTGGTAATACAGTGTACAAAAATTGGCACATATTACATTCAGATGCAATATTACGTAATGCAGTACTGTAAAGCCGCACATTACTTCCTCTAGAGGAGAAAGCCTCAAAGAAAAACTTGTGCACAGCAGACTCACACAAGCAACAAAACTCATGTGGTTAGGTACTAAACCTAAAGGCACATTTCAGTTTCAGTGATGCAATGTGTGCAGTTACTGCAGCCCAGGATCTGAATTTGTACATCTCACCACACATGTGAAATATCAGGGAATTTATTAATTGTGACACAACTTTTGTAATTTATACCCTGTGTTGTGAATGCAAAGGTATGCACATAGGGCATCCCACAAGAACCCTGAATCAAAGAGTACAAGAACATGTAAGAAACATAATTAATGACAGAATAGACACCCCTGTGGGCTTGCACTTCTTTCTGTATCTTAGTTCTGATCCCAGATGTCTAAAATTCATGGGAATTGACTGGCAACCACTACTTAAATATGGAGGGGACAGAACAAATGAGCTTCTTAAAAGAGAAAGCAAATGGATTTATAGGTTTAAAACTGTTATGCCAGATGGACTGAATGATCAATGGGACCTAAAACCATACTTGAAGGATAAAAAGAAATGAATGCATTCATGTATTTGCTATATTACATGTAGTATGCCCTAATTAAATTAAATTTTGTTTTCTCCTTTTCTTTCCAGGATTTCAGAAGAGATTGTGCTCCTGTATATCCCCACCATAATGAAGGTGTATTACTCCCTTTCTAAGGATGGAAGTTAATTTAGGGTGATCACAAAATGACATCTTTCTACTCCTCTTTTTTTCATTCTATTTATTTTTCTCCCACTTTTTCATCTATCATTTACAGTCTCACTTCATTTCTTCCCCAACCCCTCCATTGCTATTTGTCCATTCCCTTATCTTTGCCACTTATCCACTTTCCCTCCTCCTCTTCCACCCTTTCTTTTCCTTTATCTTACTGATGCCCTATCTTTCAACCTCCCCTCTCTCTAAACATTCCTTTCTTTCTTCTTAATGTATATCTTGCTCTATTGTCTCTCACAGTACCTAGTCATCTTTTTTCATTGCTATACAGACTGATGTAGTTGCCATTTAATAGCTGATTTTTGAAATACAGTAATGAAAATGCAAATGTACTCAGCTTATAATTAATACATCGGTTGATGCATGGAACTTGTAATTTGTAATATAAGATAGAATGTATATATACATATATTTATATATTTGTTGTACTTTTGAAATCTGTATTGAATACGTCGTAGTTTGATGATGCAATGAACATATATATATATATATATATATACAGTATATATATATATGTTGTTCTGTTTGTTCATTTAGCCAAACCCCTGACAAAGGCTTGAACGCCAAAGTGCTGGGGTTACTGGCCCGACTTTTGGCTTCACATTAGATACGCTATTTAGCATTTATTTTTGTGTGTTTTTTCCATTCTGGAGTGCTCGCTTTTATCTGGTGTTGAACTCTGAGGTTAGCTACCTCCTGCATGAGCACCCCCCTCACCAGTGTTTGGGCAGCTTGCTTCCTTGGTTGTCTGCCTAGGGGCTGAAAGGGATTTTTATGAATCTTTCGCAAAGCTAAACTCAGACCATTAAGGAGAAAGCTCCACCAACACCTTACTGCACTTTTTGCAGTTGTGACTGCCAATCCTATTTAGCCTTATTCCCCACCTCTTCCTGAAATCGTCATCCTACCCTCCCCACTACCCATCCCACCATTGTACCCCTCTCCATACCTCCTTCACTGCCCTATCAATCTCCCCCTTTCACCCATTCCACAACCTGACAAGGTCAACTTTGAGTGATTCACTTTTGTTTGTTATATTGTGCATAATCTATCTATTTTTTGTTAGTCACTCTTGTGTACCATATTACCTAAGTTTTTTTGTACTTTTTGTTCCTGAATGATGTATACTGTACATTGACGTGGAACCTTTATAAACGAGCTATTAGAGCAAACTTTTTGTAATCCGAGAATTACATAAACAAATAAAATAAATAAATCAAAAAGATTATTCACTCTGTTTTATATCTTCACGTTGCTATTTTTCTTCTGAAACAGTTCAACCAGAGTTTGCTTTCCACAAGTACCCCCTTCCCTGTCCCATTGCTCTAATCCACTGCAGTACTATCAAAGATGCAGAATGTAATTCTGATAAACACAAATGGGGATCATCCTCAGCAGCACAAAGGTACCATTAAATATATTTGTACATCCATAGCTGTTCTGTTTGAATGCAGAGGATGTAGGACTCAATGGATGAGAATAGGAATCACCTTTTTGAAACAGATCATCTTCCACCATGCAAGGCCATACATTACAATACAATTGAGCTAACTGAAGTGTAGGCTTGAGCCCCTGTACAACTATAATTGTATTCATAGCTGACAAATTATCAATTTTGTCAGAATGGGTGGGGGGGTGTCATAAATCAGCTGGAAGCGCACTGCAGTACTGAGTTAGAGGTTCAACCCTCGGTGCAACATCAGCATCAGTCATTTAGAATGGTGGCTCTGTATTTGTACTCAGATTTTTTTTTCATTGTTTGCTTGTTTTACAAGGGTTGTCTGGCTGGGTCGAGGGGTGTTGCTAGAATATGCAGTCTGGAGCCACTGTCAGCATGAACCAGGTTCATGTTATATCATCCCTAAGGCTGTGTTCATCTCCTTACTTTATTTATACCCCCATCCTTATTCTTCATGCCACACCAAATGTCTACATTCATGCAAACTTTTAGGAGTATCATCGCTTGACGACACAGAGTTGAAGTTATTTTATTTAGGGGCCTAGCAGTTAATAGGGAAAGGGTTGCAGGGTGTGTGTGATAATGAGGAATATCGAATTGTGCAGAGATGAAGGTTCAAGCCCTGACTCATAATACTGAGAAATCTTCTAGAAGTACTGCTGTTGTGCAGAGTTTATCTGGCTTCAGCTGGAGTTAGGTGTTGTAGTCTTTCTCAGTTCTGTTTGATGTCTTTTTATGCACTGTACATTCATGCAGTCAGCGGGGCCGGGGGGGCACTGGAAACCAGGAAACATTGTTTTGGATGTGGGGAAATGGATTGGGTGGGGAAGGGACCACAAGATTACCAAGGAAATATTTTGACAACAATGGGATGGGGATCAGGGAACGGGGAAGGGGAAGGGGCTGCTAGACTACCAGGGAAATATTTTGACAACTACAGGATGGCAATCGGAGCAAGGGGAGAGGGGAGGGCCACTAGACTACCAGGGAATTTATTTTATTATATAGGGACAGCAATCAGAGAACGGGGGATGGTGAGGAACCACTAGACTACCAGGGAATATTTATTTTTATATGGGGACAGCAATTGGAGCACAGTGGAGAGGGGAAGGACCACTAGACTACTATGAAATATTATTATAGGGACAGGGATCAGAGAATGGGGAGGGGAGATGGACCACTAGACTACCATGGAATGTATTTTATTTTACAGTGACGGTGATCAGAGAATGGGGGAGGGACTACTAGACTACCAGGGAATTTAAAGACCACCATTGTCATAACAGTGGAGAGTCAGGACAGCCCAGCTCCTTTCACTTTCACTTTCCCAATTCCCCTTATCTGACACTACAGACTAGCTCCTTTCACTTTCACTTTCCCAATTCCCCTTATCTGACACTACAGACTAGCTCCTTTCACTTTCACTTTCCCAATTCCCCTTATCTGACACTGCAGACTATCTCCTTTCACTTTCATGATCCCCATTAAACATCACTGAAACTGTTCTGCACATGCAGTACGTTATTTCCAAGCCTGATTGTGGAGCCCACTCAGAAATGGCAAAAACACATTTTTTTCTAATGTAAATACCTTTAAAACTATAAAACTCCCAAACACCAAACTCATCTATGAAATCCTTCCACATTAACCTACATAACCCTACAAAATTTCAGTTTAAAGATTTTTAGTTCTTTTAGTAGACAAGAGCAAAATTTCAAGAAAAAGAAACACCATTGAAGTCAACGGGAAACTATATTTTTTTTCACACTCTAATATCTCTAAAAAATACTGAGCTGGTCTATTCATAAGACTTAGGACACAAGACAAAATGGAAGGCCTAAACAAAATGGAGTTCTGTAGCAGCCATATTGGTTTGTCAACTACAATGAAATATGCTTAGTAAAGAGATTGAATACAATTCTAACAGCATATGTCCTATGTAGATACTGTGTTAATGCTGCAACAAGTCATCCTAGTGCTTTGCCCAGGCATGTCATCTGAGTCAGCCAGCTTGAGGCTATTCACTTACTGATATCTGCCAGACACTGCTGTAAGAGTAGCACAGAATTCTGTCTGTCAGGATTGAAGGGGTACTCTTACAACCATAAGAGATGCTGGACATTGGTGTCCACCAGAATCAGGCACAATGTCACAGTGGGTCACAGTTTCCTGCATGACAACTGCCATTGAGTTGTACTTCTTCCTGCAGAATTCTGCAAACATACGAAGAATTCTTCAGGATTAGGCATTTGATCCTGTTGTCTATCGTGATCATGATGTAAACATTTTCTACTTTGTAGAAAATTTGATCCCCCCCCATATGGGAAATGAATTATGCCAATTGAACTTAGGATTTCAGAATATTGGAACACTTTGCTTCAGTTACCCGTTTAGGTGTGTAAGAGTGTCTAGAATGCTTAGAAATAAACAATCCTGACTGGCTAAAAAAAGAGTCATGATTTACTATGCGAGGGTTAAAGCCCGAGGTTCAAGGTGGGGGAATAGCTCTTCCCACATTCCTGTTAAAGGCCAGCCTCCTACAGCAGTCCCCTGCTTACCGCGATGTGAAACAGCACCTGAGTGCCACTGTGGCTCGTGGACTAAGCCTCCATCTCTTCCTTTTCTGATCCCTGCTCCTTGTTTGCTTCTCCCCTGTCCTCTTTTGTCCCTTGTTTGCTCTTGTTAGTCCTCCCCACCTTTCTCACTTCTCCCTCCAACTGTCTGGTATCCTCTACTGTTTGCCTCCATTTCCCTATCTCCCTTATCCATATCTCCTTTGCTGCTCCTTCTCTGTTCTGGCCACTGCTCCCCATTTCTTCCCCCTTCGAGTGTGGCATCATCCCCCTGCACCTGCTTGGTTTCCCTACTCAGGACCTCTCCTCTGCCTGCTTCTGTGCTCTCTGCCTGCTGCATTGACTTCAAATCTGCTTCTGGCTCTGTCTCTGTGTCCCAACCTCTCCATGGTTGGCGAATGCTGAAGTCCACATTGCTATTCACCATGGATGTCCATGTAAGTGCTGTTGTCAGCACTTTTTCCATTCCATCTTTGCTGTCTCTTTTCTAGCAACTGGCCTGTACATGTGGACTGTGACTTCTACGCCTTCCTTTCTGTCCTGTGCATACGCATGCAAACTTGACTAACTACAGACATTTTCCCTCAAGGCATCACTAACTCATTAATTGTTGCATGTTTAGCTATCTGGCATACTGTGGCAACTCTTTATTTGTTACACCTTGAACAGTTTGTCTGGAGTCACTGCACTTAAAGGTCCACTGACATACAGGGGGAATCAGTTCATTTCTTGCTTCCATTTCTCATATTTAGTGCACATATGTAGCCCAGTCTCTCACAGTATGGTCCAATTCTACATTCATTAAGGGTTTTATGGCTGTCTCAGTTTCCAATGCAGTCTCCCCTTCCACCCCCCTCTCCAGACACTCACATAAAAAACAAACAAAAAAATGAAAATTGTTACTTTCCTTTATCCCGTGGCTCCTTGTCTTTTCCTGCTGTCTCTTTCTAGCCTCCTCTTCCCTGCTGCTCAAGCCCCATCCCTTGTTCCTGCCCTTGTACCATTCTCCCCTGGTTTTCCTTTAGGTGTTCCACTCCTCATGACAGTACTCCATCTCCATTTTCACCCCTTCTCCCATTCTGGCCTGTGCTACCTCTCCCCCAATCTGACAACTGCACCCCCTACCATATTGCTCCTAGTACCTATACTATGCTCAGTTTTACATTCTGTGTTTCATTGTTCTACCCTTGGTGCTCTCACCTTCCTGCTTGCCAGTTACCTGCATCATTTGCACCTGTTCCCTCTTCCACGCCCATTGCAGCGCTCCCTATGCCCGCCTCATTGGCTCTCTTCAGGTATTCATTTCGTCAGGTATTACCCATTCTATGTGACTACCGCACTGTTTGCTTTCTGTTTCCTACTTCGCCTTGGCTTCTTCTTCCCTAGGCCTTGCCTGTTCTGGAGCCTCTTTCAGGTTCCTACCCTACTATAATACCTGTTTGGTCTCGACGATGCTCTGCTTGTGACTTCCCTGTTTTTCCTACGGAGAGGGATTGGGGTGTTGCAGCAGGGCTTTGTAGCTTGGATCAGTGGGAGCCTGCTTCATGCCAGCCATATGATTTACTCTGCCTTCCTGCCTACATGGCTTCAACTGCCATCTCATGGATCATTGCCCTTGCAGCCTACTCAGCTTTCAGTCATTAGTTGCATTTCATCATTACCCACATGCTCCTTCCTGGATTGCTGTAACTCCCCATTACTGACATTCCTGATGACTCCTCTTCACATTCTCCCACTATAACTTGCTGCCTTCCCCTTTATACTGCCTCACTTTACTTACCTATGATTATGCAGCCAGCTTCCCTTTCCTTGCTCAGCCCATATCAACAGTTTTTTCTGGACTCCGTCCCTAACTTGTACCTTCTGAGGCATTGAGTGAAGGTAGGCTTGCCCTGTCTACCGGGGATGGTATTCCATTACAATCACTGCTATCTACTACTTACAAACCCGACTTCCTCCATCCCTAACTCTGTCTTGCAGAATTGAGTGAAGGTTATTACGCCCTGACTACCAGGGTTGGGAGCCATGTCTGTGATCTACTGTGTCATCCTTATGCATTTTCTACCTGATACCCTGTTGCCGCTTCCCTTCAGAAACAGGGCCACTTTACCCCATTTGCCTTCAACATCCTACATCTGCCTGGTGGCCTTGAGTGAAGGTCGTCTCATCTCAACTACTAGGGAGAGGAGCCTGTGTCTGCAATCAACTGTTTCAACCTTATGCATTCTCTACCTGATACCCAGTTGCAACTTCCCTTCAGAAGCAGGGCCACTGTACCCCATTTGCTTTCCACATCCTACCTCACCAGTCTATATCCTGCACTTCCATGGCCTCATCATCCTCATCTCCTCCTCCTTGGCTTCCTCGTGCTCTGACGCCATTCAGTTCAACTGCCTCCTGGACTTCCTTGCTACTGATCACCCCTTCCTGACAGCCATGCTAGTTTGCTTTCTGCTTCAGAGGTAGGAACCTCATGCTTCATTGCTGCAGCACCTTCTCTGCACTTGCTGTTCACCATCTTCTTTGGATGTGGGACACTCTTACCTTAACTTTGTAACACTTGGTACCTGGATTCACTCTTTGGACTTACATACTGTAGATCCACCACTCATGGCCTGCAGCAGCTTTGCTACATCCTGATTCAGTTTGCTGTGGCAAACAGCACCTCAGTCCTGTTCCTTCCTGCACCTGCAATGTCATTACAGCTTGACCTATGCTGTTTTCTTCTCGGACTCCTTCCTCCAGTCCATGGACATCCACTCTGGATTTTTCCCTCCATCCTTGGACAGCTGCCTTCTCTTTGCTGCCCTGGCAGCTCCGGGCTCCTTCCTGTTTGCTGTGGCTCTTTTTGGGGTATTTTACCCTTATCACCAGCCAGTATTCCTCCCCAGTCAACTACTGCTCCCATTCATCTATCTCATACTTCTACCCTGGCCATCCTAACAGCTCCCATCCACCACTATGAAGCACTTGTTCATTTCACCTGAGGAAAACTTCTTCTAGCAACATCCCTTGGACAACATGCCTTATAGACTCTTACATCATCACAGAGTTCTCAGTACTTCCCAATCATTTCCCCAGGACCAGTTCCAGAATCCTGTCTGACTGGAATATAGAAGATCTCATTCCTTAACCGACTCTACCAGATGCTCCCTATGCACCCTGTTAATTCAAGCGGTATGGCATCCCTATCTCCCAAGTCTCATAGGATCTAAGATTTAGTGGAGCCTTCTCCATTTCTATCTTTACCTGGAAAAGTGACCTAATTCCTTCCAAGATGCACCAACTCCTTAATCATCATTGCTGTTATGGATAATGGGAATGGCAAGATATCTCATAGCAGTACTGGCATCATCCATTTTACCCTTTGTAGCTTCTCCTACGATCACTGACTTTGATCATGTTACTTGACTTCTACTTCCTCAATAGCCATTGGATGTCATAAGACCTTCCCAGAACTCCCATCGTTGGATCATTGGTGCCTAGCTGCTTTACCAAAGTTACTCTATCTGAGCCACTGTTCTCCAGCCCATGGATATCACCATATTTCATACAGTCATCTACATTCGTTCATCATATTACCATCAATCAGGTCAGCAGCCCATCCAGCGGTCCTTCTAGCTCATCCCTCATGTTTCACATCCCATACTCCCTCCGTTGAAGACTTTCACTGAGAGCAGGCTTCCAATGGTTCCTCAATCTATACATCCATAACCAACCTGGCTGTCTCACTATCCCAGTCATGCCTCTCAACAGGCCTACAGCCTACTAAAATGCTAGGAACCCCCGACATTCTACATTGCCGTCAACTTCCCATTGCCACATCAGTCTGTAGACTCCTTCAAAGACCCATGTCTGGGCTTCCTTCAGTATTTAGACATTGGATCAACCTGTAAGACAAAACAGCCATGGCCACCTCAGTCCATGTCATGGGCAATTATGCCTCAGCAATACCCATATTCTACCTTTTCCTACCAGAAGACCAGCAAGAGCCTCCTCAAGTACCATTATGACATCAGTACCCAAATTAACTCTTGAATTCATCATGCTGAACTTCCAATTATTTCCATATACATTCAGTTACCATCTGTACTGCAGATACCAACCTTCCTTCATTGATCTAAAATCTTCCACATCACCCTCCTATCAGGTACCTAAAGATTCTATCCGACTCCTTCATTTTCTTCATAGATGCTTACATTGCAACTTATCACTCACTGCTTATCTCCAAACCTTCAGACTCTATCTTGAATGTCAAACCTTCTACAAAGTCAGATTGTTTACCACATGACTTCATAACCCATCATACTTCCCACCATTCAAAGTCTGACAGCACGTTTTATCAAATCATGCTCTTCATGCTCACTTTGTCTCTGTAATCCCATTGGATATCATACATCATCACCTTGGAACCCTGGACTGCATTCGCCCCTTTTCAACTAGACCTACTCCACCTTCAGGATCCAGATACTCCTTCAGAATAGACCTACCTCTTCAACCTCAAAATTGTCCTTCCAGAACGCATCATCTAATGGACTTTGAAGATGGACCATCATCTCGTCATGCAGTTCACCTTCCTTGGAAATTAGAATATGGTTGCTAGAACCTAGGTTCCTCTCCTCTTAGTTTGCCCAGAGGACCAGCGGGTCAGTAGCCATGGGTCCTCAGAGGTTTCCTCCACCTGGGGGGTTTTCCTCTCCTATGTGCTACTGGTCATACTCTCCATGAGTTGGAGGAGGTAATCATTTTCTTTTGGACATTCATTGGTAATTTTTTGGGGCTTTCTATTCCCTACTCACTACCCGGTCTCCCTACCAAGGGTTGGAATAGAGAAAAGCCAAAAGTAAACTACATTACACAAACACTACTGACTTCATATGCTATTCACCAAAACGTTGAATGGGAGGGCTAAAGCCTGAGGTTAAATGTGGAGGAATAGCTCCTCCCACATTCCTCTTAAAGGCTAGCCTCCTATAGCAGTCTCTTGCTTAGTGTATTGTGAAACATCCACCATCTACCCCTGCCTGCTCCTTCTCCAGCACTCTGCTTACCCTTGGTACTGGGCTTTCTATTCCCTACTCATGATCTGGTTTCCCTACCAAGGGTGGGAATAGAGAAAGGCCAAAAGTAAACTACATTACACAAGCACCAGCTAAATCTATACTAGCGGGAATACAAATTGATGTTGAAGAAGTCTGGGAGAGAATGCAAATAATTAGCATAAATAAATCCCCAGGACCAGAAAACATGCATCCTAGGGTCTTGAAAGAAATCTCAGATTATATAGCACCCCCACTGACCTATAATTTCCAGTTATCTTAGACGGGGGGAGGTGGTACAGGACTGGAAGGAGGCACTGGTAGTACCAATCCTGAAAAAGGGATCCAGAACCAAACCTGAGAATTTTAGACCAGTGAGCCTCAATTCAGTGTTGGGTAAGATTCTGGAGGGCATACTCAAGGACCTCATTATTAGACACCTAGAGGAGGAGAACCTATAGGATGTGACACAGCATGGGTTCACTAAGTCAAAGTTATGCCAAATGAACATGCTCATTTCTTATGAAAAAGCCAGAAGGCCAATTGACCTGGGAGACTCAGTGGAGGTGGCTTACTTAGACTTCTCCAAAGCTTTTGACAAACTCCCTCATGAAGAGCTAATGGGTGTCATGGAGTCAGACAAACTAAACTTGAATATTATCAACTGGGTGAGAGAATGGCTGTCCAATTGAAGACAGAGAGTAGCAGTCAATGGGGTCTTGTCAGATTGGGCAGCGGTAACAAGCAGGGTTCCCCAGGGCTCCGTCTTGGGTCCTTGTCTATTTAATGTATATGTGGCATCCCTAAATTGCTCACATCCTAATGTCTGGATCACAAAATTTGCAGATGATTGCAGAACAGGGGCAATTGTGAACAATGCTGGGGATGGACAATCTCTGCTAACAGCACTTATTGAAATCTACAACTGGACAATCTAATTCAAACTTGCCCTGAATGTAAATAAATGTGCTATTATGCACATGGGGAGATGCAACTTAAGCATTGCATACACTATGGGAAATAGGAATCTGCCAGTTACCGATAAGGAAAGGGACCTAGGAATAATAATAACACCAAACCTCCAATTCAGTTACCATTGCAGCATTGTGGCAAGCAAGGCTAGTCGGAACTTGAACTGCATCATGAGACACATTAGTAACAGGGATAGGGAGGTGATGCTCCCCTTGTACTGTTCACTGGTCAAGCCACATCTAGAATATGGTGCCCAGGCTTGGTCACCCTATAAAAAAGGAGATGTCATTAAACTTAAAAAAATTCAAAAGAGGGCTACAAAGGCAGTATCTGGCTGCAAAGGGCTTACATACTCAGAAAGATTAACAGAACTAAATCTATATACTCTCCAACATAGAAGAGCACAGAGGGACATGTGCATGGCCTAGAAAGCACTGCAGAATGAAACAACAGCAAATAGTTGTGGGTTGACACTCAAGCAGGGAACATACCAAACCAGAGGCCATCCATTACAGTTAACACTAGAGAAATGGAATTTACTAAAGAGAAGGCATTGCTTTAGCCTCAGAGTTCCCAACTTATAGAACAGCTTACCAACAGAGGTGGTCATGAGCAGAACCACAGATCTGTTCAAAACTAGGCTTGATAGGTGTATTATAAATAAATATGAAGTGACATAACATACTGAGGCAAGCAAAATATGGACGCAAGTCTAATAAAGCTTGAACAACCTATGTACTGACTTCATACGCTAGTCACCAAAACATTGAATTGATGTTATAGTAAGATATTAATCTGTTCAAACTCTTACATTCCTGACAATTGTTTCCTTTCTGTTTAAATTATATTTATCCAACCTTACAAATAAAAATGTAGGTATTGATAATAAACTTGTGAATTTAACTAAATTATTTTTGACAATAAGGTTTCTTTAGCTTGTGAAGCTTTGGATTAAATATATACACCATACAGAAAATATAACCAACTCATAATGTTCATTTTATTTTACAGACTGATTGTTGCTTGTCATTTTTTCTATTGACTCATATGCGTGCCACATATTTTAGCATTCTTGTAAGCATTTATGCAGCTTTTCAGTTTCATGAAACCAGAAGCTGGCTCCTTTAGCTCTTGACAGTCGCTGTCCAGTAAGATGTATCATCTAAAGACACATGTGCTGCATTGTGGAAAGGTACAGCATGACCTTGACTGCTTTCTCAGGGAAGAAAAATGTAAAGTCAAAGCTTCATCATCTTGCTGGTGATGTTCCATTATGCTGCCAATATCATGCATTTCTTGCTGAAAGCTCACTGCATTTGTCATTTTCACAAAGCGCAGGTTAAAAAAAACATAAGCCTGCTATTTTTCAGCATTTAATATTTCTTAAAGGTGTAGTGGAAAAGAGCTTTACAATCACTATATGTAGGCAGAAACTACTTTCATTTTTAATTGATCACATGAGTGACACAGCCAAACAGAATGTAGTTTTAAACTATTGTTGTATTGTTAGAATTTTGACCAAGAAAGCTGTTATGAATCTCTGATGAGGAATTTAAGGTATCCCAAAAAAAAGCTGGACATGTGAAAGTTTCAGAATAAGCAGCCCTTTTAAAAATCTAGGAGATACAAAAATACTTAGGAAGCAGCCCTCATTGACTAAACATACTATATGATTTATACAAGGGATCAAACAGAAAAAAATCATATCATAGAAAGTTGTCATTCAAAGGCTGTGACATCATGAGTCCCAGTCTCACAAAGATAGAAGTACAAAACAAAAGCCAGACTTTCACCCCTTTGCACGCCACCCCTTTGTGCTATATATAAAACAACTATAGGACGCGGCTGCTCCTTGTGTATGGAAATTCATACACAGCACATTCCTATTGTAGGACAGTTCAAAGGTCATTCATGATACTGTAGAAATTTATTTTGTGATCTTTGAACCCTACATGTCACTCACTAGCACTTCAAAAGAATGAGTGATGGTGTTAGTAGGAGCAGACTAGAGATGGGATCATTTTCAGGTGCACAAGGCTAGAATAAGAGCATCTGCCTCTTTCCCTCCTTCCCATAAATGCCCCAAGGGTTAGTTCTTTTGGATTTTTTGTGGACAGCAGTAGTTCACACTCATGGCATTACTGACCCACAGAAGAAAGCTGCACCATTGTAACAGAAAAGAATCAAACAATCTAAAATACGTAAGTGAAAAGAAAATCACCTCCCTGGCCACAGTCTATTTAGATAAACACTTTACCATGGCATCACTCCTAATGATCTACTTGTCTTGCTGGCCCTACTCAACCACTTGAAGCATTGCAACTGCCCCTTCTTCTTGCCTTCAGATATTGTAATGGTGGTGATGTTATGAGGTTCACAGAAGGCAGTGACCACCTTCACAGGGACCATGAACATCATAGAAATGGTCCTGTGGGTAGTTTACATGCCCACTCAAGCATCTGGAACACTTGTGAGAAGGCTGAGGGTTGTCTTCTAAGTCCCAGATCTACCAGATAATTCACGTACAAAGCAAGGGTGTAATTTGGTGTTTTATATTCATTATTCAGCAAACAATGAGGCCATCTCCATACTGCTCACACAAGCCACTGTTCAGTTAGAGAATTACTCCCATCATGTATGAGTGGTCAGTGTCTCTTGTTTGAACAGAAGGTCATTTACATGATTGCCTTCACTTGCTTCTCTGTACATTTACTAATACTTTACAAACTATGTTGGAAAACTTTGTGGCACATAGACACATACTGAGATTAGCTTGATGGGGTTATGGACTTGCAGTTCACAAAAGAGTGGTTAGGGGTCTCAGTGATCACTTAGGAACACTCTTTGTGACTGAACATGGGATCTCAGAAGTTCAGAGAAAGCACCCCCAGTTTGGGACTACTAGTATAGTCATGCATTCACCTTTCAAATAGTGCTTAGTATGTGGTTTAGTCAAGGGGAAGAAGTGATGGGCTCCAGATAGGAACTGGGGAGGAGTGTTTCTGAGATTTAAAGTTAGAGGGACCACAGCAGAGAAGTTGGAGTTCTATTAAAGGATCCAGTTTTCCACAGTACTAAGAGCCTTAATCTTTAGCTGGTGAAGTAGTGGAGGCCATTTCTATAGGAAGGTCCCAGATGGGATTCCAGACTGATCCAGTTACAGAAGAAAGAAAAAGAGTCACTGAAGAGTCCACCCAGTACAGATGTTGTGGGAGCATGCCAGCCTTGAAATGGAGGCATGTGGCAAAAAGCTCTTTCAGTTGGGAGCTGACTGAATCCAGTTTGGGTCATCAACTAAGTTGGCTCACTGATGGTAAGAATCAAAATAGTGTAGGAGAAATAGTCCTACATAAAATGAGTAGTAATGTCACATGAAGCGTGTCCAGAGAAATTGTAAGTCACCATAACCTTGTGGGGTGTCTGTAAGTGCAATTTGCTTTGCAATGCATATCATATCTGGGATGGATGCATAATTTTATTTTCAGTATGTATTCAATAAATGTGTTCAGCTACTTGAACCACCATGACCCATGTGTGTGCATCAGCTTATTACAGTAGATTTGTGACTGATATTGTGGGGATACCACCCTTATGCCTTTGGTGCAGGGAGGAGGTATAAAAGGTGGAGACCCCATGCATCCCAAAGAAGACACATGGAAACATAGACAATGATGGCAGAAAAAGACCAATGGTCCATTTAGTCTCCCCCAAGTTCCATATCTACCCAGGGATCTTTTGTCACACAAAGGTTTTTATCCTTCTTGGTTCACCCACCTGCTCCCCTCCTTATTGCTACTGATCTGAGCAACCACAAAACCCTTCACTCTGTCCCAGCCATGCTTGAAACAAGTTGTGGTCTTGGTTATCACCACCTCCACTAGACGACTGTTCTATGGCACCACTGCCGTTTCCATAAAATAGATTTTCCTCACATCCCTCTTAAACTTCCCCCATCAGTTTCCACTAGTGACCTCTGCTTCTTGACTCCGTTCTCCTGCCAAATAATTCCTTGCACTTCACCTGGTTTATTTCCTTTGAGAACTTGAAGGTCTCTAGTATATCCCACTTCTCCTGCCTGGTCTCCAGTGAGTACATGTTCAGCATCTTGACAGGATCTTTGTAAGATCTGCCCTGTTGACCCTGAATCATCTTTGTCATCCTGCATTCCACCATCTCCAGCCTGTTTCTACTCTTTTTTAGGTGAGGACTTAAGAACTGAGCACATTATTCTAGGCATAGCCTCACCAGTGGCATGTATACAGGTAGCAGTACCTCCTTTTCCTGTTAAGTTTCAGAAGGGACTCTAAGACCTTGACCCCCCCCCCCACATACACACACACACAAGCAGAGATAAAAAATAAGTAAGCACTTTACTGCACTAGCAATGACAATTAAAATGTGATGGCTTTAATAAACTGTAAGTCACCTATTTTCAGTGTACAGAGTGTTATTTATGACCCCCTCTGCTGGGTATGACTGTGTTTTCTCGCTTTTGTGTTTTAATTTTATGATTTGCAACCTGAAAGCACACCACCATTTATTCACGAGTGTGAGTGTCACAGGCCTCCAGTTCCCTGCTGTTCACCTTGTTTATTTCCTTCAGAACTTGAAAGTCTCTACTATATCCCCCTTCTCTTACCTGGTCTTCAGTGACTACATGTTCAGTGCCATGACAAAATCTTCATAAGATCTGCCTTGTTGACCCTGAATCATCTTGGTCATCCTGCATTGCACCATCTCCAGTCTGTCCCTGCTCATTCCTAGGTAAAGATTCCAGAACTGAGCATAATATTCCAGGTGTGGCCTCACCAGTGACCTATATACCGGTAGTAGTACCTCCTTGTTCCTGCTAAGATTCAGAAGGGACTATAAATCCACACACCCCCTCCCCACACACACACACACTTTTCACAAGCAGGGATAAAAAATAAGTATGCTGTGCAAACACATACCAATCTATATGGATCCCTAACCACTGGTATACCCAGGGTACCAGTGATTCCTTTAGTAGCAGAAATATGTTCATTTTTATTGTGTATATTTTTTCTTTGGTAACCAGGTAAGGCCCACTAGGCACAAGTGTCTGTTTTTAGAGGTGATCTGGGAGCAGTGGAGTGATTAAGTGACTTGATCAGTCACACAGAGTGCAAGTACAGGCTGTGAGAATCAAACCAAGGTCTGCTGAATGTATCAAACTCATTCACAGCTTGTTATTCTAACCTGTAGGCTATACTGCCAGCCCCAGTTTGTCCAGGTCTACCTTTAAAAGCCTGTACTGTCTTCTTTTCCACTGTCTCCTCTTGCAGGTAGTTCCACAGGTTGAGCATGCTGTCTGGAAAAAATGCCATTTATCCTTACCCTTGAATTTACCACCATGGATGTTTACAGCCTGTCCTTGAGTCCTGCAGTAGACCACCATGTCAAGCATCTCTGACTGTTTGGGTTTGTCAGTAAACCTGAGTATGTGAAAGACATAGATCATGTTCCCTCTCCATCTCATTTACTCCAGGTTGAACATGCTAAGGGACTTAAGCTTCTCTCCATAACTTTTGTTCCTCATACTACTGATCATTTTGGTGGCCTTGCACTCCACCTCAATTTCCTTTCAGTACCAAGGAAACCAGAAATGCATACAGCATTCCAGGTGGTGCCTTGCAAAGTGGAAGGATTAAATCCACTGCTTTATTGGTCAACTCCCTTTTGATGCACCTCAGCATTCTGGTGGCCTTCTTGACAACTGTACAATGCTTCTCCGGTTCCAGACCCTTGTTTATAATGACACCCAGGTGCCTTTCTTCCATGACTGCAGCAGGAGGAGACCTACACAGTTTGAATGCCCTGCCTCTGTTTGAAAATCACACACAAATATTCTGGCCAATTTACAGGGAAACAGCTGTGGCAATACAAGTGCTGAAAGTCCTACATCCAAGAGTCGAAATCCTGGCCTAGGTCTGGATCTGAATGCATTATCTAGAACCCTATCTAAGTAATATGTCATAAATTGTAAAGTGAAGAAACTAAGGATCCTGCACTCATGGAGCCAGTCAAAAATAATAAACTGAGCTTAGATTGCCATAAATGGTTTATTGCAAGCACACCCTGAGTCTGTTTTGTACTGTAAATGGGAGAGGTTAATATTAAGTCTCCACTCCAAACCACTTAGCCCTCAGTGTCCTTTAAGACTGTATTCTGTTGCCCCTCTTGTTTAGTCTCTTTGTGAACAAGTGTCCCTCAGTATGCTCCAGCCAAAATGATTAAATTCATCTTTACACAGATGATACCATTATCTATGTTGATTCAGACACTGCTGATGACCATGCTGAGACATAGCAATGTTCAAAAAGACACATCTCTGGATGGGTCCAAACAAGTTATGCGTGAACTCCCGTAAAAACAAAATGATGTCTTTCTACAGAGAAGTCTCCCCACCCCCTCACCATCCTCTAAAACCATGCTCGGGAACACTGCTAGAATCTGTTCAGATCTTTAAATACCCATGTTGTCTATGGATGGACTGAAAACTGAGCTTTAACAATCGTATTGTAAACATTACTAGAGGAATCTATTAGAAGCTAGAAGCTCTCTATTGAATGCAGAAATGACTCTCCACATGCACAAATAAACCAATATTAAAACAGTTGCTACTTCGAGCAATGAAATATGGTAGTGAAGTCCATAGACCAGCTACAATAATAGCTCCCCAGAAGGTAACCACACACAAAAAGTGTTTGTAGGGTCACAGTAAGTTGTGACAGAAACATACAGTACACTGCTGCCTCATCAACTGTGACTTTCTCAAAGTCAGCTTTGATTTATAAGTCTATAAGTGATCAATACACTGTTTATTTAGAAGTCTTCTAAAAAAAACAACAAAACAAAACCTTTATGCTAAGGTCACAATCCAAATTAGCCAACATGTGCTGAAACCTTGCAGAACAAAACTACAGCATCATCTACCACCTGGAGCAACCGGCCTTCAGATATCAGAGAAGCAACCAATGTTATCACTTTTTAACAAGCAGCATTTGTCACCTGAATTCCCACTGTAAGGGGGGGGGGAGCACTCACACTCCATAAACTGTCCATTTCAAGATACCTAAGGTGAGTAAAAACACTTTTTGATATCCAGGTCCAGAGTGTTTTTTTTTTATCCTATCCCATATATGGGTTGCTGAGCTTCTCCTGTCTGCGAGGTGCATGTGTACAAGGTGGTGTCATATGCATGCCCTGTGTGGTGTCATGTGTATGTCACTGTGTGCTCAACATGGTCTGGTGTCACTTACACAAGATCTTCCACCCTACTTGGTGGACATCCTCATCTACTGCTACAGGTACGCACAGTTCAGGTACCCTCCATTTAGGGGTCCTGTCCTGTGGATGCTATAATTTTTATGCAAGCTATGTGTGGCATGGGGCACCTACAGCATGTGTGGTGTGTATACCTGTGCAGATGTGTATACAACCATAATGCAGTCTTTACTAGTGCTAGCCTGTAAAGTGAGTAGGAATCTCCAGAAGATCACTCACCCTCCCAATGTCTGACTGTAGGCCTTAAAAGTACCTTGAGCTTCACACTGCTTTCCTTGCTTGTCTTCAGAAATTTCTGCTCAAGCAGTCTCATCTCCAGGTAATATGTGCTGAGCATATGTGCCACAGCAGCACCTCACCTCCTATACTGACCTATTCTGTCTGATGGGTCCTTGTCACCACTGCCATGGCAAGGATCTTTGTTTGCCACAGGGAGATGTGGTGTCTAGGATGAGGTGAGCTCCTGCTGTTGCATGGAACTTTGCCTGTGGTCATGCTGTACATGTCAATGTTGTGCACATGTGTGGCATATGGTGGATCACCCATAGTTACAGGGCAACCCTGTAAGCTAGTGCTGTGTGGCACATGCTGTCTAGTAATGTTAATACCCTCTGTCTCTAGTGCTGGGTGAGTGTTAGTCTGGCATGGGGTTAAGATTGTTCTTGGTGTATCTGGCATTAGGGTGGAAATTGGGTGGGAGCTTATCTTGTTGCCCTGCTTCACCACACAGTGCTGTCCTTCACATGCTGTTCACCCCTTGTCATGTGTGGTACTGCTGTGGCATTTGTAGACAAGAATGTTGACAATCATTGACTGCACACTGCACTTATGTGGTATTTACTAGATGGCCCATGGATACTCATCATGTGCCAGCTACCATGCACTGCCATGTGCATTCATGCTGTCATGGTAGCTAGGTACTTCCCCTGTCCCCTCTGGCCATCAGTATTGCCCTTCTCCTTCTCAGTTGACTGTGGTAGATCATTGCGGAGGCCCGTTCAGGTCAGTAGAGCATGTAAGGCTACTGTTATACATATCACCTCCCATGCTCATTGTGGTGTACACTCACACAGAATGGTATACAGACCATTTTCTACCCTGACCTCTATTGCCTGTAGGATGGTGTTTGCCACCATGTCCTCAGGGGGGTGAAGTCTAGTGGTATTGGTGGTTCCCTATTTTCGATGTTCGACATCTGTCATCTCTTGGCCAATATATTTCTCACTGCTGTTCTCTGGTCTCTCCACTTGTGCTTTATGCCATCTAGTGACCTTGGAATATGGCCAGTGGTATTCTCTGTAGCCTGCATCCACTTCTAGACCATGGCCTTCTTCCCCAGTGGGGAATGCAGTGTTGCCTAACCATATAGGGTTGCACAGTTTGCTTGTATCTTCTCACCGATGCTGTTTATTGTTTGGCATTAAAGCTTTGTGCCCCACTACAGGTGATATTTTTGTTGCAGACAGTGCCCCCCCTTGGAGGGTTCATTCCAGGACCACTACAGGGTCTTTTTATGTTGCTCCTCAATATTCCATTGGGCCAAGATGCCTTTGTAGGCCCATTAGAGGGTCAAACACAGCAGGTGCATGTTCCCTTCCCTACCGCACTGTGTTGTGCTGCTAACTACAGCAGGACCCATGGCACTGTGCTCAACAACTGCATGATAGCTCTGCATCACCATTCTGTACACTAGGCATGTGCTGTCATTGCACTTATAGTACCTGGATCTTATGCCAACAGTAGTCACCATTTGCTTCTGGCAAGTGTGTGGAGTTGTGCACTTATGTTCTTTTAAGGTGGGGTCAAGGGACATTCCCATATTTTATCACCACACTTGTCCCTATTTACACTCCACACTGTGAATAATAGAACACCTGTCACACATAATGGTGGGTCATACCTACTACTTTGTGCATGCCATGTGGATTTATGAATTGATGAACTGTCATCGTATGAGCCCTTGCTGAACGTTATTTGGACACTCCTCTCTATGAGACTTAGTACTGAGAGGAAAGGACAGGGGATGGCCAGATGCCTTCCAGGTGCATCTGCCATCTGGGATAGTGATATGTTAGAATGGATTAGAGATAGGAGGAAGAGGTTGGGGTGCTAGTACACTTCAATGCCAAAAATCTAGTAAATCAGACTCTCAAAGCAGTCCGGCATATCTTTTGGAGGCTATGGGCTAGATTAAAACATTCATCTTCCCTGGCATTTGCTTGGTCCTTCTTATGTGGTGCAAAGGGCAGAGGAAAGACAAGGTAAGAAAGGAGGAAACTGAGGCATTTAATAGGTGGTTGATGGGATGGTGTCAGGAGAAGTGGTACCATTACTTGGGAGACTAGGGGGCTTCTGGGACAGGAGGCTCTTCAAGAGTGATATTTTCCATCTGACAAGAGAGGTGACCAGTGTGCTTTGAAAGAAGTTAGATGTTTATATAGATGGATATTTAAACTAAGAGGGTGGAAGAAACAGATACTGGGGGAACCCCTGATGATAGAGAGCAAAAGGGGAACCCAGCTTGGACTCTTCCAGAAACAGGGGCTAGGAGCAGTAAAAATGGAAGCAGCAAAACAGGGATATAAAATTGATTATGAAAAGGTGGCAAGAGGGAGGGGCTTAAAACATCAGCACTGATCAGAAACAGTAGGAAGTTAAATAGGGATAGAGGGGCAATTGTGAGGAGCTGTTATGAAGTAGGAGGGCACAGATTGGAAGGTAGTCTGCCTTAATGCCAGGAGCCTAGGAAACAAACTTAGTGAATGCCAAGGAATGGTGCTGGATGCAACATTATACCTTGTGGCCATTACAGAAACATGGGCAACTAGAAATAATGATTGGGACCTGGCATTATCAGAATATACCATGTATAAGAGGGATAGTGGTAGTGGAAAAGGGGGTGGGGTAGCTATCTAGTTCAAGAAAGTCATAGAGGCTGTAGAGGATGAGTTCATCAGGGAACTGCATGGGGAGACTGGATTGCTGTCAGTACTGTGCATGACAACATAGGAAAAAAAATTTTGTGGAATTTTCATGACATTTTGATAATTGTGCAACATTTTCCAAACTTCCACCATTAGCAAGATCAGAATCTTCTGAATGTGTTTGGCAGATTTTCACCCTGTTACACAGATTTTTTGTCTGAACTGCAGAATAATACACATGAACTGTGGAATAATAGTTCTGAAGAATTTTATTCTGCAGCTAAATGGATAATTCCACAATACATGTAAATTATTCAACAGTTCAGTGATCAGTTCTTTGGGGTTTTTTTCTCCCACAGTTTAATACATTAATCCACAATTCATACATTCATTCCGCAGTTCAGCGACTCACTGAACTGCAGAATAATTGCATAAATTGCAGATTATTGTATTAAACTGCAGAAAAGAAATTCAGCAAAACTGACCACTGACGGTTATCGTTCTGTGGATTTTTTTTTTACACAACTTAATACAATAATCTGCAATTCATTTATTTATTCTGCCATTCTAAGTCACAGTTTCCAGGAAAGTTGCTAATTAGATTTCCAATCATTCATGCAAGGGAAAGCCCAGCTTTTGCTGAAATTCTGCTGGCGAAAGTTTTTTTTGCACACCACTAAAGGCTGTGGTAAGGATCTCAGAAGAGCAGACTTTGACCAGATGAGGGAACTAGTCAAAGGTAAGTTGAGGGCAGTGGATGAAACTGGGGTGGGGCAGGGGGAGGGGAAGATAGAGATGGAGGAGGCGGAGGGGGAGCAAATAAAGGGGCCATTCTAGAGGCAACTAAGTCATGCCTAAGAACTGTTACCAAGCGTAACAGGCACAAAAGACAAATCTGGTTCTCCAAAAGGTCAGGTAGGCAGTAAGTGCTAAAAATGGGCCTTCATTAGCTACAAGGAGAAACAGGGGAATTAGGAGTGGAGTAAGTACTAAGTAAAGATGTTGGAGGCCATAAAGTTGGTCAGGGACACAAAAGCAGATATAGAGCTGTGTGCAGTTGAAGTGTCGGGGTGGAGGAGAATTCTTTAGGTATAGCAGGGATAAAAGGAAGCTGAGAGAGGGAATTATAAGTCTGACAAGAGGTAATAGAGGATGATGAGAAGAAGGCAGCCATTCTAACTACTTCTGCTCAGTTTTCACAGTAGATGATAAAGGCCAGAAAGTGGAATAAAGGAAGCTGGAAGGGGATCCCAGAAATGGGGCAGGTGGAAATAACAGTATGTAGAGTAAGAAAAGGGCTTGCAGCCATGATGGTAGAGAAGGCATCAGGGCCAGATGGGATGCACATAAGGGTGTTTATGGAAATGGCATTAGAATTGGTTGATCCTTAGCAGGGTTAATTAATAGTTAACTGCAGTCAGAGGTGGTTCTGAAAGATTGTAGAGTAGCAGAGGTTGCTCTTTTCCACAGTGGAAGGGATATGTAGGAATCTGGAAATGACAGACCTGTCTGCTTACCTCCATTGTGGGTAAATTGTTGGAGACACTAGACTGAGAGGACCTGGTGGCCTACCCAGAAAGCAGTAATCTCCAGAATGGCAAATAGCATTGGTTCATTGTAGACAGTAGTTTTTGACTGAATTACATGGGCAGTGGATAAGGGACAAGCAGTAGATTTACTTGTACTTAAGCAAGGCATTCAACTTGGTGCCACACAGAAGGCTGCTGCAGAAGTTAAAGGACCAGAGAGCAGCAAAGGACATAGTTAAATAGGTATAAGGTTGTCTAGAGGAGAGACATCACAGGGCGGTGGTTCATTAGGTCAAATCAGGGGATTAGGAGGTCATGAGTGGGGTGTCACAGGGGTCAGTCCTGGGACCAGTCCTTTAGAAATATGTCCATCACTGACATAGAGGAAGGAATACAAGGCAAGATATATCTCTTAATACATGACATTAAGCTCTGTGGCAGGGTAGACAACAAGAAGGTGGCAAGGAAGTTGCTGAGAGACCTGTAAAGGTTACAGAGATTGTCTAAGGTTTGGTAGTTGAAATTCAGTTCCAAAAGTTGCAACATGATGCACATAGGGAGCAAGAATCCCAGGATGGAATTCTAAATGGAAAGGTTAGGCAGGCCCATACTTTAGAGGAATGAGATGTATAAGCCATCATAAGTGACTCCCTAAAGCAAATTGTTTAATGCAAAAAGGCCTACAGCAAGACAATCAAAATGGCAGGTTGTATTGGGAGTAGAGATGTAGTGAAGTTGGTGCATATTCAAGAAATTCACACTTTGTGAAGCTTTGCAAATGTCCCAGTGGGTGCACCAATTCCAATGGTCCAGTATTTTATTTAAGAAAAAAAAAGAAGGGGGAGTAAATTCCACACCCATCCCCCACCAACACTGTGCTGTAAGTTCCAGCCCTTCATCTCCCAGATATCTTTTATAACAAATCCCCCTCCCATACCCCATGTAACACCCTCCTATCTCCTCCCTGTCTGCCCTGGGGAATATATAATATTGTTTTATCCTTCCCCCCACCTGTACATGAATACACACTCCTCTCAATTCCTCCCTCCAAGGAAGACCCCAAGGCCTCAGATAACATCCTCACTGAACCCCCTCTCATACCCCTACCAGCACCCTGAAAATCAGTTATAGGTGACCTGTAAAAGAAAAAATGTCCCCCAGTGCAGAATGTCTGCTCAGTTCAGTATCCATATCAGTAATGGCATGAATAAATGAGACTCAATCAAATGATGGTCTGCCTGTAAACAGATTTATGCTATATAGAGTATGGTCATGGATTCAAAGGGGGAAGGTGCCTGACTGCCTATGAAGAGACCTAGAAACATAATGACTTAATGTTGGAAGGGTCCATCATGTCCACACCCCATTTGCCCAATTCATAGCCAGGGATAGAAAAGTATGCTATGCAGAGGCATACCAGTTTATATGGCCTGTACTATAGCAATCTTGTTTTAGTCTTAGATCGTAGATTGCAGGAGTTCTAACAAAAAAAAGTAATAAACAATAAATAAAATAATAACACATCAAAAGAGGACACAAAGAACCAGGCTAAAAAAAAAATACAAAACCAGAATTGTGTGATTAACCCTGGTTTTATGCTTCTTTGCTTGGCGGTAGTATACAATGTAATTGTAGCTTTAATAATAAAACAGTCTCTGCAGTTAGTAGCCAAAGGCAAGGAGAACAAAGGAAAACATAAAGGCCCCCTCAACACTGAGACCGGATACCCTAATGTTACACCTCACTATATGGCTTCCTCAGGGGTCTGCATCATCCCACAAGCCATGCCATTTATACCTGTGTCTTAAAGAGACAGTAATAAAACATACTAATAGATTAAGAAACTATTACTGAATTGTAGTTATTGAAATAAAGAACACTGACCCAAACAAACAAAAAAAAAAAAACAGAAACTACCTAAGTAAAAGGCAAAAAAGTACTCAGCCAGTGAAGAACAAACTGCACCAACCAAAACCAAAAGGTGAAACAGAAAAAGGCAACCGGATGTTGGTGACACTGGAAGGCTAAATGTATACCCTCTCTCAATGGAAAATCGACAAGTTAATGTTTTGAAAGATGGAAGGCTGCTAGTACAGGGAGGAGAGAGGTTAATACATTACTAATATGCAGATGAAAGAAGGATCCTACAAACACACCCAAAGGGGGTGGCCTGCAAAGAAGACAAATACTAGATATGAATATTTAAAGATGTATTTTTATATAGTACTCAATTATAAATTCCACAACATATTACATACAGAAATAGATTAGTTGCTGTATTGGTCCTTGTAAGAACAGATCCAGAAGCAAATGGTTTGATACCTTTTATTAGACCAACGTAGATATTACAAAAAGAAAACATTGTCTAAGCTTTCAGACCAACCAAGTCCTTCCTTGGAGATTTATGACAATTATTCAGAGAGTCAGATTATATTAACACCCTGATCATACATAAAAAAAACAGAAAAAATTATCATTGGTTAAAAGTACCTGTTTCAAAAAATTGCAAATTTAAATGTAATGAATAACGTCCCATTAGCGTGCTATTACTGAGAATCTTTTCAAGGTCAAATGACATCCATTAGATAAGCAGTAACTAAGCCTGTTACTGAAATTATTAATAAATGTGTGTGTTATGAGAATACATTCAAAATCAAAAGCAAGACCTTTAGATTTAATACCACAAATGTCCACGTTAAAACATGATCGTATTGTATGATAAAAAACCATACAACAGAAATGTTTGCATGGAAATAGGAGGGGAATAAGAAAAATGTACCTTGTATGAACAACTGTTTAAGACATTCAAACAGAATTAAACTTATCTGGAGCTATTTTATAAACTATACCCTTAACCAGTTAATACACCCCATAAACATTAAAACCTACAGTGCTGTAACAATATTTTTTACAAGATAATATAAATTGTCAGTATTATTACCAAATAAAAAAAATAATAAAAAATTAATATCTCAAGGACCACCTAGAAAATGAGTTCATTCATCTTAAAATGTTCAAAGTTCAATAATGAGTCAGTACATAATCAATTAACTATATGAATAGAAACAGTCTTAAGAATCTGCATACAACCTCCATGGAATTAAACTCTAGCCCCCTTGGGAAAAGATAACTAGAAAAGAAGTGTATATTCACTATGTGTGTGAGCCAAGAGTCCTAACACCCTGTAGCATAATTATTACATGCAGCCGAATATAAGCCTACCTATGTAAGCACAACCCCAACCCCTCGCCCACACATAGCCCCTACCCACACACACACACACAATAAAATCCTCCAACCCCCCACAAACACACACAAAATTACCCTCCATGCACATTAAACTCCCCCCATACACACTCAACCAAGACAACTCAACCGCCCCAACCTCCACCCCCTCACACACACACACACATGTATATTTGGTGAGAAACCAACATGTTCATAAATAGTTAAAAAGGACTCTATGAAAATAAAAACAAAACAATAACGCACTGAAGTCCTGTTAAATGTCCATCCTATAAAGTAAAAGTCTATGTAAGTTTAAGTGGGGTAATGTGTCATGAAACCCAAATCAATATTCATGCCATATGCTACCATATTGTGAAGTAAAATAAGTTTAATCTCAAAAGGCTGTCTCTGTTGTGTATTTTTTTTAATCCTTTTAAGACCATTACTCACATATCTGAGATTGAGCGGTCATTTTGAGAGAAGTGTCACCCCACTGGTTTGTCATCTTCTTATGGGGGTATGTGTGATTTGTGTAATTTTGTATTTCTTTGAGACTTGGCTTCCCGGCCAGTGGCCTTTGGGGTAACCATTGCTTCAGTGCTTACGCATTGAGGTTCTTTGTCTTTTAGCTTCTTTTTTGTTTTTATTGGGTTCACCACAACATAACCCAGATAGATAATCTTAGGGTAGCTGGTTCATTCCACTGGGGTGTCACACAGACAAGGCACACTGATGAGTCCTGGCAGGACGAAACATGGGTATGTGTCTTCTGTTAGCACCCTTTGCAGACTGTGTGAGAGATCTTTCAGTACCATGCATTTCTGCTCAAAGGTGAACCAGCATAATATTCTGTGGTGATTTGCATATACAGCCCATGATGCTTGCATTATAGGGGTATGTGTGATTTTGTATTTCTTTGAAACTTGGCCAGTGCCCTTTGGGATAACCATTGCCTCAGTGCTTGCACGCTGAGGTTCTTTGTCTCCATATTAATGGTATGTCTGTGTGCATTTATTCCAGAGCAGAGAGTTTGGCTTGTCTCTGTGACATACCCTGTTTGTGGACATCTCTTGCTTCAAATGAAATAAACATTATGTGATGTACGGGAATAATTCCTCTGTATCCTGAATAGTCTGTTTTGTGATGTATCCACACAATCTGAAGTGGAAATGAGCTCACAAGTCCTACAGCTGGGTTGATTACAGGGTCATGTACCATTTAATGTAATGGGGGCCGATTCCAGAATGAATGGTGTAGCTCGCAGGTAGCTGTGAGTTACACCATTCGCCGCTATGCTGGGGACTCTGCACCACAATCCAAGAGCAACTGGGTCCCGGCACTTGTGTCATGCAGGTTATGCCATGCAGGAGGTGCATGCCATGGGCATGGCATAGATTTCCCCCGTGGTGCAAGTAATGGCCCCCCAAAACCCCCCACCCTAGAACACCACAGTACACATCTTGGGGCATGGGGGCAGGACAGCGGGCAAAGTGTCCGGGGGGGGCACTGGAGAATGGACCCCTGGGGTTCCTGAGATTTGGGGGGTGGGGGACAGGGGAATACCTGTGGGGCCATCAGTGCCATTGTCGCAGTGCCAAGGGTCAGGCAGCCAATGGATAACCACAACGGTTGCAGCTTAGAGCAGCTGTGGGCTGTTCTAAGATAGCCTCACCAGTGTGGTTCTCAGAATCACGCTTTCAGGTTACGACAGCCACCCTCCTGGAACTGGGTGATGATGCTGCCATAATCTGCACTTGTGCCATGGCGTTGCAGGCTGCAGTGTAGTGGGTGGTGTAACCCACGATTGTCATAGCCCACAGCCGCCATGGCACAAGGCGCCACTTGGAATATCATCAGGCATATCACATGGCATAAGTCGTGGGATATGCAAAGAGGTTTGGCATATTTCAGCTTACACAGGTGTTGCCCATCTTGGAATCAGGCCCATGGTACCCTGTCCTGGTGCAAGTTTACTGCTAACAATCACGTTGGCTAAATTAGGTGGTTGTTTAAAAAATAGAATGGGTAGTTCTTGAAAAATACAATTTAGGGTCTCATCCTCACTAAATATAGAGTGGAGGTCCTTAATAATTTTACATAGAAGTTCAAGGTCAGGATGACAAGTTACTACTAAGTGTATTCTGTTGGTAGTGCTCCTTTCCTTATACTGAAATAGTTGCTCTCTAGGTACCTGTGTTGCACATTCCACTGCTCTGTCTATTTCTCTGGAAGAGTGTCCCTGCTCCATAAAGGTGCTTTTTCAACATAGCCAAATGAGTATCTCTGTCTTCCTCATTTGAACAGATACGGTTATACCGAAGTGCTTGACTGTACATAACAGATTATTTTGTGCAGCTCCGGTGATTACTATTCTTGTGTAAGTATCTCTGTCTGTCTGTTGGCTTCCTGTAAATACATGTATGTAAGGTTCCATCCTTGATGGTGACAGTGGTGTCCAGAAAATTAACACTGGTGGCAGAATATTCCAGGGTAAGCTTTATGGTAGTGTGGAGGTTATTAAGTTCCTGATGAAAATCTTTAAGTGCATCAGTGCCCTGTGTCCAAATTGCAAACAAATCATCAATGTAACAGAACTAAGCCAGTAGTTTGTGGGAACAGTGCTTTAAAAAGTCATCCTCCAAATTCATCATAAAGAGATTAGCATACTGTGGAGCCATCCTGGCGCCCATTGCTGTTCCCATAGTTTGAACATAATGTTTACCATTGAAGATGAAGTTGTTATGTGTCAGAATGAATTCAATAAGTTTCCCCACCACTCCAGGGTCGATGTTTTGGTCTAGTCCTTTCTCATTTAGGTACTTAAGGCAGGCTGAAATGCCATCTATGTGTGGAATATTGGTGTAGAGGCATGTTACATCCATTGTTGCTAAAAAGGTGTTAGGTGTTAAGTCCTTATAACCAGAAAGTTTACACAGGAAGTGTGTGGTGCCTGGATATAACTGTCTCTTTCTATAAGTAGTGGTTTTAAAATGGTTTCTACAAATCCTGAGATCCCCTCAGTCAGGGTACCATTGCCAGAGACTATGGGTCCCCCCGATTGCCTGGTTTATGTATTTTAGGTAGCATGTAGAATGTCCCTGACTTGGATTCAACAGGGATAAGATCCATTAGTCTGCCTTGGACATGGTTAGAAAATGATCTAAGTTCTGTAGTTCTCTTTTATATTCTGTGGTGGGGTCAATTTCCAGTTCTCTGTAGTAGGTATGGTTAGTTAGCTGTCTGTTGGCTTCATTAATATAGACCTCTCAGTTTAATATCACCACTGCAGATCCTTTATCTGCTTTTTATATGACAATGTTCTGGTTCAAGTTCAGTGTTTGTATTGCCCTCCATTTCAATGGAGAGAGATTGTAATGGGCCTGTTTTTGCCTATTAAAAGTCTGACCAGTCACTCTCTGGCAAAAGCAGTGGGCCCTATGCATGAAAAAAGTGAAGTGGCTACACATGTATCTGGGGCGCATAACCACTCTGCACCCTATGCACCCCCCAAATGGGATGCATGAAAGGGGGGCTTGCAGGACTATGTACTTGATCCTCCCAGTATGCGGTATGCACCGCTCTAGGCCACGGGCATGCAAGCACTATGCGGCATGCACAGACCCAGATGGTGCTGGCCACAGGGGTGTGGATGGGTGTGCAGACTATGCCAAGGAAAACTCTGCTGTAAGCCTGATATACGCCCCCCGCACCCATCAGTGGAATGACCACCCACCTCTGGGACCACGGCAGCCTTGCCCCCCCCATGTCCAACAGTCACCACCTGGCCAAGCACACAGGTGTGCAGCCCTTATGAGGTGCCCCCCACAGTGACCCAGGAGCACAGGAGCATCAGTTCACAAATGGTGCCCCCTGAACTGCACTGCCATTCCACCCTGACACCAGCCCCTCTGGGCATATGGAGGGGTAAAGTTCCCCCCTCATCTAGGAGCACCACTTCAGTGCCCTATCACAGACAAGCTGTCTGAATACCCACCTCTCACCCCCATAGCTGCTGGACATCAGACATCTGCAGGGCATGCTGCAAACGCATGCCCTGTTGCGTAAGGGATCCAGTGCTTGAACCTGGTCCAAGCATCCGATTGAATGCCCAGCCAGACCTGCGATCCCTCCCCCGGCTGCACTTCGGAGTTCTGCATGCCGGCAGGAGGGGGTGAGGCTGCAGACAGGTGGCTAGCAGTCGTGAATGCCACTGTTGTTCACCTGTCTGCAGGTTCGGAGCTCATGGCTGGGTGATGCACCTCCAGTGCATATTACCCGTCCATTAGTGCGTAGCACCCAGTGAATGACATTGTCCAGTTTCTTTTTATACTCACTTGGGGGTGGGTAAAATCAGATAATTTCTTTTTATTATACATTGAATTTTTACTGTTTGTGATCTCTTCTTTGCCTATGATTTCTTCTCTGCCATTAAAGAATTCTTTAAGTCTCAATCTACAGACATATTCCTCCAGTTCAATACAAAACTGTATTCTGTCCAGTGGTTTTGTTGGGCAGAAAGTGAGTCTCTTAGAAAGTACACTTAATTCCCCAGTAGTCAGTGTATGGTTGGACAAATTAACCACAGAAAGGTGGCCATCTGTGTGGCTATGTTGTTCAATCACTCTGTTCTGTTCTTCAAGATTGTTAGGAAGTATGGTACATTGAAGGGTATCTAACTTCCTGTTTTTAATGAACATGACTTTTCTTAAGGTCTTTTGGTAGTTCATGTGTATCTCATGCAGGGTGTCTGTAATAGGCTCACCGGGCATCCTCTCCAGTTCGATAACAATTCCATCAAACAGTTTAATCAAAAATGCTTTCCTGGCATATGATCTATGGAGCCTGTGATTTCTCAATTTCTCAGAGGTCCTATGATAGAGTTGTTCAACATACTTGTAATTATCAGTGCTCTTTGATGGATTCCAAATAGTTAAACCTTTAGGAATAATGTTGTTCCACTTGCACTGGGTTAAAAAATAGATGTCACTGTCTAGGATGGGTGAGTTTCTCCTTTATGTTGTGCAACTGCCATATTCTATGGCGAATTCCAGTATCTTCCACGATGACACACAGAAATAGATTAGTTGCCGTATTGGTCCTTGTAAGAACTGATCCAGAAGCAAACGGTTTGATACCTTTTATTGGACCAACATAGACGTTACAAAAAGAAAACAATGTCTAAGCTTTCAGACCAACTAAGCCTTCCTTAGGGACTAACCAATGAGTCTTTCTTCTGTTTTTTTATGTATGATCTGGGTGTTAATAGAATGTAATTCTGAACAATTGTCATATGTCTCTGAGGAAGGACTTGGTTAGGCTGAAAGCTTAGGTAAAGTGTTACATGATTTTTCTTATACTGAACACAAAGGATCTCTCCACAGCTTACCAAAAAAACAAAGGTTCAAACGACTACAGCCCAACATATTATAACAAAAAAAGGTATAAAATCCAGCAGTTCATTTACAGTAGGCCAGTGGGCTGACATGAAGCAGTTTATGAATCCATTTGGATTTATGTTGTAAAAAATACAGTAATGGTCCCCACCCCTGTCTAGTGACTACATGTGATAAATGCAAATGGAAAGAAAGATGGTAATATCACAGTCATGGCTCTGTGAACAAACTCTGGTCAGAGCCGATATTGCTGCTAGAAACAACGGTGGTGATGTTGTGTGGTGAGAGTGAATAAAAGCATTGTCAGAGCTCTCACTGCACCAGAGTTTGCTGTGCCCTCTCATAGACCTGCACATGCGTGGTACTCACGCATGTGTAGTTTGAGTTAGAGCCACCTGCTGTGTTCAAGATGGTGGCTCTCACAGACCTGTGCACGTGCAATACTCACACATGCGCAGTTGCAGCCAAAGCATCCTTCTGCAGTTGAGGAAAGTAGTGTGACGGGGGGGGGTGAGCGCTGCAGAGGGGAACTCCATCTGCGGAGGTGATGGGAAGAGGAGACACCACAGACAAACAGCAACTTCAGCACTGTGGACAACAGACCACATCACTGTAGAAGATGGCAATCAGTTCCGCTTTTCTCCTACAGTGATGTGATCCCAAAATGACTGCAGGACTCCACCCACGTAGCCATGAAAATATTTTCCAAGGAAATTCTCAAGTTTCCTCTTTCTGTATCATATGAAAGTGGTCCAGAATCCTCGGCTTCAAAAGGCATATCCTTCTTGAAAGTATGAGGCAGGCACACCAGCTGTATAAATTGCAAGCTAGTAGTACAGCTAATCTAGTAGTTTATCTGATAATTAACCCCTGAGTTCGATGCACAGTTTGCCTTGAGCTGCATGTTTGCAGACACTACAAAGGATGTATTGTTATACACCAATCAGCTTATTGAGCCATTGCATTTGTTGATCACCTCTGAATTGTCTGTTTATCAGCATAGAAACATAGATACTGATGTCAGATAAGGACTGCTTGGCCGACCTAGTCTGCCAATTTTCCCTACCTACTGTAACACTGCAGACCCTACTTGATCTCCAGCTTCACTCCACCCCTTTCCCTTCCTCTAAGGTCCCCTTATGCTGATCCCATGCATTCTTGAAACCCATTACCATGTTTGCCCCCACCACGTCTGCTGGGAGGCTGTTCCAGGCATCCACCACTCTTTCAGTGAAGAACTGTTTCCTTACATTTCCTCTGCGTCTCCCTCCTCCCAGCTTCATAGCATGTCTCCTTGTTCTTAAGCATCTTTTTTTCTGAAAAATGCTTCCCTTTTAAACCTTATTTATACCCATGAGATATTTGAATATTTCTATCATATCTAGCCTCTCCCTCCTTTCCTACAGGGTGTACATAGTGAGGTCCTTCAGTCTCTCCTTATAGGGCTTATGATGCAGACCCTGTGCAATTTTAGTTACCCTCCTCTGGACTACCTCTACCCTGTCTATGTCTTTACAGATATGTGGTCTCCAGAAGTGGACACAGTACTCTAGGTGAGGTCTCATCAGTGATCTATACAGCAGTAACACCACCTCTCTCTTCCTACTGGTGATACCCCTCCCTATGCACCCTAGTATCCAACTAGTGCTCCCAACTGCATTGTCATGCTGTTTGGCTACCTTTATATCATCAGATATGATTATTACCAGGTCTCTTTCCTGTTTGGTAGTGGTTAATATTACCCCCACTGCCATTCTGTACTTCGCCTCTGAGTTTCTGTGCCCCAAGTGCATGATTGGGCACTTCTTATCATTGAAACTTAGCTGCCACACCCTTGACCATTTCTCTAGCTTTCTTATATCTGTATTCATCCAGAGTGTCTACCTATTGCAAATTTTAGTGTAATCTGCAAAGAGGTATACCTTCCCTTCTAGCCCATCTGGTATGTCACTAATAAAGACATTAAAGAGTACCGGTCCTAATACTGAGACCTGTGGCACCCCACTGGACACCATTCCTTCCTTGGAATGAACTCCCTTTACCACCACTCGTTGTCTCCTGTCCCCCAACAATTTTTTCACCCAGTTTACCACCTTTGGACCCACTCCTAGGCTTCTTAGCTTGTTTACAAGTCTCCTATGTGGAACAGTGTAGAAGGGCTTACTGACATCTAAGTAGGCCACATCCACCACTCCACCCTGATGAAATTCCCTGGTGACCCAGACAAAGAAATCTATCAGATTTGTTTTACATGATCTCCCCTTCCCCCCCCCATGAATCCATGCTGCCATGGACTTTCAAGGCCACTGGATTCAAGACATTCTACAATCCTCTCATTACGTAGTGATTCCATTAATTTCCACACAATTGAAGTCAGGCTGACTGGCCTATTATTGCCAGACTCCTATTTGCTCCCACTTTTGTGAAGTGGGACTACATCTGCCATCCTCCAGTCCTCCAGAAACCCTCTGATCTCCAGTGAGTGGTTGAACAGGACTGTCAGAGGTGCAGCCAGCTTTTTCCTGAACTCCCTCAATATCCTAGGATGCACCCTGTCTGATCCAATTACCATGTCTACGTTCATATTTGTGAGTTACTTCATGGCCCTCCCCTCTGTAAATGGACTAATGTCTACCTTCCTTCCTTTGATGCCACTGGTCCCTTGTCTTCCCCATCCTCAGTGAACACTGAACAAAAATATTTGCTCAGTATGTCTGCTTTTTCCTGGTCCCACTCCATGTACACCCCTCCTTCCCTCCTAAGTCTTACTATCCTTCCCCTGGTCTTTCTCTTTTTGCTTACTTACCTGAAACATATCTTGTCTCCTTTCTGTACTGCCTGGGCTATTTTCTCTTTTGTTTGTGCCTTTGCACTCTTAATTGCTTTCTCTGCCTCCCTCTGTTTCTGCTGATATGCCTTTCTATCCTCCTCTCTCTCTGTGTTTCCTTATTCTTCCTGAATGCTAACTTTTGTCCTCTTACCTTCCTGGCCATCACTTTTAAGGACCATAGTGGTCTCTTTTTCCTCCTGCTTTTGCTTACTTGTCTGACACAGAGGTTTGTTGCCTTCTCTATGTCTCCTTTGAGATGTGCCCACTATTCCTCAACTCCACCCAAGTCCTCCCCCACAGCAAGAACTGCCCCTTGGAGATGCTCTTTATTAGGATCCTCATATTTGAATTGCCCTATCTAAAAAGTGGATTCTTAATCATCCTGTAGGTTACTCAAGGATACATTCATCCTCATTTGCAACCCTTTGGTCACCCCTAAGAACACCCCAATGTGATATGACTATTTTCTTAACTTTGCCTGCTCTGGTGATGACTTCTGTAATAAAGGTGCTTCTTAAGGCTTGCTGAAATGTTATTGTTTATGAGTAAAAATCATACCAAAACACATATTTTACACAATTTTTGTTTATACAAAAATTGAAGATGTTAGTCACCTTTACAGAAATTGTGTAATCAAGAGGAATTTGTACAGTATCACTCTGATGCAAAATTGCTATTTTCTCAAAAATGTACATGATAGTTTTTTGCATGCCCGTTTCTGCAAAAATAGTTTTTTTTTCAGAAGTTACAATTTTCATGGAAACAATTTTGCAAACAAAATCACATGCAATAATATATTGACCTAGTTCTTATGTTATGATATTCAGAACATTTTCTTTCTTAAAGGGATGAAATAAGGTCTATATAGAGATTCTGCAAGCTTCCAGTAGAGCTTCCCCCAACAGAGCATGAGTACTCCCAGTTCTAAATATAGATGCTCATTCTTTAACCCGTTCCTCAGATAAATACTCAGATGAGAAATTCTTACTGAGGCACAGGAACTGTGCCTTGGAGATGTTGTTTATCAGGATTCTCATATTTGAGTTACCTGATCTAAAAAGTGGATTGTCTGCTGTTGGTTTCCAAAAGCTTTCGGTTTGGACTTAACAGCTGACATCTGAGGGTACCCTGATATCCAATGATTCAAATAGTTGATTAGCTCTACTCTAGCAGAAAGGTGAGATTAAATCATGAGTTTTTACTTTCACACAAATTTCAAATTCATGAAATTCAGTTTTTGCCCTATGTCAGAGAAGATAATGTAATCGGTGAATCTGTGACAGCCAATAACCTTATCACTAAATCTGCTGTTTGTACAATTGTACATGATACCTTCCTCCCACTAACCCTGAGAAAGTTTTAATATGATAGGGTCATAGTGGTCCCTGCCCTGTGCCCCTGAGTTATAGGATGTACTGTACTTAGAAACAAAAGGGAAACTAGAGATAAGAATAAATACACTTGGTAAAGATATTGAGAGAGAGACTCCTAGAGGTTTAAGGCATAGAGAAAGAAAAGCAGTACCATTGCCTATGGACCACTATAAACTGTGCCAAATAGTGACGTGTGCTGAGATTAAACTAGGGTGAAATAGTGACACAGATAAGATGCCTTTACTAAGTGCTTCTTTGAATTACAATCTGAATATGTTAATGAGCAGAATAATGATTCTACATTGTATATGTCTAATATCTATGCACTATGAAATTTTCTGAGAGGTGTGATCTAAGTTGAAAAATTTATAAACTTTGATTTTGAAAAAGAAACATAGACAATGTTAGCAAAAAATGACCAAAGTTCCACCTAGTTTGCTGGAAGTTCCCTATCTTCCCCCAGGACCAATTGTTCACAAGGATTTTTATCTCTCCCAGTCCACCCCTGCTCCCTTCCCTACTGCTACTAATCTGAGCAACCACCAAACCCTTTACTCTGCCCTAGCAATGCTTGAAACCATTTCTAGTCTTGGCACTCTCGTCTAGTGGCAGACTGTTTCAGATCTCCACCACCCTTTCCATAAAGTAAAACTTCCTCACATCCCTCTTAAAGCTTCCCAGCAATATTTTCCACTTACGACTTTGGGTTCTTGACTCTGTACTTCTACTAAATAGTTCCCTGAAGTTTGCTTTGTTTATTCCTTTCAGGAACTTCAAGGTCTTTATCATACTTTCCCTCTCTCATCTGGTCTCCAGTGAGTACATGTTCCATATCTTGAAAGGATCTTCATAAGCTGTACCCTGTTAGTCCTCAATAGTCTTGGTGACCATGCATTGGAGTGCCTCCAGCCTGTTCATGTCCTTCCTTAGAGGATGATTCAAACTGAGCACAGTAGTTCATGAGTGGCCTACACAGAGGTAGTAGCACTTCCTTTTTCTTACTGTCAGTACCCTTTCTGATACACCCCAGCACCCTTACAATAGGCCTTGTTATTAGTGCTGTGCAGAATTTTCAAATTCTGGCAGAACAACATTTCACAGAATCTTCAAAATTCTGCTGGAAAAAAAATGGTGGAATTCTGCAGCAGAAAAATGTGGAATGAGTTTTATTTCAACATTTCCATGGAAAATTATTCTGAAGATCTCAATATTTTCTGCAGTAATGTTTGTGGAATGATTTTATTTTCTTTTTTTTTTATTTATTCTCCTCTGGGGGGGTGTGCCTATTGTTCCCGCCCATCCAGCTGTCTCCTCAGCCCTGCCCCAGCCACATCCTAAGCTCTCCAACCCCTATGTCCTGCCCCTCCCAGCCACATCACACTGGGGACTTACCCCACACACTGTGGAAGGCCAGGGAGTGGACACCAGGGGAGCTGACTTGGGTGCATCTGATGCAATGCTAAATCTGTTTTCATTGTGCTCATGGAGGTTTTCTGTGCTTCCCCACCCATGATGTGGGCATGCAGTGACACCAAGGATGCCACTATGAGGCACATCTGATGTCAACCCACGTCAACCCCACAGCTGACCATGGCATGCACCAACCCCCAGCTACTGCCAGGAGCCAGTGTGTCCATGGTAGACCCTTCCCACCATCCCTGGAGGAGGAGAGCAGTCCCTGGGATGCTTGATCTTCCTCCCCCCAGCCGATCCTCCAGCACCCAAGGTCACTCCCAACCCCAGGTCACTGGTGTTGTGCAAGGTGTGGCATCCAGTGCCTCAACCCTCAGCACTACTGGGCCGGCTTTGTGGAATGATTTTTAGTGGAACAAAATGCTGTTCTGCAGAATATTATTCCACAGATCACAGCAGACAGAATTCTGCAGAAGAAACAGTGAAATTCCAGTGGAAATTCTGCCCATGGAATGGCCATTCCACACTAATTTTGCCAGCAGAATTCCACATTACACACAGCACTATTTGTTATACTAGCTTGATTGTTTGAGAGAATCACTAATGGTTACTTCCAGGTCATTTCCTCTGCTGTAGTGCTCAGTTTAACCCTTCCCATTCAGTAACTGGTTCATTTTTTTCCCTAGGTGCATAGCCTTGTGTTGTTTTTTTTTTTTGCACTGAATTTCAGCTGCCAAGCCTTAAATTCTCTGGCTAGACTTTTTAGATCTCTCTGTATCTCTCTGATCATCTCATTGCTAATTTCTTTACCGCTGAGCTTCATGTCATCTGAAAAGAGACAAAACATGTCATGAATGCCTTCTCCGTTGTCACTAATGAACATACCAAAGAGGACAGGATGCAGGACAGATATTTACGGCTTCCCACTCTTGACCTGAACACAATTAGTACTACATAACAATACTTTTTCTGTTGCTCAAGAAAGTACCACTAAGTTCATCTGCGTGTGGAGCTAGTAATAGAATGCAGAGCAAATGTAAAATCGATCTTGTCAGCATTTTAATGTGACACCAACCTTTGAAGGAAAAATACACTAGGGAATGATTATCTGAATTGTAAATTATGAAGTAAGGGACCCATTTGTAAATCCAACTTGGTTCAAGAAGTTATATTTTATCTTTTCCCAAATAAACAAAGCTTGAACCATGACTGAGAACTGGATCCCATGTAAAGGCCTGTGGACGCAACTAGTTAAGATAAAATGAAATGTGTATGGAGAACTAATAATCCCATACTGCTTCACTATAAACATTTGGATGGCCATTGAGTTTGATTAAACAGAGCTGTAATGTTTTATAATTGCATCCCTTACAGAAATAATCATATGAAATGTTTTCATGCTGCACACATAAAACTACCCAAGTGATATGCATGCTGAAAGTATGATTTAAATGTTAAATTGGAACTGATTGCATGCATTTGATATGTGTGCAGGAAGCAAGTGTGGAAACCATGATTTTCATGTTAAGTTAGGAAAGACTGTATGCATGTGGCATGAGTGCAAAAAAGCAAGTGGTCACTGATAACTGTGCACATAAAAGCTAAGTGACTTGCTCAAGATCACACCATACACAAGTGGGAGTTGATGAGATTCAAACCCAGGTCTTCATGCCTCCAAGTCTTTGGGCTTGCAATTCAGTGCCTTTAACCACTAAGCCATACTGTCTGCACACATATAGTTTGTTTGTACTTCAATACATATTGTATCTGAATATATCTGCATGCATGCGGCATGCTTGTAGCCAGTGTATGCTTTTCAGTTTTTGTCTCTCCCTCATCTCATTTTCACAGTATAACTGTAGCACACATACCAATGGTAACACATGTTTTTCCCACCCCCAGTACGCAAACTTGCCCACAAAACCACTTAATTACTTCTGTCTGGCCTTTACATCTACTATTTTTTCTCCATAGTTTTGAATGCTTACACGCAAACAGACTTTAAGGTGCAAACACAAACATAGCAATAACTTGACACCCCATCCACCCACATGGCCAGTCCCCCCCATGCACACACACACACACACACACACAAACACAGAAACTGTGGCAGGTATGGCCATGCTGCTACAGACAACCCACCAAGTATAGATATAAGTAAAAAGTTTCTTAATTGAGTACTAAGGAGTCAGAGGCAAGAGTCTTTAAGAGATGATGTCCATGGGTCAGAGTGCTGAAGCGTACTGCCTTGAAATGAATGGAGTTATTTTCTATTACTATTTTATACATTATGAAGGTGAGTTGGAGAATAGTGAAGGCCACTGTTCTACTAACAAGGCCCTTGTTAGTCAAGCGGTGGCCTTCATTAGTCTCTAACTCTCCATCAATGATGTATAAAATAGTAATACAAAAATACCCCCATTCATTTCAATGGTGCACACCCCTGCAGTCTCCTTTGCCCTTTGTCATTATGTGCCTGAGTGTGGGGATGTGGAGGTCAGCTTCACAGGGGGGGGCATAAGCCTGACTATAGTGGGGCTCCAAGAGTCTGTGCATACCATACTGCTTAACTGTCCGTGAATGCAAGGCACAGCTCTAGAATGTCTGTAACATCTCTAAATTGTACAGCTTATTTGGTATGACTGAAATGTGATATGCAAATCAGGAAAAATTCAAATTTATAAGATTCATCTGTATATACCCCAGAACAGTGCATCAGATTTGGGCTTAAACCCACCCAGTTACTAATCAGTTTTTTTCCTGGCTGAAGTTCAGCCCCCCCAAAAGAACTTCATCCCAATTTCTCTCCCTGACTCCATTCCTTTCAATACCCATCCTCTATGGGTCATGAAGCCACCCAAAGGTGAAGAAATGTGAAAAACACATTACTATTTCAGTCCTTCCTCCTTCCCCAATCCTCCTGTAAAAAAAAAAAAAAAAAAACATTTACTTTTACTTATCCAGCCATACGGCCAGAACCTGCCATCTGGCATAGTGTGCCACAGCCCAGTTTTTAGTCTGCTCCCCCTCTCTATTTCACTAGAAGTTGGATGCTAGAACCAACCATCACAGGTCCCCAGTGTGGTCCATGACCAAGTCATCTCACCATGCGAATCCACCCAACCTGGGTTTCTTCCTTCTTCTGGTTGCTGCTGTGGCTGCTGCCACACTGCACTGAACAAGGCCTATGAAGGCCACAGACACCGCTGTCACCACCACTGCTACTAAGCCTAGCTTGCTGCCTTGGGAGTTTGTGCTGCTTTTCTGTGAGGTGAGCATAGTAGAGTAAGTAGGTAACCTAGTTTTGAGTTAGCTTCTAGCTCAACCTCTGCTCCTTTAGCCACCAGGGGAGATGGAAACTCATTAAGAGTAGAACAACAAAAGTATGTTGCCACAACACTGCTATTGAGAGTTCAGTGCTCGCTGACTTCTCCAAGCTGTAGTGTTCAGCCTGTCCACTCTGTGGTAGGAAAGACAGTGTCACACTTACAATGCTCATGTGCTTTTTCTTGGCTGGAGCTCATCCACATCACATGTGTGATTGTTCCACCACTAATAGGTGGATAGAGTGGACAAAACAGTACAGACACAGTCAAGTCTGGAGAGTACCTACAGTGTAAGCACTCACAGGCCAGGTGGGCACTTGTGCAAAAGATTAAAACCAAATTTAAAGCCATTACTGCCACACCATAAGAACAATCTAGGCACAAATACGGGGGGGGGGACAACTGCACCCCTCTGCCCTACCTAAATGGCACCCCTGCTTAATGGTAGAAATTCATTCTCAGGTGCTAATACAATGATTTCCACTGTGTTCTGAGGTACCGTATCTCCATGTTTCATCATGTGTCCTGATCAAGGTGATGGAGGGCATTGTCAAGGAGAGGCTAGGGGGGGACCTGGATAAGTCAGGGTGCCTGGACAATAGACAGCATGGATTCATCCCAGGGAAATCATGTCAGACAAACCTGGTGGAGTTCTATGACTGGGTGACAAGTGCCTTGGACCTGGGTAGACCAGTGGATGTCCTCTTTCTAGACTTCAGCAAGGCATTTGACTCTGTTCCTCACATGGGCCTGTTGGATAAGCTGGGAGAAATGGGGGTGGGGAACCAGAAGATCAGATGGATAGGCAATTGGCTCCAGGACTGGACCCAGAGGGTCGTGGTTGGTGGGATAGTCTCATCCCAAGGAGGTCATTGGTGGGGTCCCACAGGGATCAGTTCTTGGGCCTTCTGTTCAACGCCACGTATCTGACATAAGGACAGGAATCAGGAGGAGATGAGTCTCTTGCAGATGACTGAAACTGGGGGCGGTGGATGGGGAGAGGGGAGGGTGGCCCACAGGGGACCTGGAGGCTCTCAAGATGGTCTAGAAAGTGGAAGCTGAGGTTCAATGCAGGGAAATGCAAGGTACTCCACCCGGGGGCCAGAAACCCAGGCCAAGTGTACACCCTGGGGGAATGCTACAAGTCTCGATGGCTGAGAGGGACCTGGGGGTGGTGGTGGATGTCAAGATGAACAACTCTGAGACTTGTAGGAGGGCAGCAGCCAAGGCCAACAGGATGCTGGGATGCATTGCTAGGGGGATCACCTCCAGAAGGAAGGAAGTGATACTCCCTCTGTATAACTGCTTGGTGAGGCACCCTGAGTACTGCGCGGCAGTTTTGAGGCCACACTTAAAGAGGGACATTAACCTCCTGGAGAGGGTCCAGAGGAGGGCAATGAAAATGATTTGGGGCTTGGGGGACAGGACCTATGAGGAGAGGCTCGAAGAGCTAAATATGTACACATTGGAAGAGAGAAGGGACCGGGGGGACATGATAGAGGTCTTCAAGTACATGAAGAGGGTAAATAGGGGAGGAACAGTCAGGGTGCTTCGAAGGAAGGAGGAAGGGGCCACTAGAGGGCATGGGTGGAAGCTGGAGGGGGGAAGATTCAGGGAGAAAGGAGGAGGTGCTACTTCACTGAGAGAGTGGTGGAGCCATGGAATGCACTGCCTAGGGGGCTGGTGGAGGCAGAGACAGTGGAGGGTTCAAGAGGTGGTGGGATAGGGTACAGGGAAGGGTTCTGGAAGCAAAATCCAATGCAGCAAGAATATCCGGAACTGGGAAGGGAGAAGCCAGAGAAGGCGAGGGGGACAGCAAGGTCAGCACCCAGGGTGGGGGCTGACCAAATGAGCAGACACGAAAGACCGTTAGGCCTATTCTGCTGGCATTTTAGTATGTTAGTATCATCATGTGGGTTAGTGTCCCTTTTTGGCCCTCATTTGAGTGTCCATGTCCCTCATTTCAGTGACAAAATGTGAGGTATAGGGCATGCTTCCAAGACCCTACTCAGCACAAAAAGTGCTGAGTATGGCCATAGTGTATATGCTCAGTACAGAATGATAAAGGGAAAGTAAGTGAGATAAAACAGTCATGGAGAAACACATTTGTAGCACTAAATATGCATAAGGGATTTGCATGGTCCAAAAAGAAAATGATAGGTTTTACAACACAGAGGCCTCTCTTCATACATCTGGAATGGGGGATGTTGACTGGCTATATCCTAGACATTTTATGCAATAAGCAAACAATACTTTACAGATTAATGGTGATTATCAAACGCCATTAAGCAACTTGAAAAAGGATCAGAATTAATGAGTTTACCTAATTTTCATGGGACTTCAAATAAAAAATGTATTTTAATGACTAATTGCTAGCAGTAACATAAGAAATAGAAACTGATGTGTTTTTAAATGAGATTTGTACCAGCTTAGCAGCTGCACACATGGTAAGCATACGGCATGTGAATCTGATGTTATGTTTAAATGATATTCACACTAGCCGAACTGCTGCACTTATGTCAAGCGTGCAACATGCAAACTTGATATAATTTTTAGAAGATGTTTTATCACCAGCTCACCTGCTGCACGCATGTCAAGCTTGCAGCATGTGAACCTGATTTGCCTTTTAGACCGGTTCACATATGTTCACTTGGTGTAAGCGAACCACATGAAAACTTTGCACAATTAAGTATGTGGCATGCATTCTGCATGTACACAGCACACCTATATTTCTGTAAGGGATAAGTATATTAGTTTCCTTGTAGACTTATCAAAACCTTAAGAACCCTGGCTGCCCCTCCAATGAATGGAGAGTCCCTATTACCCAATGGCCAGATGTCTGTTTAAATATCTATCTGCATTATATCTGTATCACAATCTATATCATTAACCCTATATCTATATCTAAACTAAAATAAATGTGCTTATTCTTAAACAGAAAAACCATTAACATCTTCCGTCTATCTCCAAAACTACTTCATTATGATATTTTATATTGGTTGAAATTATATTCTGAAAGCTGTAACTTTTGAACTGTTAGGCTTAGTAACTTGAGGTTTTTCTAAACGAAAGTATGACATGTGATCAACATGAATAGTGATACAGTGCTCATGTGTAAATCCACAATAAGTATACACCAATAGCTCCTGCCACTAGTAAGCTACTGTATTTCATATTCTCTGCTTACCTTAAGGAACCCTCAATTTGTAGTCTGTTTTACCTTATGACCATTATGTTTGGCCAAATTGGTGAAACTGAACTGCATTTTCAGGCCTTAACTCACAGTGGAACCAAAGCTGCCTCCAGTCTACTTTTCTCACCCTTGTCTTTTGTACTACCTGCTATGCAGGGAAAAAGGTGGTGCTCTGTAGAAAACATGATTCATGAAAGTGTGCTTCGTGATTTATGAAAACGTGATTAACGAGAGCATGCTTGTTCTTTTCTTGTATTATTATTATGCAAATATTTATTTATTTGCCATGAAAATGTGATTCAGGAGGACGATAAGGAAGGGGAGACTGGTCCACCAGGAAGGGAAGTTTCAATCCTCTTTGTAGGACTTCTGGAACACATCAACATGATGAAGTAATTCATGATGTGGACTCAAGTTGAGTAAGACTAGATTTTTATAATAATTATTATTGTAGGGGGTGAGCCTAGCTGCCAGCAAAATAGCAGCTTAATTCTTCTATTGCTATTCCTTCTTGGGAGGACTCATGCTGCATCCTTGCATGAGATACCAATGCCAGTCTTTTAATTACTAAATCCAAATGCTATCTCCTTGTGGTCTTGGTGGATCAGTGTATTTCGTAAACATTTGTGGTTAGCCTTCATCAAACAGGATCTAACTGTTCAGCCACAGTATCATTTTTTGACCTGGAAAGCAAAAGTGATTTCCCATGTGACTTGCATCTACGTGAGATGATGGCTATTCTAGCAGCTTCAGCGACAGGAATGGCACATACCTCCAAAATGCTGCAGTTCATTTTAACAAACACAGCTGTGTTCAAGCAGGTGACAGAGAAAATGAACCAGGGCTTACCAGTTCTGGGAGCCAGAGTGGAAAAAAAGTGTTTATGTGATAACAGTGAAAGCCTAAAAAATTTTTTTTCAGAACTCTGACACCCCGGACTCAGCAAAATGGCTCCAGGGACTTACTTTTTAATGTTTTATGTGGGCGCTGTGCCGCCACCCCACCACCCCTTAAGGATTCTGAACTCCAGGGGCTGTATGTAAAGGAGGGTGAAACATTTTAAAAAAAAAGGTTTGGTCCAGGCACAACAAAAACACACCAGCGCCCGGACCCAAACCTGGTACCCTGCTGACCAGAGCCACCAACCCACCCACCATGCCATGGGGTTGACTTGACAACCTACTGTGGCACCACCCCTCACATTCCTTCCCACCCCTCGCTGTGAGTGCTCGACCCCCTCCACTCTCGCACATATAGTGACATCCTGTCCCTAAATTTGTTGATCCCCCCCATCCGGCCACTCTAACCTAAGGTAGCCCTGGATACATGCGCCAGGGATTGGGTCGCTGTTATTGTAGGTGCCCAATCCCTAGCGCTCATATGTCAGGCTACCAAAAAAACAAGCACTGCATGACAGTACTGGAGGGCAGAGACTCAGAGGTAAAGGGTCATATCAGGGATCAATGTCAAACCTTCAGATACATTTTCCCCATAGTGGTTGATCTGGACAACAGGGCAAGATGTAATAACCTGCATCTGGTAGGACTTCCTGAAGGGGTGGAAGGTCAAGATATTATTGTATTCTTGCAGAAACTCATTCTTACTCTGCTGAATTCCCTGACTGCCCCCTCTAGAAATTGAAAGGGCGCACAGAACACTGGCACTCCATCCAAAGTCTGGGGAGAGGACAAGACCTGTTCTTGTAAAACTCCTGCACTGTCAAGTTAAAGAAAACATTCTGAGTCTGGCTAGGGAGAGGGGCTCCCTGCAATGGGAAGGGCACTGCTTTCTTTCAGGATTTTTCACCAGAACTATTTCAACATGGGAGGGTCTATACTGTAGTAAAGTGGATATTGCACCATGTGGGGGCCAAGGCTGTCCTCCATTGCCCAGAACAGCTTAAAATACTTCTGAATGGTGCCCAATATGTGTTTAACACCCCTGATGCTGTGGAAGAGTTCCTTCAAAGGTAGTGTCCCTGGTATCAGTCCCCGGTGTCTCCCTATGATCCACACCCTTGTCCAGTGCAAGAAGGAGCTACTTCCAAGGGCATGGGTGAACATTTGAGGGGGAATTCCACTGAAGATCTCATTACAACAGAAGCTGACCCAGGAATATGGATCCCACAACAAAGGGGAAGAGGCCACAAATGTTACAAAGCTGAGGTATGGTTGGCGGGGTGAAGGGAAATGAACAGATTGAGAAGCAGGGACTCCCTTTGCTCCAGTGCCTCATCCAGCCCATCATTGCTGTCAAAGCTCACCTCCAGAAATCTCTTTTATCCCCACACCCAATTGACCTTGACAGAACCAATGAATTCTCTGACCGTTTTAGACTCTGCTACACAGTTATTCAGCCCTATGCAGCTCGAGACACCAGTCAGTCCCCCTCCAACACCATCTGATAAATTGTGAGCAAATAGGACCGTGGCTCCCCTGCTACAACCTCTCAAGTAACCCCTGCCAAAAGAGGCCCGGCATGCTCCTCAAGAGATGACAACCCCAAAGAATCACCCAGGATGAAGGTTGTGGAATGCTGTGCACCTTTATTTTCTATCTGAATTTTTTGTTGCCAAATTTTCTCTGCAGACAGCTGCAGACCTTTAGTCAATCAGCTATTCTGTGGACTTCAGAGGACTGTCACAAGACCTGTGCCACCTGAGCACTTCCATCTGCAAGCTCTGGTCATGTGACTTGACTCAACACTGTGCACAAACTGATGAATGATTTACAGCATGATGCCAGAGGTTTGCTCTGCTGTTTGGGACTTAAGCACTGCATCGTACTGACACCTCCTATGGAATTTAAACGCCCAATGCAAGGGAGGGAAGAAAACCATGAAGTGGGCAGCAAGTTTCTGAACATTGTGTCTATGGTGTGTCTCACTGGCTGATATCCTTTGGAGCCAGCTATGCAGTGGTTACGTGTACCTTTCTTTTGCACTCTTATATGGCTGATAAATTACATAGTTTTGTTTTTTGTTCCCCACAGGTCACAGTTCTAGTGTATTTAAAGCTCTGTTCCAAGTTTGAATTGTTTGTGGTACATGCCTCTATTCATGCTCCTGTTCTCTCTGGTACCAGGTCAATACCACGCATAAAGACAGCAGTGTGCTTAGCGCGCTGTTTGACACTGTGAGTTTACAGTGGCCGGGTAGAACAGCTGGTGAAATATCACTACCCTGTCACTGCACACTGTTCATGGAAGTGATCAAGGTTGCCATGTGGTAGGTGTCTGGTCGATCCACTCCCATGCTGGAGTGGCTAAAGTACCAGCACATGGCAGAATGGGAGACCTGGGACCATGGTTCAGTTCCCTCCAGGTCTCAGCGTGCTGCAACTTTTTACTGAATAAAAAAAAAAAACCACAAAGTTTTACCCCAGCAGAGTTTCTCCCCATCCCAAAGTCTACAACCCTCCAGAGTCTATTATCTAAATTCTGGGGGTGAAGCCCCTCATGTTGGGGGTTGAGGTGGGTGAAGCCCCACAAAAAAACAAGGAAGGCCATGCTTTCCAAGCGCGTGTGCTCTTCTATGGTCGTAGGCGCTTTGCCCGATGTTATTTTAGCTCACACCCTATGCTAGTGGCATGTGTGTGGCGGATGACTCCATGCCGTTCTCTCCTCACCCTTTTACCACAGTAAGAGCTGGCCTTGCTGCTGGCAGTTGTTGTATCTCAGAATTTCTGGGACTCCAAAACCAGGTGTTAACAGTCGGTGACCTGGACCTCAGAATTTGCAAGCCTCCTGGCTTTCTCCTCCCACCTCATCTTACAGTTGTCTGAGGGGCATTCTCAGGTGCACCCCACTTATCTTCATCCCCACAGTACCAGAGTCTCAACTGCCTTCTAAACTGTCCATTTACATCCCTGTATCCCACTACTCCTTTTTTGGCCCTCTTGCATTAATTAAAGTATGGTTACATTCTGCCTGCTTGTTGGCTTTTTGGTGCTTCCTCACATAATGTCCCACATTGTGCAGTGTCCCTAAACTGTATGAGGGGCTGGTGCATTCATGCATGGGAAATGTAGGCACCTGTCTCACCCAGAGATGACTTAGGGACACGTAAGTTCAGATCTCCCCTAGGGTTCCCCCTCCTACTGGCTAGACTCCCTGGGCCAGGGGCAGTTGATGGTATGAGGGGTAAGTGGTAGAACAAGGTGGTCCCTAAGATATTGTAGTACACAGCTTCCAAAATTCGCTTATCTCTCTCAGTATGCCCCCCTCCACCCTTGGATAAATCTCCAGCTGACTGCTTCTGGCCTGCACAGAGTGCTTCTAGGTGGGGTATATCCTATAGACAAAAGACAACACAGAGACCATCCATCTCCATATCCCTTAGATTCCAGCCCCTGACCGGGCCTCTGGGTCCTTTCTTTGGCACAGCCATGGCTCCTGAAGATAGCCACCCAAGCCGCCACCACCTGCCCGCATTACAGCTCCAGCTACTCGGGATTCCAGCCCCGGACCAGGCCACTGGGTCCTTTCTTCGGTGCTGCTGCGGCTCCTAAAGATAGCTGCCCAAGCCGCCACCACCAATTTTTTTCTCAGAAGAAGCCAGAAGGGGAAGGAAGGAAACATATTCAATTCAGTGCTTTAGAGTAACTGGTAATTGCTATTTTTCTTTTAAACTTAGATTGTGAGCTTTTAGTGACACTATACTTTCTTTGTTGTCTTTACTTATAATTGCTTGTGGGCTGTTGAAAATTTAAAACATAGTGGTGGTGTAATTTTGTGCTGTCTTTAATTGCTGAAAATTTTATCTTGGCTTGTCTGACTGCCCTGTAGTTGGGTGAAGGGTGTTAATTGTCTGGCCTCTGACCTCAGCTACGTGATAACTGGAGGTGGGGCTTAGTCAGAGTTGAAGTAGCAAGTAGACTTTATTTTCTCAGAAGAAGCCAGAAGGGAAGGAAGGAAACATATTCAATTCAGTGCTTTAGAGTAACTGGTAATTGCTATTTTTCTTTTAAACTTAGATTGTGGGCTTTTAGTGACACTATACTTTCTTTGTTGTCTTTACTTATAATTGTTTGTGGGCTGTTGAAAATTTAAAACATAGTGGTGGTGTAATTCTGTGCTGTCTTTAATTGCTGCAAATTTTCGCCCCCCCTCCCTTTCCCCCAACTCTTAATTATATGCCGTGTGAAATCTGATTGACAGGAGCTAAACACAGCGTATAGTAAGGGGTGTGAAGTAGGAGGGGCATAAGGGGGAAGAAGCCCACCCTCAGCACAACAAGTGTTTTGATTCATTTATTTATTTACTGGTTTCTTTTTCTTTAAAAAAAAAAAAAAATTATCTGAGGATCAGTGGCAGGATTTTTAGGACAGTAAATTAATAAAAAGGGAACTAGGAGAGCTTCAGTAGCAGACAAATAGTGGAACTGCAGTATAATGTGGGGAGTGGTGCAATGCAGTGGCTGTGGGGCAGCCATATTCAGGCAGACCTTCTGGACACTGAGGTGCTGCCCTGTCTGCATGCATCTCTCTGGACTGCGGAGGAGGAGGTAGCCAGACTCAGAGCAGAAGTAAACTGGGTCAGAGTACCATCACCTATCCAGGGACCACCCAGTCCAATGCAACTGCCTCAAGGATGCCAGAACGAGGAGCACTTGGATGACAGTGGGCTCAGGGAGGTTAGAGCGGTCAGGCAGAGGCACATCCCAGATCCTATTCCACTCAAGAACTCATATGCCACACTGGCAAATGAGGACAACCAAATAGAGGTACCCAGAGAAGTGGAAGGAAAGGATGTGGAGGTTAGCCAAGGAGGTGACCTCAGCGGGGAAAGCAGTGGACCCCAGAGGAGGAGGAAGCGAATCCTGGTGGGGGACTCCATCATAAGAGGGATCCAGCTAGGAACACAGGAGGGGGAGGACAGGGAGGTGAGGTGCCTACCAGGTGCCACGGCATGGAGGGATGGAAGGAAGATCCTGGGGATCACTGGGAAGGCAAGACGGAAGGGTGAGCTGGATGTCATTATCCACCTAGGTACTAATGACCTGGCAAATGGGGAGCCAAAGGAAGTTCAGGAAGAGTTTAGGAAACTGGGGAGGGGTCTCAAGTAAGTAGCTACTTCTGTCACTTTCTCAGAAGTACTACCTGTGAGAGGCAAGGGAGAGCATAGGAGTGCATGCACCAGGAACTTTAACTCATGGTTGAAGAACTGGTGCTGTGAGGAAGGGTTTGGATTCATTGGTGACTGGGGACCCACCTGGAGGGATGGAGGTTTGTTCAAGCCTGAAGGCCTGCATCCATCCTGGAGGGAATCAAGCACTCAATGATAAGTTTAAATGCTACATTGACAAGCATTTAAAATAGCAAAGGGGTGGCAGGCCAACAAGGAGGGTACCCACTGCTCACCCCTACAGCTAGCAGTGGAACCAGTGAACCAGAGGAGTGGCTATCTCTGCAAAGCAGTGTGCAAAAGATGGAATTAGTGCCCAAGAGGTGGATAAGCAGAAAAGGGCAAAATGCAGCAGATGGGCAGACAGCAAGGAGAACCAAGGATAAATGACAACCAAGGAAGGGGCTGAGTAGAACAGTGAAACAGTCTAGGAGGTTAAATCATGGAAAGCCATGTGTGCAAATGCAGGAGCCTTAGCAACAAGATGGAAGATCTGGAGGCTGTCATGGTGCAGTCAGACCTGGACATTGTGGCCATCACTGAAACCTGGTGTAATGATAACCACGACTGGGAGATGGCCATACCTGGCTACAACATATTCAGAAGAGACAGAGCAGGCAGGAAGGGAGGAGGAGTGGCACTGTATGTGAAAAATGACATAAGGGCCACAGAGATCCAGGAGGAACAAAATGGGGGAGAGATACTGTGGGTTAAGCTGGAAAGGAAAATGGGACAGCCATCTGCAGAGGTGTGGTCTATAGACCACCAGCCCAGGAGGAAGAAACAGATAGGAGTTGATGCTAGCCATCCAAAGGATGGCAGACAAGAGTGAGTAGTACTGGTTGGAGACTTCAATATTCCAGACGTGGACTGGAGCATCCCAGCAGCAGCATCAACTAGAACAGATTTATCCTGGACTCCCTTCAGGTGCCTTCCTCAAGCAACTGGTCATGGAACCAACTCGGCAGAAGGCAATACTGGACCTTGTGCTCACAAACAGGGACAGTGTGATGGGGGTAACAGTGGGGGAGCACCTGGGAAACAGTGATCACCAGTCATTGTGGTTTGAAATCACAGAAAGAGCAGAACCAAACCACACAAAAACACGTATCCTGGATTTTAGGGGGGCAGACTTTGGGAAAATGGGGAGATACTTGAAAGAGGCATTAAGGGGAATGGGACAGGAATCAGGGGTTGAGGAACAGTGGGCAGTATTTAAAATGGGGATTACAAGAACAACAGAATTATGCATTAAGCAGGTTAGCAAGAGGAAAAGGAAGAAGAGACCATTATGGTTTTCCAAAGAGGTAGCAAAAAGTGAAAGCAAAAAGATTGCATTCAGGCAATACAAAAGACACAGGCAGAGGGGATAGGAGAAGTACCAGGAGAAGCAAAGGGTGGCAGGGAGGTCAGTAAGGGAAGCCAAAGCTCAGACAGAAGAACACATTGCAAAATCAGTGGGTAGAGGGACAAAACCTTTACAGGTACATAAGTGAAAAAAAGAAAGACAAAGGGAGGATAGTGAGACTGAAGGGGAGGATGGGGCCACGTGGAGGATGACAACAGTAAAGCTGACATAATGAACAGGTATTTCTGCTCAGTCTTTACTGAGGAAGAGGAGGTAATGGGTCTGAAGGAGTACAAGGGGTGAGAATGGTGCAGAAATGACACAAGTCCCTTTACACGAGAAAGGGTCCTGAAGGAACTGGAAGTATTGGGAGTTGATAAGCAATGGGGCCAGATGGGGTGCACCCCAGGGTCCTTAAAGAACTAAGAGAGGTGGTGGCTGAAGATCTGGCTATCCTGCTTAGCTGATCACTGGAAACAGGGAGGTACCCAAAGACTGGAGGACAGCAGATGTAGTCCCCTTATACAAAAGTGGGAACAAAGAGGAAGCAGGGAACTACAGACCAGTCAGCCTCACCTCGGTAGTGGGGAAGATCATGGAAGCACTACTGAAGGAGAGATTGGTGGAAGATCTGGTTGTCAGTGGACTACAGGACCCAAGGCAGCATGGTTTCACCAGGGGGAGGTCATGTCAGACCAACCTCATTGAATTTTTTGACTGGGTGACTAGGGAGGTGTATCAGGGGAGGGCAGTGGACATGGCCTATCTGGACTTCAGCAAGGCCTTTGACACTGTGCCACATAGAAGACTATTACACAAACTGGGGAATATGGGTGTGGGCAGGACAGTAGTGTGGTGGGTAGGTAACTGGCTGGGTGGCAGGACACAGAGGGTGGTGGTAAATGGCTGTCACTCCACAGGGGAAGAATGACCAGTGGGGTACCACAGGGATCAGTGCTAGGACGGTCCTATTCAACATCTTCATCAGTGACATTCGCAGGACCTAGAAGGCAGAATTTCACTGTTAGTGATGACACAAAGCTCTGTAACAGAGTAGACACACAGAGGGTGTAGACAGAATGAAAGCGACCTGCAGAAACTTGAAGAATGGTCATGAGTTTGGCAGTTGAAATTCAATGCAAAAAGTGCAAGATAATGCATATGGGGCACAAAACCCTGGCACAATGTATCAGTTGGGGGTGAGGATATAGCATGGACCAAGCAGGAAAGGGATCTTGGGGTTATCATCTCTGATGACCTCAAGGTAGGAAAACAGTGTGACAAGGCAGCAGATAAAGCAAATAGGATGCTGGGATGTATAGGAAGGGCATCACCAGCAGGAAAAGGAGGTCATAATTCCACTATACAAGACACTAGTGAGGCCCCACCTGGAGTACAGTGTACAGTTCTGGAGACCATACCTCGTAAGGACATAGACAGGGTAGAGAAGGTTCAGAGGAGGGCAACAAAGATGGTGCATGGATTGCATCACAAGTCCTATAAAGACAGGTTGAAGGAACTGAACATGTACTCCCTGGAGGAGAGGAGGGAGAGGGGATATGATAGAGACATACAAGTATCTTACAGGGAGGAACAGGGTGCAGAAAAACACTATTTTAAGTAAAAGATGTTCCAGGACTAGGGCATGGGATGAAGTTGGAGGAGGGACGATTCAGAGGAAACATGAAAAGAATTTCTTCACAGAACGGTGGTGGACAAGTGGAACACCCTGCCAGAGGAAGTGGTGGGGGCTGAAACAATCACGGGATTTAAGAATGCATGGGATAGACATAAAGGAATTCTGGAGGTCAGGGGTAAGGGGCAACAGACTTCTAGGAAAACAAACTGAACTTACAAGCTCAAATGGCAGACTGGGTGGGCCATAGGCCCTTATCTGCCGACACTGTCTGTGTATCTATGTATCTATGTACCACCTGCCCGCATTACAGCTCCAGGCACTTGGGATTCCAGCCCCTGACCAGGACACCGGGTCCTTTCTTTGGCGCAGCTGCAGCTCCTGAAGATAGCCACCCAAGCTGCCAAAACCTGTCCGCATTACAGCTCCAGCCACTCAGGATTCCAGCCCCTGACCGGGCTGCTGGGTCCTTTCTTTGGCATGGCTGTGGCTTCTGAAGATAGCCGCTCAAGCTGCCACCACCTGCCCGCCTTACAGCTCCAGCCACTCAGGGTAAGACTCTTACCTAGGGTCAGAGAAGTGCAGGCAGCTACCATTGGTCTAGCAGTTGCTGCCTCACTCCCTGATTGGACTCCCGCTACCTATGCTGCTCCTGATTGGTTCACATCTCTCTGTGCCTTTTGCTCTGCTCACTGGTCTCTGCGCCCATAGAAATACATTGGATTTTGCAGTAATTTTTCACCCGCCCCTCCACCCCCCTCCTACCTTAAATTTATACACCGTCAGCCCCTCCCCTTCTTTCTCCCTCAGCCCATTCATTTCACCAACTTTTGTCCTGCACGTCAACCCTTCCAATTTTTTTTTGTTCCACACAGTGCCTGCCTCACCAAACTCTTTCTCCTCCTTCTTGTAGCTTTCACCACTGCCCTCTGATTTCCCTCCAACTGTTCTGGCATGGCCACTCCCCTCCTCTTCCCCTACCTTGTGGCCACTTTCCTCCCTGCTTCCTACTCTCCTCCTTCTCCTTGTCATGCCCCCCATCTCCTCCCTCCCTAGTCCCTACCTGTCTTGCCCACTACCCCCCCCCATCTCCTGCCACGGCACAACCTTCTGCTCCAAGGGAACTCTTCACTTCTTGCCTCGTCCTCTCTGTGGCCCACCTATGTTCAATACCTGGCTACTACTTAAGAAAACAAAGCCCTGTGGGCTGGCCTGCCTATTCTTGCTTCGACTAATTGCATCACCTGGCTACTACTGACTGGAACCCGCCTATGACTCCCTCAGCAACAACCTCTTAAATTAGGCCTTAAGGAACTACGCCTTTACTCCTTAAAACTGCTTCTCCTTATCTTACTGATCTCGGGCAACGTTCACCTGAACCCTGGACCACGCAGCCCAATTCTCAAAACAACTGATGGCGCTCTTTTCCTAGCAACCCTAAACATCTGCAGCCTTCTGTTGAAGTTCGATGCACTTCAAACCTTCGTTAGGCATCACAACCCTGATGTTCTAGCTGTTGTGGAAACCTGGTTGACACCGAAAGTACCTGTCCCTGCGATAACCCTCCAAGGCTACAACATTTTTAGACTGATTCAAGTCTCTAAGAAGGGTGGGGGCTGTGCCGTCTATGTCAAAGACACCTAAATGGCTCACCCCCTTGCTACACCAATGCCTGACTCCTTGACGCAGATCCTACCCATCAAACTACTCCTTGGTCCGAATCACAAAGCGCTCCAAATCGTCACTGTATACATTCCACCCCAGGACCAAACCAACGGTCTTAAGGATGTTCTCAAGTTCATTAATTCCCAACCTCCTGACTCCTGACTTACCCTGTTAGGGGATTTTAGCATAAATTGGCTCAGATCTGATGTAGATGCTCATAAAGATGCCATAGTGGCTGCCAACTTCACATAGATGGTCAACACCCCTACTAGAACAAATTACAAGACCGGCACAAGCACTCTACTAGACTAGGTACTTACAACTCACCCATCCCATATCTCTCATACCTCCATTCTCTCAGACTTCCTCAGTGATCACTCCCCAGTCATTTGCAAATGGTCCAACAAATTTCTCAACCCACCTCCCACTATCATACATAGTAGGGTACTTCCTCGTGGGAAGCTCTCCCATTTCAAACAGTACCTGAGTCTTCAAGACTGGCAACCAATCTGCAATGCAACTGACGTCAATGTGGCCCTCGACCTCTTCATTGCCACCTTTAACAAGGCCTGTGACCGCTTTGTGCCTGCTAAAAAATGTAAAGTCAAAACACTCAGCAACCCCTGGATAAACTCCAAGCTTCTCTTACAATTGAAAGCTAGGGACCACCTCTGGGTGGTAGCCAAAGCCACAGGCAAGCCATCAGACATTCAAAACTACAAACAAGCCCAGAATGCCTATACCAAAGCCATCCAGCTTACCAAAACCTCCTACTATAACAAAGCTGTCTCAAACACCTGGGGCAACGGTCATGCTTTCTGGAACAACATCAAGGAAATCACAGGAAAACAACCAAAAAAAACCCAGCTATGCTGATTGTTGATGGTGTCACTACGCTTGACTCCATGACAATTGCGAAAACCTTTAATGCAGTCTTCACTGAACCTTAGTGCCATCCTCCCCCTGACTTCTTTAATGACGACAACTGTTCCTCGACTGCATCTGATCCCCTGGTAAACAACCCCAACTTCTACTTTCAGCAGATTGACTTGTGCAATGTGCGATGATACATCACAGCTGCCATCTCAAAATCCAGAGCAAGTGGTGACACCCTTGACCTCAAGCTACTGTTGCTCACTCTTGAGGACATTCTAAGTCCCTTAACCAAAATCCTGAATCTCTCTCTCGCTCTCTCTCTCTCCACTCCAGTCAATTCCCAGACAGATAGAAAGCTGCTACTGTCTCTCCAGTTCACAAAAGTGGTGATAAGACTAACCATGCTAACTATCACCTGATTTCTATTCTGCCCCCTCTCTCCAAGGCACTTGAATGTATTGTAGCAGACCAGCTAACCGACCATCTCATCAAATACAATCTATTGTGTGATCAACAGCATGGATTCAGAAAGGGACACAGTACCTCCACTGCCCTTTTTGAATTCACTGGTGCTGTACATAGTTCCCTAGACAAGGGCCTTCTTACTGGCCTAGGTTACATTGACCTCTCTAAGGCTTTTGATACTGTTTGCCATTGGCTACTGGTCAACCAACTCCTAAATACTGGACTCTCCCCAGACTCAGCACAGTGGTCCAAAAGCTACCTGGAAAACCGCACACAAAGGGTAAAAACTGCCACTACTCTCTCTGATGCCTTACCAGTTCACTCTGGAGTTCCCCAAGGTTCTACACTTGTCCCGCTACTTTTCAGCCTATTTCTAAATTCCTTACCACAATCTTCCATGGAGAAAATCATCCTCTATGCAGACAATGCAGTCATATTCTCATCACACAGAGACGCTGTATCATGACAACAAAATCTCCAGGTTGGTTTTAGTGCCATTGAGAAGTGGTTCTCTAACCACAAGCTCATCCTTAACCAAAAGAAAACAAAGGCTATGCACTTCTGCAGCTCTGCAAAATAGACCCAAGCTTCACCGCCTAACTATCTCCACTGTGCAAGGGACTATCCTGAAACAGGTCCATTCCTTCAAATACCTCAGGATACTGCTTGACTCCAACCTCTCCTACAAGGCTCATGTCGATAGCATTGCTAAAGCAATAAATACACGCCTTGGCCTCCTCTACAGGCACAGACAACATTTCACACCTCTTGCTCTGAAGCTTGCCGTTCAGAGTTCTGTGGTCTCGATTATTGATTACGGCCTTCTCTCCTATGTCTCTGCCACTAAGTCTGTCCTCAGGCACATCTCAACAGCCCTCAATAAGGCATGTTGGCTAGTCTCTGGGGCACACCGACTTACACATACCTGTGATCTGTATGCTCAAACCTGCTTGTTCCAACTCTCTAATTGCATTAAGTTCCTGACCTGCATAATGACTAAGAAAATCAGCCTTGGCCATGTGCCACCAGGAGTCACTGCCTTGCTTCACAACAGCAGAAACAACCTGCAGGTTACCAGGGGGTCTAAAACTCAACTCCTTCAAATCCCCTGCTGCTGCACTGCTCAGAGACTATATGCATTTGCATACACGGCTCCAGTTTGGCTGAATAACCTTAGCCCTGACATCACGTCCGCTCCTACACTTGGTACCTTTAAAACTTGCCTACGGCTTCATCTTATTGCCTCGAGCTCCTGTGACTGTCACACTTATGCTTGAGCTGGCTTGTCAACCCACTGAAACCTCCACATCTGCCCCCCTCCCTGCAGCTCATAACCAACTTGCACTTACTATCCTATCTACCCCCACCACCTACCCTCCCCATCCCTTCTCTCCACCATCCCCTGCCCCTCCTCCCCTTCACCCATTTTTCCTTTACCCTTTATCCCCTCATCTGACAACTGCCTCTGGCTGCATCTCTGTGTTCCCCTTACCTCATTTCCCCCTTGTTCTCTGTTCTGTCCACCTCTCTACTGAGGTCTTACTCTAATATTTATAGGTCTCCTACTTGGCTCTGAACCAGAGTGTTCTATTGGTCCACTCTCCAATTCAAATTGTTGTTGTACCATGTCTTTATTGTTCCTACCTCTAATCATTATATATTGTTGTACCAAGGCTACTGTTCTCTTATCTTGTTGTGTATCAACCCTGTTTTTTTATTTGCCTCTGACATGGTACCTTTGTAAAAGAGCCTTGGCTCACAGGTCTTTGTAATCCTAGATTCAATAAATAAATAAAAAAATAAATAAAATATCTCTAGAATAATCGCCACCTTTTTTCTTCTTCCTCTATTGCTCAATCAGTCTGTGATTTTATATTCCTCTTCTTCGTGCTTCTTCATGCACACTGTCTTACATTACCTTCTCCTTTCCTACCCCCTTTTGACACACCCTCAGCAGCAGGGCAGCATTTTCACTTGACAAGTCCTCTTCCCAACAAACCTAGGAGTTTGCAGCTATGTGACTTAGTGATATCGGATGCATTTTTTTTTTCGAATGTGAAATCATACTAATGTAATTTTCTGTTTGGACATCTGTCCCTGGGACAGGTGCTTTGAAGAAGAAGAAGAAGAAGAAGAAGAAGAAGAATCAGCATTTATATAGCGCTTTTCATACACATTGTATCCCAAAACGCTTTACATATAATGCTAAACTGGTAGTGAAGTGACTGAACATGTAGTGGCAGCCATTTTGCACATCAACACCCACAAAAAGCCTTGGACAAATGCATGAACCATTTTATGGGAAAGGAAATATTGGCCAGGACACTGGGGAAAATCTTCTACTCACCAGCTGGGAACCCCTTGACTGTGGATCTAAGATGACAGATGTCATGGACGTTGGAGAGATGGCTACTCCTCTTCAGGCGACTTGAGACTTTGCCTCCTCCCAAGTCATAGTATCCTCTGAGCTTTGGATTGTTTGGGGACTTCTGTGGAGTCCACTTCCACCCTATGTAGTTCGGGATTGCAGGCGGCTGTTGTTGGTGTGAGTGCCTTCAGTATTCAGGACGCCAAATAGAAGCTGAGTCTGCAGCACACATGCAGGAAGAATGCCTTGCTGGTAAGGCTTCATGTGGAGGACCTCCACTTTGAACTTGAGGTAAACTTTTTGGTCTCTGCTTCTACCTCACTCTTGGGACCTGTTGCAAGTTTTGGCGGGAGTTGACAATGCCGTTTTCTGAGGCAGCTGGTGCTGCTGCAATTGGTATTGTTGTGGGTGCGGTTTTTTTTATTGTTTTTTTTTTTTAACCAGGAGAGACACACTAAGCTGAAAGCTTGTTTACAGGTATGACCTGGGAGCACAAGAAAGTTAAGTGACTTACTCAGGTTTGCACAGTATGCAAGTGGCGGCTGTGGGATTCAAACCTGGGTATCCAGATTTGCAGCTCAGGGCCTTAACCACTGCGCTATACTGCTTTCTATGTGCTCCGCACACTGGTATATCTCCTAGAATTGTACACACTGAAAGTGGGGAACCCTGGACACTAGAGAGGGACCTCATAGAGGCTGACTGCTGGACAACTGATACTGGGACTTGGATCCTAGATGACTCAGACCTGGTGGTACAACCGTATGATCCTGCTGTGGCTAGCTCACCTGCAGCTTCTACTCATGCACCTCTGCCTTGCCAGCCTGCCAGTTATCCGTGTTCTTCCTACTGGGTGGCTATCAGGCTCTCCCATGGCTGTTTCTGCCTCCAGTTGTGGATTTGATTGCCTGTCTTTGCCTTGTTCACAGCCCTCCTTGCCTGTCTTATTCCCAGGTCCCCTGATACAGACATCTGATGCCCCCCTCTTTCTCTGAAGGCCAGTATCACTGGGGCCTCTGTTTTGATGGATGGCAGTGTCTCTACAGTCCTGGATTCTGCAACATTGGCACCTCCCTCTGCAGGTCCTTGCTTGAAGCCTGATTTACCACCACCCCCACCCCCACTGACTGTGCAGCTGCTAGGACAATTTGCTGACCTATTTCAGGCCCATGGGGAACCAGTCCTGCTTCAAAATGCTGTCCGTTGGGTTTATAAGGGGAGCTTGGACCTTCCTCCAGAGAGGGTTTATATGGTCAAGAAGTTAATGAAAGATTCTTGCTTGTTTAAAGCATCTGACATTTATGTTTTGATTAATGTGGGAGATTCCAGCTATGATGTCAGTTTTAAACTTATTTCTGGGCTAGATGAATTTTAGGCAAATTACAACATGCATAAGGCTTCACCATTGTCGACTCTCTTCTTGGCAGTTCCTTTGAGTCAACCTACTACTTGGCCATTACAGTTTTTTTCTGCAATGAAGGGATGAACACTGTGGATACCTTGAGCTGGTTTTGTAGATGATGTGAAGTCCTGGATCACCCAGAATCTTGGACTGATTCAAAACAGATTTGAACTTGAGGGTGGCTGATCCGAGTAAAATTGGTGCAGTCAGATCTTAGGGTTATGCATTCACCTTGAACCTTTTATTTGAGTAGACAGTGGTACATTATTCTATCAAGGCCAGCCTAAGACTTGCTTTATGTGTGATTCCCACACACATTTCAGTAATGCTTGTGACATTGTTCAGTGTAGTCATTGCCTTATCTTTGGTCATCTGTCCAAGAATTGCCCAAATGGTTTTTGTTGTAATTTATAACAGGCAGAGTAATTCTTATGCTAAATACCCCAGGGCATCCCCCAACAAGGGATCTGCCATCTCACAGGATGACATAGTCTCTCAAGCTCAGCAACAGCATTAAATTCACAACCTTGCTGGTGACCAGGACTTGGCCACCTTGCTTCCCTGGAAGCCCCCCCCTTGTGAAGCCTTCCTTGGCTCCACCTCCCCTGGTACAAGTTGATGGTCCCTAGGTCCCCATGTCCCCCCTGTGGACATTAACCCTGGTACATCCTCTGGGAACCTTGGTACTGTAATGTCTGCACTTCGAGTGGTGGAGGATTTGCCTGTAATGGTTCCTTCATCCTCTCCTGTCGCTTTGCCACATGTGTCCCTTCCCCCACCTGGATGACTTTGTTTTGGTTCCCCTCAAAGAGAAAAAATGGAGATCCCATCATATCTACACCCCCCCCTGCTGCAGGAGAAAAAGGGGAAGGGGCAACTGATTTAATCCACAAGAATAGGTTTGGAGGCCCGGCCAAACCGGTTGCATGGGGCAACACAGATCTTGAGGATGGGGACTCAGAAACTTCCTCCATTTCCTCCTTCCAAATGGATTATTCCTCGGATGTTGACCACCCTCCGATTATACAGACCCCTCCTTTGGAAGATCGGAGGAAAACCAGATCACAGAATGTTATTAAATGATTTATGTTGTGCTTCTATTTTTCATACTGCTCTTGATAGGATCCCTTTGGGTGGCTACTATTAATGTTAATAGTTTAAAAAGATATGGTAAGAGGCTGTTGACAATCACATCCTTGCAGGATCTTACAGCTCATGTACTATTCTTGCAGGATACCTGTATGACAAAAGAGTTTGAATTGATTCAGCCCTCCCGCTTGTGGACAAAGGGCTCCTCTTTTTGGTCAGTTGGTGAAGACCTTTGTGATAGTGTGGGGATCCTATTTAATTCCTTGGAGTTTTGTGTTTCTAGATGGGTTGACATATTCACAGGCTGTGCCCCAGCCCTGGATGTCACTTTTTTGACAGGACAGATTACACCTTATCACTCTGTATGCTCCACAGTTGAAGGCTGACCATGTGTCCCCGTTTCAGTCAAATCAGTATTTTTTGCAGACTTCCCACTTGGCTGTGTGGGGTGGGGACTTTAAGTGTGGTTTATCCCATTTTGAAAGGGGTTTGCAGATGGATAAGCTATTTTCTGATTCTAACTGCCTGAATTTGATTCTACTGACTGCATACGTTATGGACGCATATAGGGCCCAGCACCCTACTGGGGGGGCGTACATATTTTTGCAGCTCATTGTCCACTCAGATTGATTATTTTTTTATCTCACAGCTTTTGACAGTTGTGGAAGCACACACTAGTGGGACAGAATTCTCTGATCATATGCTACTGTCTTGTACTCTTACCTGGACTGGTGCCCCAACACATGGTAAGGGCCCCCTGGAGACTGAATATGACTATTTTGCATGATCAAGTTTTGATAGCCAAGTGGACTTCTCTGTAGTCCTCCCATACAGTACCTCTGTACAATGTCTGTATGATAACCTGCCTGATTGGTGGAAAGATAATAAGACTGTTGTCAGAGCTTTGTTTAGTAATTATAATGGTCACAAGGCAACTGGTGGGTATCTATGGTATTTGTCACTACATGATCAGTTGCAGAACGTGTTTTCTGTGGCTGAGGTCATGGGACAGGACATTAGCTCACAAATTTGCTCCCTTAAGGCAGATATGAAGAGTTTGTAATATGATTGTGCACAATCCCTGCAACAAGAGATGCATTTCAGTACACAGTGCTCTTCTCAAACTTTTAATCTCTCTAAAGATTGCAGGCACCGAGTGGACAGCAGGTCCATGAGGTCCTTATATGATGGTACTTGAATGGTTATTCATACAGCTCAATACATTTTGTGGGTAGCTTCAAATTTTACAAAGACTACCTTTTCCTTGGTTCCCCTGACAAAGTCAGATTGGCCTTTTCTTTCCTGCTTAGCTTTCCTGGGCTTTCCTGAAGCTGAGGCTCAGTTCCTGGTGGCCCCCATTTCTGACACTGAGGTGCTCTGGAATATTGCCTCAATAAAGATGAAAATGGCCACTGGCACAGATGGTCTGAGTTCTGAGTTTTGTAAGTGTTTTAAAGAGCCCATGACACCTGTGCTGGCTGCTGTGTATAATGACTGCCTAGACCTGGGTGTTTTTCCTGCATCCATGTCTCAGGCTATACTTGTCTACATTTTTAAATGGGAATAAGGCTGACCGTAGGACCTGGAGACCTTTGAGTCTCCTGAATGAGGGCTACAAGATCCTAACCAAGATTCTTGCAGCATGCTTGGGTAGGGTGACTTCATTTTTGATCAGCTCATTTCAAACTTCAGCCTCATAGATGCATACAGGATAACTTGCTTGCCCTGAGGGAACTTTTCATCCATGGGGCAGAACACAGGCAGATGGCTTTGTGCTTACCTTGGATGGGGAGAAGGCCTTAGACAGGGTCTCTCATGAATAACTTTTTTGGGTATTGCATTTTTTTGGAATGCCTACTTTGTTTGTGAGTTGGCTCCATAGCCTATATAAGTCAATCTACGGTTAGCTCCTTAATTAATGGGTGGTTTGGTTCTCCCTGGGTACTGTGGAGAGGGATACATCAAGATTGTCCCCTGAGCCTTCTTTTGTATGTTTCTTGTTTGGACCCCCTCTTATGGAAAATTCATAGCTGTATTTCCATTTGGGGGCTGCACCTGACTCCTCAGGAGGCTCCCATGAAGGTTCCGGTTTACGCAGACAACACAATTGTTTTTAGTAGCTCTGTGACTGAAGGACTGGCAGTGTGCTGTTTATTGGATGCCTACTCAGATTTGTCCTCCTCTATTATTAATTATGGCAAGAGTAGGGGAATTCTGTTGAGCGGAGCAGCACTTTCCCAACCTCCATGTATTGCCTTTGTCTCTGTACTGACTTCTGACATCAAACTCCTGGGTATTATGTATGGTGCTCTGAATATGGCTGTTCTGAACTGGGAGGCTTGTATACAGAAAGCCCTGATTAAAGTGCGTAAATGGAATGAAGATCATATTTGCAAGTTAAACAGGATATTGTTGAGTAAGACTTTTTTAGTGCCAGTCTTTTTATTTGTCAGCTATGCCCCCCAACCCCAGTCTCAAGACCAGACTTTATAGTGGGTTTTTTCAGGCAGTTTGGGGTAGCAGGCTCAGTCCTGTTAGGAGGGACATTACATATAGACCAAAACAAAAGGGTGGGCTTGACATGACAAATCCCCTCGTGTTTTTATTTAGTTTTTTTTTTCTACAAATGTGTCTCCTGTTCTATGACAAACCTCATCTCTTTGGTTCCCTGCTGTTTGGGAATGATTGGAAGTGTATCTTTTTGACTGGCAATCCACTAGTCTCTGGGTCATCCATATACCTACATTTCTTTCTGATTATGTGATTGTGGTGTTCCAGAAAATAAAAAAGTGGAAGCTCTCTTATAGTGTTTTATTGATGACTACTAGAAAGTCGCTGTATCAATTTATCATGAGAGAACGCTTCTGTCCTGATTTTCAGTTTCCACAATGTCCAGTGACAGCCTTGGCCACTGTTATTGGACAACTTAATAACCCCCAGATGCCCCCCTTTTTTCTGGGACCTAGTTTGGCTTAGTAGCCATAATACATTAGCAGTTCATAATTCTCATAAGCATAAGCCTTTAGCGGATTGTTATTGCCTAAGGATTGGTTGTGGCTCCACATTGGAAATTCAAGAACATCTTTTTAGGGCTGCAGTAGGTGTAGTCCTGCAGTCCTTTAATGATCAGTGAGAAAAAGGACTCTGCATTTTTTACAAATGAACATGTTGGATTGCATCACAGTCGCCTCCATGTCTGTGATGCAGTCCACCCATGTTGTCCCTACTGACCACAGCAGTGCACTGTTTCACAGTGCCAGAGGTCATGGTGGAACACAGCACATTCTCTCATGTCTAAGATGGCTGCAGCACTGTACTGTGCATGTGCTAGCAGTCGTGCATGCACAGTAGCATGCGGCAGCCATTTTGGTCATCATCATCATCATATTTTATTTATAAAAAGCTTCTTTCTTATAACCAAAGTTCTTGTACATAATAACAACTATAATAAATAATACCAACAATGATCAATACAATACAATAATTTTAAACTCTAACAATTATAATACTACTCTCAAAAACCAGAATATGCCAGTTCAAATAAATAAGTTTTTAGTGCAGTTTTAAACTCCTGGATGGCCAGGCACTCTCGCACCCAATGAGGTAGAGAATTCCACAGGGTCAAGGCCACAAAGCTAAAAAGACTGGGCCCCAGATGTCTTTAACGGACCCTGGGAATCTTTAGCAATCCCTTGTCAGTGGATCAGACAGGGGACAGTAAGGGTGAAGGAGATCTTACAAGTAACTAGGTCATTGACCATATAGGGCATTATAGGTTAGCAAACTGACCTTGAAGGTGATCCTCCACCACACTGGAAGCCAGTGCAGTCCATGAAGCACTGGTGTTATGTGAATGGTCCTAGATGTACCAATCTACAGCCTGGCTGCCGCATTCTGCTGTAGCTGAAGGCGGTGGACATCAACCCCTGGTAGCCATAGGTAAAAGGCATTGCACTAGTCAAGGTGAGAGGTAATGAAGGCATGAACCAACGCTGGAAAATCATCGGAAAGAACCAGATGTTTCACCCAGGCTATATTCCTCAGATGGTAAAAAGAGGTCTTGGTGACTGGTGACACTTGCAATTTCAGGGTCAAGCCATCATCAACAATAATGCCCAGATTTCGCACCTGGTCTGAGGTAGTCAGCTCAACATCCCCCGAGACATAGTCTCTAGGGTGAACCTGACAACAAACCCACTTCCCGACGATCAAGGTCCACAACCAGCACCTTAGTTTTAGCTGGGTACAACTGCAGCCAGCTCGTACTCATCCAGTCCTGGATCTCTGTGAGACAGTTATTAAATACCAAGAGGAACACATCTTGACCAGGTACAAACAACATGTATAGCTGAGTGTCATCTGCATAGCAGTGAAAACACAGACCATACTGCGTAATGGCAGAGTAGGCTGTGTTCCGCTGTGAATGCCAGCACTTATTTATGTATATATATTTATTTATATTACAGAACTTCCCACCACATGACCCACCCTCTCAGCACCCACCCTCCAACCCTCTGAAACATAGGAATGACACTGGGAGTGCCCAGTCCCCCAGTGTCATGATCAAGGATCATCTTTTTTGTTTTGTTTTTTTACCTGTAAAAAAAAAAAAAGGTTCATCGATGTCTTCCCTCACATAACTGTGACATTTGGGGTACCCAATCCCCCCGTGTCGCAATCAGGAATTGTCAGTATCTCTTTTTTTTCCCACCTGTAAAACAAAAAGGTCCATCAATGTCTTTTTCGGCCATTCCTTAACCCCATCTGACCCTCCCACTGAGCATCCACCACCCCACATGCTCCAAGTCCTTTCTTACCCATAGGGGATCCAACACTATAATCCTGTCTGGGCTGCAGACACATCTTCACTCTTCAAAGCCGGACCATGAACTGAAGACACAGGTATACACTTCAATGTATTTCAATGGGGTTTAGAACATAGTGCAATAGCTTGTGCATTTTTACATATTTTGGCCCAAATTTTCAACATGCCTTTTTTGGTACTCCTCCTCATGAACAATGTCACTGTAATTAGGCAGATCTGTCCCAAAAGGTGATTTCATGGTCCCTGCATGAAATCACCTTTCTGGCAGGAGTTGAAGATTTTGTCTACCCTTGTTCATGAGGTGGGGTTATAAGTAGGCTATGTTGAAAATCTGGTGTAAAAATATTGAAAAACAACAAGGTTATGAGCCGACATTGAATTTTGCAAATGCAGGCTCTTAACTTCAAGATTTTTCAATATTTTTCCTCAAATTTAAAACATAGCCATATCTTTATAGCACCTCCTGACTGTGATAGCTGTCATTTTTCGGATCCTGTCCAAAATGTTTCTTTTACACCCTGAACGGTGATTTCACAGTTCCTGTATGGAATCACTTTTCGGGCACCAGATGAAATGTTCTCTGCCCTTGTTCATGAGGTGGGCTTATAAGAAGGCTATGTTGGGGGGAATCATGTGATGCAGAGTGCTGAGTAGAAGCTCCTCTGTTAAGCTCCTGCCTCCTGATTATTAAATTGTCTTTTTTAGATGTTTATATTTCTCCATTTCCTCTGCTTTTGTATTCTTTTACTATCTAAACATCTGGTGAGCCTGTTTTGTGTGCTAGATTGGTGGATGGAGGCTTATATGAAGAAAGCCCTGCAGAAACACCCCCCCCCCCGCTACTCCCGAAAAGGCCCCCAAAAAATCCTGGACCTCGGGTGGGCCAGAGAGGCCTGATCCTTTGAGTCAAGTTGGGGAACAAGAACCTTTAACACTTAATAGGTTCTTAGAATAGTTTAAACCCTTTCATGAAGAGATGAAAGAAATGGTGATCGACCTGAAAACTCTCTCTAGAAAACTGGATGAAGTCTCGTTAACTGTCTTGGACAAAACAGCTCGAAGAGTCTCGATGGAGAAAAAGCTAGAGAACCTGGATCCTGAACTAGCAGCTACGCGACAGAAGCTATCTCGTCTTGAGGCTAAACTCAAAGATTTGGAGGGCCGTAGCCGCAGAAACAATGTTGTGATACTAGTGCTACCAGAGGGTGAAGAGGGCCAGCATGCTGTAGCATTCACACAGAAGCTGGTGGAACGGGTTGCTGGCCCTTCTCCCTTTGGCCCAGTATACATTATTGAGTGAGCTCACAGGTCTTTGTGACCAAAGCCTTCTCCGGATGCTCCCCCCCGTCCTATTATCTGCCGCTTTTTGAATTTCCTAGAAAGGTAACATTTCTTGCAGAAAGTGAGAGCTTTACAGGAGGTTCGTTGGGAGAATACAAAACTGAGAACTGCACAAGATTTTCCTGGATCAGTTCGCTTGAAGCGAAAAGCGTTTCATCCCATTGTATCTAAGATCATTGCTGTGGGTCTGAAATTCAGGATGGGATACCTGGCTAGGTTTCAAGTCTTTGTAAATGGATCCTGGTTTAATTATGATGATCCTGAAGTTGACCTGTGGAGCCTTAAATCCATGCTACTGGAATTGTTCCAAGAGCCCTGAGAAGTCCTGTTCATGTGTTGAGGAGTTGCTTGGAGTCGCCTGTTGGAACTGTTATTTTTCTCCTTCCTTGAGGAGATAGTGTCTGTGAGTTGTATTTGGAAGTTCTCATTTTCTCATCTGGACTGGGTTGATCAGTGCATGGCCTACCTGCTAACAGTCTTTCAAGTCCTAACTTCATAATGTTAACTCCTGCTTAGGGCAAGGACACTTGAGGTCTCAGGGTTGGCTTGATTAGGAACAGAGCTTTGTGTCCCAGTGTATTCAGCTTTGTGGGTTTCATAGAGGGGGGGAAGTTTGTGCTGTTGATTCTAGGACTAGCGTTAACATTACAGTTAGCTGGAAATCATAGCGGTCTTGAGCTTTCTCTGCAACTTATATTTACCCTGTCAGGACTGGGTTGTGGTCACAAGAGGGCATATCATGCAAAAGTAATGTACAGCAGTGTTGTTCTTAACTCGAGGAGGATTTCCCTCAGTCTTCTCACCACTTCTGAGTTCAGGATGGCAAATGTTCTCAAGGGGAATGCTTGGAATTAAGGGCTGGTAATTTCAGGTAAGAGTTATTTTTGCAGATTTATTTCTCTTGGGTTTACGTTCTCAATGTTTTTCTTGATCTCTGCTCTCAGTTTGAGGAAAGGGCTATTCCCCTTCATTAGTTTCCAGATCTGGTTCTGGTTTGTGTAAAGATTTTTTCATGGGGCAAGGTAACCCCTAATTTTCTTTCAGGTTTTCGAGGTTACCTGGCATATTCATGAGTTAGGCAGTTTACTCTGCTTTCCATTTTAGTATCATGTTAGCACATATGTGTGTGCATGCATCGGAAGCCCAAGGCCGCTCTCTAGTTTGTTTGGGGTAGTTAATATAGTTCAAATTTTTAAATATTTACCTCAGGATGTAAGTTGTGCTGCCATTAGCAGAGATGCATTATCGGGAGGCGGAGATGGAGGAAAAGACCCAGTACTGTGCTGAATGTTCTTGTGGCAGTATGGGGGTTGGGTGGGGGTGCATCTGGGGTTTTGTTAGGGAATGGGATAGTTGGAGGAAGGGAATGGGATAATTGTGGGGGTTGGGGAGGAGGGAGGGTTTACAGCAGTAACTTTTGGAGTATGGTTGCATGTATTACGTATCCTGAGTGCAGGGCTGAGCATACTAAGTCCAATAACTATATCAGATGGCAAAAGAGGTGACTTTTGCTACTTGGAATGTTAAGGGGATCAGGAGAAAACCCAAACAATATCAGGTTCTCAAACATTTAAGTTTATTATGCCCTCAGATAACTTTCCTACAGGAATCCCATTTATTAGAAACTGAAGCTTTACAGCTAAGGAGGCAACAGGTGGGGCTGGTTTACGATGCTCAGGGTTCTACTAATAGTTGTGGGGTCATGCTTATTATTAATAGGGGCATTCCCCTTGTCTCTACACAGGTCATTAAAGATCCTGAGGGCAGGTTTGTCCTAGTTAAAGGCACTCTCTGGTCAGTTCCACTTTTACTTGGTAGTATATATGGCCCTAATATGGATGATCCAGATTTTTTATGAGGCTCATAACTATTATTCTGCCAATGCTTCCCGTCAGGATTATTTTGGGGGGCGACTTCAATCAAGTCATAGATTCTAATCTTGACAGATCAGGTAGTGGACCGGGAATGGTCTCTCCGGAGCAGAGGGCTTTTAGGGACTTAGTGGATCAGTGCGGGCTCTGTGATGTCTGGTGCATCTTATACCCTGACTCTAGGGAGTTTACTTTCAGGTCAATGGTGCACGGCTCACAGTCCCGCATTGATTACATTCTTATTTCTCAGGCTCTCCTACCCAGGATTAAGACCTCCTTGATTCAACCTGGCCCTGTCTCCGATCATTTACTGGTGTTATGCAAATTGGCATTCCTTAATCTATCTAGTAGGGAAACCAGATGGAAACTCAATTAACAACTTCTTAAAGATGCTAAGTATTGCAAGCTCATAAGGGAGCAAATTGAGTTCTTTTTTTTATCCAACCCTTTAGACAGTGCAAAGCCAGATATTTTGTGGGGGGCCTTCAAGGCTTACATGAGAGGGATCCTCATTAGTATGGTGGTGAGTAGGAAAAGGGCACAGGAGAAGGAACTATTATCATTATTGTCCCAAATCCGGTCACTTGAAATTAATATTTCGGCTAGTGCCCCAGATGAAGACAAGAGGAAGCTCTTAGTGCTGAGAGACAGGTATCTAGATTTACTTTGGGAAAAAGCAGAATTAGCTATTATCCGCACAAGGGCTAGTTACACTGATCAGGGAGAAAAGGTGGGGCACCTATTGGCACTGCGTATTAAACAACAAGAATCTGTGAGATTCATCCCTCCAATTAGGGCAGTGGCTGATGGGTCTCTAAAAATATCTCCTACCGAGATAGTACAAGAATTTGTCCTATACTACAAAAGATTGTACAGTGAAATGGAGTATCCTCCCTGTCCTGGAAGTACGGAGAATTATCTGAAGGATTCCCATCTTCCCTCCCTGTCAGAACAACACAAGGGTTTTTTGGTCACTCCTATATCACAGGAGGAAATTGTTGAGGTCATTAGCGGATTACCCGCAGACAAAGTTCCAGGACCCGACGGATTCTCCTCCCTATTTTATAAAGTGTTTTGGGATCTTTTACTACCAGTACTTTATCACCTATTTCAATATATTTTAACCGGGGCAGAGGCAGACCCTCACCTCTTTGAGGCCTTGATTGTTCTTCTCCCTAAACCAGATAAGGACCCTGAGCTTGTTCAAAGCTACAGACCTATATCCCTTCTAAACCAAGATATTAAAATTCTTTCGAAGATACTGGCCAATAGGTTAACTGTAGTTCTTCCTGAGCTAATAGGTACAGATCAGGTAGGATTTATGAAAGAGCACTCATCATCTGATCATTTACATACCTATCTCGTGTCTTCTCGGCTACCAGGGATGCTGAGTTCCCTGCAGGACTGGTTTCTCTGGATGCCGAGAAGGCATTTGATCGTGTGAATTGGAATTTTTTGTTCCGAGTTTTGGAAGCTTTTCTTTTCCCCTCAGTATTTATATCCTGGATTGCCACACTATATAAAACCCCTACAGCAAGGATCTCTGGGAATGGGGCCTTCTCCAAACCTTTTCCTCTCCATTCAGGGACTAGACAGGGTTGCCCCTTATCCCCTCTGTTATTTAATTTATACCTTGAACCTCTCATCCAAAATATTCTCAACAATGCCTCTATACAAGGCATTTGGGTTGGGCATCATGAAATTAAAGTCACTGCATATTCAGATGACTTGTTGATACATTTATCCCATCCGGTATCTTCTGTACCGGCTTTGTTGAGTGAAATAGTAAGATTTAGTGACCTGTCCAATTACAAACTGAATGCTAGTAAATCCTCATTCTTTCCATTAAACCATAAGGTATTCAAAAATGACATTAGTCCCTTAGGTCTATGTTGGACTCCCAGGTCATTTAAATACTTGGGCATTAAACTATCCTGTAACCCCCTAACACGGTTTAAGGAAAATCTTGAATCTCTCTCACAGCTGATAATTCACGACCTTGACAGATGGTCCAAACTTCCCATTTCACTATGGGGCCGGATCAACATAATTAAGATGAATATATTCCCTAGAATTTTTTACCCTTTATCTCTTCTCAATACTTTCATGCCACTACTCTGGTTTAAAAAGTTACATGCCATATTTACTAGATTAATGTGGGCTGATAAATATCCACGATTGACCTATTATAAACTGGCAGCTCCAAAACTTGAGGGGGGTTTGCGGATTCCTCATCTGGCTATATATTATTGGGCCAGTCATTTAGCAAAATGTTTGAGATGGGTATCTCCCGTCCCGGAAAAAGAACAGCCAGCTTGGCTTAGAATTGAATTGGATGTAATTAGGTCTAAGAATCTGGACCCCCTAACTTTATTTTATCTTAAAATTTCCCAGGTGCTTTTGGTTGAGGAATGCCCTACAGTAGTTACCTCATTAAGGGTATATGCACAACTATGTTCTTTTTTGCACTATACCCCTCAGTTGGACTTGGCTCAGTCTATCTGGAATTCCCCATCTTTCACTATTAACAAGAAGCAGATTCCCCGTAAATGGTTGTCCCAGTTGGGGGATGGGAAACTACTCTATTTGGTCGATGAAGAGTGGCAATGGTTGTCAGTAGGAGATATTATTAGGAAATTTCTTATTCCTGCTCCCTCTCACTTCAAAGTTATACAATTAAGGCACTTACTTACAATACTTCCAATAGTTTTTGGTAATACCCCCAGACTGCCACAGCCCTGATACAGAGGTTTTTTCACTTATTGGATCTTCAGGTGTTATATCTAAATTATATCAGGTTTTATTTTACAAAAGATATGGGGATTCTTTCAGACCCACAAGATTCTGGAACTCTATCCTTCCTCAGTATCATCTGGATTGGCAATCCCTGTAGAGATCCTGTCATAAATATATCTCTCAAGACAGATTGCGTCTCATGCAATATCATATATTACATAACATGTATTGCACCCTGGTAAAATTAAAGAAATGGGGTCTCTTGAACTCCAGTATATTTACTAAGTGTTTGCAGGAAGAAGGAACACTTCTTCACATGTTCTGGTCCTGTCCCAAAATTTCCCTTTTATGGTATTCAATCAAGACTTCCCTGGATCCTTCATTGGACTTTCAGGAGTATTTTACTCCTGATATTTGCCTTTTAGGGTACCTTTCTTCTATCAGAGTTAAAGTAAGAAAGTTTCATATTTCTATGATTGCCTTATCTGTCCAACCCAACCTTTCAAGAATGGGTGAACGAAATTCTTGCCAACCTGCAAACAGAAAAAGCGATTGCCAGTCTTCACAACAGATTGGCAGCATATACTAAAATATGGGATCCCCTTCAATCTCTACTTTTATTGGCTCAGTCATAATCATGTCACAGTCTGTAATGCCCTGCAAGATTTTAGGAAAAGAGCTTAGCACTTGGGATACATGAATTTGTTTCTGCTGTAGGGGAGGGATGGGAGGGTTGGGCAGTTATGTCTTCATAACTGGCTGTATTTACATCTCATTCTCATTGTAACTGCCTTTTATGGTGGAAAATGTATTAATAAAGTTTGAATTGAAAAAAAAAGAAGACTATGTTGAAAATTTGGTGCAAAAATATAAAAAAAAAAGTTATGAGCCCAAGTAGAATTTTGCAAATGCAGGCTAGTAACTTTGGTAATTTTAAGTGTTTTTATCCCAGATTTACAACACAGCCATATATTTACAGCACCTTATGAATGTGCCATCTTTCATTTTTAAAATTCTGGCCAATATGTTTTTTTACATCTCGAAAGGTGATTTTGCGGTCCCTGTAGGAAATCATCTTTCAGCCAGGAGTTGAAAATTTTCTCTGCCCTTGTTAATGAAGTGGGGTCATAAGAAGGCTATGTTGTAAATTAGGTGTAAAAACATTAAACAATAAAAATGTTATGAGCCTACATTGATTTTTGCCAACACAGTCTTATAAGTTCGGTAATATTCAATATTCTAATCTCACATTTTCCACATAGCCATTTCTTTACAGCATCTCATGATTGTGACAGTTGTCATTTTTCAACTCCTGCCCAAAATGTGTTTTTGCATCCCAAAAATTCAGAGAGAAGTGGTCTTGTCCACCCAGGGAGTTCTGCCTCTGAGGAACAAAGAGGGCAGATGGGAATGTATACAGTCAAGATGTCTTTAAAGTAGCTTGCAGCCAAATTATGCAGGGCCTTGTATACCAACAAGCATATCTTGATGCTGATATACCTCCTCACCAACAACCAGCATAATTCCCAGAACACTGGCATAATATGCTAAGACCGTGAGGCCCTGGCTATCAACCAGGCTGCTGAGTTTGGTACAACTGTAAGTGACACACCAGCCACACAGATGCCCCCAGGTAAAGAGACTTACAGTAATCCAAGTGTGAGGAGACAAAAATTATGCACTTCTGTTTCCTGGTCAGTGCAGTCAAGATAGGTCAGAAAATGAGTGTTATTTTGCAGATTGCAGAAACAAGTGCAAACTACAGTGGACACCTAATGCTCCAGTGTCACTCTATCATCTACAACACCACAACTTTTTTCTCTATCCACAGCTTATAGTGTAGTGCCACTTATTGAAGGCAACAAGGCATCATCACTATTCATTGCCACAGCTGCCCAACCTTGTTTCACTAGTAGCACCTCCATCTTCGATGAATTGAGCCTAAGTCAGCTTAAAGCAATCCAGTTATGGATCTCAATCAGACACTCATCCAGCACAGCTACTGTGTTTGCTCTGTCAGGTGCACAAGACAGATAGATCTGGGTATCAACTACCTACAGTAACAGTGAAAAACTAGACCATACCATCTGATGTCTCCCCAAATGGCAAACTGAACACATCAGACAACCTGGGCACCAGAATTGACTCCTGAGGCACTAGACAATGAGCATATCTGCATCTGAGATGTTAACATACAATGATACCTATTGCACTCTGACAGATAGGTAGGACTCAAACCACCACATCACTATATTTGAGAGACCTAAATAGTGTCTCAGATGGGATAATAGCATTCCATGTTCTACTGTGTCAAATGCTGAGGACAGATCTTGCAATACCCAAAAGAAACAAAGGCCACATCTCTAGCCTGGACAAGGTAATTGAGCACCTTGACCACAGCAGTCTCTGTACTTTAACAAAGCCCAAAATCAGACTGAAAGGGCTCAAGGGTCTCAAAACATTCCAAGCAGTTCTGAAACTGCACCACCACAACCTTCTCAATAACCTTCCTAAGAATGGAAAGTTAGAGACAGACCTATAATTTTTGCCTGATCATCAGGGTTCAGTGATGGCTTCTTCAGAAGCAGTTTCATCACTGCCCTCTTCAGTTTGGTGGGGAACATTCCCTCTCAAACTGAACACCTGACAACCTTGGCTATAACTGGAGCCAAGGTCAACCAGTAACTTGAGAGAAAGCTGGTGGGCCCTAGATCCAAAATACAGTATGTAGGGCACAAACCCAGGACCACTGAGGAAACCTCCTCATCTGAGACTTCATAAAACTCCTCCCAAGGCAACAGAGTGCTCAAATCCCTCACCACCTCAGCACTGCTGGCCAATGTCAGGCCACTCTGAGGAGACTTTGGCCCAGATTTCAGACACCTTGTTAAAGAAAAATCAATTAAATTTGGTGCACTTTTCTGTAGTAATATCTGCAGACAGCAAAGATTTAATAGTCTGTCTAAAGTGTTGAAGAGGTGAGCCCATTGATTTTTACCTTCAGCTATCACACATGACAGGAACACTGTCTTTTTTAGTGTGACAGCCCACTAATATGCCCCATAGTGAGCAAATAACACCAATTTGTCCTTCTCAGAGCCAGTCTTTCACCAGGAATGCTCCATTTGCCCAATACCCTTCAAGCACCTCAAACCAACATCAAGCCAAGGACATCCTGGGTGGGACATCAACGGTCAAACATGATAAGGTGCCAAAGAGTCGATGGCTGACATAAGAGCTGTAGCCCTTTCTCATGCAGAGTTTGAACTCCTCTTCTTTTGTCCTCTCTAAAACAGGTCTCTTGGAAAGTGAGGGGGTTGAACTCTCCTACTAAACAAAAACGTGTACTGACCAGATTAAAATTCTTGAAAGTACATGTGGTGCTATTAAAAGAAACTAAACTGAGCCCAAAAGAGGCTGCCAAATTCTGCAGGGAGTGAGTGGGCACAGAGTTACATAGTAGCATTCCATATTCCAAAGCAGGAGTCTTTATCTCATCCATAAACAACTCCACTGGAAAGTCACACCCACTAAGTGTGACTCCCTGAGTAGATAGGTGGTTGCAAATCTGGACAATCCAGAAGGTCCCATAATATAGGTTAATTTACACAGCTACAAACAGAATGCTCCTGACATGTTCGGCACATTAAGTCACATGCTTATGGAACAAGGGGATACCACCACCCCATTGTTTATTGAGGGAAGTTTTAACATCACAATGGATGCCTGCATGGACAGGTCCTCTGGGAAGCCAGAACCCCATGTCAGAACCCTTTTGTGGTAAAGGACATGATGTCCCTCATGTCCCTTTTGGACATTTGGAGACTCTAACACCCTCAGGACCTACATTACTTTTGCTTCTCCTCAATGTACTCAACATACAGCCATATTGTTTTCCGTCTGACCTCCCCACCTGCCGCAAACATGACAATCTCTTAGAAAATTGCCCTCTCTTACTTGTCTGATCATGCCCCAGTTGAATTAAGCTTGTTATGGAGCCCTACTCTCCAAAATCAGCCCCTAGGCACCTTGATCCTCTACTCCTTCAGGAAACATAGTTAAATACTGTACCTGACTCCATATGGAGGCTACCTCATTTTATAAACTAAAGGTTACTGGGGACACTAGCAAAGTGATGGTTTAGGACACTTTCAAAGCCAGCATGTGGGGCCACATAATGGGCTTTGCAACCACTCACAGAAGGAAAAGCGTGGCTGAGCAAAAAATTATAGAAGGGAGACAAGCAGCAAAAGAGAAACTTTATAAAGATGACTGAGACAACAGATCAATGCCTCCCTGTTCCAGAAAATTCAAGGCCTCCTTATACAGCTTAGCATGCTTATCACCAGAAAGGCAGAGCTAGCAGTGTTACAGCTGAAGCACAAGTACTAGGAAGAGGGTGATATGGTGGTTAAACTGCTGTCTTACAAGATATACAAGCATCAGACCAATAGATACATAGCTGGGTTGCATAATTACACAAGGACTTTACAGACTCCTCCTGACCACATTAATGGTAAAAGAACTGTATCGATCCAGGGACCCCTTGGATATGGCTCAGTTTGATACCTTCATCAAGAGGCTCCACCTCTCCTCACTCACCCATGAACAAAAGGAATCACTTGAGGCTCCATTAAGAACAGCAGAGATCCAGTCAGTCATTTCCAAGCTTCTGCCACATGAGTCTCATGGTGGTGATAGCCTAACAGTGGACTTTAACCACACCATATCATATGCGGCCTCACTGGTCTTGTGGACACTCTTTCAAGAAGCTCATCAGCAGTTTTTCCTACCTCCAATGAAGACAGAAGCAGTGATCACTATTTTGTTGAAAGAGTGCAAAGATCACACATTACCTCCCAGTTGTTGACCAATATGTTTGATTAATGTGGATGATGAAATCTGAGCCAAAGCTCTTGAGTCCAGGCTTGAAGTCCCCATCCACTCTCTGGTACATCAGTCTGAAGCTGGTTTTGTTAAGGGTGACCTCAGACTACTCCCTCATTTGAGTCTTTTTGTGCCTAGGGAAGATCTGAAGGCTTGTCTTACCACCTCAGCACAGACCACCATAGATCTGTTTCTTCTCTCATGGCTTGTGCTCACATTGCCCCCACTACAGTAGTGGTGGTAGCTATAGATTTTGAAAAGGCTTTTGATTCTGTGGAGTAGGAGTATTTGCACATAGTCATAGGGAGATCTGGATTAGGTCCACACTTTTTTGGTGTGGGGTTGGACATCATAGAATGTCATCTGCAAGATTTCTGGCTAATGCCACTCTTTCTGATCCACTACTTTTGCACAGGGGCATGCACCAAGTCTGCACCCTATCCCCCATGTTCTTTGTAATGGCCATCAAACCTTTGGTGCCAGTCATATGGCAACACCATGAATTGGAGGGCATTACTGTAGGGCAGCATGACCACTACACCCTGCTATATGCTGTGGATAGTCTGGTTCTCTTGAAGGATGCTGCCTAAAGCACCCATGTCTTTCACTGTAGGGGACCTCGCTGTCGAAAAGTCACTGTCGGGTGGTTATAACCTCAGTACAGCAGGGTTAAGCCTCGGGTCCACTAGAGAAATGGGGGTAGTCCTTACACTGGTTCTATGTCTTCTATGTGGCATGCCACTGAGCCCAGGCATTACACAAGCAATAATACCCTCCAGGGTGTGCTGTATTGGGCAATACCGGGCTGCCCATGATCATAATGAGGCCCAGCACTTCAAGCGGAGGGCCTTATAGCCCCTGGAAGGTTCAGTATTGCCCATACCACCGACCCTGGAGGGTATTGTAGCATTTAAAAAAACGGCACTGTGAAAAAAAAATTTGTTTAATAAAAAAAGTTATTACAAAATTAGTTTAAAATGAGTTTTGTTATAAAATAGTTCCTCTACCTATATTAGAGAGATGTCTTGTTTTTTTGAGTTGGCTGTCATGGTTACCACACACACACACACACACACACACACACACACACATGCACATACACCAGCACAGATCCTGAGTCTGGCTTCTCTGGAGAAAGTTGAATGCCCCCCCACCCAGACTCATACAAAGAGATACATGCTGGGATGCTGTTTTTTGTTGTTGTTGGTGTAGCGGCATCATTCTGTTGCCCCACCCCATGTTGAATTTCATTCGGGCTGCAATACTGTGCTGCTGATCACCACCCCTGGCCACCAACCAGTGCAGAACTGACATGTTCAGCAGTTACATTTTAGCTTTATTCTTGATTTATTTTGCAAACTGCAGGCTTGACAGTGGGTGGCTACGTGGAGGAGGGGGGTGCATATCAAAGGGCTACAGAAATGTGGGATTGCTGTGTCTGCTGCAAGAAAATTAAAACTAAGTGATAGTAATTTTGGTCAGCTCGGTGTTATGAACTTCATGGTTCTGGCGAAGATCAGGTGGCAAGCAGAGCTGTAGGTGTGAGCATGGCAACAGCCCTAATGGCCAGAGCAGGAGCGGAACCAGGTGAGTGATTGAGTGACAGACTTAAAGTGTTGTCTCTGAGTAGTGCTGAGCACATGACATGCTTGTGCTAGTAATTTAAAAATATACTTTTTTTCTTCTTCACTGCGGGAAGAGTGGAGAACTGTGACAAAATCAGCAGTATGTCCTTGTTTTTTTTTTTTTTGTGTGTGTGCTGTCCTGCTCGTGGCAACTGCTTTTGATTTGGGAGCCGATACTATGGAAGCTGTGGATGTGGTCGGGGTCGCACCATCCATAGGGAAAGCAGGGATGATAAGGATCAAATAAATTTGTTTCATAAATGTAAAAACAGAACCAGTAGGAAAACCTGCGGATGACCTGGGGCAGAACTGCGGAGACTTTTTTACATTTAAAATGTGAATGTTGCTAGGGGATCAGGTGGTGATCAATAATGAGCGAAATATATGGCGGCTCATCAGCCTGAAAATTGGGCACCCAATGATACCCTAGGTAATGGGGCACTCTGAAATGGCATGTATTTTACAGTGGGCTCTATCTGTAAGTTAATGTACCCCCTTAGAATGCGTACCAGTTAATCAAAGTTCAGAGTTTCTAAAGCCCATTTTCTGAACTGGTTTACCCCCCCCCCCCGACACATCACCACAGTGGGTATTGAAAAGGCCCTAATGCAAGGTAAGGACACCTTTGCTCTCCTGTTCCACTGTTGTAACAAACACTCAAAGAGTAGCCCAATGATTGCTCCGACCGTAGCATCCGGGAAAAATCTAGAACAAAGGGTGCAGCAAAAACCCTCATTCCCCATGGCTAAATCCTGCGATATGCATAGGAGACCACCTGGTAAACTGGAAGACCTGGAAGATAATGATTATCTCTAGTGCACATGACCTATTACAACCCTTCACTTATACCTCAATAGTTTTGAAAACATATGGGTGTAAGCCCCCACACCCCTGTGTGGCTTTAAGAAGACTGGTCTGGCTAAAAAGACTTTCCCCTGTGGCCCTTTTAATTGTGGTGGCTGGGCCCAGTGGGAACAAAACAAAGGTGGACAGCATTGCTGAAGGAGGAAGGAAGAAGAGAAGAAAACAGGCAAGACTGTTTTTTGCCCAGGAACAGTTGAACCAATCAACATGGAGCCTAGGAAGGCCATAAATAGCCCCAGGAGCACGCCAAACACTCAGTCCCCAGGGAGAAGAGAGACCAGGAGAGACTACACCCAGGGCTGAAGCCCCAAGTTGTGTTTGCTTGTCAAGATTCCTGCAAGCACTGAGTCACAGTGCTGGGACTGAAGAATCAAAATAGAAACTGGAAGTATTTGCAAAGAGCCCAAATGGATTGCTGCCACATCAGGCTGTGTCTTTCCAAACTGTTTGCTACAGAAGCTGCCTAAGACCACCAAAGGGTGGTGAAGATTCTGGATAAGACTTCTGAGGATTTGGAGCTCATCTTTAGCTCAGAGGACCTAATTTTTGGATTTACAAAAGACTCTTACCTAATTGCTGTTTGAAGATATGACACCCCTGGGTGTGTTGCCTGAGACCCCAGTGAAATCAGGGCCTTCTTTGAACTGTCCCTGCCAGAGTAATGGAGCTGTGTTTCATCTTTAGCTGAGAAGTTTCTTCCTTAGCTGCAGCCTATCAAGTGCTCCAGAGGGTTTCACTGGAATGGAAAGAAACCAGTGACGTCTTTTTCACTTGTGTGGTGTCAGATAAGTACAATTTCACCACCAGGGGGATTTCAAATGGTTGCTGTTGTTCCAAATTGCTTTGCCTTGTGTTAATTCTTCATCTATGACTCCAATGTCAACCAACCCTCGTCATCTCAAGCCAGCCACCATAGTGGGGTACCCCAAGAGACATTGGGACAGGTCTGGTACCTGACGGATGGGAGCATTGGAGGAAGTTATATTTGGTGTTTCTAATGGTATGAGTGTAATATCTGAAATGGAGAGTATTGTATATGTGCCTAACCTAACCTCACTTTCTTGCAGCCAAAGTTGCCAGTCCTACTCCCTCTAGTAATAAATACTTGCAGTGCTTATGGTAATTACTGTTTCCATGACTGTTTTTGGGTACTGTGTATTGTTGGAAATTGTCTGGAGGGGCTCAGGAGGTGGAAATATTGTTCCTGGGGAATGGGAGAAGATCATTGGTTATTTTGCCCGAGCCCACGGGTGGCGGCACCACACCACCAAAAGTTTAATAATTATGGTCCTGTCGTACAAGCACCCTGGCTAGCCCCCTTGAACAATAACGAGGGCCCTGGAGTCAGCATTCAGGACCGGCCAACAAAACACCCTACATATTGGAGGCTTACCACTGGGATCCTCCTGTGCCCCAAAAGATAGCCATGGACTCTGCATGGAGTCAGGGAGTGGTGTTGGGGCAGACCCCAACCAACCTGCAAGAAAAAATGACACTTCAAGAATTGGAAGATTGGTGCAGGGTAGAAGGTCTAGACTGGAAAAAAGCAATTGCATTAAAAGGAATACAACAAAGTGTTGACAGAGCAAATGTGATTGACATGTTATATGAATGGGAATGTTGCAATAATTTAAAATACAAGGTTGGAGGTATGACCATTCCAGTGATAGTCTGAGTGCCCTGGTAAAGGGTGGGTCTGTGACTGATTTCACCAAGGTGCCCCCAGTCTTCAACCCCAGTGGTTCCCAGGCCCTATGGACAGTGGTCACACATGTGAGTGCCCCACAGCCTGTGGGGCTAGGATTGGACACTAGTGATTTTAGGATCAAAGTGGATTTATGGTTACAATCTGAAGGTAAAACATGCAATGACTTGAAAAACATGTTTGAGGCTAACAGTGTAGAGTTAAATGAAAAGTCCCTTGCTTGGGTCACTGCATGGACCTCAGGCTGTGGGAAGGGATCCTACCCCAATTAAAACATTTTTGGTATAAAAACCCATGCCCTTGGGGGAGGATGAGTTTGACATGTGGGTGGATCAAGCGACACCAGTGGCCCAGAACCCAGACTTCCCTGAGGCTGAAAAGAAGGGAGGGGTATTAAAAAGTCTGAGGTGTCCCGTTATGGACAGCATTGCTGCTTTGCAGGCCACCCACCCAGAGGCTAATGCCCAAATGTACCTGAGCACTTTGGAAGGGATATTTGGGAGTACTGAAAGTGGGGATAGGGTAATGAGAAAATTACAAACCATGGTACAGAATAACGGAGAGAAACAATATGAGTATTTAATGAGGCTGGAGCAGTTAATTAAAAAAGCGTATAGCAAAGGGGCTATTTCAGCCAAAGACATGAATAGAGTCTGAATTGAGCAGATCCTGAATGGGGCAGGTCAGTCTGAAATGTTACAGTTGAAGCTAAGATTAGAGGAGAGACTCCAGACTCCTCCCTCCTATGGGGACCTGAAGTTGGAGGTCCAGGAAAAGGAGGACCGGGCTCCCAAACATACTCGAATAATTGCCCCAGCTCGCATGATAGAGACTGTCATAGACTGTTCTTGTGGGGACAAAGAACCAAACAATGTTGAGTTGTTGCGCCAGCAGGTGCAGATGTTGAGTGAACAGGTGTCTAAGTTGCAAACCCCCGAGCTAGTGGGCCTGAACAAGGGTAGGCATCTTCATGTGGAGGGACAATCCCCCTGTTCAAACTGAGGCCAGAGTAACTTCTTTTGCCACCACTGTGGTGAGGAAGAGCACATAAAGAGATACTGCAGAGCCCCTGAGAACCTCCCCCTGGTGATACAGAAACTTGTGAAAAGACACAATGCGTCGGGAAATGCCAGTGGGACCTAGTGAAGGAGTGATCCAGGCCCCAAAACAAGAATGTTCCACAAAGTCTACAAATACATTCACCCATGGGTCCCCTGAGATTCCCCCCAGACTGGTTGACCCCTCAGCTAAGGTCTGGGCCGAAGCTGAGGGGGTGGTCTGTGAGGTGTTGCTTGACAGTGGCTCCCAAGTGATTGTGATATTTGAGTCCTGGTACAGACAACACTCAAGCATCTCCCTGTGCAGCTACTTGAAGGGCTGGCTGTGTGAGGGGGGTGAGTAATCAGCAGTATCCTTATTTGTGGTATATAGTAGTAGTACAAATTGAGTTTCCCTAAAAGGTAGCAGGGATCAAAGCCTCCCAGACACCCTGGCTCTTGTATGCCCAAACACGGGAATGGAAGAGGAGACCCCAGTGGTGGTGGTGGGCATGAATACCCACATGTTCCAAAGATTAGCTGAACAATGTCAAGAGTTGGGGAGCCCTCAATGCACTGACAAGATTCCAATGGATCCCATGGTTAGAACAGCCTACTTAAAGAAACTGTCCACTCTGCCCCACAGGGTGGAAGAAGACCAGGTTGGCATTATTAAACGTGCAGAGGTGACATCCCTCACAGTGCCCCAGGGAGCTGCAGTCACTGTCACTGGAGCCTAAGAGCTACACAGAACCCCCAAAAGCCTGGTGCTGCTGATTGATAGTCCTAGAAGCAATGAACTGACTGACCCCCTACTGATCCAGGTAGGGGTGATCCCTACCCAGATTGCTTTGGTGAAGATCCAAAAGATTATAGTACTGGTAAGGAATGAGAGTAGCACATGAGTGATGATCAGGAAAGGGAGAACCCTGACCCACATGAACACTACAGAAACTGTCCAAAGCTTGTCCTCCAGAAGCCCATCTACAACCCAACTGGACTCCATTGTGTTCCAAGTTGGTGATTCCCCACTGCCTGAGGAGTACCAGCAACAACTATATCAGAAGCTCGCACAACACAAAAAGATTTTCTCCTTAAGCGAACTTGATGTAGGGTGTGTGAAGGGGACTGAGCATCACATAAGGATGATGAATGAGAGGCCTTTCCAAGAAAGTTTGAAATGCCTGGCACTCGCTGATGTAGAAGAAGTATGAAATCACTTGCAATAGTTCTTGGCTGCCGGCATTATCTCTGAGTCCACGAGTCTGTATGCCTCACTCATTGTGGTGGTACGGAAGAAGAACGGGGCAATGAGATTGTGTGTTGGCTACCGGATACTCAACAAGAGAATGGCAGCAGATCAATACACCATGCCATGCATAGAAGATGCCCTGGCTTTCCTAACAGGGAGTAGATGGTTCTCAGTCCTGGACCTCAGAAGTGGGTATTATCAAATACCGATGGCAGAGAAAGACAAAGAAAAAACTGCATTCATCTGCCCACTGGGATACTATCAGTTTGAGAGGATGCCCCAGGGAGTCATGGGGGCTCCTGCCTCCATTCAAAGTTTAATGGAGCAGGTAATTGGTGATATGAATCTTCTGTTATTATTAGTTTACTTCCATGACCTCATAGTGTTTGGCCGCACCATTGAAGAGCATGAAGAGAGGCTGATGAAGGTGCTAGACCGACTGGAGGAAGCTGGGCTGAAAGTGTCAGTGGACAAATGTCAGTTCTGCCAACTATCCGTTAAATACATGGGACACATCATATCGGTGGAGGGAGTGAGCACGGATCCTTCTAAGGTGCAAGCCCTAACAACATGGCTGAGGCCACACAACTTAAAAACTCTACAGTCCTTCCTAGGGTTCTGCGGTTACTATAGGAGGTTTATTCAATATTTTTCTAAAGTAGTTCACCCATTGATTAACTTGCTGCAAGGCTACCCTCCCAAGAACTACAAACAGAAACGCAAGCACCAAGAAATTACTCTCAAGTCTTACTACAAAGTGAATGAACCTTTCAGAGCCAGGTGGTCACCAGAGTGTGAGGAGGTGTTCAAAGATATCATCTGCCGCCTTATGAAAGCATCAGTACTGGCTTTTGTGGATCTCACCCAACCCTATTTTCTCCACACTGATGCTTGCATGGATGGACTGGGGATGGTGCTGTATCAAGAACACCTGGGGAATCTGTGCCCCATGGCCTTTTCCAGTTGGAGCCTCACTGCAGCTGAAATAAACTATCCTTTACACAAATTGGAGTTTCTGGCCCTTAAGTGGGCTGTGGTTGACCTATTTCACAACTATCTATATGGGGCAAAATTCACCATAAGAACAGATAACAACCCCCTCACATCAACACCACAATGAAGCTGGATGCAGCTTGACATCGATGGCTCTCCACCCTCTCCACATATGACTATAAACTGGAGTACAGGCAAGGATTGAGCAACACTGTTGCTGATGCATTGTCCCAAAGACCACATCTGCAGACCCACACCGGTACCCAAGCACTGCTACCAGAGGTGGTGCAAGCAGTGTGCAGTAAGTTTTTGCTTGGGAACCCAGAGACAGTTGTGCTACCCTGCAGAGTCACTGATTCCTTTGGGGCCCCTCCAGATGCTATATCAGCTGCTTATTACAACCATACCGGCATTGATTTTAAACATTTACCACTGCAAAATAAGAGAAAACAAAAGTACTTACATAGACAGGACGATAGTCTTAAGAGGGTAATAGCTGCACTGGAGAAGGTGGACAGCCCAGATCAAGTGCCAAAAACCCACCCTGATGTGCCTATTGTACTGCAAGAGTGGGATAAACTGGAACTACAGAATGTCTTGCTGTACCGGATTATCAGAGATCCAAAGACCCAACAAATCTTCAGAAACTGGTGCTCCCATGGAAGTATTGTTGGGTGGCAATGAGGTTGTTACACGATGATATGGGCAATTCAGGATTTGAGAGGACTTTAAGCCTGGTAAGAGACAGATTTTATTGGCCCAGAATTGTAAGAGATAGCAAAGCCTACTATAAAAAATGTGCATGTTGTGTCCAAAGAAAGATCCTTCCAAACAAATTTGCTCCATTTTTAAATATAAAAATTACTGACCCCTGAAGCTAGTCTGCATGGACTTTTTACCATGGAGCCTGATAACAAAGGTTTCAACAGTGTACTAGTCCTTACTGACCATTGTACCCGATATGCTCAGGCCTATCCTGCCAAGGACCAGAGAGCAAATACAGTTGTGAAAAAGTTTGAATTTATCACCCATTATGGCATACCACAACGCATTTATTCTGATCAAGTTCCTGACTTCCAGAGAAAGCGAATGCAGGAAACAAGGACAGTTATGATCGGAGACTAAGACCCCAATTACTCACTGTGGGGGATAGAGTACTATTATGGAACTTTGGAGTCCAAGGAAGCAATAAGTTGGCGGACAAATGGCATCTGAACCTTATGTCATCCTGGGGAAATTGGTTAATTTACCTGCTTATAAAGTCAGACAAGAGATGGGGCCTCACTCCATCAAAACCATTCACCAAAACCACCTATTACCAATAGGACACCTAGAGCCAATCATCAGCGAGAATGAGCCTTTTACCTCAAGGGCCCCGAGAACTAGGAGCAGCAGCCAAGCACGTAACCAAATCCAGCATACTCCAACTGCAGAAGTACATGCTCCTTTAGCCCCAACTCCACAATTGTTTGGGGAACCAAAGGATGAATATGAAGACTGTCAAGGAGACCCCGAGGTTTTAAGATACCAACCCTTCACCAGTTCAATTGCCCCGGCTGCCTTGGATGTAGAGTGGGCTAGAAATGACTCAACTTCAGAAACTACATCTTTTGAATGGAATGTTGATGCTGAACCTTTTGTTCCTCAGATCGACATGGACACCACTATTGATAATCCCTTTGTGGATATGAATGTTACTGGCTTGCTGGAGGACTCTGCAAATCCTGAAAATGCCTAACAAGAAGGCCCTGTGGACACTGATAGCCCCAAAATGAACACTGAACTGGACAGTACCCCCATTAAACCCCCAATAATCTCACAGGTGCCTAGGGAATCAGAAAGAGCCCACTAGCTCAAACTAAAACTCACTTTTGATCAGCCTGGAGAGTCATCTGATATGCGCCTCCATGTGGTGCACAAAATAATTGTGCCTGTTTTGCAGGCTGTGTCACTAACACAAAGGTTTAGATCTGAGGTGAAAGTAGAAGTTAATAAATAGGGGCAACTCAATGTGTTCAATGTGTTACCTGTTAATGACTAATCAAGATTTTTCTTTCTGGGTTATGTAACTTGTTTGTTCATTAACCCTTTTCAGTCCACAGCACACTGCCCTAAAACAGACTTTGGGACTCATGGACTGTGGGCAGTGTCTTTTTTCGAGGATGTCAAGTTCTAAAATTGGGGGAGTATGTAAGCCTCCACACCCCTGTATGGCTTTAAGAAGACTGGTCCAACTAAAAAGACTTTCCCCCTGGCCCTTTTAATTCTGGTGGTGGGGCCAGGGGGAAACAAAAACAAAGGTGAACAACACTTCTGCAGGAGGAAGGTAGAAGAGAAAAAACAGGCAAGACTGTTTTTTGCCCAGGAACAGTTGAACCAATCAGCAGAAAGCCTAGAAAGGCTATAAATAGCCCCAGGAGCCCACCAAACAGTCTCCAAGGAGAAGAGAGACCAGAAGAGGCTACACCCAGGGCTGAAGCCCAAAGCTGTGTTGGCTGGTCAAGATTCCTTCAGACACTGAGTCACAGTGCTAGGATTGAAGAATCAAAAGAGAAACTGGAAGTGTTTGCAAAGAGTCCAAGTGAATGGCTGCCAGGTCAGGTTGTGTCTTTCCGAACTGTTTGCTACAGAAGCTACCTTGTTGGCAACAGAAGCTAAGCTGTTTGCTACAAATGCTGCCTAAGTCCACCAAAGGGTGGAGAAGATTCTGGATAAGACATTTGAGGGTCTGGAGCTCATCTTTAGCTCAGAGGACCTCATTTTTGGATTTACAAAAGACTCTTGCCTAATTGCTGTTTGAAGATATTACACCCAAGGGTGTGTTGCCTGAGACCCCAGTGAAATGAGGGCCTTCATTGAACTGTTCCTGCAGAATGACAGAGCTTTGGTTTCCTAGCTGCTCCTGTCAAATGCTCCATAGGGTTCCGCTGAAGTGGAAAGAAGCCAGGGACATCTTTTTCACCTGACCGGTGTCAGATAAGTACAATTTCACCACCAGGGGACTTCAAATGATTGCTGTTGTTCCAATTTTCTTTGCCTTGTGTTAGTTGTTCATCTAGGGCCTCAACGTCTTCTAGCCCATGGCATCGCAGGCCTGCCACCATAGTGGGGTACCCCAAAAGACATTGGGACAGGTCTGGTACCAGACAGATGGGAGCACTGGGGGAAGTTGCATTTGGTGTTACTAATGGTATTACGAGTATAATCTCTGAGTTGGAGAGTATTGTATAAATGCCTAACCCAACCTCACTTTCTTGCAGCCGAAGTTGCTAGTCCTACTCCCTCCAGTAATGAATACTTGCAGTGCTTATGGTAATTACTGTCTCCACAACTATTTTTGGGCACTGTGTAATGTTGGGAATTGTCCGGTGGGGCTCGAGAGGTGGAAATATTGCTTCTGAGGAATGGGGGAAGATCATTGGTTATTTGCCTAAGTCCCTGGGTGGAGGCACCACACCACCTATAGTTTAATAGTTATGGTCCTGTCACACAAGGACCCAGGCTAGCCCCCTACAGCTATCACGGGCTGCTATGAACTCCCTCAAAGGGATTTCTTGAAGTACCTCCAAATCTTTAGCACAGTAGAAGATGCACTGCCTAATATGCCCTCTCAGATCCCACTTTCTTCATCTAGGCTACTGTGCTCATGGCTCACTACCAGGAAGGGGAAGGCAGGGAGCATATATAAGAATATTATTGCCAACATCCAGGACCCCATGGCTAAAGCCAGCCAGAAATGAAAACTGCCCATGATTATTACTGTCCCAAAAGGTCAGTGGGCCCAGCAGTGAGTATTAATCCACAGGGTGTGCCTAGATACCAGGGGCCTCCTAATTCAAAATAAAATCATGCGCCTCTGACACCACACACCAGCTCAGCTCTAAGCCATATGTCTTATGAGCCACAATTCATGCTGAAGGTGTCACCAACAGGGTTCAGACTTTATGCACATCTCGTGATCCTGTGCAAGGTTCCACCAATTTCGGCACAGGGTGCACAGTTGTTGCACTTCTATTCTTCAATCAGATTTCCTACTTGCTCTGTCTTATGCTTATTAGGGATTCCTTTTCCTGGTTTCACCAACTCTAAAGCCCACCTGCACCTACTCTTGATAGTACATCTGGAAACCAAAAGGCTAGTCCTGTAGCAGTGGGGAATAGATAATATCGTCTCATTTGTGCAGGGACTAGCTGCAGATCACCCTTTGGACAACTTGGTCAAGATGTCATATGTTGCCAAGAAAACCCTAGCCTCTTAGCAAATGGAATGGGCCCACTTACTGGCATCTGTTTACTCTGTCCCACACATCATCCCTCTGTGAACTTAACCTCCCACCTTTATTTCTTTAATATAATGTTTATTAAAAGAGAGACACACAGATGTCCAGTTGTTTACAGTATTACACTGAGTTAGTAATATGACATAGGTAGTAAAAGTCATTGTTTGCAAGAATATTGATGACAATCTCTGATTAATTCTCATCTCGTAGTTTTAAGACATCTTCACAGTTTCTGCCAGTACTGGTGAAATGGAACTTATCTGTAAAACAATGCAGGTCCCAGGAACCTTCTCCTCTCCGATGGAAATGGCACCCTCTCAGTCTCCACAGGGACAGTATTTAAGGAACAAAGTCTCTGTCTATTTGGGCCATAACCATATCCACTTCTGCCACTTCAAATTAAAGGTGGCAAGTCTATCTTCCAAGCCAGAAGTCAGTAGTTCTAACTGGTAGATAGCCATAACTATTTGTCTGCAATCACCCACCTTGGGTATGGCTAGTTTAATCCACCTCCTGACACAAAGATTTGCAACAGAGTTGATACACAAGTTGGGGTGGAAAGGATGAGAAGGGACTTGGCAAGGTTAGAGGAATGGTGAAATGTATGGCAGTTTAGATTCAATGTTAAGAAGTGCAAGGTAATGCACCTGGGAAACAAAAACCCAGGGGAAGAGTACACAATGGGGTGAGATACTAACAACAACAAAAATGGAAAAGGACCTGGGGGTAGTCATATCAGATGACCTAAAGGTGGGCAAGCAATGTGAGAGGGCAGTAAGGAGGGTTGGGAGGATACTGGAATGCATAGGGAGAGGCATCAACAGTAGAAAACTAGAAGTTGTTATCCCTCTGTACAAACAGCTGGTGAGATCCCATCTGGAGTACTGCATGCAGTTCTGGAGACCCAATCTCTGTAAAGACATAAACAGGATGGAGGCAGTCCAGAGGAGGGCAACTAAAATGGTGCAGGGTCTGCACCGGAATACATATGAAGAGATACTTAAGGAGCTTAATATGTATATCCTCGAGGAAAGGAGGGAGAGGGGGACATGATAGAAGCTTTCAAGTACCTCAAAGGAATCAACAAAGTCCAAGAGGGTAGCATCTTTCAGAAAAAGAGGTGTGCAAGAACAAGGGGGCACATTTGAAAATAGAAGGGGGGGCGGCTCAGAGGTAATGTAAGGAAGTATTTTTTTCACAGAGAAGGTTTTGAATGCATGGAATAGCCTTCCGGAGGAGGTTGTGGAGTCAAAAACAGTCATAGAATTCAAGCATGCATGGGTCAGTCATAAAGCATTTCTAGGGGGTGGGGTTTGGAAGAAGTAGGCTGTTGGTTAACTAGGATCTACAGCTCGTCCATTCGGTAGGGAAATGGGCAGACTGGGTGGGCCAAGCGGTCCTTATCTGCTAACAAATTCTATGCTTCTATGTTAGGTCACTGTCACAGGTGATGCAGTCCTTTTGGCTGCATAGTCCAGGGGATGGTAAGGCAAAGCAATCATTAAGGTGTCATACAGTAGGTTACAGTCAGTGGTGGTGCAGTGCTGCTGGCTGGATAGTTACTGTAGTCACAACAAAAACCTTGTTTAGCAGAAAGAGTGTGAGAGGGAATCTGGTCCCAATGGAGATCACTAAATTATACTTTTACAGGCATATATGTACTGTAAACCTCTGAGAATATTTTCAATGAGGAAAGAACAAAAGGTTAAATATTTGTGTGTTTGAGATCTACTTTTCAAGTATGATATATGTGGATAGTTGTTGTTCAGAACTGCCTAATCTGTTGTTCTGAACTGCCTAATTCTGTATTACCTCATTTTGAATTGTGCAGTTGTTACTGCTGCTTGTTGTGTGTATTGGAAACTATGTTGAATTCTCCCTATGACCCCCCCCCCACCCCAAGACACACCATGAGATGGGCAACTTGTTGTTCAGTGTGCCTTTCCTGGTTAAACATTTCAATATATATATATATATATATATATATATATATATATATATATAATGTATAGTTTATACAGTATGCATTTTAATTACTTGCTTCTTAACAGATTATAACTAGTGGAAAGTTGACTACTTAAGCTATTAGTCAATCAGTCAATAAGTTTTTACTTTACTAGGTGGAACACCATTGAGCAAGTTCATTTTCAAGGTGGGCCCGGGTGAATTTATAGAATCAGTAATACATAGATTGAGACAGTTGTAAATACAAAGCATAGAGATACATAATGGGGAGAATAACACAAAGTACACAATATGTCGAATATTCAATGATTTCTCATATGAGGATATCAGTACAGCAAAAGAACCACGTACAATAAACACACATATAATGTCAACGCTAACATTGTTACCTACCCACTATATTGTTTAGAAGATTCTATCAGGTATATGAAACAGAATCCTACAGCTCTGATTTTCTCTTTACAGGGGTGGGGCAACATTGGGACTGCAAATGTTTTATCTTTCTAGATACCGGAAAGGATATTGCTTCTTTCTGCAACCCTTGCCACTGATTTGCATCTATAGTTTATTTTCTATAGTGTCTCCTAGGACATCTACCATTCTCTTGGTAGACTTTTATATCTGGAAACTCTTATGCAGTAAATATTAATACCATCATTTATGTTGTTGAATAACACATTATACAGCATGTCCATCTGAAAAAGTTCCAATTACAGCAGAATATTAGTAGCAGCATGTCTTTTCCAGTCTTATCATGTCACAGAGTGACAGCATAAACCCATGTAATATTGCAAAAATTTTCCCAAGGCAGTAATGATAGACTGCGACATAAAAGTACTTTGTTAACTATATTATGAAGCAAAAAGTGACTTCTAATCAATGAAATTGGGTGTTGTGATTATGAAAGTCTCAGGATGAATGTGATTTGGGGTATTGATTTTAATTAAGTGTCTGTGCACTGCCTAATCAGTGAATTTTGTAGCCAATTACACTGAGGGGTATTGATCATCCCATAAAGGAGGATATTACAGCAATAGCTGGGCCTTAAATAACAGCGTGTGAAAGGAAAATAATATTCTAAGACATTGATGCAAATGCCAATCAGTATTTATTACACATGTTGTGGCCTTGTTTTGTAAACAGCAGGAGATCATTTATAAATGTTAAACTTTGTATGATATTCACCACTTCCTCTATACATGTTAGGTTGTATTTAGGGCCAGCTGCGGAGGCACTGTGGTCTATTAGCTAAAGCACTGAATTAGGAACCAGGAGATCACAAAACCAAACCCCATAAGAAACAAATACTCACAGTGTGACTTTTAACAAGTCAGTTAACCTCCTTTTTTTCTAGTACATCCAGCTGCAGAAATGGGCAGAAGTAGGACTTACTGTTAAACAAGGTTTTCCATTTCAGATGGACTATCCTTGGTAAATAAATTGTATAAATTATGAAAAAAAACTAGAGATCATTAAGGTGTAAACTGCAGTTCAGTTACACTGGTAACGTCTTCCGTTACTTTATGCATGCAGCATTTAGGTTATCTGCAATGGGAATACTGCTGTACAAATATTCAAAGTTTATTTTCTCTCTTTACAGCCCCATTGAGGTACCTTCAACATTCTGCCTCCCTACACACCACTTAACCTGATAACTCATTGTGGGCCTGAGCAGGGAGCAGAATTCACTGCCACCAGCATGCTGGTGGTCAAAGGTTAAGGGAGTTAAGACAACTTCATTTGCTAACCGAATGTTTGTCAAAGAAGATGCCATAATTGGTGTCTGTCACTGCCAGTGCCAGAAGTTTTTCCAGACTCCTCCTCCACATAATTTTACTCCTTCAACAATTAAACACTGTCTCTTCATGACACTATAAAGTACATCATGCTGTGTTCATTTTATTAATTTCTTTCTATTACAACATGTAAGCACCCATCTTAACATGTAACCTACTGCATAAAGGGCAAGACCTATGTTCTGTTGCTTGCATGCCACAAATTCAAAAAAACTTTATTGCACTACAGTAGGTACTCTACATAGGTAAATAGGTTTTTGGAGCGATAGAGTAAGACTGTGTAATCAATCGTTTTCTTCACTGTGATCCTTATAGCAATATACAAATAAGAATATTGAAAATATGAATACATGAATAGGAAAATGCATTTCTGCTTCCTAAACAATGGCAGCCAGAGATACGTCCTAGTATATCTTTGCATATCTAGATATAACACAGGGCATCTCCATTCATTTGAGTTGTATTTTCTGTAATACCATATAGCTAAATTCCAAACTCTGAAGGGATAATCATGTGGAGGGTGGAAGAAATATGGGAGGGGATGTGGAGAAGTTGGAAAAATGGTCAGGCATATGGCAACTGAAATTTAGTGTGAAGAAATGCAAGGCTGTGCTCATTGGTAACAAGAATCTTTTAGTGGAGTACTGAGTCGCTGGTGTGAGAGTAGAGCAATAAAGGGAAAAAGGGACTTATGGATAATCATCAATGATAATATGAAGGCCACTTCCCAGTGCAGCATGGCAAATGGAAAAGCCAATATAATGCTTGGATAATAAAAAGGGGCTTTATCACCTACAAGAAACAGGTAATTCTTCCATTTCACAGGTCTCTAGTGAGGCCACACCTTGAGCATTGTGTTCAGTTTTGAAGCCCGCACTATAATTAAGACAGTGATGGACTGCATACAATCCAGGGGAGGGCCACAAAATGGATCCATGGGCAACAGGGAAAATCATATAAGAAAAAAAAAACTGGTAAACTTGAATAGCTGGAATACTGGATGACAATTATCATTGAATTTTGATAACTGGGTGAGCCCGCTGGGACAAAATCCCCTTTTCAGGGGTAACTCAGAGTTAATTAATGAAACCATATAGTAAACACATGGCTCTCATTCACTGTATACATAGATAGGCAGAGCCAAAAATGAGGTGTGCTGTATGCTGGTTACGGTTAATAAGGTAATATCTTACATTCTTTAGACTTGGAAGAAATATAGTAAAGAGTGTACAGTACAATCATACTATGAAAAATAATTAAGCAGGATTATTAAAAAGATCTCAGGAATGCTTAAATCTGATTGGTTGTCAGCATTCTGAGAGCCTTTTGTTAATCTCCTTATTAATTTACTTGTACAGCCTGATTACAGGAGTATTGCTTTATCTGGTCACCTGGTTCTACATTTAATAAGTGTTCTATTGATGGAATGCAGAGCTGCCATTGAAAAAAATGATAGTCCACCACTAATGTAAATTAAACTACACACACACACACACACACACACACATATACACACACACTCACACATGCATCCAAATTTCCTGCAGTGGTCTATCACCCTTACCCCCTGTAATCTCAGATCCCAGTCTGTCATGCATAATCAGGAGCTGCATCATTTAAAACAGAAAAGTATGGTACATGCTTACCCAGCCTGGACTATCAAGGCACTGAGCGGTGCCTGGAGCCTTTGAGTTCAGTACATGCCACCAGTCCAGCTAATGCCCTGTTTTGGAGTATGTTTCAACTACAACTTCAATGTTGATGAGAGGCACAGAGAGAGACATGGATTTCACTGCATGTTGCATGGACAGCTTATGCATGATTTCTGGGTATATTGTTTGGTGCTGGCAATGACAGCTGCTATGCTGGAAGGGCACATCAGGGTATTTTTTTTTGTCAAGTCTTTTTCCCTCTGGTCATGGATCTGGGAAACTCTTTTAGGCATCCCATCCTGTATGCCTGTCCACCTGAGATCCTCTATGTATTGTTGCCCTCTCCCCCCCACCAGCACACCTGGTTTAACCCACCCAGGAAGGGAAGCCCTACTCCATCTTGGGCTCCTTAGAAAGGCAGACTCTGGCAAGTGGGCAGGGCCTGGGTGGAGGAGCTATGAGGTCCAGCCAAGTCAGAGTCGGCGTTGCGCGTGGAGGATAGGTGCCGTTGCCTATCCCCCCGATCCGGGTTTTTCCATTTTTCCTGGCTCTTCTCCCCTTGCATGTGCACTCCACGATACTTGATGCATGACAACCCCTACAAACATCAGGCACACTAGTATGTGCAGCCCTTGCTTCTTCGGTGCTCCCAATCTCCACCAGGGGCCACTGCAGCACCAGGCATCCCCACTACCCTTCCCCGGGACAGGAGAGCAGCCCTCCTGTTGCTCGATCTGGTCCCTCCCCTGCCAACCCATGGTGCCCGAGCTCACTCCCGAACTCAGGTTGCTGGCATGACACGAGGTGTAGTGACCAGCGCCTCAACCCTCAGTGCCACCAGGCCCACATCAGGGTGATTTAAGTGAGGATTTTATGTATGATGCTAAAATTAGCTCTCCCTGTAACCAGTGTGAAATGCTATTTCTGATAAAAGGACAGCGCTGAATTGGGATGAAAAGTCCATTGCTAGGGCTTCCCAATCAACTGATACTGTCTCCTTGGCAACAGGTACATGACACAGCTTTCATTTGCACCATCTCATGCATTCACAGCATGTCTCAGAGTTGTAGATTGGGGCATACACTTGCATCAGCTAAAAAGAACCTGCAAATTCAAAACAGAACCCTTGTTATTATTTTACTGTGAGTGTGCTACACAATCCAGCGGGGTGCCGTGTCATGTTGGAGATAACTGTATCCATGGCACTTGCCTTCACAAACAATCATGGATGGAATATTTTACAAAAAAACAGTTTTTTTAAAGCACCCGATTTAAATAATAACAATGATGCACTCCCAGGGGTTATGTTAATGTTCAAATTAATCATCCCCAGGGCAAAATGGCACTTGGCTGTGCCTCATGCCACATTATACCACCAAGGGTTGATTAACTAGAACATTAATATAATTCCTGGTCATGCGTTATTGCTTAATAAGGGTTCAAGGGGTATCCTCAAAAATTACAATTACAGAGTCTCCAGTACATCTGAGATAGTATGCCTTATGATGACTCAGTGAATTAAATATGGGATGAATGACCAATTCTCTGCAGCTTTGGGGTAAGAAAAGGGAAAAGGGGATATTAAGGTGTTAGGGAGGAGGGAGGAGTTTGTTCTGAGGGCTAAAAAGCAAGGTTGTTGTGCAGCATTATTAATATAAACACACTGAGTTTACAGGATGGGCTGCCAATGTGAGTTGGCTTCCGCTCAGTAACACTAAAAGAAATCATAATGGCTGATAACTTTGAGCATCACCTCTTGGAATGTTAATGGGCTGAAACGTTGTTAAAATGAAGAGGGTCATGAACCATGTGAAGACACCTAAGACTGATGTCTTAATGACTAAGAAATGCACATGATGCCTGCAGAGGCCACGTGTAAATGTACGGGGTGGAATGGCACTTGTCTATCCTCATGCTTTACTTTCAGAGACTGGGGTGTGGTGAGGCTTCCAAGAGGCAGTTACCAAATCCACCCAAGATTCACAGGCAGATATTTCCTAGTAGAGGATGCAAAGAATGATAGTTCCTGCTTCTCGACTGCGGTGGTGTATGGCCCCAATGTAGAGGATGGTTCTTTCTTCCAGCAACTGGCACTTGAAATGACACAATTTTCAGCCCCTGGTTTGTGGGAGGACATGAATTGTGTTTTGGACAACATCCAAGACAAATCCAACACAATGACAGCACAAAAATCTAAAACTGCTATGATATTGAGGGACCTCATACCACATTCTCCCTTATAGATGTATGACATCACAAAAATCTAACTGTGAGTGAATATAGCTTCTTCCCCCATGCCCACAGATCATATGCACACATCAAATTGCTGCTGCTGTCAGTGAGCCTGATTCCCCTCATGAACACAGCAGACTATCATCCAGCCTTGGAGTCTGACTAATCACCACCACATTTTAGGATGGGATTGACTGGTCTGCAGACCTACCTAGTGCTTGGAGGCTAGATAAGGTGCTGTTACAGAACCAGAAATACAGGGAGGCAATAGGAGAGGCCATAAATTAATTTTTGCCCCATGATAAGAGCAACAATAAATCCATACAACCTAATCAGAAGCCTTAAAAGCTAATGTCAGGGGGCAATCCGTAGCATACACTAAGTTTAAATAGAGGGCAGAGGCCCACGTGTTGGAAAAATTGGAAGAAAAATTGCAAATTTGGAAATGCTTAACATGGAAAACTCTGCCTCTAGCCTACTTAACCTCCTTCAAAAGCTTAAGTGGAAATATAACTCTGAGCAGTGCAGCCTTGCAAAACACTATCCTACTAAACACAGCTGGACAGCACTTTAGTGGCAATAGTGAGAGGAAGATGCTAGCCTGGCAGCTCATGCATAAAGAGGGAGAATGGAACACTGCTCAGTTATACCATCCTGAAAAGGGTGTGATATCCAGCCACCAAGATGTGGGGAATGCTTTTAATGGCTTCTATAAAAATGTATATACTTCAGAAACCTCCCAAATGATGAAGATTAACAGACCGTTTTTCAAAAGGCACATGTCAACCCCATGCACCCCTCTCAAGCAGACAGATTGGAGCTGCTGCTGTCCAACCTAGAGGTTCGAGTCACAATCGAGGCCCTGCAAGGCAACAAAGCACCTGGGTTGGATGGCTTGCCCATAGATTTTTTAAAACAGTTTACTGAGATACTTGCTGATTCTCTGTTTGATATGATACAGCTTAGGATAGGTAAATCACCAGGGCTGGATGGGCTGCATCCGAGGGTCCTGAGAGTGCTTACAGAAGAACTGGCAGACCCATTGGCTTACTTGAATAATAGTTTGCTTTAGTCAAGGGTCATGCCCAGTGACTGGAGGGTGTGGTACCTCTCCACAATGGGGGGGGGGGAGTGAAGAGGCTGGTAACTACAGACCAGTTAGCCTCACATCAATACTGGGAAAACTTATGGAAACCTTAATTATGCAAGACTTAGTTGAGTACCTGAGAAAGTACGGACTTCAGAACAGCAGACAGCATGGATTCATAGAAGGTACTTCATGCCAGATGAACCTGATTACATTTTTTGACTGGGTGACTAAGAAATTAGACATGGGCCACCCAGTGGACCTCCTATACTTCGACTTCAACAAGGTCTTTGCACCGTGCCTCACAGGCACCTGTTGAAAATGTTGGAGGACCTAGGTGCGGCTCAGAGTATAGTCAGTTGAGAAGGAAATTGGCTTAAGGGCATGAAGCAGACAGTGGTGGTAAATGGGGTGAGGTTGGGTGAAGGCAAGGTCACTAGTGGAGTGCCCCAGGGCTCAGTCCTAGGCCCAGTCCTATTTAATATATTTATTAGTAACATCAGAGAATGCATTCTGAGAAAGCTCACCTTATTCCCAGATGACACTAAGCTAGGCAGTAGGGTGGACAGTGCAGATGTAGTCAGGGACCTTCAAAAGGGCCTGCAGAGTCTCAAAAGATGGTTTAATGTCTGGCAGCTAAACTTCAATGCAAAGAAGTATGAGGTGATGTAGGTGGGAAAAGGTAACCAAGTGACAGAATACAGGCTCAATGCAGTCCAGCTCTGTGTGTCACATGACAAAAAGGACCTAAGGGTCATCATCGCAGATACCCTAAAGCAAGCCACCACTTGCAACCAAGCTTACAGCATGGCCAGCAAAATGTCAGGTTGTAAAGGGAGAGGATTTGACAGTAGGAAAAGGGAGGTGATCCTCCCACTTTACAGGTCCTTGGTGAGACCCCACCTGGAGTACTGTGTCCAGTTTTAGAATCTTCTCCTAAAGAAGGACAGGGATAGGCAAGAGGCTGTACAGAGAAAGGCGATTAAAATGATACAAGCGCTTCAAGAGCTCTCATATGGGGATCACTTGAGGGCACTGGACATGTACTTGCTGGAGACTAGGAGGGAGAGGGGAGACATTATTGAAACATTCAAATACATAAGAGGCATAAACAAGGTGCCCTACTCAGATCTGTTCAACAGGATATCAGACTCAAACACAAGAGGACATGAATGGAAACAGAGAGGAGGTAATTTCAAGAGGGAACTAAGGAAACACTGCTTTACAGAGAGAGTGGTGGAACCATGGAACAGGTTGCCTGCCGAAGTGGTGGGAGCTGTGTCATGGAGACATTCAAACATGGGTGGGAGAGATCAAGGACTACCTTAGATTCCATGGAAATAGGAGAGGGTAAAAGACTCAGTGGGGGAAGGGGGGGCTAGGACCCATGACTGCTAGAGGTCTATGAAACCACTGGGCAGACTAGATGGACCTTTGGTCTCCTTCTGCTGTCTTTTTTCTCTGTTTTCTTCTATAGAAGAGAGCTTGCAAATGGAGCCTTGCTGCCCTTCACTCAGGTAGTAGAAATCCTAATTCTACTGCAACCAAGCAAGGGCCCTGCTTATTGTGCCTTATGTCACCTTCTTTTCCTATTGACACCATATTGTAAAAGTGCTGCTAAGGTCATAGCCACTGGCTGGAAAGGTATTTGCCCAAATGCATTCACCCCAGTCAAGATTTGTTAAAGGGAGACAGGACAAACACAATATCAGGCATACTCTTAATATAATTTATAAGAAATCAAGAAATCCTGAAAACATGGTGTAGCATACCTTGCCTAGATGCTGAAAAGGCTTTAGACACTGTGGAGTGGAGGTACATGATCAAAAACAGTTGAAGGCTTGGCATGAAGGAGCAGATCATTAGGTGGATCAGAACACTCCATCAGAATTAAAGTTAGTAGAATCAATGCATCCACCCTGACTAGGGGCAACAGGCAGTGGTGCCCACTATCCCATCTTTTGTATGTGCTGTCATTAAAGCCACTGCCAGCTTCTACTAGACGCCATCAGAAAATGGTAAGTTGCATGTTGATGAACTCCTGCTGTACTTACAAAGACCAACAGAGGAACTGCCAGCACTCACTCACTTTTGGCTGAGTACGGTGTACTTTCAGAACACAAAATGAATTCTACCAAAAGTGAAATTCTTCCAATAGGCAAGCAACAGAGGGCTAAAGTAGTGAATAATTCCATGGAGTTGTAGGTGGTATAAGTTATTAAATATCTGGGGTTAAAAATCCCAACTCAGATCTCCCATCTATATAGAATGAACTACCCCCCCCCAACTAGCATACAAATTTAATGTGAGACATGTCAATCCTTGCCCCTTTCTGTCATTGGCAGAGTAAATGTAGTTAAAATGTGGAAGTTGCACAAGTGCCTCCAGCTGATCCTGTCTCTCCCCATTCATATACCTCAATTTTTTTTTACCCAGCTGAACAGTGAAGTGCATAGGTTCTTGTGGCATGGTAAACCCACTAGGAGGAAGGAGCCATTCTACAGCTCCTGATATAGGAGGGCAACTGTGCCCTCTGATACTTCAAAATTTATTATTTGACTTCACAATGTAGCTTCCTCCCCACAGGAAAGTCCCAGCAACAACCAACTTGGGTAAATATGGAGAAGGAGGATCTGCAGTTTGACCTGAGGAAAGGGTTACTGTCTGTTGCTTTGTGACACATCACCCCCATATTGCCAGCCCCTTCATAATGTCTTTGGCACAGCTATGGATTGCTGCTCATAAACTTCTGGCCTTGACAGTGGGCTCTTTATGACAGACTATCTTCAGGGTTGCCTTGAAAAAAATGCCTCAGTTCAATGTATTTATGTATCATATCCTACTTAAATGGGAGAAACTGGGCCTCACTAATCTTAGTCAACTACATGAAAGAGGCCACTTAGGAGATTTTGAGGGGCTGCAGAAAGACTGGAATAAGCCACTTGGCTGTCTCTTTAAATATCTGAGGATATGACATATGCTCATTGATGGGGTTCCAGAAGAGGAAGAGGAAACAAACTGATCCCGCTAGCTCCTATGCTCCCCTGGAGTAGAGATGGATAAAGTTTGCAAAATTTGGTTTGACAGAAATTCACCAGCAAATTAAAACCTCACAACAACTCTACCCTGGAGAAAGACCTATACATTCCACAGCTTCTTCTAAAACTTCTGTAGGCTAAGCTATTCTCAGGAGAGCCCCTTTCCCAACTTTGAACGTTTGAAAACTGTGGAGGGAAGACTTTGGAACCCTTCTTACAAATGAGATATGGAGCAGGTCGACTGTCCACCTGGTGATCTGCTCTAGGAGCAACAAGCTCAGGCAAATACAGCTAAACCACCCTTAACAAGTCTTCTCTCCTATCAGACTTCACAACAGATGTCCTGAGAAACCTTCCAACTGTGCCAGGTGTCAGGTGGAAAGTGGCACATTCATCCATTTGACTCTCAAGATTAGCTGCAAAAGGACAGAACAGACACCATGGCTCAAAATTAGGTTTACTTTATTTTATATTTTAAAATGGGTAGAGAGTGTTCTGCATCCTGATTGGCTAATAGCCATATCCTTAAAGGAAATCTCAAACATGTCCGAATAGGAAATATAATCATATTAGGAGACATCAATCTACTGGGAATAGACTGGAGTCTATTAAAAGGAAATGGTGACCTAGAGAAAGGCTTTATTTCTGAATTGAGAAATAACAGATTAGAACAACTAGTACAATACCCAACTCATGGTAACAGCATACTAGACCTAGTCATCATAAACAATGAACACAAAATATCTAACATAACAATTTTAGAACCACTAGGAAATAGTGACCATAACTCTGTCCTAATCACTATAGCCATTAAAATCATAAAAGGTAGTACATCCACTAAACTATTAAATTATAATAAAGCTGATTACAGTGAAATCATTAACAAACTAAATAATATAGATTGGACTACTATTCTGCATTATTTATCTGTAGTAGATGCAAGGTCCTATTTGAAAAATACTACACTGCCACTGGAAAAAGTGTATGTACCATCAAGAAATAACTACAATAAAAACGGCAAAATTCCACTGTGGTATTCTAGGATAATACACAAACATATCAAAACAAAGGAAAGGCAGCTTCTAGTTCTGGTCTCTCAGGGAATGGCAGCATAGCCATAATGCTCAGCTGATACCGTGGGGGGGGGGGCAGCCCTCTCGTACAACCAATGCTAATTTCAAGCTATATGATTAATGATGCCAAGAGGGAGCAAACATCCTGAGCTGACACCTGCAAAAATTCCGAGCTAAATGGCTGAAGATTCATTTACTGAGCACTCCGATCCTGATCCTGACTCTGAGACAGCAGACCCACAGGCCTCCAAACCACCTAAAACAGCAAGTTGCACTCCAAAAAACTGAAATAAAAAATCAAACTTAACACTATCTATAATGAACTTTGCTAATTTCATGCTGAAATCAAACAACTTTATGGCGAAATCTGGAAAGATATAATGTAACTAGAGCAGAGAGCTGATGATTCTGAGCACCAGATAGCTGCCACGGAGAATCATGTTGACGACATGGAGTCGTTGATGCAGCAGTTTAAAGCCCAACAGCAGATGATCGAGGAGAGGCAGAAGGATGCGGAGAATCGCGCCCACGGAAAAAACATTAGGATTTATTGCATTCCTGAAGGATCTGAGGGGAACGACAGCAAGGACTTCCTTGCTACGGTTTTAAAGAGAGTTCTGGAGCTCCCTCCTGATTTTGATTTGCAGTTTGAACAAGTTTATCAAGCACTTGCTCCAAAGCCCACATCGCCGAATGCGGCGCCTAGATCTATCATTGCCTGCTTTCACTCTTATGGCATCAAGGAACAAATTATAACCACTGCATGGTGCAAACAGAAGGTATTTTATGGACATCAGAGATTTTATATCGACCATGACATTGCACCTAAAACCCTCCGATTACCCTGGGCATATCTTCCACTTCTCCTCACTTTCAAAGTGAAAGGCATTAAATCCACCACTCCATACCTTGCTAGACTGATCGTACATCTACCCGATGGGGTAAAAAAAAATGCCAATGCACAGGAGGCTAAGGAAGATCTTATAACACATGGCATCACTTTTCCTGAGAAGCAGCCTGCCCCAGCCATGAGGGAACCTCAGACCCCGAGATGGCAAACACCAATGAAAGCTACAAGAACACCAAATAACAATTAAAAAGTAGCTCAGGACTTACAACAGAGACTTGAACCCTTTCACAGAACCAGTGCTTTAATAATCTGAAGGGACGAGGTACCTCTGCATTGTTAAATTCTTTCAGTCTTACCACAGGTAGGACACTGGTTGGAGCTGGGGGGTGGGTAGGGAAGTTATAAATGAACTTCCCCAGCTTGAGCGGCCCTCTAGGCCCTAGACCCTCTACATACTCCTTCTACACTGGGAGTCTGGACTCGAGAGCCACTTGGGTTCGTATAGAATCACTATCCCCCCTTCCTATTTTGTAGTAGGGACGCCCCTTAACCTCGGCAATGTCTTTTGACACACATTAACTGTGGACTGGGACTTTAACCCGAAGGTTCATACAGATTTACTATCACACAACCAGCTTTTCCAAGTTCCATTATAGACATTACTTTATAATTATTGCTTTGATTTACAACCTTGTTCCTGACTGTGTTAGTATCCTAAAAGCAGGATCCTAGAAATAGCTTTTATATTACTGACCCTGTTTTTTTCTCCTTGGTGGCTGTTCTGCCATTAACCACCCCTCTTGGATGACTGATTATCTCCCTATTTCCCAATTTTTTCTTTTGATCCTCACTAGTTTTTTTGGCTATGCAGTAATAGTCACTTTATGTTGGGGCCCTTTTACCCTCGGGAGGGCCTGGGAGCAATTTACTCTTGGCTTTACCCCCTTCCCCCCAATTGCCAACCCTTTTTTCTTGGCATCTGGGGATTAGCAGGGAGAGCTCATAAGCTCATCCCTACCTTGGAAGTTACCTTTTTGTATATAGCATTTATACTGTGTTTCACCGTGGATTTGTACTTAGGACCATATATTTATAATAATTTGGACCCGTTGGTCTACCTTAACATGTGGTTCCACAATTTCATGGACCGTCCCTTCTTATGTCTAATTACTGATGTTAGAAATTTAGTTAATTCTGCCTTATTTGAACTGAGACCTACTTATAAGAATGTCAATTTAGAGCTTATTATATTTGTTGATTTTCTCCATATGAATACCATCATTAAATTAGACAAACTGTCAGAAAAGAGAATAGAGCATCTGCTGAGTTTTGGTTATTGGATCTGCTTATCTGTAGGGACACTCCAGTTACACTGCCAAGCTTTTTATTTCTACCTTTTTGGGTACAACAGAGGATAGGTGATTAGTTTTAATACCATGCAGTCTTTTTCTCCAGTCACATGGCTATCAGGTCTTCGATAATGTCACTTAATATTAATGGCCTTCACAATCCAATTAAAAGGGCTAGATTGGTAAAATATTTAAAATCCCAACACCCTGACCTGATATTTCTACAGGAAACCCACCTTTTCTCTGATGAACATGGCAAGTTGCAGAGATTTGGTTATAAAAAGGTATTATCAGCTTCACACAAATCCAGCTGTCGGAGAGGTGTGGCAATTCTAACCCCCCCAACACCACCCCATTCACCCTTCAGATCCTGATTGCTGAAAAGGAGGGATGTTATGTGATTGTGAAGGGGTTCCTTTATTCAAAACTGGTAACCCTGGCTGCCATCTATTTACCACCTAATTCCCCACCAAAACTGGCTAAGAAATTTTTTGAGTATCTCTTGTCCATACTGCAGGGCCAGCTGATTCTGGGCAGTGATATTAACACTACCTTAAGTCCTACCCTGGATCCATGCCCCCTATTAAACATAGAACTTCCCCATTACAAAGATATTTGGTTAAAACCCTCTCTAGCTTGGGCCTAGCCGATATTTGGCGGCACTTCTACCCTAAAGCACAGGCATATACCGATCAGTCCCCTAAAACGCAGAGTCTCTCTAGGCTTCATTACATATTTAGCTGAGTTGAGCATCTGGAATCCATACAAGACATTCATTATGGTGCTACTCCATTATTGTACCATTGGCCCGTGTTTACCAAATTGCTCCCAGGCTGCACACATGGCCAATCTTTCTGGCACCTAAACCTTATGCTATCAAAGGACCCAAAATTTAAAGACTCAATTCAAAAGACAATAAATAGGATATTAGCTGATAATCCTAAGGGTGCCAACTTGGATGCAATCTGCTGGGACATTCTAAAAGTGGTTCTCAGAGGATAAATTATAAAATATGTTTCTTATAAGAAAAAATTAGAGAACAAAATCTTCTGGATTCACAGAGTGAATATAAAGGTCTTCTGGAGGTTCAGCATGGTGGAAATAAGACTGCTGCTCCCAAATTAAAATTTTTAAAGCAAAAAATTAAAAAAAAATATTAGATTTGCAAGTGGAGCATCAGCATTTGTACCTTAAGCTGAACTCCTATGAAGGAGGTCCAAAACAGCCAGAAATCATTGCAGGAAATGAAGGAGCACCAGATCCTTTGCAAGGGTATCACACCTTGTGGACCCCGACTCTGGCATACTTTTATACCACCCTCAAGACATCAGACAAGCTCTTGCCAAATATTATGAGAAACTTTATGAGGAAGATCTTAACCTCTAACCTGAGCAAATGATGAACTTTCTTAATCAAGCTAACCTACTGAAGCTTTCTGTGGCTCAGTCTTGAGTGCTCTTTGCCCCAATAACTAGGGAGGAGATCACCTCAATAATCAATGGGGCCAAAACAATGAAAACTCCTGGCTCCAATGGATACCACATGGAATTTTATAAAACCTTATCCCCTACCGTCCTAGAAGCCATGCTGGAATTACAATTAGCCCCCCCATGGCAATATGCTGAGATAGCTGCCATTCTAAAACCTAGGGAAAATCCATAATATCCAGAATCATATCACCCTAAATCAAATTGAAATTGTGATTATAAAATTTATGTCTGTATTGGCACACAGGTTGGATAACTTATTCCCTTCCACAATAGCCAACGATCAGATGGGCTTCATTAAAAAACGTCAGGACAGAGATGCAGTAAGGCAGACTGCTCTTATTATGAAGCATGCTTCTAAGCATAATATTCCTCTGACTCTTCTTGGGCTTGCTGCAGAAAAGGCCTTTGACAGGGTCAACTAGGCCTTTCTGTAGTCCACCCTGGAACATTTTGGCTTACCACTAACCTTTATTAGACAAATCATGCTGGTCTATGAGTCTCTCAAAGCATATTTAAAATTAGATGGCGCTGTATATAAACACTTTCCCTTCCCCCTGAGGAACTCGCCAGGGGTGCCTTTATCCCCATTATTATTTGCCCTATATTTAGAACCCCTAGCCTTCACTATTAGAAATTCACCTAACATAACTGGCCTCACCATAGGAGAGAAACACCACAAAATTAATCTTTATGCGGAAGATATATTACTTACTCTGACATCCCCTGAATCATCAATACCTGCAGTTTGTCCACTTTTAGAGCAATTTAGAACTCTGGCTGGCTATAAGACCAATAAAACTAAAACAGAAGTTCTGACCTGCTCCTTCCACCCCTCCTCCCTTCTTAAACAAAGTTTTCCCTTTAAATGGAATAGAATCTCGATGAGGTATTTGGGGATACAACTCCCCTATAACCTAACACACCTTGAAGTGGTTAATTTTGAACATATCACCCAACAAATAACTAAAGACCAATCAGGTTGGCTAGAGCTTCCTCTAACCTTCATCAGCAGGATAGAAACTATACAGCAAAACATCCTCCCTTGGCTGTTATTCCTTTTTCAACCCTCAATATAACCCCAACTAATACCTACTTTCATTATTGGAATAAACTCATTTTTTGATTTATTTGGAAGGGAAGGCCCCCCAGAATTTAAGTTTCCACCCTTCAGCTATCAAAATCAAAAGGTGGCCTAAATTTACCAGATCTAAAAACTTATCCCACAGCAACTCAACTTCAGCTCCTACTGAATCATATCAACCTAGTGTATAAATCCCCATGAAAGGAAATCAAATTAGCAGTCATGAACAATCACAACTCACTCTCTCTACTGTTTGGAAACCCACCACCATGTCTTTCCCTAACTCAGTTCCTAGAATTTATAGCAGAACCTTATAAGACGTGGCTCACCATATTGAAGACAGCACTCTCTTTCTCTGAAAAACTTTATTTCCATCCCTTAACTGCAGACACACAATTATTACCCAGACAAACAAAAGAAGTAACCAGATCTTGGGCAACTCGAATATGGTATGTAGGACAACTGGTTACTCCATCTGGGCTATCATCTTTCAATTATCTCCAAAACCAGTTTAAACTCCCACAGTTTTCCAGCCCATATTACTATAAATTAAAAAACTCATTCCTTCCATTTGAGGATAGCATAGCTAAAATAACAGAGTCTCCAAACTCCTTGATATTACTTATTTAAATGGATTAAGAAGGGCAAGAACAACTACATCTCACTATCCAATTATATAAAGCCCTCAAAGCTTATAAAGTAGATTCTACAGACTATATAAGGACAGCATGGGACTCAGAGTTACTAGATGACATAAATAGTGACCAATGGCAAGCTTACTCCCTCCCGGCTCTAAAAGTTTTAAACTCTTCCTGTTGGCAGGAGCTGGCCTGGAAGTCCAGGATCCATTTCTTTAGACCCCCATCCATACCTCTCAACCTCCAAGGCCGCAAATCAGGAATACTACCCTTTAAAATCAGGGACAAATACTCAAAATCAGGGACATTGTTTTTCACGTCACGTAAAGAGCTGCGTCACAGGGTTCGCATCTTTAAAATGCGTGAAATTCAAAGTTATTGAATACTACATTAAGAATACAACATAGAGCATGATAGTTTTACTTTTAAAAACTTTATTTTGGGCTATTTATAGGGTATTACATACATTTAATGACATATAACAAACAGATTAAATGAAAACCTACTTACCTATATACAGTATTGTACATGCTATCTAGTCTATGCACTTAACTAAAATTGAAAACCTATCTACACACATTTTACTTATTTGTACCCTATACTAAAAAAAACATGATACAATAGTTTACACTAAAAACAAACACGCAATATTTTATCTCATCTATACTAAAACACACACACACACACACACACACACAATATTTTACATATCTACTCTATATCATATACATGCTATTGTATACTAAAAATGAAATCATGCTATCTACTGTACACTACAAATTTAAACCTATGTACCTATACACAAACAATTGGTTTGGAAGAGTCATTTGTCTTTCGCTGCAAAAGTGCTCACGGTTGTAAAGCACAGTTGCTTTTTCCTGCAACCTCTAAGACTCCCTTTGTATGAGTTACCTCATAGCAGTGTCTTTCTTCATTCATCTTTATAGCGATAATGGAGTTCAAAGTCTTTACATTCAGTGACTGTCTTAGCTCAGTCTTCATTCCGCACCATACTGAAGGCCGCTCTGGCTCTGCATTGGAGTGAGGGAGGCATAAGACTGTCTCCATCAGGCGCCTGAATAGGGGCAGATCGTCACCACTGGTGCATAGCTGGGAGAGCATCACGCCCCAATACTTTAGTGCAGAACTGTTAGTTTCAAAGGCCTGGGCAGATCCAGTTTCTGCAAACTGGTATGTTCCAAACTCATCCAAAAGCTGGTCACAGTCAGAGTGTGAACTGCATACGCCAAGTTCCTTGGCAAGGTTCACTACAGAGCAGTTTTAGTGCTGGGTTCAGCAATGTGGAGACCTGCTTCAGGACATTGCATTTCAGTGGGAGCTTTGTTAACATTTTTTGCAGCACAGCACAGTAAAAGGATTTGGCCTTTTTATAAATACTTAGTTCCACTGATGTCCCTACCATATCATCATTGCTTGCAATGAATTCTTGCACTTCAGGGCCAACCATTACATCTTTTAGTGCAAGAAAGTTTGCCTCACTCTTTAGGTCCAAAACACCTTCTTTGTACAAGGCAACTGCAGCCTGAGGTTGCAAAACCCTGCTGGCATACAACTGTATGACTTTGCTGATGTCACCTGCAGAGTCATCAGCTGGCTCTCCTGCTCTGCAGTTTCTTATTAAAATTGCACAGTGGCTCAAGGACATATTTTAGAAAAGAAAGGTCATTTGAATTTCTTGGCGCTCAGGCGGTCACATATTAGTTTGACTTTGGCACCTCTGGGTTCCACAGACCTAAAATAAGACAGCAGAGCGGGCCACATGTCAGTTATTCGTTTAACAACTTTACTCAAACTGAGCCATCTTGTGGGTGCATGCTTAATGATTTTTAATGGGTCAATATCACAAAGAGACAAACTCTTTCAGCTGCTTGCCGTAATGAGCTGGAAGAGAAATGGCAATAAATGTCAGAAATTAGTTCCTCAACAGGTGAGGACAAGGCCTTGACCCTGATTTGGAGCACAGGTCTAGCAGATGGCACAAGCATCCCATATTTATGAGGTTTGGGTTCACCTGCCTTAATCTGGAAAACACAGAGTTGTGCTTTCCAATCATTGCTGCAGCACTGTCAGATGAAAATGCCACAAGGTTTTACAGGGATGTCCAGCTGCTCCAGAGTTCTCATCATGCAGTCAAACACTGCTTGTCCAGTCCCTGAAGTGCATGCCGGCATGTCAAGAAACTGTGACATTTTTCCCCTGTCGAATGTCATAGCAACCTGCAAGGATGACCAGAAGTTTCTCATCCCCCATGTCTGTGCTTTGGTCAACATAGAGGCAAAATGGCACTCGACTGCAAAGGGAAGCTGCAGTCTCCTGGTAGCTGGGACCAAGCACATCTCTGGCAATGCAGGTGGATTTGGTTGCTCCACAGCACATCTTCTTGACTACCTCTGGATCTGTGCAGTACTTCTTCATAAATTTCAGGAGGTGGTCTGCACAAGAAAATGACAAATTGTGCTCCTCCAACATGTTCACAAATGCCACCTCTGCCTCCAAAACTTTTGAGGTACTCTGTGCTTGGAAGAATTGGGTCAGCTTCTTCCTTCTGCATGCTTCCTACTCTGGAGATGTTTCTGCAAAGATTCGTGTCTCTGTATGTCATTTCTGTCCTCCATGGCTGATGCTGATGTCACATCCACAGGACTTGCAGAATGCATACAGTGGCCCTTTCTTGCTCTGTGTGATCCACTAAAGGAAGCCTTCCAGGAACTTTGGAACACTGAATTCCTCTTCTTTGGTGTGTGGAGACGGAGTTACCACTGGCAGTGCAGTCAGCTCGCATTTGAAGCATCTGTTCGCAATCCATCTCCTATTGAGGACGGCAATCAAGAAAATATGTAACACTGACTTCAGGCAAGATGGACTGGTAGTCCGTAACATTTATTTGGCAGAGGCAAAGAGGTAGAGCAGCATCAGTTCTAGATCGCTGGATAATACCTTCAGTGTCCACGGTCCACCTTGACATGCATTACAAGTATACCTAAGCACTCAGTAGTTAATGAGTCCAAAATCAAGCTAAGCTATCCCCATTTTTTTTTTTTAACATATGTCCTACAAATTCTACCAGGTGCACATGATGAGCTGCTAATGTATCCTCATCTATATGCATGTTTTCCATCTTGCCTGGCTCCAACACATTCTCTCAGGCACACATAAAGAGCTGCTAATGAGTCATTACTTAGCTGAATCACACTTCTGTAAAAATCTTCCTGCCAGATCTAGCTTAATGGTTTGGGTCATGACCCACACTTTTGTAAAAGTCCTCCTGCCAAGTCTGAAACAGTTTAAGCATGCAATTTTTAAAGTCCTCCCACCAGGTCTGAAACTTCTAGACCTTGTCAACCACAACAAGCAAAAGGCAGGCAAAACAAGCAATATACATTTATATTTTAACCAGTGCCCACAGGGAGGGCTTTGTCGTGGGGGCACTGCTTTTAACCAACGCTCACCCAGTTCACAATCACAGGACCTGAGTGAGAGTTCTCTCTCTACCCAGGCCTGGCCAACATATTAATTTTGAAATGAGCTGCTGTACTTCTGGAGGTGAATGAGGTGTGTAGTGTGTATTATATATACACACACACACACACCACTCTCTCTCTCTCTCTCTCTCCCGAAGCCGAAATGATAAGTCATAATATCCCTTTCAGATGCAGTATGTGGGTTAAACATAAGAAAATCAAAGAGTCTATGTTTGTCTATTGCTACTAGCTGGATGGTGTTGTGACAACTCCATCCAGACAGTAGCAAATAGCAATAGACAGAAATTCAGACATTGTCCAAGACAAGTTTCAGTGACTCAGGTAGCACACTGGCCTCTGAGCCCAGGAGATTACAGGGCTGTGGGTTCAGTTCTACAGCATGAGGATGGGGTGCTGCACTCCTGAGGTGCCGTCTTTCAGATGAGACATTAAACCAAGGTCCCAACTGGCTGGACTGGGTGGAAGTTCAGGTGGATGTTAATGAGTGTAGGGAATTTCCCAGTGCCCTGGCCAAATTTCCTCATTCACTAAAAATACCACCTACAGTTTAATCTGGTTCAAGGTCAGTTGCTTATCATCTGTATCCCCCTCCCCCAGTTACCCTGAAAAGGACTTCTAGGCCCAGTGGGCTTACTGGGTCAACAAAATTAAACAAATTCTGATTTATAGGCACGGCAGTAGAAGAAAAATAGGACAGTAGTACCATCGCTCTTTTGGTTCTCTTACTCAGTTACATGGAGGTTCTGCCCCCCAATTTTAAGTGACTGAACTGTAATTTTAAATTTCACAATACAAAACTAGCTTTCCCCAGAGGGGAGCAGGACAGAACCTACATATAAATGACTAAGACACTTCTGTTCTGAGTTCTGACTGTCCCACCCAGAGTGTGGAATGGAGAGAAGAACACAGAACCAACTACATACAAAAACTTAAGGAAAACCTTTCTGTATACTATACTGTATTATATTTTTACAACGTAGGCATTAATCAAATCACCACCTCAATTTGTCTTGCCATGCCATCTCTTTTTAGGTTCTCTTACTCTGTTATATGTAGGTTCTGACCCCCCATTTTAAGTAACTGAAGTTTGAACTATATTTTAAATTTCTACAATACAAAACTAGCTTTCCCAGAGGGAGCAGGACAGAACCTACATATAAATGACTAAGTGATGGCAGTCTAGCTCTCAGGAAGGAAATATCACAGGTAACTGCACTTTGATACCCCATGTGTTGCTACATAAAAAGGGCCCTTTACAGTTATATTAACAATTCATCTCCTTAGCATAGCCATATACATAATTATTAGTTAATTCTTCACCCTCCATTTCTGTGTGTAACATTAACTTCACTTAAGTGTCCACAGAAGAGAACACAGACAGAACTTCTGGACTTCTCTAGTCTGGCCAACAGATTACAGACCAATAGTCCTTCTCCTATCCCCCATTCCCCCTGTTTATATACACAGTAACTGGCACTGCACTGGTCTGTGTCTGATACTGTCAGAGTACTAGTTGGCATTTGGCAAGTTGGCATTAATTGTTGTGGCAAGTTTGGCAACCAGACAACGATATGGTGGCAATCATTATTACTTACCTTGTAAAGGCAGGCAGTCACTGGTGTGGTGGACCTTCTGGCAGAGTTTCAGGCACACTGGGTCAGTCTCAGGTCGTCCTCATCCTGCTGTGCTTCGCTGCTCTGCTCCCTCTGTGCTGCTAAGCTGCTTTCGTCCCTTTCGATCCAAGCAATGCTCCTGCTGCGCTGGTGGTGCTGGGCCTGCTGGCAGTCGGTATTTTTACTAGCGCCTGCCCCTAATCGATCGATCACGATCGGTACCTGCTGCCAGCACTGCTGCTGCTTAGTTCTTGTTTTATTTACTGATTGAAGTGATTTATAGCAGCAGACAGCAGCTAGGCTAGGCAGAACTAAAAAACCGGGCTGGCTGGCGGCGATTCAATCGGCGGGTGGTGCGGCACACTTAGTTGTCCCTGTCTCCCTCTCCCTGGCAGCTCTGTGTCTCTCTACTCCCTCTCCAGCAGCGGCGATCACGCTAATTCTCCCCGATGCGCTGGAACTCTTCTCTGGCTCAGTTGGTGTGAGTTCAGGCGCCAAGTGGTCTTTATATGCTCCTCATTCGGACCTGGGGGGCACAAAAATCAGGTCCGTGTGTGAGCGAGTGCGAAAACAGTGATGGACAGCATGGGAGGCATGCGATGGCTACAAGGGCAGGCTACGTAGCGTCACTGCTGCAGCCCGAATATGGGGCGTGGGGATTTCTTCTGGTGAGGCTGAGACAATGGCGACTCGGCGACGGCGAGCGTGGAAAAGGTGGCATCTGGCGTGGACCGCATGGGCTACAAAAATCGTGCAGATGGCCAGTCAGTTCGGGACGGTGGGACAAACGGCAGAAAAACGGGATTTCCCACAAAATCCGGGACAGTTGAGAGGTATGCCCCCATCTGTGGTTGCCAAATACTGTGGCCCTGCAATGGGAACATGCTGGAGAAAGTGTGGTCATTCTTCAGCTAACATAACCCATATACCCTGGGAATGTCCTAAGCTTGGAGCTTCTTGGACAGAGATCCTCACAGAATTAAAGGACCTTTTTGGTCATGAAGATCTGTTCACACCCACGTATATCTTAACAGCCCCTCCCACCAGGTCTGAATATTTCTAAGCCCACATTTAAAATTATTATGATTTTGATTTTGGTAGCCAAAAAAAGCTATTACGAAATGCTGGCATATTGACAGTGTCCCCACAAAGGAATTCTGGAGAGCCCTGACATATGAAATCTATAATTTAGATAGATTAATTGCTAATGTTAACTCATGCACTAAATCTTTTCTGACCTTCTGCCATGCTTGCATGGGTGAATTATCAAGATCCCCATTATCCTGATTTTGTCCCATAGCTAACTTTTCTTTTTTACCTGCCTAGTAGAGCTGATATATCTGCCCATTCTTATTGAATAGTTCTTTTTTCTGAAAAGATATACTGTCCCTTAAATGTATACTTCCTATCCTTTTGCACTTCTTCATTCACTAACTGCTATTAACCTACCTTCCTGTTCTGATAATAGACTTGGATTGCACTACACAGGTTATAAATATTCTAATTCCCCAAATCCTTTCCTACTACAGGCTCTTCATAAGACTAACAACATCTCCTCACTAAATGGCCTCCTTCTAGGGAGGAATGTTAAGCAGACTGTAAATATTTTTGAAAATAATTCACAACTAATGAAGAGTTGCTTCAAATAAATTGTATTTCTTTCCAGCATAGATGTTATTGGAAAACATTTCCACTGTAGCTTTCAATCTTTCTTTATGTTTTTATTAGCACTGATCAAATGTATTGATGACCTTGCATCATTGTATAAGAGTTATCGATATTCTGAACATTATGACTCAGCTCTTGAATGTACTATGTATGTGGTCTCACCATCTTTTGTATAAATGCAAAAATTATTTTTTAATAAAAAGGCAATTTAAAAAAAACAAAACAAAGGAAAGGCTCTTCAAAAAATCAGTCTAATCCAACTGCATCTAATATCAAACGATATAAAAACTGAACACATTAAAAAAGATGATTAAAAGAGCAAAATACAAGTTGGAATTTAAATTGGCTCATACAAAAAGTAATAAACCACTTCATTCATATTTAAGAGGGAAAAAACAGACAATTAAAATAATGGATCCTATAAATGAATACGGATCACTAACTGAAAATGACCAGTTTTTACAACAGAAAATACAGTTGTAAATTAAATATATCCAAATAATACTGATACAAATTATATTATAAGGCAAGCTTATGTATTATCAGCTTTGCAAACTATAAATAAAAATAAAAACTCTAGCCCTGGACCAGATCACATTCATCCTCGCTTTCTCAGAAACATGGCTGCTGCCATCTCCTTACCCCTAACTATCCTATTTAATAAATCTTTAATAAGCAAGCAAATATCATTAGACTGGCATAAAGCGATTGTGGTTCCCATATTCAAAAAAGGTAATAGATCTGAAGTTGGGAATTACTGCCCTATTAGCTTGACATCAGTAGTTTGCAAAATAATGGAGAAAGTCATTAAACTATTTTTTGAAAGAGAAATTGTACACCTTGGCATAACTGATATAATCCAACATGGATTCAAAAGGGCTTATCATGTACTACTAACTTAATATCTTTTTATAAACACATTAGTAAGGAAATTGATAAGAGAATGCCAATGGATGTAATAGTATTCGTTTATAGCAAGGCATTTGACCTTGTATCAGACAAACACCTATTTAATAAACTAAAAAAAATTTGGATTCAGACAAGTATTGATAGATTGGGTAAGGGTATGGTTGTCTAACAGAATGCAACAGGTTAAAATAAATGGGTTCCTATCCGGTACTGGGAAAGTGACCAGTGAGGTACCACAGGGCTCTGTACTTGGCCCTCTATTGTTCAATATATACATATATGATATGAAAATAAGTAAAAATACATTTTAGTCAAAATTTGTTGATGACACAAAACTGGGAGGTAAGGTGGACAATTTAGAAGTATAAACATACTAACAAATGATATGTTTAAGCTCAAAACTAGGCAAAAGAAAATAAAATGTTATTTAGTGTAAATAAATGTAAGGTCATACACTGGAACAAAAAATCAATGCACAAATTACTTGTTAAATAATGTAAAAATTGCAAAATCTTTATGTAAAAGAGATCTTGGTATCATGATAAATAATAAACTTAATTCGACAGATCACTGCCTTAAAATTACCAAACAAACAAATGGATTACTTAATAGGGTTAAGCAGACATTTGTCTCTAAGAGTAAACAATGTCTAATACCCATCTACATATCCTATATCAGACCAATCCCAGATTATGGGTTACCTTTCTGGAGCCCATACTTAAAGGGAGACACAGCCATGATGGAGGGTGTTCAGATAAGAGCCATCAAAATGATGACAAAAATATCAAAATTAGATTGTCCAAGTAGATTAAAAGAAACATGTCTATTTCTACTCCACACTAGAAGAAATAGAGGGGACTTACTTTTATTACACAAAATATTGAATGATAATGACATGATGAAACATTGTGATATCCAACTGATGGACAGACGTCTAGTTGGGAGAACACATAACAACATTTTAGATATAATGTGGCCAAATACAGCCAAAAGAGATAATTTCTATTCAATCAGAGTGGCCAAACTTTAGAACACACTCCCAAGAAACTTAACAGAAATAGAAAATGTCTACTCCTTTAAATAAGAATTGGACCAGTGGCTTATGTCTGTTAATAAACTGGGAAAATAGCCTGCATTGGCGGGGGACAATCTCGATGGGCCATTGGCCTCCTTTTGTCCAAACAAATCAAAGTAACCAAAGTAACAACGACCCTGCGGCTGGCACTTTTAATGCTAAGCTTGATGCAGCACAACCCATGTACCCATGCCTGCCAGAAACTCAAAAAAATTCTGGCAGCCATGCTAGTGCTTTAATGAAGCATTAATTTCCCTAAGTCACAAAAATACATTTTAACTGGGTTTCCCAACATATTGACCCACACTGAATTTAACATAATTAGCAATCACAACTAAATAATAAAAAGCCCAAACTGACCGCCTGAAGTTTTATTTTACTTTCTTTTGTTGCAGACCAGTAATCTACAACCTGAGTTGCTGCTGCCACCTCTCATGCCACTTCTGTTTGACCTGCCCTGCCCATGCTGCCACTGCTAAAACCATAGATTTGCCTGGGCTCTGGGCCAGCTGCTTATACCTTCTCCACCAGGCACATCTACATGCAAAGACTGCAGGAGAACAGGTTGTCATGACAATATAAATGTGCTTTGCAACAGGCAAGCATTGTGAACCGACCACAACTTTCAGCCAAAACCAGAAGTCGCTCGCATGCTCTCTTGATACACTTACAGCTCCATTGCTCCCCTGTCAGCAACACACTTGAAACCAATGATGCAACATAACTTTTAAGGAATAAAAAAATAGCTGAACCAATAACTGAATTTACAAGGGGGGATATGTGGCAGAGACTGGGGGCACAGACCTGAGGCCCAATTTTAGATGCCACCCCTAGAATGGCACACTGTGTGCCAAATCCTTAACTGTGGCAAACATGGGCATGCTGGAGACCCTTCACTGGATTTTGAAAGAATTGGGTGCTGGCGCTAAACTCCCTGAGTTGGCCGCAAGCCATCCTCTGCACCAGACATATGGTGCATAGGAGGGAAAAGGTTACAAGCTACAAGATATTTGGCCCACTGTAGTGGCCATAGCAAGGACATGCTGGCTAGGCATCCTGAAGGGTGGCTGGGCCCATGAAGGGAAAGACAGGGAGGGTTGGTGGTGAGAATGACAATGGACCCAAACAGAGTGAGGGAATGGCTGCTGTGGTGTGACTGATGGGGCCTGGAGGGGCAGTTGGGTGACAGGTGCCCAAGGGGGCCCTGGAGGGCACCTACTGTGGCTCCTCCATTGCTAGGACAGGTGTCCAGGTGTGGGATGGCCACTGACAGTTGGCCGCTGGCATCAGCCACAACAAGGGGCCAGAGACCACCTCCCACCTTGCCATGACAGACTCATGGAATGGCACACAGGCTGTTTGACCATCCCCTGCTTGATCTAAGTTTGGCAGCCTGTGACCTCATTGGAGGGGTTTGCAGAATCCCAATTAAGGGAATATTGCAGCACTGCCCTGGTGCAAGCCCCTTTCCCCCTTGCTGCACTGGTTCATTCATTGCAAGGATGGTTCAAGCCCTGTAGGTACAGGCCCCTCCCCATTTGGTGCTGGGTGCATCTGAAAATTGAGAATGGCCCTTGCACCAGTTCTTGCTGGCACAAGCACCGTGCACCATTCCTGATGTTTTTAAACCTGATGTGCAAATTCCATCAGTTTCTGTTTGCAGCACACTTGAAATCAGTGATGCAGCATAACTTTTAACAAATGAAAAACAATACAGAACCAATAACTGAAATCTTGTGGGGGGGGGGGGATTTAAAGTAGAGACTGGGGCAGAGACCTGATGCAAAAGTAACTCATGGATATAGAAGTCATGACATGTGTGACAGCCCTCTATTGGTCTCCAGGTCTCCAACACCATCTTTATTGCAATACCTGTATACAGAGGGACTACTTTTCAATTTCTTTTACTTTTATATTGTTTTGTACTTTTTAGTCTTGTTAATTTATTTTATCTTTTGTTTATTTATTTATTTCTCAGAGATCCATTTTATAAAAGTAATAAGATACTTTAGAGATTGGGTTGTTGTCTGTTAGAAGCACATCCCAGGTGCTGAATGCACTTGGTGCAAGCACCTCACACCTCTCTAAGAAACTAGGGTGTAGTCTTAGCAGGAAGCAACTCACATCTTGTCATGTCTTATTGCTTTCTCATAATATAGAGGTACCCAAACTATAGAAAATCCAGGCTAAAGCTCCTATGTATAACCTACTGAAAGGCATCGTCAGGGGCAGAGCCAGTGGGTATATGTAGTCATTTAATACTGATAACAATTAGACATACATTTTAATTAGTGCAACACATGTATTGTGCTAAGTACTTTCAATTAATGTTAAATAATAAACAGGTGCAGGTACAAATGTGCAAGACAACTCCTGAATATATAACATTATACAAATCATTACATGTACAAACCAAATATGTAATTGTGAGCAAGGCATTATATAGCTCCAGTAACCCTTTAAAATTTTGTGACCCATTTAAAAAAAATATTACTATAATTACCAGCTGAGCAAAAAGTCAGGGGTGTCAGTGCTAATACTTTCAAGCCAAGGATTTCATACTAACTGAAACAACCATTTCAGTATAAATTCCAATTGTACTAATGAAGGGGTTTTGGTCTAGTAAAAGCAATTTCTATTTGTAGAATAAGCGCTGTTGCACTCACCTTGCTTACAAGATAAAAAAACACTGCAACTGGAGAAGGCCAACAGGAGACTATACATTTTACCAGTTTTATACCAGTTTTTTTGTTATAAGCCAGAGAATGGATGGATAGATAGCAGACAGACAGGCAGGCAGACAGACACTCTGTATACGCCATATGAGAAAGGCTCACTGATGAACCTGCAGGAGCTGTGCAAAAGGAGAGAACTGGGTCAAGAGGAAGGCCAAATACAGATGGAACTCATAGACATTCTCATAAAAAATGGACCAAGGAAGCCATGTAAAAGTGGCCACTGCTAGCCAAAGTCTTTAGACAGAGGCTAGGGAAAAGGCACATGAGTGGGAGCTTTTGCTTAGGGAAGCTGCACAAGCAGACTGGGTACAAATATTAGAGCTGGAACTTGCCCTGGTTAAGGCAAAGGAAACTGAGACGCAAAAGGCAGGTGCCGATCTGCAGAGGAGAATGCTGGAAATTGAGGAGCAAAAATCAGTGCCACTGCCAACAGAAGTGAGAGGAGTGAGAAAGGCAGTACTAGCATGAGATCCAGATGATGGAGCTTGAGCATGAGAGATGGATGGAGATTCTGAATCACAGGACACCACCACAAACTTAAGAACATAAGAATGTGTCGGCAGATGGGGAAAACGTGGCCCATCAAGTCTGCCCATTTGACTGCTCCCACCTTGGTAGACTTCTTATTTCAGGGTACCGCAATGTTTATCTCAAGACAGCTTGACTCCCCTGACTGTCTTTGCTTCCACCACCTCCTGTGGCAATTTGTTCCAAGGCTCAATCACTCTCTCAGTGAAGAAGTATTTCCTGATGTTAGTCTGAACTTGTCCTCCCTTTAGGCGCCTGTTGTGGCCTCTAGTTCATATTTCTTTATTTTCTTGGAAGATGCTCTGATCCTGTACTGAGTTGATTTCTTTGAGGTATTTAAATGTTTCTATCATGCCTCCCCTGTTCCTTCTTTGTTTCAGTGAGTACATGTTCAATTCCTTGAGTCTTTCCTTATAGGGTTCCTGGTGAAGGTCTCGAACCATCCATGTGGCATTTCTTTGCAATGTCTCCAACCAGTCTATATTCTGTTTTAGGTGAGTTCTCCAGAACTGGATGCAGTACTCCAGGTGAGGCCTCACCAAGGATTTGTACAGTGGGATTATCACTTTGTATCTTCTGCTTGAGCTACCTCTGCCTATGCATCCGAGGATGCAACCAGTTTTTGTGCTGCCTTTTTGTACTGACTTCCCACCTTCAGGTCACGGGAAATCATGACTCCAAGGTCTCTTCCTAAGTTTGTAACAGCTAATTGTTCTCCCCCTAGAGTGTAATCTGTTTCTGTGTTTCTTTTCCCAAGGTGCATAACCTTACATTTCTCAGCATTGGACTTCAACTGCCAAGTTCTGGACCACTTCTTCAGATCTGATTCCACCCCTGAGGTACCCTCTTGTGTGTCCACTCTGTTACAGTGTTATCTGCAAGCAGGTACACCTTTCCTGCAATTCATCTGCAATGTCACTGATGAATATGTTGAAGAGGACTGGTCCCAGCACTGATCCCTGTGGGACGCCACTAGTCACCCTTCTCTCCTGTGACAGGATGTGGTTTACCATTACAAACTATGAGTAATGGCATAATGGTTTGACCCAGGAAGCCAAAATTAATTCTAAAATGTTTCCCAGATATCAGGAGGGGGGTGATCTTGATTTGTTTTTGAGATCTTTTAACAGAAACTGTGGGCAACTCGAATTGAGTGGGGCTTCTTGGTGACTCACCTATTTATTTTATTGATTTAAGTCTCAGAATTACAATACCTTTGAGTCAGAGACTCATTTAAAAAGGTTCCATGTCAGAGGGTGCTCATACAGAAAATACAATGCACAAAGGTTTCAGGCAAGGAATACAAAATGGAAGCAAGGATATACTGTACATGATAAAATGTGAATATAATGGCAGTAAAATACAGACTTTGGCAGGAATCACAGCAACACTTTAATTGCTATAGAAAGAGAAAGTTTGAGGAAAACACATTGAATGGCAGTAGGATATTGCAAAAGAAATCCCAAAAAGACATTGTTAAATACATAAGATTGAGGAATAAGGCTGGAAAAAATGCAGGACATAAGAAGAGAACTACTAGAATAGTCAGTGTTCAAGGTAGAGTAGGGGAAGTACTTGGCTAAGCAGAAACCATCTGAGTTGACTTAGTCACCAGTAACAAGTAGAGGGGAGTAGTGTTAGATGGGAGAAATGGGAGGGGGGTTATTGCCATTGCTTACAGGCAATGTATTAGAAGCTTTTTTCTGGAATGGACAACAAGGATTGCATGGACTATGATAAAGTGAAAAGTGCCTTTGTAAAGTATTTTGAGTTAACATCCAAGGCCTATAAGCAAACATTTAGAGAGTTAAGAAAGGCACTGGGGGATTGCTATGCTTAAATGTGTGTGCAGCTAGCTAAGTAATTTGTTAGAACACTGGGTATAGGGTACAAAATGCTCATGACTCTCGTACTGTTTTGCAGAAAGTAATACTAAGGGTGTTGTTGGTCATGGACCTAGTAGGGTATGGGTTTTGGAGGGGTGCTAGAAGGTTCTGTACCCCCATAGGAACTAGGCCCATTAGTGCTTTTTTTTCTGAGTATCTGAGTATCTGAGCAGGACCTGGAAGGCAGAATTTCACTGTTCGCTGATGACACAAAGCTCTGTAACAGAGTAGACACACCAGAGGGTGTAGACAGAATGAGAAGCGACCTGCAGAAACTTGAAGAATGGTCAGGTGTTTGGCAGTTGAAATTCAATGCAAAGAAGTGCAAGATAATGCATGGGGCACAAAAACCCTGGCACAATATATCAGTTGGGGGTGAGGATATAGCATGCACCAAGCAGGAAAGGGATCTTGGGGTTATCATCTCTGATGACCTCAAGGTAGGAAACAGTGTGACAAGGCAGCAGGTAAAGCAAATAGGATGCTGGGATGTATAGGAAGGGCATCACCAGCAGGAAAGGGAGGTCATAATTCCGCTATACAAGACACTAGTGAGCCCCACCTGGAGTACAGTGTACAGTTCTGGAGACCATACCTACGTAAGGACATAGACAGGGTAGAGAAGGTTCAGAGGAGGGCAACAAAGATGGTGCATGGATTGCATCACAAGTCCTATGAAGACAGGTTGAAGGAACTGAACATGTACTCCCTGGAGGAGAGGAGGGAGAGAGGGGATATGATAGAGACATACAAGTATCTTACATGGAGGAAAAGGGTGCAGGAAAACACTATTTTTAAGTGAAAAAGATGTTCCAGGACTAGAGGGCATAGGATGAAGTTAGAGGGAGGACGATTCAGAGGAAACATGAGAAAGAATTTCTTCACAGAATGGGTGGTGGACAGGTGGAACACCCTGCCAGAGGAAGTGGTGGGGGCTGAAACAATCACGGGATTTAAGAATGCATGGGATAGACATAAAGGAATTCTGAAGGTCAGGGTTAAGGTGCAACAGACTTCTAGGAAAACAAACTGAACTTACAAGCTCAAATGGGCAGACTGGGTGGGCCATAGGCCCTTATCTGCCGACACTGTCTATGTATCTATGTATCTATGTATCTATGTATACTGGAGTGGGAGTATAGTACGCAGGTGTGTGTAAGCCTGTCAGCATCCATAATGAAGTGACAGGCTTTTTTCAGGAGCAGCTTTACCATGTTGAGGGTGGTTTCTGAGGCTGCTCCACAGACAGTGATCCCATAGCCAATGATGGGGAGGAGTGAGCTGGTGACTGCCACTCACCTAGCTTCCTTGGTTAGGTTGTGCATGTATCTATAGAGGGACCCCAACTTTCTATTAGCTGTGTTTACTAAGAGGTCCACATGTGGACTAAATGAGAGTGTGTTGTCCAGTGTTACTCCCAGGTACTTGAATGTTGTCACTTGCTCCAGTACATTACCTTCCTCATTTATGATGACTATTGGCTGCATCTTATTCTTTATGTGCAGCCCAGAGAATAGTATCATCTTGGTCTTTTTGTTGATCAAGACTAGTCTGTTTCTCTTGAACCAGCCCTCAAGTGATCTGAAACTGCCTCGGAGATCATCGGTTAGTGAGTACTGGCATGGTCCACTACTGAATACCAACCACTGCATCATCTGCATATAGTAGATCATTCACAAATCTGGACTGTCATGTATGGTACTGGGCTGCAGCCATTAACTCTGCACCAATGGTGCAGCCCTACTGGACAGTCAGTCGGTAGGCGGGCGAAGTGAGTGTGGGATGCTGTCGCCACCGCGGGGAGCGGGTGGAGGGGCTTCGTGGGTGGGTGGGGGACACTAGACACCAGGGAGATGTTTGGGGGTTCTGCTGTGACATTCTGCCCGTGATCGGGCTTTACAGTCCACTGGACCACCAGGGAGTTATTCGGGTTGGGGGGAGGGTTACATTCTGCCCGCGATCGGCACTGGGGGGTTATCAGGTTCTGCCCACGATCGGGCACTGGGGCGTTTATACAGGTTCTGCCCACGATCGGGCACTGGGGGTTTATACAGGTTCTGCCCACGATCGGGCACTGGGGGTTTATACAGGTTCTGCCCACGATCGGGCTGTGGGTGATGTTGGGGCGACATGTATGTGTTCTGCCCGCGATCGGGCTGTGGGAGGTGGGGGGGTATAACTGTGATGCCCGCGATCGGGCTGTGGAGAGGTGTGGGGGGGCATGTAACTGTGATGCCCAAGGACTGGCTGCAGTGTGTGCGCTGGTCCTGACGGTTGCCGTCGGCAGGTGGCCAGGGAGCAAGCCCTCGGGGATCGGCACACCTACATGCAAATGGCATGCAAATGGGGCCATAAAGAGATGCAATGGCCCCCGCGCCTTGCATAAATTATGGCCCCATTTGCATGTCACCTTTTGAATATCGGAAATTGTAGGCGCAATGGTACTAGCGCCACCGCAAGTTGAATGCTCAACTCTGGCAACTTGCGATGGCGCAAGTTTCCACTGCGCTTACGCGCAAGTGTTGTGCTTCAAGGAGATTCTGGAAGCGAGCTGCTCAACAGCTAACTCCTTTGAATATCACCCCGGCCACACCCCTGCGCAACTATTTTGAGCAGCGCAGGGGCTTGCGCCTCAGACTGGCGCAGTTTGAATATCGGGGCCCATAAGTAAACTAGTTGGTACAAGTCCCACTGCAAGCTGAACAACTGGCTCTGGTAACTCTGGTAAATACAGGATACAAATAAAGCCCAGTTCTGGGGAAAATACAGAGTTTCAAGTTTTAAACCCCTAGATTAAAACAAAAACTTAATATGAAGGGAAGAATGGTGGCATCAGCACATAACCAGCACAACCAGACACAATCTGAATAGATTTTTTATCTACCTTTGATCTTCTAACCACAGAAAATGAATTTATCACCAAAACCTAAAATGGAGATATTGAAGTGATCTAGTAAAAAATTTGAACAATCACCAGATCAACTGGCATTGTCCACATCAGGCATACCAGAAACTTTTAATGAGCCAAAATATACTTTTTAGCATAACACAGCAGTACCTGTCAATAGTAACATTTCATTCCTTTTGCCTGTTTCAGCAGAAGATTTAGTGAAAAAAAGACAAAAAAAAAAACCCTGACTTTGAGTCTCAAAATCAAAGTAATGATATTAATGTGAATATGATGGATTTAAAGAGAGATGTAAGAAGGTTATAAATAAGTTTGGATGATGATGTTGTTCAAGAAACCCTATGGAATGAAACCTCTACCCAACCTTCTAATTTACAAAAAGAGACAAAACTAAATTAAGATAAATCTATGTCTTGGAAAACTGTAGAATGGGAAGGGGGAAGACAGAGGCTTCCCATCTGGACAAAAAGCTGAACTTTATAAATCTGAGAGTAGTGGGTCTGACTATTCATTTGATTTTGAGGAAGAAATGGCCAGGAGGGCAAGGTTACTACTAGGTCAACTGGATAATATGAATAAGAAAATCAAAAAAAGTAAATTCTCTGGAGCAAAAAAATGAATGATTTTCAGTGAATAGCAGAAGCATTAACTAAGGAAAATAATGAGTTAAGTAAGAACAGTTGGAAAAAAAGTGACTACAGAGCTAAGTGATGATTTGTTACCTGTTCATTGACAGATATACAGTATAATTTAGAAAAATGTAAATAAACTCTACAAGATTAACTGATTTCGAAACAAGGACAAGAAAGAAAAACATTACCGTAGTTCAAAACATTTTCATTTTTATCTCTGTAGAAGTACTGTTCCCCATTGCCTATTTTAGTATCCTATATTATATATGCAAATATCCTTATAATAAAGGAATAATGCACGACAGGGTCAGTGTTATTCTGGGATAACATCCCGCCATTGGTGGTTAGGTAGAAGGCCGCAGGCCTAGTGTGTCCACCACCTGAGAAGAGATGTTATCCCAGCATAACACCCATGCTGTAGTACAATATTATGGCTGCAGTGGGCAGAGCCCTGCACACATCTTGCTTCAAAAAGGGACTCAGCATTACGTTAAAGCATTCATTCCTACCAAAGAACATGTTGGACTTGCAGCACAGTCTCCTACACCAAGTAACTATTCCAAATAATGAAGTCCCTTCTCAAATAACAAGAAAACACAAACTGGGTTTCCTTTGCAGTTGCAACATCTCTCCTACTGTACTTTTCCAGAGTCATGTATCAGTCATTAGTCCAGAATTCATTTACATAACATTCCATTTCTTTCTTTAAGCAATAAGGGTAAACAGTGGTGTGCTCAATCACTACCATGTTGTTTCCTCCTAGGTTTTAAAATTCACACACACACACATACCACTGTGTTTTAGCCTTTCTTTGCTACCATGGAGTGACATAGTCCAGCATTCCTTTACAGCAGCACAAGAAACTATAGTAGATCACACATTTCCTTACTGTGCCATGCATTTACACTTTCTCCATGACAAAATGTTCTAGAATTGTTTAAAAACTATATTCTAAATCCATTTCATTTAACACTAAGTGGCAATGTGACAGCAGTGGCACCCATAAAAGTATAAAGAGCACAAATGTTTTCCTTTAAGAACTGCACAAACAGGGTCACTGTCCACACTTGTTTGTACAGTACCTTCTTTTTTAAAATATTTTTACAAAATTGCAGTACCTAACATATTGACAATTTGACTCCATGTCTTTGTTGCATTATCTCACCCTCCCTTTTTATGGCTGTGGGCATGGCCCAGCAGATGTTTTGCATTCAGAAAAGGGCTGTCATTTTTACTACCAAGCAAAATGATAGAGTGTTAAAAATATATTCCTCCACTGATGCCTCATTACAACACTGCCTGTGTGTGTATAGGAAGCTGTAGAGCCCTATTTTTCCTCTGGCTTGAGGAGTAAATTGAGTCCACAGAAAGTTAACTCATTATCTTCTGGCAGTCATTCTGTACCAGATTACCAATGGATAGTACAGACATCATAGAAATCTATTGGAAGTAAAATGGGTTAAACACTTCCTGGAGCTTTCTACATAACAATAAGCTCTGTTGTGCCCTTAGCCCCTAGGAACACCTCATTAAGCCATTTGACACCACCATCCTTAGAGCAGTCATTCTGCTACTTTGCAGGACATTCCATAGCAAAGAGTCCCAGTGATGCCTGTTTCCAAATAATAAACAAACTTAATTTTCTCAGACAGTTCTGGGCTACTGTTCATATTCTACTAACTGTTCTTGACCTGCAATTTGTGACTATAGGTGTTTACAACTGAATGATAGTAACCACATTTGCTTCACTTGCAAATAGGTAGGCATGTGTGTGTTTAATTTTTGTTTGACTTAGGTTACACATAGAATCAGATCAGTTCATAATATGCTACATTGTGATTAAATTATCTATAAATGGGGGCTTTGGTTTCTTTTACAAATTCAATTTTTCTGACCATGGACATACTAAAACAAACATTTCTCAAAAAAATGTTTAAAAATAAGGAATTTAGCAATAATTTTGTTGATGTGGTGTAAAGAGCTGTTCCTTGGGAATTATTTGTTTGGGTGGGGGCTGCCACAAGCAGAATGGGACTGACTTCATGGATGGGGAGCTCATGGCAGCAGAAGAGGCATGACAGCATTAAAAGCTTAATGGTGTGGCTGTAGAGGCACCAATATTTGAGCATGACTTTGGTAGAGGACTAGATGTGACTTGGGGTTGGGGGATCATCAGGCATTGAGTGAGTCTTGGAATTTATAGCATAATGGTTTCCTGAAACTTTAAACTTCAATGGGTTAGACTCTGCATCCATCTGTACAGTATGTCATTAAGCCACATACAGTGGGGTATTGGTAAAAAACAGATCACCAGACCTGGACCAGAGCTGTAAAATCTGAACTGGGCACGGTTTGTGCAAATATTGCTGATTCACTCACTCCAGATGATCTGATCTGACTTTTACCTATCTTGTCTGGTCCTGATGATTCCATGTGCAAGCATGCCAAGGAAGGGCTGAAAAACAGACATCCAGGAGTGGACCAGATATGTAAAAGTTGGACTGAACAGTGCAGGCAGAGTGACCAGACAGGCAGTATTTGTACAGGTTGCACCCAGTATGGCCAGTTTGGATTTTTACAGAACTGCTGTGGTTCAGGTCTGTCAGTCCAGTTTTTAATCAATCAATCAATATTTATTTTATACTGAAAGGTATGGGAGCAAAAATGCCCATTTACTAAAACATCCAGTTAAGCATAAAAAGAGAACAGCACATCAGGTCAAACAATTACATAGTAAAACACTATATAAACAGATCTAACATAAACAAGCCTATTATAGAGATCTTGAGGGATACACAGAAGAAAGGGTAAACAAATAAATAATATCGACACATTTACAGCATAGGATATAATTTCAGGTACAATTCAGGAACATGAAGAGTTGGGTGATGCTTTGAAAAGAAGTGCAAGTCCTATGGCATCAAGATCTTGCATGTGAATGAGCATTCCTTCTGCATGATCTGACTAGACACCAAACGCTGGATCAAGGACTGTGCGGCCTGCCAATCTATCAACCAGGCCACATGGATTAGGCACCAGAAAAAGCTCAAAGCCCACTTGCTGGAGGAGCACCTAGTTTTGATGTAAAAGAAGCTTCACAATCTTTGGGAAAAATCTTCTTCTCCATTGCCAGAACTAGAGATGCAGAGGATTTAATATCTGCCAGCGAAGTGAATGAGAAGTGGCCACTTCATGTTGGACCTCGTTACATGGAGTGCCCCATAGGAAAGGCTCACTTCGCCTTGTTATTATTACTTTGCATTGTCATTCCACCTTAAAGACGAAGTAAGGCAGAGTGACAATATTGGCAGCACCCCACCCGCACAGTCACCAGAATTAATGTGCATTCCCAAAGTGCTACTGTCTTGTGTCCAGAAAACTCCCCAGTGCTGATGAAGTGAAATGAGAGCAAAGCAAGAAATGCATAGTCTCCCAGAATTAATGGCGCACTCAGTCATGCGCTCTGTGGTCACACATAGAATCGCCAGATTTAATGTGCATCCCCCAAATGCTACTGTCCTTTGTCCAGAAAATTCCCCAGTGTTGATGAAATGCCACTGTCTTGTGTCCAGAAAATTCCCCAGTGCTGACAAAGTGAAATGAGAGCATAACAAGAAATGCAATCTCCCAGAATTAATGGTGCACTGCAAACGAACAGACAGATTAAGATTGCACTGTACACTCAAGGGATGCATACAAAAAGGCACAACAACACCTAACCAGTGCTCACAAGTCACAAATCCAAATCTGGAAACAAATACATTTTGCCAGCTGGGGGATTAGTGCAATCCACTACCAGTAAAAATACCACAAAGCAGTATAAAAAATTCATGCAGTTGCAGTGGATAGCAGGTTCACGCTGCTGCAATTACTCTGCGGCACAATAAAAGGTGTCTGATTTAATGGCATGCATCACACACACACACACACTCTCACACACATGCTACAAGTAATGCGTAGCAATTTGAAAACCATTAGTAATATAACCAAATGTTTTAAACAGACAAATTATACACTGCTGCACCACAACAATCAACAAAAAAGTGTCAAGAATTACTGAAAATATTACTGTGTGTACATTAACACAGTTATACAAGAAAAATATAACCAAAACAGAAAGACTTCCTTTTTCTCCCAGTTAATGTACCTATGCCACAAATACGCCCCTCCTCCAAAGCACACTTCCCAGTACACAGACTGACTGTTCTAAATTAACATTCAAAATCCACACACAATAAACACTCAATGATATGAGCACAGAAGGGTTTCCTTACAATCGATGTACTAAATTTTGAGCAAAAAAATGACTCAAAAAGGCATTTTAAACAGGTTTTAGAGGTTGTGAATTGCAGAGCTCTAAGAGCAAACTGTCTCCAGCTACCACTACACACACACACACACTACCCAGGCCAGAACTGAGGCTGTGCAGAACAATCTAGGGCCCATGTGACCTGCAATCCCATGAATCACTTCAGAATTTAATTTGGAGCTCAATTACAAGGTGAAGTGAGGTGAATTACATTAATTTCAATGTACTTCACCTTAAAACTGGTCGAGAAGTGGTTTGGGGAAGGCGGAATAACACAAAGTCATTGGTTTCAATGGACTTCGCGTTCCTCATTATGAAGCTAGGTACTCCACTTCACTTTGTCTAGTACTGCGTAGATTCCATGTTACTCCATGAATCACTTCACAAAGCAAATTGGGACCACTTCACCAACCACTACTTACAGTACTGTAACTCACATGCTGTACAGGAAGGAATGCAAATGCCTATGGCTGTACTTCCCTGATGAAGTGAGCCAGTATCATAAAACTCCTCAATTTAAAAACTCTTATTAATGAGTACATTGGTGGGGTGGTGAAGTCTGGAAAGATACTACAAAACAGGCTTACAATACATCCAAGTAACTAGTAAAAAAATTAATGTTGTGATTCGTGACATGATTATGAATTGCGATTTGTGACTGCATTTGTGACCATGATGATGAAGAACATGATTCAGTGTCGACGGTGTGAGATAACCAATATGGAAATGTATTGGGAATGCAAATGCCTATTATTGTACTTCTCTGATGAGCTGCAACACAAAACTCCCCAACTTAAAAACATGTATTAATGAGTACAATGGGGGTGAAGCCTTGAGATACTACAAAACAGGCTTACGATACATCCATGCAACTAGTAAAAAATGAATGCTGTGATTCATGACGTGATTGTGAATCATGATTTGTGACTGCATTTTTTGACTGTGATGATGAAGAATGTGATTCGATGTCGAAGTTGTGAGGTAACCAATATGGAACTGTATTGGGAACGCGAATGCCTATGGTTGTACTTCCCTGATGAGCTGTAGCACAAAACTCCCCAACTTAAAAACTTGTATTAATGAGTACAATGGTGAGGGTGAGGCCTGGAGAGATACTACAAAACTGGCTTACAATACATCCAAGTAACTAGTAAAAAAATGAATGTAGTGATTCATGACGTGATCGTGAATCGTGATTTGCGACTGCATTAGTGACCATGATGATGAAGAACCTGATTTGTATCACGAGTGACTCGTGGTGATGGTCCTGATTTAAAAACGCATATTAATGAGTACAATATTCATGCAGAATTATGCACCACACCAGTCCAGTACTCTGAAGAGAAGCCAAAGCAACAATTGTGACTTAAGTTACAGATGGAGACTGGGCCCTAAAATGATGCAAATGCACAGACAGATTAAGATTGCGCTGTGCACTGAAGAGATGCAGATGCAAAGGCACAACACCTAACCAGTGCTCACCATCAGAAATTCATATCTGGAAAAGGATACCTTTTCTGGTCGGGGCGAGCCACGAGGGGGAGGGCAGTGTACTACACTGCTGCAGTAACAGTCACTAGTACTAGTACCATTAAAGATACCACAAAGAAGTACAGAAATCACACAGCTGCAGTGGATAGCAGGTTCACATTGCTGAAATTACTATGTGGCACAGTAAAAGGAGTTTGATTTGATGACATGCGTCACACACATACTCACACACTCACACTAAGTAATGTGTAGCAAATTGAAAAATTCAGTAATATAACCACATATTTTAAACAAACTAAAATTATGCACTACTGCACCACAACAATCAACAAAAAAATGCAAGAATTATTGAAAATATTACTATGTGTACATTAACACAGTTATACAAGAAAAATATCACCAAAACAGAAAGACTGCCTTTTTCTGCCAGTTAATCTACCTACACTGCAGATACATCCCACCCCCAAAGCACTCTTCCACTGTCTCTCAGTACACAGACAGACTGTTCTAAATTAACATTCAAAATCCACACATAAACAATAAATGCTCAATGATATGAGCACAAAATGGTTTCCTACAATCAATGAACTAAAGTTTCAGCAAAAACAATTACTCAAAAAGGCTTTTTTAATAGCTTTTAGAAGGTTTAAATCACAGAGAGCTCTCAGAGCAGACTGTCTCCTACAGCTTCCTACACACACTACCCTGAACTGAGGCTGTGCATAACAATCTAGAGCCCATGTGACCTGAAATCCCATGAATCACTTCAAAATGTGCCTTTGGAGCTTAAAAACAAGGTGAAGTACATTGTTTTCAATGTACTTCGCCTTAAGAATTGGTGGAGTATTGGTTTGGGAAGGTGGAGTAATGCAAAGTCATTGTTTTCAATGGACCACGTTACCCATTATAATGTGAAGTACTCTGCTTCATGTTGCGGAGCAGTATGCAAATCCACTTTTGCTTTGCGATTCACTTCATGGAGCAAATTGGGGCCACTTCGCCCATCTCCAGTCAGAACCCAAAAAGAAGAAAAAGAACAAGGAGATGCACTGAGACTGGGATAGAAACATAGAAACATAGAATTTGACGGTAGATAAGGACCGCTTGGCCCACCTAGTCTGCCCATTTTCCTACCTAACAGATAAGCTGCAGATCCTAGTTAACCAACAGCATACTTCCTCTTACCCCCCCACTAGGACTGCCTTATGCCTGTCCCATGCATTCTTGAAGTCCGCCACTGTTCTTGACTCCACGACCTCCTCAGGGAGGCTGTTCCATGTGTCCACAACCCTCTCAGTGAAAAAATGCTTCCTCACATTACCCCTGAGCCATCCCCCCTCTATCTTTAAATTGTGCCCCCTTGTTCTTGCACTTCTCTTTTTCTGGAAGATGCTACCCTCTTGGACTTTGCTAATTCCCTTGAGGTACTTGAAAGTTTCTATCATGTCCCCTCTCTCCCTTCTTTCCTCAAGAGTATACATATTAAGCTCCTTTAGTCTTTCTTCATATGTCTTCTGGTGCAGACCCTGCACCATTTTGCTTGCCCTTCTCTGGACAGCCTCCACTCTGTCTATGTCTTTGCAGAGATGGGGTCTCCAGAACTGCACACAGTACTCCAGATGGGGTCTCACCAACTGTCTGTACAGAGGGATAACAACTTCCTGTTTTCTACTATTGATGCCTCTTGGCAGTGACCATCGGGCACCACTGACACCAGAGGGGCCTCCACTTCAGTAAGTACCCCTACTGCCAGGTCTCCTACCACTCTGGCAGATCAGACCACAGCCTCCTGCCTGCTTTACTGATGGTGCATTCAGGGTTCTTCTTGGATGACAGAACCGCTATTGTGCTTCCCAGGGTGTGCTTAAAGAAATCTAGGACTCAGTCTTTTGCTTTTGTAGCCCCTACCCTGTGGAATTCTCTACCTCATTGGGTTTGAGAGTGCCTGACCATCTAGAGTCTTAAAATAGCCTTAGAAACACATATATTTGGTCTAGCATTTCTGGATTTTGGTATATGATCTTATTCTTGTCTTATGATTTCAGTCTATCATTGATTTATATTTGGTCTGACTGGGAATTGGTTGTTTTCAGAAGTTTGTTTATATGGTTTTATGTACAAGCTCTTTGGTTTCAGAAAGGAGCTTTTTAAAAATAAAGATTGATTTGATATCTTCTTCAGGGTCTATTGCCAGCAGCCAGGTCAATAAGTAGCTCCCCAGCCCCACTGAGCAGTGCACGGTCACAGCTGGTAAACAGGACTCCAGCTCCGCTGTTGTCTGCATGGCCCAGGCTGATAAGTTGGACATTAGCTCTTCTGACATCTGCACGGCTGCAGCTGATAAGTCACACCCCAGTTCCTCTGGGGACCGCACAGCTGAGGCTCTCCTATCTGGGTACAGGATACCCCTGACATCAAGTTGACTCAGCTGCCAGACATGCAACAGTCTTTTGAGTGTTCTTCACTCCCACTGACCCAATTGGACCCTCTGGCCTTGCCTGAAGATCAGGAGCTGAAGGTGGGCATTAATCTGGAGGTTCCCTTCCTTCACCAGGTCAGTCTCTTCCTGGTTCACTCACCAGCCTATTCATGAACATTAGGCTGATGCATCAAAAAGAAGAAGTGCAAATCCTGTGGCACCCAGATGCTGCATGTGGATGAGCATTCGTGCTGCATGATCTGACTAGACCTCAAACACTGGGTCAAGGACTGTGCGGCTTGCCAATCCTTCAACCAGGCCACATGGATTAGGCACCAGAAAAGGCTTGAAACCCACTTGCTGGAGGAGCATCTAGCTTTGATAGAAAAAGAGGTGCAAAATCTGCGGGAAAAATCTTCTCCAATGCCAGAACCCAAAAAGAAGAAAAAGGACAAGTAGAGGCACAGAGACCGGGATATGTCTCCATCCACTTGGCTGCAACCATCGGGCACCACTGACACCAGAGGGGCCTCCACTTCAATAAGTGCCCTCACTGCCAGGTCTCCTACCGCTCTGGTGGATCAGACCACAGCCTTCCTGCCTGCTTTACTCATGGTGTAGTCGAGGCTCTTCTTGGACGATGGAACCCTTAATGTGCTCCTTAGGCCCATATCTTCTTCAGAGTCTATTGCCAGCAGCAAGGTCGATAAGTTACTTCCTGGCCCCACCAAAGAGTGCACAGTCACAGCCAGTAAGCTGGACTCCAGCTCTGCTGTTGTCTGCATGGCCCAGGCCGATAAGTCGGACATTAGCCCTTCTGGCATCTGCGCAGCCGTGGCTGATAAGTCGCTCCCTGGTTCCTCTCGGGAACGCACAACTAAGGCTCTTCCATTGGGGTCACAGGATACCCCTGACATCGAGTTGAGCCAACTGCCAGACATGCAACAGTCTTTAGAGGGTGCCTCACTCCCACTGACCCAACCGGACCCTCCAGGGATTATCTGAAGATCAAGAGCCAGAGGTGGGAACTAATTTGGAGGTTCCTCTTCCTTTACCAGGTCAGCCTCTTTCTGGTTCACCCACTGGGCCTATTGTTAACCCCTCTGGGGATCTTCCATCAGGACCTCCTCAACCCAAGCCCCCTTGGACAACCAAGTTCCTCTGTCTTGGAATCCAGCTTCCCAGATGATAGTGGGTCTTCCGTCGGGTTCTGCTCACACCCTGATGCCAAGTGACCTTTCACCAGGTGACCTTTTACTGGGTCAGGGTATGTCTGGAACTCTGGCCATTCCTTAAATGCTGGATGGCCTTCTGTTATGCACCCAGGCACCAAATCTTCTGGTGTTCGACATTCCTGTGCCTAATCCAGTGCCAGCCCCCTTTGCCACCTGGTCCTTCTGGACCTGCTGCCAGGCCTTCAGCCTCACCTTCTGCCAGGCCTTCAGCTCTGCCTTTGGGTGGACATATGGGCAATTTTCCTGGCTATCTGCCCCCACAATACCCAATGTACATTTTGCTGGTGTAGCCAGTGCCTGGTTATTAACCACATTATGTAATGGAGTACCAGACACTGGGCTATGTCTAATCAAGGGTATGCTTCTTCTGGCTTTCCCTACTCCTATCAGGCTCATGGATATCCTCAATATCAGACACCAGGCTATCCATTACACCAGCCTCCTCCTCCACCACCTCCTCCTCAGCCTCGGCCTCTATAGCAGCCTCAGGCTGCTATCCAGGCAGTGTTTCAGCCCCCTGATTCAGGAGACCAGGACTCAACTAGCCTCAGAGCTTAACCATTGGAAACCAGTGGTGGCCTCTACTCCCATCTTCTTTCTGACCCCTAGATCAGCCTCTCCTGTTGATTCCCACCTTTCTGGAGAAGGCTCCTCTAGACACCAGTTCATGGATAAAACCCAGGACACTCCTCTAAAAAGGATTCAGACCCCCAGAAGGCAATCTTTTGACTCTGACTCTGATTCATCCTCCAGCTCTGGTACACATACACATATACAGCCTCAGCCTTAGGAGTCCCCGAAGTCCCCTCTGGAGGTCCCTTCCTTTGCAGAACTCCTCATAACTATATAAAATAACTGTGGCTGGGCTATCCAGGAACAGAATCCAAAGTGGAAAAGGCATTCAAAGCATCTAGACATGACTGACACAGCTCCTATGCCCATGCTACCTTGGACTGGGCCCCATGAAGACCTGACATCCACTAGCTGGCAACAGTCTTCCTCCATTCTGGCTGTTTCAAAAAAGGCAGAAAGGATGTACTACACTCCCAGATGGGGTCACACACTTTACTGGCCATCCTAATGCAGACTTGGTTGTTATCACAGCTGCTGATGACCGGTCCTCTAAACCTAAACATTTGAGCATGTCTCCTCCTGATAAGGAGTCTAAGCAGCTGGAAAATTTCTATCACAAGATCCATTCCTCCTCCACTTGCACCCTCAGGTCCCTTAATTATGTGTCTCATATGGTTTCCTACCAGAAATCTTCCCTTGCCTCACTCGCATCCAAGCTGGAAGTTATCCAGATCAGGAGCTTAAGGCCAAGATATCCAAGATGGTGAGAATGACTAAAATCTCCTTTTGTCATGCCATTCTGACCACTTATGATATAGTAGACTCAGTTGCTCGCACCACAGCCACTGCTGTCTGCATTAGGCAACATTTGTGACACAGTATTGCTGGCCTAGCACAAGGCATCCAGACCACTATCCTGGATGCCCCTTTCAGGTGATGCATGTTATGCGGAGGTGATGGCAAGCATATTATCACTGAATTGCAGGACCATGGTAAATTTATCTACGATGCCCGCTTCATGTACTGAGGGGGATACAAAGGCAAACAGCCTTTTCATTGGAAACAGGGATGCCAAACCAAAGAGGCCCCTGCCAAATGCCAGGCCAAATGCCAGTATCCAGCATCAAGAACCCCTACTCCCACTGCAAAGTCCAAGAAGCCCCCTGGAGGAGCTGCTGGCTCACTCCCCTCAGCCTCCTGACTCATGGGTGACCCCCCTGCTTCCTCCAGATCCTCTGTGGGAACTAGTGTGAGGGAAGATTTGGCCTCCACCTTCCCAAGTCACAGGATGTAAACATGGACTCCTGGGTCCTTCAGTTAACAACAAGAGGTCACATCATAGTGTTCCTAGACAGGGCTCTTGACAACCCCCAAGGACTCTCCCATTACCCTCCATGGCACCTGTCTCTGATAGGGGACGAAATATATGCTCTGCTTCAAAAGTCAACCATAGAGACTGTGGCATCAGAACGGTGAACCTATACCATGGTGAAAGCAACGCTACCGACATCCTCGACATCAACAGAGAGTGTCAGTATTGTGCTGTCAGGGATGTCGGTGAGTTTTCTTAGGGGAGCAGTGCCCCCCAAACTCACCCATATTTAGGGTCAGCCCCCACACCCCTTGGAATTTAATTATCCAACTCCAAGTCAGAGTTGTCTCAGGAAGGGGGAGATGCACTGTCTGTGTCAGCAGGGACCATTACAGTGACCTGTAGATTTCTATTTCTGTCGCTGTAATGGTCTTTGCTGAAGATGTTTCATTGTGCAATGGCATACGCTCCAGCACAGATAGGATGAGGGTACTACTTCCATTTCTTCCTGGTTCCCCAAAAGATGGGTAACCTAAGACCCATCTTGGACCACAGCATGCTTAACCTGTATGTTGAGTACAAGAGGTTCTGCATGCTCACCATCTAGGGACTTCTACCCCTGCTCCACAAGGGCCATTGGCTTTGTGCACTGGACATGCAGGATGCTTACCTCCACATCCCTGTCTTTCAGGCCCACTGCCCATTTTTTGGTTTGCCTTCCAGGGGGAACATTACTAGTTCAAGGCTCTCCCTTTTGGCCTATCCTCGGCACCTTGGGTTTTTACCAGGTGCCTAGCAGTGGTGCCTGTGGCCCTATGCCACAGAGGGATCTAATTGTGACTGTATCTGGATGATTGGTTCTGTCAGCCCCATCACAAAGCAATCTGAAGGAGTCCCTCTCCTTCACCCTGGACCTCTTTTCCAGACTTGGAATAACAGTCAACTATCCCAAGTCCCACCTCTCCCCTCCCATTGCCTACAATTGATTTGGGGCAGTGCTGGATATGGTCCAAGGCAGGTCCTTCCTCCTATTGGACAGAGTGGAGACTCTGCAGGAACAGGCCAGCTCACGCTGGACCACAGCCGGTCGATCATCCATCTTCTCAGGCTGATGACAGCTGCAATCCCTACAGTTCCTCTAGCCAGAGTGTATATGAGGGTAACCCAATGGACTGTTTGTGTCCAATGGGATCAGAGGCTGGACAACTTGGACCACAGGGTCCTAGTGTCTGGGTACATGGGGAATGATCTTCTTTGGTGGCAGGAGTTGTTTAATCTCTCCATGGGACTTCTTTTTCAACCCCCTGTTCCTACCATGACCCTTACAGTGGATGCTTCATGTCAAGTCTGGGGTGCCCACCTAGGAGACCATCAGACCCAGGGAACATGGTCTCAGCTGGCAGTGTCTCTACATATCAATGTGTTAGAAATGTGGACGGTGCTGTTTGCTTTCCAGGTCTTCCAGCCTCTTTGATGTCCAAGGAAAATTCTGCTTCAGACCGACAATATGTCTGTGGTCTGGTACCTGAACAAGCAGGGAGGCACTCGCTTGTACCCTCTATTCCGGGAGGTGATGTGAGTGTGGTACTGGTCAGTCCAGCACGACCTACACCTGACTTCTGTCCATACGCTGGATGTCAGCAATGTCCTGACAGACAGTCTCAACTGCACCACTGTCAGGGATCATGAGTGGGAGCTAAATCAAAAGGTGGTAGAAAGTCTATTTGATCTGTGGTGTAGGCCAGAGACTGAACTCTTCATCTCCCCATCCAATGAAAAACGACCCAATTTTTGCTCGCTCGTTTCTGGGTGTGATGTTTTCTGGTGAGATTCACTGTCTCTTTGCTGGACAGGGAGGTTCTTGTATGCCTTTCCTCCCTTCCTAGTGCTTCATAGGGTTCTCATGAAACTACAGGCAGAATGTGTTCCCATTAATCTAATAGCCCCTCTTTGGCCTCATCAGATTTGGTTCCCTCTGCTTCAACAGCTGTCAATGGAATGCCCAGTACTTCTGTCTCCCTGCCATGATCTTCTGACTCAGGAGCAGGGCAGATTCTCAGATCCCTCCACCTGCATGCATGGCACCTGTAGACATAGCTGCATCACACTTTGGTGTTTCCACCCTAGTGGCCCAGGTCCTCGTAGGGGCCAGAAATCCTTCTACCAGAACTACTTATGCCATTAATTGGAAAAAATTTTCCATCTGTGCAGCCTCCAAGGGTTGGGACCCTTTTTCTTGCCCAGTTCCCTAGGTCATGGAATACTGCTTGCATCTTTCAGATCTTGACCTCAGCTATTCTTTTTTGAAGGTCCATCTGTCTGCTGTTTCAGCCTACCACCTCCCCATGGATGGCAAGCCACAGCTCAGTTGTCAATTTCCAAAACCTTCCTGAAAGGAATTTTCCATCAGAGACCATCGATTCATAATCCAATCCCCCGTGGGACATGAATTTTGTTTTGGAAAAACTTATTTTGCCTCCTGTTGAACCAGCAGTAAGTTGTGCTATGCACTATTTGTCTTGGAAAGCACTTTTCTTAGTTGATATTACTTCAGCTTAAAGAATATCAGAGCTTCAGGCCCTGGTGTGTAAGGAACCTTACTTGATTTTCCAGAGAGACCAGGTGGCTGTGCATAGAAACCCTAAGTTTTTAACCTAAAGTGGTTTCTGAGTTTACATTGAATCAGACAATTCAACTGCTGGTATTCTTCCCTCAGTACTCTAATCAAGGGGAAGCTCTTCTGCACACTATGAATGTGTACAGAATTCTGCATTACTACACTAACTGGACTAAAGATGATCGTAAGACCGATCAGTTGTTTGTTTTCTTTGCTCCCAAAAGACAGAGCACAGAACTTTGAAAGCAGTGCCTGTCTAAATGGTTGTCAAACTGCCTTGTTTTCTGTTACCAGAAGTACAATAAACCTCTTCCAGGGGAACTGAAAGGGCACTCAACCAGAGCCATGGCTGCTTCTACTGCTTGTTTTTGAAATGTCTCAGCCATGGACATTTGTGCTGCTGTGAATCTGCTCTGCAGTGAGCTGTATTTTATTTATTTTTCTTTATTACCATATATGTTGTATTACTTTTGCCTGTGCACCCACCTGAGATAAAGAGCAATTGAACACATCACCTGTTGCCTTTGGAATAGCTCTGTATTTGCCCCTCCCTTCATTTTATAGCTACTTCTCTTCCAATCCACTTTTTTTTTATCTTTATTAACTTCATTCCTCTCATTTAAATTATGTGTTATGTGGAATAACCCCCACTGTTATTATCTTTTTACAAAAATTGTCAACTGTGCAGATGCATTTGTAAAAAATGAATTATAATAGTGTGACTTTTTGAAATGTTATTTGACTTACCATAGTCATGCTTGTCTACCCACTTACTTAGTCTCCTACTTGTTTCTGTTCTTGTACTAACTAATTCCTCTTACTTCATGTCAAGGGGTTGTTGATTTTCATATTGTGTGTGACTGGGGTGGAGCAGCAATAAAAGACAAACTATGCAATACTCTCAATAACACACTTACCCCAGTTTACTTTTATCTAAAGTCCATTTTGGACCTTGTACAGTAAGATCTTCCTTCAAGAGAAAAACTTGTAACGAAATGTTTAAGATTTACATTGACATTTGGGTATATGTACTTTTATATCATACTAATTATGTTTATGTGTATACTGTATGGCAATCTCTAAAAAAATCTATTAAACTTATCAAATGTCTTCCTTAACATGTCTTAACATTATATTTATCTTCCCCCTTGTCACAACATATAGTGTTTGCAGTTAAAGTAAAGTACCTTCATGCATATGATGGCCCAGTTCTGTTGAGTTGATTGTTATAACAGTGTATAGAATAAAATATGAAACACGTAGGTAACTGTAATACAGATGGCAGCATTATTTTTATATCTGCCCTTTCTTAATATATGGTACTTTGATTCAATTAGTGTATGCAATGGCAATTCACATTTATGGTTAAGCCCATGAAACACCCTTATCTAGTTAATGCATTTACAGCCATAGGGCCAGATATTCAAAACTTTGAGCTGGGTGCAAACTATTTGTGTGGGGTTTGCTCAGGTCCGCTGTATTCAAAAGGTCAAATCACACACTCAAACTACATTAGCGCTTGGCAAAATAATAATGTATGCAAGGGGCAAACTGAGGGGGCGTGTACATGAATACAGGTGCAATGCTATATTCAGTGATTATCACTGAGCAAAGTTATTTTGCACGATGTAGCGCAGCACTTTGCATGGTACAAATTACCACCAAGGAAAAGAACAATTGAACACATCACCTGTTGTCATCTTAACTCTGAGCAAACCAGCTTTGCTCAACTTTGTGGCTTTGCACGACTGTTGCTCGGCTTTGCATGACCCTAACTAGTAAATATGACACATAGAAATAAGCCAGACCTAGAGGTAACATGCTGCTCACATTGGCCACATATTTCACCTGTACCTTCCTTCATGTCGTTGTGAACGGGGATGCTTTTGTGGTGTGCACTTCCTGCTTGCTATACTCACAGCTGTCTTATTCTCAGGCTATTTTTGCACAGCACTCTCAGCTCAGTTTGTCCAGCTTCCTTAGCATGTTATATTCAGCAGCTTTACTACAGAGGCTATCCCTTTTGAATTTAGTGGGCTATTGGGTCCAGGCTAATTTAGCATGCTGGGCAGTGCTAATTTAGCTCTGGGGCAAGGTTTTGAATATTTGGCGCATAGTGGCTCTGCCTGACCTTGTTTTTGTTGAGATCTGTGAACCCTGTTAGTGCAGTTCTTAAAGGAAAAGTTTTGCACTCTTATTAGTTTATGGTAGCCAGTGCTGTCACATTGCTCCTTAGCGAGGTTCACTGAAATAGATTTAGAAAATATTTTTTAAAGAATTATAGAACATTCTGTCATGGGCCGAGTGTACATGCATGGCACTGAATGGAAATGTATGACATAGTTGTTTCTTGTGCTACTTTTGCAAATATGTCATTTGGTGGTTAATATTGGTACATATATAACTGTATAGTTTAACTGGGGCTGCTTAAATTCCAGGATGACAATTATACCAAATAAAAAGTGTTTTTTCCAAAAACACATGAGCATACCAGTCCCCCTGACCTCCATGACATCCCACTGCAAAGATAAAGCATTGAAGCATCCGCTACTTTGTTCTCACTTTGTGCCAGGCAAAACCTTCTTACTGGAATGTAAGCTCAGCTGTAAATCACTCATGCCACCTTTAAACTGCAAACAAAATTACAGTTGTTTTTATGGTTGAAGTAGGCTAAGCCCTGCAGACATTTTGCTTCAAAAAGTGACTCAGCATTACTTCTAAACATTCTTTCCCACTGAAGAACATGTTGGACTTGCAGAACAGTCTCCCACTCCAGATAACAAAATGCCTTCCAAAAAAACAAGAAAAAACAAAGTATGTTTCCTTTGCAGTTGCAACATCTTTCCTACTGCACCTTACAAGAGTCACATATCAGTCATTAGTCCAGAATTCCTTTACAAAACATCCCAGTTTTGTCTGTAGGCAGTAAGGATTAACAGTGCTGTGCTCAATCAAACACGGTCATGTTATTTCCTTCTAGGTTTTAAAATGCTCACACATACACACACACACACACACACACACATGCACCACTGTGTTTTAGCCTTGCTTTGCTACCATGGACTGATGTAGTCCAACATTCTGTTACAGTAGTGCAAGAAACAACTACAGTATATTGCACATTTCCTTTCTGTGCTATGCATTTACACTCATCCCATGACAAATTGTTCCATAATTGTTTAAAAACTGTTTTCTAAATCCATTTCAGTGAACACTAAGGGGCAAGGTGACAGCATTGGTAACCATAAACGTATAAAGAGTGCAAACGTTTTCCTTTGAGAACTGCACTAACAGGGTCACTGTCCAGACTTATTAGTACCTTCTTTTTTAAACTATTTTTACAACATCGCAGTATCCAATATATTGATAATTTGACTCCATGTCCTCGTTGCATCTCTGCCACCCCTTTTTTATTGGGTTCTGTGGACCCTGTTAATGTAGTTCTTAAAGGAGAAGTTTTGCTCTCTTATTAGTTTATGGTAGCCAGTGCAGTCACATTGCACCTTAGTGAAGTTCACTGAAATGGCTGTAAAAAATATTTTTTAAACAATTATAAAACATTCTGTCATGGGGGGAATGTACGTGCAAGGCACAGAATGGAAATGTGTGATATAGTTGTTTCTTGTGCTACTTCTGCAAATATTTCATTTGGTGGTTAATATTGCTACAGATATACATTGTATAGTGTTGCTGGGGTTGCTTAAATTCCAGGATCATTACTGTAGCAATTACGAAGAGTTTATTTCTAATCACATAAGCATACTAGTCCCTCTCTGACTGCCATGAACCCCCACTGTAAGGTTATGAATAGTACCGCTCAAATTAACACAGAACCTTATAAACTGTAGTGGTAAGGAACAGAAAGAACATGTAAAAAGTAAAAGTAAAACATGATAAATTATATTCTCTGCCCAACCTATCTAGTTTATTACAATTACTTATGTGCTTGTAATTGTTGATGTAATTAAATTACAGATCAGCAAATAAATAACATTAGTATCTAGCCCAGCGGTGTACAGATCTGAGGTACTGGATGCCTTACCTCTTGTCATGCCAGCAACCCTCATTCAGGAATGAGCCTGGGGTGCTTAGGGTTGGCCAGGAAGGGAAGGATTAAGGGTCTGCTGGACTGCTTTTCTTTCCCAGAGAGGGAAGACTCCATCTCTCGCAAAATGGCTGTCACAAGGTGGAGATGTGGTAATGCTGGTGTGAGAATGGCAGAGAAAGGAGGGAACTGTGGGATTCCATGGGTGTGCACACACCTCCACTTACACATGCCCAGCTTGCATTGCCCCAGTGCAGGGATGGGAGAAAAGCTGGAAAAGTGGAAGTAGAAGCAAGCCTCACCATTCACCTACCATGCTCCCATCCTCAGGTGTCCTGAGGTACCAAGCCAATCTGGATTGTTGCAGCAGGGGACGGGGGTGACCCTCCCAGCTGTATATATATAAAAAAGGAAAAAAAGAGGTTGGAATATGCAAAATAATCACATGATGAAAATCTCATCCATTTATGATACCACTAGTTTGTGAAGAGGGAAAACAATTTGGATGGAGGAGCTAGATGTAATCTTTTGATTAATGTCCAAATGCTTGTGCTGCTCAAAAAACACATATAATATGTATTTGTTATGGTACCATCTTTCTTACATATTTTTCACTTCCATCAATAATATCATTTTGCAGCCATATTGTCTCTGGTTATAGTGTGTTCCTATTATACAATGGCTCCTGAGTCTAACAAAATGAGAACAATGATAAAAGTACATTTAAAATAGATTTTTTGCTGTTTTTGTCTATGAGGTTTACTTTCTAAAAAAAAATAGTGTCAGTTAATTCATTTTGCCCAGCAGATGGTGCTGCAGCATTGTAACTGCTGGTCTGCAGTCCTGAGTCTCAGCACCAAACTGTGCCTTTTTGATTTTTCCTGGTATTCCCTCTGAGTAGTGTTAAGGTTTGTGTGTGTGTGTGTGTGTGTGTGTTCATTTCTGTCTGGTTCATTGTTTGCCATTCACACAGTCACCGCTAGTAAGTATGAATTCTCCCCCCCTCCCCCCATGCTGCCACTCTCACCCCCACACCTCCACCACCATTCTGACAAGGGGTCGGTGGTGGAGTTACATCTTTGCCCCTTCCCCCATTGATTCATCTGGGGTCAGAGCTTGCCTTGGGACTGGGTGAAATATGTGCATTTTTTTTTCTGACTTCCAAAATCGCAGTATGAATTGAGGAAGCCAAGGGAGCTGGGAGAGAATTCCTGTTTTCTGTTTTTGATCACAGCCACAAGCCCCTGTAACTGACAGATACACTTCTATTTTCAGGAAACAGAATTAATAATTTAAACTTCTGGTGTGGGAAAGGGGGGGGCAGGTTCTGCTGTTCTATTTCTGTGGGTCAGTGGACAAGGAGCGAAGATGTCGAGCAGGGCAGGGAGCACCAATTCTGAGCAGAGCGGAGACTGCTGAAGCTGTTACTCAGGATGGCTGTGGAGTGATCTTTTTTTTACGTTGAATGTGGTCATCACTGTGGTGGGACTAGATCCAGGATGTTATGCTGGGCTAACATCTTGGGTCCAGTCTCACTCTAATCAATCAGGGACCAGCATTGTTTCTTGCTATTGCATATTTTTCATATACTTCATGCTTCTGTGACTGAGTCCTTTCAGGTACAGATAACTGGGTTATAAAACTGACAAAAACTGTGTTTCTGTGTCTCAAGAGGAGGCTATAGTTACCGTATTTTGTTTCCAAAGGGAAGTGATCTCATCTGTGACAGGGTTGAGTCACTTGACCTTTGTCAAGGAGTGCTGCACAGTGTGGGCAATGGCTCTGGTGGGATTCAGACCTAGAGAAACCCTAAGGGGTTGTCTGTGCTGAGAGGTGGCCGCTACTGAAGTACCCTTGAAGGCATCTGAAGGGTTGAGAAACTGGTAACAGAATACAGGCTGAGCTGGGGAGACACCAGTCTGCCACACTGTATTTTGTTTTCCTCTCTCCCTCCCTATCTATACCTCTTAGCTGATGATCGGACCAGTGCAATAAGGAACTTTGCCACTTTTCTATTCTCGCTGTTTTTCATATTTTTTAAATAATATATCTCCAATGCAACAACTCCACCTGATGGGATACTGCTTACTCTTTAAATATATTTTCAGCTTATTTATGGTACCACACATTGCAATGTTGACCTTCTGCAATTGCGATCTTATTTATCTTGTAAGCAGGGTGAGTGCAACAGTGCTAATGCTATTAATTGAAATTGCTTTTAGCAAACATGAACCCCTACATTAGTACAATTGGAATTTATATTGAAATAGATGTTTCAGTTATTATGAAATCCTTGGCTTGAAATTATTAGCACAGATAACCTTGACTTCTGCTCAGTCAGTAATTGTAGTATTTTTTTTTTAAATGGGCCCTAGAAATATGAAGGAGTACTGAAGCAATATCATGCCCTGGTTACAATGATTTATTTGGACTTGTAAATGTAATGTTTTTTTACAATTTTGCATTTTATTGAATTGTCTAGCACATGTGTACCTGCAACTGTATATTATTAGGTATTAACTGAAAGTACTTAGCACAGTGCATGTTTTGCGCTAATTAAAATGTTTGTTTAATTGTTACTAGTATTCCATTTGTGCATGTACCCCGGTGACTTTGCCCTGTGGCAAAGCCTCTCATTAGATGATATACAGGGGATTTAGCCTGGCCATCAAGCAGTTTGGGTACCTTTATGTATGTTATAACATAATCTTAATACTGAGCAGTAGTGTGCACACTGTCCTTTTGCAGCTAATCCAGGATGTCTTTGTTCTGACTGCAGCACCTTTGGGTGTGCAGGGATTGCACTTCTCCAATTGCCTCCACATGCATATGACTCTGACATTCTGCATGATTAGCCAGTTCTGGCACTTCATCCATGACATTAAGGAACATGTTCTGCATGTAGAACTACCCAAGTTCCCTTTAGAACTATTGCTGGGAACTGATCAGAAACATTGCAAGCTGAGCAGTGCAATTCTACTATGTTCACTGCTCTTATAAATGCTTGGAAAAAGCCCAGTAATGGATATTAACAGCTCCTCCAGCAATAGGACAATGAGCCAACAATGTGGGCAATTGCCTAAAGCTGGAAAGAACTCAGCTCTAGGCCAGTAGGTGCAGGGACCTTTTCCAAAAGATATGGTGCTCTCCAAAAATTGCAACAGAATCTGCCATTTGATTCACCTGGTATGTTCATATGCTTTTCTTACATCAGCTACCAGGACACCAAGAGTTATACCAAGGGCATTTAGGTATGCAACAGGTGGAATAAGAACTATTCTATGAAGAGTAGTGGTGGGGATAATGCGTATGGATGGGGAAATGTGAATTAACTTTGTTGTGTGTTACTAACTGGTCTGTATATCCAGGTGTAGAAATACTCTCTGCAATAATAATGTATCCTGTTTTCTGTGATGTAATTATCTCTGATGTGCTGATGTACTTCTAGTGTGTTGCAAACGCTGTACTTATAATGAAGCTCTACCTGTGTTCACTTACTATTAATCTTGCCCAATAAAAGATTGATTTTAAAGACCATGGAAGTGGTACAGTCAAAGATCTCGAGAGGAAGTTTTTTTCTCAGAGACCTGTGGCTACAGAGAAAAGGGACTCTCTGAGTAGCAGAGTGCTAGCTGAAGTCCAGTGGCTGCTAAGTGAGTTACCAACATGCTTACATAGCTTACCTACCACAGAGTGGGATAGGAGAGGAAAATGTCATACTGTATGACATGGCTAATGAGTGCTAACCCATTTTTGAGTGGCCAAAACAAATGTCAGTGTGCATAGTTAGAACAGCTGACTGTGACTTGCATACAGGTGCACATTGGCATATTGACAGGTGTGGATAAGAGGTAACTAACTGTTAGTGCCTCACTAACTACCCCCTCCCCAACAAGGTCTTAAAGCTGCAATTTCCTAACCCCCCCAATTACCCACCCCATAACTAGGGTATAGTTCTTGGTGTCCAGCGGTTCCTTCACCCCCTCCCAGTCACCTGCCTATGTAATCTAAGAAATTACACTGTTGGTCTAGTGTACCCCCCAATCCCCTGCCTGAGTGACTAATGGAAAAATGCTTTTGATCCAATGTACCCCCTCCTTTTCTCACCCAATTGCGTTAGTATTAATCTTTGGTGGCCTAGTGTTCCTACATGCAGCACATGATAGCTTGCTGTCATTCAGACAGCAGCCAGGTAAGGAGGTGAGCAGATGGGTTGTGCTGGTCACTGTTGGGGGGCTACTATGGTAAGAGGGGCCATGAGATGGTGATGCTGGGGCCTGATTGGCTGGGATGGTATGAGAGGTTCTTGGGTGTATTGGTGGAACAATAGATCCCCCAGGATGGACACCAATGTAATAAGGCAGTCTAACAGGGAGGCACATGAGACTACCAGGGCCATTCTAGTAATCACGCAGGTGGGCTATTGGAGGGTGAGTGGTACATAAGCCACCAGAGGAATAAGTGTGTAGACTTGGGTGGGAAGTCAAGAGGAGAGGGGTACACTAGACCACTATAAATTGTCTACAGGTTGCCCTGACTGGTACTGACAGGAAAGACAAACACTGTTTGCTCTGGGACAGCAATGAGGCCAGAATGGGATGCAAATGACCCAATTGCACCTTGCTAGTGGTATGGAGCCATTTGCACATGGATTTAGAAATGTGACAGATTGCTCGTGAAGACCAGTCACCATTTGTGGGCTATAACAGCCAGATTGCTCCTTCAAGCCATTTTGCTCCCTACTGGACACATACCTCCTGTCACCAGTTAGGGGTGTGTGGTTTCTAGGTACAATTAGGATAGTGCCAGGCAGGTATATTGGAGCATGCCATTAGCATGTTCCAACATACCTGTGGTTTGTTCCTGGCATTAATTTGTTTTTTGAGTAAATGTTTAGAGGGTGCAAAACAGAATCTTTGAATATCCTGGCCAGTATGTACTCAATAGAGACAAAAAGGGAGACAGAGATATGATAGAGATCATCAGGGTTTTATAAGGTTACAGTAGGGTTGATCACTTCAAACCTTTCTTGTCAATAAGAATTTTACCACAAAGGGGCATAACCATTACCTTTTAGGGAGCACATTCACAAAGGATGTTATGAAGAACTTATTTTCATGGAGATTGTTTGATGGGGGGTGATAAATTGGCTAGCACATTGGTCAATGCAGTGTACTACTGATGAGTTCAAAAGGGTTATTACAGTGAAGAAATGGGGGTTTACAGAAGGGCAGTAGTTTCAAGATAGGGGGCTTGATTTTCAGTCAGCCTGTAGATTGCCACAGGATGCACTGATCTACAGCTGCAGAAAATTCTGGATGCATCAGAGACAATGTGTCCTATTTTATAAAAAGGGGAGTCCTTGCACCAAAGTCCCAAGAGTTGCCAGAGCCGTAGTGTTGCACCAAACATGTGGCATACCTGAGGGCTTTGATGGAGGGTCCATCAAGTTCCATCCACCTGGTGCAACCCTAGACAGCCTGCAGAGGTTGGGAGTATAAGTATGCCTGAAAGATGGGGAATGAGGGCTGATGGAGCCCTGGTGTTGCCATGGGAGGGGGACAGAGGGCACATCAGCAGTGGGAGGGATGTGATGAGGCACCCAGGAGAGGTGTCTTACAATGTAGCACAGAGTTGATGGGGCTGAGTAGGAGGGGGCATGGCCAGACCTTCAAGACAGGGACCCCAGTTGACAGCAGCCCTGGGACATGCCCCACAGGACCCACAGTCCCCAGCAGTGTAGTCAGGCATTCTACGGCCAACACACGGGAGGCTGTGTATCAGAGAAATGTTGTTGTGCCCAGAGCACGTCCCCATCCACCAAATGCACACTGCAAGTGGCACCCACTTCCACCCACCTCATTTTGAGGATTCTGGGTCCTGCAAGGCAGGTGCCAGGGCTGCTGTCAACTTGGGTCGGGGTCTTGATGGTCTGGCCATGTCCACCCTATTCAGCACAATTGGCTCTGTGCCACATTACAGGTCACCTCCATCGGGTGCCTCCTAATGTCCTTCCCACTGCTGCCATGACTCCATTGCCCCATGGCACCACCAGGGCTCCATTTGCCCTGGTCCAAACATTCCAGACCCCCCCAACTGCCACCCTGCCCAACAATGGTGCAGGACCCTTAGATCATCTCCTGGTTGGTCTAACATAAGACTACTTTTGCAACCATAGCGGGGCTTCTGGGTTTCCAAATAAGAGACTGAGCAGCCCCAACATGGTGCAAGCTCCCTTGCAACTGGGCACAAGAGCACTTCTGCTGCAAGGGCAGAACAGGGTGGCTTTGATGCACAACATCCTGATTTCAACACAGCCTACGTTTGAAAATCAGCAGTGCTGCAAACTTTGCCTCAAGGTGCCACTTGCGTCAAAGCCATTTGGCTATGGCACCATGCGCCAAAATTTTCTGTTTGAAAATCAAGCCTAGGGTTTCCAAAGCAAGGCTGGACAGACCCAATGTCTTTATTTGCTCTTACCTTTTTGTGTCTTTAATCTACATTTCAGTTTTATACTGGGGCTAGTCTCTGGCTTCCACTTTAGCTTTATTGAGAATGGTCATGAAATTCTGAAAAGTATTTACATTTCTATACTCTGGTAATCTGCTTCACAACTTTCTGGTGAAAATTTTTCTGTACATCCCTCCTGACTTTCTTTCTTCTTAACTTAAACTAATGCCCCCTAATTCTGCCATGCTGAGTTCTGTGGAACAGTCTGTTCTTGTCTATTTTATTCTATACTTTCATAACTTTAGGAAACAAGGTTGGAGACCAGCACCATATGCCTAGGCTAAATGGGAGTATATCATCCGTTTATACTGAGATATTAAAACAGCCACAATAAGGTAGGAGAAAGGACTCACCAGAAGTTGCAGTGGTGTAGCAAATAAAATCTGTACTTTATTAAGGTCCAAAACAATGATGGTCAATACAAGTGCCCCAATCCGTCACAACAAGATCACTTCCTCATACGTCCTATGTCACCTGACACATTTTGCACCATGTGCAACAGTCGTATCTCCCCTCAGTCTCTTTCTTCTAGGGTGAACAACCCTTGCTGATCCAGCCTTTCTTCATAAAGTATGTTTTAAAGCCCCCTAAGCATGTTTGTGACTCTATACTAAATATGTTATAGCTCCTTTATTTCTTTCTGTAATGCAGTGCAAAGAGTTGTACATAATACTCCAAATGAGGTATAACCAGTGCACTGTTTAGTGGCATTATCCACTCCATTTCTTTGCACTGTATCCCTTTTTAAAGGAACTTACTGTAGCATTCTGTTGGCCATGCTGACCTCTGAGTACAGTTTGGACAGTTTCATAGACGAGTCTTTAATAATCAAAGGTCCCTCTACTTCTCTGCAACATACAGTACTGTGCCATTTAATTGGTAAGCATTTGTTTCTTTTCCTGACCCCTAGGTGCATTACTATGCTCTTCCTCGCATTTACTACATCTACAGTTAAGACCAGCAGTGTGTTGTTTTATGCTGCATGGCCAAACAGCAGGTTATGTCACAGGTGACATGGCAAGTAATGGAAAAACAAAAAGATAACAAAAGTGCTTTTGTTCTTTTAAATGTGCCAAGCTGCACAGTGCCCTTATCTGCCATGGCAGCCACCAGGCAACACATGGACATGCAGCTGGCCTTGCCTGTACTATCTGTCTAATGAACAGTCTAGTTTATCTAGGTACTGCAGTAATTTCTCACACACCTTCTTGCTGCTGAATATCATTTGCAAACTTGACTGAATGGCTACTAATCCCAGATTCTAAATCATTCATGAATAAGTTGAAGAAACCCAGTATCATATCTGACCTGCAGAACTCCACACATCACTGCCTTCCAGGATGATGACTGTTCTCATCATCACCACCACTTTCTGCTTCCTTTTACTTAACCAATGTATTTTTTTTTTTACTATCATCATATTTTTTGTCCCACAGTTCTCTGGTTCTGCCTTCTTTTGCCAGTCAACTTCCAACCTCAAATGAAGCTTCTTTATCTATTAACTTACTCCCCTTTTAATTCCAAAGGGTTCACTCCCTCTCCCATAGTGGAGCCAAAAGGTTGCAGTGATCACCCACTAGGAAAGAGTGTTGGCAAGGGGCTGTGATCAATTAGTACATCAAGGCCTGAGAGGAGCTTCATGCTGCTCACACAAGTATTTTCCCCCATAGTTACAAACACCCCCATGACACTGGAATATAAGGGCTCTAGAGCTCATGGGCATTCATGTGCACACACACACACACACACACACACACACACACACACACACACACACTTATGTTAGCATGTGGGGCCTGCCTGTGTCACCCTTCCAGCAAGTTAGCTAAGAATGCACCACCAACTAGGGTCACACAAATAGCAGAATAGCAGTGTTCTTGCTACCATCCCTTGCTGAAAGAGGAAAGTATCCTCTGAGATGATCAATCTTCCTTTCCTCAGGCAACACGCATTGCCTAGGGCATGTTCCATAATAGAGGACTGCGGCATTATTAGTGGAAATGCTGTGGATGTGCCAGCCCTTTACTCAGCCAGTTTCTAATCTACACTAGTAGTTCTCCTCCAACTCCCTGCTTACCAATTTTCTTTAAAAACCTCCTACGGAGTACCTTGTCAAAGGTTATATAAAAGTTCAGAGTCAGTAAATCTCTTTGTTTCAGGTGACTTCATCAAAAGCCATAAGTAAATTAGTTTGACAAGATACCCCTCCACCCAAGTAAGCATGCTGGCTATCAGTTATTATCCTGTGCACAGGAAAATGTGCCACTCAGCATCCCTATTACTTGCCTTTAAGCTGTGCCCACAACAGAGGTAAAACTAACTGGCCGGTAGTTTCCAACATCTCTGTTTAGAACAAAGGGATCCTCATGTGTGCTGTCCTCCAACTGCCCTGCACCTGCTGTCTTTTCATGGATTTTCTAAAGTTCCCTGCCAGTGGCTGTGTTAATTCCTCCATGAGTTTCTTTAGGATTTTGGGTGTATTATGTCAGGCCCACTGTCTCACTTGCATCTCCCTTACCAGAATATATTGCCACCAGATTACAACTTGATTACATGTTTTATCCCCCCCCCCCAAAGTAACCCTTTACTACAACATTCAGAAACAGCTACAGTTTTACACAACAAAATCCCCTGTCTCCCCTACCGGCCTCCTTGTATGTCCACTTATGTTCATATCTTCCTGCACCTTTTTTTTAAATGCCTGGTGGTCTAATAGGTGAAACTGAGACAGCACCAAAGAGATTGTCTGACAAACATCTTTGCTGATTCTGCTGCCATTTTCAGAGCTACTGCCCCCCCATATCTCCTGTCTGTAGCTTCACCCTCCTCCACATCCGCATGCCAAATTCCTCAGCTATGTCTATGTTTATAATATATTTATAAAAATGACCTGGTGGTCTAGCGGGAGATGCGGAGAGCCCTAATTGTCCCAGGAAGTGTTCTAGTTTCTACTTTCACTAGAACTGGAGTGCACCCCCCACCTTCTGCTGCATCCTGTCTCATTAGTAAGTAGCACCATTCCCATGCAAGTAGCCTACAATTCTCCTACTGTGTCCCAGTTTCTGTAGCTATAAAAAATACCCGGTAGTATAGTGGCAGAAATGGAGGGCGCTAAGCAACATGGTCCCACAAAGATATGTTAATGCTGACGCCTTGCCAACTCCACAACCGGAGCTCACAGACCCCATCCCTCCCCACCACAGACTCTGCTCTGAGTGAACCTCCTTGAAATATCTAATTCCATTGCATAATACATACGGGGGGAAAGGGATTGCCCCTTTAAGGGCAACTTTGATTATCAGGGGTTTCCTGAAGTGAAATGCCTGGGGGGGGGGGATTAGTAGAAGGTAAGGAGGAGAGAGAAGGATTCATGGGTAGGGGAGGGGTAAGAAGGAAAGATGATTGGCTGGCAGATAGACAGGAGATGGGGAGTGCCTAAGGGGGTGTACAGATGGTGGTTTTGGAGGACAGAGCCCTTCTTTTGCTGGCTTCTGAATTAGAAACTCAAGCACATCAGTTGACTACAAAATTAGCTTGAGGATACAGGAAGATTCTATCATCAGGTAATCCAGGGTAAAATTTAACTTGTTCAACTACAGGACTGGGTTTTTGCAGAGTCTGGTATTGCCTCTGGCACTTACCATAGGAGACTATAGGCAATTGAGGTATTTATTAGCCCAAGTTAAGAAATGAGGACAGGACAAGAGTTTTGATGGTATGAATCTGTTTAAAAAAAAAAGAAATGCAGCTGATGGTCATTTTTTGGGGGAGTCAGGACAATGGGAAAGGTCTGTTCTTTGGATGGATGTATTTTTAAATGAGGTCGTTGGTAGGTTGATAAAGGAAAATGTGGGGAGTCGGGGCTAGCAGGGGAGGGAGAATGTAGATTGGCACAAGGTTTTCTGTTTGGGTTAGGAGCTGCAGGAGAGTTGCATGTTAGTTTGTGGAGCTAGAGAGTTTGTACCAAAGAAACATGAGAAAGCTGGTCTGAGCAGCCTGAAGAGAGATGGAGAGAGTTGGGAGTGTCGGGATCAGCCATGTGGAAGAGTGGTTAGAAAGCAGGGTGGTTTGTCTTTGGAAAAAAAGGAAGAAGAGGATGGAAATGAAGGCAAGGGAAGCATTCACCAGTTATGGTGGTCTGGGGGCAAAAACATGTGGTTACTGAAGTAAGACAGACAGTGACTGGCAGTGGGTGCAGTTAGGGACTGAGCATGAGGATGAGGTTAAAGAAATAAAAAAAGAGCTAGAAACATAAAGGCTCAGAGAAGAAGTGGGATGTAACAGTAGACAGAAAGATTATGATCAGAGTACAGCAGGCAGTATGCAGAAAGAAGCAGCAGACCAAGGAGCCCTTGATGATAAATCAAACTGCTTTGTCAGATACTGCAGTTGCTGAAAGTAAAATCAGCTTTGAGATGGGATGAGTTAACTGCCTGTGCTCTACTGCCTCCCAGGTGCCATAGGTGAGATGCCTGATAGCTGGCCACTGCATGGCAGTTTTTAGGATGACTGTCCTGGTACAGCATGCCTGTGATGTTAGCTCACACCTAACCCCAATTCTTCAGACCTGCATCATTTCTTGGGAGGTGCAAGGAGGTGGGACAGCATAGAGATGAATTGTGGACGAAAGTAAAGAGACAGTCCAGTGCAAGAACTGTTATCTAGTGCCTCCTACTGCTGTTTTGCAGGAAGTGTGGACCATAGAACTAGAAGGTCCTGTGCAATAGAGAAATACTATATAGTTCTTCCTATGTTTGGCAGGAAGTGTGGACGAAATGTAATGGAAGTCCTATGCAGGAAGTGTGGACAAAAGAACTAGAAGGTCTTGTGCAATACAGGAATAATATATACACTAATTCTTCCTATGTTTGGGAGGAAGTGTGGACAAAATGTAGTTGAGGTCCTGTGCAAAAGACAAAAGGAGAACAGTATGTAACAACTCTTCCAGTGTCCCTGCAGGAAGTGGGAGGCTCAGGTTGGCTATAAATGTAAATGACCTGTGCTAGGGTGCAGTGCTGTGGGGAATGCAGAATTCTGCTGGTGGAGTTAGAGTGGAATGGCCATTCTGCTGGTGGGATTTCAGCAGGAAATTCACTAGTTCTTCAGTGGAATTCCATCTACTGTGATCCCCGGAATATTATTCCGTAGAAAAGCAATTTTTCCACATAAAATTATTCAGCAACAATTTCCATGAAAAATATTGAGATCAGGGGAATAATATTCCATGGAACAGCATTTTTTCTTCCAAAAATAATTACACAACTGTTTCCTACCACAGAATTTCACCATTCTGTTTGTGGCAAAATTCGGTAGAATTTGGAAAATTCCATGGAATTTCGTTCTGCTGGAATTTGAAAATTCCGCACAACACTAGTAGGGTGAGATTTCAGGAAGGCAGGTGGGTGTTTTTGTGTGTTCCTGAATAGGAAGAAAAACAATCAGTGAAAAACTGCAGAAACAAGTTAATGAGCAAAGTTCCCAAGTACAACGGTTAAAGGGCAGCAGTTCTGCTAACTACTGCAGTCCCCTTTTGTGGCTACTTAGAATTAAAGAACAGTAAACAAATACAGAACACAAAAAAACCTAATCCAAAGCCCTTCTGCTTACTCACTCACACAAACCCTGCAAGTTTAAAATTAAAATAAATCACCTCAGCTGTGTAGTTCTTGTCAGTTCTTCTGACGGTTGATGGGAACTTGAAGGAATATTTAGCAGGTCTCATTGAAGACAGTGGGGCAAAGGTTAGGAGGAGATGGAGAAGGCACAGCAGGAGTTGAAGGGAAAGGGGGGCATGGCAAGGACAAGGAAAGGGAGTGGAAGGGGGAAGGGGGGAGGAGAGGGTGGAGTACCAGGGATGATTCTATGGGATTATGTGCCACAATCAATGAAAGAAAAATTATGGAAAAGGAAGTATGTGGATATGTTTGTGCTAATGGACAAGGAGACAGCTTAAAAAATATGAAGAAAGAGAGACAGTCAGGAAGTCAGAGATGGTTCTGGCACAAGCATTGGTGGGAAAAACAAAGGATGAATAAAGTTACAAGGGCAAGACTTTTGATGCATGGGTGGCTGGTTTTATGCACTTTAGTGAGATCCTCTTGCAGAAGCAGACTGAGTTGGCCATACCATTGCTGATGTATTCAGTGATCATACAGGATGTGTATAAGATGAAAGGGGGTATGGGTGGTTACTCTACAATGAGAAGTTCAGGCAAAGGATGGAATCACATGGTAATGCATGTTGGGACACGACGCATGCAGATTTAGAACAATGGCAGGGCACAATGAGGGTGTTTCAAAGGTGCTAAAAGTGTGATAGGTAGTCAGATTAAAACCTTTTGGGGATATGATAAAGGAAATTGCAGTTGAGGGAATTGTAAGTTCAGGCATGTATGCTACAAGTGTACAGGTCAACATTTGGTTTCTCAGTGCAGGGCCATGGGGGACAGGTTTGGATCCCAACACTATGGTGGTCATCCCTTTCGCGGGGGTTTCGGGGGGCAAGAGGTGGTTGGGTGGTGCAGTGTGGCAGAGTGAGGGGGTTCAGTAGAAGAGGGCCTTTTGGTCCAGGCACAGGAGGTAGATAAATCGATGGGAGGGAGACCCCAAGAGGAGGAGGAGGAGGGGTTTTAACATGGTTCAAACACCAATCAGGACAGAGATTCTGTTTGAGTGGACTGAGGGATATTTGAATAGGGACAGAAGGCAAATATTGAGGAATGGCTTTATGGAGGGGTTTAGCTTACACTGTGAGGGGGAAGGAAGGCTATGAAGGCAAGCAAGCTAGGATCAGTGAAAGGGAAGGAGGAGGTAGTCCAGAGGAAGACAGAGAATGAGGTAGTAGCAAAGAGGGTCGAGGGCCCATTTGAAACACCCTCTTTTCCCAATCTTGGGTCCCCACTGAGCTCATTGGATAGCTCCTGCAGCAGCCACAAACACAGGCTGCTTTTCACACTCTGGTCCCAGTTGACCCGATAGTCAATCAATCACTAAAGCAATCAATGAATCAATGAATCAATCATTCAGTCTTTATTTATAAGCACTTCCAATAACATTACAGTGCTGTACAACAATAAAATAACATGAAACAGCAGTACATAATCAATCAATCAATCAATCAATCAAGTCTTTATTTAACCAGGCGTTCATCGTTGAGCAGAAGCTCATTTGCAAGATGGACCTGGGTGGAGCATGAACAATTGTATATACAGGTCAACACAGGTATTTACAAGGCAATGCAGATAATACTCTTTACAGAGAGGAAGAAAAAGAAGTTCATATGTACATAGAATTATACAGATAATGTACAGATTGCATGGTATTTACATACATAGAAGTGTCTATAGGAAGATAAAGCAGGTTATCTAAGGTTGCAGGAGGAAGTAACGGAAGAAAAAAAATAAAAATAAAAATATACACCAGGTAGAGGTGAAGGTAGGGGGGAAGGGAGGGAGGTAGGGGAACAAAGGCTAGGATGGCACGGTTCACCGAGAGAAGTTGGTAAAACGGGATGTAGAGAAGGTGGATGGAGAAAAGGAGTATGTGTGAGCCCCAGGATTGAATGCTATAAAGTACGGGGCATGGTAGGATGTCACAACCCAGGGTACTGAGCTCCTATCCGAGGTTGGAGAGGAAGAATAAGGGGATGGACGGGCCTAGTGTTGATAAGACAGGGGGATAAGAGAGAGAACAATTAGGCTGGTGAGGAGCAAGCTGGGGGTCAGTACTTAAAATTGGGTCTAGGCGTGGCTATATACCAGTGCAGACACCAGTACTGGGTCTGAGTGGGTGAAGCAGTTAAATACTTCTCTGATTATACAGAAATAAAGCATCTTGAAGGCATTTATACTGATTAGAGTGCTTAATTTGAGGGTTTTTTGTAGATCGTTCCATAAGGTAGGTAGCATGAAGCTTATGGCAGTCCTGCCGAAGCAGGATTTTGCTTTGGGTACTTTAAGTGTAAATAACATAAAGCCATGATTAACTTTTAAAACACACATAGTAATACCTAATAACAGAATTATAAGTGTCAATCAAACTAGACACGCTAAAGAGAATAAATACATTTTTAAGTCAGTTTTAAAGCTCTCAGTGATCAGGCACTCTCTAATCCAAGGAGGTAGAGAGTTCCACAGGGTAGATGCCTCAAATGCAAAAGAACATGCCCCAGAAGTCTTTAGTTGGACCCTGGGAACCTCTAGCAATCCCTCTTTGGAGAAACAGAGTGAAGGGAGGGGTGGTATTGACAGAGAAGGTCTTGCAGGTAGTGCAGTTCCTGTCCATATAGGGCTTTATAGGTGATCCACCAATGCACAGGAAGCCAGTGCAGGCCACAGAGCACAGGAGTGACATGTCAAAATCTTGATAAGCCAGTCAACAATCTGGCTGCTGCATTCTGCACCAGCTGCATTTGGCAGATATCAACCCCCGGTAGACCTAGGTAGAGGGCATTGCAGTAATCAAGGCGTAAGGTTACAAAGGCATGGACTAATGCTGGAAGATCGCCAGGCGGGACTAAGTGCTTGATCTGGGTGATGTTCCTCAGATGGGTAAAAGAGGTCTTAATGACAGCAGACACCTGAGATTTTAATATCAGGCTGCTATCCAATACAATGCCCAGATTTTGTGCCTGGTCAGAGGTAAGCAGCTGTCCCCCCCAAAGCCAGAGCCCAGATGGCTGACCAGCCAACAATCCCATACCTTGGTAACCTGGCTCCACCACCAACACCTCAATTTTGCCGAATTCAACCTCAACCAGTTGGCACCCATCTAATCCTGAATCTCGGAGAGGCAGCTGTTAAACACTGAGACCAGTGCACTCTGTTCGGGCACAAAGGACATGTAGAACTGAGTATCATCATCATAGCAGTGAAAACCCAGCCTGTATTGCCTTATGACGTCTCCTAATGGAAGCATATACACTGCAAACAACATGGGGGACAGTACAGATCCCTGTGGAACCCCACATGACGGGGAGAGGAGCCAAGGAATAAATTCCCTGCCACTATGAAAATATCAAAAGCACCAGTGGACTGTACCAGACAGTCCACGGAGAATCCACAAGCACTCCAACAGCACCCCATGGTCCACAGTGTCAAATGCTGCAGTGAGATCAAGAAGAACCAAGATGGAACAGCTCCCTTGATCCCTCGCTATCAGGAGATCTTTCAGTACCCAAACAATGGCAGTCTCGGTACTGTGCCTTTTGCTAAACCTGGATTGGAGAGGATCATAGACATTGTGGGATGTTAACTGGTCATCAAGCTACACTGCAACCACCTTCTCAATAACTTTGCCCACAAAGGGCAAGTTAGACACAGGTATGTAGTTTGCTAAGTAGTCCAGATCAAGAGAAGATTTCTTTAGGAGAGGTACCACTACCGCCTCTTTTAAGGGGTCCGGAAACACCCTTGTCTCCAATGAACATTGGACTATCTCAGTTTAGACCAGGTTGGTGACTTCAACACACCTCATTAGGAGGCGTGTTGGGCCTGGGTCTAGGCTACAAAATGTTAGGCGCATACCCTGGATGACCCTCACAATGGCTATAATCACCAACTGGTTGAAACTGAACCAGGCAGATCTGGTGCTTGCAACCTCATGCTGATCACTGCAATACCCATTAGTGGGCACTGAATGTCTCTCCGACCTGATGGCGGCAATCTTATCGGTGAAGAACTGAGCAAACTCATCACACTTAACCAGTAAAAAATGCTCCCCATGACTGGAAACAGGTTGGATTGCACAATCTGGTGGCAGTCCAGAAGATCTGAGCTGGTTGATTCCTCGCTGCAGCAATCTCCTTGGACAGGAATTCTGTCTTCTTACAGGAGATTGCTGATTGTTAGTCTTTATAATGAACTATCAATCTAAGCTTATCTTCCCTCTGGCCAGATTTCCACCAGCGCCGCTCCAACCTTTGCCTGCTTTGCCTCAACTCCTTCAAAGTCCCATTAAACCAAGGGGACTTTGGGCGAAGGATGAGGGGGTGAGCATGAATAGGAGCTAGGGAATCGAGGGCCCCTGTTACTGCCTTATTGTAGGCTAGTTCAAGTTCCCCCAGTTCCCTGCATACGCTCAGTACACCTGATAGGTGCAGTGCCACCATAAGACAGTCTGGAGTCAAATCCCTTAAAGGGCAGTACTGGACCATCTCTGTAGGAGCAGGTCTATTAGGGGTGCCACAAAGCTGAACCTTACTTTATGATGGTCCGACCAATCGACTGGTTCCACCGCCAAATCAGAGATCTCCATTCCCAGCAGGAAGACCAGGTCCAATGAATGACCGTGCCTATGGGTAGCAGAGGTAACTACCTGTGTCAGGCACAATGAGCTCATCAGTTAAAGGAAGTCTTGTCCAAACTACATCGTTGACCCAGACATTGAAATCCCCCAGAATTACCCAGCTGGGGGATTCCAACACTAGGTCGACAATGAAGTCTGTGACTTCCTGCAGAATTTCTTTCCTAACACTGCATGGATGGTAGATGAAAAGTATCCTGCAACCTGCATCTCCACCCATGATATATTCAAAGGACCTGGTCACTCATGTTGAGATGTCTACATTGTTCAGAGCTGACATAAACAAATGGCTACTCCCCCACCCCTATGATCCTCTCTCGGGCAGTGTATCACAGAGTAACCAGCTGGAATTGCTGATTCCAACACTGGGCCAGCATCCTCATCCAGCCAGGTCTCAGTGATGCAAGCCAGGTCAGCTGTACCAACAAGATCAGCAATAATAGCTGTCTTGTTGTTTACTGACCTGGCATTGCACCACACCACCCAAGTAGGATAGGTGAATAAGGTAGACCGAGCAACTTGCCCACTCAAAGTGGAGGTATGGGAACCAGGCAGAGAGGTCCCCTTTGCTGGGCCCATTTTGTTCAGGGCATCTTCTTGTTGCCACCACTCCAGTCCGACCACCCCACTCCACCCACCCACCTGGCCCAGTTTCCCCACAGGATAGCTTCTGCAGCAGCCAGAAACACAGGCTTCTTTTCACACTCCAGTCACTATTGAGCTCATAAGATAGCTCCTGCAGCAGCCACAAACACAGGTACACAGAAGACCTTTAAAAGACTCTACAGCCATTTACATCAGCATACCAGTGTTAATTGATTTATTTACTGTACTTTACCACCATGGGTGCCTCTGTGTGGAGTGCTTTGCTGTTTGTTCCTTAAGGATTATTTGTGCATATTGCTACTGCTCCTAATTTGCTGTATGGAGCATAGCGCTCATTCTGGTGGGGTTTAAAGTTGTTGCCTGAATTACTTAATGCTGCTAGTTTGTTCACTTGGGACCATTTTGCTTACCAGATGATCTCTTGTTGCGTTCCCCTCCTGCATCTCGGTGTGCTGCACTGCACATGCACAGACCACTCAGGTCAGCAAGAGCTCCCCCAAGTCCCCAATTCCTGCCATGACCCTGACCCTTTTGTCTGTGACCCCTTAATCCCTGCTTTGTTTAACTCTGCCTTTTCTCTTCCTCCTAAAGGCTACTTTTCACTCTTTAGCCCCCGTTGAGCTCATAGGATAGCTCCTGCAGCAGCCACAAACACAGGTACACAGAAGACCTGTTTGAGCCCATTGCTGCTTACGTGATGACTGCCCCGCCCACCCTGGCTGAGCTCTACCTTTATAGGTAGCTTATGTCATGTGATTGATCACGCGACTGGCCGTCCGTATAACAATCACCTAAGTTTCCCTGTAATAGTTTATACTTTATAGCAACTAAGAGTCACTGTTGTGCCAGACAACCTCCTCCTAGACCTTTACTATAATTAACTCATTCTTTGCTGTATAGTGCTCCCTGTCTAGCCTCCTCTCTCTCTCTTTTGCTCTGCTCACCTCTAGTGAAACACCCACTGCTTACACTGTTTCTCTACCTGGATTTCGAGCTCCTGACCTTCCATACCGGAGAAGGCAACACTAACCTCTAAGCCATCTCAGAGGTACAATTTCTCCTTGCTAGTCAAAATCCTTATCCCTCCTGTTTCTTCTGCCACTGTGCTCCCTACTTGCACAGCCTCTCTCTCTCTCTCTCTCTCTCTCTCTCTCTCTCTCTCTCTCTCTCTCTCTCTCTCTCTCTCTCTCTCTCTTTCTTTCTTCCCACCTTGGAATCTAGTGGGGTTTGCTGATACTTAGAGCACCTTACTGCCCACAAGACAATATAGAAACAGTCATCCCTGACCCCCATCTCAGAGGTACAGTTTCTTCTTGCTTGTTGAAATCCTTATCCCTTCTGTCTCTTCCCCCACTGTGCTCCTACTTGCACAGCCTCCTCACACAGCCTCTCTCTCTCTTCCCACCTTGGAATCTAGTGGAGTTTGCTAATACTTAGAGCACCCTACTGCCCACAAAGCAGATAATATTGAAACAGCCATCTTAGACCCCCTTCCCCCTGCCCTAGTATAGCCTCCTCCCCTGTTTAACATCTCTAATCCACCATCCTTTCATCATGCTTCTCCCCTTCTCACAGCTATCCCCTCTTCTCCTATTCACTCTTATGGCCATACTCCCCTTCAGGTCTCTGCCTCTGAGTTCTCCACCCATTCCACATCCCCCCAATAGATTACACTTTCCTTCCCCTCAGTTCACGTCACCCACCCCATCCCTCGCCAACTCTTTCCTTCTCCCCTCAGCAACCTCCCCTCCCCCCTCCTTGCCCCTCTCTCTCTCTTCCTGCAGCACTCTACCCCTCCTTGCCCTAAAACCAAGGTCCCACCCCTTTGGCCTTCATAGGAAGAAACACCTCCTCAAATACTTTGCACCCTGCCTCTTACTTCTTCTCCTCACTGGAGACATTGAAACTAATCCAGGTCCTGACAACTCAGCCTCTGCCGCCCCCCCACCCCCAACGGCCTTGGCATTTACCACATGCATGCCAGACGTCTCCAACCAAAGTTGGATCACATAAAGGCCTAGATAACTCAAAATACCCCTGATGTCCTTTGTGTGTCTGACGTCTGACATCTGCCAGGGTCCATGATCCACTGATACCCATCTCTGGCTACTCTCTATTCCATCAAGACAGGGGCAAACATGGTGGCAGGGTTGCCAAATATTTCTGCGCATCCCTATGTGCCTCCATCGTCCAGCAGGAGGTCACCCCCCCCAATCACATGAGCTTCTACTCACCAAGCTGGTGCACCCATCATCCTCTCCCCTCTTCATTGGAGTATGTTATTTCTCTCCTAAAGCTAATCCTACAACTACAGTCTCTGGCCTGGCCAACCTCATCTCCTCCATTGCATCAGGAGAGCTCCTAGTCTTAGGAGATTTTAATCTCAATTGACTTGCTCCCCAATCAAGGTAGATCACCCAGGTAATTGAGGCTCTCAACCTTACACAACTTATCTCTGAACCTACTAGGTTCAATTCCCACTCTACCAACCATTCATTGCTGGATTGGATCCTAGTCTCACATCGCCTAAATTTCTCTTCAGCTGGGATCCTCCCAGATGTTTTCAGCAATGACTGCATCACTTACTGCCTTCAGAAATCCTGCCCTCCCCCACCCAAATGCCTGTGGTTCAGACCTCTAAAGTCACTTTATCCCCAGGCCTTCCTGGCAGACCTCTATTTGGCCAACTGGTCTGGAGTCTTCCCCACACCTGACATCAACTCCACACTGGCTGCATTCAGCTCTACCTTTTTGAATTTATGGAATAGCCATGCCCCCCCCAAAGGCTACTGCTCCACCGCAGGCACCTCCCATGGATCTCACCTACTCTGGTGAGTGTACAAGGCCTCCTCCAACACCTAGGACCTTCTAACATACAGATGTCTAAGAAATGCTTTCACCAAGGCAGTGCGCACAACCAAAGCAGACTTTATTAGATCTCTGCTCGAAAACTGCCTACCTTCCCTTGCAGCGTTCTGGAAAACTCTCCACTCCCTGCTCAATACATTTTCTCACTCCTCCTCCACTCCCAATCCACTCCTGGTAAAGCTAGCACTGATCCCAGATCTTCTACCTCCTCCATAAACCACTTCTTCACCACCTGTGCTCTCCGCCGGGATGAAACCCTTCCCCCCCTCTATGCTACCAAATCCACAATCGGTCCTAGCCCCCCCATGCTTATCTACACCTTTTCTACCATTACCCCTATGGAGGTTCTACATGCCCTCAAATCCCTCAGCTCATCAAGCAAAGTCCTTATGGACTCAACCTCGATCTCCTGAAGATCTCAATTCCTGCAATAGTCCTGCCACTCACCTATACTTTCAACCTTTCACTCTCTACATGCTCACTGCCCAAGGTTTAAAAATTAACTAAAATGACCCCACTCCATAAAGGCGGAGATCCCTCCACTCCAGGCAACTACAGGCCTATCTCCCTCCTCCCCTTTCTCTCAAAAATTCTTGAATCTGTAATGTCAATAAGGTAAACTCCTTTTTGGACTCTAATGACATCATGACACCATACAAATCCAGCTTTAGAAGTCTTCACTCTACTTCCTTCTCCTCCTTACCAACCATATCTATACCACAATGGACAAAGACCATCTGACACTGGCCATCTTTGTAGACTTAGCCAAGTCCTTTGATTCGGTATCCCATAGACTCCTCCTGGATAAACTTTCCTCTAGCAGCCTCTCACCCTCAACCACAGACTGTTTCAAGGCCTATCTTTCAACCAGATTTCAATATGTGCAGCTGGGCAGCACCAAGTCCCCTTCCCCATCCTGACTGGGGTATCGCAAGGTTCAATCCTTAGACCCGTACTTTTCTCAATATTTGTTAACAACCTCCCCTCTGTCTGCTCAGTCTCGCATGTCCAGATGCATGCTGACAATACGGTGATTGATGCATCTAGGCCTTCCTTCCGCAGATCAAATCCATCATCCAGGCCAACTTCTGTACTATGCTGTGATAGTTTGAAGACAATTCGCTAAGATGTAAATCCAAGAAAATGGTCACCATGGCATTTGGATCCGCTCAGAAACTGGCCAAACTGCCATTCCCCCTTCTTCCTAGCCCTTGATGGCTCTAAAATCTAGGCCATTGATTCCTGTAAATACTTGTGAATATGGATGGACCCAAAACTGGACTTCTCCTGCCACCTCGATGCTATCCACAGCAAGCTGCGGCCTAAATTAGGTATGCTGTAATGACACAAGGACAGTTTCTCTGTCCCCATCAGAAAGCAACTCATCTCCAGCCTCCTCTCCCAGTCTTTTGACTACGCTGACATAGTATACAGCTCCGTACCTCAATCATCTCTTGCAAAGTTAGACCCTCTGTTCCATGTCTTCTGCAATTTTGCCACTAAACTCCCTTATCACACACATCACTGCTCTCGCTATCAAGCTATATCCCTCCCCTCTCTTGCCAACTGTCATCTTGTCCATTGCATCACCTTCATAGCCAAGTACTGGTTTGGCACCCTTCCTTCATACCTTTCATCATTGATCGCCCTTCCCTCAACTCAGGATACTCGCTGTGAAACTGTGACCACAGCTCCTTCGCTCTTCTCCTTCCTTATTCACTCCTGGGGAAATTATCCTTTGTATACAGGCTCCCAGCCTTCTGGAACAACCTACCTCTCCCAGTCCACTTTCTGCTGATTGCAGCATCCCTTAAAAAGCAAAAGGCAGTAGTACACACTTATCGAGCTATTATTCTATTCATAACTACAGAAACAGGGACCCAGCAGGGTATTGTTAGCTACTTGCACTAAGATAACGTTACTTACTGCAAAGAAGGGATGTGGCAGCAGATTCAGGGTGAAAGCTCCAGTTCCAGTGGGAGCAGAAAGTAGAACACTTTCTGGGCCAATTACCACTTTCTGGATCTCCTACTAGACCACCATATTTTTGGTTTTTATAACTATATTAAAAACATAGACATAGCTGGGGAATTGGGCAAGTGGAGGTGGAGGAGGGTGGTGGTACATATAGAATGTGGCTGGGGTAGTAACTCTGGTTATGGTGGCAGAATCATCAGAGCTCTTCATGGGACATAGACCTTTGGAACAGTGCTGTGCGGAATGTGAAATTCCACTGGCAGAATTAGCATGGAATGACCATTTCACAGGTGGAATTTCTGATGGACTTTCGCTGGTTCTTCTGCAGAATTATGCCTACTGTGATCCATGGAATAATATTCTATGGAACAGCAATTTTTCTGGGGGAAATTATTCTGCAGCAATTTCTGCAGAAAATATTGAGATCCACTGAATAATATTAAACAGAACAGCATTTTTTTCTGCATAAAATCATTCCACAAATATTTTCTGCTGTGGAATTCCATCATTCCATATCTGGCAAATTCAGTAGAATTTCAGCTGAATTTAGAAAATTCCGCTTTATTTTAATTCCACTGGAATCTGAAAATTCCACACAGCACTACTTTAGAGTTCTCTTTCTTTGTACCTCTAGACCACCAGGTAGAGAAACTATTGATTCAGTAGCTAGCCTGCCCACTGGCATGGTGGCAAGGCATCCACTCATGATGCTGATGACCCGGGTTTGGGAATGGACCCGGGAGTCAGAGGCCCAGCCAAAGCAGAGAAGGACTGAGTGCCTTCTGGCAACTGTCCTTCTCTGGGGAGGAGGGGGTTGAGCTCTCAGTACATTAGCAGCCCCTGGCAGAGGCTGGGTCTACCACAGGTACCAAAGGCAAACATCATGGGAGGCAAGGACAGACTTCAGGTGCATGCATATTGACATCATTGCACGTCCTAGCTTCGGGGTCAGCATCCACAAAAATCTGGCTCCATGAATGATGCTCCCACTTTTGCAGCCACCCCTTAGAGATGGTTGTCCACTGGGAGGGGGGTCCCACTCCCGTGACCCCATCCTGGGAGGTAAGCCAGGGCTTGGGGGTGGTGTGTGGGTGATGGAGGCTGAAGTGCCTCTGCCCATGGGTGGCTGGTGCCAGGGTGGCTGGGCTAACAAAAAAAAAAAGAACAAAATTGGTTCAGGATGACTGGAACATTAGTGAACATATTCAAGAAGGCTGGCAGAGGAGACTTGGGATTTTGATATATAAAACTTGTAGTTGTTTCTGGATGTTGCTACTTACAAAGTTAAAAAAATAATCTTTATGAATCATACATATGTTGCATGATGATTTTTACACATCTAAAAAAATGGTAGTAAAATTAATGGAGAACAGTGTACTACTGCTTGAAGGGCTGCTACAGCAATGTTCACATTGGCCAGGCTCTCTCCTCTTTGATGTCATCATGCTGCGTGTCAGCATTCATTTTAGGGAACCAAAAGGAAGGAGATTCAAATTGGGAGAGGCTGTTTGCATTTTTAAATGCTACAAAACTGCATTTATCCAAATTAAATAAATGTAGTTTCAGCATTCATGTTAACAACAGACTTTCCTTTAAAGGGCCATGAAGCCAGATTTTAGAAAATATAGATGATGATTTTCTCTTTAAGTGTCCTTTAATTATAAAAAACCTAAAAGGTATCTATAAATGAAACACCACTCATTTTGTAGATATTTTTGTGCTGAACAAATTCCGTGCTGACAGCACCATGCTATCATGTTTTGTTTCAAAGTCATTCACCTTTATTTGTCAAAAAAATGAAAAAAAGATTTTCTGCTGTTTTTTGCTAATTCAAAAAAAAAAAGTAGCTGTAAATGAAACACCACTCATTTTGTAGATATTTTTGGGCTGAACAACTTTTGTGCTTACAATATCATGTTATCAATTTTCATTTTAAAGTTATTCACATTTCAATATGGTTAGTGCAGCTAGTATACACATAAAGAGCTGACCATCTCTATCTTCATTGACATCATCAAAGCAGCCATTTTAGGTTTTTAGAGCAAGATTTTTGAATCAGCAGAGGCTTTATTTACAATTTTCAAATCATATGAGACTGCATTTATCCTACTTTAATAAATGCAGTTTCAGTATAAATGTAAGCAACAGTCTCTCCTTTACAAGTCTATGCAGTCATTTTTTTAACAAAACAAAGTGTGAAGAAAGATGGTTTGGGTATCCTTTAACAAAAAAAAAAGCAGACAATTCAATTTTGTTCACTTTTTCAACAAAGAAATGTAAATAACTTAAATATCATGTTACTTCTTTCTAACTGTATCAGTTGTTTTATATATTTTTTAAGATGCTGAGATGTTCAATGTGTTTTTACATTTTGTTAGGCACCTTGGTTTTTGAAAGGTACCATAAAATAAAGATTATTATTATTATTACTGTGGGCACAAAATTTGTTCAGCACAAATGGTGGTGTTTTGTATCTTTTAATTATTTTATAACTAGCAAAAATCAGAAACAATTTTTTTTTCACCTTTTGCAACAAATTAATGCAAATAACTTAAAAATGAAAAATGATAGCATTGTACTTTGAGCACAAAAGTTGTTCAGCACAAAAAGATATACAAAATGACTGGTGTTTTCATTTATAGATACCTTTTAGGTTTTTTATGATCAGCAAGAACTGGCAGGACATTCTATTTATTTTTTTTTACTTTTTTGTAGGTATGGAATAAATGGAATATGCAACTCCTTACTGGAAATATTGTTGATGTAGCCATGGATATACACGCACACTTGCACACCACCTAGGATGTGTGGCAAAAATGCACATAGGACCACACTGTAAATTGTAAGTAAGAAATAACACATGCCAGGGTGTGTAGAAATACTGTATGACTGCACACCCCAGGTGTATTGTTAGGCATGAGACACAGCCAAGTGCCTTCAACCACCTGGGATGTGTGGTATATGATTCCTATAGGATCATCATTGTAAATTGTAAGTAAGCAATAACACACAGTGGAGTGTGCAGCAGTGCTAAATTGCTGCATGCCTCAGGTGGGTTTTGAGGCATGAGGTGCAGCCAAGTGCCTTCAACCACCTGGGAAGTGTGACATAGAATTCGCTTAGGATCACATTGTAAATTATAAGTAAGCAATAACACACAAAAAGGTGTATAGTAATGCAAAATTACTGCACACCCCAGGTGGGTTGAGAGGTAATGTCTCTTGCCATCAACCACCTGAGATGTGTGGTATATGATTCCCATAGGATCACATTGTAAATTGTAAGTAAGCAATAACACACAGTGGGGTGTGCAGCAATGCTAAATTGTTACATGCCCCAGGTGGGTTTTGAGGCATGAGGTGCAGCCAAGTGCCTTCAACCACCTGCAAAGTGTGATATAAAATTACCATAGGATCACATTGTAAATTGTAAGTAAGCAATAACACACAACAGGGCTTACAGTAATGCAAAATTACTGCACACCTCAGGTGGGTTGAGAGGTGGTGTCTCTTGCCATAAACCACCTGAGAAGTGGGGATGTCTTCACTCAGGTGCCGAAGGCACCTATGCTCTATAGAAGCTCACGCTAAGGACATGGGTGAGTCAGCAGGTGGTTGCTCTGAAGAGCACCAGACCTCTAGCTTCTTCTCCTGGAAATGGAGGTAACATTCCAACATAACAGCACACAGTTGAATGACACAAAATGAAAACAAAAAAGAAAAACAGCAGAAGAGTGAGATGTAGCTCTGGGCAGTATGAAGAAAGCAGTTTTCATATGCACTGACTAAATGCAAGAAAGAAAAGGAAGTGTCAGTGAGTGGCTGTGTGAGAAATGCAGCATGCTCTAGATCACGCTGCTTGATAAGGTAAAGTGGGAATACCAGAATCTGTGGCTCACATTGCCTTATCTCTGTGATTCTTATTTCGTAAGTGTAATGTAGCTACAGCACTTGCTTGTGTGCCTTTACTCTCCATTCCCTATTCCTAGTTTATCATGCATGGGTGACAGAAAAAAATCTGAGGATCTCTCTCCTCAAATTAACCAAACTGCAATTTCTTTTTCAAATAGCTCCCATTTCCCGCCTTCCAAATGGGGGAGGGGGTGCAAAACTGTTGTAATGTTTCCATTTTTCCCTGTTCTATCAATGTTGCCATGCCATGACAGTGTGAGCCACAGCTTCTCGCATTCCTATTTTACACACCATTTAAGTTGGAATGTAACCTCTGTTTCTAGGTAAATAAACCAGGGGCATTGTGCTCCTTAGATCACCAACTTCTGACTCTAGCATGTCCTTAGCATGCACCTCCAAGGCAGCATAGGTGCCTTCAGCACCTGTGTGAAGACATCCAGACTTTCCATGTTGTTGATGGCACTCAGTTGCACCTCATGCCTCAGAACCCACCTCACAACCCACCTGGGGTATGTGGTAATTTAGCATTACTGCACACCCTATCATGTGTTATAGCTTACTTAAAACTTTACAGTGTGATCCTATGGGAATTTTATATTGCACTTCCCAGGTGGTTGAAGGAACTCTGCTGCACCTTGTGCCTCACAACCCACCTGGGGCATGCAGCAATTTAGCATTGCCGCACATCCTGCTGTGTGTTATTCCCTACTTACAATTTACAATGTGATCCTATAGGGATCATATACTGCACTCTGCAGGTGGTTGAAGGCATTCATGTGCACCTCATGCCTCACAACACACCTAGGGCATGTGGTAATTTTATCTGTTGTTGGATCTGCTTGCAAGATTTTCCAGTTGTCCAATAATGTGTTCCTGATCTGGGGCATGTGTATTGTGTGCTGTGTGCTGAAGGTTACTCTTCTGGCAGATGTGATTGGTTCATTACACTGTTCACATTGCTCCACAGATATATGTAAAAGAAACTTTGTGATTTCCTTTTAGTTCATTTTGCTGACATTATTAAACATATTATTTTTATAAGCAAAACTACTGTTTCATGTCTTCATTTCTACTGATATTAACTGTTAATATGATTGCAGTCATTTTGACCATTCTTTTGATACATAGATAGTACTTTAACTCTAAATGCTAAACTCCACAATGTGATGGCTTTATTCCTTCCTAGACTTGCAGTGTTATCCTATGGAGAGCTGGGAAGTTATTTTTGAATGTTGTTTTCAACCCATACATCTCTACCTGGATATCAAATGGTAGTCCTTCACTACTCAATTAGATCTTTCTTTTGTTATATAGATTGTCACTTAACTCCAAAGAATTACAGACTTATTACTTGGACAAGTTGCTATGTTCTCCTATAGGCACTTGGGAGATAATTTTATTGTATCATAGGTCAAACAGAGCATTTGTAGACAAAATCCTTTTGCTTGCCAACCATTATTTAATACCCCTTAATCCCATGTTTAAAAAAATAAATATCCAGCTCCTTCTTAAAACTGTTCATATTTGAACAGGTTACAATCTCCAAAAGTAACCTATTCCAAATTTCAGTCACTCTTAGGGTAAGTCAAGCTTTCCTTTTCCTCGTTCTTGGACATCCAACTGTCAGTTGTAGTGAATGGGCCCTAGTATTGTAGGGTACGTCTCTTAAATCTAGTCCCAGATGCTTCCACAATCCTAGCTCTATAAATGATTTATAGATCCTACACATGTCCCCTCTCAATTGTCTAAATTCTAAGGGATGCAAGTCTAGTATTCTTAACCTTGGGTAATCATATCCTTTTGCTTCCATCGTACTATGGGTTGCCCTCTGTTGGACCCTTTCCAATGCTGTTATCTCTGACCTACCACCTGGTGCCCAAAATTGTGCTCAATAATCCAAATGCGGTCTAACCAATGAGGTATACAGTGGCAGCACTACCTCTTTATTTTTATAAGTTATATGTTTGTTTATACAATGCCAAATATAACTCAATTTCTTTATGACCACATTACAGTGTGTTTTAAAAGATAAGTCCTTTGTGATCATAATGCCCAGATCACTCTGTTGCTCCACTATATTCAAAGTTTGTCCACCAAGTGTATAGGTCCAGTTGCTATTCAGCCGCCTGAAGTGAATGACACAGCATTTATCAATATTGTAAGTTAGTTTCTTATCCGATGCCCATGTGTCCAATTCATTCAATGCTTCCTGAAGTTGGGAAGCATCAGTCTGATTGCTCACTATGTACCCCACTCTAGTGTCATCAGCAAATTTAGATAACCAAATATCATCCTTAACCTGCATTGATGCGATGTATATATTAAAAAGACTAGGCCCCAATACGGAACTCTGAGGCACTTCACTAGACACATCTGCCCATGTTGAATTTGTGCATTTAACTGTGAAAGACTGTGTTCTGTCTTCCAGCCATGCCTCTATCCATCTCGTTATTTTTCCATCAAGGCCATGCATTATTAGTGCATTTATTGATTCTCCATGGGGAACCATATCACATGCCTTTGAGAAGTCCAAATACACCACTTCCACATTCTGCCCCTCATCCAAGGCCTTACTCACCCATCCATAAAACTCTAATGAAGTGGTCTGACAGGACCTTCCACCAGTAAATACATGCTGTGATGGATCCATTTTATCAGAAATTTTTAGGTACTCAATAATGTAATTCTTAAGAATACCCTCCAAGGTTTTACCCAAGACAGATGTCATACTGACCAGCCTGTAGTTTGACACCTCTTGCCTACTACCCTTTTTATAGATAGGCACCACCATGGCTTGTCACCATTCCTTCATGATGTATCCTAAATTGAGTGACCTTTGAAAAATTTCTAACGGTCACAGCCCATGAATTTAAAGGCGGATATCAAGTGTCAGAGTTGTAGTACACATATAGACATTTTATTTGACATATAGGTTGTCCCTTAACTCCAAACACTTGAGAGAGTTATAACTTTCTAAACCTACAATGTAATCCTGTGAGCACTTGGGAGATAATGTTGATGTACGAATTTCATTTATGATATCAACTGTTACTCTTGTAGTACCCATTGACTCCCTTCCTTTGATATATAGCTTGTCCCACAATTCCAAACACTTACAGAGTTATGACTTGCTAAACTTACAATGTTGTCCTATGACCACTTGAGAAATACAACAAGCCATGACTTTGTCAGTGGCTATCAAGTGTTACTCTTGTTGCACCCACTGAGTTGCCTCCTTTGATATATACATTTTTCCTTAACTGGAAAAAGTGATGTATTTAAGTGCTGGTAAACTTGCAGTGTTAACCTGTGGTCACTTGGGAGGTGCTCTGCATAACCCATGAATTTGTGAGTGGGTATTAAGTATAACTCTTTTAGCAATTATGGAGACCCTTCTTTTGATATACACTGTAGATTGTCATTTTACTCCAGATATTAATGGAGTTATGCCTTCTTAAAGTTGCAATGTTATCCTAGGGTAATTTTCTTCTTTTAATTTTAATATTTATTATTTATCTATATTCAATTTATATTTCTTAGGAACAGAGTATATTAGTACTCACTAAGTCTTTTCTTTTGATTTATAGCTTACCCCATAAGTCAAAATATTGATAGTATTACAGCTTATTAAAGTTGCAATGTTATTCTAGGAGAATTTTCATTTTAGATTATGTTTCTTAAATGGCCCCAGCATTTTTCCAACAGTATAATGTGCTAGTCACGTAGTACTCATGTAGGCCTTTCTTTTGATAGATTATCCCTTAACTCCACGTCTTGGTGGAGAAATAGCTTCTTAAAGTTCAAATATGAAAAATAAAATAAATTCCACGTTCTTGTTTCATATGAATCAATACTTTTTTGTGAGCTTTGGACAATCTCATGATAGAGGCTTGGGTTATATGAAACAAGCATTTAAAAAAAATAAGTCCAACTTTGTCTTTCACATGAACCAGTCTTCTTTAATGAGATTGTGACAATCTCATGTAGAGGACTGTGCATATGAAAGAAGAATGTAAAAAAAACCTAACTCCAGCTTCTTTCGTATGAACCTAATCTTTTTTCATATGGCTCCATTCCTCTTTCGTGAGGCTATATAAAAGAAACAAATTGTCTCGTGAAAGAGGATTTTTAAAATGCTTTAAAAACACATTGCTGGGTAAGTTTTCCAAACACTAACTGCAGAATCTAGCTAATGGGGTTCTGTTTCACAAGATATATGTGTTGGTCTCTCTCTTAAACATATCATTTTTCAGGGTTTTCAAAAAACCTTTTTTTTAAATCACAGAAAAAAGATGGATGCCGCATGAAAGATTTTTTTTTTCATCAAATTAGATTACCCCTTTACAAAAGAGAATCCTATTTTGTATGGTCAGATTCTTCTTTCAATGAAACAACTATCCGAAAGACTACTGAGCATGATCAGAACAAAAATTTAAAATCCTTATAACTCTGGAAAAGATTAATATTTTTTCACCAAACCAATGAAAGGCACTAATCGGGGCAATCCCTTTCTATCCTGAACATTTCAGAACAAAATTCCAATGCCATCTGGGTACTAGGCAATAACAATAGCCAAAAACCCCACTTTTTTCATGTTTTCACTATCTGGATCTCAGAATCCACACATCTGACCAGAATGAAACTTGGTGCATCAAGAGATCCTTCCCCCAAGACTACACATGCAATATTTTGTGCAAATATGTTGAACAGGAGCACAGCGATTAAAGTGCAAATTTAGCAGTTTAACATTAAACAGCCTACTCTACCCTAACTATGGTGGCGCTGCCACACCACTATAATATATTCTCCATTTCTCAGTATCATACTCACCACCATTAGCAGTGGTGTAACAAACTTCAGAATATCACGCCCATCTAATTTTCACCATCCTTTCCTGCATGTGTTTCCTCATGTCTCTCCTTCTGTGCTGCTTCTTCCTCCCATCCTCATCCTCATGTACTTGTTATCTCTTACCCTCCTCTTGTCATTCTGCTTTATTCTCCTTCTCCTCTCATGCTCCTTCTCATCACTGCTTCTCCTTCTTCTCACATGGTTCATGCACTTTCCCTTACCCATTCACCTCCTTCTCTTTTTCCTAACCTCCTCTGCTGCCTCAGTCTCATGCTCCTGCTCTTATATGTTCACTTCCACATCCTCATCACTGACATTCTCCTTTACCATCTGGTTTGCTGGCAGTGCTACTTGCATGCTGTTGTAAAATTGCAGTGTAAGTATAACTTGCCCTTACCCCCTAATATTATCAACAAAAACTAAATGCATAAATAAATTACAAAAAAATTACTCCCATGAACTCCTGCACTTTTTCCTTTGAGGATAAGGTAACAGTAATGACCATGCCAGACTCAGTCTCAGCTTTACTGTTCTCACATGAAGAATGGCCAGAGCACTGGACTGTCTGGTGCAGCTGCAAATGCATAGTTTGGGGGGCTGTGGCATCATACAGGGGTTCAAGGTGGACTGGCAATTGTCAATAATGTCCAGATACAGGTGGCTGGAACAGTTGCTGTGTTGTTCATACAAAAGATGGAGAGATGGACAGAGGAAGGCTGACCTTTACTTTTCTGGTTGGGTTACTTGGGTCCAAGGTAGAAAAACTGGCACTAAAATACTTGAAGGAGTTAGATGGGCAAACCAGTATGATTCTGCAGTAGAGGACTCAGGGAGGGTTCATCACCACATACAATGACTGACTTGGAAAGCTGATTGCAGTAGGAATGGAACCAGAGAATGTAGGGGAATTAACATACCATGGTTTATTTGGCCCAACTATCATGCACCAAGTCCTAGTTCTCACAGTCCCATGGATGTGATTGCTAGTCCCTGTCCCATCATGACCAGCTTCTTCTCCACCACCACCTTTTACAGAACACGCTATTGGAGTAACTGCAATGTGTAATCTCTATGGTCTCTTTTCTCCACCATGCATGACTTTCTCCTTTTTTTCTTTTATTTTCTAAATATTTCGATGACACACACACACACACACACAAAACAGATGATGACATGATGCAGCTGCCACCCAATAGTAATAACTCTGATAACTCACAATAGTAAATGATTCTTACCTGCCCATGTGGCTAACATGTATGATGCACTCACACAACAAAGTTCAACAGAACTCTTGATGTGACAGGGAAGAGTGATATAGCCAGGCCACACCCTGGCCCCACTGACAGACCATCACAGCACCCAACAGAGACAAACTGGGACAGACCTAGTGTATCATACAACAATCTGCACTACTGTTCACTCAGTGACTAGCTATAAACTAACTGTCCCTCAAACAGGAAAAAAATAAAAAGATAGGTGTTTTGTGTTCCTCTGAACCTCTCCCAGTCTGATAAATTCACTCTGCCCTAGCACAGCAGCAGCGGCTGCAGCCCCAGTCTCACATTGCACTCTCCTCTCGTTACTGCAGCAGCACATGATTTTATCAGCCTGCCTACCTGAAACCACAGTTAAATGCTGTGACATTGCCTACTAGAATGAAAATACATTATTCTCTCATGATTTATAACTTTTCCTGATCACAAATCATGCTTTAGTAACAAATTGTTTATTTTTACATTGGTCCTTTTACAGGAAAGATGAAAAAAGTGAGTGATTTGATACCTTTTATTCATATCTCAACCTCCTGCCTCATAGACCAGGGACAAGGCATAAATAAATCAGGGATAAAGGAAAAAATCTGGTATACAGCTTTACAATTGATGATATACTCTCAGGAAGTTGGTAGAATAAGTGTATTGGTGTAAAATGAATTTCTAAAGAAGTCTGTAACTTTAATAATTGGAAATATTTTGTGTTTACAATCCTCACTGTTTAGTCATGGAAACATCACATTTTTGGAGAGGTAAAGTAAAATGTTGTGGCACAAACAGGGACATCCCTGAAAAGTCAGGGGCAGTTGAGAGGTATGCTTTTATTGGACCAAGAGATTGTGATTGGTTGACCATTCATGGCACTCCAGACATTACCTCATGGGTTTTAGCCCACCTGATAGGCTAGTGATGCACATGACTCTAGGATCAAATTTCTAGCATATCCAGGTCCCAGACACCCCTGCTCTCCAGTTCAAATCGTGCATCTGATCAGGCAACTTGCACACCAGGATCCCTGCTGTTCCACTCAGAAAAGTAGGCCTTGTTTCTAATTACTATAAGGAAAAGGAAATATATGTTTTTAAAAAGGAAAGGCAAATCTAAGTGCTGCAAGAGTACAGGCAGGATGTATATGCAGCACATTGTGGTCAGTAAGACAAAGCCAGTTTTGTGGCTTTAGTTTAATTTAACATGTTTTGGTTTAATCTAGAATTATTGGAAATCCCCAGCCTGCCACTACAGGCTGTGAGCCAGCTTGGATATATTTTTTTTATTTTGTTGCAGTGTTCTTAGCAATTGTTTTTAAGAGGTTAGAGAAAAGAACTAGTCTATAGTATTGCTATCCATTACAGTTTTTTCTCTGTGCCTCGCCTAAGCCTTGATGCGATATCACCAGAAAATGTATTGGTTGCATTTGGTGGAAGGGCAGATAAAGTGCAATTCAGGAGGCAGCAGTTAGCTATCTCACATGAACCAAAGCTTTGTTTAAAAAGTCACGCCTCGAGCAGTGCTTCTCAGCGCTCCCCAGAGGCAGAACCCCCTTCCCCCCTCCCCTCTCCACATCATCGTGCCATCAGGAGAGGCAGAAGCCTACTACCTAAGTGATATCCCCTTCTCCCTCAAGCGGTTCACACTGGGGCAACGAGGCACTCTCGCATCCATGAGAAGGGAAAGAAAAATCCAAAAACGCTGTTTTCTTTTTTTCCCTTGGAGCCCTCCTTGCAGGCCTTTGGCCTAGTCTAGCTGCGCATGCCACGCCCTCCATATTGGAGGACACCACCACCGCGTGGTCATTTCCAATGCCCCTAGCACCCCTAAGTACAGTGGGGTACCTCCCAGAGGGTGATTCCTTCAGTGGTGTGCGGTAGGTGCCCATTTTCTCACTGTTTCGGCCCCCAAATGGCACTGCATGCTCCCACGGTCTCCTGGAGACTGCATGGCCCCGTGGCCCAACCAATCAGTGGCCTCCTCCACAAACTCCTCTCACAACAGACGAGAGCTCACCCTTGCATCCGCAGGTGGGCCTCTAACCCCTACCACTTCGGCGATCCTCTCAGTGGGCCCTCCATTTCAGTACAAAATTTTTGCGACCACATGGTCGCGGCCCACTGCACATCGGACGGCGACTTAAAGAGAGAGGGACCACCTCTCTCAACCTGCTGGCCCATCATCTCCAGTCCCCACGATTTCTTCCACTTAGGGACTTGGAGACTGCTCCTTTCAATTCTAGTGGAGGAATACTCGAGCAAGCAAGGGGGGCCACAGGCCTTCTTAGGTTCCACTTGTAGGGGGTCCCTCCCATAGTGAACCCCTATGTGCTACCTCCAATTGCAAACCTTCTCCAGTTCTAATATGGGCCCCTCCTCATAGCGGCCCATAAGGATCAGCCTGAAAATTCCGAACCTCCTTGCCCCCAGATGGGTCCCTCCCCATAGGGACCCGATCTGTGTCCACTCTAGCACTGCAGATACTGCCCAGCAACATCTGCCACATTGGGGCACTTGTCCATGAGGGGTCCCTCACACAGTGACCCCCCCATGCGGTTCTGACCCATAAAGAATGCATCTCACACCTCCCCAAGATAGCACCTATGGGTCATTCAAAGTGGTGCCAGATCATTTAGAGTCAGCGCACAGTCAAGGGGCAAGATGCTGCCCACAGGACCTTGCAGCCTATCCTAACACTATGCTTGCCTTCTTCTTTATTCACCAGATGGTAAAGGCCAAGAAGTGCTCATCTTGCAGTGGTACTCCACTGCCTCATGCCCCGGGCCCCCTGTGCTCTGCTTATCTCCATGACGATGATGACTTATCCATGGAACAAACCCCTATTATGGGTTCCAGCAATCCAGGGCCCAGTGGCATGAATTGGATGGACCCTGATACCCTATTGATTCAAAACCAACAGGCCACAGTTGCTATGATGGAGAGTCAACAGAACTTCATGCTGAAGATAATGGAGAAACTCGAATCCCTTATACAGCATAGACCATCAGCACCACTTCAAGAACCAGACAATGCAGGGGGGCCCTCTGAGGAACGTCCAGATACTGCAGACCCAGTACCGGACAATCATCATCCGGATTCCTTAGAAGACAAGGAGGTACCAGACGAGGAAGATGGAGCAGAAACTGACAAGGAGGACATGGAACCACAAGCGGTACTTTCCCTCATTTCGAAACTTTTTTCTTTCGACATGATCCCAGAGCTCATGAAAATTGTCAAGGCTACCATGGGGTTCGATATGGAGGAAGAAAAACCACAGTCTAAATTAGATCATATGATCCAACAAAGACCTACCACCACAGAGACATTTCCAGTATGTCCAGCAATCGAGGACATTTTCAACAGAGAATGGCAATCCATAGAACCTGGCAGAATGTCGAACAAAAGAAACTTGGACAGGATGTACCCAGTCCAAGAGGACAAGGCCAGTGACTGGTGCAAGGCCCCAATCATTGACCCACAGGTGGCAGCACTCAGTAAGAGAACTGTCTTGCCCTGCAGGACCATAGCTTTAAGGGACCCAATGGACAAGAGGGTGGAGGACATGTTAAAGAGGACTTTCGAGATCTAGGGAACTGCCTCAAAAGCCTCCACAATGGCCATCTACACAGCAAAAGCACAGAACCGGTGACTTGAGGAGCTCCTGGAACAGGCGAACCCCAAGTCTAGAGAGGCCGTGGACACCCTCAGACTACATGCCAGGGCCACGGCCATCACCAATCATGCCAGGAGAGCATTGTGGCTCAAGTTATGGGATGCCAACAATGAATCCAAAACACTACTACAGAACTTACCCATGAGAGGAAAGCATGTTTTGGGGGAGGGATTACACAAATTCCTAAAACAAAATGAGGAGGGCAAAGACCTACTCAAGAATAAGTCTAGGCACACCTACCTTCCCTCTGTGAGGTGAAAATTTTGGGGGGGGAACAGGTCATTCCAACCTCGCAGAGACACACAACCCCAAAACAGTTCCTTTCGAGGCAGAGGAACTCCCAACAATTACCGCAGTTCCCATTCCCATTCATACCAAACGTATTCATTTAGAGTCCATGGATCAAAGTTTGGGGGACGAGGTAGAGGTTTCAGGGGCAAGCAACAATGACTATGCACCCAGACCACTACAAGGACAGGGTTCCTATCCCCCTGCAGGACAAAGACTGTCCCTGTTCAAGCACAAGTGGCTACACACAACCTCAGACAAGTGGGTCCAAGAGGTAGTAGCAAAGGGGTACTCTATTGAGTTATCTCGATCCCCCATGCCACACAGATTCCTAAGTTTCCCCATCACCAAAAGGAAGGTGACCCCTCACCAGGTCCAACGTATCCTGGGAGAATTGCTAGAGAACAGGGCTATCCAGACCGTTCCCTCACAGAAATTAGGGGTGTACTCCATTTTCTTCCTCGTACCAAAGAAAACAGGAGAACTCCACCCGATCCTAGACCTAAAACATCTCAAGCAATACGTGTATGCCACAGTTTCAAGATGGAAACCATAAGGTCGACACTACGCAACGTCCGGGTAGGTGACTACCTCACATCCATAGACTTGAAGGACGCCATACCTCCACATCCCTATCATACCAAGACACCGACAATATCTCAGGTTCCATATCCTAGGTCATCACTTCCAGTACCAGGCCTTGCCCTTTGGTCTTACCTCAGCTCCAAGGGTATTCACCAAGGTGTCAATAGTCCTAGTGGCCAGACTTCGGGAGCAAGGGCTGGATATCATGCCCTACTTGGATGACTGGCTCATTCGAGCATGCTCCAAGGAACAATCACACTGCGACACCTTGACCGCCCTGAGAGCACTCGAGGAACACGGTTGGGTAGTGAACTACACCAACAGCCATCTGATGCCCACTCAACAGATCGAACATCTGGGGGGCACTAATCAACACCTCTCAGGGATGGACAAAGCCCTCCCAGGCAAGGGTGCTCAACCTCATCACTTTGGCCCGTTACCTGAGATCTCGCCATCAAACAACTATGGGATGCATAGCCCAGTTGTTAGGATGCATGGCATCGTGCATAGACCTAATTCCCTGGGCCAGATGGCACATGCGGCCACTACAGGCATACGTGCTCACTCGGGGATCACCGAACGAGTACAACCTACAAGTCATTGTTCCACTACCACCATCGGTGAGACGCTCACTGACATGGTGGACAGTGAAGGCCAACCTCACAAGAGGAGTCCCACTGGAAGCACCTCACACCGCCATAATAGAGACGGAAGCAAGCTTATCAGGCTGGGGAGCGTGCTTGGGTGACCTGATGGCACAAGACCTCTGGACACCAACGGAAAGCAAATTATCCATCAACGTCCTAGAGATGAGGGCAGTAGCCCATGCACTCAAGGCCTTTGGGTCAAACATCCTCGGCCAATCAGTGCTTATATGCTCTGACAACCAGGTCACGGTGTCGTACATCGCAAAACAAGGAGGCACCAGGAGCAGAACCATGCTGAGGGAGGCGTCGGCAGTCCTCAATTGGGCACAGACCGACCTCACCCATCTCGGCGCAGTACATCTCACCAGAAAGCTCAATGTGCGAGCAGACTGGCTCAGCAGGCGACAAGTCCACCCAGGGGAGTGGCGTCTCCATCCGGTTCTCTTTCAGATGATCCAGGAAACCTGGGGACCAGTATACATGGACCTCACGGCCACAGCAGAGAACACACAGATCCAGGAGTTCTACTCAAGATTCAGGGAAAGCCGGTCGCAAGGAACCAACACCCTGTCACAATCATGGCCTCAGAAGCACGTCTACATGTTCCCCCTCCCACCCCTTCCCCAGGTACTACACAAGATCCGGGCATCTCGATGAACCATCATCCAAGTGGCACCCTACTGGCCAAGAAGAACGTGGTTTGCCACGATACTGAACATGTCATTAGCCAGACTCAGGCTGTCCTACCAATCAGACATGCTGATGCAGGGCCCAGTGTGTCACCCAGCTCTGCAGACTCTGAAACTCATGGCCTGGCTCCTGAGAGGAAGAGGCTGATATGGGCAGGCTTCCACTAGTCGGTCATAGCCACACTGCTGCAATCTAGATGATCATCAACCACATCCACCTAGGATAGACAATGGTCTCTGTTCGCAAGGTGGTGTTGTGAACATGACAGGGACCCAGAGGAGCCAGATATGTCTACCATTCTACTGTTTCTCCAGCAGGGAGTGGACAAGGGACTGGTGCACTCCTCCCTCAGGGTGCAGCTCTCAGCCATTGGAGCAGCCACGGGTCCCATCGGGGGATACAATCCGGGATCACACCCAGATGCCATACGCTTCCTAAGAGCAGTGGAAGGGCTCTGACCCAGGGTTCACCCAGCCATCACCCCATGGGATCTCCAACTAGTATTAGATTCCTTCGGTATGGCTCCATTCGAGCCACTACATGCGGTGCAATTATTCTGGGTCAGCCTCAAGGCCTGCTTCCTCATCGCAATCTGCTCGGCTCGCAGAATTGGGGAATTGGGGGCACTGTCATACAAGGAGCCATACACCGTGTTCACCCCCCAGAGAGTCCACTTACGAATGGTCCCAGCATTCCAACCGAAGGTATCCTCAACCTTCTATAGGGACCAACCCATCAAGTTGCCCATCTTCTCTCGAGAAGCACAACCAGGTGTTACCCCAATCCCACACCATCTGGATGTCAGTGTCACCCTCTCCATCTACATAGCCAGGACCCTACCTCTACATAAGACAGAGAGACTATTCATTGTTACAAGGGGACAAAGGCAGAGTAAGGCAGCCTCAAAAACCATGATTGCCAGATGGCTCAGAAGAACCATCCAGGATGCCTACATATCAAAGCGTATGACACCCCCCGAGGGTATCAAGGCCCATTCCACGAGGTCAGTTGCCACCTCCTGGGCAGAGAGGGTAAACGTCTCGTCTGAAGACATATGCAAAGCAGTGATTTGGACCTCCATCCATACGTTCACCAGACACTATAGGCTCAAGCACCTGTACGACATACAGCCCACTTTTGCCACACAAATCTTCCTATCAGCCACCTCTGCCTCTCACTCATAGACCACTCTGTCTCCCCCCCAGGGGTACAATACTGCTACTTATCTACCCATGAGGTAATGTCTGGAGTGCCATGGATGGTCAGCCAATCACAATGGGTGTTTACTCACCTGGTAAAGGTGATTGTGTTGGTTGACATCCATGGCACTCCAAGACCCTCCCGACAGAGTACTCAGAGTGACTGGCAACAGTGCATGGCAAGCAAATCTAAGGAGAGATTCAGCCTTATGCCACTACGGAAACACATAAAAAGGTGGAGGATTCTGACTGTCGACCTATTAGGGGTCGAGATTAGATCGTAACAATAGATAAATAAAGATGGGCCCATGGGCCACACTAGTTTAATGCCTCAGTCTGCATTTTTAGGTATAATGACTGTAGAATTTTCTCTTTGAATTTATACTTGCACTTTACTAACCTTGATTTCAGCTATGGAAGATTTGAAGTGGAGAGCAGAGGTGTCTGGGACCTGGATATACTAGAAATTTAATTCTAGAGTCATGTGCATCACTAGCCTATCAGGTGGGCTAAAACCCATGAGGTAATGTCTGGAGTGCCATGGATGTCAACCAACACAATCACCTTTACCAGGTGAATAAACACCCATTTACAGAATTAAGTTTTCAAACTACACAGAGCTGTTCATCAGAATATAAGAGATTATGAAATGGGCATCAGAATCTAGAAGTGCTGATTGGTCCATTCCTGTGTGATATTCTGTCTAACGCACAGGAAAAAGGACCAGCAGTGCCCTGTGGGCACTAAACCTAGTAAAATGCCAATTAGAATGTTGGCAAATCTGAAATCAGCCATCTTGTTTATACCAACTGAAATTGACAATACCACTTTATAGTAATGGCATATTTTCCTGAAACCCACTTTGATATCAGCCTTTCAGAACAGGATTTGGAATTACTAATGCATCCAGACAATGAGCCCATTGAACAACTGACCACAGCCTCTCCATCTACAACCTCAGAAAACGTAAATATAACCTGCAGCTGTCAAACGAGCCAACCGAACTGTCAAATCTTAAGTGCAAGTACCGCAGTGAGTAAGCGTTTCTCAAGTTACTCCCCAATAGAACTAGACTGCCTTAAACAAGAGAAAACCGAAAAAAAATACCATGAGATCAACAGCATGGGCACTCCGCGTATTTAATGAATGGGCAACAGCAACAAACACATCGATAGACTGGCAGTCTATCACTAAAGAAGACCTGAACACTGTTCTCAGAAAATTTTACGGAAGTCAGACGAGCTTGACCCGAGTATGCCATCTCGAGTTTCAGCGGTCTCCGAAATAAGCGCCTGAACTTCACCTCGGTTCCCCAGGCATTGCCAGGCCTTTAACCTGATGAGGGATCCAGAATTCAGGTCCAGTAATGCTGTATTTTCAGCAAAAATGAAAAGTTACAGACGTTCCCAGCAAGACAAGTCCAAGCACCATGAAGCCCTCACAAAGTCAGACTTACACAAGCTCAGATATTCTGACATTTGTTCTCCCCAAACTCTGCCTGGCCTTGTTCGTAAAGTCTGGGTAGATATTCAGTTATACATGGCCAGACGCAGTCGGGAAGGTGTCCAGCAACTGAAACCAGAGCATTTTCACTGAAATACGACGAAAATTGTGCCGAATTTGCGATGCTCAATTTTAACGAGCATACTAAAAACCACAACAATCCCCTTGAAGCACAGAAATCATCTAACCGTGGTTTTATGTACGCTCAGCCAGGCAATACACTTTGCCCAGTTCAAAGTTTAAAATTATACATGAACAAGCTTCCACCGAATCCCAAAGCCCTCTACTTACATCCTCGAAGACTTCCACAAGTCCAGCTTGACTCCCTCCCGGTATGGTATTCAGCAGAGCCCATGGGTCTAAACTATCTATCCACATTCATGTCTAGGCTGAGTGAAGAAGCTGGTCTGTCACAGTGCTACATGAACCACTGCCTCCGAACGACCGCGGTCCAAATGTTATCGGTTGCTGGTTTACAGAACCGCGAAATCATGGCAATCACAGGGCACAAAAACAAAGCTAGTCTCCAGAGCTACTGGCGTGCAAAGCCAGACGACAGAAGGAAATGGTGTCATATCCTCGCACCAAAAGAAGAAAGCTTAAGTCCAAGACAAGTTTCAAGAAGCTCCCTTCAGATGTGCCCCACAGTGACACCCGATAGAAACAAGCAGCACGTATTCAGAAATGGAGCTGAAGCTGAACTGAGCACCGCAGTACCACCCGAAGTAAAAACGATTCCAGACCTAAATATGCAGTCCCCACAGCCTCAATTTACAGGAGTAACTATGCACAACTGCACCATGACTTTTAATGCTCCTGTTTACTTTTCAAAGTAAAGTAAAATATAAATGTCAGTGTTTTGTGACAAAATTTTAAGTACAAGTTAATGAACAGTTAAAAGTACAATATTAATGTCAGTGTTTTGTGACAAAATTGTTACTACAAGTTAATGAACAGTTAATTAAATCACATATTTCTAATATGATTAAAATTAAAACAGTGTGTTTTACTGAAAGTTATAAATGAAATTTAACTTTTCTAAACTGTTAAAATGAAAACTGTTAAAAAAAAGGAAAAACATGGATCTATTTTTCTGAGCGGAAGGTTATCTGCTTTAATAAATAAAAATATATTTACTTTTAACAACTATATTGTCATTATTAATATCTCTAAATATTTTGTCCATTTCATAAGTGCAATAAGCCACTCCAGGGTGTGCGTTAGACAGTTTAACACACGGCTAGGAGGCTGGGATGCACTCGGCCAGTGGCCTCGTGCCTCACTACGCCTCCTAGCCGTGTGTTAAACTGTCTAACGCACACCCTGTCATGTCTTATTGCTTACATCTACAATGAACCCACTTTAAAAGTACATATTGTAGAACTGGAAAAAAAAACAACATTTACACATGGATGTCACAGTTCTGTTGATATAGAAGGATAATTGAATATTATTTAAAAAAACAGCATTTAAAATGCTAGTTGGGTGTAAATTAAATCCACCCGACAGGATGGAATGTTACAGCCAAAGGCCTATACATTGTCACTTGCTTAATTACCTACCTAAACATGAACACAGACTGTGTGTGTGTGTGTGTGTGTGTGTGTGTATGTGTGTGTGTGTGTGTGTGTGTGTGTGTGTGTGTGTGTGTGTGTGTGTGTGCAGAATCTTTTAACTGTTTATAAAACAAAAAAGTATGAAACCAGTAGACACTACATATGATGAACCATATAAATAGAACACTGAGGAGGAGAAGGACCTAGGGCTTATGATAACAGGGTCCATGGACAACATTGCCCAGTGCAGGAGAGCAGCTGCAAAAGTGAACAAAATGCTGGGGTGCATAGTGAGGGTGTTTTCGTCCAGGCGAAGAGAGGTGATCTTGCCCCTCTACAGGTTCCTGGTAAGGCCATAGAGTATTGTGTGCAGTTTTGGAGCCATATTTAAAGTGTGATAGCAGGCTACTGGAGGTGATACAGAGGAGGGCAACAAAGATGATATGTGGAATGAAAGGGACAGACTATGACAACAGGCTGAGAGACCTGAATATGTACACCCTGGAGGACAGAAGGGACGGGGGGGGGCATGATAGAGACATTCAAGTTTCTGAGAGGAATCTATAAGGTTGGGGCAGATGGGGTCTTTAAGTTAAGGAGGGAGAGGGTCACAAGGGGGCATGGGCAAGGAATAAAGTAGGGAAGATTTAGGAAGGAAATGAGGATACAATATTTCACAGAGAGGGTGGTAGCAAAATGGAACACCCTACTAGAATGGGTGGTATCATGTAAATCTGTGAACAGCTTCAAAAGGACATGTGACAGGGAACAGGGGAGAGTGAGGGTGGGGGAGGTGGGGGTGGCTGTGGGATGACAAATGGTAGGGGGGTCGGGGCAGCTGCAAACTAGGGGTGCTAGCTGCACACTCGAGCAGACTTAGATAGACCAGGTGGTATGTTTCTGCTGGCACATTCATATGTTCATATGTTTATAGAACCGTGCTACTGTTTAAAGCCACACCAAAAATATGTCTAGCAAATATAAGGTATGATAGGTATATAAAAAAACATGCATATGAAATGCCCATGTGCTATACATGAGACAAGAAAAAGGCAGTTGTTAGTTTAAATTCTGTAATGGTTCATGAAAATAAGCTCCATATTCATTCCATCATTAAATGTATTGAGAAGAAAAATAAGTCTGGCCTCATAAGCCCACCTTTTTGTGTATTTCTGAAGTGTCCTTTGAGAACTGCCTAATACCATCTTAGCCATGATGGATGTGCACTCTCTCTACACGTATATCCCACATACCGATGGCATTTTGACCAGTCTTAAACACCTACAAGAAAAAGGACAGCACCAATACATTCATCCAAAGTTCATTGTGAGACTTAACACAATTTATTCTGACCCACAACAACTTCAGTTTCAATAGTAAACATTATGTTCAAACTATGGGTACAGCAATGGGCATCAGGATGGCTCCAAAGTATGCCAACCTTTTCATTGCAAATTTGGAAAAGGATTTCCTGAAACAATATACCAACAAACCACTTGTTTATTTCTGGTATATTGGAGATTTATTTTTAATTTGGACAGAAGGTACTCCCACATTTAAAGAATTTCATCAGGAACTTAAAATCATCCATCCATCCATTAAACTTTCCATTGAGTACTCTGACATCAGTGTCAATTTCCTGGACACCACAGTTACCATTAAAGATGGAACTTTGCAGATCTGTATCTACAGGAAACCAACAGACAAATAGAGATACCTACACCAAAACTGCAATCACCATAGGCACACTAAAATATCTGTAATGTGCGGTCAAGAGTTTCAGTACAACCAGATTGGTTTGAGTGAGGAGGACAGAAATAAGTACCTAGACACACTGAAAAAAAAAAACATTTACTAAACAGGGACATTTCTCAAGAGAAATTGACAGTGTTGTGGAACGTCCAACACTTATGTGAAGAGAACAACTACTACAATTAAAAGAAAAGATCACCACCAACTGGATCCACTTGGTTGTTACATATAGCCCTGATCTGGAGCCCCTACATAAAATCATTAAGGACCTGCAACTTACATTCAGTGAGGATAACACTTTGAAATGTGTCTTCCAAGAACTATCTTTACTGCCTTTCAGCCACCCAATTTATCCAACCTGATTGTTGGAAGCAAACTTATACCTGACCAGAACAGTAGAACACTAGGAGGCACTAAACCCTGCAGTATGCCTACAGTAAATGTAAAACAGTTCCACTTCTGACACATTCCAAAACACACAAGTCAAGATATAGGGGAATTATACATGTGTATCTCAGAATGTTGTCTGTTACATCCAGTGAAATAAGTGTCTACATACAGGCTATGTGGGGGAACTGTACAACCCCTTAGAACCCAAATGAACTCACAGATGCAAAACATTAAAATGAAAAGTGCTGTAAAACAATTCGGACAACATTTCTCTCAACCTGATCATTCCATCTCTGTCTTCCTTGTCCTGGTTCTCAAAGGACACTTCAAAATACATAAGAAAGGCAGGCCTATGAGGTCAGACATATTAATCTTATCAATACATTCAATGATAGATGAATATGAACTGTAGTTTTATGACCCATTACAGAATTTAAACTAGCAACTGCCTTTTTCTTGTCTCAAGTATGGCACATAGGCATTTCCTATACATATTGGGCCCTATTCACGAAAGCAGATGGGGTATGCATGAATGACATGTATCCCCCCCCACCCCGTGCAGCTCTGCACCCATGGGAGATCCACATGGGGATCGCATTCACAAACATCATTCCCCAATTGGCTTCCTTATATGGACCCCCCCCCAGTGTGCAGGTTCATGGGGGCATTGCAGTGTGGGGCTTTGGAACCAGTCATGCTGCCCATCTTCTGCCTGAACCGGGTCCTGGAGTGGATTCCTTAAGCACACAGGGTGCCATGATTGCCCAGTGTGCAGAGTGCCAGGCATGATGATGTTGGGGGTGATGTAGCTGGCAGACTGTGCCCAGACCACCCAGTGTGCCCTGAAGGCAAGGGAGTCCCTATTAGGGGGCTGATGCCCCCCACCATGTCCTCTATGGTCATCAGCTCCATTGCAAGAGGGCACCTAACCTGCCACCTGGGTTTACAGCTGCCCTCAGTTCATGTAGCCACCTGCCACCAAGCGCAGCCCCCCACAGTTTTGTGCATCAAATGGAGTGCTGCCCCCATACCTGCCTTGGTGTGGTGCTTTGTGCTTGGCTGGGGATCAGCCAGGGATTGGGCACATAGGCAGGGGCAGCCCTGCATGGTGAATACCATGGATGGGGTGCAGTGTGCGTGGCCAGGTGCCGGTGGGCTATGCCCCATGGTTATGTGTCACGTATCCCATCCACACCCTTTGTGAACAGGGGCCATTATTTTTTATATACATATTATGCCATGTATTTGTTCTAAAACATTTTTGGTGCACCTTAAAACAGTGACATGGTACTATTTATATGGGTGATCATATGTTGTGTCTGCTGGTTTCATATTTTTTGTTTCATACACACTTAAAAGATTCTGTATGTACACACACACACACACACACACACACACACACACACACACACACACACACACACACACACACACAGAGTCTGTGTTCATTTTCAGGGAGTTAATTAAGCAACTGACAATTTATAGGCCTCTGACTGTTATATTCCATCCTGTAGGGAGGATGTGATTTACATCCAACTAAGATTTTTAAAAACTGTTTTTTCATCTCTGAATAATATCCAGTTATCCTTCTGTGTCAACAGAAGTGCCAGATCCACGTGTGCCATTGTTTCCTAAATTCTACTCTATGTACTAAAGGTGGATTATTTGTATATTCTGGCATGTTTTGATGTAGAGCACTGTGTAGTTCCAAACTTTAATTCTGTGACTCTCTTGTTGGTCCAATAAAAGGTTAATTAGTTAGTTAGTTTTCTTGTTGATGGGGAAATGAGGACTGGGCAAGTCTGTCTATTTTCAGCCTTGTCCTGGAGGAGAGTTGGAAGATAAAGAGTCAAACTGACATACAGAATGAGTTTAAGCGGGTTAGTGGGTTTTTTAGTGAATGGGGGGAAACTTGGCCAGGACACTGGGGAAATTACCTTCTCTTTTCAAGAAGCACCAAGGCATTTTTAATGGCCACCTAAGCAGCCACCAGAACAGGTAGACGGGACCTTGGTTTAATGTCTCATCCGAGGACAGCACTTGAGGAGTGCAGTAACCCCCCCCCCCCATGCACTACAGTGTCAGTACTGGGATTTATCCCAAGTACCCAGTATGGGGCTAGAACACACAATCTTCTTGTCTTCAAACCTCAGAAGCAAGTGTGCTGCCTGCTGAGTCACTGACACTGCTAAGGTATCAAATCACCCACTTTGTTCATCTTTTTTTTAACAACAAATTAATTGCTTTGGGCAGTCAAGGCCTTCCCCTTTTAGAGAGAGAGATGGAAATAGCACTGAGGTGTGTGCAGCACAAGGAGTTCTTGATGTCCAGTGTTGCTGATTGACAGCTGCAGGTCATGTGGTTTGATAGCAGATTGGAAATACTCAGTGTATGTTCCCCTGTAAAATCAGTAAACAAGACATAATGGTGTGCACACTTTGCAACTCTAACTGCACAACGAGGGGTGTAGTAAGGTATGTTGCCTCAAGCCAAGCACCTTCAGCCTCTAGAAGTGTAGTTAAATCTGCACATTGCACACATCAAAGAGTCTACTTGTTGAGTACTTCAAAATGTGTTAAAATTTCAAATAATTATGTTTAAAGATTTACATAAAAACTCCATTCCATGCTTGGTGCCCTTTATTGGAACAAAAGTTGCAACCCTATACCTGCTCACCAAGATATCATCTCTAAGAAGATTCTTCTAATCTTTGATTATGGTGACATTGTCTACGGTGCTGCACCAAAGTCCACACTGGCCAGACTTGACCCCTCTCTTCCAGTCCTTCTGCTGTTTTGCCTTGGCCTGCTCTTCATACCTCTCAACCTCCAAGGCCGCAAATCAGGGACACTACCCTTTAAAATCAGGGACAAATACTCAAAATCAGGGACACCGTTTTTCGAGCCACGTAAAGAGCTGCGTCACAGGGTTCGCATCTTTAAAATGCGTGAAATTCAAAGTTATTGAATACTACATTAAGAATACAACATAGAGCATGATAGTTTTACTTTTAAAAACTTTATTTTGGGCTATTTATAGGGTATTACATACATTTAATGACATATAACAAACAGATTAAATGAAAACCTACTTACCTATATACAATATTGTACATGCTATCTAGTCTATGCACTTAACTAAAATTGAAAACCTATCTACACACATTTTACTTATTTGTACCCTATACTAAAAAAAACATGATACAATACTTTACACTAAAAACAAACACGCAATATTTTATCTCATCTATACTAAAAACACACACACACACACACAATATTTTACATATCTACTCTATATCATATACATGCTATTGTATACTAAAAATGAAATCATGCTATCTACTGTACACTACAAATTTAAACCTATGTACCTATACACAAACAATTGGTTTGGAAGAGTCATTTGTCTTTCGCTGCAAGGTGCTCTCGGTTGTAAAGCACAGTTGCTTTTCCTGCAGCCTCTAAGACTCCCTTTGCATGAGTTACCTCATAGCAGTGTCTTTCTTCATTCATCTTTATAGCGATAATGGAGTTCAAAGTCTTTACATTCAGTGACCGTCTTAGCTCAGTCTTCACTTTTCGCACCATACTGAAGGCCCGCTCTGGCTCTGCATTGGAGTGAGGGAGGCATAAGACTGTCTCCATCAGACGCCTGAATAGGGGCAGATCGTCACCACTGGTGCATAGCTGGGAGAGCATCACACCAATACTTTAGTGCAGAACTGTTAGTTTCAAAGGCCTGGGCAGATCCAGTTTCTGCAAACTGGTATGTTCCAAACTCATCCAAAAGCTGGTCACAGTCAGAGTGTGAACTGCATACGCCAAGTTCCTTGGCAAGGTTCACCCAGAGCTTCCACTTACTGTAGTTTTAGTGCTGGGTTCAGCAATGTGGAGACCTGCTTCAGGACACTGCATTTCAGTGGGAGCTTTGTTAACATTTTTTTGCAGCACAGCACAGTAAAGGATTTGGCCTTTTATAAATACTTAGTTCCACTGATGTCCCTACCATATCATCATTGTTGCAATGAATTCTTGCACTTCAGGCCAACACGCATCTTTTAGTGCAAGAAAGTTTGCCTCGCTCTTTAGGTCCAAAACACCTTCTTTGTACAAGGCAACTGCAGCCTGAGGTTGCAAAACCCTGCTGGCATACAACTGTATGACTTTGCTGATGTCACCCTGCAGAGTCATCAGCTGGCTCTCCCTGCTCTGCAGTTTCTTATTAAAATTGCACAGTGGCTCAAGGGCATATTTTAGAAAAAGAAAGGTCATTTGAATTTCTTGGGCGCTCAGGCGGTCACATATTAGTTTGACTTTGGCACCTCTGGGTTCCACAGACCTAAATTAAGACAGCAGAGCGGGCCACATGTCAGTTATTCGTTTAACAACTTTACTCAAACTGAGCCATCTTGTGGGTGCATGCTTAATGATTTTTAATGGGTCAATATCGACAAAGAGAGCAAACTCTTTCAGCTGCTGTTGCCGTAATGAGCTGGAAGAGAAATGGCAATAAATGTCAGAAATTAGTTCCTCAACAGGTGAGGACAAGGCCTTGACCCCTGATTTGGAGCACAGGTCTAGCAGATGGCACAAGCATCCCATATTTATGAGGTTTGGGTTCACCTGCCTTAATCTGTAAAACACAGAGTTGTGCTTTCCAATCATTGCTGCAGCATTGTCAGATGAAAATGCCACAAGGTTTTTTACAGGGATGTCCAGCTGCTCCAGAGTTCTCATCATGCAGTCAAACACTGCTTGTCCAGTCCCTGAAGTGCATGCTGGCATGTCAAGAAACTGTATGACATTTTTCCCCTGTCGAACGTCATAGCAACCTGCAAGGATGACCAGAAGTTTCTCATCCCCCATGTCCGTGCTTTGGTCAACATAGAGGCAAAATGGCACTCGACTGCAAAGGGAAGCGGCAGTCTCCTGGTAGCTGGGACCAAGCATCTCTGGCAATGCAGGTGGATTGGTTGCTCCCACACATCTTCTTGACTACCTCTGGATCTGTGCAGTACTTCTTCATAAATTTCAGGAGGTGGTCTGCACAAGAAAATGACAAATTGTGCTCCGCCAACATGTTCACAAATGCCACCTCTGCCTCCAAAACTTTTGAGGTACTCTGTGCTTGGAAGAATTGGGTCAGCTTCTTCCCTTCTGCATGCTTCCTACTCTGGAGATGTTTCTGCGAAGATTCGTGTCTCTGTATGTCATTTCGTCCTCCATGGCTGATGCTGATGTCACATCCACAGGACCTGCAGAATGCATACAGTGGCCCTTTCTTGCTCTGTGCGATCCACTCAAAGGAAGCCTTCCAGGAACTTTGGAACACTGAATTCCTCTTCTTCTTGGTTGGTGTGGAGACGGAGTTACCACTGGCAGTGCAGTCAGCTCGCATTTGAAGCATCTGTTCGCAATCCATCTCCTATTGAGGACGGCAATCAAGAAAAATATGTAACACTGACTTCAGGCAAGATGGACTGGTAGTCCGTAACATTTATTTGGCAGAGGCAAAGAGGTAGAGCAGCATCAGTTCTAGATCGCTGGATAACACCTTCAGTGTCCACGGTCCACCTTTGACATGCATTACCAAGTATACCTAAGCACTCAGTAGTTAATGAGTCCAAATCAAGCTTAAGCTATCCCCATTTTTTTTTTTTTAACATATGTCCTACAAATTCTACCAGGTGCACATGATGAGCTGCTAATGTATCCTCATCTACATGCATGTTTTCCATCTTGCCTGGCTCCAACACATTCTCTCAGGCACACATAAAGAGCTGCTAATGAGTCATTACTTAGCTGAATCACACTTCTGTAAAAATCTTCCTGCCAGATCTAGCTTAATGGTTTGGGTCATGACCCACACTTTTGTAAAAGTCCTCCTGCCAAGTCTGAAACAGTTTAAGCATGCTATTTTAAAAGTCCTCCCACCAGGTCTGAAACTTCTAGACCTTGTCAACCACAGCAAGCAAAAGGCAGGCAAAACAAGCAATATACATTTATATTTTAACCAGTGCCCACAGGGGAGGGCTTTGTCGTTAGCGGCACTGCTTTTAACCAACGCTCCCCTACCCAGTTCACAATCACAGGACCTGAGTGAGAGTTCTCTCCTCTACTCCAGGCCTGGCCAACATATTAATTTTGAAATGAGCTGCTGTACTGCGGAGTGAATAGGTGTGTCGTGTGTATTATATATACACACACACACACACACACACTCTCTCTCTCTCTTTCTCTCTCCCCGAAGCCCGAAATGATAAGTCATAATATCCCTTTTCAGATGCAGTATGTGGGTTAAACATAAGAAAATCAAAGAGTCTATGTTTGTCTATTGCTACTAGCTGGATGGTGTTGTGACAACTCCATCCAGACAGTAGCAAATAGCAATAGACAGAAATTCAGACATTGTCCAAAACAAGTTTCAGTGACTCAGGTAGCACACTGGCCTCTGAGCCCAGGAGATTACAGGGCTGTGGGTTCAGTTCTACAGCATGAGGATGGGGTGCTGCACTCCTGAGGTGCCGTCTTTCAGATGAGACATTAAACCAAGGTCCCAACTGGCTGGACTGGTGGAAGTTCAGGTGGATGTTAATGAGTGTAAGGGAATTTCCCCAGTGCCCTGGCCAAATTTCCCTCATTCATCTAAAAATACCACCCACAGCTTAATCTGGTTCAAGGTCAGTTGCTTATCATCTGTATCCCTCCCCAGTTACCCCTGAAAAAGGGACTTCTAGGCCCAGTGGGCTTACTGGGTCAACAAAATTAAACAAATTCTGATTTATAGGCATGGCAGTAGAAGAAAAATAGGACAGTAGTACCATCGCTCTCTTTTGGTTCTCTTACTCAGTTACATGGAGGTTCTGCCCCCCCCCCAATTTTAAGTGACTGAACTGTAATTTTAAATTTCACAATACAAAACTAGCTTTCCCCAGAGGAGAGCAGGACAGAACCTACATATAAATGACTAAGACACTTCTGTTCTGAGTTCTGGCTGTCCACCCAGAGTGTGGAACGGAGAGAAGAACACAGAACCAACTACTATCTAAAAACTTAAGGAAAACCTTTCTGTATACTATACTGTATTATATTTTACAACGTAGGCATTAATCAAATCACCACCTCAATTTGTCTTGCCATGCCATCTCTTTAGGTTCTCTTACTCTGTTATATGTAGGTTCTGACCCCCCATTTTTAAGTAACTGAAGTTTGAACTATATTTTAAATTTCACAATACAAAACTAGCTTTCCCCAGAGGAGCAGGACAGAACCTACATATAAATGACTAAGTGATGGCAGTCTAGCTCTCAGGAAGGAAATATCACAGGTAACTGCACTTTGATACCCCACATGTGTTGCTACATAAAAAAGGGCCCTTTACAGTTATTTATTAACAATTCATCTCCTTAGCATAGCCATATACATAATTATTAGTTAATTCTTCACCCTCCGTTTTGTGTGTAACATTAACTTCACTTAAGTGTCCCACAGAAGAGAACACAGACAGAACTTCTGGACTTCTCTAATCTGGCCAACAGATTACAGACCAATAGTCCTTCTCCTATCCCCATTCCCCTGTTTATATACACAGTGACTGGCACTGCACTGGTCTGTGTCTGATACTGTCAGAGTACTAGTTGGCATTTGGCAAGTTGGCATTAATTGTTGTGGCAAGTTTGGCAACCAGACAACGATATGGTGGCAATCATTATTACTACCCTTGTAAAGGCAGGCAGTCACTGGTGTGGTGGACCTTCTGGCAGAGTTTCAGGCACATTGGGTCAGTCTCAGGTCGTCCTCGTCCTGCTGTGCTCGCTGCTCTGCGCCCTCTGTGCTGCTAAGCTGCTTTCGTCCCTTCGATCAAACAATGCTCCTGCTGTGCTGGTGGTGCTGGGCCTGCTGGCAGTCGGTATTTTTACTAGCGCCTGCCCTAATCGATCGATCATGATCGAAATTGCCTGCTGCCAGACACTGCTGCTGCTTAGTTCTTGTTTATTTACTGATTGAAGTGATTTATAGCAAGACAGCAGCTAGGCTAGGCAGAACTAAAAACGGGCTGGCTGGTGGCGCATTCAATCGGCGGGTGGTGCGGCACACTTAGTTGTCCCTGTCTCCTCTCCCTGGCAGCTCTGTGTCTCTACTCCCTCTCCAGCGGCGATCACGCTAATTCTCCCCGATCGCTGGAACTCTTCTGGCTCAGTTGGTGTGGAGTTCAGGCATGGTGGTCCTGTTTATATGCTCCTCATTCGGACCTGAGGGGGACACAAAAATCAGGTCCGTGTGTGGGCGGGGTGCGAAACAGCGATGGACAGCATGGGAGGCATGCGATTGGCTACAAGGGCAGGCTACGTGCGTCACTGCTGCAGCTTGAATATGGGGCGTGGGGATTTCTTCTGGTGAGGCTGAGACAATGGCGACTCGGCGACGGCGAGCGTGGCGAAGGTGGCATCTGGCGTGGACCGCATGGGCTACAAAAATCGTGCAGATGGCCAGTCAGTTCGGGACGACGGGACAAACGGCAGAAAAACGGGATTTCCCGCAAAATCCGGGACAGTTGAGAGGTATGCTGCTCTTCTCTTACTTACCACTGTTCTTTTTACTCTGCTCTCTCCCTTCCCTCCTTGGATGATCGCTGCTTAACCCACTATGCCTCTTTCATTTCTAAATTCTGGTTTGCTTATCTCCCCCCTTACTTTAGCTCACTTCCCTCCCCTTTTCCTCACTCCTTTTACTCTCTCTTTAAATCTGGCTATCACTCCCTACTGCTCCCATCTCATAAATCCCTTGCTGGACCTATTGCCTTTTCTCACCGGTTTCCTAATATCTGGAACTCTCTTCCACCATCTATTTACTCTTCTTCCTCCAAATGCTGTCTTTCCTCTTTACTCCATGCTCACTTCGCTCCCTCCTGCAAATGTCCATAGCCAAATTATCCTGCCTTATCCCTCTTTTTCCCTACCCACTTCCAGTCTCCTACCTCTTACATGGCTCTGCACTCTTCATTTTACTCTTCCACATATTCTAAACTCTATACTCTTCATTGCCCCATCTCTTCTCCTCCATTCCTCTTCCCATCCTACCTTATACCCTTTCCCTGCCCACTCCTACCATCTCCTTCTCTATCACCTCCTCTTTCACACTACCCTCTAATTTTACCTTCACCATTTCCCCATCTTCCTACTTATAATCCTATGTTCCTATGTTCAGTTTTTCAGAAGTTCAGTCTTGGAGTGCCTGGTGCCTCACCCTCCTGATTTATTCTAATTGTACTGATAGTAATGTATGCCTATGCTATACTGAATATTACTGTACATTATTATGCCTCTGTATTATTATATTTTGTGATTTCTTATTTATTATGTACTTATTCCATCACCCCTTCCCCCAGAACACAGCTGGAAATGAGCTGTAAAACTCTGGATGTCTTTCCTGGTAAATCTCTTTGAAATAAATAAATAAATAAATAAATAAATAAATAAATAAATAAAGATGTAAAAATGTAAGAGCTTGATCCACAAAAGTTTACCGGCCCTTTAGTGCATGTGAAGAACTAGGAAAAGCTGTGAAGTGCCCCCTGTGCACAGGATGCACAACATTGGGGCCTTCCATAGTATCCACAGAGTTGACCCCTACTACCTCCACAACCTATTCTTTACCTGCATGCATGGCTATACAGGTGGGTGGAACAGAAGTGGGTTGGTAGCATAGGCTTCTATGCAGCCAATCCTTGGGTAAACATCTATGGTGCAGAGGGCTAGTGGGGGGATCACTACACCTGCATAAGAGCAGCAGTAGTGGCTAAGTGCCCCATCTGCCCAGTTGCACAACACAATTTCAGGTCTGAGTGGCTTCTGCTCTCTTGTTCCTAACCCTAGGAGTCTCTGTATCAGTCTGAGGGCATCACTGGCACCAGGTGGCATTATTTTATGATGTGTACATTTTGCTAATGGATATGGTAGTCTGTGGAGGACTGACACAAACTGCCATATCCCATGGTTCCCTACTCTGTGCAGAGGGGAAGCCACTGCAATGCCAACCTGGGCATTCAATTGGATGTCCAGTATCCCAGATAGCACCACTCAGTGTCAACATCTGTCCCTGCATGGGGCCCTGCCCATACAGGATGTGGTAAGATTGTGCTGTGATCCCATTCTTCCCTGCACTGCATCAGGATGCACAGTACAGTGGTGTGGATATGCTTGGTTTATATGTATTCTTGCCACCTCTATGAATCAAGACCAAAAGCTACATGTGGCAGGCATGTACCTGCAAAGTGTACTCATTTGAAGTAGCAAAGACTGCTTTGTGGATTATGATTTTTGGAGGTAGTGTGTGCTCCCTTCATGGTGTAGAGCACACATGCTCCATGTTAATCCATACAGCTGCTGGCTAAGGTGGTGAAAGGAGGGCTGTGCCGGTCACCATATCAGATATGCATGGCACCAGCAGTAATGAAGTTAAGGGGGATGGCAGGATGGTTTGCCTTGTGCAGGGTGGCCACTAGACACTAGGGAATATTTATTCATGGGGACAGGGATCAGATGGTGGGGGGTGTCACTGGACACCAGGGAATTACTATTTCTGTATGGTGACAGCAGTCAGAGGGTGGGGAATGCCAATGGACACCAGGGCATTAGTATTTCTGTATGGAGACAGTGATCAGAAGGTAGAGGTGCCACTGAATACCAGGAAATAACTGTTTCTGTATGGGCACAATAATCAGAGGGCGGAGGGTGCCACTAGACACCAGGGACTATGTCTGAACATTCAAGGATGGTGATAAGAGGGTGAGAGTGCCACAGGACACCAGTGAATAACTATTTCTGTTTTGGGATGACAATCAGAGGATGGTGGTGCCTCTAGACACCAGGGACTATGTCTGAACATACAGAGACAGAGAACGGGGGGTGCCACTGGATACCAGTGAATAACTATTTCTGTAGGGAGATGGTGATTGGAGGTTGGTGGTACCACTAGACATTTGTCACTATTTCCGTACATACAGTGATTTTCATTTTCATTTTTCATTTTTATTGAAGGATTAGACCATTGAGTAAAACTCATTTAAAATGGTGACCAATAGCATCACATAACAAATACAATTACAAAACAACATTCATCTACATAAATGACAATAACAAAAACCTTACATAAATTATAGATGAGTACAATACATGTTGAAATATTAATGAACGCAGCAAGACTTGATTTGTGCAGTTACAGTACTCATAAACCATTGTTTGATTACTTTTAAAGAAGGAGGTTTGTCATTAACCAAACGAAACAGGAGAGGCAGATTATTCCAGATCAAAGGAATCATACAACTAAAAAAATACTCAGAACGTTGGGTTCTTGATTTTGGAACAACAAGCTCTCTATATCCTGACTTCCTAAGAGTTGAATTTATATCTGTAATTGTTATTCTTACAGCTACATAGTCTGGGATACTACCTGTTACACTTTCATATTTATTTATTTATTCATTTGTTTTTGTTAACCAGCTAAGCACACTAGACAACAAGTGCCTATTTTCAGGTGTGACCCGGGAGGTTACAATACAGAAGAGAAAAAATTACGGTAAAGCAAATTACGAAACAGCAAACATGGTACATTGTCATGGTAATGCAAGGGCCCACATAACATGTGGAGCCAGAGCACAATATGGAGACATGATACAGAATCAGAGATAGAAACATGATACAAATTCAACTTGCATTAAATGGTAGAGAAGACAATAGTATCTTGCAAGATACGGTAAGGAGGACATATTGAACATAAGGTTCCATGGAGGCATGGGAGGCAGGAGGTTATCAGGTAACCACGAGGGGAGTGTAAACAGTGTGACTAACAGAGTGACTTGTCAGGTAACAGATAAAGGGGAGTGTAGGAAGTCCAGCACGCCAGCAGGGTACTTAGCTAGTGTAGAGGGGGGGGCACCCATGACAGAGACAAGGCTCTGGCTGAGGGAAGAGAACTGCCCCCACGGTTGCACCCTAGAGGGCAAGACAAGGTAACATGGGGTCATCTAAGTGCTTACTATGAGGTAGCTAGTGGGTAAGGGTGTAAGTGCTGTAGTGGAGAGTGGCAGAGGCCAATTTCAGCATGGGGGAGAGGTGTCATGGGTGAGGGAGGGACTCACCTGCATCTAGTGGGAAAATATTACTTTGTGGAGTTGCATCCTTTCACATAATGAAACCCAACCCAGATCAGAACACATCAAACATTGATGGGCGTACCTAGGACAGAGAAGGATTAGTCTTGCTATTCTATTGTATTACACATCCAACTTCTGTAATTTTACTTTACTACAGTAATCATACAATGCATCACAATAGTCAAACAGTGGGAAAACCTGGGTTTCAACTATTTTCTTAATCATACATTTTCCCCCCCAAATTTGTGTTTTGATATAACATCCCCACTCTTTTCCCTATTGAACCTATAAGCTTGTCCACGTGAGTATTGCCAGTTGCTGAGGAATCCACCTAGAAGCTGAGGTACTTGTATGATCGCACCTGCTCTAACTTTGTCCCATCTTTATCAACAATGAGCAGGTCTTCACGATTTTTCAGCTTTTTTACTGACCCAACACCATGCATTTGGTTTTGCTAATATTCATTTTTAGCCTTGATGTTATAAAAAAATCTTGAATACCATTACAACTCTGTTGTAAGTTTACCTGTAACTCCCTTAAAGTACTTGCTAAGGTATAAATTATTGTGTCATCAGCATATAAATAACATGCTGCATTATTTAGTATTTTCCCAATCCTCTCAAGTATATCAAAAATAATAAGGGCCCAAGTACTGAGCCCTGGGGAACTCCTCGAACAACTGGCAAGGGGACTGAGTTTATCTTGTTTACAGTTGTAACCTGCATTCTCCCTCTCAAACAAGAGGCAAACCATTTTAAAGCAGTGGGAGACAATCCGATATCCCTCAGTCTCTGTAGTAAAATGTGGTGGTCTACCTTGTTGAAGGCCTTGGAGAGGTCAACAAAGATGGCACCGGTTAAATGGCCTAAATCCTTTGCTTTGCTGACATCATCCAGGACCCTAGACACAGAGACCACTGTGCCATGAGATCTATGGAAACCTGATTGATACTTACACATATCATTATGGCTTAAATAGTCAGTCAGCTGTTGGCTAAAAGCCTTTCAAATAGTTTTGAGACCTGGGGGCAGTAAGGAAATGGGACAATAATTAATTAGCAGGCCAGGGCTGCCCCCCTTATAAATGGAGACAACCCTGGCCAGTTTCAAACACTCAGGGATAGCTCCCTCCAAAACAGACCAGTTGAATAACTTTGTCAATGGGGCTATAATCTGTAATGTAGAAAATTTTAATAATGATGGAAATAATCCATCAAGACCACTGCCTTTATTCATTTTTAAACCCAGCAATAGATCTAGCACCTCAGATTCCTCAACTTCCTGAAAGGAAAAGGTGTTATGACTATTTGGGCTCACAGTATAGCCTAGAGGTTAGAGTGATGAGCTGTGAGTGAGCTTGCTACATCCAGCAGACAAGATCTGGGTTTGATTCTCACAACCTCCACTTGCATACAGTGTGATTTTGAACAAGTCATTTAACCACCCATTTCTCCCAGGTCGCCCCTGAAACAGGCACTTGTGCCTAGTGGACCTTACCCAGTTATCAACGACTAAAATAAATAAATAAAAATAAAAAATCTTTATTTGGTGAGGGAACTTTTATATTGTAGTAGAATCTGAGATACCAAAAACATTTCCAGAGTTTACAAAATAATTATTGAAGACGTCAGCCAGTGACTCGGGTCCAGTATCACCAGTGATCTCAGTTTTATGTATGTTATCTCTTTGGGCATTATATCCATTTAAATCTTTTACAGTTTTCCAAAATGCTTTGGGGTCTCCTGCTGAGGCCTTCCAATTTAGTGTTAAAATGCACCTTGGATTCTCTCACTGTTGACACATAGGTATTCCTTAGTTTCCTGTAGTAATCCCAGTCTACTTTCTGTTTAGATCTGAGGGCCTCTTCCAGGCCTGCTTTTTTCACCGTTTCAACTTTCTAAAAGCTGGTGAATACCAATGGGTAGTGTTGTTTTATTTTCTTAGTTTTAAGTGGTAAGTGAAAATCTATCATATGCATTAATGCAGTAATGCTAAGTCTAGATCTGGTATCAGTGAAAGTCCATCCCAATTTAGATTATCTAAATCTTCAGTAAATGAAAAAAAAAATTCAACATTTCTTGTTGCACGAAAGGACACAAACCGGGCTGGGAAAAGCAATATTTTTGCCTCTAACACAGTAAATCATGTTGTGGTCACTATTCATCTCTTCTGATATTCCTGCAGTGTATTTGTAGGGAACATTAGTCAGAATTAAATTTAGTAAAGTTGAATCATTTGGGGTTTTAATATTTATCCACGTTGGGTCTTTTATCAATTGTTCCAGACCCAAAGACAGTGCTACATTTTTATGTTGGCTTGCCGTGCTTGCGTCTTGGGAGAGTGCAGATTTGGGGGGGCGGCTGCTGTTGGGCGAATGCAGGGCATGCATCAGTAGGTGTGTCCCTCATTCTCCAACTAGCATGCATGCTGGCACCACACTATGCATACATAATGGGGTGAGCACATCTAAGGAAAGGTCCGCTGCAATCCGAGCAAAGCTCGTCATATGCAGCAGTCCTTTTCTTGCTGTGCTCGCCCGCCATTATGAGCATGGTCGGAGAGTGGGCAGCACGTCTAATGTTTGCCGACATGAGGTGCCTAATCCCTGTCGTTAACCCCTACTGTCTTTGTGTACAATCCAAAATACCCCATCGTGTGGCATAACCCCCAAATGTTGAATGCTGAGGGGGAGTGCCCAACTTCTCGGGCTCACCCCCACTTTTTTCTTGCTGACGGGTGCCCAATCTCCATCAGCATTACTTTCTCCCCGTGTTGTGTGCTGACGAGGGTGGCTTAATCCTCTGTTGGCTACTGACATCCCCCAAACAGTTAGGTGGCATGCTGGGAGCCCACCCCAGCGCAAGCAAAATGCCCTGCAAAATGAAAACTGTCCAGCGATGTTTTTCCTGTTTTTTTACCCTGTAAAATGAAAACCGTCCCTCATAGTCTCGATGCCCCCTCCTCCACCCATTACCCACCCTGCGCCTACCTCCCCTACTTCCTGCCCATACTTACCTACGGAGTCCGGCATGATGATCTTCGGTGGACCGGGAACACGTCTGCACTCTTCAAAGCCGACCGCGAACTGAGGAAATGCCGGTAAGCTGTATAATGGAATGAATAGGGTTTTTTCAACTTTGCTGCATATCTCAGGCATTTCTTGGAATTTTGGCACCAAATTTTCAACATGTTTTTGGGGCCCCTCCTCATGAATTCTATCACTGTCATGGCATTAATAGGCCTCAAAAGGTGATTTCACTGTCACTGTGCGAAATCACCTTTCGGGACCCATTAATAAAATGATAGTGTCAGTGTTCATGAGGTGGCCTCTCAAAAAGCCTATATTCCAAATTTGGTGGAAAAAATCCAACAAATGCCTTTTTTATGAGCATGCATTGTGAAGTTGCTACGCAGGTTCGTAACTTCACGCATTCACAATATTTTAACACTGGATTTTCAGCATTGTCATTTTTGTACACCTCCTTGTGAACAGTACAGCTGTCATTTTCCACATCCTGCCCAAAATGTGTTTCCGCACTTCCGGCGCACAATAGCACAGTCACAGTGGGAAATCAGTGTTTGGGCCAGATTATGAAAATGACAGTGACACTGTTCATGAGCAGAGGTCCTAAAATGCCTACATTGAAAATTTGGTGATGATACTCCATAAAATGACTGTGTTACGAGCGTGCGTTGGCAGATTGCACACATGCTCATACCGTCGTGCATTTGTGATATTTTCACACTGGATTTTCACTATTGCCATTTTTTCCACACCTCTTGATGAACAGTACAGCCATCATTTCACATATCCTGCCCAAAATGTGTTTTCGCACTTCCGGCACAGAATAGCGTGGTCGCTGTGTGAAATCACTTCTTGGGACACTTTGAGGAAATAACAGTGACACTGTACATGAGCAGAGGTGCTAAAATGCCTATGTTGAAAATTTGGTGCTGAACGCCCATAAAATGGCAGTGTTGCAAGCGCATGCTGCATATTTCCCCACGCACTCTTGTAACTTCTCAAATTTGCTATATTTACATGCCACATTTTCAACACTGCCATTTTTTTACACCTCCTTATGAACTATACAGCTGTCATTTTTCACATCCTGCCCAACATGTTTTCCTGCACTGCACTACCAAACACCCAAAGGGACACCCTAATGCCTGTCACTCTCTGCAGGGTGGGGGTGGGTCGGCATCAGTTCAGTACTTCACTGCCATTCCTATGAAGCATCTCTCTAACTCCTGCACTACCAATGCCAATGCCAGCAAGCCAACATTAGGCATTGACAAATGCTTGTTTTATTGTGGTAGAGCTACCACCTCCTAACCAATTTTCATTGAAATCCCCTTAAAGTAATTCATGAGTTTCAACAAAGGGACTACGTATGTTTCCTAAACATTTCATCCTACTTTTTGAGTTCTTTTGAGGGCAATAAATTCCTATAAGTAAAATTGGTTTCCTTGCTGAAAATGTAATCTCCAATGCTAAGTATTTACAAATACTAGATTGGATTCCAAGTGTTAATTGCTTGGGGGAAAATGTATCCAAAGTATATATCAAGATTCGCCATCCCTTTTTATTCCTATCTGCCTTATGAATTTTATACCCACTGACCAGAAAGTCATTGTCATCATTTCTATTACATAATCAGGTCTCCGTAAATATCATAACATCAGGGCAGTATTGAAAGGAAAACTCCTTGATTAAATCCATTTTAGGGGCAATACTCCTAACATTAGCATGAACAAAAGAAATACCATTCCTTAATTTTGTTGGCTGCATAGGGCCAAGGTTGGGTGATGGTGATCAGAGGATGGGGGTCAGCCACTGAACACCTGGGTATAACTTGTTCTGTACAGGGATGGCAACTGAAGGGTAGGAGTGACACTGGACACCAGGGAATTACTATTTATGTATGAGGACAGTTGTTCGAGGGTGGGAGTGCCACTGGACACCAGGGAATTACTAATTGTGTACAGGGATGGTGATCAGAGGATGGGGGGGTGCCACTAGATACCAGTGACTATGTCTGATCATATGGGGTGGTGATCAGAGTGTGGGAGCTGCCACTGAATACCAAGGAACAACTATTTCTGCATGGGGTGGTGATCAGAGGGTAGGGGATCACTGGACACCAAGGAATAATTATTTCTGTATGGACACAGTGATCAGAGGGTGGGGGTATCACTGACCACAAGGAAATAACTATTTCTGTATGGTGACAGCAATCAGAGGGTGGGTGGTGCCACTACACACCATAAAATAAATTTCTGTACAGGGACAGAGATCTGAGGGTGAGGAGTTCTACTGGCTACCAGTCAGTTACTATTTCTGTATGGGAACAGTGATTGGCAGGCTGCCACTGGACACCAGGGATGTCATAAAGAAGTACGGGGATAGGATCAGAAGGTTGCAGTTGCCACTAGGCACCATGAGGCAGGTGTGCTTCTCCAAATGCCATCTTAGTTGTTGGGTGCACTGTCTCTGCCCACCTCTAGAGTTTGCCTGGAGTAAGTTGTGCTTTTTCTTGGCAGTAGATGTGCTATTCAGACTGGCCTGTGCTACTCCTTTTAGCACAGTGCCATTGTGCTAAATATTGTGCTGTGCCAAAATTCATGTCCCTGCTCCTCCCTATATGCATGACTACATTATCACCTTTTAAATGCGTCATCCTGTTTAGTCATGCTTCTGCCGCCTTTGAATATTATGCACAAGTGCAAACCATGGGCAAACCACATGCAATCGCTTTGTACACCTGGCAAAGCTTTGAATATTGGGCCCTAGATATTTTGTTATTTTCTTCATAATTGGCTGGATAACCTAATATCTATTTGGGAAAAAAAGCACATTGATGGTGCTTGCAAAGGAGCTATTTCCAGACTCATTTTAAAGTCTTTTCTTTGGTAAAAAATAAGTATCAGATGATTCTCTATTATCTTCTACCACACAAGCCCCACTTTGTCCTAATGTACATTAAATGCATTGTCAGATGCACAACTTATTTTGGTATACATTTGTAAGTATGACCACTGAATGAAATGACAGGTCTTTTCACATTGATAATAAACTCTGAGTTTGGAAGAGGTGCAAATTAACTTTTTTTGTGTTTGAATACTAAAAACCAAATCATTAAGGAAAACTGATTGTATCCCAGTTGAGAAACTGAGGTAAAAAATATAAAATAAAATGTACCCACTCAGTACTGGAGCTATGGCTCGCTGCTGTAATTTATTTCTGTGAAGATCCTGTCATCTTTCTTATATGGTGCAATGATTTGATGTGCACAGAAAAGGTTTATAATACATAGCAGTGTGTCTGTGTCATACGATCAAAGCTTTTGAGTATGTAATATAGAACCTTAGCCAATATGTTTTAGAGATGACCATCCAAGGGCATGCTGTCTAACATTTCAAGACTACCTCAAACAATGATTTATTGTAAAGTGTTCTCAAAATAAAAAATAAGCAGTTTGATTCCATAGCCGCTGTATTCTGTGTAGTAGCTGTAAATAAACAGTACATATGGAATACAGGACCCACAGATCGACAGCACTCTTAACCAGGAGACCCAGAAGACCTGGGTCTGAAGCCCTCAAATACCTGTTGCCTAATGTTCCCATGAGTAAATATCATAACCTCCCTGCTCTTCCGGCTGCCACATGAAAATGAGCCTGAGCTCAGTGAGCCATTTCAACTCCAAAAGAAAAAAAATCGACATATATATATATATAATACAAAATCACACATGCCCCCACAATGCAAAGCATCATGGGCTGCATATGCAAATCACCACAGAATGTTATGCTGGTCCAACTTTAAGCAGAATTGCATGGTGGCGAAAGGCCTCTCACACAGTTTGCAAAGGGTGCTAACAGAAGACATAGACACGTGTTTCGTCCTACCAGGACTCATCAGTATGCCTCGTCTGTTTGACACCCCAGTGGACTGGACCAGCTACCCTAGAGGCAGTGTGCCTTGGATATATTGTGGTGAACCCATTAAAATAAAAACTATTTAAAAGACAAAGAACCTCTGTGCGCAAACACTGAGGCAAGGGTTACCCAAAGGGCATTTGGCTGGGAAGCCAAGTTTCAAGAAAATACAAAATCACACATGCCCCCACAATGCAAAGCATCATGGGCTGCATATGCAAATCACCACAGAATGTTATGCTGGTCCAACTTTAAAGCAGAATTGCATGGTGCCGAAGGCCTCTCACACAGTTGCAAAGGGTGCTAACAGAAGACATGAACACGTGTTTCGTCTACCAGGACTCATCAGTATGCCTCGCCTGTTTGACACCCCAGTGGAATGGACCAGCTACCCTAGAGGCAGTGTGCCTTGGATATATTGTGGTGAACCCATTAAAATAAAAAACTATTTAAAAGACAAAGAACCTCTGTGCGCAAACACTGAGGCAAGGGTTACCCCAAAGGGCACTTGGCTGGGAAGCCAAGTTTCAAGAAAATACAAAATCACACATGCCCCCACAATGCAAAGCATCATGGGCTGCATATGCAAATCACCACAGAATGTTATGCTGGTCCAACTTTAAGCAGAATGCATGGTGCCGAAGGCCTCTCACACAGTTGCAAAGGGTGCTAACAGAAGACATGAACCGTGTTTAAGTCCTACCAGGACTCATCAGTATGCCTCATCACTGTTTGACACCCCAGTGGGCATTGGACCAGCTACCCTAGAGGCAGTGTGCCTTGGATATATTGTGGTGAACCCATTAAAATAAAAACTATTTAAAGACAAAAAGAACCTCTGTGCGCAAACACTGAGGCAAGGGTTACCCAAAGGGCATTTGGCTGGGAAGCCAAGTTTCAGAAAATACAAAATCACACATGCCCCACAATGCAAAGCATCATGGGCTGCATATGCAAATCACCACAGAATGTTATGCTGGTCCAACTTTAAGCAGAATTGCATGGTGCCGAAGGCCCTCTCACACAGTTGCAAGGGTGCTAACAGAGACATGAACACGTGTTTCCTCCTACCAGGACTCATCAGTATGCCTCGTCTGTTTGACACCCCAGTGGACATGGGCATTTTCAAGAAAATACAAATCACACATGCCCCCACAATGCAAAGTATCATGGGCTGCATATGCAAATCACCACAGAATGTTATGCTGGTCCAACTTTAAGCAGAATTGCATGGTGCCGAAAGGCCTCTCACACAGTTTGCAAAGGGTGCTAACAGAAGACATAGACACGTGTTTCCTCCTACCAGGACTCATCAGTATGCCTCGTCTGTTTGACACCCCAGTGGACATGGGCATGTGTGATTTTGTATTTTCTTGAAACTTGGCTTCCCAGCCAAATGCCCTTTGGGGTAACCCTTGCCTCAGTGTTTGCGCACAGAGGTTCTTTGTCTTTTAAATAGTTTTTTATTTTAATGGGTTCACCACAATATATCCAAGGCACACTGCCTCTAGGGTAGCTGGTCCAGTCCACTGGGTGTGAAACAGACGAGGCATACGGGACGAAACACGTGTCTATGTCTTCTGTTAGCACCCTTTGCAAACTGTGTGAGAGGTCTTGGCACCATGCAATTCTGCTTAAAGTTGGACCAGCATAACATTCTGTGGTGATTTGTATATGCAGCCCATGATGCTTTGCATTGTGGGGGCATGTGATTTTGTATTTTCTTGAAACTTGGCTTCCCAGCCAAATGCCCTTTGGGGTAACCCTTGCTCAGTGTTTACACAGAGTGTTCTTTGTTTATATATATATATATATATATATATATATATATATATATATATATATATAGTATATATATATATATATATGTACATATATATATATATATATATATATATATATATATATATATATATATATATATACTGTATATATTTTCACACATACATATATATATCTTTATACTGGCTATATTTATTTTGCTTCACTGCACCACTCTGCACAATAAGAGGCTTTATGTCAATGTGTGGTCCTCTTCAGTAAGCCACTCAAAACATAACAATATCAAAGAGACATCTTTTGCTGTTCTAATGATGTTGCAGTACTATCTGAGGCTGGTGCACATCATCACAACAATGGTACAACAAGCCTGTATTTCCATTGAATTCAATACACAATAAGGCATGACCATACACTACAAAGTGAATTTTCACTGTCAATCATTAACTATTTGAGAGACTGCCCTATGTATTAGAACACATTTATTTTACTCCTAAGTTCTTTTTGAATGAGAGACAGTTGCCCAGCACAGTTTCAAGAGCTGTTTTTCTAAGCAATATGTACTGCAGGGTGTTGGTTTCTGTTCCTAAATGGGACTGTTATAAATTTAAATTTCACCTGCAAATTGCAGTGATATCAGCTGCTATGCACATAAAATTTGTATAGTGCACACTATAAAATTTTCCACTTGCAGCAAAGTTTATCACGTGATTGATGCAAATTTTACTTTATGATGAATTTGTGATGCCAAGTGTTGCAATGCATACAGCAAAATGTGCTGGGAAGTGTGTAGTGTATACATAGTATGGCAATTTACATGGTAAAATTTCTTGCAATTTTGCAAATTTTACTATGCAAATTCCAGCACTATGCTGTGTACTACATGAAATGCTCTGTTTTTTATTTCACCCACACCTGTTCATAAACTGCATTCCCTGGTATGTAGTGATATTAGGTGCTTATGCAGAGTGCCTCGAATCATCTGGAAGGTTTGTTTATTAATAGGAGCCAACACCCTGGGAGGTCTTACAGTGCTTTTAAAATGGGAAACTAACAATAATAATACTTTTTGAACTGAATTAGTCATGTTAAAAATTACTTCTCAATTAAAACATGCATACATTTTAAACTGTAGTCCACTAGTTGTCAGTGACTCATTAGACCACTATATAGAGCAATAGGTTTAGGTACAGCTGTAGATGTGCAATGTGTTCGATAAAGAAAAAAAAAAACATGTTGTGTATCTGTGGTGTAAGCAGAACTAGTTAGAAATTGGGCATTTTTGTCATTTGATCATTATTGGTTGTCTTGTTGTTGCCTCTTGTTGCCCCCAAAAAAAAAAGATTCTATGACTGTTACAATAGATTTTAGACATTGGTTTGGCTGCTGTCATTGGTATTGAAGCAGGAGTTGAATAAAAAGAGAAGCACAATTAGGAAGCCAGTTGTGTGACTGTGTGAGGTAAGTATAGAGGTGGGAGTCAGCTAAAGTATTTCAAATTTATTAGCTAGTTTAGGGTGTTGTGTGCTTATATTCAGGCTACTTAAATAGTTATTGATGGTTCAAGGAGGTTTTCTGCTGCCCTTGTAGGATACAGCACTAAAATGTTTTAATCTGCTAATTCAGTGACTGTCTGTTGTAGTTCGGGGAGTAGTGCCCCGATATTCAAAAGACTGTGCCATGTGGAAAGTGATGGCACCTTTATTACATGGGATTTACCCTGCAATGCAATATTCAAAGGGGGTGCAGCATGCACTAACAGTGTTAGTGTACATATGCCATGAAAATGTATGTGATGCACAAGGGGGCAGTATCATGCACACTGGTGCAGCACCATATTCAGCTGGATAGCACTGCACAATGGAGTTAGCACAGGACAGAAAGCACTGCACAATTACTGCCTATAAAAGTCTAGCTTAAAGCCAGGCAACCCCCAGATGTGGGTGAACACACTGCAGCCATGAAACCAAGCACATCTATATGGGGGTGCACACCTATTGTACATACTGAAGTAGACTGTACAACAGGAGAAGAGGACAGATGCTCACCCTGGAACCATAAGTAAGCCACAGAGGTGCTATGCTGCACATGGATGGCACAGACCACTAATCACATCCAAGGTCCTTAATGGTGACCTCCTTGTGGGCTGGCACAGGCTCAATAGAGCCATGCTGAGGCAGCTCTGTGAATTCCTGCATAACCAGCTCTGAAGGGACACCCAGAACAGCCACTCCATGTCCATGGAGTTGAATATGATGACTGCAATGTGTTTCCTGGTGACAGGGATATTTCTGACACTGGTGAGGGACATCACTGGTGTCTTGCAGTCAGCTACCTCGTGCCTGTTGGGACAGTTCTTGATGGACAGCTGGAACATGCTAGTAAATTCATCATATTCCCTGGCACCCTGGCAGAGCACACAGCAACCATTCAGCAGTTCCATCGAGCTGCACAATTACTGGCACCCATGTTGGCATCCAGGCACCCACAATGATGGGTAGAGATGGGCGAAGTTGGATAAATTTTCTCCACAAATTAATCAGCAAATTTAGCTCAATTTACAAAGTGCGTATCGATCCGCAAAGTGTGGAATTTCACCATGAATGGAAGAATTCCACCCATGAAGTGTGGAATTCTGCTGTTTGTGGGTGAAATTCCACACTTCAGTGGTGGAAGTCTGTTGCTTACATGGAAAACATAGTGATTTTGGGTGAAGTCAAAGTTGCTGAGGGTAGGAGAAACTTTGCAAAACTCTGTGGATGTGAATTTCAGCCACTTTGCAGCAACTTCACCAGTGGAGTAAAACTTCACTGCAACTCTAGTGATGGTGTGAATGCATACCATAATATGAAAGGGTATTACTGCATCTGTTGGCAGGTGGTGTGCGGTGCAACAGGGTGCATCACCAGTGTCCTGCCATGGTACACTGGCAGTGATCATGATGAATTCATATGGCAAAATTCTGTCCTGTGTTAGAGATTTGAAGGTGGGGATATTCCCAATGGACACCTCATTGGTGAGTACATGCAACAGGCCACCCCAAATGTCCTATATGGTGTGTAAAGGTGTAGATCCACACATAAATCTCAGGGACTGGATGTGCAGTGGTGGAGAGGTACTCAGGATGGACCAGTGGATGGTGAGTGTCACCATGGTACAGGTGCTACAGCTTCCATATCACACTGACATATGCCCTTCCATTTACTGGGGACAGTGCCTATCCTCTGCACACCTGGTTCTTCTCACCCGTCCTCTGCCTGGAAGCCATAGAAGAGGACAGGTACAATGCAGTACACACCACCACAAACAACATCATAGAGCATGTCTTTGGCATGCTGAAGATGTTATTCTGGTGCTTGGATCATTTCTGTGGTGCCCAGTAGTATACCCCTCACAAGGCCTGTGCCATATCCCTAGTCCATTGTATACTGCACAACATGGCTCTCACACATGGAATATGCCTGCCAGTCACAGAGATACAGAATGCATCTGATGAGAAGCCAGAAGAACAGGGGATACTGGAGCAGCTGGACAGGTGACCCCCGAATGGCTAAGAGAGCCGAGAAGTAGACAGCCTGCATCATATGTACATCTATGGATCTGGCAGGTGAGTACAAACTATACAGGACACTGTTGCATGCTTCAGTGGTGTTTTATGACACAGACAGATCAACATTAACAAGGGCAACAACAGCAACAACAAAAGAGAAAGCATTAACATCAGCAACAATGAAAGCAATGTAGTATGGCCAAGAAAATGGACACCATGGTATGTGTGCAGTACTGGCGTCCGTATCTGAAGAGGGACATTAAGTTACTGGAGGGGGTGCAGCGCAGAGTGACAAAGATGATCAAGGGGCTGGGGGACTTATCATATGAGAGGAGGTTGAAGGAGTTGAACATTTACTCACTAGAGGAGAGGAGAGACAGGGGTGACATGATTGAAACCTTTAAATACATGAAAGGAATAAACAAGATGGGTACAGAGGGGCTGTTCAAAGTAAGGAAGGGGAGGGCCACCAGGGGCCATGATATGAGACTGGAGTGAGGAAGGTTCAGGAGGGAGATGAGGAGACACTTTTTTTACAGAGAGGGTGGTGGCTGGGTGGAATGCGTTACCTGCTGAAGTGGTATGCAGTAGAACAGTGGACTGCTTCAAACGAGGATGGGACAGGACAAGGGGGAGGGTTAGTGAAGGGGAAGGGTGGAAGGGAGGGGCAGCTGCAGAATAAGGGGTGCTTGCTGCACATTCAAGCAGACTTGATAGACCTCTAGGCCTTTATCTGCTGGCAAATTTCGTATGTTCGTATGTAAAACATATGTCTATGGTACATTGCAAGGGGGGTTATAGGGTTCAGAGATGGTGCTGGCCAGAATGGGTGGTGAGCCATGGTTGCCAACACAGAAAATGGCATGGCAGGTTGGGAGGGGAGTCAAGGGTGCAGGACAGTAGTGGCCCACTGTCAAGGGTGTGGCACACAGGGTCACATGGATGCAGACAATGATGGTTGGGGAAATGTGGGATTCGCAGAAAGATCCTCCAGACAAACAGGGTTGTGGCTGCATGCCATGCCAAGCAGGCCATATAGTAGGACAGTTCTGGGTGACACATATGGCAGCCGCAGGTACCGCTTGGTACCCAGGGGGTGAGGGGACAGCCTGATGGCTAAGCGGGCTATGTGCCACCTACATCTGTCTGAGACCAATGTCAAGAACCCACTCTTAGGGGTCAGGTCCACTGAGCTCAAACCCACCCCTAAGTGCAGTCCATGATGGTGGGGGGAACAGGGCTACCCTCCTTGTGTCTATTTAGACTGCTCACCAAGGTCACAACTGCACCTCTGCGACTAGGACCCAGAGTGTCCCTCTAAACACTAGCTTAGTACCAGTGCAAATTGTCACTGATGGGCTCGACTGTGCATCATGCTAGTCCCATGCAGGCATAAAGATGTATCCCACCTCTAACATCATTTGGCTACATGACCCCACATGTGAGAATGTTGCACAGTTGCATAGCACAGCAGAGCATGTGGCATGGGCACATGGCACATGGGGCCATCTGTCTGCCACAAGCATGCCTCCAGATGTGCACACTGTGCTGTGCAATGTGACATTGGTATAGTGCATACACAGCAATGTACTATGCAAGTGGCATGCTGGCCTTTACCAGGAAGCAATGTGCCCAGAGACTGAACAGCACACCACGAAACAGAAGAATGTTGGACAGACAATGCAAGGCAGTTATACAGCGTCAAGAGTGCTGGACCCAGGTTGAGTTGACCAGTGTGGTTGACCTTGTAGTTGGCAGGTGAGGCCAACTCCAATGGGAGGTGGCAGGGGCAGACAGGCGCTGTTGTGAGGTGTGGGCCTCCGTACAGAAATACCTCATGTGGTACACTGGGGTGGCACATACTGGGGACCAGTGCTGCAACAGATATAATGATCTGCAGTGTTGGGAGAAACAGAAACATAGAAATTGAAGGTAGATAACAACCGCTAGGCCCATCTAGTCTGCACCTAAACCCTACCTTTATTTGTGGCCACTGACCCTACTGTACTTGGTCATCTGCTTTAGCCTCTCCTTCCCATCTCTAGGATTCTCTTATGTCTGTCCCATGCAAGTATAAATCCCCCCCACTGTGCTTCCTCCCACCACCACCTCTGGCAGACTATTCCATGCATCCACCACCCTTTCCATGAAGAAAAACTTCCTTAGGTTTCCCCTTATACTGCTCCCTTCCAATCTCATATCATGCCCCCTCATTCTTGTACTTCTCCTATATTTAAAGATGTTGCCCCCTTGCACCTTGTTTATGTCTTAAAGATACTTGAAGGTTTCTATCATGTCTCCCACTCCTCCGTTCTTCCAGTGAATACATTTTAAGATATTTTTAATCTCTCCTCATATGTTTTCTGGTGCAAGACCTGCACCATCTTAGTCACCCTTCTCTGAACTGCCTCAACCCTATGTCCTTACAAAGATGCGGCTTCTAGAACTGTACACAGTACTCCAGATGAAGCCACACCAGTGTTTTATACAGTGGAATCACCAACACCCTCCTTCTGCTAGTGACACCCCTATCTATGTACCCCAACATGCCATTAGCCCTCCCTACAGCCTTTGCACTCTGCTTGTCATCTTTAGATCATCTGAAATGATAATCCCCAGATCCCTTTCTTCCCTGGTGACCATCAATACCTCCCCCCCCCCGCCCCTTCGTGTAGCTCTCACCGGGGTTTCTGTATCCCAGATGCATGATTTTGTACTTTGCACTGAATCTCAGTTGCTACACCTCGGACCATTTCTCCAGCTTCCTTAGGTCCCTCCCAATTTTCTGCACCCCTTCTGGAGTATCCACTCTGTTGCAGATCTTGGTGTCATCTGCAAACAGACAAACTTTCCCCTCCAGCCCTTCTGCTATGTGACTAATGAAGACATTAAACATGACTGGCCCCAGGACTAATCTTTGAGATACCTCATTGGTCACACCCCTCTCTGTGGATTGGATCCCATTTACCACCACCCTCTGTTTCCAGTCCATTAACTAGTTTCTAACCCAGTTTACTGCCTTGTGGGCCATGCCCAGACTACCCATCTTGTTGACCAGCCTTTTATGTGGGTCAGCGTCGAACACCTTGCTGAAATCTATGGCTCCCCTGATTCACCTCCTTCATTACCTAGTCAAAGAAATCTATCAGATTCATTTGACATGACCTCCCTGCTGTGAATGCATGCTGCTTTGGATCCTGGACTCCATTGGATTCCAAGTGTCCCACTATCCTTTCCTCAAGCAGTGCCTCCATAATCTTACCCACTACTGAGGTGAGACTGGCTGGCCTATAATTTCCTGCCTTCTCCCTGCTACCATTTTTGTGAAGAGGGACTACATGTGCCCTCCTGCAGTCCTCTGGAATCATTCCTGTGTAGAGTGACTCACTGAACATGGTTGCCAGTGGTGCTGCCAGCTCCATTCATAGTTCCTTTAATTTCCTAGGATATATGCCATCTGGTCACATTGCCTTGCCCACGTTCAATTTTGTGAGCTCCTCCAGTAAAGAACTTCACCTTTATTGCAGTAGCTGCACTGCTGGTCGGTGTAGTGCTCGTTGTATTGTGATGGTGCCGTTTTTCACTCGCTATTATTACATGGTACCCCTCAGAATGATCTCTTCTGTAAATGGACTGATGTTCACCTCCTTCTCCCCTTTGTAGCTGATGCCCAGCTGTTGTCTCTGTCCTTCCCCTTCTTCAGTGAATGCCGAACAGAAGTATTTATTCAGCATTTCTGCCTTTTTCAGGTCTCTCGCCACACACTCCCCTTCATCCCCTCTGCACCTTACAATCCCAACCCTGGGTTTCTCTCACTGATGTATCTGTACAATGTCTTATCCCCTTTCTTCACCATCTGTGCTAATCTTTCCTCTGTTTGAACCTTTGCATTCCTAGCAGCCTTTCCTGCTTTCTTTGGGCACTTTACATACACCACTCTGTCCTCTTCCTTATGATCCTCCTTATATTTTCTGAAACCCAACCTTTTTGCCCTTATTTTCTCTGCTACATCTTTTGAGAACCATAGTGGTTTCTTCCTTCTCTTGCCTTTGTTTCTCAGCCTAATGCATTGGTTCATCACATCCAATATGGCTCCATTTAGGTGTTCCCACTGCTCATCAACCTCCCCTCCTACCTCCCTCTATGCCAGGGCTTCTTTGATACACCTCCCCAACTTAGCAGAGTCTGCCCTCCTGATATCTAAAACCCTGGCCTTTGTGTGGCTTGCCTACTACCCTGTACCCATGCTAAACCACACTATGTGGTGGCTTCTGGACCCGAGGTGGCTTTCTACCTGGACTTCTGTGATTCTGTCTCCATTAGTCAGTACTAGATTCAGAATCGCCCTGTCCCTGGTAGGTTCTAGCACTAGTTACCTTAGGCCTGCCCCTTACAAGGAATCCAGGATGTCTCGGCTCCTGGTTGAAGCAGCTGCCAGGATGATCCAGGCCATATCTGGCATATTCAAATTACCCCATAGCAGTACCTCCTCCTTTTTTTGCCATCTCATGTATTTCATCCACTAGCCCCCTATCCACCTCCTCTCCCTTCGCTGGAGGCCTGTAGATCACCCCTGCATGGATTGCTGTGCCATTGCCTGGCTCAAAGGTAACCCACAGTGCCTCAGACTCCACCTCTCTAAACTGTACCTCCATTGCTTTTATACCTTTACTGATGTACAGGGTCCCCTGACCCTTTTTACTCCTGCTGTCCCTCCTTAATAGAGCATAAAATGGTACATTTACATCCCAGTTTTGATTTGCGGTTTACGATGTCATGGTTATTACCACTATGTCCTGGTCAGCCTCTACCAGCAAGGCCTCCAGACATGGGATTTTATTTCCCAGGCTGTGGCATATGAAAACATGCCTTCCATGTTTTGCTGCTTGCCCTTCCCCTATTCCCATTTTTGTCCTCCTGTTTCTTCCCTCGAACCGAACCCATGTTTCCTTCTTTTGCTGCCATTCCCTTTATGACTGGTTCAAGTGTCCCTGTCAACAACTTACTCTCCTTTTCCTTGTTTCTGGCTGTTGTAATCTATGGAGGAAGGCTTCTTCAGTCTCTCTGCTCCCATTGCTTCCCCCCCCGGCAAGTTTAAATGTTTGCCAAGGAAGCATTTAACTGTTCATTGAAAACCACTGTCCTCTTCCTGGACAGATGTAGTCCATCACCTTTGGACAGGCCCACATCATTCCAGGTGGGTCCCCAGTCCTTAATAAAGCCATATCCCTTCTCCTTGCCCCGGCCCTCCAACCAAGCGTTGAATCTTCTAATGTGGAGATTCCTAGCCTCCATCCTGCCATTGACCAGCAGCACCTCTGAAAATGTCACAGATCTTACTATCTTCCCCAAGTGCCCTCCTAACCCCCAGAAGTCTAACTGCACCTGATCCATGCTTGTCTCATCCCTGGCTAGGTCATTTATCCCCAGGTGGATGACCTCTAGATCCCCTCTCCTTGCTACTGGTTTATCAATCCTCTGGATCCACTCCCCTTCCCTCTAAGCTGTGCCTCCTGGAAGGCATTTAACCTCCCTCCCTCTCCTCCCCAGTACCTGTGCCCAAATCTGTTCCCTGAATAACTGAGTCCCCCACCAGGAGTAGCTTCCTCTTCCCTAGGGGTCCTCTTCTTCCTGCCATGGGGTCTCCTTCCTGGAGGTCCCTCATATCCTCCCCGGTCACAGCTTCAGGTTCCCTTAAGGGAATCTCCTGCTCCTCCAAAACAACATAGGAGTTCTTAAGCTGGACCAGATTGGGAAAGTTCATCTGACCCCTCTCCCTCAGTCTCCCTGTGCCACCATAGTCCATCCAGGCTCCTACCCCAGCAACTGTTGCCGCAATGGCTGGAGGCAAGGTGGCCTCTGAGTGGCAGTGAAGATCCCCAGTACTCCTGTCAGTTCGGCCTGGAGACTGGCAACTTCTGCCCTCAGCCCCGAGAGATGCCTGCATATAAAGGCAGAACCACAGGACCCAGAACCTTCTCCTGAAAGTGCTGCCCTTCACCCAGTGCACTGTACCACTCCCTGCATCTTCCTCTCCTGCTCTGTTACATCTCCTTTTACCCTGTGTCCTGTGATTAGCCCTTTGTCCCTATTATTGTCCCTATTAGGTTTTCATTCGTTTGTTAGTTTCTGCCCTCCTCTTTACTCCATCTCCCTGTCTTTCACTGCCTGTTCCCATGTAGCAACAGGAAGCAGCAATCTATTGGTAGCCTCCAGTCACCAAAAACAATTAATTATCTCCGGTGGCTGGAATGTAATTAATGTAGCTCCCAAACATCCTCTCCAGCTGCTAGAAAGGAACACAAAACAAAAAAATACCTTAGTTACAAATCAGCCCCTTAGCAAATCCAAACATGAAGGGAACCAGAAGAAATCAAATCTGGAGTTCAATTTACAGCTCCGCTCCATAGAAATTTACAATAGCACTTGTGTGCATCTCCATGGTACTGTGGCAGGGAGGGAGAGGGAGGAGGGAGGTGTGGGGAGGAGGCGAACAGGTAATTTAATATTGTATTACTCCTCAGTTACCAATGTTCCTGTCTCTTCAATATGTGTAAAACCTTCAATAAACTCTTAATTGAAAAAAAAAAAAGAAATTTACAATAGCAATGTCGCTTCCCTCTACCTTAATACAATACAATGAAAACCTCCCAAAAACATTATGAATATTTCTCTGCCTCCTCTGACTTCTTGGTTTCCTCCCCTCCACAAGACATTCAGGCAGCCAATATGTAAGCTTAACTCCCAAGCTGCAGGCCGACTGAGCATCAACTGCGTGACCTATGGGCCATGGCTGCAGGATGACTATCCCCAGACTAGGTGGGTAAAGTGTGCTGTGTGTCTGGTGAATTTAAGGACGTGTGTGCAGACTGATTTTATGGTATGTGCATAACAGGACAGGACGCCTGATGCTGTGGCCTCCCAATGGGTTGCCCATGATATTCCTCTGTGTGCTCAGGGCTCCCATTGCATGCTGAACACAGGCATGGCATGTGGCCCTGTTGCTACTGGGATGAACCCTGTCCTGTGCCCATGCATACCTGGTAACATCTGGGATGCCTGGGAGTGCAACAGCCCCATCCACACAATAGAGGGCATGCCAGTGCACTTGTAACAGTGTTACTGGAATGACAGCCCCTCTCCGGTAGCATAGCATGGTCATCACACCTAGGCTGACAGGGTATGGTGCACCTAATTTTACACAATGTGCCCCACAGGCTGGCAGGATGTCCACCACCCTTGCCAATCCACTGCCAAAGCTGGGGCTCCACACTGCGAGGCACAGTACCAAATAGAGGCTATATGGCATGCAAGTCTGGCCCACACCACATGGCTATGTCCCTGCATGTACCTGAAGCTGTCTGGACTATGAGCTGTCTGCGTAGGTCCACCCTGTAGGACATGCTGTGCCGGCACACACCCTCATTATGACCTGTCAGCCATGCCACCATTGTCATGTGGTACTGGTCATGCCATGCTTACCCATGCGTATGGTACATGTACAGCGGTCATGCCTGAGATTCATGAGTAACGGCAAAGGGGTATCTGACTTGGGTCCTATAAAGGAGCCATCATGTACTTCAGTGTCCCCACCTAGTAGAGTTGTGGGCAATAGCCATGGGAAGTGTGCCACACCACGCCACTCGTGCTGCTAAAAGGTGGTGACATGGATGCCTCATGGGGCTGTCACTCATGCCCTTCCACAGTTGCCATGGGTGGTTGGCTGTTCCAGTTAGGGTCAGATGCTAAGATGCATCAGGTGTGTGGACTGCATAGGGTACAACACTTCATGGTAAAGATCTCACTACACCTCTTTTTGCCTCCACTGTCTCCATCACAGATGTCAAGACCCAACCAGGGTGACAGCAGGCTCACCCACAGCAGGACCTGCAGCATCAGAGGATGTCAATGGGCTGTGATGGGGCCTATGCCTGTCCTGCACAAGGATAGTGGGCAGTTGAGTGCACTGCATTGTGTGTGTCACCTGGCATTACATGTGTGAGCTGTGGGTGTTCCGGTGGCTGCTGGCATCACCTGTGCCACCATCAGTGCATGGCATGCCTCAAAGACCCACCACTGGTCCACGGTAGAGGCATGGTGGGGCAGACAATTGGGCCTGAGGTGCATGGTGTGGGTGGGGCATTGTGAGTGTATGCAATGGGCCACAGCTGCAATGCTGGCTACCCAGCACAGTGCCTTCATGGAAATGGGGACTCCAGTGTATCTGGGCTGGCCAGCCATACAGGCAGAAGTCACAGGTCCATGCATACAGTGAGCTACAGAGGCCCTGTCATGGGGCACAGTCCCCTGATCTGCACAGGGAGAGATGCCATACCTGGATGTTGGCTACAGTAGCCCACTGGGGCATGCACTGGTGATGACTCTAGGGTGCCACAAACATGTGCATGGGCACTGTCACTATGCTTTCATTTTGCCACCGTGTCACCATTCCATTACATATGGTGGCCCATGCATCTCAGCCAGGTGGGCACCACTGCAGCATGCCATATGTGGTGAGGGGTTATGGGTGGTCAATTCATAACCTAAGGGGGCCCATGGGACATTGCCACATATCCTGGTGTCCCCACACACCCACAGCCATGGTCTACATTGGATGCTGTGGCAGCCACAACAATGATGGCCCATCCCAGTCATGGCATGGTGCTCACAGGTTGCATTTTGATAGGTGCAGAGTGTGTCCTGCATCCTATCATGTACAGTACTGCTACAGTCGCATGCATCATGGCTGCCAGATACTGTGCCGCCTTCTGGGCCCTGCCATGTGTGTCATTGTCGTGTGCAACATATTTGCACCTGTGTCCTATACTGGCAGTGAAATGGGGTGGGCACAGGCTGGCAATATTATGCCCATTTTATGGCTTGGAGTTGCAGTGGGCAGAGAGACATGGCAGAGGTGGTGAGTAAAGCTATTACCATCTGTGTGTCCACTTACTAGTCTAGCCACCACTGCCTCCTCTAGATGAAGTATATTACAGTCCTGTGTCAGCTTTGTGACTGAGACCAGCATGCCCTCCCAAAAAACCTGACAGCCGGAGATTTATACCAGCTGTGAAGCTTTCCCTATCTGTTACACTAGCACCCTCCCTGACACATTGTATGTGTTTCAACACAAATCTATGCAAATGTCTTTGCTGCAGAGTGGGTTTCCTGCCTGTCTGTGAACTATTTCCTAGGCAAACTAGGCAGACTGGGTGGGCCTGGCAGTCCTTTTCAGCCATCACATTTCTATGGTCCTATGTACTGAACTGTTAATCACCTGTACTGGGAAGGAGTCAGCAGATTTAAAAACTAGTACCCACCCGAACAGCAGCAGCGTTTGGAGTGACTGCGGGTGAACAGGCATGGTAGAGAGGAGTTTCTGCCATGTCCACCATGGATACTGGAATCTGGGCAAGAAACTCTGCCTCTCAACATTTCAAATGTTTTGGTTTTATTCTCATCAAGGTTTAAATGTGATCACTGTTGTCAGTTTATATCCAGGCTAATTGATTGATCCCTTATTTTACAGTTACTTTATTGTCAATGTGGTACATCTAGTGAGTGTGAATATTTAATTCTACTACATACAGTTTTTCAGCCCCCCCTTCTGAACTATTATGTGTATTATTGTAACTGCTTTTTTTCTGAAGTCAGTTGTCAGCACTGAAGATAGTCTCTATAACCCATGGGTTTCAAGCACCCCCCCCCAATCACTATATGTATTATATAAAGTGCTTCTTCTGAGGCTGTTAATATTGAGGAGAGCTTTTGTATTTATTTTTTTGCGCACGCACCCCTGAACTACTGGGCAAATTTTTGTAACTACAGTACTTCTTTTGAAGCTGGTTGTTGGCACTGGGGGAAGCTCTTGTAGTCATAGGTCTTTGCCCCATCTATTGTGCCCTATATGTCAAAATGGCTTCTTTCTGAAGTTTAGCTGTTAGCTCTGAGATGAGCTTCAACATTCATGGGTTTTAACCCCAATATTCGACAAACTTCTATGAGCACTGTTTTGAAGCTATTTATTACCTCTGATGAGAGCCTTTATATTTTATGGGTTCTCAGCCCCAAATTATTATGTGCATTTTACTGCTTTACTGCCAGCTGTCAGTATTGAGGAATGCCTCTGTACTGTATTCACAGGGTTTTAACACCCCCCCCCACCAAATTACTATGAGCATTATCGTAATGGCTTCTACTGAAGCCAGCTGTTAGTATTGAGGAAAGCTTTTATATTTAAGTTAATTTATTCTTTGAAATTGTAAGTAAGCCTCCTTCTTTTTATGGGTAGCTTCAACCCATAAGCTAACAATTGATCCTTTTGTGATATTATTTTAATGGTCCAAAATTAATTAGACTGCCTTCATGACCATGTTTTTTTAAATTGCTTCATGGATTATTCTACAATCAGTGAGGTCTAGAAATTTATAAGCTGTTTGTTATACACATTTGCTGCATGTGTTTAAAAATTCATAGGTTGTTTCAAGTTTGATATGCTTTAAATCTCTAAAAGTATTTTTTAAATTGGGTCAATTACAGCAAACTTTTTTCTTATCTTTGCTTTTTTTTTTAACCAATTATTTTACCAGGTGAGACACACTAAGCTGAAGTTATTGTGTCTCACCTGGTAAAATATATATCTGTTTCTAATATTAACCTAGTGCTGAACCACAAAGATTTAGTGTAATTCTGTTATTCCATATTTTTCATAATGACATTTAGGGGATGCCGTTTAGGCATCATGGTATGTACCATTTGAGGTCCATTCACTCTATTAGGAAATATTTGCCCCAGCCTAGGTCACTAATGTTATTAATTTTGTTATCAGGAGATACTAAATGTAACCCTGGCCCTAAAATTCAACCATTGCACAATCTTGGAAATGGCTTTTGGTCCAGTACTAAGGGTCTGCACACTATGTATTTGAACATGTGTAGCGTTGTTCCAAAACTGACTAAATAAGAGACACAAATCACAATGCATAAGCCACATATTTTTGCCAGAAGTGAGAGATGGCTTAAATCCACAGTATTGGATCATGAGGTGTCCATTAGAAACTATGTCATTTTTAGAAAGGACAGACCACAACAAAGGGTGGAGGGGTTATTTTTATGTGGATAAGTTTGTCTGCTGAAGAGTGTACCCCTGATTCTGCAGCAAGAATGCATGTGAGTGTCTGGTTATAAAGTTAAATCTGGGCTCCAAAAAGCTATATCTTTGTTGTGCTTATAACCCTCCAAAGGTGGGTGTAGAGGGATTAAAAGATCTTATGTTTATGTTATCCCAATTGGGTGCTGCAGAGATTATTGTCCTTGGCAACCTTAATTTGGACTGGATTGGCAATATAACCATCTACAAGGATATACTACATAGTTAAGGCTTCGGCCAAATTATTTGTAATTATACCAGATTGAATAACAAATCCTTAAAACATTCATTGTTAGATTGGATTATGGTTAACAGAGCCAATGGAGTCGGAGAAAGACCCAAAAATCCTGATTCTATTAGTGACCATGCAACAATTTTCTGTGTATGGTCCAATGGGGCTGTACAGAAACCCATACCTGCTGTTCACTGGTTTCACAATTGTTTAAAGTTGGTTGTTCCTGACATTTTAAATAATCTTTCCTGACTTATTGAACCCTACGGAGCTGTCACAGGGGACATTATTGGTTTAATTGTAAGCAGTCTTCTGAGCATCTTATAACTGAACTTTATATTGTTCTGTTATACCCCTTAATAGAGTGTTAAGTGTGCTCCGGGGTAGGACGGTGAGATTATGATTGAATGGAGGAGGAGGAGGGAAGGAGGTTTATTATTCATGTTTTTATTTTTTCTTATTTATCTTCATTTTAGAAAAATGTTTCATGACATATTCTATGTTAAACTTTGTAGATGTCAATAATGCACAGTTTGTAGTTTATTGTTGTGTTTCATGTTATTCAATAAAGTATATTTAATTAAAAAAGAGATAATCTTTCCAATATTATTTATTTATTTATTCATTCATTCATTTGATAACCAGGTTGGTATGCTGCTATGAAGATCTTTTTCAGGTATGGCCCGGGCCAGATACTGGCAAAACAGAGGTAACAATTCCAGAGCAACATACAGTACAAATAGTTTGAAACATCAACAGAAACAGATATAAAATATTGAATACAGATTCAATAACAGGCTTATAATAGGTAATCTGGTCAGTACAACATTGGGGGGGGGTGGAGTAATAGTGACATCGCCTAAATCAGAAATACACTGAAAGGAAGACATAATAATAATAATAATAATAATAAACTTTATTTCACATAAGCACTTTTCAAATACCAAGGCACTTTACAAAAGATAAAAACCAGAGTAATAAAATCAGTACATACAATACAAGATAGTAATAAAAGTCTGACAAGGTTCATTCATTCAATACCATTAAAGGCCTGGCACCATAAGAAAGTCTTTAACCCCTGTTTAAAACCTCCCACAGTCATGCACTCCTGAAGCCAACAGGGTAGAGCATTCAAGAGGGTAGGGGCCATGTACATAAATGCACAGGCCCCAGATGACTTCAAAGACACCCTCAGAATCTCCAGCAACCCCTCGTCAGCCAAAGTGAGCTGTCATTTGGGGCGATAGGGAACAAGAAGCTCTTTCAAGTAGTCAGGGCCAAGTCCATGTAGGGCTTTATAAGTCAGTAAACCAACTTTAAAGGTGATCCACCACTGAATCGGCAGCCAGTGCAGAGTGCGCAGCACAGGAGTAATATGAGAACTTCGAGAAGTCCCCATCAACAATCATGCTGCTACATTCTGTACTAGCTGCAAGTGGTGGATATCAACCCCAGGAAGCCCTAAGTACAGGGATTTGCAGTAATCAAGGCGGTAGGTCACAAACGCATAGACCAATATAGGTAGATCCCTGGATGGAACAAGGTGCTTGATTCTGGTGATGTTCCTAAGATGGCAGAAGGATGACTTGATGACTGCTGACACCTACAATCTTTAAGTCAGTCCATCATCAAGCACCACCCACAGGTCCCACACCCATTCAGAGGTAAGGATTTGGGAGGCCCCCAGATAAATACATACTGTATGAAGGGCAACTGAATTAATACATATACATTAATACTATGTTAAGTCACAGCAGAGACATAGGGGTAGATAAATGATACAGTGGTAGGAGATAAAGGAACATGTGAGGCAAAATGACTACTAGGGAGTTGAGCAGGAGGGTAAGGCATCAGATGGGAATGCTTTAGAGTAATTTGCTCAAGGACCATGACTGATGCAGCAGCATCAAATAAGATACAGAGTCCAAGGAGAATGGAAAGAGAGACATAGTGCAAAGTGAGAGGACATCATGGGTGATGGGGATGAATAATAAGGCGTGTTAATACTTTGTGCTAGAGGCTGACAAGGTAGCTTGGCAAAGAAAAAAAAGGAAAAAGAGAAGAAACAATGATGTTCTACACAGCTTGGGAAAAAGCAGCAACTATTTCTAGCCTGCAGACTAGCTATGCCTCGAAACTTAAATAGCAGATATCAGGTACCCTCTATAGGTGATTGAGTAGAAGCTGCTAATGGCAAAGTGGGGACTTAGTCCACAACTACAGGAGTACTATAAAAGAAAGACCAACAAATGGAGGATGGCGAGCAGCCGCACAGCAGCTGTGTGTAGAGCTAAAGAAAATTCACATAATTGTAGCTATTATTAAAGACTGCTTTACAACACTGTTCTGACTGTCTGGCAAAAAATAAAAATAAACTTAAATTAGCTTGTCAGGCTCTGGTGGAAACAGTAGCAATTGCCTTCAGCTCTAGTGTGACCAAAATATAGGAGCTGGTAATGTACATGTAGAGTTCCAAAGCAATTTGGAGCGAGCCTCAAAGGGGGGGAAGAAAATTATCCAAATTTTAAAAGTGCACAAAGAAGCAGTGGTGCAGTCTCCATGGAAGTCCAGGACAGCATACCTTTGTCTCCAGGTGAGCCAACAGGGGAGCAGCTCCGTGGGTGGCGAGAGCCCAGAGTCAGACGGTGAGCTACAGAGAGAAGAAAAGGGGTGAACAAACATTAAATAGGGTTGGGGGGAGTCAAAGTTCAAATTACAGCAGGAATGGACAGGAGAAGGAAATAAACAGGGAGGGACAGAGGAGAAAGAGATGCAGAGCTAGAAGTAAGCAAAATTAATTAGCAGCAATAAACTGAAAAATTTAAGTTCAGGCACGATATTTCCAGCTGTATGCTCTAAACATGAAATGCAAACTTAAAGTAAGGCAGTAGAAAATTACAGTTCCGAAGAAAAATTCACAAAATTGTAGCTATTATTAAAGACTGCTTTACAGCATTGTTCTGACTGTCTGACAGTGAATAAAAATAAACTATAATTAGGTTGTCAGGCTCCAGTGGAAAAAGTAACAATTTGCTCCAGCTTTAATATGACCAAAATACTAGGAGCTAGTAATGTACATGCAGAGTTCCAAAGTAATTCAGAGCGAGCCACAAACGGGCTAAGATATTGATTGGTCTTATCTCAAATTAGTGCCAGATGTCAACAATGCACTTGATTTGTTTGTTACTTAATTCATTAGAATTGTACATAAACATGCACCACTAACTAGAAGAAAGTTTAAAGGATTAGACTTGAAGTGGCTCACAATAAAACTTTTTAATCTCATGAAAAGTAGGAATTTGATTTGAGCTAAATATAAAAAAGCTACTTTAAAATCTGACTGTGAGCTCTACTGGATGTTGTGCAATGCTTCAAAAATATCATTGTGATTGGTTGGCATCCCATGGCACTCCAGACATTACCTCATGGGTTACAGCCCACCTGATAGGCTAATGATGCACAAATTACAACATTGCATATCATTGCCCGAGAGCACTGAGAGGGCGTAGGCCCCAAGGCCTCAGGGGCGAGGGCCGCAGTGCAGGCCGCGGAGTCGCGGGGAGCAGAGGCGACTCGCGGAGTTTCTCTTAGGCGACTGCCTGATAGAGGAGGCCGGCCAGACCGCGTGGTCTAAGTGACCAGTTGCATGCTGCCAGGAGGCCAGGAGGGCAGGGCTGCTGCATGGAGTGCCATGGATGCCAACCAACACAATCACCTTTACCAGGTGAGTAAACACCCAATAACCTTAGCAAACAGAAATGATCTAAAACAGCAACAGACTTACTTTATCTAATACTAAAAGCTTTTAGAAGTGTCTGAATAATCTTTTTTTTTTAATTATATGATTTTTAAGTATCTATAAATGGAGCTAAGTTTTAAATTAGATTTCACTTTCAGATTGGTAATACTGGGAGACATCTTTAAGACTAATAGTTTTTTTATAGACCTTTTGGGACCATATGCTGTCTGAATAATCTGGTAAATCCCATTAAAGATTCACCACAATTTAGCTTGGAACATGGAAGTAGCAATATATTCGATTTGTCAGAAATATCTAATATTTTCAATCATTGTGACTTTGAAAAACTTTGTTCTTGTTTAAATTATATCCCTCCTGTTCTGTCAGACAATTTAGAATTATCCAATTCTGATTGACCATTGTTTTAAGTTAAAGTAGTTACCTGTATACAAGTTTACAAATTATTAAAGGGGATTAAAGCTAATAAATCTGCCAGGGTTGATGGCCTTCTTCCAAAGTTCTTACGTCTTGCTACCCCAGCTATAGCTTACCCAATAACAAGGTTAATTACCCAATAATTTGAAGTTCAACAAGTACCTGACATTTGGAAAAGAGCTCATGTCATTCCTTTACATAAAAAGGATACCACCAGGTTGTTCGGGAACTATAGGCCCATATCTGTCTTATCGGGGTTATCTAAGATCCAAAAGACAATCATCCATTCACAATTAACTGAATATTTGGAACAATATCACTTATTGAGTGAAAAGAAACATGGTTTTTGACATTACTATGGAACAGATATTGCCTTGGTGGGATTCACGGACTCTGTTTATAAAGCAATGGATAGTGACCTGATGAGAGAAGCAATTTTCGTAGACCTCACCAAGGTGTTCAACCTGGTTGGCCATGATTTACTAATTAGTTATCTTAAAAGAAAAGGCCTTGGGCCTCCTTCAGTTGGCTTGTTCACAAATTATGTAAGTGATAGGAAAAAACAGGTTAAGCTGGGATCAGTGTTTGCAAATATTAGGGATGTTTTGTGTGAAGTGTAGCAGGGGTCCATACTTGGACCCCTGTTATTTTCTCTCTTCATACATGATGTCCCGAAAGTCTGCAACAAAACAAGTATGTTGCTTTTTGCAGACAATACAGTACTTTTTACCCATCCAAAACAGAGTCCAGTCATTAATAATAATTTAAGTATTGAATTCAATGCTCCATACAGGTGATTCGAGAAAAATAGGTTAGTAATTAATGTTACAAAACCTCAAGCAATGCTTTTGGGTTCAGCACCAAAAATTAGATCTAATGCAAATAACTTCTCAGTGTCAATCTAATACTGTTAGTGTCTTTGAATATCTTGGTGTCTATATCGACTCCAACTTGATATTTGGTCACCATATTAATAATTTGAGTACTAAGTTGTGTCAAAAATTAGGACAGCTTTATTAGATAAATAAATTTCTTATGAATGATGCCAGACTTAGTATAACAAAACAACATCTACTCCATTTATTGCACTATGGATCTCTGGTTGTAGATGGGGCACCTAAAGTTAATTTTGATTAAAAAAAAAAAGTGTTATATCATAAAATTGCAAGGTTTGTATGTCAGTGTAATAACAAAGTGCACCATTGTTCGATCTTGGATGTTTTAGGTTGACTTCCCTATGATATGAAATCAAAATTAACTCTAGCTAACTTCAGCTGTAAATTTTTGAGTAAGAAGAAGCGTACTTGTCTAGCATGTTTGCTTCAATCAGTTACACCAAATTTTAACGTGAGATCTGTTCAAAATTTATGGTTGTCTGTTCCGCATACGCTAACAAATATGGGTCAACAGTCATTCAGTTTCTGGGTTCCTTCTCTGTGGAATAAAATTATGGTATCAATTAGATCATTAACCAGTTTTACTATATTCTTTAAAGAACTAAAGCTACAGTACTCAACAGGAAATAATTGTGTCTGTTCTGCTTGAATTGTTGCATGCTCATTAATGTTTTTATTTTATATTGAAATGATTTTGTAATTTTTATAACATATATTATGAATGTTTTATTGTACTTTTGTACATTGGGTCATATCTGTAAAAGGTGCCTTATGGCACTAGTGTATCTTACCTGCTTAACAAAATAAAAACAAACTAAGAAACCACAGTTAGCCATATTCTGTTTGCCTCCTGTGTAGCTGCAGGTTGTCCATGCAGCCCACCCTGTCGCTCAACACATGTCACTGTATGTACGCCTGTGGCATATCACACACTACTGTATGTTGGCCTGTGGCATGGAGCTTCTTTAGCTGCATGTGCTGCCAGCATAACTCCACTATGACCATTGCTGGTATGTGACATGCCATATCAGGGCCTGCACTGGCACTGCATAGCACCACCATAGCATGTGCAACTCTTTAGTGTTCAGGTCCCTCATGCTGTCCCTGGTCTGCTACATCTGATATAGTACAGAGAAATCCTCAGAAGTATGATCTGAATATGTACCTGGGGTTGGAGATAAGGGAGTCTCTGTGGTGGCCAAAGCCTTCAACTGAGCTTCTGTTATTAGCTTGTGTTGATTTCAGTTAACCCTATCCAAGTAACTGTGGGATGCATATGGACATTGCCTATGGTCATGTTTAGCCTCATCACACAGGTTATACTGTAATGGGTTTGGGCACTGTTCACTAATATGCCCATATTCCCTGCAGTGGTTACATTTGGAACGAACACAAACATAACTTAAATGTGTTCTGGAGCCACATTTTTAACAAGTTCGGGGCTGGCCATGGTAAAAACACAATCCCCTGTTCCATCCAATATATAAACTCCTGGGCAACTGCAACAGACTAGTACTAGATTGTTTTACTTTAACTTAAACCTTCTACCCCCTGTCCAAACATTGTCTGGATCAAGAATAGGGATAGGTCTGTCTAGGACTGCACGTCTGACTTATCCAGAACAGTACATCAGCAATGTTGACACCTTCACTGCGGAAGAGCTGAGAAACAGTTTTAAGCAAGGGTTTAGTCAGAGGTATAACAATGAAGGGGTTCCATAAAGGAGTGTTTTTAAGAATATCATTGCCAAAATGTTTCTATTGACATAATGGTTCTAAAATGTAAATCAAAAAATGATTCCCCCAGCACTGTACATGAATAATGGCATACAAATCAACTGCAAGAAATCCCACTGAGTTTTTTAACATTGATCTTGTTATATATGACCTTGTAGGTCAGTTTTCCATAGCCCCTTTAACGTCAGCCTCACTCCGTTTCTATGTAGGGCTGGTTCCCCATGAGCAGCAAACAAATAAACTAATATAAATCTGCAGGAACCAGTTTCTGTAGTGGAGTGTTGTCCAGGTGGCTGGTTATTATGTACAGAGTCATTTCAAATGTCATGCTGATTATTCTGCATCCCAGATGAACCTTCCTCAGCCTCATAGTCTAAAACTGACTGGTCAGTAGAATTACTTTTACTATGCCCCAGAACAGATATTGGACTGTGTCTTGGACAAACCACCTGCATGGGGATAGTATCACTATCAGGATCAGTAACATTTGTAAAAGAATTGCAGTCTCTAGAGTCAACCCTTATCCATAACTCCTAAAACTCAAGGTGGACAAAGTAATGGGGCCTGACGGGATTCGCCCTAGAATCCTAAAAGAGCTAAGGGAGAACCTAGTGACACCACTAACCACACTTTTTAACAAATCATGGGAAGATGGGGTGGTATCTGAGGACTGGGGGAGGGCAGATGTGATTCCCCTTAACAAAAGTAGGAGCAAGGCAGAAGCAGGAAACTATAGACCTGTTAGGTTGACCTCAGTGGTGGGGAAAATGATGGAATCACTTCTAAAAGAAAGAACTGTTGAGTACCTAGAGGCCAGCGGGGCACAGGACCCAAAGCAGCATGGATTCACAGTAGGAAGGTCATGTCAGATGAATCTAATCGATTTCTTAGACTGGGTGACCAAAGTAAAAGACCAGGGAGGGGCAGTGGATATGGCCTACCTAGACTTTAGCAAGACATTTGACACAGTCCCGCACAAAAGATTAATAATCAAGTTAGCCAGCCTGAGAGTGGGTCCCAGGGTGGTAGCCTAGGTAGCAAACTGGCTGCACAACAGGACACAGAAGGTAATAGTGAATGGAACACATTCTGAAGAAAGGGGGGTTACTAGTGGAGTACCTCAGGGCTCAGTACTGGGTCCAGTCCTCTTTAACGTCTTTATAGGTGACATTGCAGAGGGTCTGGAAGGAAAGGTATGCCTCTTTGCAGATGACACAAAGATCTGTAACAGAGTTGATACACAAGGGGGGGTTGAAAGGAAGAGAAGGGACTTGGCAAGGTTGGAGGAATGGTCAGACATATGGCAACTTAGATTTAATGCAAAGAAGTGCAAAGTAATGCACCTGGGAAATAAAAATCCAGGAGAAGAGTACAGAATAGCAGGGGAGGTACTAATGACAACAATAATGGAAAGGGATCTGGGTGTAGTCATATCAGATGACCTAAAGGTGGGTAAGCAATGTGAGAAGTCAGTAAGGAGAGCCAGGGGGATACTGGGATGCATGGGGAGGGGCATCACAAGTAGAAAAAGGGAAGTGGTTATCCCCCTATACAGACAGATTGTGAGACCCCATCTGGAGTACTGTGTGCAGTTTTGGAGACCTCATCTATGCAAGGACATAGACAGGGTGGAATCAGTCCAGAGGAGGGCAACTAGAATAGTGCAGGGTCTACATCAGAAACCATATGAAGAGAGGCTGAGAGAGCTTAATATGTATACCCTTGATGAAAGGAGGGACAGGGGTGACATGATAGAAACTTTTAAGTACCTCAAGGGAATCAATGAAGTCCAGGAGGGTAGCATCTTTCAGAAAAAGAGATGTGTAAGAACAAGGGGGCACAATTTAAAGTTAGGGGGGATGGCTCAGGGGTAATGTGAGGAAATTCTTTTTCATGGAGAGAGTGGTGGACGCATGGAACCGCCTTCCTGGAGAGGTTGTGGGGGCTAAAACAGTGGTGGAATTCAAACATGCATAGGACAGACATAAGGCAATTATAGTGGGGGGTTGCAGGAAATAGGCTGTTGGTTAACTAGAATCTGCAGCTTATCCAATAGGTAGGGAAATGGGCAGACTGGGTGGGCCAAGTGGTCCTTATCTGCTGTCAAAGTCTATGTTTCTATGTTTCTCTGTAGTGCAAGCAGCCAGAACCTTGGGATTGCATTTGAGAGTGCTGACTGTTGCACCAGGACCAACGCATTTGTAACAGGCAGTTAAACAGTACTTTGGGCATTTTCAGGGGCAAAAATTGAAGTAGCAGCACTTTAAGCCACGTTTTTATTTTCAGTACCTGTGATGTCAGGAGAAACTGCAATGGTATGTGAATGCACAGAGGAAGTGGCATTAATCTTTGTTGGGATCATCTGCAGTTGCCGCTTTGCAAAAAGCAGCATGATTGAAGTGGCAGCTAATGTACACCCTTCTCCTACTTAGTAGTAGCCAAAGTAGAAGCTGGTTTCACAGTTTTTTCAATCCAGATAAGCTCCGCAGCACTGGGTGACTTACAAGGTTTCCAACTGTTTCCAGTGGACAATTTCTTCCACTGGGCTACAGCCAAAGCTGCTTCAAGGGATCAGGATGTTTAATAACACTATACTTAATTTTTCTCATGTACCTGTCAGAAACCTTCATAGTTCATTCCTTTGAGTAGACCCTTTCTCCATAAGGACTACCATGGAGGCTAAGATGTGGTTATTCCTTTTGTCCCTCCTCTACCTGGAACCACGGGGACAATATCATCAGCTACATGATGTTTCGGGGAACAAATGTATATTGACTCTGCCCTGCTGTGTGTCCAATACAGGCTCAGAAGACTATTTATGTGCTTATAACCACCCCCAGCTATAGCCATACTACTGGCAAACATATCTTGGTGGGACTCGAGCTGAGCTGATCAAGAAGGACGCAGAGCCTCTGTCTCATAGTGCGGAACCCTCACTGATACTCTTAGTCATAGTACTAGTTATTGCTGTACTAGGACATCAGAACATCAAGGCAGAGAACCCCAGGGCATCAACGGAGAACTTGCGAAGAGTACGAAAACAAGGACTTATAAGTTATCCCTTACTGCAATAAAAAAGCTTCTGCTCCTGTTACTATGCCCTGGCAATGTAGAACTCAATCCTGGACCTCCAGAGGCTATTACTTCACCATCAGACCTGACCAGGCTAAAAGGTATGAGCTTCCTTCATGTCAATGTGTGCAGCTTACTAAAAAAGATCACTATGATCCAAGTGTGGGTAAGCCATACTTCACCAGATATCTTGGTGATCTCCGAAACTTGGCTTAGACCCACCACAACTGACAGGGAAATTAACTTACTTAATTACCTACTATTCAGAGCAGATAGACAGTCTAGAGATGGAGGCTAGCCATCTATGCTAAAGACAACTTCACAGTAACCTGCCTTGACTCAACATCTGTGGTGAATAAATTTGAATGTCTATCCCTCAAGGTGGTGGTCTCACACACAACATCACTGCATGTGATAGGATGTTACAACACCCCATCTGCTGGTCTCCAACTATTAATGCATCTAAGTGACACCACAGGGAAAGGGCCCTTGGAAACTATTATAGTAGGGGACCTTAATTTAGACTGGCTGTCCAAGGCCTCTACACCACTTTCATCCTTCTGTGACACACATGGTGTGGCATAACTTATCAAAGAACCAACCAGACCTAATAAAAAGAACTCCAGCAATAGTTCACTGTTGGATGTTATCCTTGTGAGCAAACCACACCTTTTCTCACATGCCGGAGTGTTCTTCAGTTATGTCAGTGACCACTGCTTCATTGTTAGTGTAAGACCAACCAATAAACCTCTATCCCCGTTAAAGTTCTCTTTTAGAAGATCAAGGCTAGACTTCGACCCTCATGCGTACCTAGATGATCTGAAGTACTCTGCACACTGGCAAGATTTTTATCTGTCAAAAACAGTACACTCAGCTTATGAAATCCTAAATGAAATAATATTAGGGGCCTTATACAGACATGCGCTGCTACTTAAAGTGCGTATAAGAAATAAACTATGTTGATGGTTCACCCCAGATCTTAAACTGCTCTGCTAGAGAGAGACAAGCTGTGGAAAAAAGCACAGAAAACTAAGACACCATCAGACTGGTATCAGTTTAAAAGGTCAAGGAACATATGTACTAGGAAGATTATGGATGCAAAAGCTGAGTATTATTGTACTGAACTGGTTTCCTCTATCAAGAACCCAGCTAAATTCTGGAACACCATCAATGACCTATCTGACTACACACCAGGAGACTCACTCCCAACCAAGATCATCTCTGGAAATTACGTTATCAATGACAGAGTGGAGGTCCTAGAATCATTCAACAATCATTTCATGACTTCAGGTTTAGCTTTTGACAACTCTCCTGCAAATTCGATACGCTCCCAGCTTGGCACGCAGCACACTGATAACATTGTAACAAAGTCAATATTCTCTCTGCAACCAGCCACACTTAAACATGTTGAAAAAATGCTATGCCAGTTGGACACAAAGGAAAGTGCTGGTGCAGACTCTCTCGACCCCTACTTCTTGAAGATTGCGTATCCCGTACTAGTAGTACCTATAACACATTTGTTCAATCTCTCATTATCCCAAGGAGCAATCCCCTCTATCTGGAAAACTGCACAGGTCACTCCACTATTTAAATCAGGGGACCCTTGTGACCTTAACAACTATAGGCCAATTTCTATTCTTCCTGTTCTATCAAAACTGCTGGAAAAAAATTGTAAGTATTCCACTGAACTCTTACCTTGAAACTACGAATCTCCTAAACCCTGCACAATCTGGTTTCAGAGCCAAGCATAGTACCATCACGGCCCTGGCAAAAGTAACAAATGATTGCCAGAGAGAATTAGACAATAGGAATTTTATCTGTGCTGTGTTTCTGGACCTAAGTAAAGCATTCAACCTAAGTAAAGCATTCAACATGGTCGTTCATGATCTGCTCCTCTCATCTCTGGAATCCATAGGGCAACATTCACTTTCTCTACAGTGGTTCACCAACTACCTCTCTGGATGTCTCCAACAGGTCAAGGCCGAAGGTGAACTCTCACCCCTTAAGCCACTGCTAAGAGGCATACCCCAAGGATCCATTCTTGGTCCAATCCTCTTTGTTATCTGTAGCAACAACATTGATGATAATAAAACCAAGGCTGCAGTCCATTTATTTGCTAATGACACGGTACTCTATGTGAGCTGCCCATCAACAGAAACAGCTTGTAGTGACCTACAAACAGAATTCAATCTACTCCAACATCAGCTCCTAAACAAAAATCTTCTGCTTTATGCAAAGAAAACAAAAGCAATACTTTTCTCTCCTTTCATGCATGCGGTAAACCCGACTGTCTCAGGATCTCTACTGCAGATATCCACAATTCTAGCAGAAAAGCTAGAATGTTTTGCAAAATTTAAGTACCTGGGAGTTTGGCTTGACAACAGGCTTTCCTTTACAGAACATATGGAGGAATTGCTAAAAAAACTAAGTCAGAGGCTTGGTCTTTATTTTGAGATCAGACACTTTCTCACAAGTGATGCTAAGTTAAGGCTGGTCCAGGCAACATTTCTTTCTGTAACTGATTTTCTATACACCCACTGCCACACCTCCTGCCTTGCAAAATTGGATGCGCTCTACCATTAAGCCTTGAGGTTTGTTACAGGACTTCCATTTACCAAATATCATTGCTCCCCATATGCAGCAGTAGGATGGATTTCTCTTCAGCTTAGGAGAGACAGAAATGCTGCCATATGGACATTCAGAGCAATATCCAATCAATTACCGCAATATGTCTCAGTCTGTCTCCAGCAAAACATAATAAGCAAGTGTGCTCTAAGAAGCTGCTCTTACATCCTGTTGAAAGTGCCCATAGTTAATTCTCACTTAGGAAGGACTGCCATTAGCTTCGCGCTGTCCTCCTTATGGAACAAACTGAAAAAAACAATGAAACTGAGCATACCCATAACCATTACTTTGTTTAAGTCCCTTTATTCATGCCTTATCAAGGAATACTGCAAATGCTTCCCGCATCGTTAGCTTGATTATATATGCACTGCATCGCCACCGTGCCTGACTAGTACCTTCAGTCCAGATGTATAACTCTGCAACTCTCCTCCTGCTATTCTCTTTTCCCTTCTCCATGGGAATTTTCTATGTGCTCCCCAACCCTTCTCTTAAAATTAATCTATATGTCTCCTTACCCTGATGGTTAGCAATATATTCATCACCCTTTATTTCTACTCCTTACATTGCACTTACAATCTCACCCTCTTGTCCCCTTATCCCATTTCTCCCTCTCCATAATAGTAGCTCCCTCTCTTATAGCTCTCTGTCCCCAGACCTGCCCACACCTACCTGACATCCCCTTCCCATCCCCTACGGATAATATCCCTAGGGGATGGAAAAGACTACATGATGAGTAGTTAATCCCATCCACCCCTTAAACCTTTCTCCACATCTGAAGCTACTGTACAATCCCACTTTGTTGCTAAGTACATATATATATATATATAGGCAATTTTGTAAATGAACTAGGGTTTATCCTCTCACATGTTTTGTTATGATACCATGAATGATGCTGTAATACCTTGTCTATTTCCATGTATACTTTGTATTGCCCATTGAATATGTAAATGAAAATGTTTATTTCCATGTACACTATGTATTGTCCATTGAATATGTAAATGACCTTGTCCTACCCAGGTCCATCTTGCAAATGAGCACTGCTCAGTGATGTTCACTTGGATAAATAAAGATTTGGATTGATTGATTTTCCTCGAATCTGACAGCAGAGTTGGAGTGGGACAGCCTTTCCTGAAACCCAGCTGTGCTCTGGTTGACTGCTGATCTGCTGCTGATTCTTTTGACAGTGCTCTCGTGGGGATCACATGTAAAGTAACTGAAGAAAAGCTGGAAGCTGATTTTTATTGCCTAGATATGTACAATATTCTCATCCTCTGCTGCCAACAGTTCCAACAGGTGAGCTTTTCTGGCAGTCATGCCAGCCAGTAATATTGAGTCAGTGTCCTGGGGTTCAGGGTCACTAACAGTGTCTATGTCTGTATCTTCACAACTTAACTGTGCTCTGGGCTCTGGACACTAGATTCCAGATCATCTTATATGGTATCTATATCAATGCAAGTGTCCATATCTGATTACTGAGTGACTGCAATATTGCCATCAGGATCCAGAGCTGGCTCTCCTCCTTCTTTCATACCAGCCCAGTAAACCATCTTATATGATTAACAAGATGGCCAGAAGTTCCTTCTACAGGACAGTTGGGGAGTTTATATGGTGTCCTGGCTGGCTTTCCCCTTCACATAAAACCCATTCATGTAACTGTCCAGGGCTGAGTGTGGGTGTTGATCTGCAAAGTCACTGCCACTACACATTCAGTCACATCACTACCAGTCTCTTATTGCTTGTGAAGTGCTTTGGGATACCATATGTATGAAAACTGCTATGTAAATGCTGATTCTTCTTCTTTTACATAGCTGGTCACAAAGTTATTTTTTATAGAGCTCGGAAGAAGATTAAGTTATTAAATTAAAAATCTTGGTCAGCGTGAGATGCAGTCAAGCAGCAGATGGCAGGGCTAGAAAAATAAATTTGAAGCACATACTGTAGGGGCATAAACCAATGAATTGATGGAGGTACATTTTTTTTTTAAATTTACTGGTGGCATGGGATCTGGTTGAGCAACAAGTGATGGAGTTTAATTTAAATCACAACAGAAAAGCCTGTAATTTCCTGGAGAATAACAACTGGATTAGGAGAATGCATGGCCAGAGGCACAACCAAGGGCCACCCATCGGCTGGCTGTTAATCACAGAACATGACATCACATTTCCATTTCTTTTTTTTTTTATTGTTTTGAGCATGGTTTAGTGAATGGTACAGCACAAGATCATCTCTCATGATGGGGTTTGCTGCCACACAATGTGGATTGGCAGCTGGAGCGGTCATTTCTAAGAGGTAAATGACTAATCCGGTAACCAATGAGAAGCCTTACTAGGATCATGGATATTCAATTAGATTTAGTTGTGTAATGCTCAAGCGGTATGCATACATGAACACTATATAGCAGTTGTGTAGTATTTAAGTGGTATGCATATACCATATTAAGGAAACTGAATATAACGGTATTGTTATATAGTACTCCAATGATATTCATATGGGGCTCTATGCATGAATGTGTGGGTTGCCTACACACCATGAATGTGAGGCATGTAGGTGACCCTAAGTCAGAATGCCATACAGTGGGAGTATAGCAGACCCCTGCACCATTTATGGTAGGTGTGTGAGCCCCTTGCACACTCAATCCCCCAGTTGGTGGTCTGGGAGAAGTGTCAGGGGCATGCCCACACTTCATGCCATTCACTAAGGTGTGGAGTGTCGGGCACTAGTGGTGTGTAAGATATGACAGAGAGGATCCTGCTATAAGCAGCATGCGCTTCTACCAATAACACCCACTGGCTCTGATAGGAAAGGGACTGTCCCCACCACGATGCCCTAGCCCTCTCAGCTGCATGGTAGGGCTAGGGCAATCCTGCAGGCACTCGCCCATAGGGACCTATGCCAGCCCAGCATCCCCTACTTGCATGGAGCAAGGGATCCACTACAGGACCCAGGATGGGCATATGATTGGGATTCCTGCCTGTATCCTCCACTCTGCAGCCATCTCTCCATGATCCTGCACTGGAGAGGGGGCTGGGCTTCAGACAAACAGCCAGTGTTTGTGAATGCTGGCCACTGCACACCTGTCTAAGAATGTAGAGCTGTGTAGGCCAGGTATGTACCTCTCACATGTACCTGGACCCCGATAGTGCATAGAGCCCAGAGTCATCAAAATGAATACTACATAGTAATCATTTAGTATTTATTCCAATGAACATACTGGTCAGGTAATATTCAAACTGAATACCTCGAAGAATCAATTTTGAAGTCAATTTGTAATGTTGGATGATTAGTTCTAAAGAATAGAAAAAAAAAATCTGGTCTTCCCTAATTCAAATATTTCAGTTCCTGGGTACACTACCTACACACTACCTACACACTAGCTTCTAATCACTATTGTATAATATCTGAAAACTATCTAAATAGTTATTTGAATACTAAATGAGTAACAAATGAAGATATTTCATTTTGGTGAGGATTTGCACCTCTAAATTAATACATGCCTCCTTTTTCTGCCATAAAGAAAAGAACATTTCACAAACGAGTCAAAATGTCTGAAAATAGCATGCAAATGTCCAACATATTTGGCATAATGCAGTCAGTGCCCACAATTAGGAATCATGCCAATGTTATGACTTTTGAAAATCTAGCCCCAGGTCTCTTAGTGAGGGAGAGAGGAACACTCAGTGAGAGTGTCAAATTTGAAAATGGGTATGTGTATGTGTATGTGGACATCTGTTGATGGGTCACCTTGTAGCCATGAAGAAAGAAATGGGAGGAGAAAGAGAAGTATGGCAGGAAGGGATCAGGAAAGGGTTTCACCATGCTAGTTTCACCAGGTACCACATCTGGGCCAGTGGCTATGCTTGAGAGGAGGTCCAGGCCTTGGTCCATGATAGTACTGCCAGAGAAATTGTGGTTCATTATGCACTAAATGTCCTTTGGTTTCTCTCCCACTGCAATCAGCTTTCCCAGTGGGTCACCCAGTGCATTCAGTAATAAAACCACTCTATTCTATCCAGAAGCTCACCAGTTTGACTCTCATATCCAGCAGAAAGAGATGAAGGAGAGAAAGAGACAGAAAAAATGTCCTTCTCTTCCTCTGTTTAGTGCTTTCTAATTTGGAGACTTCTCCAGTCATCAATGGCCTCTATTTTCACTGCATTTAAAATAAATAGTGAAAAATGCAAAGTCAAGACGAGTCATGTTTTTTCTGAATTATGTTTTCTAAGCCCACATTTTTTTTCAAATCATGTTTTCTTGCCTTGACTCTAATATAGCCACTTTATGTTAGATTGGATGAGAAAGGGAATGTCAAGACCAGTCATGCTTTCTCTAATCACATTTTCTTGAATCACATTTTCTGAAATCTAATATATCCACTTCACATTAAGTAAGGTAACAAAGGCAATGTCAAGACTAGTCATGTTTTCTTGAGTCATGTTTTCTACAATGTAATATATAAGCAACATGTAAAATGACATGAAAAAGTCAAAGTCAAGACCATTCACACTTAATCAAATTGTGTTCTCTAATCATGTTTTCTCAGCATTATCTTTCCACCATGTATGTTGGAGTAAGCATGCAGAAGGTGCCACTTGTGAAAAAGGTGGAGTATGTTAATGTCACTACATTTGGAGCAATAGAGCAAACACAAGCTTCTTAAGTCTTATCAACCATTGCATTTTATGCAAATAAAACATAATTTTCTTCCTGCCCCGGCCACCACTAGTCCATTCAGTCCATTCAGAATTTAAATTGAAGCAGATAGCTTTGCAGATGCATATCACTAGAGTAAATACTTTACTTCATGATTCAGTGACGAAGGGGAAGAAGATTGGGGAAAACATCATGTGGCTGATACAGTCACTGCTTGGTATCTGGATGTACCTTTATAATCTGAGTGTGGGAATCTTCTGGACAGTGTGAATAACATGCTGAATGCAATGAATGACGGGGATTTCCACAATGCACCTAGTTTTGCACAAGCACTAACTTTGGTGGTGAGTCACGTGCTTGAAAAACATGCACGGGAAAAGAAACACTTGACACAGTATGGGGAATCATTAAATATCACTCCACCAAATGCACTAAGCCTCTTTGTCATCACTAATAAAAGTACAGGCTTCTTCAGTGCATCTTAAATAAAGATGCTCCTGCAAGGTGGAACTCTCTCTTGTATTTGTTGGAGAGACTTGTGGAACAGAAATCTGGGTTGCAGGCTATGGGATTTGATGCTGTGACCTGTGAGTGATATCTGTCATGGATTCAGTGGTGTGTTCTGTAAATCCTAGTCACACTTCTGAGAGCAGGTCATTAAATATTTCAGTGCTGAATCAGCAGTCCTTCACATTATCATTCCTATGGAGATTCTATTTGATTGGCACAGATGCCGTTATTAATGCTAGCCTACAGCAGTTCACCAAAGCAAGGCTGGTGGTGGAGGTCACCATGGTAGCACTTGTGGCAGAGGTAAGAATGATGATGATAATGTTGGTTGAGGAATGGGTTGTGATACCTCTAGTTTATTAAAGTCATTACAGCAGAAGGATGCAATACTCACTAAAGAAGTGGCAGAAATGTTTCCAACACAATTTGCAGTCAGGGGTGATAGCATTAGATAACTCATGTTATTTTACATGGCAACACTACTGAATCCCAGATATAAAGATGTGTTCATTCCCCTTGACTGCATAGACTATATCAAACAGAAAATGCTGCAGCCACATACAGCATGATGGACCAGCAAAGACTGCTTGACGGAACCAGCAAGAAAGTTCAAACACAACCTCCTGGTCATACTGCTCCTCCTCTTCTGCAGTCTACATGTGACACCAGTGTCAGGTGTCAGCATGATATGGAATAAGAAAACTAGGATAGTGATGATCCTGAAGCAACCAAGGACATTTGGAAGCTTTTCATACTGAATGACAGTGCCACTCAGACATTTTGTATTTAGTTTTGAAACTGTTACCAGAGTACATAATGCAGGCTTATCTAGCAGAGATATTAGTAGCAGAAATAGTGATCCAGTGAAATTATTGCAAGACAGGCAGAGCATTTTCCATACACTAGCTAAAGCGCATTGTATTTTTATGGATTATGTCCAGCAGTGGTTGGTTCAGAAGAATGTTCCAGTTAGGGTTGTGGGGGTAAGGTTTTCCAGTTTTGACAGTTTGGGCCAGGTTAGGAGTAGACAAATTCCCCTTCTCATCTCCTTCTGCTTGGAATTCCTTCCCCCCAACTTACTCTCCTGCTCCACCCTATCCTCCTTCAAAAAAGAGCTTACCTCTTTCCTACTAACCCCCCTCCTCTGCAATGGCTTTAAATAACCCTTATAGCATTGTTAATGACTAGTCTATATTACTGTGATAGGTGTATCTTGTAATCCACCTGCTCTCGTGTTCCTGCTATGTATATATTGTATATTAGCTATCTTGTTTATTTATATATGCTTAATGCCTGATCTGTTTTAAGTTACTTACCTGGCTTTCCATTGTAATAATTTAACGAACTTCCACCAGAGATGCAGGAAGCCCCCTCTCTCATGAACTTCCGTACTAGGCTCAAGATGCACCTACTCGTGGCCAGCACTTGCCGATGTCAGGGCACCTGACAATGCGACCCCCCTCAACTATGCTAATCACCTTACTTGCACAAACACGGAATGGAACTAGTCATCATATCGACAACTCACCTACATTCTTGTGCCATCCCATATCTTTAAAGATGGAATCCCTATGGCTCCACATGTATGACTAAAACTGTATATACAGTACTGATCCTGTATGTACACTGTTACCTGTCACTGTCTGTATCACTCCATGTAATGTTTCTCCGGGTCACCCCTGAAAAAGGGAACTTCAGTGCCCAGTGGGTCTACCAGGTCATCAAAATTTAGTAAATAAATGAATAAATAATTTTTTGCAACATTGTTAAATCTCTCTGTATCCTTTATATTATTATTGTATTTATTTATTGTACTGTGTTCACCACTGACATCCAGGTCATCACTGAAAAAAGGACTGCATGGTCTCAGTGGACTTACTCGGTTACCAAAATTCTAATAAATAAATAAAATAAGGTAAGCAGACAATCAGAACATTTATTTAATTTATTTAAAGGAAACTTCCATGTTAAAACCAGAAAAAGATATGTAGTATTCTTTTTTTCTATGTTATAAACTCTTCCTAGTGTTTTTTCCCCCTCTGGCTGTGAGAGTTGTTTTTTATAACTTTCCTTGGCTGTTTTATTGTCCCTGGAGGTTGCTATTCTGGTTTCTTTTATGGCCTCTTGTCCCAGACAGTCTTCCTAGACTGCCCTTTGGTGTGATGTCTAATCGCCCCTGCAGGAGGCCAGTGTCTTGTTACAGGGTCCGTCACAGCTCAGCAACAGAGAGAATAGAAGATACACTGTTAGATTTTGGGTGAGTGTAATCATTATTATTTCTTGATATCAGTACCTTGTCCTGCTATGTTACAACCTATAAGGTGATGTTAAATGTTTGCTACTTAGTAGCAGTGCAAAAACTGAAAGGGACTGAGAGGAATAGCCAGATGAGTTCAGACACAACCACTGTAAACAGTGACATGATTAAAACAAACACACACACACACACACACACACACACACACACACATAGCAGAACAAGGTACCAATATCAAAAAATAATAATGATTACACTCACCCAAAATCTAGCAGTGTATCTTCTCTGGAAGAAGTATTCTCTCTGTGGCTGAGCTGTGACAGACCCAGTAACAAGTCACTGGCCTCCTGTAGGGGCAATTATACATCACAGCAAAAGGCACTCTGGGAAGACTGTCTGGAACAATAGGCCATAAAAGAAACCAGAATGGCAACCTCCAGGGGATATAAAACAGCCAGGAAAAGTTATAAAAAAACAACTCTCACAGCCAGAGGAAATAAAAAACACTGAGAAGAGGTTATAACACGGAAAAAAGAATACTGCATATCTTTTTCTGATTTTAACATGGAGTTTTCCTTTAAATTGTAAGCAGATTATCCCAGCATTAGCAGCAAAGAGTGAAAAAAAGCTCTGTCTCAGAATCTCTCCCTCCCACAACAATGATTTAGCCACTTACTGAAATTTTTATTATGCTAATGTACTTCTCAAGTAGTGTCTCTCCCGAGTATTACTCTTTTATTGAGATTTTGTTTTTATTCCTTTTTCTCTCTCTCTCTCTCTCTCTCTCTCTCTGTTTTCCATTTACCATAGAAATGCTGTCGTTATTCGAGCAAGTGACTTTTTCTCAAATCATCCCTTAATGGATTAGTTCAATGAAGCTGTGAATGATCCAAATCTCAGACTAGGCATGCAGGGTAGTTGTCCCTCCCATTCTGTCTTGAAAATCCAACGGTTTGCTCAGCTCAGTGTGAGCTCTATTTTTGGTATCTTTGTTTTTCTTTCAGGTATTTTTTATTTTTAATTTCCAGCAGAACAGATAAAAACTATCTGTATAACACAACGAGACTAGCAGATAAAATCTATTCTAGTGTTATAATAATAATAAATTGTATTTTTAATGCGCCTTTCAAAAATCAAGGTGCAGTACACAATTAAATAACTTAAAACCAATATTACATCATAAAAACATACAACACCAATTACTGTCTGTCATCCTCAACACCATCACCATATGCCTTCTTCCATAAAAACATTTTCAGCGCTTGTTTAATCCCCCCACAGTCATGCACTACCTAATTCAATGGGGTAGAGAATTCCAGAGGGTTGGTGCCATGAACATAAATGCCTGGGCTCCAGAAGATTTTAAAAACACACTTGAGATCTCTAGCAACCCCTCATTGGCCGAGCGGAGCAGTCGCTCAGGGAGGTAAGGAACCAGAAGCTCTTTCAGATAGCCAGAGCCCAGTCTGTGTAGGGCTTTATATGTCAGTAATCCAACTTTGAAGTTGATCCACCACTGAACTGGCAGCCAGTGCAGCTCCCGCAGCACTGGTATGATGTGGGAAGATCGAGGAGTCCCCGTCAACAATTGGGCTGTGGAATTCTGCACCAGCTGCAAGCAGCAGATATCAACCCCCAGAAGCCCAAAGTAAAGGAAGTTGCAGTAATCTAAACGCGAAGTCACAAAGGCATGGATCAGTATAGGGAGGTCCCCAGATGGAAAAAAGTGCTTTATCCTAGAGATGTTCCTCTGATGATAAAAGGATAACTTAACTACTGCCAACACCTGCAAACAAAGTGTCAGCCCATCGTCAAGAATCACCCCTAGGGTTCGCACCTGTTCAGAGATAGGAAGCTCGGAGTACCCAAGGAATAAACCTAGAGGTTGACCTGCTCCCCACCCCCCATCTGGTGATCTGGATCCACAACCATCACCTCTGTCTTCTCCGGGTTCAACTTCAACCAGCTGGACTTCATCCAACCCTGGACTTCAGCAAGGCTGTTATTAAATACCAAGAGTGCTCCATCCTGGTCAGGTGCAAAAGACAGGTAGAGCTGGGTATCATCAACATAGCAATGAAACTTCAGCCCATACCATCTTACAGTGTCTCCGAGGGGAAGCATATACACTGCAGACAACATGGGAGACAGCACTGAGCCCTGGGGCACCCCACAAGACAGAGCAATAGGGTCAGAGGAAAAAAAAATGACACCACCCTCTGAGTTCTACCGGTGAGAAATGAAGTAAACCATCTGTGGACCATACCAGTGAGCCCACAGATGAATATCAGGCACTCAAGCAGAACCCCATGGTCAATGATGTCAAATGCTGATGACAGATCAAGAAGTACCAAAAATGGACCTTTTTTTCTGGTCTCTCACCATCAGGAGATCATTGAGCACCTGAACCAGTGCAGTCTCTTTACTATGCCTCTTTTGAAAACTGGATTGGAGAGGTTCGTAGATGCTATGGATGGTCAAATGGTTCTCCAACTGAGCAGCCACTACTTTCTCAATCACCTTCCCCACAAAGGGAAGGTTAGAGATTGGCCTGTAGTTAGTGAGAGAGTCTGTGTCCAAAGAAACCTTCTTCAACAAAGGTGTCACCACTGCCTCCTTCAAGGAGCAGGGGTATTCACCAGAGTCAAGGGAGCACCAGACTATCTGCACCAGAACCAGGCTGATAACACCATCACAGCCCATTATCAGGGATGTAGGACCCGGATCTAAACTACAGAATGTAGTGCGCATACCCTGGACAATCCTCATAACATCCACGATTTCCAGCCGTTCAAAGGATCTCCAGGAAAAGGAGGGATAGTGACCAAGCGCTGATCTTCAACAACTCCCATAGAGTGTGCTGCATGGATCTCTGACCTGATGTTGGCCACCTTATTAGCAAAGAACCGAGCAAGCTCATCACACTGCAATTGTGAAAAAGCTCTACAAACCTGCAGACAGGCTGGGTTGCACAGCCAGTCCACAGTTCGAAAGAGCTGAGCTGGTTGGTTCTGAGCAGCAGCAATTTTCCTGGACAGGAATTCTGCCTTCTTACGGGAGATTTCTGACTGATAACTGATAATGCTCTAGCAGTCTAAGATGGTCGGCACCTAAGTCAGATTTCCACCAGCACCGCTCTAACCTGTGTCCTCATCACTGCATCTCCCTCAGGTCCCCATCAAACCACGGAGATCGAGGGAGAAGGGAGAGAGGATGCACACGGACTGGAGCAATGGAATCCAGTGCTGAGGTAATGGCCTTATTATAAGCCAGAACCAAAACCTCCAGGTCCATGCTAGCCACAGGATATTCTGATAGATCAAGAACCGCAGTTAGACCATCGGGAGTTACATCCTGTAACGGGTGGTACTTGACCATCTCCACAGGGACTGGCCTACGAAGAGGGGTTCAAAAATTGAATTGCACAGTGTAATGGTCCAACAATCTGACGGGTTCTACCCCCATGTCAGAGGTCTCCAACCCCAGGAGGAAAACCAGGTCAAGAGAATGGCCATGCTTATGAGTAGCAGAGGTAACCACCTGTGTGAGGCCCAATTAACTCATCAATTGGAGGAAGCGTTGTCCAAATTGCGAGAGTTCATCATCGATACAGGCATTGAAGTCACCCAGAACCATCAGCCTGGGTGACTCAAACACCAGGCCTTCCACGAAGTCTGCCACTTCCTTAAGAAATAGCTTCTCATCCCCAGGTGGACGGTAGACGAGAACCAACCCATAACCCCCACCTGCTACTACAACATATTCAAATGATCTGGTTTCCTCAACTGGGACACTTGTGAGATCCAATTCGGTCTTGAAACAGACAGCAACCCCCCCTCCCCTGTGGTCCAATCTCAGTCAGTGTATCACCAAATACCCAGCCAGAACTGCAGCCTTAAGTATGGGGCCGCGTTACCACCAGCCAGGTTTCAGTGATGCATGCCAGATCTGTTGTACCCACCAAGTCTGCAATAATAGCAGTCTTGTTCCCAACAGATCTGGCATTGCATAATACTGCCCGAGATGGATAGGACTCCTGGGTTGCCCTGGCTACCTACCCACCATCAATGGAGGTGCCCTTGGGTATAGAGACCAAACAAGATAACCCATGTTCTAGACTCCATTTTGCCCCAGGGCATCTTCTGGGCTTAACCACCCCGATATGAGCATCTCTCTCTTCCACCCTCCGCTGTTCACACCCCCGCCCCACCCCACCTTCCTGCGGGCAATACCCAAAGCCCGGCAGCGTTGATAGGTAGAAAACAGCAATGGTGGGGGGAAAAAAAGGGTGGAGGGCATGAAGAGGGGAGGCTGAATAGCGCATGACCTGGGGGGTGGCACAGTGATGCATATCCCAGACCCCAAACATGACTCAAGAAAAACCAATACACTTCAATTCTGGCTTGTAGGCACAGCTCTGTACAAACATAAATCTAAATAAATACTATAAAATTAAAACTAAAACCTAAACAGGATGTTAAATCACCATCAGAAGCTGCTTTTAGGAAATCCGAAAAAAAAATAAAACTACATCCACATAAATGAATATCCCTCCTCTCACAAGGCATTTCCATTAACATAAAATAAAATAAAATTACAGATTTAATGACAAAAATAATAAATAAACAATACAACTTGTTAGGCCCCAGGTCCTCTCACTACCAGGGTACCCAGAATGGTCGTGCACTCTCACTGCTCGAAGCATCCAACATAAACTAACTAAACAATATAGATAGTGAGGCTCACAGGTCCTCTCACTACCTAAGTGCCCAAACTAACCAGAATACAAAAAACTTCCAACATAAAATAAATGAACAATACAAACAGTTCGGCATCCAGGGCCTCTCACTCCCAAGGTGCCCACAAAACCAAGCACTTTCACTGCTTGGAATACAAAAAACAAAAGCAGTTTATTTCCCAGAAGATGTTCTTCCAATTATAAGAAATGTCCAAAATTAAATTAAATCTTCTTAAAGGGTGCAAGATTTGATAGCAGTCCAGAACTAAGAGACAGCTGGATTCTTTAAAACCCTTTTGTGAGGCCCAACCACAGGAAAAGTCAGCCCCACCACCTCACACCCTTACTTGTGCCAGCCCTCCAGCTTGCCAGCAAGGAGCCTAGGAAAGACCTGAAACCCACCCGCCGGCTCCCCAGTTCGACTAGACCCAGCCTCCTGGGTAGAGGCAGACTCCCATGACTGGCTACCCACACTTTAGGGTCTTTAGTTCCACTCTAACGGATTCTGCATATCGCAAAACAGGCAATCCAATGAAAACAATAAGTCACATCAACAAAAGATAAAATCATACGATTTCCAAATCCTCCAATCTTCGCGCTCTGCTTAGCACTACAGATCCCCAAACTCACACACTGCCAAATCCTTGGTTTAGTCACATTCCTCAAAAAATTCGAACACTTAATCAGGCAGTGTCCACTGTTACAAGCAAACCCACAGTAACCAACAGTTCCGAAAAACAAGTTACATATGGACTCCAACGGTCTCCCTCAGTCTGTGTTTCAGCAGAACCGAAGGAGGCAAAAACTATGCCTGAGAAATGCCACAGAAAAAGCAGCCCAAACAGTCCCAGGAGAAGCAGGCAGTAATCCAGTAGTCCTTGCCCTTTAGCTGGCAGTCTATAATTCAATGGGATCAGAGTCCTCACCCTTGAACCGGCAATCTGTAAGTCCACCAAACCGGAGGCATTAAACAACACCCCCAAAAGCTGTTACAAGAAAACAGCCCAGATAGTCCCAAAGCTAAGAGGCTGCAGTCCAGCAATCCTCAACCCTTGATCCAAGGTAAGGGCACACACGAAGCAGTACATGATCCACAGCTCCAAGCCCTCAAACAAAAATAAGGGCAAATGACCGTGCTTTGCAATACTAAAAAATCTTAAAGCAAAGCAAACCAAAAAAGAATATAAAAATATAAATACGTAGTGCAAACATAAATAAAACTGCAGTGCAAAACTATGCTACAGTCAGTGGCCAGCCCAGGGTGGCAGCCATCTTGAAAGTAACCAGCTGAGCTGAGCCGGTTCAGCCTATACACACTTCTCCTGCCCTGTCTCTCTCTTTCACAATCTCCAGACTCCAGCCCATGTGAGAACACTGCATTGTGATTTGACCTGTCACTACCAGCTCCACCCACCCATTCTTACCCCCTCAAGAGTAGACAGCCAATTATGGAAACACTTTATTATCCCCTGCAAGCTTTCTAGTGCTCAGACATTCCTTACAAGTGGGTAATCTCCATCCATCCTATTGATCAATGCTGGGTCATAAATTTTGGACTGAGAGAGGACAATCCACCAGCCCTGATAGCGGTGTCCAGTTTACTTTGTGCATCTCTAGAGGCTGGTCATGATCACAGACCTCTCCCAAACCTTAAGGTAATATTTTCACCTATTCATACTTAATCTCATTTTCCTTCTACCTCAAATAGCACATGTCAAAAACCAAGAACATGATAACCTTACGGCTGCTAATCATCCCTATCTTGCATGCATCTACAGAAAGTAAAGAACTCTCCTGTAGTGGTTCTGGTAGGGACCTTCATCTAGCATCCCCACCTCAGAGCTCCTGAAGGAACTGAACCCTCACATAGCATCTACTCCATGGATGTGGCAATTCTGAGTGATAAAACAAGGGATGTGTCATTCTTCATAATATGGGACAGTTGAGAGGTAGGATCATTAGTTTCTGTAAGCATATGGAAGAATGCATGTAAAGGAAAATAGCATTTCTGGATTCCCTAGAGACAAAAAATAGGAGACACAGCAGAAAGATATACAGAAATGCAGACATACACTCAGATCAGAAAATATTTTCAATGTTAGTGCACTATTAGTGGTTTTCTGGTATTAACATTAACTTCTTAAAGGTTCTGATTTGAATCAGAATCAATCAGAACTAATCAGAACTCTGGCATTGGTCCTGATCCTGATAATAAGGGTGAGGACCTCCAAGACAACCACCATACTTAACAACCTGCCATATTTAGCAATTCTGTTGGTCCTGGCATATATGCTTCTGTTCACAAGGCACTCCAATTGAGGTCTCACAGGACATAAGATCCCTAGGCTTACCAGATAGAGGACTCCTATTCTCACTCACTAGTCTCACAAGAATAGGGCAGCCATATTGCCTGGGTCACCACGTGGCCCAGGTAAGAGGTAAAGTGATCCCAATCTCACATGAAGTGTACCAAGACTATTGCGGCCATCTTAACTGGGATCTCATGGCATATGGAGCAGCCTGGCACTGTTTAATTAGCCAGAAAATAAGTGTGAAAACCACAATTTCTGAGGCCATACAGAAGCTCTTCTTTGTCTATCGCATAAGTGGTGGCCATGCTGACCAGTGCCTGGGCTCTCTCCCTGACCAGAATACAGGTCGTAAAGGGCCAAGCAGCAATTAAACTCCTGCTTATGCAAATTGTGTATTTCTCAGCAGCCCTCAAGTGAAATTTACAGACACCCAGCGGACATCATGCTGGTGGCCATCCACTGCTGGGCATTACTTCACATGCTTTGATAGCTGGTTAACAATTTCTAGAATGACATGAAGAGCTTGTACAGTTCTTTCAATCAGACCTCCACAGAACCATACAGCCCTTCAGCACCCTGCTGGAAACCTACATGGGGGATAACATCTGTGCATTATGTAACATCTTGGAGAACTGAGATTCCCAAAGTTCAGAGTAACAACAGTCAGAAATAACTTGTTTCCCCCACCTACAGCACCATGGGTCCTAGATGCCAGCCAGTTGCAACTCCAGCTTCATTTCTAGAAACAACTCAAAGCAGATGCCCCACTAAAGAACAAAGCCTAAGACCCACCAATGGGTGAACCCTCCCACAAGAGAAACAGGGTGTCCCCAGACTCATGCTATCTTCAGCCGCTTGGACTTCAAAGAGGACTTGCACAAGTCTAATAGAATGGACTATGGAGAGAACACTGAAGAACTAAGCAGGAAGTTGTGAGACATGCCTAGAATCTCTGAGGAGACAAAGCACCAGAGATTTCTATCTCAATGGGCACACACAACATAGAAACATAGAATTTGACGGCAGATAAGGACCGCTTGGCCCACCCAGTCTGCCCATTTCCCTACCTAAAGGATAAGCTGCAGATCCTAGTTAACCAGCAGCCTACTTCTTCCTACCCCCACCCCCTAGAATTGCCTTATGACTGTCCCATGCATGCATGAATTCCACCACTGTTTTTGACTCCACAACCTCCTCCGGAAGGCCGTTCCATGCATTCACAACCCTCTCTGTGAAAAAATACTTCCTTAAATTACCTCTGAGCCACCTCCCCATCTTCAAATTGTGCCCCCTTGTTCCTGCACACCTCTTTTTTTGAAAGATGCTACCCTCTTGGACTTTGTTGATTCCCTTGAGGTACTTGAAAGTTGCTATCATGTCCCCCCTCTCCCTCCTTTCCTCGAGGCTATACATATTAAGCTCCTTAAGTCTCTCTTCATATGTCTTCTGGTACAGACCCTGCACCATTTTAGTTGCCCTCCTCTGGACAGCTTCCATCCTGTCTATGTCTTTGCGGAGACTGGGTCTCCAGAACTGCACACAGTACTCCAGATGGGGTCTCACCAGCTGTCTGTACAGAGGGATAATAACTTCCTGTTTTCTACTGGTGATGCCTCTCCTTATGCATCCCAGTATCCCCCCAGCCCTTCTTGCTGCCCTCTCATATTGCTTTCCCACCTTTAGGTCATCTGATATGACTACCCCCAGGTCCCTTTCCATTTTTGTTGTTGTTAGTATCTCACCCCCCATTGTATACTCTTCCCCTGGGTTTTTGTTTCCCAGGTGCATTACCTTGCACTTCTTAGCATTGAATCTAAGCTGCCATACATTTGGCCATTCCTCTAACCTTGCCAAGTCCCTCCTCATCCTTTCCACCCCACTTTGTGCATCAACTCTGTTGCAGATCTTTGTGTCATCTGCAAAGAGACATACTTTTCCTTCCAGTCCCTCTGCAATGTCGCTTATAAAGACATTGATGAGGACCGGTCCTAATACTGAACCCTGCGGTACCCCACTAGTAACCCCCCTTTCTTCAGAGTGGACTCCATTTACTATTACTCTCTGTGTCCTATTCTCCAGCCAATTCTTTACCCAGGCTGTCATCTTGGGACCCACTCCCAGGCTGTCTAACTTGTATATTAATCTTTTGTGTGGGACTGTGTCAAATGCCTTGCTAAAGTCTAGGTAGGCCTTGTCCACAGCCCCTGCCTGATCTACTACTTTGGTCACCCAGTCAAAGAAATCTATCAGATTTGTCTGGCATGACCTTCCCGCTGTGAATCCATGCTGCCTTGGGTCCTGTGCCCCTCTGACCTCTAGATACCCGACAATTCTTTGCTTCAGAAGTGATTCTGTCATTTTCCCTACCACTGAGGTTAAACTAACAGGTCTGTAGTTTCCTGCTTCTGCCTTGCTCCCACTTTTGTGAAGGGGAATCACATCTGCCCTCCTCCAGTCCTCGGGTACCACCCCATCCTCCCATGATTTGTTAAAGAGGGTAGTCAGTGGTGTCACTAGTTCTACCCTTAGTTCTTTTAGAATTCTGGGTTGAATCTCATCAGGCCCCATTGCTTTGTCCACCTTCAGTTTTAAGAGTTCTTTCAGAACCCTTTCTTCTGTAAATGGGCTGGTATCAACTTCTGTATCCAGAGTGTTTCTACTGTTTGTTTTAGGTAGCTCCCCCTCTTCCTTTGTAAATACTGAGCAAAAATATTTGTTTAGAATCTCTGCCTTTTCACAGTCACCCTCTGCCCACCCCCTTCCCCTTTATTAAGCCTCACTATCCCTCCCTTGGTCTTCCTTCACTCCCTGATGTACCTATAAAAGGTTTTATCCCCCCCTCCTTAACTGAGTTGCCTATTTTTTCCTTGGTTTGGGCCTTTGCTGTTCTGACTGCCTTCCCAGCTTCCTTTTGCTTTAACTGATACAGTTCTCTGTCCTGCTCCTTCTGTGATTCCTTGTACTTCCAGAATGCTTTCTTTTTCTCTTGAACCTTCACTGCCACTTCCTTTGAGACCCATAGTGGTTTCTTACATTGTTTTGTTTTGTTTATTTGCTTCACACAAAGGCTTGTTACCTTTGTGATGGCAGTTTTTATTATTCCCCATTGTTCTTCCACCCCTCCTTCCTGCCCATTTGCTAGTGCATTCATTAGGCACTCACCCATTTTGCAAAGTCAGCCCAACTAAAGTCAGTACTTTTGCCTTTGTATGGCAGCTCTATTGCTGTGTGTTTATTGTGAACCATACTGTTCGATGGTCGCTATTTCCCAGATGGCTACCCACTTCTACATCTGTGATCTCTCTCCATCTCCAGTTGAGAGAACCAGGTCTAAGTTGCTCCTCTCAGTGGCCCAATACTAGTTGTCTAAGGCATGCCCTCTGTAGGGCATCTAGAATAACCCCACTCTTCAAAGTGGCTGCTGCAACTGCACTCCAGTTAACATCTGCATATTCAGATCACCCATCAGCAATATCTCCCTTTTTCTGCCATTCTAAGTATACTTTCTATCATTTCCTTGTCCATTTCCTCCCCTGAGAGAAGGTCTGTGTCTAACCCTGTGCAGATTGTGGTGCCATTGCTGGTCTCCAAATTTACCCACAGTGCTTCTTCTCCTCCCTGTTTACCCTTTTGTTCTGTTGCTTAGATTCCTTCCCTTATGTAAAGAGCTACTCCTCCTCCTCTTTTACCCTCCCTGTCCCTCCTGTAGATAGTGTATCCTGGTATGTTTACATCCCAGTCATGGTTTTGTGTGTACCATGTTTCTGTGACTGCCATGATATCCAGATGTTACTCCTCCATCAAGGCCACTAATTCAGGAAGCTTGTTACTCAGGCTACGGGCATTGGTACTCATTGCTCTCCATTTTTTTGATGGCTTTACCTTCTGTTGCAGCATCCCCCACTGATCTTTCTACCTCGGTCTTTTTCTCATTTAGTACCCTGTTTTGTCGGGAGAGGCTGGGATTTTCCTGCTGCTTATCAGTGCCTCCCCCCATGACTAGTTTAAAAGCTTGCCAATGAAGCATTTAAACCGATTGCTCAAAAGACTTGTTCCCTTCCTGGACAGATGCAGACCATCCTGCCAGTATAGGCTGGTGTCCCTCCAGGTGGAACCCCAGTCCCCAATGAAGCGAAACCCCTGTGCTCCACACTATTTTTTCAACCATTCATTAAACTGCATGGTGCAAAGTACCCTCGCCTCACTCATGCCATTGACAGGCAGCACCTCTGAGGAGGATACTGTGTGTGCTACTTGTCTTAGGCCCTTCCCCAATTCTACAAAGTCCTTCTGCACTGCTCTAATCTCATGATGAGCCAAGTCATTTGTCCCTAGGTGGACAATGATGTCCAACTCAGACTCCCATGCAGCTGTTCTCATGATCCTGAGGATGTGCTTCCTGTCCCTCCAAGCCATGGCACCAGGCAGGCACCTTACTTCAGTTTTCCCTGCTCCCCCCAGTTCTATCCCCCTAATAATTGAGTCCTCCACCAGGAGCTGCTTCCTTTCCTTGTGGTGTCCTCTGCCTCCTTCCTGTGGGCCTCCCTTGTGACAGTTGTCCTCAGCCTCCTTAGTCTCCTCTGTGGGTACATCCATAGGAGAGCTATGCTCCCCCAGAATGGTGTATGGATTGTGCAGTGGAACAACTGACTGGGTGTGCCTCTGTTCCACCATCCTCACCCTCCCTGAGCCCACTGTGGTCCAACTGCTGTGCTTTCTTCGCAACCTCTGAGGTAGTGGTGGTGGCTCTGGTGCTCCCTGGAAGGAGGAGGTTCCCTTCCTACTGTCCATAAATGATCAAAGAGGCACAAGAAGCAAAGCCATGCTCAGGGAGGTGTTAAAAGCACTAAATTGGGCAGAACAAACTTGCTATCAACCTTAGCCACTTATCTGGCTGGCAAGCTGAGTTTCCAAGTGGTTTGGCACAGCAGAATCATGCTAAATCAGGCAGAGTGGTGCCTGCATCTTCAGGTGATTTGGTCCCTTGAGGACAGATGGGGACCACTTCCAGGTGATCCTGATGCCGTCCTGCCACTAAACTGCTTCATTTTCACTTATTCCTCTACAATGCTCAGGCGGAAGAAAGCGACACATGGCAGCACCATGGAACTTCAACAAGGCCTATTTTTTCTGCCATACCCCATGATCCCAAAAGTGCTGCTCAAGATCATTTCCACAAAGCTTCCCAGTTCCCCTTAGCCAGGGACCAATTCTTTGTCACAACTCCAAGGTTATCAGCTGGGCTGCATGGCTGTTGCAAGACAAAGAATGTTGAAGGAGCTGGCAGAGTGGCTTGGAGGGCTGAGGCTGAGGCATCTGTGCCTTACCTCCTGAAATGCTGACAACCTGTGTTCATGGTGCTAGTGGGCCACCGGGGTTAAGATGGGGAGGGAGGGAGAGGACCGAGCATCTGGAGGACTGCTCTCCTATCCTGGGGATGGATTTCTGGCTCTCCCACTGAGTGATCGCTCCCAGGTGCAGTTCCAGTCTGTTGGGTGCTGGAGAAGGAAGGGGGCTGCTGGACTTCCATGGACATGCACATGCCACCTGGCACAGATGTTTGGCATGTACACCCCAGCAATGGGGATGCAAAGGGAGAAAAATGGAAGAAAAACACCCTGGGCTGTGGGTGATGACCAACTGTCTACAGGCTCCACACCTGGCTACCAGGCACCATCTGTAGCCCTGTGACAGAGTGCACATGATGAGGTAAGCCCTGGAGAAGCTGGGCTGACAGGGCTGGGTGGGGGTCAGTCCAAAGGAGGCAGGGTGCTCCCTGGGGTGGTTGACTGGCTGTTGTAGTCCCGATGAAGGTCGACAGCTAAGACTTATCAAAGATGCTGTCAGACTTTCTGGAAAGGTTTTACAGTAATGGCTCACTGCCCTACCATGGAGAGCCTTCCCCAGGTTCTCAATGGTCTAACCCTGGAGCAAACAAGGGCCTTGCATCCTCCTACATGAATGTGCAAGCTTTGGCTGTACCTGCAGTGAAGGTTTCCTACCCAGGGAAAGTCAAAAAAGCTTGTATCCAGATGTAGTCTGGTTGCTATGGGTTGTGTGAATTATATTGCACTGTTCGAGGCCCTTGTCCTCTGTGACAGCTTATTCTGGTCTTAGATGTTTTTTTTTATGATCTGCCTTTAGTACCTGACTCACCGTACTGGATGATATTTCAGAACATTTCTCCTCATGGACATATGCTCAACCAGACCAGTGAGAGAGTTACAGGTGCTGTTTTGCTGAGACCCATTCCATGATGCCCTGAAGGACTGACTCTCTCTCTGAGCAGTTCTGTACTGCTCCCAAAAGATGACATCGCCATTCCACATGGAGCAGGAAATCTACTTTCTAGCCATTTACCTGGATAGACAGTTGTTGCCTTTTCAGGGGGAAAGTATGTCAGGCTGCCTCTAAGGAAGCAATAACTAGGTGGATAAGGGCAGCAGTAGTGATCATTTACCAAGGGGAGGACCTGAACCCCTCTTTGGGCATTTTGATGCATTCAACCAGGACCAGTCAGCTTCCTGGGTGCAGAGAAGAGGCACTTCTGTACAGGTTTGAGGCACAGCAGCTACTTGACCGAAACTATAAAACACATTTCCCCTCCTGTCAAGCAATTGACTTCATAGTCAACAAAGAGTATGATACTCAGGAACCAACCAGGCTTCCAGAAAAGCACATGGTAGAAAATGGTACCTGGTGTCAGAAGCAAGGAGGAAAACCTGGTGCAAAGTATTTACAGGGATACAACCGGTACATTTGCCTTCCATGCACAAGACCATACCATCCAAGAGCAGGATGGCTCTGAAAATCCCATGGAAAAGAAAATAGAAGAAAAATTAAGTGAAGCACTAAGAATGATCCATGCAGCACCAGGGATGTTGCAGTCAGCAGACTTGGAAATCTGGTTCACCAGTAGGTGCTTCTACGATGGATGGAGTCCACAGTGGAATCCATCCCTAAAGGGTCACCATGAGCAGACCTGGCAGAATGTGCCTTATCAGTGGTAAGATACATAATGGATGCATCCTCTGACATCATTCAGTTTGGTTCTAGGGTTACCATGCTAGAGGATAAGGCTAGGTGGACCCTATAGTAGAAAATTTACCAGGTAGTCAACGAGTCAAAGAAGGCATTAATGAAGTTGCCATTCGAAGAGGGGAACCTCTTCGGTAATGAGTTCATCCCCCTTTTCTCAAGGACAGATCAGGTGGGAGGCAGGCTCAAAGAGACAAGGATGTATATTTGTCATCAGAGAAATCCTTTTGACCCAATTTCAGGACCTTTAAGCCAAGAAACCAACACTACAATAACCAAAGTTCCAGGCAGTGGACTACCAGGCCCAAGTTCTAGCGTAGAGTGTCAGGCAACAACATCTGAATTATTGGCAACACATTTCATGGCAATTCTGGCTCCAAACCCAATTCATAGTGCCTATACTTGGGGGTACCATTACATATTGTACATAGCATCATCTACGTTTAGTAGGGCAGTGCTTTGGCCAGCACTGGGTTCCCTGTACTATAATGTTCACCTTCCTACCCAACGTAATCAGCAGTCACACAGCTTTGTTATGCACTGTTTAGAATTTTAAAAGTTGTTAAACACACTTCGGAACTTCCAAACAGTGGCATAACAAAAAAAGAATGCACCAGAGTTCCATGATTCTCACACATAGAAAGCAAACAATGTTTTTTTTGACCATACACTATAAAAGATGATGGCTGGGGATCGGGGGACAACCACTCTTAAATCACCTCTCGTGGTTGCTAGGGCTAGAGTAAACCTCTCAAGCTGTGCTCTCGAGGTTTACCATGTTGCCCTAGCAACCACTCGAGGTGATTACAGCGTGGTTATCACCCGATCCGTAGCCATTATCCTCTATGTTGTGCATCAATATCAGTCAGTATGTGTCCTGAAAATGCACATGTTTTTGTTGATAATATCCTCTGGCCCGTCTCCTTCCTCCCCAACCCCCTTACCTCTCCTCATCCTCTTTGTCCTCTGTATATTATTTGTGTCCCAATTTGTGGCAAAAGGTTACGTGTACCTCTTCTTGGAGTTGTTGGTGTTAGGGGGTGGGGAGTTTGTTGTAAAGTCACTTCCTTGTTTATCATGTTTTCCTCAAAAAAAACTGTGGAATCTGAGTCAGCAAAACTACCTTCACTATGTAGCTCACCATAATCTTGGTTTCTCAAGATGACCTTAGATTTTTTTGACCAGTCAAACACATGGTTGTTCAAATAATCTTTGTTCATCACTAAGAAATTTGTTAAGCTTTTTTGCTTTTGTGATGACATCACACTTTTATAGAGCATCTTTCAAACATTTACTCTAATGTTCATAATCAGGAGACTTTGAAAATTGAGGCAGTATATTTTCTTTTTCTCTCAGTGCAGCAGTTAGTCCTCTTGCAAGCACTTGTTTTCATGGATAATACAGTCAATCAAGTCCAGGGACCCCTTGTACAATTCTTCCTTCCATTCTTCTATGAAAGTCTGTCTATCTCAACCAAAAGCTGGACTTTACCATATCCTGAGATCCCTGGGAACTCATTGAGCATCTAGGTATGCCTGCATGGTTTTGAGCTGCCAAAAAAGCCTACGTGCTTTTAAAGCCAGTTTTTCATAGCTCTGGAATACCTTTCTTATTGTTGGTGGTTCAGAGTTCTGTGTAGTCACTTGTGTCAAATTAACATCAGGTGTTCCTGCTCGAGCATTTTGACTGAAAATATCTTCACTTTCAGCAGTGTTGGAAAAAATAGTGGTGAAAAAACTAAAAGTAGTCTCCCCAGAAGTTGGTATGCTACTAGCTGCTGGAATAATTGCCATTTTGTACTTCACCACATATAATCCACTGCAGCTTGCAGAGGATAATTGACAATCTCCTGAGCGTGTACCCCAAAAGACAACTTAAGGTGAAAAAAAGGGTCTCTACTAGGAGAATGGTGCTTGTAAAGTCACAGAAAGATTCAATCAAAGCAGAAAGGACTCAGCACTCCTTGTCAAACACAAAATGTACATATACCACCAGATTTCTTCTGTTAAAGATTTATTGTGGTGAGCCATCATTTTTGTAGACCTGGCAAAGGCATTCAGCTTGGTCTCCCATACTCTCCTGGTTCATAAGCCAAAATCTGTAGGTTCTGCAGAACCTACTGTTAACTGGCTCCGCTCCTATCTACAAGATAGGCAGCAATCTGTCCAACTAGGTGATATACTTTCTTCCCCTCTCCCTATCCTTACTGGTGTACCCCAAGGCTCGATCCTTGGCCCCATCCTATTATCCCTGTTTATTAATGACCTCCCCTCCATCTGTATCTCCTCCAAAATGCATTTGTACATGGATGATACAGTTATTTTTACCTCCAGTACATCCAACAACAGCGTCCAGTCACCTCTCCAGCAAGATTTCAACAGAGTGCAAGCTTGGTTTCAGTCCAGCCAACTGAAAATAAATATAAAGAAAACTGTTGCCATGACATTCGGCTCTAGACAGAAACTGGCTATTCTCCAATCTACCACTGTTTTCACTATCCTGGATGGTTCTCCTCTAGACATGGTCCAAGTTTTTTTTAATTCCTAGGGGTCTGACTGGATAACCACTTGGGTTTCACAACCCACATAGATGCCATCTGCACCAAACTCTGACCTAAGCTCACAATCCTCTATTGCCACAAATATAGTCTCCCTCTCCCCACCCTCCGAGAGCTGGTATCTAAAATGATACTACCTGTCTTTGACTATACTGACATGGTCTATGGCACTGCACTTGTCACATCCATCTCCAGACTGGACAAACTCCTAAATTCATTCTGCCTTTTCCCCTCTGCTACCCCTCCCCTATCCCATCACTGCTTTCTCTACTCTGCCCTCTCCCTAGCACTGCTATCACACAGGTTGATGTTTCACTGCACCTCCTTGTTGCTAATTTCTGGTTGGGACTCTCTCACCCACACACACCTCTTCTGCCACCTCACTCAAGCATCCTCTTCAATGTACTCCCTAGGCCACAGAGACCCTAATACCTTCTCTATCCCCCACTCTCATTCTGCCGCTGGCCAATCGGCCTTCTCCTATCGTTTCCCCCTTCTATGGAACAAACTTCCCCCTGATCTTTGCTTATACTGCTCCTTCTCCTCCTTCAAAAGACATATCAGTCTTCTCCCCTCCCCACAGTGCTCTCAACTCCCCCACTATCTGAGCCACTGCCCACCCAAGTAGTCTGAGTCCCAAATGTCTACACCTCCTGTACCCCCATGCCTTGGCACAGGGCTGAGCACTTTGATTTTGCTAAATTTCAGTCAGAGTTATACACTTTTGATTGTACATCTCCCGCAGTCTCAGCCTGGAGGACCCTACTTTCCTCCAGTCTTGTCAGCTGGCCCCCGATATACCAGGAACCCAGCATCATGATGCACGCTACCAGGGAAATTTTTACCTATCATTTTCTCTCATTTTTTTGTCCCTACCCTTGAGGGTACCAATGCAAAGGACTTAATGTCCAGATGTACAGCGTGCTAACGCATGCCATTATCAAGTGTCCACAGCACCCTCCCCACCCCGACTCCTGAGGAGCCATGTGCCCTGCTTCCCATGCTTCCACCAGCAGCAGCACTATGGGCTAAACCACTGCCCGGTAACCCACCCCCCAGGAAGAGGAGAGCATCCATTGGGATGCTTAATCCTTCCTCCCTCCAACTGACCCCTGATGTCACTGGTGTAGCGTGAGGTGTGGTGTCCAGTGCCTCAACCCTTAGCACTGTCAGGCCAGCCAGAGCTATAAACTATTTTGTTACTTGTCTGTCCTACTCCAGAATTTTTTTTTTGCAACTGTATTTCAATTGTTACTACTTTGTCTGTTTATGAATTATGCAATTGTAACTGGAATTGAATACTGTGTACCATTCATTGCTTTGTAACACTGTTTGCACCCACATGTTACCCTTACCCCGGGTCACACCTGGAAACAAGCCTCAGCTCAGTGTGCCTTCCCTGGTTACCAAATAATTAAGCCACCTCAAACACCAACTCCTGAGCAAATCTGACTGCTCCTGCCCACCGCTACCTCACCCCCCCATAATGTTCTCCACTGCACACAGCCTCTCTCACCATCAAGTGGTCTGCAATTACTCCTGCCCACATCCTCTCTCACCATCAAGTGGTCTGCAGTTACTCCTGCATCCTTTAGTTCTCCTGGGACTAAATGATCCCCCCTCATGTACTTTTAAGGCTTTCTGACTGCATCATTTGTGTTTACATGCTCCTGTGTTTATACCCCATTGGGGACACTTTGATACCCCCAAAAAATCTGTTCAGGAATATACATAGTCTGTATATGTCAAATTATGCACTTCATTCTGTATATACTCTTTTACTTTTTACTTTTTATACCACATTGTCTTTCCACTGAATGCTTGTCAAAATGGGTAGATTTGCTCACATGCCTTTCCAGTATAAAAAAAAAAACTGAAGAAAGCAATGGTGACAGTTTGCGGCAAAAATATTACAACATAACAAAGTTATGAGCCTGTGTTCAAATTTACACACACAGGCTCCTAACTTTGGTAATACATAACCCACACAGTACACCATAACGCATTTACTACCCCAGGGCTTCTATACTAGTGGTGAACATCCTACTGTAAGTTTTTCATGGTTTGTCTGCAGCATTGTGTAATCTATGTCTGCCCATCTGTCTGTTAGCTATCAGTACATAGTTGCTACCTTGGCTGCAACCCTATCAGCTCTGGCCAGAGTTTACTTGAAAAGCAGACAATCTATTGGCTGTTTGTTAAGAAGACTTCGGGTGTCTCATAGTTTATGTTGGGAAAGGAACCAAGTAGCATGCACAATTGAAAGTTTACTCCACACAGCACTCTTTCTCTCTCTTTCACTCTCTCTCATCTCTTGGACAGTGTGTGTGTGTGTGTGTGTGTGTGTGTGTGTGTGAGAGAAGTAGCCACCAGGCATGATCTATCTGCCTGCATAAGCAAAAACAGTTACAACAGAAGTTATAGCAAACTTAGTCCCCCCCACTAACCAGTGTTCTAAACCACACTGGAGGTCAAGTTATATTTTCACAGTCAGACTGCAATCAGTCAGGAATACTACTTGTGTGGCTCATTTACTGTGTAATAGTAAGCCCATGTGTTTTTATATTTATCACAAGATAAAACCTTGCTGTACATAGTAGGTAGCTACATACAGTCAGAGTTTTGTGATTGTGTGTGTGGTAAAGGAGATTGTCACAGCAAATTTTAGCTCAGCTTCCCAATCTCTCTTACAAGTGAAGTGACAGTGAGTGAGTAGTGACAACTTAATGAGTGAGTGTAGGGCTCAGTGCTGGCTGTGAATGTAAATGATGATGGTCTACTTAGCTGAGCTCACAGAGGTTCTGCCAGTTGCCACTTTGCTGTTGTGGGTAAGGGATGATTTGTCTTTTTTTCCCCCAAGTGAAAACACTCTGCATGGTGGATGGTAGCTGTGAGTTACTTGTCATGATGTAAAGCAAAACACCAAATGATGGACACAATAATTGAAAGTACATTGAGTGACTAGACACTCAAGCCTTAAAACTTCTATTTTATGCATTTTGCAGCTTATATGTTTATTTATAAGGGCTGTTATGTTGCCTCTGGTAGGCTGTGCTCTTGAAACCTCAGCTTTTCCTCTTCTTCATTACTGTGCATGTGCAGTGGTGCTTTGTGGCACCCAGCATCAGCACTCAGTCTGGTGATTTGAGCATGCAACACTCAAGAAAAAAAGTGTCTGTCAGAAATCACTGTAACTGCCACTGCTTTAGGGACCCACAGGCTATCCAGAGAGGATTTCAGTGCAGATGGACACATTTACTGCATACTGCTCTATTCACCTCAAAGTTATATAATGTGACTGACATAATGTCCTGTGGGCACTAGTCGGAAGAGTCAAGTCAGCTCAGCTGTTCTGCTGGAGATTCTGGGACTTTGTAGGAGAAGGTGACTGTGACTTGGGGAGACTATGGCATGGCATGGCATGAATTATAATCTAGTGCGAGAGGAGAAGCAATCAACACTGATAATGAGAATGCGTTATCTATTCTAGGGTGGGAAGCTATTGGGCAACAAGCCCACCTTACATAAGAATAATCCAATGCTCTTTCTCTGTTTGAGTCAATTGTCTGTAATCCTGGTCAGTCTGTTGCTTGTTTTGGGAAGAGGGAAAGTGGGGAATGGTATTTACATACCTGGTAAAGGCGATTATATCTGCAACCTTTATAGTGCTCAGACATTCCTTTCAAGGGGGTAATCCTCCATCCATGCTATTGGTTGATACAGGATCATAAATTTTGGACTGCCAGAGGACAATACCTCAGCCCTGATAATGGTGTCCAGGGTGATACTTCCCTAGCAGAAATACAATATGGAAAGAAACAAAAAACAGGAACCCAGAAACAAACTGGTCAAAACAATTACCTTATCACGAAGTCATTCTCTTGGAAGAATGACAAAATCCTCTTACAACAGGTAGGAGTCATAATAATAACCGTCCATCAAGAAGAATGATGATGAGAGCAAGTCACTAGAAATAAATTGGGAAAGCTTATACAGAAGACATAAGCTGAATACCCTTTGAGGCACAAACTCCATCTAAAGTTTATTGGTCATATAACCACTGAACATAAATATCCACCTCGGATCAAAAATAGTACAGTGCCAGGTGCCAACTTAACCTAAAACGCTGGTGACAAAACCCAATGGGTCCTGGCTGCAAAAGTATAAGCCGTACTAAAGATCTTCCATGAAGAAATATTGTGTATGTTATCGATATGTTGATTGCATAAATATATAAACATATAGAGCTATATTGTATATAGATAAGCAACATTGCAGAATATAAATAGAATAGAACATAATGCAATTTCTGGCTATAATGCTACCCAAATATACCAGGTAGTATTCCCACAGGGTTCTGGCTGCACTAGCCAATAATAAATCAGATGTTGTTGCCTGACACTCTATGCTAGAACTTGGACCTGGTAGTCCACTGCCTGGAACTGTGGTTAATAGGCACTTACCATACATTATAGGAAGATTTAACATCAGATTTATCATCAGAATTGAGTCTCCTTTTCAGAGAAGAAAATCAGGTACAGGAAAGTGGGACTATTTCTGATGTACTTACAGGGATTAATATTGAGACACCAGTTTTAGCGCCTCTGAACACTGAGTGTATAAATAATGTTATCAATCTATCTAGTTATGCTATAAGTGACACTGAGCTCAAAGTATTAAATAAAGGTTTGAGTTTTGTACTCTTGAATAGGGTGAACAGGTTTGAAACTTTTATCGACCTGAAAAAGTTTATAAGATTACTGAATTAAAAATGTTTTTTTCAACCTAGAACAGCAGGTTTGAATGAAATAACAACTGAACAGCTAAATGAAACACCATTGAGTCAGATACCTATCACTGAGAACAGTGATAGCAGTAGTGAGAGATGCCTTAGAAGGCCTTCTACGTTTATACCTCCCATGAATTCTGTAGTCAACACTTTTTTACAAAGCCTGTATGTATGACCTAGAAACATACTATAAAAAGAATGAGCATAGAAATTATGTTTTTTTGAATATGTCATCTCAGGAAAAGAAGGCTCTGGATAAGCTGAGTCAGAATAAAGATGTGACAATAAAACCTGCAGGTGGGGGGTTGTACTTTTGAACACAGAGGATTATATAGCTGAAGCACAAAGACAGCTTGATGATTCTAACACATATCTACTGACCCCACAATGACTAACAAAATAAAGGTGGATAAACTTATAGAAAGGGCATTTTCAAATGGTGACATTTCAGAAAAAGAAAGAGATTTTTTGACAGTACAATATCCAATTCGTCCTTTTTTTTATTTATTGCCCAAAATACACAAAACCTTAATAACCCCCCCCCCCCAGGATAACTGATTATATCAGGACAAGGATCACTGACAGAGACTATATCACAGTTTATTGATTTTCGTATGCAGCCTTTGGTCATACATAAAGGACACAGAGACATTATTAACTTGACATCAGAAACGTATGCAGGGGAGGGCAGACTTTTGGTAACATTGGATGTTTACAATTTATATACCAACATTTCACATGCTTTTGGATTTGAAGCCCTACAGTACTTCTTAGAGAAAAGAAAACAAAAGGTACCAGCTAGTCAGCTTTTGCTATACATGACAGAAATGGTATTTAAAAATAACACATTCAGTTTTTTGGGTCAACATTACCTACCAAAGAAGGGTACTGCAATGGGGGCAACATTTGCTCCCAATTATGCTAATTTGGCTATGGGACTATGGGAGGATAATGTAATATACAGCACAAAGAATCCTTTTTTGTGCAAAACTGGAGTTCTGGCATTGTTACATAGATGATTGTATAATGGTGTGGGATGATACATTATTAGAACTAGAATTTGTTGTTACATATTTGGAAGCCATACACCAGGCTTTACCTTTGATGTGAAGTATAGTGGAGATAGAATTAACGTTCTCAACATCACTATAAGAAAAACAGAAATGGGTGACCTTTTTATCTCCCTGTATCGCAAGGAGATAGACAAAAATGCATTGCTTCAGGCAGATAGTAGCCATCCATGGCATACAGTTACAAATATACCTAAGGGTCAATTTGTGAGGTTAAAACATAACTTTAGCCTTACAAAGGATTTTGCTGAGTGTGCAGATGCACTTTCAGCATGTCTGTTGGAAAGAGGTTATAGTTTTAGAAATGTACAGAATGCCAGAAGGGAGGTTGAACAAATGGATAGGACTGCATTGTTACAGTCAAGGGAACAATTAGTTGAGGAAAAGAACTCCTTGAATTTTGTGACCACATATTGTGATGCAGGTGCAGTGAAGAACATTATTTTAAAAGATAGGTGCAGTGAAGAACATTATTTTAAAATATTGAGATATTATTAAAGCCGAAACTAAACTTAAAGAAGTATTTGAACCCCCTAAAATTACATACAGGAGAGCATGTGGCATTAGAGATCAAATTGTGCATAGCACGCAGCCAGTTGAGAGAAAATCTGGATTTTTGCCCCCACCAAATCCTGGATATGTCAGATGTGGACGTTGCAAGTATTGCAATGTTCTAGAAAACGACCTCTGGTTTTTTTGGCCCTAAGGATGGCAAAAAATATAAGATATGCAGCCTGATCACTTGTGACACACAAAATGTAATTTATTTGGCTTTATGTAGATGTGGGGTATTTTATGTAGGGAGAACAAAATGTAAGCTTAAAGAAAGGATTAGGGAACACATGCGTGCATCTTAAATAAAAATGAGAAATATGCACTTGCAATACACATTAATAATGCTAGAGAAACATCATTACATGCACCTAAGTTTATGGGTATTGATAAAGTAATGACAGGTAACATGGGTGGTGATATAGAGTCCAAACTGGCTAGACGAAAGGCCTTTTGGATTTATAAACTTGGTGCAATGGAATGGCCAGGCATTAATGATCAAATAGAATTAGCAAAGCTATTGTATTATGATGGAAATGTTCTTCACTGCATCTGACCTCAAAATGCAATTTTTTAATTTTCACTATACCTTTTGTTACCCCCCCATTTTTCATCTATCTATCAATATATAGCGTCTCATAGCTTCATGTAGTGTTCAAGATGTAGTTAGTATCACTAACATTGTATATAGTTTCTAGTAATGTGTTGGAACAACATTTATATAGCTGTAAACATGTCCAATCCTATTGGCACATATACAGATTATAGTGGACATAAATGTCATACCACAATAAGCCAATATATATATATAATATATATATATATATATATATATATATATATATTTAGATTCAGGACTGCAGAATAAAGCACAGATGTATGGATTAAGCTAAATTGTTTTGTGTGCATTCCTCATTTTTTTTGTGCTGAAAGTTAATTAAATGTAATGTATAAATATGGTCAGAAGGGGGTGCTCCATGCCTTGACAAAGCACTCAGTTTGAGTGTGAAACATTGGTATGTGGTAGTCTCCTCAGGCTACACCAGGATATATTGCTTGTTTTCACCACAATAAATCTTTAACAGAAGATATCTGGTGGTATATGTACATTTTGTGTTTGTCAGGGAGTGCTGAGTCCTTTCTGCTTTGATTGAATCTTTCTGGGACTTTACAAGCACCATTCTCCTAGTAGCGACCATTTTTTTCACCTTAGGCTGTAATATGACTCTAGTCCATAGCTAGGGAAATAAAGTCAGTGACCCTCAACAAGGAGGAGATGGTCAAGTGTTGTTTCCTAAAACCTGACTGCACGGGTGAGAAAGAAAGTTGTTAGCTGCAAGGTACTCAGACAGCCTGGAAAGAATGAGTGACTCTTGGAGTTTGGCAATAGAAGGGAGGAGAGAAATGGGCTGGTAGTTCCCTGGAGTAGAAGGGTCACCATCCTTGTGTAGAGGTAACATCTTTGCAAATTTCCAGGCTTTGGGGATGGTGTACGTTGAGAGGGAGAGATTAAGGATGTGGGCTAAAGGGGCGTCAATGGCAGGGGTGGAGATTAAGAGAAGCCAAAGGTGGAGACTGTCAGGGCTGGTTTTAGTGGGGTTGAGGGCAAAAAGAGTTGTACAGGCTTTATGGGGAGAGAGAACAGAAAGAGGTGGAACTCGGTTGGTGGGGTGTGTGAGTCAGATGGGATGGAAGAGGAGTCTGATGGGATAGGAGAGGGGTGCTCAGGGAGCGCACAGGTGGCAAAGAATTTATTGACTATCTCTAAAACCAATGAGTGGTCCGAGACAGGAGAGCCATCAATTCTGTGGACCAGGGAGGCCTGCTGAAAAGGGGGATCAAAGACAGAATGTAACACTTTCTAGAACAATGTAGGTGAGTTATCATCTTGATGCAGGTTAGACCTGAAGAACAGTATTTAGCCTTGGAGATGCAGACAGCTTCAGTGCAGTTATTTATGAGCATTTTGTAGGTTTGTAGGTCTGATCAAGAAAAGGACTTTTTGTTGTGGGGCCAGGCTTTGTCCCTGGCTCTGCATTTGGCCAGTAGGTAAGGTAGGTATGTAGGTAGGTAAAACTTTATTTTTATACAGGAAATACATGTCATTTGGACTTTGCGGTTCAGTTTACAAGACAGTCCTGTGTTTAAATATCTAAAGTTTCAGTACATAAAACATTAGACATTCAAGTTAAGAGATCACATACAGAACAAAAGACGTGTTATTAAAAACACAGGGGACATAATAACAAATTCGCTTCCAGTTAGCATATATTCAATATTTGATTTAACATACAAAAATTAAGGTTAAATTAGTTAAATACAGTGACAAGTAAAAAGTAACAGTGTAACAGTCCCTTAGTTTCTTGTAAAAAAGCTTGATGTTCTGATATTGCATGAGTAGTGGAAGGAAATGTATTCCATATAGCATGCCATATTTTAAGGATGATGGTGATGTTTAACTCTAGCTTTCTTTAAGGGGTCATGGTGGTTCCAAATGTGGGTAAGTATGCTAGAGAAGAGGAATAGGGAAGAATCAACATCATGGGCTAAAAATACTGGTTGCCAGTTGTACTGCCCCAGACTCAGGGGCACAACAGAAAAAGAAAAATAGAAAGGTGCCCAGCCCTATAATGTGCCCCAGCAACTTAGGAAAGGTGCCTCAGAATGCCCAGGTGTCCAGTTTTTGATCCAGTCAACATAAACCTGTTTTAAATAAATGCTCATAGCTAAATAATTGTAAAAAGTTAGGCTTTTATGCCAGATTGAGCAGATGGAATATCATGTTGAGCATATAGAATGCCAGGCTGAGTATATAGAATGCAAACTGTGTGGCACATGCTTAGCATTCTAGTGGCAAGAATCAGAATGCAGAGTGTTGCTCTTTGAAAAATAAACCATTGTAAAAGAGAATCATGGTGACTGTGGAGGAGAGAGGACACAGAAAGTGAGGAGGGATGAGAAGAGCTTGCCAGGAGGGCTGAAACTGTTCCTGATGGCTTTCTTGTATGCCGCTCTGCCTCCAGTCCCTGAAGACTGCTTACCTAATATGTCACTTTGTCCATGGTGTCGTCGGACACCTGGAAAGTCATCCCTCTCCTCATCTAGAGGACTTGGTGCCCTACTTCTTTATTTTATTTTAAAAAGTTCTGTACTGGTTCCCCGGAGGCAGTGTGAGCAGTGCCGCATTGTTCTCACACCAGTTTGGAACCTCGCAAGGTCCCTGATCAATTCCTCAACTTCCCGAAACCCTCCCTCTGCCAGAAGCTCCTCCCACCTCCTGAATCAGCTTCCCTTCATCCTTGTCTGGGGTGGTGAGTCGGCGGCAGCACAACAGTAAAAGTGCTGACCGCCACAATAGAAACAAAAGTGTTTTATGTGTTTAGTTTAGTGCCAGGTGCAAAGCAAGCCGGCCGCAGGCCGAGGACAGGAGAGATCAGCATTTGCACTCGGGGCATGGTGACGTCGAGGGGAGTGACTAGACTTGTAGTCTCAAAGGGGAAAACACTAATTATTTAAATTAAGGCTGAGCAGGGGAAGAGCTGAAGTGGGGTTGCTCAGTGAGTGACAGAAAGGTTCAGCCAGGCCTGAGACTTAAAAGGGGCCCAGCCAAGAAAGGCCCAGGAATTTAAAAGGGGCTTGCTAAAAGAGTCCCAGAACAAAAGGGGTGGCCCAGGTCTTCAAGGGGTTCTGCCACAGAGTGGACCAAGGTGTTAAAAGGGCAAGTCAGACCCACTGATACTGAACTGGGCAAGAAAGACCCACTGTTATTTCAAAGGGCAAGTTAGGCCCACTGTTACATAAAGGGACGAGTTAGGCCCACTGTTATTTCAAAGGGCAAGATAGGCCCACTGCTACCTAACAGGGTGAGTTAGGCCCACTGCTACCTAACAGGGTGAGTTAGGCCCACTGCTACTTAAAGGGGTGAGTTAGGCCCACTGCTACCTAACAGGGTGAGTTAGGTCCACTGCTACTTAACTCATTCAGGCCAGGATACATCTGTAGGTGGCATCTGAAAGCATAGCCACTAAAGCCAATAACGACTGCAGGCTTACTCAGCTGACTTTCACTCAGGCCTGGAAACATCTGAGGAAGTTGGCTGTTTTTACCTAAATATTAAACAAACTGAATTGCTTAGAATTGATTGCATAGCACTGTTAGAAAGGTAATTTTGTACTGAACAACTTTGCCACTGATACTTTGTGTCTATCATGTGTAGTTTAGGAGTTATTCGCATTTGGGTAAGGTGTGGTGTACATGGCTAACATTTGTCTCTCAAGCCTCACCTAAGCACTTTGAATAAATCCGAAAAAAAAAACACAGTTGTTTGGTATTTCAGCTGGTATAAAATAAAAACAAAATTGATTACAGCTGATTGCACAGTACCATTGGAAAGGTAATTTTGTACTGAACAATTTTGCCACTCATACTTTGTGTGTAGCACTTACGGTTCAAGAGGTATTTGCATTTATTTGTGGCATGTGAATTATGGCTTGATTTTGCTTAGAAAGGCCCAGGATGCAGTATTAAGAGTATACAGGGACCAACTGGTGGAAGTCTCAAAGAGCTCTTGTGGTGTGAATGAGTTAAAAGGGCAAGTTAGGCCCACTGCTAGCCATTTAGAACCACAGATGTTATAGGGGCCCAGCAGCATTAGTGACCCCAGACACTGAGGGAGCCTAGCTAACCACACAGACACACAGTAACCAGAGAACCTGATCTAGCTAGAGGGACCCCTGGTAGTTAGGTCCACTGAAGCTAGGGTTCATCCAGAATAGTAAAGTGCCTGTTCATTTACTGTGGTCTGGACATTGAGACAGTGTAATTGACCACTTCAACAAAAAGAACTGAGAAATTCATTGCATTGCTATCATTCCGAAGAACAGCATAAGTGCCAGAACTGTCCTTTTATTGCTTTGTACCAGCATTTCAGTGCCAGAACATATTGCTTTGTTGAAAGCATTTCAGTGTCAGAAAAGTATTCAAATCAATTTTTGTCAAGTTTCCAGAGTCACTTCACCAATGTGTATCCAGATTAATCTTCCTCAGTTCTTCAGAAATCACCTCCCAGTGCACCTCCAAAACAGCTAACAGCAACTTCCTGAAGAACCATGTTGCAGTCTTCTCAGTTACAACGTCCTGTTTATTATTTTCCTCTCTCAAGTTTCCAGTGTACGGCCTAGCCCAATACAAAGTGTACCGTCCGTTTTCTTGTTTTGTCATCCATACTGAAGTGCCATCCAGTTCTTCTGTTTAAGTACCCTGCATCATTGTCCTGTTTCTTATTTTACAGCAGTCCTTGGCTCATCCAGCCTTGGTGCCCAGAACCCTGTTGTTTCCCCCATTCCACAGAATTCCTGCATCTTCTTGATTATCCGGCAGTCCAGAAGTGGCTCTGGCTGGGTTTTCTGCATCTTCTTTATCTCCTGGCAGTCCAGAAGTGGGTTGTGGCTGTGTGTTCTGCATCTTCTTCATTTTCTGGCAGTCCAGAAGTGGGCTGTGGCTAGGTATTCTGTATCTTCTTCGTCTCCTAGCAGTCCAGAAGTGGGCTGTGGCTGGGTCTGTTGTGTCTAATTTCTGGTGGCCCTCAATAGGTTTGGGCCAAGGAGATCTTTGTACTGTTCAGAAATTCTGCCAACTATAAAGAGGTGGGGTGTGGATGAGAACTCATGGCGTGTTCAAAATCCTCTCTGCATTCCCTTAGTTTTTAATTCATTCTAGCCAATCAGACAAGTTGTTCCCCTTGTATTTCATATCCCGTATCCCAGTTTCTTCTCAATGACAGAGAAAGCTCAACCGTGCAAGAAATGCCTCTTATGACATATGTAGAGTCTTGTAAATGACATGCTATAGAGTTTCTTACAGTGGAGTACTCCAGGTAATAAACCCTAGGTAGAGGCGCACCTCAGGGTAGTGTTAGAGATTGCATAGTGATTCACTGATCTTAGTAGATAGAACGCTTATAATGTGGAGTTGTTACAGTTGATTATTGAAGGTATGCATAGAGTCACCCTCGTACAGGGAATAGAGGATAGAATGTTCTTAAAGCGGATCTGTTACTGTCATTTGATTTCGAGTTCTCCTCATGCAGGAGAGTAGGGATAACAGTTCCCTGTGACTGTGTTCCCTTTCCCCATTTGTATGAATAAAATCATGTCAAGTATTTGGAATCTATTTCTGACTCCTGCCTCTCTTTGTCAGGTGCCAGCATCCACCTCCTTGGGACCTGTTTTAGTAATTTGCGTGCAAGTTACTGGTGTCATCACAACACAGTTGCTTTATTTACACTTTTATATTTCTGTGGAGACCCAGCACACATTAACATCCATTTTACCACCATCTGGGTACCACACAATCTGTCAGGATAAGATCATGGAGGAGGTCAGCTCTGTCTAAAGCATGGAGGGGGTGGGACCAGATGTTTCTAGGAACTGCACGAAGGAAGTGTGTCTTATGTACACAATAAGAGATGCAGTGATCACTGAGAGCATCTGGTAGGATGCCTGCTGCATTGATGTAGTGTGCACGGGAGGATAGCACACAGTCAAGCAGGGAGTGGTTTTGGGAGGGAAGGTTAATACAGGTGGGTTCGAAGACTAACTGTGTGAAGTTAGTGTCTCAATTCTGAGGCGGGTTGACTTTGAGGAGGGGGAGAGCCAGTCTAGGTCAAAATCACCTAAAAGCAAGAGTTCTCTGTGTGCTGCTTGGAGGAGATGGTGGTGACAGGAGTCGGGAGACATTTTGGGTGGGACATAGAGAGCACCAATATAGAGATGGGACAAGGAAAGCAGGGATAGAAGGTTGATAATGAGTTTGTGGGAGAGGGGACAGGATTCTTTAAAAGTGATGGAGCAGGTGAGAGACTGCCTGGTGTATAAGGCTATGCCTCCACCATCCTTACCACAATCTTGAAGGAAAAGACTAAAGTCAGGGATAGAGAGAGAGAGAGGAGTCGGTGATTCTGGAGGAGAGCCAAGTTTTGGTAACATAGAGAATGTCGGGGGGGGTGCTGGGTCATCCATACCTTTAGAGTGTCTAATTTGGGGAGGAGACTTCGGGCATTTCGATGAAAAATGTGAGGAGTTCAGAAGTACATATGTGTTGGGGCAGAGGTGGAGGGGGTAGTAGGAGGGCCAGGGTTGGACTGGATATCTCTGGAGAGAAGCAGGAGATGCAGGAAAAGGGACAGGTGTGGACGGTACTTGAGCCTTCTGGGATTGTGAGCAGGAGGTGGTGCAGAAGAATTAGCACATTGAAGCAGGGCCTTGAGATTTAGGAGGTAAGAGAGGAGCAGCATGGTGTAACTAAGTAGTGTAGTTGAGGGGTGGAGGGAGGCTGAGGTGGGCAGGGAGTAAGCTGAAGTGAGAAGGAAGAGAGGTGAGCATGGTGAACAGTAAGGAGGAGATAGGGGAGGTGACAACAAGCAAGGGGGAGGAGAGAGGGGAAGGAGTAGCGAGGGAGATGGAAGGCTGTTGGGGAGTGGGATGATGGAGAGGAGATGCAAGAGAAGTAGGTAGAAAGGTATTAGAGAAGAGAGAGGGAAGTAGATAGATTGAAAGAAAGGGGTTTAGAAACATGGTGAGGGAAAGCAGGTGCAAGATACATACAGGTAAAAGAGCTTCTAAAGATCCAGGACAGAGCTTGGAAGACCAAACCATTTGTAGAGGAGGGATAGTGGCCTCTACTGGCTAGACAATATATAATTAGGAGCACTATGTCTTTAAGAGACTGAGCCACTGTTTTGAGACTGAAAGGACCTGCATAAGCAGCTTGAGGACTGAACCAGGTATGGGTGGGGGGGGGCAAGGTATGAGCAGAGCACTGTAAGTGGGGATACTAACAGGCTGGGTGGCCTAATGGATAGAGTTGCAGTTCCTGAGCAGGCTGGGCAGAGACAGGGGATTTAATCCCATGGGGGGAAGAAGAAAAGAAAAGGGTATGAGACTACTTAGGGTTTAAATACGCAGGTAGGTGGGAGATGCAGGGTAGAATGAGGGACAGGGTAAATGATTTCTTTTTAGAATTGGTGGAGGATGCAGGGGAGGGCAAATCATCCCCTAGTGGCTTGGCAGTATAAGCTGATAAAGGGGCTTTTGAATGTTACAAAGGAAGAGAATTGAAACACAGACGAAAGAAGACTGCTATTGAGTCTAGTGCCCCTGACAGCCAGGGAGTGGAGTCCTTGAATGGTGTGGAAGAAATTCATAGCAAAGGAGTAGAGAGGGGATGGATCTGGTGGTGTGAGTCATGGTGGGCCACAGGAAATCTGAGGTTATGGAATGGGAATCAGTCTGAGGTGGCTTTTACAGAAGAAAATATGGCTGTTGTAGTTGAATCTATCTTCATAGGAAAGCCAGTGGGTGGCCTTGATCATAGTGGTGTGTGCATCTGGGAAGGCCTGTGACAAACTGGATGATGTTGTGGTAGGAGGTGTTAAGCTTAAGTAGTGTCTTTTGGCTGGATGAGGAAGAGTATACTATGGCTCTGTAATCTAGGACTGTGAGAAGACTATTTGCTACCAAAGACCTGGTCTCAGGAATGAGGAAATTGTTAACCCTGTACAATATCCCGAGCCTTTGGTATATTTTTTTGATGAGTTGGGAGATGTGGTGTTCGTAAGTAAGGTGGATGTCTAAGTGGATCCCAAGGTATCTGAATTCAGTGACTCTTTTGATGGGGTCACCGTTATTGTCTGAAAGTGAGAAATTGAAGTTTTTTTTTCCCAGCACCTGAGAAAACCATGGACTTGTTTTTTTTTAGCATTAAGGGCAAGTCGATGCAAGGAGAACCAGGGGTAAAGTTTAAAGAAAATGTGTTGGAGTTTGTCAAAGAAAGTTAAAGGACAGCTGCTTTTGCAGAAAACAGCATCATCATCTGCATAAAGTATTAATTCTGTCTGCTCACAGATATCAGGGAGGTAGTTAATGGTGAGGGAGAATAGAAAAGGGCCTAGGATGGAGCCTTGTGGGACTCCATATTTAATATGATGGGTGTCAGAGTAAGGCCCTTTGATCAAGGTGGTGTGTGAATAATTACTGAGGTAGTGCTGGAACCAATTAAGTTGAGAAATGAAGGTGTGAGAGAGTGTTTGAGTATTTGGTTATTGACAAGATCGAAGGCCTTTGTGAGGTCCACAAAGACCGAGCCTGTATATAGACTATTGTCGTTAGCCTTGCAAATAAAGTTTGTAAGCCTAAGCAAAGCAATCTCTGTATTGTGGCTGTACCTTAAGCTGTGCTGCAATTCAGTGAGTAGATTATCGTTATCATGAAATTCCCTGGTTTGACCAGGTACTGTCATTTCCAAAATTTTGAACAGGGGGGCCAGGAGGGAAATTGGTCTGAAATTTCCCACATCATTTTTTGGGCCAGATTTTTGGATGGGTTTAATAGTGGCAGTTTACCATTTGTTTGGCAAAACACTGGTGCAAAGGGAATAGTTGAGGATGTTGATAAACAGCAGAGCTTTGTGTTCACAGACAAGTTGTAGGATTCGGTAGTCAATGGCATCAACACCTAGACAGGGCTTGGAATTGTTCTTTTTGATGTAACCAATAGCCTGTGTTGGGTAGAGGTGGCAGAAATGGAATTTGGGTTGTGAAGGGGTACTAGGGGAGTTAAGGGTAGTGACTGGGACTGATTTGTGTCAGGTGATTCCTTTTTCAGTTTATATTTATCAAGGTACCCAAAATAGGGGTTGAAGAGGTTTGCAACTTCCTTCGGATCCTGGATAATTTTATCATCCTTGTAAAAGGTGATTTGATCATCAGGTGTTCCCTGACTTAAGAGTTCATTTATAGTTTCCCAAGTTAGTTTGGAATTTCCAAAACTACGTAATTGTTTTTTGTTGATAACATTTACTTTGTCTGAGAGTACAGCTGATTTGCATTTGTTACGAAGAGTCTTGTACTGCTGCAGGAGGTTAGGGAGTTTATCTTTTTTATAGATGGTCCATGCTTTGTCCCTTTTGCGCATAAGATGAGGCACATCAGGAGTGATCCATTCTGATTTTTTTATCTGAACTCTACATTTTCTTAAGGGGACAATGGAGTTGCAGATGGAGAGAAAGTTATTGCTAAAGAAGTCCCGGGCATCATCTAAGTTTACAATGCTACGAGTAAATGACTAGTCGGTGGCAGAGATGGCAGCAATAAAATCTTCATTGTTGAGTTTTTTCAGGTGCCTGGAGATGATGTACTAAGGCTCTGCTTTGACAGGTTTAGCTGACCATTTGCTAAAAAATGTGCAGTGGTCACTGAGAGAGTCAGGGAGCACACCAGTTTCAATAACATGGCTGGGGTTGATTACAATGATCCATTCTAGGATGGACTCATAACCGGAGTTATAGTGAGTTCGGGTTGTGGATGAGATGAGTTGATGGAGTCTGAGCCCAGTGGTGTCCTGTCTGGCTACATCTGCTTGGCTTGTACACCAGTTTTTGTTAAAATCACCAAGGATGATCCATTCCCTACCCCAGGGGATAGAGTTTTTAGATCAAGTAGAGTTTCAAGTTCACTGTTGAGGCTGCCAAGGGGGAGATACGTACCGGTTAGTGTAATGGTTTTGCTGTTGGCTAGGATCAGATTTATAGATAGTGCTTCCACAGATGTACTATTAGTTTGGTTACTAATCTTAAGGAAGTTGAAGTGATTTGTGAGCACCTTCTTTTGACACCACCTCATTAAGAAGTGTAGAGAAAACTTTCAGCTCTGGTCTGAAAGGTGATTTCATGCAGGGACTGCAAAATCACCTTTCCAGATGCAAAAAAAAAACATTTTGGGCAGGATTTGAAAAATGACAGCTATCACATTCATGAGGTGCTGTAAAGAAATGGCTATATTGTAAATCTGAGGTAAAAATATTGAAAATTACCAAAGTTATGAGCCTGCTAGGGGTGGGTGAAAGTTGCAAATTCCGCTTTCGCGGAACTTCAGTGAAAGTTTGGAAATTTTATGAAAATTGTGGAACTTTCACCATTGGCAGATTTAGCACTAATCCATAACAAAGACAATCTTTTCACTGGTGCTACACTAGAACACATCATTGAAATATTTCCATGTTGACAAACAGATGTTATAAGCTCATCCTTTAAAACAAAACAAAATAAAATGCAGCCTGAGCAGGAATTTAACAAAGATGTAATAGCAGAGCCAGAAGATATTATGTGATAGACAATAAAGTATAGCTACTGTAGCTAACTCCCTATGATGACCACCAAACTAAAAAAAAAATCTTTTTGGCCATTTGTTCTAGAAATGCCTTGAATTCCTTACAAATCGTATGTCAGATTTGTCATGTAAGAGTACTAAATTAGCCCCAAAATGTGCCACAGAGCATCACAACCCCCAAAGCTTATAGGGGCCTGGTAACCCCCAGATCCCTCAGCCTATTGGTTCGGAATTTTAAGACTGGTCTTAAGTCCCTAATGTATTCAAATGGTAGAAATGCCACTGACTGCCAACATTGTCCAGCTCACCACTCCAAGCTTTAGTGATGCAACTCCTCCTCCTGCTTTAGCCTATGCCAATTGTTGCATTGGGACTCTGAGCTGAAGTGATTTGGCCAAATTCTCAAGGCCAAACCAAGTTTATTCGCCACAACTTAAAGCTGAACCAAAGTTAAAAATTGCCTACTCCTCACCCTTACCTTCACCAACCATTACCATTACATTTCTTCAGGAAGACACAGATGTGAGTGCTAGACCAATTTGATTCCCTATGGATTGTGTAACTGGTCCATGGCTGTAGTTTTGGCCATCCATGAAGCCAAGCCAGTCCATATTCTGAAAAATGCATCCCCTGTCTATTTATAAACCACACCCCACCCATATTTGTTTTTGATATAACAGATAAAAAAGAGCCTGGACGATTCAGTTGGTAAAGCATCAGACTTTTAATCTGAGGGTCAAGGATTCAAGTCTCTGTCTGGGCTTTCGCTGGAAGGAGGGAGGGAGGGAGGTTTAGAAGGGAGGTTAGGAAGCACTTCTTCACAAAGAGGGTGGCGGCCAGTTGGAATGCACTATAGAAAGAGGTGGTTTAATTAAAGATGGAGAGCAGCTTCAATAGAGGCTGGGATAGACAAAAGAGAATAGTAAGGGTCATGGGAAGGGTGGATGTAAAGGATGGGAGGACTGGGGGACAAGGTCAGCAGCTCAAGCAGTGGACCATGCTATATGAGCAGTCTAGGCAGATCAAATGGCTTTATTCTGCTGGCTTGTCTGTATGATAAAATGTGCCTGGTGATTTTGCCGTCTCATGGCTCATGGATAGTGGTGGGTGAAGTGGGTTCAATCCTCTCCGCAAAGTAATTCACGGAGCAAAGGCGGATTCTCGGAGTGCTCCACAACGTGAAGCAGAGTACTTCGTGTTGTGATGAGGAATGCGAAGTCCATTGGAAACAATGACTTTGCGTTACTCCACCTCCTCATACTACTACTCCACCAAATTTAAGGTGAAGTGCATTGAGGACAATGCACTTCACCTCACTTTGTCTTGTTTTTGAGCTCCCAAGGTGAATTTTGCAGTGATTCATGGGATTTCAGGTCACATGGGCTCTATATATTAATCTGCACAGCCTCAATTCGGGGTAGTATGTAGGAAGCAGTAGGAGACAGTGTGCTCTGATAGCTGTCTGTGATTGAAATCTTCTAAAAGCTGTTATAAAAGCATTTTTGCATTTTTTTTTGGCGCTCCAACTTTAGTTCATCGATTGTAGAAAACCCTCCTGTGCTCATATCATTGAGTGTTTTGGTTTTTGTGTGGATTTTGAATGTTAATTTACAACATTGAGTGTGTGTGTAGTGAAAGACAGTGAAAGTGTGCTTTGGGGAAGGGGCTTATCTGTGGTGTAGGTAGATTTAAGTTGGAGAAATAGTGATTTCTTTATTTTTTGGTTATATTTTTGTTATATAACTGACTGTGTTAATGTACACACAGTAATATTGTCAGTAATAGTTGAAATGTTCTTGCTGTTTGTTGTGTGGATCTGGTGCAGCAGTTCATAATTTCAGGTTGTTTACATTACAATACGTAACGTGGCATAGTACTGAACTTTTGCATTTGCTACTCATTACTCTTTCAACATTGTAGAAAAACTGTTCTGTGTGTGTGTGTGTGTGTGTGTGAGTGTGTGCGGTGTTGTGTGAAATCAAATAATACACCTTTTATTGTGCCACAGACTAGTGTAATTGCATGCACAGCAGTGTGAACCTGCTATCCACTGCAGCTGCCTGATTTTGTACTGCGATCGTGGTATCTGTTCTTTGTTTTGCTACTTGTACTGCCGTAAAAATCTGTACTGCAGTCAGTGCTCCCCCCACCCCCATGTGCAAAAGGAATTTTTTACCAGATTGGATTGTTTTTGTGACCTCATCAGCACCACTGGTTACTGAAGTTGTTTTCACTGTGTGACAGACTGGTCTCTTATCTGTTGCTGAAGCTACAGTTGTTTTTATGGCTTCACATCCAGTATCCCCCCAATCAGAGAGTGAACGTATCAAAATCTGAATTTGGTTATAATATTGTGGTTGATCCCCCAAAATGCCTGCAAAGAGACGTGCAAGCAAAGCTGTTTCTCGCCATGGCAATGTTGGCAGTAAGATAGTCTGTGGGTGTGGTAGTAGTACGCAGATGATGTGAGGAAAGGTATTTCTCCTGCAATGTTTTTTACAGCCTAATCAGTAGCTTCACTCATAGTTGGAGGAGATGATGTTTTCCCAGCTAGTGTTGTTAGTGTTACTGGTGTTAGAGGTGGTGGTAGTATTAGTATTGTTGCATCAAGTTCGAATTCTGACCAGTGTACCGAATCCAAAAATATCGAGTGTGAAGCAGTGCAAGTGAGTGGCAGCGTAGATGATGTCATACTTCCCAGTAACATCCCAGTAACTGAACCTGAGGATTCTGATAATCATGTCAATGATAGCAAACAGTGTGATATTCCATCCACTGTGGCAGTTAATGTCATGCATTTTCCGTGCAGTGATGCACAGTGTGGTGAAAAAATATCAAGGTGATGGTGGTGTAGATACTGATGATGAATGTGATGATGACGATGATGTTGCTGTTGTTGCAACATGCAGTCCACATGCTAGCATCCAAGCAGAAGATGTGGATGTGTGTGACGTTGATGAATAAGGTGATGATGTAATTGACCCCAGTTGGGAACCAGAGAAAAAGAAATTCAAAGTGACTGTGTCTGAGTCTGTTTGCAGGAATCCCAGCCCCCCGTAAAAAACTTGTGATCTACCAGTTTTAGTTGACAATGATGGCCAAGTAATCAATATGATAGGTAGTTGTGGTGGTCAGTTGCAGTCCAGGTGCGCAGTGCCTGAACCATCACATGCCCCCCCCCACTTCAGTGCTTAAAATAACAGGCTTAAATAAGCCACATCATTGACATGTTAAAAGCAGAGCATCACAATCCCTTGTTTGGGATTTTTTTGTTCAAGATGCAAATGATCAGTCAGTTGCAATCTGCCAGGTTTGCCATGTGCGTGTGAGTCGAGATAAAAAGAGGAGCCATCTGGGCACAGGAGGACAGCATACGCATCTTAAGAATAGGCACTTGGCACTGTGGACCCAGCACAAGCTGGCAGCTAATACTACAGTTGGGTGTTCACCCTCATCACCGGCAACCATAGCAAGCATGTTATCCCTTTCCATGTCTGTTAAGTCCAGTAGTAAATTAAATGTGTGCAGTAGTGAGGTAATAAGAGCAGAAGATTACTACAGGCATGATGAAGTGGAGGACCATAATGACTTTGAAATATTGTCCAGTGCTGGTGAGAGTAGCAGTTTTTGTGGTGGTGGTGGTGGTGAATGCAGTATGTCTAATGCAAGTGGTACATCAACCCCGGTTGGCAAATCTGGCAAAATAACAGCATTTCTGGGTTTGTCATCGTCACCTGTGCAACCGTCTTCATCAAATGTCCACACTCCACCCCCTGCCAATGCCATTCATCACAGAGCACAACCATCTGTGATCACACCCAGTGTAAAATGTGTAAGTCAGCCCACGTTACAGTGTGTTATTGTGCATAAGCTTGAAGTACCCCCCCTGAATCATACAGTGTCACATGAACTTAATGCTGCTGTAGCAGAAATGCTGGCAATTGATCTTTTGCCCTTCTCCTTTGTGGAGAATTCTGGGTTCTGGTGGTTTGCTGCACATGCCTGTCCAAAATGGAAAGTCCCATCCAGGACATACTTTTCTACTCGTGCTGTCCCCGAGTTGTTCCGCACTGTGTCCGACTCAATAAGACATGCCCTTCAACATTCCTCCTCTCCATTCATCCATTTAAGTATGGATATGTGGACAAGTGGCTAAACAGAGGGGAGTTCATATTTGTGTATAACTGCACACTGGGCACAGGTGCCAGGGGTTGTTTGTGATGTTGGTAGTGTGAATAATCAGTGCAGTAAGGTGGATTATCATGGTAGCAATCTTCCAGGTATTCGACAGCATGCAATGATTGCTATGCACAGTGTGACCTGTTCACATACTAGTGAGAACATGTTGGATGTAGTACTGACTGAAATTGACAAATGGCTAAACCCTCTGTCCCTGAGAGCTGGGTTCATAGCAAGTGACAATGGGTCAAATGTGGTGAAATACATCACGAATGGTGTTTTTTTTCGTGTTCCATGAATGGCCCACTGTTTAAATCTTGTGGTTCAGGAGCTTCTGCAGCACCTTGGTGTAAAGGAAATGCTGTTCGTTGTACAACATATCTGCTCTCACTTTTCAAGATCTGGAAAGGCCTGTGACCAAGTGCGGCAGTTGTAGATACAAAACAGCCTCCCTCAGCACTGCTTGAAGCTGGAAATTGTCACCCAATGGAACTCCACTTTATACATGGCAGAGAGGTTGTATGAACAATGCAAAGCCATCTCAGAATATCTTGTGATGCACACTAGCCGTGACAGTTCCGGGGCCTCCATGTCTATGACGACTGAACAGTGGTGCCTCATGGATTCTGTAATAACAATTTTGAGGCCTTTGGAACATGCCACACAGGCAGTGAGTGGCGAGTCTGCCTCCATTAGCCAATCAATTCCACTGCAGCAGGTGGTGAAGCAGACATTGGTGAATGTACAGCATAGCCTTGATGTTGCCGGAGAAGGTGGTAGCAGTATGTTGCTGCAACACATGCTGACAGTATTCAACCAGAATCGTCACGTTGTGAGCATTCAGCGTAGTGACAACTTTGCCATAGCAATAATGCTGGACCCATGATACAAATGTGGAATTGCAACAGTACTGGAGGGAGGGCCTAAACAGTTAAAACATATCAGTGGTCAACTGGTGCGCTTGGTTCATGGGGCACAGAAGTCAAGTGCCAAGGCCAGCAAACCTCAGCAGCATAATCCAGCTGAAGGTGTATCTGGAGGACCATCAAGCATATCCTGCAAGGAGAAGGGGACTGCAGTTCCAGGTGGTCTGTCATCCAAAGTGGCTGGCATCAACCCACTTTGGGAGGCTTTGTCCCAAGTGGGTATTTGTGAAATAAATGATCTGGGAGAATGGGATGATGCATCAACAACTGGATATAGTGCAGCATAGAGAATGGTTGAGTCATATTTGTCTGAAAACAGGCATCTGACAATAACTGAAGATCCTATTTTGTACTGGAGTGGAAAGGTCAGTGAATGGCCAGAGCTGACTGCAGTGGCACTGAAGTACCTCAAATGCCCACCCTCCAGTGAAAGTGTTAAGAGGGTATTCAGCTCAGCAGGTGCAATAGTCAGGGATCGTCGGACAAACCTATCTCCTGCAAATGCTAGTTTGCTAACATTCATTAAAATGAAAGAGAGACACATACCAGCACAGACTGCAACCTTGGTATTTGTACTCCGACGTAGTCATGGTGATGTGGAAATGGACCATCCTGGTGGCACTGGCAGTCGCTGCCTGAAACGGCACACCACTGATGTAGATGATGACACAATGCAGTAAGAATTTCCCAGTGCTCAGACTTTAGAAATTGATGAATGTGAGGGCAGCTTTCTTTATAAGGATGATGATGTGGTTAATGTTGGCAGGTTTTACCTGAAGTTTTTAAAAGGCGGTGTGCCCCCAGACCACCACCACCACCATCACCAGGACTGCTGTTAGCCACTACCACCACTTAGTCTGAGTCTGTCCACCCTCGGACCACCACCACCACCACCACTGGGACTACTGTTAGCCACTGCCACCACTGAGCCTGAGTCTGTCCTGACCACCACATTCATCAGCCAGAGACACAAAGCTTCTTAATATTTAAACCATAAAGTGAGTAAGTGTATTCATGTTTGTTATGCTGCTTCACTTCCTTTAGTTGTATGTTTTGTTTTCTGTAGCTTTTCAGAACCGCAATGGTAAAACACATACTGTACACTTATTTTGTTTCTTTTACAGGTTAACAAAAAAAGTCTCCATCGCTAAAACTCGGTGGGGATGGTACTGCAGCTGTACTATGCAGAGAGGAACCAATGGAATATCCATGTGAAATCCATTCTGGTAAGTATGAAGATTTTATTTCATCCATTTCATTGTTTTGGAAAGACTGCAGCAAATATTGCACACAGGTTGTGTTAGTTGACAAGATGTGGGTTTCAATGTAACTTGACTTGAGATTCAGAATCAGGAAGGGAAATAACAATTAAGTTGTAAGAAGTCATTCATTGTTTTTTTTTTTATGAAACTTCCAGATGCTTTGTTGTTCTGTCAAACTGGCCTTATCCAAAAGTGTTCTTGAACATCAGGCACCCCCCCCCCCGGGGCTTGGGCACACATGCAACATACAGAAGTCATTTCATTAGATGACCATGACCATCATTAACAACAACTGGACTCCAGAAGGATGCAGATGAAATCTATGAAGAAGTAACAAAATAAGAAACCATTACAGACAAACCAGCAAATATGATCCCCTCCCCCCAAAAAATAAATACTTACCTTCATGTGCTTGAGAGTTATCCGTTTCCAATTTCAGCACAAAAAAATTCTCATTGAGCACTGGAATGTGCACACCAACAGTTTCTGTGACCTGTGATACAAAACAATACCATGAGTACATGTCCATGTCAACCCCTCTCCTCACCTATAAAATACACAACCATATATCTATTATATTATATATATATATATATATATATATATATATGTATATATATATATCTACTCACCAAGGCTACTATTAGTGTACATCCAAAGGGCACCCTTCAATCCAGTTGAGATGATCACATTGCATTTGCTCGAATTGCCTCACAGAACACATTGGACCAGCAACAGGATGCTCACAATCATCATTATATACTGGGGGACTTTGTATGTGCTGAAACACTCTCATTTCACTGTGTTACCACTTGTCAATTTTCTGCACACAAGAAGGATGCATTTTGAGCCTGCACACAATATCTGGGACTCAGTGTCACCACTGCACACATGACTGAGTGCACCATTAGTTCTGGGGGACTTTGTATGTGCTGAAAAACTCTCATTTCACAGTGTTACCACTTGTCAATTTTCATCACACAAGGAGGATGCATTTTGGGCCTGCAGAAAAAAATCTGGGACTCTGTGCCACCACTGTGCGCATGACTGAGTGCACCATTAATTCTGGGGGACTTTGTATGTGCTGAAACACTCTCATTTCACTGTATTTCCACTTGACAATTTTCTGCACACAAGGAGGATGCATGCAGAAAAAAATCTGGGGACTCTGTGCCACTTTTGTGTGTTGTGTGATTGTTGTGAGCTCATTACAATTAAAGCAGCACTGCAAGAATGTCATGACAATTTTGAACTGTAGTTTTTAATGTTACTTTACATTGCCACAGCCACTAGTTACCTCCGAGTCATGACTTCAATGTTACACTTCTTTTAACAATTTATGTCTGCTTTACTTAGTTGACTACTTTTTTTCATGTATGAAAAAAAATGAGCACTCCTTCCAATATTGTTCTGACCAGGTTTGTATTTATTTGCAGCTGCTTTTCAATAACTATTGTTCCGTGGTGTCATAAAACACTGCCTGCTGCATAACTGTTAATTAACAACAGAAGTGATATATAACAACTAACTGATGTGATGAAGAAAAGCAGAGGAAAACAATGACAAAGACCTGGTCATCACCAATTTAAAAGGAATGCTCCTTTCATTATTTCACACATGAAAAAAGGTAGTACAGCAGACTCAACTACTGCAAATTCTTTTATCATTCCAGTCCGTCAAGATGTAAGTAAAGGAAGTTGTAACATAGCATTAAAAAATATAGGTCAGAGTTCACAACAGATTGTTGCGCTGCTGCTTTACAGAGATTCACCACATCACATAGTTATGGTGATGCACATAACCTAATATGTGGGGGCCTTACTCCCACTGGAATATTTCTTGATCCACAGAGTGCAATATATTTCTGTGAAAACTGCCCGTAATTTCATTACAGTGTGTCAGGTGACAGAGGAATTACCATTCAGAAAAGCTGCCACATTCTGCCCCCTTTCTCAGCAATGTTAGGACATGATGCCAGGAGGAGCGCAGGTACATGTTCCACTATTGTGAATGTCCAGCAGCTATCCCAATGTTTCCTTATGTTGTAAGGTTCACTTAGTGGTGAAATGTGGGAATGTTTCCACTAACAAGGCTCTTCTTACTGGAGACGTGCCCACACGTTTCACCACAAACTGACCTTTATAACATAAAGAAACATTCAGAAAGCTGCTGGACAATCGGATATTCACTGTAATGGAGCACGCACACGTGCTCTCCCTGGCATCACATCATAACATTGCTGAGGAGGGAGGCAGAATGTGGGTGGCTTTTCAGAACGGGAGTTCCTCTATCACATGACACACTGTAATGAAATTACGGGCAGGTTTCACAGAAACGTATTGCACTATGTGGAGCAAGACAGATTCCCCTGGAAGAGAAAATGTGTATTATTAAACAACAAGAAAGAAAAACACACAGAAACAGTACAGCACAGTAGTAGGGTGGGGTGGGGGCCAGAAAACAATCCCTTAAGTTACTGTGGCCATTGGATGCCATGGTGATCCAGCAGCAGGTGCAGCATTGTAACTATTTGTTGCTGCTGTTCTTCTATTGTGTGGACCTGCTGCTGCAAAGCACAGACCCTCTGATTGTTCTCTTCCAGAACTGCACACACCCGGGAGATGTCAGCCTGTGTTGCAGGGACTGTGGTGGGGTCCACTGCAGCTGGGAATCCAGGTAGTGGGGGTAGTGGTGGAGATGGTGGTGCCAGAGGCTGTGGTGGTGGTGGTGGTGGAGCAGCTGCTATACTGGCCCTCCTCCTGCTGGGGCAGTGACTGCAAGACACTATTCTGACCCCAGCAGCACCCTCAGCCACTGCCACAGAAGGGCCAGCAGGTGGACACCTGGCCCCTTTCGTGGCAGCCTGCCACTCTGCCTTGTGGTGGTTGAGCATGTGGGTGCACTGGCCACCTGTCCCCAAATGTGTCCCACGGGGGCCATGGCACTAGTCAAAGGTAAGCGGCAATCAAGCACTTTCACTTCCTACTACTCTCTTCTAAACAAAGCCTTCTCCCTCTATGAATGCAAAGGAGAAAGTGAAACTGCTTCTCTGACTCACTTCCTTCCTGCCTGGCTAAAGCATGTGACTTACAGTACTGTAAGCCATGTGATGTGTGGGGGGCTGCCTATTTACTTCTCACTTTGCCCTACTTTGTGTTAAGGCATAATGGCAATGTGAAGTAATAATGATAACACGAAGTGAGCTCTTTGCAGTGCCCACTTTGTGTTGTGCTCCGCCAATGTGAAGTGGCCACTTCACGTTCACTTCCAGCAGATTCAAAATTCACTGCATCTCTAATCATGGATATTGAGCATCAAGCAGCTCTATGTGAATCTCTACTAACATTTATTTTGGAGACAGAATTGCATTTAACAGCTTTCAGTGTACTAGTTGTAAATGATTATAACTAAAAAGTAAATTAGATGGGGGAAGTTCACTACTTGTTAGATGCTTTGAAACCTATCCATATTTTATTAGGAACATCACACTGTGAACCAAAAGATTAAGTTATGTAACAACACACTGGTCTTCAATTACAAAAAAAATAAAGACCATGCTCTTCTCTTGCCACCCACAGAAGAAGAAACAGTTGGAGACCTTCAAATACCTTGGAGTAACTTTGGATGACACATTACCTTTTGCATTCCAAGTTGACAACCTGGTGGTCATAGTTAAAAGAATATTTGGGTGCCCAGTACGGCAACATGAACAATCTCACCTAGGATGGTAGATGCCTTATTGTGGCCAGGTCCATTCTGTCACTAATAGATTATGGCCTCCCTGTCTATGCAGCTGTCTCTGACACAGTGCTAAACAGAGTAAAGCTGTTCTGTAATAAGGCATGCCACTTTGTACTTGGTGCAGATAACCACACTCATAGTTGTACCTTTTATACGTTCACTTACTGGCTACTTTTACCCAGCAGAAAAGCTCCAAATCTCCTTGCTAGCTATAAAGGCACTTTTGGACCTAACACCCCCTGCTTTAACAAATTGAAGTTTTTAATAGATAGATAGATAGATAGATAGATGGATAGATAGATAGATAGATAGATAGATAGATAGATAGATGGATGGATAGGTGGATGGACAGATGGATGGACAGACAGACAGATCAATAAATAAATAATTGGCCTAATTGTCATTTGTCCATACGCTTATCCTACAGGTTTAAGCATGTGCCACCCAGGTAATTAATTCTATGAACATTTTTAGTATATAAATTACAATCTAAAAGCAACATTTTCTATAAGATTATTAAATGTGCATTGTAAAAATTGTGCTGCTTTAGTTACTGCCTCCTTGTCCTCCTCTCATTAAAAGGTATTCATTAAAAAATGACTTTCTCATGTACTGTTTTTCAAGAACATGTTGAATCTTTGTGCTGCTGATATGCAACAGACTCTTGTGAATTTTGATGATTTCTTTGTTGATTTGCAGTTGACATGTGAGGCAAAAACTTGCAATTAGGCTGCTGCAGTTGGCAGCATAAGGCTGTATTTCAGTTGCAGAAGTAATACATTTACAGATGAACACCAGCTGATGTGTTAGCTTAACAGGCAGGAGTTCTGTGGCATACTTTATCCAAAACAGTAACTGTAATATGATGTTGACTGTAATTACTGTATTTCAATTGTATAGCACAACAGCATGGCAATGTAAATGCTATGGAGACTGAATAATTCAACACACTGAAGTAGCATTTGTACAAATGCAAGGGCAGAGATGTTCAGTTTCTAGTTAATCGGGTGCATGATATGTGGGTAACTAGATTGTGGTGCTAGTCACTATATTAGTTATTATACTATTTTATTCATCAAGTCCTTCTCAGAACATTTGGAATGCATGTCTTTGAAACCTTTTTGATTTTGTTATAATGATTTTTTTCCTGGTGGTTTCATGGGTCTAACACAGCAATTGAAATTTGACATAATGTTGCACCTATGCTATTCCTTATAGCTAGGACTTTTGAATCTGAAGAAAAATTTACATATTGTGAAGAAAAAAAGGCCAATTTAGAAATCTAGGGAAAAGGGATGCCATTTCAAATTACCTCATTTGGCCAAGCAATAACCAAGATTTCTACTATTATTAATATAATTATTTATTTATTCACAAGAAAAAAATTACTACTCCACATGGCTAAACCTGCTGTACTACACATTGAAGCTCTTAGATAAACAGTAGCGATATGAAACATATCAAATATCAAAGATAAGCAACAACTGATATATCAATACCATTAATGCAAATTCACTTAAGTGTTTGCTAGAATGTCTTATAATGTTCTTTTTTTATCTGCATATAGTAATGCTTCCATTCAAGTGCTGGCTACCCCTTCCAATACCTCCCTCTACAACAAAAGGCATGCATCCCAGATCAACACCTAGGTCTAGGGCCAAAAGTAATAGACACTGTATTGTGAAGAGGGAACATAAATTTACTCTCCTTCTTAAAGTACTCTGATTTTCCCCTGTATTCCAGGTTCTGTACCTTCCCAACTAGATTTATGACTTCTGTCAATATTACATCTGGAACCTGTCCTTGGAAGGACCAGTGGAGCAATGCCTGTCCTTTGACACAAGGCTTCTCTTATGTCAGATAGCAGGAAGTGCATGAGCACTGGTTTGTCCAGTTTCCTTTTCTGCAGTACTAACATATCAATTCCAAAACAATATTCAATCTCCTGCCAGCACAAGGTGGGAGGCATAAAGAAGCATGTCAGAGAGAAAAACTGTAAATCAGACATTGGGTTAGCCCTCTAGTTGTTTTGTAATTTAACTATACAATATCAAACTTGCTATTAGATGCAATATACTGGTAAAAAGCTTTGAAAATTATCCCTTCATCATTTTATAAATACAGTCCACCAAATGAGTAACATTTATATCTAATACTTAATGAATTGGATTAGAGATATGTAAACATATACAATAAAGAGGCAGTAGCACACAAAAAAATACCAGGCAGGCCATTTTACAATTTTTTTAAAAGTAGTCCCTTATTACTTTTATTTCCAAAGTGATATTTCCTTTTACATATGCTCTTATATGGATTTTTACCTATTTTATTGGGTGTTTTGTGAAAAGTAGTGCTTTACCTGGAAGCAGACATATCTAGTTGTGGTTCTCTCTCTGTAACATCAGTATATGTCGTCATGCATTGTTACATCAGAAGCCCCACTGCCTGATTGGTAATATGTGTCACAGGTTACCAAGCAAGCAGTAGGAGAGCTGCTTTTCCTGGTAACTTGTGATGTCACTGTCAGTAAGGTCACAATGCTGATGATGTATAGGAAGGGACAGAACTATGTCAGTCTCCAGGTATAGTACTGTTCCACATATCACATCATTGTACTGTCTAGTACAAAAGCTTCTAATTAAGAAAACAGAAAGGAAAAAATATCAAATAAAGAAGTTATAGCTGATTACTTCTGAAAGTTGCTATTATTTGGAGACAGTACACTAGTTCTTTATGGAAAGAAAGAATAACCCTGGCAATGAAGTTCTTTCCACAAATATTGTGCAAATACCTGCTACCCTTTTCCCTTCCAGATTATTCAACATGTAGTAATTCATTTTAATTGGGCAGAGTACAGCAGATTAATTTGAAAGTAAGTTAAATAACCACCTAGTCTCCTGCATTTACCAAGACCTTGAAACACCTAATTTAGAGCCAAGCATGAAAATTCAGTCTAAATGGGAGCAAAAGACAGCCACAGTCTAGACAATGTAAGGCTGGGTGACTGTTGGCAGCAAGCAGCAAAGGCCTTGACACCTTACACATGGTGTATACAGTGCACAGAATCACTATTAACATGTTTTTTTGGATCTTCCCTAATTTGAAACCATTTTAGGATTAGGTCTTAAAAGTCATAGGCCAACTTCTTGATATTTCCCCTTCCAGAAACTTCAACAGTGTTATGCTGGGAGGTAGATCCATAGGGTTAAAATCTCCAGGCAGTACATACATGTATACTATACTTGCAGGCACCACTGCTAATGTGTTTCACAAAAATGGCTCCAAGGACAACCACCAATTTTGGAACCTGTCCAGTGGATACTCTTTATAAATTATGTGTCATTGAAGACAGCCAAACACTTTAGATCAAATTGGTTTGATTACAGAGTACTTGTGGTGTGAGATATACTGGCTGGAGGACTCAAGGGACTGGATTTTCAAAAGGCCCTTAGACCGACACGAAATGCACCAAACAAGCACACTGCAACAAAATGAGGTGCATCAATTACTGTATACCACATTTTGTAAGACAGCGACTGGTGCAGCAGAGTACCTGAACATGAAAGAAGACATGCAGTGCATCATAACTATGGTGCATGGAGTGGGAATGATGGAAGCTGCATTAAAAAAAGTGATGCAAAATATAGTGGAAGAAATGATGGGGAGAAGGTCAGAAGCAAGACCATGCAAACACCAGTGCAAAAAAAAAACACTTTATAGCAGCTGAAACTGGAGGTGGATGCCCAAGTTGATCTGCTATTAGCCAGAGGTGGGGGCATGGAGCTGCAGGACTGTAAGAAACAGGCCTGAGAAGATCTGGCTACTAGAGTCAGTGCTGCAGACCTTGTAAGACGCAACACAAGGGAGCTGCAGAAAAGGTACCATGACATCAGGCAGAGGTCAAAGGAGAAGATGGCCCACAAGAGACACTGTAAGCTGTCATTGGAGGTAGACCAAACCAAGTGATTCCCCTGAGCAGCCAGGAAAAGCGTGTCATGACACACCTCAGTAGCTGCACAACGGAGGGAGACAGTAACCTGGATCTCTTCAGGCTAAAGAGTTTTGCAGAAATGTATCAGGCATAATTGGCACTAAAGGAGCAATTTGAATGGCAAGGCGGTACCACTGGCAGACATAAGAGTGTGAAGCCGACACAGATGTTGAAATAATGGAAATACCGGGGGGGGGGGGGCTGTCATGCCTTCAAAGCAGTATCAGTGATGTGCTGGCACAAATGGTCATAGTACCACAAGAATGCATGGCAGTCGAAGAGGCATAGCAAGGTACCTGTGTAGTGTACTGGGATACACAAAGTGAACACTGCAGATGCAGATCATGAGTGTAAGTAGTGACACATGCCAATAAACATGGCTCCCATGGACAACTGGTGCAACACACTGCCACCAAAGGCACATGGTGATTGTACATTCAAGTGTCATGCTGTTGATGCATGGGGATGTGGCAAGAACATATGTATGAAGATACACAGCACAGTAGTGCACCAAAAGACATGTAAGGCACCAGGCCAGTGATGGCATAGGAGTACACATTGTAATACATGCCACAGTCTGCTACCATGGGTCAGGAATGCAGGCATACATCTAGACATATGTCTATTACAAGAACATTGCCAAATGAGCTGTACTGACAATAACAGTTGTGGAAACCACACCTGCCACTGTAACACACAGAATGTGCTCTGCAAGGTAGCACATAGCAAGATGTACTCTGCGGCTCATACATTGTCATAAGCTGATGTGTGTTAAGGACAGGACTGAGGACTGTTGAGTGTGGAATGCTCAGTCATGGGCTGCAGCCGCAGGTAAGAATAAACAATATACATAGACAGACCTGTCTGTGAAAGGGGGGGACATCACTGAAGAACACACAGGATGTTTCTGTCATGTGTTGGGGGAGGGGTTATCCCACAGGGTAGAAATGGTGCAAGAAAACAATGGCATCTGTGACTACACATACCCATGGGATGTAGGGAGGTGAGAGGTGCAAGTCTGTGCAGCCACAGCATCTTACCCAGTGGAAAGCCACACCATAGGTGGCATCCAGGGTCACCCACCATCCCACTGATACAGTCTAAACAAGCATACCTACCACCACAGCTCCATATACAACAGTGTCCCTGGCACTGCCACTGTTGGCAAGGCCACCCCACACTGACCCAGGCTGATGACACTACCACCCACCCCACTGGTCCCAATCCCTGCCAGAGGCCTGCGCACAGGTAGGCATGAAGCAATGGAGATGTAGGCACACCAAAGAACCATGTGCGCAGGTGACTGCAGCAGAAGAGAGGTAACACAGCTGGGGGGAAGGGGCATTTGAGATTCAATGATGCTGTTACCCTGACTGCCTAGGACATGCAGGGTATTGTTGCAATCATACATACAGCATCAAACGGTACACAGGACAAGTGCATAGGCCTTTCAAGCAGCCATGCAAACCAGCAGTGGCACACCACAGCATGCACCATGTGATGGTAGCAGCAGCTATCCTGCAACTAGTGCACATGGCAATGCAACAACATGTACTGCACACAAGGGACACTGACATAGTGATATGGCTGTGCAACCCAGCAGGTAACAATGGATATGTTGTCTCCCCACAGATGCTACCAGCGACCAGACAGAAACTGCAGCACCTCGCATTGTGGATACCTTTCATGCACTGCACCACCATAAAGATGATTTGGAGAATACAGAGATAGAAGCATCAGATTGCAGTGAATGCATGGCAGCTCAGGATGGACAGGAGCAGGAGAGCAGAGGCCAAAGTGAACACCCAGATGTCACTCAGAGGTCACAGACCACACCACCAAACTAATGGCACCACAGTGGTTGGACAGAGCAGCAGTGAGGGGTTGAACACAGACATCAGTGACACAATTCATGGCAACCTCACTCAAGAGCTCAACCCCATTTGGTCAGAACAGCAGGAGGAGGCATCAGAACAACTTGCAGTGGAGATGACAACTGAAAAATGCAGGATGATGACCTGGGCTAATATTGCCAGGATCAACTCAACAACAAGGAGGCACAGAGAAGGAAGATAACAGGCAAATGTGGAGCCATGGAGGACCACCACATTACCAATGTGTCAGACAGCAGCCACATGGAGGAAGATCTTGCTGGAGTGCAAGAAGCCATCTAGACTGGGGTACATCAGAGTGTGGTATGCCATGCAGATGTCACTGCCATACTGCACATGATCCAACTATGCTCACAGAGCCTAGACAGAGGCACTAGAGTGTGTGACAACAGTGCTTGAGCACAGTATAGCACAAAACATAACCAGACCAGTGCCATCACTGGCACATTGCAGACTGTCGCAGGGTCTGGGATTTCACACAAACAGGCAGACAAAATGTTAAGGTGCATAAAGCGTTTCATAAAAGTATTTAACATTTTATTTTTGTAGACAATTGAAATAATAAAATAAATATTTACAGAAAAGAAAAATACAGTATTAATTCAGCACACCTATGTAGCCTGGTTATAGCCTTCTTCAGCCATACCGCTTCCTAAAGACTCCTCTCTGGTCTTAACTTAGCTTTAAACTCAATACATTGTAGAAACACACACCTTCTCTCTCTCTCTCTCTCTCTCTCTCTCTCTGAGGACAGCAACAGACTGGCCCGCCTATCTGAATTTCACCCCTGGTGGTCAGTTTATATACTCTGCTACTCATGACATTATTAGTCTCGTGGTTAGGCACTTATCTATTTCTCTATCTTTCTATCCCTGACTTTATAACATAAGGCAGAAAGACCCAGAAGCATAAAGCATTCTGTATTAGCTTTAACATCAGGCAGGTAATGTGGTAACAACAGACACTTAGGAATACTAAAATAGCCATGAATAACAAATTAGGTTCTAATGAGCCTTAGCCCCACCCATTCTCTTGAGAGTGACAGCACTTTGTAGTATAACGTAGGGCATTAGAGGGCACTACTTCGCCTATAGGAAATCATTCCATCAACTCCTGACTACAGGCAAGCCTTGCACAGGTAAATGGGTAGGTCTAGGGTCACCACCTTTGGATGAGGTAAAAAACGGATGCTAAACCACACCCAAACTCTGCCTCTGGCTCCACCCCCTTTTTATGACTGACAAATATATCGCTCCTCCTCCAAAGTCATTTGTAATGTTGGTATAGACATTACTAGTGATAGGAAATAATTTTTGCCGTTATTTATTAGATTTATTTATTTCAGTTATTTATTTTTATTCTTTGGCAACCATGTTAACTGCCATAGGCCACATAACCCATTTTACAGGAGTGACCCAGGAGCACAGGAAGGTTAAGTGACTTGCTTGGGGTCACACCGTATGTAAGTGGAGGCTATGGGAATCAAACTCAGGTCTGCTGGACGTGCCAAGCTCATTCACAGATTATTGCTCACCCCCTCTGTTAAACAATCTCCCATTTTCCTTTCCATGCCAGTTATGTATTTTGATGCTTTGACCAATTTTGATAACTTAGTTATCGATGCTTGTGGTACCTTTAATACTGTACTGTGTTCTCCTTTACCTCAGCAGCTACTGCTGTTTCTTTTTATATTTCTAAGACATTCCACAATTTCAGACACACAATTCCATGCTGTTTATCTGAATGACCTGTAAAAGTGCAGCTAATATCATGGAATGTTTAGGTAATACAGCAAATTAGAGCAAATGTAGTGATAAAGGCAATACAAATTAGATTATTAATTTAAAAAATGGGTCTAAAACATACCAGAATATAGGACAAACAAAACGAAATACTTGAGAGCACATAAAGGTGTAAAAGCTATTTCCTGTCATAGCAGTAAAAGACTATACTTAAGATTCAGAGTGGAAAAGAGTAGGTTAATTTACTGCTAATGATCTTAATGGCCATATTTCACACCTCTCAGACAGTGGTTTTACAGCTAAAGGCAGGTCTGAATGACAGTGACATCAGAATTTCTTTGTAACCTGGACATGCAATGCAGCCAAAACAGTGAATGATTTGATACATTAGTTTTAAGAGCCTATGAGCAGTCAAAATGGCCCAAAAACCAGACTGCATTTAATCGAAACCTGGTGACCGGAGAAGGACCTTAAAAAACAGATTATCTGGTCAAAAAACGGATAGATGGCAACCCTACGTAGGTTGCAGAAAAATGGATGGTTTATAGTAAGACTTTTTGTAAAACAGTAAAAGAGGTTTAAGTGCTTAAATTACTATCACGTGTTCAGAAGCCTTTGCTCCTTATCCCTGTTCAGAGCACAACTAATTATATAGCTCTTGTACCTTTTTATTTATTTATATACTAAAGAACCTTGTACTATTTCTTCACAAGCTGCCTTATTTTCAGCTTCATACTAAACATTGACCGACAAAATGAAGCATTTGTGTGTTACCGGTGGCTGCTTTTGCAAGCCATTGGCTCAAACTTTCCTTTTGGCCTACTTGGATTTGGAGCTTCTGAAAACAAATGCCAAGAGAGCCACATATCTCATATATTATTATTGTTTGTGGCTCCTCTTTACTTTTGAGCTCACAGATAGGTCGGAGAGCAGCAGGGAAGGGAACAGAAAGAAAAAGGGATTGCTGCTCTTGTCCACCCAGTCGCTTTTTATGTAATATCAATTTTCAGATATATGAGGGGAACTAATGGGGGGGCTCAACTGTATTAATTTCTTTGAATTTCCACTTGCCAACCAGAAGTGCCTTTCTCAGAATCTCCTATTTCAATTAATCATGACAATACCCATTTAATAAAGTTTGTTATGCATAACATTTGTATGAATTTTACATTTGCATAAAAACACCTGCCACTTTATTGCTGCACATGAGCACTTTATTTACTAGCACTTTCAAACTGCTACTCAGTACTTTATTTAATCAGCCAGCAAATATGTCTGGCATGTTAGCCATCTCTGTGCTTTCTTCACTTAAAGCAAGGTTATGGGAGGTCAAGGTGAGGGATGGAAGGTGAAAAAGAATTATCAAAGATGGAAAAAAGATTCAGAAAGACAAAGTAAGGACTGTCATAGGTGGCTAACCTATGTCAGTTGAAAACAAGCATTTGTCAATGCTGAATGTTTGCTTGTTAGTATTAGCATTGGAAATGCAGGAGTTAGATGCAGAGTAGGAAAGGCAGTGAAGTATTGAACTTCATGCCAACCCCACCTCCACCCTGCCAAGATGGATAGGCATTGGGGAATGTGTTTGGGTTGTCACCCATAACGTTCATGCCATTTTACCTCCCTCTATCTTGCAGACAATGACAAGTGTTGAGGTGTGCCTTGGGGTGTCCGGCTTTACAGTCACCCCACTCCATAAGGACATACGCTGAAATGGGTGCAATATAGAATGGGGTGAACTGTGGGGCCGAAGAGTCCAAGGCACAGCTTGATGCCTGTCAGTGGCTGCAGGGTGGGGGGTGGGGTTGGAATGGCATGAACATTACAGTCCTCAATCCAAAGACACACCCCTGGTGCCTGTCAGTCTGTATAGGGTGGGACGTTATGGTTAGAAACTGTAACACCCCGAGCATGTGTTGATATTTGCAGTACAAATTTTCAACATGGACATTTTGTGGCCCACACCTCATGAAAGCATTCAGGACCTCTTCTCATGAACAGTGGCACTGTGATTTTGTCAATGTGTCCCGAAATTTGAGTTTCCACAGTGACTGTGCCATTGTGTGCCAGATGTACAAAAACAGAGGTCAGGCAGGATGTGAAGAATGACAGCTGTACCATTCTTAGGGAGATGTGAAGATGGCAATGTTGAAAATCTGTAGTGAATGTATTAAAAATGCTCAAACTTCCAAGTGTACGTAGAAACTGCACAACGCATGCACGTAACACAGTCACTTAGTGGAATTATTTTACCAGGTTTTCAACATAGGCATTTTGTGACCTCTGCTCATGAACACTGTCACTATGATTTTCTTAATCTGTCCTGAACATTGAGTTCCCACAGCAACTGCGGTATTCTGCACCAGATGTGTAAACGCATATTTTGGGAAGGTTGTGAAAAATGACAGCTGTACTGTTCATAAGGAGGTCTGAAAAAATGCCAATGTTGAAAATCTGGAGTGAAAATACTACAAATTTGTGAAGTTAACCAGGGTGCGTGGAAACTGCCTCATGCACGCTTGTAACAGTCATTTTATGGACATTTGTCACCAAATTTTCAACATAGGCATTTTAGGACCTCTGCTAATGAACAGAGTCACTGTGATTTTACATACGAACATACAAATCTGCCAGAAGAACACACCAGTCGGTCTATGTAAGTCTGCCCGAGTGTGTAGCTAGCACTCTAGATTGCAGTTGCCCCAGCCTTCTCCCCCTCAGTTCCTCCCCTGCTTGTCCCAGCCCCTGCCCCCGACTCTTCCTCTTGCTTTATCCCACTCCTCCTTAAAACTATTGACTGTCCTACATGTTACCACCCCTTCTGGCAGCGCATTTCAACTAGACCCCAACCTCTCAGAGAAATAGTGCCTCCTCATTTCCCTCTTGACACAACTCTCTTTCAACCTTATTCCATGCCCCCTCCTCTCTCTTCCACTCTTCAGTTTAAACACCCCTTCGGTGCTAGGTTTATTTACCCTCTCAGGGATTTAAATGCTTAAATCATATCCCCCCATCCCTCCTCTCCTGCAGTGTGTACATGTTCATCTCCTTCAGCCTAACTTCATATTCCTTTCCTTCCATCCCCTCTAACATTTTTGTTGCCCCCCTTTGCACCCCCTCCAGTAACTTTATGTCTCTCCTTAGATATGGCCTCCTGTATCGCACATAGTACTGTAGGTGCAGTCTGACCAATGATCTATAGAGAGGTAGGATCACATCCCTGTGTCTGGATGAGAACCCCCTTGCGATGCACCCCATCATCCTGTTTGCCTTTGCTGCTGCTCTCATGCAGTGGGCTAAGTTGTTCATGCTCCCTGTTACCAACACCCATAGGTCCTTCTCCTCTCTGATCCCCAACCAATAGTCCATCTTCTGGTTCTTAGCCCTGAAGTGCATCACCTTAGACTTCTTTGCATTGAATCATAGCTGCCACTCCACTGACCGTGTATCTAGTTTGGTTAGGTCCCCTGCAGTTTTTCCCATCAGTCCTCATTTATTCACCACCACCCCCAATTTGGTATAATGTGTGAACAGACTGAACCTGCTCCCCATTCCATGTGCCATATTGGAGATAAAGAGCCCAAATAGCATCGGACCCAGTACTGACACCTGCGGCACACTGCTTGTCACTGCTCTGGGTGCCGAGAGCTCCACCACCACCCCCACCACCCTCTGCACCCTCCCCTGTAACCAGTTTTCTATCCATTTAGTTAGCTTTTTTCCCACCCCCACGGCCGTTAGCTTCCTTTCCAGTCTCCCATGAGGCACTGTATCAAAAGCCTTACTGAAGTCCTAGCACAGGACATGTACCGCATGGTCCCTGTCCAACTCCCTTGTCACCCAGTCACAATACTCTGTTAGGCTGGTTTGACAAGACCTCCCTGAGATGAACCTGTGTTGCCACCCATCTTGGAGGCCATTACTGTCTAGGAATGCCACCCACCTCTCCTTTAGTATCTCCTCCATAAGCTTACCAATTATGGATGTGAGACTTACAGGCCAGTAATTTCCTGGCTCCTCCCTAGGCCCATTCTTGTATATGGGCACCACATGGGCCACCCTCCAATCCTGGGGCACACACCCCATTTCCAGGGAGGTGTTGAACAGATCTTATAGTGGCTCAGCCAACAGCTCCGCCATCTCCCTCAGCACCCTGGGGTGGATGGGACTTGGTGTCTTGTCCAGCCTTATTGTCCTCAACCCCTCTATCACCCTACTTCCTGTGATCACTTTGTCCGTCACCTCCTCCCTCCGTCCCCACCTCGCCAGCCCATTCTGATAGTGGGCCATCCCTCTCCTTAGTGAAAACTGAGCAGAAGTACTCATTTAAAATTTACACTTGCTCCTCCTCCTATTCCACCCAATCCCTTCCCCGCTTTATCCTCACAATATGTTCCTTGCACTTCCTCTTTTCTCTGACATACTTAAAAAAGTCCTTTTCCCCCTCCCTTTATGCCCTGTGCAGAACTTAATTGCCTGGAGGCCTTAGCTTTTTTTCACCCTCCTGGCAACTTCCGCTGACCAACTCCCAAAAGCCTCCTTATCCTCGCCCTTCCCTGTTCTCTTGTACTTTCAGTATGCAGCCATCTTTGCCCTCACCCCTTGCAGCACTTCCTTGTTCAGCCAGCATGGTTTATTGCCTCTGCTCTTCTTACTCCTGGCCCTGGTGCAGGCTACTGTGGCCTCTGTTAGCCCAGTCTTTATGACTCCCCACTTTTGTTCTGCATTCATCCCCGGCCTTATATCCTGGAGTCTCCCATGCAGTATTGCTTCCATCCCCCAAAAGTCCACCCTAATAAAGTCCACCACCTTAGTGCCCATGCCTCCTGTCTTCCTGCCCAGCATGACAATGATCCCAACTGTTTTGTGGTCACTGCCTGCTAGTGGGTCCTCTACCATTACCTCCCTCACTGTCTCCCCATTTCCCAGTACTAGGTCCAGAGTGCTACCAAGCCTTGTAGGCCCACGTACAATTTGCTCCAAAAGGCCGTCCTGGAATGCAACAAGGAGCACTTGCTCCCTGGTACTGCTAGTGGCCGGGGTGCTCCAGTCAACCCGTGGTAGGTTAAAATCCCCCACTATCACCACACTCCCCCTTCTACACACCCTCCTTATCTGCTCTGCCAACTCCCCATCCAGTTATCTGGATTGGGCTGGTGGTCTGTACACCACTCCCAGACTCAGTTTTCTGCCCTTGGAGTCCAGGAGCTGCACCCAAAGCACAGCTGTCCTCTCCTCTTCTCCTTCATCCCTTATGCATTCAGTCCCTTCCCTCACATAGATTGCAACCCCCCTTCCAACCCCCTGGTCCCTGCTGTATATCCTGTATTCCAGGATTGCCAAGCCCCAGTCATGGTACTCTTTAGCCCAAGTCTCTGTCACTGCAGCAATGTCCACCTTCCCCTCTGAAAGGAGCACCTGATGCACTGTAATTTTGTTCCCCAGGCTTCTTGTGTTGAGAAATACCACTTTCCACCCGTACCACTCCTTCTCCTCACTCTTCTCCTTGGCCTGTGTCTCTCTCCTCCTGGTAGTCCATACCCTTTCTCCTCCTTATTCTTACCGGGTGGTGGTGCCTTCTGTATTACACTCAGACCACTCTGCCCACACCCTCCCAGGGTTAGTACGCCTCTGCCTTCACCTATATTGAGGGGGGTGAGCTCATTAGGCTCCCCTGTCTGGACCTTTCTACTAACCTCAGTCTTTTGGCCACCCCCCCACTAGTTTAAATCCACCTTAGTAGAGATATACCCCTCTAATCCTGCCTTTAATACTCCCCTCTCTGCTCAAGTGTACCCTGCCCCCTGCGCACAAGACACTATTTCCCGAGACCCTACCACAATTAGTCAATAACCCATAATTTTTGGTGTGGCACCAATCCGTCAGCCACTTGTTGAACTCCTCAATCCTCCCCTTCCTCCCAATGCTTGCACATGGTACTGGGAGTACCTCCGAGAATGCTATCAACTCCTCCAGCCTCTCAAACTGTCTGCCCAACTACTCGAACCTCCCACTCACTAATTCCTCTGTCTCCCCCGCCAAGTCATTTGTACCCACATGCAACAGTAAATGAGGTTTCTGAGGTTTCTTCCTCCCCCTTGCTGCACACTTGAGCAGTGCCTGCCTGCTCCTCCTGCAGTCAACCTAGGAATAGCTTCAACCCAAATACGGCTGTGCCTTCCCCTCCTTCTGCCCCATCTCACCCCTTTCAGTATAGAATCCCCTAGGATGAGTATCCCCCTGTCCTTTAGCCCCTTTCCCTTCTAATGCCCCTTCCACCACCCCAGTATTTGTTCTTCCCTGACCCATACCCCCGCCAGCTGTGCCCTCTGTGACTTGTGTATCTGTACCTCCTACTTCCACCTCACCCCTTTACTGTGCCTTATTCCTCCCATCCCCTTGAACCCCTTCCCTGCATGACTACTTCCTACTGGGCTTCCCATGTCGACCTCCCCTCCTCCCCTGCTGATTTCCAATCCCTTTCCTATCCCCGCTGTTGCCGATTTAGAGACACCATTCCCTTCTACCCAGATAGTGATGCCCCTCCCAACCTTCCCCCTTCCCGTAGCCTTCTCTCCTCCAGTCACCACCCCCTCCTTCCTTATTAGCCCCATTCTACCGTTTCTTCACCACTATCTCTTCCCCTAGCTGTTGCCATTCTTCTCATGCCCCGCTTGTCCTCCCCCCTTTCAGTATATTCCTGCTCCCCCTTTCTGTCCCATAGCAGAGGCTCAAATCTATTCCTAGTTGATACCCCCCGACATTACTTCCCCTTATCGGTTCCCCCTTCCTACTTGTTCCCCTCTGTGTCACCCCTGGTCCCACCCCTGGTCCCTCGTTACCTGCAGCCATCTGCTCTCTCCCTTGGTACTCCTCGTGGTCTCTTCCTCCCCCAACAGGAGACCACCCTCACCTTGGGCACCCCCTCCCTTCTCTTCTCTTTTCTGCTATTGTCTCTGATACTGGGGTCAGTTTCAGTCCCTAGTTGTTCTTCCTCTGTCCCCCCTTGCCATCCCCTATTCCCCCCAGCCAGGATGCCTACCATACTCATCTGTCCTGGCACTTAGACTCCTCCTTAACCTCCACAGTTCCTCCCTCAAACTAGCCAGTCATCTACAGACCATACACCTCCCCCCCCATCCTCCAAGCACAGTCCAAGATCACAGCGGACCCACACCCTGTACACCCCACAACCCTTCCAAAGATGCCTGCCCTATTGACATGTGGCACCTGCTCCATTTTGGCCCCCTATCTTATGTTATGGGCTCTTACTCCCAGGTTCTGTACCCTAATACAACTGTTAGGCCCTTATTTACTCAAATTCCTGTCCCCCCACCCTAGTCCCCCTACTGGCCCCTTGCCAACTGTGGTAATTCAGTCTCAAATCTCATCCGTTAGATACTGTATTACTGTAGCAATCCTAAAGCCTCCTTGTCCATTTTTCACCCCTCAGCTATCATACTTTTTATTCTCAGCTCTCATATAGTTTCATTTAGCCCAGTAAGAAATCCTATTTCACTCCAAGTATTACACAGATCAGTTAGAGAAATAAACAGAGCAAATACATATGTATTACTACAGCAATCATAGCAGTATAGCTCAGTTAGAGAAATAAATAGAACAATAAAATCTGTATTAATACAGTACTCCTCAAAGTATCCAAACATTGCTTTGTCTCCACCCCAGAGACCCTGTTGTAATATAGGACCACAGAAAAATCTGGGTGGAAGGGTGGGCAACTCTAAAGTCTTGACAGAGCTCCATTGAGCTTACTCACTCCCCCTCTCTCACTCGCTCATTCTGTTTCTCCCGGCACTGTAGGCTGCTCTTTTTTCACTGGGCTGCTGTCTGCATTGGCACCTTTTTCTGCCCACAAAGAAATATGCAGCAGTCCTGACAGAGCTCCGTTGAGTTCGCTCCCTCCCCCTCCCTCACTCACTCGTTCTGTTTCTCCCAGCACTGCAGGCTGCCCTGTTGTACTGGGTTCCTGCCTGCATTGGCACCTTTTTCTGCCCACAAAGAAATATGCAGGAGTCCCAACAGAGCTCCATTGAGGTCGCTCACCCCCCTCCCTCTCGTTCATTCTGTTTCTCCAGGTGCTGCAGGCTGCCCTTTTGTACTGGGCTTCTGTCTGCTTTGGTGCCTTTTTCTGCCCACAAAGAAATCTGCAGCAGTCTCAACAGAGCTCCATTGAGCTCACTCACTCCCCCTCTCTCACTTGCTCATTCTGTTTCTCCCAGTGCTGCAGGCTGCCCTGTTGTACTGGTCTCCTGCCTGCTTTGGCACCTTTTTCTGCCCACAAAGAAATCTGCAGCAGTCCCACAGAGCTCCATTGAGCTCACTCACTCATCCTCTCTCACTCGCTCATTCCATTTCTCTTGGCGCTGCAGGTTGCCTTTTTGTACTGGGCTCCTGTCTGCGTTGCCACCTTTTTCTCCCACAAAGAAATCTGCAGCAGTCTTGACAGAGCTCCATTGAGCTTGCTCACTCCCCCTCTCTCACTCGCTCATTCTGTTTCTCCCGGCCCTGCAGGCTGCCCTTTTGTACTGGGCTCCTGCCTGCATTGGTGCCTTTTTTTGCCCACAAAGAAATCTGCAGCAGTCCTGACAGAGCTCAGTTGAGCTCGTTCACTCCCCCTCTCTCACTCACTCGATATTAATCTGTCCCATACTCTGATTTCCCACAGCGACTGAGCTATTCTGTTACGGAAGTGCAAAAACACATTTTGGCCAGGATGTGAAAAATGACAACTGTACTGTTCATAAGGAGGTGTGAAAAAATGTCAGTGTTGAAAATCTGGTGTGAAAATATTACAAATTTGCAAAGTTACAAGGGTGTGTGGAAACTGTGCAATGCACACTTGTAACACAGCCATTTTATGGACATTCATCATCAAATTTTCAACATAGGCATTTTAGGACTTCTGCTCATGGACAGTGTCGCTGTCATTTTCTCAATCTATCCTGATAACTAATTTCCCACCATGACCGTGCTATTCTGCGCCGGAAGTGTGAAAACACATTTTGGCCAGGATGTGTAAAATGACAGCTGTACTGTTCATAAGGAGTTGTGGAAAAATGTCAATGTTGAAAATCTGGAGTGAAAATATAACAAATTAATGGCGTTACAAACGTGCATGGAAACTGCACAATGCACACTCATAAAACAGTAATTTTTGGTTTTTTTTTTACCAAATTTGCAACATAGGCTTTTTGAGATCCCACCTCATGAACAATGGCACTATTGTTTCATTAATTAGTCGCGAAAGGTGATTCCGCACAGTGACTGCGAATTCACCTTTTGGGACATTATAATGCCATAACAGTGACTGAATTGATGAGGAGGGGTCCTAATAACCCCATGTTGAAAATTTGGTGCCAAAATTCCCATAAATGCCCGAGATATGCACCAAAGTTGAAAAAACCCTATTTATGCCCTTATGCAGCTTACCAGCATTTCTTCAGTTCATGGTCAGCTTTGAAGAGGGCAGACATGTTCCAGGTCCACCAAAGATCATTGTGCTGGGCTCTGGAGGTAAGTATGAGGTGGGGGTGGGGTGGCAGGGTGTACAGAGGGTGGCCGTTGGTTGGGGAGGGTCCCCATAACTCAACGAGGGACCATTTTCTGTTTACAGGTTTTAAATAAAGAAAAAAAAATCATAGGACTTTTTTTTTTTTACGGGGATATTTGAACCTGAATGTTTGGGGGCTGTAGCCAATGGGGATTGGGCACCCCATCAGCACATACCGAGTGGGGGGAGCCAAGGGGGATTGGGCACCCCCCTCGGCAAATTGATCTGGGAAAGGGGGTCTGAAGTCGACAGGGATTGGGCCTCCTGTTGGCAAAGAAAGACTGTTTGGGGGGCACATGATGCCGAAGGAGATTGGACACCCCCTCTGCACACAACAAATGGGATAGGGGGTTACAGTATGCCGATGAGGAGTGGGCTGTCTGTCAGCAAATGTACTGGGTTGGAGGCATGCGGATGGCAAGGTACCGCCCTGCAATGATGGGTCACTCCCTCATTTCAGTGAAATGGCTGATGCTGCAATGACAAGGTGGCCCTTGATTGCAGCAGTGAAAACATTTCAACTTGGTGGCACTTCTGCAGAACCAGTGTCATCAGGACACTGGGCCTGAACTGGCCCACCAGTGCCAAGCCCCCAAATGCAGTGCTACCATTGGCTGCCACAGTGCTGCACCTCTACAACCCATTTCTCTCCTAAGCTGCTATATAATGTTTCTTGTGCATGCACACAAGAAACATAAAAAGAATAGGAAAGTTATTCAAGAGCACTGTTGCGTAACAGGTTTATATAGGAAGAAGAACAAGAGAATAAACTAGACATCCCTCAACCATGGTATATGGACTGGTAGAACACAGTTCTACCACACTCCTCCCTCTTTAAAAAAAAATTAAAAAAAAAAATGGAAAAGAAAAACAAAACTGTTGTTTTATGTCACTAACCTCTACTACAAGGGGGCAATCATCTTATCATTGTCCTGCACCCTACCAACACCCTGAAAAGGTGTGGAGCTCCAGCCCTCCCTCACCTGAAGCTGTGCCCCAGGGTCGCTTAAATAGTACATAAGAACATCCTCCGATAGAACAGTATTCATACATCAAGATGCTAAACATTTTTAACCTGGAATTGGAAGCATGTGATAAACCTATGTACCACATTACCAACATACATCTTCATATAATTCCATTTAAACCTTCATGGCCTACGTCTGGACAGATAGCCTACATTTCCACGCCATGTACTAGTGCTTACACTACACTATATAGAAACTATCTGGTTATAAGGTCAAGTATAAAAGAATAGAGTTCTGACTCCCAACCAGCACCCTGGAAGGGTGTGGAGCTTCAGCCCTCCCTCATCTGAAGCTCCGCCCCAGGGTCCCTTAAATAGAATTGCCTTCTAGGCAGCTATTCTACAATAGCTATTCACACTAACTATACCCTGGGGCTACCACAGTACTAGCATCTGTCTAGGACATACATACATATATACATATACATATATATATATATATATATATATATATATATACACACACACACACACACACACACATGCAATTACATACACACATATATATATATATACACACAATATATATACATATATATATACACACACATATATACATACATATGTATATATACACACACATATATACATATATATGCATATATACATACATATACATATACATATATATATATTCATACATATCCTATATATATATATACATATATATATGCACATACATATACAGATATATACATATATATACAAATACATATATATATATATATATATATATGATATACACATACATATACAATCAGCTATAGTCATATGTTCTGAGGAAAAGAAAGCAAAAGCTGCAAATTTCTGCTGTATCCTTGCTTTCTCTAACAGGCTAATTTTGGGTGTCTGGACAATCCAGCACTAAAGTAAAACTTCATTTGGAGGGGACACTATTCTGTTCAGCCCCCACTTAGATGTATCAGCCCTTTTTGCTGGGGCCTTATCATAGATTTCACCCCATACATGATCCCTATGGCCCTTGGCACATTTTCCGTTTCACACAGCAAAAATATTTCTTTTCATTGCCTACTTTTCATTTTGATTCCCATTATCAAAACCTGAGGGTATTCCTTTGACCTCCAAGCCCTTGTTGTTCCATCCCAAGTGGGTCTCAACAAACACCTCCAGGCAACTAAAGAGCCTCTCAAGCTGAAAACAAACAGCCGGTTCCTCACGAAGCCCCTGGGGTGTTATTCCTTAAAACATTTATGCATTTGTACAGAGGTGTATCAATGTTAAACATCTGCTGCCACCTTACACCTTCTGCCCTAAGTTGGAGTCTCCTCCTCTTCCAAGGGTGCCATTTCTTGTGGCTTTCTACCCATTGAGTTACTCCTACCACTCTTCTTCTTGGTACCTCTAACTAATGGTGCCAAGCACTGGCCTTCATATAGGCAGCCACCTGCCAGTACATTCCTGGCCAGTAGAAAAATGGGGTTATTGTTGCCAAAATTTCTCCGTGGCCCAGTGGCTTAGTGACTGGAGTGAGCATTTTCCATCATTTCCTCTCTGTAGGCCATAGGCACCACTACTCTGGTGTCTACACACCTAGTACAGGGGTTGGGCTTCATATGATATAGGGTACCCTTTTTTTACTCAAACCACCTCAATGGTTCCACCCCCATACCACCCTCCTGGATTGAAACATAAGTCTCTAACTGGACCACCTCAGGATCCCCTACCTGCAATTTCCCCAACTCAGTACACAAGATACTGGCAATGGCATCTGCAACAGTATTAACAACACATGTCCCTTCAGCCATCTTGGCCTCTTCAGACTTGATTGAAGTCTTCACTCCAGGGTTATCATAGTCAGTTACAGTCTTACCTGGGGACTTATCTCCTCCTTCGTCCTCAATACAGTAACAGCCTGGGAACATCAGGATCTCAGGAATCACAAAATCTGTTGTGGACCACAATAATTCCTTTCAGGAGTCCTCCTCCAGAGCCCATGAATAATCCTTTGCTTCCTCCTCAGAACCCTCTGGTTGGAACCTCTCCAGAAACTTCTGGTATTGGTGCTCCACCTCTCTCCGTTGTTGGTCCACTGCCAACCATCGCCCACTCAGCCAATGGAGGAGCCACATCAGGTCTGCCACCTGGTCTTTGGATCCATCGTGCTCCTATGGTGCCTCGCCCAGGCCACCACCTCCAATACTCCATATCATATCTGGCACCATGCACCGCTGCCTGTTTAACCCCAAAACAGGGTTTTAAATAATTGATTAGCAGTTTTTTCTTGGGACTATACTAACTGTACAGAAAGTATTTATATCGATTTTCTAGAAGTGTTGTGTTTGTTAAACACAGTGAGGCAAGAGCTATGCATTTTCACAAAGATTTAGCACTTTTATGAGCAAAACGCTAATCAATTTTTAGAGTTAAATAAATCCCTGTGAAAGTACCAGGGCTGGTACCACCTGACTGGAATCCCCCAGATTCCAGGACTTATTTATTTAATTACGAGTTTAACCAGGAAGGCATACTGAGCAGGGATTGCTTGATTCCAGATGCGACCTGGGGGGCAAGTCCCAAAACAATAGTTCAAATACAGGTACATGTAGATTAACAGCACAGTGAGGGGTCCACCTGCCATACAGACAATTGGCAGATAGATACAGGAACATAAGAGGGGGAGCATACACGGGGATAGTGTTACAGAGAATCACAACAACAATAGTCTAGTACATAGTGTACACTAGCTAAAGCATGAGCACCTTTAGGTGAAGTGTTACAGAGAATCACAACAACAATAGTCTAGTACATAGTGGATGCTAGCTAAAGCATGAGCAGCTTGAGGTGAAGTGGGTGCCGAGTAGGCGGTTGAGGAGGCGGGGGTTGGGTGAGTGTCTTATATCGACTAGCAGTGTGTTCCATAGCTGTGGGATACAAAATCTGAAGGCTGCTTGGCCTTTGGATGTACGCATGAAAGGGACGTGGAGGAGCCTGGGTTCTGTACTTCTGAGGGAGTGGGCATGGGGAGATTGTGGGGAGAGGACAGAAACCAGGTAGGGGGAAGAGTCTGGGACCAGAATTTGGCTGCAGACCTGGCACAATGGGTTTGGCTGCGGTCTTGGAGGGATGGCAGGGCTAAGGAGTCGTATAAGGTGCAGTGGTGGTTTGTTTGTGGGCAGTCCAGGATAAAGCGAAAGAAGGAGTGATAAAGGGGGTCAAAGCTGGCCAAGGCGGAGGAGGGAGCAGTAGTATAGACTATGTCACCATAGTCGAGTATAGGGAGTATCATTCTTTGAACAATTGCTTCTGGCAGGAGGGGGGGAGACAGCTTTTGTTCCTATATAGGGCACCGAGTTTTGGGAGTAGTTTCTTGTGTAAGGAGTCAATGTGGGTGGCAAAATCAAGGTGCTGATCAAGCCAGACACCTAGGTATCTGAAAGTGGTGCAAACTTCCAGGGGGGTCCCGTCTAGGGTTGGGAAAGGAAATCACGGAACTTGATGGGAGAGTCTTTGCTGTGAGCGGAAAGTTAGTGACATGGTTTTCTTTGGGTTTAGGAATAGTTGGTTTGACCAGAACCAGTCCTGGATGGTGTTGAAATCATCCTGTAACAGATTTGCCACCTTGCTTGTGGAGGGGCCTGTGGCATACGGCACTGTATCGTCCGCATACATTTGGATGGATGAGTAGTGACAGGCTGATGGGAGGTCATTTCAAAATATGGAGAAGAGCAGTGGGCCCAAGACTGAACCTTGGAGGATGCCAGTGATAACTGGTAGGGGGCTGGAGATGTGTGATCCAACTTTTACAGCCTGGTGCCTACCCACCAGGTAGTCATGGAATCAGGTGGAGGCTGGACTGGTGAGACAGAAGCAGTGTATGGGAGACGGTGTTGAATGCCTTGGCTAAGTCTATGAAGATGGCAGAGGTGATGTAGCCTTTGTCCATGCCGGTGAGTATGTCGTCAGTGAGTCTTAGCAGGGAGGTGGTAGTTGAGTCAGACTTGTGAAAACTGGATTGGTATGGAGTGAACATGGAGGAGGTGTCCAGATAGGGAGAGAGTTGGGTGAGGACAAGACTTTCCTGTATTTTTGCCAAGATTGGGAGTAGGGAGATGGGGCACTAGTTACCCGGGGAGGAGGCGTCACCACCTTTAGGGAGGGATATGACGGTAGCTTGTTTCCATGCAGATGGTAATTTGCCTAGTGAGAAAGAGAGGTTGAATAGTGCAGCTAGCGGGGCGGCAATGGCTGGGGCCTAGAGATATAGCATCTTGGCATTTAGGGCCATGTGGCATTTTCCTTTGTAAGGTTCAGGGAACGGAGGGAGTTGAGTACTTCGTCCAGGGATACAGGGTGAAAAGAGAAACTATATGGGTGGTGGGAGTGCTCTTGGTGGGAGGGGGCACGGGGTGGGTGGATGCTGGAGGGAGATTAGGAGCGAGTTAGCACAGCTGGAGAAGTAGGCATTGAAAGCAGTGGCAACCTTGCTGGGATTGGTGATGGTCGTGCCCTGTTGCGACAGTGTCGGTGGTGGCAGGTGGGTGGGGGGGGGATGAGGGATTTGAATGATTTCCAAATGTTTGTCAGGTGGCTTAGGTTTGCACTGAAAGCCAATAGGAAATAGTTCTTTTTTGACTTGCGAATGAGCTTGGTACAGGAGTTGCAGAGGGTTCTGTAGTTTTGGAAAGTTGCCTGGGTGCCCAATTTCTTGTGGACTTCCCATGCGTGGTCTCTGGAGTGGCATTGGCTGATGATATCAGTGATGATCCAGGGAATGTGGACACCTCTGACCAAGGCTTCAGTTATCTCCATTTTGGGAGTATTTGACTCCCAAAAATAAGGCAAAAACTTCCAAAATAAAGGAGGAGGAAGTCATTGACTTCCAAATGTAAAACACTGAACTGGATGACTTCCAAAACTTAAGGCACAAAAGCTAAGAAATGATAGATTTTTTCCTAAAAGAAATTGTATTTTATCACTAATATTTGTATTAACATCCATAAGTTGATTATTCCTAGAATACTGGTTTTAAAATTTTAGGATCTGGAATATATCTTGACTTCCAAAAAATTGGAATGACTTCCAGATTTTAACTCATGGAAGTATTTGACTTCCACTAAAAATAAATTAACTGAACCCCTATCTCTGACCCTTTTTGTGTGCAGGGGGGCATGGTAGTCCCAGACATTTAGAAATTTGGCCTTGAAAGTTTCAAAGGCGGTATCAATAGATGTGGCCGCTGGGATGAAAGACCAGTCTACTTGGCCTAGGTCATGCATGAGCGATGTTAGGTCCAGGGAATTGTATGTCCTTGTCCGGAGTGTCTTGGGGGGAGTGGAGGGCCTAAACACCTTTCTGACCATGAAGATCATGTGGTGGTCACTTAGGGAGTCTGGGAGCAGGCCCGCTCATGGGATCCTGTGGGGGTGGGAGGAGAGGATCCAATCCCAGAGAGAGTGGTTTTGCGTCTTGTGGTTTAGACAGGTGGGGTGTTCAATTAGTTGAGTGAGATTTAGAGCCCTCATCTTTGTCTTGAGGTGGGCCTTATCTGTGGCTAGCCAGTTGTGGTTAAAATCGCTGATGGCGTGAAGCTCGCCTCCCATGGTTAATGACTTTAACATGTCCAGGTGTTCTAGGATGTCAGGTAGGGGTGTGCCGGGGGGGCAGTAGGTCCCTGCAACATACACAGGGGTGGAGCACGGGAGCAAGACTTTGATTAGGAGAGAGTCAATGTGGGCTGGGAGTGAGGGAATTTGAATTAAAATGAACTGCAGCTTAGAGGAGATGTACATGGCTGTTCTACCGCCTCTCTTATTCCTTGGACGATCATGTCTGATAACTGAGTAGCCAGGGATGGATACTTCAGCATCTGTGTGATGCGGTTTCCAGCCAGATCCCACTCTAACACCATATGCCGTAGGGTGTGGGATTTCACACAAACAGTCAGATAAAACATTAGGTGCATAAAAAATGCATAAAAGCGTTTAGCATTTTATTTTTGTAGAAAATTGAAATAATCAAATAAATCTTTACAGAAAAGAAAAATACAGTGTTAATTCAGCGCACCTACTGTATATAGCCAGTTATAGCTTTCTTCAGCCATACCGCTTCCTAAAGACTCCTCTCTGGTCTTAACTTAGCTTTGAACTCAGTACAGTGTGGTCTCTCTCTCTCTCCTCTCTCCCCTCTATCCCCTCTCTCTCCTCTCTCTCCTCTCTCTCTCCTCTCTCTCTCTCTCTCTCTCTCTCTCCCCCCTCTCTCAACAGACTGGCCCACCTAACTGAATTTCACCCCTGGTGGTCAGTTTATATACTCTGCTACTCATGACATTATTAGTCAGGTAGTTGGGCACTTAAGCTGTTTCTCTATCTTTCTATCCCTGACTTAATAACATCAGGCACAATGACCAGGAGCATAAACCATTCTGTATTAGCTTTAACATCAGGCGGGTAAAGGAGGTTTAAGTGCTTACATTATTATTACATGTTCAGAAGCCTTTGCTCCTTATCCCTGTTCAGAGCACAACTAATTATATATCTCTTTTACCTTTTTATATACTAAGGAAACCTTGTGCTATTTCTTCACAAGCAGCCTTATTTTCAGTTGCAGACTAAACAATGACAAACAAAATAAGGCATGTGTGTGTGTTACCGGTGGCTGCTTTTGCAAGCCACTGGCTCAAACTTTCCTTTTGGCCTTCTTGGATTTGGAGCTTCTGAAAACAAATGGCAAGAGAGCAACATATCTCATATATTATTATTGTTTGTGGCTCCTCTTTACTTTTGAGCTCACAGATAGGACAGAGAGCAGCAGGGAACAGAAAGAAAAATCGGTTGCTGCTCCTGTCCACCCAGTCGCTTTATATAAAACCTAATTTTCAGATATATAAGAGGAACTAATGGGGGGGAGGGGACAAGGCAAGCCTCAACTGTATTAATTCTTTGAATTTCCACTTGCCAGCCAGTAATCTCTTTCTCAACATCTCCTATTTCTAATTAATCATGACAATACCCCTTTAATAAAGTTTGTTATGCATAACATTTGTATGAATTTTACATTTGCATAAAAACACCTGACACTTTATTTACTAGCACTTTCAAACTGCTATACAGTATGTTATTTAATCAGCCAGCAAATATGTCTGGCAAGTTAGCCATCTCTATGCTTTTTTCACTTAAAGCAAGGTTATGGGAGATCAAGGTGAGGGACAAAAGGTGAAAAAGAAATATCAAAGATGGGAAAAAGATTCATAAAGACAAAGTAAGGACTGTCATAGGTGGCCTACCTATGTCAGTTGAAAAAAAGAATTGGAAAATTATTCAGGAGCACTGTTGCACAACAGGTTTATAAAGGAAGAAGAACAAGAGAATGAACTGGACATCTCTCAACCTTGGTATACGGGCTGGTAGAACACAGTTCTATCACATTGACCATCACACAGGCAATGTGCCAGAAGCACTATACCAGTTCCACAAGACAACGCAGCCATGGCCATGCTGTGTATAGCAGCTATGATAGCAGGGACCTGAGCAACTGGTACTACACTGCCCACAGCAGGCAGTCACACAGTGCACAAATGACACACGCATGCACTGACCAGGGTTATAGTATATCCATAAGCTATGGCTACTGTAGCACCACTGGTGATGGACATAGTGGCCCCAGAAGATAAGACTACCCAGATAGTGGTGGGAGAAGTGGCCTCAATTCATTCTGCAATGTGATTCGTGGAGCAAAGGCAAATTTGCTGAGTACTCCACAATGCGAAGTGGAGTAATTTGCATTATGATGGGTAATGCGAAGTCCATTGAAAACAATGACTTCACATTATTCCACCTTTCCAGACCCCTACTCCACCAATTTTAAAGGCGAAGTGCATTGAAAACAATGCACTTTGCCTCATTTTACCATGTTTTTAAGCTCCGAAGGCAAATTTTGCAGTGGTTCATGGGATTTCAGGTCACATGGTCTCTGTATTGATCTGCACAGCCTCAGTTCAGGGTAGTGTGTGTAGGAAGCTATAGGATACAGTATGCTCTGAGAGCTGTCTGTGATTCAAACCTTCTAAAAGCTGTTAAAAAATATTTTTTTAGTAATTTTTTTTCCTCAAACTTTAGTTCATCGATTGTAGGAAACCCTCCTGTGCTTATATCATTGAGTGTTTTTGTTTGTGTCTGGATTTTAAAAGTTAATGTACAACACTGAGTCTGTGTAGTAAGCAACAGTGAAAGGGTGCTTTGGGGGAGGGACTTATCTGTGGTGCAGGTAGATTTAAGTTGTTTTTTGGTTATATTTTTGTTATATAACTGACTGTTAATATACACATAGTAATAGTGTTGATAATTGTTGAAATTTTCTTGCTGGTTGTGTGTTGTGTGGATCTGGTATAGCAGTTCATAATTTCAGGTTGTTTATAATACATGGCATTTTACTGAACTTTTCAATTTGCTACACATTACTTGTAGACAAATTGTGTGTGTGTGAGTATGTGTGCGGTGCTGCATGACATCAAATAATACACCTTTTATTGTGCCACAGTGTAATTGCAGGCACAGCAGTGTGAACCTGCTTTCCACTGCAGCTGCATGATTTTGTACTGCCATTGTGGTATCTTTTCTTTGTTTTGCTACTTGCACTGCCATACAAAATCCACTGGCAAAAGGAATTGTTTTACAGATTGGATTGTTTGTGACTTCAGCACCACTGGTTAGTTAAGGTGTTGTTTTCACTTGTGAATTTTCATCTGTATCTGTTGCTGAAGACACAGTTTTTTTGGGTGGCTTCACATCCAGCATCCCCCCACTCAGATTGAATATTCCAAAATCTAAAATTTGTTTAGAATATTGTTGTTCATCCCTCAAAATGCTTGCAAATAGACATGCAAGAAAAGCTGGTTCTCGCCATGGCACTACTGCCAGTGGTAAGATTGTCTGTGGGCGTGGTAGTACGCAGGCACAGAAGTGCATTGCTGATGTGAGGAAATATTTTTTACAGCCCAGTCAGTAGCTTCACTCATAGTTGGAGGAGATGTTGTTGTCCCAGCCGGTGGTGGTGTTAGTGCAGTTGCTGGTGGTGGTAGTATAAGTATTGCTGCCTCAAGTTCCACTTCTGACCAGTGTACTGTGCCCAAACATACAGTGGAGTGTGAAGCAGTGTGAGTGAGTGGCAGTGTAGATGATGTCATACTTCCCAGTAACTTCCCAGTAACTTGAACATGAGGATTCTGATAATCATGTCAACAATAGCATACAATGTGACATTTTTTCCACCACGGTTCAGGTCACCCATTTTCCATGCAGTGATTCAGAGTGCGGTGAGAAAATATCAAGTGATGGTGGTGTTGATGATGATGAATCTGATTATGATGATGTTGCTGTGGTTGTAACATGCAGTCCATGTGCCAGCATCTAAGCAGAAGATGTGGAAGTGGGTGATGCTGATGAATATGATGATGATATAATTGACTTCAGTTGGGAACCGGAGAAAAAGAAATTCAAGGTGGCTGTGTCTGGGTCTGTTTGCATTAATCCCCTTCCCCCATAAAAACTTTGGATTTACCAGTTTCATTTGATGGTGATGATGATGATGACCCAGTAATAATGATAGGTAGTCATAGTGGTCAGTTGCAGTCCAAGTGTGTTCTGCCCGAAAAATCATGTAGCACACCCCCCACTTCATGGATTAAAATAATGGAGTCCAATAAGCAGCATCATGGACATGTTAAACGTAGAGCATCACAATCCCTTGTTTGGGATTTTTTTGTGTAAGATGCAAATGAGTCAATTGCAATCTGCCAGGTTTGCCATGTGCGTGTGAGTCAAGGTAAAAAGGAGAGCCATCTGGGCACAGGAGGACAGCATACGCATCTTAAGAATAGGCACATGGCACTGTGGACCCAGCACAAGATGGCAGCTAATACCACAGTGGAGCATTCATCCTTGTCATCAATCATAATGAGTATGTTACCCCCCTCCATGACTGTTAAATCCAGTAGGAAATTAAAAGTGTGCAGTAGTGAGGAAATAAGAGCAGAGGATTACTACAGGCATGATGAGGTGGACCTGAGCAACCGTCTTCATCAAACATCCACACTCCACCCCCTGCCATTCACAGAGCAGAACCATTTATCACCACACTCTGTGTAAAATGTTTAAGTCAGCCCACGTTACAGAGTGTTTTTGTGCATAAGCTGAAGTACCCTCCCAATCTTACAGTGTCACGTGAAGTTAATGTTGCTGTAGCTGAAATGCTGGCAATTGATCTTTTGCCCTGTTTCTTTGTGGAGAATTCTGGTTTCCAGCAGTTTGCTGCACATGCCTGTCCAAAATGGAAAGTCCCATCCAGGACATACTTTTTGACTCGTGCTGTCCCCGAGTTGTACCATTCTGTGTCAGACTCAGTAAGACACAGAAGGGCATTTTCAACATTCCTCCTCTCCATTCATCCATTTAAGTATTGATATGTGGACAAGTGGCAAAACAGCAGGGTGTGCATATTTGAGTATAACTGCACACTGGACGCAGGTGCTGGAGGTTGTTTGTGCTGTAGGTAGTGTGAATAATCAGTGTAGTAAGGTGGAGTGTCATGGTAGCAATCTTCCAGGAATTCGACAGCATGCAACGATTGCTATGAGCAATGTGACCTGTTCACACACTGGTGAAAACATGCTGGACATGGTACTGACTGAAATTGAATAGTGGCTGAACCCCCTATCCCTGAGAGCTGGGTTTATAGCAAGTGACAATGGGTCAAATGTGCTGAAATGCATCACGAATGGTGGCTTTTTTTGTGTTCCATGCATGGCCCGTTGTTTAAATCTTGTGATGCAGGAGTTTCTGCAGCACTTTGATGTAAAGGAAATGCTGACAGTTGCATGCCGTATCTGTTCTCACTTTTCATGATCTGCAAAGGCCCGTGATCAACCTCGGCAGTTGCAGATGTGAAAAAGCCTCCCTCAGCACTGCTTGAAATTGGAAGTTGTCACTGGTTGAACTCCACTTTATACATGGTAGAGAGGTTGTATGAACAATACAAAGCCATCTCATAATATCTTGTGATGCACACTAGCCGTGACAGTTCCGGGGCCTCCATGTCTCTGACGACTGAACAGTGACACCTCATGGACTCTGTAATATCAATTTTGCAGTCTTTTGAACATGTCACACAGGCAGTGAGTAACGAGTCTGCCTCCATTAGCCAATCATCTCCACTGCTGCGGGTGCTGAGGCAGACATTGGTGAATGTACAGCATGGCCTTGATGTTGCCAAAGACAGTGCTAGCAGTATGTTGCTGAAACACATGCTAACAGTATTGAACCAGAATTGTCACATTGTGAGCATTCAGCGTAGTGACAACTTTGCCATAGCAACAATGCTGGACCCACGATACAAACATGGAATTGCCTCAGTACTGGAGGAAGGGCCTGAACAGGTAAAAAAATGTCAGTGGGCAACTGGTGTGCTTGGTTCATGGGGCACAGAAGTCACGTGCCATGGTCAGCAAACCTCAGCAGCATAATCAGGCTGAAGGTGCACCTGGAGGAGCATCAAGCATATCCTGTAAGAGGAAAGGGACTGCAGTTCCAGGTGGTCTGTCATCCAAAGTGGTTGATTCCAACCCACTTTGAGAGGCTTTGTCCCAAGTAGGGCTTTGTGAAATAAATGATTCCAGAGAACAGAATGAAGCACCAACCACTGGACTTAGTGAAGCACAGAGAATGGTTGAGTTATATTTCTCTGAAATCAGGCTTCTGTCAATAACTGATGATCCTCTTTTATACTGGAGTGGAAAGGTCAGTGAATGGCCAGAGCTGACTGCAGTGGCACTGAAGTACCTCATATGCCCACCCTCCAGTATAAGTGTCGAGAGGTATTCAGCTCAGCAAGTGCAATAGTTAGGGATTGTCAGACAAACCTCTCTCCTGCAAATGTTAGTTTGCTAACATTCATAAAAATGAATGAGAGGCACATACCAGCATAGACTGCAACCTCGGTATTCGTACCCCGGCCTAGTCATGGTGGTTTTGGTGCTGTAGAAATGGACCATCCTGGTGGCACTGGCAGTGGCAGCATGAAATGGCCTACCACTGACGAAGATGATGACACAATGGAGAAAGAATTTCCCAGTGGTCAGACTTCAGACATAGATGACTGCGAGGGCAGCCTTCTTTATGACGATGATGATGTGGTTAATGTTGGCAGGTTTTAACTGAAGTTGTTAAAATGCAGTGACATGTGCTGTATGATACATGTTTTCTTTTTCTTGAGTTTGTGTGCCCCCCTGGACCACCACCACCAGGACTGATGTTAACCACTGCCACCACAGACAATGACTTTTTGTGCCCCCCTGGAACACCACCACCAGGACCGATGTTAGCTAGTGCCACCACAGACAATGATTTTGTGTGTCCCCCTGGACCACCACCACCAGGACCGATGTTAGCCACTGCCAACACAGAGAATGACTTTGTGTGCCCCCCCCAGACCACCATCACCAGGATCGATGTTAGCCACTGCCACCACAGAGAATAATTTTGTGGGGCCCCCTGGACCACCACCACCACCAGGACCGATGTTAGCCACTGCCAACACAGAGAATGACTTTGTGTGCCCCCCGGACCACCACCACCAGGATCAATGTTAGCCACCGCCATCACAGAGAATGACTTTGTGTGCCCCCCTGGACCACCACCAAGGCTCTTGTTAGTGGAAACATGTCCACGTTTCTCCACAAACTGACCATTATAACATAAAGAAACATTTGGAAAACTGCTGGCCATTCAATATAATGGAGCACACCCCCATGCTCTCCCTGGCATCATGTCATAACGTTGCTGAGCATGGGAGGCAGAACTTAGGTGGCTCTTCAAAATGGGAAGTCCTCCATGACATGCTTCAATGAATTTATGGGTGTTTTTGCCAGAAAAGTATTGCACTATGTAAGGACATGTGGAGCAAGAAAGATTTTCTTGGAAGTAAGGTGCCCATATATCGGGTGCAATGCTGTAAGTTGGTGAACCTCTTTAATGTCAATTTCACAAACAAAATATTTATAGAGCCTCAGTAATGTTTACTTTGTGTCGGGACTCATGATTTGAAGTGTTTAGCAAAAAGCATGATTGAGCATTGCAAATGCGTTGTGCTAAACTGCATGTGTGCTGTCAGTGTTCTTTCCTTTGTGTGCATACATTGTCCAGCTTCATGCAAACATATATATGGTGTGACTTGTAGTATCTCAAGAATAAAGATAACAAAGAATACATAATGTATATTTTATTTGTACCATCAGCACCAGCGGAGTAAGTGATATGATATTTTTTCAGAGATATCGGGTCACTGTGCATCTCAGTCACTCTCAATGTACACATGACTTAGCGGTGATCATTGCACAAAAAGCACATGCTCACCTAAAAGTCATGTGTGCAGTATGTGACTAAGGTGCACTCTGGCCAGACACCTCTGAAAAGTTTCATGTCACTTAGTCTGCTGATGATGATGGTGACAATGAAATATACATTATTCTGCTCGCTATTCTTTCTACCATAAATACTACAACAAGTCAGCAATATATGTTTGCAAGAAGCTGCACAATGTCTGACGTCACACACACACACGCACACACACACAAATGAAACAACACTGACTGCTTGCATGCAATTTAGCACATCATACTTTTTCTCACTAGCTTTTCATAACCATTCCACAACAGAAAGTAAAACATACTGAGGCACTGCATTATAACAACAGGGCAATAGGAGATGTATGACTGTCTATTATTAAACATAAAAAAAAACAAAACACTACAGCAGTGTGGGGGGGTGTCAGAAAAAATACATTAATGAGGATTCCATGGTGTTCCAGCAGCAGGTTGAGCATTGACACTATCTGCAGCTACTGTTGCTGGATCTGCTTCACCTGCTGCTGCACAACACCCACCCTCTCATTGCTTTCCTCAAGGGTCACCCACACCAGTGCAATGTCTGCCTGCATTGCAGGCACTGTGGCGGGGTCCACTGCAGCAGCCAGGTGGTGGTGGTGGTGAGGGTGGTACTGGTGGCTGTTGTGGCAGTGGTGGTGGTGGTGGTGGAGCAGCTGTTGCTGTTGCCCTCCTCCTGTTACAGTGGCAAGGCACAACACCCCTATCACCTTCTGCCACTGCCACAGAAGGGCCAGCAGGTGGACACCTGGCTCCTTCGGTAGCAGCCTGCCACTTCACCTTGTGGTGGTTTGCCAATTGTGTGCGCTGCCCACCGATCCCCAAATGTGTCCCCTGGGGGACACGGCGCACCTGCACACCACATAAATGTCAAACCACAATGGTGCTGTCCTCCCCGACACACTTAAAAACTGCCAAACTGGGGAGCTGTGGGAAGGGGGCGATCAGGCACAGTAGGGGCAGGTGTACTGCTGGCAGCACCGTCATGCACCTGGGGTTCCACTTGTGGCTGTGGAGGTGGTGGAAGGGGTACTGCTGGAGCCTCTGCAGCTGCTACTGGTGGTGGTGGTGGCGTACTTGGTGGATGTGTCACCGCCAGTGGCACTGGTGGTGCTGCTGCTTCCAGAGGGGGAGAGGCAACACCAAACAGTTGGGAGTGGTTCAATGACACCCAACCACCCCACGCGTTTGCACTCCCCTCTGCTCACACCCACCGGCCACAGACTCTCCTCCCAGGTCCATCATGAACAACTAATTCCCTCTGTGACCAATGCCTCAAGGACTGCTTCACATGCACTCACAGTCTCACACACAGTCACACACACACACACAAAGCAAAACTTATAAAACAAATCAGTAGCAAAAAAGAACTGAAAAAACACATTACAAAAACAACTAAAGATTTAGCTTTTAAAAAAGCTGGGTTTTTTTGGCAATTCGCAAGATATATAGGAACAATATCACCAAACTCTCCTCTACACACAAAATGCTTCCTCCTTCTACCTCTGCAAATGAGAAAGTGAAACTAACTGCTTTTACAACTCACTTCCTTCCTACCTGGTTAAAGCATGTGACTTACAGTACTGTAAGCCATGTGATGTGTGGGGGGGGCTGCCTATATTGTTGTCACTTCACTTTACTTTGTGTTAATGTGGAATGGTAACCTGAAGTCATAATGCAAAGGTGAAGTGAGCCCTTTTGTAATGGCCACTTGGAGTAATGCTTGACTAACGCAAAGTGGCCACTTCGCTGCCACTTCACTGATGGATTTTTAATTGGCTGCATCTCTACACCCAGACCATGGTGGGTATGGATATGGTGCAGCCAGTGGATATGGGCACGATGGTCTCTGTCACAGCAGACCTCGGCAACAGATCCTCAGAACACAGCACACTGAAATCCACACCACACAGAGGCACAGGCCACCAGCACTCCAAAGGCAAAGGACAATGTTGATCCCACAATGCAGTCCATCAGTGTACCACAAACACCAGTATCCAGGACCACAACAACCCAGGTCCCGAGCACACAGCTGGCACCACGACCCAGCCCATGAGCAGCCTAAAGGCTCCTGAAATGTGTTTGACAACTACCCAGGATATCATTATGCACCTTGCTCCACAACCTAGTGACAGCATGACTCAGGCTGGCAGTATTCAGCAGGCCCCAGTCCCCACCTCCAAGCAGCACCCATGACTTCTCCATGGAGTCGGCTGCACAACCCAGTGCCAGCATAACCCATGTCCTCAGTATGGAACAGACCCCAGTACCTGGTCTGAGCAGCACCCAGGCTGTTGGTACACATCTGGCCCCAGAACCCAGTACCACTACAGGTCAGCCTATCAGCACTAAGCAGGCTGCGGAACCTCATGCCACCGCAGGCCAGGCCCCAGCACCATACAGGCCCATGCTGCCAGCAGTGGGAACACCATGAACAGCAGGGATCTCCCCACCCAGGACACTCCTGTCATGGAAAACACTGCAACAACAGGTGTACCCCTCAGGAAAAGGGAGAAGAAGGCTAAGGACAGTGGCACATCAGGGATGGCAACTGTCACTACAGCCTGCCAGCCATTTGGAGGTTGCAGAAGACAATGGTCCATGACACACAGAGGACTGCATGTTATACAATCAACAGCAGGTCAGAGATAGCCACTCATCAGTCACAAGTGCCACAGTTAATGGTAGCACAGACTCAGAATCATGGCAGGAGGAGAAAGGGCTGACCAGATGTGCAGTAGACCCCCAGTGAGTGGAATAACAGTGATGCTCCTTGTTGGTCATGTGATAGCCTGACCCAGCAATGAAATGCCATGGACAACAGATGATGTGCAATGTGTTGGGGGGCAGTAATGCTACTGCATTGTAACTTTGGAACAACCATAAGGCATATGCATGTCTCTAGGGGTGACCTGAGAATGGTGGGGTGGTGAAATGACATTGTCAGAGGCCTGCAGTATGCAGTGCCAGTCCCAAGTATGGATGATGGCCTGATACCTGCCCTGATCCAATCAACCCATCCCCCAAACAGACTCAGAGTATTTTCTTCTGTACCTGTTTTCACCACAATACCGGTGTGTGGGATATCTGAGGGAATGCAGTAATGTGATAACACAGATGACCCCATCACAGCACTTGTGCATTAATGCCATCACAGTCTGTGGTACATCACACCCACATGGCCTCTACCACCATCACAGCCCTGGAGGAATATGACATACATGGCCTACAGCAGTAGGTAGCAAACTATGACATTGATAGTGTCCCCCAGGGCATAGAACAGATAGTGACCCACCACCACAAATGAGGATAATCCTGTTCCCCATAAACAATATTATACTGTGCACAGTATGCTAGGAATGACTGCAATGCCACAGAGTAGCTAATGGAGTGTAAGCTCATATCATACAGGATTTGTGTCCTAGCTCTGCAACCCCCAGACCCTGGACTAGCCAACATCATCCACAGAAGGGATTGTCAGACCAATGGTAGCCCTCACTGAGAGATTACTATGGACAGAGTGTGGGCTCAGTCCATATCACCCCTTCCTGAAGGTACTGCTGCATTCCACTGCCACCGCTCCACCCATCCAGCCCATCTGCATCTTCCCAGGGTACATGTTGCTGGCAAGGTCCTTGTGAAGGAGAAACCATAGGATAGCAAGCTGCTAGAGTAATGTGAACAAGGGAAGCAAATTTATGACTGAAAGATTCAAAATAGTTAAATTCAGAAACAGACTGCAAAAATGCCTGCAGCTAGAAGCCGAGATCAGGTAGCTGAAGTAGTATATGAAAGTTTCAGTATAGCAATGCAGCAGTTGGGCCTGGCTAAGTAAACACTGAATAAACTGAGCAGAGCACACTGAGCTCCAGTACTCAATGAACTGAGATTGCACTGAATGAAGTAAGAGCAGAGCTGTTGAACACATACAGCACACAGGGAGTGGTATGGTGAAGTAGGTGTTCAGTCAGTGAGAGGTTGTGAGTGAAACCTGGACCAGGTACAAATAATTAAGGTGGAAAGCTCAGGAGACAGCAGGCAGAAAAGCAGCAGTGGGAGCTGAAACACACAATAATAATGCAGTTAACTGAGGGCTTGCAAAATCTGCTGAGTAAATGGAGACAGAGAGTACAGGCACAGGACAGCTTAAAGTAAGGAAAGAACAATATGTAACCTGAAGTACAAATAAAAAATGTATGCACAGGGTGCTAGAAAGCTAGAAAGCCCAAAAGAAACAAAAAGCAAACACAAGTACAGGAGTAGGAAGGAAACAAGCACGCAGGGATGCAGAAAGCAGCCGAAGGCAAAGCAATACAAACCAAAGCATGAGAACATGAAAAACAGAACTCCAGCACAAACAAGCAGAGCCCACAGCAAAGCTGGGGGGGGGGGGAGCCCCAGCAGGCCCCAAGGGAGAAAACACATTGACAGAGCCTCCAGCCAGCAAAGAAAAAGTGCTCCAGAAGGAGGCTGGGAGGAACTGCGTGTATAGCTCATGAAGGGGACATGGCTGGTTGCTCATTCCACTGAACTACAGGCATAGCCTTTTAAGATATCACTTTTTATCTTATCAGTTTTATCTTCACTCATGTTGTATACATTCAGTTATTTATCATGGTGTTTATATTGTGCATGATGCTGGCAGCAGAATATTCTGTCTCAAGAATAGTAACATGCAAAACAGCCCTTTTTGGAGACTCAGTAGCATCATCAGTGTCCAAATCAGAACAAGTAACATCCTGTACTTCCTTATTATTTTCAGAAAGCTGTACCAGGTGAGATATTAAAGCACAAGTATGACCTACAAGCACTAGTGCTTGTCCAGATGTCAGAAGTGAAGTGAAGACCATTGTCAGCACATTTGATTTTTTTTATATTATATGTCGAAGGCAAGGTAGTACAGCTAAATGTGATATGAGATGCATTATTGAAATAGGGATCATGTTACTTCACAAATCATTTGAAAGCAGTGTCTTCAATGAGAGAAATGTTTGAGGTCAAACACTGTCATCTCCCTTATGTGTGTTGTTACTTTACATTAGAAGTAGTGATAACAACCAAAATACTGTTTTGATTCAAAAGCATGCATGATGGTGGTTAGCTTCCACTTGATGCCTGTGCTATCTGAACTACAGTATTATTACCTGAATTGCAGAATGCTTTGGAACATTTTCTATATGGAGCAATAAACCAGTGCTGGAACAAGGGCTATTTGCCTACCTCATCTAATACAAGCTTTTCAAAACACTCAGAGAGCTGATGTTACGTCTTCTAAATGTGAAGTAAAATTCTGCCATATATCAGACGTCACCCTGGAACAACGTTAGCATTTTGATGATTTGTGAGCATAATTTATTTTTGCTGCAAGATTTTGATCACATTAGACCAGTGTAAAGTACAAGTATTTTGAACAGAAAATGTTGGTGCTGGTCAATTAGTAGTACTGGATTTGTTGTAATTTTGGATATCATCTACGATAAAGAGGAGGTCTGAGGTATTCTGATTAGCATCAGTTGTAATGGAAGTGTTAAGTAGTGCAGATGTATTATTATTTAAATGAGCAAGTTCTGCTTGCATGGGGGTTAACACTACATTTGCCATGCTGTGTGTAAGGAGTAGAATATATGTCACCTTCCAAGATGACAGAGGTAGTAAAAGTAGTGGTAGACACAGATGGAGCAGAGGTAGTAGTAATAGCTATTGAATGAGAGAATTTATATTTCTCTACTATATTAGCCTGTACTTAACAGCAGTTCATATGCTGGGAATTGTTTTACTAACAAGAGGAGTATTGCTGCTGCCACTGGTACCTTTACTCTTAAGTTTAGTGTTTGACGCAAAATGTTTGATCATTTTCATCATTCATTGTGTGAAATGTGCACTGTCATTACAGTTCTCAAAAGGGGGAAATGGTCAAGTTTCATTGTAGCAGATGACTGTCTGCTACTAATGCTACTACAGCTAGTACTGGGTGTAGAACTTCTTAAATGGTGAACAATGAAGTGGAAAGAGTTTGCTTTTTTAATCAATGCAATATTAACTGGTGTTTAGCAGTATGGCCAGATCATGTTTGCTTCAGCCCAGATTGTACTTCTGCCTTTGGTAAATCACAATGGCTATCAGTATTGTCTTTATCATTGTTTCTAAATGAACCTTCCATGGAGCTTTTGCTTACAGTATTGTGAAACATATATAACTGATGAGACTGGGAAAAAGACACACAGGCCACTCAACACAACATAGATACAGTACCTATAATATTTTAAGAATTATTTTTTTTTTAAATGGGCAAAATGCACAACATAACTGAGCCTTAATTGATGTTTTAGGAAATGGACATTAATTTTCTGATTTAATAGCACTGCCAGCTTGTGTTTGCTTCAGCCAATATGGTACAGTACTAAAGCACACTGGCTTTTACATTTTGTATTTAAAAGTTGCAATAATATAGATTAGGTTCTATGAGAAACAAGTCTCATTTATAGAACCACTCATGGCAAATTAAGATAAATCACAACTAACAATAAACAAACCTCAACTAACAAACTACACAAATCAGTTAATAAACAATTGTACACAGATTGTTCCTGGAACAACACTTTTTTAAACCATGCTTAAAAGTGGCAAGGGTAGACAAATTTCTTACTTGGGGAGGCAGATTGATCCATAAAAAAGGGGTCCCACAAGAGAAGCATTCTTTGCCAAAATGTGTAAAAAATTTGGGAAACTAAAAGCCACACTGTCAGACATTTCTGAATTTTATTTGTGAGCAGAAACTGTTAGTCATGCAGATATATTGGTGTGGCATCTTTATTGTCTTATTTTTACATGAGAGATAACCAGTGAAGATTGCACCTGAAAAGAGGGAGATAACCATGTTAATTGATTTAGTAGACCACTGATGCTCATCCCAGTTTGATTTTAATATAAAATAAAGTAACCTAAAATAAATGGAGTTTAGAGAAAGACAATGTGAGGCGATGGCATGGCCATACTGTATATGGTGTCACCATAATCAAGGATGGGGAGAATTGCTTGTCCTACAATATGCTTACACTCTGCAGTTGACAAGCAGTATTTGGTGTCCTTTAGGTAACCGAGGCATTGATGACATTTAGAAACAGTTTTATCAATATGTGGCTTGAAGATCAAAGGAGCGTCAAAGATTAGCCCAAGATAATTAAATTCATTAACACATTTCAAAGGTTGTTTTACAGAAGGATTAAAAAGAACCACCTTATAAAAAGACAATGAGTGCTGAGACCCGAACGGCATTGCTTGAGTCTTCTTACTATTCAAAAGTAATAAATTATCCAAAAAACATTTTGCCACTTTAACAAAGTCAGCCTGAAGAGTTGTGGTAAGGGAAGAAGAGTAATTATGGGCAAAGACAAGGACTGTATCATCAGCATATAGTCTAGCAGAACAGGAATCTACAACAGAAGGTGGTGGATCAATAAAAATATTTAATAGAATAGGGCCAAGAAAAGATCCCTGTGGAACCCCTGAGGAAACAGGAAGAGGAGGTGAAAGACAAGTGTTCCAAGAAACAGATCATATTCTACAATGTATATAAGATAGAAACCAGTTAGAGTTTGAAAAAAAAAAGAAAGATAAACAAGCTAAAAGCAAAGTGACTGATCACATCGAAAGCTTTTGAGAGATCAATAAACATTTTATTTTTATTTTATTTGAATCTAGGATTACAAGTACCTTTGAGCCAAGGCTCTTTTACAAAGGTTCCACATCAGTTGAGGTACAATTCAAACAAGGCATTGTATAACAGTATAACAGTGGGGTACAGGCAGTTACATACAGTTTTATACATTCAATACAGTGGCAAAAATGCCAGAAGGAGGTCTGGTAACAGGGTTGACACAGTATAGAGGAGAATCACACTAGTGGGGTGCAGCCATAGGCACTTGTCAAATATCAATTAAAGTGCTACAGGGGGGTAGGGATGGAAGGTGAGAGGAGGGGAGGATGAATGGGTGTATGGGAGAGGAAGGTGAGGGAGAGAGGGTTAAGTGCTAGGTGGAAAGAGCAAAGAGGAGAGGGGAGAACAATTAGGAAGGACAGTCACAGGAGCTAAATGCAGACAGGATGCGATGGAGACTGGATTTGAATGGACCAAGCTTTGGCACTGAGGTGATGTCAATGTTGAGACCATTAAACCAGCTGGGAGCTATGTGCACAAATGATCTTTGCCCTTGTGTGATGTGGAAATGCAGGATATGCAGAAGCTGGGATTCAGAGCCCCTGGTGATGCGAGTAGTCCGCGCTGGGCAAAGGAGAGCTTGGAAACCAGGGGGAGCAAGGCCTAGTGTTATTTTCTTTGTCATAAGGCAGGTTTGGTACTTGATCCAGTTTGAAAGTTGAAGCCACCCAGTCTGTGTGTAGTGATCAAATGTGTGGGTGAGGCGATTGGCACCGGTTATGAGATGGCAAGCTTTGTTTAGTGCAATGGATATGCTCCTGAGGGTGGTGGTAGAAGCAGAGCCGTAGTTGATCAGGCCGTAGTTGATTACTGAGCTCCGTACTGTAATCCTTAAGGCATCTGAGGTAAGGCATTGCCTGTGCCTGAAGAGTAGGCCAATGCGAGTGTTGGCAGACTTGGCAATGTTGTCAATGTGCGAAGCATATGATAGGTTACAATCGATGGTAATACCTAGACATTTAAAGGATTGAACCTGTTCGAGGGTTGCACCAAGGCAGTTTTTGATCGTGATGGGATTGAGTCTATGTTTGTTGTGCATGCTGCAGAAGAGCATGGACTTGTTTTTTTTTGTTGTAATTGAGAACCAATTTATGTGTACTAAACCAAGTTTCAATCGAGGTGAAGGCAAGTGGTAGATTCTTTTCAAGGTGGCCCGAATCCTTGTGAGTGGAGAGGATGATGGCGTCATCAGCATAGAGGAGGATTTGTGCTGGACATGATTGTGGAAGATCATTCAGAAAGAGGCTAAAAAGAAGTGGCCCAAGAATGGAGCCTTGAGGAACTCCTGAGTGAACAGGATGTGCATCTGAGAGAACATCAGCTATTTTCACTCTTTGGGAGCGGTTCTCCAAGTAGCTTTTGAACCATGTAGTGGACTCGGGTCATAGCCCAGTAGAACATATCTGTGTGATTAATAGATTATGACGTACAGTGTCAAAAGCATTGGTCAGGTCAATGAAGACCGACCCAGTTAGGAGGCTGTTGTCCAACGAGTTGTGGATAGCACCGGTGAATTCAAGGAGGTCTGATGTAGTACTGTGACCTGTACAGAAACCATGTTGTTGGGGGCAGAGGATGTTGTGTTTTCCAGGTATTCCATTAGCTGATCAGATACCATACATTTAATGGCCTGGGGTGGGAGTATGGAGATAGGCTGGTAGTTTACATGCAGATCCTTGTTCCCACTTTTGTGGACCAGGGTTACTGTGGCTGATTTCCATCTGTCGGGGAACTGGCTGAGGGTGAGGGTGAGGGAGAGGTTGAACATTTTTGTTAGTGGAAGTAGCACTTCATCAAGGGTGAGAGACACCAGTTTGAGGTTGAGTGAGTCCCCACTAGTTCTGGATTTGGCGATTGCATTAGAGACGTATTTTCAGACCTCATGTGCCCTGACTTCCTGAAAGTAGAATGGTGGGAGGTTGGAGGGAGGGGTTGTGGGCTGGGGTAACAGAAGGAGGGTGGTCATCATTGAAGAAGTCCAAAAGCAGAACACTACTTAGGTCAGAGAATGCAGTATTGAATGTATTTGCAATTGTGGTAGGGTCAAGAGTTATGCCACCATCAATGACCAACATAGTAGGTGAGATTTTTGACTGCTTCCCAGTTACTTCTTTAAGATTGTCCCAGAAGGTTTTACCCTTACCCCAGGTGTTCGTGAGGGTATCTCTGTAGTATGCATTTTTCTTTTGGCGGATTGATTTAGTGCAGTTGTTTCATGCCCATTTGTAGTTCTGAATATTGGCTTGATTGCCAGTGGCCTCTTGCCTGAAGCCAGAGGAGGTCCCTTGCTTTCAGATCTGTAAGTAGTTCAGTGGAGAGCCAAGGATTGCAAAGGCCTTTGATTTTATGCCTTTTGAAAGGGGCATAGATATCACAGGCAGCAATGAAGGAGTTGATAAAAAAATTCAAGGCTGAGTTGACTTCAGAAGCGTTGAATATAGGAGACCAATCGAACTGTTGGAGGTGGGATTTGAGGTGTTTCAACTTACCACATGGGAGGATTCTACTACTGATTAATTTAGGTGGGCTTGCAGAATTTATTCAACCATTCGCAGATGACTGGGGAATGGTCACTTGATGTATCTGGAAGGATGGAAACATCTGAGATGTGGGAGGGATGGCTGGTCATTATGCAGTCCAGGAGAGTGCTTGTGCCAGTTTTATAATTATGTCTGGAGGGGGAGACTATTAGCTGTGCCAGGTTGTCTGCTGAGATGGCATCTTTGAGGCCCCTGTGTCAGCGGCTAGCTAATTGTGTTAAAATCCCCCATTAGGATCGACTATGAATCAGGGGGTTGGGTGAGGATGAGGTCTAAGACTGAGTTGAGGCCTTTACCATGTTCTTTTGGAGGAATGTGAACAGCAGCAACAGTCAGTGCTTTGTTGTGAGCCCCCAGCAGAATTTTAATAGGTAGGATCTGCGTAGTAGAATCTGATAGGGGGGGCAGGTAAGCGGTGACCCAGAAGGGTGTCTTTGAGATATAAAGCACAGTCTCACCCTCTTTTTGTACTCCTGTCAAGTCTGAAGACATTGTACCCTGGCAGGGCAATAGCCGTGTCTGGAATTTTGGGTGATAGCCAGGTTTCAATGATTGCAAGGATATCAGGGTTGTATTGGTTAGTGAATATTTGCAGGGCATTAAGTTTAGGCAGGAGGCTGCAGATTTTGAGAGATGCAAAGGTGAGAGTCCCAGGGTGCCTCAATTGATGGCTGGGGCAAGGAATTTTAGGCCCAAGATTTGGGTGAAATTCCCAGATAGCAGCAGGAGTAGCAGAAGCTTCAGAATGCATCATCTTAATTGTTTTAAGGCAGATTTGTTTACCTGTTTCATGCACAGTCTATCACAGTGATTCTGTCTTAGGTCCCAAAGTGACGTAATGAGCCAGTGTTGAGAACGGGAACAGGCAATCATACACCACCAAATCATGGTTCTTCAGGAGTTGCCAGCCATCCCCAGAGGAGAATGGGGGAGTATAGACAAGCTTTGTTGGTGGATCAGTGAACATAGATTCCACAAGACACCCCTGGTCCTTGCCCTAGAAACAGTCATGAAACTTAAACAATGCTGTTTAGGTACAACATTTGAGCCTGAAACTTGATTGAAAACTAGATAAGACACTGCAAACTGCTAAATAATGATTTATCTGAAGTAGGAGACTTTTTTCCCTAAATTTAGAAACTACAGGAAACAGGAAAATTGTGTGATAGTTATCTACCAAAGTTTTGCCACCACCACTTGTGGAGATGGATAACTAAAGAATGTTTCCAGGCTGTGAAGAAGTTTGTGTAGTGAGTGGTAAATTAAATATGAAAGTTAACAGATAGGAAAAAATGTCAGCACAGCATGTGAGTAAAATGTTATTTAAATTGTTGATCCCTTGGCAGCGTCTTCTCATGGAAGCATAACAATTTAAGTAATTCTTAGTGCTCATAGACCTAAAGTAAAATCTAGGTCTTGAGGCTGGCCCTTCAGCATAGCAGTAGTGCTACTGCTTACGATGCCAACTAGCCAGGGTTAGAAGTGAGCCTGGGTGTTGGAGGGCCTGCCGGGGGGGGGGAGGAGGAGTGAGCATCCCATAGACTGCTCTCCTCCTCCTCCAGGGGGGAGGGTGGAGGAAGTTCCCAGGACTCACTCATTCCCTAGTAAAAACCAGGGGTCCAACAGCTGGTGCTAGTATCTACTGGAGGTGGGCAGATGTTGGCATTCACACCCCTGACATCATTGCACATCCCGTCTCTCAGGGAAGGAAAGTGGAAAACCCAAGCTGAGCAAGATGCCATCCACCTTGCATTGCAAGCCGTGCACCATCGACTTATGGCACCCCCAGAAACTGAGTTTGGTCATCTGCTGGGAGGCAGGGCTCCCTCCTGAAGGACCCACTCCGGGGGAAGCCAGGGAACAACAATGGGTAGAGTAAGTCTTGGGAATGGTGGATGGCAGGGCTGGGCACTGGGTAGGGCTGATGAGATCCAGTCTGTCGGCGGACCATAAATAACAGAAAATAAAAAAGAAATCTAGGTCTTGAGAGAGGAAACACTCTAAGGTGATCATAATGCAGACCAACAGAAGAACTGAACTGTTTTAGCAGCATAGCAGGTGCTTCAGTAAACATGGTATTAAACATGGCGCAAACACTCTCCTTTGAGTAAGATGTAGAACCACTGTAAGCCACATTTGTAGTAACAGGCTCTGAGGGCATCTTGCAGACAGACTCTACTGTATATCAACATTTCCTGGGATTATTTCTAGCATTCACTAAATTTACTTTAAATAAGAGTAATTTGGATTTCCAAATAATAGAAACAGTGTAGTTATGACATTTAAAAAAAAAGTTACCATGATTTAGAAGTGTCGAATTTTGTGGCCTTATTATATTGCTTGTCCTGAGTCTTCAACTGGGTGAGAATAAAGGGAGTAACAAAAAGGACACATCTAGATTTTTCTCTTTTTTTCAAGAAAAGGGGTATGATGGTCACAAAGCAAATTACAGTGTTTGAAAAAATAATCCCAGGCAGCATCAGCAATTGAGAAGGAAAACAAATCTCCCCAGCTGAGCTTCGACAAGCCAAAATGAAAAGCTTCCAAATTAAATTTCCTAAAACAGCGAAACTAGATAGTATTAGACATCCATTTGGGAAATGAAAGATTAACTGTGCAGAAAATAATAGCATGGCTACTGAATAAATTCCCCTGGCAACCTGAAGCCCAAATAGGAAGCTCAGGGGAAATGAAAATAATGTTTAAGATAGTAGAGACAAGGGGCCCTATTCACAAAATGATGCGCATGAGGCACATATCGTGGTGCACAGCTCCATACCCATGGGAGTTCTATTTGGGGGCCGCATTCAGGAACACTCCCCTGGCTCCCATATATGCCCCCCCCTGCAGCAGGCAGGTCTGCAGGGGACAGGTGCATGTGGAGTGGCAGATCTGGGTGGGCAGTCAATCAGCTGCCCAGGCAGGGACCCATAGTGGATCCCTTTAACACAATGGGCACCATGTTGTCGGCTAGTGCACAGAGTGCCAACCATGCACTGTGGGGGGGTACCCCATCTGCCCAGCTTCTGTCCTCCTGAAGTGCCTGGACAGCAGAAGTAACATTGTTGAAGGGGCTGTTGACCCCCACTGTGTCCACTGTGTCCAGAAGCAACTTCTCTGGGGGAGGGGAGCATAACTGGCCCCTGTGGTTTATGGCTGCCTTCCAGATGTGGAGCTGGCAGCCTCCATGCACAGCACTCCACAATTTCATGAATGCGCAGAGTGCTGTCTCACCCCCCACACAGTCCCCAGTCCCACCCCTGTGCAGAGCTCTGTGACTGCCTGGGTGATCGGGTACATAGTGTGAGTGCAACAGTGTCCACAATAGGGCAGAGGGGGCACAGTGAGTGCAGGCAGCTGCATGGTGGCTACACACCTGGGTTACATGGCACGTAGCCACACATTTCTTTTGTGAATGAGGCCCAATATGGTTTGAATCAAATCAAGTGGGATCTTTAATTAGCTGAGTTGGGCGGGGGCAGAGAACTCTACAATCTCAGGCCCATTTTGCATTAAAGTCATTCAATAATATGGAGTATGGATAATAATGCAATGACTGAATCAGTGAATACATCTGAGAGACTTTAGCTGCCTTCAGTTTGGGAGGGTGGGGGCAGTATAAACTGCTAACTAAGTTTTTCCTGCCAGATATCTTTAGGGAAACAAAAACAGAATCAGTGTTGTCTTGATCATTGCTTCTAATAGAACCTTCCATTGAGCTTTTACTCATGATACAATGAAAAATAGTTAAATGATGAGTCTGGGAGAAAACACAAGGGTAACTCCACAGAACAGAGTTACAGTGCCTGTAACTGAAGAATTGATTTTTTTTAATATGGTCAAGATGCACAGTGTAACTGAGCCCCTGCATTGCTACTGTGCCTCTGAAAGAGTGGAGTATTTAAATGATAACACTGAGGTAAGGGTCAAGGACCCTTGACAGAGCACAGATACAGTGCACGAGAAATAAGAAAAAAGGAAAAAGCTCCTCCACCTTCATTTTGAACAATAACACCAATGTCACAGATACCAATGACATCGCAAATATCTTTAATTCCACATTCACCAACCTTAACCAAATATTGACTACCCTGGACTCTATTAACATGCCTCCCAACCCAAACACATCCCAGACGAAGGTGGTCCCTGTCTCTCCACCCCACCCAGCTTTCTACTTCAAATTGGTTTCACATTAGACATCCTCTGCCATGTCAGGAAGGTACTAGTGAAAACAAGGATGGGTTGTGACACAATAGACATGAAGCTTCTTGCTTCTGCACTGGATGTCCTAATTTTGCCTATAATTAAGCTCTTTAACTACATGCTACTGTATAGTTTGCTCAGTTCCTGAGTATCTGGAAGGTAGCCCTGCTAACCCCCATACACAAAGGGGGTGATAAAAATGTCATCTCAAACTATCACCTCATCTCTAGTCTATCTTTACTCTTCAAACCATTGGACAAGATAGTAACTGAACAGCTGGTAACCCACATGTCAACATGGCATACAATGCCAGCAACAGTATGACTTTAGAAAACAGCACAGCACCATAACAACGTTACTAGAATACAGCAACTTTGCACACAGTGCCCTTGACAACAGCCATTTAGTGGGGTCCAGCTTCATAGATGTAACAAAGGCTTTAGACCATGTTAACCACACCCTTCTGCTTAATAAACTCTCCACCCTTAGGGCTTTTCCAAAACTCAGCATCCTGGTTCAAAGACTATCTGACAGGCCATACCCAAAAAGTAAGAGTCAATGACACAATCTCTGACTTGGGGCATGTCTCAGTTGGGGTACCACAACGCTCAATCCTTGGACCCCTTCTCTCCAGTTTATTCATCAACAATCTCGCTCTGGCCTGCTCAGACTCTCATGTACTCTTCTATGTGGATGACACTGTTGTCTCCTCTAGTAGCAGAAACCAGCAAGAAGTCACACTTAACCTGCAACAAAGCTTCACAGCCTTGGATCATTGGTTCCTCCAAAACAAGTTAATCTTGAACTGCAAGAAAACTAAGTCAATGTTGATTTCTTATCCCCCCAAAAAGAAGGTGCTTAAACCCCTTATTATCATTAATTAGGCAAGAACTATCTTGGAACAGGTCAGCATCTTCCGATATCTAGGAGTATACCTAGACTACCACCTCTCCTTTGAGCATCATGCTGAACAAACAGAGAAAGCAGTAAATAAAAAACTGAGTGCCCTATACCATCACAAATCACTTATGACAGAGGAGGCTAGGCATCTGGCGGTCGCATCCTCAATACTCCTGATAACTGACTACAGGCTAGCAGTCTATGCAGCTGCTGCTGACACTAACTTGAATAGAGGAAGAGTAGCACTGAATAATGTGCATCAACTCGACCTAGGAGCTGACAGAATGTCACACACCTGTAACCGCTGTATCAAATTGGGATGGCTACCTACAGACCTTTGCATCAAATACCAAACATGCCTGCTGGGAATTAAAGCTCCCCAAGGCCACTCCTCATCTATCCTTAGTTCCTTCTTCATCCCTGACCAAAGCAAACACACCACCCGTAACACACTCAAGAACCTCTTTCTAGTCCCTTTCCAGAGGTCTAGCCTGCCTAATAGCTTCTTCTCCATTAGATCTCCATCATGGCTAAATGAGGTCCCTTTCTCTATCCTGGGGATAATCAGTCCCACCCAAATCAAAATAGCCCTGAAAAGCTATTTCACAGGAAAATCTACCTGCACCTGTACTTACAGTAACTACCACAAACACCCCTGTGTGTTTTGTCTGAATACTACTTTTGTAGCTCTGTACAATGTGACGTGGAACCTTTGTAAATCAGCTCCGCTCAATGGTGTTTCTGAATAAACAATAAATAAATAAACATTTCAAGAACCAATTATTTTGGGGTGGGGCAAGACATTCCACAGGTCAGATCTTGTTAAATTTAGCCCAGATGCTACGTTTACTTTTGGCAGAGCACAATGAATATACAGACATATGAAACTGTGAGCAGAAACAGGCCATGCGGTCTATTAAGTCTGCTTAAATGTGCAGGTAGCATTCCTTTACATTGCCAGTGTCCCACCCTCCCCTACCTGCAAAATGGCGACCTTCTCTGTCACCATGTCCCATCCCCGCGTAAAACCACTGACCGATGTATAGGATGTCACCTCTTCGGACAGCACATTCCACTTAGTTACCACTCATTCTGTAAAACAGTGCCTTCTCATTTTTCTCCTGAATCTTCCACCAAGTAATTTCAAACTATGCCCCTAGTGTCCCTTCCTCCATTTATGTTCAAAATGCCCTCATACCAGTCTTGTTTATGCCTTTCATATACTTAAATGTTTTTATCATATCCCCTCTATCCCATCTCTCCTCCATGGAGTACATGTTAAGCTCCCTCAATCTCACCACGTAGGGTTTGTATCCTATTCCCATAATCATCTTGGTTGCTCCAGTACTTTAACATCTTTCCTTAAGTGCAGGCACCAGAACTGCACTCAGTACTCCAGGTGTGGCCTCATCAATGACCTGTACAATGGCAGGATTACCTCCCTTCTTCTGGATGTGATTCATCCGCCAATACACACCAGCATCTTATTAGCTTTGGCTGCTGCTTTTCTACACTATGCTGAGTGGTTTATTTGCCCTGTTATTATCACCCCAAGATCTTTCTCCTCCTCTGTAGCAGCTAGCTGTACCCCCTCCCAGCTGATAAAAATTCCTATGCTTCCTTGCTCCCAAGTGCATGACTTTGCATTTCTTTGCCTTGAACCCCAGCTGCCATGTATCTGACCAGCACTCAAGTATAGACAGATCACCCTGTAGGCCCTGACACCCTTTTGTGTCTTCCACCACGGCACCACTATCAGTGCTGTCTTCACCATTGCTTCGAACCGAGCCTTCCTTTGAGCTTTTTCTCATGGTATGATGCAACGTATATAATTGATGAGACTTGGAAAAACACACAAGGGTCCCTCAAATGAGCTGAGCTACGGTGCCTATAATATGTTAAAGAATTAATATTTCTACTGTACAAGGTAAATAAACCTTAGCTAGTGTTTTAGAAAATGTACAATCTTTTTTAATTAAACAGTATGGGCAAATCTTGTTGGTTTCAGGCAAGATGGTTTTATTGCCTTTGGCAGTGCACAGTAGCTATCAGTGCTGTCTTCATCACTGCTCCTAAATGAACCTTTTCAGCTTTTGTTCATGGTATGATGAAAAATATTTAAATGATGAGACTAGAAAAACAGCCTGGGTCCCTCATCAGAGCAGAGCTACAGTACCTATAATATATTAAACATTCAATATTTTATTAAATGGGCAGGATGCAAAATGTAACTGAACCTCTGCATTGCTATGTGTCTATGAAAAAGTGGAGTATTTAAATGCTGTCACTGAGATTAGGGCCCTTAATGGAGCACAGCTACAGTACAACAATATTATTTCAAGAATGGACTTTTTGGGGGGCAAGACATCACACAGGGCAAGTCACACAAGTCAACTGATTCTCTGGATTGGTATGGTGCCAGTGAAAGAGCAGAGTGTTTAGATGATGACATTGGGAAAAACACAAGGGGCCCTGATTAGAGCAATGCTGCAATGCCTCAATAATATTTTAAGAACTGAATCTGCTGAATGATCACAGTGCAAAACATTCACAAGATAACTGACTTATCTGCACAGCTACAGCATGGTGTCTCCAAAAGAGCAGAGTATTTTAATGCTAACAATGTGAAAAAAGAAAGCTAAATCCAGGAGGATTATTTTTGCTTTATGATTCTAACTTGGTGCACATTGACATCTTAACTCATCCGCAGGAAGTGGTAGTTGTTCTTAACATTTGAGGGGAGATAATTTACAGAAACTTATAGCACAGAAATACAGTATGTATGATTGACATTTTTGGTGTGGACTTAATAAAGGAGTATCAGAACCTGACATGATTAAGACATTTACAGAATTAACTAGGTTAAATAAAATAAACTGTGTCACACTGAGATTGAGTCTCATTCTGTTTTTTTTTCTATTTGTTGCAACACTGTAAAGAGCACACAAGGACTCCTAACAAAGGAGAGCTGCAGTGACAAATAATATTTCATTAACTCAGTTTTTTTTACATAGTAAAACTGGACAAGATGCTCAAGGTTACTTACTGTCTGCACATCCAAGGTACCTCCAAAAACAATCAAGCATTTAAATGGTTACACTGGGAAAAACACAGGTTGCATCTTGAATGAAGGAGTGGTGCCTAGACATGACACAACAAAGCTACAGTGCCTATTAATATTTCATGAACAGTTTTTTTCAAATGATTACACAAGACAAAATGCATAACGTAGCTGGCCTTCTGAACCACTATAGTGCCTCTAAAGCAGTAGAGAATCTGAATGTTGACACTTAGAAAAAGAAACGGTGGTTCTCAACAAAGACAAACTCCAATTCATTAGTTATTTTTCTAAAGCTGATATTTTTTTTTCAAATGGCCGTACTGGGCTATAATCACAAGTTCACTGACTCTCTGCACTTCATCTGCAAAACAACCGTAATAACATTGGTTTGAGATGAAGAATTACAAACATATCTAGCAGAATAAGCACTTAGTCTGAAAAAATGAGTTGCCAGGCTAAACGGTAGTCTATCTTGTCAAGGATTACCTGACTTGGGTGCTAGTCAGGGATGGAGGGGGAGTGTGTGGAAGAGGGACTTGTGAAGGAGCTTGGAAGGAAGGTCAGACCAAAAGGGGTGAGGGATATGAGGATGATAGGGACTGGTAGGGAGGAAAGCTCACCAGAAAAGGGTGTTAAAAGGGGAAGAGCTGGAAGCAGCACCATCTTGCATCCCTGGATAAGTTGTACTAGCACATCAGTTGGCTTTTTAGGTATAATAGTTGGCAGGCATGGCTTCAAGGAAGCATAAAGGGCAGCGGCAGCATGGCACCCTGGACACAGGTGTTAGAGAAGATGCGGTACAGTGGGCAATGGTGTTGATGAAGGAAGAGCAGGCAATGCTGGAGGCAGACAAGAAGAAGGAGGAACCATGGAAGAGTGCAGCAAAGAAGAGAAAAGCATAAGGAGCAAAGAGCAGAGGGACCATAAGAAAGGTGCCTGGAGAAGGGGACAGCGGAGATGCAGCAATGCAGAGTAAGAAAGACACTACTGATCCTATGTTTCAAGGAAGTCTGATAGAGTATGTAGAAGAGATATTTTGGGCAATGGGGAGGAGAATTTGGGGAGCTGCTAAGGGTTTTACTGGAATTTAAAGGAAAAGGGGGTGAGGTAAAGAAAAAGTTGATGGAGAGAAGGTTGAAGGTGAGGGGTGAGAGAAAAAATGGAGGATGGGCTCCCTGGGGCTACATTAGGAGACCCAGTACCACTAGCACTGAATGAAAAGATTTGGAAAAAGGAGTATGATGACATTTTTGCATTGGTGGAAAAAGAGGCTGCAAAGAATAATGAGGAGAAGGAGAGAGTAGGCAGCAGAAGTTACATTGGAGAGGATGTAGCAGGACAAGAGTCTTAAAGGGAAGACCATGGATGCTCGACTGATGGAATTTACTTATTTCAGTGCCATTTTATTGCAGAAGCAGCCAGAATTAGCTGCTCCATTTCTAGCATTGTTGCTGATAGTGCACAACTCACACAAGATGCAAGGGGGGGTATGGGTGGTTGCAGTATTACAAGAACTTCAGTCAGAGGATGGAGCCCTATGGAGATGTGCAATGGGATACTAGACATCTAGATATATGGTTCAAAACACTGACAGTACAGACATTGGGTGAGGGGAAGGGGAAATGGTGAGATAGGGACCCAGCAGAAGTTTTACTGGGGATACAACAAGGTACAGTGCACGTGAACAAACTTCAGATTTAGACATGCATGTTCCAAATGTGTGGGGCCACAGCATGTATCATGTTGCAGAGGTTGGGAGTGGCCAGGTTTGAGGGACAGCCCTTTGGTGGAGTTGGTAATCCAAGGGGAGGTGGATTTGATCGGGGGGCAGAAGTAGAGGCTTTGGCTCGGGAGGGGGCTTTGTTCCAGGTAATGGAGGGATATGAAGGCAGCAAGGGGGGAGGATTGAGATGGCAAGGTCTCCAATTAAAAAAGAAGTATTGTGGGAATGGTTCAAAATGTAAACAGACCAAAGAGTAGCCAAAATGTTGAGGGAGGAGTTTACAGAAGGTTTTAGTCTGCAGTATGGTGGATATAGGAAAGTGATGAAAGTGAACAATGTGGGATACATTAAAGGTAAGGAGGCATTAGTGGCAGAGAAGACAATGAAGGAAGAAGAGGCAGGCAGGGTAGAAGGCCCATTTGTAGTATGTCTCTTTCCTGACCTGAGGGTATCTCCATTCGGGCTGGTGCTAAAAAACAGCCAAGAGAAAACCACATGATCCACCACATGTCCTTCCCAGAAGGAAAATCAGTTAATGAGTTCATGAGTCAAGAACAGTGTTTGGTGTCTGATATGATGCTAGGCCAGACTGTGGAGTTGATTAGTGAAATGAACAGGGTATGGTTGGCTAAAATCGACATTGGATCAGCATTCAGGCTAAAATCAAATCAAATCAAATCAGCTTTATTTATATAGCGCCTTTCAGACCCAAGGCACTGTACATAAGAACATATACATAAATAGATTAAAACAACATTAAAATATATCAACTATATTTAAATAAAAGTTAAACTAAATAAATATGTTTTTAAACCAATTTTAAAACTATCGATGGTTGGGCATTCTCTCAACCAATGAGGCAGAGAATTCCACAGGGTTGGTGCTGAAAAAGTAAAAGCATGTGAACCTGATGTTTTCAATTGAACCCTGGGAATCTCTAGCAATCCCTCATTGGCGGAACAGAGAGGATGGAGGGGGCAGTAGGGAATCAGGAGATCTTTCAGGTAACTGGGTCCCTGGTCATGTAGGGCTTTAAAGGTTAGTAAACCAACCTTAAAGGTGATCCGCCACCTAACAGGCAGCCAGTGCAGTTCGCGGAGCACAGGTGCAATATGACTGGTTCTAGACATCCCAGTCAAAAGTCTGGCTGCCGCATTCTGCACTAGCTGCAGGTGGCGGATATCAACCCCAGGTAGCCCTAGGTAAAGGAATTGCAGTAATCAAGATGGGTAGTGACAAAGGCATGGACCAATGTTGGAAGATCACCCGACGGAACCAGGTGTTTCACCCAGGTGATATTCCTCAGATGGTAAAAAGAGAATTTGATGACAACTGATACCTGAGATTTCAAGGTCAGTCCCTCATCAAAGATAATGTTCAGATTGTGCACCTGATCGGAGTTAGGGAGCGGCATACCGCCAAGTAACAAACCTGAGGGTTGTCCAACTCCCAAACCCACCCCCGGACAACCTGGGTCCACTATCAATACCTCATTCTTATCCGGATTCAGTCTTAGCCAGCTGGAACTCATCCAAAGTGTGATCTCAGCAAGGCAGTTGTTTAGCACGGAGAGTGCATCACCCTGGCTGGGGAGAAAGGACAGATACAGCTGGGTATCATCTGCATAGCAGTGAAAACCCAAGCTGTATAGCCTGATGATTTCTTCCAATGGTAGCATATACACTGCAAACAGCATGGGAGCCAAAATGGAGCCCTGCAGTACCCCACAAGGCAGAGAATGAGCGCCAGAGGAATATATTCCAGTGGCAACTCTCTGAGACCTGCCTGTGAGGTAAGAATGAAACCACTTGAGGACTGTACCAGACAGCCCACAATAAACCCACAGGCGTTCCAGTAGCACACCATGGTCTACAGTGTCAAATGCAGCAGAGAGATCGAGAAGGACCAGAATGGTACATGCCTTTCGATCTCTAGCCATTAGGATATCACTCAATACCTGAACAAGGGCAGTCTCCGTGCTGTGCTTCTTCCTAAAACCAGATTGGAGAGTGTAATAGACATTGTGAGTCGTAAGATGATCATCCAGTTGAAGCGCAACCACCTTTTCAATAACCTTACCAACAAATGGCAGGTTAGAGATAGGCCGGTAGTTAGCTAGACAATCTGGATCCAAGGAGAATTTTTTAAGGAGTGGTCGAACGACCGCCTCCTTGAGGATGTCAGGAAAGACACCCCTCTCCAAGGACTTCCAGACAATGTCAGCAAGGATTGGGCAGATAACTTCTACACATCCTACTAAGAGGGGTGTAGGGCCCGGATCCAAACTACAACTAGTTGGTCGCAATGTCTGGATGATCTTTACAATGTCACTGAACTCCAGCCGGCAAAAGTCTGACCAGTCAGACCGAGTACATGCCACTTCCACCGATCACCGCAGTCCCCCAAAGGAGAGGTCAGACTGATGCCAGACCTGATGCTGGCAACCTTATCTGCAAAAAACTGAGAGAACTCCTCGCATCTTAGCTAAGAAAAAGCTTCTTTGGGCTGGAGACAGATTGGATTGCACAATCTGTCCACAGTCCGAAAAAGCTGAGCCGGTCGGTTCTGTGCAGCAGAAATCTCCCTGGATAGGAATTCTGTCTTCTTTCGGGTGATTTCTGATTGATAGTTATCATAATGTGCCATCAACCTAAGCCTGTCAGCATCATTGCCAGACTTCCGCCAGACTATCTCCAACCTTCGGCCAATTCGCCCTAACTCCTTCAAGGAGCCATCAAACCAGGGACTTCTTGGATGAAGGGCGAGAGGCCAAACACGAACAGGAGCAATTTTGCACAGAGCATCTCCCACAGCCTTATTATAGGCTAGTACGAGATCATCTGGACTCATGCATTCACCCAACAAACCCGATAGATCCAGTACCGCCATTAGGTCACTGGGGTTAACACCCTTTAAAGGACGGTACCTAACCATCTCCATAGGGGCAGACCTAATTGGGGGGGCCCTGAAACTGAACCTTATGGTGTGATGGTCAGACCAGCTTACTGGTTCCACCCCCAAATCAGTGATCTCCATACCCAAAAGAAAGATCAGATCCAATGAATGTCCCCCTAGATGGGTCGAGGAGGTAACCACCTGTGTTAGGCCCAGCATTATCATCAGCTGGAGGAGATTTTGACCAAAATGTGAGAGTTCATTATCGGCCCAGGCATTGAAGCCACCCAGAACTATCAGACTGGGGAACCTCAAAACCAAGTCGATGATGAAGTCTGCTATCTTCTGCAGGAAATCACCACCGTCACCTAGTGGACAGTAAATGAATAGAATCCCACAACCTACACCCTCTCCCAGGATCTGGTAATTCCTAATGGCACATCCACAAGGCCCAGCTCAGTCTTAAACATAATGGCCACACCCCCACCCCTACGATCCAACCTTGGACGGTGTATCACCAAAAACCCGGCTGGAACTGCCAAGGCCAATATAGGGCCTGGATTTTCATCCAGCCAGGTCTCAGTGATGCAAGCTAGATCAGTTGACCCAACAAGATCAGCTATAATAGCCGTCTTGTTTTTTATAGATCTGGCATTGCACAACACCGCCAAGGCAGGATGAGTTGTCAAGGAAGACTCTGGCACCTGTCCATTAACATCAGAACCCTTGGGTATGGGGACAAGACAGGAATAACCCATATCCTGACCCCATTTCTCCCCAGAGCATCTCCTGGACCCCAAAACCCCAGTCCGCCCACCACTTTCCTGTCCTCCAACAGGCCCAGCTCTCCACCTTCGCCTACTCTTCCTGAGAATGCCCAACGCACGACACCTAAAATAGGTGTCAGATGACAATGGAGGGCATTCAAAGGGGCATAATTCCCTGAGCCTGGTGGAGGAATAACGCCCAACCGTCACTAAACCTCCCCAACACATTATAAACAATATAACAAAAAGAAAAGAAAACAAACCAAAAATAATAAACAAAAATAAACCTATAAGTATCAAATAACCACAAATAGTAAATCACTCCTTCACTCTCTCTCACAGAGGAGGGAGTCAAACAAAAACAAAACAACAGGAAAAGGCAAAATAAAATCCCAACCCAAAATATAACCCCAAGATAACAATAAAACTATTTCATTAATTACCAACAATTTTAAAATTAATAAATCCAAACTAAGAACTTCAAGCAAAATCAAGTACAAATATAACAAACAGTAGTAAAGTTGAGGTTTCAGAACTCCCCAAAACAGTCTCCAGAGTATCTTTTCCTTTTTAAATCCAAAATGAAAGCAGAATCAACTCTCACTTGATTCAGTTCATGAGTCCCAGAAGGAAAATATTTTTTGGCCTTAGAGTCTGTCACACCCCAGAGCCATAACCCAGTTTATAATTGCTTTCCCCAACCACAGTTCGATAATGCAGGTTGGGTAAATAAAATTCAGGGTACTCTCACCACCCAGTCCGAATTGCAGAACAATCGAAAACATGAAGAAGAGTGAAGAATGAGGCTTGTCACAGTTCACATATTGCTGTAATTTCTTCCTGACACAGTCAATCCTAAGGAAGTAAACCAAAAGATCTTTCTGCCAACCCCGACCTACCCCGAGGCAGATAAATAGTCAGAAGAAATACCTCTACCTAAACCACCGGAGCTGCCCGACCTTAGACAAGCAGCCCACGGTAGCTCAAAGGGAACTAGCCAGATGCTCACCCTTCGGTCAACACCCCCAGCCCCCGCAGAGGAGTTCCCTAGACCCAATATCCACTTCAGGGCAAGCCGGTCTGGCTCACCAATCCACCAAGGACGACAAGAATTTCCGTCAGCACGGTCAAGTAACTGCAGATAGCCTGATCTTTCCACTGATGTGGCAACTCCTTCCACAGCCCGCGTTGTTCTTCCACTTCCAGCTGGAGTCAGGCCTACTCATGGTCTACCCAGAAGACTGAGACTTATTTGGTTTTTAAATTCCAGGGAAGTTATTACTTTGACAAGGCAATGCCAATGGGCTGCTCAGAGGCTTGCACCACCTTTGAGATGTTAAGTACATGGTTACAGTGGACATTTTGGGAGCGATATGGGTATAAGACAGTGGTTCATTACTTGGATGATTTCTTGTTTATAAGACAAGGGGAAGAAAGGATTGCTGGCATGCTGCAACAGTTCCAGGATATGTGTGAGAGGTTGGGGGTCCCATTAGCGAAGGGAAAGACTGAGGGTCTGTCTGTCATGTAGGTTAAAATTTCTGGCTATAGATGTGGACACAGAAGGGGGATTATTTATGCTGCCAGAAGGGAAAGTTCAGAAGCTCCAGGAATTGCTGAAGAAAGTAAAAGGGAAGCAAAGCGTGTCACTTTTGGTGATACAACTATTGGAACACTTGAATTTGGCATGTAGGGTGGTAGCTCCAGGCAGGGCATTTATACACAGATTGGTACTGTCAATGAGAGGGGCTTATAGACCCCACCATTGAGTAGACATAACGAGGGGCATGAGGGAGGACTTAAAGGTGTGGGAGGAATTTTTGCTACATTATAATGGGGTCACCTTTTGGCAGGATGACTGGGTCTTCAACATGGATTTGGGGCTTTACACAGATGCAGTGAGCACTCACAGGATGGGGGCTTATTTTGGGTGAAGGGGAATATCAGAGCCATGGTCAGAGGAGATGCAAAAGAGAGGAGTGATGTGGGACATTATGCTGCTGGAGATTTTCATGATATGGGTAGCAGCAGTCATTTGGAGGAACAGCTTAGGAATTAGAAGGTGTTAATCTGGTGTGACAACAAGGTAGTAGTGGAGGTGCTGAACAGACAATCTGCCACAACAGACATAGTAATGAGGGTGATTAGGCAGCTAGCATTGCAAGGGTTCAGACTGAACATTTCATTTTGAGCTAGGCACATAGAAGGGGTTAGGAATTTATTTATTTACGTATTTAGTTTTTGATTACCGGGTAATTGCACTAGACAAATTCTGCCTATTTTCAGGCACGACCCAGGGGAGGAGGATGAAGATGAATGCCAACTGACCTTGAACCAGATTAAGCTGTTGGTGGTATTTTTAGTGAATGGGGGTAAATTTGGCCAGAATGCTGTGGCTGACAGTCTTTCCAATCTTCAATTGGACAGGTTCCAGTGCATCATGCCTAAGGGCATATACCATAAAGAATGGTGGTTCCATTCCACTTGTGGGAGATTGGTTAGAAAGAGCTTAGCTGCAGTTCAGGAGCTCTTGGTCTTCAGGGATGTTGACGGCATATGAGGGATCTTGCTGGTTATTTCAAGCTTTTCAGAGAGCAGACTGGAATGGAGGTAAGTGGACCCATGACAGAAGGGAAGGTGATGAGATTCATTGTTCAGAAGCAGGAGGAGGGGATAGCCCATTCCACCATGGGGATCTACCTGGCAGCGTTAGGGCTAGTCTGTAGCCTACAAGGATTGGGTGAGCCTTGTAAAACACAGGTATTTAGAAGGATGATGCAGGTCTGGCTGAGGATAAAGGGGACAATCACTGATGGCAGATGCCTAATAGAATGGCTGCTTGGTAGGCTGGTGGGAGCATTGGGGTGTCAATGTCATTCCCATCTTGAGGCATGCCTGTTCTCTACTGTCTTCTTGATATTGTTTTATGGTGCCTTCTGAGTTAGCGAGGTGGTAGCCCAAAGTAAGCAAAAGAAGGAAAGAGGCTGCTTTAGGAAGACATGCACTGGTTTGAGGATAGGACAGAGCTGTGGTTCACCAGGTCCCAGATGGACCAAGCAGGGTATGGGACAATGGTGGTGATAAGAAAACAAATGTGAGAATGGGTGTGTCTGGTTCCAGCAATGTGGGAATTCAGGGTGTTCAGACCACCATTAGAGTGGCTCTTTTTCATATACAGTAAAACAGAGCCAGTCACTGGGTATCAGCTAGCAGCAGTTTTGAAGAAAAGGATGGAATTTGTAGTGGTGGATGCTGCCAGGTTCTCATACTATTCATTTAGGATCATGGCAGCATCAGAGGCTGTCCGCCAAGGGTGGGTCAGCAGCAATGGTAAAACAGGTTGGGGTGGACATCAGATAGCTATACGGTGTACATCAGGCAGATACTGAAATAATTTAATTTCCATCCCTTGAGAAATGGCTAAGAGGAGGAATGTATGGATTTGTGGCCAGTATCATTTATTGGGTGGAGAAAAGAGAATCAGTTAGGCCTGGGGGAGACAACTATGATTGAGTTTGGAGTCAGGTAAAGTGCACTGGAAGGGTGTTTGGGGCATGTGTTAGGCCCAGCTGTTGCCATTACTAAAGGATTTGAAGATGAAACTTCCTAAGCTGGATGTCTTGATAATCCATTTCAGGGGAAATGACATAGGGCAAGAACATGGGTGGATATTATGTGGAAGATAAAGGAGATCTGTAACAAATTTAGGAACTGGTGGCTGGCAGTCGTAATTGGATTGTCCAAGATAGTATCAAGGATGGCATGGAGTCAGGCATGGGATGCAAAGGCCATCAATGGGGTTAGGAAGAGGTTGAACAGGAAAGTGGAGGCTATGATCAGGGAGGTAGGAGAAGTGAGTATCACACATTGAGACATTTCTGAAGGTTGTACAGGCCTTAACCAGCCAGATGGAGAACATTTGAAGGATATAGGTCTAGACTTGCTCAATTTGCAGTTAGAAGGGGCACTGGAGGAATGGGATGGGTTTGGTAAGATGGGGGAAGCTCATCTTCTGACACAGTAGCTGGAGATGGGCTAATGGAAGAAAGAGAGAAGGGTGGTGGGATAAAGGGGAAACGTTACAGAATAAAGAAACAGAGGTTATTGGGTTGAAATATAATAGGGACATGGACTGAGTGTGCACCTAGACGTGTTGGCACCTTGGGGATTTGCACCAAGAGGGATGATAAGTTGGCTTGGATATGCTTCCAAGTGCAAATGGTTAAAAGGATTGTTATGTGAAAATTCAAGTTATGTTTGGTTAAAGGAAAATGAATGCAATGGTGTGATGGTATAATAAATTATTGTGACTGAACACCCAAGAAAAGTGTTATGTGTTTTATTTAAGAAAGGGGATCCCATGAAAAAATGAGTTTCCAGACTAAATGTCCATTTCTGTTGGGGTCACTGGACTTGAGTGCTAATTGGGGATGAGAGGAGGGAGTGTGTGGAACAGGGACATGGGGAAGGAGCTTGGGAGGAAGATCAGACCAAATGAGGGTGGGGGGATAGGAGGCGGATAGGGATTAGTAAGGAGGAAAGCCCACCAGATGAGGGGGTTTAAAAGAGGAAGAGCAGGAAGCAGTTTCATCTTGCATGCAAGGCAATTTTCCCTCCCATCTGCCCATTGAGGTTGGCAGAGTAGGAAACCAGAAAGATGGAGCAGGTGGAAATGGTGGGCTGCTGAAGGTGGACAGCAGTGTGTGGCCAGGATTCATTGCATACTTCAAAGAAAGTTGTGAAGAAAGATGGAAAGGGAGTGGGTGTAGAGGGGGAAAAAGGTTACAGAATAAAGGAACAGGAGGCCAAGGGGGTACTGGGCAAGAATAAAATAGGCAAATAGACTGGGTGTGCACTAAGATATGTTGGGGCCTTGGGGGTTTGCACTAAGAGGGCCAATAAGTTGGCTCAGGTATGCATCCTAGTATAAATGGTTAAAGGGAAAATTATGTGAAAATGCAAGTTATGCTTAGTTAAAAGAAAATGGATGCAGTGGTGTGATGGTTTAATAAAGTATGTCGACTGAGCACCCACGAAAAGTGTTACAGATTATGCGTTTTATTTAAGGAAGGAGATCCCATGACAATAACATGTTGCTAGTCCTACTTGTAATAGCAGAACAGAAAAGAGTTTAATGTCAGTTATTTGGACTAAGAACATAATGAAATCTTAACTGCAGGCTTAATAACACTCAACAAGCCAGTTGGGATTTGGATAAAAGCAGCACAAATATCAAAATTATAATAAAAGCAACAGAACCTTAAAGAGGACAAGAAATTCCAATTAGCACAAATTTCCAGTCCCCTGTAATGGGACAGAAACAGATTGCACAATTTTTTGTACTCAGCAGACTAGGCATATGATAAGTGAAAGGAGAATGTGAACTAGATAAGCAAACTTATTTAAAAAAATGCCACTTCTGTAATACTGCAAATAATGTATATGATTACGAAACAATGATAGAAGATAGACATTTTACATGGTTGACAACTTACCTGGGTGCATAGAATGAGTTACAAATCACATTTCTAAGGCTGCAGTGGGCATAGCTCTGCAGACATGTTACTATCACAGTAGAAAAAGGGGGCTTACCAGATACCGAATGGACTTCTTCAGATTGAAGGTGAACTGCAATCACTGCACATCCACCACAAAACTTTGGTGGCTTGCTGAATATGGCACAGTCTGCCATGTACAATATGACCTCCAGTGTCCAGTGCACATGCTTGAGTCATTGAGCATGCACAACTTCACCACACACGCATGTGCAACAACTTGTGCATGTGCACTGAACTCCAGCTGCCATCTTGGATATGGCAGACAGTGCTGTGTTCCACTGTGCCCTCCACTGCAGCCATACTGGCTTTTGCCAGAGTTTGTTATATAACAGGTTTGACATGCTATATGTAAGCTGAGTGGAGATGTTACAAAATAAAACTTTGCAGGCTAAGTTCGCCGAACTTTGTGAAGCTTCCCCACAGATGTGTAGAGATGGGCAAAGTGGCCCCAATTCGCTCCACGAAGTGGAACACGAAGTGAAAGCGAATTTGAGGAGTGCTCCGCAATGCGAAGCGGAGTACTTCGCGTTTTTAATGGGTAACGCAAAGTCCATTGAAAACAATGACTTTGCGTTAATCTGCCTTCCCAAACCACTACTCCACTAATCCTAAAGGCGAAGTACATGGAAAATGAGGTACTTCACCTTATTCTCCCTTGTTTTTAAGCTCCAAAGTCAAATTTTGCAGTGATTCAAGGGATTTCAGGTCACATGGGCTCTAGATTGTTCTGCACAGCCTCAGTTTGGGGTAGTGTGTGTAGGAAGCTGTAGGAGACAACCTGCTCTGAGAGCTCTCTGTGATTCAAACCTTCTAAAAGCTGTTAAAAAAGCCTTTTTGAGTCATTTTTTTTTTGCTGAAACGATTATAGGAAACCCTCCTGTGCTCATATCATCGAGTGTGTATTGTTTGTACATGTATTTTGAATGTTAATGTACAACATTCAGTCTGTGTACTGAGAGACAGTGGAAGTGTGCTTTGGGGAGGGGCGTATCTGTGGTGTAGGTAGATTAGTTTGGAGAAAAAGACTACTTTCTGTTTTGGTGATATTTTTCTCATATAACTGTGTTAATGTACACACAATAATATTTTCAATAATTCTTGTCATTTTTTTTGCTGATTGTTGTGGTGCAGAAGTGCATAATTTTAGTTTGTTTAAAATATGTGGTTATATTACTGAAGTTTTCAATTTGCTAAGCATTACTTACTGTGTGTGGCAGTATGTGTGTGACACGTGTCATCAAATCAGATACCTTTTATTGTGCCACATAATTTCTGCAATGTGAATCTGCTATACACTGCAGCTGTGTAATTTATTTGTACTTCTTTGTGGTATCTTTACTGGCACTCGCACTAGTGACTCTTACTGCAGCAGTGCAGTACACTGCCCCACGACCCACCCCAACCAGCAAAGATATTCTTTCCAGATTTGAATTTCTGATGGTGAGCACTGGCTAGGTGTTATGCCTCTGCATCTGCAACTCTTCAGTGCACAGCGCATCTTAATCTGTCTGTACATTTGCATCTCTTTAGGGCCCAATTGTCATCTCTAACTTAAGTCACAGTTGTTTCTTTGGCTTCCCTTCAGAGTATTGGACAGGTGTGGTGCATAATTCAGCATGAACATTGTACTCATTAATATACGTTTTTAAGTCAGGACCACCATCAGAAGTCACTCGTGATACAAATCACGTTCTTCATCATCACGGTCACAAATGCAGTCACAAATTACGATTTACGATCGCGTCACGAATCACAACAGAAGTTTTTTTTACTAGTTACTTGGATGTATTGTAAGCTTGTTTTGTAGTATCTCTCCAGGCTTCAGTGCCCCACCATTGTACTCATTAATAAGTGTTTTTAAGTCAGGGATTTGGACAGTGTCTGCAGTACATACACAGACTGGAAAGAAAACTACACTCATGCAGTTTAGCACAGTATACTTCCACTGCTCAGAATACATACGGAAGACAAGAAAAAAAGGGCATAATTACATACAAGGGTCGGGGATGGTGGAGGAATACATTTTATAACACAGCAAGGAAGGTGTGGGGGGGGCACATGGTGTGAGGAAAAGAAAAACTAATGTGGGATCCCATGGTGATCAGCAGCAGTTTCAGCATGGACATAATTTGCAATTGATGTCCCTCTATGTGATCTAGCCGCTGCTTCACAGCACTCACCCTCTTGTTGTTCTCCTCAACAGCACTCCAGAGAACTGCCAAGTCAGCCTGTGTTACACGCAGTTCTCTGGGGTCCACACGTTCTACAGGCTGACCGCTGGTGGTGGTGGTGGGGGTGGGGAGGGATGCTGGTGGAGCAGCAGGTGCTGCTGTGGCCCTCCTCTTCTTAGGGATGCCGCAATGCACAGCTGTACCCTCTGCCACAGAATGTCCAGCAGATACAGGCATGGTCTGTTCTGTGGCAGCCTGCCACTCCAACTTCTGGTGATTGAGCATATGGGTGTGCTGGCCCCCAGTCCCCAGGTGAGTCCCCTGGGGCTATGGTGCACCTCGACCTCACATAGACGGCACTTGACTGCACTGCTGTCAACCCTGACACAGTCAAAAAACTGCCAAACAATGGAGGTGAGGGGAGAACCAGGCACAGGCACAGGCAGGGGATGGCCAGATGAACTGGCAGCTGGCTGGTCACGGTGCTGAACAGGGATGGAATCCACACCTGGGCCTGAGGGAACAGGCACATCCTGCACCAGAGGACCCAGTGTTGGACTTGGTGGTGGTGGTTCAACTGCCTCAGAGTCAGGACAGGAGGCGGTGCTGGTTCTGCTTCTGGGGGGGGCACTCACAAGTTTTGAGCAGTGCAACAGGAATGGGCGCCCATGCCCTCCACACTTGTGCATGGTACACCGCTTACCACTATCACGCTCTCCCAGAGCTGCCCTCGCCCCAGACATTCCCTCACCCTGGTCCAACTCTCCTACTGAGCTCCGTCAGTCTGAGCAATCACTACTCACACTGTCACACAACACACACACACAGTCACACAGACACAGACAAACAACTAACTACTTATAAAGGTAAGAAAAATAAAATTTACTGAAAGAACAAAGTAAGTAAAAAAGAGTACAGAAAAGACAATAAAATGTAGCTTTTAAAAAAGCTGTTGGGTCTAAATCAAAGTTTAAATCTCCTCCTCGCTTTGCTCTAAAAGTATCAGCAGTCACAAAACACCCTACTCTCTCTCTGTCTGCACAGGAGAAATTAAAAGTGTCTGCTTGTATGACTCACTTTCTTCCTGCCTAGCTAAAGAGCATGTGACTTACAGTACTGTAAGCCATGTGATGTGTGGGTTGGGGCTGCCAAATCTGAAACACCAAGTGGATCACTTAGAATCATAATGAGGAATGCGAAGTCCATTAAAAACAATGACTTTGCCTTACTTCGCATTGCCCTTCTGCCTTAACGTGAAGTGGTAATGACAAGGCAGAGTGAGCACTTTGCATTGCCCACTCCGCTACGCAGAGTTGGAACGTGAAATGCCCACTTCGTGTTCACTTCGCCAGTGGAATTTAAATTTGCTGCATCTCTATTGGGTACACCTAACTCAGGGTTGAATTATGAATTTAGTTTTTGCACCTAGTGGTGCCTGGGGATTACCACCCTGCCAGCCGGAACTCTAGATCTTACACCCTCTCCTCTTAACAGTGGGGTGAGGGGGACAGGGGAACATCTTCTTTGTCCTCAGTGACTGCTCATGTTTGAAATCTCTCAATACAACAGCTTATTCTCCTCCATCCCCTCCTCTCTCTCCCCACCCTGTTTGCATTTAAGGGATGTCTGAGTGGATAGCAACTTACTGTAAATGGTTCAGCTTCGGTTTCATGTTGCCTCCAATCCTCCTCTCTTCATTTAACTCTTGGTCAGAATATCCTTCTTAGACCCATCTTGCTGAGTAAAGATAGAGCACAGTGTCAGGGGAAGTGAGTCCAGCTTCCAGAACTCCCTCCCTGAGGAAGCTCCCTATAGTATGCTTTATTAGCAGATACCCGCTGCCCTCCAAGTGCTTTCCCCTTATGGTGATTATGTGTAGTGGAGAGAGAATGAGGGAGGAGAGTTGAACTCTCTGGTTAATGATAACGAGGTGTGTGCTCACCTGTCTTTTTTGTGGTCACTGGAGGCAGTTGGAGTTTGCCCCCCCATCAGATATTTTTCCCCTGTACTTGGGGGTGGGTTTTGGCTTAGTAGGTGGGGCCGGCAGTGTTCTCACCCCAATGCTTCATACATCCCTGAATTGATTACTCTGTTTACACCAGTTCCAATTTGATTTGTAATTATTGTATTCATCCTTTACTGTTTTACTTGAGCCACAATTTGACACCCATATTATGCTGGTAACTCTGTGACTTGGTCTGATATCCCATCTCTCTGTCACAGTTTGTTCCCCGACTCCTATAGGTGACACTACTAATTCACAAATGGACTGTGATGGTATCTACTGCTTTAGGTATTGTGGTTTGCGATACTGTATCTCAGAACATTATCTGGGTCATATTTCTAATAGATAATGGTTACTTCCACTTTGGTACAGTTAGCTGAAGAGTTCTGTTGTAGTATTTTCTTGGGTTCCTTTCCTTTCGGGGGCATTTTCTAACATGTATTACCTGGGTGGGAGTGGGGGTAGGGGTCGGGGCACTAAGTTTGGTGAGTGATACTCTTCAAGGACTGGTTACTTTGGTGGTTGCAGTCTTTAGGACAGGGGTTGGTTTTCTTTATTATAGTTGGACTTTTCACTAATCTTATTGTATGGGTTTTTTAGTGGAGGGGTTGGGGTTTTGGATGTTTTTTGGATTGCTGTTGTTCATTATAGGAGCTGGGTGATTGTAGTGTAGGGTGTGGGAGGGTGGAAGGTGAGTGGATTGGGGTCTCCCCCATGATTGTATAGTATGTTATTTATTTAAAATTTGATAATTGGGAAAAGTACCAATAACCGAAGGCTCATTTCTGGGTGCAACCCGGGGAAAGGGTAACATATGATAAAAAAATATATAACAAAGAGACAGGAACATTACAGGAAAGTAAGAACAAGGGTCAGTAGTTACAAGGCCTGAGGCAGTAGTTAACATCCAGGTTCAGGAGGATAACTTATACACACAATTTGAAACACAGATACATCTCATGCCCAGGTGCAGAATCTACAGTTACACCAACATAAAAATTAAGATCCTGGGTGATAGATTCAAAAGCAAGAATATGCAGTTAAGCACAGGGGTACCTTCTGAAAGAAGGAGATATGACTACAGGGGGATAACAACTATGGAGGGAGACTATCTGGATTTAAGGAGGTGATGGTAGGTTACACAGAGAGTGCAGTGAGTGAGGTAGAAGTCTGAGGAACACTTTGAGTGAGAGGTAGGAGGAGGAAAGTCAGAGGTCAGAGGGGAGTCTGTTCCAGACAGAAGGGAAACAAAAGGAGAAAGCAGATTGGCCAGAAGCAGAGTTGGGGCAAAGGATGGCAAAAGTACATGGATCTTGGTGACAAAGGTAGTAGGTGGAGGAGGCAGCTTGAGAGAGGTGGGCTGAGAGGTAGGTAGGAAAGAATCCACACCAGAATTTTGCAACAAAGGAGGTACTGTGAACCAATCACCTGTCGGAAAGATGTGCTAAGGCGAGAAGCAGAGTACAGGAGACAGTGGTCGATAAGGGTGTGGGAGGCGGTATCGAAGTGGCAGAAAGAGTTCAGGAGGGTGTCTAATCTGGCAAGTGAAGATTGTGAGGCAGTACCATAAACCATGTCAGCATAATCAAAGATGGGCAAGATCATTTTGGTTACCAGTTCTCGGCGGTTAGAAAGAGGGAGGCGGTTCTTGTGATGATAGAGGACAGCCAGTTTGGGACACAGTTTAGTGCAGATGGCATCGACATGGGTGAAGAAGTCCAGATGGCAATCCAGCCAGACCCCCAGGTATTTGAAGGTGGAGACATTCATAAGGGGAGAGCCATCTAGGGTTGTGAGGATGGGTATCTCCTTGAATGATTCTTATTATGAAGGGGGGAGTGGTCGGAGGAAGTCCAAGCAGCCTAGCTCACTTTCAGAGCTTTTTTTAAAACCCATTGGGGTTAATGGAATGGGAATTATCATATAGTATGGCAGTTTCAGTATGGCTGGGCCATATAAATTAGTGACTTGGAATGTCAAGGGGGCTAGCGATAGATATAAATGGCAAATCATTTTGTGCCATTTAAAGCAGTTACATGCCAATATTGCGCGTTTTCAGGAAACACATGTGCACTGAGAAAATATCTACTGCTTTCACAGAGATTGGGTGGGATAGGCCTATGGATCAGGCCTTCATATGAGGAAACGTAGGGGTAGTCATTCTGATATCCTGCTTGGTCCCTTTTAAACTTATTCACGCATTTTGGGACCCTGAGGGTCACTTCATTATGCTCCAAGGAACCGTTGGGCTATGTAAAGTTGTCCTTGGTTCTGTCTATGGTCCCAACATAAAGTCACCCTCCTTTTTTACATAACTGGCCCCCCCCCTTACACCCTTAACTGATCATAGTATTATCTTAGGAGGCGACTGAAGTATAGTATACCAATCAGAGTGGGATAGGTTGGACACCCCAAGTATGCGTCTCTCTCTCTCTCCAGGGCAAAGGGGACTCCGGAACTTATGGATGACCTCGGTCTAGTTGATCCTTGGCATTTTTTGCATCCCCAGGATAAACAATATACTTATTACTCCCTGTCACATGGTACCTCCTCTAGAATCGACTATTATCTTATCAGTCAGGAATACCTAGCTGGTCTCATTGTGGCCGATATGCATGCAACCATCATATAGGATCATGCTCCGGTCTCCTTTCTGCATGCTTTACAGGGATCTAGGGAACATGATTTGCTATGATGGCTCAACATGCAGCTGTTTCAGAATCAGGATGCCCTCAAGCTTATTAAGGATTTTCTCAAACACTTTTTGTCGCAAAATGACAGATAGGTTGCTGCAGTGGATACTTTTTGGGGGGCAGCTAAGTGTGCTGTCTGGTGGCAATTTATAAGGCTTGCTGCCACACAGACTAGGAAGTTTAAGGCCAAGCTAGAATGCCTTCTCCACAAAATTAGACAGTTGGAGAATGATCTTACTATCTGTACCTCTAAGAAGACCTGGACCAGACTTAATGACCTGATGGTCAAGTATGCAGACCTCCTCCCCCCAAAAATTGAGCTAGCTTTGCATTGCACTATGATTAGGTATCTTGAATTGGAAGATAGAGCCAGGAAGCTGTTGGCCCTCAAGTTAAGATAGCTGGACTCAGTAAAGAATATTGCCGGTATTCGTAATGGCAGTACTGATTCCACTGAGATGCACCCAAGGAAGATTGCAGTGATCTTCTGTCCTTACTACTCTGAGTTATATGCGAGTCAATCCCCCAGCCTGCCAAGTGAGAGCGACATTGTTTCTTACTTGGATCCACTCCCACTCCCATTCCTGATTTTGGACCCAACAAAGAAGAATCTCTTAGACCAACCAATCTCTCTTCTTGAGGTCAAGAATGCTATTTGTCAGTTACTTCTTGACAAAGCCCCTGGACCAGATGGCTTTAATAACAATTTCCACATCACCTGTCCTGCTTAGTTAGCCCCTTTCTTTTAGTGAGATTGTACAACTTCTGGTATTTGTCCGGCATGACAGATCCCTCTTTTATGGAAATGTTAATTACGCTCATTAAAAAAACAGATAGGGACAAGCTGGAACCCAATAGTTACTGACCTATATCTTTATTAAATAGAGATATTAAAACACTGGCTACAATTTTAGCTAACCAGTTAAATACTGTCCTGGACTCCCTTGCCAGCCCTGTACAGGTCAGTTTTATGAAAGGTAAAATATTTAGTGATCACTTGCATAAACTTTACCACCTTATTTCCACATCTGGAGAGAGCAGGATCCCTGAGGTTCTGGTCTCCCTGGACAAGGAAAAGGCCTTTGATCGGGTTTTGTGGCCATACCTTTTCTCAGTTCTCCTTAAGTTTGGCCTTCAAAGTGAATTTGTTCATTGGGTTAAAATCCTCTACATGAATCCCACTGTCTGAATCTGGTGTAATTATATCCTCTCTGACCCATTTACCTTGTCCCGTGGTACCCATCAGGGATGGCCCCTATCCCCTCTCCTATTCAGTTTTGTACTTGGAGCCCCTGATCTGCACATTACAGCTTAATCAAAAAATTCAGGGCATTACTACTGGGGGGAGATGATACCTTCTATCGGCTTACGCAGATGATCTCCTTTTACACTTAGAAGACCCATTCAAAACCTTTCCGTGCGTCCTAGCTGAAATTAACCAACTTTCAAACATTTCGGCCTTCAAACATAATATTAGCAAAACCAAAGTACTACCCCTAAATAGCTTAGTTGTAAAAAAGGATATTACTAACCTCGGTTTGGCCCTGGAACCCCGCACTTGATCTATTTAGGCATCTGTTTAACTCGAACAGTCACTACTTTGGTTACAGAAAATCCCAGTTGCCCTATGCATTCAAACTTGACCTTCTTAGGTGGCCATCCCTCCCTCCCTCCCTAGGGAGTAGAGTAAATGTTATAAAATGAATGTTTTTCCCTGTTTGCTCTACCTTCATTGGGATGCTGGGTGAATTCCTCCATTTTTAAATCCTGTGACCCCTCTGACTTTAACAACTATAGCCCAATCTCTGTACTACCAGTGCTCTCTAAATCCTAGAAAAACTTGTATACTCCCAGCTGAAAGGAGGGGGAGGGAGGGGGGAGGGGAAATTGTTTAACCAGGAAAGGCACACTAAGCTGAAGCTTGTTTCCAGGTGCGACCGGGGAGCACAAAGAAGTTAAATGACTTGTTCTGGGTCACACAGTATGCAAGTGAGGGCTGTAGGATTCAAACTCAGGTCTCTAGGCTTGCAGCTCAGTTCCCTAAACCACAGCGCCATACTACTGAAAGACCACATTGAAGCCCCTTCCCTCCTCAACCCTGATCAGTCAGGCTTTAGACGTAACCATAACACTATCTTTGCCCGAGGTAAAGTCACCAATGATTGGTACTCCACATGGGACTCCAAGCAAGTAATGGGGCAGTGTTCCTTGATCTGAGCAAAGCATTCAGCACTGCCTCCAGAGTCTGCTGATTCTCCAGCTATTTCACTGGGCACGTTCAGCAAGTAAAAGCAGATGGTCTCCTCTCGAACCCCTTTCTCATCACTCAAGGCATCCCCCATGGGTCCATACTTGGGCCCATCCTCTTCTTCATCTACATCAACAACATTAATTCCAACATCACTAACTCTAACTGCACTTCTTCGTGGATGATACTGTACTTTTCACCTCCAAGCCCTCACTTCATGATGTCTGTGAAGAGCTCCAAACCTACTTCCTTCAGCTTGAAAGTAATCTTACCTGTACCAAACTTTTGCTCAATGCTAAAAAAAATTAAGGTAATGTACTTCTGCTATAACAACAACCCCCCCACACCCCCCGTTAGGACCAAGTTGAACCTCACAACTGTCACAACTTCCCTAGGGGAACCACTTGAAGTTTTCAACAAAATTCAAATACCTAGGTATCAGGATCGACAACAAACTATCCTTCAATGCCCACACTGTAATCCCTCCACCAAGCTTAAAGCCAGATTAGGCTTCTTTTTTTAGACATAGAACCCTCCTACCAGCCGAGATCAGACTCAGACTCATCCAAGCAACATTCCTTCCACTCTTAGACTACAGTGATATAATATATAACTGCACTTCAGCTACCAACCTCCACTGGCTCAATCCACCATGCCCTTTATTTTATTACTAGTGCATCCCCCAGGACCCATCACTGTGAGCTATACTCTACTGCTGGGTTGATGTCCCAAGCCACTAGAAGACTTCTCTACCTTGGTATATAGACACTCAAAGCACTGCATAATAAATTCCCTGACTATATTACCTCTCATCCACATTTTGCACTGCACTTATTCCCTTAGGAAGTCTTCCTTCCTCCTCCTCCTTCTCCTCCTGGATACCCCCAGAACTAGAACTTCCCTCGGCAACGGAGCCATACCACATTCTCTCCCTGTGACTTGGAACAGCATTCAAATGGTACTCAAGCTTACCGGTCTGGCCACTATTAGTTCTTTCAAGATGCTCACCTCAAGATTCTTCACAGATACTAGCAAATGCCCGAGGGCTTAGTTCTATAAATTCCCCCTTCATCTTCCCCCCCTTTCCTGTAACCATCCCCTCTGGCCCTGTCTTATGTGTTATCCTGTCACTGCCTAAGTCCCCTATCCCCTCCTGTAGCACTCCCCTCCCTTTTAACTGACTATTTCATGTCCTTACTCACTCCTGTCCTGTCCCTTCCCCCTGCTGCACTCCTTGCCTTCTCTGCATCCTACTGCAGATTGCCACACTGTTGCAGCATGTAATTTACCTCATTATTGCACTATCTTGTAGTCAGGACCTGTTTTTACTGTGATTGTATGTTGTGATGTACTAAAGATATTGTCTTATGCATCCTACTGCAGATTGTCAAATTGTTGCATTATGTAAATTGCTTCAATATTGCTCTATCTTATCGCCAGGACATGTTTTTACTGTGATTGTATATTGTGATGTATGAAACCCATTGTCTTATTCAAAGTATGTTCTTTTTATTTTGTAAATCTGATTTTGTACACCTGTCTTGTACTCGTATCTCCTTGTGGATGAGATTGCTCCATGGAGTTTTCCTACAATAAACTTGAAGTGAATTGAAAAATCTTGGTCCGCTAGCTTGCAATACTCCTTAACGCATTCATTTTGAAGAGAAAGGGTGTCCGCCATGCATATTTCAAATTGACAGTCCCTAGGATGAGAGGAGGATTATCCCTGTGCAACATATTTCTGTATTATACTGCCCTACATGCCAGTAAATTGTTCCAGTGGGGTTTGAGAGGTATTGCTTTTATTCCTTCATACAAACCACTCCTGCTGGAAATTGAGGCCTCTCTTGTGCGATGTTTTGACATTCAACTATGTAACCTGGTCTATTCCAATTTCTCTCAACTCCCTTCAACCCCACGAGCCAAGCAACTTGATTGGTCTTTGAAGGCCCCATCACAGCTTGGGTGATACTTCCATACTGATTGGACCAAAGCATTCACACAACCAGTATTATGTAACCCAAATATTAGAATTGCTGACCACTCCATCACAACTTTTTGTCCTCAGTTGAAAGATGTCTTAGTCTCTCAGCTTTTTGAAGGAGACAAAATCCTGCCATTCAGTTGTGCCAAAGAAGGGTTCTCTCTCCCAGTAACATACCACTTTAAATATTTGCAAATTACTCAATAGATTCTTTCCTTCCTTGGCCCTAAACCATACAGGTTAATGGAATCTTCGATAGAAAATAAATTCCTCCAAACAGTGATGCAACCGCATGTGGTATCACAATATTATCAATCCCTGGATTGTACCTCTCCTTCTGGAGTATGTTACTACTTGACTCAGGTTCTTCACATGGCAGAATATGCCTATATCTGGCATTCAATATGGCGGCAACTGTATAAATATGTTGAGTAAGACAGGCTTTGGTTGACCCAATTTCAGATATTTCACAACCTCTATTACTCACCCTCAAAGTTGCAAAAGATGGGCAAACTCGCATCTCCCAACTGCACCCACTGTCACCTTGAGGATGGTCATCTTCTCCACATTATGTGGGAATGTTTGAAAGTGGTGCTCTTTTGGACTGCTATAAAGGAATCACTTGACCCCTTCTTGGAACTCAAGGATCCTTTTACACCTACTATTTGTCTCATTGTCTCTCTTTTTCTGAGGGACATGATGAGTATCCATAAAGCCCATATGGCTCCTATCTCAGCTGTCACCAAACTGGTAATTATGCATCACTGGACAGATGACTCAGTTCCATTTTTCCAAGAGTGGCACCAAGAGATTCTAAATGCCATTATGTTAGAAAAACATATTGCTTTCCAAATGAAGTGTCCTCATTTGTTCCACACAAGATGGGAGTCCCTTTATACTTTACTATCCATCCCGCCCAGAGGGCAGTAGCCTCTGGTGTTTCTTTGCCCACTTTTTCTTTCCCTAAAACCTGCCCCATAGATTTATATGTCACAGTTTATACTAATTACTACAGGCCCCGTTTTACTTAATCCCCCATGACAATTTTCAAAAACTATGTGAGTTGAGCTGCTTGGGAGGGTTGGGGGTGGGGTGTGGTTCTGTTGTTTTTTTGAATGTTTTCTAATGTATTAGTTTGTTTTGTATCTTTTTTATGTGTTGCTCTGTCTTATGCTTATTGTAGTTTTGTTGTTGTTTTGTATTCTGAAAATTCAATGGAGCTTATTAAATAAAAAAAGAAATAAAAAAATTCAGAACCCATTTGCTTTCATCCTCAAAAAGGATAGATGATCTTAAAAATTAATATAAATAATTTATAAATGAATTGTTTCTTTATATACATTTCCTCAGAAAGAATAAATGGCGCTTAAAATAATACAAATAATTTATAAATAAATTGCTTCTTTATATACTTTTCAAAAATGTTTGGAAAGTGATAAAGCTATAATCGTTGAACTGGCAGAAAGGGGAGGGGGCATGGTGGCCATGGGCTACACTGAATATAAAGGCATATATGAATCACAACATAATACTACTCATACAATCAGTATTTGAAAATACTAGAAATCCTTACTAACAAAAGAAGAGAAATAGTCACCAACACATATATCAACAAGTGTATAGTGGATTGGACAATGGCAAGCTTTATTAAAACAAGTTTGAATTTTACAACTGTTTTATATGTTATCTAAAATTCTTAACAACATTGTCAAATCCCCTGGATGTTCCATTATTTCAGGAAATGGATCAGTCACAGAACCTCTGTCATTATTTGTGGATTATCACAGGAAAAACTGGTACCTAACATCCCTTTTTACATCAAGGCTTCTAAATATAGAATACAAATATTGGACACACTCATACTCAATAACACACTCAATAACATAGATCCCGACATTGATAATTGTATACCTGTTACAATACATGATTAAAAAATCTATATACAAATATCCTACACAAAGAGAATAATGGATAGTTTAGAGTGTATTATTGGTCAGAAATACCATCGAGAGGTTCCTACATGTCCTGAACCATGAGAAGGTATTCTGACCGGTAACACACTCTAAACTATCCAATATTTTTTTAATATATGGATCCAAGTTTAGTCTGCGGTCGGCTGCTGACATAAAGGATTATATCAGTTGCAGCCGACCGCAGCACTGCCTCGCTCAGAGTGTTTCTCCCTCACCTGCTTGCCCACATAGAACACTGCCTCGCTCCATTTCTTTGTGCTCTGCTGGCTTACACAGACACACAGAGTGGTAAAAAAACCTACCTTTTTTTCTTTTTGTTGGGGAGTGCAGGATCAGCCAGATAAATCCTTTTAAAAACAAGAATAGGAACTGCCGTGGACACCGTGCTCTCGCTAAGCGAGACATGACCGCCATGTTTTAAAAACTGTTTTGGCCGCCCACAGACAGACAGTGGCCAATCATTAGCTACGTTACTGAGCGTCAATGGTTGAGTGACTTTTTAAACATTTACTGATTTGTGGAGTTGTGGGCTTGCGCTGTTTAACTTGGCTGGTAATACTATCGTTCACATCTGAAACGATACTATTATTGGACATGAACGATAGTATTATCACTCGCGAAGTGTGGTATTATCACTTCGGGAGTGATAGTATTACAGGAAAAAAACTGAATGATTTAGTAGCATATTAAATCTGCTATCCATATATTAAAACATAGTATTTAATGCTCTGAGGAACAGCTTCAATACAAGAATGACTAAAACATCACCTATGGAGTTTCTAGTATCTTTAGCTAAAAATGGTACTGAAAACAAATGAAAGAACCATGAGAAATAAAATAAAGACTTTGGCACAGCCAGTGAGATTTCCTGGGTGCCCAAACTAGAGAAGTTTGAAGTTGGTAAAATTCACTCAGCCAATTAATCCACAAATTTAGTGCAATTCATGGAGTGCGGGTCAATCCACGAAGTGTGAAGTTTTGCCAGGAAATGTAAAGTTTCACCTGCAAAGTGTGGAATTTTAGGCAAAATTCCTCTGTTCATGGGCAAATGTTTGCAATTCATGGGTGAAATTCTGCACTTCACGTTGAAAACTTCATGATTCTGGTGTAGTCAAAGTTGCTGAGGGCAGGGAAAACACCTCCTCCCTTCTTGCTTCCATTTTGTTTTTAATAAATGGAAATTCATTTTTACACAAAGGATAGTCAATCATTAGAACTCCATACCAGGTAACATAATTAGTAGGGAGAATTTTGATTTGTTTAAAGCAGGATCATATCATTACATAAAGGAGGGAGGTACACTCGAATACCAACACTGAAACAGTGGGAAGGTGGACTTTCTTCCTTTCTTTCTTTATTTGAACATTTGTAACCAAGACAGGCACACTGAGCCAAGGCTCATTTCCAGGTGTGATCCGAGAAGAGGGAACAGGAAATAAAGTAATAAAAGCATACATGATAATAATGATTGGTACAAAGTAAACTGCAAACAGAGTACAATTTAACATGGTACAACTGCACATGAAAAAGTAAATGAACTCAACAAGGATACAGTGAGTGGCTTTGATGTGCAAATAAAGCGATCAAGGTAGATAGAATGAATGGCAGTTCAAATGTAGAAAAGGAAGGAGCCTAATACAGGCTCGGGTAGAACACAAGAAGAGGTCCAACACCAGGGATGGTAGGGGCTCCAACAGGGGAGGATTAGTGAAGGGGATGACAAGAGCAGGTGGAAGCAAGAAAGAGTTTTAGCTGGTGACAAAAGGAGATAGAGAGGGGAAGAGGCAGAGGGTGGAGGGTAGCAGATTCCAGAGTGAGGGAAGGCAATAGGTGAAGGCAGAATGCCCAGCAGATGAATGAGGGTGAGGAAGGGAGAGGGCCGGAGGATCCCCAGAGTAGAGGGAATACAAGGCAAAGACAGTGGGAGAGAGGAATGAGGACAAGTAAGTGGGCAAGGTCCCAAACCAGAATTTGGAGGTGAATGAGGAACAGTGGGAATGGCAACGTCAAATGGGGAAATGTATCAGAGTAGCCCTGGGGAAGGGGGATGTAAGAGAGGGGGTTGAGGAACTGTGGGGCAAACTGAAAGGTACCATAGTGGATGTTACAAACCAGTGCAACAGGTTAGTGGCAAAGGGAAAAGAAAAAGGAAGCCACTGTGGTTCTCTAAAGATGTGGCAGACAAAGTAAGGGCTAAAAGAATGAGTTTCAAAAAGTATAAGGGGACCCAAAGGGAGGAAGACAGGGAGGTGTACCTTGAATGTCTAAAGGAAGAAGAGAAAGTGGTTAGTAGTGCTAAGTCACTAATAGAGGAGGGTTAGCACAGACTGTGAAGAAAGGGAACAAGACATTCTATAGGTCAAACCAGTGAAAGGAGAAAATCCAGGGGTTGGATTTTTGAGTCTCAAAGGGAGGAGGGGGAGTGTGAGAGGGGACCTACTCAAGGCAGAAATACTGAACGAATACTTTTGTTCAGTATTCACTAAGGAGGAGGAGAGTCACAGCCACAGTTGGGTAGCAGAGATGGGGGGGGGGGAGTTGACACCAGTTGATTCACTGTGGAGAGAGCTCTAGAAGAGCTCATGAAGCTGAAGGTGAATGAAGCCATGGGGCCAGATGGCATACATCTGAGAATATTAAGTGAGTTATGCAGGGAACTAGCAGTGACTCTGGAAGCCTTATTCACTGAGTCACTGAATACAGGATGGTTCCAGGGGACTGGAAGAGGGCACATGTAGTCCCACTGCACAAAACTGGTAGTAGGGAGGAGGCAGGGAACTACAGCCAGTCAGCCTTACCTCAGAAGTGAGGAAGATCATGGAGACACTACTGAAAGAAAGGATAGTGGTGCACCTGGAATCCAATGATGCCCAGGATCCAAGAAAACACGAATTCACAGCAGGTACGTTAAGTCATGTCAAATGAATTTAATAGATTTGTTTGATTGAGTGACTAGGGAAGTTAATCAGGGAGGGACAGTAGACATCACCTATCTAGATTTCAGGAACGTCTTCGACACTGTTCCACCAGAGAAGGCTGATTAACAAGATGGGTAGTCTGGGCATGGGACAAAATGTGATAGACAGGATTAAAAACTGGCTGACGGACAGGAGGCAGAGGGTGGTGGTGAATGGGATCCAATCTGTAGAGAGGGGGATAACCAATATAGTGCCACAGGGATCAGTATTGGGACCAGTCCTGTTCAATGTCTTCATTAGTGACAATGCAGAGGGGTTGAAAGGTAAAGTATGCCTGTTTGCAGATGACACCAAGATCTGCAACAGGGATGATACTCCAGGAGGGATGCAGAGATTGAGGAGGTACCTAGAGAAGCTTGAAAAATGATCAGAGGTGTGGCAACTGAGGTTCAATGCAAAGAAGTGCAAGATAATGCACCTGGGAAGAGGGAACCCTGGGGAGAGCTACAGGATGGAAGGGGAGGCACCAACTGTCACCAAAGAGGAAAGGGACCTAGGGGTTATCATTTCTGATGACCTTAAAGTATCAAGGCAGAGTGCAAAGGCTGCAGGGAGGACCAGTGAAATGCTGGGTTGCATAGGCAGAGTATCACTAGCAGGAGGAGAAAGGTGGTGATGCCATCGTATAAAGCACTGGTAAGGCCACACTTGGAGTTCTGCACGAAGTTTTGTAGGCCACACTTGCGCAAGGACATAAACAAGGTGGAGGCAGTGCAGAGAAGGGTGACGAAGATGGTACATGGTTTGTACCACAAAACATATGAGGAGAGACTAAGGGACTTCAATAGGTACTCACTGGAAGAAAGGAGAGAGCGGAGGGACATGATAGAAACTTTCAAGTACCTCAAGGGCATAAACAAGGTATAGGGTGAGACCTTTTCCTGTGAAGATTAACTACTAGAATGAGGGGGCATGATATGAGATTGAAGGGGGGTAGACTAAAAGGTAATGTGAAGAAGTTTTTCTTCACAGAAAGGGTGGTGGATGCTTAGAATGGTCTGCCACAAGAGGTGGTGGGAGCAAGCACAGTGGTGGGTTTTAAACATGCCTGGGACAGGGACAAAGGATCCTGGATGGGGGAGGAAGTGATGGAAAACCATTGACCACATAGGGTCAGTGGCCGCATACATGGATTGGGCTTATGGACAGACTAGATGGGCCTGGTGGTCCTTATCTGCTGACAATTTCTATGTTTCTATGAGTGAAGGGGGAAGATGGGTAGTGAGGAGAAGAGGGAGCAATGGTGACTATTTGGGGAGTTGGTAACAAAGAGTGTCCATTTTGGCAAGGGAAGAGGACAGGTCGGTGCCATAGACCACATCCACGTGATTGGAGATGGTAAACATAATTTTGGTAACAACCTCCTGGGCAGACCTGAGAAGACAAGCAGTCTTTGTTGCAGTACAAGGCACTGAGTTTGAGGGCAGAGCTTGGAGTGTTTGGCATTAATGCAGGCAGAGAAGTCAAGCTTACTATCTAGCCACCCACAAAGATACTTGAAGAAATAAACCCCTTTGAGAGTGGTGTCATACAGGATGGAGAAGACAGGAAGGGGTTAAAGCATGCCAATTTTTGGCTGTTGCCAAAGGACATGGACACCATTTATTTTAGTGTTGACCTACAGGTGGTTGAAGTGGAACCAGCACAAGACACTGCAGAAGTCTTGTTGGTGTCAGAGATGTAGATAAATGCATTATAAGTATATGTGTGAATACGAGAGTTAGCACAGGCTGAGGGGAGGATGTTAGGAAAATAGAGAAGAGAATGGGACACAGGATAGAACCCTGTAGGACCTTAGCCTGAATGAGTAGGGGATGGGACACAATGCCTCTTACTTGTACCGACTGTTAATGGCTCATTAGGTAGGAATGGAACCATTCAATAGCAGGACCCCTAGGTGCCCAGTTTGTAAAGTTTTTGGTGGGGTCCAGGGGTCAGAGGGCAAAGCCCAGTGGGGGTATATGGGAGTAGAACCCCTATATTTGAGGGTCTGGGGGATAAGCCCCTCAGGTAGGAGAAAAAATGAAAATGTCAAGTTGTTTTACTGGCCTGCCTGTTACTGTTGCTGTTAACTGCAGTGCAAGCACATGCTACTTTATGCGGATTCCCTATTCATTCTTACTACACTATAACTGCTCTGGACTGCTGCTGTAATAAACATTTTAAAGGACTTCACCACTTGTATACTACTTACATAATGAATTATTTATTCATGGACATTTATTACTTGCCCAAAATTGAAAAGGTAATATACTGATTTCACATGCTTTACACATGAGTGGCAGGCATCACATTCAGGCACTATAGATATTATTCTACTTTCGGGTTCCTCAATAAAGTAAAATTATTGTTCTGGAGGTCCGATGTTGAGCATAGGTGAAAACTGGACCACTCAAACCAAACTGGACTAGATCAATAAAAGACTGGACTGGCAAACATTTGCAAAAAATGAGTTCCCCAATGTATTATATAAAACGAATTACAGAAAAGTACTCTGTACTTCAAAAATAATTGAATTGGGGGGTCCAACATCTAATGATTCATTTGTAATTTGTTGTAGAGAAAAGGCACACTGAACTGTGCCAACTCATTCCAAGTATGTCCAGGAACTAAGCCACTTGCCTTATTATTTCATTAAGCCACCCTAGAGAAATTATTTTCTTGTGCACCAGACTTTCCTATCATTTATTCAACATCTAGCAGACCTGAGTTTGAGTCCCACAACCTCCACATGCATGCTGTGTGACCCTGAACAAGTCATTTGCTCTCCTCAGTGCTACCAGGTTATTCCTGCAAAAGAGGCATTGTGCCTAGTGAGTCGTACACAATTACCAAAAGAATATTTATTTATTTATCCTTTTTAAGACATTTACCGGGAAGATTTACTGAGCCATAAAGCTCATGTAGTGCCCCAGAATTTGGCTGGCCAGCAAAACCAGAAAGCCCTCCAAGAGGGAAAGGGTTAACACCCCACCCATCCCACACCTAGCCAGCTAGTTTGCTGACCGAGCTAGCTGGCTGACCACTTCCTGTCCAGATCTCCCTCTCCCCCCTCCCTCTCCTGCACTTTTCTCGGGATGGATCCTTTATCCTGGCCAGGCTAGAGTTCATGCCAATGCCTAAAGGGGTCACAAATCAGCCCAAGGGGCTGATCTGTGCCCCAGGGACCCAATCACTTTGCCAGAAGCCAAGTCCATCCCCAGGCTAGAAAAGGATCTCCCCTGCTAACCGGAGGGTGGTTCTGGACAGGGTGGCTGAAATAGTTGAAAGCACAGGTTTACGGATGCCTAGAGGCTTACCTGAAGCTCGGGTCCATAGTTCCCTGGTGGCTGCTCCCCTGTAGCCTGGGGTCCTGGGGTCTTCACCAGCAGCAGCAGCAGCAGCAATCCTCCAGCCTGCAGGGGTCCAGTCGGGGTCCAGCAGCCCTTCAGCAGTGCAGCAGCAGTCAGTGTTAGGGTGAGTCCACCTTTTGTTGTCTGACCCATGAGTGGGCAGTTCTGGTTGGGGTGGTTAGGATAGTGGAGCTTCCCTTGTCCCTGGGCTTGTGGGGCAGATCCGTTTTGGCTCCCTCTGGTTGGCTCTCTCTCACATTTGATTTGTTGCTGCCCCCTTCTCCTCCTTCCTGGGTGTGACCCTGCCCCTGACCACCTGGGCTGGAGTGCTGTTAGCTGTACTGTAGCCGGCGGCTGCATCGGGATATCTGTGCCTTTAATCCCCTTTGGTGGGTGTTGTCCCTCTAATGCCCCATTCCTGCAGGTGGTTGTTCATCCCACTGATTCATCCTCACTTTTCTCCCCTTCCTTGTGCAGTGCTTATGTGACTGCAGGTCAACTCCTGAAGCTCTGAGCTCACTGTGACCCCCTCCCAGCCCCGACCAACAAAACATCCTTTCTGGAGTGAGCAGCGGTGGTGAGAAAATCCATCCTCCCTCTAGTTCTGCCACTCCTCCCGTGAGTTCTACAATGCTGTGGCAGCCCCTGTACTGAGCTGCCGATGCAGGCTGTGCCCGAAGGGGGCCAGTGGTTTGGTGGGACCATGGTGCATCACTGCAAAATGTGTCTGGGCAGAAACCAGCCCCCCAGACCACTGTAGTTCCACCTGCAGCCACCACAGAGCATTCAGAATGGTGGATGGGAGTAGGACTCCCTGGACGTTCCCCATAGCATTCCCAGCAAACAATCTGGCCACCGGATGACCCGGCCAGGCAGTGAGTTGGCTAAAAGCCCCAAATAAAGATTACATTGCACTGGAGGTGCCAGGAAGGACAATGCAGAGGGAGGGAAGGCAGAAGTGGGCAGAGCATCACTACTGAGCAATCCTGCCCTAGGAGTGCCCGGGCCAGGTGGTAACTAGGCTAGAAGCCCAAAATAAAGGTCAGTTCACACTGGAGGCACCAGGGAAGGCAGAAATGGGCAGAGCACCCACAAGAAAGACAATAACGGGGCATCACATGGCATGAGCCCCAGGAGGTAAAGTCAAGGCCAGGTCACCCCCTCCAGCAGTCAGAGGGAGAAGAAGAGGAATTGGGGTGAGTTGAGAAGAGTTCAGAGAGGATTCAGCATCATCATTAATATTTATGAGGGGCAGAGCAAGGCCCTGGCACATGGAGTAGCCCAGCTGCCAAGACCTTAGGCACAGGTAAAGGGTGGGGCAAGGCCTAAGTAACTAAACCTCTCCACTTATCAGGCCTACGGAGCAAGTCGGGGATCCCTAAGATACTTAAAGGGCCAGCATCCCATTTTAAATAAGAGCCAACACCCCCCCCCCCAGGCTGCTAGCTGGTGGCTGTTGAGACTGCGGACTGAGGAACCAGTCAGGCCTGCGCTGTGCTGCCTATCGCCCTGATCATGGCCAAAAGGTAATCCCAGTGCCTGGTACAGAAAAGTGTGTTTCTTGTGTATTCACTGTGTTTAATGTCTGCTCGGGTTGTATCCCAGGATATTCATGACCCCAACCGACTGAACTGATCGCATCGGGGTCTAATCAAAGACTGCAGCAGGGCCTAAACTGCCTGCCCTGCACCCACCAAAGTTACCTCGACCAGTTGGTGCCCAAACTTTCCCAAGAGGGGTTCAAACTGCCTGCCCCCTCACCAACTGCATTGAGACACAGTTCTCTCTCTCCACTCCCAGTTTGTGCTGTTGCCATGGGGAAATGGACAGGCTGTCCAGCAGTGGTAGTCCCATCAGTCAACTGATTGCCCTAGGAAGACTACGATCACCTGAACCCCTGAGGTCATGGGTCACCCCGTCTTTTGGCCAAGCATCCTGTTTCTTCCACCCAGCCTGCCAGCAAACCCTGAAGACTATGAAGGCCTGCACTAGCTAACATGGCAGTAGTCAGTACCCCCCCCCAGGCTAGTCAGCTTAAGAGCCACCCTGCTCATAGTAGTGAGGTGCACTCCAAAGTACGTGGCTAGAAAATTGCCCTGTTTTTGTTTTGTTTTTCTGAGGTGGCCATAGCTCCTTCCCCCAGCTGGGCAGCAACTAATCAGGAACCTTTTAGAGGACCCACCATCATCATCAAATGACATCACCTCGACCATCCTTCATCTTCTCATCACCTGCATCTCCAGCTCTGGACCAGCCTGCATCCTCTTCATCTTCTTCTTCTTCATCTTCAGCTTGTCCTCCTCAGCCCTCCTGCTGGCCAATGAGACCGATCAGTCACTAAGATACTGTACCCACTCTTCAAGCTAGCTAGCCACCACCTGCTTCACACCAAAAGACTGTTCCTCCAACTGGACTGTCGGCCTATAAGCTGGTGTGTTTTTTTAGTTACCCTTGGCCGATGTGGTTAGGTCTTGATAAAGTATTATTATTGATGTCTGCAGACATAGGGCACTAGGTGACCCTTTTAGAGGTACCGTATGTATTGATGTTATGTATATGACTGTTTACCTTTAACTTCAATGCACCTAGACCTGTATTGTTGCCTTCTATCAATAAGTATTGTTGTTGTGCATGACAGTCACTGTAAGTGCCTTGTACTTTGCAACCATATAATCAATTTCTTTCCTGCGTAACCAGTGGCTGTCCCAATAAAAGCTTGCTGTTTGCACTTTGAACTGTTATGCCTGCCTTTCCTTGAATAGAAGAGACAAACCACCCTCCTAAGTCCGGTCACCACAACCTGGCATAGTCGTCAGGATTAGGAGTCCAAAGTAGGCCCATGTTCCAAGACAGCCTCAAGACGGAAAGCAGACATGACTCCACCTTTAGCAGCAGTGAGGGGGAGGAGGAGGAGGAAGATATGTAATCCCCACTCACTGTGCCATACTACTTTGGTGCTCCCTGGCTCCCAAAATACACGGATGAACCCCACCGACCCCAATGGTAGCAGCCTGGGAGAATTCAAGCATAAAATGATAGCCCTGTTTCGGCTGCACTGGATCCCAGAGTACTAAAAGGTAGAGATGCTAGTTGGACAGCTGGGGGGGGGGCCCACTGAGAGGCCATGAGCTGACCCAAGAGGGAACAAGCCACTGCTGACGAGATCCTGACTCTACTCACCCGCACCTTCGAGACTAGTACTCCATCGGAAATAAAGATGTGGTCCTTTGCCCACACCCAAGGCCCCAGAGATCATCTACGAGAGTTTGCGTTCAGCCTCTAGGAAGCCCTATGTGCCATTGAGCACGAGGACCCGGGGGCCGTGCAGGACCCAGATGGTATGTTGTTGGAAAAGTTCATCAGTGGGGTAAGGAGTGAGACTCTCCAAAAGTACCTCCAAATACTTCAGGAGCAAGCCCCTAATGAGAACTTCCTGGAGTTCAAAGAAAGGGCCATCTGAATTCCGGGAGGCAGCCAGCCCACCGAACAAGCCATAGCCAACGTGCAGCATACTGGTGGTCCCCGGATGATGTGGCCAGATGGCACAGCTCTGGTAGAGGCCTTTTAGGCAAAGGGCTTGTGGACAGAAGCCAGCTATACCTCAAATTGCCCTGCTGAGTATGCCCAGGGGGTGCACCATGTGGCTACAGCACCTGATCGACATCCTGGCCAAGGAATGGACACTCCTCCCAACCCCAACCAGAAGCTCTGGGAGCAGGTGAAGGAGCTCATCAAGCAGGTTGCTGACATGCACCTGGAGATCAGAGAACTGAAAGGAGGTCTGCAGTGCAAAAACAGGCAGCCAACTGACTGGGGACCAATGAATTCTGGAAGAAGGCTGACCGACCAGTACGATGATCGTGGCAGACCCATTTGCAGGAGGTGTGGCGTGAGTGGCCATGTGGAGCTGGAGTGTATGCAGCATCCAGTAGAGGCTGCTAGTTTAAACACTGAGCTCCCAGGGCTGTGGGCCAAGCCCCAGGAGAGAAGAAGAAGCTAAGCCCACAGTACGAGACAGAATGTCACAAGTATGTTGGCAAGTGCCCCATCATACCTGTCTGGATTAATGGCGTTAAGTTTACGGCACTCCTTGAGACTGGCTCTCAAGTCACCGCTAACCAGGGTGAACTCTTCTTCCGGCACTGGCCTGAGGCAAAGTTCCAGACCCCACCCCATAAGAGGCTCCGGCTGATCTTGGGAAATGGCCTATACATCCCCTATCATGGCTACCAGAAAGTCAACATCCAGTTGGGCATGACCACATACCCAGATCAAAGAATCATCATCACCCAGACTTCAAATTACAGCTTAGCCCCTGTTATCTTGTGAATGAATTGCCTGCCCAACTGCTACCAGGAACTGCTAGAGGTCCTAAGGGCTCTAGCCACCCATGTACCAAAGCCCAAGAGACGTGTCTGGCAACAGGCCATCCATGTCCTACAAAGGAATCAGTAGTTTGCCAATGACAAAGGAGAGATTGGCCTTTTGTGAGTGGTGGATCCCCTACCCATTGTGCTAGGCCCTGGGTCTGAGACTATCATCCTCTGCAAAGCCAGAAAAGGGGTTCAGGGAGAAGACTATATCGCCATGCTGGAACCCCCATGTCCAGGATGAGGATAGCTGCATAGCCATTGCCTGGAGTGTGGTGGTAGTAAAAAAGTGGCAAGCACCAGTGAGGGTTCTTAATTATAGGGTGACCCCAGTGAGGCTGTACAGGCATCAGACAATTGGACGTCTGGTGTAGGTCGATCTAGATAGTGTGATGGAGACAACCCCCAAAAGCACCTCTGGGGTGAGAGGTGCAGCCATCTCCGCAGTCACCACAGCAGGGTCCAAGGACAGTTTGGAGGAAGAGTGGCTCCAGAAGAATGACCTGGGCACCCCAGACATCATGGAGGAACAGCGGCGTGAAGTGCTGCAGTTGATCCGACAGCATTGCATGGCCTTCTCCCAGCACCCGCTTGACTTTGAATGTTCAACACCACATCCCCACAGGAACCCCCACCCCCCCAGAGAACGCTTCCGACCAATACCACCTGCCCTGTATCAGCCTGCCAAAGACCTGATCCAGGAGATGCTGGATGCCAACGTTATCCAAAAGAGCCACAGCACCCATCATGCTCATCAAAAAAAAAAGGATAGGCAGCTATGGTTTTATGTCGACTACCGCAAACTAAACCAGGTTATGCACAAGGATGCCTACCCTCTGCCCTGAATTGAGGACTCCCTCACTGCACTGAAATCCGTGACCTGGTTCTCCACCCTAAATCTGGCCAGTAGATATTGGCAGGTGCCAATTGCTCTGGAAGACCAAGAAAAGACAGCCTTCACCACACCAACGGGACTGTATGAGTTCATCAGAATGCCTTTTGGTCTATGCAATGCCCCTGGCACCCTCCAAAGACTGATTGAACAGTGCCTGGGGTGCCACAACTATGATATAATCCTGCTGTACCTGGCAGATATCATCACCTATACGGCTACCTATCAAGAGCACCTGCAGCACCTACAGACGGTCTTTGAACATCTGACTGACTACTGCCTAAAGATCAAACCTTCCAAATGCCATCTTCTCAAGGACCAGATACACTACTTGGACCACATCTTTGGTGCAGCAGGAGTTTCCCCTGATCCAGACAAGATTCAAACTGTACAGGACTGGCCTGCACCAACCACCATCAAAGACGTCCACAAATTCCTTGGCTTCTTGAGGTACTGCTACCGATTCATCAAGGACTTCACCAAAATCGCAGCCCCACTGCATAAACTCCTTCAGGGGCCCAAAGACCTGAAAGTGACCCGCAACGCTACAGTGCACTGGGTGGAACCACAGCAGGTGGCCTTTCATCACCTAAAGAGCATCTTAACGGAGGGACCTATCCTGGTCTACCCATACTACACGCAGCCATTTGTTTTGTACACAGATGCCAGTAATCGAGGACTAGGGGTGGTCCTATCCCAACACCAAGATGGGGTCGAGAAGGTCATTGCCTAGGTCAACTGAGGGTTAAGTGGGGTGGAACGCAATGAAGAGTGCTACAGCACCTTCAAGCTTGAGTTCCTGGTGCTGGTGTGGGCAGTGACTGAGAAATTTAAACATTACCTGGCAGCCAACCCCTTCATCGTGTACACAGACAACAACCCCTAGCTCACTTGAACACAGCCAACCTAGGGGCCCTGGAACAGCAGTGGCAATCCTGACTGTCGAACCTTAACTTTGAGATCCGCTACGGGCATGGTGAATAAATGTCAATGCTTATGACCCGTCGTGGTTACCTGACAAGGATGAGATGGAAAAAGATGGAACTGCCAAGAAAATGTGGAGATGCCACCATCTTCAACAGTTCAGCCTGATGTAGTCCAGGCTTGCTGCTGCAGCCTCCCACAGAGCTTGCCTCCTGAACAGGGGCATCTGCCCTCCCCACTTCTCCAAGACAAGGACTGGTGGGGCCAAATTCAATGTGGCAGTCTAATTGTCCAGCAGATTCAAGAGATACTGGTGACTGGGGCTCCACTCTCCCCCCAAGCATGACTATGGGCCCCAGAAGAACTCCTTAAACTCTTCTGGCACAGAGTCTGGTTCTCCATTCAACAAGGGAGGCTGAAACACAGTCCAGGTTCAACAGATCGAGTACCTTTGGTGCCCATAGTCAGCTGCGCACCCCTGGAGTTGGTTGCAATGGACCACCTCAAGTTAGATGCCAGCCGAGATGGACAAACCCATGTGCTGACCTTCACTGACCACTACAGCAAGTTCCTGGTGGCCATACCAATCAAAGATGTATCCGCCAAAACCACTGATAGAGTCTTTTGGACTCACTTCATCCAGTACTATGGGTTCTCCACCCAAATTTCTCACAGACCATGGTACAGCCTTCGAATCGCAACTTTTCCCGGAGTTCTGTTCACTTTATGGGAGCAACAAGTTGTGAACCACTGCATGCCACCCTCAGTCCAATGGTCTCTGTGAGTGGGCCAACTGCACTATCATCAACATGCTGAGGTCTCGGCCAGAGCACCAGCACACTGACTGGCCCACTCTCCTACCAGAGCTAATCTATATTTACAACACCACCCACTGATCCACTGGGTACACTTACTACTACCTCCTATTTACACAGCACAGATGCCTACCCATGGACCAGGTGTTGGGAATAACAGGGCAGTCTAAATCCGCTCTCACCAATGATTGGGTACAGAAGCACCATGAGCTACTCTACATGGCTGGCCAGGTGGTCTCCCAGCAAATGGACAAGGTGCACCAGCAACAAAAGAATCTATATGACAGTCATGCCAAACCCCAACCCTTGCAGTCGAAGACAGTGTCCTGCTCAACTGAACTCACCATATCCAAAAGCTCAAGACTAAGAGAGAACCAGACCCCTACCTAATTGTGGACATTCCCAACATGGACCTCCCTGTCTACCGCATCTGACAGGAGTTGGACCCCTCCCAATAAAATACAGCACATCACAACCTCCTCAAGCCCTGCACCTTCAGAGCTGACCAGACATCAGATGAGGAAGATTCAGCATCCGCAAATGCCAACCCCAAAGAGAGGTATGAACAAAGATCCAGGGGTGCACCCCAGAGGACTTCTTCTTATGGCTCTGCCTCAGCCATGTCCTAGCCCCTGAATTTCAGGGTCCGCCTTTCATGGCAGAGCGGCAGGCAACAGAGACGCCCATGGTGGATAGGTAGGCCCCCAACCCACACTGTGTGAGCCCGCCAGCATTGGACCTGCCCCATACGGGCATGCTGGCACCTGATCCACCAGCAACTGAGGCCTCAGTGCTTGAACCACCTATGCTGAACTTGTCTGCACCCAACTTACTGGTAGAGGAGGAACTGGTGGCCGAGCCGCCCTTGGTTGACCAACCAGCACCTGACCAACCCAAGGAGGAGGTGCCAGTGCCCAACCTGCCCATATTAGGACTGCTGGAAGAGGACCTTTCTGGAGAAGACCCACCAGCACCAGAACCACCCTTACAGCGATCATAGCGGTCAACCAAGGTAATGCCCCCTATTCAGCTCATTTAGCAAATTTAAAGTCCAATAGGGGGTCCGGTCATTGTGCCATACCCCGCTCAAACATAACTGTCCTAAGGTATTACTACTGTAAATGTGTTAATGTTATCATACATTAGGTGTTTCACATTGTACTCCAGTAATGTACTTTACTAGCATGTAAAAATGAAAAGTATTAATAAAGGCAAATATATTACTATTTGAATTAGGAAGTGATGTTTATATTGGGGGGGGGGGGTTAGAACTAGATTTTCCATGCTGTGTCCTTGGAGTAGAATGTAAGTCACCTTCCATGATGATAGAGAGAGTAGTAGTAGTAGTGGCAGACATAGATACAGAAGTGGTAGTAGTAAAAGCATTTGAATCAGAGGTTGTGCCTTTGTCTGTTATACTAGCCCATGGCTAACACGAGTTCATATGCTGGGAACTGTCATACTGACAAGTACTGATGCTGCCATTGGTTTCTTTATTTTTATGTTTTTTGTGGAATGTGCACTGTCATTGTGGTTCTCAAAAGCGGAAATAATCAGCAAACTTCATTACAGCAGGTGACTGTCTGCTACTAATGCTACTACAACTAGTACTGGGTGTAGAACTTCCTAAATAGTGAATGATGAACTTGAAGGAGTTTGCATTTTAATTAATGCAATATTTTTTTTAATTGCATTTTTGTTGACCGAGAAATGAGGACTAGGCAATTATGCATATTTTCAGCCTTGTCCCGGGGAGAGGAGGAAGATGCACATGGAAACTGACATACAGAACCAGATTGAGCTATTGGTTGTATTTTAGTGAATGTTGGGAAATTTGGCTAGGATACCACAGACATTTCTCTACTCTTTTCGAGAAGTGCCATGGGATCTTTAACATCCACCTCAATAACCACAAGAACAGACAGAGAGGACCTCAGAAGTGCAGCACCCCCAACAATTCCCTGCAGTGTCAGTATTGGGATGTATCCCAAGTTCACAGTGTGGGGCTAGAACCCACAACCTTCTGATCTTCTGGCCCCAGAGGTGAGTGTGCTACCTGTTGAGCCACTGACACAGCCATATTAATTGGTGTTTCAAAAAAATAGACATTAAGGCCCCGGTTCTCAAAGCGGGCATGGACTGGTGCAAGATGCGGCAAAAAGCAGCCTGCACCAAAGCCCGGTACACATAGAAACATAAACTTTGACGGCAGATAAGGACCGCTTGACCCAACTAGTCTGCCCATTTCCCTACCTAGAGGATAAGCTGCAGATCCTATTTAACCAATAGCCTATTTCTTCCTACCCCCCACAAAAATTGCCTTATGCCTGTCCCATGCATTCTTGAATTCTCCCACTGTTTTAGACCCCATAACCTCCTCAGGAAGGCTGTTCCATGCACCCACCACCCTCTCTGTGAAAAAATACTTCCTCACATTGCCCCTGAGCCATCCCCTCTATCTTCAAATTGTGTCCCATTGTTCTTGCACATCTCTTTTTCTGAAAGATGCTACCCTCTTGGACTTTGTTGATTCCACTGAGGTACTTAAACATTTCTATCATGTCCCCCCTCCCTCTCCTTTCCTCAAGGGTATACATATTAAGTTCCTTTAGTCTCTCCTCGTATGGCTTCTCTTGCAGACCCTGCACCATTTTAGTTGCCCTCCTCTGAACTGCCTCCATCCTGTCTATGTCCTTGTGGAGATGGGGTCTCCAGAAATGGACGCAGTACTCCAGATAGGGTCTCACCAACTGTCTGTACAGAGGGATAACAACTTCTTGTTTTCTGCTGGTAATCTCTCCCTATACATCCCAGTTTCCCCCAGCACTCCTGACCACCTTCTCACATTGCTTGCCAACCTTAAGGTCATCTGATATGATTAACATCTGGTCCCTTTCCATTTTTGTTGTTGTTACTACCCCCCCATTGTGTAATCTTCCCCTGGGTTTTTGTTTCCCAGGTGCATTACTTTGCACTTCTTTGCACTGAATCCAAGCTGTCATACTTCTGACCATTCCTCCAACCTTGCCAAGTCCTTTCTCATCCTTTCCACACCTCCTTGTGTATCAACCTTGTTGCAGATCTTTGTGTCATCTGCAAAGAGGCATACTTTTCCTTCCAGTCCATCTGCAATGTCACTTATAAAGACATTAAAAAGGACTGGACCCAGTACTGAACCCTGCGGTACCCCACTAGTAACCCCTCTTTCTTCAGAGTGGACTCCATTTACAATTACCTTTCTTGTCCTGTTGTTCAGCCAATGTTTTACCCAGGCTACCACCCTGGGACCCACTCCCAGGGTGGTTAATTTGACTACTAATCAGTTGTGTGGGACTGTGTCAAATGCATTGCTGAAGTCTAGGTAGGCCAAGTCCACAGCCCCTCCCTGGTCTACTACTTTGGTCACCCAGTCAAAGAAATCAATTAGATTTGTCTGACATGACCTTCACGCTGTGAACCCATGCTGCCTTGGGTCCTGTGCCCCACTGGCCTCTAGGTACTCAACAAGTCTTTCCTTAAGAAAGTGATTCCATCACTTTCCCTACCACAGAGGTCAAACTGACAGGTCTGTAATTTCCTGCCTCTGTCTTGGTCCAATTTTTGTGAAGGGGAATCACATCAGCCTTCTTCCAGTCCTCAGGTGCCACACCATCCTCCCATGATTTGTTAAAAAGGGTAGTCAGTGGTGTCACTAGTTCTCTGCTTAATTCTTTTAGAATTCTGGGTGAATTCCATCAGGCCCCATTGCTTTTTCACCTTCAGTTTTAGGAGTTCTTTCAGAACCCTTTCTTCTGTGAAAGGACTGGGATTGACCCCCCTCTCCAGAATGCTTCTGTTAATTGGATTAGGCCCCTCCCTCACTTCCTCTTTTGTGAATACTGAACAGAAGCATTCATTCAGTATCCCTGCTTTTTCACTGTCACTCTCTGCCCACACACCATCCATTCTATTCAGCCTCACTATCCCTCCCTTTATCTTTCTACACTCCCTGATATACCTATAAAAGGTTGTATCCCCCTTCTTAACTGAGTTGGCTATCTTTTCCTCAGTTTGTGCCTTTGCTATTCTGACTACCCTCCCTGCTTCCTTCTGCCTTAACTGGTACAGTTCTCTGTCCTGCTCCTTCTGTGTTTCCTTATACTTCCTAAATTCTATCTTTTTTCCCCTTACCTTCACCACCACCTCTTTTAAGAACCATAGTGGCTTTTTCTTTCATTTTGATTTATTTATTTTCTTCACACAAAGGCTTGTTGCATCTGTGATGGCAGTTTTGATATTGCCCCATTGTTGCTCCACCCCTCCTTCTAGCCTGTTTGCTAGTGCTTTTCTAAGGCACTCTCCCATCTTGCCAAAGTCAGCCCTCCTGAAGTCCAGAACCCTCACTTTTATATGGCTTAACTCTATAGCTGAGTTTATTGTGAACCACACTGTTTGGTGGTCACTTGTTCCCAAATGGCTACCCACTTCCAGATCTGAGATCCTCTCACTGTTCCCATTTGAGAGTACGAGGTCTAAGATTGCTCCCTCATGAGTAGGTTCCAAAACTAGCAGTCTGAGGCATGCCACCTGAAGGGCATCAAGAATGGCCTTGCTTTTGGATGTGGCTGCAGCAAAGGTGCTCAGTTAACATCTGGCATATTAAGGTCCCCATCAACAGTATCTCCCCTTTCTCTCGTCCTAAGTATGCCTTCTATCATATCCTTGTCCATTCCTCCCCTGACCTGGGGGTCTGTATACAACCCTGTGCAGATTGTGGTGCCATTTCCAGTCTCTAAGGTGACCCACAGTGCCTCCTCTCCTCCTGTTTACTCTTTTGTTCAGTTCTTTTATCCTTCCTTACATAGAGAGCTCTCCCTCCTTCTGCCCTCCCTGTCTCTCCTGTAGGTTGTGTACTCTGGTATGTTAACATCCCAGTCATGGTTTTCTGTGTACCATGTTTCTGTGACTACTACAATATCCAGGCATCCTCTTCCATCAAGACCACCAGTTCAGGGAGCTTGTTGCCCAGACTACGGCTTTGGCACTCATTACCCTCCATTTCTTGATGACCTTGCCTTTGCCCCATCCCTGTCCTTATTGTGTTTGTCACTTTCTCCATTTACCCCTGCACTTCTCCCTATCAACATCTCTATGTTGGTGTCTACCTCATGTAATACCCTGATTTTTTGGGGGGGCTAGGATTTCCTTCCTCCTTTGCAGTGCTCCCCCCCCCTTGGCTAGTTTAAATGCTTGCCAATGAAGTATTTAAACCTGTCACCTAGGATCCTGGTTCACCTCCTGGACAGATGCAGACCATCACACCAGTATAGGCCTGCATCCCTCCAGGTGGACCCCAGTCCCCAATGAAGCCAAATCCCTGAGCTCTGCACCAATTTTTCAACCACTGATTGAATTCCATGGTGTGGAGCACCCTAACCTCACCCATGCCATAGACAGGCAGCACCTCCGAGAAGGTTACTGTGTGTGCTATTTGTCTAAGGCCCTTCCCCATCTCCACAAATGCTTCTTGCACTGCTTTAATCTCTTTCCTAGCCAGGTCATTTGTCTCTAAGTGGACAATGACATCCAGATTCCTCCCCTATGCAACTGCTCCTGTGATCCTGAGGATTTTCTCCCTGTCCCTCCAAGCGATGGCACCAGGCCGGTACCTTGCCTCCCTCTCCCCTTCCTCCACTAGTTCTACCTTCCTAACAATGGAGTCCCCCACCAGGAGTTGTTTCCTTCCCCTGTGGCATCCCATGCCACCCTCCTGTGGGTCTCCTTTGTGGAGATTCCCAGCATCCTCCTTGGTCTCCACTGTGGGTGCCTCCATAGAGGAACCACACTTTTCCAGAATGGCATAGAAATTGTGGAGAGGTACAACTGGAGGGATGCACCTCTGTTCCACCACCCTCACCCTCCCTGAGCCCACTGTGGTCCAACTGCTCCTCTTTCCTGGCAACCTCTGAGGCAATGGCAGTGACCCTGGTGGCCCCTGGGTGGGAGAGGATGTCCCACAAATCCAGACCAACTCAGCCTGGAGATGAGCAACCTCCTCCCTCAGCCCAAAGAGGTGCCTGCAGATGGGACAACACTGCATCTTCCAGAATGTCTCCAAAAACACTGCTGCTCCACAATCACTGCACTGCACCACTCCCATCATGTCTTTTTTTCTGGCCCCCTAACTGTTGTTTGGAATACTTACTCTTTCCTCTGTTTATTTCTTTTTTTTTCTCTCTCTCTACTTACTTACTGCCTCTGTGCCCTTTTAGTTGCTGATCTTCCTGTTCTGAGACAAGAAGTTCCTATATTTCTCAGTAGTCTCCTTACTTGCTCAGAGTCAGATCTCCAGCAGCTAGGGGGGGATGGAGAGCTACTCTTGCCCTTCTAGGATGGTTATTCTTTGGTGGCTCTGTGATCAGTCACTTCCTGCTCCTAAACAGGAAGTTCCTGCTGTCAGTCAAATCCTCTGCCTATAACAGTAGAACTGGTTTAGGGTGGGGGGTGGATGGGAGGGAAGGAGGGCAATATAGTCCCAGTAGAGAAGTTTTAGTTATACCAGTAGCTCCTTCCTCCTGGTGTTCTATCTGTTCTCTGGCAGAAGCTATCTAGGGCAGTGTTTAAATCTGGTTTTCACCTGGCTCCTTCTAGCTAAGCCACTCCCCCTACTTTGCAAATCTTTCTACACTTATTTAATTTCACAGATAACAATTTCCTTCTGACACCTGTGACAAGCACCTAGGTAAGTACACAGATAACACAGATAACAGATAACAATTTACTTCAACTACCTCTGACAAACACAGTTACAAAAAGTTGATTGTATTTTTGTCATATGTAATGACAAATTTAAAAAAATCTGTGCACTTATTTAAATAGTCAAAACATTTTTTTTAACGTTTTTTCCATGCTTTTCCAGATGCAAAGGCAATTGTCTATGTATCTCTTCCCACAAAAAGTGTTGTTCTTAAATATATTTTTGGTCCCATAAACAAATTCTTTCTCAAAGCTGTCCATCACTATGTTGGCGTAACTAGGTGCCATGGATGAACCCATAGCAGTTCTCTCATTGCCAGTAATGTGTCCTATCATATTTTGAAGTAATTTTGTGTCAAAACCACTTCTGCCAGATTTGAATGTAGTTCCCCTGTTAAAAAGCATGGTGTCTATTTTAAATCTTTCTTTCTACACAATCACCCAGTTCAATACTAGATTAATCATTTATAAGTCACTCTTTTTCAGTACTCATTCATTTAAAAGAACTTACCAAAAGGATTTCTGTGTGGCTTCTGCAGTCTGCTTCCTGCAACAATTTAAGCTTTTTTCTAGGCAGAGGCATATGCAGAGGGAGAGGAAGATGGAACAGAGGCAGATTTTTTTGAAAATTGTCATTACATATGACAAAAATACAATCAACTTTTTGGATCTACAGATATCTAACAAAAATCAAGTACTATCGACAAAGGTATACAGGAAAAAACAGATCAAAATGTACTATTACATGTAAAGAGTTTTCATAAAAAATCAGTGGTAGAAAACAGTTTACATGGACAACTAATCAGGATAAAGAAACTGTACAGAAGAGAGTGATTACAGAGAAGCAGCTACAGAAGCAATAGATAGATTAAGAGAAAGAGGGTATTTATAACAAAATTTACAAACAGCAAAACATGATGTGATGCTGTAGAAAGAAAAACATTATTTGAAGAAAAAATACACTCAGCCAAACAAAAAGAGAAAATTATGGTCTCTATGAACTATTTGGATCAATTCTGTGGAGTTAAAAAAAATCATACTAACATACTAGACACCAGCAGAGTAGGCCTGTTGGTATTTCAAGTTTGCTCGTGCTTCAGCACCCTGATTGGGTACCATAACATTCTATCTATCTCTTTCCACTGTTACTCCATCCCCCAGTCCTGCCCCTGAGCAAACCAGCCTCTGGTTCACCCCTTGCCTATACCTGTCCTACCCTCTCTTGAATCCCTCCACCATAATTACCTGTACCAACTCCCCGGGCAGTGCATTCCATGGTTCCACCACTCTCTTGGTGAAGTACCTCCTCCTCCTTTCCCCCCAATCCTACCATCCTCAATCTTTCAACTGTGTCCTCTGGTGATTCTACCCTCCTTCAGTCAAAAGATCCTATCTTGGCTTGCTTTATTTACTCCCCTGAGGTACTTGAAGACCTCAATCATGTCCCCCAGTCCCTTCTCTCCTCCAGTGAGAACAGATTGAGCTCGCCTAGTTGTTCCTCATATGTCATATCCCCCAGGCCCTGGAACATTCTGGTTGCTCTTCTCTGAACTCTCTCCAGGAGTTGGATGCCTCATCTTAGGTGCAGCCTCCAGAACTGCACACAGTACTCAATATGTGGTATAATCAGACTGTTGTACAGTGCCAAAATCACCTCCCTGTTCCTTGAGATAATCCTCCTAGCAATGCATCCCAGGCATCCTATTTGTCCTGACCGCAGCCCTCCAGCACTGCTCTGAATTATTCATGTTAGCATCCACCAAGACTCCCAGGTCTCTTTCCCCTGCCATGGCCTGCAACTAATCCCACCCAGAATATACACATAGTTGGGGGTTTCCCACCCTAGGTGTAGCACCTTGCACTTGGAGGAGTTAAATTTAAATTTCTAGGTACAGAACCATCTATCCAGAGTATCCAGGTCCTCTTGCAGGGCCAATTTCCCCCTCTGCCCCTCTGCCACTGCCCCCAGCTTCGAGTCATCTACAAAGAGATTTGTTTCATACCCGATACCTTTCCTGATATCGGAGATGTAGGTGTTAAACAGGAGTGACCACAGGACTGATCCCTGTGGGACCCCACTTATGATCTCCCTAGGAGATGAGACCTCCCCTCTGACCACTACCCACTGAGTATGACCTAAAAGACAATTTCCAATCCACCTAACCATCAATGGGCCTACTCCCACCCACTCAGCTTCTCCCTTAGGCCAATGTGAGGGACTGAATGAAATGCCTTGCTGAAGGCCAGGGACAGTACATCTACTGGTCTCCCCCTGTCAAGTGCTGATGTCACCCACTCATAGAACTCTACAAGGTTTGTTTGACATGATCTACCTGGCACAAACCCATGCTTCCAGTCATCCAGGTAACCCATCTCCTCCAAGAAACCTTCTAGCCTTTCCTTAAGTATGCTCTCCATTACCTTCCCCACCACCGATGTAATACTGATGGGTCTATAATTTTCTGGCTCTTCTCTTGATCTCCCTTTATGGATGGGCACAACATGCACCTGCTTCCAATCCCTTGGCACCTTCCCTGTCTGGAACAACAAGTTAAAGAGATCCGCCAATGATGCAGCCAAAACATCTGCCAACTATCTCAGTACTCTGTGATGAATTGCATCAGGCTCCTGTAGATTTATCATTTTTTATGGACTGGAGGGCTTCCCACACCCAACTGATAGGAATATCAGCATATGTTTCCCCCCTCCGTTCAGCAGAACCAGCCTGATATCTCACCCCTGCCATACCCCCCCAGCGACTTGTTCTTCAGCAAATACCCCAATAGTCAGGTCTTCTGCACCTTCTGTGTCCTTCTACCACTTTTTTGGAAGTTTTCCAGCCTCCTCTCTAATGACAACTGAGGCAAAATAGTCATTCAGTACCTCTGCCTGCTCTCCAGCCCCTTCCACCCACCTCCCAGCTGTCTTCGACTTACTGAGCTGGCCCTTGACCTTCCACTGCTCATCAATATACCTAAAGAACCCCTTTTCCCCACCCCATATCCCCTGCACCAGCCTCTGCTCTTTCCAGGCCTTTGCCCTCCTCACCAATCTGGTGACTTTCCTGGTTGCAAGGCAATAGCTCTCTCTATCCCTCTCTCCTCTCATTTTTGTGTACCTACTGTAGACAGCCTTCTTCTCCCTTACCACCTCCTGGACCTCCTTGGTCCACCAGACTGGGATTTACTTAAAATTACTCAAGAGGGGGGAAGAAATATTCAAATAAAATCCATTGGTAATAGCTAAAAAGACAAAATCTTTAAAAGATAGAGTATGTCATTCAATGTACACAACTCCTGAACCTCAATATGAAATGCCTGAAGATAGATCCAAAATTGTAGGTAACCATTCATGCAGCCATTGCCAAAATTCAGTAGTACAAAGAAAACTAAAATGATTTATAACCTGTATAGAGACAAACATGTAACAATAAAACAATTTATTACATGTCAGAAAGATCACGTGACCTACACTATGTGGGACAAACATCAAGACCACTTAAACTGAGACTGAATGAGCATAGAAGTGATATTAGGAGAGGAGATACTGAATCTGTTGTAGCTAGACATTTCTTAGAACAAAACAGTACTTATCAACTTTTAGATTTATAGGAATAGAAAGAGTAGATTTACCACCATGAGGAGGTAATATACTAACATGCCTCCTAATGCAAGAGGATTTTGGATAGACAGATTTGGTGCATTAAACAAATGTTATGGAATAAATGAGGACATTTTATGGAATGAATTTGTAGAATGGAGTATTAGCCATATACAGTAAATAAGTTAGATCCATTATTAAGACTGACTATTAATGTAGGCTTTTTGGCCTTGCATTTAACATCCACTAATGGTGCTACTTTGCACCAGTGGGTCGGGACATGGGTCCACTTCCCTTGTGGTACCTTGGTCCTGATTCAGTCATGTGTTGTATTTTTCCAGTTCAAGGTTTTAAACCCAAAAAGAGTATACCTGTTAAAAATGAAGTCAATACACTAAACTTTGCCATCACACTGAAAGGTTAAGTCCTTACATATTTCATACAACAATGAAAAATGTGAAATAAGACTACTATATAAATCAGTTAATATTGATGAACAAAAAGCCCAATGTAATATGCCTTTAAAACAAAGCAGGAAATATGGAGATGTAGTGTGAACAAAAAGATGGCACTTGTGCCATATTTGTTTGGCACAGGCACCTTGCCCCACTCTCAGGGCTTTGAGAATTTTGCCCAAAGTCTTTGATTTAACAGTATGGCCAGATCTTGCTTGCTTCAGCCCAGATGGTACTTTTGCCTTTGGTAAAGCACAGTGGCTATTGATGCTGTCTTCATCACTGATTATAATGGAATTTTCCTTGAGCTTTTTCTGATGGTATGGTGAAAAGTATTTAATTCATGAGACTAGAAAAAAGACACATGGGCCCCTCAACAGATCCAAGATATAGTGCCTATAATATTTTAAGAACTGATTTTATTATTATTTTTTAATGGGCAAGATGCACAATGTAATGGAGCCTTAATTTGTATTTTAAAAAATTAAGTTTAATTCTTTTATTTAATAGTATAGCTGCATCTTGTTTGCTTCAGCCCAAGTGGTACTTTTGCCATTGTCAGAGCACAATGGTGGTTTTTTTTTTTTATGTTGCAGTAACACAGGATAAATTCTATGAGAAGCAAGCCTCGTGTACAGAAAATCCCAGGTTGAATTAAGATAAATTGCAACACACAATAAATAAACATGGACTAACAAACTACACAAATCAATAATAATAATAATAAAAAAATACAAATAGATTGTTTCCTGAAGCAACAATTTTTTCAGCCATGCATAAAAATGGCAAGGTAGGCACATTTCTTAGCTGGGGAAGGGGGAAGATTTTCCCCTCAAAAAAAGGGCACCCTGAAGAGAAATATTATTTTGCAAAATGTGTGTAAAATTTGGGCAGTGAAATGCCACTCTGTGGAACATCTCTGAAACTGTATTTGTGAGGAATTATTAGTCTTTAAGATTAATCGCTAAATAACCACCTGTAAAATCTGGGATAATATAATCAACTGAGCACAAGTTCAAAAGGGAATATTCCCCTTTACACCCATTTTTCTAAATGGCCACTTTATCCCATCTACTATGGATCCAGAATTTAAAATTTGGCAGTTACATTGTCTGAAAGAAATAAATCCATTATTTAATAACATAGGAATGTAATACTATGAGACAATCAAGCAAAAATACAGTTTACCAAATACACACTTCTGTAGATTCTTACAGCTAAGAGACTATCTGCAGAAATCATGATATCGGTCAACTAGCCTACAGTCTAATAAATTAGAATCCCAGTTAATATTAATCAATAACTCAAAACTTATATCAAAATTTTATGCAATCCTACAAATAACTCTGAGTCAGATGTTAAACACCTTAAAACAAAATTGGGAAGAAAACCAAAATACATTAATAACCGATGTAAAATGGGCAAATATTGTTAATATAAAAAACATAGGTATTATCAACTAAAGTATCACAAACATACTTCAACATAATTCACAGACCCTACTATACACCTCATAGAATCAGCTTGATGAATTCTAGCCCTTCTAACTTATGTCCAAGATGTAAATCTGAAAATGTTACATTAGAACATACTGTATGCTAATATACTGTGATAAATTATAAACCTATTGGCAGAAAATTATAGATACACTGTTTAAAATTACATCCATAAGTTTAAAAAAATATAGAAAGCCTATTCTTAACAATAGGCTATCTAAAAGATAAAACTGATATCTCAACAGAGGTTATTAATAAGTATAATTAATGCACATAAATGCATTCTAATGAGAAGGAAAGATACATGTCCACCAGATTATAAGGCATGGCTAAATATAATGAAAGGCTCACTATATTTTAACAGAAATATACGGTTCATTTGATAAATTATCAGTTTTAGCAATTACTTGAAAACAAAAGATATGTTGGGGAAATTACAAACTTAATTTAAAATTAAGCACATTAGTACAAGATTCTCCTTGTTTATTAACTTCTATTTTTGTGGTTACCTATAAGATAGCTATAAACAACAAGGAACAATTAGTAAACATCACCATATTGTAAGAAGAATGTAGTTAAGGAAATGACAAACAATATGTATCAGGTCTCTTTTGACAATTATGTAAATTATACAAAAGGATGTATCTTGATCAATATAATCTATGATTAATAATCAAAAAGATAGCTGTGGGTCTGGTTTTTGTCTGATTTATAGATAAGCAATAACCAGTGAAGAGTGTGCCAGGAAGACAACCAATTTAATTGATGTAGTAAAGAGCAAAGATGCTCATCCCACTTTGATTTTAATATAAAATAAAGTAAATGAAAATAACAGAGTTTAGAGGAAGAAGATATGAGTCAAGGGTATGACGATAGATGGTGTCTGCATAGTCAAGGATGGAGAGAATTGCTTGCCCAACAATATGTTTGCAGTCTGTGGTTAACGAGCTGTGTCTGGTCCACTTTAAAGGTCACAAGCACTGACAAACTATAGAAACACTTTTCTCAAAATGTAGCTTGAAAGTCAAAGAACAGTCAAAGATGAGCCCAAGGTACCTAAATTCATAAACAAGTTCCAATGATTGTTTTTTAGAAGGATTGAAAAAGAAGAACCTACCGAAGCAAAGAGAGCTGAAACCTGAACAGCATTGCTTGAGTCTTCTTACTATTCTAAAGTAATAAACTATCTGAAAACCACTTCAGCTCTTTATCACAGTCACCCTGAAGTGTTGTGGTAAGGGAAGGAGGAGAACTAAGAGCAAAGAAAATCATTGTGTCATCAGCATAAAGTGTATCACAACAGCAATCCACCACAGAAGGTAGTGGATCAGCAAAAAAAGATTAAATAGAATAGGTTCAAGTACAGCCTGTGGAATCCTTGAGGAGACAGGAAAAGAAGGCAAAAGACAGCAATTATGAGACACAGATTGCATTCTACCATGTAAACAAAATGAAAATCAGTTAATGACTTTGGAAGAAAATGCATAGAAAGACACACTAGTTAAAAGCAAAGAGCAGTTGATCACATTGAGAGCTTCCAAGAGACCAATAAACACAAATACCACAAGGCACATTTTGTACAGTGCCTTAGAAATGAAATCACAAAAGTCAATCAGTACTGTTTAGGTAGAAAATTTGGGTCTGAAATCTGACTGAAAACTGGTGGTGACATAACAATTTGCTAAATAATCATATATCTGAGATGGGACACTTTTGTCCATAAATTTAGAAACCACAAGAAGCAAGGAAACTGTCTGATAGTTATAAACCAAAGTTTTGTCCCTGCCTTGTAGAGAGGGATAACTTTTCCTGAAGTTGAGAACAGCTTGTGTAGTGAGCGATAACTTAAATATGAATGTAAACAGAGGGGCCAAGATGTCAGCACAGCATTTGAGTAAAATGTTATCTAAGTTGTTGATCCCTTTTGCAGTGTCTTCTCACAGGGAGCATAACAATTCAAAAATATAAGTTTTTATAGACCTATGGCAAAATATAAGTCTTGAGAGAGGAAACACGCCAAGGAAATCACAATGCTGACCACAGGAAGATAAACCAGATTTATCTAGCAGCATAGCAAGATCCTCAATAAAAAGGAATTAAACATGTCACAAACATCCTCCTTAGAGTAAGATGCAGAACATCCTTAAGACACATTTGTAGTAATGGACTCTGAGGGCATCTTCCAGACAGAATCTACCATACAACAACATTTATTGGGATTATTTCTAACATTTGCTAAATTTGCTTTGAAAAGTATGATTTGAATTTCCTAATTTCTTATTTGCTTCAGCCTGGATGGTACTTTTATCTTTGGAAGAGCACAATGGCTACCAGTGTCATCAGTGCTATCTTCATCATTGCTTCTAAATAAAATCTTCCTTTCAGTTTTTGTTCATGGGATGGTGAAAAGTATTTAACTGATGAGACTGGGAAAGTACCCAAGGGTCTGTAAACAGAGCTGAGCTATAGTGCCTATAAAGTTTATAGAATTACATTTTTAATGGTAAAGATACACAATGTAACTGATAACTAGTGTTTTAGAAAATGGAAATTGATTCCTTGATATGACAGTATGGCTAGATTTGGTTTGTTTCAAACCAGATGGCTCTTTTGCCTTTGGCAGAACACAGCAGCTATCTGATTTGGGCACTAGGTTAAGAAATTAAATGCAACTACAGTGCGGTCAAAAAAAAACATATGAAATACAGCACTACAAAAAGTAGTGCTTCACAAAATCACTGACCACAACAAAAAAGCCAGTGGTAGCAGTAAGGAAACACACTGACTGCTAACAAAAAACAAGTCAAATAAGTATTTTTGGGGACATCTGCCCCTGCACTACCCATCATTGGGGGCTTTGCCCCCTGCAACCCCTGAACTGAAAATAAGCTCCACAAGGGAAGCAACTTAGAGATGGGGATGGACTTGTTGGGAACTGTATCTGTGAGGGTGGGGGGCAACAGGGCAGGTTGAGGGAGACTCACAAAAAGTAAAACTTGGGAGGTGGAAGAAGAAAAGGAGAACAGACAGGGGATCAAGAGCAGAACCCTGGTCTCCAGGATGCTCTGCCACCCTAGCTGCTTGTGACCTTAGTTCCTTGCACCATGGCAGCAGCTTGGCACCGCACCTCACAGCTTGCCAGTTCTCTCCTTCTTTCCATGTGCTGACAGCTAAGGGGGTCACATTAGTTGACTTGCACTACTCTATCACTGTAGCTGCCATGTCAGTTGCTATTTTTGTACCATGGAGTCTTATGTACTGTAATCATGGTGACATATTCACCGGATACTTCAGATTTGTCTTCGTCTTTGCTTCTAACTTAACCTTCCTTTGAGCTTTTGCTTATGGTATGGTGATACATATTTAAATGGTGAGACAGGGAAAAACACATTCCTCAAAGAGCAGAGCTACAGTACCAATAATATTTTAAGAATTGAGTTTTTTTTAATAAGTTGGCAAGATGTACAATGTAAGTGATTCTGTGCACTGCTACTGTGCCTCTGAAAGAGTGGAGTATTTAAATGATGATACTGAGATAGGTGCCCTTAACAGAGCACATCTACACTGAATTAACAGTATTTCAAGAAACAATTTTTTGTGGGGCAAGATATCACACTAGACAAGTTGAACAAGACAACTGATTCTCTGCATTAGTACACTGCCTCTGAAAAAGCAAAGTGTTCAAATGCATGGCTGCTTAAATTCAATGCAAAGAAGTGCAAAGTAATGCACCTGGGAAACAAAAACCCAGGGGAAGAGTACACAATGGGGGGTGAGATACTAACAACAACAAAAACGGAAAGGGACCGGGGGGTAGTCATATCAGATGACCTAAAGGTGGGCCAGCAATGTGAGAAGGCAGTAAGGATAGCTAGGGGGATACTGGGATACATAGGGAGAGGCATCACCAGTAGAAAACATGAAGTTGTTGGCCCTCTGTACAGATAGTTGGTAAGACCACATCTGGAGTACTGTGTACAGTTCTGGAGACCCCATCTCTGCAAAGACATTGACAGGGTGGAGGCTGTCCAGAGGAGGGCAACCAAAATGATGCAGTGTCTGCATCAGAAGACATATGAAGAAAGATTAAAGGAAGTAAAGATGTATAGCCTCAAGGAAAGGAGGGAGGGGGGGACATGATAGAAACTTTCAAATACCTCAAGAGAATCAACAAAGTCCAAGAGGGTAGCATTTTTCAGAAAAAGAGATGTGCAAAAACAAGGGGGCACAATTTGAAGATAGAGGGGGACGGCTCAGAGGTAATGTGAGGAAGTATTTCTTCACAGACAGGGTTGTGGATACATGGAACAGCCTTCTTGAGGAGGTCGTAGAGTCAAAAACAGTGGGGAAATTCAAGAATGCATGGGACAGACATAAGGCAATTCTAGTGGGGAGGAAGTAGACTGTTGGTTAACTAGGATCTGCAGCTTATCTGTTAGGTAGGGAAATGGGCAGATTAGGTGGGCCAAGCGGTTCTTATCTGCCATCAAATTCTATGTTTCTATAATGGTGACACTGGGAAAAACACAAGTGGCCCTGATCAGAGGAATGCTGCAATGCCACAATAAGATTTTGAGAACTGAATTTGTTACAAGGTCACATTGGGAAAGATGCACAAGAAAACGGACCCTCTGTACAGATAGAGTGCCTCCTAAATAACAGTGTATTTCATTGGTAACACTGTGAAAACACAGTCAAACCCATGGGTATTATTTTTGCTTGGTAATTCTAAGTTAGTGCTTCTTGACACCTTAACTCATCTACAAGAAGACAGAGTTGTTTTTCCTTAGAATGGAGAGAACTGACAAAAAACACATAGCACAGGCATATGTGTGTTTGCCATTTTTATATTTGCTTGCACGCATGTGCAAGAAACATAGTGCCATCATACGAGTTTTTGGAGGTGTGGCAGCCCTCTTACAATTCAGTCAGTGTGTTTGCAGGCGCGGTCGCAGTTCTCCAATGCCTGCTGAGCTGTCTATGACAGCTCCAAAATGCAGTGGCGTACAGCTGAAAGGGGGAGCTACGCCTCAGTGAGCAGCGATCAGATATCGCGTGCTCATGCACGCTCCCCTACACACACACACACACACGCACACACGCTGCATGCTCAGCCCCCCCCACTCACACACTGTATAGGCGATGAGGGGTGCCCAATCCCCTGTTGGCTGTGCTGCACCCCCCCAAAAAACACAGTTCCATATGCCACGCTGGGTGCCCACCCCAGTGTGGCTACACATCGTATAGACGATGGGAGTGCCCAATCCCCAGTCAGCTCCACTGTCTACCCCCCCAGAGTACAGGGTGCCACACTGGGAGCCCACCCCAGCATGGCAACAGATACTGAGGCCGACAGGGGGTGCCCAATCCCACGTCGGCTCCACGCCCCCCCAACCAGTCGTCCTTCTGCTATGCTGGGACCCCACCCCACCGTGGCAAACGTCCCGCGTCGTCGTCATTAAAAAAAATCAACTAAAACTTAAAAATGGTCCCTCGCTGTGTCTGCCCCCACTTGCACCCACCCACTGCACACCCTGCCTCCCCATACCCCCCACCTCATACTTACCTCCTGACTCCGGCGCGACGATCTTCGGTGGACCGAGAACACGTCTGCACTCTTCAAAGCCAACCGTGAACTGAGGAAATGCCGGTAAGCTGTATAATGGGATAGATAGGGTTTTTTCAACTTTGCTGCACATCTCAGGCATTTTTTGGAATTTTTGCACCAAATTTTCAACATGGGGTTTTTGGGACCCCTTCTCATGAATGCTCTCACTGTCATGGTGTTAATCGGGCCCTAAGGGTGATTTCACAGCCACTGCATGAAATCACCTTTTGGGACTGAGTAATGAAACGACACTGCCACTGTTCATAAGGTAGGCTCTCAAAATCCTATGTTGAGAATTGATGAATATCCTCTAAAACTGACTGTTTCCAGCGTGAGTTGAGCAGTTCCCACGCACGCTGGTAAGTTTGCGAATTTTCAATATTTTCACTCCAGATTTTCAACATTTCCATTTTACCACACCTCCTTATGAGCAGTATAGCTGTCACTTTTCACATGTTGCCCGAAATGTGTTTCTGCCCATGTAGCTCTCAATGGCGCAGTTGGTGTACGAAATCAATGTATGGGACACATTAAGAAAATCACATTGATACTTTTAATGAGCAGAGGTCTTAAAATGGCTATGTTGAATATTTGGTGAAAAAATTCCTAAAAATGACTGTTTTATGACCGCGTGTTGCGCAGTTCCTACGCACACTCGTAAGTTTGCAAATTTTCAATATTTTCATTCAAAATTTTCAACATTGCCATTTTATTACACTTCCTTATGAGCAGTATAGCTGTCATTTTTCACATCTTTCCCAAAACGTGTTTCGGCCCATGTAGCGCACTATAGGCATGGTCGATTATCTTGAAATCAATGTATAGGACACATTAAGAAAATCACAGTGACACTGTTCATGAGCAGAGGTCTTTAAATGGCTATGTTGAAAATTTGGTGAAAAAATTCCTAAAAATGACTGTTTTACGAGCGTGTGTTGCACAGTTCCTACGCACGCACGTAAGTTTGCGAATTTTCTATATTTTCACTCCAGATTTTCCACATTGCTATTTTAATACACTTCCTTATGAACAATACAGCTGCCATTTTTTACATGTTGCCCAAAATGTGTTCCCGCCCATATAGCGCACAATGGCGCAGTCGGTGTGCGAAATTAATGTCTGGGACACATTAAGAAAATCACAGTGACACTGTTCATGAGCAGAGGTCTTAAAATGGCTATGTTGAAAATTTGGTGACAAAAGTCCATAAAATGACTGTGTTACAGTGAGCATTCGCAGTTTCCCACGCACCTCGTAAGTTCATGACTTTGTAATATTTTCAGTCCAGATTTTCACCAGTGGCATTTTTCCACACTTCCTTATGAACAGTACAGATGTCATTTTTCACAACATGGCCGAAATGTGTTTTCACAATTTCAGTGCAGAGATGCGTGGTCGCTGTGGGAAATCATTGTTTGGGACAGATAAAGAAAATCACAGTGACACTGTTCATGATCGGAGGCACCAAAATGCCTGAGTTGCCAATCTGCTGTAAAAAAATCCCCAAACAAATTACATTACAGGTGTGCGTTGCACAGTTTCTATGCACGCTCGTGACTTCACCAGTTTTTTTAATATTGTTACTGCAGATTTGCAACATTGCCATTTTTCCCACCTCCCCATGAACAGTACAACTGTCATTTTTCACATCCTGTTCGGAATGTGTTTTTGCACCATGGTGCTAAATGCCGTAGTCACTGTGCATAAGCAGCTTTCGGCTAGCGAACTGATATTGCCACTGTTCATGAGGTGGGGGTCTCAAAAAAAATATGTTGAAAATTTGGAGTGAAAATACCAACGAATGCCTGAGGTGTTAGGGTTTCCAACCATAACGCCCCACTCTGTAGAGAATGACAGGCATCAGGGGTGTGACTTGGGATTCTTGCCTGTAATGCTCTACCATTCCACCCTGCAGCCAGTGATAGGCATCAGTCACTGTGGACTCTTGACCCCAAAGTTCACACCATTCTCTATAGCACCCATCTCCTTATTTCCTGATGGAATGGGAGTGCGCATAAGGGCAAAGACCCCAAGGCACACTGTGACACTTGTCGGGGTCTGCAGGGTAGGGTGTGGTGAAATGGTGTGGCCGTTATGCCTGACGACCCAAAGGCACACCCCAATGTTTGTCACTCTCTGCAGGGTGGTGGTGGGGTTGGCTTCAGTTCAATACTTCACTGCCATTCCTATTATGCAGCTCTGTAACTTCTACACTACCAATGCCAATGCCAGCAAGCAAACATTCGGCATTGACAAATGCTTGTTGTTGTAGACTAAATGATGGTATATTAGAACTAGTCATGATTAAACAGTTTACAGATCTGGCCAGATAACATTTAAAAAAAAAAAAAAAACTGTGCCACATTGAGACTGCCTCTTTCTGTTTTGGTTTTTTTCTTTCATTTCCTTCAACATTGTAAAAAACACACACAGGATCCTAAAACACCAGAGCATCTGTGACTAAAAATACTGTTTTAACTCTTTTTTTTTACCTAATAAAAGTGGACCAGATGCATAAGATCACTCACTCTCTGCACAGCTAAGCTACCTCTGAAAGAGCAGAATATTTAAATGGTTACAATGGAAAAACACGGCACCCTCAATGAAGGCATGGTGCCTAGACATGACAGAACAGAGCTACTGTGCCTAATGATATTCCATGAACTGATTTTTTTATGTCTGCATGGGCGGAGCTCTGCAGATGTTATGCCATCAATCATAATATCAGAGTAGCACTGTAGAGTCATGTGACCGGACTGCTGTCCTGTGTGCTTCCACAGTGCTACAGCATACCTTGCAGTGGTTGTGTTTATGCAGTGTGTCCCCTCCACCAGCTGCATAAACACACCCACTTTGCAGCACACTTGTTTTTCTTCTGCAACTGCAGAAGTAACTGGTGCTGTGCACAAGATGGCAGCTGCCTCAGATTGCACTTGTGTGAGTATCGTGCATGTGCTGTTCTGTAACCTCTGCTATCTTGTGAATGGCATACTCCAGAGCCGCTACACCGTAAAAGCAATGAAGTGGGCAGTCCCAATTGTGTAGCAACTACGAGTGCCAAACATCCAGCAAGCACACAGGAATGAGGTAATGCTATTCTTTAGCACCTTAAAAACTCTTAAAAGCTCTGTGCAGCTGTATTGACTCTGACTAGATTTTGTGTAAAATTATTACACTGTACAAGATGTATAGGGTAACTGGTCTTCTGCACCACTAGAGTGCCTCTGAAGCAGCAGAGTATCTGAATGTTGACACTTGGAAAAATAAATAGGGAGTTCTCAGCCAAAAAGAGCTACTGTATCATGTATTTCAAGTGCTGAATTTTTGTTTGTCAAATGGCCAAACAGAGTAATACACACAAGTTTGCTGACTCTTTGCAGTGCATCTGCAATATAACCAAAACAACATGGGTCAAAGATAAACATTTACAAACATATCTAGTATCATAAGCAGTGTAAAAATAACATGCTACTGCTCCCATTTACTGTACTGTACTTTACAAATTTGTACCATACTTGTAATAGGATGACAGAAGAGAGTTGAATATCAGAGATCTGGGATAGTAGCAGAATGAAATCTTAACTTCGGATTAATAACACTCAACAAGCCCATTGGGGACTGGGATAAAAAATATAAGAATATTAAAATAATAATAATAAATGCAACAGAAACCTCAAAGAGGACAGAAACTGTCAATTAGTACATATTTCCTGTCCTCTTTAATGGACAGAAACAGATGACACCAGCTTTTGCCCTCCACAAACTAGGTATAAGATGAGAATGTGTACTGGATGGACAAACTTATGGAAATAAAAGAAACAAAACTAAACAAGATACCACTGCTGCAGTGCTGCAGAGAATTTATACCATATGTATATGAAACAATGCTAAAAATAGACATTTTGTATAGCTGACAACTTAATAGGGTGCACAGAATGAGGAAAAAAACACATTTTTATGTTGGTTTGCACGCACGCGCAAGCAACATCTTGTAGTAGTAGCACATTTCAGAGGTGTGTCAGTGATGTGGAGAATGCAGGGGATGCTTTAGTGGGTTTGTCCCTCAGCCACCAATCATTGAGCATGCTAGCAATGACAGCAGCTTCAAAGAGAGACAAGGAGTTAAAACAAATCTGCCACTGCAATCACAGACAGTTTCATCATTGCAACAGCACCTCCCCTCTCACTCGCAACCTCGTCGGCTCCTGCCATGTGCTGAGCACTCTGTCCCCGGGCCTTGCTCTATGAGAGCAGCTTGTTTTTTCGCTGTTCCTTTCCTGGTGAAACATTTCAATAAATAAATCAGCCTCTGTATGCCTTTCCACATTGGTGGCTCCTACCACCTGCCACACATTCCCTGGAAAGACGACATCGGAGTGCTCAATCCCTGAGTCAGCATGTATCCCCCTCCACATTGTGGCACACTGGGAGCCCACCCCAGTGTGCCCAGATAATTTATTTATATATTTATTTTTCCAACACTAGGATGCCCAGTCCCAGTGTCAGATGCCACCACCCCCTTCCCACTGTCTTTGCCAACGGGGTGCCAAGTCCCCATCAGCATCATGTTTCCTCCCCCCCCAAGCTCACTTTCTTTACTGATGGGGGGCCCAATCCCCATTGGCATCATGGCACCACCACCCCCACAAACTCATATGACACACTGGGAGCCCACCCCAGTGTGCCCAAAAGTTGTTTTTTTTTAACCTGTAAATTAAGAAAACCATACTCCAGAGTTTTTTTTTAATCTGCAAAAAGGAAAACAGTCCCTCATAGTCTCCCCAGTACCCTCTCCCCCATCCCCACCCTTCCACTGAGTACCCAGCTTCCTGCACCCCTATCACCCATACTTTCCTCCAGAGGTCAAAAACAGCAATCTTCTGCAGAGTGGGACACATCTGTGCTCTTCAAAGATGACTAGCAAAGTGAAGAACCAAAGGTAAGCATGTATAGTGGCTGTCAATGGGAGTTCAACTTATGTTGATATCTCAGCCATTTTTAGGAATTTTGGACCCACATTTTCAACATGGGGTGGTTGGGACCCCACCTCATGAACATGTCACTGTCATTTTGTTACTCAGTCTGGGAAGGTGATTTCAAGGTGGCTGCACAGAATCACCTTTTGGGACCTATTAATGAAATGGCAGTGTCACTGTTCATGAGGTGGGGTCTCAAACAGCCCATGTTGCAAACATGGTGAACAAATTCCAAAAAATGACTATGTTATGAGCATGCATTGTGCAGTTTCTACACATGCTCATAACTTCACCAGTTTTTAATATTTTCACTCCAGATGGTTAACCTTGTCCTCTTTCACACCTCCTTATGAACAATACAGCTGTCATTGTTCACATCCTGCTTGAAATGTGTTTTCACACCTGTTGCACAGAATGACGCAGTCGCTGTGGGAAATCAACTTTTCAGACAGATTAACAAAATCACAGTCCCACTGTTCTTGAGGGGAGATCACAAAATTCCCATGTTGAAAATTTGGTGAAGAAATTCCAACAATTGATTGCGTTACAGGCCTGTGTTGTGCAGTTTCTACGTACACTCGTCACTTTGCCAATTCTTCATATTTTCCTACTGTAACACACCACCCTGTTGAGACTGACAGGCATTGGGGGTGTGACTAGGGTTTGTCGGCCGTAATGCTTACAACATTCGACCCCCACCCTGCAGACATTGACAGGCATCGAGGTGTGCCTTGGGGTCTTTGGCCCTAATGTTCACCCCATTCTCTTATACTCAGATTATTTCCTTATGGAATGCGATGAGCATAAGGGCTAAAGACTCCAAGGCACACCTCAATGCCTGTTGCTGTCTGCAGGGTGGGGTGAGGTGGAATGGCCTAAGCATTATGGCCGATGACTCAAAGGCACATCCCCAACATCTTTCAGTCTTGGGGGGGGTGGCATTAGTTCAATACTTCACTGCCATTCCTAAGATGCATCTCTCTAACTCTTGCACTACCAATGACAATGCCAACAAGCCAACTTTTGGCATTGACAAATGCTTGTTATATTACAGGTTTGACCTGGTAAATGCAAGCTGAGAAGTATGAAGAAAGTACAAAACTGACAGCTGAATAAAACATGCTGTCCATGATGAACATTCCAACTTTCAGATTGTGAGGGTATATCCAGATGTCCACCAGTGACTGGATGAACTGCAGATTGTTTTTTTCCACTGTGTTTTCCTCCATGACCAGCTCATTAAACATAAAAACCTAGAACTGACAGCAGAGAAAGACCACACTTTCTGTAAAATAAAACATTTTCATATCCCTACTGAACCTCCTTCAATTCTGTCACTTTCCACTTGTGTACCTATGTCTTGATTTGCTATTTCTGCTGTACATTTCCTCACAGTTTATATTATTCATTCCCTTCAAGGACATTTTTTCTCTGGTAACTGAGTAAGGCCCATTAGGCACAGTGCCCTTTTCAGGGGCAAACCAACAACACGTGGAAGGTTAAGTGACTTGTTCAGGATCAAACAGTATGTAAATGGAGGTTGTGTGGCTCAGCCCAGGTCTTTTGGATGTACCAAGCTCATTCATATTTATTTTCTCCTTCTCCCGTCTGCCTTCCTGACAGTATGGGTTCAATGCCTTAAGCCAATCCTGGTAAGATCTGCCCTGCTGGCCCAGATAATTTGGTTACTCAACATTGCACCATTTCCATCCTGTCTTTATCTTTCCTCAGGTAAGGTCTTCAGAACTGGGCACAGTACTCAAGGTCCAGTGTCACAAGTGATCTATAGAGAGGTAGTAATACCTCAGTGCTTCTTTTGTTTATACCGCTTCCTATACACCACTTCTAAATCTGAAGTAAAATGCTTTCATATATCAGATTTGTCCATGGAACAACTTACTCCTTTTGATGATTTATGTGCATAATCTGTTTTTGCTGAAGTATTCTTGTTCATATTAGACATGCCTAAAGCAGAGGTATTTGGAAAAGAAAATGTTGGTTCTGGTGTATTAATAATACTGGATTTGTTGTCATTTTGTATATCATTTACAACAAAGAAGAGGTCAGCAATATTGTTGTCATTTGTATCATTTGTAATGGAAGTGTTAAATAAGGCAAATGTACTACTATTGAGTTTGCAAGTGATGGGTGTGTGTGTGTGTGTGTGTGTGTGTGTGTATGTGTGTTGGGGGGGTGGTAACACTCGATGTGCTATGCTTTTCTAGGAGTAGAATGTATGTCACCTTCCAGCTGTAGTGGTAGGCCTAGATGTAGTAGCAGTAGTAGCAATACTATTTGAATCAAAGGTTATATATTTCTGTATTATATTAGCCCATACCTAACAGCAGTTCATGTGCTGGGTATTGTTCAACTGATAAGAAAAGTGTTTCTGCTGCCATTGGCATCGTAATTCTTATGTTTCTGTGGAATATGCACTGTCATTGCTATTCTCAAAAAGGGGGAAGAGTCAGCAAGCTTCACTGTAGCAGATGATTGTCTGCAATCTATGCTACCACTGAGCTAGTACAGAGTATAGAATTTCTTAAATGGTGAACAAATGAAGTGGACAGAGTCTGATTTTTCTTTAATTCATGCAATATTAATTGGCATTTTAGAAAATGGACATTAATTATTTGATTTAACAGTATGGAGAGAACTTGTTTGCTCCAGTCCAGATGGTACTTTTGCCTTTGGCATACCACAGTGGCTAACAGGGTTGTCTTCATCAGTGCTTCTAACTGAACCTTCCTTTGAGCTTTTACTCATTGTACAGTGAAAATGTATTTAGTTGATGAGACTGGGAAAAAGACATATGGGCCTCTCAACAGAGCAGAGCTATATTGCCTATACTATTTTAAGAATTACTTTTTTTGATGGGCAAGATCCACAATGTAATTGAGCCCTAATTAGCATTTTAGAAAATGGACATTAATTCTTTGATTTAACAGTGTGTCCAGATCTTGTTTGCTTCAGCCCAGATGGTATATTTGCCTTTGGCAGAGCACAATGGCTTTCAGCATTGTTTTCATCATTGGTCCTAAATGAACCTTCCTTTCAGCTTTTGCTCATGATATTGTGAAAAAAGATTTAAATGATGAAACTGGGTGAAGCACACAATGGTCCCTTAAACAGAATAGAGCTATAGTGCCTATAATATTTTAAGAACTGATTTTTTTTGTTAAATAGGCAAAATGCATAACATAACTGAGCCTCTGCACTGCTACTGTGCATCTGAAAGAGTGCAGTATTTAAGTGACAACACTGACATAAGGGACCTTAACAGAGCACAGCTATGGTGCATCAATAATATTTTGAGAACTGAATTTTTAGAGGGCAAGACATCACACAAGTCAGATCTTGTTTGCTTCAGCCCAGATGGTACTTTTACCTCTGGCAGAGTACAGTGGCAGTGCTGTCTTCCTCATTGTTTGTAACTTAACTTTTTTTTTTTTTGCATTTGCTCATGGTACGGTGAAAAGTATTTAAAGGAGTAGTACAATTAGAATTTGCAAAAACATATGTTGTGCAGAGTGTTTAGATAGATAAAAACTTTTATTTTTTGGCAGGATAATAACTTTTAGGACCAAAGGCCCTGTTTATCAAAGTTCTCCTGTTTTAAGAATACAGTTTCAAGGAACAAAAACATCATGTAATAATATATTACAGGGACAAATCTTACATGTATAACAAACAGTTTCACTACATACATTACAAAAGATATACATAAATACACAATATATCAGAGAAATTCAACAATTTCATCATACTTTAAGTATGCATTTTCGCAAACAAGGTTTGGATGTCTAATAACATACAGGAAAATTATTTTCGTTTTCAATATTATCATATTGGAACAAAACACCAAGGAAAAGGAAGAAGCAAGGAAATTAAAACAAATGAAACAAAAAACAAAAGAAAAGGAGGGGGTGAGGAGAAAAGTAAGAAAAAGGGAATTTTTTGATCTGTGTGTGTAGTCCTAGTGTGTCCATCCCTCTGTCTGCTATTAGGATATTTTTCTAAATTAGCCTTCTAGTTTTCTGGCCTTTGGGGATTTCCATCTCAACATGGTTTATTGCTCTTCTTGTCCCTACAATGCCCCTGGTCTCATGTGACAGTGATGTAGCAGGGACCATGGACTCAGCAAGCATTGCTTTAGAATCAGTTTACAATAGCAGAGCTGTGTAACTTTCCTTACCTGGGGATCACTACTCACTATATATACAGTTTAGTAAATACTTAAGGGTTAATTGAGTGGGTTATTCTCTATGAAAACAGCTGGAATCTTTACTAATTATGGCACTGATGATCTGGAGTGATTTCTGTGCTTTTTATGGCTGTGTATAGTTTGATAACATTAAAAGTTTTAAAAGCAAAACACTTACTCCTGCTGGCTAGATGTGACACACACATAGATAGCAATACTATTGCATTAAAGCTATATAGGGGAGGCCAGAACATTAGGCCCATATCTTTAATACTTGCTGAATCTGTGGTCCCAGATATATCACTGTCACGTGGGACAGGAGGCATTGTAGGAAAATGAAGGGCTATAACATTTGCTGAAATGGAGATCCCAGGGTCCATAAAACTAGTATATAATTAGCACCCAAACTGAGAAAAAACTGTTAACGGCAAAGAAAGGGAAGGACACACCAGGACTACACACACAAATTAAAACATCCTGCACAACATATCTTTTTGCAGATTTTGATGGTACTATTTTTGTTAACTGATGAGACAGAAAAACACACAAGGGACCTCAATAAAGCTGAGCTACAGTGCCTATAATATTTAAAGATCTCATTTTTTTTGTTATGGGCAAGATGCACAAAGTAACTGAGCTTTAATTGCCATATTAGAAAATGGACATTAATTCTTTGATTTAACAGTATTGCCAGATCTTGTTTGCTTCAGCCCAGATTTTACCTTTGCCATGGCAGACCACAATGCCTATCGGTGTCTTCCTCATACTCCTAAAAGAACCTTCATTTGAGCTTTTGCTCATGGAATGGTGAAAAATAGTTAAATGGTGAGACTGAGGAAAAACACACAAGGATCCCTAACAGAGCGGAGCTACAGTACAGGTAATATTTTAAAAATCACATTTTTTATTACATTAGCATGATGCACAATATAACTGAGCCTCTGCACTGCTACTGTGCCACTAAAAGTGTGGAGTGCTTAAATGATCACACTGAGATAAGGGCCTTTAGCAGAGCACAGCTACAACGTGTAAATAATATTTCAAGAACTGACTTGTTTTTGTGGGAACACATTACATAGGGCAAATCGCACAAGACACTAAGTCTCTGTACCAGTACAGTTGCACTGAAAGAACAGAAAGCCATATTTTGCAACATTGCTGAATGCCACAAGCCTCAGAAGCACTGAATGTATGGTGCATAGAGCGTGCGGTATTCACCGGATATTAATCAGTATTTTCTATCCCGTGCAGTGATTGCCACAAGTAAGACTAGCATTTTTGCTGGTCTAGTTTGCAGCAATCCCAGTTACCCTTTTTACAGTGCTTGCACCAGATATTTTGTGTGGACTTCCGTAAATTGGGTAAACTATCACAACTGTGCTAAACCTACACAAATCTGGTGCAGCTGGAGCAAAAGTGTTTGCTGCAGCTGTGCCAAAAAAAGGGCTGGATACAAGGCTTTGCACAAGCCCTGTGTCCTCCTTGGAAAATCCATCCCAGAGTGTTTAGATGGTGGCACTGGGAAAAACACAAGGAGCACTGCGCAGAACAATGCTGAAATTCCTCAATAATATTTTAAGAACTGAATTGGTTTAAAGGTCACATTGGGAAAGATGCACAAGGTAAGTGACCCCCTGCACAGCCATGATGTCTCTGAAAGAGGAGGGTATTTAGAAGGTAACACTGAAAAACACCAAAATCCATGGGGCTTATTTTTGCTTTATCATTCTAACTTAGTCCTCCTTGACATCTTAACTTATCCGTAGGAAGTGGTCATTGTTTACACCTTAGAGGGGAGAGAATTCACAGAAATGTATTACGCTGGCATATGAATGATTATCATTTTTGGTGTGGACTAAATAACAGTGTATCAGAACCAGCTATGCTAGCTGTTTGCAGAACGGCCAGATAAAATAACATAATCTGTGCTGAGTCTTGTTTTGTGCTTTTATTTGCTGCAGCACTGTGAAAAACACACAAAGGCTCCAAACGGAGCAGACCTACAGTAACTAATAATATTTCAAGAACTCAGTTTTTTAACTACTAAAACTGGCAAGATACACAAGGTTAGTTGGCCTCCGTACATTCAAGGTACCTCCAAAAGAACAGAGTATTTAAATGGTTACACTAGGAAAACCACAGATGGCAGCCTTTATGGAGGAATGGTGCCTAGATTTGGCAAAACAGAGCTACAGTGCCTAATAATATTTCATTAACTGATTTTTTTTTACATGATCACACTGGAAAAGATGCATAAGGTAACTGGCTTTTTGTACCACTACAGTGGCTCTGAAGTAGTAGAGTATCTGAATGTTCATACTTGGAAAAACACACAGAGGTTTTCAACCAAGAAGAGCTACGATGCATTTATTATATAAGCTGAGGGTTTTTTTTTTTCAAATGACCATACTGAGCAATATACACAAATTCACTGACTCTCTGCACTGCATCTGCAAAACAACCATACTAGCATGGGTCTGATATAAAGATTTACAAACATAGGGGGCTATGTACAACCATGAGCCAGCTAGGCATGTACCCAGCCCATGCAACTCCACACCCATGGACAGGTGCATGGGGTGTGGCATGCACTGATGTGAACCACATTGCTTTGCCTGTCTGCAGCCCTGCCACTCCCAGTGTGCATGATCATCAGGAACTGTTCAGTGGACAGAAGTGGGCATTAGTCAGATGACCATCCTGGGTCCAGTAATAGATCCCCTGCATGAATGAACAGGTGATTCTGGATAGGAACAGGTACCTGGAGTTTATTTGTATAAGCAAGTGCCCAATTGGATACCCCGAGCCCTTCCAGTCTGCTCAGTAGGATGTGGCATCATGGTGGAAGGATTCCCTGTCCTGCTCCAGTTGGTGGGTGTCATTCAAGAGGGCATACAATCAAGACAGCAGGGTCCCACTGTTACATCCTGTACCTCAATCCCCCTGCACTCTGCATCATTGTGACTGGTACACAGAGTGGGCTCGCTCCCAGACCATTCTGAACCAACTGCATGGATAGCAGTGTGAACAGGTGGGAGAGCAGGCATGGAAAGGGCACGCACCCCTGTAGTGCATGCCACAAGGGTCCATGGGACTTCTGATGCATGGCTGCTTAAGTTTGATGTGCCTATGTGCTGCCAATATGCAATGCTTTGGAACACATCTGTTTCATGCATAGCCCCCATAGCTAGCAGCATAAGCACTTAGTGTGAAAATAACATATTACTGCTCCTATTTACTGTATGTGTAATTGCAGAACATATAAAAGTTAAATGTCAGCGGTTTGGGATAAAAATAGAATGCAGGATTAATAACATTCAGTGAGTCAGATTGGGACTAGAATAAAAACAATAAGACCATCAAAATAATAATAAAAGCAAGAGAACCTCAAAGAAGACAGAAAATGCCAATTAGCACAATTTCCTTGTCCCCTTTAAAGAGACAGAAACTGATAACATAAGCTTTTCTCCCCCGCAGGCTAGGCATAACTTGAGAAAATGATGAAAGTGCACTAGATAAACACATTTACTAAAAAAAAAAAAGGAACCACTACTGCAATGCTGCAGAGAATGCATAGAATTATGAAAATGCCATTTTATGTGGCTGACAACTTAATATGGTGCATAGAATGAGTTTCATGCTGCATATTGTATAACAGCGTTGACCTGCTAAATGGAAGCGGAGCTGAGAAGCATTAAAAAAAAGTACAAAATTAAGTGCTGAATGAAAAATGCTGTATTATGGCATGGTTAAGATGATAAAAACGTTGTTTCTACTTGTTAGGCATGGAATATGGGTTTTATGTTGTACTGTTTTAAATGACAGTTGACACAGGTACTAGAAGGAAGCACTGAGTATATGAAATCAATAATAAAAGTAATGAAAATTGATATAAACATGAAAGGACAATAAAGAATATATGTGCTAATATGTATTTAGACTTACAGTAGAATGTCACATGCTTACATGTCTCATGCTTACACTGATCAGTAAAGGATATATGGTGTAGTAGTATTTCTGTCTCCTGGTAATTAAAAATGATAAATAATAGAAAGTTAAAAAGGAATTCAAGAGCACCTCTGCTTGAGAAGAAGTAATGTCAAAAACCATGAAACGTTAGAGATAATAGCAATTGGTGGCATTTAAAATGACATATAAAGAAAAAATATTTGAAAATAAGTTTTCAATCTTCCTTGATTTCATAACCTATGCAACAGTTTCTTTTTGATATGGTCAGTGCCTCTGGGAAATACATATATCTTTATATATATATATATATATATATATATATATATATATATATATATATATATATATATACACCTAATGGGCAGTGAGGCTTAGAAAGCACAGGTTTGCAATTTGGGATCTAGTAGTGTTGCCATGCCAAACTGTGTGCCCAAACTAATGCTTTCAAATCTGTCTGCAATTTGTGTTCTGTAAAAATGAAAAACTTTGAAATACATTTTACATTTCCATTTTTATAGTAATTCATATGTGGTTCATATTCCATGGTGCATGTATTTAAACAAGTCACTACTTGACTGTACTTCACTGACTGGATTTTTTTAAACCCCACAAAACATAAATTCATTCTTTATTCCATATACATGTTTCTAACCAGTCTTATAAATAGTGCCACTAACACCTTTGTTCAGTGTGCTGTTTAAGTTTTCTTCTGCTCCATAAGCCTGACCTACCCCATAACCAAGAAATCATCCATACTTTATTTTTTTTACCACAGTTTTTTTCACTTGGAGTTTTTGAGTTTACTATAATAAACTTTTGTCTCCTCCTGTATCCTATAAAAAATATTTTTTAACTCCATTTTGGTGTTATGTCTTTCCATAAATTCTTTTGACTTGTATCCCATTTTAAACCTTTTTTATCTGTTCTTATAATGCCTCATTTATAAAATAATTTCTGTCCCATCTTTAAATTTATCACCAGCTAAATCCAATCATTGAGGTTCAATCAAGTAGTGGCTTGTTTAAATACATGCATACAGAGTAGAATCTCTGGTAATTGCATAAGTTACTCCATGGCATATGAACCACAAATGAATTTTTATAAAAATGGAAATGTAAAATTTATTTCAATGTGTTTCATTGTTACAGAACATAGCCTTTTGAAAAGGCTCGGCTGTATGAGTGAAACATCTGTGCAAAATAAAGATTTTGAAAATAAATGAACATTAATTTCATCCTTAAAGGACTTTATGTGATCCCCAACATCATTTATTTATTTATTTATTTATTAGATTTTCAGAAAACACCTTTGAGCACAAGTGCTATTTTCCAAAGGTTCCATGTCAAAGGAGTTTACATTACATTTAGAGTGCATTATATACAGAAGCTCAGTGATAGCCTTGTCAATAGTACAATCATAAAGAAGAGGACATGAATAGTTATAGCCTAAATAGAGCCTGGTATGGTTCAGACTATATTGCAGTTAGAATAAAGCCAGGTCAGCTTTACATTTGTAAGGAAAATGAACAACTACAGTGCTAGCCCATGTAGAGCATGGCCAGTGCAAATATGATAACAGGAACAGACGGATGAAGAGCAAGAATACGCAGCACAGTGAGATCTAAGGTGTTTTCAGGGGATATAGTCAAGAAGTGGCGTCATAGTAAGATGGACTGCTAGTAGTAGTGTGAAGACTTAATAGATGTGGGACGATAATCAAGTGTAGCAAGGGCAGGAGGCTCTTTTTTTGAGCTCTTTTTATAGTGAAGTCTTAAACTAAGAGATCTAGGGTAGGCCCAATATAATTTCCGGCAGGAATGATGGAAGTACCAATTATGACCCATACAGTATCAAGAATTTCTTGATCAAGAATTTCTTTTAGCTGTGCATGTCTGTCAAGCACATGACTCACCACCAGATTCAGTGCATGTGGAAAACAAGGTGTACTGTGTGTTAGAAATCAGTTCCAAAACAAAATAACAGCAATACACACAGACATAACAACTTCAAGGCAATTTATTTACTGAACAAGCAAATGGTTCCCTGGTGCTTCGAGGGCATCAACCCACTTCATCTGGGGTTGATACCCTTGAAGCAACAGGGAACTGTTGGCTTGTTCATTAAAAAAATTTCCTTGAAGCTGTTATGTCTGTGTGCATCGCTGTTATTTTGTTTTGAAACTGCATTCTTGCCTTTTACCGGCTGATCCACGGATTGCAGATTTTAGTGTACCAGCTTTGTGTTTTATTGTATGTTAGAAATACCCATTATTTATGGCCTTCAGCATGTTACCCACACTGCCCATAATGAGCATTTCAACCTTCAGACTGAGAGGGTATATCCAGATGTCCAGCAGTGATTGGATGAACTGCAGAATGCTTTTTCAGATGTGTTTCCTTCCATGACTGATGCATTGAAAACATAAACCTAGACATTGATGACAGAAAAAGACCACTGGTCCATTGAGTCTGCCCGTAACATCCTATCAAACTCTGAGATATTTTGTCTATATAGGGTTTTAGCCCACACTATCTATCCCATACTCTCTGTTTTACTGCTGCCATCTTGAGTAACTACTCAACCTGTCATTTTGTCCCAGCTATGTTTGAAACCATTATTATGTTGGCAGGCACTTGCCACATCAGCTGGCAGACTGATCCATGGCTTAACCACGGCTTAACCACCCTTTCTGTAAAATAAAACGTTCTTATGTCCCTCTTGAACCCCCCCCCCATCAGTTTCCACTCTTGTACCCACATCCTTGATTCCTGCTGAACAGTTTCTCACAGTTTACTTTCCTTCAGGGACATTTTGTTTTCTTTGCTTACTGTGTGAAGCCCATTAGGCACAATGTCTGTTTTCAGGGGTGACCTGGGAACACTGGGGAGGTTATATGACTTGTTCAGGTTTACAAAGTATGCAGGTTGAGGTTGTGGGGACCAATCTCAGTTTTGCTTGATGTACCAAGCTCAGTCATATTTATTTCTCCCCTTTCCTGTCTGGCTTTCAGCCAGTACATGTTCAGTGTCTTTAGTTGATCCTCATAAGATCTGCCCTGCTGATCTTGGACCATTTTGGTTTACCCTGCATTACACTGTTTCCAATTTGTTTTTACCTTTCCTCAGGTAAGGGTTCCAGAACTGGGCATAGTACTCCAGGTGCAGACTCACAAGTTATCTATTGAGAGGTAGTAATACCTTTTTGCTTCTGCTGTCAGTACCCCTTCATATACACCCCAGCATCCAGTTTAGCTCAAGTAAGACAGTTCATCTACTGGTGTGGCATTTGTGAGGCTAACTGCTTCAATATAACTTCTGCAATGGCTGGTTGTTGTGGCGGTGGGCCAAGAATGGGGCTGGTACTGCCTGATGTGGACACACCCTAATGGGCAGTGAGGCTTAGAAAGCACAGGTTTGCACTACTGCTCCATATATAACTAGTTAAATGCACATACCCACCATCTGCATTCTTCAGAAGAGTCACCAGCTGCATATGTGATGACTTTTTCAAACTATGGAAAACAATGTCTGGAAAATGTGAAGCATAAAGGAATGTGATATTTTGGCTTCAGTTTACCGTGGAGACAGCCATGATGCAATGCAATAACTTGCAGTAAATTACATGTCACAAAATACTGCATGATAAAAGGGATTAATTGCCACTGAATTACATTGTTCCCTGTATCATACTGCAGCATTTTGCAGTAATACTGCAAGGAACTGTGTTGCATCCTTGCTGGCACTGCTGTATGCAACAGTTTTATAAGTGAGTGTTCACACTTTTGACAATTGTTCAGAACATTGGTTCCCAGAATCTGGGTAGATTTACCCTGGCTGATCTTTCTTTCACATAGTCTGTGGCACACTGTCAGTAAATTTGTGAGATCATCACTAAAATACTCCCACACTGCAGAAGATTTATTTGTCTTTTTATGCAAATGACTGGACTGCTGAGGTTCTCTGGGAACAATAGGTTACATAGAAACATAGAAACAAACAAGTTTCTGGAAGATAAGGACTGCTTGGCCTACCCAGTCTGCCCAATTGTCCCTGCTTATTGTATCACCACAGATCATACTTGATATTCGGCCAATTCACCACCCCCCCTTCCCTCTCCCTAAGATTCCCTTATTCCTATGCCATGCATTCTTGAACCCCACCACTGTTTTTGCCCCCACCACCTCTGCTGAGAGACTGTTTCAGGTACAGTATCCATCACTCTTTCTGTGAAGAAGCACTTTCTCACATCTTTCTTGCATCTACTCCTCCAGCTTCTTATTATGGCACCCTTGTCCTTGATTATCCTTTCTTCTGAGAAATACTTCCCTCTTGTACCTTGCTTATCCCCCTGAGATATTTGAAGGTCTTTGTCAAATCCTCCTCTGCTTCCTGTCTTCCAGGTTGAACATATTTAGGTTCTCTAATCTCTCCTTGTAAGGCTTCTGATGCAGACCCTGCACCATTTTAGTTGTCCTCCTCTGGATCACTCACTTCCACTCAATGTCCATTCTGAGATGTGGTCTCCAGAATTGGACACAGTATTCTAGGTGGGGTCTAAACCAATGGTCTATACAGAGGCAACACCACTTTCCTCTTCCTGCTGTTGATACACCTCCCTGTACACCTCTGCATCCCACTTGCCCTCCCAACTGTCTTGTCATACTTTCTTCACCACCATTAGGTCATCAGATATGATCACCCCTAGGTTTCTTTCCTGCTTGGTGGTCATCAGTACCACCGCCCCCCCCCCCCATTTTGTACTCTGCCCCCGGTTTCTGTGCTCAAGTGCATTATTTTGAACTTTTACATATTGAAACCCAGCTGCCACACCCTTGACCACTATCTGAGTTTTCTCAGGTCGCTGCTCTACCCCTTTCCACCCCTCCTGGAGTGTCCACCCTGTTGCAGAGTTTAGTGTCATCTGTGAAGAGGCAGACCTTCCCTTCCTGCTCCTCTGCAATATCACTTATAAAGAAATTAAAGAGGACTGCTCCAAGCACTGATCCTTGAGGCACCCTGCTGGTCACCCTCTCTTCCTCTGAGTGAACTCCGTTTACCACCACCCTCTGCAACCTGTATCTTAACCAATTTCTTACCCAGTTTACCATCTTTGCAGCCATTCCTAAGCTACACAGCTTGCTTACTAGTCTCCTATATGCAACAGTGTTGAATACCTTACTGAAATCTAGGTTGGCTATGTCCACTGCTCCATCCTGTTCTAGTTCCTTGGTCATCCAGTCAGTGAACTCAATTAGATGCGTTTGATATGACCTCCCCCTCATGAATCCATGCTGCCTTGGATCTTGCAACCCATTGGATTCAAAATACTCCACAATCCTTTCTTTCAGCAGTACTGTAATTCCATTAACATTCCAACCACCAAAGTCAGGTTGTCTGGCCTATAATTGCCAGCCTCTTCCCTGCTATCACTGTTGTGAAGTGGGACTACATCTGCCCTCCTCCAGTCCTCCAGGACCACTTCTGTTTCTAATGAGCTGTTAAGCAGAGCCATCAGAGGTGCAAACAGTACCTCCCTGAGCTCCCTCAATGCCCTTGGGAGGACCCCCATCTGTCCATTCTTCAGGACTCTCTCCTTGGAAAATGGACTACTGTTCACCGCCCACCCTAAAATGCCTTTGTTATGTTTTTGTGACTCCGACCCATCACTTTCCAATGTGAATACTGAACAAAAGTATTTTTTCAGGATGTCTGTCTTTTCCTGTTCCTCTCTGCACAGTTCCCATTCCCTTTTTAACCTTACATTCCTACTCTGGTTTTCCTTTTTTTTTATTTACATACCTAAAAAATATCTTGCCCTGTTTTGTTACTACCTCAGGTATTTTTTCTTCAGTTTGCACTTTTGTGCTCCTTACTGCTCTCCTTTCTTCCCTCTGTTTCCCCTGGCACACCTCCCTATCCTCCTTCTTCTGGGTCTCCTTGTACCTACTGAATGATACACTCTTAGCTTTTACCTTTTCCACCACCTCTCTCAAGAACCATAGCAGTCTCTTTTTCCTTTTTGTTTTGTTCACTTACTTGACACTGATGTTTGTTACCTTTGCTATAACTCTTTTTAGTTTCCTCTATTATTTGTCCACTCAACCCACTTCATCCTCCCCCCACTAAGTCATCCCTGAGGCATTCACCCATCTTTTTAAAATCTGCTCTTCTGAAGTTCAGGAGCCTTCTCTTTGTGTGACTCCATTCCATAGCCATCTTTATATTGAACCTTGCTACAGGGTAATCATTGATCATCAGGTGGCCCCCTACCTTGATGTCTGCAACACTGTCCCTGTTGGTGAGTATCAGGTCAAGTACTGCCCCATCACGAGTGAGTTCACTAACTAGTTTCCTGAGAAATGCCTCCTGCAGGAAGTCCAAGATGTCCTGCTTCTAGCTGAAGTACAATGGCAGCCATGATATGGTCAGATATTTCGAGAAATTTCATGAAATATCTAAAGGGATTCTCTCTGGTGGCTGATAGTGGTACTGCAGGCAGGCAAGAAATTTTCAGATATATCCAGACATTTCAGAAATATCTAACCATGTATGTGGCTGCCACTGTAGCAGCTGGGAGGGTCCAATCTATTTTCAGCAAATTGAAGTCCAACACTAACAGCACCGCCTCATTTTCTGACATCTTACAAATGGTTTCCATCAGTACATTATCTAACTCCTCCCTCTTTGCTGAAGGTCATTGGATCACACCAATGTGAACAAAGCTCCATTCCTCATCTCTAGGGTGACCCACAGTACCTCTACCCCACTGTATTCCATGTATCTTGGTTGCTTTAACACCTCCACTCACATAAAGGTCCACACCCCCTCCATTCCTTCCCTGCCTGTCCTTCCTGTACTGAGTATAGCCTGATATGGTCATGTCTCAGACATGGTTTTCAGTGCACCATGACTTGGTAATGGCCACAGTATTCAGATCAGCCTCTGCTATTGTGGCCTCTAGATCTGGAATCTTATTTGCTAGACTTCTTGCATTCGCACACATGGCTTTCCAGGTTTTGTTACCACTCCTATGTTACCCTCCTTTTATTCCTTTTTGCTTTTCCTCCTTCCCCTTTCTGTTTTTAATGCACCCTCTCCTATCACCTGTCTTTTCCTTCACCCTTCTTCCTATATTAATTGCATCCTGGGGTGTTCCACTCCTCTCTGGTTCTCCATACTCCCTACTTCAGCAAAGGGCTAGCAGTTTTTGCCACCCTGATCTCTTCTGCCACCCCCTCAGTTAGTTTAAATGTTCATCAAAGTAACATTTAAACCATCCTCCAAGGACTGTGGATCCGCTCCTGGATGGATGTATGCCATCTGCCCTGTATATGCCTTTATCCTCCCTGGTGGGTCCTCAGTCCCTAGTGTTACCAAACCCCTCCTCACTAAACCATTCCTTCAGCCAGAGATCCCACTGCTCCCTCCTGTCATAGACAGGCATCACATCAGTGAAGGCCATTGAGTAGGTTACCTGTCTAAGATGCCTTCCCTGCTCCCTAAACATTCCCTGAGCTATCCCAGCCTCATCCCTAGCCAGGGCATTAGTTCCCAGGTGGACAATGACACCAACTCTCTTTCCTGTCCTGTTGCTGTAGTGATCCTTAAGGTCTGCTGCCCATCCATCCAGGCTGTGGCATCACAGAAGCACCTAAGCTCCCTCTTCCCTCCCTTTCCTATTCCCTAATCCATCCCTCTCACAATTGAATCCCCCACCAGAAGTTGCTTCCTCTTCCTCATCTGTGGTTATCTTCCACTCTCTTTGGAGTGACTGCTGTGGAGGACCCCAACACTCTCCCTGTCCTCTACCAAAGGTGCCTCTTAATGGCAATCCCACATCACCAGAGCAGTGTAGGAACTGAGTGGAGATACCATATGAGGAATGTACCTTTGACTCACTACACCCACCCTTCCCAAGACCACAATAGTATAGCCATAACTTCTCTCTGGCATTGTCTGAGGTAACAGTGGCAGAGTTGGTGGCCCCTGGGTGGGGGAAGAAATTGCCCAAATCCCAACCAACCTGGCCTGGAGTCTGGTGACCTCTTCCCGCAACCCAAAGAGGTGTGTGCAAATGGGGCAACATCACAGACTTCAGAAGATCTCTCTGAAAACTGCCACACCACAGCCACTACACTGCACCACTCCCAGAATTCCTAACTTCTATTCTCACCATCTTACTTAGAAATATTTTTTGTACCCTTACCCCTGATGGAGTGCTGCTAGTTTTCTACTTTTTTTTTTTTGTTTCCATTTGTGTTCTGAGCTTTTATACTCATGCCCCAGATAAGGTGTTGCTCCAGTTCCCAGTTTTGGCATACCTTTGACTTTCCATCCTTCCTAGCAGTGACTGTTATACAGTAAACAAGTGCCCTAACTCAGTGGACCAGCAGAGTCCCCGCATCGTTATTTCCTTCTGCTGATGCCTGCCAATGCCTAAAATGGCAGTTGTTAGGTATACCAATGAATTCTGAGGACTGGCAACTGTGAGAAGATTTTGTTTTTATCTGCCACAGTGAAATTACTATTATTTAAGTGGGCTGGATGCCCTGGCAGAACAGCACTGGTAGCAGCACTGCTAAGGTGGAATGATGTTGGTCACGGGGGACAGGCCAGGCCTTTACAGTTCCAGCTTGACCAAATTGCTTTTCTGCCTTTCTCTTTTACATTTTTATAATTACTATTTTTGGTTTTTTAATTTGGTCATCTCCTCTGCTGACCTCCACTCCTCTGTATCACAGTCATCATCAAAACTTATTTCTGTAACTAATAACACACTTCCTACTGCCACTGATTCATCCTCCTCCTTCTCTCCTGCATGTGCTGTCTCTTCCCCAACATCCTTGTCTCCTGCTTCTTCTTTTCTTGAACGTCATACCCATGCCCATCGCTCTTATTCTCACATGACTCTTCAAAGTTCTCGTCCTTTAGTCACCCCCTCTTCATGTTCTCCTGCTTCTCCCTCCTCTACCACCTCACTCTCATGCCTTTAGCCAAGTCAGCTCCACTTCCATATTCTTCTAACTAGCACTGTTCTCCACTATAAGCTGCTTTGGTGGTACTGCTACTGGCTTGCTTTTATTAAACTGTGGTGTTAATATACCTTGCCCTACCCCCAAACAGTTTCACTTCCAGACCCAGACTCACTGTCAATTTCCTCACACCGTAACTGAGCTGCATAACTGGACTTGGTGATGCTACTGTTGCTGATGTCTGATTTGGAGGGATGGTGATTGGAGGGTGGGGGGTTCCACTAGACACCAGGGAATAATTTATTTCATGGGGGGATAGAGATTGGAGGGTGGGTGCCACTAGACACCAGGAAAACCTTTTTTTTATAGGGGGACAGTAATTGGAGGGTGGGGTGCCATTAGACACCAGGGAAACATTTATTTCATGGGAGGATGGTGATCGGAGGGTTGTGGGTGCCACTAGACATGAGGGAGGGAAACATTACATAAATATGGGGCATACATTTATTCTGCATTTAAGTGACTCACTGAACTGCAGAATGAATGTGTGAATTGCAGATTCATGTTTTATACTGCTGAAATAATTTCTGCAGAACTGACCTCTGACAATGATCAGGTCTGTGGAATGTTCTTCAACAGCTTAATATATTAATCTTCAGTTAATATATTTATCCCACCGTTCTAAGTTGTAATTTCTGCAAAAGTTGCTGAAATGATTTCAGAACCTTTGTGGAAGTGAAAGCTCGACTTTTGCACAAATTCCACTGGCAGGAGATTTTTTTTTCACACAGCACTACTAGCCATGCTGCCTGAAACAAAAGTTTAATGTAGTGAATAAGCTGACTGGAATGACAGTGCACAATTCTGATCAAAATTCATTGTTTTTTCAATAAAAGTAGCTCCTTTTCTCCAGCCATATCCTTCGCCTGAGAGAGAGAGAGAGAGAAAAGACAGTACTAAATGCCATTGAGTTCTGTGCAGCACCAAATATTCTCAATTGCAAGAATTGCTATAGCTCCTGTTTCTTGCCATCAACTTGAGCATAATCATTGTGTGCTCTCTCTAAAAAGTGATGTGTCATGATGTAGAAGTACTGAACTGCCAAAGTGAAAAAGTTCCTTCACTGGTGGCCAAAATGCAAGATTTCAGAATGTTCACAAAATGCGAATTTCAGACTGGATAATCTTTATTGACCTGTATAGTGAGGATGATGTTAGGTCTAGAAAAAGCAGCCAGAACAGATGAAGTATAAGAAAAGTGATTCTTTTTCATGTAAATGCATACAGATATGAAGAACAAGCATTTGTCAATGCCGAACGTTCACTTGCAGGTATTTGCAGTGGTGTTTGGCACGTATTGTGCTTTACCCTAATGCCCTGTGCGATTGCTGGTATTTGCACAATGAAATTTCAGCATGACCTTTTTGTTACCCCCATTGTGCGCTACATAGGCGGAAACACGTTTGGGCAGGATGTGAAAAATGACAGCTGTGCTGCTCATAAGGAAGTGTGATAAAATGGCAATGTTGAAAATCTGGGTGGAAATATTGAAAATTAGCAAACCTCACGAGCGATGGGAACTGTGCAATGCATCGTAAAACAGTCATTGTTAGAATTTTTCACCAAATTTTCAACATTGGCATTTTAAAACCTCTGCTAATGAACAGTGTCACTGTGATTTTCTTACTGTGTCCCATACATTGATTTACACACTGACTGTGCCATTGTGCACTACATGGGCGGAAACACATTTTGGGCAGGATGTGAAAAATGACAGCTGTACTGCTCATAAGGAGGTGTGGTAAAATGGCAATGTTGAAAATCTGGAGTAGAAAATATTGAAGAATTCGCAAACTTATGGCGTGTAAGACTGCACAACGCATGCTTTCGTCAAAACAATTATTTTAGGAATTTGTTCACCAAATTTTCAACATAGCCATTTTAAGATCTTTGCTCATGAGCAGTGACACTGTGATTTTCTTAATGTGTCCCATACACTGAGTTCGCACAGCGACAGTGCCATTATGCTCTACATGGGCGAAAACAGGTTTTGGGCAAGATGTGAAAAATGACAGCTGCACTGCTCGTAAGGAGGTGTGGTAAAATGGCAATGTTGAAAATGTGGAGTGAAAATATTGAAAATTCTCAAACTTACGAGCGTGCGTAGGAACTGCACAACACAGTCTCGTAAAACAGTCATTTTTAGGAATTTTTTCACCACATTTTCAACACAGCCATTTTAAGACCTCTGCTTATGATCAGTGTCACTGTGATTTTCTTAATGTGTCCCCTACATTGAGTTCACACACCGACTGTGCCATTGTGCGCTACATTAGCGGAATCACGTTTTGGGCAGGATGTTAAAAAATGGCAGCTATACTGCTCATGAGGAGGTGTGGTAAAATGGCAATGTTGAAAATCTGGAGTGCAAATATTGAACATTTGCAAACATCACGAGCGTGCGTGGAAATCGCGCCTGCGCTTGTCAGAAGTCATTTTTGAAATTTTCACCAAATTTTCAACATAGCCATTTTAAGACCTTTGCTAATGAACAGTGTCACCGTGATTTTCTTAATGCATCCCATACATTGATTTCACACACCGACTGTGCCATTGTGTGCTACATGGGCGGAAACATGTTTTGGGCAGGATGTGAAAAATGACAGCTGTACTGCTCATAAGGAGGTGTGGTAAAATGGCAATGTTGAAAATCTGGAGTGAAAATATAGAAAATTCATGAACTTACGAGCCTGCGTAGGAACTGCGCAATGCAAGCTCGTAAAACAGTCATTTTTTAGAATTTTTGCACCAAATTTTCAACATGGGGTTTTTGGGACCCCTTCTCATGAATGATGTCACTGTCATGGCGTTATTCAGGTTTGAAGAGTGATTTCGCGCAGTGACTGCGAAATCACCCTTTGAACCAAATATCGCCATGACAGTGACATCATTCATGAGAAGGGTCCAAAAACCACATGTTGAAAATTTGGTGCAAAATCCAAAAATGCCTGAGATATAACAAAGTTGAAACCCCCTATCTAGCCCATTATACAGCCACGGCATTTCCTCAGTTCGTGGTCGGCTTTGAAGAGTGCAGACATGTTCCTGGTCCACTGAAGATCATCACGCTGAGCTCGGAGGTAAGTATGGGTGAGGGGTGTGGGGAGGCAGGGTGCGCAGTGGTGGGTGTGGGTTGTGAGGAGGGCGGGAGACTGCGTGGGATCGCTTTTTACTTTACAGGTTTTTTATTTTAATTGATGACGGGATGTTTGCCACGCTGGGGTGGGCTCACAGCATGGTACAAGGATGGCTGGGAGAGCCGAGGAGCCAACGGGATTGGGCACCCCATCAGCAAACAACGGGACATTTGCCACTCTGGGGTGGACTCCCAGTGTGGCAGAAGGATGGCTTAGGGGCCGTGGAGCCGATGGAGATTGGGCACCCGTCGGCAAACAACAGCGGGAGGTTTGCCATGCTGGGGTGGGCTCCCAGTGTGGCAGCAAGGATTTGGGGGCGGCATGATGCAAGGGGCGGCGTGGACGCGGGGGAGGCAGCGTGATGGTGCTCTGTATGACAGCGGTGGTTTTCTTTGAAGCGAAGACCACCGCTGTCATACACAGCTCCTGTACCCATTGGTGCAGGACTGCCACGCCTGCTCAACTAAGCAGTGGATTTAATGGGAGAGGCACACCTCCAAAGTGTGCTACTCTCCCAAAACGTTCCTTGCGCATGCGCGCAAGCGAACATAAAAATGAAGTTAAATTCAGTAAATGTATATGAAATATAAGCTAAAGATAAATGCCTAAAAGTTACATTTTTTTAATGTTCCACTAAGAGGTCAGTGGCTCTCTAATGATGCCTTTAAAAGGGCCTGCCCAGTGATACAGCATTAGAGCTAGCAACTGCCATACCTGCAACTGGGTTGGGGAGCAGACATCAGTCAATCAGGGAATGATCAGGAGAGAGATGGTCAAGAATCCTCTCTCAGGGAGGCGAATCAGACATCCCATTCAGCAACTGCCACATGATAGAGACCATGTGGTAAGTGCAGCACAGAACCATTTCTGAATGGCAAGGGCTGCCCTCAACACTGATATGCTTGCATATGCAGAGTCACACACGTGCTGCATCATTGCATGATGATGGCCCTTGGAAGTACACCAACGGAATAAACTCAACCTACTAAGAGTGATGCCTCGGCAGCCTGTAGGCCCTGCGTTAATGAGTAGGCTGCCTCCAGATTTGGATTTGTAAATGGGGGGAGTATGCTACCCCAGCCCCTACATGGGGGGCATACAGTTTGTTGGGGACTTTTATGAGCCAGTAAGTCCCAAAGAAGGTGGATGGTTGGACTGGATGGGCTAGAGACAATTGGGCAAGATAGGAGAAGAAACATTAATATCTGAATTAAAAAAAGAAGCCTTTTTAATGTTGCAGATAATGCCTGTTCTGAAAAAATCTGCAAAAGGGCATGAAAACTTTATTGTATAGACTGCCATTTCAGAATTTAAAGAAGACCGTCATGACAAGATATTTGAGACTGATAGATAGTATGAGTAACAGATGAAAATGCATTTGGATTCTAGTAAAGTAACAAATGATCTGTCATCGCTAATCGCTGCTGGAACAGTGTTGGCAGCTCAAGCAAAAGGGGCAATGACAGCCTGTCCATGTCTAATGAAGCTTGGAGTCGAATGGTATTCATTCTTAGTATTTTAACAGTACACCTGGATTCACTTTATTAAAATTATATTTAGCTAATGTTGCATTGCAAGGAATTACCAGAAAATGAAGAGAATTTTTTTAATCCTGATACAAAAAATTGCTTGCAAAGCTTAGAAGTTATAGCTTGTCAGTAAAAACTGAGTTTTCACAGGATTTTTGAAAAGTAATAATTTTTTTTTTAAATGTGTCTTGGAATTATATTTATTTTCAAGTTGTATAGAACATGTTATTTTTGTGTTCTCAGAAAGTACAGTTTTTGTATTAGTATGAGAGTGTATTATTCATTTCCAAAGTACATTACTTTACTGAAAAATATGAGCCGCACTAAATGTTAACAGATCTGTGATGGACACAGATTAGCATCTACAATAGCAGACATTTTTATTCATATGATAATTGTAATATTCACTGGACATTTAGGTCTTCCCCCACATATTTTTTTCAAGAATTAGAATGCAGAAAGGTCATACATGAACCCTTAAACTGTAACACTTATTTTCTTTGTGCAGGAAGATATGTATTATGTCTTTTCAAATTATACATACAGTTCAATAATGTGTGTGTGTGTGTGTGTGCATGCATCATGCATGTGTATGCACAGATGGTATGCAATAAAGCACAATAGGGTATTGGCAGTTGTGCCATGACCACATGTCCCATAGGTGCAGTAAGGCAGGGGGGCCACAGGCCAAGTGCCATCTGCTCCTTGAAGTTCAGTTGTGACACAACTAGCAACACCTTAGAGTAAATTATTGCAACTGTAGAATAAATAGCTAGTGAAATAACACTGTAATTTGAGGCAATTAAAAACAGAACATTTAAATAAAATGTAAAATACATCCACAGCCTGAAGGAGTTAATAGGAAGAACTTGTAGGGTTAATGTGAATGTACAGTACCTGTTTCCAGGAAAACATGACTGCTGTTTAAAACTTGAACATCCTAAAGAGCTGTTAACACATTGATTTCACCTCATTGTGCCCAGCTGGGCAGCACTCATTTTTTACTGTTGGTTGTGGTCTCATCATGCATGGCTCTGGACCAAACAGGTTGCAATATTTTCCCTACCTGTTTTGTAATCCATATCTAGGTATGTTACTTAACTTTGTGTCTGAGTGGGCAGGACCATAATTCAAGAGGTGCAAAGCAGCCCTATGTATTTTTCACATCACCTTAAGACAAAGGTATAACTTTTGAATTAGCTCTCTATGTGACTAACTGGTTCTTTTTGAGTTCATCTACTGGCTTATAAGTAGGACATGACTATTGCAGTGTGCTCAGCTTTGTGAGAGCTAATGTTGGGCTGCTGGTAAAGGCCATAGATACAATCAAATACTGTACATTGTTGACTAGAAGCTGGGACTTATATTAGAAAACTATCTTTATTTGTTGTGACCTCAAATTGAGGGTTGCTACTATAAGTGATTGACTCATACAAAATTGTTAACCTTCAGCATGTTCCCAGTAAGGTCTGCAGACACTTTACTTTGTTTTCTGCCACCTGACTGAAAGGTTTCTTACTTGCAGCCATGTTCTCCTACCCTGTTTACTGTTATAACTTGCTCCTCCGTTGTTCCACCCTTGTAGCTGTGTTCCCAGGCTCACCTACAATCTCCCTTGCCCTTGTTGACAGTCACATGACATTTCCTAGATATGTACCTTGCTTCATGCTCACTCCCTAGCAGTTTGTGGCTCACACTAGCTAAGACCAGAATTGAGGAGGAATCACATCCCTGAAATCATGCCACAGCCATCCCACATACTGAGAGTGGATAACAAAATGATAGTGGACAAACCGATCATCAGCTTCAACAAGGAATGTCTGGTCTGGTCACTTTGCAACCTAGCAACATCCTCTCTCTCCCAGAACCCAGTCAAATTACCCCTCACATTCATGGACTCACACACCAGATTCACTCATCAGAGAGAAAAGCAGAGAGAAAACTATGTATGCAAAAGCACTTAGTCATGTACAAAACTGCTTACTGCATCAACTAGCTACCAGTATATCTTCAATTTATAACCATGGATACAAAATCAGGGTGGATTCTATTTAAAACATGTGTTCTTGATTGTGACTTTTAAATGAGGATGGCGACTACTGGAGGGTGGCTATTAATCAAACAAATATGGTAGTCATTTTATGGCATCACTAAAGTAAATTTTAATTTTTAATGATTTTTCACTAGAACAGCAAACTCAGTTGAGCGGAATTCATTTCGCAATGTGTTCTAGTAGGAAAAGGTGCAGGGGAGCACCAAACAAACATACTAACTCAGTAGGATGCATAGAAATGGAGGTACATACACATTTGAAAATACACAGGATATAGGAAGGAACCAGAAATAAATTAAATGTGCAAAAGCACACAGTGTAACATAACAGGCACTCAGAAATACAGTGGCAATATGCTGACTTGAGCTGCTAATAAAGCACACCATGCTGGTGGAGTCCAGGATTATCCTGGTCAGGGTAAACTTAACACTGGAAGTATGTAGAAATCTCAAACAGTCCCAAACAGTAAAATTAGTCACAAATGTAAGGAAAGAAAAGGTTGTGATAGGAAAAGGGCTAAAGTATGAAAGAATGACACAGGAGAGAAAGTGTGTTAAGTGTAGGAACAATCAGTGGTTTATAGATGAGCTGAAGGACGACTTGCAGAAAAGGGATGTGCTCTGAAAAACTACCCATAAGACGTGAATGACTGGAATTCATTCAGGAGGGTGAGAAACCTTTGTACTAAGAAGGTTAGCAAAGCAAAGCCTATCTTTTATAGCTTACAACTTTTATCTATCGGCTAATTGCCCTTCCATATTCTAGAGAGTAATTAAGGATATAGAAGGCCACTCCATCGGGAACTCCCTGCCTACCAGAATTTCAGTGGGAACCACCACACTCACTGATAAACCGTCAATCCTTGATTCATTTAATAATCACTTCGCTACCGCAGGATTAGTCTTTGATACCTCCCTGGCCAGTAACCTTCGAACACAACTTGAATTTGATAATCAAGGTCTCTCCTTCCCCAGCCTGACTTTCTCACTTCAACCTACATCCCTGAAAGAAGTTGAAGACCTTTTGCTAAAACTGGACATCAGAAAAAGTGTAGGTGCCGACCTTATCAACCCATATTTCTTAAAGGTGGGCTACTAGGTCTTAGCAGCACCTATTACACATCTGCTTAACTTATCCCTTTCACAAGGTGACCTTCCTCTCATCTGGGAAATGGCACATGTCATCCCCTTGTTTAAGTCTGGAGACCCGTGTGACCTCAACAATTATAGGCTGATGTCCCTTCTCCCTATCCTGTCTAAGCTGTTAAAAAAAAATTGTGAACACTCAGTTTAGGAACCATCTGGAATCATCAAAACTTCTCAACCCACTACAATCAGAGTTCAGAGCACAACACAGTACAATCTTTGCACTGGCTAAGGTAACTAACAACTGGCAGCATGAACTGGATGATAAAAACTTTGTTTGCACAGTATTCCTGGACCTAAGTAAGGCCTTTGATACTGTCAATCATAGCCTGCTCCTCTCGTCCCTCCAAACTATCGGCTTGGATGCTCTATCTCTTAGATGGTTTGGTACCTATCTCTCAGGCCATTCACAGCAAGTAAAAGTGGACAGTGAAGTTTCACCTCTGAATCCCCTTCAGAGGGGTGTACCACAAGGCTCAATTCTGCGTCCCCTGCTTTTTGCAATTTATATTAATAGAATTGATGCCACCATCAAAAAGGCCCAGATACACCTATTTGCAGATGATACAGTGCTTTATGTCAGAGGGCCTTCCCCTAAGACGGCATGTACAGAACTCTAGGATGATTTCAACCTGCTGCAGCTTCAGTTCCTAAACCAAAAGTTGCTCCTGAATGCCAAGAAAATGAAAGCTGTGTTCTTTTCACCCTTTTCCAACTCAGCAAATCCAGCCATGGCTGGGATACTTCCATCATCTTGGGTGAACAGCTAGAGTATGTAATAAAATTTCAATATCTGGGGGTTTGGTTGGATATTAGACTCTCCTTCATTGGTCATATAGAAGAACTGATAAAGAAACTTAGAATGAGACTTGGCCTCTTCTTCAGGATAAAAATTCTCCTCCTTAGGGATGCAAAATTGAGGTTAGTCCAAACTACCTTTCTCTTCTTATTAGACTATGCTTACTTCCTCTACAGCCAGGGTCCTGTAGGTGCTCTCTGCAAACTTGCTATGCTTTACCATAGAGCTCTAAGGTTTATAACGTGTTTTCCCTACTCTACACACCATTGCTCCTTATATACTGCGGTAGGCTGGTCATCCCTTAGCTCTAGATGCCAGAGAAATGCTGCTATCTGGACCTACAAAGTCATATTAAACAAACTGCCAGACTATATCTTGGACTGTTTACCATTTTGTCCATCAAATAAGTATGCCCTGAGAAGTGCCTCTTACATTTCGCTGAAGGTTTCCAAGGCCAGGTCTCGCTTGGCTGGGCATCTATTAGTCACGTGCTGCCTCCACTGTGGAATAAGAAACAAAAAAAACTGAAAATTAATCACCCCATTAGCCTAGTAGCCCATAAAAACTTATATTAACTCCATAACAAGGAATCCTGTGTTTGCTCCCCCTGATTCTAGGGATACCTATCCCTGCAGAGCTTCCTGCCTAGCTCTCTGACTCTGCCTCCTCATGATCTTAAGTCTCTTTCTGGTCTTAGTTTCCATTATTGCCAGCCCCATGCCTACCATCATCACTCCCTGCCCTCACCATATCGCTCCCCCCTAATAGTTTACACCTCACATCCTCTTACCTGTGACTTCTCAACCTTTTTCTATTTTCCGTCCTTCTACCCCTATTTCCCTTCCCTCCCTTCCCCTGCACTTAACTCATCTCACTACTATGTTCCTTAGGGTGAACCAAATGGATCATCCTTTACTTGTGTCTACTCTGCAATTACTGTTTGCCTGTATTTATCTGCAATACTGCCTGTGCTGTACATATTGTTTGTTTGTAAAATAATGTCGTACACTAACCTGCATATTTTATTTGCATCCGTATTGCCTATGCCTGATTGCTGTTCATGAAACTGTATTTGTATTTGTTGTTCTTTACCAAAATGTATTCATCTATTTGAACGTACCAGGTCCTTCTCGAAAATGAGCTTTGCTCAACGGTGTCCGCTTGGTTAAATAAAGATTTTAATTGATTGATTTATTGATTGATTGATTGATTGAATCATGGGTGGTCCAATTATGGGGGAGTATTTTCAGTGCAGTGTGGGAGGGAAGGAGGGAGAGGAGGAGCAGATGTGGGGAGCTAGAGCAGAGCTTGGAGAAACATAAAGGAAACAACAACCTTTCCAACAGTGTTCATAGCATGGAGCAGAGAGAATGAACAGGGGTTAGAGTTTCAAAGGTTGTAGGATGTGAAAAGATCGAAGCCAAAGGGGAGCTGAGGTAGCTAGGGAGGTATCCAAATCAGAATTTGGAGAAGAAAGAGATACAGTGAAAGAGACATCTGCCATTGCATTCAAAAAATGATGCATGCACCACAATGATGACTCTCGTAATCTAGTTTTGCCATAAAACAGGTAAACTGTCTGTATTATTTTTGTATTTATAACTCTAAATTTATTGGATCTTAAATCACTTGTATAGCTCTGTGCTGTTATGGTGTTTGTATTATTATTGTAAGAATGCCGAATAAATAAAAATGCTATTATTATTACTTAAGTATGGGATGAGAAAAAAGCAGAGGGATGAGTAAAGGGAGAGGTGATGGGGGTGGTGAGGGAACATAATTGCAAAGTGACAGAAGAAGTAGAACAGAGGTCTAGCCTGTCCAAGTTAGATCTGTGGACTTACAAAACAATTTTAGAGCAATTTCTCTACTTGCATCAAAAAGGTAGACATAAAATATGGTCTAACTTCTTGTCACAAGCCACAAGTAACAATCAAAAATTGATGCATGAACCAAAATAATGACTTGTGTAATATTTTTTTGCTGTAAAGCAGGTAAACTGTCCCAGTTGCACAACAATGTTAGAACTTGGCAATCTATCATTTTGGCACAATTCTTTCGGGTGCTGGTACAGCCTAAAATCAGGAATTGTGCCTGTGTTAAAGTATTTGACAACACAGCCCCCCCCCCATCTTTTTAATCAAATAATAGGAGAATCATTTTCACAATAATCTTTTTTTTTTTTTGCAAGCAGGGTTGGGAATAAGGCTTTGTATCTTCAAAGCACTTCTTAGTGAGAAGTGTTTTGTGGAGTGCATCAATCTGACAAGAGAATTCAAGCTTACTATCCAATCAGACTCTGAGATATGGGGCTCAGTTTTAAAAGCGTCAGGAATGACACGAGGTATTTGTGTAAAATAGACATGACACAAAGGGTACCCTGCACCACACTGTGCATCAATCCCAGTTTTCTAATGCAGCCTGTGCCATAAGGTGGGGCCACCTGCACCATTCGGGCTTGTGCCATGCCCACAACGGATGTACAGCTGCACCATGGTGGACATGGGGATTCCACAACAGCGCAGCAGCATCTCCTAATTGGGGATTTTCAAAGCTCCCCCCAAAGGCTGCAGGACTTGCCAGGGTTTAGACCAGCCAGAGCTGGTCTAATGGCCCCATGTGCCACCACAGTTGGAAGATGTAGGACAGCTGGAGAGACCCTGCAGCAGCAGACAGCCACTTGATGCTGCCTGGGGCAACCCCAGAAATCAATGGCTAACTCAGGACTAGTAATATGCCACCAGGAAGCCATTCAATCACTGGGAATGGCCACAATCAAAAAACTGCAGCAAGGAACAGGGGGTGATGCACCTGTAGCTGGTTGGAACGTCCATACTGTACTACCCACCAGTACAATTTCTGTTGCTGTATTGTACATGGTAGAATGTGTGAGCTGTTGCTGGACATGAGCAATCTCAAACCACATCAATCAATCAATCAATCAAAGTCTTTATACTTACTGTATTAGCAGCTGTACAGTGATTGTTGACATCACATCACTGGTGCATATATTTTTGGTTTGTACCCTTCTGAATGTCACATAATGCACTACCCACCTGCTTTTGTAAACAACAAAGCATTCATCAGAAACACAGACCATCATGTCAGTTTGATAATCTGTCTTTCATAGCATGCTATAAAAACCAACCTTTCGGGTGTTGCTGCATGGTGTACCAGACTGCAATGATAAATGTGTGACAGAGAGGTTATACAGTATGTCCTAACTAACATGGGCCTTGGCTGTCAAAGGCATGTCTCAGCAATAGAAGAGGCACATCATATGTATTACACATGCTCTGTGGGAACACAACATTGTTGCACTGCAGCTGACATTGAACATGGGGTTCTATGTGATAACAGCGATCATGGAATAGCGATCACCTTTAGGACGAGTGTACATCTCCGAAAATGAATTTCAGTGATGCACACTCGCAGCTAATGGCAAGAGGGTACCCGAGATGCACCCCCTACTAAAGGATTCTCAACTTCAGGGGTGTGTATGTTGGGGGGAGCTGAAATACTTAAATAAAAACAAACTGCCTGCTGGCAAAAAAAGAACCGCTCCATGCCAGAATCGAACCCTGCACCTCCCAACCAACCATCCTCCCCCCATGCTAGCAAACCAGCTCAGCAGCTGCCAGCCACACCCCTCCATATATCTCCACTCCCCTTCCTCCCCTCACTGCATGTATACACGCATATGCTTCCCGATGCCCTACCTTGCCCACCCAGGTATCTGGTCACTACCCTGCCAGTTAGCCCTTAACACAGGCACCTTGACTGAGTTACCATTTTTGTAAGCACTCAATTAAGGACACCGTGTTCACTGGATACCTGAACAGTTGACACTGTTTGTGCTGCAGAAGCCCTGCTGTTCTAGATCATTGTGACAGGATAGCAATACACATGTTGTGACTAAATGCACATTATGTACTTGTGCCACAAAGGAAGTGAATGGCTGTTGCTACATGGATGCAGCTGCAGACAAATGTTCACTAGATACTCTCTTCCTGTAATTGCTGTTTGGGTGCCATAGGACAGGACTGTCTCTTTCGGTCACACTTCATTGTTCAATTGTACTTTTACCATCTAAATGCTGGATGACAGCTGTGCATAACTCACGTCTTCAGTGACAGTAGGTGCACAGGAGCTGTTAGCTATTGACAAATAGTCAAGAACATAGAACATGTTCATGCTGCCACACATATTTTCTGTGAAGTCTACTGTGTTTATTAATTAATTTGCTTTTACTGCTATGACTTATTCTTCAGAACTGGGCAGCATCCTGGTGACACATGACAGGTGACTCTTGTTGTATAAACATTTCCTACTTACATGGCAGTCATAGTAGCATGCAACAGCCTTTCATTGTGGCAGTTATGTGCATGTCACTATGTGCCATACTGCAGATTTCCCTTATGTGTTTGCATCAGTTTAATTGCTACCCTGCTCTTCATTTTGCTGTAGTGCTGACTCCCATACACGGTGCCATATAGGTAACTGGAACACTTCTAGGACACCTATGCATCATACAGTGGTGAGGACATGACTATGGGTTGGCTTTTCAAAGGCCAGAGCCTGATGGATGCCTCCATCTACCCCTCCCCCATACACTATTTATTTGCCTCAAGGGAGCATTTATGACAACCTTGGGGAGCTTGGCACTGGAACCTCTCCTGTACCAAACTCTGGTGCAGGGTCCCTGCTGCACTGAGCTTTGATGTAAGCTGTCACTTGCCACAGCTTACATCAGTCGAATGGGCCCATTTGAAAATTGAGCCCACCATATTTGAAGGAGATTTTTTCAACTTGAAGTCAACCAAGTTAGTGAATACTGCAGGAGACTGGATCATGACCAGTTACTTCTGAGTACTATAGGTCCTGCTGATGCACTGTAAGTGAATGAATTTCATCAGAAATGCATCCACTTGCTTCCTGATGACTGTTAGATACCTGCCCAGGTGTTCCATCCGATGTTTTAATGGTCAGTTGTCTGTTTAGAAACTGATCCCACATTCTGCAGTTTCACTGGCTCTTAAATATAAACTGCAGAAATATATTCCTCTGTTTTATTGTAAAATGGTTTTATTTTCCAAGAATAATTTCACGAACCTGTAGTTTGAACAAAAGATTGTAATTTACTAGGCAAATTTCTACTAAATAAAATTCCACCTACAGTAGTATTTAAGATGTTCAGTAGCAAGTACATTGTAATTATGCCAGCAGAATCCAAAATCTGCATGTCACTAGCCAGAGACATTGTGAAGATGCCAGGCAGAGTCTTGATATCTGATTCAAGAAATTAGGCACAGTGGACACAAAATCCTTTCAAACAGATCCTCTGAAAAGGGACATTCGTGTCCAAGGCAACTGGCATCAAAATGTTTATTTTCACTATGGAAGTAACATCATCTGGACTAACTGTGTGCTTTTCTAGAAATGTATTCACTCTTTTTTTGGTATATTGTGTAGTATATATTGGACACACAGTTTCCTGACTGTGAATGCACCATTTATCTTCTTCAGTTAAAGGATATGACAATACCTGATGAGAGAGAGAGCCACAGATAGTGTTTTGCAGAATTTTTAAATTCCAGCGGGTCATAATTTCTCATAATTTAAGAAAATTGTGACTAAGTCTAGAATTCTATTGGAAATGAAATGACGTAATTAAGCAATAAAACATCAACATGCCATTATACTGTTCCATATTTTTTCAACAAAACACATTCTGCATTATTATATGGAAATTCAGTGGAAGTGGATGAATTTCATCAGATATGCACCCTCATGCTTCATAATGCCCCTTACACAACTAGCAGGGGGTCTATTAAGATTTCTGACAGCTTGTTGCCTGTTTCGAAACTGTGTCCAAAATGTGCCATTTACACTGACTGTAATGTGACTCATGGAATGCCAGCCTGCCATTTTCCTGCAAACATTTTTTTTTATCTGTAAAAGCACCGCAGAATAGGTCTTTTTGTTGAAAACAATTCTGTGGCTAGTTAGTGACACCACAAGGGTGCCTTTCAGACATCATGTGTGCATAACATGATTGCATAGTTACCTTGCAGTCTTGCAAAACTCATGAGGCCTCTGAGCAAAAAAAGACTGCTCTCTAGAGCTGCTGCAGTTTTGTTGCATTAAACTCACTTCAAATCTTGTTAATAACTTGTTCATTCCTGTATGCTTTTAATGTAGATTTGCAATCATTTTGCAATAGACATCTTTATACCTTTTTTATGTGTACTGTAGATTTTTTATGTTTTAGTCTGATGTAGCAGGTTGTGGTTGTTGTAGTGGGGGTGAGGTGAGAGATCATAAGGTACCCTTCACATGCTACAGAAATAGCCACTAATAGACAGCATGAGCGATAACCACAACCTGAGGCTTTGTCCAGCAGAAATACTGTACTAAAACACTGGCATTCAAAAAAATATGAACACCCACCACAATCCACCAGATCAAAGATTTAACTAAAAGACAAGCTTCCAGGAGGAGGGGTGAGGTCACCCAGTCACCAGTGGTGGATGAAGAGTAGAGGAGTGTGCTAAATGATGATTTATCAGGTGAGGATAATGACAAAGGCTAATTGAACACACTGAGCATATCCACCATCCTCCTGAGCCACAATAAATCTGCCCCTGTCTGCCCCGTCCTTTCTGATCAGCCCATGCTGCTCATACACTCCTGTCCTGATCTGATTACTGACCCACTTATACAGTAAAAAATGCCAATCTAATTTTTTTATTTCTGACAGTTGTTTAATATTGTTGAGTTGATCCTTAGTATTTAGAGTTCTTACTGTGCTTGTGTTGATGGGATACAATATTAAACATAAAATGATAATAAAAAAAATAGTATATTACCATGAGATACTTAGAAGGCACTTGAAGTATAGCACAAAGCACTGAGTTTTGACCAGGAGATCCAGTGGATCTGTGTTTGAATCTCACAACCACTACATGCATAGTGTGTGACACTTAACAAGTCACATACCCTCCCTGTGCTTCCAAGGTGCATTATGAATCAAGTATCAGTTCAATTTGTCTTTCAAACGAAAAAACTTCAAAAAAGTTAAGACTAATCTCCATGAGGATGGGGATCCAGTTGATGCTGTGTCTGGAACTGGTATGAGTCATATTACTTCTCTGTAATCACAACATGGCTTTTTGGGTGTGGCATTCTGTACACAAGCCACAAACAACTTTGCTGCTGTCATGTGCACAATGACTGCAGTGCACAGTGGAATACTTTTTATCAGAGGGAGGTATGGTCCTAGACAGTAAATTTAGGTACACATCACTTTGGAGGCTATTTACTTTTGGCCATACTTCCTTTTGAGGATGGACAACCTATCTAAATAAGGAAAATATGTCAGTGACAATTTCAGTGCACTAAACAGGTGGGAGGGCCGTGTTCTAAAGAAAGTGAAGTAGAGCATTATATATTTCAAATCTGTCAAACTGATATGTCTTTAACATTGTATGGTACTTCACCTGCTGCAACCAATCAATGCCACCACCAGTCTAAGAGTGGTTAGATACAAATGAACTAAGTCACATCACTCAGTACCTCATTTGCCATTGCATGTCACAAGCAGTACATAAAATGTGCTGAAGAACATCTCTCTGTATATTTCTAGAAAATTAAATTCAAATTTCATGTTCAAGTGATATTAATTTTATTTGTATCAAACTGCATTATAATGTATGGTAGAACATTGTTATTAGTGAAATTCCATCTTTTCCCAGAGTTGTGCCATCAGTCTGTCGTCATGATATTGTTATACCATCGGTGGTATGTCACATCGATGGTACAACAAGGTAGAATGCCCTCACTCGCTCGTTACCATGGCAGCATAACAGATCACCTGTTTTTTTTTTCAAGTGTCAGAATAAACTGATCAGGTGAAAAAATAATAATAAAAAAAGAGCCATCACCCAACCGATTAACCGGTGATAGTGGAGAATACCGGATCACTGCTATTAGCGTAGAGGTCAAATTACACTACTCTCTCAAAACTACCTTTTGGTTAGTTGGTATTAGTATTTGCATTAGGTTGTGTTGAGTGTAAAAAAAAGGGGGTGTTGGAGGGTGAAGCCCCCCAATTTAAACAAACTGAAACCACAATTAACAGCAATCACAAGTCCATGCTGTATTCACAAAAACTTTATGCTCCGCAAGTAGTGGAGATCCAATATTCTCCACTATCACCAATTAAGCAAGCTTCCTGTTTTAAATGTAAAAGCATTTTTTTGTCTTTTTTTTTTTGTATTTTTAATTTTACCTTCTGCCCTCAGATCCCATCATACAATCACCACATCAGCTGCTCCCACTCGTAATGTTCTTACCACTTACACAGTAATGCAACCATCTCACTTTCAGGTTCTGACCCCCAAACAAAAACATAATCTGTGATCACAAAGCTGCCTCTAAAAAGTCAGTACCAGCATCCCACACTATTAAAGTGGCTGCACTTGCTAAGCTGGTTCACATTTCTTGCATTTTTTATAACCTGCTTACTTCAGTCAGTGGGAATATTGTGACATAAATGCAGAGTTCAAACACAGCATATTTCACAATGTCTATGGCCTTTTTGGGAGGAAGGAGGACCAAAGTTATTTCCTTGCTAGACACATCTAGTTAATGTCTGGATATACTCCAAATGCTGTTACCCTTACCAAATGCGACACAATGGCAACACTATGGCACCACAATGGCAACAGAGTGGTGAGCTACAAAATGTGCAATGGTACTACCCTGTGGTATCGTGGTTGCACTATGGTAGTTTACATTTTGATTATTTTTGGTGCAGTGGTAGGACAGTGGAACAATGGTATCACAATGGAATTTAAACAAACCACTGTGCTACCATGAAAACCTTAATGGTAGTCCAGTGGTAATCACAGTGATACTGCAATGGCAAACAAATGGTATTACAGAGGTATTCCAAATAACTTTTTGTAAGGGTAGCATGTTAGTGTTTTGCCAGCATATCACACTGTTATTGTATAGGGTGTATTGTCATGTTTTGAAGAAAAAATATTATATCAGACATTGTTTGTCTTATTTGTAGATGACACTGATGCCAGTGCACTATAAAAGACAATGCATGGGTGTCAATGAACAACTGTGCTATGCTAGCATTTACATGAGTTGCCAAGGGAACCACTCAATGCTAGCGTACATGGTTGTTCATCGATGCCTGTACATTATCCTCTATATGGCTATATATATATAGATTTTTTTTTTAAACTTTCTTTATCTCCTCTGAAACTCCTGGGCATCCTTCAGAAGTGTCCTCTCAGATGTGCCTTCTACTCCCAGCCTGAATCCCCGCATTCCCCGGGTCTCTCCCCCGTCAGAAGACATCAGCTTGTCCGACCCCCCGATCACTTCCGGGGCTGGGTCCGCCCTCCCTTGGTGGCTCTTTGTGGCTAAATGTGAAGGACCTATCTTTGTTACTGGGTCAGCCCTGTGGAGAAACCCGGGTGCGCTGGGCCGGCAGAGGGATGTGGGCACTCCACCGGGGCCTCCGTTATCTCACGGGGCACCAGAGGTTATTTTTTTTCTGTTGTTTTTCCTTCCCCTTGGAAGTGCAGCTTCTCAAGGCAACATTGTGCCTCAACTCCACCCCTACATCCATTGTGTCACCATGCTGGGCACCTCTGATTTCCACCAGAGGAAGCTCCAGGAGAAGTCGCTTCTCCCCATCCTCCCCGGGAAGAGAGAGCAGTCCACTGGACACTCGGTCTCTTCCCCCCTGCCAACCCCCAGCTGCCTGGGCTCATTCCCGAACCCACGTCACCAGCATGGTGCGAGGTGTGGCATCCAGCACCTCAACCCTCAGTGCCACTGGGATGGCTGCTATATGGCTATATGAGTGTGAAATATTTGTATTACTGTATACAGAACAATGCCGAAAAGAGTGTTCTATAATTTTAAACTTAACCATCTCTTTCTGTGTGCCAATATCAGTGCCAAACTTCCTCCCTGCCCTTGTTCTCAGTGTAGTATACTTAGAATGCAGAACAGAAACAATATTTGATTTAAAAGCCTTTCTGTAATTTCAAGTTATTGTGTAACTGGTTTCACCAGAAGTGTCAGTGTGTTTATTTCCTTAGCTACTCCCACTGCCAACAATGGTGCCAGTCCACTGTCAAAATTTAAGTCAACTAAACACTTGGGGGGTAAAGCTCCTAATGCAGATACAGGCACAATACCTGCCTCTATCTGTGTTGAGGAGAATGAGCCTGAGCCACCTGCAGCTACTGTATTTTCAAAGGCTGGAGCAATTTCTGCCAGTGCATCATGATTTGTGAAACCTTACAACTATGAAAGATGCAAATTGGGCTTTATTGCCATTTATATCATTTGTTGATGCAAGTGTGGGGAAACACTTCTGACAACTGAATGCGCATCAGTGCTACAAAAATGCTACAATATTTCATGAGCAAAAAACAACAAAATAATGTAAGAAGATAAGTGCCACCATTGTATTCCCTCTCATTTCTCATGCATGCTTTTGGGCAGTTGCTGTCAATTTCTTTTACAAATATGTGGTGGTTTGGATGCAATGGCCTAAACTACCAGACGTTCTGGTTGAAAAGGACCAACAGTGATGGCCATGTCAGCAATCATGTTGATGAGGCATTGCTTTCAACATTCATTGTCATGCTGAAACACAAAGTCGACTGCTGAAGTGACACACTTTTATGTCTTCTCTGAGCTGATAAATGATGGAGGGTAGCTCTACCACACCTGATTTTATCATACTAACTGAATGATTTAAATGGCCAGACTAGGTGGGCCAAGAGGTCCTTATCTGCTGTCAAAGTTAAAGTCTGTGTTTCAATTCTCTGTTCAGATAAAGCGTTGACACTTAGTTCCAGCTGCCCTGAGTTCTTCCAATGGTTGATTTGGCACTGTAAGTAATTTCATACTCTCCACATTTCCTTTATCATTTCCTTTATCTTCCTTTTGTTGTTGCCATATTTACCAAGTATTACTGTAGTGTATTCATATTTACTAATTGTTTAAACTTGCATTAGCCAAGGAATATAAGACCACTGCAATTGACAATGGGAAACACATACCTGTATAGAATTAGTTTTTTCATGATTGTTTATCTCTCTCTCTAGTTCTTGTCATTACACTGGGCGTCTTATCTCCTAAACCAAACTACTTCAAGTCACTTCATGTGTAAATCAGGATTTTGCATGGGTAAGTATTTTACATGTATTTATTGTTTTTTTACAACACATGGATGGGAACTTTTCCCCACAGAAAAAGCCATCATTTATTTCCCTGTATACCTGTGACCAATCTATCAATTAAACCTTATATACCTGCACTAATCAAGCAATTACTGCTATATTCCAACACTAATCAAACAATTAATGGGACAATTCTGATAACATAATTAACGCACCATTAGGAAGCTAGTCAAACCAATTAACAAGCTGCAAAAGAACCTGGAAAAAAGACACACAAAACCCTCCTAAACCTTGAAATCTCCCAAACTCTCATCAACACTCACTACACAACATTCCATCTTTAATGCAAGGGGCCTTCAGGTACCAAAACATGATTGCAAATGAGATCTCCATAACAATAGCTATTATACTGTATTATAATTAACAAACAATGGGTAAGGGTGGAACACTCAGAAGTACACCCATCTCTGGGGACAATTGGGGCAATAAAGCCACTCGTCCTTCGGCATCATGGTCTTATAGCCCTAATTAGCCCCCTTGAGGATATACATCTTTGTATACCACCGTTACCCATTATTTATTCAATATTTATTTGTAGTAATTCACATTTTCAGCAAAGCAGGGTGGACAGACTCTAAAACCCAATTAAAGTGATATTATTTTAAGGATAATGTAATGATACAGTCTTTTTGCAGTCGGCTGGCATGGGAAGAGGTTTGCCTCTGTATTGTTATTGCTGCAGCCGGTATATTAAATGAATGCAGAGAATGCTGGTTACCTGTTCCCTTGCCTGGAGTGCTACAGTACAGGGTGGTCTCTCAGTGAGCTCAACCCCATACCCCTTCCCCCTGATCCCAGCAGGGAATCACATTACTAGCATCCTGCCCACAATCTCTCTAACCCTATATCTTCTCTTTCCTACCAAGCTCCGGATCATCTCTCAGCTGCGCTGCTGGCCCTTGCTCCTTGACCTGAGGGCAGTAAATTGACCCGAGCCCTCCCCATCTGTCTACAGCTCCCTGGACCTGACTCCTCACCATCCCCGGTATTTACCTTTGCTGGAGCTTCCCAGTAGGTGTCCATTGCCATCTTGGAGCAACTTACTACTGCTATGTGGAATAGTGCTGCACTGCAATTGGCATCATTAGGTTTTTCCACCCAACCCTCCCACCCAGGGGTGGTCCCAGTTTTATTTCTGTGGCCAGAACCTATCATTCCACTTTTACACCTCCATCTCAGGTTGTATAGTGGACAGTATCCAGTGAGGATGGTGACTGAATATGAGTGACTATCAAAATGGTGACTCTTATTCAGCACTTTCCTCCTGGGCTACCCTACAAGGGTAGTGACCCAGCACAAACGCAAGGATACTAAAGGGTGACAGGAAGGGGGGATAGCGAAGGCAAGGGGAAGGACTGGTGTGCCTGTTGCCACCAAGCTAGCCATGTGGTGTGGTGGTATGGGTGGCTAGCTGTGATGCAGCAGGTACCGGGTTTGGGCTGGGGCCGGGAGCATGGGAAGTTTGCTGCTGCCTGCAGCAGTGGGACTAATTTTTTGCCCGACATCTGGATTTTGCCCTTCCCTGACATGCATGCCCCTGGAGCTGAGAATCTAATTTCATGGGTGCACGGGGGGCACAGACCCCACAAGAACACTTTTTAGTGTTCTGGAAGTAGGGAATGCTTTGGAGTGTATATCGCTGATTTGCTTTTTGATCGATATATATCACTTAATAGCGATCGCTATTTTGCGATCAAGCATTATGACGGAACCAGCTTTGGGAAACAAGTTAAGAAATAAATAATTTTTATTAGTCACATGCCATCAACTTGCAATACCACCAATATTTCATAGCCCCAGACCCCTTCCTCAGGGCTCATGATGACTCTGCAAGTAAGAATAAGGCATGACAAAGAGGAGATTATGTTATGTTACTATACCAAGGGGTACATTAACAAGCATAATCCTGAAAATGGAAATGCCTTATTTCACTTGTAAAATGGGTTGCAAACTAACTGATGTGCTTTATCAGCTGTCCCTCTCTCTCTCTCTCTCTCTCTCCACCACCTACCAGCTGTCTTTCTCTTCTCTGCACCTGCCAGCTTTCTCTGTCTCCCTCACCTGCTGCCCCCCCACACTCAGTCTAAGCTCTTAGAAAAAAAAAAACCTCATAGCTATTTCTTTTGCTACAGGCCTTTCTTTAGTCGGTGGCTCATTTTCTTTCCCCAGATGCTGTCTCTGTCTCCCTTCCTGTCTCTCTACCAGGGCATTCCCACCCGCACTCTCGCTGTCCTGTACTCAGTCTCTTATGTTGAGGCATTTCCTGATGTGCTGCCGGGGTATTTCTGTGAAGGCATGCTGTCCAACATGTCCCCGGTTATCTGGTAGGCTGATGAGTCACAGTGTACAGTAGCAATGTTGCAGGGTTTGTGTGTCCTGCTAGCTCTGCACTAATTGTGTGTGGTTGTGGGTATTGTAAACACCAGGTGAATATGTGAGACAGTAGTCCTTAAACAGAGTTCAGTGATGACCTTTCTGACATCAGCAGGTTGTGCTATCAGTGAACTCATGAGGTGTTCTCCATCAGACATATCATTTGACATCAGGAACAAGATCAGTCTGTTTGCTGATGATACCAAGGTAGGAGCGGTGGTGGATGACCTAGGGGGATGGCAGGGGTTGCAGGATGATCTGGCAAAGCTTGAAACCTGGTCAGATACCTGGCAACTGGAGTTTAATGCCAAAAAGTGCAAGGTGCTGCATTTTGGGATGAAGAACCCAAGGAGGAGTTACCAGCTGGGGGGAGTGCAGCTAGCCCAGACAGAGGAGGAGAAGGATTTGGGGGTGCTCATTACAGGGTCAATGAACTACTCAGTACAATGTAGGAAGGCAGCTGCAAAGGCCAACAAAATGCTGGGTTGTATTGTAAGGGGTATATCCTCGAAGAGGGAGGAGGTGATTCTGCCACTGTATAGGTCATTAGTTAGACTGCACCTGGAGTACTGCATGCACTACTGGTGCCTGTATCTGAAGAGGGTCATTAAGTTACTGGAGGGGGTGCAGCACAGGGCGACAAAGATGATCAAGGGGCTGGGGGACTTATCATATGAGAGGAGGTTGAGGGAGTTGAACATGTACTGACTGGAGGAGAGGAGGGACGAGGGGACATGATTGAAACCTTTAAATACATCAACGGAATAAACAAGACAGGTACAGAGGGGCTGTTCAAAGTAAAGGAGAGGAAAGAAGCCAGGGGCCATGATATGAGACTGGAAGGAGGAAGGTTCAGGAGGGAAATGTGGAGACACGTTTCTACAGAGAGGGTGGTGGCTGAGTGGAATGTGTTACATGCAGAAGTGGTATCCAGTAGAACAGGGAACTGCTTCAAAATGGGATGGGGCAGGACAAGGGGGAGGGTTAATGAAGTGGAAGGGTGGAAGGGAGGGGCAGCTGCAGAATAAGGGGTGCTAGCTGCACAATCGAGCAGACTTGATAGACCTCTAGGCCTTTATCTGCTGGTACATTTCATATGTTTGTATGTTCGTATCAGGGGAATATATTATTTTATAGCGTGGGCAGCTGCGTTTCTGTCACCTCATTGGCAGACAGAGATCACCTGACCATTCATTGGTCTCTGTTACCCGCACAGTGTGTGGTGAAGGGATCTCAGAGAATGAATTCAAGCAGCAGCCCAAACTTTTTACAGCCTGACAATCACAGTGGAAGGCAGCCATTAATTTTTCTGGCAAGTGAGACACACTGAATGGATTTCACAAAAGAAAGGTTCTCCTCAGTGTACACAGCCCAGTAAAGCCAGTAAATATATCTTTCTGCACATTTTCTGTCTCTTCCACCCACCCACGCAGCTGACCTTCATCCTCCTTGCCAATCTCTGCACCCGCACTCTAATGTTTCTCTCCACCCACTTCTCAGCTGACCTCCCGCTGCTTGCTGATCTCTCAACCTACACAGTGATGTCTCTCCCCATTCACACAGCCAGCTGACCTCCATACTGCTCGCCAAGCTCTGCACCCGCACAGTGATGTGTCTCCCCATGCCACTGCCCAACTGACCTCTATGTTCCTTGCCGATCTGTGCTGTCACACAATGTTGTGTCTGCCAATGCAGCAGCCCAGCTGAACTGCATGCTCTTCAGTGATCTGTCATCCAGAACACTGATATATCTTGCATCCCACCCAGTCTGCTGAAGTCCATACTGCTCTATCATCACTCCTCACAGACAGTGATTTATGTGATCATTCTTCCTGCACATGGACATGCTACATAAGGACTGGTGGAATGCATCGACTAGCCATGTCACTTACCTGCATACAGGTAGGCAATGTATCATGCTGTAATATATCTGCTGTTCGGGTACCCTCACTGCAGGCTGGATATATCACCACTACAGCTGAAGTGTCCTACCAGAGAAAGGAACTCATCACATGTCAGGGTTTATGGGTAGGTAGCAGAGGCAGTATTAAGCATTTGTGAAATATTAGGCCCGTATTTCTGTGGGAAAAACTAAATGGGCTAACTGGTATGAGCTGCAACTCCTGTAGTACGAATAGAAATGGCCGGAATCACTGGACACATTTGATGTACCGTCGTTAAACGCTCTGAGTGTGGTAAACAGCCCTTGTGGTGAAACCATGAGCAATCCATGTTAGAAGTTATGTTTTAGCAGCAGACAGTGCCTTACAGTTGTTATGAAGTTTCTTACACAATACCAGAAGTACATGTTGCATGGTGTTTATAGAAACATGTCTTCTTTCACTTAATATCTCACTTCTGTTTCTAGAACTATTTTGGGTGTGGCAGAACACAGAACACAGTGTGGTACAGCAACCACAAGTAGTGGAAGCACACAAAATAATGTTCCCAGCTTTTGTACCTATTATTCCAGTAGTCTTTGTCCATTCCTGTCCACATATAGCCCATGTTATAAGCACAATAACTCACTCCAGGGTGTGCAGTTATTGTGGATTAATCAACTCCCTGGGTGCTGTGAGGACACTCAGCCTGCAGTCTGGTGCCTCATAATGCACCCGGGCTGTTGATTAATCCCTAGTAACCGCACACTCTGTCATGGGTTAGTGCTTATTTGTTGTAGTACCATGTGATGGAGTTAAAACCAATGGGAGACAGAACTGAGCAATACTCATTTTATAATCCAGTTAAATACAACTTAATAATGAGGTTAGCCATTTATTCTGTAAGCAAAGAACAAAGTTACATGCTTCATTTAATTATTTAGATTTACTTATTCACAAATCTATTTTTATGCATTATGCTAACCTCAGCATTAAATTGTGTTAAACTGAAGTATATAATAGTATATGGTTAGACCTTGTTGTGTATGGAAATCCATATAGAGAATAATGCTATTGTAGCACAGTTGAAAGGTTGCATAAAGTTGTTGTAGTATTAATCTGACATCAGAACAATAGCATAGCAACTTTTCACTTTAAACCATGCAACCACCACTGCCCTTGCACCACCTCAGTTGGAAAGTCTAGACTGCTCTCTTTTTTTCACAGTGAACCAGAGCCAGAGTGAGACACATTGTGTTAACAGAGGACAGCAGCAGCAATATCCTTTCTCCTTATGATATGCTAGTTATGTGTTTTTCCTCCTTAGGACATGATATTTATTTGTTTGTACATTTAGTGCATATCATTTTCATTGGTCGTAAAACATCACAGCATTTTAAGTTAAAAGCAGTTGGCGCAAAAAAATTGTCTTTTTTTTAATAGTTTTCTCTTACGAAAATATGAACATATGAATGTGCCAGCAGAAACAGACCACCCGGTCTATTTAAGTCTGCTCGAATGTGCAGCTAGAACTCCTAGTTTGCAGTTGCCCCACTCCTCCTTTGTCATCCCACTGCCACCCCCCACCTTCCCCACCCTCACTCTCCCATGTTCCCTGTCACATGCCCTGAAGCTGTTCACAGGTTTACATGATGCCATCCATTCTGATAGGGCATTGCATTTTGCTACCACCCTCTCTGTGAAATAGTGTCTCCTCATTTCCTTCCTAAATCTTTCCCCCACTATTCTTAGTCCATGCCCCCTGGTGACCCTCCCCCTCCTTAACTTAAAGACCCCATCTTCCCCATCCTTATTGATTCCCCTCAGATACTTGAATATCTGTATCATGTCCCCGCTGTCCCTTCTATCCTACAGGGTGTACATATTCAGGTTTCCCAGCCTTCTGTCATAGTCTCTCCCCTCTATTCCACATATAATCTTTATTTCCCTCCTCTGCACCCCCTCCAGTAGCCTGATATCATGCTTTAGGTATGGCCTCCAAAACTGCACACAATACTCTGAGTGCAGCCTTACCATTGACCTGTAGATGGGCAAGATCACCTCTCTTTGCCTGGACAAAACCCCCCTCACTATGCACCCCAGAATTTTGTTCACTTTTGCAACTGCTCTCCTGCACTGGTCAGTTTTGTTCATGGTTCCTGTTATCATTACCCCTAGGTCTTTCTCCTCCTCAGTGATCCCCAGCTTAACCTCTCTCAGCCAGTATTCTCTCCTTCGGTTCTTCACCCCAAAGTGCATGACCTTACACTTCTTTGCATTGAACCCCAGCTGCCATCTCTCTGACCACTCTTCTAGCTTGCATAGGTCCCCCTGCAGCTGCTTCTATCCCTCCTCTCCATCCATTACTGCTCTGATTTTGGTGTCATCAGCAAATAGACTTATCTTCCTCACCACCCCATGTGCAATGTCTGATATGAAGAGCCTAAACAATACTGGCCCCAACACAGAGCCCTATGGCACCTCACTCGTCACCTGCCTTGGGGTTGAGAGCTCCCCTCTCACCACCACCCGTTGCAGCCTCCCATTCAGCCAGCTTGTAATCCAGTTCATCATAACTTAAAATGCTGAGCTGTTCACAGGTTTACATGATGCCATCCATTCTGATAGGGCATTGCATTTTGCTACCACCCTCTCTGTGAAATAGTGTCTCCTCATTTCAGGCCATCATGGTGGCACGCGGTCCCCCCCCACCTTCGCTTATTAACATTATTGGTTCGGTCTCCTCAGACCCTGTCCTTATTGCCAACCACCTCAACAATTCTTTCACAGACCTTAGCCCGGTGCTCCCTGATAATTTCTTCGCTCCCCCTCCCTCCAGGTCTGTCCCTATTCTCCCACACCCCTTGTTCTACTTGCACCGAGTCACTGCCCAGAAAGTCAGACCTTACTTACTCAAAGCCTTAAAGAGTAACACAATTGGCAATGACTCCCTTGATCCCAGTCTTCTCCATCAGGTTCTGGATCTGGTTCTCTCACCAATCACCAGCCTCTTTAACAAATCCCTCTGCCTAGGGCAATTTCCCTCTGCCTGGAAGATAGCTACTGTCACCCCAATACACAAGGGTGGTGATAGGACCCTCCCTAGCAATTATCAACCTATCTCAATCCTCTCTCCTCTCTCTAAGGCCTTAGAAAAAATTGTGGCCACCCAAATCTCTGAATACCTCAATAAATATAGCATCCTCTGCCCAGAACAACATGGTTTCAGAGCAGGCCACAGCACCAATACTGCCCTCCTGGAGTTCTTTAACTTTCTTCACACCTCACTGGACTCTGGCTCCCTAGCAGGTGCAGTGTTTATTGACTTATCAAAAGCCTTTGATACTGTCTCCCACCCCCTCCTGCTAGCTACCCTTAGTCACTTAGGCTTTGACACTGGGCCTGTTTCCTGGTGCTCCAGCTACTTGTCGGCCCGCTCACAATGTGTGAAAATCAACGGGAAACTTTCCAGCACCTGCCCTATCTGCTCCGGAGTCCCTCAGGGCTCTATTCTTGGGCCCTTGCTCTTTTCCCTTTTTCTCAACTCCCTGCCCAGTGTATGCACTGGAAAAATCCTTTTTTACGCAAATGATGCTGTACTCTTTGCCTCCAACCATAATCCCATCTGACTTCAGGATTCTCTGCAGGAATCTCACAATGACGAGCGGTTTACTGAGCACAGGCTCGTAATTAATATAAAGAAAACCAAAACCATGCTCTTTGCCCACCCCCCAAAATAAATCCAGTAACTATCCTCTCGCAGTCCACTCCACCTCTAAACTCCCTATTGAGCTAGTTCACTCTTATAAATACCTAGGTATAACCTTTGACCCTGCCCTCTCTTTTCATGCCCACATCTCTGCCCTTACCTCAGCATCTAACTCTTGGCTGGGTATCCTCTATCGTCACAAGAACTGCCTCCCCACGGATGCCCTCCGACTTGCAGTCACATCCTCTGTTCTATCTCTGGTAGACTATGGCCTACCTGTGTATGGTGCAGCAGACCAGACTGCCCTGAACAAGATCCACCTCACCTTAAACAAGGCCTGCAGGCTCATAACTGGGGCTCCTAGTCTAACCCACACTTGCCATCTTTACACCATGGCTAATCTACTCAACCTAGATGAGCGCCTCAAATACCAAACCTGCCTCCTAACAAAAAAATCTCTCCTTGGGCTATCCCCACCAGGTCTGTCAACCACTATCCACCATGCTAACCCTACAGTGCATACCAGCATATCCCGCAAAACTGCACTGGTTATACCGAGGGCGAGAACCTCGCAAGGTCAAAGGGCTTACCCCTACAGAGCCCACTGTTGGTATAACGCCCTCCCTGCAGGAGTCACTGATGCCACATCGCATTTCCAAAACTAGTCTTTAGAAATTACCTGCTTTCAACACGCAGCCGAACCTGCCTCTAAGCCTACTCCTATCCTCCCAGACAAGGCTCACTGAGCTTCCTCTGACCTTCTGTCCAGCTCTACCACATTTGCTACTATCTTCCCAACACTCCTCTTCTGATACCTCCCACCCAGCCTTACCTTTATTCTTCCCACTGAATCAATCTCCATGTAACTACTGTATATTGTCTACTCTGTAAAGTGCACATGTAATCCTGTTTGTATACTGTGTTTGACAAATGCCTGCATTTTCTGGCTGCTTCCTAATTGTTCTCAGATGTTTTGTCTGCTTGGTTGTTTGTTTTCCTGCACTGTTTTGTCCTCGCTGTGACGAGGTACCTTTGTAAATGAGCCTCTGGCTCAAAGGTTGTTAAACTGATGTTCCAATAAATAAATAAATAAATAAATAAATTATTGCCCCAACCCCTACACCAGTTATCTTGCCCCCAAGCCGCCTATGAGCAGGGCCCCGAGTTTTCCTCGATTTCCCGGGTGTGGCAAACCTCAGAAATATCCGCAGAATTTGCCGTCACCCACAGAATCTGCGGCCGCCAGCGGAACAAATGTCCTTTGCTGACGGGGGTGCCCAACTCTCTGCTGGCTTCACCTGCCCCTCTCAATGTGTATGCCACGCTGGTAGTCCCACCCCAGCGTGGCAAAGCTTCATTTGCCAATGGGGTGCCCAATCCCCATCGGCTTCACTGTCCCCCCCAAATGTTTGTATGCCATGCTGGCAGCCCACCCCAGCATGGAAAAAACTTCCTTTGCCAACGGGGGGTGCCCAATCCCCCATCAGCTTCACCTGTCCCCCTAGCCTGGTGCCACGCTGGGAATCCACCCCAGCATGGCAAAGCTTCATTTGCCGACGGGGTGCCCAATCCCCATCGGCTTCACCATCCCCTGCTGCCTGGTGCCACGCTGGGAGCCCACCCCAGTGTGGCAAAGTCCTCCTTGTGTGAATAAAAACCTGAAATAAAAACTTCCATCGTTGATTCTATTGCCTCCAACCCTCACCCACCTCAATGCATCCACCTCCCTCACACCCCCACCTCACCCCCATCTCAACCATACTTACCTTCGAGCCCAGCGCAACAATCTTCGTGGACCGGGAACACGCCTGCACTCTTCAAAACTGACCACTAACTGAAGAAATGCCGGTAAGCTGTATTATGGCATAAATGGATTTTTCAACTTTAGTGCATATCTCAGCCATTTCTGGGAATATTTTCACCAAATTTTCAACATGGGGTTTTGGGGGCCCCACCTCATGAACTGTGACACTGATATTTCGTTAATCGGTCCCGAAAGGTGGTTCCGCAGTCACTACGCGGAACCACCTTTCTGGAATGATTAATGAAATGACATGTCACAGTTCATGAGGTAGGCACCTAAAACCTATGTTAAAAATTGGTGAAACTATCTCCAAAACGCTATTTTACTAGTGTGCATGCAGTTCCTACGCACACTTGTAACTTAGAGCATTTTTAATATTTTACTCCAGATTTTCAGTATTGCTTTTACCACACCTCCTTATGAACAGTACAACTGTCATTTTTCACATCTCACCCAAATGTGTTGCACATGTAGCATAATTTATTTAGTTTTTTGTTGACTGGGTAAGTGCACTAGACAAATCCTGCCTATTTTCAGGCATGATGGCTACTGCGGTGTACAAAATCAATGTTCTGGACAGATTAATAAAATCACAGTGATACTGTACATGAGCAGAGGTCTTGAACTGGCTATGTTGAAAATTTGGTGACAAACGCCCATAAAATGACTGTGTTACGAGTGTGCGTTGCAGTTCCCTACTTTCGTAACCGAGCATTTTAATATTTTCACTCCAGATTTTCAGTATTTCCATTTTACCACACCTTCTTATGAACAGTACAACTGTCATTTTTCACATCTCAACCAAAATGTGTTTTGCCACATGTAGTGCACAATGGCGCAATCAGTGTGCGAAATCAATGTTCCGGACAGATTAATAAAATCCCAGTGATACTGTTCATGAGCAGAGGTCTTAAACTGGCTATGTTGAAAATTTGGTGACAAACGCCCATGCAATGACTGTGTTACTAGCATGCATTGTGTCATATATGGCAAAAAAAAAACAAAAAAAGGAAAGAAATTAAGGGTAAAAATGTGCCTCAGAATTGCTGCAGAAATTGGAGTTGAGTGCCACGGAAGTTCTGCGGCAAATGAGAACCCTGCCGCAGAACTTTGCTCTGATGTGCTGCAGAAAAATCAGGGCCCTGCCTATGAGGCACAGAATCAAAGGTCTTGCTGAAGTCCAAGTAAAGAACATTTTCTGCATGACCCTTATCCAGTTCACCAGTCACCCAGTCATAATATTGTATCAGGTTGGTTTGACAAGACTTCCCTGATGTGAACCCATGCTGCCTCATATCCTGGAAGCCATTGTCCTCCAGGTACAACACCAGTCTTTCCTTTAGTATTGTTTCCATGAGTTTGCACACTATGGAGGTGAGACTTAATGGGTGATACTTATCCGCTTCATTCCTTGGTCCGCTCTTGTGTAATGGTACTACATGTGCCATTCTCCATTCCAGTGGCACACATTCTGACTCCAATGAGGTGCTGTACAGATCCACCAGCGGATCCAACAGCACCTCTGCCATCTCCCTCAGCAGCCTGGGGTGGATACCATCCGGCCCTAGTGCCTTATCTACCTTCAGTGCCCTCAGTCCCTCTAGGACTCTACTTGCCTCAATTCTTCCATCTGTTGCCTCTTCTCTCCTGTCCCCACCTCCCAGCCCATGGAGGTAGTGATCCCTTTCTTCCTTGAACACTTAGCAAAAGTATTCATTCAGTGCTTCTGCCTGCTCCTCGCCTTTTTCCGTCCACTCCCCACCCCTTTTTATCCTCACTATTATCTCCTTGCACTTCCTTTTCTCTCTGATGTATCTGAAATCTCAGCTCCCTCTGGGCCTTGGCTTCTCTCACTTTTCTGGTCACCTCCCTGGACCATCTTGCATACTCCTCCCTGTCAACTTCCTTCCCCATCCTCCTATACCTCTGATGTGCCTCTCATTTTGCTCTCACCACCTCCACTACCTCGCTGTTCAACCAGCATGGTTATATTGCTCTGCATCTTGGTACAGGCTTCTGTTGCCTCTGTAATCCACCATTTAATAATATTCCATTTCTGCTCTGCATTCATCTACTGCCTTATGCCCACTAGTTTCCCTTTCAGTACTTCCTGCATCCTCCCAAAGTCTGCCCCCCCCTGAAGTTTACCACCTGAGTAACTGATTTCTTTGGCTCCCCACACACTGTGATATTAAACCACACTGTTTGGTGATCGTTGTTGGCTAGTGGGTCTTCCACCTTTATTTCCCTTACTGCCTACCCATTTGACAATGCCGGATCTAAAGTGTTCTTTAGTCTAGTAGGTACACTAACCAACTGTGTCAGGAGACCCTCCTGGATCGTATCCTGGAGCACTTGCTCCCTAGCACTGGAGGTGACTGGAATGCTCCAGTCAACCCCCGCAAGTTGAAATCCCCCACAATGATCACCTTCCCTTTCCTACATACCTTTCTGATTTGTCTTGCTAATTTCCTGTCAAGCTCCGCAGACTGAGACGGTGGCCTGTATACCACCCCAAACCTCAGTTTCCTACCCTTTGAGTCTAGGAGCTGCAGCCAGATTGCCTCTGTTCTCCTTTCTTCTCCTCGTCCCTTGTGCATTTGATCCCATCCCTCACATAGATTGCCACCCCACCGCCCCTCCCTTCCTTATGGTCCTTCCTGTATACTTTGTATCATGGGATTGCCAGATCAGAAGCACAGTGTCAGATCGACACCTCCACAGTGACACAAGAACAGTGGCAACTGATATCTCGACAGCAGCAAAGCTGACCTGCCACAGCGGCTGACACACTCCCCACAGTGGCTGCAGGTGCGCTGACAGCAACCACACAGATGACTGCTGCACCTGCAGACCCATTCCCCAAAAGCAACAGAGGACATGTCAGCCACAGTCGAGGACAGTGTCAAGGGGCACAAGCTGCTGTTGGAGCTGGGCACACCGACCAGCAGGAGTGGACCTGCGGCGCGCGCCATGCCTGTGTCACCCCCTGTGGACAGTAATTGCTATACACTGGTCACATAGCCCAGCATTGGTGTCCCTGGAGAGCTAAGAGTGCTAGGTGGTGCACTTAGTCCCACTGTGATGGTGCAGCTACTACCGCCACACTGTGCATGATGCCATGTCTTGCTCCCGGATCTTGCATCCAGCTACACTGGGGGCATCACCTGTGAGTGTCTGACTGTGTCAGCATCCCTGCCTGGTGTGTCTCCACCATGCCTACTGGATACCCTCCACCCACAACCCCGCATGTCGCTCTGCTGGCCGTCGAGCATCCATGGCTGGGAGGGGAGGGGGTGCGCGCCATCATGTCCTTACCCGCAGTGTCTGATGGTGCTGGTGCTATGGTGTTCAGTGGCCAGTTGTGCCTCTGTGCATCGGGGTGTCCACTGTTGCTGCCACGTCGGTTTGCCAGTTGTCGGCATGCACTGCATCGGAATCATTGGCAATGGTTTCCAGGTGTTGCTGTGGGGGACGTCAGGCACCTTGGTATCGATCATCTGTGGTGCTTCCACCAGACTCCAGTCCCAGTGCTCAGTTACCCATGTTTCTGTGACAGCTGCAGTATCCACACTGCTAAGATTGCCTGTAGCTCAGCTGATTTGTTACCTCAGCATCTTGCATTCAGTGAGACTATCCTCCATCCTGCCCCCTTCCCTTCATTGGCCTCCATTTCCTTCCTTCTACTCCCTCCTTTTTCAGCCACCCTGAGTCCTTCCCTGCTAGCCTGGGGGGTAGGCTGTGACTCCACTCTATTGGATCCCTGCCTACCTGCTGTCCACTTACCACCCCCATCTAGTTTAAATCCACCTTTGTCACAATATACCCCCCCAGTCTTTGCTTTAATACCTCCTTCCCCTCCCCACTCAGGTGCAGCCTGTCCCTTGCAAACAGATTGTTATTATCCCAAGTACTGCCCCAGCTGCCCACAACCCCGTATCCCTTAGTTTGACACCATTCTACCAACCATGTGTTTAACTCCCTAATCCTCTCCTCTCCTTTCTCACTGTGCTTGCGTAGGGTACTGGGAGCACCTTGGAAATAAAGAGCACCTCTTTATTTCAGAACTCATTTTCAACAGGATCTAACTATATACTATATAAAATGGTATATGGGGAACAATATGCAACAAGAGTGGGGTTTTCACCTTGTGGTTTTCATGATGAAAGGGACCTTTCAAGTTTTGCTCTTCAGGTCAGCCTGTCATTATGACAAGCCATCAGTAGAAACACATCCTTGTTGTGTATAGTTTCCCATACACTGTTCTTTATCTTCAGGACCACTGTGAGCCCTGAGGAAGTGGCCTGGGGCTGCAAAATGTTGCTGGCATCAAAAGCTGGTGACATGTGACTAATAAAAATTATTGTTAGAATAATATTACTCTAATTGGGTTTTTGAGTCTGTCCTCCCTCCTTTGCTGCAAATGTTATCTGATTAGCATCTTGGAGGAAAACATTCCACCTACAGTTTGGTTATAGGCCTGAGTGCAGGCTTGGCATCCAGAACCACCACCCCTCATACTGGGCACTATGCAATAAAGAGGTGAAAAGTATGCGCCAAAGGTGCATACCCTACCTGTGCTGCTCCGTACCCACCTGGTATTCACCTTTGCCATCCACCTGTGTGTGGCCCCGCCCCTCCAGTGCACAGCTGCACATTGCTGGATCAGGGTGGCAAGGGGCAGAGTGCGGGACCTAGGCAGGCATCCAATCATATTTTTGTCCTGGATCCCATAGTGGATTACTTATGCTGGCATGTGGGGCAGCCTGGGATGGCAAGGAACCCTGTAGAATTAAAGGCACACCAGCAGCTCCAGACAGCAGCACTGACAGATGTTGTAAGGGGCTATAGCTGCCTGGAACAATACTGTGTACATGCTGGTCAGTGAGATAAGTGCTGGATGGGTCAATTGAGCTGGATGGGAGGGTGATGCAACAAACGATGACATGGTTCGCTATCTGAACTGTCTGAAAATGCTGGGGGTACTGGCCGCAGGCATGCAGTGCGTATGGTGCTATATGTACAGAGATGCACCTATATGTGTGCAGCTGAATGGGCCAGGTGGGAGGATGGAATGGGGCCTGGGGTTCCCTTCAGGTGTCTGTAGTGCACTGTCTAGTGGGGTGGGTACTGGGGTGGGTACTGTGGTGCTACCACTAGCCATATGGCAGGTTGTGATGTTGTCTGCCCCTTCTTTCACATCTTCACATAATGTATAGGACATGGTACCAAACTGTTAGGACTGCATAGCACTAGTATGTACCATGTGTTTACAGTCTGTCATTGTGATGGTAATGCTCAGCTGGTAATTGGTAAATGGGCTAATGGGGGTTGTGCCAGTCCCTCTCTGCCATGGAGTTGTTGCCACTGTGTTCTGCTCCAATCATCAAGCAGCTATGCAATGGAGGTGGGCATAGGTTGTGGCTATGTGTGTGTGTGTGTCTAAATGTGTCTATTCTTATGTCAGGGGCACCATGGAATAGGACCATGCCAGTCATGGGGGTCTGTATACATAATTACCGGACGTGTAACACAGTTAAGGCAAGGTCCCCCCTGCCATAACTCACATATCCCAGTGTGTGGCATTCCATGTGATTTCATGCATTTGTGAATCTCGTATAGTGGGGGCAGACCCCTGACACACCCATGCCATGTGTGTGGCATGTAGATGCCGACGTGACTGTGGGATCCGGTGTGCATCTGGCTGGTGCAAAAGTGGTGAATGCCACCGGATACCAACTGTGCAGCATTCACATGTAGGGTTGCCTGTGTGCCTCAGATATGTGATGCGTAGGCTTAGTGCATAAGGCCCGCTGTTAGTAGTAATGCACCCCAGGATAGCCTCATTTAGGTGATACTCCTAGTTTCCAACAGGGTCCAGGGAGATATTACAGTAAGTTAAAATATTAACAAGACTGGCGTTATTTTTGCAAGACCACAAGCTCTTTATTGAGTACAGCTGAATGTTATGTCTCTTATACCCCTATCAAAATTGTTTTCATATGTTTTTTCTCCCTCTCTTGTATGTCCTGTATACCTCCTTGGGTGGTGGATTACAGACTTCATAGTTATATATCCTTTTCCAAGAAAAATCACATTTTTAATATATTGTAATGTCTTATTTAATAAGAAAAATGAATTATAGGTAGAGAAGGAACCTCTCTTAGAGCCAGAAACAATGGCTGAGAATGGTTAATGCATACTTTGGATTACTGTTCACAAAATGACTCATGGTGGAGGGCGGTATCACTGGGAGCTCAAACATATCATCAAGCATAGCAGCCACAATACAGTAATCACCAGACATCATGCCAACACTTGTCTCACCAGGAAGCTGACTACCTAGCAAATATCCCTACCTTCATGATAGGTAAACAAGTCTAAAGTGTTGGATGCTGCAGGATTCATCCAACATCATAGTGGATGGACTTAAATGAACAATTTGCAGTTCACTCCCAAATATTGACTGCCCACAAGCTTGAAATCACTGGGAAAGTTTCTTGTTTAAATGTCATTTTAAAGGGCAAAATAATAGAGAACAAATTGGTTACACTGTGCACCTGTTTAATCTATGCTTATGAAATGTAGCATTATATGACAGGATGGCCCTACAGTCCCTTTTGTTTTTAGTTGACATTAAATCATTTATCATTGATGTATTACATAAATCCCATACCCGTGCCTGATGGTTTGGAGTGGGTTCATCATCTTCCCCTACTGGGCCAGCAGAACCATCTCCAGCCTCAGCAGATCCTGATTGGCCACCCTTTCCTCAGAACCATCTGCAAACTCAGCAGATCCTGATAGGCCACCCGTTCCTCCCACAGCCTCTCCTGATGGAACAGCTGCTGACACAAAAGAGAAAGACTGCATTCGAAAGATTGTGAGAATGATTATTTCTTAATATTTCAACAGTGATTCAGTCATTTTTTGTTGAACTACACCTCCTGGAGAAACTTTGGAGGTTCTCTTCAATGACACATGGAAGACATATTATACATGGAGGCAGATGGGTAAGGTATACCAGCTACACAGGTAGACTGGGAGGTGGCTAGGACCACCACATGTTTTCTTCTGTTTGCATGAAAAGTTGACAGTGGCCACTAACAAGTGCCATGGTGAGTGTGGAGGGAGAAAAACTGTGAATAAACACCAGGTTTATAATTCTTCTGATAGGTCCAACTCAGTGTACCACCACTGTACAGGCAGACGATGATATTGATGGATGTGATATGGGGAGCCTCAATGGAGTACAAAGGCAGAATAGGGAACTGGGTGTATTGTAGGTGGGTGAATAAAACCTAGTGGATTATAAAAATAAATGCTGCTGAGCTAAGAATGTGGGAACAGGACAGAAGAAGAAGGCAGAGTCCAAGCTTTACTCCATGCTACCCCCCCCCAGACCAGTGAAAGAGGCACCATTGCAGACTAGATGGCATTCAGTTGTACTGTAGCAACTCAGGCAGATGAAACATGGTTGAATGTCATTATAGGGCCACAAATAAAACTTACGTGGTTAAAAAAAAAAAGAGCCAGCTCCAGGACATTGACAGCCAGTTTCCAGCAGTTGCACTGCAGTTTCAATTTTAATTTTATTTTTACCAGGAAAACATCATTGAGAAAAACTCATTTGCGAGGAGGACACAGTCACAAATAAGCAAAAAAAAACACACCAAAAACCAAAAAACATAGTAAACACAATAAGGCAGTGATAGGTGTCACCAAACAAATGGAATACAATACATATCATTAGTGATGGCACCTAACAAGAAGTTCTAAGCACATTTTACAGGAACAATGGGGTCCTAGGACGACACAATTGCATAATAGCATAAGAAGCATGGTAACACAATACAGTAAATATGGGCAATAATCACACACACAAAAAAAGAATAGAATACAATACATGTCATTGGTGAGGGCACCTAACAGAGAGTTCTAAGTACATTTTACAGGAGCAATCACATAAGAAAAAAATCATAGTATACAAAAAGTGCATTGAGATTGGCGGGAATAGAAGAAGCAAGGCTCACACAAGATAATAGGGAGGAGATTTAGGGAGGGGAGAAAGCAAGACAAAGGAAAGGGTAGAAAAATAATTAGGCACAGGTGGGAAGGTGACAACAGCAAGGAAGCATGCCTGCTGAGCTAGATGCCAATGGTAGGGAGGGTATCCAGGGGGATCCACATGGAGCTGGAAAGTGGATAGATTGCAGGGAAGAACAGCTGGTCATAGTGGCAGGAAAAGTGCTAAGTTGATGGCAGAGAGGGGGGATTCCTTGAAGTAGCGAGCAAAGTTATAGGTAACAATTGCACTTACCATTCAGAGTGAGTCTAAGTAGAGACTTAAAGGTGTACATCCTGACAATTTTAGTGAGTTTAAAAGTCCTTTGTAGGGTGTTCCATCAGGTGGGTATAGCATGACTTATAGATGAGGAACGTAATGGGTTCTTATCCCCCCCTCGCATTGAATTCCCCCCTTTCCTCTCCCCCCTCAACCTTCCCCTACCTTTCACCCTTCCCTGCTCCACTCACACATGCTAAACCTAGAGGCCTTTCTCCGGTGCCTAAACTTGTGAGCTTCACCCACAAGGCACTCAAATAGCAGACACAAGCAGCCCACCCACCTCTCCCTACCCCTGCTACTCCTACTCCTGGCAGGTGATATACATCCTAACCCAGGCCCCACAGCAACAAAAGTTTCCCTAGCGTCACCTGCCCCCAACTCAGTTTCTCACCAAACTCGCTCCCAAAGGGCATCCGCATAATCCACATAAACGCCAGGAGCCTTCTCCCCAAACTAGACGCCCTCTCTGTCTGGTCAGTACAGTACAAACTGGAAATACTTTGTATCACAGAGACTTGGCTGTCAGCCAAAATCTCCAACCCCTCACTCGCCATTCCAAACTATATCTTGTTTCAGCAAGACCGTGGCAAGCTGGGCGGGGGGGTAGCGCTGTATATCAGACACTCCATTAAGTGCACGGTTATTTTCAAAGAATCGCGCCCATCCTCCCATGAATCTTTACTTGCTCACCTATCCTTCCCCTCATCCATCCCTCTTTACATAGGTGTTCTGTATACCCCTCCTAAGCCTTCACCCGACTCCCTCATCTCAGCCATTTCCTCCATCTCTTCAACCACCTCAAATGGCAAACTTATTCTCTTTGGCGATTTCAACCTAAACTGGCTCTCCTCCTCCACAAAACCAGCAGCCCTGAGGATCGAAGCCCTAAATCTCACCCAGCTAATCCAGGAACCCACCCATCTAAATCACCGATCACAAAAACACACCCTTCTTGACTAGATTCTAACCTCTCACCCCCACAGGATCACCGCCTCAGGTATCCTTTCTGATGCCCTTAGCGACCACTGTATAACCTATTGTATCCGTAAAATCCATTCACTCCACTCCGGTCCCAAATTCATCATAACCAGCCCCCTACACCTCCTTGATGAATCCGCCCTTCAACGTGACCTGTCAAACACAGACTGGCTCCCAGTCCTTGCCTCACTCGATGTTGACACCGCCTTCTCCCACTTCCGCAGAATCTTCCTAAGCATATGGGACCGCCACGCTCTGCTCAGGAAAGCCAGAGTCAGGAAATATCACCACCCCTGGATCACAGCTCCCCTCATCTCCTTGGGTCATGTCAGAGATAAGGTCTGGAGGCGTTACAAAACCTCTCTAGTATCCAGCGACCTCCTATCATACAAAATCCTTAGGAACAACTGCACAAAAGCTATTCGATAATCTAAGGCCCAGTATTTCAAGGCCCAACTTACCGCTCACCAAGCCTCCCCGGCATCCTTCTGGAAGGTGATAAACTCTCTCATCAACCCACCTTCCAAGCAAGGCAGTCCTAGCCTAAACATTGATGGCAAAATAGCCTCCGATCCTGCCATAGTCTCCGAACTCTTCAACTCTTTCTTCATCTCCTGCGCCATGCCTGACTCACCCCCCTTCTAACCTCATCCACAAACCCCCCACCCTCATACCATGGTTTCCACTTTCCCCCATTCACACCCCTGGAAGTTTACACTTCTCTCACCTCTCTAAACCAGTCAAAATTCAGTCCAGACGGCTTGCATCCCAGCCTGCTCCATATCTCTGCAGCGGCCATAGTCGCACCTATAACCCACATTCTAAACCTCTCGATTGACACAGCCACTGTCCCCTGCACCTGGAAACTTGCCAAAATCCTACCTCTCCATAAAAGTGGCGATCCCTCGCTCCCAGGAAATTATAGACCCACCTCTCTCCTCCCCTCCCTTGCCAAAATCAAAGAATCCCTCATGCTATCAAAACTGTCTCCCTTCCTATCTACAAACAGCTCCCTCTCCCCTTTTCAATCAGGTTTCATAAAATCTCATTCTACCACCACCTTACTACAAGTAACCGACACCATTCTCTCCACCATGGACACTGGGCAAACCACTACTGCCATTTTCATTGATCTAGCCAAAGCCTTTGATTTGATCTCCCACCCTCTACTGCTAGGAAAATTGAGCTCCTTCAGCCTTGCCAACCAGGCCATAAACTGGTTCCATTCCTACCTCCAAAATAGGATGCATCAAGTACAAATAGGAGACACCCTCTTCAACCCTCGACCCATCCTCATGGGTGTCCCCCAAGGCTCCATCCTTGGCCCCATCCTTTTCTCCCTATTTATAAACGACCTCCCCTCAGCCTGTCTCACCTCAAACGTGCACCTATACACTGATGATACCATTATCTGTGCCTCAGGCCCTTCCCATGTCAGTGTTCACCCAAACCTCCGGAGTGATTTCAACCGAGTACAATCCTGGCTCTGGGAAAATCAGTTAAAACTCAATGCAAAAAAAAAACTGTCTCCATGGTATTCGGCACAAGACAAAAACTCACCTCCCTACCTGCCCCCCTCCGATCTCCACCCTGGATGAAATACCTCTTGAGTGTGTACCCTCTTTTAAGTACCTGGGAGTCTGGCTGGACACAAACCTCAACTTCTCCACCCATGTCAACGCCGTCTGCACCAAACTCCGGCCCAAACTTGCCATCCTCTACAGCCACAAAGACTGCCTCCCTACTCGGAGTGAACTCATATGAAAAACCATCCTACCAGTACTGGACTACGCAGATGTCATTTACAGCACAGGCCCTTCCTCCTCCCTTGCAAAACTCGACGTCCTGCTAAACTCCTTCATGCACTTCGCCACTGCCTGCCCCCCACTCACTCATCACTGCAAAACTATTCTCAACTCTATCTCTGATGCCACTCTCACATAGGCGGACCACCCACAGCGCCTCAATCATAGCAAAATATTGGCTTGGCTCCTTTCCCCTCTACGTCTCCTCCCACCTCTCTCAAGCCAACCCCTCCCCCCGGCTACTCACTTCACCACAGACATGCATGTACCTTCCATCTCTCATGCCCCCTCTCAGCCTCTGGGCAAGCTGCCTTTTCCTACCAGCTTCCACTCCTATGGACCAACCTTCCACCCAACCTCCACCTGGCCCCCTCCCTATCAGCCTTTAAACAGCTCCTCAGGCTTCTCCCTCCCACCCCCTGCTGCAGCTGTGCGCCAAATCCCTCCTTACCTGGACCTAGTACTACCCTCAGTAGCCTCACCAGGTAAAAAATAACTCCACATGCCAGCTCTTACTGTTAAGCCACCCCCCCCCCACTGGTACCTTCTCCCTGAAAACTCAAATATTCGGTAAATCCACTACTGTAAATGTGTAAAGACACGCACTTGGAATTTAAGGTAAAAATGGTCTAGAAATGTAATGAATCAATTTTTTTCACTCTGCTGTTCAAACAAAAGTGAAACCTCACCATCAAACTCTATGAAATGTACTATACTGTATTATTCGTCTGGTACTTGATATTTGCTGTATTTCCCTGTCTCCCACCTTGTACTACTTGTACCCTGGTCGCACCTGGAAAGGAGCCTCAGCTCAGTGTGCCTTTCCCAGTCACCAATTTTAAATAAAATAAAATAAATATGTTAATTTTCTAAGTATATACAGTATGTGCAGGGGGGTGCATTTGAAAAGGACACAAATGTAAGGGGGCAATTTCTTGGCAAGGGCTCGGTAAGCCCAGAGGGAGGCATTTTGCCACCTCCTAGTGCTGAGTGAAGTCCAGACTATCTGCAAATAAAGAGAGCAATGTTGGGTATTAAATGGGGCATTTGTGATGAATCTTAAGGATCTATGAAAAAACTTGTCCAGTTTAGATAGGGCTGATTTGGAGCAATGGCTGTACAGGAAATCCGCATAGTCAATTAGAGGAGGAAAGGTCATCTGGACCAGCCGTATTTTATCCTATTAAGTAAGCGGATGCTTAAGACAGAAGGAGAGTCTGAGCCTTTGATGTCATTTTTTTGATAATTTCTCAATGTGGATATCAAAAGAAAGTCTGCAGTTGAGCCAGACATTTAGATATTTGAATTTATGCACTGTTTCAAGAGGTTCCACAAGGATGGTCGATATCTGGAGATTAGTATTCAAGAGGTTAACAGTTATTGCTTTAGAATGTGGGGAGAGGAGCATGATTTTTATTTTGGCATTGAGTAATAATTTGAAGTGGCACAGATTTTATTATAGTTGGTTGAATTCTTGCTGTAGTTCAAGGCAGGCGCGTTCTAGAGAAGGCTTAGCGACATAGAGCACAGTTCATCAGTAAAGAAGTGGACACTTGTAGTGCTAATTTTGTGATCAATATTATTACTGTATATAGCAAATAATAAGGGCCCCAGGATAGACCCCTGAGGAACTCCTCTCTGAAGGGTTTTAATGGGAGACTGGGTGCCACGGGCTTTAACCTGTTGTTGTCTACCTATGAGTTAGCAGGAAAACCATTTTATAGCAATGTCATCTAACTGCAGATAGTCACTACAGCAGTGCCACCACCCATGTCACAATCAGTAGCATCTCAGTGCAAACAATTTTATCATAATACTAAAATGTTTCATGTTTGCTATGGAAACAAGAAAAAAGTTAGACAACATTTGCAAACATCAAGGCGGCAGCATTTAATATAGAAACATAGACTTTGCCCACAGAAAAAGCAACTTGTGTCTTCCCAGTCCTACATAGAAACATAGAAAATGTCCCCTAGTGTGAATATGTTGATGTATTATGAAGTTACTCTGTAATGCAAAACTATTATCACATTCTGCACATTCATATACGCTGGTGAATCTGCCCAAGATAAATCAGTTTAAGAGATCTTTGCGGTCTGCCCTTGTTGTCCAGTGCACTTGAAACCATTAAAACTCTTTCATTTGGTTTCTCTCTGTGCATATTCTTTGACTTTTTATACAATGATCTGTGAAGTCTGTTTTTCAAAACAGTATGTAATTGTTCTGTCTTAAGTGTATGGAGCCTGACTTGACTGTATTTCCTCTTGAACAGCTTACTGTACTTGCCGTGTTTTTTGTGACTATGTATTTGATGTGGAACCTTTGTAAATGAACACTTGTGCTCAAAGGGAATCTCATAAATTTTTAATAACTAACTAACTAACTAACTAACTAACTAACTGTCTATCCCCCTTGTGAACCTGCTGATGCATTATCAGGCTACACCTTTGGAGAAAACTCTTGGTACACTTAGGACATTGGTATAGTCTGTCCCGGGTTAGTGTCTCCAAATGTTCATGGATTTCTAAAACCATGACAAGAATGGACCCCATTCTTAAGCCAGGGCAAATTCAAAACAAACATTTGTCAATGCCGAATATTGTCTTGCTGGCATTGGCATTGGCAGTGCAGGAGTTAGAGAGATGCATAATAGGAATGGCAGTGAAGTATTGAACTGACACCAACCCCACCCCCACCCCACCCTGCAGAGAATGACAGGCATTGGGGTGTGCCTTTGGGTTGTTGGCCAAAATTCTCATACCATTTCACCTGGCCCTACCCTGCAGACACTGACAAGTGTCATGGTGTACTATGGGATCTTCGGGCCTTACGCTAACCCCATTATGTAAGAAAATACACTGAGATAGGTGCAGTACAGGATAATGGGGTGAACTTTGGGGCTGAAGACTCCAAGACACACCTTGATGCCTGTCACTGGCTGCAGGGTGGGGGTGGGGGTGGAATGACATGAGCAGTACACCCGATGATCCCAAGTCACACCCCTGACGCCAGTCAGTCTCTACAGGGTGGGGCATTACAGTTGGAAACCCTAACACCCTGGGTGTTTGTTGGTATTTTCACTCTAAAGTTTCAACATGGGCTTTTTGTGACCCCATCTCATGAACTTTGGCACCATCAGTGGTTAGCCGAAAGGTGATTTTGCACAGCAACTGCGCTATTTGATGCCACAGGGGTGAAAACACATTTCGGAAAGGATGTGAAAAAAGGCAGCTGCACTGCTCATGAGGAGGTTTAAAAAATGGCAATGTTGAAAATCTGGAGTGAAAATATGAAAAATTGGTGAATTCATGAACATGCACAGAAACTGCGTAATGCAAGCCCATAATGCAACTATTTGGGGGATTGTTTTAACCACATTTTCAACATAGGCATTTTGGGACCTCCTCTCATGAACAGTGGCACTGTGAGTTTGTTAATCTGTCCCAAAAGTTGATTTCTCTCAGTGACCGTGGCATTGTGCACCACAGGTGCGAAAATACATTGCTAGCAGGATGTGAACAATGAGAGCTGTACTGTTCATAAGGAGGTGTGAAAAAATGGCAAGGTTGAAAATCTGGAGTGAAAATATAAATAATTGTTGAAGTTACAAGTATGCATGGAGTATACACAACACATGCTCGTAACACAGTCATTTTTTAGAATTTGTCCACCAAATTTGCAACATGAGCTTTTTGGGACCCCACCTCCTGAACTGTGGCACTGTCATTTTATTAATTGGTCCTGAAAGGTGATTCAGCACAGTGACAGCAAAATCACCATTCGGAACTGAGTAACAAGATGGCAGTGCATGTGTTCATGAGGTGGGGTCCCAAGAACCCCATGTTGAAAATCTTGCACCAAAATTCCCAAAAATGGCTGAGATATCCACCTAAGTTGAACCACCTCATTGCCTGCCATTATAAAGCTTTCCACATTTTGTTCAGTTCTCAGCTGGCTTTTGAAGAGTTCAGATGTATTCCCACTTCACAGAAGATTGCAGCACCAGCCCTCTGGAGAAAAGTATGGGATGAGATGGGATTGCAGAGGTGGGTGCTGTTTGGGGAAGGGGACATGGCGAGTCAACAAGGGACTATTTTTTTCTACAGGTTAAAAAAAAGAAACTGGACTTTGGTGGATAGTTTTCTTTATTTACAGGTAAAAAATTTATTTTTGACACACTGGGGTGGGCTTCCAGTGTACCACAAGTTTGGGGGGAACATGATGCTGACGGGGATTGGGCACCCCCATCAGCAAGGAAAGTGTGTGTGGGGGGGTGTAACATGATGCCAAAGGGGATTGGGCATCCCCGTCAGTAAACAATTTGAACTGGGGGGAGGCATGCTGATATGGGAATTAGGCATCCACGGTGTTGGCTTTGTGGGGATTGTGTGATGGGCAGCAGGAGCCACCATATTTATTTGAATGTTTCACCAGGAAAGGCATGTAACGGAGCCTTGTCATCTAACACACCAATGAGGAAACTACACCTCATTGGAGTGGCAGATTTCTTTCAACTCCATGGACTTCTTTGAAACTGCTGCCATTACTAGCATGCCCACTAACTGGTGGCTGAGGGACACACCCACTAAAGCATTCCCTGCATTCGCCAACACTGACACACCTCTGAATGTGCTACTACCACAAGATGTTACTTGTGCACGTGCATGACAACATAAAAATCAGGAAATCAGTACAATATTAGTCTGTCCCCTGTGTGAACTTGCTGATTCTTTATCAGATTACTGTTCTGGACAAAACTCTTGGTACAGTCTGTACATTTGTGTGGTCTTTCCCTCATGTAAACTTGATGATGCATTGTCAGGTTACCCTTCTGTAAAACACTCTTGCTGTATTCTGTACATTTATATGACCTTGCCTCATGTGAAATTGTTGATGTGTTCTGAGGCTATTCAGTAATTTAAAATGCTTATTACATTCAGCACATTTATATGATTTCTCCCCCATGTGACTCTGCTGATGTGTTATCATGTTATCTAGCTGTGTAAAACTCCTGTCACAGTAAGCACATTCATAAAGTTTCTTTTTCCTGTGAATTTGCGGTGTTAGTTTTGTGCTGCTCTCTTAAGCTCTTGCCAGTAGATTTAAATGCATTAGCTTCTTTAAACTCCTCTGATATTTAGTAGATTTATATTGCCTCTTTCTTTTGTGAATGTATTGTACTGAAGTGAGATGAAGGTCATGGAAAAACTTCCCACTCTGAGGATACTAATGTAGCTTCACTATTGTGTGACATAGTTGGCATTTCCCGAGTGATGATTGCTAGCTCCAGTTCTCATTGCTCTCAGTGTTTCTGTTGATGTTGTTATTGACTTCAAGGTGAGCTTTTTGCCATGCAGTCTCCCTTCCCCCAACATCACCATGTGAGAGTTCCTCATGCCAATCAAACAACAATAGCAATTGCTCTTTTGGGATGTTGTATCCTACTGAAACCATGGTTTCATAATTGTGCACCATTATTTTCCTGTAAAGCCACTTATCGTATCTATCTAATGTGGAATTTAACACCCCTGGAAGCTCATCACATCTCCTCTCCCTCTTCCCTTTGATACCATGTTTACCAAGCTCATATGTCTATCCCACCCATGTTTGAATACCACTACTGTTTTTGCACCTCTTTTGGCAGCCTAGTCTCCATTTTAAACTTTTTTTACATGAAAAACGCTCTGGTAGCTGTTTTATATTTGCCCCACCATCTTCATAGAGTAATCCCTGCTTTTGTGTTTCCACTTCTTTTGAATAATCCCCTGATACTTGTTTACTCCTTGAAGGTATTTGTATCTCTCAGTCATGTCCTGTCTCCATTCTTGCCTCCAGTGTGCACGTTTAGTTCTTGCAGTCTCTTCTCATAATTCCTTCCTTGTAATAGATTATCTTGAGTATCCTTCTATGCACTGTCCCCATGCTCTCCCTATTCTTCCTAAAATGTGGTCTCCAAAACTGCAATCATATTCCAGATGAAGATGATCTAATGGCCTATACAGTAGTAGATGTGGCTCTTTTCTGACTGCTGATTTCCCTCATGCACCTCAACATCATATTTACTTTCACACTGCTGTATTTCATTGCACTTCTGTCTTTGGATTGTCTGAAATTATTATCCCAATTCCCTCTCTTCTGTTGGGCATTCCATTTCTAACTTGCCCCTTCTCTACCCAGTTTTCAGATTTCTTACCATCACACGCATTACCATGCACTTCTTTGTGTTACATTTTAAGTACCATACTTCTGTTCTTCCATCACCATGATGACACCCCAAGCATCTTCAGCAAGTAGGGCACTTCACATTGGATATTATTCTAACAATGCTTAAGCTGCTTGGCAGTCCAGGCCTTACCACTGCTCACCAATGTCCCAGTCTCTTCCCATATCTTCTCCCATTCAATGAATAATAGCCTTTTTATCCTCAAAATGTTGTGCAGCATTTCTGGTCACTTCTGTAACCAGAATGCTGGTCTCCTCCAATGTGAAAGGTGCCGACAGTCCTTTTCCTTTCTAGTACAGCCCTGAGTGCTCTATGGAGAAGTCATCTCAAAAAATAGACTATTAAATGTGATCACCTATCTCACACTTTGTCCCCCCCCCCCCCCTTCAATTCTCATACTCTCAAAAGAGAAATTATATTGAGTACACATATCAAAACTGGAATCTAATTCCATCAATTGACTCATCAATCATATTTTTCTGTACATAGATAACTTATTAAGAACTATGGAATGCTACTCCAGTGCTTTCAGTTAATGCCGTAACAATCTGTGATTACAAAACAGACTTTGACTTCACTGCTCTGTTGCTAGTGCAATGCAGACCATTGTGATGTCATCATTGTTCAAACTGCTATGTCATTGGCAAAGGTCTCCTTAGTGCCCTGTTTAAAGTGAAGATCATTGATTTATCGTCATAAGATTAAATCAGTGATTACCCAGAGAGAACTGCTGTAGAAAAGCCACTGCAACTTGGAGTCACTTTTTAGTGTTAATGAAATGTACATTGTAATGCAACTGCTTTTGTTGAGAACAATGTAATGCCACTGCATTACATGTTTATACAGTAAGATGCATATATAGAGAACAGTTCCACCTAGTCTAGATGACTGTATATTTATAGGTCTGTTTCTAACTGGTGGGTGGAGATCTCATGGGTTTTAAATTTACACATTCAGATCTGTTTTTTAGTAGTAGAAAATCTTGTTTTTTATGCGGGCATATGTTGGTACACTGACACCATTAGGGCTACAGAGTCCGATTTACTAGGTGGTCTCGTTTCAGGTTACAGCTTTACTGTTCAGAAATAATAATAGACAAAGGGTTATAGATAGTATATGTTTAAACAGTGCAAGCTAATTACTGAGTGCCAGCATTGAAAATGTAATTGGAGTGCGTCTCTAATTCCATGAAGGGCTTGCACACGGACATAGACACAAATACACACACATACACACACACACACACACACACACACACACACACACACACTTACTTCATTTTTTCCAGGCTTTAGTAAGATTTCTTCATTGGAAAACATTAGATCTGTATAGCATTATTATTTTTCTGGCATTTGACCGTCACACTGCTTAGTGTCTGTGGAGTTTTCCGTATGTCTGAATTGTGCATCCCAGCTGATTACTTCTCTAAAACTGATCAGTTAATTTATGGCACTCCTTCTACATAACATTCCTTCTGTGACATCTGACCGATACAGAACTAGATTTTTTAAGAAAGTTTTCTCATCTCTGGTTGTGTTCTTATCTAATTACTTCTTTAATCTGTCACATTAATTTGTAAAATGTTTAATCTCTGGGTATTTTAAACTATGCTCTTCAAAAACCTGCCATTTTTTTTCTGAAGAAGAACCTTATGGGTTTGAAAGCTCAGAGTTTCTTTCTGTAAAACTTTGTTGATTCATTAAAAGGTATGAAATCATCTATTTTGTGCATCTTGTTATACAAGGATCAATATGGCACCAGACATCTTTTTTTTTAAATCAAATAGAAATAGAAATACAAATAATTATGAAGCTAGGCCATAACCAAAATTGAGTAGGCAGTGAATGAGCCCTCCCTCACATCACGGAGAAACTTTCAAAGAATCAGAGCTGCCACACCGAATGCCCTATCACCCAATGATTTTAAGTGAGAACATAGAACAGAGAGGAGGTCTGCCTCCACTGACTGGAGGGCATGAGCAGAAGTGTATGGAATCAGGAGGTCTTTCAGATAACCCAGACCCAGACAATGTAAGGCCTTGTATGTTAAAAATCAAAACTTGAAACTGATGCACTACCTAACAAGAAGCCAGTGGAGAGTGCATAGAAGTGGCAAGATATGTTCGGAGTGCGATGTCACAGCAACCAACCAGGCTGCTTCATTTTGAACCAGCTGCAGGCAGTGCATCAGTCTTGCAGATATCCGCAGGTAAAGAGCATTGCAGTAATCCAGCCTGGATGCTACCAAGGCATTCACTAGTGTTGAAAGGTGAGCCAGATTGAGATCGGGCCTAATCCTAGCAGTGTTATTCAGATGATAATAGCCACTGTGGACAGTAGCCGATGCCTGGAATTCCAAAGTTAACTTGGAGTCCACAATGACCCCAGATTTTTAACCCTATGTACAGCACAGAGGGTCACTCCCCCCAATGATCGAAGGATAGAACTCCCAGTTGCCACCATTAAACTGAGCTGACCTGGCTCCACCAGTAGCACTTCCATCATAGAAGGATTGAGCCTAAGCCAGCTAGCCACCATTCAGTCATGGATATCTTTAAGACACTCACTCAATTTTGAGATAGCTGCCCTATCGTCAGGAGCACAAGGCATATACAGCTGGGTGTCACTGGTGTTGCAATGGAATGCCAAGCCATAGCATCTGATGATCTACCCCAGGAGCAAAAAGTTCACAGCAAATAACATGGGAGCCGGTATCACCCATTGAGGCACCCAACAGCAGAGCACAGCACTGCTCGATGTATATGAGCCAAGTATCACCTGCCAGTTATGTAGGACTCAAACCACTGCAGAACGGTGCATGCGAGTCCCACAAGTGCTTGTTTTAAGGGGTGACCCAGAAGCACTGGGGTGGTTAAATGACTTGCTCAAAGTCATACAGTATGCAAGTGAAGGCTGTGAAAATCAAGCCCAGGTCTGCCAGATGTACCAAGCTCATTCAAGCTCATTACTCTAACCTCTAGGTTATACTGGCAGCCCAACATCATCATAACTCAATAAGCCAGTAAGCTGATGCCACTGAGGCATCTGACAATAGTGTTTAAAATATATTTTTCTATGATTTATTGAGGACTTTAAAATGGCAGGTCATGTTACAAATATGGACCAATACACAAAAGGGTCTTGATTCCCTCTGCATGTGTGGAGGTCAGCAGGTGGCCACACATCTGTGGAATCCTTGGCATCTGGAGAGTGACACACATGTCATACATCATCCCCATCACATTTTATTTCAATCCATATGCATTTGGGTGCACTGAGTTGGCAGTGAGGTATAGCATGGGGTCACAGTGTTTGTGACCCTCTTGAACTTTCCTTTTGGGAGGCCATGCAGATGCAAAATGAGTGGGAATGGTCACCCACCACATGATCCAGTCCCTCTGATATGGTATTGTGGGTTGGGCAGCACCGAGTACCTCTATTTTTTTTTTTTATTTATTTGCAATTTATGCCATCTCCTTCTCCATGGCCTTACCTTCCCTCCAAGGCATCGGGCTGGTTGCTCTCTGATCACTTCCCCTGGGACCACCTCCATGAGGCCTAGGTTTATCTCCCAGTGGGAGGGGAGGAGCAGTCTTCCCATACTGCTCCCAACCACCTGCTTGAAGTCTTCGTCAGGCACCCCAGGAGATATTCAGAGTGATAGGGCTACATGTTAGAGGCCATCTCCAGGTTCGGCTGTGGGGTCTTTTCACATTTTTCTCCCCGTCCATGAAGGCATTGGCATGCTAGGAGCTCACAGATGTCCTCCCCACCCATGGCATCCCGAGCTGCACCTCCACCTCTCGTCACCCAGGTGGTGGTACTGCAGTGGGAACAACTGCCCTCCCTCCCTGGAGGAGGACAGTGATCGAAGGGACACTCTATCCTCCTTCCCCTGGCCATTCCCTGATGACCCAAGTCTGTACCTGAACCCAAGTCACCGGCATCATGAGTGGTAGTACTACCACTGCAAAGATGGGCCAGCTGAGTTCCTCTAATTTTTAATATAAATCTTGGCTGGAATGCCATATTTCACGATCTCCTGTTCAGGTTGAAGTAGGGTACTCACACTGGCACAAACATGGCTACCTGTCAGGCTGCCTGGTATCTGCCTCCTTTGAACCAGATCTAGATTATATCTATTTCTAAAAGGGGGCATGCAGTGAAGCTAAGAGGGAGAATTTTAAGAGAGATGTGCGGAAATAGTTTTCATGGAAAGGGTGGTGGATGATTGGAACTGCCTGCCAGAGGAGGTGGTGGGGGCAAATACTGTGGGGAGCTTTAATCATGCATGGGATAGGCACAGGGGCATATTGGGTAGATGAATGGTGTTGGCTTGTGTCAGGTTTGTTTGCTTGTTTTGTTATACTGGGGATCTCATTTGTATTACCTTATGGATTTCAACAGTTGGAGACATCAAAGAAATGGTAAGAAGTTGAATAAACTGTTTATTTAACATTTTAACAGATGTTTAGCTTTATTTTCTAACTTAGTAAATCATAACATCTTAGACTACATATATAGGCATGTTAGATAATATTAGTATGAATGTTAATAGCTTAAAGAAAGTATTTATTACAAATTTTTACATTTTTTAGGGTGGTAGTTAAATGTATTAGTTGGTTAGCAGATGAATTTTCTTAACACATGCGACGAAGACAATAAAATGTTGCTCAGAAGGTTTAGTTAGATGATTGAACTATTAGGTAGTTACTGTAGATTTTGTATTCACAGGGCCAGATATTCAGAATTGCACCCAGGAGGTGCACAATGGAATGTGCAGCGCAATGCAGATGCTCCATAGGAAATGGAGGCCATATTCAGATGATGTGCCACAGACATGCACTGGTGCAAAGCATACTGAATATAGCAAGGATGTGCCACTGTGCAACCAGATATGTGCTGGAGCAACCAGGATTGTGCAGGACCAAGCAAGGATGCAGATGCCAGCAGGCTGATCAAGCACCATAGGCAAAGGGGAGCACAGGCAGGGCTGCACGTGAGCAGAGTGCCAGACCAGCACTGCCAGACACAAAGAACAAGGGCACACCGGCTGGGACACACTGCAGAGGCACTGGGCAAAGGCCCAAACAGGATGCCAGGCCACCAACACCAACCAATGTCACAAAGCACACAAACCCACCCACCACGGAGGCATGCCTAAGAGCAGGCCAATGTCAGTGCACCCGCAACACAACCCCGACAGGCAGAGATGCGGTGGACAGTGGCACAACCATGGTGCCAGGACACCAGACATGAACAGTGTACAGCAGGAAAGGAGACAGGCATGCACAGGGGACCTAGGGGCATATGGAACACAACTAGGCAAGGACAAAGGGCAGAGCACTGCGGGGCACACAGGCACTGGCAAGGACAGCATGGCTGGTGGATGGTAGGGCAGCACAGGTTGACAGGGACAAATGGCGCTGGGCAGCACACAGGGTAGGGTGTGACCCACCGCCCATGGGCACGCAAGACACAGGGACACGGCAAACAGGACCCAGCACACACAGCACCACCCAATCAACACAGCAGGGGGACAGCAGGGGGACACACCCAAGGACACAAATGTACACCTGCAACACAGTGCAACAGGCTGCCTGCAAAGGAAACACAGACACAGACGTTGAAGAAAAATAAAGTTTACTATAAAAAGAAAAGCACTGGTGTGCCAACAGGGCACACAGGAACAGAAACAGGAACAAAGGGGCAACACAGGAAGAGGCAGCATGGGTCAGTAGGGGACAGGGACTGAGAGAAGGTTCAGAGGTGGGGAAGGAGGATGCAGCAAAGTGGAGGTGGGCAGGTGACATCCGGAGAACAGAGATGAGCACATGGATCAATGCCTCTGCCAATGCAGCATCACTATCAGCCACCGCTTCTCCTGCAGTAGCACCTCATTTGCCGCTAGCTGGTGCTGTCCTACCCTCAGCAGCAGTGTGGTGCAGCTGATTTTCCACCATGTGAGCTGGTGCAGGAGCAGCATTCCCCACACCAGTCTGTCTGGCTGATGTCTTCGGGCCCATGGCCCAGCCCGACATAGGAGAAGGGACAGAGCAGGCGATAAGTGTCATCTCACATGGAGGCAATGCCCACTCATGCATGTGCACTGGACAGCAGATGCAGCCACTGGTGGATGGACCCCCCCAAAAGCATGTGCATGGTGGACCGCAACAGCCAACCCCAACCCACCCCACAGCTGGACAGCCAGGCAGCCCCAGGGTGACATGCACCCACTCCAATGCAGTGGACACCACAGTGTAGGTGCACGCCACCCCAGGTGGACCGAAAACACCCAGCAGCTGTCACACACCATGCGGGCCATGCACACTGACCCACCCCAACAGGGGTAGCACTGGGATGCCACCACACAGAGGCCATGTGCACGGTGTCCACACACCCAGCATAGCATGGCACCGGCAGTGGAGACAGGCAACCACCCATGCAGTGGCCTTGCATGGCGGCAGTGCCCAACGTTGGACCACAACACCCTACAGAGCCCCACATATGCACTGTGCGACATGCTGCACATGCTTACCTACCTGTCCCTGTGCCAGTGCACTTGTGGCACCCCCATTATGCTGCTGCCTGTCCATGGCCGTGGCCGACCTGGCTCTCCTGCGGTCTTCTGGTCCTCTGGATGGAATAGAGAGACAGACACAGACATGAGTGAAATGCCATGCATACCCCCCATGCACACCGCTGGCACAGCACAGGACAGTACACCACCCGGCTATGGGCCCTGGTGCCTGGCCAACAGCACCACACACTACAGAGGTGTGCAGGATGGCAATGCAGGACATGAGGCACCCACCAGCACAGGTTCCTCTCCCCCGGGCAGCCGTACATGCAGTGCACCTGTCAGCACAGTCAAGGGACAGTATAGGCATGCACAGTGCAGGCGGACACCTACCTGGCTGTGACACAACACTCCATTGCGCTCTCATCTGTAGCCAGTGTAGTTGCCCTGGATCCCTCTGCCACAAGTCACCATAACGGTGGCAGCACTGCTCTCCCATGAGTGGAACACCCATGTGGCACTCAAGTCCCACTGCCACCCTGTCCCACACCTGGGAACATGGCTCCTGCAGGTCAGCATGGCCAAACAGCTGGGATGCATAAGGCTCCACCAGTGCCATGAGGTTGCACATTTCCACCTCACTCCAGTTCAATGCACGACGTGAACATGTCCCAGACACCGACATACTGCACCGTGAACTGACAAGGTGTTAGCGAGCACTGAGGCCTACACTGTATGCACATGGTGGTGCACAGGTACAGTATGATGTGCAATAGCAGGCTATTTCTGCAACCACGCAGCACATGGATGCACGATAGACCTGTGCAGTGGAGGCCTATTGCACAGTATAGTACATGCGCACTGCCGCATGGCATGGCAGGGATACGGGGTCAAGTCCATGACCACTGTAGGCACCATACATGACTCTGTGCAACATCGCACAGGCTACAGCAATGCACTGTTGGTGGCATAGCATGGCTGCGCAATGGGCCCAGGCCAGGTGGTGTGCCCAGATGGCAGTATGTGCCATGTGCAGCATGCACAATGGAGGACTGACGTAAGATGTGGTTCTGCCAATGGTGCACATGTGCACAGCACAGCAGCACACTGCACATGCACTGGACATGCACTGCACAGTTTCTCCAGTGCAGTCCCATTGCTCAAGGTGCAATATTGCAATATTCAACTGGGGTATGCTAATTGCCTCATGAGGCAATGCATGGTGCAGTCAGGCTAATTTGCATCGCATTACAGTTGCGCTGGATCTAATTTGCATGCGTTGCTCCATAAAACCACCACAGTACAGCACAGGCCACCAACAGGTATTGCAGCCATTGTGGTAAGGGACAGCACACATTGGGAATGGGATGGCCATGCTGACAATGTAGCACAGCAACTGGTTGGGCTGCCAAGCCGCTGAAGGGCTTGTGTCTCACTGTCCACAGGTAGCAACATGTCTGAGATGGAGTGAGCTGATGAGCAGGGGCCTGCATGAAAGCACAAGCCTAACTTCAGAAAGAAGAAGCAGCAGGCCCTGTTCAAGGCCTACTTCGACAGCAAGGGACTGCTGAGTGGTGCCATGGGCACCCCGCAGGAATGTGCTACCGGGTGGGAGGAGGTGGCAACCTATGTCAATGCCCACCGGAGGCATCAGAGAAGTGCACAGTAGTGCAAGAAGGAAATGGGGACTGACAGACTTTGCATCAAGGAGAAGGTGACAGCCATCAGGGCATCCCACAGCAGGACGGGTGGGGGATCTGGCACTGCCCCTGCACTGACAGTGACTGAGAAGCTTGTGGCAGTGACCATCAGTCATGCTGCCACTGAGGGCATCCCAGGCAGAGGATTCTAGATGGTTGGCAGCTCCTTACAGTACTGTGAGTCACTGTGTTTCAGCTGTGGGTGTGGGGAGAGTGTTGCACCCGGCACAGTGCAGGCGTGCCAGCTGATATTCTGCATGGCCCTTGTGTGCGCGACATGCAGTAGTGCACAGCACACATGGGGCTACCATGTGTGACATCATGCACCTATGTGCAGTGGTATGGCAGCAGAGGCACTGTACTGTGGCCAAGGCACCTGCTCCAGGGTATGTTGCGCGGCTGCCCAGCCCCACGGTGCTGCATGCCCAGTGCACCTATGGTGTGTCGCAGTCCACTGGTGCACCATCTGTGGCATGGCACAGCACCAGTGTTGTCACCATGGGGGGTGGCCTGACATGCCAGCCATGTGCCACCATGGCACCATGCACCTCCAACACTCACCAAGGCAGGGCTGGCATGGGCACTGTCGGTGGCATGTCCGTTCTGCTGTACGCTGCTGCACAGGTGTACACTGTTGCATGCCAGCATGGGTGTGGCACAATTGCACTGTCACAGTGACCAAGGCTCAGCCTGCACCGCACCATTACCTCCACTGATATTACTCTTCTGTCTTCCGCACCATCACACCTAAGGGGTGCATTGCAGGATGCCACAGCCGATGTGGGACCTGAGGAGGAGGTGCCATCTACATCCACAGGCATCCGGGACAGAGACTTTTGGCATTGGGACAGTGTGGGGCTGATGGACTTCTTGTGCCTGGATGATGACGACACACTTTCAGACCTCCTGCTCACCGAGGACATACCGTATTGGTACCGGGCATGCTGGTGGGTGGGGCATCGGACTCGGATGATGACATGACACTGATCCTGGGTGGCACGGATCAGGCATTGCCACCCCGGGTACAGGGCCATACACAGACAGAGGTTGCCACTAGTGGTGTAACAGCACCCACGCAGCCGCACCCTGACCATGGCTGCACAGTGGCATGTGGTGCTGCTGTCACCAGCCATGGGGGGGGTGCTGCTGTGGACACCAGTGCCACAGGAATGGCGCAGCAGGCAGCTGGGAAGCTGCAGTGACCACCATGCAGCATACATCAGAGGCCATCACCTGTGCACCTGCACATACACCACATCCTGTGCGGTCCCCTGTGCAGCATCCACAGGAGAGGGATGTTGACCAGCATGCCACATCTCCCCCAGCAGGTTGGCATCCACCTCAGGCTGTGCAGCATGCTGATAGTCTGGACAAGCACACCTGGCTGCTATGTGCATCTGTGGACAACCAGGTGACTCTTAGGGCCGAGATCCATGCACTGCGGATTGAGGTGCATCAGTTGGCTGAGCGTAGGGACATTGGGCATGCCCAGCTGATTGGCGAACTCTGGCTGCTGAGGGAGGCCACGACCGCATTGCTGGACCGAATTGCTGCTACCATTGCCACCGGATTTGCATCACTGGCATCCATTGGGCACAGCTGTACATGTAGGACTCACAGCAGTGCCACTTCAACACCACAGACAGGGCGTCTGGTGACCCCAGCATGGCTGACACTGGGATCCAACATGGCCATCCCTGACACTCCCAGCACTGATCTCTTCATTGAACTGTTCACCCCAGCAAGGACCTGGCTGCATTCTCAGGCCTCTACCTCAGTGAGTGTATTGGTCATACCACCAGTGGCTTCTGCACAGCCAGTGGCTGCCACACAGCCTGGGTGTAGCCGCCCATGTGGCTGTGGCAGCCATGGTACCACACAGCAGGCCTGCTGGGTGTGCTGTCCTATCCTGCTGCCCACTGCTGTTGTCTAGTGCACACATGTGTGAGTGCTGGCCTGTGCATGTGTTGGCCCGTGTGTGTGGTGTGTGGCATATCCTCTCTGTGTGCATGCTGTGCTGCTGGGCCTTGTGGCATGGGCTTGATGATGGCAGCACCATGCCAGCCCACCTGTGTGCTGGTGTATTCACTCTGATCCATGCTGCGTCCTGCTGCATATGTGTGTGTATGTGCCCATGCCTCTGCACTGTGCTGTGGGCATGTGGCTGTTCAGTTGTGTGGTCCCTGTGCATGCTGTGTGTGTGCCAGTGTTAGCGCATGCCTCCCTGTGAGACTGTGTACCCCTGTATGTGGGTGGGTGGGGTGGTGGTCCATGCATGCACAGCAGGCATGTCTGTTCACTCACCTCTGGTTCCCGTAGTGCTCCTGTGCGATGGTGGCCCAGTGCCTCCTTGCCAGTCCAGCAAGCCTAGGGTCCATCCTCTCCAAGGGTGGCTGCAGCCCCCCATCTGGCCCATCGTCCCCATCCTCATTGTTGCTGTCGCCCTCATCCACCTGGACAGCTATCCTATGGCCAATGGCCATGTTGTGCAGCATGCAGCAGGCTGGGAATAGGCCACAGGTTTTCACAGGGCTACACTATAGGGTACCACCAGACCTGTCTAGGCAATGAAATCACATCTTGAGCATGCAAAACACACAACATTGCATGTAGTAATGCGTGCCCCATTGTACCTCTCCTCTGCAGCATTGGATGGGCACCAGAAGGGGGTGAGCAGCCAGGGCCGCAGGAGGTAGGCGCTGTCACCTGTGTGGGTAGAGGATAATAATAATAATAATATAATGATAATAAAATTTTATTAATTAAGCCCCTTTCAAAATTTGAAAGCACTGTACATCAAGAGCAAACATAAAATATATTCAATACATTCAATAAAAGAAATATAAGCATATATTCCAGTACTGCAATAAAAAATTAGAACAAAGAAGGAAATGCCTTCTCCCATAAAAAAGTCTTTAGTGCCTGCTTAAAGCTCCCCACTGTCCTACACTCCCAGAGCTGACGGGGCACAGAATTCCAGAGGGTAGGTGCAGCAAATCCAAACGCACGGGCACCAAATGACTTCAAATTTACCCTTGGAATCTCCAGCAACCCCTCGTCAGCCGAGTGGAGCTTTCTCAGGGGGGTGTAGGGCACCAGGAGCTCTTTCAAGTAGTCGATACCCAGACCGTGGAGGGCTTTGTAGGTCAAAAGACCCACTTTAAAGGTGATCCGCCACTGTATTGGCAGCCAGTGCAGAGCGCGCAGCACAGGGGTACTATGAGAACTTCTGGATGCCCCAGTCAACAAATGTACTGCCGCGTTCTGCACTAGCTGCAAGCAGCAGATATCAACCCCAGAAAGTCCTAGGTAAAGGGAGTTACAGTAATCAGGGCAAGATGTCACAAAGGCATGGACCAAAACCGGCAGGTCACTGGGTGGAACAAGGTGCCTAATCCTGGCAATGTTCCTAAGATAGAAAAATGCCAGCTTGACAACTGCAGACACCTGATAACGGAGGGTCAAACCAGTGTCAAGCTCCACTTCCAGGTTACGCACCCATTCAGAGATGAAGATCTGGTCCACCCCCATGATTAATCCAGAGGGGAGACCAGTCCTCAAACCCTCTATCCTGCGACCCAGGTCACAACCATAGCCTCAGTCTTTCCTTGGTTCAACTTTAAACCGCTGGAGTTCATCTAGTCTTGGATATCTGTGAGGCAGTTGTTCAGTTCTGAGATTGCACTAACCTGGTCAGGTGCAAACGACAGGTAGAGCTGAGTATCATCAGCATAGCAGTGAAACCTCAGCTTGTACTGTCTTACAATGTCTCCGAGGGGTAGCATATATACTGCGAATAACATGGGGGAAATCACCGAGCCCTGAGGCACCCCACAAGGCAGAGAGAAGGCCCCGGATGAATACAAACCCGAGACCACTCTCTGCGTTCTCCCTTCGAGGAACGATGAAAACCATCTGAGGACTGTACTCGATAGTCCACAAATGGACCTCAGGCGTTCGAGCAAAACCCCATGATCCACAGTATCAAAAGCTTGTGATAGATCAAGGAGAACCAAGATAGAACGGTGTCTCTGATCTCTCGCCATCAGGAGATCATTGAGCACCCAAACTAGAGCAGTCTCAGTACTATGCCTCTTGCAAAAACCAGACTGGAGAGGTTCGTATAAACTATGGATGGTCAAATGGTTATCCAGTTGGGCCGCCACAACTTTCTCAATAACCTTTCCCACAAAAGGGAGGTTAGAGATTGGCCTGTAGTTTGCTAGGTCATCTGGGTCTAAAGAAGCTTTCTTCAGAAGGGGAGTCACCACCCCTTCCTTCAGAGAGCTAGGAAAAACTCCCATATCTAAAGAACACTGGATAATCCGAGCTAAGACCGGGTCGATGATCTCACTACAACCCATAATCAGGGAAGTAGGGCCAGGGTCTAAACTATAGCATGTTGGACGCATCTCTTGGACAATCCTCATAGTGTCTACAAAATCTGGCAGGTCAAAGGTACTCCAGGAAATTCCAGGCTCTGCAACTGGACACCGATCAACTGCAACAACCTTGGAATGAGGTTGGAGGCACTCCCTCTTGATGTCTTCAACCTTATTCTCAAAGAATCGAGCGATCTCCTCACAATCAGTTTGAGTAAAGGCTCGCCGGATCTGCTGACAGGCTGGGTTGCACAGTCTGTCAACAGTTCTGAAGTGCTGAGCCAGTCGATTCCTTGTGACAGAAATTTCCCTGGACAGGAATTCTGCCTTCTTATGGGAAATTGCTGTTTGGTAGAGCTTATAATGCTCTAGCAAAATAAGGTGGTCAGCATCAGTGGTGGTCTTCCTCCAACGATGCTCCAACCTATGCCCCAACCTCCGCAACCCTCTCAGAGCCCCATCAAACCATGGGGCAGTGGAACGATGCAGAAGGGGGTGAACACAGACTGGTACAATCTGATCGAGTGCTACCGATATGGCCCTATTATAGGCCACTACCAGCTGCTCAGGATCAGTGCAGAAATCGTCAAACGAGAGGTCAATAACCGCCATCAGGTCTTCAGGAACAACGTCCCGCAATGGGCGGTACCTGACCAACTCCACAGGGGCCAACCTACCCAGGGGGGCCTCAAAATTGAACCCAACTGAGTAGTGATTGGACCAACCGACTGGTTCCACCACCAAATCAGAAGCCTCGATCCCCAGGAGGAAGACCAGGTCAAGAGAGTGACCTCCCTTGTGTGTAGCTGAGGAAACAACCTGTGTAAAGCCCAGAGATGTCATCTCCTGGAGGAAACGTTGACCAAAAAGTGAAGATTCGTCATCGACCCAAGCACTGAAGTCACCCAGAACCATCAATCTGGGTGACTCCAAGGGCATATCGGTGGCAAAATCTGCTATTTCCTGCAGAAAAAGCTTCTCATCACCTGGTGGATGATAAATGAAGGCAATCCTGCACCCTACACCAGCTACCACAGTACATTCAAATGACCTGGCCTTCTCAACTGCCACACCAGTTAGGCTCAATTTGGTCTTGAAACAGACCGCCACCCCCCCCCCCACGATCCAATCTCAGGCGATGTATAACTGTGTACCCGGTGGGAACAGCGGCCTCTAAAAAGGGGGCCACATTCCCGTCCAACCAGGTCTCGGTAATGCAAGCTAGATCTGCCCTTGCAACAAAATCTGCAATAAGACCAGTCCTGTTGCAGACAGATCTGGCATTGCACAACAACGCCCGAGTTGGACGAGGTTGGCGAGTTGTACCAACCACTTGCCTTCCGAAACTGGAAGTGCCCTTGGGTATGGAAATCAGAACAGAGTTACCGCATTCAAGTAGCCATTTTGCCCCAGGGCATCTTCTGGGTCTAACCACCTCTATGGGAAGGCCCCGCTCACTCCGCTGTCCACAACCCCCCACCCTCCCCAATTCCCCCTCCCCCCTTCGAGCAATCCCTAACGCCGGACAACGATGATAAATATGAGCAGGCGGGGGGGCAAAGAGATGGGGCAGAGGGCATGGAGAGCGGAGGCCGAATAGCACAAGACAGGAGGGGCAGGCAGGCACATCTAGCTGCTCAATTTAAAACAATAAATATAATAAAAACTACCCGCAAACTTCCTACAACTAAAATTATACAACTAAAAATTAAGAAAACCAACTAAAATAAAAATAAGACTTAACCAACTCTCTAACACAAAACCTAATTGGATGATGGTTATCACATTGCATTGCTTGTTTCCCCCCCACCCCAGCCACCTGCTGTCACCCTCTCAGCTCCTGCCATGTGTGGTGTGTGCCTCTGCTCGCTGCACAGCTGCACCCACAACCCTCCCCATGCCATGCTCCCCTAACAGGTGCCCCATGGGGATCTCCCCACACTCGAATCTTTGTCACAGGATGGAGCTTGTCAGATGAATGAGTCATGTGCACTTCCAGGGTGTGTGGCACAGACATTGGTGATGCACCCCGTGGCATTGCACACCACCTGGGAGTTGACCAAGGGATACCCCATCCTATTCATGTAGGTGGCCCCCTCCGGGCCAGGTGGTGTGTGTATGGCCATGTGGGTGCAGTCTATGGCCACTATCACACCTGGCATGCATGCCACCCTGTGAAAGTACTACATGTTTGCTGTGTGCTCTGCCTGTGTGCTTGGGAATCCTATGATATCCGAAGCATGTGGCAGCAGGGCATTGAGGAACTGTGTGAGGAGGTGGGACATGGCCAACTGGGTGACCCCAGTGGTTGCCCCCGTTGGTTTCTGGAAGGTGCCCATGGTGATCAGGCACATCACTGCTGTCACCTTAGTCTCCACTGATATGGCATGACTCCTTCTGGTGGGTGCCTGCAACTCGTCATGGCACAACTCACAGAGCTGCCTCAGAATTGCTCTGCTCAGCCGTACCAGCCCATGATCGCCACATCCCCATAATCCTAGAAGGTGAGGCAGGCACTCTACTGTCTGTGTTGGGCATGACGCCGCCAGACCCTTCCTTGGCCATGTTGATTTTCCTCCCTCCGCCTCACAACCGTCCTTACTGCTTCCTTGACAAATGGCCCTGCATCCATCTCTGTCAGTCTCAGTGTTACGCATCTGCTGTGTGTGTGTGTGTGTGTGTGTGTGTGTTTGAGCCTCCTTTTTTATGCTCAATTCTTCCTGGTGCAATTTGTGGGTTGCTCCTGACCTGTGCCGTACTTTTCGGCTGAATATGCCATTATGCAGCTTATTCATGGCTACGCCCCCTTGTACTTGTGCTGCATACATTACTGTTGTGCCTCTGCACATTAAGATTTGCACTGTGCATTCACATTGGTTGAATATGGCTGCGGAGTGCATTTCTGTGGTTGTGCCTGCACATCTCAGTTGCGATTACGCAACTGCTCTGAAAATCTGGGCCACTGTGTGAACAGACTGTTACACACCAGGAGAACAAAAAGAGTGTTATTTTTTTGTTTGTTTGTCTGAAGACCAAGAAGATCAAAGATTCTATTGTATTTGGGAAAAAACAACAACATTTTTTGCAGGTTCAGCCTCAGCATGCATGCAAGAAAAAAAAAAGTCTAATAAAGGAAGAGAAAAAAGTTCAAATTAGGAACATTTAAGCCGGCCTGGTGGTGCTGAGGGTTGAGGCGCTGGATGCCACACCTTGCGCTACGCTGGTGACCGAAGTTCAGGATTGAGCTTGGGTGCCAGGGGTCGGCAGCAGAGGGAGAGGATTGAGCTTCTGATGGACTGCTCTCCTCTCTCTCACAGGGGGAGGGCTACAGGGTTGTCCGGCATCCCAGCGACCCCCGGTGGAGATGGAGGGCGCTACAGGAAGCAGACAAAAAAGACGCGGGGGAGCGTGGAAGATGCCAGCAGGGTTACCATGTGCCATGACATCATTGCATGCCACACTTGGGGGTGGGAAGAGTGCAACAGAACAAGGAAACAACCCGCTCTGCAGGGTAGGCAACGGCACCGGGCCCCCATGCCCACTGCTGGATCTCACCCACCCGGCCTTCCAGGTCCTTCACCCATGCCCTCACCTGCAGCTTGGCCAATCTATAGGATAGCACCCAAAGAGGAGGGGTGGCCTCACCCTGGAGTGGTCAAGCCAGGGGTACTGGCTGCAGGAGGAGGGGGGGGAGAGGAGGCTTGGGATGGGGAGACCTCAGAAGGGCAGGATCAGGCCAGGATGCCTGAGAGAGACCCCACAGGCTGTGACTGGAGAAAAAAACACATAAAAAAAAGGAAGATTTAAGCAGGGAGTCCTGTTCTTTTTTTCAGATTTCTTCAGACTGTCATGGAAACAGGCCTTTTTTCTAGGGAAAGGAACTATGAATTTAAAAAAAGAAAAAAATGTACAGAAACATGCATTGATGTGTGTATTCTACATGGGTCCTATAAGAAAACATGTTGTTAGTTGTTGGTTTATAAATACTTCTAATGCAGTGGGTTTTGGTTCCAAGGTTTACAAATGAGGAAAATAGTGCCATGTTCAGGATTTATTTTACACAGGTTACAAGACTTTGCTTTAACAACTGCCTGCAGATTTCCAGTAATTGTTTTTTTATGCACGTTTTTTGAAAATGTTTTCATTTCCATCAAGTTGTATCGAGATGGTTATGGGTTGTTTATGCAGTTTCAATACACTGTGTAGTACTTACTTCTTGGTAGGAGTCACGTTGAGAAATCACAAGATATAACAGAGAATTTAAAACAGCAATGAAACAGGAGTTAAATTTTCACTGTGCAAATAAACAGAATCTGGGCTGTAAATAAGTTACAATGTAGTAGGAATGCTTGTCTATATGTATTAATGATTGTATTTAAAATGTTTTTTAATGTTTTGTATTTCATGTTTTGTAATTTATATTGTTATGTGTGAACACTGAACACTGGAAACATCAGGCAGGCATGCTTTGTAAGAAGGGCTCGTGTAGCCCTAATGGTGCATTGAAGTTGCTCTTCTGAATCCTGTATAGATAACCATTTTTACTTCTACTACCACTATATTCTGAATCTAGTGAAATCAGTTGTCTCCATGTGATTGTGTCATACTTATGTCCTGTGTAAATGAAACAAAGAAAAAAAATTATGCTTTAAGTATCTTTGATTTATTTTTATTTTTAATTGGAGTGATGGGAAACTGAGAATTGTTAATGAGTTGTGGGGAGTGGAGAAGGTCGATCGGGACAGATCTAGATTTTTTTTATACATCTGCCTACCTTAGATGATGCTGAATGTCACATTTTTGATATTAATGGTGGGGTTGTTGAAGGATATACCCAAGAGTCTAATGTAGTTTGTAAGCATGATAGTAAGGACTTGAGGCTTTGGTTGTGGCTGAGGCAGTTGTATCTGTTGACAACTCAGGAAGGTGCTTATTTGTTGTTTGGTTTCATTCATTTTAAAATAGTCATCTAGGCTTTACACCTGTTTATGGTTGGACACCTGAATATTTTCTGTTGTGGCAATTCCCCCTGTCTGAAAGCTTTTACGCCCAAGTACTTCTTTATGGAGAGAATCATAAGTCTCTTCTCAGCATTTATTTCAGACTTGACAATCATGATTTTTGATACTATAGTACAGTTTGGTCACACCCACCAGTGTTTTTTTTGTACATGGTTTGGGGTATGATTGTTTTGGCATTGTTATTAACCATTAGAAAAAAAGGCAATTCTGCGTCATTGCTTTGGTAGCGTCATGGTCTGATAGATCTTGTCGTTCATCACAGGCCACCTTTCAGCATTGCTTTCTAGCTCGTTTGCCCTGGTCTTTTCTGGCGTCCTCTGGATTATTGATAGGCTTTGTTTATGTTTGGTGCTCGCTGGTGTAGAGCAGATATAGTTGGCTATTCTCATTCATTTTAACCTTTATGTCTCTCCATCTTATTGCCCTCCATTTCTGTACTACCTCTTTCTTATATATAGAGGCCAACGATGAGCCACTTTGTGTTTGAGACAGTCAGAAGAGTGTTGGCCCAGTTGTTTATAGGCATACAGTTTATTTATGACACAGGCTGTCAGCTCATCTACTGCTCATGGTTTGTTCCCCTTGCCAATGCTTTTGAGATTGTTTTGCTTTGAAAGGAGGATCTGGTGTATTTTCCAAAATGTTAGAGCAATTGACAATGATGCAGGGTATTGTTACAATTTCAAATGTGTCTCTGCGATTTGGAAAGTTATTCTTAATTTGAGATGATCACGGGTGTTCCATCTCTTTTGGCACAGCACATAAAATAATGGCATAGGTACAGATTTATATCATCAAGAGATGTTTTACGTAGAGCTGTAGTATGGTTAGAGTTTTCTGAGGGATAGGTACTAAACGTCTTGATATCTGCCTGGGTTTTTCTGACCTTAGTGTAATATTTCTCTGCTTGGATGAATTTACCAGTGGCAGTCTCATAAGGCAATGAGGCAGCACTGGTTCTAGGCTGTGGTGGGCATTCTGGTACTTTTTTCCTTGTTGTATGGCTGCATCAGGGTTTTCCAGTGTCTCCATGTCCTGTCCAGTTTGAATGAGACAATCATCCATTTCTAGATTAAAAGTATTGTGGCAGCTTCTTGTGACATGTTTCTTAATGATGCTGACTGGGATTTGCTGGTAATTGTACTCAGAAACAATTATGCTTGACTGCAAAACAAAGGAAGCATTGTCTGCCCCCCTCCTGGGTCATAATGTCATACGCTATTAAGCATATGACATTAGAGCTAACCCGGAACAGCTCTGTAGTAGAAAGTGAATGGTGCAATACTGCTAATACTGCTGTATGTGGCATTGCACCACTCACACTATCCCAGGCAGAGGATAAGACCTCTGCTGGGATGGGGTTCCACCGAGCAGCTGCCATGGCTCAATGGGATAAGCCACTGTAGCAAGGAACCCAGGCACTGCTTCTGGGACCGGGTTTGATTCCCAGTCCCAGAAACTTTTCTTTTTTCCTACTTTTGTACTGTTTCATGTTGAACCCCCCCTCCCCCCGAGTTAAGAATCCTTATCAGGGTTGTTCTGGGGCATAGCCCCCCATAACACGGGGGTGCAGGGGGAGCCCCCCTCATAAAAAAAGACATGCCACATGGAAGAAATCGTGCTGTATTGGCAGTGCGATTTTTCCATGTGGCATAATGTCTTGCGACATTATGACCCCATGCCATTTACCCCCCTTTTTTTGGTAGTTGTAGTTTGAATTTATTCAAGCATGGTTTCTTCTTGCTTTGAAAGACATCAAGTAAGCAATTGTTTGAAACCAGGTGTACACGAGCTGCTGGCACAGGCGCTATGAGTTGGCACAAGGTACTAATAATTCCAGAGGGAAATGTAGTTTGGCAGGTGTCTTTAATGACAAACTTACTAGCTGTATAAATTTGGATGACAAACTAACAAAAGGCCCTATGCACTAATGCTATGCATGGTGCACAGGCAAAATGTAGCGGAATCGCATACATCAGCATGCAACCTGGCTGCGCATGCCACCTATATGTGGCATGCATGAAGGCTGTGCAGCATGTGCACAGCCGACACACCACACCACAGGAGCATGGGGGCATGGCCACGTAAGAAGTAGCATAGGCAGCAGCTATGCATATGCACAACACAAAATATGATGGATGGCCGCATAGGCAAAAATGTGTACAGTACACCACATCCAAGGAGGCATAGTGGTGTGCATACACCCCAGCCCATCCATATGGTGGCAATGTCTCATGACAGGCAATGTGCCGGACAGGGCCTGCACCCCACAGACATGATGGGGGCCATGGCAGCAGGTGGCAGGCAGATGTGCATGGCACCAGCCTGCAATCCAGTGGCATAGTGGTGAGCATGGGGTGGCAATGCTGCAGCAGCGGGCACATGGGGCATCCCAATGTGCCATGGCACCACACTCCTGCCAGTTGCAGACGTGTGAGCGTGAATATGACACCACATGCAGGTGGCATGTGCACCACACAGACTGCCATCACAAGCACAGACAACCATGGTACATGCCGAGCAACAGCTCAGTGGATGACCGTGGAGGTGCACACCCACCAGAGGGGGTCACGCCCTTCCCCTGAAACCAGTGACGTGCAACACCCACACCCCCAGAGACAGTGAACACACGTGTGCAGAAATGAAAATGTTTTATTAGCACAGCAAAGTAGAAACACACATTGAAGCAGTCAGACAACCCCAAAGCACAGACAGTGGACCCCCAAATGCCACCCCCTGCCCCACACCCTCAACACACTAGGCTTAGTCCACCACAGTCAAAGCACAACTGTGTGCACAGTCTATACCGGCCCCTGTGGGCCTGACATGGGCTGCATCTGTTGTGCAGTGCAGAGTCCTGTAGCAGTTTCATTGGCAACGTCGTTGACCTCAGCCTCCACCTCATCATCCATCCCAGCCTGGTCCTCCACTGGCGCATGGCGTCCAGCATAGCGGAGCATCATCCTGCAAACTGGGCCCCTGTAGTGCTGCAAGGGAACAGTAATCAGTACACATGTCCAATACAGCCCCCCCCCCAGCACAGGCTACTCACCAGTGATGGGACATAGATCTTCCACACCCCCATAGGCATGGTTCTCATTGTACAGGTCTGGCCCTGCCCCCTGGATGAACAGATCATCTGGCAGACACTGCCTGAAATGCATCCTTCAGGCTGCCCTGGATGACATGTTGACCTTCGCCCCATCCAGTTTGGTCTGCAGGGTGAGCTCAGTCCTGGATGACATCCATCAGTGGCCCTGTAGGAATGAACAGAACAACATCAGCCAGCATAGCACAATGCCCCCCCATGGACACAGATGATGAACTGCAACCCTGTGGGCCTTGCAGGACACACTCACTGTGCCAAAGCACTAGATGGCCCAAAGGTCTCTATACCCCCAGTTGTCCATGAGGTCCATTTCAGAGACACAGAACAGGTGCCAAGGAAACATGGCGTTCCGTTCAAGCATGCATCCTGCCATGGTCACCTCTCAGCCCTCCCTTGCAGTGTACGTGGCCGAGGAGGGTCACCATGCCACATGGTCATGCCCACTTAAAGCCATACATGCCATGCAGTGATGGTAAAAAGGTGACCAGTGTACACAGTGCACAGGCCACTGGAAGCATGGGCTGTGTAACGGAATGTGTCCTGGTGTATTGATGCATTACATCTGCTTGCTGAGCAGGTGAAATGGCAGTGATGGCTTGATTCATGGTCATGGGTGTTCCACAGCAGGACCGATACTGCGACTTGGCATGACAAGCACTGCATCAAGAGGTTTCCGGCTACCATGACACACAATCATGGACCTGTATGACAGCATCCATGGTGCAATCGCACCCCAGACATGGCAGTCGTACACCATGTCCATGGAGACAAAGCTGCTGTGTGCCCTTGGCTACTATGCAACTGGATCCTTCCAGCGGGAGAAAGGGGATACCATAGGTGTGTCCCAGTTATCCATTTCGAGGGCAATAACACAGGTGATGGACCCCTTCTTCCTCCATGTCGAGGAGCACATTGTCTTCCCAGCCATGCCGACAGATTTACAGATGACCAAGGAGGTATTCTATGCCATGCACAGCATGCCGCATGTGTGTGGTGCCATTGATAGCACACACATTGCAATACTCACTCTGTCAGCACATGAGGAGGCATATCAGAACTGCAAGGATACCACAGTATCAATTGCCAGGTCATCTGTAATGCAATAGGTATTATCACAGACATGTGCGCTAAGTACTCAGGATCAACACATGACTCCTACATCCTTGACGCCTCAGGCATGGGGGCACTGCTTTGTGAAGAACGGCTGGATGGGTGGCTGTACGGTGAGTATCACAGCACTGCAGGTGCATGCATACTCCCAATGGACGTTAGAGGTCCCACTGACATGTGTCTTCCCCCATGCAGGTGAGAGCAGCTACTCCCTGAGAACCAACTTCATGATGCCGATCCACGCACCAGCCAGTCCGGTGGAGGAGGCATACAATACAGCAGACAGATGAACAAGGACAGTTGTGGAGTGGACCATCAGCTAGATGAAGATGTGGTTCCGGTGCCTGGACAGCTTCATCTTGTTCCCGGCCAAGGCGTGCCATGTGTTCACGGTGCATGCTGTATTGACAACATAGCAAAATGTGCCAATGTGCCACTGCCAGGCCCCAGCCTGAAGAGTCCTGGGGAGATGGAGATGATGATGACGTGCCTGCACATGTGCCAGGGACCATTGGTGGCTGAAAGGCCTGCTAGGCACTCATCGATGGCACGTTTGTCTGCTAGTGTCATGCACGCCAATTGTCCGATTCCATGCCTGACGTGAGCCTGTGCTGCAGCCGACTGCTTCATGTGTTCTGGACAGAGTGGGCCATGGTGCAGTGTGGGGGGGCTGGGGGGCTTGCACAATGATGACACCATTGCCTGAGTGCAACACAACATGGATGGGTGGGTTGTGGGCTGTGCACCTGTGTGCGTGCCAGGCATGTGGGTCCATACAGGTACCGTCACACTATGGCACTACTGTGCTTGATGCATGGCATATGTATGCATGTGCAAGCTGCCCCATGTGGTGCAGTGTGGTGTCTGACTAGCTAGTCCAGTCTGCATCCAGCCTGCCCAATAGCCATGCCGACACTCTGCTACCAAGTCTCCTAGCAGGGGGATATGTCCGGGGGCCCTACCTGCCCCTGTGGCCACCTGGGGGCTGGTCATGTTCCTCAGCGATGGGCGTGTCATGCACCAGACCCTTGGTGTTGCTGTCAAACACTGTGTTGTTGTTGGCATTGGCACTGTCTCCATACAGTGGTGGAGGCACAGCTGTGTTCTCACCCTGCGGGGTGCATGCTCGGTGTCCAGCAGGGTGGATGTGCTGGGGGGGTTGCTGCTGCTGTGCCAGGCATGGTGTGGGTGGTGACCACTGTGTGCCTGTGTCCGTGCAGGTGGCCATGCATGCTTGTTCCTGACCTACGCATGCCAGTGACCATTGTATGTGCTCCTGAATGCCTTCCAGGGCCACAGCACATCTTAGTATGGCACTGTGTATGTTGCATGCCACCTCTGTCTGGGACTCCAGGGCGGTGGTGCTGCCAGATTGCTCTGCCAGGCGGTCATGCTCCAGCTGCTGCAGTTGGTTGTACTGCCCCTCCAGGTATGTCTGTGCACTGCTGGCATGGCACCATGGCCCACTCCTGTCCAACGGCCCCTCATCGCCACTGTCAATGCTCTGCATCTGTGCCAGACCATGGGGGGCATGATGCATTGGTGCTGTCCCATACCAACCGCCGCTGCATGCACCAGCAGCCTCAGACCGTGCTGCTGTTGCTGGTGACCCTGCATGAGTGCCCTTTGTGCACTGGCCACATGGTCCCACATCTGCGTCACTGCATGTCCTGTTGTCATCCTCCAGTGGCCCTACTGGGCTGTCCTTCTCAGTTCCCATCTCTGTCGCTGTCTCATTCCCCAGTTTTGCACCTGTGGAGACATAATGGACATGTCAACATGGTGTGTGTTCCCCATGGCAATTCCCAGGTGATGGTCCCCCAGACCTGTACATATCTACCTGTGCGCTCCTGGATGGTGGTCATTGCAGCAGGCTGGGTGGGGACTTCTGCCATGGTCAGTGTGTCCCTGTTGGATGCTGTGCTGCTCTGTGGCTGTCTGGCACTGCTTTTGTGTACAGTGCAGTGTGTTAGTTCAGTCACATACCATGCCTCTGGGCAATGCAGTGTGCTGTACTTGGCTACTGCTCTTACCAGCCATGGTGTCCACCCACTCCACCATGCCATGGATGGCGACGTCCATCAGCATCTCAGCGATGAGGCACTTCAGTGGCATTAGGTGGCCGTCGGTGTATGGCGAGCCCCCACCTGTGCCAAGCCATGCTCTGTTGCCAATGGTGAGTTTCCTCTTCACTAATGCCCTCATGTCCTGCCACATGTCCTTTATTGCAGTCAGTGTCCATGCCTTGGATCCTGTGGCATTCAAGTCGGCCTGGATGTCTAGCCAGATACATGCCTTGACCTTGGTGGGTGTGCTTCGTGCCTGGGCACCATACAGGCAGTTGTAGTGTTGCCATATGTCCATGACCTTGGTGGCCACCTGTCTGCCACTGAAGTTGGTCGCTCTCAAGGGACCGCTGCCTTGTCTGCCTCCACGTTCATGCCCATGTCCACCCCGGCTCCTTTCTCCTCAGCCATGTCTCACGGTGGTGCCCCTTTCGCTCCTCCTTCCTGGTCCACCATTGCTTCCTACACATTCTGTCATGCAGCATTCACAGCCATGTTACTGTGCAGGGGGGTGTACCAGCTCCTTTTATGGTGGGGTCAAGAGTGGTCCCATGTATTACAGCCCCAGTCCCCTTGCTTGAGTTGTTCTCTGCATGCCACCACTTGGCACACCCCCTGTGCTCTTGGCCTTTCACAAATGCCATGTAATGTTGGGGTCCTGTGTGTCATGTACCTGCACGCCGTTTCTCCAAGGTTTTGCATCGTATTTCCAAGATGTTAGTGCACAGGGCCCAATATGCATAAATCGGAGTTTCCCAATTTATACATAGAGTTGCTTTGGTAAATGTGCTTATCAAGGACAGATTTTACTGACACCTAATGCATAAATATATATATATACAGTTTTTCAATACCAGCTAAGATAAAAAATACAATATAAAAAGTGATATATTGTGAGCTGGGTATGTGATATCTTGCCTTATTGGATATCTCACATTGAATAGTAAATCAATCAGAGAGCAAATCAAATCAAATCAAACTTTATTTTTATAGCGTCTTTCAAAACCAAGGTGCTGCACATAAAACCAAATACAAATATAGCTTTAAAACAGAAGAATAAAAAACAAGTTAACCATAATTAGGGAAGGCCAAGTTAAATAAATACATTTTTAACTCGAGCTTAAATCTATCGACGGTCAGGCATTCTCTTAACCAACGAGGTAGAGAATTCCACAGGGTTGGAGCCGAAAAAGAAAAAGCACAGGCACCAGATGTTTTTAATTGCACCCTGGGGATCTCTAGCAATCCTTCGTTGATGGATCAGAGAGGACGGAGGGTGCAGTAGGGTATCAAGAGGTCTTTCGGGTAACTGGGTCCCTGATCATGTAGAGCTTTAAAGGTTAGCAGACCAACCTTAAAGGTGATCTGCCACTGAATAGTCAGCCAGTGTAGTTCACGGAGCACAGGGGTAATATGACAGGACCTAGAAGTCCCAGTCAAAAGCCTGGATGCCACGTTCTGCACTAGCTGCAAGCGGTGGATATCAACCTCTGGAAGCCCTAGGTAGAGGGAATTGCAGTAATCAAGGCGGATAATGGTGAAGGTGTGGACCAATGTTGGAAGATCATCTGGAGGAACCAAGTGTTTTACCTGGGCGATATTCCTCAGATGGTAAAAAGAGAATTTGATGATAGCCGACATCTGAGATTTTTGTGTTGGACCATCATCAAAAATAACACCAAGGTTACGCAGTCAGTCTGAGGTAGAGAGCTTTATGCCATCGATCAAAAGACCTGATGCCTGTCCAGCTTCCATACCCACCCCCGGATGACCAGGGTCCACTACCAACTCTTCACTCTTGTCTAGATTCAGTCTCAGCCAGCTAGTAATCATCCAGGTTCTGATCTCAATAAGGCAGTTGTTTAGCACAGAGAGTGCAACATTTTGTCTGGGGAAAGGACATATACAGTTGAGTATCATCTGCATAGTAGAGAAAACTCAAACTGTATCACCTGATGATATCTCCCAATGGCAGCATATACACTGCAAATAACATGGGGGCCAAAATGGAGCCCTGTGGCACCCTACAGGGCAGGAAGTGAGTGCCAGAGGAATAAGTTGATGACATTATGATAGCCATGTGCAACAATAAAGCCATTGAAGGGAAACAGTTAATTTAAATACAGATTTAAAAGCCATAACGTGTTAACTGCTGCTTCTTCCTCAGCTTGGGGCCTCCTCCTCCTACCACCTTGAGGCCTCCCCTTCTGAGGATACCCATTCCCTCTCTTCCCACTGCAACTTGTGCCTTCTCCCAGCTTCCCTATCCTACCAGCATGGTGAAGAAAATCAGCAGTGGTACATTCTGAGGAGTGTGTACACTTCCTGCCTTCCCCACCCTCCCGGAGCCCACCAAAGTCCAACCTCTCTACCTGTGCCAAGGCATTCTCTGGGGGAGTGGTAGCAGACTTGGTGGCCCCGGGAAAGGCAAAAGTTTCTCTGCCCCCTTGCAGGTCAGACAAGAATCCAACAACCTTTGCTTCCAACCCCGAAAGGTGAGTACAAATTGGGCAGCACATCAGTCTCTAGTAGGTGTACCAGAAGACTGCAGTGCAACACCCATTGCACTGAACCACTACCATGTTCTTTCCTTCCTTTACTTTAGTGCCTGTTGAAACTTCCCTTACCTTACTGCCTTTTTTCTATGCCCACTGAAGTCCTACCTCTCCTTTTGCTTATCTGTAATGTAGTTGGTACCAAGCCATAGCAAGGGTTCAATCCCCTTAACGATACCTACCTTATTCTGGTTCCCACTACTCCTTACTTACTAGATGTTTACCCTCAAACTGTAGCTACCTACCCTGATTCTGACTCCTTCAGTATTCCAGAACAAAGTGCTATGCTATCTTCTACCTTTCCTGGTGTTCCTCCTGCAGTCTCCTTCAGAATGTGGACTATCTGCAGGTACACACAGACATCTATGGCAGATACCTCACTCTTGTGTTGTTCCACTCACATGTGGGAAATGAGAATGATGAGATACTGTATGCTGGGCAAGGGGGTCTATTATAATGCTCATTAAATGACACTAAGCCTCTGGCAGCTCCACTCCTCTATCACACACCTGATTCACTGTGCTTTATTAATTTACTTAGCCCCAAGATTAATTTCCTGAACTAGGTTCCCCACAGTACCTGTTAAAAATTTAAAGACAAGACTCAAAGTGCCCCAGACACAAACAAAAATAGTTTTCCTCCTCCTACCCACTAACACTTCTACTTTATGAGAGGGGACGTTGCTCAGAGGTGGAGCACACCCTTCACATGTATGAGTGCTCTGGTTCAATCCCTGGCATCTCCACACTTGCACATTTTTTTTAACCTGTATGGACTACAGATCCAGGGGTTAGATAGAAAACCATTTTCAGATATGATGGATCATCGGTCTTTTACTGTTGTCATTGTCTGTGTTTCTATGTTAAGTACAGAGAGAAAAGAAAAAAAAATATGTATATAATATTCTTTGCAAAAGAACCACATTAATACATCAGTCATGTTTCAACTTAATGCCACAGCAGGGAGCTGTGGCTTTAGGGTTTCCGACCTAACTCCCCAACCTCCAACTAGCAAAAGTATAAGACCACACAAGCAACCACATCCAGCCATCATCAGGTAAGACAAACAACATACAACTGTTTTCAGATGACACAAAACCAGTAGCACTAATATGATACCTTTGTGGATTTGTATCTGCAGCTGCATAAGCAGAGGCCTCACAGGGCCTCTGCTTATGCAGCCACATGTGTGTGAATGCCATACATTGTGCATGAGTATGTATGACTGTACAAGTGCAGGCCCATTTGGGCCTGCCTGTCTGAAGCCAGAAGGTCCCATGGGGCCTGTGCCTCTATAGCCAGATATACTCATGCAAGCTATATAAATTACCTTGCTAGTTAGCATGATCCACTAGTTCATGGTTTTCTGTATGCAGCCACATTAGAAACACAGAAACATAGAAGCATAGAATTTGATGGCAGATAAGGACCGCTTGGCACACCTAGTCTGCCCATTTCCCTATCTACAGGATAAGCTGCAGATCCTAGTTAACCAACAGCCTACTTCCTCCTAACCACCACTAGAATCACCTTATGTCTGCCCCATGCATTCTTGAATTCCCCCACTGTTTTTGACTCTACAACCTCCTCAGGAAGGCCATTCCATGCATCTACTTCCCTCTCTGTGAAGAAATACTTCCTCATGTTACCTCTGAGATGTCTCCCCTCTATCTTCAAATTGTGCCCCCTTGTTCTTGCACATCTCTTTTTCTGAAAGATGCTACCCTCTTGGACTTTGTTGATTGCCTTGAGGTATTTGAAATTTTCTATCATGTCCCCCTCTCCCTCCTTTCCTCGAAGCTATACATCTTAAGCTCCTTTAGCCTTTCTTCATACGTCTTCTAGTGCAGACCCTGCACCATTTTAGTTGCCCTCCTCTGGACAGCCTCCACCCTGTCTATGTCTTTGTGGAGATGGGGTCTCCAGAACTGTACACAGTACTCCAGATGTGGTCTTACCAACTGTCTGTACAGAGGGTCAACAATTTCATATTTTCTACTAGTGATGCCTCTTCCTATGCATCCCAGTATCCCCCCAGCCCTCCTTACTGCCTTCTCACATTGCTGGCCCACCTTTAGGTCATCTGATATGACTACCTTCAGGTCCCTTTCCATTTTTGTTGTTGTCAGTATCTCACCCCCCATTGTGTACTCTTCTCCTGGGTTTTTGTTTCCCAGCTGCATTACTTTGCACTTCTTTGCATTGAATCTAAGCTAAAAAACTTCTACTCCATTGAAACATTTATAGATCCATTGCTAAAACCAATGATACTCACATTGCAACAGTACTTCAGTTTCTGTAACTGCAGGCCCACAGATGCCGTCACTTCTGGAGCTAGAAGTCAGTGTGTATGTCTTAGACCTGTGGCTAAAGAGGCAAAGGCTCTTTGGGTCTGTGCTTCTGCACATATAAATACTGTTGCAATATTGGTATCAGGGATTTTGTGGTACCTGTGATTCTGCAGCCAAAGATTGGTGTATATAACTTACCCCATGGTTGCAGAAACTCAGGCCCAACAAGCTCGTATATGTCTTACAGTGTCAATGATTATCTGAGGTTACAGAAGCACTAGCCCCATATGAGTGTGCATTTCTGCAGATTAAAAAACGCTTGTAATTTGGATATCATGGATTTGTATTTGGCTGCATGGGGATGTACTTCTGTACTCAGAAGCAATATTGTGATCTGAGTATCATGGATTTTTTTCCTGTAGTAACAAGTGAGTGTGTATGCTGCAGCATGCATGCTACAGATACAAATCCACAAAGGTAGCACATCAGTGCTACTGCATTTGTGTATTCTGGAAATAGTTGTATATTGTTTGTCTTACCTGATGATGGCTGTCTGTGTTTGCTTGTGTGGTCTTATCCTTTTGCTGTTTGGGGGGTGGGGTGGAGAGTTAGGGTTGGAAATCTAATGACACATTTCTATACTTTTGTGGCATTTTGTTGAACCCTAAACTGGTGCATTAATGCATTTATTTGCAAAGAATTCAGTTTTTTTGAGATAGTGTAACTGCATTTTTCAGTACATGTGTGAACTGATATAGACATGCAGGAACTTATGTGCCCAGTACCAAGAAAAGACTCTGTCCACCTATGGAAGTGCAGGGTGATATAGAAATAGATGGCAAGAATTTATGGGGCTTCTGTTGACCTGCAGAAGCACAGAGCCCCTTGGAATCTGCACTTTCATGTGGCCACAGACAAAGATGCAAGCGGAGGTGTTTAGGATGATTGTTATATGTGTCAATAAGGTGGTTGTTACTGATGTTAAAAAGATGTGTGTTTAATGTGTTAATGAGGTTGAATAAGGTGATTCATAGTATGTACATCAGGTGTTAATGTGTTATCAGCATGTTCATAAGCTGGTGATGAAGTGGTAGGGGTTAATTGGCTTTGTATATGGCAGTTAAGTACCTTCAGAGATGGAAAAATATCTTTATGTTCACTGTACAGCACTAGATATAACTTAAAAGGTGACAGCTCTGGCAGTATTAAAAATGACTGTGTCAGCAGCTCCAAGCCCGTCATCCTTTTTGTCACCAAACATGCCATTACTAGAATAGTGTGAGTTCCCCAAAAAACTTTTCCATGAGTACTCCACTAACAGGTGCCCTAGATAAACAGATATTCATTGTGTTTGTTATTTGGACAACAATAGGGAAAATCAAAGTACCAAAGGTATCAAATGGTATTAAACGAAATATTGTAAAGAATGCATTGACAGCATGACTGGTGGGTGGTTGTATTTCTACAATTTAGACATCTGTCAACCATACAGAACTCCCCCCTGCCAGCAGTATACTGCGATCACCACAGCATTGTCTCATCCCACAACAGAACTGTCCATCACCTACAGCGCAGCACCACCTCCCAACCAGGGTGAGATGGGGAAAGGGGGAAACTGGAATTCAAATGTATATTAATGACAATTAATTCCCATATACTGTTAGTATAGGAAAAAATGGCATGTTACTGTCCCCACAATTAATCAATTAATTCTCTTCTTTTCCAAGTTGTGCAACTGAACCACTATGCTTGGAGGAAAGTAAAGTAGAAATGAATGCCTTTATATTACCACTGTGATCCAACTGCTGTGAAATTTGTAAAGTGGTACTGTATCTCTGGGCAGCAAAACTCCATTTCCATGTGGCAGCAACTGTTAATCATATTGTCATGTTTAGACAGGCTATCATAAGGGCATAAAATTCAGTTCAGTACACTAGTGCCTTATGTTTAGCTATTACAACACTGAGATGCTGCCTTATGTTAAACTATTTTGACACTGGGATGCAGTCACTGTATTGGACTTCAAGTATTACATACAGTCAACAGGACTGCACTTGTTCAGGACTCCTCAGTAAATTCAATTATTAGTTTTATTGTAATATGTCCCAAAATACTGTACTACACAATTGTTCCTGAATTAAAGGACAGCATTCCAAGAAAAAAAGTCTATTACATACTGGGGTTCTCAAAGAAATTTCACAACATTATTGCATACTGCTCTGATCTGACATGTTCCTTAGCCCACTGTTATAAATGACACATTGCATGATATCCCTTAGTTGCATATTAGACTTAATAGTGTTTTTACACAAGTAACTTGTACTACTTCTTTGGTATTGTACACTCTCCCTGATACACCCCCTGATAAACATCAAAGTATTTAACAGGAGGCAATGGCATGTTTTACACTTACTTACACAGAATTAAGTATAATCCCTTTTTTTCAAGATTCACTTGATATTTCATGGTGTTCCATTTCACAAATTCATCTACAATGTAAGTTCTTAAACAGATCAAGAAATTTTATTGAATTTCTTATTATTTATAAATTAAGCTCAAAGAATCAATAGTGGTAAGGATGTCTCTATTACTGTTACTGAAAAGTCAAATGAAACATGTTCTTTGATGAAACTTTTAATATAATGATAACTAACAATCATCTAGCGCCTGGTAACTATCTTGGACAAAAGTCCAAACAATATTGCTACATGGTGATTGGAGCAGTCTTTTATTTACTTACCGAGAGGTTTCTTTTTGAAAGTTTCTGAATGTTCCTTTGACTAACTTTTCTACTTTACAAACTCCTGCTAGTTAGAAAACTAATCTCCACTGGTCAGGGTCAGGCTAGGGTATATGTACATTCAATCCAGTTCAGTGCCAAAAGATCAGGGATCTTGTTATGAAACAACAAAAAGGTGAAATTGTTTTACCATGTGGATGAACAAGATACAGTAGTTTGCTCATTATTGTTTTCTGGGTAGACTGTTATGCATATGTACACTGTTTTAAGTTGTATTATGATCAAGGCAGGCAATGGTTTAGGAGCATCTGTTTATACATCTGGACTAATTTAAATCAGTTCTCCATCAGTTACAGAACTAATTGGGCCCCATTCTCAACAGGATATGTCAGCTGTATCTCAGTTGTACCAAAAGGGAATGATACAAATTGCAATTTGCACCATAAATTGCACTATGAGTGATTCTCAAAAGCGGTTTGCATCATGTCACAAACCCCATACACCAAAGATGATGTACACCACACTTGTGCCAAACCCTGAGATGCTCATTAGAGTATTGCAACTTGAACCAGTAAAGAAGCAGCAGTAGCCCCTTTTTGGGGATTCTGGAAGCAATGGAAGGCCAGGACGCACCAAATGCAATAGGCCCAAGTTACACCGGGGGGGGGGGCAGGTGTAACTGAAGCAGAGTATACAAGTTCTGGTCAGAGTTGATCTGGCTGGGGAAAGCTTTTAAGAGTGACAAGAGCATTGAAAAAATATGCGGTGCTCTCGCCGCACTGGAGTCAGCCGTAACTAGTACTGAGGCGATTACAGTACTGCACATGCATGATACTACCAAGCATGTGCAGTTTGCACAGGAGTCAGCCATGCGCAACATGGGGACACTGACATGACTACTTATGCATGATACTTGTGCAAGCACAGTTTAAGTCAGTTTCACCATGTTGTCCACTGCGGTCATCACTTCCGCAGTTGCGGAAAGGAGAAGTAGTGCACCTGAATGGGGGGGTGTTTATGTGGTCCACGGAGGAGGAGGGCTACATAAATAGAATCATTGGAAATTATGCTGGAGCCCTGTGGCAGCACGTCAGACAGCTGTCTGGTCACTTGATTCCAAAGCGCTCTTATACAAATCTGATGATGGCTTAACATCTGTGGAGCTTGGCCCATGCAGACATAAAAATCAGACTCAGGAGACTAGTAACAAACTAGAGATCTGGTCTGAGTCTTGCTTGTCATCACAGTCACTTTCTCATTCTTTTCTAAGCAGTAATTTCTGGTAAATGTGCCTTAACCATATTGATCTCAGTGCTGCTAGACTACTTCTGGTTTTCCCCTGATTGTAGTAGGTGGGAGTAATAGCAGTCTTGAAGTGGTAGATGCCAGTGGTGGCACTGTCTAAATAAAAGTGGCACCCATGCTCATACGCACATTTTAGAAATAATTACCCCTTTCCTTGTTTTTGCTGTAAAAAATCTGACCTCTTTAATACAAAAAGAAGGAGTCAGTTATGGCCTCCACCTCCCCTTTGCTTCAAGTGAGGAATGTGATTATGGGTTTGCATCAGATGTACAGTTTGTTTTTTGAATGTGTGCTTTCTTAATGTTGTCAATACCACTCCACCCATGTTGTACCCTGCCCCTGGATTTCCGTGCCCCAAGTGCATTATTTTACATTTTTTGTGTTGAAGCTTAGCTGCCATACTCTTGACCACTGTTCAAGTCTTCTAAGGTCTCTGCTCATACATTTCCATCCTGCTGCAGATCTTGGTATCATCATGCAGAGTCAAACCTTCCCTAGCTGCTTCTTTGCAATTTCACTAATAAAGACATAAAAGAAGACTGGGTCCATCACTGATACCGGAGGTATCCCCTCATCACCCTCCCTTCCTTGGAGTGAACTCCATTTACTACCAGCCTCTGTCAGCTATCCCCTAACCAATTTTTTATCAGACACATTTTTTCTCTCTGAGCCAACACAGTAGGAGTCATGCAGAACAAATGTAACTTTCTCAGAAAGTATTTAAGTTACACATACACAACTAGCATGAAAGTTGTTCAGGACAAAAATACCTTTCAAATGAGCCTATTCACTAAGCTTTACTAATTATATATTTTAAAATATGACCATCTGATTACATGAATTTTCATTTGTTTTTACTATTTTCACCTTTTGGATGGCTATTGGCTATATTTAAAAAAAATATAATGAATTCAGTTTAGTAACTACCCTCATTTGAAAGGTCTTTTTGTCCTCACAACATACATGCAAGTGGTGTATGTGTAACTTGCATACTTTCTGAGATGTTTACATTTGTTTGGCACTTCTCTAATGTATTCACTCAGAGAAAAAAAATGAGGCTGTTTGGAAGTGCAGTAGGAGTCATACTAACATACTAAGAAGCCAGCAGAAGAAGGCCATTTGGTCTATCTAGTCTGCTCATATTGCAGGGTTCAGAGTGTGAGCTACTGTCCCTGCCCTCTCCTCACTCCTCCCATCCTCCCTACCCATGATCCTTACATTTCCCATGTGCCTATCCCAGTCTCTCTTGAAGCTGCACACTATGTTCAATGAGATCACCTCTTCTAGCAGTACATTTCAAGTGTCTGCCACCATCTCTGTGAAGAAGTGCTTCCTGACCAACCTCTTAAACCTCCCACCCTCCATCTTAAGACTGTGCCCCCTTGTGTTATGGTTGCCACTCAATTAAAAGAGACCCTCCTTATCCACCTTATTTATACCTTTAAAGTACTTCAAATCCCAATCATGTCCTCTCTCTCTCTCTCTCTCTCTCCTGTCCTCCATGAAGTATACGTTCAGTGCCCTCACTCTCTCCTCATATACCTTACCCTGCTGATCTGCTGTCATCTTTGTAGCCCTCCTCTGTACCTTTTCCAGCAGGTTAATGTCCTTTTTGAGGTGTAGGTACCAGTACTGAACTCCATACTCTAGATGTGGCATCACCAGTGAGCTGTACAAGGGCAGTATAACCTCCTCTCTCCTTCTATTGATCCCCCTAGCAATGCATCACAGCATCTTGTTTGCCCTTGCTGCTGCTTTCTTGCACTGTGTGGAGTGCTTCAGGTTACTAGTGATCATCACTCCCAGGTCCCTCTTCTCCTCTGATGCAAATACCAGGAGTCCACCCAGGAAGTACTCTGTCCTGGGATTCTTGGTTCCAATATGCATAACTTTGCATTTCTTGGCATTGAAGCCAAGCTGCCAGATCCTGGAACACATCCCCAGCTTTTCCAGGTCATCATGTAGGTCCTGTATCCCTTCAGCTGTGTCCACTCTCCTGCAGAGCTTGGTGTCATCAGTGAATTGGCACATTTTGCCCTTTATACCATCCCCAATGTCATTGATGAAGACATTAAACAACACCGGCCCCAGCACTGAGCCCTGCGGTACCCAACTGATGTCCTTTCTGGTGTCAGATAACTCTCCCCCCTCATCCACCCTCTGGGTTCTGTCACTGAACCAGTTTTCTGCCCATTTGGCCATCTTATATCCAACCCCAAGATCCACCAACTTCCTGATCAACCTTTTGTGGGGCACAGAGTCAAAGGCCTTGCTGAAATCCAGATAGAGGATATCTGCCACTTGGCCCCTGTCTACTGTCTTAGTGATGCAGTCAAAGAAGTCAATCAGATTTGATTTACACAATCCCTCCCATAAACTCATGCTGCCTCTAATCCTGGAGACCATGCTCCTCTAGATATTCCACCAATCTTTCCTTTAGTATGGTCTCCATGAGCTTGCCCACAACTGAGGTCAGAATGACTGGTCTGTAATTCTCTGGATCATTCGTAGGACTACTTATGTGAAGGGGCACCACATGTTCTCTTCGCCAATCTTGCAGTACCACGCCTGACTCTAGTGAACTATTAAATAGGTCTGTCAGTGGCCCTGCCAGCTCCTTGGGCAGTTCCCTTAGTATTCTTGGATGTACTCTGTCTGGGCCTGGAGATTTAGCCACCTTTAATGCTAGCAGCCCATCCCTCACTTTATCCTCCTCCTCTATCACTACGTCTATATTCCCCTCTCCCCTTGCTCCTCTTCTCCCTCCTGAAGGCATTGGTCTTTCCTTCTCCCTGGTGAAGATGGAACAAAAGTATTAATTTAGTATCTCTGCTTTTCCACTGTTATCCCTCCACCCACTCCCCCCCTTTCTTAAGCCGAATAATCCCTTCCTTCTTGTCACTTTCTTCACTTGCATAGCGAAAGAAAGATTTCTCACCCTTCTTAATTCCTTCAGCTGTCTGCAGCTCCTTCTGTGCTTTAGCTCACTGGACTTCCTTACATGCCTCACTAGCCAACCTTAGGTAATTTTCCCTTTTCACCACTCTCTCTTGGTCTTTCTGAATTTTCTGTAGGCCAGTATCTTTTCCCTTACTACCTGGGCAGCCCCAGAACTGAACCAGCTGGGTGATTTGACCTTTGTGTTCTTACCCCTGAGCCTAACACACTGCTCTGTGGCAACCAGTATTCCTTCCTTAATGATGAACCACCCTTGGTCCATCCCCATATCTGGTCTGATGCCTGCCAGGTGCCTCTTTAGTACTTCACCCATTTTCCTGAAGTACGCCCTTCTAAAATCCAAGATTTTGGTCTTAGTCAGGATGCTTTCCCTGCCCATATCCAACTGGAACCACACTATGCAGTGGTCACTCCCACCCAATGGCTCCCTGACCATTATTTCCTGTACATGCTTCCCATTTGTGAGCACAAGTGCACTTTGATAGGCATAATCCATGCACAGAATACTTGATGATGGAAATTAGACTGCCCACTTCCACAGAGCATAGAGATATGTGAGTTATAGTCAGTGACTCCCTGCAGAAAACAAGTCAATGCAATAAATCATACAAAAAAGGCACTGAAGGTGATGTGCTTTGTAGGGAATGACTTTCACAGTAGGCAAAGCAAGGTGATTCTGTCACTTCACAGAACCCTAGTGAGGCTTCACCTGGAGTGCTATGACCAGTTCTGGAGACCTCACCTGAGGAAAGACCTAGACAGACTATGGCTCTAAACATTTATTCACTGAAATCCAGAAGGGAGTGTGGGTACATGATTGAAACATACAAGTTTCTCTGTGATATAAAGAAGGTAAACTGTTATGTCCTATTTGTACAAAATAGGGTTGCAGTCCCTAGTAGCATGGGTGGAGGTTGGTAGGATGCAGATTCCCTTCAAGGGTTTAAATGGAACTGGAACAGAGCAAGAGGAATCATAGTCCCCAAGAGGGGCAGTAAGGGTTCAAGGTGTGGTAGTGGGGGAGGGAAGGGGTACAGTACAACAGTGCAGTAGGCCAGTGGAGTGAGTTAGTATAGCAAAGGCAGAGCAGATTGATATTCAGTCTCCCTTTACTCAAGTTCTGTGTTTCTGTATTTCCTCTAAGCCATGCACACTAACACACTATTACCAAAACCCCTTATATAGATACAAATCAATGCACTTCAACAAATCCCTAGACATTGCAGTGTCCTGCACACATACACATAGTTATGCCATGGTCTTTCACCCATGCATAGCCATGTAGCAGAAACCCACAGTTATACAAAAGTATGTAACTGTGTTCTGCACTACAATAAAGAGGCATAAGTGTGCTGCACCCATACACACATTAGTACCATTGCCTTCTACCCATAGACACACATAACAGTACACTGCATTCATGCAAAGATATGCAACCGAGGCCAGAACTAAAATAACAGTACATAAATGCCCAGCACACATATGCATATTTATACCATTGCCCTGCACCTATACACACCTCTATAATAGTACTGTGCACCCATGCAGACATTCACAAAAATGCTGGGCAGAAAAATCAGAGCAGATAACTGTCTTGCAACTTTACACACATTTGTACTATTGCCCTTCACCCATACACTCCTCCATAATGAAATACTTCACTCATAAAGATACATTACTGAGCAGTGCACTATAAACCAGGCATAATTGTCATGCACCCATATTGGCATATCATTCACCCATATACACTGACATAAGAGTAGTGAGCCACTGACTTTGAAAGTGATTTAAAAGTACCCTGCAACAAAACAGACATGTAAGAGTACCAGTCACAGAAATCCATGCACATGATAATGTACTGCAAATACATGTAAGATGCATGGGAAGTGATGGAGGCGGATACCAGGATCCAAAACTCAAAATAGCTTTTATTCAGCACAAACAAAATCAAAATAGTGGACTGTAAAATGACCAAAGAAATAAAAAGAGGGTTTTAAATGAAACAAGGAAAATGTCCATCCAATACTTGACCACTGGAAGGTGCTAGGGTCAGCTCCTTGCTAGGATCAAGTGATCCGAGCTCCACTGAGCCCTAATCTAATCTATCTCTGGATGAGCTCTTCATTATATAGAGATAGAGCCAGGTGGTGAAGCTAAGCTCCACCCTTTTCAGACAAACAATTACTTTTCTGCAAATAAATGATAATATACATTATGAAGCATAATAACCGATAAGTCTTTTCATACCACAAGAGATAATGGCCTTGGAATCATATTTCAAAACTGTTCTAAAGAAAAAGTTCTGGTTTGGGTGGTTCTGTACTGTTCTGGCACCTCCCACATGTCCTGAGCTCAATAAAGTTTGAGACAAGGGGACAGGCCAGCTCTATAGGAGACTGAGGCATGAGAGTTCAGAAGCAGACGGAACACGCCTCAAACCAACTTAGCAACAAGGCTTTTCTGTGCCAGAAATAAACAGGTACATTTTAAAAAATTATTGTAACATATTTCCAACTGTAAAACATTTTAACACATATTCTGTCCTGAGACATAAAACTGGCTTTTGTGCAGGACTGCTGCATAGCTTTTAATGTATACCGACTCTAACTATTTGGAAACTACATGTGTAAGCTAGTGCTAGAGGCAAAACTCTACTGGTTTAGTCATGATACCTAAGCCCAGAGAAAACTAAACCCTTTCAGGGAAGAACATGTCTTCTTTGCATGTTTTATACACTGTGTATGTGTACATACTTTTTGTCTCATTCGCAACATTTGGGTTTCACATGTTTGTGCACATTCCTTAGTTCACAATGCTTTTAGTTTAAGCCACACTGCAACCAATGCTTTAAAAGCAGATTGCAGCAGGCTGCAGCAAGCGACTGGCTTTCCTAGAAGCCCTGCAACCCATTTCACTAACAGACACCAACAGCAGAACTTCAAGCTGCTAGTACAGTCTGAAACTTAAGGGTTTTCTTTGGAAACATTATTCTAATTCGCGAGTGCAACTCGCTTGCTCCACCTCACACATTCTGGGGGGGGGGTACATGCTCACGCTTGTGCAGCTGACACGCACAAAGAATCAAATCAAATCAAATCAAAGTTTATTTGTAATGCACTTTTCAAAATACCAAAGCGCAGATACATAGCAAAATTAACATACATCACAATGAATACAGATATAAAAACAATTAAAAGGCAACAGGATAACTTATTCAAAGGCTAATTCAAATAAATAGCTCTTCAAAGAGACCTTGAATGACTCTGTGGACAGGCACTCTCTCATCTGATGAGGTAGAGAATTCCACAGGGTTGGGGCCATGAAAGAAAAAGCTCTGGCCCCAGATGACTGAAGGCAAACCCTGGGGATCTCTAGCAATCCCTTGTTGGTGGAACGGAGTGCATGGAGAGGGCTGTAGGGTTGAATGAGATCTTGCAAGTAGCCCGGTCCCTGTCCGTGTAGGGTCTTATAGGTCTGTAATGCGACCTTGAACGTGATCCTCCATCATACCGGCAGCCATTCCAGTTCGCGCAACACAGGTGTGATATGGCAAGTTCTTGGTAACCCGGTCAAAAACCTGTCTGCAGCGTTCTGCACCAGCTGCAGGCAATGGAGATCCACCCCTGGCAACCCTAGATATAGAGTATTACAGTAATCAAGACGTGAAGAAACAAACTCATGAACCAACACAGGAAGGTCCTCGTGTGGAACAAGGTGTTTTAACCAGGCTATATTCCTCAGATGGTAAAAGGAAGACTTTTCAACGGCTGACGCCTGTGTCTTCAGTGTCAGCTCACTGTCAAGAATTATGCCCAGATTCTGCATCTGTTCATAAGGTCTCAACTGGTTACCCCCTAACACAAGGCCAGAGGGGGAAACCCAGGAGTCAGCTTCTTTGCATAGTGACCCGGGTCCACCACCAACATCTCAATCTTGTCTGGATTCAGTCCTAACCAGTTAGCACTCATCCAGTACTGAATCTCAGCGAGGCAGTTGTTAAAGACCGATAATGCGTCATTCTGTTCTGGTACAAAGGACATATAGAGCTGAGTGTCATCTGCATAGCAGTGAAAACTCAGCCCATAATGCCTTATAATGTCTCCCAATGGCAGCATGTACACCGTGAACAACATGGGGGAGAGCACAGAACCCTGTGGCACCCCACAGGGCAGCGCAAAGGGAGCAGAGGAAAACATTTCTGATACTACCCTCTGAATTCTCATCATCATCATCATCATCATCAAATATTTATTTATTCAGGTGAACATCATTGAGCAAGGCTCATTTACAAGGTGGATTCTGCCCGTGAACAAAGAATGGAACCATCTGAGGACTGTCCCCGACAGTCCACAGAGCAGCCGCAGGTTCTGTAGCAACATCCCATGGTCCATGGTGTCAAATGCTGCAGAGAGATCAAGGAGAACCAAGATCGAATGGCTCCTCTGATCTCTCGCTATTAGGAGATCATTCAGTATTCAAACTTCATGGGTGGTAAGAAAGCCATCGAGCTACAACACGACTACTTTCTCAATAACCTTGCCCAAAAAGGGCAGGTTAGAGATTGGTTTGTAGTTAGCTAGACAGTCTAGGTCAAGGGAAGGTTTCTTCAAAAGGGGTGTCATGATAGCCTCTTTCAGAGACTCCAGAAACACCCCTTGGTCCAAAGAGCACCAAACTAGCTCAGCAAGGACTGGTCCGATTGCATCCATGCACCCCACAAGGAGGTGCGTAGGACCAGGATCCAAACTACAGCAAGTCGGTCACAAGCCCTGGACAATCTTCATGATATCCATGATCACTGGCTGGTCAAAATCTGTCTAGGCAGACTGAGGGCCTGTAACCTCACATAGATCACTGCCATGCTCATTAGAATGCATATTGCGGATCTCTGACTTGATCGATGACACCTTATCACCAAAGAACCAAGCAAACACATTACACTTTATTTGTGAAAATGCTCTCTGACCCTGCAGACAGGCTGCATTGCATAGTCTGTCCACGGTCCAGAAGAGCTGAGCTGGTCGATTTCTTGATGCAGCTATCTCCCTGGACAGGAACTCTGCCTTCTTACGGGAGATTTCAGATTGATAGTCCATATAATGGGCCATCAATCTAAGTCTGTCACCTTTCAGGCTGCATTTCCACCAGCAGTGTTCCAATCTTCACCCCACTCTCCTCAACTCCCTCAATGTCCCATTAAACAAAGGGGACCGAGGGCAGAGGTAGAGGAGGCAAACACAGACAGGTGTTATGGAATCCAGAGCCTTCAGTACCATATTCAAGACCTCTAGAATTCTGCGGCCGCAGAATTTTGCGCAGAACTTGCAATCTACCGCAGAACTTCTGCAATGCCGTAGAATCTACTGTTCTTGGTGATTTTTATTAATAATTCTGTTTATCCATAGAACCTGGTTCCCTTCCCCTCTTTTTGTATCCAAAATCCCTCTATGCTCAGAATGTGATGTTATCATTGCTATAACATCATAAATTAGCTAATGAAATGGCTACATTCTGCAACAGAAATGAACAGTCACTTACCTATCACAGTTCCGACTGCCAGAGGCGGTAGTACAGCACATCAGGCATGGTGATATTTGGTCAACCTACACTACAGCCTAATACAATTTTCAGTCTTACGTTATTGTACTTGGGCCAACTTAAACAAAACCTTGACAGTAGCATAGACCTGTTAAGCCCATAACTCACTTTGTACAAACGTATTTGTGCCTCTAAGGTATAGCGATGTCATCTGAAATGAATAACTGGTAAAATGAATTTACCTGTCATTTGTAAGAAAAATAAAGTAATTATGCCCAGAAAAGTGGAATATAGTAATGTGAAAATCAAACAAAAGGGTTCACAAAAGGAAAAAATAGGAGGTGCTCTTGGTAAAATCGGAAACTTTTCAACATCATAACCAGACACTCACCCAAACAACCAAAAATAAGGCTGAAGCAGCTTCAGCCTTATTTTTGGTGGTTTGGGTGAGTGCCTGGTTATGATCTTGAAAAGAATATATTAATGTGTAGACCTGCTGAAAGAACAGACCTGTTAAATAAATAATTGCGCTGTACACATTTTTGCCAGGGTTATTGATTACATATTGTCACTGGTTGACAGAGTCACCCAAAAGTTATGGAGAAATGTGTTCAGGGCCAGCTGTTGGGCCAGAGGGTAGCATGTTATGTTTCTGTGTCGGCAACTCAGGTTCCGAGATTAGCTCTGGGAGCTGGCTGGGCAGCACAAGGATTGGGAGAACACATCACTGCTCTGAGTCTGGGAAGGTATGGTGCAGTGTTCTGTCACTTGGTGGACACATTGTGATGGGCTGGAGAGCTCTATCTCACAATCGGATCACATGCATGGCATGGTCTGATGGTGTTATGTAGTGTCAGGGGAAGCAGACTGGCATGAAAAATGAGTTTTGCAAGAACTCCTCTATTCTGTTTACTCCATATCCAATGGGACTTGTATGAATGAGGATGCAATTTCATGGAAATAAAAAAAAAAATACATACATATATATATATATACACACACACACACACAAACATACAGTATCTCTCTCTCTCACTATACACACACAAATTTGCATGTATGTTACAGATTGCGTATAAATATATAAGTGATACACAGTAGAGACCTCATTAGTGATGTAGATACCATGCATATAGAAATACCTTATTTATCACATAAGGTCCCCTCTACTTATTTCATTTATGCTATAGGCTGAGATATTTGTTTTGCTCTTTTAGGCATACAATTATTTCTATAAGTCTGTTATTTTTTGAACTAGTGCTACTGTGCTTTCCCCCATCCTGATTGATATAACCACTGCCATGAAAGTGAAGTCAGGATGACAAGCTGACACTGTGATATGGTAGTTTGTTAGTGCCACAGAACTTCCGTAGAAATTATAAACCACCGCCGCAGAAGTTCTGTGGCAAATAGTAGTCTTGCTGCAGAACTTGGTCCCACTGTGCCGCAGAAAAGTAGGGGCCTTGACCATATTATTATAATGCACTAAGACATCTGGTTCCATGCATGCCATAGTCCAACTCGATAGGTCCAGCACTGCCATCAGACCCTCAGGAGTAACTCCCCTCAAAGGGCGGTACTGGACCATCTCCAAAGAGGTTGGTCTCATATGGGGGGCTGTGAAATTGAACCTTATAGAGTGATGGTCAAACCACCCAATGGTTTCCACCACCAGTTCCGTGATCTCCATCCCCAGGGTGAACACTGGATCCAAAGAGTGACCCTGAATATGGGTAGCAGTGGTAACAACCTGTGTAAAGCCCGACTAAATCATCAGTTGGAGAAAGTTTTGACCAAAATGCGAGCGTTCATCATCGACCCAGGCACTGAAGTCCCCCAGGACCAACCACCTGGAGGGCTCCAACACCAGGTTGACAATGAAGTCTGCAACTTCCTGCAGAAAAACTTTCTCATCACCGGGTGGATGGTGGAGGTGAACTGGAAGCGGACTCCTGGAGACCCAAAGGAAGAAAGGCTAGGGACAGACAGAACATTCTAATGGTGGCCTACCTGCAGATGGTTAAGCATAGCGTGCAGAAGAAGAGAAAAGGAAAGTAAAGGCATAAAAGAGCTGTTGCAACAAGCTTTTATCATATCAAAGAAATGAACAGAGCAGGATCTCCAGGGAGGTTTTTTTTTTGTTTGTTTGTTTTTTGTTTTTTTTTCCTTCTACATTCTCCTCCCCACTCAAGAGGAAAATAGTAGTTTTTTCCTACAGCTAAATGGTTTAAACCAGAATCCAGACAGTAATAATCAGATCTCTCCCCCAGGGAAAGATGGAGCTCCGGCCCTCTCACCCTGCGAAGCTCCACCTTGGGGTCCCTAACAAAAGCAAAAATATATGAAATAATCAAGAATCAGAGACTAATCTCTGATGTCTTAAGCATCATTCACCCTGAGGTCTGATTCTGTCGGTGCATTTGGTTGAGCCCCAAAAATGGGACATAAAGTCAGCATTCACGTTGGCTGGTCCAGACCTATGTTTAATAGTGAATCTGTAAGGTTGCAGGGATAGATACCACTGCATAATTGCGGGGGGTTCTTATCCTTCATCACCTGGAACCAACACAAAGGGTTATGATCTGTCCATACCTCAAAGTTAACACCCCACAAATATAATTTTAAGGCTTCTATTGCCCACTTCAGGGCTAGGCATTCCTTTTCTATAGTGGAATACCTTGTATCCCTTTCATGTAGTGTCTGACTAACAAAGATAATGGGGTGTTCCTCGCCCTCAAAACTATGTGAAAAGATAGCCCTGATTCTGGTGTTGGAGACATCTTTTTGCACTACAAAAGGACAGTTAAAATCTGGGCTTCTAAGTACCGGGGATGCATACAAATGGGCTTTTATAGTGCAAAAGTCTCTTCACACTCGGGTGTCCATTTTCCATAGTTGGATTATTTTTCTTTGTTAGATTGGTGAGGGGAGTGGCTGTTGTGGCAAACTGAGGGATGAATTGTCTATAGTACCCTGCCAATTCTAGAAAAGATCTCACATGTCGTTTCGTAAGGAGGTGGGGACTGTTGGCTACAGCATCAACTTTCCCAACATCCAGTTTCACCTGCCCTTGCCCTATTCGGAATCCTAGGTATTTTGTTTCCCTCCTGGCCAGAGAACACTTATTAGGGTTTATCTTAAGTCCTGCTTGGGAAATGGCCTCAAAAACCTGGTTCAGATGTTGTAGGTGAGTTTCCCAGTTTGGGCTATAGACTATAATATCATTTAAATAAGTGGCTCTATAGTCCGTATGTTCCCTGAGGACCCTGTCCATGAATTTCTGGAAGGTAGCGGGTGACCCATGCAGGCCAAAAGGCATAGTTGTGAAGTGGAAGAGGCCTAACGGTGTACTGAAAGCAGTCTTCTCCCTATCCTGTTGGTTCAAAAGGATCTGGCAGTACCCCTTTGTTAAGTTGAGGGTACTGATGTATTGGGCATTTCCCATCCAATCGATAATAGCATCGATCCTGGGCATTGGGTATGCATCGAATTTAGAGACTGCATTGAGGCAGCAGAAATCCAGGCATAGCCTAAAGCCACCTTCCTTTTTGTTAACTATAACTATAGAGAAACCCCAGTCACTATTGGACGGCTCAATCACCCCCAGTTTCTGCATCCGCTGTACCTCCTAAATGACTTCATCCCTTACTTTTTCTGGCAGCTGATAGGGTTTCTGCCGAATAGGTGTAGTTTGATTCACTTGAATCCTATGTTCCACACCCTCTGCCTTTCCTGGCATGCTAGTGAATATTCCCTGGAACTTTTTTATCAAGTGACTCAAAGCTTCTATCTGGATAGAATCTAAATCAGGGTTGATAACTAGGTCTTTATACCCCCTGAGCCTTCCAGTCTCTGATATGCATGTTACAGTTCTGAGGCTGGAGTCTCACGGTGTACAAAAAGAAATGGCAAGGTATCTGGGTTGGTACGATCAATCCATCTCATCAAACAGTTTGCATGGTACACCTGACTGATTCTCCTTTTCTCAGGTAATGCAATCTCATAGTTTACTGGTCCCACTTGCCTCTGGACCACATAAGGGACTTGCCATTTCATCATCAGTTTATTGTCAGTAGATGGCAATAAGAGCAGTACCTTATTCCCAGGGAGAAACATTTTGTGTCCTACGCTCTGATCATATTGTTCCTTCTGTACTTTTTGTTCATCGATATTCGTCTGATGTGCCCACTGTATATATTGTGCCAACCTTTGCCTGAACTGTGTTATGCAGATTATGGTTGGGGTACCTTCAGTTCCCTTTTTCCTTTCCCACCTTTCTTTTATGATGTCTAAGGGGCCCCAGGGGTTCTTCCCAAAGAGTAACTCAAAGGGGGAATAGCCAGTAGAAGCTGGGGTACTTCTCTATATGCAAACATTGACATAGGCAAGTAAACATCCCAGGTCTTCCCTTCATCCTGGACATATTTCTGTAACATCTTCTTCATAGTCTTGTTGAACCATTCTACCAGTCCATCAGTCTGGGGGTGGTATGGAGATGTATACAGTGCTCCTACCCTAAAGACTGGTATAAACAAGTCAACAGCGCCGATCTAAAATTGCTACCCCTATCTGTGAGAATCTCCCAGGGAACCTCCACCCTACCAAATACCTTCAAGAGTTCCTCTGCTATTTTAGGGGCCATCATTGTTCTTAAGGGGATGGCCTCCGGATACTTGGTTGTGTAATCACATAAAACCAGTATAAATCTATTCCCCTTACTACTCTTGGGTAGAGGCCCCACAATGTCCATATTGTAGCTAGCCTCTCGAATGGTGTCATCACCAGTGGTAAGGGTTGTAATAGCACTTTCTCTTTCTTGGTGATAGAGGCTACTTTCTGACACTCACTACAACTTTCACAATAGTTGGCTACTTGGTTGTGGATACACGGCCAATAAAACATATGTGGTAACAGACTAAGGGCTCTGTCCCTGCCTAAGTGCCCAGACATGGAAATATCATGCACCACAAACATTAATTGCTATCTATAGGGTGTGGGCATCACTAGTTGTGCTACAGTGACCCCGGTGGCAGCGTTTCTACATTCCCTGTATAACAAATTGTTATTCGGAATAAAGCGAGGGTAAGTAGTATTGTTTTCAGGACTAACCACCTGTGAAAAGAAGGGTGCTAGTGTTGCATCAGTTCTTTGTTCTTTCTGGAACTGTACAGTGTTTATACATTGTTCAAACAAGTCACATATGTCCACAACATTAGAATTCCAGTCTATTTTATCCTGTCAGCTCCTCCTCCTGGAGTTCCTGTCTTTCCCTGGCATACCGTATAGTTCATCCTCAAAAGGAAAGACATGTTGTGGTGTCACTGAGTAAGAACGCTGTGCCTGTGCCCTGGTGGTGACAGCACTCAAGTTAGGGGCTGTTGTCATCAGTAGGTCGAACCCAGGAAAGTCCTGTCCAATGACTACAGGTACAGGCAAGTTTGGTACTAATCCCACCTTCATGGGTTGTTCCAAGCCTTGTACAGTCAAGGTGGTAGTTTCTATGGGGTAGTAGTGCACATCCCCATGAATACACTAACCCCCATATTACCGTCTGTGTCTGTCTTTGATACCAAGGCCTTCTGTACCAACGTTTGACGACTTCCTAGGTCCAAAAAAGAGGGAGCATCCTTTCCTTCTATAGTAAGTGTAGTCATATAATGTCCCCAACTGGCTAATGCCACAGGTGCTGTCTCTTTCCTTCTTTTGGGACAATACCTCACTATGTGCCCCTTCTCCTGGCATCCATGTCAAATAATATCTGTTTTATATACTCTCTCAGTCTTAGCAACAGTAAGCAGTGTAGCAGATGTCTTACCATTCCCAGAAGTAGTATTAAAGTTTCTTACCATGAGTAAGGGTCCACACATTCCGGTAGAGCCCTTTGTTCATCAAGGTCTGGCCGTAAGATAGTCCTCTGCCAATTCAATAGCTGTCTTTGATGTCTCCAGGTGGTGTTCCCTTAACCACGTCTGGATGTCTTGAGGTAGAATCCTAACAAATTGCTCCAGTATAACAGGCTCCATCACTTGCTCAATTGATCTGGTGGATGGTTGCAACCATTTATAACATAAGCCATGTAAGCGAGTATATGTTTCCTGCGGAGAATCAGTAACATTAAACCGGAATGTTTGAAATCTCTGAAGGTAAGTTTCCACACTAATATCATAACATTTGAGTATGGCCTGCCACACAAAATCATAGTCGTTTACATGTCTTGCATCCATGTGGCTATAGGCCAACTGTGCCTTACCCGAGAGATGTGGAGCCAAACATACCACCCACTGGTCCTTGGGCCATCGGCATGCTTCCGCCACTCTCTCGAAGGTGGTGATGTAGGCTTCAATGTCATCTCCTTCAGTTAATTTGGCTATTTTAATGTCTTTAGGTCCTTCAACTTCCTGGAGTACATTAGTTCTAGATACCCCCATGGCTTGTATGACATGGAGGGTGTTGTTCCATCTAGCCTCATTCTGTTTCTGTTCCATCTCCCTCCATCTCTCCATGTCCATTTGTCAGATGCATAGCCATCATAATAGGTCCTGTATGTCATCAGGGGGATAGTCATCAGATACCTTCTCTGGTTCTGCAGTAGTGGCACCTTCCACCTCCTCTTCTTTACCCTCTCTTGGTCATTTTCCTCCACACATCTCCTAGCCCAGGCAACAGGGGCTCCTGTGAGATCTCCACCATACGGCGGATCTGAACCCCACTCAGGCTTGGCTGTGTGGTCACTACTGGATCCTTTTGAATCTTTATGTGATTACCTGGTATGATGTTCCATATTGAATCACCAACAACTAGGGTGCCTCGACGAATCCCCCCACTGCCACCACGTGTAACAGCTGTGGGAAGTGAATGAGGCAGACACCAGGATCCAAAACTCAAAATAGCTTTTATTCATCACAAACAAAATCAAAATAGCGGACTGTAAAATGACCAAGGCTGGGATATTCAAAGGGGTTGCGCCTGGCACAACAGTGGTGCATGGCACAACCCAGCATTGTGCTCCAGCCGGATACTGAGAAGGCTGTCTGTTGCAGCTCAACTCTTGATGCGCAGGGACACAATTCTAATGCATGCAGCGCAAATTCAGGGGGCGTGCCCATGCATATGTGGCACATCCTGATATTTAGCCCGGGATGTGCAGTGCATATGCTGGCACAACCTTGCATTGTGCTGCATAGAGGAGCTCAAAGTTGAGCCCCAGAAAAGATGGAAAAACTCCTGGCCACCCACAGGTGGGCTGCAGTATTGCAGGGCATGACACAGCAGCCCAGCCGTGGGTGGCCACCAGCCCACCCAGAACATTGTTGGCAAGCATGCATACAACCCTGGTGGTCAAGTACCCCCCCACCACACATAGTCATGATCGTGGAAATGTTTACCACTCAAGCCCTGGTAGTCTTGTGCCCCCCCCAAGTCCTTGAATCCCTGATAATCATAATGTATGACCATCCCTGCTGGTCAAGTTGTCCTCCCTCCCACCCGAGTCCCTGAGATATTTAAGTTGACCATCCCTGGTGGTCTAGTGCAGCCTCCCCGCCCCTAGCCACGATCGCAGTAATCCTCCATAAGAAAAGCCCTGGTGAACCAGTGAGACCCCCCACCCCTCCCACCAACACTGAACCGCATGCTCAGCCCACCCCCCCATCATCGGCGGATGGCTGCAACCCACCCGAATACTGCCCAGCTACCCGCTAAATGACAGGTACAGTATGGGCTGTAAGCCCATTAGTCCCCAGTGTGGACCAATAGGCTTGCAAGGCATACTGTACTAGACAGTCCCAAATATGTGAATGACTTGGACCTGTGGAAATGAAGGTAAGCACAGTATTGTGTTTCCTTGCCACTGGGGCATTTCAAACCCCCACAGATGACACTGTGGGTATCTCATAGCCATCCATGTCTAGATGACTCAGGCAGGTCCTGGATGTGTTGACTCACCGAACGGACAGGTACATTATGTTCCTGAGAGATGCATGCAGCAGCAAGTGGTAAAGTAGGTGTTTTATGATGTTGCGTAGTTACCCCGTGTGCTAGGAGCAATTGACTGTACACACATGGCCATCAGGGCACCATCAGGTGAGGCAGAGGTGTATGTCAATCCAAAGGGTTTCCACTCCATGAATATGCAGGTGGTGTGTGATAGCCAGTGCTACATACTCAACGTGGTAGCCCACTACCCTGGTTCCTGCCATGACTCCTACATCCTTCGCAACCGTGGCCTACATGAGGCATGTGAGAAGGGACAGATCATTGGTGGATGGCTCAATGGTAGGTGTTACTGGCACTCCAAGGTGCACCCCTGACCCAGTAGAGGCAACATGTTAGTGTGTATAATATGTACTCTGTATAGTCATGATGTGTCTCATACCCCACAGGTGACAGTGGATACCCACAGCTACCATGGGTCATGACGCCACTATGGCACTTGCACACTGCAGTCAAGGTGCATTATAATGAGGCCCATGCTTCCACCAAAGTGGTGATTTAATGAACATTTGGCATCCTTAAGGCATGTTTCCGGTACCTGGACCATTCAGGAGGAGCCTTGCAGTACAGCCCTGAGATAGCCTGCAAAATCTTTGTTACATGCTACATGTTGCACAACCTGGCACTGAGAAACTGGGTGCACTTCCAGACCTTGATGAGGAAGAGGATGAGGGGGATGATGACCATCATGATGGCCATGCAAGACAGCTGTAGGCCCATGCTGCATTGTGCCAGGCAGGGCAATGTGCCAGACGTGACCTGATAGCCCACCACTTCACCTGAGGCACACCAACCACCAACAGATGGCACAGGCAGCAGTAGGCAACCTACCTGCAGACACCATACCACCACACAGACATGCTGCCTGGTGCTAGTCACCCATCAAGGTGGCACTGTACGCACCAGCCAGTGGCCATATCAGGTGGTCAGTACCTGGTGGCCATAGTAACCTGTAGCTGTGTGTGAAGGATCCAAGATAGACAAGGTAACAGTACAGAAAGGAAATAGCATGACACAATACACCGAGATGTGCATGGGGGGGACGAGACGGGTTGGTAAGCGCACTTACAGAGGTGACATGTGTGGGGGGTGGGTGAGACTATGTAATGGGTATGGTACACTGTGAAGTATGGTCCAACACATGATGAACATGCACAGTGTGGTGCACCACAAGTAATGCTGTGAGTTACGGAGCCCTGACACAAGACATGTGTGGTAATAGTAATACCATGCCCCCTCCCCTGTCATGCAGGCCACATTTGTGTCATTTGAGGGTGGCACTTGCAATTTGCATCACTTTCACCCACCAGTACAGTTGCAAAATGCATATGCATCACGTGTGCCACATGCCCCATGCCATCACACCATATATCGCTGGCCAGGCAATGCTGGTGGCTAGATCAGGCAGGTGCTGCACAACAGCCATAGTCACTAGTTGTCATACAGTGATATCATGTTTGGTGTTTGGCACCGGGCAGCCAGTCCTCCCTCCTGGGATGATTAGTTGACAGTCTTGACAGTCTTGCTGGGAAATCAGAGGTGTGGCATGTCCCGTACCCACATCCACAGGGTACTGACATTACAGATGCCCAGCTGGTGGTACCAGCTTGACACGTGCAAACATCCTTAGCCAAGCTGTAACTGCATGTCCCTCACACATGCGCACATGTGGAGTATGACACACATGCATTTGTGGTGTACAGTTAACACACATGTGGCATGCGGTGGACATTTGCTGCACATGCGTCGTGCGACACCATGCATGTGCACCATGTGGAAACACATGCAGATGCAACCGCACAATGCCACAGTTCAGCAGAGCAAAACCAAATGAGACACAGTAGCACTGTTAAGCCTGTCTGACTATCCCAAACATGGAAATGACTACACTGAGTGGATGATCACTCAATTTCACACCTACCCAGTTGGTCAACCTGGTGCAGCAGTGGAGGAGGACATTGCTGCCACCAGACTTCGGGAGGCACGCCACCACAGAGAGGGACACAGTGTGGAGGCAGATAGGGGCATACCTGGAGAGTATTTCAGGTGTGAGGTGCACCCCCTGCCAGCTGAAACACTGCTGGCAGGACCTCACCAGGTATGGCCTCGTGATCCTGTGGTGTCTGATGGAAATGTTGTCTAGCATTGACGTGGCCATGAGGTCTGGGCTGAGACCTGTAGAAGGTAGGTTGGACATACATACTGTCACCCTGGCAACTCTTGATGGCAACTGGTGCATGTCTGTGTGACCATGACACCCACACATGTGTGCCGATCATGTCTTCACAGGTCAGACGCATGCAGTCCGGGGAGTGCAGGGGAGTGGATATGGGTACCAGGAGGATCATGGTGCAGACCATGCAGCAGCACATGTCCAGAAATGGCAAGGTAAGTGGGGGCCACCCAGAGTACAGGACTGGAGTGTGTCTGCATATGTGCATGTTGTGGTACAGCCTACACTACTGTACAAGCCATGAACCTGACGGTAATGGATGTACATGGTGTGTGGCACACATTAGACATGTATGTACATGTGGCACATGGGGGTGTGAGACAGGATGGGAGGGTAGGGGTACAATGGGTCTTTGCATTATGATGTTGGGGACAGCACAGGGGTTGTCACGTGGCAGCATGACTACATTGGGGGGGGGCAGTGTATCCTGTACTGCACAGCTAGTGTAAGTGGGATGGATTACACTGCCCAACCCATACCATCCCCTTTGGACTGTTGCATGGCCAATGCCTGTATAGCTTACTGAGACATGTCCCATTCCCATGTCACAGGTGCCATACACCGTGGTGGACCACGGATGGAGAGCCCCTGCTACAGAGCCCTAGTGTGAACTATGCAGAAGCAGAAGGAGAGGAATGCATGGGCATATGAGATCCGAACCAAATGCCATGGGAGGAGGGCCCAGCCACTGCCACTAAACAGCAGTGAAGAGGACAGTGATGACCAGGGCACTGCAACATCTGCCAGGCCATTGGACACTGTGGGTATGGGTGGCCAACAGCAGACCACTGCATGACAAGCAGGGTGGTGCGCCACAGGATGTTGTGGGCACAGTTGACAGTGTCCATGATGTTGGCACAGCCATGGATGAGAAAGGAGGATGCCCAGACACAGCCAGCTTGGGGAGGACATGTTGCAGGATGCAATGGAGGCAACTGCCCACCCAGAGAAGGCCAAATGTCCTGGGAGCCAGGCAGATGTTGACAAACAGGCCTAGGACCCTGACTTGGTGCTCACTGTAGGCAGTGAACATAGACTGGTACAGCTGGCCACAGCCCAGGATGATGGCCAGCATGCCCCTGTCCTTCCACCATCATCCAGGGACCGGGACCAGTTCCTGATAGAACTAGAGGAGGCCATCCTGTAGGATGTGGCTTGCCTGCATGGGTCCATATGTGCCCTTCTCTCTGCACTGCAGGAGTGGTGAGGAGTCTGGGTGTGTGGGTGGCCATTCCATTGGCATAACTGTTGGTAGTAATTTTGTTGTTGTAGAGGGTGGGATGGGTTTCACTCTATCATCCAATATGAATGGATGTTGTAGTTGTGGAGGGGCGGGGGTTGATTTTACTGTTTAAACACTGTTTCCATGGCTGCTGTTGTTGTTGGGATTGGTTTTACTGCTTTGTAATTGTGTCTATTACTGTTATTGTTGTGGGGGGGGGGTTGGTTTCAATGCCTCAAAACTGTTTCTATGGCTATTGCTGTTGTGGCAGGTGGGGGTTGGTTTTAATGCTTCTAACATTTTTGTATGGCTGTTGTTGTTGGGGTGGTGATGGTGGTGGTTTTTGTCATGTTTTATACCATTTGTTTTGGGGAGTGGGGGTGGGTACTGTTTCTTTGTTAACAAAGCTGTTTAGTTGCCATTGTATTCCTCAATAAATCTGTTGTTTGTTTGTTCAGGAATGCCGTGTCACTGTGTTGTTTGTGCATGGGGGTCTCAGTGTCCACCCACATGGGTTGGATGACATGGTAGGCTTGCAAGCACACACACTCAGCACCATGATGTGGAGTTCTGCGTGGGCACATGCAACTGAAAGGACCATAGGGCATCACAGTGGGGCAATGTGGGATGTGTCATGCCACTATGCTGTGTTGCATCCATACACCACTGCACCGGTCTCCAACCCCAACCACAATGGCGATCACACCTCCTCACTTTGCACCCTGCAGCTGTAGTTGCCTGGCTGTCTTATGTCTGGCTGTAGACCACAACAACATCAACACTGTCATGGAACATGTCATCATGTGCCATGGTGCCAGAATTCAGATGTTGTGTTGTGTTATGGCGTGCATAGCTCACTCTACATGCATGTGCGTACACATTCAGTGGCCACACTACACAGTACACTGTGCCAGCCATGCCAATGTGCCAGACGGGCTGCTACAACTCTACTCACCTGAAGAACTGCATCACCCTACAGGTTGTATGGGTAGCACTAGGCCATGATCAAGTATTACATCATCCCACAGCAGTGACATGCTGCTCAGTGCTGCCCACCAGTCATGGCAACACTGTACACATCATCCGGTGGCCATGGCTGGTGAGTGGTAACTGGTGGCCATAGCAACCATCAGAGGTGTCTCAGACAGGGATGTTGTATCTGCAGGACGAATGCTGTGGGCAGGGGGATACACTATGGCTGGAAAGGTGCGTGCTATATTCTTAGTATTGCAGTGGTGGCTCTCTGTGACAGACATATGTGGTGAGGTAATGACATAGCAACCCACATGTCCATTGCATGACTAGTACAGTCTGCAACATACCCCTGTGTCCAATGAGTGCTGTGGTATATGCATGCCCCCCCTCCAGCACAGTAGTGCACAGCATTGATTTTATCGTATGCCACGGCATCAGTATCATTCTGCTGTGGACACATCTCACCTATTCCAGCTTACTCCACCTGTGTCAGTGCAGTGTAGTGCAATGGTGTCAGGAAGCCCTGACCACACACAACACAACACACACACACACACACACACACACACACACACACACACTGTTGTCCGTATGTTTACTTGGTTTACTAAGGTAGAAGAAAGCCAAAGACCCATCAAGTCTACCTCCCCACATAATGTGGGAAATGAGATTAGATGCCCAGTAAATATTTGTCTAATTTAACTTAGAATTGCTTAGCTTTTGTTACATCTACTATGGTCTGTAGTAGTTTATTCCAGAGCATTACAGCCCTAATAGTAAATAAGTCCTTTCTTTTGTTTTTAGCTGCCCAGGGAATGAATAGTTGTTTGTTGTTGCACCTTAGAATATTAGGTTTGTTGGCATACTTAATGTCTCATTGCTTCATAAGTTGTTTATCTCGTAGGATGTTAAACAGTAATAGAAGACTACCCTTTAGTAGTCTTTTCTCTAAGTCATATGAATTAAGTTCTCTACACAGCTCTTTATATGAAAGATTATTTAACCTTGGAATGAGCTTGGTTATTTTCTTTTAGACACTGTCGAGGAGTTTTTTATCTTTAGTAAGATACGGTGCCCAAAAGGTAGCTCCATAGTCGAGATGTGGCCTGATATATGACTTATATAAAGGTAAGATAGAAGCTTCCTGCCTCCAAGTAAATGATCTTCTTATACAGTAGCTGTTAATTGTCCAATTTGTCTTCAGTGCAATTTGTCTGCAGTGTTCCCGTGGTAATAATTGGTATTAATTAAGACACCTAAGTCTTTTTGTGATTTAAAATGTTTCAACACCTTACCATTTAAGTAATATTTGTATATATTGGTTTCTGACCCCAAGGTGCATACCAATGTATTTATCATCATTAAAAGTAATTTTTTTGTGCTTAGTCCATTTTTCCAGTGTGGTGATATCATTTTGAAAGGTTTGGATTTTATCTACAGAATTTACTTCATTGCACAATTTTGCATCATCAGCAACTTGCTGATGTGTCCAGGTATCCCTTTATGTAAATCTGATATAAAAATTCCAAAAAGAACGGGTCCCAGGACAGAGCCCTGGGGAGCCCCACTAGTGACTGCAATCGGGTCTGAGTAGGTATCCAAAATTCTGACCACCTGGGTTCTATTTGTTAACCATGTAGTAACCCACATAATTATATATGGATCAATTTTCATACCATACATTTCCTCAGTAAAAATTCTATATGAGACTTACTCGAAGGCCTTTTTGAAGTCCATGAAAATAATGTCAACTGGGATGCCTTGGTCAAGTGATTTACTAGCCTTCTCATAAAAGCTGATGAGATTCATAGTACATAATCTACTGTTTGTGAATCCATGTTGTTTTAAATCTTTAAATCCTCTAATTTCAAATTCCCCTTCTATTCTATTCTTGAGATTTTTTTCCATGGTCTTACAGACTACCGAAGTTAAACTGATGGGACAGTAATTACCTGCTTCTTTCTTACTCCCTTTTTTATGAATCAAAATAACTAAATAACTATTGCTTGTTTCCATTCGACTGGTATGTCACCTTAATGTAAAGAAGCATTATACATTTTTTTAAGGGGGATGGAGATTAAATATGCAGTGTTTTTCAGGAAGTTCAGTTTAATATCATCTGGCCCTAGTGCTGTATTAGAATGAATGGCTATATAACCCTCATTACTTAATCTTTGCTGATCTCATTAGCTTTGGGCAGGGGATTTGTAATAATTGCTATGGTCTCCTTGTCATTAAATACAGACCCAAAGAATTGATTATATTTATTAGCCATGCCCAGAATGCTTGTTATGTTGCTGTTTGCATCATTTGCATACGCAACATTGAGGCTCATATGAACATCACAGTGCATGCTTCTGAACTGTGTCAGATCACTGTGCTGTCACAACATACAACCACTGCACATGTACAGACCCCTCTCCCATGGCATAATGCCCACCCCTCACTGATGGCAGGCCCACTGGGCCAGACTGTTCTATTGCTAGCTACTTAGGGACAACTGTGAAAAAGACACCAACAACAATGCAATGTTTTATGCTGTGAAGGTGTCTGTGCAAAATCATGGTACAGACCACTATGTGTTTCACTGTATGTGTTGGCTATGTGTCCATTGCACATTACAGACATTTGAATACCCACCTCTGTTCACACACCCCTGTGGTGTCCACACTGGTATCTCCACATCCCTATACACACCTACGTCTGTGTTCACCCTCTGTGTAGTCCAGTACTGTCACTATTGTGCACAAGGGTCTGTACCTCCACCCATGCTTCATGACAACATACTGTGCCATGACACACGGAACAGTATGTGTCACTGTGTGCTCATGAGGCAGCGCCGGGTACGTACACCACCCTGCTCATCAGGTGTGTGTTCCTGTGTGTGTGTTGCCATGTTGCTGAGCCTGTTTTCCCCTCCTCCAGCCTCCACCAGGCCACTGGCTTTTGCACCTGTGTCTGTGTCCCCACTGGTCATAGTCTACAGCTTCTGGCAACGTTTCTTGGGTTGTGGGCCAGTGTTTTGCATATGGTGTTGCATCACTGTGTCCTGCATGGCCCCTGCAGAGGCACAAATACTGTGACAGTTATCCTGTGTCCACTTGATGTGGTAGCCTGTGCCTGCACAGGGCATGGCCCTTGGGCAGGGGGTGTGGTGGTAGTGGTGGTGGTGGACATAGTGGGGACAGCTGTGGCGGTGGCTGGTGCTTCCCTGGGGACATCACATCATCTGCCCTGACAGGCACTTCAAAGTCACTCTCTGACACAAGGGTGCCATGTGTGTGTGGGGACACCTCCTGTGGTGACATGCTGCGATGTGTTGCTGCGATTGGTGTTGCTGGGCACTGTATCATGTGTGCGCAGGTTGCACAGGCCTGTGGGTGTTATGTTGCCTGGGGGTGTGTGTTGCAACATAGGGTGGCATGGCAGGGTGCTGTTGTCTCAGACACAGTGCATTAGCTATAGCTAGCAATGCTGTTGCCATTGCGAGTGTGTGTGCCTTTGTTGGAGCACTGCCAACTACTCCATTGCAATGGTGCAGCATTGCAGGGTCTCCTTCTGCCCCTGGGAAAAGTTCTACTGCCTATGCAGGACCACCACTATACTGGACAGGCCTACATTTGTGTCTCATGTGCCTGCCTGAATTGCATTTGCTATGTCAGTCAGCTGTCCCTCCATGCACTGGTGGTGTTCCGTGTCAGTTCCTCCTGCCTCAGCACCACAGATTCACAGTGGTTGTCTATGTCTAGTGGTGTTGTGACCTGCTCTTGGAGGTCCATAGTGGCCTCATCCAGGTAGGCCTTTAGCTCTGTCACATTGGGGGGACTCAGCTCATCGGCAACATTGTCATGGAGGCTGGGTGTGTGCACTGTGATCCCTACACTGTGCTGTTCCAGGGGCAGGTCCTCACTGGCTGACATCTGGCTGCTGGCTTCCTCGGTCCTGTTGGCATCCCCTTGTGTTGTCTCTCCATCCTTCTCCTCCACCTCCACCTCCACCTCCACCGACTTCTCCCTAGCATCATCCCCCTCCTCTGGCTTATACTCATCATCCTTGGACTCTATATGGTCATCCATTTTGCCTGGTGATATGGCCATGCTGCTGTCCCCATCACTGTTCATGTCATCAGGGCTGGCCTGCTGTCCACCTCTTTTTTTAATTTTTGTTTTTTTTGTTCTGACACCCCCTTAACTCAGATACTTCCCACCCGCCGCCCCCAAGCCCATGCTTGCTTCCCCCATGCAGGGTTGCCAGGGGTCTCCACCCCAATGGACACTGTGGGCAAAGTCCAGGCTTACCTCCGGGTCAGGGCCATGGGAGCGGGACCCCCCTGTGGACGGCAGAGGCAGAGGAAGGTGGAGTGGAGTGGGCTGTCATGCCAGGGGCTGGCTTTTCTCCAAGTGCTTGCTTCCTGGGGGCAGGGACATGCAATGACATCCAGCATCTGTCCCACTCCCCAAATGTACTGGCACCGGTGGTGGCGGTACCCCCCGCCTCTGCTAGGGGTCCACAATGTGCTAGACACTCTTCCCCTCCATCCCCCTGGAGAAGGAGAGCAGTCCCTAGGATGCTCAAACCTTCTCTCCTGGCTGGCCCTCTGACTGCCGGGTCCATTACCCATTATCGGTGTCACAAACAAAAATCCAACTGCTGTGCCAGCGGACTGGCCCCTGCTGTCCACCTCTACATTCTGGGTCACCATGTCTCCTGTCCCCAGGCACTGCTGTGATCCCTGTGGGTGGAATAGGGAATCATCAATTTCTGGTCATGGCCTCATTTTACCCATGCCCATCTGACCAATATATATAGTTGTACAGGCTTGTGGTCTCCAAGCTCGGTGGTCCATTGCCACCATATCTGTTGTCCCACAGTGTGCTAGCTACCTCCAGGCCTGTACAAACACTATCTGTGTGGATGACTGCTGTGGGGACACACATTCCCATTCTGTGTCATCCAGCACCTGCCATGAACACATTCAGGTACATGATCCCCCCCTTTGTCAGAGGTGTACTGCAGGGCTGTGCACCACTTACACCCACACCCCATTTGCCACTGTGATGGGACAGCCACTCCACCATTGCATTCTCATGCATTGCACATGCCTGCATGTGGTGGCCATACAGGGTCACAGCCATGCCTGTGCACAGCACTGTGCATGTTCATTGTGACATAGGCCCCACCTCCAGGTTTGCCATGCTGGGGCTGCACTGTGGCCCTGGTGCTTATACCTGTGGGGTGTTGTCTGCAGCGGGGACACACACACACACACGCATGCACACACATGCAGTTGCACACACCACTGTCTCACACTCAGTCAAATGGTTATTCATTCACACATCAGTATCCACACACAGAGTTGTTTTTGGTGATGTCCCCAGCCTGTCTGTGTACCTGTGCTGCTCTGCAGCCTGAAGGTGTCAATCTCAGTGTCCCCACTGATGGTGTGGCAGTTGAGGTGGAACACTATCCACTTTTTGTGGGTGGTCAGCATTAGAGATGCAGCAAATTTAAATTCCGCTAGCAAAGTGAACGCGAAGTGGGCACTTCGCATTGCCACTCCGGTATGCGGAGTGGACATTGCAAAGTGCTCACTCCGCCTTGTCATTACCACTTTGTGTTAAGGCAGAATGGCAATGTGAAGTAAGGTGAAGTCATTGTTTTTGATGGGCTTCGCGTTCGTCATTAAGATTCTAAGTGATCCACTTGGTGTTTCTGATTTGGCAGCCACCCCCACTCATCACATGGCTTACAGTACTGTAAGTCACATGCTCTTCAGCTAGGCAGGAAGAAAGTGAGTCATACAAGCAGACACTTTTACTTTCTCCTGTGCAGATAGAGAGAGTAGTGTGTTTTGTGACTGCTGATACTTTGAGATCAGAGCGAGGAGGAGATTTAAACTTTGATTTAGACCCAACAGCTTTTTTTAAAAAGCTACATTTTTTTGTCTTTTCTGTACTCTTTTTTACTTAATTTGTTCTTTCTGTAAATTTTATTTTTCTTACCTTTATAAGTAGTTAGTTGTTTGCCTGTGTCTGTGTGACTGTGTGTGTGTGTTGTGTGACAGTGTGAGTAGTGATTGCTCAGACTGAGGGAGCTCAGTAGGAGAGATGGACCAGGGTGAGGGGATATCTGGGGTGTGGGCAGCTCTGGGAGAGTGTGGTAGTGGTAAGTGTCATACCATGCGCATGTGTGAACGGTATGGGTGCCCATTCCTGTTGGACTGTTCAAAACTTGTGAGTGTCTCCCCCCCCCAGAAGCAGGACCAGCACCGCCTCCTGTCCTGATTCTGAGGCAGTTGAACCACCACCACCAAGTCCAGCACCAGGTCTTCTAGACCAGGATGTGCCTGTTCCCCCAGGCCCAGGTGTGGATCCCATCCCTGTTCATCACTGTGACCAGCTGGCTGCCAGTTCATCTGGTCATCCCCTGCCTGTGCCTGGTCCTCCCTGCAACTCCGTTGTTTGGCAGTTTTTTGACTGTGTCAGGGGAGACAGCAGTGTAGTCAAGTGCTGCCTATGTGAGGTGGAGGTGCACTGTGGCCCTTGGGGGACTCACTGGGGGACTGGGGGCCAGCACACCCATATGCTCAATTACCAGCAGTTGGAGTGGCAGGCTGTCACAGAACAGACCATGCCTGCACCTGCTGGCCATTCTGTGGCAGAGGGTGCAGCTGTGCATTGCAGCATCCCTAAGAAGAGGAGGGCCACAGCAGCACCTGCTGCTCCACCAGCACCCCCCACCCCACCACCACCACCAGCAGGTCAGCCTGTAGAATGTGTGGACCCCAGAGAACTGCATGTAACACAGGCTGACCTGTCAGTTCTCTGGAGTGCTGTCGAGGATAACAACAAGAGGGTGAGTGCTGTGGAGCAGCGGCTGGGTCACATAGAGGGACATCAGTTGCAAATTATGTCCATGCTGGAACTGCTGCTGGATCATCATGGGATCCCACATTAGTTTTTTTTTCCCTCACACCATGTGCCCCCCCACACCTTCCTTGCTGTGTTATAAAATGTATTCCTCCATCATCCCCAACCCTTGTATGTAATTATGGCCTTTTTTTGTTGTCTTCTGTATGTGTGACACTTTGTATGCTGAGCAGTGCAAGTATACTGTGCTAAACTGCATGTGTGTAGTCAGTCTTCTTTCCAGTCTGTGTATGTACTGGAGACACTGTCCAACTCCCTGACTTAAAAACAAACATTAATGAGTACTATGGTGGGGTCATGAAGAATGGAGAGATACTAGAAAACAGGCTTAAATTACATCCAAATAACTATTAAATAAAATTAATGTTGTAACTTCATTTGTGACCATGATGATGAAGAACGTGATTTGTATCACAAATGACTCGTGATGATGGTCCTGACTTAAAAATGCATATTAATGAGTACAATGTTCATGCAGAATTAAGCACTACACCTGTCCAGTACTCTGAAGGGAATCCAAAGAAACAACTGTGACTTAAGTTACAGATGGAGATTGGGCCATAAAGAGGAGCAAATGCACAGACAGATTAAGATTGCACTGTGCACTGAAGAGATGCAGACACAAAGGCACAACACCTAACCAGTGCTCACCATCAGAAATTCAAATCTGGAAAAGAATACCTTTGCTGGTTGGGGTGGGCTGTGGGGAGCAGTGTACTGCATTGCTGCAGTAACAGTCACTAGTACTAGTACCAGTAAAGTTACCATAAAGAAGTACAAAAATCACACAGCTGCAGTGGATAGCAGCTTCACATTGCTGAAATTATTATGTGGCATAATAAAAGGTGTCTGATTTGATGACATGCCATCACACACATAATCACACACACTCCAAGTAATGCATAGCAAATTGAAAACTTCAGTAATATAACCACATATTTTAAATAAACTAAAATTATGCACTACGGCAGTAACAGTCACTAGTACTAGTAAAGATACCACAAAGCAGTACAAAAATCACACAGCTGCAGTGGATAGCAACTTCACATTGCTGAAATTATTATGTGGCACAATAAAAGGCATCTGATTTGATGACACGCATCACACACATACTGACATACACACACACACACACACTAAGTAATGCATAGCAAATTGAATACTTCAGTAATATAACCACATATTTTAAATAAACTAAAATTTTGCACTACTGCACCACAACAATCAGCAAAAAAATGGCAAGAAATATTGAAAATATTACTGTGTGTACATTAACACAGTTATACAAGAAAAATATCAAAACAGAAAGCACTGTCTTTTTCTCCAAGTTAATCTACCTATACCTCAGATACTTCCCTCCCCAAAGCACATTTCCACTGTCTCTCAGTACACAGACCGAATGTTGTACATTAACATTCAAAATCCATACACAAACAATAAACGCTTGATGATATGAGCACAGGAGGGATTCCTATAATCAATGAACTGAAGTTTCAGCAAAAAAAAAAGCCTCAAAAAGGCTTTTTTAACAGCTTTTTGAAGGTTTGAATCACAGAGAGCTCTCAGAGCAGATTGTCTCCTACAGCTTCCTACACACACTACCCCAGACTGAGGCTGTGCAGAACAATCTAGAGCCCATGTGACCTGAAATCCCATGATTCACTGCAAAATTCACCTTTGGAGCTTAAAAACAAGGCGAAGTGAGGCGAAATACATTGTTTTCAATGTACTTCACCTTAAAAATTAGTGTAGTAGTGGTTTGGGAAGGCGATTTAATGTGAAGTCAGTGTTTTCAATGGACTTCACGTTACCCATTAATAATGCAAAGTACTCCACTTTGTGTTGCGGAGCACTCCATGAATTTGCCTTCACTCCACAAAGTGAATTGGGGCCACTTCACCCATCACTAGTCAGCATCTGTACCTGGCTGCTACCTCCCCCAGTGGCCTGTGCATGCCAGTTATGTACCAGCTTCTGCTTGCAATGCCTTTTCACATCATTGCATTTTTTCTGTAAGTCTCTCATGGTGCGCTTCTGGGCGGCCACAGTGCTGACCTTCTTGGCCACCTTCTCCCATGCCTTCTTCCTTTTGTCATATCTAGCCTTGTCACCACCCCTGCTGAGCAATAGGGCAGCATTGTCACCAGTTTCATTGCTGAGGATATCTGTTTCCTCATAGCTGAAGTTTTTTTTCACCTTTGCCTCTCAGTTTCTGTTTGCGCCATTTCCTCCTTGCACCTTGCCGCTCTGACATCCTCCATGTCTGAATGTGCACTATTAACATCCTTTCTGTGACTTGCATACTTTTATATGATGCAAGTTGCAGTCTATGCCATGTGCATTACACTTTGGAGCAGGTCGCATTTGTTCTAGAATATAGCGCAAGTCACATTTCGCAACTTTTGGATGCATTTTGTGCAGTTGTGTAATTAATGTCTGGTGTAACTGCACCTTTGAGAACTGGGCTCATAGTTTCTGTCATAGATTCCTCCATTGCTGTGAATGTAATGAGCTATTCTATGGCTCTTTGCAGTATTTTTTGTCACTCTATCCACCTCCACTTCAGTGCCTTATAGTACACTGCATACAGCATGGTGAATGTATACACATTTAAAAAAACTGTGTTTTGTCTCTGGGGTCACATTCAAAGTATCAGCATTGGGTAGCAATTGTTGTACTTCAAAACAAAGAACAGTGATTTCCTGTCATCTTTTATATTGTCATAATGACTCTGTGCAGTGGAGAAAGGTCTGGGCAGTTTGAGGGAACTGGGTTTTGCACTAGCTGCTGTTTGAGGCTTTTTTTAGTTGTAATTTGCCCTCACCAGTGCTGTTACATAGTACTACTATAGTATAGGGCATCTATGTAATAGTACACAGTCTGTCAGGTAAAGGTGAATTGCACATGGACCAAACTGTTGTTTCCTAATACTAATTAAATTGTGAGCACATCATGGTTTCCATGGCACCAAAGGTTTCATTGCTGTTAGCAGTGAGTGCAGTCAGGATACTGTTTCCACGAACAACATGTAAGGGCAAGTGACAGCCATATTTAAACATTTACAAACTTCTTCTTAGGTTTAAAATCCATGTAGTACAGACTAGTAGAAATACACCATTAGGTTCTTTGTATTTAATCACTGAGTGAACAGCTTATTTCTAAAACTGCACCTAATGATGTTAGTACGGCTAGAGAACTGATGCTACCAAACTGGCCATATTCTGGCAGTATTTCAGTCCAGTTTATAAAGTGCTCAGCACCGTCACATACAACTTACTAATTTCATTGTTTAGCAACAGTCAGTTCTGCAGTTTATTGCCTTTGGCACCAAGGCAATGTAGCATTTGTAAACCTCATATTTTACAATTTAATTAGTAAGTTTAGCCCACTTGAAATACAGTATAAGTTCCTGCCTACACTGCAGTTCTGCTTCTGGGTGTTGAAAAAGAGGGTGTAGGTCAAATAACTTGCTTAAGGCCACAGGATGCCAATGGGATCTGAATCTAGTTCTGCTCATTTCCAGTTTAGGGCTCTGCATTATCAACACTGCCTTCTCAGTGTACTGTGGCATTTTATAATACAGTATGACAGTTCTTCCTCAATCCACCTACTGCAATCTAATTTTTTTGTTTTATGAATATATGCAGTTGTTAATCCTGTTTATTTTCTTGGATTGTCATGAACTTACAGTATAACTCTAAAACATATTAAACTTGGGTGGAGTAAATTTATTCTTGTAAACTTACTAAGCAAAGGGGAGGTAAAAACAGAAAACAGTTTATTGTGCCAATACAAGCATCTGAATAGTAGAAATTATGGAATATGAGACTTGAGAGTGATAATTTGAAGCTATATAGAGGAAGTCATCTGGGTCCCTCTGAATGTTCTCTAATTCCTGAAGCATGACATGCAAAATACATAAATGTTTCATTAAATGTGCAGCAAATATACACATATATCCCTATGGCAAAAAAGTGTCAAACTCAAACATACAGTACTTCCACTCCTGATTATAGGAATTATAATGCATGAAAGACAATCTTTTCATGGAGAATTCAGTTTTTGAGTATGGGGTGGTGGAGTGTAAATGTGCTTATTAGTATTTGACTTGCAGACTTGCTAATTACATACAGAGGTGACAAAAAGTAATGAATCCTCAATCCCACAGCGTTTGAATGCTTGTGAATATCATGGTGGGGGTTCATATGTTGTGTAGCCACCAGTGGCATCATTGTCTCCACTACCAGTACTTTCATAGGTACTATGGATTGATAGAAGTAACCCTAAGATTAACAGAATGAGGGACAAAAACAGTGAGATGATCAGAGACAGAATGAAAGATTTAGGTATTTTGGACGCATGGAGAATGATGCACCCCACTCAAAAAGATTACTCATTTTTTTCACATAGGCACAGCTCATAGAGTAGGATTGATATGTTCCTTTTGTCGAATGGTCTGCTGAATAATATGCTAAATGCTGATATTGGTCCCATTATAATATCTGACCATGCTCCCGTTTCTTTTGATATTAACTTGGGCCAAGAGGACAAAAAATCTCTTCATTGGAAATTTAATTGCTCTTTACTGAACGATGACAACTTTAGACCCTGGATTATCAAGGAGTCAGAACAATTTTTTTTGTATAATAATAACGGGGAGACCTCGAAAGCTACACTGTGGGAAGCATTTAAGGCATATATTAGGGGCAGAATTCTGAGTTATACTTCTTTTAAAAAAAAAAGGAAAGGGGGAAATTACTTGCTCAAAGAGAAAAGGAACTTTTGGAATTGGAAAGATCCCAAAAATCAGATCCCGGGGGTAACAAAGACTGTTTTAGGAAAATAACTCTACTCAGATATGAAATAAATAAATTACATACGGGGAAGGCGGAGTTTGCTCTATATAGAACTCAACATAAATACTGCAAGTCAGGAGAAAAGGCGGGCAAGTTATTGGCATACAGGCTTAAACAAATGCAAAATAGGAATAATATTCCTAGTATTAAGGATTCTGCTGGGAAGTTACATAGTAAAATTATTAATATCGACAAGGTATTTACAGATTTTTACACAGATTTATATAAAAGTAAGACTGTGAATAATAAGGGTCTAATTAATCAATTTTTAGATAAAGCCAAATTACCTAGGATCTCGGAGATACAACAGCAGTTATTAGATAAAGAAGTCTCGATTCAAGAGATTAAAGATACTATTGATGGGTTACCTAATGCCAAAGCCCCAGGCTCTGATGGATTGCCTGCTGAAATGTATGTCATTCTGAAAGAGATGATTACACCTATTCTACAAAGTGTGTATACAGAATCTGAAATTAATGAAGGTCTGCCTCCCACGATGACTGAGGCAGTCATAACTGTCCTTTTAAAAAAAGATAAAGACCTACTAGATCCTGCTAACTATCGTCCAATCTCCCTGTTAAATATAGATTATAAAATTTGGGCAAAGATTCATGCTAATAGGTTACAACAGGTTATTGGGAATCTTATACATAGAGACCAGGTGGACTTCATTAAGAGGACAGCAGGATTTGAAAATAAAAGAAGAATACTATCTACAATATGGATGGCCTCTAGAAATCAAGAGTCTTCTATACTATTGGCATTGGATGCTCATAAAGCATTTGATTCTATTGAATGGGGTTATCTAACTGAGGTACTTGTGGGTTTTGGCTTTGGTGACATCTTTATCTCAAGAATCAAAACATTATATAAATCCCCTATGGCTACTATATGTACGAACAGAGTCTTATCTGGGAAATTTACTCTGGAAAGAGGGACTAGACAAGGATGCCCTATTTCTCCACTACTTTTTATTCTAGCTTTAGAACCACTCTTACGAATAATTAGACTAAGTAAAGACATTACGGGGGATTAAATTCCATAAGATGGAACATAAAGTTATTGCTTACGCTGATGACCTCCTTTTATCCCTTTCTTCTCCTTACAAATCTATAAGTTCCATTTTGAGGTTATTAGAGGAATTTAGAGGAATCTCAGGGCTATATATTAACTGGGCTAAATCTGAAATGCTCCCTCTACAGGGGGAATAACATTATACTCAAAGATTTATGCTCACGGTATAACTTGGTGTGGAAAAATAACTGCATTTCTTATCTTGGAATTATTATTTCAAATAATCTAAAGGATATGTTAGGGTTAAATATTAAACCCCTGGTGGAATCTATGAAATCATCATTGGATAAATGGATCAAACTTAACCTTTCCTTATGGGGAAAAGTCAATGCTGTAAAAATGATGCTAGCGCCCAAAATATTATACTTATTAAACATGGTACCGCTACATATTACATCCAGATGGTTTAAGAAAATTAACAGAATGTTACATTCCTTTTTGTGGGAAGGGAAAAAGGCAAGAATTAGTCTAGATAAAATCAAGAAACATTGGCTTCAAGGGGGCATGGGCCTTCATGATTTCAAAAAATACCATCAAGCCTTCCTATTTAAACAAACTTGCCAATGGCTACTTCCAGAGAATAATTTACCATTGTGGGTTAAATTTGAACAAGATAGCATTTCCCCTCACCTATTACATCACTTAATTATAGGTGCCCATCCAAAAAGTATTGATTCCCATCCCTATTTAAGGAATTCTGCCAAGTCCTTATCCCAGGTTATAAATCAAATAGCTGAGGGCTCTGTTCCTTATCAATATTCTCTGATATGGAGAAACCCAAATCTTAAATGGGATAGGAAAGTGTTAATTAATCCATTATGGGAAAATAAAGGGATCTTTTTAATAAGATATATTATTGATCCACTCACTGGGACCTTAAGGTCATTCTTAGAATTAAGAGGCAAATATGGTTTACCCTACACACAATTTTATTTTTATTTACAGTTAAGAAATACATTACAATCATCAATGGAGGATTACTTCATCCCCTTCACCAGGTCAGAATTCGAAAAAATTGTCACATTGGCAAATTCCAAAGGGGGTGGTGAGAAACTGTATCAAGTATTAAATAAATCCGGGAATGACTTAACAAGCAAATCTAAGGAACGGTGGGAGAATAGCCTAGAATGTCATATTCATGATTCATCTTGGCATTTATTATGGAAAAATGCATACATATCCAGTATGGACCTTCAAGGTCGATTAGTACAATTTAAAATATTGCATAATTGGTATTATTCTCCGGACAAACTTTTTGCTTGGGGTCTCTCCTCTGATAGCTGTTGTTGGAGGTGTGGGGTGAAAGAAGCTGACCTTCTACATATGTTGTGAAAATGTCCCACTTTAGTCTCAGGGTGGGTAAGAATTTGGGAGACATGCAAGGACATCCTTCAAAGGTATTTCCCTTTTGATCCAGGGATATTTATTTTAGGTAATACGGAGTCTTTAGTCTTTCTGTCATGTCCTGAAAAAAAGATGGTTGTTGGTAGCTCTATTGTGTTTCAAAAGACTCATTTTATTACATTGAAAGGATACACATCCACCAGCCCTGCAGGAATGGATCAATTCTCTAGCAAAAGTAGCCATCAACGAGCTTATTAGCCATCTTAATAATAAGACACTACATAAATATGAAACTAATTGGGCAGCCTTCCTTCGCTGGTTAGATAAGAATTGAGTTATTACTTCAGCTTAATGTTTTTGTTACAGTAAGAAGTTTGTGACATGCTTTCTGGTAGATCTATGATAACTAATTTTATTCACCCAATACTCATACAAATGGTCTGTTAACTGTAGTTACAAGATTTTATTTAAGAATGTTGTAAATTGATAACATTTGTATGAATTGATTTGTATACCCTACCTAAAGTGATCAGTTTCATTATATGTATTCTTAGGAAAACTAAATAAAAATTGTTTGAAAAAAAAATAGGTACTACTAAGAGGAAGACACTCCAGATCTTCCCAAGACCAGAAGACAGTGTCCACATGAACAACTGATATCTTTCCTATGAGACTCCACTATTGACGTTCCAGGCTGGGGACATTGACATTTTTAAAACTTTAAGAGCAACAACTATGGAAATAAAATCCTTAGTTTAGTGCAAGTCAAAAACTCACCTTTGTGTCACCCTCCCTCCACCACAACAACAGTAGGTTCCCATAGTTGCACCAATCCCTGTTTTGATGCCAAATACCAGTGCTGTGTGTAATTTTCACATTCCAGCAGAACAAAATTCTGTGGAATTTTCATAATTCCACCAAAATTCCACCAGAAATGGAATGGTGCAATTCTGCAACAGAAAATAGTTACAGAATGATTTTCTGTGGAAAAATTGCTGTTCCATGTAATTTTTTATTGATTTATTTATTTATTTATTTAGCTTTTGTTGACCGGGTAAGTGCACTAGACAATTCCTGCCTATTTTTAGGCACGACCCGGGGGGGAGGGGGATACAGATGAATGGCAACTGACCTTGAACCAGATTAAGCTGTTGGTGGTATTTTTGGTGAATGAGGGAAATTTGGCAAGGACACCGGGAAATTCCCTACTCTGTGTAAGTGGAGCCTTTGCGCTGGCTGCAAGATGGCCAGTTTGCATGATCCCTGGAGAGATGGAGCGCTGCTAGCTCAGGGGAGTCGGCCTCCTCCTCTGTGCTACCTTCCTTAGAGGCCCTAGAGGAATGTCTTGATGTAGCTGCTACTAGCAGCACGACTGTATTGGAAATGGACTCCGTTTTCTCTGGCATGCCTAGTGAAGTTCGTTCTGCTGTACCTGTTGTCAACGGAGTTCCCTCTCTCGCTTCCAGCCTTCAGGAACAACGTAAGGCGCTAGTCCTGCGATTGCAGATTCTGGATTCGGCACTGCTGGCTTCTGCGAAGGCAATGCCTCGGACGCCTATTCCTTGCTCTTCTTCCTGCGACGTTGACACTGGAAAGCCCCCAGTCGACGTCCTACCGGTGGATTCGGCTTCTGTCTCTTCCGCGTTGGTACCTCCTCAGCTCACTGCTGCCGACACCCTTCGGACTGCTTCTACTGCTATTATTCAGCAATCGACGACTGAACTGCACGAAACTGCCTTGAATGACGCTGCTCCTCTTTCAGTAAGTGACTCTAGCTACCACCATCGACTCCGTTGGTTCTTGGGCAACCTTCTGTTTTTTTCTCTGCCACAAGAGCCTGGGTGGTCCAAACGTGGGGGTTCATTCTTCCATAAAAAAACCAAACCCAACCAGGATACCCACTCAGATTGGTCGCCAGAGAAAGCTTTAACAAATGCTGGTTGGGAAAGGGGCGTTGGAGGGACTTGGACCCCTGATTCCCAGGACCCTGTGTACCTCAATATGCTTCAGAAATCCTCTGAGAAACACTGTATGAGCTCCAATGAACCCCGGGGTGTGTCTTCTCCTTTAACTGTTGCTAGTTCTACTAATGCTAGTACTACATCCACTATCCCTAAGACTACTTCTGCTTTGCAAGGGACTAAAAATATTTTTTCAGGACCTACTTTGTTAGCTACTGCCACTGCATCTCAAGGTTCTAAATTTAAACTTGCTGATTTATTTTCCTCCAAAGGCGAGCCTGCACCAAGGAGGAACGCTGTTAGATTACTTTATAAGGGTGGTTTAGAACTTCCCCCTGATCGTTTATATATAGCTAAAACTCTTCTTAAAGGATCAATGAAGTTTTTTCCTCTGAGGTTTTGCACTGATTAATATAGGTAACTCCAACTTTGATATCAGCTTTAAACAAATGTCTGGGCTCGATAGGTTTTGGGCTCAATATGACAAACTTCAGTCCACACCAGATTGGTCCCCTTTCAGGCCATTCCTCTCACTAAACCTGCAATTCGTAACATTACTGTTGTTTTTAAGAATGAGGAGTTCACATTGAGGATATTTTATTCTGGTTAAATAAGCGGTGTGATGTTTTGAACAGGCCTACCCTAATCTAGACTCTGAACAAATTTGGGATGGTAGTTGGAAGGTGCGTGTCAAGCTTTTTCAACTAACACTGGCCCAAAACATCTGCCTAATTTTTCTTTTTGGGCAAAGACAAGGGCTTCATTTTTATGCTGGGCAGCGAAGTCTTGTTTTAAATGTAGAGCACGTACTCATTTAAGCTCTGCTTGTGACACTCTTAAATGTAGCCATTGTTTGAATATGGTCATATTGCAGCCAAATGTGCTAACTCATTTAAATGCAACTTATGTGAAGGAACTGGCCACGCTTATGGCAGGTGCCCTGGGCCTCTCATAACAGAGATGATTGCCCTTCCCATGATGGCATCATCACTGTTGCTCAACAGTTGCTTGCCCACAATTTAGCCTCCTCTACCTCAGAGGTTACCCCCTTGGTAGCTGGAGATGATCCCTCTGCAGCCCCTGTTCCAGATCCTCAGACCCCTTTCCTGCTGTACCCCTTCCTGCTTCTGCGGTGGATTCTCCTGTTATTACTCCCATTGTTCTTGATACAGTCATGCCTCCCCCTCATCCCACGAGTCTGGAGGGAGACATCCCTAGTTTCACCACTGTTACCCACAAACGAACCAGGAAGGGCCTTGCTGTTGCTAGTCGCAGCAAGGATACCCCTTCACGTAGCTGGCAAACCCCTAACAAATTTGCGGTTCTAGCCACGGATCTTTCAGATAAGGACTCTGGGGGTGAGGATACTGATACCTCCTCCCTTCTTTCCTTCCCTGATGGGGTCGATGGGGCTGATACGGACCCAATAGCCAAACGCACTAGGCAAAGACGGAGGGGCAAGTCCCCACCCAATTCTTAAATTATGTCTTCTAAAAACATATGTTCTCTAAATGTGAATAGTATTAAAGGGAAGAAGAAGCTGGGTGGAATTTTTTAACCCTTTCTGACCTGCACTGTGACATTTTCTGCCTAGTCGATACCAGGTTGAAGACCCATGGGAACTATTCAGGCCTCAAGGCATGGACAGCAGGACCTTCCTTTTGGTCTATTGGACCAGACACTTGTGATGGTGTTGGGATATTATTCTCCAGCTCTGATTTTAGAGTATCCAGATTGGTAGATATTTTCCCTGGTAGGGCCTTGTTGTTGGATTTTTCATATAAATCCGAGAGGTTTCGGATGATTGGGATTTACGCCCCTCAAACCAAGGCACAGAGGGTTTCCCTTTTTCATCTAATTAAGCCCTATCTTTTTACATCTAGATTACTTCTATGGGTCGGAGATTTTAATTGCGGCCTACATCAAACGGATCGAGGCCTACAAACTTCTAAGCTGTTCTATGACTCTATAGCTTTAAATACTATAGTTTCCATGGCTAAGCTTGTGGATGCATATAGATATCTCCACAAATCGGGTGGGTCTACTTTTTTTAAGGGGTCCTTACACACCAGGATAGATTTTCTTTTTTTATCTAAGGTTTTGATTTTACTTTCTTGTAAAACGGTGGCTACTGAATTCTCGGATCATGTTGCGTTATGTGCCTCCTTTTCCTGGGCCTCAGCCCCGAGATGTAAGAAAGCCAGTTGGCGTCTCAATGATTCCTTACTTAGTGACTCTTTTTTTTCTCAAACTCTGGCACAAAGAGTTTTTAGCTCGTTTGTCTGTAGTTGACTTCTATGACACTGGGATAGACTGGTGGGAGGCCTCCAAGCTGAGTTGGAAACAGTTTTTTCAGAAAACTGCTGCGAATAAACAAAATACTAAATATTTGTCCTATTTAACCTTAAGGCATCAGTTACAGCATTTATTTTCTTTAGCCAGCTCCACTAATCATGATTTTAGTTCCCAAATTAGCGAAATCAGTGCTCAAATGAGGATATCTCAGTATAATCGAGCTGACTCATTAGGTCAGGAGGCGCGTTTTGGCACCCATATTACTAAAGGGTGTTTAGATCCCTTCAAGGCCTGTAAAGATAGAATTGACACTAAATTAATCACCTCTCTATTATCTCAGTCCGGGGGAATTACTCAAGAAACCCGAAGATTTGCTTCACTGTGTTGAAAATCACGTTTTCAGTATGTTCGGTACTAAAACTGACCTTGTTAATGCAGATCACTTTCTTCAATCATTGTCCTTACCTCAACTTTCTGATTCTGATCAAGTCAAGCTTTCTTCTGATATTAATGAACATGAAGTATTAGCTGCTATTACTAGTCTGAATCCACATTCTGCCCCAGGGTCAGATGGACTGACCCCGCATTTTTATAAGACTTTCTCTACTGATCTTGTTCCTGTGTTAACTATCCTTTATAACGAGATGTTACATTGTGATGCTTTAACTGCTTCCATGAAAGAAGCATTATTAATTTTACTGTTTAAAAAGAAAGGGGATCCTTTTGATCTAAATAATTGGAGACCAATTAGTTTGTTAAACGTTGACTACAAGATCCTTGCCAAAATTCTCTTGTCCAGAATGATTACTTTTGCATCACATATGATTAGTCCGACACAAACTTGTGGTATCCCAGGCAGACATCTTTCTGATAATCTTATTTTATTGAGAGAAATATTCGCTTTGGGAGAACATAATGCTGTCACTGGGTGGATTATAAGTCTGGACCAAGAAAAGGCTTTTGATAAAGTTTCCCATGAGTTCTTATTCCTAGTTCTGGCGGCTTTTGGGTTTCCAGTGCGTTTTCTTTCCTGGCTTCGTTTGTTATATAGAGATGTAGTGATACGTCCTAATGTTAATGGCTGGATTGGCCGTCCTATTTCTCTAGCCTGTGGGGTTCGTCAGGGTTGCCCGCTTAGTCCCCTATTGTATAATTTTTATATAGATACCCTTTTAAGAGCTATTTTTCTTTGCCCACAGATTATTGGATTGTTTTGTACTCCTTCCTTTTTACCCCTTAAAACATTGGCTTATGCTGATGATTTAGTTTTGGCTGTGGATTCTTCCACAAAGCAAGAGGCTATTGTTCAGGTTCTTCAGACCTTTTCTTCAGTCTCAGGCTCTAAAATAAATTTAAAAAAAAGTATCTGCGTACCACTAGGGCATACCTCCCTTCCCAGTGCAGGCCTCTATGCGTGAGTTTCTGTTTCTACTGCAGCTTTTTCATATAGGCATTTTTTTGGCCGTGAAAACATGCAAACATTTAATGGAATCTTGCTCTGCAAAAAGCAGATAATGTGATTAATGGGTGGAAACGGCATTTCGGGAAGAAGAAAGCGGGTTGTGCTTCTTAAAACTCTGGTCACACCGATCTTTTACATCTCAGTTATGTGTTCCCACCACCTATTTCTTTGTTTACCAGACTAACTGGACTTTTTCAAGGGTTGTGGGGATCTAGGTTAAACCCCATTAAAAGGAATTTCACATACAGGCCGCTCAAAGAAGGTGGAATCAGTATGGTCCACCCTGTTGTTTTCTTTTACAGCCTTTTTTTTAATTATAATTATGGGAAGGCTCTGAAACCTGGGGATGTTTTTTGGAAACCTTATTTTTTGGCATGGTTCTCCCTTTGCCTTGATAATTGGCATGCTCATTATAAGGGTGTTATTTCTAAATCCCAACTGATCCCTATTTATGGGAAAGAGAGTTTTAAGATGGCCTTAACCTGGTGTCTTCATCCTCAGGACTTCTGTATATTATCTAGATCCATGTTATATGAAAGACTTTGGAGGTTGGAGGCTCAGGAGGAGATTGTTTTTCCATCTTGTCCCCCTGGACGTCTCCCCTGGTACTCCATCAACTTCAAATCTTGATTACCACCATATTTATGGGATATGATTTGGCTGAGTAACTCACGATAGATTAGGGGTCAATAACAATCATAAGCACAAAGCCCTGTCTTTGAGGTACTGCCCTAGAACTTCTTGCCCCATATTTTTGAAACTCAGCAACATTTATTTTGTGAATGTCCCTTTTCTTTGGAAGTTTGGTCTACTTTAGCTACTAATTGGTCAGAGCCTCTGTTGTCTTCACTTTCTTATGAACATGTTATGTTTTGCACTAATGACCTGCTTAATAGAAAATATCATGTCGATAATTTGTATATAACCTTTGCTGTTGTTCGTTATTATTTATGGCAAGCAAGATGTCTGTTAGTGTTACACCAAAAAACTATTTCGATCTGTGAAGTTCTTTGTAATATTCGTGCAGCTTTGTGTTCTGTTAAAAAAAAATGATTTTTTACTTCCTTCTACTTTTCAAGCTGTATTGTTGTGGCAAAATTGTGATAACTTTTTCTGTTGATCTGGATTTGATCTGTTTTTTTGATTATTAACATATGTTGTGTTATTTTTCTGTAATGAAGCCCACTTTATTACCAATAAAATTCCCCTACTCTTTTCGATAAGTGCCATGGGATCTTTAACATCCACCTGAACTACCACCAATCCAGGCAGATGGGACCTCGGTTTAACATCTCATCCGAAAGACGGCACCTCAGAAATGCAGCACCCCCTCTCATGCTGCATTACAGTGTCAGTACTGGGATATTAACCCAAGTGCTAGATGTGGGAACTGAACCCACAGCCCTCTGATCTCCCGGCCTCAGAGGCGAGTGTGCTACCTACTGAGCCACTGACACTGACAAATATTACTCCACAAATCTCAATATTTTCTGCTGAAATTGTTGTGGAACAATTTTCTGTGGAATAAAATGCTATTCTGCAAAATATTATTCCACAGATAACAGTAGACAGAATTCCGCAGAAGAACCAATGAAATTCTGCCAGCAAAATGGTCATTGTGAGCTAATTCCACTGGTGGAATTCCGCATTCTGCACTGCACTAGCAAATTCTGTATGTATGTTTTTTGTAATCTGCAAATGCCATAGTTAATTAGCAGATCAAGTTTATTCAGTGCCCAACTTGGTTAGATAACTGTAACATTTTTGTTGCTCAGGTTTAAAAGAAACACATTTGTGCAGTAACAAAACAATATTCAGACTTCATAACATTCTTCCACCCCTCCAATGGTTAGAAAACCTGCGAGACAATTGCAGGCATACTGCAGAGTACTATTGCTGAAGAAATGAACATATGGTCAATACTCTGTTTTATAGGAAATTCTCATAATATTGATATAATTGTGCAGTAAATAAACATTTTGTAATGGAGATCGCAATTAAATGATTATTTGATGCATGTACAAGGTTGATCAATTACATTGCTTGAGAACACAGCTGGCATGGAGTTAAAGTCAAGAAAACAGTATAAAAAATACTCACTGTCAAATTTGTATTTGTCAAATCAATGCATTTATTTATAGTAACAAAGCACACTATATGCAAAAGGTGCAGACACTGTCAAGAAAAGCTTATATCCTTGGCTCTTAGAGTCATGCTGACTCTAAGTGGGGGGGTCTCCTTTTGCACATAGTGTACTTTGTTAAATAAATGCACTGATTTTATAAATCTAACTTTGCTATTGAGTGCGTTTATATGGTAAGAGAAAAAAAATTGTGCTGAGAGACATATCCAAGGGTCCTCTGCTATTGGTAGATCAATCTGGTAATTAAGTTGTTACACAACTATGTTAGACTTTGCATTAGATATCTTTACTGTTATTTTTTTTTTTTATATTTTGAATTGTGGGTGCTTGGATGGCTGTATCTGTGTGTTGGGGTGGGGGTTAAGCATACATAAGTAATGCCACTAAGTTAAACAAATAAAAAAACACTTGACAAGCAACACATAGCTTGAATAAAATGACAAGGGGAACCTCCGTTCTACATAATACCTTGATGATAAATGCAAATTACAGTTTTTATTAAGTTTAAGATTTAAAAACTGTCAGAGGCTTAGCGCGACCGGCTGGGGCACTTCCGGGTTCTGTGGGGCTATATTTAGCTGCCTAGCGGCGAGTGCACTCACTACTAAAATGCTCCTTGACATGAAACTTGAATTGTCTGCTAGCTATTATTTTAAATGAAACATTATAGCCCGATTTAATTTGTGTTGTCCTGTATCTGTAGTTGTTAATTTTAGACATTCTGACATCTTACTGGAGCCCTAGTCCATACTCAGCTAGGAGGACGAGCTGCAGTTCTTTTGATATCCTCCCTGAACTACAGCTCATTACTTTTTAAATCAAATTCAGTCTAAATTGCAAGGGGAACCTCCGTTCTGCATAATCTCTTGATGATACATGCAAATTACAGTTTTTATTAAGTTTAAGATTTAAAAACTGTCTGAGGCTTAACGCGACCGGCTGGGGCACTTCTGGGTTCTCTGGGGCTATATTTAGCTGCCCTGCGGCGAGCAGGGTGATGCTGAGCAGGGTGAGTGCACGTTGTCACACATGAAGACATGCGTAAAGACACACGCATCTAGCGCGTGTTTGTCGTGGATGTGAGGAGCGAGTCGTGCAGTTGATTTATAGGGAGAAGTGATTACTTGGGTAAAAATTATCTAAGGATTATTCTGTCAGGTAAAGAAATCTTTATGCTTATAATATTCCCCTGCCCATTTAATAAAGTCTGCATTGTTAAACTGTTGTTAAATTAATAAAGTTCTGTGTTGTAACAGTTGGAGTTATCCCTTTAACATGGATGAATTTATTACAACCACAAATGGTGATGTAGGCATTAAATGCCCTACTTGCAACATGTATTCCCTTTCTGCCGATATAGTACATAACCAATCAAGCTATACATGCATTAAATGTATTATAAATGAAGAACTGCAACAAGAAATTAGTACATTTGTGGTGAGATTGCAATTCCTGGAAGCTAGTCTAAAAAATATTGCTACTAGAGTCCTCATTAATATACATGCAAAAGGGCAATTGTTAATTAATCCCCTTTGTGATATGGGAAGCCCAGTGAATACTGATTTAATAAGCTTTCAAGTCAATGATTCCATATTAGAGTCTGAAATTGCCTCAGAACTTATTATGGATAAAAATTTACAGACAGAGACAGTGCATAACAACAGAAAAAGACCAAGGGAAAATGATTCCAATAACAAAGAGGGTGATTGGATGGCTGTAAAAAGTTGTAGGGCAGCAAAAAAAGGGAAAAGAGCTAATGCCTTTGACCTGCCACTGTCAAACCAGCATACTTTACTAGGTACTATAGATGAAAATGTGGTTAATACAAGCCAATTTGTGGCTGAAAACATTTATTGTGCTATTCCAGAATTTCTAAGTACCACTAATTTACCTGATTCTTTTATTAATATTTATTCATCCAATTTACCATGTGAACCTACTTTGATGGATTCCGACTGTGAGCTGAATACAAAACCTCTGTTTGTTTTGGGTGACTCCATAATAAAGAACATGGATAGGTTAATATGTAATCCTGATAAAGAATCTAGAACATTATCCTCTTTCAGAGGAGGTACAATAGGTGACATTACGTTAATGCTAGAGAATATTTTAATAAATTCTGAAAACCCCTTTGGTTATTATACATGCTGGGGCAAATAATATCTTAAGAGAACCCTGAATTAAAATTAAGCAAAATATTGTAGCAATGACTAATACATTAATTGAATTAAATTACAAAATCTCCTTTTCTGAAGTATTACCAATTCCTAAAGCTTCTGAATGTAATTTAAATACAATCAAGGCATTAAACAATTGTTTGAGAAGATGGTGCCTTAAACAACAGATTGGTTGTATAACTCATTGGGAGAATTTCTTTTAAAAAGAGGAACTTTTTTCAAGGGATGGGCATCACTTAAGCAGGAGAGGTAATACTTTGTTGGGTAAACATATATTAACTCATATTCAAGATACTTTAAACTAAGTAGTAGTGGGGAGACTTCCACTTTTGTGGATTCTCGTAATGAAACACAGGATTCTAACCAAATAATATTGGGTAACGTATCTATACTACATAACATCAGACCTCCGGCAGTGAACAATTCTAATTTCTATGGAAAACATAATGTAGAAAATAAACTATATATTTTACTTTTAAATGCAAGAAGTCTTTTGAATAAAATAGATGAATTAGCATATTTTTTACAATCTAATAATATCAACATATCCGGGGTAACCAAATCTTGGTTCAAAGATGGAGATTGGGCAACTGAAATACAAGGTTGTTCGAAATTTGAAAAAAAAAGTTTGAATTCTAGAGGAGGAGGTATTTTACTTTACATAAATAATAAACTGAAAAGTTTTTTAGTTAAAAACAATCCTCATAATGATCATACTAGTGAATTTCTTTGGATTAAAATTAAGCTTACCTTGGAACATACTATCACAGTTGGATTAGGTTACAGAGCTCCGAATTTGAATAAGGAAGAAAATCATTTATTTATAACTAATATAGAAGACAATCTCCTTGACAAAGATTTTATATTTATGGGCGACTTTAACCTCCCTAATATAAACTGGAGTAATTGTAAAAGCAGTTCATCATTCGACTGCTCTTTTCTAGACCTCATGTCAATAAATAACATGGAGCAATTAGTCTAATCAGCTACTAGAGCAAAAAATATACTTGATTTAGTTTTTTCTAACTTGGATAACACAACTTCTAAGGTTACGATTAAACATCCATTAGCACATAGTGACCATAATATGATCCCAGTATCAATGAATCTATCATACTATTCTGAAACTACTGGTTGCTCTGTAATTAGAAATTTAAAAAATGAAAATTATCCAAAAATTAAAGAATATTTAGGGAATTGGAATTGGTCTTTTGACCTTATAGGTAGTGATCTAATTACAGTATGGAAGAAAATTGACTCCAAATTACAAGCTTGTATTAATACATGGGTGCCAACTAGAAAGAAATATAATAAGAAATGAAGATCTCCTTGTGGTGGAATAACAACATTAAGAAAATATTAATTAAAAAGCGAAAGTTATACAAAAAGTTTAGAAACAATAAGACTCCACAAAATTGGAACCATTATAAAAAGATTGCAAATAAAAGTAAAAATGTGATAATTAAACAGAAAAAGAATCTTAAAGAAAAATTGGCTAATACTGTTAATGATAATAAAAAATCCTTTTATAACTATATTGGTTCATTAAAACAAAATAGACCCATTATAGGGCCTATATAAACACCAGATTGTATTTTAACAGATGAAACAGAAATTGAAAATAATTTGAATAATTATTTCATTAATGTTTTCAAACCTAAGTGCTTAGATACATTACCTAATAAAATGGTGGAGACTTCTTTTATTCCTATATCTGAATATGAAGTATTCGAAGTGATAAAAGTATTAAAGAATGGTGGGTCATCTGGCCCTGCTGGTGATCCTCCAATATTTTTAATAAATCTAAAGGAATTAATTGAGGGCCCCTTAATATTATTACTTAATTTATCACTGAATACAGGTAAGACTGTCCCATCATGGAACAAAGCCACAATTATTCCATTACTCAAATGTGGTAGTAAATGCTTTCAACAAAATTACCGACCTATAAGTTTAACTGATGTCATTTGCAAGCTGTTGGAAAGGATAATAAAAAACAGAATAACTAATCACTTGGATGAAATACATTTTCTAGATATTTACCAGCATGGTTTTGTGAAGAATAGATCATGTCAAACTAATCTCTTACATTTTCTTGAGCCAGTTAGTGAAGCTTTGCATGGAGGATTATCAGTGGATATCATTTTTTTAGACTTCTCTACGGCATTTGATTCTGTTTCTCATTTAATACTTATTTCTGAACTCAATAAGCTAAATATTCACCCAGTTATAATTAACTGGATACATGCATGGCTTTCTAATCGAACACAACAGGTTTCTGTGAAAGGCCGTTTGTCAGCATGGGGTCCTGAGACCAGTGGTGTGCCTCAGGGTTCTGTGCTGGGTCCAACTCTTTTTAATATTTTGATTTCATCTATGAGATATTTAACTAATTCTTGTTGGCTTGCCACATTTGCTGATGATTGCAAACTAGGAAGCATTATCAACAATGCAAATTCAGCTCTGGTTTTACAGAACAATCAATCTCACCTTGTCGATTGGTCCAAAAGGAAGAGACTTTTGTTTAATGAAACAAAGTGTAAGGTTATGCATTTGGGCAAAAATAATCCTTGCTTTTCATACACTATGAACAATATAGGCCTAGAGACTACTGAACATGAAAAAGATTTAGGAGTAATACTTTCCAATGACTTTACATTTAATATGCATACAATTAATGCTGTTAAAATAGGGAATATAATTTTGAATTGCATTCTATGGAATATTAAAAGTACAGATTCTAAAGTTCTGATACCCTTGTATTCTGGTCTTGTTAGACCTCATTTGGAATACTGTTCTTCAGTAACTGCTCCTTATTTAATTAAAAACAAGAAACAAATAGAAAATATTCAGTGTAAAACTACAAAGAAAATATTTGGATTAAAAGAACTTGATTATGAAACTAGGCTGAAAAAATTGGGTTTATATTTTATGGATTATAGAAGACTTCGTGGAAACCTGTGTTTGACATATAAAGCTGTACAGAGTGATGCAATACTTGAAACAATAGGACTACAAAAAAAAATTTCTACAGCAAATACTAGATCTCATTCACTAAAACTTAAAGGTACACAGAATAACACTTCTAAAAGAAACAACTTGTATATGCAAAGGGTTATAAACATATGGAATAAACTCCCCCAAAATGTGGTAACTAGTACTTCTTTGACATCATTTAAATTTAAATTGGATTATTGCATGGGTTATTCTAAATTTAAATTCCACCATAGATTAGGTGGCGAGTTCATAAAAGGTAGAAATACCTACTGAACTTGTATAATCCTATGAACCAATGGTATCATAAAGACATCTGGGGCTAGTGGAGGGCAAAGGTCTGCACTGATCTTCTCCATTGGCCACAATCCCAAGGATGCTATATTCAGTCGGATAGCACACCAGCAGTATCCAACTGAATACAGGGGCATGTCAGCACAGCCCTAAGCTGAGTATTGCTGCCCAGATATGGATCCTGGCAGTGCAGGGAAAAGTTCCCCCAGACCCTAGAGCAGTATTAAGATGGCCCCATGCAAATGAGACCATTGGACATACAAGGCATTAAAGGGCCATTTGCATCCCTATTGTAGGTATATTTGCATGGAAAGAAGCTGCAGGTTTGGGCACCTATGGCCGGCCTCACCCCAACCCTGATTGCCTGGTTTTATAGAAATGACATTTTCCTGATGTCTAGTGGCACCCCCCACCCTCTGAACCCTGGCCCCATTACAATAAAGTCCATCCCTTTTGTCCAGTGGTCCCCCCCACTATTCGATCTCTGTCCCATATAATTGTAAAACTTTCACTAGTTACTAGTGGTCCCTGCATCCTCCAGTTGCCAGACCCATTATTAAAACATAACTCTGTGTGCCTAGCAGTCCCTCCAACCTCTGATCAGCAGCTTCTATATTAAAACACAACTCATTGGTGTCCAGTGCTGCCTCCCTGATCACCAGCCCCATATAAAAAAATAACTCCCTGGCATCTAATGGCACCCCCCCACCACCAATCTCTGTCCCTGTACACTGTACACTGTGACATATTCCATGGCATCTAGCAGCCTCCCCACACTGTGGGCAATGACTGCCCAGCAAGCTGCCCCGACTTGCCTGACTCACCAGCACCACAGGAGCCCATTCTGCAACCAGCACAGTCCTACTCTCACCACCTCGGCCAGCCACCATATGCAATGACTGGGACTGTATGTCCCCTGTACTGTAAATAGAGTTTGCATACTGTCTACTGTAGACAGTACTTGCACTTCCTTTACAGTACATGGAACATACAGTCCCTATCATTGCATTTGGCTCTTGGCTGAGGTGGTGAGAGGAGGGCTCTGCTCATCACCGTATGGTCTCTCGCAGTGCTGGTGAGTCAGATGGGGGGGTGGCAGGTGGATGGTCTGTACCTGCAGTGTGGCTGGGGGCCACCATATGCCAGGGAATATGTCAGTGTAAGGGATGGGGATGGGTGGTGCGAGTGCCACCAGTTGCCAGGGAGCATTGTATACCAGAGACAGTAATCAGAGGGTGAGGGGACCACTGGACACCAGGGAGTTACAATGTAATACTGGGGCTAGTGATCAGAGTGCAAGGGAACCACCAGGTGCTAGTGAGTTAAGTTTCAGTACTGGGGCTGGTGAATGGAGGGTGGAGGAACCACTAGGCACCAGAGAGTTATGTTTCAATACCAGGGTAGGAGCTCAGAAAACAGTGGGAACTGTTAGGCACCAAGGACAGTTTTAGCAGTCCATGGGACTGAGATTAAAGGGTGGAGGTACCACTGAACTCCAGGGTCTTACTTTATTTTAACAGGGCCAGTGTTCAGAGGGCTGTAGGGTGCCACTAGCTACCAGGAAGCACATGTACTCCCCACCATCAATGTGGTTGTTGGCTGCAATGGCTCACTGGCTGCTAGAGCTACCCAAAGTAAGTCTGTCTTCTTCTTGGTGGAAATTGTGTAGTGTAAAGTGACCTGCAATTTTCCCTTTGTGCAGTACTACAATGCTGAATATTGCACTGCACTGGGATTCCTGCCTTCTCCCCTCAATTTGTCCAATGCATACATTATTTTTTTTTTTTGCATGTGCTAACCCTTTTAGCATGCCACAGCCTCCTTTGAATATTGCATATGGGCACAAACCCTGGGCATATGGGGCACATTGAATATCCTGCCCCTGCTGTCTAATCCAAGGGATTAGAGCAAGCAGGCAAGAATGGAGCTTTATTGTATTTTTTTAAGATGCATTTCAAAATACAGTCCTGAGAAGAGGGAAAGAGGATTCACAAGTCAGTAGAACTTTTTTTTCTCTTTTATAAAAAGCAGAATAACAAACAAATGGCATCAATTACCCAAAAGGATTCCTGCAAAAGATGTCAGTCAGGAGAAATGTCCCTGGGGAGACAGTTGTTCTTCATTGTTGAGTGTAATTTAAAGAAAAAAAAAGTAATGGTGTTCCTGTCTGAACCAGACTCCTGATAGTGGAGATGGTAGGGAGATTATGGGACACTTGGTGTGTGGGGGGGGCAAGAGATTCACTGTACCAGTCTGTGTCAGGATAATAAAAGCTAAAAGCTAAAGCTTTTTATCTAGCTTTTGTGCTCCTTGGATATGGACCAGAGTGCTGTGCTAAATGTCCTCTCCACGGACTGGTGAATGAATTGAAGATTAGGACACTATTGGCAAGATAAAGAAAGCCCTGCAGTGTCCTTCAATAGAATAAAAATGTTTTTTTTTCTTTATAGAATCTACAGCCCCAAGATAGAGAGGAGCTGTAGCACTTGGTTTCAGGCCAAAATGAAAAGTTCAGCCAATGGCTGACATAACAGCTGTTGGGGACAAGTGAGCATAAAGAAGACCTGTTTTTGGAATAAATAAACAGCCATAACAGTACATAAATAAAGGTTCCAGGCTGTTTTGTTCACCTTATATGTTATAAAATTGATGTACTTATAAAACAAAGTAACAGAAATGTTTTAAATTTTATAATGAAACAGTTATCTGATAAAGAGAATGTATTTGACTGGTTTACTAATCTTGCAGGGTAAGATAGGGAGTGTGCCCCTCATCTACTCTTCCCTGTCAAGGCTTCAGATTCCTCTGCTAAAAATGTACAATTACACCAGGGAGGACAGGGAGGTGAGGTGCCTACCAGGTGCCACGGCATGGAGGGATGGATGGAAGATCCTGGGGATCACTGGGAAGGCAAGACGGGAGGGTGAGCTGGATGTCATTATCCACCTAGGTACTAATGACCTGGCAAATGGGGAGCCAAAGGAAGTTCAGGAAGAGTTTAGGAAACTGGGAGGGGTCTCAAGCAAGTAGCTACTTCTGTCACTTTCTCAAGTACTACCTGTGAGAGCAAGGGAGAAACATAGAGTGCATGCACCAGGAACTTTAACTCATGGTTGAAGAACTGGTGCTGTTAGGAAGGGTTTGGATTCATTGGTGACTGGGGACCCACCTGGAGGGATGGAGGTTTGTTCAAGCATGACGGCCTGCATCCATCCTGGAGGGGAATCCAAGCACTCAATGATAAGTTTAAATGCTACATTGACAAGCATTTAAACTAGCAAAGTGGGGTGGCAGGCCAGCAAGGAGGGTACCTACTTGCTCATCCCCCACAGCTATCAGTGGAACCAATGAACCAGAGGAGTGGTAATCTCTGCAAAGCATTGTGCAAAAGATGGAGATTAGTGCCCAAGAGGTGGATAAGCAGAAAAGGGGCAAAATTCAGCAGAAGGGCAGACAGCAAGGAAAACCAGGGATAAATGACAACCAAGGAAAGGGCTGGAGTCAAACTGTGAAACAGTCTAGGGAGGTCAAATCATGGAAAGCCATGTGTGCAAATGCCAGGAGCCTTAGCAACAAGATGGAAGATCTGGAAGCTGTCATGGTGCAGTCAGACCTGGACATTGTGGCCATCACTGAAACCTGGTGTAATGATAACCACAACTGGGAGATGGCCATACCTGGCTACAACATATTCAGAAGAGAGACAGAGCAGGCAGGAAGGGAGGAGGAGTGGCACTGTATGTGAAAAATGACATAAGGGCCACAGAGATCCAGGAGGAACAAAATGGGGGAGAGATACTGTGGGTTAAGCTGGAAAGGAAAATGGGGACAGCCATCCACACAGGTGTGGTCTATAGACCACCAGCACAGGAGGAAGAAACAGATAGGGAGCTGATGCTAGCCATCCAAAGGATGGCAGACAAGGGTGAGGTAGTACTGGTTGGAGACTTCAATATTCCAGACGTGGACTGGAGCATCCCAGCAGCAGCATCAACTAGGAGCAGATTTATCCTGGACTCCCTTCAGGGTGCCTTCCTCAAGCAACTGGTCATGGAACCAACTCAGCAGAAGGCAATACTGGACCTTGTGCTCACAAACAGGGACAGTGTGATGGGGGTAACAGTGGGGAGCACCTGGGAAACAGTGACCACCAGTCATTGTGGTTTGAAATCACAGAAAGACCAGAACCAAACCACACAAAACATGTATCCTGGTTTTAGGGGCAGACTTTGGGAAAATGGGAGATACTTGAAAGAGGCATTAAGGGGAATGGGACAGGAATCAGGGGTTGAGGAACAGTGGGGCAGTATTTAAAATGGGGATTACAAGAACAACAGAATTATGCATTAAGCAGGTTAGCAAGAGGAAAAGGAAGAGGAGACCATTATGGTTTTCCAAAGAGGTAGCAAAGAAAGTGAAAGCCAAAAAGATTGCATTCAGGCAATACAAAAAGACACGAGCAGAAGGGGATAGGGAGAAGTACCAGGAGAAGCAAAGGGAGGCAGGGAGGTCAGTAAGGGAAGCCAAAGCTCAGACAGAAGAGCACATTGCAAAATCAGTGGGTAGAGGGGACAAAACCTTTTACAGGTACATAAGTGAAAAAAGAAAGACAAAGGGAGGGATAGTGAGACTGAAGGGGGAGGATGGGGGCCACGTGGAGGATGACAACAGTAAAGCTGACATATTGAACAGGTATTTCTGCTCAGTCTTTACTGAGGAAGAGGAGGGTAATGGGTCTGAAGGGAGTACAAGGGGTGAGAATGGTGCAGAAATGGACACAAGTCCCTTTACACGAGAAAGGGTCCTGAAGGAACTGGAAGTAATAAGAGTTGATAAAGCAATGGGGCCAGATGGGGATTCCCAGGGTCCTTAAAGAACTAAGAGAGTGGTGGCTGAACCTCTGGCTATCCTGTTTAGCCGATCACTGGAAACAGGGGAGGTACCCAAAGACTGGAGGACAGCAGATGTAGTCCACTTATACAAAAGTGGGAACAAAGAGGAAGCAGGGAACTACAGACCAGTCAGCCTCACCTGGTAGTGGGAAGATCATGGAAGCACTACTGAAGGAGAGATTGGTAGAACATCTGGTTGTCAATGGACTACAGGACCCAAGGCAGCATGGTTTCGCCAGGGGGAGGTCATGTCAGACCAACCTCGTTGAATTTTTTGACTGGGTGACTAGGGAGGTGGATCAGGGAGGGCAGTGGACATGGCCTATCTGGACTTCAGCAAGGCCTTTGACACTGTGCCACATAGAAGACTATTACACAAACTGGGAATATGGGTGTGGGCAGGACAGTAGTCTGGTGGGTAGGTAACTGGCTGGGTGGCAGGACACAGAGGGTGGTGATAAATGGCTGTCACTCCACCGAGGGAAGAGTGACCAGTGGGGTACCACAGGGATCAGTGCTGGGACGGTCCCTATTCAACATCTTCATCAGTGACATTGCGCGAGGACCTAGAAGGCAGAATTTCACTGTTAGCTGATGACACAAAGCTCTGTAACAGAGTAGACACACCAGAGGGTGTAGACAGAATGAGGCGACCTGCAGAAACTTGAAGAATGGTCAGGGGTTTGGCAGTTGAAATTCAATGCAAAGAAGTGCAAGATAATGCATATGGGGACAAAAACCCTGGCACAATATATCAGTTGGGGGTGAGGATATAGCATGCACCAAGCAGGAAAGGGATCTCGGGTTATCATCTCTGATGACCCCAAGGTAGGAAACAGTGTGACAAGGCAGCAGGTAAAGCAAATAGGATGCTGGGATGTATAGGCAGAGGCATCACCAGTAGGAAAGGGAGGTCATAATTCCCGCTATACAAGACACTAGTGAGGCCTCACCTGGAGTACAGTGTACAGTTCTGGAGACCATACCTACGTAAGGACATAGACAGGGTAGAGAAGGTTCAGAGGAGGGCAACAAAGATGGTGCATGGATTGCATCACAAGTCCTATGAAGACAGGTTGAAGGAAATGAACATGTACTCCCTGGAGGAGAGGAGGGAGAGAGGAGATATGATAGAGACATACAAGTATCTTACAGGGAGGAACAGGGTGCAGGGAAACACTATTTTTAAGCGAAAAAGATGTTCCAGGACTAGAGGGCATGGGATGAAGTTGGAGGGAGGACAATTCAGAGGAAACATGAGAAAGAATTTCTTCACAGAATGGGTGGTGGACAAGTGGAACACCCTGCCAGAGGAAGTGGTGGGGGCTGAAACAATCATGGGATTTAAGAATGCATGGGATAGACATAAAGGAATTCTGGAGGTCAGGGGTAAGGGGCAACAGACTTCTAGGAAAACAAACTGAACTTACAAGCTCAAAAGGCAGACTGGGTGGGCCATATGCCCTTATCTGCCGACACTGTCTATGTATCTATGTAATATTGGTTTTATTGCAAAAAAAAGCCTGTTACCTGAATATGCAGCGCTGGTATTTTGGACGGTCTTACTATAGGGCTAGCAGCCCATGAAATAGCTGCTCTTATAGTAATAGTATGGGGTGATGTCACTGAAAAGGGAGGAGCTAATGCTCTGATGATATCTATTTCCATTAATTAAGTTTTTTTCTGTTCTTTAAGGCATCTTTTTCAGTCTGTATTGTAATAGGAGATACAATGAACCTAAGGTGACATTAGGGGGGCAACATAGCCATGGTGAAACAGAATAAGAACATAAAAATGTCTGTGATGTCACCCCTATGTACTATATAACCTCTCCACCAGGGGGCTAGAATTTAGATAGGGAAGTCAGTATCTTCTGAACCAGAGAGAAGGAAGGATGTGTGGGTGTTTACACATGAGTGATATATATGTACAGAAAAAAGCAGGGATTCTGAGACAGAAGATAATTGCCTGATTATTTCATTTTGGTGTGAAAGTTTAACACCTTATTTTTCTTTCTGTAAATATCAAGTGAATTATTTTTGTTTAATTTAATTTTTTTTTCTAAATAAAATGATAAATGCAGTTCCTGCATTTTTTATGCACTTTATCTGTCTGTACCACAGCGTGTGGGAATAAACATCGGATGAGGAAAATTTACAAGTTTAAAACACACCTTGGTGTAATATTTATTTTTCAAAAGTTCAAAAATTAATAAATGAAAACAAAAACATTGCAAAGAAAATCACTACTTAACATCAGTAGCTTCTCCCATAAAACAGTTCTGGATCTTAGAGCTCCAAAGACCCTTTTCATCTGCATTCAACAGCTTGTTTACAGTAGCGGTACAACCTCTCTCTCTCTCTCTCTCTCTCTCTCTCTCTCAGGGCTGAGCCCCACTGGGCTAAACTGAAATGAAGTAAACTCACTGAAGAGGTATTTATATCTTTTGGTGAGATCACCTAACTGAGCCCTCTTCTACTTACAAGTCTGAACATGTTGTTTCATGTCTGAACATGTAGTTTCAAAACTAAGAGGGGAGGGGTTATTTCAGGGGATTTCCTGGTTCAGTTAAAGGTACAGTGTATATATCCCCAGATATTGACTTTCTATATCTCAGATCCACAGTGACTAAGCACTTTTATAAAGTATATCACATTCTGATACATAGAACCTTATACAGTAACAGATCTCTAGTGCGAATTTATGAAAATATCTTTAGGATTTCTTATACCTGTACTAATCATGACATTATTATTGTTTGATATAGCTTCCGAATCCTTTTTATTTAAAAAGGCTTTATTAATTGTATTTATTTCTCTTTAAAATAGCCTTCATGCTTTTTGTAGACAAAATGCACTTATATGCTTTACACAACACCTCTCCAGGTGTTTGGCATCATTCCAAGGATTGGATGGATGGAATGGAAAAAGAATGAAGAGAGAGAACTAGTAGGAAGTTTAGTAGGGATAATAAAGAGCTATGCTGGGTGGCCAACCTGGGGAAGGGGGAGAGAAAAAAGCAAAGAGAAAAGTGTTAACTGTTGCTTAGAAACAAGGAGATAGAAAAGTGTTCCATCAGTCACAGCAGGGGGTGTAGCCTAACTCTGCCACACACCTCCCTCTTTAAGAAAAAAACAGTTTTCAAAACTATACTGTTTTTTCAAGAACCCCCTTTCAATCATAAATATTCTACCAAAACAGTAGAATGGGGGTTGGTTGAAACTTTCTCTTACCCACTGTGAGAGCTTCACCCCAGGATCTCTTTATTCAGCTATTTTTAATATTGTCCACCATATCAAGTTACTGTACAATACTTTCACAACATTACCCTGGGGCTGTCATATATTTCAGCATAGTACCCATCTATGCTCTCAGAGGACTTCAGTCAGTAGTGACTTTCTATCCCCTATTTCACTCTGGTTTCTACAACTCAGACACTTCATATGTGATATCAGGCACCCATCAATAGGCATCATTTCAGCACCCATCACTTGGCATCCTTTCATAACCTGTAACTTGGCATTGTTTCAAAACCCTGTGCACCAACTATCATACCTTCATCAGTACATTAAAAAGAGGAATCAATACACAGCAGTGTTATGCTGACATTCAACTTCCTCCATACCTATCACTTGGTATAGTTTCAGCCCTGTGCACCACTGTCTTACCTTCATCAGTGCATTAAAAAAGAGGAAGTAATTCACAGCAGTTTTATGCTGATTTCGAGCTTCCTCCATACCCATCACCTGGCATTGTTTCCACCCAGGGGCCCAATAATAGGTTCCACCCCATACCTAGATCCTCAATGACCTTAGGTTCCTCATTTTATCTCATACAGTACAGACATTTCTTTTATGTTATACAGTTCTTGTAGTCCTTCATACATTTCATTTATCCATTTCCCTTTCATATATTTTCTAGTAGACAAGGAACCTTCCCATGCTGAACATCAATCAGCCAGTTTCTAACTCCAAAACCTTTGGGGGTTCATTTCAACCCTCATTTTTAACATATCAGGGGTTTTCTTTCAACTCTTACACCATTCTGGTACCCTCAATTGATTGTACTCAGCACCAGCCTTAATGCTATATTCATTTTAAACATTACATGTTTCATACATTTCATACCATATCTCAGGAGGTTCAAAACATGGTAAAGTCCATTCAACAACCATGGTGTCTTCTCTGTTGCTTGTAGTCTTTGCCACAGTATGCAAATGTCCTGAAACAGTCTTACCTGGGGCCTTCATCTCATCATCCTCCAAGTAGTAGCAGCCTGGAAAAATGGGCAACAATGGGATTTCAAAAGTGACTGACAACAATGGTTCCATCAGGGGGTCCTCCTTCTCTAGAACCCAAGGATCCTGGTCCTGTATCTCCACCACAAAATCCTACAGTTGGGAACCTTTTATCACCACCTGGCAGCAGTGCTCTGCCTCTCTCCATTGCTGGTTTGCCTCTGCGTTCCATCAAACTGCAATCCGGTTAGTAATTCCCTTCCGGTCCTCCTCACCTGGGCTCTGGTATGCACACCAGGAGGCCCCTCCTCCTTCAACAGATCCTTGGCATCCATGAGATCCTGTAGGTATGCCATCCGGCTCTTTGCTCCCATGTCTGGATACCAAGGCTGGTATCTGGGTAATGGTCTCCCACTGTTTCTCTGGACAACCAGTACTATCCCACTTCCAAGCATCAAGTTTGTCACTGAGTGTGGGAATAAACATTGGATGAGGCAAATTTACAGGTTTAAACACACCTTGGTGTAATATTTATTTTTTAAAAGTTCGAAAAATAATAAATGAAAACAAAAAAATTGCAAAGAAAATCACTACTTAACATCAGTAGTTTCTCCCATAATACAGTCCTGGATCTTAAAGCTCCTAAGACCCTTCTCATCTGCATTCAACAGCTTGTCTATAGTAGCAGTAGAACCTCTCTCCTCTCTCACTCAGGGCTGAGCCCCACGGGGATGAACTGAGATGAAGTAAACTCACTGAAGAGGTATTTATATCTTTTTGGTGGGATCGCCTGACTGAGCCCTCTTCTAGTTACAAGTCTGGACATGTTGTTTCATGTCTGAACATGTTGTTTCAAAACCAAGGGAGGAGGGGTTATTTCAGGGGACTTCCTGGTTCAGTTAAAGGTACAGTGTATATATCCACAGATATTTACTTCCTATATCTCTGATCCACAGTGACTTAGCACTTTTATAAATTATACCACATTCTCATACATAGAACCTTATACAGTAACAGGTCTCTAGTGTGAATTTATGAAAATATCTTAAGGATTTTTTTATACCTGTACTAATCATGATATTATTAATCCTAAGCAATTTTGGTCTGCTATTAAGGAGTTGACTACCCCTAAGGTTAGTGCTGTACCAAATCAGATGAAAGTGGGTGGAAACTTAATGTTTGATTCGTCCATAATTACTGAAGCTTTTATGAATAAATTTACATATTTCACTACTTGTACAAATGGTTTCTTTGCCTCGCATTCTCAGGGTCTCTTGTGTGTGAAGGAAAGTCCTTTCTCTTTTAATTTTTGGCAAATTAGGCCTAGTGAAGTATTGAGATTATTAAAAAAGCTATCTCCTAATAAAATCTCTAGGCCTGGAGAGCTCGATGTTAGGTTTCTAAAGCTTGTACCTGATTATATTTTCATTCCATTAACTAAAATTTATAATTTATCCTTGGTTACAGGTGGATTTCCATCTTCTTGGAAAGTACAATCATAAAACCTGTGTATAAGGGTGGGTCAATAAATGAGGTGGATGGTTATCATCCTATCTCTCTCTCTCTCTCTCCCTCCTTCCTGCTTTGCATAAAATGCTTGAAAATATTGTAAATCATCAGATGGTGGAGTTCCTTGACTCTGCGGCCCTCTGATTCCTGGGGCAGCATGGCTTTCATAAACATCATGGTATGGGTACGGTCTTGGCCAGGTTTATGGATTATGTGAGTAAAACACTGGATAGTGATAAGCTTGATGGTGCTGTGTTCATGGACCTGTCCAGAGCCTTTGACCTGGTAGACCATTGTTTGTTGCTCTAGGGGTTGCAGGGTCTTGGAGTAGGGGGCTCCCCATTGAGATGGATTGGCAGTTATTTAACTGAATGACCTTTGTGGGTTAGTTATCAAAGAGCTCTGTCTAGGAGTAAAATGATGGAGGTGGGGGTACCCCAGGGCTCTATCCTGGAGCTCCTACTTTATTCTATGTCTATCAATAGTTTTCCAAATGATCTGGTATGCACTGAGGTTTTGATGTATGTAGACAATATTATTCTCTATACTAGTGCTCCATAAGTGAATGACATAAAATTAATTCTGACTGCTAACTTTCATGCACTTGAATGATGGCTACATTCCCATCTTCTTCTTTTAAATGCAAGGAAACCAAAGAGTTTGCTTTTTGGCTCTAAGTATAAGTTAAACAAGAGTAGTCCTCTTGAGATCGTAAGCCATGAGGGTGTTATGTTGGAGCAGGTTTTCCAATTTAGGTACTGAGGACTCATTTTGTATCCTTGTCTATCGTATACATTACATATTAAAACTGCTTGTAGAAATGTAAATAAAAAATATTGGGGGCTTTAAGTTGCAAGATCTGTTAACAGGGGAAGCCAGATGTGCAATAAGTCAAAGTGTCTTGTTAACAATGTTGAATTATAATTAATTTTTATTTGTAAATCTGGCCAAGTCTGATGCCACTTTAACAACTACATTCCATGCTATATGTAGATTTGCATTAAAGCTTCCATATAGAACACATCATTGCGACTTGTATTCAGCCACATCTTGGCTTCCCCCATGTTTATAGTCTCAATATACTGTATTTCACCATTTAGAAGCCACGGCTTCTATTAATTCAATTGATTTTGAGGCGGGGCTTATATTTGAGGGGGCCACTAATCGGGGGCGGCTTCTATTAATAAAACTATGGTACCGTATTTTTTTTTTTACATTCAACATTCACATTTAATGCAAAGGCGCAGAACAGATCGGGTATACCTGTGTCAGAATGGCGAAGCATAAATGCTATGATCTTGAGTTCAAACTGTTGGTTGTTAACCGCACTGAACAGGAAAGCAATTGTCCAGTTGCTGAGTCTCTGAAGCTGGACGAGAAGCAGATACGCGAGTGGCGTAAAACCAAAGAACAGCTTCTGATGCTGGTGTCTGAAGCAGGCTGCTCTGAGACTAACCGAAAGAGACGTAGGCTGGTGGGTGCTGGTTATAAACCCTCATACCTAACCGAGGAGGAGAATCTTGCTAACTGGATTTCTGCCCAGAGAGATCAGCATCTCAGGGTTACCCGTAAGGCAATAGCTATGAAAGCAGCTTCCCTGATTAATAACCCAGAATTTAAAGCTAGCCATGGATGGGTTGACCGGTTTCTGTCTTGTGGGGGGGCTTTACCATTCGTCAGCACACCACAGTAGGACAGCATCTACCAAAGGACTATATCCTTAAAGTCACTGAATTTGTAGTTTTCTGAGTTAAGCAGATTTTAAGAAATAATATTCCTTTCAATTGTGTGGGCAATATTGATGATACTACTGTGTGGGCAGACTTGCCTGGTGAAAAAATGGTGGATGTCATTATCGTAAAATCGGTCCCCCTCCTCACTACTGGTCATGAAAAACAGAAATTCGGTGAGTGTGCTGTGTGGGGAAGGATAACCAGAGATAGGATTGTTTCTAGTTAAAAAAAGGAAAAAGGAAAAAGAACAATAGGCAAATTGCATCATTCACCCAACCGAGTTCCTGCAAAAGATACCAGTCAGGAGAGACACCCCAAGGTAAACTGTTGTGGTCCATTGCTGACTGCAATTTAAGAAAAAAAAATAGTTGTAGCATCCCTGTCCTGACAAGACTCCTGATAATGGAGCTGGTAGGGAGATCTATGGGAAACTTTGTGTGGCTGTACTTTAAAAAAAAAAACATTGCATCATCTTTACGCTGACTGGACTGCTTATAGTGGAGGCAGTAGGAATGTCTCTGGCATATTTGGTGGTCAGTGTACATAGTTGTTGCTGATGTATCCTGCATTTAACAAAGAAACAAAAAAAATGGTATCCTTGTACAGTCCACATTGTGCTAGTGCCCTGACTAACCATTTTAAATTTCATTTACAAAAGATGGAACATAAAAATAGTAATAATAAGAGATAATAGCCAAATATTTATACAACGTTCCCACTGTAGCTACATTTTGACATTTATTCAGTCCTTGTTCATAGCACTTCAGTGCAGCACACTGAGTTCAAGGGGTAGTTTGTGATGTCATTGATGAGTGATGAGAGAGCTTAAAATAATAATCAAACTGCTGAAACTGAATAAAATGCAACACATATGGCATCTCAAATTGACTAATGTAGTTTATATCAATAAAGGGCAATGAGTTTCATTTATGGTTTACCATGACAATGTTTCGGTACCTTGCAATTTAATACTTAAACAGCTAGCACTGCCTAAAGAGAATAGTTGTTTTTACCATGCTTCTTACTTGGGATTATTCTATTTTTTCTTAAATAGGAATATGAGCATACATAGATACATAGACATACATAGATAGCATACAACTGTTATTATCATAAATGATTATGTTTGGGTTTTAAAATCTTGGTTAAAAATTATGTTTTAGTTCCTTTTCTCAGCTATCACTGGGCTTGGAGGGATGGCAAAAGGGTACCTGACAAACTGAAATGCCTTTAGTTTCCAGATAGTTTAAACTATCTTCTGTCCAGGTTTAAGAATATTGGATAACAATTTGTGTTTCATGTCCTTTTTTTCAGCTATAACTGGGCTTGGAGGGAAGGCAAATAGAAAAGTGACCAATCCTCTTTTATCTGCTTTATGAAAATTGGCACATAATGACTGTTTTCAAATAATTAAACAATATAAAATAGATTGAAAGAGTCTCTTGTATTATGGACTTTTCTAATGACCATTTATTTTAAAATGAATTTATACATATTACTTCTGCTGTGGTGGGCAGAAGGAGCAAAGTAGTAGCCAATGCAAAAGGAGAAGGAGAATGCATTGGGAAATCACATTTTAATTGAACTCTGCCATTATTGCTGAAGATGAAAAAATAATTTTTTATAACTGTATTTTATATGTGTGAGTGCAGTTGTGAAGAAACTCAGTGGCTGACATCTACCCTGTATTTACCTGCAACAGCTAATCTCTGCTGAGTGTCAGCGAAAAGTTTGCAAACATTTTTGGACACAATTAATTGGCAGTGGGTAAGCAGCACAAAAATAAAACATATATTTATATTCAGTTGCGCAGTAGATAGAAACAACAGATAGACAGACAGACAGACAGTCAGTTGTAGATAGACAGACTCACACACACACAGCCAGGCAGATACAGTATCATAAATTGATAAGGGACAAACGGATGGCTCACTGCTTCAACTCAAGGTTGCAGCATGACTCCAGCTGTGGATTCACATTTCAAGAAAGTTCCACTGTTGTCATACTGATAACAATGATGAAGGGTTCTTCTTGCTAAGCTGGGTACCCAGGATTGTGGGGTGACCAAAAACATTATTTTCAGGGCAATTATCAAAAAAACAAACACCAGAATGTAGATCAATGGGTCCTGTTTGCCTATGTTCAGGTGTCTGCTTTTTTGAAAATACATAATTTTTATGTATTTTTAAAGTTTCTGAGTTAAACAAGAAAAGAACAAGATGGCAGACACCACAATCACTTTTTTTCTCTTGACAAGTAAATAATGAAAATAAGCACTAATAATTTATCGATCAAGCTTGATGGTTATCCCAAAAAAGCCTTATAAGTCTGGAAATGCATAATATTTTTTCACAAGACCATCAAATGGCACTACCTTGGTATGGGCTGCCTCAACCCTGAAAAGTTCATGAAAAAATTCTTCACTTTCTGGGTTGTGTGATAAAGCAAACACACACATATGCGCGCACACATGCACACACACACACGCACAGACACAACATTAACACCTTTTATTTTGCAATGTTTGGCATTCTGTTTCTCCAAAAACAAACATGATGCCATCTTGAAACTTTACATGTCTGGAGTCTCTGCCAGGCTGAACACACGTGCCAAACTTTGGGGTATTTCATCAAACACCATCAAAGTTGCTAAGGTTCAAATATTGGAATTTACTATTAAACAGCATACTTAACCTTAACTATAGAGGGTGCTGCTGCACACTGAGTAGATATATTCCCCTAGGTTAAAGCTGGGTGCTTACTCTCCTTTCACTGTGGCATTAAATGCATTTTTTTTTTTGCAATGAAGATGGATTCATAGATAGATAGATAGATAAATAGATAGAGACAGATATTGCTTAAAGGGGAACTGTCACCAACGGGCTATCTTAATGTCTGAAAGCCCATAAAAAGCTAATTTGATTGAGCTATTGTGCTTATCTGTTAGTCTTTGCAGTCCAGAGTTATTCATATGCAAATCACCCTGTAATTAAGGGTTGCTGGCAGCCATATGTTTTGGGCTCCTGACAGGAAATGATTTCACCAAGGGTCTAGGTCCTGCTTTGATGGTATTTAATCCAACAGGTTAAATGGGAAATCAACTGTTTTATTAAGTGTGTTTTAAGGTGTTGTTACAACACTTTCTACATCTATAATAAATATTGTGTATATGCATTCAAACTAGTGAGTTATCATCACCTTTACATTTCAAACTGTTAGTAAAAAGCTCCATCTTCAGGATTGCTTTAGCCTTTAGGATATACAGTACTGACAGCTGAACATGCCAGTACAAATTTCTGGGGCTGCCACAGTACCACCTTCTGTTTTTTTTTTTGTTCCCCCTCTTACAGCTTTTTCTCTTACAATTGTGTGTGTGAACTCGGGTCTACAAGATGCACATGTGGCTATGTAACAACTGTGTGGCATCATGGCCTCTATGTGCTCTCACAAAACACCCAGGAATAAGCTATTGCTCAGTGTGCCTTTCCTGGACAAAGACAATAAAAACAATCTGATCATGTTTTATGACTCTGAAAACATGCTTTTTCTATCAAGATTTGACCTGAACTCGAAGTCCATTGAAACCAATGATTTTGCGTTATTCCACCTTCCCCAAACCACTTCTCCACCAATTTTAAGGCGAAATACTTTGAAATCAAAGTGCTTTGCATCACTTAGCCTTGTTATTGAGCTCCAAAGTGAATTTGCAGTGCTTCATGGGATTACAGGTCACATGGGCTCTAGATTGTTCTGCACAGCCTCAGTTCTGTGTAGTGTGTCTATAGTGGAAGATGGAGACAGTTTCCTCTCAGAGCTCTGCGATTCAAATCCTCTAAAAGCTGTTAAAAAAGCCTTTTTGAGCCATTTTGTTTTGCTCAAAATTTAGTGCATAGACTGTAGGAAACTCACCTGTGCTCATATCATCGAGTGTTTATTGTTCATGTGTGGATTTTGAATGTTAATTTAGAACAGTCAGTCTGTGTACTGTGAAGTGTGCTTTGGGGGAGGGGCATGTCTGTGGTGTAGGTAGATTAACTGAGAAAAAAGGCAATCTTTCTGTTTTGGTTATATTTTTCTTGTATAACTGTGTTAATACAGAGAAATTGCAGACAGAACATGTCTGTAGGGTGCTCAAAAACAGGACTGTGCACATTGTACCTCAGGAACTAGACCCAATAGATAACAAAAAGTAAAAAGACAAAAGCGTCTTTGATTGAGGTCTGCACAATATTCAGAAAAAAAGATATCAATACTGAGGCACATGCCAAAAAGAGCACATCGTTATTAGAAATCATGGAAAGGTAGTAAACAGCCATCAACAATAGTACAAACTTCCTTCAGGTGCAAAATATACTAATTTGTGCAAATAGTGCATGTATGTGCAAATAAAAAGCATTTAAAATGCAAAATGAAGGAGACAAAAGAAGGTTTATATGGAAAAAACAAACAAAACACTGTCTCCAAAGCTGCTACTTAGCCAAAACAGACTACGTGGTCGGCTATGTGCTTAAGTGAGAAATAAAACTACCTTACTATGGTCAAGTGCAGGTATCCTCCTTTTCCCATTTTGCTATAATAGACTGCCGACTGAAGCCATAAAAGTCCACCACAGGGGAAAAAAATCAGGAATGCCATGACCAAACGGTCTCGCAGAAAAAACAGCACCAGAATTCAAACAGAATGCTGAAAAATCACGTAGTGTAGCAGGGACAGTGAGACACGCCATGAAGGCTGATGGACATTCTTACATATCGACCGTACTCTCGGTCATCCTCAGAGTGTAGCACTCAATGCTAACACACCACCTTATAGGTGCGGCTGCACTAAGGATGAGCTCCAATTTAAAGCACCAGCAACTTGTATCAAAAGAAGCAGGTTCACATCACACCACCAAGGACAAAGGGGTATACATATAAACAAAAAATATCATTAAATACATCAACCCCACTTTCAGTCCTCCACAGAACATGCCTCTGGGTTACAAAAATCACCTAAAAAAAGCAGCTGCACTATGAGTATACTACAGGTTAAAGTGCTAGCAGATTTTATAGTGGGGACTGGCTGGTTCATATCCCACCACCAAAAACTGACCATCAAGCATGAGGGCAGGTGAATACTAAAATAGTTAAACATATATATATACAGTGACACACATATAATAAAACGAAAATTGCTCTAATGGCAAACAAGCTTGTGAATGAATCCATACAGCTCCCAAAGGAGCACTCAAAATATAAATAAGAGGGGAGCAGAGCTGACAAGTCTAACTCCCCAAGTGGCCAGAGTACAACAATTCTAAGCCACTTAATATAGATATTCTAAGAAGAGAAAAAAGGGAGCAGAGCCGGCAGGTCTAACTCTCTTAGTGGCCATAGCACATAAAAGTCTAAGCCACAAACAATCTTTCATTAATGTAACATAAGGAGAGCAGAGACTGCAAGTCTAAACTCTCCCAAAAAAAGGGGGAAGAGGGAGGGGGGAAGAAAGAAGGAGGGGAGGTTAAGAGGAAAGGGAGAAGGTAGAAGGGAAGGAAAAAACAAGGGCAAAAGACTCCAAATCTAGCAAATGTAACTATACAGAGGGATCTTTTCATTTAAACCCCAAGGGTTCATAGTGTCTAACTCAGAGATCCAAAAGTCTTCTCTTTGTAGAAGTCTTGTCTTCAAATCTCCTCCTTTGAAGCCAATCTCTACCTTTTCCATGGCAACAAACCTCAAAGAGGCTGGTGATCCATGTCTGGCTTCTAAGCAGTGTCATGCCATTGCATTTTCCAGATTTCCATTTTGAATGCCTCCCTTCTGCTCCCCTATCCTCTGCTTAAGTGCTCGTTTGGTCTGCCCTATCTATGATAGACCACAAGGACATTTCAGCATATATATGACTCCAGTAGTACTGCAGTTTATAAATGCCTTAATGTCATATGTATTACCCAATCTAGGATGTGTGAAGCTTTTAGTATCCACAGTGTTTGAGCAATGTATGCAATGTCCACATCTGTGGTTGCCCATAGGTGGAGGTGGTAGCCACATTCCAGGTTTTCAACTTGTACTGGAATATTTGCATTCATTAGCATGTCTCTCAGACTTTTTCCCCTCATGTAGGTGATCATTGGCTGCTGTTATCCGAACTCCTTTAGCCTAAGGTCAGATTTTATAATTGGCCAGTGTTTCTTTATAATGTTCCCTGTCTTAGGAACCATAGAGTTATATTCTGTAATGAAAATAAGCTGATCATTTACTTATTTCCTGTGTCTTGGCTCTATTAACTCATCTCTAGCCATACTTTCCACTTCTTTTAATGTGTCCAAAAGGAGGTCTGGTTCATACCCTCTTTCTAAAAATCAATGAGTTTGGTCCTGTTTGCTGTTCTAAAAGTATCCTGAGTGGAACATAGTGGATGTGTCTTGCCCTTATATATTGTCCTTTTGGGATGTTAGAAGTTATAGATTCTTGGTGGCAGCTGTTCTGTAATAAAAAAGTGTTTCTTAACCTCGGTTTCCTATAGAGACTGGTTTCCAGATTCATGTTATTTTTAGTTATCATAACATCCAAAAAAAGAATCCTTGCATTGATATACTCTAACGTGAATTTTAAGTGTGTGTTAGTCTGATTTACATATTCCATAACAAAATTCAGCTGTTGTACATCTCCGCACCATATCATAAGACAATCATCTATATATTTTCTCCAAAATCTTATGTTATCACAGAAGGGGTTATGTGTTCTGTCATATATATTTCTTTCTTCCCATTCCCCCATATATAGATTTGCCAGGCTTGGAGCAAAAGTCGTGCCCATGGCAGTTCCTTTTTTCTGTACAAATAATGGCCATTAAATCTTGCCATGTCCACTATATATTCTGTTGGAGGATTATTTTTTTTTCTATGTTGTAACCCTTTCTCTAGGGCTGCCAAACCCCCTTCATTGGGGATATTAGAGTACAAACTCTCTACGTCGATGGTTACTAAAATATCTGTTTCCATTACTCTGATATCCTTCAAAATTCTTAGCACATCTTTTGTATCCTTTAAATAAGATTGCATATGCCCAACTGGTTTCTGAATAAACAAATCCACAAACTTAGACATGTTTTCAGTCAGGGAACCAATAGCAGAAACTATTGGCCTACCAGATACAGGTCTTGTCTCTTTATGTACTTTAGGCAGGCAGTATAAAACTGTTTTTTTGGGGGGGAATGGGACCTTCAGAAATTCAGCTTCTTTCTTAGTAATGTACCCTAGCTGTTCACTCTATTAATGAGGGCATCAGCCCTTATTTTGATTTCTTCTGTTGGGTCTTTATCAACTATCTGGTAGAAAGTTTGATTACTCGGTTGTCTCTCAGCCTCCTTATTACACTCTTCCAGGCCCCACACTGCCACAGCTTCCCCTTTATCTGCTGGTTTTCTATATTTTGCAGTTCCTGTAGCTCTTGTATTGCTTTCCATTCTTGAATAGTGATATTCTGAGGTTGCTGTTTGTAGTTATGTCTTTTTAATGGTGCATGTACATCACTGGATACCATGTTGCAGAAAGTATTAATAGTAGAATTGGTCAGCAGGGGGGATTAAATGTTGAAGGCTTTTTGAAGGAGGTTATTACTCTGTCTTTAATGAGGGTATTACTTTGTGGGTCAAGGCATGAGAGAAAAAACTCTTTTAAATGGAGCATTCTAAAAAAAAGTGAAAAAGGTAAATTTCCACTTGGAATGGGTTCACTTTGTTAGCAGGTACGAACGTAAGTCATTTCATGAGTACATTCATTTGTGTACTCGTCAAATTTATGTTTGATAAATTTATGACCTCCAGTTTGGATTCCGTGGTCTTGGTGAATGTCTCACCCCTTCCCCTCCAATTCTGCTTTCCTCCATAGTTCTGCCTCCTTCTGCCTCCTATGGGCCCTCTCCCTCTTCCCCTTTTCTCTTCTTTTCCATCTCTTTCTCTGTAATCCAAGGTATCTATGTCTGTATTCTGGCCAAAAAACATCTATTGTCCTCCATTCTCTGACTTTCCTCCAGATCACTGTCTGGTCCAGATAATATATTCATCCCTTCTTTATGTAACTCAGTCTGATTTCTGAATCTAGCTTGACATTTCTTCCTGGCCCCCTGCCATGTATAAATTGTCCCTGCCTTATAACCTCTTCTTTGCTTGTATATAATTAATTCTGACTGAAACTTAGAAACATTATGCTCTGTTCTTTGTTGTAAATTTTCAAATTCTGCTACAGGAAATTTATCTTTTCATTTTTGTTCTATATTCTGAGCTTACAGTAGTGCTTTGTTGGATTCCTTTTTAGCTTTTTTAATAGTTAATAACATTATATCATAACTGCATTTGTTTAAAGTCTTCTCCCAATCTTGTAAATATTCTAAGTCCTCCATACCAAATGAGGGGGGTTTCTGAATTTGCATGCCCTGTGGTATTCTTTTGTCCCTCCAGTATTGTGAAAGGGAAGCTGCATGTAAATTAAACTTAATGTGTTTCTTTTGAATATATTCGTAACTCCTAAAATCCACCGTATCTCTACTGCATTGTAGGCCTACTCCGGATAGGTGGGCCTGTACTTGTTCTACTGGCAGTAGAATATTCTGTCCTGCTTCTTCTGAAAAAGACAAACCTTCAACTGTTGGTGTACTGTTGGCCATTATTAATGTAGCTGAATATTCCTGTAGCAATCCACCTGGCAGCAACTAGCTCTTATATACTGCCAACAAACTGAAAAGACAGAGAAATTACAGATAGAACATGTCTGTGGGGTGCTCAAAAAACAGGAGTGTGCAGATTGTACCTCAGGAGCTAGACCCAATAGATAACAAAAAGTAAAAAGACTAAAACGTCTTTCATTGAGGTCAGCACAATATTCAGAAAAAAGATGTCAATACTCAGGCACATGCCAAAAAGAGCAAATTTTTATTAGAAATCATGGAAAAGTAGTAAAAAACCATCAACTATAATACAAATTTCCTTCAGGTGCAAAATATACTCATTTGTGCAAATAGTGCATGTGTGTGCAGAAAAGCATTTAAAATGCACAATGAAGGAGACAAAAGAAGGTTTATACAGAGAAAAACAAACAAAACACTGTCCCCAAAGCTGCTACTTAGCCAAAACGGATTACGTGGTAGGCTATGTGCTTAAGTGAAAAACAAAAAAAAACTACCTTACTATGGTCAAGTGCTGGTATCCTTCTTTTCCCATTTTGCTATAAGGGACCACCATTCTGTTTAAATTCTGGTGCTGTTTTTTCTGCGAGACCGTTTGGTCATGGCGTTCCTGATTTTTTTCAAAAGCGGTGGAGTTTTATGTCATCAGTCAGTGGTCCATTATAGCAAAATTGGTTTTTAGGTGATTTTTGCAACCCAGAGGCATGTTCTGTGGAGGACCAAAAGCTGAGTTGATAAATTTAATGGTATTTTTTGTTTATACTGTATGTACACCGCTTTGTCCTTGGTGGTGGGATGTGAACCTGCTTCTTTTGACACAAGATGCTGGCACTTTAAAATGGAGCTCATCCTTAGTGCAGCTGCACCTATAAGGTGGTGTGTTAGCACTGAGTGATATGCTCTGAGGATGACTGAGAGCGCAGTCGATATGTAAGCATGTCCATCGGCCTTTGCAGCATGTCTCATTGTCCCTGCTGCACTACACGGTTTTTCGGTGTTCTGTTTGAATTCTGGTGCCATTTTTTTATATGAGGCCAATTGGTTGTGGTGTTTCTGATTTTTTTGACCTGCAGTGGACTTTTATGGCTTCAGTTGGTGGTCCATTATAGGAAAATGGGAAAAGAAGGATACCTGCACTTGACCATAGTAAGGTTGTTTTTTTTTCACTTAAGCACATAGCCTACTGCATAGTCAATTTTGGCTAATTAGTAGCTTTGTGGACAGTGTTTTGTTTGTTTATCTCCGTATAAACCTTCTTTTGTCTCCTTGATTGTGCATTTTAAATGCTTTTTGGCACACACATGCACTATTTGCACAAATGAGTATATTTTGCACCTGAAGGAAGTTTTACTATTGTTGATGCCTTTTTACTACCTTTTCCATGACTTCTAGTAAAGTTGTGCTCTTTTTGGCATGTGCCTTAGTACTGACATCCTTTTTCTGAATATTGTGCTGACCTCAATGAAAGACGTTTTTTGTCTTTTTACTTTTTATTGACTGTGTTAATGTACACAGAGTAATATTTTCAGTAATTCTTGACATTTTGTTGCTGATTGTTGCGGCAATGTATAATTTCAGTTTGTTTAAAACATTTGGTTACATTGCTAAAGGTTTTCAATTTGCTACACAATGCTTGCAGTGTGTGTGAGTGTGTGTGCGATGTGTACCATTAAATCAGACAACTTTTATTGTGACAGAGTAATTGCAGCAGTGTGAACCTGCATGAATTTTTTATGCTGCTTTGTGGTATCTTTACTGGTAGTGGACTGTTACTGCCATGCATTGCTCCCCCAACCGGCAAAAGGTATTCTTTTCCAGATTTGGATTTATGATTTGTGAGCACTGCTTAGGTGTTGTTGTGCCTTTGTGTCTGACTCTGCATCTCGTCTTGAGTGCACAGTGCAATCTTAATCTGTCTGTGCATTTGCAGTACACCATTAATTCTGGGAGACTTTGCATTTCTTGTTATGCTCTCATTTCACTTTTTCAGCATTGGGGAATTTTCTGGAAACAAGACAGTTGCATTTTAGGATGCACATTAATTCTGGTGACTGTGTGTGGCCACTTCTCACATGACAGAGTGCACCATTAATTCTGGGAGACTTTGCATTTCTTGTTACGCTCTCATTTCACTTCATCAGCACTGGGGAATTTTCTGGACACAAGACAGTAGCATTTTGGGGATGCAAATCAATTCTGGTGACTGTGTGTGACCACTGCACGCATGACTGGGTGTGCCATTAATTTTTGGAGACTTTGCATTTTTTGTTACCCTCTCATTTCACTTTGCCAGCACTGGGGAATTTTCTGGACACAAGACAGTAGCATTTTAGGAATGCAAATTAATTCTGTTGACTCTGTGTGACCACTGCACACATGATTGAGTGTGCAATTATTTCTGGGAGACTTTGCATTTTTTGTTACCCTCTCATTTCACTTTGCCAGCACTGGGGAATTTTCTAGACACAAGATAGTAACATTTTGGGTATGCACATTAATTCTGGTGTCTGTGAGTGATGTGACCACATCCACTGTGCACATGACTCAATGTGCCATTAGTTCTGGGAGACTTTGTATTTCTTGTTGTGCTCTCTTTTCACTTCTTCAGCACTGGGGTGTTTTCTGGACACAGGACAGTAGCATTTTGGGGATGCACATTAATTCTGGTGGCTGTGTATGTGTGGTGGGCACTGAGGGGCTGCCAATATTGTTGACACTCTGCTTTACTTCGCATTAAGGTGCAATGACAACATGAAGTAATAATTACAAGGCGAAGTGAGACTTTCCTATAGGCCGCTCCATTTAGAGGAGTGAGAACACGAAGTGGCCACTTCATATTCACTTTGCCAGCAGAATTTAGTTTCGATGCATCTTCTTATTACAACCAGGAGGTTGGAATCAACATCTGCCAATCAAGCATCACCACAGAAAGCTAACTGCTGCATAGTTTCACTGTGAGCTGGCTGAGCATCTTGCCCACCATGGCAGCTCCATTTCCAAACACCGGTACCAAAACTCAAGCTTTGCCATACACTGTTAAGACAAGTAAGATTTTAAATATATTTAAATATCTGTTTAGTTGATCTTGCCTTGAAAATAAAAAAATCAGTCTGGTTGATCCTGACACTCATACCCTTCGAGCATGTCTTACAGTATGCAGCATTGCTGATGGACCACAACTTTCCAGAATGTCATTACCACTGTAATGTGAAAAAAATGAAGAAAAACAAAGGGAGAGACAGGCTGTGTGTGTGTGTGTGTGTGTGTGTGTGTGTGTGTCTATCTCTGACAGAAGTGCTGCACTAACTGAACTGTGTTGAAAGGGGGACAAAATGTCACCATTAATTGAACAATATATGGGTGTGTGTGTGTAAAAAAACAGCATTTTACACACACACACACTCGGTGTGTGATGTCTTTATAAACCCCTCGGGGTTTATGTTGCATCCCACACCTTGGATGTATGTAAAATTCTGGTAACACACACCCACACACACACCCACCCATATATTATTCTATATATTAATAATGCATTTCAGGTTATGCATGTTTTAACAGTGTTGTCCATCTATTTGTTTTTGCAATTAATGAAAAAGTAATTGCCCTATTTTTCTTTCCAAGTCAAATCTGGATAGAAAGAGTATAATATTTTCAGAATCCTAACACATGTTCAAAACCCATTCTGCTGGATGAATGAAGCTGTTCACAGCTGTACACTGCCAGCTGATAATGAAAAGCTACACATTTCAAGGCTATCCCCTTGATGCCAAGCCAGTAGGTATGTAACCACATTTGCGTCTTGTAGACCTGAGTTCACACTTGAAATTGTAAGAGAAAATGCTGCAAGAGAGGGAATGGACAAAGACAGGAGTTGGTGCTGTGGCAGTCCCAGAAATCTGTACTGACATGAACACAGCCAGGGTTAAGAAATCCTGATATGCAGCCCCAATACCTGTTGGCACCACAGAGCCAGCCTTGAGTTGTGTAGTTTTTGATGATCAGCTGGCAGTGTAGCCTAGAGGTTAAAGCAATCCTGAAGATAGATTATTTTCACTAAGAGTTTGAAATGTAAAGGTGATAAGCCAGTAATTTCAATGTACATACAAAACAACTATTATAGATGTAGAAAGTGTTGTAATAACACCTTAAAACACACTTAATAAAACAGTTGATTTCCTATTTAATCTGTTGGATTAAATACAGTCAAAGGAGGACCTAGACCCTTGGTGTCATCATTTCCTGTCAGGAGCCCAAAACAAATGGCTGCCACCAACCCTTAATTACATGGTGATTTACATATGAATAACTCTGAACTGCAAAGACCAACAGATAAGCACAATGGCTCAATCAAATTCATTTTTTATGGGCTTTCAGACATTAAGAAATCCTGTTGATGACAGTTCCCCCTTAAAAATGATAGAAAATTCATACAAAGAAAAAGCTGTCACAGCATAGTGGTGATGTCATTATTCACATAATACTATCATTAGGATTGTAATACCATCATTCAGAAATCCACTAGATGAATTTGGTATTAGTCAACAGGCTGTGCTCCTGCCTCTAGGTGCAGAGCTGGGGTGCAAAAATAGCAGGGATGGTCATTTTCTAAGGCACAAAAAGAAACCACCACTGGTGTGAATTGCGGGCAGTCTATTTGCACACAACCATGGGAAAAAAAACAGAAAACTAAAGATGTGTTCTTACCCAACTTGCTTTACTTGGTCACCAACAACATCCAAACAAACAGTGTTCAAACATATAGATGCATACCAAAAATTCATCATGGCAGCACAATGAAGATTTTACTTCTTCACTGTAGTTGCCCAAATCCTTCTTTCCATGCTTGCATTAATATGCAGGTTTATCTAGCTAGAGCATTACAGGTAGCCCCAGACCTTCTGCTGCTAGCAACAAGGACACTAGCACCAGAGGTCTTGGTCTGTCTGTAAATGATCTATCTATGTAAACCTGTATGTTAAAGCAAGCATGGAATGAAGGATATTTGTATGCATTGACATAATTGAGCACTGTTTATTTGCATGCTGTTGGTGACCAAGAAAAGAAAGTGGGGAAAGAACACATCTTCATTTTTCTGTGTTTTATTCCATGGTTGTGTGCAAGTAGACTGCCTAAAGGTCACGCCAACAGTGTGTTTTCTGACCCTTAGAAAACCATCATTCAGAAATCCCAGTGATAGTATTATCAGATTTGAATCATAAGCTTGAGCTTACAAATCCAAATGCAGGGTGGAGACCAGATTTTACTGAAACTATAGTGTAGAGTAAATGCCATCATTCATCTGAGGTTAAATAGCATTCTTGTTTGTTTATGTCACCTTGACCACATCAGCTTTATCAATGACCAGGAAAGTAGATACGTGCAAAAGAAGACAATATTTAACCTTTGGCACCAATCTCAGTATCTACAAGATTCAATTGAGCCCAAACCCATTGAAACAATACTTCTCTCAGAGTTTGGCATGCTACTAACTATCTTTTCCCTGAAATGAGAGACCGCTCTGAATACAAGATTGACACTGTCTATGTTATTCTCAGTAGCACTGACCAACAACTTTTAAAAAAAAGAATCAATATCAATTTTTAAGAGATCTAAAATTACATTCAAAGAGACCATAAAGGCACGTACATCAAACAAAAGACCTCAATAAACTAGGTAAAGGAAATTAACCCATGCAAGCAGAATCTTGATAGTCTCAGAGAGCAATCTGCTATACAGTAATGGCACCCTAGAATTTCATTCCATTGCAGCTCTTCTTCACATAATGTTCTTCAGCACTGGGCTGTATCTTACATGAGGAATGAGAATGAGCAAACATTACATTTTAAAGTGGGTGACCTTAAGTGTGGAGTTAACACTGATGGTAACAAATTTCTAGAGTATCCCAAGCACCATACTAAGACAAGGAAAGCACTAACATCAGAGATACATGAACTTTGCCCTCTGATATGTCCTTCCTCCCTAGGCCATCATGCCATCATGTCCAACCCTCTCCTATCTCATCTGACCTTCAATCCCCATTCCCTATAGTCCCCTTCCCACCCCACTTGCCAGGACATGCCTACAGTACTTATCAAAGGACTCTTACATTTCAATCTTCTTCGCACTTTGACGCTAGAGGAACTGCAACTCCTGCTCACTATGACTCATCCAATGATGTTTACTGTATAAACGTTAGCTCATTACCTTATGCACATATATCTGTATCTATGCAATTGTATTTAAATGGCACTAAACTCCTGTTGAACCTATTGCTATGTTCTGGTGGAAGTATCTTGTTACATGTGATGGTTATATGTTATTATGTTGTTATTATTACTATGCAATTGTTATATACATTCACTCAACCCTTAACCCTGTTGGCAATTGTTTTGCCCCAGGTCCATCTTGTAAATGAGCTTGTCTCAATGATGTTCCGCCTGGCAAAATAAAGATTTTTAATGATTGATTGATTGATTGATTGATTGATTGATATGCACAAACACACCAGATATCCTCAATAAGATGATATAGATGTCTACCACAACTATGCAGAACAGAGCCCCCCAAAAATTATGTCTCATGATGCCCCATTCTACTTAGTTCCAAACACAAAATTAAAACCTGATGTGACAATATGGTATTATGACAGGACTATCAGGGAAAACAACATTTGGGCCATTATAAGGCTACTAAAAGAGTTGGCCAGCCTTCCATCAAAAAAAAAAGAAAAAGAAAAGAAACACTCCACAAGAAAAATGGCAATCCAAATGCTGACAGACAGCAACATGGTGCTAACCGATGTTGCATATATATCAGGGCATATAAATATTAAATTAATTAATAATTAGAGTACCTTCTCAGAAAAAGCAAAAAACATCCTCTGCCATCTTCTCAGGTAACCACACTACTCCTTCGATTCTGAATAGAATACATCAGCTGTCATCGCCCCCCTCCTACATCTCACAATCACCTCTGGGGTAAAGTTTAAGTGCAGCTTATACCCCACCAATGCTGACATCAAAGCCAGGAAATATCCCTTATTGCCCCAATTGTCCAATTTTCCATCTCCTGAAACAAGCCTCAGTTCCTGAAACATAGCCACCTTTTGACATTTCCCTGCCACAAATTGTAACTGCTACTGTCACTGATGAATATTATTTATTTTGTTTGTAATTTTTGACCAAGAAAAGGAACACTATGCTGTGATAGCATGTTTTCAGGTGTGTCCTGGAGGTATGTTTATATGAATCTGTTTCATTAATTGGGGAATGTTGACCATGCCACTTGGGAATTAAAATAATTCCTATACCTTGTATAGTTTGGATACCAATTTGTTCTATGACAATTTTAATTATTTTCTGTGACCTTAATACTTCATTTTGCATTTAATTTTTGAGTGTTTGTGCTCTTTAATGCATTTTGTTAGACCTCAAATATGCTTGATATAAGCATTCTGTTTTGCTGAGTTGTTTTGATTTTTGGAGGGCTATGGCCTGTAGTTCAAGGGGGTGGTACAACTGTCCACACACCCCTTTTGGCCTATTTAAAGGCTGCTCTCCTCTCTCCACACACAAGCATTTTTTTCCTTACCAGCTGCAGGCTGTGTCAATCTGTCTTCTCCCTTCTACTACTGGTAGTGTACTAAGGGCACTGACCATCTTAACCTGTACAAGCATGCACTCATTCACTGAGCACTCAGATGGGCTGCTGGCTGTGGAGGTGAGTGAAGAGCTGTGCTGGTGGCCCAATCAGGGTATGAGGTGGGAGCAGGGTGGGCTCCCTCTGACTTAAGTCAGGGTGGGGGGCTGGGGGGTCCACCAGGGACAGGGAAGGGTATTTTTTTTTTGTTACAAAGATACAGGGCTGGGACTCAGTGTGACTGGGGGAGGAGGGAGGGTTCTAGCTTGATTTGAATTTGGCTGGTGATCTACTGGTGGGGGGCCACTAGACACCAGGGAAATGGGAGGGGATTGTGGGTTTTTTTATTACAAAGATTGGGGTCTGGGGCTCAGGGTGACTGGGTTCTTGATTTGAATTTGGCTGATCAGCCTGGAGGGACCACTAGACACCAAGGACATGGGAAGGGATTGTTTTTCTTTGGCAGATTGGGGGCCAGTGGCAAAATTAAGAAATTTCACCCACGGGTGATGAAATTTCACCCACGAGTGGCAAATTTTGCAGGTTCGTGGGTGAAATATTTTGTGAAATGCACAAATTCCTTAAAATATTTCACTCGATGAAATTTTCCAATTTTGCACAACACTAACTGCTATCCTTTAGCTGCAGCACCAGCTGCCTAAGGCACCTTCTATGCTATTCTCCTCATGACTGCCTCTGGTTCACTTGATTTGTTTAGATTGGTAAGCCAGCTGAGTGCCTCAGCAGTCTTCGCTCTCCTCTTCCTGCCTTAGAGGATCTGTTTTGCAGAGTTCGCTTGTAACCCTTCACAGCGTTCTCATCAGAGGGATAGTGTGAGAGCCTTCCTCCAAACTGGAATATTTTCCACCCCCCTTTTGACTAGGTTTCCAATTTGCAGCAGCAGAGTTGTCACTAATCAAAAACATCCCAAGCCTAGAGGGAAGGCATCCTAGGCCTTGGATCCCCAGAGATTTTCTCCTCAAAGGTTTTTTTTTTCTCCTCTGTGCCACAGGTCATAATATTTAACTAGCCTTAGGCAATAATCCCCAAGTCACTTAGGTAGGTTTCCACAGTTGGATGGAGTGGGTGGCCATCCCGTGAGTGCCCTGTCTCCCCCTTTGGATGTTCTCTCTCTCCTTAGGAAGCTAGGCCTCCACACCTTACTGTCAGACCTCTGAGTGGGTCACTATTTATCTGTTGTTTCTTGCCTACTCTACTCAAACAACACTACCAACTGACCCATGCTGCCAACTGAACCCATATTACCAACTGTCCTATGTACAGATCCTAGACCCCGATACGTTTTCACTACCTTGTATGTTTTGCTTGGTACTCTTTTTGGAATTCTTCCTAAGGTACCTTTAACCAAGAGAATCACTCCCACTGCACCTCAAGAGGTGGAACACTCCCCTAGGGTTCCTTTTCTTTGTACCCCTACCGGGTGGTTTATCTCATGGATAGAGAAGCAAAAAGCCAAAGTTTCTCTACGTTACACAAGCACAAAGCTAGTTGCACAGGTACATTGAATTGGAGGTCTATAGCCTGTAGTGTAAGAGGGTGGTGCAACTGGCCACACACCCCCTTGTGGCCTGTTTAAGGGCTGCTCTCCTCACTCCACACACAAGCATTTTTTCCTTGCCCCTCCATCCACCCATCCTCCTCCAGCAGCACACATCTCTCTCCCTTAAGCTTCTTCTTAGGGTACCTTTAGCCAAGAGAATCACTCCCGCGGCACCTCAAGGGATGGAACCATCCCCTAGGGTTCCTTGCCTTCATACCCCTACAGGGTGGTATATCCCATGGATAGAGATGTGAACAGCCAAAGTTTATCTATCTTACACAAGCACAAACCAGTTTAACAGGAACATTGAACCTTTAATAACAATTCCCCTACTCTTTGTCGAGAAGTGCCATAGAATCTGTAACTTCTATGTGGACAGTGACCAGACATGGGGAAAAGGAATCCTGGTTTAACATCTCACCCAAAGGCCTGCACCTCAACAGTGCAGAACCACCCATGTATTGTATTACAGTGCCAGTAACAGGTTTTACCCCAAGGACCTAATATGGGGCTAGAACCCATGATCTTCTGGCCCTAGAGGTGCACATGCTACTTACTGAGCCACTGCCACTAATGATGTTGACATTCTTAACCCTTAGGTTACCAACAGAATTAGAAAGTATAGGAATTCTGGACTGATATATCAGTCCAGGGCTCTGCAAAGATTAATACATTAAGTTGGAAACTCAACTTGTTCAGCAGCAACTGCACTTTTGTATGGAGAGGTATTGCTCATGATTTGGAAAACCACAAACAAGGCTCCCCAGCTTGAAAAATCAAAGTGGAAGTAGTGCATAATCTACTGTGACTATGACTCTGAATTGGTGCACAAAATTCAAGCGAAACCTTCTTTGATGTTGCATCTTGTTCTGCACTATTAAAACTGTTTTCAATTTGATTATACCTTTTCTTCTTTTTTGGCCCTCAATATTGGCAATGCTAACTTTGGACTAAATAGCCCTCAGTCTTTGGCATGTATCATAAAAACCATGATTACCAAGACACGGGGTTACCACAACCCAATATGGCAGAACAACCGGATAGCTATTTACTGTACCTTTAAGTACGTTTTTACTTTCTTAACTTAAAAAAACAAAACACTCAGATTCATATATTAGTAAGTGAGGTACCCAAAGACATAAACCAATCAAGGGGACTAACAAGGTCATAAAGTCCCTTCAATGGGTTTACTACCAAGTTTGGTGGACTTACCCTTCATTCATTTTATAGAATACTTTTGAATGGGACTTCCAGTAATGTCATCTCCCTCTATGGCTGCTTAGACAGACTGCTCCGGTACCTGATGATATAAACCAACCTCGTACAGCTTATAAACTGACACTTAATAGTTTTCTATATTCCCATGAGGTGTGGCATCCACCAGGCTCAAAGGGGATAAGAATATGTATATGAGCTCTTACCTGTAGAAGACGAGGACTCTGCTCCAAAAATGTCCAACTTGGGGGCTTCAGAGAACTGTCAGGCCACATGACCTCCTGATACTTCAGCTACCAAATCATCTAAAAGAGGAACAGACCAAAAATTAGATATTATCTTCACTCAATTGAAAGACTTCAAGGCTGAATTTCTTTCATTCAAAGAAATGATGGCATCATTCCGAACAGACTTAACTAGCCTGGAGTTACAAGTTATCCTTTGAATTAACACTTCCATTCTCAGTCAGCTCAACTGATGCAGGTTTAAAATGCTTCGGTCTAAATTACCAGGACACAGCAAACCATATCAGAAAGGCAGGAAGATGTAAAAAATAGACAGCACTGGAATAATATAAGAATATATGGAATACCTGAAAATTATGAGGGTAGCGACATGGTGGATTTTATAGAGTAATTTCTTCACACAGCTCTCACTCTAGACACAGACTTTCAGCTAGAAATTGAATGGGTGCACAGGGCTCTCAGCCCCAAGCCCATGCATAATTCAGCCAGACCAAGATTGATCATGATCTATTTCCTTGGATTTCAGACCAAGGAATTGATACTACGGAAAGCCTGGGCACAAGCTAAAGTTTTTTATGGTACTTCACGGGTATTTGTGGAAAATGACTATCCCCCCCCCCCATACAATGCATCACCGTAGGGAGTATATTCCAATTTTTGCCACACTCCACCAACATAAACTGAAATTCTAGACCCTCTATCTGGCATGTCTGGTTGTTCAATATCCAGAGTGGCAACAATTTTATACATCTGCTGCTCAGGCAGCCTCTGATCTTAAAAAATGGATTTTAGCCTTCCTGTTCAAGCACCACTGCCACAGCGCACTACTGATCACCTACCTTCCAGGGGTCTTCAACCCACAGATCCTGATGTCCAATATCTCTACCCCAGACACTTTACAACACATACTTAATCATCTACAGTCTGATCAGGACACTTGAATCATCTTATGACTGAGCTATATATTTGGTGATCTATAAGTAGTAAGGTGAACTGCATTTACTCGCTTGTGTGTGGCTAAGGGGTGATGGGTTGTGGTGACGGGTTGGGGTTCTGGCTGTGGGCACTTTTCTATGGTCCTCTTGTGCTCTGGCTATGGGGGTGGGGAGGTGAGGAAGGGTCCGCTTGATTCCTGGGAGGGCAGGGTTCATTGCACCGAACAATATTGTTTATTAAAATTCCTATGGTGTTCGCAGCCTGTGTGTGTGTGTGGGGGGGGGGGATTCCTTAGAGTCAGTGCTGGATTTCTTTATATTTTATAAAAATGCTGACATTAGGAAGAGAGAGAGAGGACAGTGGGAACAGCTGCCTAGTGGTGATATGGTGGCAATCTGGATCCTCATTTCCATAGAATATGAATATAACCAGCATCCAGGTGAGCACACGGACTGCCATACTATTATTTTCTGAATTTTAATAGTTGAGTACTGGTAGAGCAGACAGTGTTGTTTTTCATCTCTGGGGAAGGGGGGGACTGCATGGTTTCCCTAACTGAAATCACTGTCTATTTCAGAAATGCCACCTGCTAGCAGAACATGACAATTGGCTCCGTTTTTAGGTGTAACAGCGTTACGTTGACTGAACTCCATCAGAGCTAATACTTAATTCTAGGCATCATTGGGTATTTGTTCAGAGCTACAGTTATTCTTAGTTAAAAATAGTTTGGATGTGGTGATCCTAGCTGCCATGGGGGGGTTGGGCATGCATACCTCTGTCTCTCTCATAATCTGGGCCATCTGAGGAGACTGGGTGGGGCTGTGCACCAATCTTGGCTAAATCATTGGAGTGACCCCCCCTCCTCCTCCTTTCCTTATACCTTATATAGACTGCATGAGTTGGGAGATTATTTTCTTGATCAGTAAATAACCCTCTAAGAAGAAACTGCTCATTGGTTTCAGCCTATCTCGTCTTGGACTGCAATTTGCTTTACTATACATTTTATTGCCGCACTGGAATCATCATTTTTAAAGAGCCTTGAGGGACACTACTGATGTAGTATTAAGCCTGTTTGTGATTCGCACCCTGCAGTTTCACTTTGTAGGTAATACAAGGCAGAATGTACTTCTGTATACTACACAGTTTTGAAAATGCACTCAGTACCTTTTTAGAGCAAAATGCGAGTCCAGCTGAGTAAATAAATCAAAATCTTTGTTCAGAATTTCAAAAAGCTAGAACAAAGCTCCACTGTGTGTACTCTGTAGCTGTCCCCAGAGCTTTGACTCGCAATGAGTCTTCCTCACTGCATTCCCCTAAGGAAGACTCATTGTGAGTTGAAGCTATATTGTCAGGTCCCAAGAGGGGAAAGGATTCTGTGCAGAATTGTGGAGATGATGGGTTTCAAGATTTTCTTTTACCCTACCCATCCCCTGGAGTTGCTATTCTACTCCCTCCCCTTTTGACTTTTTCCCCTCTCCAATTTTCAAGGAAAAATAACCCTTGGAGGAGCCCAACCCATATGCAAGGTTAATTGCCTCCTGAGGCAGTCTTTAATGCTGCCCTCTATGGGAGCACTTTTTATAGCACCCTTCCTTGTGGGAGTCACTTGTAAAATAGTTCATTATACCTTGGAAGAGGAGTGTGGCTCACATTCCCCCACTAAAATATAGTTTTAGGCCCAGTTGGCCAGTTATACAATTGAGACAGTTTTTTGTCTCTCAGGTTTTTGTTTGGCCTGTTAGTTAATTTTTTACCGTGTAGCTTTTCATGTTCTTATGGTTTAGGGTCCTATTTGTGGTACATACTTATGCTGGTTTGTATACTTTGTTTAATGTCTGCAGGGGGTTATATCCCTACTATGTTGCATCTCCTGGCTCATAGCAGAATTGGGGTTCTGGAAGGGGGAGTGGCCTTATGGCTGCAGTTTTGGCTATTATATTTAGGGAGGCCTTTCACAGCTGAGAATACTTAAGTTATAGATATGAGTACCAGGTTTAAAATTATTTCACATAATGTAAATGGACTAACTGAACTGATTAAAAGGTATAGAATAATAATGACCCTTAAGAAACTCAAACTGGATATTTTGATGTTGCATGAAACACATTTGTCCAGTATAGAACATTCCAAACTCCTTAAATTTGGATTTGCACATGTCGTAGAATCGGCTTACAAACATGGGCAACATAGAGGAATGGTGGTCCAGGTTCCCAACAGTTATCCTTTTGTGTTGGAGGGCCAATATTCTGACAAAGATGGATGTCTGGCTCTATCTTATGGTACTTTATATGGCCAGCAATTGGCACTTTGCAGCTTTTATATACCTCCTGGAAGTGATGCCTCCTCTGTCCAGAAATTGGTTGATGTGATTCTCACCCATAAGAGGGGATCCATGGTCATGGACAGTGATCTTAGCTGCCTTCTTAACTGGGCATTGGACACTTCGGCCCCTCGGGCCCCTGCATCCATGTCTGGGCAAAGGCACCATCAGTGCCTTATCAGAGAACTGGGACTAGTGGATGTTTGGAGACACTTACATCCAACTACCAGACAATTCACAATTTACTTAAATGCCCACAGACATAATTCCCGATTGGATTACTTTTGTGTTAGTGGGGAGCACCTTAGCTGGGTGCACACCTCTGCCATAGAAAGTATCTATCTCTCTGACCACACACCCATCCATTAATAATTGGGCAAAGCGGTGTCTGTACTATGATTTTTCCTGAAATCATGTTGCCTGTCAGTGAGCAGCTGGCACTGTTCCAAGTAATCCTGTAGCTGGCTATAAACTAGCCTTTCAAGAATTTTGGACAGTGAACTCAGTAAAGATATAGGTTGGTAGTTTTTTACGAGTTCCGTGGGGCTCTCTTTGTGCAGTGTAATCACAAGAGCCACTGTCCAACTTCCTGGAACTATCCTTTTAGTTAGTGATTTATTAAACAGCTTTGCCACAGGAGAGGCATTAACAAGAGCAGCCATCTTTTGAAACTTATTGTAAAGATCATCTTGCGCAGCTAAGCCTTCAACCTTTAGGTGGTTTAGGAGGAGCAAACCTCTTTCCTCTTTATCAGTCTGAAATGGAACCCGGGGTACTGGCAGACTTTGATTTGGGGAAGTGGGAGGGATCTCAGGTGAGTGGGACGTAAACACGTCCAGGTCTGTGAAAAAGTTGTTGAAAACATTAGCAGTGGTGATAGGGTTCTGGTAGTCTTACTATCAGACAAAATATTGCATTCTATTCAACTACTGTGGCATTTGAGGAGTATATTGATTTGTGATCAGAAGTGTTTTGGATTGGACTGGTTTTGTCCTGTAGGTACCTCAAGTATTTTATTTTAGCAGCTTTCAGGTAGCTGTTGAAGGTATTTCTGAGTACTCTGTATTTGTTCCAGTCAGATAGAAGACCTGAGTTTTTAAAAATTTCCCATGCCATATCTTTTGTCTTCATGGAGTTCCTTAGTGTGTGGTCAAGCCATTTTGATTGCTGGCCCTTTACCCTTAACTGCTTTAAGTGGGTATGGGTGTTGACAGCTGAGAGGAAGTTACACACAAAGAAATACAGGTCTGAGTTCACTTCAGGAAAAAAATGAATTGTAGCCAATTTAATGCCCGACAGTGTTGCCAGAAAGGTGCTGGCAATCATTTTAGAGTAATCGTGGGCCATAAATACCCTGAGGGGAAATTTGGGAGTGAAATTACTCTACACACAAAAAATAGAGGAGTGTCCTTGAAGGAGTCTGCAAAAGAACTCACGGTGCTGATCTGGTCTGGTTTGGAAACAAGGACACAGTCAATCAGGGTGTGAATGCCAGTTTTATTATTCATTCAAGCTGGTTCTGACATTATTTGAGTGAGCTGGGCCTCCTGAAGGGCAGCCTTAGATCTATCCCCCAACCCAAACATCTAATTAATATTGAAATCCTCCAGCATTATTAGCTACCCTATGGCCAAGTTACTGAGGACTAATTAGGGAATCAAGGGCAGTGATAGCCACCCTGGGGGTTACTGACACAAAACACATGAAGTATCTTTGTACCTCTAACTAGTAGTTTAACTAAGAGGGACACACTATCAGAATTTCCTAGGACAGGCACAGTTACTAGGAGGCACTGAGGGAGGATCTATTTTTTTTCACTTCTTTTTCCCTCTGGTCACCAGAGTGATGGCCTCTCTCAGGAGTCATCCCAATTGTCTCCCTCCCAGCCTGAAACTCCCCCACTCTAGGTCCCCTCCAAGAGCTCCACAGATGCCTTACCTCTGCCTGATGAGAGACCTTCCTGGCTTATCCCCCAGGGCATGGCCACCACTCCTACAGGTGCCCTAGACATCCAGTATCATCCAGGCATTGGTGGCACATACGGATGATCAGGACCCAGGTAGGCAGCATCCAGCAGTGGGCGTGTGGGCCAGGGTATGCCATCACCTACCACCAATCCGGGGTGTTTCCTTGTTCTGGTGGTTTCACCCTCTCCCCTTAAATGCACATAATCATGCAATGACGACCGGTGGAGGAGATGCGCTCGCTTCCGAGCATGTTCCTGCCGACGTCTGCCATGAGCCACCTTCCCTCTTGCAAGCAGGCTGTGGTGCCATACACCCTTTTTGCCACCAGGAGGAACCAGAGTGCTGAGTCTTGCATCCCTCCCTCTCTAGGAGAAGGTGAGCTGTCAGCGGATGCTCAAAACTTCTCCTCCCCAGCCAATCCCCGATGGCCCGTGCACATTCCTGAAAACATGCCACCAGCAAGGCGCGAGATATGGTGTCCAGTGCCTCAACTCTCTGTGCCACTGGGCCAGCTGAGGGAGGATCTTGTGTAGAAAAGGATGACTGACCCTTCATTTTGATCCTATGCCACCTAGAATTGAATTCCCTGGAAGCTCTAGCTCATGGGGGAGTATGCAAGGTTTTAGCCAGGTCTCAAAGACTGTGACTACGTCAGGTGCATATAGATTAACCCAGTCTTCAAGCTCTTGAAGTTTGGAACTAAGGTTGCTTATTTTCATATGAACTAGCTTTAGATCCTTTAGCTCAGATAATGCCCTTTCTCATCCCTACGTCTTGTTTTGAACTATTTGTTACACTCTTACTCCTTGTGTGCATATTACATCTTCAGGTGCTCATGCAGCCTCTGCACGTTTGGACTGTTAATGTGCAGAGTGTAAATTAAGGATGGGGGAACTTAGTAATGACAGTCTTTTTTGGGGTAAGGACAAGACAGCATATAAACAGATAGATAGACAGATAGACAGACAGACAGACGGACAGACAGACAGACATATAGATAGATAGATAGATAGATAGATAGATAGATAGATAGATAGATAGATAGATAGATAGATATTCATTGCAAAAAATTGCATTAATGCACCACTTATGGTTCAGCTTAACACCACAAAAGTAGGGAAATGTGGTGTAAGGGTTTCCAACTCTAACTACCCCCCACTGCAGCAAAAGAACAAGACCACACAAGCAACCACAGACAGCCATCATCAGGTAAGACAAACAACGTGAAACTGTTTTCAGATTACAAAAATGCAGCAGCAATGATGTGCTACCTTTGTGTGTTTGTATCTGTGACATGCACACCATAAGACATACACACTCACTTCTGGTTACAGATAGAAATGCATGATACTTATATCACAACACTGCTTCTGTGATCAAAAGCACAGGCACATGCAGCCATAGATAAACATCCAAGGCCCCTAAACTACAAGATATCTTTTGTCTGAAGAAGTGCAGGTCAGTAACAAGCCAGCAGTTTCTGTAGCCTGAGGTACTCATACACTGTAATGCAAATACACATTTGAAAGGCCTGCCCTTCTTCAGCCAAAAGTATAAGACATACACTGTGACCTCTAGCTGCAGAAACACTGGAACCACAAAATCCAAAATACCAATATTGTGACAGTGCTTCTGTGTGCAGAAATGTAGACCCCTGGGGGGCCTGTGTCTCTTTCAGCCACAGGTGTAATACATACACACTGATTTCAGGCACCAGAAGGGCAGGCACCAATAGGGCCAGCCATTATGAAGACAGAAGTACTGTTGCAATGTGTGTATCATAGTTTCAGCAGAAGATCTACAAATTATGCAAGGAGGTAGCAGATTTTCAGTTGCAGTAGCAGATCATGTTATCTAGTGAGGTACCTCATTCAGTACCCATGATGACCTGTGTCTGCACAGGTGCATGTCCCATGGGGCCTTCTGTCATCAGAAGAGCAGGCCCCCAAATGTATTCATGCATGTTGTACAGCATACACATACAGGTGTGGCTGCGTGAGCACAGACCATCCAGATGGCACAAATGTAGTAGCATTGAAGTGCACAGCTGCAGACACAAACCCATGAAGGTTGCACATTAGTGCTACTGCATTTATATCATCTGGAAACAGCTATATGTTATTTGGGTTACCTGATAATAACTGTCTGTGGTTACTTGTGTGGTCTTGTCCATTTGCTGCTGAGGCGATGGGGAGTTAGGGTTGGAAACCTAAAGCCACATTTCCCTACTTTTGTGGTGTTAAGTTGAACCCTAAATGGTATATTAATTCAGTTTTTTGCAATGAATTGCATTTCATTTTGTGATACTAGAGTCACATCCTCATACACACAGGTCCCTTTGGGACCTGTGGGAACAAATGCAGACACACATGTAGACACACAGGGCTTTGTGGGAAGAGTCCATCTGCCTGAGCTGATCTCACAGAGTATAGATGTGCAAAATATGAAATATAGTTCCCTTTTCAGGATCATAACACAGCATTGCACCAATTGGTGACTAGTTACTGAGGTAGAAGTGGACTCAAGGGATGCCACTGCTTTCAGCCCAGTCAGGCTTAGGATAGAAAAGCTAAGATTGGTGGGGTGGGTCCCCAACAGACAGATAGCCCCCAGATTTACTCCAAGAGCAGAACCCCCTGCAAGTTCAGCCCCTCTCACATCAAGCACCTCCACTCTAAGTTTTTAGCAACCCTGGAGGCTATAGACAGAGCAAAACAACAAAAACAGATATATGGTTAGGGTCAAACCTGCTGTTTGTGAGGTCCTTACAATGTTCTGTGTGGCTCAATAAACAAATTATGATATCATAATAAATCTAGCTGAAAGATCAGTTTGTTTCTATTGCCTAGTCTCATCACACATCATTTAAAATAAATGCACTCCAAGTCTGTCTTTTGTTGTCCCCTTATGGTTTTAACCTGAAGAACTTCCTTTCAGAATAAATTAATGGGGGAGAGAGGATTGGGAATCAAATTTCTCCATTGCTGGGGCATGGCCATACTGGCTAGGGAAAAAATGCCTAACAATGCCACCTCCCCTCCCCCAATTCTGGTAGCCCTTCCTTTGACTGACATTTATAGCGGATCAGTGTTTAGTTCATACTTTTCTTTGCAGACTGGAAGAAATCTTGTGAAGCAGATATAATTAATGTGGCAAAAAATGCATTGATTTCTTTATCCAGTTTACTGGCCAGTGGTGTGTATGTGCGTGAGTGCGTACGTGCATGTGTGTGTGTGTGTGTGTGTATTCTTTCTCATTGGCTGGGCATGACCATGCTGGCTACATAAAAATGCCTGACAAATGCGCCCCCCCCCCCCATAGCCTTTACTTTAACTGAAGTTCACAAAGGTTCAGTATTTTCTGATTACGTTTTTGTAGGATTGGATGAAGGCTTACAAGAGAAATTCATAGAACTGGATGGTACCGTTCCTATGCCAAAAACACCACATCGTATAACAATAGTTTATATTAATACATACATAAATCCAGGTATCCCTGTGCATTTCTGATATAGTATGGACATCTGAAGCTGAGATGAGAGGCTGTCTTTTGCAACTCACCTATAATGGATGTAAATTCGTAATTACTGCCCCCAAGTTTCTGAAACAATTTCTAATATTATCTGATCTACTTCACACTCTGATGTAATGTGCAGTAAATTGTGTTTATTTTTCAGTTCACCACCAGTTTTTCAGTTCCATAATACATTTTATATAATAAAACAGATTCAGTGATTTTTGTAACTTTTGGGGTCTAACACCTCCGTATTATATTTTGTGTAACTGTATACTCTCTAACTCCGTCACAAAATATGTACACAAATGTTTAACGTGTCTATATACTCTTTAACTCCTTCACAAAATATGTACACAGATGTTTCCCCTTGTTGAAGCCTTGACTTCAGCAAAATATTGTGATACTAAATTATTTTATGATTGAAATATTTCTAATGTTTTCCCTAAATGGATGTTTTTGGTATACTGTGCATAAAGTGGGTATATAAGGACAGTCTGTTTCAAGTGTGTTCATTATCTTTTTGATAGCTGACAGAAATGTTGATTTGGAAAGATTATGGTAAACGAATGTTTAGTTAATAGTTGGTAATCATTCTGAAATACAGTATATAGTGCATTGTCCTCCATTTCTTCATGTCAGTGTCCTAAGTGGGCACCATGTTGAGATTCCCAGCATTTGTCAGCCTGTGTCAACTGCTTTAAATCACTAATACAAGACAAGGCTCATTCAAGTTCCATAGCAGTCTTTTTATCTTAAAAGCTTATACTAGTGAGTATAAATATTTCATGGAAACCCAATAACTCAGCCACAATGGAATTTTTAAAAGAACAAATGCCTTAACATAGTAAACAAGTCCCATTTAGATAGATTCTTGTGCTTGTTTTTTTTTCTTTTAAATGGCCCAGAAATAACTTTTCTGGACACCTCAAAAATCTTGTGTGCACAGCTTAGTGAGAGGTCCAATTTTAAGGTCCTGAGCTGAGAATTATTTGATCTCACATAAAGTGCTGCAACAAAAGAGTTTTGGTGTGCACATACAAAATACTGTACTTGCAGGCAGTGGTATATTGTAATTTTGTCCCCCCCCCCCAATCCTGTTTGCAGTCCACTTAGCAGCCTGATTGTCACCTCTGACTGCATGCTTCTGCCTGATCAGTTGATGTGATTCCCTGTCCTTGAATCACACTCTACTGCACAACTCCCAGCTATACTTCTCTCTAGCACTTTTGCCTCTCACAATCTCTTTCAGTATTTCAGTACTGAACTTATATTTTACTGTTTTGTAATATGTTACCTCTTCTTATTTTTGCATGCTTCTCTGACCACTTGTAATTTATGCAGATGTACTGGGTCAGAGACCTCTTATACTTACTAATAGAATGGGCAGCATGCCAGTTTCTTTTGCTTGTGGGTGTAACCTTTTGTTTAATACATATGCCACTGTGCTTGTTTAATTTGCCTGTTTGTTCACTTTCAAATCTGAATCAAGCTTGTCGACAGAGGTATTGTAGGAAAAAACACCAGCTTCTAATATGATGAATTTGTTAAATTGTATTGAATAGTTATGTAGTACAGACTTTCTAGTGTCACTTGCCATCATATGTAGTCTGTATAATAATCATGATGCAGCATATATAGAATAATGAATAAGGAAGTGTGATTTATGGGGATTTTATTCACCCCCGAGGAGTGTGATGCCCTTAAACCCTGATGGCGAAGCCCGAGGGTTTTATATGGCCATCACACACCAAGGGGTGGATAAAATCCTCATAAAATCACATTTCCACATTTTTTTTTATTTACTGGTTTTTGGTATTTACTGGTATAAAGAATCTCACAGAGAAGATGTATGAAACTGGATGCTGTTGCCATCTTTGTCTAAATAAATGAAATGCTTTTCATTTTAATTTGTCATTTTTTACAGCTTTATTAGGGTTACTGTTGAGTGACCGATTGTATAGTGCTTGTGAACGTCCAGTGTCAGGACAGCTTGGTCAGCGGTTTCTCTGGTGATGCCGTAGTACTGTTGTTCCTATGGATTATAGAGCTCTGTAAACCACATATGTGGTTTATGGAGCTGTTGGGCACTGGCTGGCAGTAGTTTATAACTGCTAACAAATAAATATACTACAGTACAGATTCCAGCAGATATTTATTTGATATTGGTGCAAGTGTATGAAGGTGTGTGATGAGGACAGAAGATGTGTTTATAACTGTGAATCCTCACACAATTCTCCTGTTAGTTCAATGCATTCTTTTTCAATAATATGTGTGCATTTAGTTTGCTAGATTTGAAATCTAAATCAAGCTTGTTCTTGCCAAAGAGATCTGTTGTTGAAGAATCGCTATTCACAGTTCTGCATTCATGTATTCTTAGAAACTATTCAATACAAATTATTGACTGCAAAAAAAAATCCTGCTGATTAGTTTATAATAAAGTAAATTGGAATAGTAAATCCAGCCCCAAATTCATCTTTTCCCTGCCAAGTTCAAGCATTTCAGATGCTCCAAGGTATCTCTACTACTTGCCACAGGCTACATTCCCAGGACCAGCATGCCACTGTCAGTCACACTACTCCAAGCTGTCATTTAATAATTCCTTTATTACATTGCCTCTTGGGGGTAAAAGAATGTTGTAAAATATATCAGTCTTACAACCATATTATTATTATTTCAAATATATATGACTACTGTACATGCAAACATTTAGTTGCATGCACAAAATCAGAGTGACATAGTGACAGCACCACAACAGCAGCCATCACTGCAAGCATAGGAGTACACTCTACAATGACACCATTCAGAAAATTGAAATAGCCCCTTGACCATATAACACAAGAAACTTGTAATGGACTGGTTGCAACAGTTTATAAAAAATAAGTAAATGGCATCATCATATTAGGAAAAAATGTTTAACAATTTCAAAGCATGTCTTTGTAAATGTACATGATGTTTGAGGTGGTTACTGCTATGTGCTGAACTGGAATGCTGTAGATAACAAATCATACTGAATTAAAATGTGATCTCTCTCTCTGCTCCCTGTGACCAGACCAAAAGAGTATTCATGTGCCATGAATAAAAACAGATATATGTTCTTGATGCTGAAATAAAATGTCAAAGAATTTTTTTTTTTTGTGAGTACCAGCAGAAGTTCCTTACACTAATAGCAGCATTTTGGACTTGTGTCTATTATTTGTAGTCCACAAATCTTGATTTATTACCCAAATATATTTATTACCCAAACTGAATCAGTTTAACTCTGTACTGAGACAACACCTGACATTAAGACACATAAACAGTGTAACCACTAGGCAAGTCCACCAAATATTTTTGGTTCTACCAGACATGCCTGGGCCATTGCAGACAGAGATGCTTTGACACAACTGCTCATACATTCTGACAAAGCAGAACCTACTGCTTCAACTTGTCCCGTTTCCTGTGCTTATAGATTAGCATCTTATTGATGTGTTTCCTGTTTATTGTTAATGTTTGCATATGTATTCTTGGATCCTGTGTGATCCTCACCCATCTTGTTTCTTCACTGTAATGTACCCATTTTTTCACTGTACTATAACCATTTTTTTATTTATTAAATTCACTTTATTAACACAGCAATGTTACATGAATATTTGGGCCTTTACCAGACCCGGTACATATAAACCAAAGAGTCCAATGTCAGGATACATGTAAAGTGAAATGGTAAAAAGTGAAAAGATGATTATTAACATGAAACATTAACATATTAACTTAATAAAGCCTTTTACTCAAAATCCACCCTTCAAAACCACCCTTCCCCCAGCAGCATTTACTAGGTTTAAGAACCACTCAGACTCCTCCAGGAAGAGAGGAGACCCACTAGGACTCCAGAAGTGCCTCAGATGAAGAAGCGGCTTCACAAAATTAAAAGGATTACGTATTCCAAGTGGTTAGAACTGCATCTAGAAGACCCCATTTGGCATTATAGGACTGCATTCTATTGTTCATTCTGGCTATGTGCAGTTCCAAGTGTAAAGCCAGCATAATCTCCTTATACCATTCGAGCACTGAGGGTGTTGTATCATCTTTCCAATGCCTTAAAATGACCGCTTTAGCTGTGGCTGATACCATTGCCATGTAAAACTTACTCTGTTTACCCATGTCTCTGGGGAAGACATTCAGCAGGCAAGTTTCGGGAGTGAAGTGAGATTCTAGGCCTGTTATAGGTGACAGCGAGGCTTGGATTGCCCTCCAGAAAGGCTGGATCTTGGGACAGGCCCACAGCACGTGATATAAATCACCTTCTCCAGCCTTACACCTACTGCAATTAGATGATGTTAGTTTTCCCATCCTGTGTAGTTTAGTAGGAGTGTAATATAAGTTGTGTATGATGTTAAATTGTTGTAGTTTGTACCTGTCTTGCCTTATATATTTATGGTTATTTTCCCATATTTGCTCCCATACCCTACTGTCAGCATTTATCTCTAATCTCTGCTTCCAGTAATAACTAACATTAGAGGGCATTTCATCATCTATCCTCTGTAGTTCATGATATAGTCTGTAAACGGAGTGGTGTTGATCTGCAACCTTTAACAACCCTGACAGTTCGATCCTGTTATCTGCCCATACTTTCGTGTTACGTAAGTGAGCTTTTATGGAGTCATAGATTTGACGAAACTTAAAGGGATGGCTTCTTACACCCGGGATTTGAGAACAAATTTGTTCATAAGGCAGCAGTTTGCCCTGTGGTGCCAGATCCCCTAGACGTAAATTGGCTATCGGTTCCCAGAATGTAAGAGGGATAGGGGTTTGTTGTATCTGAAAGTGAATGTTGTGCAACAAGGGTTGCTCTGGTGAGTTCTGCCAATTAACTTTTAAAAGCTTCTGGACTTGATAGAGGGCTTTCAATGACCAGCCGATGGGCGTATTTTTAACTGATTTAGGAAGTAACTTTAGGGGAGCGTAGGCAATTCAGTTTAGGGATAGTGAATATTTAAGAACTAAGTCTCTCTCGATGTGAACCCAAGGGGGCACATATAAAAAGGGGTCAGCTGAGGAAGTCGATCGGCTCCAAAGGACTATTTTACTAAGATGCGATGCTATATAATATTTAAAGAATGAAGGAAGTGCTAAGCCCCCTGTTTTCTTTTGCCCAGTAAGCTTCTGATAAGTCCTTCTAACAGTCTTCAATTTCCATAGAAAAACATTAAGTAGTTTGTGTAAAATTCCAAACCAGGTTTTGGGTAGGTAGGACCCCAGCATGTTTAGAGGGTAAATATCCTTGGCAAAATGTTCATTTTCACTACCTCTGTTCTAGCCCAGAGTGAGAGAGGCAGTAAACTCCATCTGGTCAGATCTTGTTTAATTGTTTTAATTAGGTTATGGAGATTTTCTCTAATCATCGTGGTTATCTCCCTAGTAATTTTAATCCCGAGATACGTTAATACCATTGGTTCCCAGCTAAGCCCCAAGTCCTTTGCCACTTTCGAATAGCATCTATTGTTAAGCGGGAAGAGCTTTGTCTTGGAGATATTAAGCTTGTAATTTGAGAATTTGGAAAACTGTGCGATTTCAAGCATAACTACTGGTATACAGGTTTCTGGGTCTTCTATGTGCAAGAGCAGGTCATCAGCATAAACTGAGATTAGATATCTTCTGCTGCCTACCTGTAACCCCCTAATCTCCCATCCTGTGAGTAATCTGCGAATCATGGGTTCCAGATATAAATTAAACAGGAGTGGAGAGAGCGGGCAGCCCTGTCTTGTACCACAGGTAAGGGGGAAAGGATCTGACAGGATACCGTTACACCACACCCGTGCCTTAGGTGACCTGTAAAGTATCCGAACCCAATTTAAGAAACCCTCTGGAAGACCAAACCTAGGTAACACTGCAAATAAAAAGTCCCATGAAACCCAGTCAAATGCCTTTTCAGCATCCAGTGCAAGCAGGGCAGCCGAGGTCTGCATATTAATTGCATGCATTATTAGATGGTGGAGTTTACGTATGTGGTCACAAGACACCCTGCCATTCATGAAGCCAACCTGTACATTACTTACCATTTTGCCCATTAATGGGCTAAGTCGGTTGGCTAACACTTTAGCTAGTATCTTAATGTCAACGTTCAGGAGCGATATCAGATGGTAACTGCCAGGAAGAGAGGGGTCTCGTTCTGGTTTGGGGATAAGGGTTATGAGGTCCTCCAGGAAGCTTCCCTCAGAAAGACCCTCATGGAACCAGCAATTATATACATTAGTCAAGACCGGACAGAGTATCTCAACATAGGCTTTATAAATATTAGTAGGAAGACCATCAGGTCCAGGGGATTTATCTGAGGTAAGTTGGGAAATCACTTGCTTCACCTCCTGTTCTTGTATAGGTGATCCAAGCTTAGACCCCTCCTCATTAGTAATCTTGGGCAGAGTGACTGTGTTTAAAAAGTTCTGAGTTTCTTCAAGTTCAGCTCTATCCGAATTGGGAATGTGTATACTTTGTGGAAGTATTCTCTGAAAATTGCAGCAATTTCTCTAGGGTCTCTGGTTATAGTACCTCGCCTATTATTTTGTAGGGCAGCTATAAATCTATTGGAATCTAGCTGTTTGAGTCTTAGGGCTAGAAGTTTTCCTGCTTTTTCACCGGATTCAAGATATTTAATCTTAGTTCTCCACAGGGCTAGCTCTGCTTTTTGCATCATTATTGAGGAATATTGAGTTTGCAACTGATGCAGTTTAATTCAATCAGCTTCAGTTGAGAAATGGGTTATATTATTTTCAATGTCCCTAATAGCATTAGAAATTTCATTAAGCCAAGACTTTTCTTTCTTGGCCTTATTGGACGCTTTTCTAATGCACTCCCCCCTCAGCGCAGACTTCAAGGCTGCCCAAACTACATCGATCTTAGAGACAGAGTTTATATTTTTATCAAGGAAAAGAGATATGAAATCTTTCAGGTGTTCGTAAATAAATGGGTCATGTAAAAGCTGGTTATTAAATCTCCACATGAAATCTCTCTTAATGCCTGAGTTGGGTTCAAATAGAATTGATACGGGGGAATGATCCGAGATGACTCTGATATGTATCTTTGAGTCTATAAAGAAGGCAAGTGATTTCATGCTGACAAAGAAATAGTCGATCCTAGAACATGTCCTATGCAGTGCTGAGAAGAAAGTGTATTGCCTAACCCCCATGTTATTCATTCTCCATATGTCTACTAGGCTTAAGCCCTCCATTAACTCCTTTAAAGCTCTCTGGGCAGGAGATAATCCCACTCGTCTATTGTCTGATCTATCTAATTGCAACTGAGGAGTTATATTCCAATCACCTCCAATAAGAACTATCCTAGAGGCATAGGTGTTTAACAGGTCTAGAAACTGCATGAAGAATTGTGGGGAGTCTGCATTAGGGTCATAGATCAACCCAATAACCACCTGTTGTGCTACCAACATTCCGACCAGAAAGAGGTATCGGCCCTGCGTGTCCCATATTTCCTTTTCCAATTGAAAATGCACTCTTTTATGGATTAGAATGGCCACACCACTTCTGTTTGAGGACACACCAGCACTGAATATCTGTCCCACCCAATACTTTTTAAATTTCTGAATGTCTTCCCTTAGAAGATGAGTCTCTTGTAGACACACCACATCTCACTTTAAAGCAGCAAGATGCTTCAAAACTATTTGTCTTTTGCATCTGTCCTGGGCCCCTTTAATGTTCCAACACAACAAATTAATGCCCACTGTTGTCATCCTCTAAGGCAAATCAAAAGGATTACTTTCCACTTATTAGTATGTGTGTTTCCAACTGAGCTAACTGTGATGGTTCTTACTATCGTGTACCCAAATGCATACATGCTGCATCTCCCTTCTCCCCTTACCCATATATTGCCCTAATCTCCCCATCAACCAACCACTACCCCCAGTTCTAGTAACTGCACCACAATACCAACACACCATGTGATGTTATTGCAGACCAAAATGAGCTAGGTCCCCATTCCCAGCTACAGTAATCATGCTAGTTGTTTACATCTCTTTTGTAGTGCCTGTTCCCTCACCTACAATATCCAACCACTGTGGTAAAATCAATATTCTTCGAGCCTCCTTCCCCTCCTAATAAGCTCTGATTATAAAAGGTAAATATTCTTCCATTAGGGAGAACGTAACTTATATCTCAAACCTTAGTATGTGTTACAAAACCTTGCAAAATGCAATTGATGATTGCCACGAGACAAAAATTCACTGACCTCTACTCCCCTCTAGTAGGGAGAAGAGTGCATGACATGCTAAACTATGCTATAACTGCACAACCCCACCAATCATATGAGTTACAAAATTGTAATTAACCAGGCTATCAAATACTATATTTAATGAACCTATGTACACTTCAGCATTGAAAGCTTCATCAGATTCCTTGGAAATGAGAAAACTGATCCCCCATAGCACAAAATAACCAGTCAGGTAGTATCTAGCTCAGTCACTTCCCATGAACTGTTGATTAGCTCTGAGCATTTTCTATTCAGCAAAGTACCAACGCTAATATTCGTCCCTCTCGGGTCATTATTTAAAGAACTAGGTGTTAATCTCAGCAAATATGTCCAGCTTGATGCCACTTGCTAATGAAGCTGCTATCACGATTGACCATGCAGTAACATGCTCCCTTGCTAGGTCGGACAACATTACCTCTCCATCTGCTCCGAGGTTGAAAATCTGGCAAGTGCTAACCGTAGCAGGAGGATCATATGATTGATTAGTGGCACTTATGTAGGGAGGAGCTTCTGCCTCTCAGTGCCCCAAGGCTATCCTAGGGTTTTACTGATCGTGTTATGATCGCGTTTTATTCCAGGAGTAGCAGTGATTACTTCGGGGAGAGCATGCTTCTGAGTACCCGGAAAATTAATCTTAAAGCGAAATTGAAGCTTAGAGGAATATTCAAAACTCTTTGAACTGGGAGCCATTTCCACGTTCCTCACTGAAAAAGTCTTCTGGTTGCCACTATTTCAAAAACAACTCTATGAAGAATGGGTGAGGTTCCTATCCAAATTACTGGGGGGGGGAGCATAGATTCGAGTTGCTGCATCGAAAAAGAAATCCACTAATACCTCGAAGAGGTCCTCTGTTGAAGACTTCAAGCTGTAATCGCAAATGAACATGTAGTCAGGTTGGTAGAACGTAAGCTAAGAGGAATTTCAGCTTTTCAGGAACAAATTGTTTTATGGATACTGTTGTTCTTGTTCAGCAGCATTAGGTCGATAAACGTATCACTTGAATAACTCATGCAGCGACTTAGTTAACTCCTGTTGTGCTATTTCAGCACTTTCATAGGAATGCCACAGATCTTTAATTTTAACTTGTAGTTCAGCCGGATATTTAACCTGGTATTGTATTCCTGCCGCAATCAGTTTTGAAACAACTGGATGTAGTTCTTGACGTTTGAGCCGAACCGATTGGGGCAGGTTGTGGGTAATTCTGATCCACTTGCCATTCCAGGAAACTTCTTGCAAGGATCTGGTTTTGCTCAGAATATATTGTTTATCAAGATAATTTAGAAGTTTACAGATTATTGGTCTTGGTAGCGCTCTGGGTGGGGGTGGCGGACGGAGGGATCTATGCGCTCGTTCGATTATGTAGCTTGCATTGTTTGGAGATGTGCCAGCTACTTTTTCAAGTAGTTTTTGAACAAACTGAATGGGTGCTGCACCCTCCTCTTTCTCTGGAATTCTGATTATAACTAAATTGTTTCTTCTACTTCTCCCCTCTAAATCTTCGAGTTTGTCTTCAATCTTTTTCATTCTTTTATTAAGCGACACATGTTCGAGATCGTTTTTGTCAAGTTTGGCTTCCATAGACTGAATTCTGACTTCATTGTCTCCCACTCGAGTGCCTAATGATTCCAAAGCTATTTTAAAGCTATGAATTGCGGAAGAAACCTCCTCGATTGAGCTTTTCAAGGGCATGATTATTTCTAGGAAGCTCTCTTCCGTTAAGGCAGTAGGCCCCGGTGTTGCTTTGCTGGGTCCTTGCCGAGGACACTTTGCGGCCTGCTCTTTCTCCAGGGAAGGAGGCGGCGTGTGTTTAACAGGCTATTTTTTAACAAAAGCTTCCATTCTGAGAGGATCTATGTAACTAGATAGCTTCCTGAAGACTTACTTAATGATTTCCAGTTAATATTTGATGAAGTTCTTTGCAGTGAAGGTAAAAAGCTGGACTGGAAACGGAGCCGACCAAAAAGGCTGCTTTCACTTAGGCTGCCATCACGTGACCACCGTACTATAACCATTTTATTGTATCACTGATGTGGAATCTTTGTAAATAAGCATTGCTAAAAAGTGGTTCTCCATATATTCCAATAAAAAAAATATTTTTACATTAGATATAATATATGTTTTCTGGTTTGTTTTACCTTTAGCATGGTGAATCTTTCTAAACCATGGTCTGTGATGTCACACTTCATGACTCTAAGATGAGACAATCAGCCAAACTTAGATAATAGCATTGTGAAGTTTTACAAGTTTAATCTAAATCATCACATGTTTTATTTCATGGTTATGCACAAATAAAATTCACATTTGAATTGCAGTCATTATATCTGGTCAATTTCAGACAAATGAGTTGTGGTAGTGTATTCAGGGTATGGCTTTCACATACTGAAATCATTGTAAATGGACACCAGTACCGATGGGCATATTTTTTCATGAAATCTTGTAAACTGACAATTAATTTTGTCAATAAATTATTGCAAATCCTGACAATGCAATAATTGTATTGTGTGGTATATTTTTGATCTCTAGTCCACAATAAGCAAGCAGCATCATGGAAATATCAGACACAGATGCCTGCAGATCCCGATGACATCATGTACCAAGTACTATGAACTGATAATTCAACAATGCACCAGGAATTTCTTTATTGCAAACCAGAAACCTGGGGGTTGTTTCATGGGAAGGAAAAGATTTGAGAAAAAAATGAATATTTTGGTCCAGCAGCTTTAGCGTTGCATACCTTGGCTGTTATGAGTCCATACAGCTACATGCAAAATAAAGGAGGGGTATTGGGGGCGCCACAAGCTACAAGAAGAGAAATCTAATTGTGTGACAACAACATCAAGTGATGCAATTTCTGAAAAGATGAAAGTTCTTGTTTGCAGCTGGGGCTTGGCTCCAAAAACACACATCACAAATAAATAAAAGCAATGAAAACAGAAGCCTTCAGAGTCTCACAGTGTCAAATGTGTGTGGAAGGGTCTGTTAAAGTCAAGTCAAGTTACCTGTCAAAAATACACAGCATGTGCCTCTATAGAAAACATGTGTATTGTATGCAACTTTTACCATTGTACTCACTTTTCGTACAGTTTTGGTTTTAAAATGAATATCACTTTCTCCATATACACATTGATAGATATAAACTGAGGGAATAAAGAAAAGGGAACCTCTTTCAACTGAACTCTTCATTACTCCAACAAGCCATAAAAATAAGTCTCCCAACTAATATCGAAGTCCAGGTAATGCTCACACCGAAACAAAAAAATAGACAAGATTTATTGAATGATTATTCCAATATAATACCTGGAAACAGTTGACTATGGCTATTTGCCATCAAATTGTCTGACTTTGTGACCCTCAGAATCTTACCACTGGATTAGGTAATGGGGAGGGCACCAGTGAACTGCAGCTCACTGCTGTCACTGTAGCCCACAACACAAGTTCCAACTGTGGCTGCAGAAGTCAAGAAAGTCCCACTGCTCTCATGCAGAGAATGCAGGTCAATGGCTCCTTTTGCTAAGTTGGACAGCCTGGATTTTGGGCTGCCCAGAAAATGTATTTCTGGCATTCTTTTTTAAAAATGACTCTAGAAAGTTGCTAAACAGTTCCTTTTTAGCTAGATTCCAGTGTTTATTTTTTAAAGACATATTTTTTTTATGTATTTTGCATGCTTTTTCATTGAGGAGGAAAAAACAAGATGGTGGTCTTATGGAACAAAAAAAAATGCTTCCCTAAGTGAGAAACAAGTGACGAAAAACACACAAAAAAGGTCCTGCAACATCAAATTTTTCATTTTGCACTGGAACGTTATCTCAAACAACCAACTACACATGATCAGAACAGAAAACACTAAACTTCAAAGTCTTATAACTCTGGAACCTTTTCTTATTTTTTAACCAGTCCTATCCAAGGCAGTATCTTAGGACAACACACTTTTCCCCAACAAGTTTGGAGAAAAAATTTCATTTCATATAGGCTGTAGGTGACAACAAAAAAAAAAAAAAAAATGTTAAGTATAGGAAAAAAGTTATTTTTTTTACAAAAAATTACATATGCAGATCTCAGAACCCGCACAAGCTGCCATTACAAAAATTACCAGAGATCAAGACCTTGCCACTTAGACAACACATGCAAAATGTCAGCTCATTTTGTCAAATGGTAACAAAGATATTAATGTGCAAACTTAGGGGTTTAACATTGAACAGCCTACTCAACCGTAACTATGGTAGCGCTAATCGCACCACTAAAATTTATTACAGTGGTGCGATAACACCACAATATTTTGGGATTAATAGGGTGTTTAATGTTAAATCCAATTTTTACACTTTAATAACTTTGCAATCATTCAACAGATTTGCATGAAACCTTGTATGTGCAGTTTTGAAGGGCGGATCTCCGGAAGTACCAAGTTTTGTTTTGATCAATGTGCAGATTCCCAGATCCGGGTAGTGCAAAAAGTGAATTTTCGGGGTTTTCTTGCTGTTTTTGGGTGACACCTGTATTGCCCAGATGGTCTGGAATTCTGGTCAGAAATGTTCAGGGTAGAAAGGGGCTGGCCCACAGATGTGCTTGTCACTGGTTTGATGAAAAAATATTAATCCATTCCAAACTTATTAAATTTAAAAATGTTGGGTTCTGAGCATGCTCAGCAAGCACCTTAAAATAGCTGTATGAAACAAAAAAAGAATCCTTTTTCAGTTGGGGAATCCCTTTTCATGAGGGGAAAATCCTTCTTCATTTGCCACCATCTTGTTTCCCTTAAAAAAAAATTCAAAACCCCCAAAAGCGACATCCTGAAAAGAGACCAGTACATCTATCTTGCTCATCAGGATCCCATTAGATGGATTATGCATTTAATTTTTGCAAAAATGACCCCATATGTGTTTTTTTTTTATTTTCAAATCCTTTTTCATGACTCGCTGCCACTTGTTTCATATGGCCTTTTATTCTAATACAAAAAAGATCCTATCCACACTTTTCATTCATCTGAGAAAACTATAACAGAATTACAGAAGAAGGGCATTAACCTTACGAACAAGCAGCCACTACTTCTTCACTTAAAATGCAGCCCCAAGATGGCATACAGTTGCAGTAATAGACAAAAGAGGAGCTCAAACTGACCGGACCAAAGCAAACATTATCCAGCACCTCACCGCTTTCCACTAGACACCTGATAAGGAATTAATCCTGTTTTCTCCCCAGGCTCCTGTTTTCTCTCCAGGCTTTAGCATTCTTGTCCAGGGTGTGGAGATACTTTAGGTGATGATTGTCTGTGGAGGGGAGGCAGGGACCTCTGAACCAGGGAGACCACATTTTTACTCTGTGCTGCTTCATAAATCTACCTAATTAATGTGCTGTGACTTCATTTTGGGACTACGGTCCCAGGGCAGTATTCTGCTTATTATAGCCCCTGCAGGAATTTCTATTCCTCATTGTGGGGGTGATTGTACAAAGTCTGGCCCCCTTCCCTGATGCTCTGAAATGTTATGCTTTCCTTACAGTCACAGCCAGTTTGACTTACTCACATTTTGAGATTTATCAAACTGCACAGCCCTATAGTGGTATTCAGGTGAGCTTTCCATATATGGGACAAAATAATGTTCTATGGTCTGGGGGTGGATGACTGTGAGGAGTCGAGCTTCCCTCCCAGATAAAGCATTTTGGACGTATGAAACACACAAAGCCACAGCATTTGAGCTCAATACCTGTCTTTAATTTGGTCTGTTTTAGGATAATATGGAGTGAGGTGGTGGCTGATCGAACACACACACCATTTGGGCTACATCAATTTAATTGAGTGTTTTGTTTTTTATTAGGTAGGTAAGTTGTTCTAAAGCTTTAACACAATCACAGAGATGAGAAGGGTATGTGTCACAATGACTGATATAAGTCACAAATAAAGTTTACTTGGCAGCGAGCATGTGGCCACATGATGCTGAGTTACTAGAAGCAGTGCATTCTATACCTACGTAGAGAATGCCCTGAATGTGTACACATAACAGTGGTCTGATAAAAATAATGGCAGCAATACTCTAAAGTGCAGTTCCCGTGTCAGAGAACTACATAGAGAAACCGCTCTGGTCTGCACCTGTGGACAGGCACACACTGGCAGTATTCACAGTCTCTGGCTGCCTGTCCTTGGTCCCACCCCCCTAGGCATGCAGGTGTGGGGATGGCAAAGATGGCGGTGCACAGGAGCCAGGCAGGCATCCAATCAAATGCCCATTCTGGGTTCCACAGTGGATCCCCTGTGTTGTGGCATGGGTCAGTGGAGGTGAATGGCACACGGGGGTATCTACTGCACCTGCCCCGGATCCATATGCAGAGCACCCCTGTACCCCAGCCCAGTCCTGAATGTCTGTGACAACCTCCCCCAGCACACCCAGGTGGCCTGGTGGGCAGGGGTGTGCTGACCGTGGAAGCACCATGATATCTCATTGGTGAGAATACCGACCTCCCCCACAGTGATGGCACAAAACCGATGCAGGTATTGTGCTGCCTCTTGCATCACTGTTTTCTGTGGGGGGCTTTGCCTCCTCCAACCCCCATGCAGTGGGCAGTGCCCCCCACACCCCCCAGACTTTAGGATTCCAACTCCAGGTCAGAGTTGCTCTGGGAAGGGGGTGGAACACTGGGGGAAGGCGAAACACAGAAAAAGGACCATTACCATGGATGTCGCCATAATGGTCTTTTTCTGTGTTTCACCATTGGTGTCAACCACAAGGAGTGACAGAGCTGACCGCACATCAAAATGGTTATGGTGAAATCCCCCACAGTGACAAATTCAACAGGTTTTGAAATTGTCGCTGTGGGGGACCTGAGAGTGAAATTTCACCATTTTGCCATGTGTTTCCCCTCCTTCAAATTAATTCTAACTCAGAGTTGGCAATCTTTTAGAAGGGGGGGCTTCAGGGGGTGCATCACTCTGAGAAAAACACTTCAAAGTCGGACAGGTGAAATTTCGCCTGTCAACATTTGGGCTGTCGCTATGCTGAACTTCAACAACCATGCTGTCAATTCAGCATAGGTAAACCATGGGCAGGGGCTGTGGTATGGAAGGGCTCCACCGACTGACCACCCCAGCTGATGTCCCATCTACTGCTGGTGCAGGGGTCGCTTCCCATGTACTTCTGGATTCCATTTATGTACCACGGCCAGGCACTTCACACCGCACTGCATCTTTATGAATGGCATGGAGTGTGGGCACACCACCTGGTATGCCCCTGGATCACCCACAGTGCATGGCTGCAGTGAATGCTACCAGGAGGTCTGCAGGATCCCACTTCATGGCATTCCAGTGTAGAGTGGGGCATGTCCACCCTATGCCCCTTAAAGAATTATGGTCAATAAGAGTATCTTAGGAAGAATAGGGACCCCCAAAAATACCCTGAAATTTGGTCTAGACTCCTACGACTAATGGAGCACAGCACCAGAGTGAAGACATCTTGATGTCTATGTTGAAGGATAAACTCCGGTACAGATAGAAGGGTGCTTAAAAGTCAGTTTCAGTGTTTGCTTTGCACATGTTGTTTTATGTTAACCTGGAGTTTGTATGCTTTGTTATGTACATGCTACAATTTTACAGTACTTTTTTAGTGATCTGTATAATTACCAGGTGTGCCATAGATAAAAAGGTGCTGTATACTTTTTTGCTTTTCTCTGACATGCTACGCTAGTCACTCAGTCTGCAATATACTGTATATTTACTTTATAAACCCACAAATATTGGTGAGTTTATTGATGTTTGTTTTACCCATTCATATATGATCAATGTGAGATTGTTATTTACAGTGAAGCCCATCATGATGAAGTGCAGTGTCACAGGTTTCCTGCATGACAAATGGGATTAACGCTCATTGAAATTGCATTGTTTGCAGCAGTAACTCTGCTGAAGAATTCTGCAGAGTTGGGACTCATCCTGGTATATTGGTTATCTCACTGTTGCTGCTGATGATGGCTGCAGTTATGGTGATCCCTAGTCTGGACACTGTTTCACTGACATTACACTTCTAATGTATTTTTGGTTGCTTTACATTTACATATCAGTAAGTAATACTCTTCAGCCATTGTCAGTCTTTCAGTCATAAGTCACCCAAACTTCATGTGCAGATGGCAGAATACATGCGGTTTCTCAAATAATCCTCTGCAGTACTTTAGTTCACTGGGTATTGTAATATGGTCAGAGACATCAAATAGGGTGTCACACAGATTGCAGGTCACCATGACAACACAGAGGGATTAAGCTAGACAAATCTGTATTCTGAATAATAAGGTACAAGAGTTAGTTAGCCCATAATCATGAATTATCTTGCGAGCAGCAAGGTATTGCATCAGTTGTATTATAATGCACTTGCTAGTGCTACAGAGTCTCTCATTTGGTTAGTGCAGTTTAATAGCACTGCACAACGTTTATAGATATATATATATATATATATATATATACACACACACACACACACATATATATATATATATCAATGAAGAACGATCACCAATATAACCCTGAAGTAGGAGGAGGCCAAAACAGCATTTTGCTAAGCATAAACAATGTGACAGCATGATATGAATTATGGCAGTGTTGATGTTAAATAAACAGCATAGTATTAGATTGGATTATGAGGATACAATGCAACACTTGAACGAGTTTCAAGGGAAACAAGAAGAATTTAATTTTTATAAAGCTCACGTGAAAAAGTTTGATGTTGCAAATTAATAAGTAGTGAGTGAAACTTAATAAGTTTGTTAATTTATATGTGATCAGTAATACTTAGGATGTGAAGAATGCCCATATTAGTTTATATTATGTAATATTCCTCATATGTGCTTGAAGACATCAGCACTGATGGATAGTATAGTATAGTAACATTTTAAATGAAATTTAAATATGAGGCATGCATGTAATAGTTTGTATTATGAAATATTCGTCCAGGGTGTTTCAGCACCTTGGCACTGAAGTAGAGTGTGATAATATTTATTAACTATGGTTTATGAGGTAACCTGCTAACAGATGGGTTAGCAGATCTTTAAAGAGCCACTTCCTAGTTGCTCCTCACCTCAACATATTGTATATGATAGCTCACCTGCCCTGAAGTTGATTGTCATAAAAAATCTGTTTGTTTTCTGCCCATATAAGAAGATATATCACTCATAAATTCCAAAACAGACATTGCGGTAAAAAATTGAGTCAGTTCCACGAGCCGCCAACACGCCCCCATGCAGGCACATGCAGCCCTGTTTTGTGATGTCATAAACTGAAGGCTGCATTGATTTCAGTGGGGTTAAACTTTTCCCTACATTTTATTAACACTTACAATTGAGATTTTAATAAATCAATGGGACCGCTTCACTTACAGTTAGTTGAGCGGTCTCTTTGATTTATTAAAATCTCAGTTCTAAGTGTTAATAAAATGTAGGGAAAAGTTGTCCCCATTGACATCAATGGGGCATACACACGCAGCCTTTGTTTCATGACATCACAAAACAGAGCTGCATGTGCCTGCATGGGGACATGTCAGCGGCTAGTGGAACTGAACTGGCTCTATTTATTTACCACAATGTCCGTTTTGGAATTTATAAGTGATATATCTTCTTATATGGCCAGAAAACAAAGGAATTCTTTGTGACAATCAACTTCCTGTGCAGGTAAGCTATTGTATATGTTGGGGGAGTGGCAACCAGGAAGGTAAGAAGCTGCTCTTTAATGTAATATAAAGTACTCAAGGAAACCCTGTGGAGGTAACTGGGTTGTAATCAATGGATAGGATTGAGAACGGTACTTGGCAAATACTTAAGAGCAATCACCTTTATTTAGCACTGCTTCTGTTAACTTTTCTTGTCTTTTTTTAATTTATAGCTATAGCAGCATTTATTAGGATATGAGCAATTCAGTATTAGCAGAAGGATAGACTGCTACTCAGCACTTCAGGTTAACGGCTCCCAGAAATATCAGCAGACACAAGTGATCAGCCTGAGGGAACAATGTGCTGAAAACACAAAACTTGTGAATGTTCTAAACAGTCTGTGCAATACTTTTCCTAGCATGGTTGTTTTCTGTGCACTGACTAAGTTTGTACTAATTGGTTTTATTTTTAGTATTTATTTCAAATATTCTATGGTGAAGGGGCATACGCTGAACTTTTGAGCCATATTGGTGTCTGCTGAAACTGTATGGTTGGCTGCAAAAGTTACCATGGCAACTGAAATCACATAAAAAATGTACATGTTGCTGACCAAATGGATGCTCTGAAGAATGTGGGGTTACACCGAAACACAGGCAATTAGGTGATACATATACATACATGCGTGGGCATGTCTGTTCTCCTGGGTAACAACTGGAAAACCTTGTAGCTATGGGTTGCCAGTAAATCAGCACAAGATGTATAGCCAAATTTTGGTGTCTGAAAACATGGTGGAATAATTAAGAGAATTAAAAGGAAATGGAAACCTGCAACATCGAACTCTAAGTTTTGATTTAGGCAATTGAGCCATGAGGTAAATGGGACTAGCAGACTGACTTTTCCAGAAGCACATGCTTAATGTGTTACACTGTTTGTAGGTCGTATATTTCATAAGTAAAGAGGCACATTGAAATCCAAATATGTTTTCAGTGGTGTTTTTAAGTGTGCACATAGAACTTCAGTTTACTCTTCTTTAACAGGAAAACCTTTGCCTGCTACATTTTGGACTTATTTTTTTCCCTAATGTCTACCAGTACCCCCCCCACACCCTCTGATCCCTGGCCCCATATTAATTTAATGTTTTCCTGGTGTCTAGTGACACACCCCACTCTCTGATTACTGATCCCATATTAATTGGCAATCTGTTAATGTGCCGACTCATTACTGGCACTGTGATTATGTCGCCAGGCTGTTGCTGCAGACTTTATCGGCTACTTTGATTTTTTGTGGGGCTGTGTTTTCAGCTCCAGCGGTTTCACTGTGCCATGCTGCTGGGGGTACACCTGAGTGTTGCCCTTTCTCCACTCTGCCAAGATCAGGAATTTGTTATATTTACTGTGGGGTGTGGGTGGCTAGGCCCCCTGCATTGGGGGGTGCATGGGGCAGAGCCCCCCACAATATTGTACTGTGGTTCTTCTTGTCATGTGGTGCTATTGCTCCTGGGTGGTGGATTGTCAAGGTACCATAGGTGCTGTTGGTGCATTGCTTGTGCCATATTTCATATCTCTCACTTCCATGTCACTGCGGCATGGGTGAACCATCCTAATTTAATGTTTCCCTTCTGTCTAGTGGTACCCCCATCTTCAGATCACCAGCCCCAGATCGTGCCTGAATATAGGCAAAACTCTTGTCTAGTGTACCTACCCCGTAATTAAAAAACAAATAAATAAATAAATTTAATGTGTCCCTGGTGTCTAGTGGTACCCCCAACCCTCCCGTCTCCAACACTGTATTAAATTTAATGTTTTCCTGATGTCTAGTGGCACACCCCACCCTCTGATTGCTGGCCCTATATTAATTTAATGTTTCCCTGGTGTCTGGTGGAACCCCCAACCCTCTGATCAGTAACTCTGTATTAATTTAATGTTTCTCTGGTGTCTAGTGGCACCACCCCACCTTCCAATTGCCATCCCCATTTTTTTTTATGTCTCACTGGTGTCTAGTGTCACCCCACCCCTCTGATCACTGTTCTCATATTTTAAAAATATTCCTTGGCGTCTAGTGGCACACCTCACCCTCCAATTACCATCCCATATTTCAGTATTAGCTGTAGTAAAGAAAACTGTCCCTCAAAGTCTTTTTTCACATGTATAAAAAGAAAATGGTCCCTCACTGATTTAAACCCCATCCTGATCTCCCAATGAACACCCACAACCCCACTCCCCCCCACGCACCCTCACTCATCTGAACAGGTCCCAGGGTGAAGAACCACTCACCAATCGAAGACACGTCCTGTTGCTGTAACTGTTGACTGCAATATGAGAAACTAAGGTAAGTGTGGTTCAATGTATTTCCATAAGATTTTGAACTTTGATACATATCTTTGACATTTTTGCATATTTTGACCCCAGATTTTCAACATGTTCTATTTCCTCATAACCAGTGGTGGTATAGTTATGCAACTCAATCCTGAAAGGCAATTTCTTAGTCACTTGGCAAAATCACCATCTGGGCAGGATTTGAAAATTTCCAATGCTCTTGTTCATAAGGTGGGGTCATAAGAAGGCTATGTTGAAAATTTGGAGTCACAGTATGTAAAAATAGCAACGTTAGGTGTATCTATTGAAATTTTGCTATGCTCACTTTTAACTTTGGACATTTTAAATATTTTAATCCCAAATTTTCAACATAGCCATTTTTTGACACCACCACATAAATGTGACAGATGTTACTTTTCAAATCCTGGCCAAATTGTGTTTTTGCAACTGTGGAATGGAAAGATATTGTGGTGGCATGGAATAACATTTTGGCAGGGATTTGAAAATCCCAACCCTAAAACATCTCCACTACACGCTTGAAGCAAATCAGGGGTGAAGTCTTCCTTGGGGTTGTCAATCCTAAAGCTCACCCCATTGAGGAAGCAAGGAAGCTCATATGTGATTGTCACAGGTGTGTGTTTCAGGACTGTATACAGTGGGGTGAGCTTTAGGGTTGACAATCCCAAGGAGGGCTCCACCCCTGATTTGCTTCAGCTGTGTCGGTGGGGGATGATTTATGGTTGGGAATCCTAAAACCACATTTCCCTACTTTTGTTGCTGTAGTGTTAACCCTAACTGGTGCATTAATGCAGTTTTTGCTATATATATATATATATATATATATATATATATATATACATATATATATATATATATATAAATCACACTTGCCCCCACAATTCAAAGCATCATGGGCTGCATATGCAAATCACCACAGAATGTTATGCTGGTCCAACTTTAAGCAGAATTGCATGGTGCTGAAAGGCCTCTCACATGTTCTTTTCAAAAACTACATTAATGCAGACATTAGTGTTGTAAAAACACAAAGTGTACAAAACCGGGAAATGAAAAAAAACAATAGGGATTAGGGTTTCCAGGGTATTGGTGAATCAGCGATGGGGTCTTACTTGGGGTTGTCAAACATAATGTCCACCCCCCCCAGCCCATAGTCTCTTGTCTGAAGAACAAGCTACAGCTCCAACCTAATGCCTCATAGTGATACAGTATGGTCAATATAATCTGTCAGAGCTTTCTTCATGCAGGGACCATTGACATAATATTTGACCTCATCTGATCCAGGGTAGGGGTTGGCAATAGGGTTGACAACTCCAAGTAAGACTCCACTACTGATTCGCCAATACTCCAGAGACCCAAATCCTTAATGTTTTTTCATTTCCCGTCTTCGTATGTTTTGCATTTTTACAACCCTAATGTCTGCATTAATGTAGTTTTTGCAAAGAATTTCTCTTCTTTTTGTGATAGTTGAACTGTATCCTCTTTTGTGCAGGTGCACAAAATTAGATAAATACAATATTGGAGAGAGTCATGATGCAGTGCATGGGCCTAGGAGACCCTGGCAGACATCTCAATACCTTGTGGGTGAGGTTCCCTGACCCACAACAGGGTATAGTGTTTGCACCAAAACACTGCTCTGTCCCTACCCAGGCTGTGACTGGTGTTGCATGCTGCATCACCTTCTCCATCAGCCTTGTCCCATTAAACCGGCTCTCTGAATTCACACCTGAACTCAGCTCCCTGGCACAGTAAGGCAGCATATTACCCAGATGTGCAACAGACATCCCTGCAAACAATATTACTTAATAAATTCTTTTGTTTTTTAATATTTTTACCCAAACTTTCAACATTTTCTTCTTATGACCCTACCTCACAAATTCCATAGGTGAAAATGTTGAAATCTATGCTGAAACGCCATTCTGCACCACTGGTGCAAAAACACATTTCAGACAGGATGTGAAAAATGACAGCTGTACTGTTCATGAGGTGGTGTGAAAAAACGGGCATGTTGAAAGTCTGGAGTCAAAATATTGTAAATTACCAAAGTTATGTGCCTGCATAGAAACTGTGCAATGCTTGCTCATAACACGGCCTTTTTTGGGACTTTTTTCATCAAATTTTCAACGTGGGATTTTTGGGACCTCACCTCATGAACACTGACACTGTCATTTTGTTAGTCAGTCCCAAAAGGTGTTTTCTCACATTGACCACTCCATTTCGCGCCACAGGTGTGGAAACACATTTCATACAGGATGTGAAAAATGACTGCTGTACTGTTCATGGGGTGGTGTGACAAAATGGGTATATTAAAAATCTGGAGTCAATATATTATAAATTACCAAAGTTATGTGACTGGGTAGAAACTGTACAATGCATGCTCATAACACGGCCGTTTTTTGGAATTTTTTCACCAAATTTTCAACATGGGCTTTTTGGGACTCCATCTCATGAACACTAGCACTGTCATTTCATTAATCAGTCCTAAAAGGTGATTTTGTGCAGCAACTGCAAAATCACCTTCTAGGACCAATTAAAACGACAGTGACAATGTTCATGAGATGGGGGTCTGAAAAAGCACATGTTGAAAATTTGGTAAAAAAAATACCTAAAAATGGGAAGATATCAAGATAAATTTAAAACACCACTGAAATACATTATACAGCACTTACCTTTACTCCTCAATTTGTGGTTGGGCTTTGAAGAGAGCAGACATGTCCCTATCCACAGAAAATGACAGCACACAACTTCAGCAGGTAAGTATAGAGTAAGGCGGGGGGTGGGGTGGTGGGTGATCAGTGTGGGGGTGTGGGATGGGGAAGGGGGATGGCAGGGATGACAAGGGATGGTTTCCTTTTTTCACAGGTTACAAAAAAATTAAAAAAGATGTTGGGGGACTGTTTTCTTTTTTCACAGGATGGCATACATTAAACATATATATTGTGGCACTGTGTTGGGCTCCCCAGTGTCCCATTAAGCTGGGCAGGGGAGATGTACTTACATCCAACATGAGGATTGGGGACCTCAATGTCAGCATCAATTAAACAAGGGGATGCAGAGGTGGAGGGGATCTGACACCGGGAGTGGGCATCCCAGTGTTGGATTACATGACATTTTTTTTTAATAATCTGTTTTGGGACACTGGGGCCGGGTTCCCCAGGTGTCCCACACTGTGGGTTGGGGGAGATTTAATAAATGCCGACACGGGAATTGGGGACCCTAAAGATGGCAACCATTTATTTAAAGAACTGGCTGGGGGGCACCTTAAATTAGTGCCCATAATGTTAGGCAGGGGGGGTAGAGCTGTTGCATTAGTGGCGACACAGTTGCCAGGTGTGACAACTATGTCAGAGTAGTTTACACTATATGACATAGTTGTCTCTTACTTAATGACAGCTGTGCTGTATAGTGCAGCCAGCTCCTATCTGCTAAATACATTATAAGGCATTAAGTTTTATTCTTCAGTTTGTGATTCAGCTTTGAAAAGTGCAGACATGTCCGGGTCCACAAAAGATCACAGCATATGACCGCAGCAGATAAATATAGTGTAAGGGGGTGTGGGTTGGTGGAGAGGGATGGCAGGGATGATGAGGAACAGTTTGCTTTTTTTGCAGGTCAAAAAAAAACCCTCTTTGGTCTGGTCATCTGTTCATTTTGAAATGGCACCACTAAAGTAATGATCGAGAGGTGAAGTGTAGAGAGAGGTAGTCCTGTTCTACCCCTCCTCCAATAGGTCATGCATCCATATGTTGTCGCATGTCACTGCCAACTTATTATTCAATCCAGCCTCTGCATCACCCATTCACTTTTGACTCATCATTTGTAACTGAAGTAGTATAGGACCCTCAGTGACTGGTGCTACTAACACTGGTAGTTTCTGTAGGGATGCAAGATGGTGACTTAAAATGCATCATTCTAAATGCCATTTACATGACTATCCTAGTTTTATTGATTTATCCCTAACACCACCCCATCCCCTCTGCATCTTTCATAAGTGTCCACCCGATTTCCTGCCCAATAGCATAGGTGGTAACATCCTGTTCAGACAGCATTGTTATCCAGTCCATAAGGTGACATACTGAAAGTACATCCTAGATTAACTTGCAATGAAAATTGCTGAAGTAAGGAACTGTTTCATGTTTAAAGTATGACAGTTGCGATGGTGTAAGTGTTGGTTGGTTTGGGGCATGGGGGAGAAGGCCATAATCACACAAACTGAGAGTTTTTAATTAGTATGTCTTGCACATTCATTAAATCACACTACAGTGCTTTATTCATAGATAAATCTGCATGTACAGTTTTGCTTTAGAGTGGGAAAAAAATGTAGGCAGGGCTAAACAAGGGGCAAAGTCTGTAGACATTCATACTGCAAAGTAGTACTGATAACAATGTTGTTCTTGCAGACCAGACAAAAGAGGGTTGCCACCATGAATGCCTCAAACAACTGACAGATACTACTAGTACAACACTTGCTACACGCAACACTGTATAGGTCATTAGTTAGACCACACCTGGAGTACTGTGTGCAGTACTGGCGTCTGTATCTGAAGAGGGACATTAAGTTACTGGAGGGGGTGCAGCGCAGAGTGACAAAGATGATCAAGGGGCTGGGGGACTTATCATACGAGAGGAGGTTGAAGGAGTTGAACATGTACTCACTGGAGGAGAGGAGAGACAGGGGTGACATGACTGAAACCTTTAAATACATGAAAGAATAAACAAGACAAGTACAGAGGGCTGTTCAAAGTAAGGAAGGAGGGACACCAGCGGCCATGATATGAGACTGGGCGAGGAAGGTTCAGGAGGAGATGAGGAGACACTTTTTTACAGAGAGGGTGGTGGCTGGGTGGAATGCGTTACCTCCTGAAGTGGTATGCAGTAGAACAGTGAACTGCTTCAGACAAGGATGGGACAGAACAAGGGGGAGGGTTAATGAAGGGGAAGGGTGGAAGGGAGGGACCGTTGCAGAATAAGGGGTGCTAGCTGCACATTCGAGCAGACTTGATAGATCTCTAGGCCTTTATCTGCTGGCAAATTTTGCATGTTCATAACTCAAATATGTTTTATTTGCATTGAAAAGGGAAATTCTGAGCTGCATCTGTTAGATTGTTTTTTGTTATTGACAACAATCACTGCTGTCACTTGATTACATAGGTAACCTGAAAAGGAGCATTTTGTGACAGTCGCTGTCCCAGCACCTGCATTCACACTGACAACCTAGTTAGAACTGCAAGGCTTCAGTAAACACATGGAGGTAAAGCAATCAGAAGTCAGATGGAGACATGACATTGGATTTTATCTATCGAGTTAAAAAAATATGTTTCAGGTCACTGGAGAGCCAACAGGGAGGAGCAGGTTTGAGCGTCCTATGACTGCTCGCTTTCTCCAGGGGGTAGGGAGGGGATGCAACTCACTGTCTGCTGCCTCCTGGTGGAGGCCAGGAAAGCAACAGCCCAAGCAAGCCCCACTGCACAGGGGTGTGGTGAACGTCGGCTTTGGCCTTGATGTCCATAGCACGCCGCACCCCAGGAAAAGAGCAGAAACCCCAGCCTCTTGGTTGGCCAGATGATGACTGCCTGCTCCTGCCAACTCCAGTGCCCTGATGCCCCGGAATCCACCTCTGAAGCGCCCAGGGACTGATTGAGTAACGCACTGGTTTCCCCTCCTGGCATCCTCCCCCTCGGAGGAGAGGGACCCATCTGGTGAAGGGACATGCCGGGCCACCCCTGGATGGATGCGATGTGAGGTGAGTGGAAAGGGGTCAGGGTGAGGGGGTCGGTGAGGTCATGAGCAGCCAGAAGGAGAGGTAGGCCAGGGGGCAAGTAAGGAGCAAAAAAATAAAATATGTTGTTCATTCACTTCCACGCTATTTTATTTTTCAATGAGCAAATGAGAAGAACTGAAAAACAGATGGCAGAAAGACAGTTAATGGAAAGCATGTCACCGCTGCTTCAACAAACAATCAAACTGGCATGCACTTTCCTTCTGCTACCCTACAATGAAGCCATTCTCAATATAGTTCAGCAAGAAAATTAAAAAAAGGGAACCTACAGCAGTGACTCGTTCAGTCATTGATGAGATGGAGTTTCAGTAGAACTGACTGGGAGGGGGGCATCTTAACTTAATGCTCTGTAATATATTTGGTGAACAGTAGCCAGTTGCTTTATATGGCACAGCTGATCATTACTAAATGACAGCTGTGTTGTATAGTGCAACTGGCTCCTATCTGCCAAATACTGTACATTATGTGGCACTGTTATTCCTCAGTTTGTGATTGTACAGTTTTACTTTAGAGTGGGAATAAAATAATTTAGGCAGGGTTAAGTAAGGGCCAAAGCTTGTAGCCATTCCTACTGCAAAATAGTACTGATAACAGTGTTCTTGAAACCAGACCAAAGAGGATTGCCACCGCGAACACGTCAAACAACTAACAGATACTACTAGCATAGCACTTGCTACACTCAACCCAAACATGTTTTATTTGTTTTGAAAAGGGAAATTCTGAGCTGCAGGTTAGTTTTGTTATTTTATTATTATTAGCAGCAATCCCAGGTATCACTTGATTACATAGGTAACCTGAAAAGGAGCATTTCGTGACAGTCACTATCCCAGCACCTGTGATCACACTGACATCCTAATGGGAACTGCAAAGCTTCACTAAACATATGGAGGTAAAGCAATCATAAGTGAAAGATATGACATCAAATTTTATCTACTGAGTTAAAAAAATATGTTGTTCATTCAGTTCTACACTATTTTATTTTTTAATGAGGAGCTGAGGAGAACTGAAAAACAGATGGCAGCAAGTCAGTTAGTGGACAGCATGTCGCCACTACTTCGGCAAGTAATCAGACTGGCTCACGCTCTCCCTCTGCCACTGAACCATGAAACCATTCTTGATAAAGTTCAACAAGAAAGTGAAAAAAAAGTAACTTGCAGCAATGACTTGTTCGGTCAATAGTGAGATGGAGTTTCTGTAGAACTGTCTGGGGGGGAGGGGTCTGGCACCTTAACTTAGTGGGCTATAATGTTTTTGGCAGATAGGAGCTGGTTGCACTACACAACACTGCTGTTCTTTATTAAACAACAGCTGTGTCATAAAGTGCAACATACTTCTATCTGCCAAATACATGATACAGCACTGTTATTTTTTTTGTATATAAACATTTTTTATTGATATAAACAACAAGAATAGGTAGCAACCAACACATGAAGAATCAGCCACAATACGATAGCCAATCACCCTATACTTGGAAAAATGTTGGTAATGCTGCCCTCTTCTGAAAAAGTCACATGATGGAAAGCAGCAGCCTTAATTAAGGCTTGTCTCCATCTCTGCAAAGAAGGTATGTTTTGCAACCTCCAATCAACAACAATAATCTCTTGACTTCTAAGGCCGTGGCAAACAAAAAAACCTTAAATTGTCAAGAATGCTAATCTAGTGACCCCGAATCCTCCAAAGCCCCAAAAAGTTGAGAATATCTAACAGGGACCTGCAAGACAGCTTCCATACATTCATGGATACTGCTCCACCAAGAGCGTAATAATTCACATCCCCACAGAATATGGAAAATGGAGCCCGATGCATGCTGACAACGTCAACATACTGTAAGTCAGACCCCAATAACTCCTTGTAGCAAAGTATGATGCCATCTGACCAAAATCTTCTTGTGTATTAACTGCAGTTTGGGGTCAGGAGATGCCATGTGAGCATCATCCCAACACCTACTCAATGCCTCCTCATCAAAGTCCAGTTGTATATCTGACACCCATTTCTGTCTGTGAGGGGGCCCAGTTTGGTAGAAAACATTTCTTTAACTCTTTGTAAAAGCAACTGATGCGGCCTCTGGGGAAGTTAAGCCACTTCTCAAGAGACTGCATGAAGTCCGTTTGTATAACACAATAGGCGGTTAGAAATTTTCCAGCAATAGCATGCCTAAGTTGCAAGTAACACCAATGGTCATTCTTTGGCAAATTAAAAGCAACTTGCAGCTGCTGAAAGGTGTAAAGTAAACCCATCTCCCCATCCACCAAGTCCCCCAATGAGTATAGCCCTTTAAAGACCCAAGAACCCCAGTTAACCATGGTTTGATCAAGCACTATGTCTGGATTATTCCATATGGATTCCCAGTTCCCAAAAAAGAAGGCATCTAACTAAACAATTTTAGAAAATGGCCCCAAGTCCACCTGGAAAAAAACATTGGGGATGTAAGATCACACCCAAACATCCCACCACATTTTAAAAGAGCAATGAGTGGAATATTCCCCAGGAGACACCGCTCAACATCCACCAATAAAGGGGTACTCAAACTAGAGTGTGAAATCCAGTTCAAAGTTTGTTTAACTCACTGACAAAGGTGATGGGCCTAAAGCCAGGGCATATTCCATCCTCCTACCTCCCATGGGGCCCTTAGTATCCAACTAGTAAACCTAGGTGGTGACCCTTTCCAGAGAAAATCAGTCAAAACTTTATCCACCTTGGACCGATACCCCTGAAGAATAACCATTGGAAGATTGCATAATCGATAAAAAAGACACAGAAAATACATAATTTTGATAGTGGCAATCTTTCCTGGGAGAAATAATTGAAGCCTTCTCCACAGCACCAAATCAGGTTTCACATCCTCCAACACCCCAGAGAGATTCTTAGCACACATATCACTCAAATGAGGTGACACATACATTCCCAAGTATTTAACTCCCCAAGGGGACTATTTTAATTGATGTTGACCCAGTGTAGCCCACTTCTGATCTCCATTGAACAGCGGTAGGATCTGTCTTGTCCTTATAAATACTAATGCCTGAGAGGGAGCTAAATGAGCCAATAATCTCCCAAGCCTTCATCAGCGAGGTCTCAACCTTGAAAAATAACAGCAACAAATTGTCCACATAAAGTAAGGTGGAAAATAACTTGTCTCCCACTTTTAGACCCATGACATCTGGATGCTGTGAGAGAGCCATATTCAGAAGTTCCAAAGCCAATAAAAATAATAGTGAGCTCAGTGGACACACCTGTCTTGTCCCTCTGGACAAGGAGAATGAATTCAATAACCCCCGTTCTCCCAAACCCGTGCCTGAGGGTCAGAATAAAGATAACTAATCTAGCTGTGGAACCTAGGGCCAAGACCAACTCTGGTTAAAACAAAATGTAAATACCTCCATTCAACCAAGTCCAATGCCTTCTCTGCATCTAAGCTCACCAAAGCGACTGAGTCCGGCCCCCACCCCACAATCTGGATTAAGTCTATAAGAGCCCACAAATTGTCACTACCCTGCCTACCCTTCATGAAGGCCGATTGGGATTTACTTACTAACAGACCTACCACCATCTTTAATCTCATAGCCAAAATGTTCACCAGGATTTTACAACCAATGTTTAATAATGATATAGGCCTGTAATTAGCACAGGAGGTAGGGTCTCTGCCAGGTTTTGGTAGGACAGAGACAATTGCCTCTTTCATTGACTGAGGAAGTATATGAGACATCTCTACCTCCCTAAATAACTCTAGTAGTCTAGAAGCCAAATGGGTCTCAAAAGAAGAATAAAAGTCCATGCTCAAACCATCCAGGCCAGGAGCTTTGCCCAGGGATAACAATTTGATAGCCTGCTGAACCTCCATCAGGGATATGTCCGCATCTAATTTGGATGCTAAAGACTCTTCCAACCTGGGAATAGTAATGCAGAAAACGAAGGCCTCAAAGTCTCTCTGGGAAGGATCCAGTGTTGACTGATATAATTAATAGTAAAACTGTCGGAAAAATTCTACAATAGATGCCACCTCAAAAATCATCTCCCCTTGACTCCCCCATAAATAGGAAATCTGCGTCTCCATGGCCTGTTTCTGTAAGCTAACAGCTTACCAGCTTTATCTCCTGACTCCCAATAGACTTGACGGAGAAAAAAAAATCCCAAAATGCTTTCTGTTGAAAAATGGCATGTAACTGATCTTTCACCTCCAACAATTCCTGAATTTTTGCCTCCCTTTCTCCAGGACCCTCATACACTACCTTTCCAAATGTCTCACCTGGTCCGTAAGCAACCCCACCTCCTCTTTACGTCATTTATTTACAAAGGAGGCATAGGAAATTATGGCACCCCAGAAAAAGCTTTAAAAGCATCCTGAATCACCAAGTAAGAAATCTCAGAGGAAGTATTAGTAACAATAAAATAATTTCACTGGATAACCATAGACAGAAATGATCAGAGGTTAGCAAAACTAGATTAAATCTCCAACACAGGGTTTTCTCTAAGGCCTGTCGAGGTTCCCAAACCAAGGAAATGGGGCATGATGTGATAAAAGCATGGGCTTACAGACAACCAACAGCAGTCCAGACAAAACAGATGAACTGCATAAAAAGTAGTCTAACTGACTACAGGATTTAAATCTGGGAGAAAAAAAAGTAAAGTCCTTGACCTGGGGATTGAACACTATCCAGCAATCAACCACCTTCACCTCCACCTCCTCACAGAATCATAACAAAACTTCTCTGGCCCATTGGTGAGACAGGGTTCCTCTTTCTACTAGGGTCCTATCAACCAATGGGTCAAAAACAAAGTTAAAATTCCCTTCCCCCATAAGCAAAGCCGTATGAGGCACATACCAGGCTGAGTCGTCTACCACCACTCAACCTACCTCCTTCTCTTTCTCTCTTTCTCTCTCTCTCTCTCTCCTGATCTCTATGCTTCTTGCCTCGTTGGCCCTTGGGAGCCCACTTATGCTTTCCTCCTATAAGACAATCTGGGCCCTGTTTCCCCCGAGCACCCAACTTTCAAGTGTTTATATTCGTATTACTCTCCATGCTCTTGATTGTCAAGTACAAAGTACCTGTCCTAACCTTGTTTATATTTCCTTTGATGTGCAATTATGCTCCCTTATCTTGTTATTTTATCCTGTATTAACCTTATCTCCCTGTGTAACTGTTCGCATTACTCAAATTGTTTTCTGTTTTTTTTTTTTCATTATTTGTACACAACGTGGAACCTATGTAAAGAGCTTCCAGCTCAAATGGTATTTCCAGGATTGTAATAAATAAAAAATGATAGTCTGTAAAAGAAGGGAAAATAAATCCGGGGAGTCATCATTAGGTGCATAAAGGTTAATTAATAAAGTAGGTATATTATCTATTTTACCCAGAATCAGCACCCAACGCCCATCTTTGTCAAAGTTCCATCTGTCCACAATAAACGGACAACCCTTCTTAAATAAGTGACTTCACATTTCTTGGAGGTATAGGAGCTTGAATATTCTCCCCCAATCCACCCACGGACCAAGGAGTCTGCATCTTGTTTTAACAAATATGTTTCTTGCAAAAATAATATGTCTACATTTTATGATTTTAAGTAATGAAACACCTTCCTGCGTTTAATGGGGATGTTTAAAGGGACACTGTCAACCTTTTTTGCATCATATTATTTCAAGGTAAAAATCCACATTTTATGATTGCTTACCTTCTCTAAAATTCATTGATGTTGCTGGTTGTTTAATCTGCCCCATTGCTTATTAGAACTGAAATGCATGGGCATGTATAGTTATACACAGCCTTGTTTTGCTTCAAATTGTTTACCTAAACTTACTGCATACTTCCTGAACATTGGAAACACCTTCAAACAGTGCAGCCACTTGTGATACAACAATTTCATCTACTCCCACTGCATAATGAATAGCTAGATAGTGTTGGGGGGTATTCCTAAGTCCATGAAAGATGCAGTTGTAGTGGGTCAAGAAATGTAAACAAACATGTTTTGGTGTGGTAACACCAGTATGGTTGACATTAAGTTTTCTACTTTTTAAAAGAAAAAAAGGAGTCTGAATCAAACAACCAGTTACACCAGCAATCTCTATAGAATGAGAACAATCATAAAATGTGTTTTTTTAAACTAGGGACACTTTGAGGACAAAAGGGGGTTGACAGTGCCCCTTTAACCCTTGAACATTCCACATTAAAACTGACAATTGAACCATTGAGGCAATATAACAGGAAAAAAAAAGGCATAAAGGGTGGGATATTCAGAAATGTCATAGGCATCGGCGCAAGCCTGGGCGCAGCACAACTGGGATACACCAGGGCATGGCCTGGGCGATATTCAACAGTGCTGCGCCATGACTCAGCACAGTTGAATATGGCACTGGGGCCATCTGCACTGTGCATGGTGCAGTGGCACTGCGCCAGTGCAGGAGGCAAGTGGGGAGCAGGGGGATGCACTAGCGCAAGTGCGGGTGTGCTAGGTGCTTCAACCATGATATTCAGTGCTGGGCATGCAAATGAGGCCATTATGCATGCAAGGTGCAAATGGCCCCATTTGGATGCAGGTGCACCGATCCCTGGTGACTTGCACCTGGTACACTGCCAGGCTGCAGCCATCAGGGACCAACACCCCCTACCCTTCAGCTGGCAATGCACCCCAATGCCCAATCACAGGCTTTAGTAATGTTTAAATTCCCTGATGGTCCAGTGAACCCTACCCCATCGCCCAATTGTAGGCGTATAGTTAATAAAATCCTGGTGGTCCAATGGACCCGATCCCCAGCCTGATCATGGGCAAATGAAACTAATTTTCCCTGGTGGTTCAGTGGACCCAATCCTCAGCCTGACCACGGGCGTTAGTTGTAACTCTAATCCCTGGTGGGCCAGAGGTACCCCCTTCCCCACCCACCATCCCACTCCCCCACATGGTCAGTGGTGGGCGTCAGCTCCCCACCCATAAGCAGCCGATGCCAACTGACAGCATGCAGTATGGCTGTACATCATTGGTTCTGTGTGGGCCAATGGGTGAAGCCTGATTAGTTGGTTGAAACCCAAAATGTGAATGAACCATTCACATATTGGGACTGTGTAGTACAGTACTTCTGCACACCCATTGGCCCATGCAGTGGACCAGTGGGCATATAGCTATACTGTATGCTGTCAGTGAGCGGGTGGCCAGGCAGCTTGCGGGTGGGGCTGCCGCCAGCCACTGACTCGGGGAGCGGGGTGGTGGGTCTCAGTGGGGGAGGGAGGGGTGGTACCGCTGGACCACCAGTGATTTAATAACATTATTCAACCACGATCAGGCTGGGATCAGGTCCACTGGACCACTAGGGTTTTGATTGCATTATTTGCCCATGATCGGGCAGGGGAACAGGTCCGTTGGACCACCAGAGTTTTCATTTCATTATTTGCCCATGATCGGGCAGGGGAACAGGTCCGTTGGACCACCAGAGTTTTCATTTCATTATTTGCCCATGATCGGGCAGGGGAACAGGTCCGTTGGACCACCAGAGTTTTCATTTCATTATTTGCCCATGATCGGGCAGGGGAGCAGGTCCACTGGACCACTGGGGTTTAAATGTAATATGCCCATGATCAGGCAATGGGGTAGGGTCCACCGCACCACCAGGGATAATATATTTATATGCCCACAATTGGGTGATGGGGGGCATAATGCTCCCTGGGTTGGGAGCATATGGACTGTGTTCTGAGTGGGCAGGTTGCACAGCTGTCGGCTGCCGTGTTGCACCCTGCAATACAGCAAATCACCTGTGGGTGGCCAGGACTTGATCCTGCTTTTAACAGGCACATCTTTGCGCCACCCCGCTGTGTGGCACAAGGTGGGTTTGTGCCTGCATATGTGCTGCACATCCCAGGCTGAATATCAGGATGTGCCACATATGCATGGGCATGCCCCCCACACTTGCACCGCATGCATTACTGGGGCACCCCGGCACATCAGGAATTGTGCAGCACACCATCCCTCTTTGAATATCATGCCAGGGTGCATCAGTGGGTTGTGCATGGTGCAACACTGTTGCGCCATGTGCAACCCCTTTGAATATCCCACCCAAAATATTCAGAGCCCAAACCGGTGTCATCACCCCACAGCCAACCACCCATAAAACCCCAAACAAGAACCACCCAACCCACATGACAAAAATCCATGAACTCACCCCAAGCCCACAAATATGGACAAAACCATACCGTATAAAGCATAATAACACACCACTCCCTCTCCTCCCCAAACAGACCCCCACAAATATTCCATGTATAGAAATCAAGTGGTTAGTACCCTATAACCCTAACCACACAAAACACTCCCAGCACAAAAGAAAAGAAACAGAAAAGTACACCACCATCCCTTAAGACCCCTAACATGGGCAAGAGGAGTAGTTATGCAAGGGCTAGTAAAACTCTCATTGCCCATGCCCCCCAACTACTCAGCTAGTGTGGGTTAAAAGACTATCACCCCAGCTCACTAGAAACAGCTACAAAACTAGGCACTAAGTGTTATTGCTCAATTTGCAAGTTGGCTTTGAAGAGTGCAGATGTATCTGGGTTCACGGAATATGACACCAGACAATCTCAGAGGTAAGTATAGGGTAAACGGAGATGCAGGAGGTGGGTCCTCGGTGGAAGGATCAGCATGGGGAAGGGGATGAGCAGTGATAATGAGGGACAGTTTTCTTTCTTTCAGGTTTAAATAAAAAAAAAGATGCTGGGGGACTGTTTTCTTTTTTGCAGGTATACATATAAAAGTAATCTATCTCGGGATACTGGGGGTGGGATCCCAGGTGTTCCACTCAGCTGTGTGTGGGGGGGTATTAATTACATGAAACAAAAAGCTGTGGTGGCATCTGACACAGGGGGTGGACAGCCCAGTGTCGGATTATACTAATAAATAAATACATACATACATACACTGCCACCGAGGATTGGGGCCCCCAGTGTGTAGATACAGTTGAAGCCACAACCAGGCTGGAAGGGCTTCAATAACAGTAGCCCCATCTCTGACCTACAAGTGGCAACAGCAGCAGTTGTTGCAATATATGACACAGCTGTCATTTATTAAAGACAGCTGTGTCATATAGTGCAAACTGCTGCTATCGCAAAAATTCAGTTATGAAAAGAATATTGATTTTTTTAACTTTGCATGCTCAGAAACAGAATATTTTTATTAAATAATTTAAAACTAATTGACAATGGGACCTAAAAACCACAAAAGCTCACACCTTGTACAAACCTCTATCAAACCTGAACATTTCAGGTTTCAAAACCTTCTGCTTTTTCAGTTCTCAGGTGGCAAAAAATGTCTTAAAATTTTCAAAAATGTAGAATTTTGCATTTCTTTGCACCTCTGTAACTTTGCCTACCCTGAACCGATCTACAGGAAATTTACAGCATCAAGAGATCCTGGCACAGAAGATGTGCTTTCCTTACACAACCCTAATATACAGGCTAGACCAATGCTGTATTTTATATATATATATATATATATATTTTTTGACTTTGTTGAGTTTTTCATTGAACTTGTCTACAGCCCAGATGGTTTGGAACTGTGCCCTGAAAATGTCTGTGCTGAAAGGGACTAGCCCACAGATGTGCCTTTTCCTAGTCTGGTGAAAGAATAATTATCCGTTCCAAAGTTATTTATAATTCTAATTTTGATCACATGGCTACTGAGCATGCTCAGTAAGGACTGCAGGATAGCTACAGTATATGATATGAAAATGGAATCCTGTTTTGTTTTGAGATATTCCTTTTTCGTTTGTCGCCATCTTGTTTCCTTTTTTTTTTTCAAAAGCCACAAAAAATGACATCCTGGAAAGAGCCAAACACATCTATCTGGCTCATTGGGACCCTGTTAGGTGGATGTTGCACTTAAATGTTGTAAAAACAATCCCCAAATGTGTTTTTGGTTACATTTCATGTCATTTTTCCATGACCTTGTGATATGAAAAAGAATCTTTCTTCATATCATGAGTCATGAAAAAATATCCTTTTTTTGTGAATGGAAAATTCGTATCCCTTTTTTGCATCTTATTCCTGGTATCTAGCAGCACCCCCACCCTCCAATCACATCACCATATTACTAAATGCTTCCCTGGTGTCTAGTGCCACCCTCACTTTCTGATTACTGTCCCTGTTTTCTTCCCTATTTCCCTGGTGTCTTGTGGCACCTGTACCCTCCAATCCCTGACCCCATTTCTTTTTCCAATTCCCTGGTGTCTAGTGGCACCCCCACACATTGATCATCATCCCCCCTTATACAACATATATTTCACTCGTGTCTAGTGATACCCCCACCCACCAATTCTGCCGCAGTACCTCAAATAAAGAAACCCATTCTCAATGTTTGCTTTTTATTTTTAAACATGAAATGGTCCCTTACCAATCTGAGCCCACATCCCCACTTCCCATTCAGCATCTACCACCCCACACCCCCTAGTACATCCCTACACAACCTCACTCACCTGAAGAGGTTCCAGGTTCGAGATCCACTCTCCAGTCAAGGTCATATCTTGCTGCTGGAACTGATCACTGCAATATGAGAAACTAAGGTAAATGCATTTCGATGTGTTTCAATGGCATTCTCAACTTTGATGCATAACTTGGACATTTTTTCATATGTTGATACCACATTTTCAACATGGTCTTTTGGGGACCCTACCTCATGGACAATGCCACTGGTATTTTGCAAATCCACCCTGAAAGGTAATTTCATGGTCGCTTGGTGAAATCACCTTTTGGACTTAATTTGAAAATGTTCACTGCCTCTGTTCAAGAGGTAGGGTCTTAAGAAGACTATGTTGCAAATCTGGTGTCAAAATATGTAAAAATGGCAAAGTTATTCATATGCATTTAAATTTGACTATGCTCACTCATAACTTTGGGAATGTGAAATTTTTTTACCACAGTTTTCAACATACAGTGAAGCCCGCCAGGATGAAGTGCAGTGTCACAGATTTCCTACATGACAAAAAGGATTATCTCCCATAGAAATTGAATTGTTTGCTACAGTAACTCTACTGCTGAATTCTGCAGAGTTGGGCTTCTTCCTGGTGGGCTTCACTGTAGCCCTTTTTTTACATCACTTCATGAACATGACAGCTGTTATTTCTTTTTTTTTATTTTATTATTTTCAATTATGAGTACCGTACATTACAGAAGTATGACCTAACTGATGTTACAAGTGTCACACTTATTAGGTCCTGTCTGATATAATGCAATGTATACATTTTCCACAGTAAATAACAGCTTGGCTAAGCAATAAGCAATCTGCAATTAGGATAAAACTGTAAATACAGTGTCCTACTGGACTGCAGCTTCCTATCCTTTCAAGAGGTGCTGTCGCAACTTGAATGCACTGCTATGGGGTGTTCTGTATTCTTCTGCTCCGGAAAGGAATTATGGAACCACAAAGCATCATAACAAGCCAGAAACATAACACAACAAATCATAATCTAGAGATGCCCACACCAAGTTGGGGTATGCTGCTTTATTCATGCCTAGGTGTGTAAATTTCGCTTCAATAGCTTAGTCATATAAATGTGTATAGCATACAGGGATATGGAGGAGGTTCAACCTATGCCATTCCTGTGGTTCATTTAGGCCATGAAGTGTGCCCAGCATTTATAGTAAGTGATCATATTGTTCCCTACTCCCTGGGTGATTCTATCTCAGGGGCTACTGTATATTTGTTAGGAAGTTTAGCAGTTCGGCAAGGGTGGGGATGTTTGTGGATCTCTACCTGTGGATTATGAGACTTTTAGTTTGTATCCCCAATAAGGCCAGACATATTTTGACCTGGGGAGTTATCTTAAGTGTATCAGGGTAAATCCATAGTATCCAAAACTCTGCTGTGGATGAGGAGTCCCTGTGTGTGACTTCTTTTTCCAGGTCTTGCACTTTTGACCAGAAGGACTGTATATCAGGGCAGGCCCAGAGTATATGGAGGATGTTTCCAGTCCCTGATGTGCACATCCAGCATTGGTAATTGGCAGGAGTTTAGCTTTGTAAAACACCATGAGTGTCCTATACCATGAATGCAAGATTTTATTTTGAATGAGCTGACTCTTGGGGTCTGGGTATAACTTATGTGCAGCTGACCAGCAGGCTTGCCACTGTTGATCTGCAGTCTGAGAGCCTAGGGCCTTCTCCAACTTCCCCTTGGAATCCTAAGCCTGACTAGGGATTTTATTTCTAATATCAGAGTAGATGCAGCTTGACAGCCTTTTTATGACCAACATCTACCTTAGGAGACTACCTGGTGTGCAACTACTGGGAATCTTACAGAGGTAAGCCTAGACTGCACTCCTCATCTGCAGATACCTCGAGAAGTTAGTGTGAAGGACATGATATTGTGTCTGTAGGTGCTGAAATGGGGTGACTAACCCATGTACTGGGTCCAGCTTCTATCTCAGCAAGAGTCAGTGTCTGTTGAGATTAAGCAGACAGATACTTTATTAGAAGTAGAAGGGGTCTTATTTAGGGTTAACAAAAGAAAAGAAAGAAAGTCAGTGTGTGTTCTGTGCTGGGAAGGGTACTGTATCAATTTACTGTTCTAAATCAGTAGGAGGAGAGAGATAGCTTATAGGGGGTGTGGCTTAGACAATATAAAATCAGGTGACTCCAATTATAACTTCCTGTTGCTAGTCTTTGGAAGACAGAAATCTTGCTTGTAGAGCAGAAAGCAGCTAACTAAAAGAAGCTACCATTTTCTTACTAATTTAAGACTTCTATCTCAGCAGGAGTCAGTGTCTGTTGAGATTAAGCAGACAGATACTTTATTAGAAGTAGAAGGGGTCTTATTTAGAGCTAAAAAAAGAAAAGAAAGAAAGTGTGTGTTCCGTGCTGGGAAGGGAACTGTATCAAGTTACTTTGCTAAATCAATATGAGGAGAGACAGCTTAATTGGGGGTGTGGCTTAGACAATATAAAAGCAAGTGACTCCAATTACAACTTCCTGTTGCTAGCCTTTTTTCTTACTAATTGCCCTCCATCCCACCCTAAGCCAGTTCTACTTTTATAGCCACTGGATTTGACTGACAACAGGAACTTCCTGTTTGGCAGTAGGAAGGGAAGGATCATAGAGAAATGATAGTTTTATCAACCCTGAAGGAAAAAAGTAGCTAGCTCTCCTCTCCAGCTGCTGGTGGTCTGACACTAAGCAAGGAAGAAGGAGGCTATTGATGAATATAGGAAGTTGCTGTCCCAGAACAGGAATGGTGAGAGTTGTAAGGAGAGGAGAGAGTAAGCATACAGAGAAACAGGAGAGGGGTCACAAAATAAGATGTGATAGGAGTGGTGCAGTGCAATGGCTGTGGGGTGGCAGTGTTCTGGGAGACATTCTGGAGACTGCGATGCTGCCCTATTTGCAGGCACTTCTCTTGTCTGAGGGAGGAGGTTGCCCATCTCCAGACTGACCTGGCTAGGATTCATGAAACCTCCTGCCCCACTCAGGGACCACCAGGGCCAATGCCACTACCTCAGAGATTGCCAAGAAAGAGGAGAGGCTGGACCAGGGTGGCTCACAGAGGGAGAGGGTGGTGGAACAGAGTTGCATCCCTCCAACTGTACCCATCCACAATTCATATGCTCTTCTGGTGGATAGTGGTTCCTCTATGGAGGCACCTGCAGTGGAGACCAAGGAGGATGCTGGGAACCTTCACGAAGGAGACCCACAGGAGGGTGGTAAGGGACCCCACAGGGGAAGGAAAGAACTCCTGGTTGGGGACTCAATCATTAGGGGGATAGAAGTGGGGGAAGAAGGGAAGAGGGAGGTAAGGTGCCTGCCTGGCACCATGGCTTGGAGGGACAGGAAGTGAATCCTCAGGATCGTGGGAGCAGCTGCATGAGGGAGGGAGCTGAATGTCATTGTCCACCTCAGGACAAATGACCTGGCTAGGAATGGGATCAGAGCAGTGCAAGAGGAGTTTGTAGAGTTTGGGAGGGGCCTTAGACAATTAGTGCATATAGTAACCTTCTTGGAGGTGCTGCCTGTCTATGGCAAGGGTGATGCTAGGGTGCTCCTCACCAGAGAATTCAATGAATGGTTGAAAAACTGGTGTGGAGCACAGGGTTTGGGCTTCATTGGGGACTGGGGAGCTACCTGGAGGGATGCAGGCCTATGCTGATGTGATGGTCTGCATCTGTCCGGGGGGGGACCAGGATCTTAGGTGAGAAGTTTAAATGCTTCATTGGCAAGCACTTAAACTAGCTAAGGTGGGGAGGCACTGAAATGGAGCAGGGAAATCCCAGTCTCCCCCCACAAAACATGGTAATTAGTGAAGTAAACACCAAGGTAGAGAAGTCATTAGGGAGCAGGACAGAGGTAAATGTAAAAAAAGGCAAAGGCAGTAAGGACAGTGATGGGGCTAAAAGGGGTAAAGCCATCAAATAGTGGAGGGTGATGAGTACCAATGCCCAAAGTCTGTGTAACAATCTCCCTGAACTAGTGGCCTTGATGGAAGAGGGTTGCCTGGATATTGTGTAAGTCACAGAAACATGGTACATGGAGAACCATGACTTGGATGTCAACATACCAGGATACACAATCTACAGGAGGAACAGGGAGGGAGGGAGAGTAAAAGAGGAGGAGGAGGAGTAGCTCTCTATGTAAAGGAAGGGATCAAAGCAACAGAACTAAAGAGTAAACTGGGAGCAGATAGAAACGTAGAAACATAGAATTTGATGGCAGATAAGGACCGCTTGGCCCACCCAGTCTGCCCATTTCCCTACCTACTGGATAAGCTGCAGATCCTAGTTAACCAGCAGCCTACTGCTGAAAATGAAGATGAGGCACTCTGGGTCACCCTGGAGACAGGAAATGGCACCACAATCTGCATGGGGGTGGTATACAGACCCCCATCTCAGGGGGAGGGAATGGACAAGGAAATGATAGAAAGCATCTTTAGAATGGCAGAAAAATGGGAGATATTGTTGTTGGGGGACCTGAATATGCCAGATGTTAAGTGGAGCACCTTTGCTGCAGGCACATCCAAGAGTAGGGTCATTCTTGATGCCTTACAGGGGGCATGCCTCAGACAGCTAGTATTGGAATCCACTTGGGAGGGAGCAATCTTAGACCTGGTAGTCTCAAATGGGGACAGAGAAAGAATCTCAGATTTAGAAGTGGGTAGCCATCTGTGAACAAGCACCACCATACAGTGTGGTTTTCACGATAATCACAGCCATACAACGCCATACAAAAGCAAGAGTATTGGACTTTAGGAGGGCTGACCACGAGTGAGTGCCTCAGAAAAGCACTAGCAAACAGGCAAGAAGGAGGGGTGGAGGAACAATGGGGAGTAATCAAAACAGCCATCACAGAGGCAACAAGCCTTTGTGTAAAGCAAATCAACAAAACACAACAAAGGAAAAATGCAATGGTTCTCAAAAGAGGTGGCAGGGAAGGTTAAGAAGAAAAGGATAGCATTCAGGAAATATAAGGAAACAGAAGGAGCAGGACATAGAACTTTATCAGTTAAAGCAGAAAGAGGCAGGGAAGGCAGTCAGAATAGCAAAGGCCCAAACTGAGGAAAGGATAGCCAACTATGTTAAGAAGGAGGGATAAGACCTTTTATGGGTTCATTAGGCAGTGAAAAAAGACCAAGGGAGGGATACTGAGGCTTAATAAAGGGGAGGGAATGTGGACAGATGGTGACAGTGAAAAAGCAGGAAAACTGAATGAATATTTCTGCTCAGTATTCACAAAGGAAGAAGAGGGGAAGGTACCTAAACCAAACAAGAGAAACACTCTGAAGACAGGGATCGATACCAGTCCATTTACAGAAGAAAGGGTTCTGAAAGAACTTATAAAATTGAAGGTGGACAAAGCAATGGGGCCTGATGGGATTCACCCAAGAATTCTAAAATAACTAAGGGTAGAACTAGTGACACCGCTGACTACTCTTTTTAAAAAATCATGGGATGATGGGGTGCTACCTGAGGACTGGAGGAGGGCAGATATGATTCCTCTTCACAAAAGTGGGAGCAGGATAGAGGCAGGAAACTACAGACCAGTTAGTTTGACCTCAGTGGTAGGAAAAATGATGGAATCACTTCTGAAGGAAAGAATTGTTGAGTACCTACAGGCCAGTGGGGCACAGGACCCAAGGCAGCATGGATTCATGATGGGAAGGTCATGTCAGATGAATGTAATAGATTTCTTTGACTGGGTGACCAAAGTAGTAAACCAGGGAGGGGCTGTTGACATGGCCTACGTAGATTTTAGCAAGACATTTGATACAGTCCCACACAAAAGATTAAAACACAAGTTAGCCAGCCTTGGAGTGGGTCCCAAGGTGGTAGCATGGATAAAAAATTGGCTAGACAATAGGATGCAAAGGGTAGTAGTAAACAGAGGCCACAGTGAAGAAAGGAGGGTTACTAGTGGGGTACCGCAGGGTTCAGTACTGGGACCGGTCCTTTTTAATGTATTTATAAGTGACACTGCAGAGGAACTGGAAGGAAAAGTATGTCTCTTTGCAGATGACACAAAGATCTGCAACAGGTGTTGATACACAAGATGGAATGGAAAGGATGAGAAGGGACTTGGCAAGGTTGGAGGAATGGTCAAATGTATGGTAGCTCAGATTCAATGCAAAGAAGTGCAAGGTAATGCACCTGGGAAACAAAAACCCAGGGGAAGAGTACACAATGGCAGGTGAGATACTGACAACTGTAAAAATGGAAAGGGACCTGGGGGTAATTATATAAGATGACCTAAAGGTGAACAAGCAATGTGAGAAGGCAATAAGGAAGGCTGGGGGGATGCTGAGATGCATAGGGATAGGCATCAATAGTAGAAAACAGGAAGTTGTTATCCCTCTGTACAGATAGTTGGTGAGACCACATCTGGAGTACTGTGTGTAGTTCTGGAGACCCCCATCTCTGTAAAGACATAGACAGAGTGAAGGCTGTCCAGAGGAGGGCAACCAGAATGGTGCAGGGTCTGCAGCAGAAGACATACGAAGAAAGACTAAAGGAGCTTAATATGTGTGCCCTTGAGGAAAAAGGGAGAGAGGGGACATGATAGAAACTTTCAAGTACCTCAAGGGAATCAACAAAGTACAAGAGGGTAGCATCTTTCAGAAAAAGAGATGTGCAAGAACAAGGGGGCACAATTTGAAGATAGAGGAGGGATGGCTCAGAGGTAATGTGAGGAAGTATTTTTTCACAGAGAGGGTTGTAGATGCATGAACGGCCTTCCTGAGGAGTTTGTGGAGTCAAAAACAGTGGGAGAATTCAAGAATGTATGGGACAGACATAAGGCAGTCCTAGTGGTGAGTAGGAGGAAGTAAGCTGTTGGTTAACTAGGATCTGCAGCTTATCTGTCAGGTAGGAAAATGGGCAGACTAGGTGGGCCAAGCTGTCCTTATCTGCCATCAAATTCTATGTTTCTATGTTTCAGCACTTGCTCGATCTGAGAGATCCCTTTCTCCACCCACTGAGGACAAATAACAGGTTTGTTCCCTATTTGTATAAGCTTGTCCCCCCAGAGTGGAGCATATTTCATTGGGAAGGGGTTAGTCACTAACCAGTTATGGGCTTTCCCCCAGTAGCTAACTGAGGCTGCAAAGGTAGGGTGTGTTTTAAGGGGCCCTGAGGTGTGCTGTAAAGCAGAGAGGATAATATTGGTAGATGCGGCTGTTCTTCTTCCATCTGTAGCCACTGAGGGGAGGATTGGGAATGGGGACTGAACCAGCTTATGGTCTGTGCCACCCAACAGGCCATAGTGTAACCCTCAAACCAATGGAGGTTCCACCCTACATCTTTCCAATGTGACAGTATCTTATTATGGCTGTACCTGGGCTTTTTACCCTCCCATATAAAATTGCCTATGATTCTGTCAATTTGCATTAACCAGCTGGGATTAGATATAATGCCAGGTGGGAGATAACGTATGGTAGTTTGGGGGAGATCACCATCTTCATGGCCAATATCTTACCAGCCATTGTAAGGTGGAGTAGCTGCCATCTTGAAGGCTCTGTACTTATCTCAGTGAGAATTGGCTTGAGGTTGATTTCCTATGTTTTAGAAACTCCGGTGGTGATGTGAATTCCTATGTAAGTGATACCCTCTGGGGCCCACATCAGGTAGTGGTGAGTGATCATCAAATCTATGCAGAGCTTTTTTCACAGCATTACTTCTGTCTAACTCTGATTTATTTTAAGGCCTGAGAAACCTGCAAAATGGTTCAGCAGTTCCAGTAAGGGGCCATCTGATATGTGTATGTCCGCTAGGGGGAAGAGCAGGTCATCGGCATGCATCATGGTTGGGTATCTCCTGCCTTCAACTGCCACCCCTGATATCTGTGGGTGTTGCCTAATGGCAGCAGCCAGGGGTTCCATCACCAGGACAAAATGAAGGGGAGACAAGGGGCAGCCTTGTCTAGTTCCCCTGCCCAACGGGAAAGGATTTGATATACTGGAATAAGTTAGGATCCTCGCTGTGTGGGAAGTGTATAGAGCCTGAGTCCAGGCCAGAAACCCAATCCCCAATCCCATGCAGGCTAGCACTGCCTGTAGATAGTCCCACTCCAATGAAGTGAAAGCTTTTTCAAAATCTACAGCCAGTGCTGCCTCTGAGGTTGCTGTGGATTTGGCCACCGTGACAATGTTAAGAGACCTGATGTGATCAGCACTGTAACGCCCAGGCATAGAACTCACCTGTAAGAGGTGTATGAGTTGTGGAAGCAGAGAGCTGAGTCAGAGGGAAGGGATTTTGGCAAAATGTTGCTGTCCACAGTAATCAGGGATATGAGCCTATAGTTTGCTGGGAGGATAGGGTATTTCCCTTACTTAGGGAGAATAGTTATCACAGCCTCCCTTAGTGTGAGTGGGTAGTGCCCACCTTGAAGTGCTTTTGAATAAACTGCACTGAGTGTGGGGGCAATTTCCAAGGAAAGGTGTTTCCATAGCTCCACTGGAAACCTGTCCCCTCTGGGGGCTTTGCCCCCATTTACCACATTAAAGGCCTCAGTGACTTCCTGTCTGGTTATTGGGGCATCTAGTTGTGCTGTCTGTTGTTCAGAGATGCAGGGGATAGCCAAGTGGGCCAGGAAGTTCTCCATCCCTGAGGGGTTGGAGGATCTAGAAGGTGAATGCAGGGTACAGTAAAAGTTTTCCATTACAGCATTAATTTCCTTGGCCTGGGTTTGGACATGCCCACTAGATTCCTGCAGCGTGGCTATAAACCTTTCAGCCAGCTGCTTTCTTAATCTGTATGCCAGGACCTTCCTGCCCTTTTTCCCTGCCTCCCAGTACTTACACTCCACTCACACTCCATACACCTCTCCTTCTATCCACCTCCCCTTAATCTCTTATTATACATCACCGCCCTAATACTCCCTGTTATACACTACCCCAGTGTTGGCCTCCTTCCTTCTTCATAGGCCCACTATTGATCCCTACCACAGTATCGGCCTCCCCTGCCTTCCTCCTCCCCCGCTAGCCATGTACACCCCTTCACTCTCCCCTTCCCCTCATCCCCGATTACAACCACCGTTAAGACCCTAAGTTGTCTATCTCCTCTATCACCAGTCCCTTCTTGTATATACCCCTCACATATCAGTCCTTGCAGAAACATCCTAGCAGCTGACCAGACATCACATCTTCCTACTTCCCAAACCCCCGGAAAACCCCCTGATATACTACATTTCAAATCATACCCTTAAATTGTTCTTCTACCAATGAAATGAGCTGTATACTCCACAATCTATGTACATATGAAAAAACTTGGTGTTATTTGTTTATTAACTCATCTTATTCTTGTATTGTACCTTTCCTTTGTACCACTACACCTGAAATTAGTGTATAGCCTGATTAGAATGTATCCTTAAAATATGTGTACACTGAATTATATTATGTGTTTATGTAAATTGAACCGTGACCTTACCAGGCCCATCTTGCAAATGAGCTGTGCTCAACGATGTTCGCCTGGATAAATAAAGATTTGACTGATTGATTGATTTATGTCTTAGTCTCAGTATAGAACTCTCTGCCTTCATAGCTAGAATATTGTTAATATCCATCCACAGCCAGAGTATCTTGTGGCCTAGGGGGGAGTGCCCTTTGGCCTTGGGTGACGCTTTAAATGCTATTTCAGCTGCTCTGAGTTCCCCTTCCAGGTCTCCCAGATATTTCTCTCCTGGACGCCTACCTGTTGCTGCATACCTCATTATTCCACCTCTAAGGGTGGCCTTAAAGGCTTACCATGTGTTCCTTGTGGAGGTTTCTCCCACTGGGCTCTCCTTAAAATAAAGGGATGCAGCTTTCTTTGCCCATTCCACAAATTTGGGGTCCCTGAGAAGGAGCGGATCCAATCTTCAGGAAGAGGATACCTATGGGGAGGTCCCAAAGAAGGTACAATGATATCAGGGCATGATCCAGTATCACCATGGGGGCTATCCTGGAGTCCAATGAGGCCTGGGTTACTGTGGAAAAGGTCAGCCAGTTGTCTAATTGACTATGGGAGCCATGCACATGAGAGTAGAAGGAGTAGTCACAGTCCTGGGTGTGGAATACCCTCCAAATGTCCACCAGACCAGTGCCCTTCATCAATTGCTTTAGAGCGGCTGTCCCTCTGCTGTGGAGTTCTACCAGGTTAGCGCTCCTGTCCAGTAGGGGGTCCAGGGTGATGTTGCAATCCCTTGCCAGGAGTATTGGGGTTCGAACCAGGGCAATGGAGTCTATTTTCTGGGTAATTTTGTGGAAGAACCACAACTTGTCCGTGTTGGGGCCATACACATTCCCCAGTAGTATAGAGATCTGAGGGGTGTCCAGAATTAAAACCTACCGGCCCATGGGATCCATCTCTGTTATTGTAGGGGTCCACCTTATTTTTTTGTGCACCAAGATGGCTAACCCCTTTTATGGGTTTGGACTGGGGAGCAAAACACCTATCCTACCCAGTCCCTTGCTAAGTGCACGTGGTCTGCCCGAGTTAACTTAGTTTCTTGTAGGAAGGCAAGATTCAACTTCAGCCTCTTAAGGTAAGAGAGCACCTGACTACTCTTGACTGGGGTGTTGAGCCCTCTCACACTCCAAGAGGTGCTGGATATTTCACCCATTACCTGTTTTATGGACCCTGTGCATGCAGGAAGTATGTAACCTCAAGGTGACTGCAGTCGAATCTCACCCCCTTCCCCATTTTCACCAGGGGCATGTTCACACCTGTACTTATTGGAAACAGCAGTATACTCATTAGCTTAACACACCTAAAAAGACACAGTGTAAGTCTTTTGTGCAGCATCACATTAATCTCAGCATAACACTTTCTACCAACCACTAACCTTGTGGAATTCTATGAATGAGTAACATCGCAACTAGACAGGGGAAAACCTGTGGGTGTACTGTTCACGGACTTCAGCAAGGCATTTGACTCAGTCCCTCACAATGGCATACTGGAGAAACTGAGGGGGATGGGAGTAGGCCCATTGATTGTCAGATGGATAAGGAACTGGCTGGATGGGCACACACAGAGTAGTGGTTGGCGGGGAGATCTCGACTCCTAGGAGGGGTCATTAGTGGGGTACCACAAGGCTCAGTCCTAGGACTGATCCTGTTTAATGCATACATCTCGGATATCAGGGAGGGTATTGGGTGTGAAATGAGTCTCTTTGCGGATGACTCCAAGCTGGGAGCAGTGGTTGAGGGGGACGAGGGGAGGTTGGCCCTGCAAGGGGTCCTGGGGACACTGGATAGGTGGGCTCACACCTGGAAATTAAAGTTTAACTCCTCCAAGTGGAAGGTGTTACATCCTGAGCAGGGAAATCCCAAACATGAGTACAACCTGGGAGGGGAGGTGTTGGAGGTCATGGAAGGGGAAAAAGACCTAGCGGTCCTGGTGGATGCAAGTATGAACAACTTTGAGCAGTGCAGGAGGGCAGCTGTCAAGGCAAACAGGATGTTGGGCTGCATCGTAAAGGGGATCACCTCAAGGTGTAGGGAAGTGATTCTGCCACTGTACAATGGCCTGGTTAGACCACACCTTGAGCACTGTGTGTAGTACTGGAGACTGCACTTGAGGAGGGACATCCAGCTGCTGGAAAGGGTTCAGAGGAGGGCAACCAAAATGATCTGGGGCCTAAGGGTTTTGACGTATGGGGAGAGACTAGAGGAGCTCGGCCTGTTCTCATTGGAGGAAAGGAGGGACGGGGGACATGATTGAGGCCTTCAAGTACCTCAAGGGAATACATAGGGTAAACAAGGAGGGGATCTTTAAGATAAAGGAGGGAGGTATCACCAGAGGGCATGGTTTGAAGTTGGAAGGTGGAAGGATGAGGGGGAAAAGAAGGATGAGGTATTTCACTGAGAGGGTGGTGGAACCTTGGAATGCACTCTCTGGTGAGCTGGTGCTGGCTTCTATGGTGGAAGGGTTCAAAAGAGGGTGGGACAGGTACAGAAAGGGGATGAAACAGAGCTTGGCCTGTCCTGGGGGGCTGGGATGGATGACAGGAGAAACAGAATTGGGATAAGGGGGGAAGGCCTTGGTACCCACCTAAGGTTCTGAGGCACCAGCAGACTAGATAGACCATAAGACCTAATCTGCTGGCAAATAGTATGTTAGTATGTTACCAAACTAGAACTATTTACATAGGCTGAGGCCTTAAACCAGGAGGAGCAGAGGGAAGTATGGTCTGGCATCCAAAGTTGCCTATGGCATATCCTCTCTCACTCGTGGGGATGGGGTCCTCCCCTTCTTCCCCACCTAAATAGACAGTCACTTCAGTCAGTGGTGGGTGGAGTGAGTGAGGTGTCGAGGGAGGGATGTGAGTCTGCAGGCTTGATCCCACACCCACCATAGGCACAGCAGCATGACAGAGAAGGGGATGAATTTCTTAGGACTGGAATGTTGGCTGCCTGCATTCACAAGAGAGGGGGCTGGTGTCTTGGAGGGATTGCAAAGAGCAAGTTGTTCATGGATCTGCATCCCTCTACCTGAGCAAACCAATGCAGGTGCCTATTGATTTGAACTGTTCTGATTCTGCCCCTTTTTTGTACCCATCCTGCTCTTACCCGGGGGGGGGCACAGGAATTCAGGTCTATGGCAAGACATTACTGCCCTTACCTTGGGTTTGGGGAGATGTGGACCGTATTAGCCTGTGCCTGTAGAAAGGGTATGGGGAAGGGAGATAACTGCCCTCCCTCCAGCTGCTGTTTGCTGCAGCCATCCTTGTCTTGGCCCATGAATCAACCTTGGGGCCTGAAACACTTACTTAATTAATGGGTTGCTACCATCACATTCACATTGCATTACATTACTGTAGTCCATGTCACCTCATTTGCCTGAGGCATAGAGGCCTGGGTGAGGTGTATAGAACTAGAATAGGTCTGAGGTATGGGGAAGGGGGAGAGACAAATAGGGGGTGGCACAGTCTATCACCGCCCCATCAAACCAGGGACCTTGCAGTGGTGGTCGCCACTACTCTGGGTGGCTGTCCTATATTTAAGCCAAATCTCAATCCTTCCCCTTCCCCCCTCCCCAAGCAAAATTAACAGATCAACAGGCACTTATCAGATTAAGTCCACTGTTTGCTTCTTGGTGACCATGTTGCCCTTCCTCGCCTCTGCTTCCAGGGGTAGGGTGGGAGAGGGGTGCCATCTCAGGGCTGTAGATCTCAGCATCCACCAGTTCATGGACCTTGGGGGAATTAGCTGGGTCAGGCACTGCTGCTGTCTCTCTCTGGTCAGTAGTCTGCTGCCCTGGGTGGTTGCTCCACAGTGGAGTCATGTCCATGAAGAACAAGTCCTTATCGCACATGTCTGGTGAAGGCGATCTTAGTACTGCAAATCTGTTATTGCTGAGCCACAGTTCCTCGTCATCACTGGCTATTCAGTGGGAGTCCCTGCTTTCGGGGCTGTGGGGTCCAGATCCACTGGATAGGTGCTTTTCTTTGTGGAAGCTGCCTAGGGACTTGACACTTGTGGTTCCTTGGGGGCAGGGACCAGACCTCTTGTCGATCCAGCAGGTACTGCACTGGTCTGTCCTGGGCCGTGTAGGGTGGTCTGGTAGCCTCCTTTCCTCTTCAGATCATTCTGTCTCATGTTGGTGATCCAGGGCACCTCATCTCCCTCAGCAAAGTCTTGTACATAAAGTCCATGAGGTGCTCTGGAGATTCAAAGTTCAGTGGAGCACCAATGTAGATCACCCACATGGTCACTGGGAATCTAAGGGAGAATGTTACTCTCAGGTGGTGGTGTTTCCAGGCCTCTGTGTAGTCTTGCAGTGGTTGTTTAAGTCCTTGGAATAGTCCTGGAATATGGAAACCCCACAGTTCTGCCGATAGAGAGGGCCGACTGTACGGGCTGCAGTGAGTACAGCTTCTTTTGGTGGTAGTTCAGGAAGCGAGCAAAGAGAGACCTGGGTCTGTATCCTGGCTTAGTCCTCAGAGCTAGAGTGTGGTGGGCTTACCCCAGATGTTTTGGGGGCTGGCCCCAGAAGTGTAGAAGTTCAGGTAGTACTATTTGTAGAAAGACCACTGCATCATTCTTTTCGGTGCTGTCTGGGGATCCTAGGAACAGGAGGTTATTGCACCTGCTCTGGTTCTCTAGATCGTCCGCTTTATTTAGCAGCATTTGGATTGTCCTGTCTTGCTCCTTCTCTCCTCTGCAGAGGTCATGAATGGTGGCCTTGTGGGCTTGTAATTTCTGTTCATTTTGTAATAAGCGATTCTCAATACTATGAATGGCCAGGGTAGTTTGATTTGAGGAAGCTGTTATCAGGTCCATTTTTAACACAAGCTGTGCAAACATGGATTGGATTGGATATTACTGGGATCCATGCTGTCTGGGCCCTCTATAGCCTAGCCATGTCATAACAAGTAGTAAGCCAAGGACATCAGGAGCCACTGTGCTCAACAGCGGTTGCACAGAGGCTGCATTTGTAATCCTACAATGTTCCCCTGTCGCTATATTGTACTCTGACCTTGAGAAGATTGCTGCTTGTGGATAAATTTGGATAAATATCTTGGTGGGTGTGAGATCTTAACAGTTAAGCATCCATCTTAGGTTGGAGCCAAGCCGTTCAGCAGTTATTTCTATAATCATGGCCAAAATGTGTTTTCTCATCTGTGGCCTGGAATGACATTGCAGTGGTGCTGAATGAAATTTCAGTGGGGATTTGAACATTCTCAGCACAGGGTTCATGAGGTGGCAGAATAAAAAGGCTATGCTGACAGTTTGGTTGCAGTTTCAGCTGAAATGCTTCCACGCCAACATACAGATATGCATCTATGAAGGGAAGAGAGTTCAGGACCCAGAGGGCCCTGCGCTTCCACATGCAAATGAGGATATGATTATACTATCTCAAAAAGTAAGGAAATTCTTTGCAAAAAGCTCCATTAATGCATCAGTTAGGATTAAAGTGACAAAATAAGAGAAATGTGGTGCTAGGATTCCCAACACTAATACCCCACTCCCAACCTGCAGGCAACAAGCCAGATGTGGGGTGTGCCTTGGGGTTCTCCAGCCTAATGTTCACCACCTTCCACCAGTAAAGAAGCTGAGATATGTACAGCATATGATAATAAGGTGAAGCGTTAATCTGAACAGCTCCAAGGCACACCCCACATCTGACTTGCTGCCTGCACAGTGGGGAAGGGTGTTTGGTTTGGGAACCCTAATACCACATTTCCCTACTGTGTCACTTTAACCCTAAATGATGCACTAACGTAGTTTTTTGCAAAGAATATATATTATATATGTCAGTAGGGCATTTATAAAAACACCCTTTATTATCTTGCATCATTAATTGGATTCAGGAAGTAACAATACTGATGCAGGCAATTCTCCCTTTTGCTTATGGGACCAGAGGTCAATCAGGTTAGGGAGGGGAATACATTTAGAAAGATGGTGTTTGGCAGTGGTAGGGACTGGCAGAATGCCAGATATGGGTTTCTTGTACTGAAAGACCAAAGATAGTGGGAAGGGGTTTGGGAAATAACTGAGAAGACTGGGAAGTAGTCATGTTACTAGTTCATGCCTCGGTGACCATAAGAAAGGCTAAAGAATTTATTTTTTACTTTTTGTTTAGTAATTCTGAATACGGATTCCTTGAATAGGGAACAATATTTATTATTCAGATCCAAGTATTGAATACTCTAAGCAGTTATTCATTTTATTTGGGATTAATATTTGTTACTTGCACAGCCCTAATTATAATCCACTGCAACTGTCACCTTTTCCAACAGATAATATTGATATTTATTTGATGAGTTTAGAAACATTTGGCCTGCTTAATAACATCTAGATACAGCAATAGCATTCTGCAGCTCCTGCAGTGTGTATTCATAAGAATAGACTTGTATATTGTAGTTTCATTTAGATGCTACATGCTGTTTGTGCCTATGTCAACAAGGATAAATGTGCTGTGGATAATGTCTTGTTTTTATCTAAAACAGGTTTTTCTTCCTCAAACATGGCTGACATGACTGTAAACAGCAGTCAAAATAGCCTGATTTCAAATATGTCAAGTAGAAAGAGTATATGACTGTAGTTCAAAAACCCAAATATCTAGGTTTTCCTGAATAATTCAATTGCAAAATTTACAGTATAAATGTTAGATGCATTCTATTGACTGTTTTTCATTGTTAAATAGGGTTCATTATTGAAAGTGTCAACTGATGCTGAAGGGTTGATTTTAATGATTGTTTTATCCTTTTGTTATATCTTTTAGCACTGGAATTAATGAAGACAGAATGTGTTATTTTTAAATGAAAGAGTGCTCTGCAACCTCTAGAGATAACCAAGGATGTCAGGTATGCCAGGCATGAAGGCATACCGTAGTGAAAAAAAGAAAATTTTTGTCAGCTAAGCCCAATATTTTTGTAGGATTACAATGGTTTGGCTATTAGTATAAGGAAAAGCTGAACTGCTTGTCAAAATATACATTTTCTGACAGAAAAAGGCTTGCCCCGGAAGTCAAGTCTAACAATTACATAGTGTCCAGAGAAACTAAGCAAAGCTGATCTAGCTGACCCATATTCCCTGACAAATAGAGGTAGCCAAAGCTGAAAAGGTGTGAGATTCGTCTTTGCTAAATAAAGTGCTCGTCTCCTAACCAGTGTACTGTATATGTTATGGAATGCCAACAAGACTTTATCTGCATGGTTTTAAAGATGTGCTCTTTTGAATTCAGGGAGGTGAACACTTCATAAGAATTTCAGCAGTTACATTTTTTTATGTTAAAAACACTTACTTTTGCTTTCAGCACATGACTTAATACTTTTGTGCTGTACCACTGACTGTAAGACTTAATTTGACCCTTTTAGACAATTTATTTGCAACAAAAGAGGCATGGTAAATAACGGTTTGTATAGTGTATGGTGGACATTGTTACGGATGGAAATCCATCCATTCAAAAATGTTGTTATTTTGCACTAGCTACGTCAGCTAGTTTGTTATGCTGTACTAGCTATGTAGCTTGTGCAGCATAACAACTTAGAAGGTGAGTGAACATGCATGGTCAGGTGACCTGAGATCCTCAGGGAATGGCCGCGGCAGTGAATGCAGTCCCAGGAAGTGAAAAAGAGCACAAAAACCCTCAAAAAGTAAGGAACCTAATTTTATGAGTGACCATACTCTATAAAAGATTGTATATGATTGCTCATACACTCCAAGGATATTTTTTACTGTCAAGGTTTCTGTGGCAACAGACCTCTTGAGCTATGCTCTTGAGGTCTCCAGTTACCACAGAAACCGCTCAAGTATAAATATATCCTTGTTGCATAAGAGAGGTCATGCCCAATCCTCTATATCCTTGATATGGTTTGGAATCACCTTCCTTAATTAGTACACAAACTCTCCTGTTTGGGAAAACTTTTCATTTTAATCCTCACAAGGGTAGTAAGAGTGCTCAGGGAAGGGGTGCTTGAATGACTTTTTCATCTGTTTCAAACTCAGACTTAGTCAGGTGTGGTGAGAGCACCCCTGACACTGATATTGCTTAGCCAAGATTTCACTATTCAGTACACTTTTTGCTTCTAACTCACTTGTTCCATAGACATTAAAAGGACATTTTCTTTATTTTACTCCCTCTAACTCTGAATTCCGAATTATTTACTTTTATCATTTACCCTCTCCTCTTTTTGAGGTTTGGGTTCTGTTGGGTTGGGGGGGTTAATTGGTATTAGTGTGTGCGTTGTGTGTATATTGTTGTTAAATAGGTGTGGGTGTGGGAGGGTAGGTGAGTGAGATTGTGTATTAGATGATTGGATGCTTTAATTTTAGTTATTTTGTAACTTAAATTTGTATTATTTTTATTTGTGGATTTTAATTAGTCTGGTTTCTTTATTTATATTGCTGATTGTTAAGGAGGGCGCCTAGTTTAGAAGTGCATATGTCTATTGTTTTAACTTGTTTATAATAGGAATAGTTTAGCCCTAGAACAAATTGGTCAGTGGCTCCTCTGAGAAGGCATTATTCCCCATCTCGTCTTGAAGACCTCCACCTCTTTGATTGCCCTTAGTTGTTACCTGATGTCTATGGACATTGTAAGGCATTGGGCATTGCCTGAAGTGGGAGGATGCAGAGGTCTCTGAGGCCTGTTTTAGAAAATGATGCAGGAGGAACACAGGTGTGCTTTAGGGACATCTTGGGTGAAATGGGTTCACAATAGGGGTCCTCCCTGTCTTGTTCCCATACCCAAGCACTCCACACTTGGTGGGCAGGTACCCAATGGACCAGCCTCATCCACCTGTCCTTCTCAGGCTGTGCTAAGCAATACCAGGTCTATTAGAAGCAAGGTGGCTATTATAGCTGATCTGGTTTCTACAGTTGATCTGGCTTGCATCAATGAAAACTGGTTGGATGATAATGCTGGCCAAGTATTGGAATCAGCAGTTCCTGCTCAGTTCTTGGTGATACAATGCCCAAAAAAGGATAGTAGGGGTTGGGGTGTGGCTATTTGTTTTATGCTGGACTTGAATTTCATGGACCTCCCAGTGGAAACAGCAGGATCTTTTGAATGTGTCAGTGTTCAAAGAGTTGCAGATGTAGGTTGCAGGATCCTTCTCATTTACTGCCCCCGGGACATGAGAGGGAATTACTTCAGGAAGTCCTGGACTTCATTGTTGGACTAGCATTGGAGTCACTCAGAAGGATAATTATGGGCAGCTTCAATGCTTGCACTGACGATGAACTCTCACCATTTGGACAAGATTTCCTCCAACTGATGCAGTCATTGGGCCTGACACAGATGGTTACCTCTGCAACCCCTTCACATGGCCACTCTTTGGACCTTGTCTTCTCACTGGGATTGGAGGTCACTTACCTCATAGTGGAACTGGTCATTTTGTCTGACCAATATACCGTGAAGTTTTCATTCAAAGCCCCCCCAATAAACCCTCCCCTACAGAAATGGTTTAGTGCTGTCCTTTAAGGGATTTGAGCCCAGAGGGTCTTATGGTGGTGTTGGATCTATCAGGGGTGATGAGAGCTTGTGAAGAGCCGAGGAATTGGTGCTAGCCTATAATAGGGCTGTCGCTGATGCCTTCGACTCCATTGCACCAGTCCATGTTTGGATCCTCACCTGATGTCGGAGATCTCCATGGTTTGATGGGACTCTCAGGGAGTTGAAGATGAGGGGCTGAAGGTTTGAGCATTGCTGGCTGAGATCCAAGTCAGATGGGGACAAGCTTATTTTGATGTCTCATTATTGAGATAATCAAACAGCAATTTCCCATAAGAAGGCAGAGTTCCTTTCCAGGGAGATTGCTACAACAATTAGCAGACCTGCTCAGCTCTTCCAGACTGTAGACAGGCTGTGCAACCCAGCTTGTCTTCAGTCCATTAGAGCCTTTTCACAATTTAAGTGTTATGAGTCTGCTCTGTTTTTTGCTGATCAGATCTCCTCTTTCAGAACTGGAATCCTCTTGGCACCCTTGATGGGGCTTGCACTGGCGAGCTAAGTTTTGTCCTGGGCACTGCATTTGTCTGGTCTGATCCTGGGCACTGCATTTGTCTGGTCTGACTTTGACTGGTTGGTGGTCGAGGATGTTGTTAGGGTCATACAGAAGTTGAGATCCACTTACTGTTGTTTGGATCCAGGTCCGATGCGCTTTCTTATAGAGTGCATTGATTTCATCTGCCTGGTCCTCAATAGGATAGTTCAGTGTTCTTTACTGAGGGTGTTTCTTTCCCGAGCCCCTTAAGGAGGCAGTGGTGGGATCCCTCTTGAAAAAAACATCGCTAAAACTGGACTGCCTGGTGAACCATAGACCTGTCTCTAACCTACCCTTTTTATTGAAGATTATTGAGAAGGTGGTGTGTTTGCAGCGGGAGGTCCATTTGTTAACTGACGACATCTATGACCCTCTCAAGTCAGGCTTTAGGAAAAGGCACAGTACTGAGACTGCCCTAGTTTTGGGTACTTAATGATCACCTGGTGGTGAGAGATAGAGGTGAGCATTCCATTCCTGTTCTCTTTGATCTCTGAGCTGCTTTTGACACAGTGGACTATGGGATGCTTTTTTACTGCCTGTGGGTTCATTGTGGACTCTCTGGTGTGGTCCTCAATTGGCTCCATTCTTTCCTCTCTGGCAGGATGCAGAGGGTGGTCTTGGTAGCTTTTTCCTCCAGACCATGACCCCTGCCATGTCCCACAGTGTTCCATTTTTACCCCCATTTTGTTTGCGGTGTATACGCTACCACAAGGAGACATTATAAGATGGTACAGACTGAGTTTTCATTGCTATGCTGATGATACTCAGCTGTACCTGTCTTTTGCGCATGAGCAGCAGGATACGGTCTCAGTTTTTAATCAATGCCTTACTGAGGTCCAAGACTGGATAAGTGCCAGCTGACTGAGGTTAAACATGAGTAAAACAGAAGTACTGGTGGTGCAACCTAGTCACCTGAGGGCAGGTGTGCAGGCTGGTTGTGTCACCAGGCTTAGGCTTGGAGACTCCCAGTTTCTCACCTCTTCTAAGGTGAAAATCTTGGTGTTGTGCTGGACAGAAGTCTGACACTTACATCTCAGATGTTGGCCATGGTCCAGAGTGGCTTTTACCATCTTAGAAACATCACCAGGATTAGACACCTGATCCCCTCAGATAATCTGCCATCAATAGTCCATGCCTTTGTAACATCACTGCTTGATTACTGCAACATCCTTTACCTATGGCAATCAGGGGCTGATCTTCACCACCTGCAGCTAGTGCAGAATGCTGCAGCCAGGTTGTTGACTGGACTTTTGAGGCCATTTCATATTACACCTGTGCTGCACTCTGTGCACTGGCTTCCTATTAGGTGGTGGATCACCTTCAAGGCTGGGTTGCTGAACTATAAAGCCCTACATGGTCTAGGGCCCGGTTACCTGCAAGACCTCCTACAGCCCTACTACCCATCCTGTTCCTTCCGGTCTGCCGATGAGGTCCTCCTAGTGATTTCTAAGGTTCATTTGAAATCTTCTGGTACCTGGGCTTTTTCAGTCATGGCACCTACCCTGTGAAATTCACTGCCTCGGTTGCTCACTGAGGCCCCCTCAGTTAGTGCCTTCAAGAGGGATCTGAAAACCTTTTTATTTACTAAAGATTTCTCCTCCTTTTAATTTATTACATTTATATTTTATGTATTTTATTTTTTGCCTATATTGCCTGTGTATTTGTAAAGTGCATAGAGTTGCAATGAGACAGAGCACTCTAAAAATTAATAAACTAAGCTGAATTAATAAACTAAACTACTCCTGAAACTTAAACTGTATCCCATTTTTCATGTTTCAATAATATCTCCTTGGGTTTGTCCTCAGTTTCATTGTCCTAATTCATTTGTATTAGTCACTGAAATGCAGGTATTAAATTTGCTGTGCTAGGCTTTCATTTCCTGGGCTATAGTATGTCTAGGTATTGCTATGAGGCATAAAGGTATGGGGTACCCTGTTTGCCATCAGTTACAGGGTTGCATAGATATGCTCTTTCAATTTTGCCAGCTCATGCCTTATGGCCAAACTCTCTGTTTTGGTACATTGTTACCATTTTTTTCATTATGAAGCTGGAAATGCCTTCCTGGATTCAATACTCAGCCTCAGTCACTGAAAAGAAAAATTCCACACTCACCACTCAAAACATAAAATCCTGCTTATAGTTATCCAAAAAACAGGCATAGTTTATTGCAAAAGTGCCAGTGCGGTGCACATCTCCTGATGCATTTCGGAAAGTAAACCTTTCCTTTCTCAAAGATGTCTGAGAAAGGAAAGGTTTACTTTCTGAAACACATTAGGAGATGTGCACCACACTGGCACTTTTGCAATCTGCTAAGCATGTTTTTTGGATACCTATGAGCAGTGTCATGTTTTGGGTGGTGAGTGCAGGATTGTTCTTTTCAGTGACTGTATTGTTATCCTCACACCCCATACCTTGTGCAGATTCTATTATGTTTTTGCTCCCAGTCTCAGTGTTTATGTTTCCTTTATTATTAATAATAAAAAAAAATTCTGAAATGTAAATATGGACCTTAATGCTAATAATAAGCTGTTGTTCTAGTTCTTTTCATCATAAATACTGATCTAAATCCTTGTTTTTGTAATATCCATACAGTGCATATTAACTGTTAACAGATGTCATTCAAAATGCTAGGGAATAAGACAAACTTGGGAATTTATTAACAAGATCCTTACTAGAGGTACTCATATAAGGAAATTTAGAGTTTAACTGGGTACAAAAACAGGATTGCAAGGTTCTGTTCTAAGAAGACTTTTACTTTTTACTCTATTCTCTCCTTTTGTTATCTACATATAGAGCTGGGCAAGCCAGAACAGGCTTGAGCCTGGATTGAGCTTAGTGCCCAGCTCGACTTGGCTCGACCTCTATAAGCAATTGAGAGCAAAGATAAAGTCAGGTCAGTTTTGGTCAAAGTAAGCATTTTTGTCAGCCTGAGCAGTTAGTGTAGTCTCTGAAGTATTCAACTCCTATGTAAAAAGTAAACTGCATTAGACAGGGCTCAGCTCATATGCTGGATAATAGAGTCAAGTGAGACCCCTGGCTTGGCTCTGCCTTGGCTCTAGGTGAAAAAAATCCTGGCTTGCCCACCTCTGTCTACATATGAATACTGATTTAAGTTGGTCAGTCAGTGGTGAACATGATGATTATCATGTTAAAGATCTTAAATTTTTTTTAAATAAATGTTTATAGCTTATCAGCTGTATTTGACAAGCCAAGTAGCTAAACATTCATAACCCAGATACAGTTGGTCTTCTGATTCTTGTTTAAACAAAGATGGTGCAAGGTCTCATATTAATTACTGAAACATTATAAAGAAGGATAGAGAGGAAAAGGGGAGGATGTTGTTTCTTTTATATCAAGGACCACCTAATGATGTTATAAATGACTATAAACATGGTACAGAAAGACCGATAGCAGACGCATTCAAAATATATTTGATCTACTTACTATTAACATGATTTAGGATGTGTTAAATGTGTATTTCTTGATTATGCTTATGTTCTGCCAAATGGACATGATAAGGGATTTCAGTACTTCATAAACATAGTAAAAAAGTAAGATAGAAATACGGAAATCATTTTGATAGGGCACTTTAAAATTAATTTGTTGTGCCATAACTAGAAAAAAATGTGTACAGTATTATAGACCTGAATTTAACACACATTATTGCATCCCCTATTATGTTTAATACACAGTTTAAAGTAACAGTATTTGTTAGTCAAAACATAGTTGTTTCAGCAATAATGTTATCCTGGCAAACATATGAAGATACATTTTTTTTTTTGTTTTGTATCCTTTCATTCCTAAACCAAGATATGGGATTTTGAAGTTTTATAAGTTCCTGCTTCCTCTCTGTGCCATGGCTGCCACATAAAATATAAATACCTTACTACAGTGCTGTGCTGCTTACCATCAGAAACATGAGGTAACACCATTCTGATGTGTCTATATGATGAATCTAGCATGAAGATTTAATAACTATCCTCAGTAGAAGAGTTTTTTAAAAAATTGTGAATGGTGGCCATTTTTAATTACGTGAGTCATTAATTAAAAAAATAGCTATCTGAGCTGTTTTAAGAATATTTCAAAGAACTAAAAATACACTAAGGTTGAATCTAAAGGTGTAAGAAAAAAATTCTAAAAACTATGTGATGATTTTTTGACTATTAATAAATAGTGCGGCTTTAATTGACTCAATATTGGTCTCATGGGGTGAAAGTATTAAGGCCTCAGGATGGAGTCATGCCTTAATTTGTTACAGGGATGTTCTCATAAACTTTAAAAAAAAAAACAATGTAGTTTATAGGCTTGAACAATGAATGCCTCTATCACACCCTCAAAATTCCTTCTGGATTTAAAGTTATTAAACTGTATTCTGTGCTACTGTGGAAACCTGCTTGGCTTCATTATGGAGGCCATGACTCTACTCTTGAAATGCATCCTGGAGCATGACAATGCTTTAGCACTCAAGGTGCTGTAGTTTTGCTTCATCTGTGCAGTGTCCTTTGCTTTTTTCTTAGCTCATGTTGGATAACAATCTTCATGGAAACTGTTGTTTTCTGGGGTTGAAGTTTTTCAGAGTTGAAAGAAAGTGCTTTGAATGTAGGCAGTTGCTCATGAAGTATTAATTGTCATTTGGCAGGTTAATTGAATTATATGCAGCAAGCTCTTTGTTTTACAGCATATGGCTAGCCTCTATTGTGTATGTATTTCTATACACAGAATTGTTTGATGTAGGACACTTCAAAGGTCACCAAAAGTTGTTTTTGTACAGTAGTGGTCTTACTACTATACTACAATAACTTTTCACTTTGAAGAGTCTCCCAACAGTCTCTCCTTGTGAGGTTCACCTGCCTCCTACCCTCACCAAAAACACTAATCTGCCATTCATATTTTACATTTTAGATTTTAAAAGTAAAGTTTCCCTTTTTTCTAAGAACTGAAGTACTACAGTCAGCCCCATTTTATTTATTCATATACTATAAAACACATATACTATAAATAAAAATATATAGGCAAAACCAAAATATCACTTGGCATTTGATTCCATCTCAGGACTGTAATGACATCAATGACCTCTCAGGCTTCACTCTTGAGATCACTATACTGTCATTTCAACCCCTTGGTGGAAACTCAGTCTTGTTGTGTATGATGGCACATACATTATTTTGTATCAGCTTGAGCATGCAGTCTATCAAAAAGCAATTCACTTCATTTCAGTAGAATTTACCTACTACTGTAGTCACAGTATGAAACTGTTGTTCGGTGTAGGAGACATGTATTTATTTTTTGTTGTTATCCAGGTAAGCATACTTAGAGATGCAAAGAATTTAAAATTCACCTGCGAAGTGAATGCGAAGTGGTCACTTCACGTAATCATGATGCTACTGTTACTGTTTTTGACAGAGGAGAACTTTGCTTTCAGACCAAGAAACAGCAGTCTAGAAATACAGCTTTCTTACTGATAAATCACTTCTATCTCTGCAGGAGTCAGTGCCTGTTTGGATTAAGCAAGCAGATACTTTATTAGAAAAAGGGGGTCTCATTTAAGTAAAAAGAAAGAAGATAATCACTGTGTGTTTCTCTGAGGAAGGGGACTATATCAGCTTAATTTATTGAGTCAGGAGCAGAGGGTGAATCTAATTGGGGGTGTGGCATAGGAGCTTAGGAGTAGAAAAGCAGTTTTCTCCAATTACAGCTTTCTGCTGTTTTTGATAGAGGAGAACTTTGCTTTCAGAGCAAGAAACAGCAGTCTAGAAATAAAGCTTTTGTACTAATTGCCCCTCTTCCCACCCTAAGCCAGTTCTACTTTTATAGCCACTGGATTTGACTGACAACAGGAACTTCCTGTTTGGCAGTAGGAAGGGAAGGATAACTGAGACACATTAGTTTCATCAACCTTGAAGGAACCTAAAAAAATAACTATTTCTCCCCCTGGCTGCTGGAGGTCTGAATCCAAGCATGGAAGAAGGAGACTACTGAAGACTACAGGAAGTTCCTGTCCCAGAACAGGAAGGGTGAGAGTTGTAAGGGCACATAGGCAGTAGGAAAGTAAGTATAAAAATACAAAGAGGGAGGAGACAGTAAGCATACAAAGCAACAGGAGAGGGGACACAAAATAAGTCAATATGGGAGTGGTGCAGTGCAATGGCTGAGGGGCAGAAGTTTTCCGGGAGACAGTCTGGAGGCTGCGAGGCTGTCCTGTTTTCAGGCACCTCTCTGGTCTGAGGGAGGAGGTTGCCCATCTCCTGGATGACCTGGCTAGGATTCATGAAACCTCTTCCTCCACCCAGGGACCACCAGGGCCACCACCGCTACCTCAGAGGTTGCCAAGAAAGAGGAGTGGTTGGACCAAAGTGGGCTCAGGGAGGGATAGGGTGGTGCAAGAGAGGTGCATCCCTCCAGTTGTACCTCTACACAATTCATATGCTGTTCTGACAAGGAGTGGTTCCTCTATGGAGGCACCTGCAGTGGAGACCAAGAAGGATGCTGGGAACCTCCACAAGGGAGACCCACAGGAGGTTGGCACAAGACCCCACTAGGGAAGAAAACAACTCTTGGTGGGGGACTCGATCATTAGGGGAGTAGAAGTGGGGAAGGAAAGGGATAGGTAGGTAAGGGGCCTGCCTGGTGCCGCAACTGGAAGGGATAGGAAGTGAATCCTCAGGATTGCAGAAGCAGCTGCACTAGGGAGGGAGCTGGATGTCATTGTCCACCTAGGGACAAATGATCTGGCTGTGAATGGGATCATAGTGGTGCAGAAGGAGTTTGTAGAGTTGGGGAGGGGCCTTAGACAAGTAGCATGTATGGTAACCTTCTCGGAGGTGCTACCTGTCTATCGCAAGGATGATGCTAGGGTATTCTGCACCATGGGATTCAATGAATGGTTGGAAAACTGGTGTGGAGCTCAGGGTTTTGGCTTCACTGTTACCAGAATCTGGACTATGTTTGTATTAAAACCTAAAATGGAGACATAGTTAAAAAAAAAGTAACATTTCATATCTTTTTAAGATATTTTTTTTCTTATTACCTGTTCAAACAAAGTGTCGGATTTACTGTTAAATCTCCCTAAGTTTAATTAAAGAGATCTTTGTTGTCTGCCCTGGCAGTCTAATGTGGTTTTCTGGTATGTTAATTAATTAGTATTGCATATTGTACATTTGACTTTATTGTTTATAGTAATACAAAGTGTTTACAATTTTTGATTGTATTTATGCGTTGGATAGTTATGAAACACATGCCATTTATACAATATGTATGTACTGTAGGGCACCATTTAAAATTAACTCACACTCAAAGACGTTACCTTTAATATAAATATACAATAAACATATTATCATTATTATGTTTACTGTATGTAGAATGATTTAAGCTAGACTTTCTGGAATAAACCCTTGACGAGGAGGAGGTAAAGCCAGCAACAGGTGAAATGTCAGGTGATCTGCTGTGCCCCACATGCATGGTTGTTTGAACTTTGAACTTGTTTGCACTAGCACTCTGCAGTTTATGTCTGTAATTGATGATGAATTGTGTGTGAATAAAACACATTCATTTTCAGATATCTTCCTGACTGGACAGTTTATTTTGAACATTTATGAGGGTGAGTGCCAAAATTTGCTTAATTCTGTGAAGAATTATGTACTTGATGTACAACAATGGGAGTATGTAGTGAGCGAGTAGATTAGCACCTTATTGCTACATATGGTATGAGAACTGTTGAGAGTGACAATGCATTTCAGCGGGATGGAACATTGAACAGTATCCGTGAGCTTGGACAGTGCGTAAGTTAGGTCAAAGTTTTCCTTTAATTGAAAAGGTTTCAGATTCAGATCCCTGAATTCAGAGCAGCAGAGATGGGAACCTGTCAGCATCCAGTGCAGTAACGCAAATGTTCCTGGAGAAGCTGGGGTAAGCATTTGTGAGAGTTCACATTTCTCTGAAAAGAGCAGTGAGCCCTGGTATTGGTTTGCCTCAGGAGTGAGAAATTTTGTTTCCCCAAATCAAGAACATTAAGGGTCAGCCATAATTTTTCGATACAGGGCCTAAATATAGAACAGTCTCCCTGTGAAACTTAGCTCTGTGGAAAATACCACTGGGTCCATAAGGAAGCTCGAGGTCTGGTTAGATGAAAATGGTTCTTATCCTCAGTCCATAGGTAAGGTGAGCACAAGGAAGATGGTGCAATTCCCAAATGTCACACATTTTTATTTATTTATTTTCACCCCCTACGTGCTCTGAGTACAGCCACTCCTTCAGGCTGCTAATGGCCCCCACACCCCTCCGTTTCTCCCTTGAGCCTCCTTACCTCACATCACAGCTGCTAGGGTAATCCAGCATATCCCTTCACTGGACGGGTCCCACTCTTCCAACGGGGAAGGCACCAGGGGAGGCAAGCCAGCACATACAGATTGGCTCCACACTGCTGTGGCTGACATGGCTTCACGGGAGATCGGAGGAGGAGCAGGCAGGCCAGCAGCCATCATCCGGCTGAGCTCAGTGTGGATTTTTTTGGTTTTCTGGTCCCACAGGTTTAGCATTACTATTGCAGTGCTCCCAGTTGCTGCAAAGTGATGCATTCCCAGAACCCACCTCAGGAGAGGAGAGCAGTCCTCCAGACGCTCAATCCTCTCCTCCTCTGCCAGTCCCCAGTGACCAGAGGTCACAAATTTTTAGATAGGAAAGAGGAATGCACTCACCACCACAGAAAGAACTGCTCCAACAACTTT